>CM060932.1:700655845-705655845 GCA_030765085.1 Allium cepa
GAGCATAAAAACAAAAAAAAAGACCTGGACCTAATCAAACTGGCATATCAAACTAACCTGGACTGATAACTATCAAACTGGCATATCAAACTAATCTGGATTGATAACTTCCTAGTTCCAATCGTCATAAGCCTGAACTAAAGTCGATAAAAACAGGCAAAAGCTTTTGGCATATAATGTCAATGTCCGAGTTTCAAATTGAAAACATTTTCGGGCTGGCTTTCGGAGACGGTCAGCGATGACGGTCTTCGAGAATGATAGTTCAAAGTTCAACTTTACACCACCAACAACGTGACCTATGATTTCTCAGCATTTATATTTGAATGATTGCACTAGATCACACACCGCACGGGGGGTGGGGGGATTTATGTTGTTAAGTCTAACGTCGATTATTTTTCGAGTATAGCTCAAACATGTGCTCTACCAAATTCAATATTTATTGGAAATGTCTAGGAGATCTAGCTCCGCCACGATTTCAGATAGACCGGGACCGTCCTCCCGACAAGAAGTCGCGGATGTTTCAAATACATCAACCTCCCCTGCACATAACTTAGCTCCTGACGCTTTGGAGGCAGCAATTTTCTTGGACAACCTGTCGATTCTCAGGCTTCAAAGGTTAACGAAGTTGTGCTCTGGTGAATATGCTCTATTCACGGAATCCCTTTTGACGACGTGTTGGTTCCATCGGGGCACGATCGTCCACACTTGCCCCCAGTTGGATACACGGCGTGTAATAAATTCATGTGCTAGGTTGGCAGCGTGCCACCGTTCAATTTATTTCTTCGCGATGTGCTGCAATACATCGACATTGCCCCGTCGCAACTGCACTTGAACGGCCACGCGTTCATCTACGGTACCTACGTCCTCTTCATGACCGTCCTCTCTAGGCCTCCAACTCCGGGCGACATCTGATATATATATGGTTAAGAAGTGGAGAGATAGCCCCTCCTATGTGTTCCTCGAGCCGTACCATAAATGCCAGATGTTAACCAGGGCGTGGAGCAAGTTTACCCTGTACAAACAGGAATGGTTCTATGTGCGTCGCCCTCCTTGCTTCGCGAGGAGATGGGTTGAAGGAAGTAAGTCTTTTCTCATGGATCGATATTCGTGCTTGGTAGGAGCCATGCCTTTTCTAACTTTTGTTTCGCCTTTTTAGGTATCAACCCACGTCCTAATGGTCTAGGATATTCTAAGGCTGTCGAGGCTATTCGAGCCCTTCCTGTCAAGAACGGGACATCCGGACTCTCATTTCGAATGAGACACTTTCAAGGTTTGGGCTGTTGGCAGAAGGTCGTCAGATAAGCCTTCCTCAAGGCATCACCGTACCTAGGCCCACCTTTGGGAAGGGGAAAAAATTAGTTGAGTCATCAGCACGTCATACTCCTAACGCACCAAAAGAGGGGGAAATTAAAGGGAATGAAACACCCGAAGCACAAGGTGAGAACTTGGGTCCCACTCAGGATCTGATAGTCGAAGTGCACGACATCGAAACGTCATCTTCCCCTTCGAAGAGGAAAAAGAGATTGACATACAAGATTAGGAAGGAGAAGGTTGGCGGAACTTCAAAAGTTACGCTCATTCCAACGGAGAAAGAGGCTTCTTCACAGCATGTAGAAAGTTTTTTAAAGGGCCTATCGAACCTCTCCATTCCCGATGACGTGCTCAATTATGACTTCGACGATCTGGAAGCATTCAAAATTCACTCGCCCATCAAAGGTGATGCGGGCGCTCTAGCCCAAAGTCAGGGAGAGAAAACTCCCATTAGTAAAGCAACTGGTCCGTCGGGGGGAAGCACTAGGACATGCACAAACACTTGCACTTCAATTTGCACTTAGATTTTCGTCGTCACGCTACTCTTTGCTAATTCATTGTTATTTAAATTCTATGAAGGTGACAAGGGGCGTTCACACAGATTCGATCGCCTTCGTGGTTCGTCTATCTTTTATCAACCTGGATGGGACTCGGGTTCCGGAAGACGTCGGGACAGAGATGGTGACGACGATAGAGATTATCATTCACGGGACTCGTCATCTCGGAAGAAAATTTACTATCATCCAAAATACCACCAGGATACCTCTTCTCACCCAGAGCAATGCAAAGATAAGCACGGCCATAAGGGGTCGCAATCTGATGTCCCCCGGGATCAACAGTCCGATTCCTCCTCCACTCGACAGTCCCGAGATCCTCACAGGAAAGCCGAACTTTCAAAGCCGTCTCCTCCTGCTCCTGCAATAGATCCAACAGTATCGGAGAGGCTGGCCGAGCTTAAAGATAAATTTTCAAAAATCTGCTTTGATGGCCTGAAATTCCTCCCGGCGATTCATCCTATTCCCGGACATGTCATGCAGAGCGCCATCGCCTATACCAACGACATCTATGTTCAACACGACGCGTTTGTTCATTTGGTTGAAAAACTTTCTGAAGTCTCCATGGAGCGCCAACATGAGATCGATCGCTTGAAGCTTGAGGCTATCCACGACAAAGATATCATTAAAGCTCAGGATGAAGAGATTGCAACTTACAAGTCTGAACTTGAGGTCGCCCATCAGAGCGCCAAGGATACCACCGAAGCCGTAACTCGTTTGGAATCGACTCACAAAAAGGAAATCGACGAGGCGGTACAACGTTGTGTGGCCCTAGATCTAGAGAAGGACTCAGTCCAAAAGGAGAGGGACGCATTCAGCCTCCGAGTCAAGGAACTTGAGGAGCAGCTCTGCAGAGAGAAGGAAGAGAAAACGGCTGCCCAATAAGAGTCACAACGATACTGTGATGAGATCGTTGCTACTCGACTCTTAAAAGAAAAACTTGAGGACGAGCTTTCCAAAGTTGAGGCGTTAAAGAGTGAAGCCAGTGAAGAGGGCAAGAAGATAGCTCTGCAGACATCAACTCCCGTCTTGAGGCGGCTAGAGAAGAAGGTAGGAAAGAGGTCAAAAGCATGTTTGACCCGCTAATCGCTGAATTCAATGCCCGTGTTCTCATGGACCGAAACTTGACTTTTTTGGGCGAGGGCTATCTTGAATCTTTAGCCGAGGCATGGGAGGCCTTGATAGAAATCAGGAAGGCCGAGCACGGTACCGAAGAGATTGATGAGGGGGCCTTGATAAAAGAATTCCTCAAGGGAAATGAGCCTTCGGACTTGTCAGCGGCTAAAGCTACTTATTGCAAAGGCTCCCCCTCAAAGAAAGGGAAAGAAGTTATTACCGGTCCATCTGGGGTCGTGCCTCCAGCTCATGTGCCAACTCAATCGGCCGATCGGCCGATACTCGATCCATTTGAGCAGCATATTGGTTATAATCCAGAGAACCTCGGCCTTGGCGTCCATATTCTGTCTCCCATTCCGGAGGGTGAGACCCCCTTGACGGCTGAGAGCCTGCCAGAACCTGGTAGATAACCCTTCACTTTAAGATTTCAAAAGTCATCATTCTTTATGAAGGGATATTGTATTCTAATGCTTGTTTTTCATGATTTTACGCAGGCCGTTCTGATCCTGAGCCTACTCTGAGAAGCGATGTCGCCAATGAAGTGGAGGAGAAAACAAGTGAGGCTACTCACGCGGGGGAGGCTCCTGGTCCGGATGCTCAGGTGATCGGAGTGCTTGATAAGGACAAGTCCGAAACTTCCTCTCCTACCGATGGTGGTTATGAAGTAGAGATTAAAGGCGCCTCTGAGCACACATCCGAATTGAGCATAAAGGAGAAGCTCGAGAAAGAGAAGGAGAAGATGGTCAAGATAAAAGTCGAGCCTCGAGTTGTGGACCTGGACGATCCTTTGAACAAGCCATTGAAGGTCATCCTCCCTGGCGGGTCCAAGCCCATGGATGTTCCCTGTACTTCTTCATTTGCTATCCCTCCATCAAAGAAGGGTACCAAGGGTAAATACGGAGGAGAGGAGCCGTCTGAGAAGACAACAGAGGTGAAGAAGTCGAAGAAGCACAAGAAGTAATCATTACTCTCGTTCAATGAGAGTTAGTTTAAGTTATGTAATTATTTTCATCTACTTCCGTAGTTCTTGTAAATAGATTGTCGACTCTGAACTTGGGATGGTTTGTAGTAGAAATTTATTTTTGGCGAATAAAACTTAGTTTTTTCTGTCTTTCAAAAGGCTCTTATCGTTCAATTTTTGTGTGATTGTGATTTAAATCCAAGATGTTGCAAATAACATGGACTTCTGGGTTCACCTTCATATAGCTCGGTGATTCTTTGAGAGTTGTTCATTTTTCCTTCCGCGCTTCAAGCACTTAGAATATTTTTTAGTCCGCACATCGAGGACTTAAAGTACTCCAGTCCGCATACTAGGGACTTGGAGATTTTGAGTCGTTTATATTCGAGTCTGCGCTCCGGGGACTTAGAGTACTCTAGTCCACACTCTGGGAACTTGGAGATTTGAATCATTTATACTCGAGTCCGCGCTCTGGGGACTTAGAGTACTCCAGTCCGCATTCTGGAGACTTGGAGATTTGAATCGTTTATACTCGATTCCACCCTCGGGGGACTTAGAGTACTCCAGTCCGCACTCTGAGAACTTGGAGATTTGAATCGTTTATACTCGAGTCCGTGCTCCGGGGACTTAGAGTACTCTAGTCCGCACTCTGGGGACTTAGAGATTTAAGTCGTTTATACTCGAGTCCGTGCTCCGGGGTCTTAGAGTACTCCAGTCCGCACTTTGGGGACTTGGAGATTTAAGTCGTTTATACTCGAGTCCACGCTCCGGGGACTTAGAGTACTCCAATCCGCACTCTGGGGACTTGGAGATTTTGAGTCTTTTATACTCAAGTCCGCTCTCCGGGGACTTAGAGTACTCCAGTCCATACTCTGGAGACTTGGAGATTTAAGTCGTTTATACTCGAGTCCACGCTACGGGGACTTAGTGTACTCCAGTCCGCACTTTGGGGACTTGGAGATTTGAGTGTCTGCACGTGTTCGTACGTCAGCCAGAATAATATAGTTTCATTTTCCTATCACAGGATCATCATGCGCAGAAATATTAGTAATTCATGGAAAAGATGGCTTCAAGCCTTTATTAATGAAAGCAAGCTAAATTGTCTTACTACATGCCAAGAACTAGAAATAAAAGCGAATTGCAAATAAATGCAACTAATACATGAAAGAAATAGACTAAGTATAATAATGCCGCAAGTGCTCGCTGTTCCATGCTCGGGGGAGTGTCGCACCATCGAAGGTCACTAACTTGAAAGTTCCTTCTCCAAGCTTCTGTTCGATGACGTATGGACCTTCCCATGCGTGAGTCGTATGAGATGGGACCGGAAAAACTCGTTTCAAAACGAGGTCTCCCACATCAAAAATTCTCGGTCGGACCTTTTCGTTATAATATGTAGCGACTCTATGTCTGTATGCGGCCGCTCTCAAATTGGCTTCTTCGCGTTTTTCATCAATGAAGTCCAACGATTCCAATAAAAGATTCTGGTTCGACTCGGGGTCGTAATAAGTTACCCGATGTGATGGAACCTCAAGTTCCATGGGTATGACAGCTTCTGTGCCATATGCCAATGCGAATGGAGTATGGCCAGTCGCGGTCTTGTTGGTGGTCCTGTAGGCCCAAAGCGCCATTGGAAGTTCATCCACCCACTTGCTTCTGGCCTTTTCCAGACGCTTTTTCAATATGGACTTGATTATCTTGTTTACGGCTTCCACTTGTCCGTTGGCTTTCGGGTGAGCAACCGCTGCAAACTTCTTCTCAATGCCATATTTCTGACAAAATTCTTTGAATTCCTTACTTTCGAATCGAGTTCCATTATCTGTAATGATGGTCCGTGGAAGGACAAAACGGCATATGATATTTCGTACGACGAAATTAATAACCTTCTTGGTGGTTATTATGGCCAGAGGCTCTGCTTCTGCCCATTTGGTAAAGTAGTCGATCGCAACTATTGCATATTTCGCTCCACCTTTGGCTATGGGTAAAGAAGCAACTAGGTCGATCCCCCACATTGCAAATGGATAGGTACTAACCATTTGCGTGAGTTCTATCAGCGGAGCTCTCAGGATTTTTGCATATATCTGGCATTTATCGCATCTTCTCACATAGTCTGCAGCATCCCGATTCACAGTTGGCCAATTGTATCCATGACGGAGGATTTTCTTTGCTAATGTCTGCCCCCTAGTATGGTCACCGCACTCTCCCTTAAGGACTTCCTTTAATACTCGTTTTATCTCATCGTGGGCCATGCACCGGAGTAAGGGGTTCGAGAATCCCCTTCGATACAACACCCTATCCTGTATTATATAAGAAGCCTTACGAAGGACTTGTCGTCTTTCGCTTCTTTCTTCGGGTAAGATCTCGAATAGCAAGTACTGCTTGATTGGGGTCATCCACAATTCCTTCTCGATTTCTGTTTCTAACACGAAATCTACCTCCATAATATTTATACTCGAAACATGTAAGGTTTCGACAGGAAACAATCTCATCTGTTGCGCATCACCGCTGCTTGCAAATTTTGCCAATGAATCGGTTGCTCTGTTTTTCTCACGTGGGACATATGAAATATCATAATATTCAAGATTCACTAGCAGCTCCTGAACTCGGACCAAATATGGGGCAAGTCTCTGCCCCCTTGCTTGATAGTCTCCTCGCATTTGGTACACCATCAGCTGCGAGTCGCTAAAAAATTCAACCGATTTTACTCCCAGTTCTTTGATAAGTCTTAAGCCGGCAATCAACGCTTCATACTCGGCTTCGTTGTTGTGAATTCGAGCTTCAAAGCGTAGCAAACTGATCGGTTATCAAGAGTTACAAGAACTATGCCAACCCCCGAACAATGGTCGTTAGATGCCCCATCGGTGTACATCTTCCATCGAACGGGATGGCCTTTCGCAATGAAGTCAGTTAGCGCTTGTCCCTATATGGCCTTTCGCAGTAGGTAAGTAATATCGAATTGACTTAATTCAATATTCCACTTTAACATACTTCCGAAAGTTTCCGGTCATTGGAGTACCTGCCGCAGGGGTTGATCAGTGTAAACACTGATTGAGTGTGCCTGAAAGTATGGGCGAAGCTTGCATGATGCAATCACTAAGCAATAAGCTAATTTCTCGATCTTGGGATAATTTCTTTCTGCCCCCGTCAAGCATTTACTGACATAATATACTAGTTTTTGAACTCGGTCCTCCTCGCGAAACAGATCCGTACTGATAGCGTGTTGGGATACTGCCAAGTATACATACAGCCTTTCGTGGTCGATTGGCTTCGAAAGTACCGGAGGGCTCTCCAAATGCCTTACCAGAGCTAGAAATGCTTCCTCATAGTCGGATGTCCGCTTGAAATTCCTTTTTCCCTTCATTATCACGTCGAAGAAGGGAATGCATTTATCCGTGGCTCTGGATATGAATCGGCTCAGCACTGCCACCTTTCCATTCAGCCTTTGTACTTGCTTTATAGTTCTGGGCACTTGTATGTCCCGAATAGCCTGAATCTTTTCCCGGTTAGCTTCAATTCCTCGTGCATTCACAATGAAACTCAAGAACTTTCCTTATGCCACACCAAAAGATCACTTCAAGGGGTTGATCTTCACACCGTAATGTCTGAGCATATCAAACATTTCTGCCAAGTCTCGAATGTGGTTGTTTGACTGTCGTGACTTCACGAGCATGTCATCCACATAGACTTCCATCATCTTACCGATATGGTCTTTAAACATTCAATTCACCAGATGCTGATAAGTTGCTCCCGCGTTTTTCAATCCAAAGGGCATTACTACATAGCAATATAGCCCCATATTCGTGACAAAACTAGTGTGCTCTTGGTCTGGAATATGCACCGGGATCTGATTGTATCCTGAATACGCATCCATAAATGACAATAATTCTTGTCCGTTGGTAGAGTCAACGACCTGGTCGATTCTAGGTAAAGGGAAACTATACTTCGGGCATGCTTTGTTTAAATCAGAAAAATCAACACAAGTTCTCCATTTTCCATTCGCTTTCTTCACTAGCACCGGGTTAGATACCCATTCAGGGTAGAGGGCGTCGCGGACAAACCCATTGGCTTTGAGTTTGTCCACCTCCTCTTTGAGAGCCGCAGACCTCTCTGGGTCCATGCCTCTCCTTTTCTGTTTCACAGGAACATGTCTTGGGTCTATGTTCAACATAAGACTCGCGATTGTAGGAGAAATCCCGCACATATCAGAATGTGTCCAAGCGAAAACATCAAGATTCACTTAGAGGAAATCAGTAAGATTCTCGGCCACCACGGGGTCGAGTTGTGATCCAATTTTAAGAATTTGTGACGGGTCATCCCGGCTGATTGGGATGTCAATTTTTAGTTCAGCCGGTACTGCATTTGTTTCCCTCGGTCCTCCATCATCATCTCTCGGATCTATGTCTCTATAGATCCGAGAATATTGCCCGAGCCAGGGCTAGGGCGCAACTTGTCAATCATCAGAATTTTGGATGCGGACGTAGCTGTCCGCAACCTTTCCTTTCTCTCTACGCCGAGCCTCTCTCAGCTCAGCCACATACCATGCACGTCCGGTTGCCTGATCGCAGTGTACCACTCCAACACCTCTGTCTATCGGAAATTTTAACGTCAAACACCAAGGGGCCAATACTGTCCAAAATTCTGCCAGGGCTGGACGTCCTAGAAATACGTTATATAGAGAGTCAACATCAACCACTATGAATGGAATGATTCGCACCCTCCTACGCTCGCCTTGCCCCAGTTCAACTGGTAACTCCACATATCCCACTGCATCCGTTGTTGCGCCATTAAAGCCATGGATTCTGGCTTTAGATGGTTTCAAATCCTTAGTCTCTAGCTTCATTTGGTCGTATGCCTTCTTGAAGATGATGTTAACGGAACTTCCACAATCAATTAGAATTCTCTTTAAGAATGTCGGTCCGATTGTCGCAGATATGACCATCGGGTCGATGGTAGGAGCCTCCACCTTATCTGCATCTCTGCTCCTGAATATAATATCATCATTCATCGTGCGCTTCTGCTTTGCAGGAGTCCCATCCTCCACATTCGAACAACACTCATACTCTGCATGTCTTAAAGAGTTAGCATATCGCTCCATCTCCTGCCAATTCTTATCTGTAGGATGAGGTCTGCCAGCAATCGTGTTAATAACCAATTTACCCACAGTTCGAGCAGGTTGTTCTGGTTGGCGTGGAGCTGGCCCGCGTCCGGGGTCCGATGTCTCTTGTCTTCCATCTTATGGGTCTTTGACAAACTCCCGCAGCTTCTTCTGTCTAATCAACTTTTCTATAGCGTCATGGAGGTGTCTACACTCCTCTCTGTTGTGCCCATAAGACTAGTGAAAGCGGCAATACTTTCCAGTCCGCTTCTGTTCCTTTGTTGATTCCTTTCGGCGTGGTTTTCTATATTGAAAAGTGTTGCAAGTTAACAAATAGATGTTCTCAAGAGATGCGTTCAGCGGGGTGTATTCATTGTAGGTCGGGATCCTTGACTTCCATTTCCCCGTCTCTCTTTTCTTTCCGGGATTTCCACCTCCGGATCCTTTGGACTTCCCAGGCTTGTTTTGGACGTTGACTTGAGCTTTTCCCGAATTATCGCCGGTTTGCTTCATGGCGACGGTACTTTTCACGGTCTCCTGAGCAGGCCCTGGTGCCTTGTCCCGTCTTGTCCATCGGGCTTCTTCCCTTCTTATGAACTGATGAGATTTCGAATAAAAACACTCCAGCATGGCTGGGGGCTTTCCCTCCAACCAATCTTCAAATTAAGAGTCTAGATCCACTCCACGCATTACCGCCACCAAAATTGCATGGTCGTTTGGATTGCTCACTTCGGTAGCAGCAATATGAAATCTCTGCAAGTATGCTTTCAATGACTCTTCCGGAGCTTGGATTACGCTTGATAAGGACATCACATCCTTTGGACGAGTGGTGTGTATCCTGAATTGTTCTATGAATTTCATTGCCAATTCGTCAAAGCTGGATATAGATCGTGGGGGAAGTCGAGTAAACCACATGGTGGCAATTCCGGACAGAGTGATTGGGAAGCACGTACAATTGGTTGCATCATTAGCTCTTGCAGAATCCATCATCCACCCATACCTCATCACACACTGTCTGGGATCAGTCTTCCCTTCGTAGGCTGGGATAGTCGGCATATTGAACTTCTTGGGGTACTCAGCCTGTAGGATACCATTTGTAAAGGGAGTATGGCTTCTGAACACTCCTCAATCATCATTGATCAAGCCTTGGTTCTCTCTCATCAACTGCCTGACCATAGCTATTAAGTCCAGAGTTTGTATGGAGGATGGAAGGTTGGGTTCCGTTCCACGGGACCGTGCGGGTTGATGTCCCACCTGATTTGGGTCTTGGAGATTCGGACGTCCGGTCTCCTCACGGGCGTGATCCCTAGTCGATCGATCTGTGACACCTGCCTGTACACCTTCATCCTTACGGTGCCTACGCCTAGGAGTTTCGTTAGCTGAGGTTGAGCTATCTGATTTAGAATAAGGGGCAGGGTTACCTCCAGCATTCTGACGTTAGTGCTGAGTGAGCTGAGTCATGAGGTTAGTGTTGTCTTGAATCTACTCAGCAAGTTGCCTTCTACTTTCCTTGAGTTCTCTTATCAAGTCGTTGAACACTGTTCGGGAAACAACTTCCACTTGGTTTTGGGTGGAGGGCCCTGCATCTCGAGTTGCTTGCTGATTTCTAGGTCCAACTTGTTGCACGCTAGCAGTCTCGTGGACATCTACGTTATGGGAGGTCGATTTGGTTCGTCGTCTTCCCATAGTAGAGTTGTTGGTTGTAACTCTGAATAGAATCAACAGATGCCTGATGAATGATCTTGGATCTCCTCTGGAGGATTTATGCAATCTAGTAGCTATAAAGCAAATCCTAACAGCCTGAGAATTCGATTCTCAGTGAAAGCACCAAAATGTTAGCACCAAAATTGGCCACTAACACCCTTAAGAAAGATTGTGTAGAGAGATTAACGAAGATAGTAAATTAAAACAGAAGACAGTATGTAAATTTAAATGCAGAGAACAAGAACATCAAATTTATAGTGGTTCGGCGTAACTGCCTACGTCCACTTTGAAGTTGATTTCTATTGCTTTCCTTGATAGTTGATTACAGATACAATCCATTTCTAATTACTTGAATACAATTGCAAAGTAAACGATTAAGTCTTGAGTAAGTGTTGAATGCGGTAGAGTTTCCCCAGTGTTCTCGAAAAAACCGATCCCTTTCGCTGTGCCCCTGCCTCTCTATTTATAGACGAAGATGAGTTGGACTTTCCTGGTGGGCCTGGTAGCTGAATACCTCGGCCCAAATGGACTAACTCTATGCGCCGAACCAAATATGCCTAACAGCCAAATGCCGTACAGGGAATGAATGCCGAATGATCTCCTCTTGCTAACAAAATGATGCCGAACGATACCGGAAGCCGAACAATCTTTAGATGCCGAGCGCTTTTAGATGTCGAGCGCTTTTGGATGTCGAGCGAGACTCGTGTCGAATGATCTTTGGATGCCGAGCGAACTCGAATGCCGAACATACCATTTGCGCCTAATGACACTGGATGCCGAACGGTAGGCGAATGCCGAACGAGACTTGAATGTCTAGCGCTCCCAAATGCCAAACGACCCTGACCGTCGAACACTTCCCAATGCCGAGTACTCACGAATGTTATTCGAACGTGAATACCAGAGGAACTATTTGCGCCGAGCGTTCAGAATGCCGAGCGGTATGTAGAAGCTGAACGATCCATAAATAGCCGAGCAGTGTGCTAATGCCGAGTACCTAGTTTCCTGGTCAAATCTACAGGAAACAGGGAGGCAATCCTAAATACTCCATGGGCTGGAGAAAAACAAACTCGTAGTAAGGCTCGCTATGGTAGGTGACACGGCACAACTAGGCAATGCCACGGTAGATATATCAATTACGCTTCTGGGCTGGTGGTAACGCATAGTAGCCACTACCGCCCACCTTGGACTACAGTCCCAATCAAAATCGAAGGATGGCCATCAAATCAATCACAAGTAAGAGTATAGTATCAAAGAAGTGTGTCTGATAGGAGGAATGACCTCACTTGGCCCGTCGATCGTTCCTGTTTTAGCCACCTTAAGCCAACTCACGGGAGTCGGGTCCACGTTCATACCTCAATAGGATCGTCGCCAACATCCTACTTCATTTTGGAATCTCCACTGTGTACATAGTTGTTAAAGTGGTTTTCGGTATCGACAGAGAGTATGTCCATATCCGATCTCGGTCTTTTTAACAACCAATCGTTATTATAACCGGTGGTTATAAATTTCAAAAATAGTATTTTATTTCAAAACCAAAACCATTTTTAGTTCAAAACTATATTCAAATCAAATAGTTTATCAATTTCATTTCAAACATATATTCACCTTTCAAAAATCATAATACTTTCAAAGTTATAACTTTTTCAGTTAAACCCAAATTTATTCAATTAAACCCAAATTTTCAAAATTCAATTTAATTCAATTCAAACCATCAATTTCAATTCAATTCAGTTTTCCAACAAACCATTTCAAAATTCAAATGTCATATCTTTTCAAAACCTCATTCATTTTTTAAAATACTATTCCAAATCACATTTCAAAATGGTTTATATTTCAAATCAAAATACTCCATTTAAACTATTAAAAAGTGAAGTCATTATACTTATAAATCAAATATTCAATTCTCAAAAATTTAGTCTTTCTAAGTTAATTTATTCACTTAAAAACATTAAAACATTTAAATTTCAGCTTTCCAATGCTGCGGTAAGTTATATTTAAAAACAATTCAATTCAGCAAAGACAGCATTTAAAAACTGCTGTAATAGTTCAGTTATAGTCAAAAAATCTCATTTCAGCCAACTACAGCACTTAACAAGTGCTACAATAGCCTTTTTATTAGTTTTAGATTTTAGTTTTCATTATGCAACCACATCACTTACCAAGTGCTGCAATAGCCCTTAATTAATTTTTAGCCTTAGTTTATTTGTAACAACCACAGCACTTACAAAGTGCTGTAGTATCTTTTACAACAGATTTTAAGTTAACTTCAGAAATGGTAGCATCTCTGAAGTGCTATTAATTAAATTTCCGACTTTTCAATGAAATTTCAGCAACAATTAAACTTCAAATTAAACCATTTTAACTTACTTTAAAATGGTCATTGAAATACACTTTAACTTATGATATTTATAAAGTAAATTTTATATATAAAAATCAAATTATTCTTAATAATTCACTTATTAGTTTCAAGCATACAATTTTCTATTCTTTGCATTTTAAAAATGAACTTAACACTTAAGTTTTAATTACCATTTAAAAATGTAAACTTAATTTCCATTTTATTTTCTTAACTTAACTTTTATTTTAAACCAAATTCTCAAATTTCCAAGTCAAGTTATATTTCAAATTACACTTTTTAGCATTCATTTATTTAACCATTTTAATTCGTAGAAAATTAATAACACTCTATTAAGTCATTTTAAATTCAATTTAAATCAAATTATCATATTTTATTTACTTAACTTAAACTCCATTTTTAAACAAAATCGCAAATTTCAAATAAATTTATATTTCAAATTTCAACTTTATAATTCATTTATTTAACATATTTAACTTATAGAAAAAACACTAACACTTTATAAAAATCATTTTTAATTCAATTTAAATCAAATTATCATACTTTTACATTTTTAAAATACTTTTAAAATTCCAGAAAAACTTTATAAAATAACCACGGGTCTGTATAAAATTTTCTAACCTAGGTCAAGTGGATAATATATCATTTCAATCCGTAATTTACAAAGAAAAATCCGGGTTCTATCATTTCAAGCCCGCAATCCCATGTCAAATAAAATATATAAAAAATCGCTCAAGCCTATCATTTCAGCCCATAACGACTTTTCCTCATTCTAAAGTCCGTTCGGGTATGTATCATTTCAACCCATAGTGATTCTATTCTACAGGGAACTTGCAGTGTGAGAATAGAATAAAATAAATAATATAACAATGTAACATAGCAGATGACGTGACAAGTTTATAACAGGATTTAACATCATATAATTCATATCACAGGCAGGTATAACATGATATAACAATTCTACGCATTCACTTGCTATCAATTCACAATTCTATAAGTGTGAATACTCACCTTTTTACGCTGGAGTTAGCAATTCAAAACACACAGAATAAATACCAGAAAGCACGGTACGGCACGAATTTTGATTCAAGTGAGAGGAGAGCCAAGATATTGATCTTGCAAACAACCAATAAACAAGACAATATAACATAAATATTCAACACAAAACACAATGAAACATATTGAAAAAATAAAAAGCAACAAAGACAAGATAACTTGACCTTGCTTTAACCATCCAAATGCTCGACCTAGGGAATCATATGCTCGACCATGGCTGAACATAGGCTCGGGTATGGCATTATATAGGTCTGCAAGGCTAGGAGATGTGAAGGAGAAGGGGTTAAAACATAAAGAATGCAAAGGGACAAGGCAAAATAGGCAAGTTTTGTTCAACTTTAGGCTCAGCCAAAGGTCAAGTGGGGATCGGCCATGCTTTTATGGGTCAGGTCAGGTCAGCTGATGGTTGGAGTGATGGCGACATGCGGTGTAGTTGCTGGTGGTGGCCGAGGCAACTATGAAGGGGTAGGGTGAAGCTATGGTCAGCTAGGCATGTTTTGGAGGAGTTTTTTTGTGGATTTGTGGTGCTAGCATCAATTGGATGGTCACGGCCTAGATTGGTCAGAGGAGGAGGAGGTGGTGCTGCCGTGGATGATGAGGTGGTGGTCGGTGGAGAGGAGGGTGGTAGGTGCCGAGCTATGCTTGAAGAAGAGGAAGGCAAAAATCATTGAAAATGAAGAGGATAAGAGATAAAGAAAGCCATTAGAAAAACTTACAAATATTTTCAGAATTTGGGAATGGCCGTGAGTAATGAAATAAAGAAAAGTTTCTCACGTGAATGAGAATGAGAAAGCATGGCTATTACATAGAAAAGTGTACGGTCAAATGCAAAATGAAAGGGAAAAAGCAAATGAAAAGACAAGTCAACTGAAAAGTCATAAGTTGAAAAGGTTTTGTCTCTTCAAATTTTCAATTTCTTTTAATTCAAAATAAACAAATAAAACTTAAGCAAATAAAATAAAAAATGAAAACAAAATAAAGTATAAAGGAAAATAAATAAATATTTTAAGGAAAAATAGAAAATAAATGAGAAAATAGTTATTTAATTGAAACTAGAATTTAAGATTGTAAACAGAATACAATAAACATTAGAAAATTATAACTACACTTTTAAAATGTTTTAAAAATAAAATCTATACATAACATGTCATCTTACACATATATACACAAATTAGAACATGATATGACAAACAAAAATATTATTTATATAAATTAAAATAAACAATTGTTTTGAATAAATCAATTTACACACAATGGTTAAAAAAAATAACTTTCACAACAGATTTCAACGAGACGAAAAGCATTGTACTTCAAATTTAATTTATTTTAATAATAAAAGATAAAATTCAAAAATTCAAATTTTTAAATTTTTAAATTTAAAAGGACCACATTGACCAAAATCCAAATTTTGGGAAAATATTCTATTTATTCATGTTTGGAATTATAATTCACATAAAAATCAAATTTTATATTTAAAATAAAAAAATTTATTCATTTTAATAAATAAAATAAAGTTTTTAAATCAGGAATTTCAATTAAAATAATTAAATTATATAATTAAAATAATCACAAAATACAGGGTTGTTACACAGTATGTGTGTGTGTGTGTGTGTGTATATATTACATTTTAAAATCAATATTCAATTTGAAAATGCATAAAAATAAAATCAATATATATACCTGAAAATAAATATCTAATTTTAAACACATATAAAATAAAGTCTATATATATTCTACTTCAAAATCGTTATTCCTTAGAACACCTATTTTTCTCAAATTAATACACACACTATCTTTTAAAACCAGATACTAAAAATCAATCCCAAACACATATATTCAAAATAGTTAAAACTGTAAATAAATAAAGTATAAAACAAATGGATCGAAATATAACAGCATACATATTTCATATTATATGAACATCTTATAATATATATATATATATCAAAATAACCCTTTATATAAACCTTTATATTATGTTGAAAATCAAAACACACACACACATATATACACACACACGCGCGTTTTTTTTTTCTTTTTATAAAAGAAGGCTGCAACGTTGAGGGGCAACATGAAAAAGGGAGGGGGTTTGCATGATCAGGTTTTAAATCATAAGCAAATGTAGAAGCAGACTCCAGGAAACAAATACATACAAAGAAATATTAGTAAGCCTATAAAATCCTTTTATTTAAGGGTAAGTTTGCCTGCGTGGAGAGGAGAGGTTCGGAGTAGGCGGGTGGGTTCGGCGGCAAGGCAGATGAAATCGAAGCAGGGATGGTGAGGCGGGTCGCTTGCATCATAGGTCGAGGAAACGGGAATGGTTGGGAGGCGGAGTAACAGAATGTCGTCTCTGAAGCTTTACAAGTTATATCTGTATGTAATAAGGGTTATTGGGCCAAGGCTTTTTTGTATTCAGCCCAGTAGCATTTCAACAGTTATAAATACAAACTGTTTGTACAGAAGACATATAATAAAGCTTTACAATTTTCTCAATTCTCTTATATGGTATCAGAGCCGTGTAGCATCACTGCAAACAAATCAAGATCCTCAAGCAATAATCAAGAAAAGGGGAGAAGATAAGAAATTATCAAATCTCATCAGAATTAACTTCATCACTTGAGATTCTGTTATACAGTTCAACAACTGTATAACAATTTCTTCGAAAGAAAAGACATTATCATCATTTGAAGTGGCTGCCGTGCCAAAGAGGGAGATATCAGAGTAATATCATCACTTATCTACCCTCTGGCTGCATTCATACTCCATCAGATCATCAAAAATTCCAAGAAACTCACCAGAAGTGCCTTGCCTTGACCATCAGTCAGATTCAAATCATCATTCTTTTCAGATCAGGCTGCACTTTGTTCTATTTCTCTGATTGCAAATCTGAAATTTGATTCTGAACATTATCTTGTTAACTGAAACCTCACTATCATGTCTGAAGAGAGCACTGATAATACAAATACCCCACAAAATCAATCAAGAACCACTCAGCAAAATTCCATCACCACTCAAGATCTCATCAAGTCCATAATCAAGCCACAAAGTCAGATCATCACCATACAACTTGATGAATCCAACTACTTGTTGTGGAAATTTCAGATTGAAATGGCTATCAGAGGGTATGGACTGCAAGAGTATGTTCTTGGCACCTTGATTACTCCTCCAAGATTCACTACAAATCAAGAAGGAAAACTTGTAAGTAATTCTGAATACACAATACATGAGAGGCAAGATAGTTTAATAAGTTCTTGGCTGTTGTCATCTATAAGCACAAGTCTACTGCCACAACTCGTTGGATGCAAAACAACTAGTGAAATATGGCACACTATTGAGAAAATATTTAGTTCTCAATCTGCAGCAAGAATAATGCAGTATAAAAGGCAACTTCAAAATTTAAGAAAAGATAATGTCAGCATGAGAGAATATCTCTCTAAAGCCAAAACAATTTGTGATCAGTTAGCCTCTGCTGGGCACAAGATAACTGACACAGAGCAAATTCTGTGCATCTTAAGTGGCCTGGATGATGACTATGAGGCAGTGGTTGCTGTAATATCATCCAATGAAAATCTGCCATCACTACAAAATGTTCAATCTATTCTTATTGCACACGAGGGAAGATTGGAACAAAAGAAATCAGCAAGCTGGGACTGCAATGTCAACTATGCAACTGTAAGCAAAGGTAAAAACCAAGAAAAGAATCAAGGCAACAGAAATCAACCAAACAACTACAGAGGTGGTCAATCAGGTAGATTTAGAGGAAGAGGTGGCAGATGGAATCTCAATAACAACAAACCAAGATGTCAAATATGTGAAAAATATGGTCACACTGCCAACAAATGCTACTTCAGATTTGATGCCAACTTTGCACCAGCACAACAAACCAACACTAACTCAAGAACTCAAAATCCCAATGTTAACATGGTCAGTGCACAGCAGGAACACACATCTGATAACACAAACACAAATGCAGCAAAAGCAGAAGACATACATGATGAAAGCTGGTATCCTGACTCAGGTGCAACAAATCATGTAACAAACAGCATGGCAAATTTAAATCTTGGCAACAGGGAATACAAAGGTACACAATCTTTATGTATAGGAAATGGTAAATCTATAAAAATATCTCACATAGGAAATGCAAGCATTAATGGAACCAGGCAACTGTATCTAAACAATCTGTTAATGGTTCCATTAATCAGAAAAAATTTAATGAGTGTGTCACAATTTGCTAAAGACAATAATGTGTACTTTGAGTTTCACCCCAAATATTGTCTAGTTAAAGATAAACTAACTGCTGAAGTAATTTTGCAGGGTAGAGAACATAAGGGACTTTACAAATTTGATGTACCAAACTCAAGAAGTGTTGAAAGTAATGAAAATTGGTGTCACATCTCAGAAATCAAAAACACCAAAAACTTTGATGTATGGCACTATAAGTTGGGTCATCCCAGTTTAAATGTAATGAAACATGTTTTGAGCAGTTGTGGCAATACTCATATCAGTAAAATTCCTGATTCATATATTTGTGAATTCTGTCAAATGGGCAAGAGTCACAAACTTGCATTTCCATACTCTAAAACTGTTTATGATAAGCCTCTTGAACTTGTTGCAACAGATTTATGGGGACCAGCCCCCATACACACTGATTATGGATACAAATATTACATTTCATTTATTGATGCATACTCTAGATTTGTATGGATTTATTTTTTAAAATCTAAATCAGAAACCAGGAATGCTGTGATACAATTTATCACTAATGCAGAAAGACAGACAAACTGTCAATTGAAAACCATACAAACAGATGGTGGTAAAGAGTTTTTACCTTTGAAAGGTTATTTTGAAATGAAAGGTATAACTCATAGAGTAACATGCCCATATACTTCAGAACAAAATGGTCTTATTGAGAGAAAGCACAGACATATAGTAGAAATTGGTTTAACACTGCTAGCACAGGCATCTTTACCACTAAAATTTTGGCCAGATGCCTTTTCTACAGCAGTGCATTTGATTAATAGACTGCCCACAAAAGTTATAAAGTTTAAGAGTCCAATGGAAGTGCTATTCAGTGTTAAACCAGACTATCAAAGTCTAAAGACTTTTGGATGTCTATGCTTTCCCTACATAAGACCATACAACATACACAAACTTGATTACAGGTCAAAGCCATGCACCTTCATTGGATATGCCACAAACCAGAAGGGATACAAGTGCATTGATGATAAAGGAAAAATATACATATCCAGGCATGTAGTGTTCAATGAACATGAGTTTCCTTTCAGCAATGCAGCAATCAAAACAAATCAGAAAGTTCATAATCCAATGCTATCAATACCTCAAGTGCTACCTTCACCAGAGGTTATCATACCTGTGCATAACTCCAATCATCATGAAGAAGATGACACCAGCTCTCAACACACAGTGCCCAGGACTGAACCAGGTCAAGAATCTGCTGGTGCACCAACTGAGCCTACCAGTGTGTCACAAGACACCAGCCATCATCTAGACACTCATCAAGTACTGCATGATACTCAATCACACCGTACCCAATCAGAGACTGCTGTTGAAGATAGACAACCACCTACAAACACTGGACACCACATGATGACAAGGGCAAAATGTGGAATATTTAAGCCAAAAACATATAGCATAGAGTCAGAGCTCACAGAACCAAGCACATATGAACAGGCAATTCAGAATGATAAGTGGAGCAATGCTATGCAAGAAGAATACAATGCTCTAATAAAAAACAAGACATGGGATCTTGTACCATTACCAAAGAATAAAAATATAATTGGATGCAAATGGACATTTAGATTAAAAAGAAATCCTGATGGCACAATTCTTAAACATAAAGCAAGACTGGTAGCAAAAGGGTATTCACAGCAGAATGGATTTGATTTTAATGAGACTTTTTCTTCTGTTGTGAAACCTACTACCATCAGAGTCATATTAACTATTGCTTTACATAAGAATTGGCCAATCAGGCAATTAGATGTTAATAATGCCTTCCTTAATGGTGAATTGCAGGAAGAAGTGTACATGGAGCAGCCACATGGATTTATACAAAAAAACAGAGACCAGCTAGTTTGCAAACTTAACAAGGCATTATATGGACTCAAGCAAGCACCAAGAGTTTGGTTTGACAAGCTGAAGTCAACACTAGCAAGACATGGCTACAATCCCACAAAATCTGACAACTCACTGTTTACTAAATTCTTAAACAGTTCAACTGTGTACATACTAATTTATGTTGATGACTTTGTTATCACAGGGAATGACAACTCTGAAATTATGAACATTACACAATGCTTGAAAGAAGAATTCTCAATTAAAGACTTGGGTGAGCTAAACTACTTTCTTGGCATAGAATTTAAAAGAACATCAGAGTCAGAAATTCATCTAAACCAAAGAAAGTACATCAATGAGATACTGATTAAGGCAAAAATGGACAAAGCAAACCCACTGCCTACACCAATGATAAGCAATTGCCATCTATCAAAAAAAAAAGGAGAACCAATCATAAATGTTAAAGAATACAGAAGCATTATAGGGGCACTACAGTATGTCACAATCACTAGGCCAGACATCTCCTTCAGTGTAAACAAAGTAAGTCAGTTTATGCAAGAGCCACATGATGAACATTGGAAGGCAGTTAAAAGAATACTCAGATACTTGAAAGGCACTATTAACCAAGGACTGATCATACAAGCAAGTTCAACTCTACTCATAAATGGTTACAGTGACTCTGATTGGGCATCAGATCAAGATGACAGGAAGTCTACTACAGGGTACTGCATTTATTTAGGTAAAAATCCAATATCTTGGTGTGCAAAAAAACAATATACTGTATCTAGATCAAGCACAGAAGCCGAGTATAGAAGCATTGCTAGTACCACTGCAGAAATTATGTGGTTAACTTCTCTACTAGGTGAACTAAAAATCAAACTTGATCATAAGCCGATAATTTGGTGTGATAATCAGAGTTCAATTGCTATCTCAGCAAACCCAGTACTCCACTCTCGCACAAAACATATCGAGCTCGATCTATATTTTGTACGAGAGCAGGTAATCAACAAAAAACTTGAAGTCAGATACATACCTTCAACTTACCAAAAAGCTGACATTTTTACGAAGCCCTTATCATGGCCGAACTTCATCAAATTCAGACAAGAGCTCAACGTGGACGATGCCAACATGAATCTCAGAGCCAAAGGGCAGATCTATATCCCTGAAGTAACTAAAGTTGAAATCGAAGACTATCAAGACCTTGCCTCACTGACAAGCTAGAAGCAAGATCATCTGACCAGCTAGCAAGTCTTCTATCATATGATTGCTGTCATATCTCTTACTTGAGATGAAGATAGAGAAAGTTTCTTCCTGGCGGCTCACAATCGCATGTATTGCAAACCCTAACCCTAACGTTAGGTTTGAGGGGGGGGGGGTAACAGAATGTCGTCTCTGAAGCTTTACAAGTTATATCTGTATGTAATAAGGGTTATTGGGCCAAGGCTTTTCTGTATTCAGCCCAGTAGCATTTCAACAGTTATAAATACAAACTGTTTGTACAGAAGACATATAATAAAGCTTTACAGTTTTCTCAATTCTCTTATACGGAGCTGTTGCATGGCGAAGGGGACATGGCCACTGGGGGTGAGGGATACGTGCATGGGTACAGTGTGAAGTGGCTGCGATGGAGGAGCACTGGCTGGGTTTGGCTTCGAACAAGGAAAGGGTGTAGTTGCCGTGGCCTAGGCGTTTGGATGAGCAAGGGTTTAAAGTGAAGATGGCTACCGAGCTGATGGAGCCGTGGGTATGGTCGGTGGGATGGTTGGGTTGAGAGGATTGGGTAAGGAGCACGGCAAGGCTAAGGAGGCTGATGGGTGAGGGTTTGGTTATGGAGCGGTCGTTATTAACGAAGGTGGAGGGACACGTGGACAGGGGAAACGTGGGCAACTGCATGTGTGAAATGGAAGAAAACATGCAAACATGTCACCCAAAGCAAAACCCAATTATACGCGAAATTTCTCAAAGAAAATAGACAAGTTGTGAGGCAAGATTTTTGCTTCTGGAAAATATCAATGATGCGCAGTTGGGTTCTGGGAAAAAGGCAAAGAGAAAAGCACGAACAATCTTGCAGGGGCAAATATGCAAGCTTATATTGTTTTCTTCTTTAAGCATAATACGAACAGGGAGAAAGAATAATGGTGAAGGAAGAGGTCAGAATATAAATTGAATCATGGGAAAGCAAGAGTCATACCCATTGAATTCAGGAATATTAAAAGCAAGAACCATTTATATTCAACTGGTGCAAAATTGAAAAGTCACAGAACACTCTAGAAACTCAAAAGGGGTACGGATACAGCTAACTGTTTCGCAAATTTCACGCGTAACCGACGACAAAATGGATAAATGAACATACTGTGGAGATCAGCATTACGAGACGAACAAAATTCGCTGAAAATAAGATAAACGGAGCTATAGAAGTCAAAATTTGACGAATTGAATTATGACGTCTCACTTATAAAATAGTTTACATTTATATTATATAAAAATATTCAGGTTTTAAAAACATTTTATTTTCATCAAATTAACCGATTTTAGATTAAAATTGAAAATCACACAACAGAACTAACTTTCATACCTTCCAACGGAATCTAACACTTGCTATGTTTAAATAGACGTAACTCAAATATCAAATTTTCATTGACAAATTTAATTGCTTATTTTCAAGCAAAAATTTAGTTTATTAGGTTATAAAAATCGTTAAAATTTCCGGGTCGTTACATGGTGGGTTTCTTATGCACTGATATTTCGTGTACATGCGTATGTGTATGGAGAAGATGGATTAGAGTGTAAATTGGGTAATTAAATAATTAATGATTGTAATTAGCATATATTATTATATTAAAATTTCTCGAACCTTTTAAAAATCATAACTCTCTCAAACGAGGTCCAATCGAGACGAGACTTTTGCTTTGTGCCTGTAATAACGATAGCTACGCGATGGAATCAGTTTGGTCAAATTTGGAGTGAGTGAAAATTTTGAGCTATTCAATTTTAGTTTTAAATGTAATGCTTAAGCGTCCATTAGAATGTCGACGAGTTAAACTCACATTTTTGGTTAATCAGTTTGACATATAACAGACAAAAATTTACTGTTTGTGTTTGGATGACTTATTGGCTGGTTTAGTTTAATATCCACTTTCGAAAAGTGACTAACATTTAAAATGAAATACAAGTAAATTTGTAGAGAAATCCGGATTTGTTGATATTATGATTTTTATGTTCCAGTTATATTCATGTTCATTTTATTTTAGTTATATACCAAGTATATAGCTTGTTAAATAATAAAATTTGATAGTTTGACCATATTTGTTGCGACACCGACATACGTTAAAAGTTGAACCTTTTTAGAGGAAAATGGTAGTAATAGAACTGGTTAAGTGCTATAGTAACTATTGGTCTCCATATAATATTTTGAGAATACTATTAATTTTTGTTTGATTCTGGAAATGATTTTTGATTTGAAAAATGATTTAAATTTGACCTTTTGTATTTTCTGTGATATTTTACATAAAAATAGTTTTTGTACTTCTCTATTTTACTTCAACTTCTTTTATTGTTGATTCTAATATATGTGTATGTATATATATACATATACATATATATATGTATGTAAATGGTTTAAATTTATTTTGGGAGTAATTAGTTTTGTAGAAAAAGATATTTATATACCGAGTGTTTGTTTATAAAAGAAAATAAGGGTTATATCCTATATTTTAAATGGATTCTATTTTGAAAGGAGATAGAAATATTTTGGGATAAATATTTGTGAAACATTTATATATAATGTTGTATAAGAGGGTATATATAAAAAATATTATTTTATAAGCAAAGGATGGTTTTATAAATGGTCTTGTTGAAATAAAAGAATTGTTTTATAAATGACATTCTATAAAAAAAATTAATATCATTTTTATACATTGGAATAATTAATTCTATTTGTGTATCGATGGTGATATAGGAAATGATCGTCTTATGAAAATATCTGGTCTTATTTTGGAAACGAAGGTTTGCGTTAAGGATATATGATTTTATAAAAATGGGTTTTGGATAAATAAAGGATTATAAAGGAATTTTATAAAAGAGTTTTATAAATAGAGAACGAGTTTTATAAAAGAAATTTATAAATGAATTTAAAGTTTATAAGTATATTTGGGATTTAAAAAAAGAGTTTATAAAAAGTTTGTAAAGGGATGAGACCTGATTTCAATAGATATTCATTTTAAATTAAGGTGATATGGAAAGTGTTCTTTTCATACTTAGCACCAAATTCTGAGGCATGAATACTCATCTCTATCTTGGAAATTAATAATGTGTATCAAGGTAAGGATAGTTTACTAACTTGTCCGATTCATTTTCAATCGAGGGATAATACTGTTTTAAATCGGGAAGTGGTGGTAAGTATATATATGATTTAGTTTCCATACGACCCGTTTATTTACACCAAATGCGTTTGGGTTTATTTTTATAAATGTTTAATTTACATTTGATTAATCAAAATAAGTATGTTTTGGAAGTGAAATCTTTCTAAAAAGAAGTGAATATACTTATACAATTGAAATAAGTATATGGGTACATTTTCCTTAAGTATATGGAAAAGGTTTTCTAGGTTATTTTAAAAGGAAATGGCTTGTGAGTATATTTATACGGTCGAGACAAGTATATAAATATTTTCTAAGAATCGAAAAGAGTATAGAAGGGTTTGTGAATATATCTTTATAAAGGTATTTTGATACAAGTCTTTACAACATTGTTTAAATTAATGAAAAGATTAATTGAGGAGGCTTAGTGGTTTCTTTTTTATTAACTATATTTGATTAAATTTATGTTTGAATAGTTTGTTTATTTGATAGTTAAATAACCGACTATCAAATCTAGTTAGTGATTGGTTCATGCATGATTAGGTTAAGCGAGCACCTAGGCTTTGGTGGAGTAGACACATTAGAGATAGGGTAAGTGAGACCGTAGGATGGGTTTGAGTGTGTGTGTGTAAGAGCGCATATTTGTTAGTGCTATAAAAATATTTTATATTGCATTGATTTACTGGTTGAGTGGTATATTCTTACCAATATAGAAGGAACAATTGTATGGATATGGGATTCTAAACACTTAAACAAGGCAAATCGACACAACATAGTTTTGAAATTGGGCAAATGAAATAATTTTACCTAGAATATATTTACATATATAAAAGAATCATTTTCAGAAACTGATAATTAGTTATGAAATGTTTGTTTGATAGGGAATGATAATATTCAGCTTATATCAATTATTGTTTGATTGGTCATGCTCGTCCAGTCTAGGTGCATTGACTATCAGCTGTTGATTGGTTATTTATGCTCGGATAGTTTATAAACATTCACTCTTTGGTAAAATTGAATACGAACGTCTTGGGAATTCAGTTTCACTATTTAATATAAGGCGTTCGATGAAAATTTAGGGTTATATTAAAATTTAATTTTAATTGAGGTTGTTTATCATAATCTAAACAAAGAGGAACAGTTGTGAAATGGTCCGTACATGTGAAATTAAATAAGCATGGTTTTATAAATTGACTTTATAAATAAAAAGGATTTAAAACTGAGATTGAGAACTTAAATCCCTATGTTTTAAAAATTATTTTTCAAAAGCTTTGAGAAAATAATAATGGTACTATTTGAAAGTATTTTTGAATATGAATAATTTAACATGGACTTCAAGGGAAGAAGAAAGCACTGAACCCACTTTTGTCGCTCGAAAATAAATCTGGTGATGATTGCAGCATCATCGACGTTCATTTTCGAGTTTCTCAGTGACAGTTTGCTACCATAGTAATTGGTTATAGAGTTGTTTGGTAAAATAAAATTTTATTTAAATCCCAAAAGTATGATTGGATAGGAGACGATTCACTAATCCATATAATTCAAGCGAACAATAAACCACATGCATCCTGCCCGAACTGAATGGAAAGACGGATAGTTATGGAGGAAAAAGAAAGGAAGAAGAGAAGAAGAAGTGAAAAAGAAAACCAAAACAACACAGAATCTCATAATCGCAGCGGAATAATATATAATATAATAACAATGATCTTTACAAAGAGAAGCTTTATATATACACACCAAACAGAGTAAAATAAAACAAATCACAATCATCAGCCTGGATAGTTATAACAACATGTCCTCACAAATGCTGGTGATGTTAACAACAAAGTAGCAAGAAATGAACATATACGTGAATACGACTTGAAAACCCCAACTCGTCTTCGGATGCTCCAAAGCCTCCAAAACTAAATCTGTAAATATGCTCGGTCTGACCTAAGAATCATAATAAAATAACACCCGAGTCAGTCTGGAAAACCAATGTGAGAAAACACATCCAACTGGATTTTTAAGTTATAAAACCTTTGAAATCAAAAGTATGTCGTAAGACCATGTCGCGCATAAACACGGATGGGTTTTTACCTACAATAACCAAAACTTCTTTATAGAAAATCCTCTAATATTATAATAATGTCTAGAATACAAATACTTATTAATCATAGCTGAAATTGTTATATTATTAAATTTCATCATACTAGGTTCTATATCTAAAACCGTAAAGGTTCGTATTGGAGAATGGATTCCATACTATGATAAGATAAGGAACTGTGTTCCGAAGGTTTATCTCTAGATAAAAGGCACTGGGGTTTGAAACGAATATCTTATACCCTTTCCACACAAGACTAGCCTACCATTTGACTAGTAGCATCGGGTATCATCACCCCTTCCATTAATGGGCCTCAAATCTTATATAAATACATAATAATCGATCTAGATTTGGAATGGCCACACCCTGATGGGAGCGACCCGTTGGCCTTACTGCATGCTTGATTTTTGTCATATCCCGATTAATGAGGCTCGAGGCTAAGGTTTACCCTTATATAGCACTTTCCACTTGGAATGCTAACACTATCCCCCAAGAAACCATGCAATCCAGCATACATCCATACAAGTTCGTTCCGGGACTGAACGAAACTCTTAAGAACTTCGTCTTCAATCCCATCATCTTCTAGGTATTTTTACCTTGAAGAGCTTGAGTTGGATCGAAGTGGTTTTCGAATAACAGACTCGATCATGGCCTTTTCGAAAAAGCATTCAATAATTTTCTGTAAACTCAACCCCGGTCCTTTAGAAAGTAAACAGTCAAAGATAAGAGCGGAGATCGCCTCCTTATTGTTAGCGGACGAATTTCCTTATTGTTTGTCCTCGGAGAACAAAACGAGATTTATGTGCATAGTACAACATCATCAAATATGGTTGTGCCGTATAACTCATGGGTTTCTCCTAGATATTTCTAAAGTAACGTTTTGGGTCCAAATTCCATAGCCAGTTATTTAACTACCGAATAACAAACATTCAATCAGGGATTTAATTCCATTGGCAAAACCAACATTGGTTAAGCATATAAGCAACCACTAGCCTTTTCTAATAAATATTTTCATTTCTCATTCTATAAATATTGTGGCAAAATTCTTTTACAAAGAGATCTACACATATACGTACATACATGCATATATACATACATACATATATACATACGTCCACAAATCCCTATGTTTCAATACTTGGAAAAATATTCATATACTTATCTCAACGGCATAAGTATATTCACCAAACACCGAGGAAGATTTTCTTTTTATACAATTCTAAAATTATTTATAAATTCCATTAAATTTTCCAAAATCATTTATAAAACTACCTTACAAATCTCATGAACCATTTATAAAACTCTTTTATACATCCAAAAATCATTTATGACCCCTTTATTAATACATAAAACCTTTTATAAACTCCTTTTATAAATCTATAAACTCATTTCTAAAATTCTTTCATAAATATCTAGCCATTTACAAAACTCTTTTACGTTGTAAAATCTTCCTTTAAGCCCTTAACCCATTTTATAAAACTTCCCTTATAAAGCCCTAGTCCGTTATAAAACTCTATTTATAAATCTCGAACATTTATAAATAAATCCTAATCATTTATTTTAAAACACTATTATCTATAATAAACCAAATAAATAAATGGTAATTAACTTTAAACATATAATAATAACATTACAAATAAATAGTAATTAACTTCAAACATCATAAAGATAATAATTAATAATTTTAAAACATTCTTAATAAAACAATAATAATTTACTTAAACATTACTATAAATAACAATAATTAATTTCCAAAACCTTATTGATAAATAATTACAATTAATTTCAAGCCATGTTAATAATTTAAATAATTAAGTTTTCAAAATATTAAAAATATTGATAAACAACTTTAAAACAATACTAAAATAAATAAATAACTTTTAAACATAAATATATTTCCTTGATAAAATTCCATACTTAAAATTTCAACATGATCATTTTTGTATTTATAAAACTATATTTGTAAATCACTTTCTATTTTATAACACATCGTTTGACATCTCCAACCTATCCTCACTTTCAAATTCCAAAAATAGAATCAACTATTTTTCCTAAAACAACATTCCACATATTATCATAAATCCAAAATTTGATTTATTCTCCAGTTTATCCAATGATAAAAGTTTCCCTTTATTTATAAACACCTTTTATAAATCTAACCTTTTATTAATATAATACAATTTTACAAATCTTCACTTTGTTCGTAAAATGCCACAGTGATACATTATCACATCTATAATTTCCACATTTATAAATAAATCTTAATATAGGTATATATGTATATATATATATCACTTTATATAAAGCGATTAATAAATATTTATTCTAAAATATTCCTATTTTCTTTTAATACCATTACCCTTTGTTATAAAACATAGACTTGTTTTTAAGATTTTAAAATATTTGATCACAATTCAAAATCTATATTTAAAATATTTTATAAAACCGTAAATTTATAATCTCTCAAAATCGTACTTTTATTTTTAAAATAAATTTCTTCTTTAAATAATTCAAGAAAAATTATCAGAACATATATAATTTCCTAAATCACTTTGAAGTCCCTTTTAAATGAAATCATTAGTTTATAATATTTAAAATACAAAAAATAAGACCTAATGCTACTAAAGCACTAAATAAGCATAATTATATCTGTTTCATCAAACATAACATCCAATATATCATATATCAAATTGTATGAAAAATAAAAGCAATACTGTGAGGAATCCTATTGAATCCCTCCAACCCGCCCCCAGCATCACATGTGGTATATAACCAAATAATACGAGTCAACCACTTTGAAACGGGATCATATACAAGGACCATCCGCTCTTAAATGGGAATGTAATAGGGTCTCATCCTCTCCAGGGATGGGAATATATACAAACCAACTAAGAAAATAGTAAATCATCCAAACAGTTAATAACAATCAACATTAAAATATCCACTTATCCAATCAGCAAATTTAATCAACTAAACTATATTTTTGCTTAAGTAAAAGGTGAGTCTAACTCACCTTGATTCTAGAAGTTTCCAAAGCACTCCGATTTGAATTAAAATTGAATACCATTCAGTTCTAACTCAAATTTCTATAATCTCCAAATCTATTTAACACAACTCTATAGCGTTGAATTCGCTGATACGATCGTGAAGCAACTTGTCGCATTTGATTTGGACCTCTTATAGAAAAGTTATGAATTAATTAACTTTTGAAATAATTAAATGATAAATAACTTTTAATCAATAAAAATTTTAAATTATTTACCCTTCCCTCTCAACTTCGTTTGTTTCCAGAAACACTCGACCGCGACATCAATTCGACCATCGATGTCGTCATACACCATTTTTCGTCATGCGACCCACACTGTAGCACCGCCCCACGCCTCCACAACCCAACGTGTAACGTACGCGATTTTTCGTTGCCGAAAAACCGAATAGTTAGGGTTTTAAGAAAAAAAAAGACAGAAGGAGAGAGAAAAAGATAGAACATAGAGAGAAAAGAAAATAGAACGGAAAGAAAACAGCAACATAACAACATCAGAATCTCACAATCGCAGCGGAACAACATATAATAATAAATGAATAATCTTTAAACAAAGAACTATATCAGTTATTACATTACATTTCATTACATCAGAGTGTACAACAACAAACAACAAACAAACAGCGGAAAAGAAATATTATATACTAGTAATACGCCATGCCATCCATCTTGCCTCCAGCAACTCCTGAATTCCATAATATCCTGATAAACCTAACTCTTGACTGCCCGTGTGGAAATTGGTGGGCACCCAGAGTTTAGGAAGAAAAACAATAAACTCCGAGTCAGTCATGTGACTGGTGTGAGAGCTCAAAACAGTTTATTTATCTTTGAAAACAAAATAAAGGAATACTTTTTTTAAGTCAATTCGCAATGCTTTTAAAAATGAGACTACCATAAGGCCTCCCGCACACACACACATGCAAACGCAGAATCGGAGGAGAATTCTCCTTATGATAGTCAAAGATGCTTGATACGCATTAAAAAGAACATTTGATATTATTAATAATGCATAGTGTAGGGAAAATCATTTCAAAAGTAGAATATAAATCTTAGCCAACATACGACCATTATCGTATGCCTACTATAGTTACTATGTTCAATAGCAGGTTACCGCCACATTCCATAGCAGGTTATACAACTAAAACCGTACAAGGATCGTATTGTTTCTTTGGATTCCAACGAATGGTCAGGCCAAGGAACTTCCCATTGCCACATGAGAACGCCTCTGGAAGGACGTACCCGAGAACCTAACCGGATCTCTGCCAACACAAGGCCGGGTTACCCCCCCCCCCCCTCCCCCGGTCCTTTGGGACCTTTATCCGAGCGCTCGTAATCAACATCACACCATAATAATAAGTGTTTCAACATGAGTAAGTATCTGGGCTCCATACCATGATACCACCCTTTTCCAGAAGGAAATGCACATACCCTAAAGGGAGCTACCCCTCATAACCTTGCCGCATCTTTCCTGTTTTGACCATTCCGGGGTGTGAGGCTCGACGAAGTTACGTCCACAAAGCCATGCTTTATACAAAGTCATGCTTTGGGTCAACAAATGATCATAGAAATAATCACAAAGATAAACGATCAAACAAATGATCTTATCACAAATGATCAACACAATGATCATTTCAGAGCAACACTCAGCATGTCACATTACCAAATTGGGAATATATCGCTGATAACCTTCAACTACATAACCTCTGAGCTCGTACGTCTTAGAGAAGGGTGTTAAGCTAAGAGAATAAATTCTCCGCCACCAACAGAAATATATTTGAAAGAAATCTGCTTTATATCTCAATTTGTAATGTCAGACATACTATCCATACAAGTCTGTTCCGGGATCGAACAGAACCGAAGGCACTTACAAAGAAGTCCTTGCAATCCGGATATCCACAATCCTGATCGGATTCTCCATCACATATGGAGAACTCTATACCGGAGCAACTCGGTGCAGAGTCAATCGACAGGTCATCCTATCGCTCTCGCAAATATCCGGTCTTCAAAACCGGTCATCAATGCTATCAATTACGTCGTATCACTATTCGGAATGGGTAATCCGAATAACGAGCGCAATAATTTAAAAATAAGTGTGGTATTCAAATTCAGCAAATCACAACAGATACCTTTCAAAGGTAAATATTTATAGTCGGTTATTGAACTATCAATGGATATGCACAACATCACCAGATTCCAAATAATTTTCCAAATTATTTATTTCCCGAAAATATCTTTACAAGATATATAATTTCAATATTTCAAAAATAAATCAATATTTATTTTTAAACAAATTCCACTTTCTTTTATAAATTCCATAGTGAATTTATATTCCAAAATATTTATGAATACACGGTTTCAATTATTCATTTTCAATTTATCTTCAAAAAGATAAATTCTCAAAATGTTTCATTTCACATTGGAAAACATTTCCATACTTATTTAATAAGTAATTCACAAATCCATTTATTTTCAACACTTGGAAAATATTCAATATACTTAAATCGAGATTAAGTATATATTTCATTCTTTAAGGAAATCATTCTCTTAAACACATTTATTTGGGCCTAAACGAATGTTGCGTAAAACATCGTTACGACAACCCAAAATCACTAATATAGGGATTCGAAATTAAAATAGATATATAAATCCCAATACTATACAAAACATTTCCTTTCGTAAATCATTTACTATAACAACAGTGTTATAGTCCACCATTTCCTTCTATTTCTCGAAAACGTCTATTTCAACAATGAATGTTGAAATCTATGGTTTCGAATCTCAACACATGTTGAAAACATCGTTAGATCGTTTTAATTCTATTTAAAATATCACATCCAAAACATTTTCTTTAACACATTATTCACTATTCAAAAACGTCAATATACTTCGGTAACCAATTTCATCATTTCTATTCATTTTATTTTAAAGGATTATTCACTGTCTAAAATGTGAATATAACTCCATTAATAAGTTATAACAATTTACTTATCAAAATAAGTCGTTGCGAATTTATAAAACAACGTTTATAAATTCCATTTCTATTTATTTTATAACTACTTCCTTTTTATAAATCTCCTTTATTAACCTATTCAATTTATAACTCAATTATAAACCAAAGGTTCATATTATAAGTTAAATGCTTATAAAACGATTATTTTACAAAATCGTTCTTTTTAAGACTTTCCAAATTATAAATCTTATAACTTATAAGATTCATTTATTTAACCAAATCTATTCTTCAAATAACTTTATAAATTTTATAAACCTACTGCTTATAAAATTCCATTTATAACTCCACCGTTTATAATTCTATAAATTTCATTCATTTGTGAAATTCATTTAAAATTCATTCTAACACTTATAAAAAACTCGTTTTATAATTCCAATGTTTTAATTTATAAATATCAATTTATAAATCCTTTATCTAAATCAATTTATATTATTATTATTTTAAAATGTCTTTAAACTCCTTTATAATTTCACCATTTTATTTGATTTATAAAATAATCAAAATTTATAAATCCTATCTTTAAACTTTTCACAATAAATTCAGAAATCCCAATTTAAACTATTTTTATAAAATCATTAACCTCATATTTTCAAAAATCAGTTTTTATCTATATTTCTCAAAAATATAATTTTTATAACATTAAAAATTATAACGTTATTCATTTATAATGGATCAATTCCAAAAATATTTTATAAAAATATACTTTCAAAAATCTCTTTAAAATCCATTTAAAATTCCAAAATTTGGTACAATGATGCTACATACCAAATAGTCAATCACGACAACAACGATATCATATATCGATATGATAATCAACGAATATCAAAATATCCATAATCAAATAAATACTGTTGAGGAATCCAGTTGGATCCCTCCAACATGTTTTCCTGCATCCACAAACATTAGCACAATACCAGTTCCGTTCCAGCACGAAATTATCGCGGTATATGGGATTTAAAATATTATCCACTTAATAGACGGCGCAATAGGGTCTCATCCGCTATATACTGCGGGAAATCAACAACTGCAATATATACATATGCCAATATATATATTGCTATTATATATAATACCAATTTCACTGTTTATGAAATATTCGCGGTATATGTTTTTAATAAATAACATCCGCTTACTAACGGCGCATAATATCTATTTTAACAATCAATAGATATCAATCATCATTCAAACCTGCATTCAACAATTTTAAATCTAACTATTTAAAATTAAAATCGAAACCGATTCAATTGAGTGAGAAGTTCTCACCTTGATTTCAATTTCGTTTTAGCGATTTATTTCGAATAAAATTAAACGGACGTTTAATTTTACCCAAAATTCTTACTAACTCCAAATGACTCCAATCTAATCCCATAGCGTAGTGCTCGTCCATACGATTCCAACGCAACTGGTTTCGCGCGTTTTCGACCTCGTATGAAAAAGATATCAATATTTGAAGTTACACGAATTATATACTCATAATTTACAACATTTTTTTCAATTTCGAAACCTAATTGATTCTGGCCATTGGATCTCCTGCCTCTCCACATCAGGCCGTCCATTCATCTCCTTCCCCACGCGACTCTATCTCCAGTAATTTGCATGCACGCAAGAAACCCAATCCATGAATTAGGGTTAAATTATACGACTTTCACGAGCAACATGAACACGATCAGGACCCATCATCTCGAAGCCGACGTCGAGCTCCACCCTCACCAGCAAACACGTTAAACTCGGCCACCCCCTGCTCCTTGATTTGCATGCGCAACCGGCCCCAAACGCGGCCACGTATCGTCCCCATCGAGCCTTCATTCGTGATCATAGCCGTTGGATATCAAGATCTCTTCATGCTCTCCATCTTTCATTTAGAAAGTTTGTTGAATCGTTGCACGGATTTGAAGAAATCAAGGGAAGAAAATTGGTTGTTTTCGGCCATTGAATGTTATGGGTGGCGGCCTGAAGGTTTTGAAACCCTAGGGTTTATATTTTTGCAAAATGAAGATAATAAGGTGCTTATATAGAAAATCGACCAATTTACTATTCATCGAAATTTTCCGAACTCCAAACGAAGTGTGCCGGTTGGCGTTCCTAAGGTTTACCCCACGTTCCGAACACAATGGAACGTGTTTCGAAAGCTAATTCGATCATCTGTGCGAGTTATGGCTATAAACGTTCAATTTAAAATTAAACCGATTAAACGATTTTCTAGACGTTTTAGCTTGCACCGGACAAACGGTAAATCCGATTGACTTGAAATTTGAAACCATATAATAATATCACATTACGGATCCGACGAAACTAGTTTCGTCGAAATCCGAGACTTTTTGAAAAATGACTATTTTAACTCGCTAAATTAATATTAAAACAATTTCGATGCGTTTCGAGCTGCCACGATCAAACGATAACTCCGATTGCTACGAAAATTGAAATCCGGTAATAACAAACTATTATGGATCCAATGGAACTAGTTTTGTCCAATTCTGAGACTGTTCAAAAATTGGCTAATTTCACTAGTCGATTAAATATTAAAATATTCAATTTTCACAAATTAATTCTAAATTCGATTTTAAAAGTTCTAAAATATCATTCTAACTCCAATATGATAAAATAAAATTTTGAAAATCAATTTCTATCATATTTAACCCAATTTTAAATTATTTATGTATTTTCACATATTAAATTATCGATTTAATTATTCAATTAAATCCAATTATTCGAAATAAAATTTATTTGACTTATAAATTCACTTATTAATATTTAAAATTAATTAAATATTCAAATTTTAATTAATAAAAATTCTAGGTCGTTACATACTTCCCCCCTTAAAAGAATTTCGTCCTCGAAATTACCAAGTAAGAAAAGTTACAGAATCTATTAATTTTCCCAAAATTCATAGTTAAACTTCTTACAATAACTTTACTAAGTTTTCAAATCATACTTAGTTATCTTTTCAAAAACAATTACTATTGTTTAACTTTCAATTCCAAATCAAAGTTTAAGTTTTCACAATTTTCCAATTTTTCTCAAAAATATTCTAACGCCTTAAATTTTCGGAAAAATTCGCCATAGTCTCCTTTGCGCGGCTCGATCCGAAAAAAAAATGACAGTATATATATAACAAATATACATCTCATCAAGTAATGAGGCATCCCGTAGGGAAAAAGTGTAAAAGTACGATATTTAATCCGAGATATGTACCTTATATTTTATTAACGAGCATATACGGCTAATATAGCGCGAAAGCGAGCTCCAAATGCGAAGCAAACGCGATCCGCGCCTACTAAACACTCAACAAATAGATGAGAAACATGTATATAGACAATAGTATCGATATACAACATATAGCAACATAATAACTATATATGCCAACATGGCAAATGCAGTAAAAGTAATATATTCAACCATCAACCAACTTTCATCCATAACCAATTAATATTCATTCATATTCTCATTAATATTCATTGAAATGGTTTTCAATTTAATCACATTTGATTCATTTACATTGGATTTTACTAACATTCATTTTCAATTAGTTTATATTCATTAATTCATATTCAAGTTGGTTCACTTCCAAATCAAATTCAATTCTATTTAAGATTCACTTAACTTCCAATTGAATTCCAATTACTTTAGCTTCCAATTCCATTAACTCTTAATGAATTATATAAAATCAACTATCAATCATATAACAACCAATGTATATTAATTACAACCAAATTCCTTTGCTTTCAATTGGTTTAATTAAATTGATTTTCATTCAACTATTCAACTTCTAATAACATTAGATTTTAATGAATTAACACTTACATTCATTATTCCATATCAACTTAATTTACATTTAATTTATTTATATTCAATCCATTAATTCAATTCAATTACTAAAGTTGAATTTCATTTACATAACTTAAGTTCATATTTATCACTTAACTCTATTAATTTACTTTGATATCAGTATCAACTTCATTCAACATCTCTTAAGTTATACTTCCATTTCAAACATTATTTGGCTTTACTTAACTCAAATTCCCACTTATAAATCAATTCAGATTCCAATTCCAAAGTAAATTTCCATTTAAATTTAAATTCATTTTTTATTTACAACTCATATTCATAAATATATTCATATAGTTTCACTTCTTATATATATAAGTTTATTTCACAATTGTAAATCACTTTAATTATAATTTAATTCTTATAATTCTTTTGCTTATACAATTATTCTTTTATTTAGATTATTCAAACAACTAAACAATCAACTTATATACACTTTAATAATTCTGAAAAATTATTCCTTCATATATAAAAATATAATCAAGGTAAAATTATTTCATTTACCCAATTTTAAAACAATATCGTGTCGAATTGTTCTGTACAAGTGTTTAGAGATCCCTATCAACAACGTTAATTACTCGTATTAACCAGAATCTATATACCACTCAACAAATCAATCATCACAATATAAAACAATTTATATTCACTAACAAATACGCACTCATAGCTATTATTACACTCAACTCATTCTAGAGTACTACCGACTCTATCTCTAATGAGTAATACCCAACAGAACCATGGTTGTCGCTTAACCATATGCTCTGATACCAGATGTAATGTACGCGATTTTTCGTTGCCGAAAAACCGAATAGTTAGGGTTTTAAGAAAAAGAAAACGACAAAAGGAGAGAGAAAAGGATAGAAAATAGAGAGAAAAGAAAATAGAACGGAAAGAAAACAGCAACAGAACAACATCAGAATCTCACAATCGCAGCGGAACAACATATAATAATAAATGAATAATCTTTAAACAAAGAACTATATCAGTTATTACATTACATTTCATTACATCAGAGTGTACAACAACAAACAACAAACAAACAGCGGAAAAGAAATACTATATACTAGTAATACGCCATGCCATCCATCTTGCCTCCAGCAACTCCTGAATTCCATAATATCCTGATAAACCTAACTCTTGACTGCCCGTGTGGAAACTGGTGGGCACCCAGAGTTTAGGAAGGAAAAAAATAAACTCCGAGTTAGTCATGTGACTGGTGTGAGAACTCAAAACAGTTTATTTATCTTTGAAAACAAAATAGAGGAATATATTTTTAAGTCAATTCGCAATGCTTTTAAAAATGAGACTACCATAAGGCCTCCCACACACACACACATGCAAACGCAGAATTGGAGGAGATTTCTCCTAATGATAGTCAAAGATGCTTGATACGCATTAAAAAGAACATTTGATATTATTACTAGTGCATAGTGTAGGGAAAATCATTTCAAAAGTAGAATATAAATCTTAGCCAACATACGACAATTATCGTATGCCTACTATAGCTACTATGTTCAATAGCAGGTTACCGTCACATTCCATAGCAGGTTATACAACTAAAACCGTACAAGGATCGTATTGTTTCTTTGGATTTACAACGAATGGTCAGGCCAAGGAACTTCCCATTGCCACATGAGAACGCCTCTGGAAGGACGTCCCCGAGAACCTAACCGGATCTCTGCCAACACAAGGCCGGGTTACCCCTAACTGGGTAACTACTAACACGAGTATGCCATCCCCCGGTCCTTTGGGACCTTTATCCGAGCGCTCGTAATCAACATCACACCATAATAATAAGTGTTTCAGCATGAGTAAGTATCTGGGCTCCATACCATGATACCACCCTTTTCCAGAAGGAAATGCACATACCCTAAAGGGAGCTACCCCTCATAACCTTGCCGCATCTTTCCTGTTTTGACCATTCCGGGGTGTGAGGTTCGACGAAGTCACGTCCACAAAGCCACGCTTTATACAAAGTCATGCTTTGGGTCAACAAATGATCATAGAAATGATCACAAAGATAAACGATCAAACAAATGATCTTATCACAAATGATCAACACAATGATCATTTCACAGCAACACTCAGCATGTCACATTACCAAATTGGGAATATATCGCCGATAACCTTCAACTACATAACCTTTGAGCTCGTACGTCTCAGAGAAGGGTGTTAAGCTAAGAGAATAAATTCTCCGCCACCAACAGAAATATATTTGAAAGAAATCTGCTTTATATCTCAATTTGTAATGTCAGACATACTATCCATACAAGTCTGTTCCAGGATCGAACAGAACCGAAGGCACTTACAAAGAAGTCCTTGCAATCCGGATATCCACAATCCTGATCGGATTCCCCATCACATATGGAGAACTCTATACCGAAGCAACTCGGTGCAGAGTCAATCGACAGGTCATCCTATCGCTCTCGCAAATATCCAGTCTTCAACACCGGTCATCAATGCTATCCATTACGTCGTATCACTATTCGGAATGGGTAATCCGAATAACGAGCGCAATAATTTAAAAATAAGTGTGGCATTCAAATTCAGCAAATCACAAGAGATACCTTTCAAAGGTAAATATTGATAGTCGGTTATTGAACTATCAATAGATATACACAACATCACTAGATTCCAAATAATTTTCCAAATTATTTATTTCCCGAAAATATCTTTACAAGATATATAATTTCAATATTTCAAAAATAAATCAATATTTATTTTTAAACAAATTCCACTTTCTTTTATAAATTCCATAGTGAATTTATATTCCAAAATATTTATGAATACACGGTTTCAATTATTCATTTTCAATTTATCTTCAAAAAGATAAATTCTCAAAATGTTTCATTTCACATTGGAAAACATTTCCATACTTATTTAATAAGTAATTCACAAATCCATTTATTTTCAACACTTGGAAAATATTCAATATACTTAAATCGAGATTAAGTATATATTTCATTCTTTAAGGAAATCATTCTCTTAAACACATTTATTTGGGCCTAAACGAATGTTGCGTAAAACATCGTTACGACAACCCAAAATCACTAGTATAGGGATTCGAAATTAAAATAGATATATAAATCCCAATACTATACAAAACATTTCCTTTCGGAAATCATTTACTATAACAACAGTGTTATAGTCCACCATTTCCTTCTATTTCTCGAAAACGTCTATTTCAACAATGAATGTTGAAATCTATGGTTTCGAATCTCAACACATTTTGAAAACATCGTTAGATCGTTTTAATTCTATTTAAAACATCACATCCAAAACATTTTCTTTAACAAATTATTCACTATTCAAAAACGTGAATATACTTCGGTAACCAATTTCATCATTTCTATTCATTTTATTTTAGAGGATTATTCACTGTCTAAAACATGAATATAACTCCATTAATAAGTTATAACAATTTACTTATCAAAATAAGTCGTTGCGAATTTATAAAACAACGTTTATAAATTCCATTTCTATTTATTTTATAACTACTTCCTTTTTATAAATCTCCTTTATTAACCTATTCAATTTATAACTCAATTATAAACCAAAGGTTCATATTACAAGTTAAATGCTTATAAAACGATTATTTTACAAAATCATTCTTTTTAAGACTTTCCAAATTATAAATCTTATAACTTATAAGATTCATTTATTTAACCAAATCAATTATTCAAATAACTTTATAAATTTTATAAACCTACTGCTTATAAAATTCCATTTATAACTTTACGGTTTATAATTCTATAAATTTTATTCATTTATGAAATTCATTTAAAATTCATTCTAACACTTATAAAAAACTCGTTTTATAATTCCAACGTTTTAATTTACAAATATCAATTTATAAATCCTTTATCTAAATCAATTTATATTATTATTATTTTAAAACGTCTTTAAACTCCTTTATAATTTCACCATTTTCTTTGATTTATAAAATAATCAAAATTTATAAATCCTATCTTTAAACTTTTCACAATAAATTCAAAAATCCCAATTTAAACTATTTTTATAAAATCATTAACCCCATATTTTCAAAATTCAGTTTTTATCTATATTTCTCAAAAATATAATTTTTATAACATTAAAAATTATAACGTTATTCATTTATAATGGATCAATTCCAAAAATATTTTATAAACATATACTTTCAAAAATCTCTTTAAAATCCTTTTAAAATTCCAGAATTTGGTCCAATGATGCTACATACCAAATAGTCAATCACGACAACAACGATATCATATATCGATATGATAATAAATGAATATCAAAATATCCATAATCAAATAAATACTGTTGAGGAATCCAGTTGGATCCCTCCAACCTGTTTTCCTGCATCCACAAACATTAGCACAATACCAATTCCGTTCCAGTACGAAATTATCGCGGTATATGGGATTTAAAATATTATCCGCTTAATAGACGGCACAATAGGGTCTCATCTGCTATATACTGCGGGAAATCAGCAACTGCAATATATACATATGCCAATATATATATATATTGCTATTATATATAATACCAATTTCACTGTTTATGAAATATTCGCGGTATATGTTTTTAATAAATAACAGCCGCTTACTAACGGCGCATAATGTCTATTTTAACAATCAATAGATATCAATCATCATTCAAACATGCATTCAACAATTTTAAATCTAACTATTTAAATTAAAATCTAAACCGATTCGATTGAGTGAGAAGTTCTCACATTGATTTCAATTTCGTTTTAGCGATTTATTTCGAATAAAATTAAACGGACGTTTAATTTTACCCGAAATTCTCACTAACTCCAAACGACTCCAATCTAATTTCATAGCGTAGTGCTCGTCCATACGATTCCAACGCAACTAGTTTCACGCGTTTTCGACCACGTATGAAAAAGATATCAATATTTGAAGTTACACGAATTATATACTCATAATTTACAACATTTTTTTCAATTTCTAAACCTAATTGATTCTGGCCGTTGGATCTCCTGCCTCTCCACATCAGGCCACCCATTCATCTCCTTCCCCACGTGACTCCATCTCCAGTAATTTGCACGCACGCAAGAAACCCAATCCATGAATTAGGTTAAATTATACGCCTTTCACGAGCAACATGAACACGATCAGGACCCATCATCTCGAAGCCGACGTCGAGCTCCACCCTCACCAGCAAACACGTGAAACTCGGCCACCCCTGCTCCTTGATTTGCATGCACAACCGGCCCCAAACGCGGCCACGTATCGTCCCCATCGAGCCTTCATTCGTGATCATAGCCGTTGGATATCAAGATCTCTTCATGCTCTCCATCTTTCATTTAGAAAGTTTGTTGAATCGTTGCACGGGTTTGAAGAAATCAAGGGAAGAAAATTGGTTGTTTTCGGCCATTGAATGTTATGGGTGGCGGCCTGAAGGTTTTGAAACCCTAGGGTTTATATTTTTGCAAAATGAAGATAATAAGGTGCTTATATAGAAAATCACCCAATTTACTATTCATCGAAATTTTCCGAACTCCAAACGAAGCGTGCCGGTTGGCGTTTCTAAGGTTTACCCTGCGTTCCGAACACAATGGAACATGTTTCGAAAGCTAATTCGGTCATCTGTGCGAGTTATGGCTATAAACGTTCAATTTAAAATTAAACCGATTAAACGATTTTCTAGGCGTTTTAGCTTGCACCGGACAAACGGTAAATCCGATTGACTTGAAATTTTAAACCATACAATAATATCACATTACGGATCCGATGAAACTAGTTTCGTCGAAATCCGAGACTTTTTGAAAATGACTATTTTAACTCGCTAAATTAATATTAAAACAATTTTGATGCGTTTCGAGCTGCCACGATCAAACGATAACTCCGATTGCTACGAAAATTGAAATCCGGTAATAACAAACTATTACGGATCAATGGAACTAGTTTCGTCCAATTCTGATACTGTTCAAAAATTGGCTAATTTCACTAGTCGATTAAATATTAAAATATTCAATTTTCACAAATTAGTTCTAAATTCGATTTTAAAAGTTCTAAAATATCATTCTAACTCCAATATGATAAAATAAAATTTTGAAAATCAATTTCTATCATATTTAACCCAATTTTAAATTATTTCTGTATTTTAACATATTAAATTATCGATTTAATTATTCAATTAAATCCAATTATTCGAAATAAAATTTATTCGACTTATAAATTCACTTATTAATATTTAAAATTAATTAAATATTCAAATTTTAATTAATAAAAATTCTGGGTCGTTACACAACGGCACTGCCCCACAGTTCGCCGAGCATCTAAAAAATTCGAACCCATTGCCCTTGAATATGTCAAAAATTCAATCCCCACAACACAAATTTCGATAATCCCTCCATTGATTTGCTATGTTATTACGAGCTCTACATTTTCCTAGTTATGGTATAAGGCTTATTTGGCTTGAAGTGGCGTCGATGGAGGAGGGTCATTGGACGGCTGTGAATTTAATTTTTTAAAAATTTAGCTAACTCGATTTTTTGTTGCACAAAAATATAAAGGAAGTAAGGCATGGGTCTAGTACGGGGAGAACAGGGGTAGCGCATGGGCTTGGTATGGTTTACCCATATTATTTAAGTTAGAAAATGTCTAGCTTTTAAATGTCTGAAATTCTCGAACTCAAAAAGAGGCGTGCTGCTTGACTTTCTATATATAATACCCCTATTCCGAACACACCAGAACTAGTTTCGAGTCCTAATCGATCATATATAAAAGATAGCTTTTTCAAACCCAATTATTTTATAAATTTCTGAAATTAATTTTCTACGCGTTTTGATCTCGCACACCCAAACGTCACGTCCAATCGGCACGAAATTCGATGGCATATTATAATTCATTATTGCGGATCCAATAGAATCAGTTTCGTCTAATTTTGAGACAGTGCCCAGAAGGTTATTCCCATTAATTAAAAGGAGTTATTATAAAAAATAGTTTTATTCACTTTTAATTCAAAATTAAAAGTTTACTATCTTCATTCAATCCGAATAGAATTTAAATCATATTTTGAAATCATTTCCATACATTTCAAATTCGAGATTCAATTTATTTTAAGTATTTCCAAATATTTAATTCAACACTTAAATTATCAAATAAATCGCTACTTTTGAAGTCCGGGTTATTTAACTTATAAATTTAACTTTTCAATATCTAAAATCAATTTAAATATTTCAAAATCACTTGACTAAAATTTTGGGTCGTCACATTCTTCCCCCTTAAAAATATTTCATCCCTGAAATTGTAAAGGCAAGAAAAATTCCCCAAACCCATTAACTTTTCAAAACCAATTAGCTGGAATAGATTCTAACATATCTAAGTCTTTTAAATTCACCCACTTATACCAACTAATTCCCTTCCATTCATTCATTCCAAGTTTTAACTCAAAATCAAATTTTAGTTATTTAAAATTTTGCAAACTCAAAAATGTTTTTACACCTTAAATTTACTAAAAATTTCGCTAGCATCTCCTTTGCGACGCTTGATCGGAAAAATTTGCAATTTATTTTTAATCGCAAATATACATCTCATCTTCAAGGATAAGGCATCTCATAAGGAAAAATATAAAAATATGATATGTAATCCAAGATGTGTAACTTAGATTATATTTGCAAGCTTATACAATCAATATAATATGAAAGCAAGCTCTAAATGCGAAGCATACGTCATTCACACCTACTAATCATTCAACAACCAATGAGAGCAAGTATGTAGAAATAAATATCAATATATAGCATGTACTAATATAATAACCTTAAGCAAATGTAGCAAATGTAAAAAGAGAAACCATCAAACAAATAATATCCATCCAATTTACTTATCATCATATCAATTTGCATTTTTAAATGTCAACATTATATTTATATACTTTCATTTCTTATTAATATTCGATTGATTCGTTTTCAATTTATTTGCATTCAATTTGTTCACATTCAGTTGATTTACATTTAATTTCTCACATTCAATTATTACTAGTATATTTCTTTCAATACTAATATCGCTTAAGTACCATTCCATCAAATTTTTACTTTAGTTCATTATTAACATTTTATACAACACTTCTTATGTTTATTTTCACTTCAAAACTTAAGTTCATATTCAATTCTATTAAGCAAAATTCCAAATATATTCAATTCATTTTATAACTCAAATTCATATCCATCTCATTTATTCATTTCATTCATTCACATAATTCATGTCAAATCTAATTCAATTTCATTTAACCTTTCTTAAGTTAAACTTCATTTCATTCAATTTAATTCATTTAACTTCACTTAAGTTAATATTTTAATTTCATATACCAATTCTAAATTTTCTTTCCATACCTATATCATTTTCAAATTATAAGTTCAAAATTTTATTTTCATATATTTATCACATCATACTTTCGATTTTAAAATCAAAATCTGTTTTACCAAAACACAACTTCAATGGTAGCAATCCATTACATAGAAACTCGAAAATGAACGACAATAATGCTACAATCATTACCAGAATTATTTTCCAACGATTGAAGTGAGTTCAATGCTTTCTATCTCTTTTAAATCTATTTTAAAACATTTCTAAACAAAATATTTTCAAAATAATACTATTATTATCTTTCCAAAACCTTTGGAAACAATCTCCGAATCAATGGAATTTAAATTCTTAAACTTCTTATTTTAAATCCATTTTTATTTAAAGATCATATTTGTAAATGTACTTATGCAATTTCATTTTCTTTCCATTTATAAATCACATTTATGAAGCATACTAATACAATCTCACTTCTTATGTTATATCATTTCATAAATGTTGATTGTTTTAATTATAATCAATACCTTACAATTCATATTTATAAATTCACTTCCTTATGTAACTCATTTTATAAATGTTTATCTTTGTTTAGATTATAATAAAAAAATTATTAGAACAACAAATAACAAAAGATAATAATCAAATATTATCATTCACTAACAACCAACACACCATATATAACTATAAAATTTCTGAAAAATTATTCCTTTATATATAAAATATAATTTTGGTAAAATTATTTCATTTACCAATTCCCAAAACAATACTATGTCGGTTTGCCTTTTTTAAGCATTTAGAAACCCCTGTCGATACCGACTAGAATTGATAAGCCACTTAACAGAAAAATCAACACAATATAAAACATTTTAATAAACACTAACAAATACGCACTCATATCTATAATACAGTCAAACTCAAAATAAGGCATTCCATTAACTTATCTCTTAACGGGTTGTTCCTACCAAAGCTAAGAATCTGGCTTAACCATGCACTCTAATACTAAGTGAGCCAACCCTTAAATCCGCACAATTCAAGTAGACAACAAACCATATATGTCCAACCAAAATTGAACAGAAAGATGGATAGCTATGGGGAAAGAGAGGAAGGAAGAAGAAAAGAAGAAGAGAAAAAAATTGAAACAACAAAGAATCTCAAAACCGCAGCGGAACAATATATAATATAATATCAATGACCTTTACAAAAGAGAAACTGTTATATACACACACCAATCAGAGTATAACAATAAATCACAATTATCAGCCTAGACAGCTATAACAACTTGTCCTCACAAACACTGATGATTTTAACAACAATGCAGCGGAAAATGAACAAATACATGAATATGACTTGAAAACCTCAGCTCGTCTTTGGAAGCTCCAAAGCATCTAAAAATTAATTTGTAAATATGCTCGGTCTGACCCGAGCATTATAATAAAATAACATCCGAGTCCGTCTGGAAAACCAGCGAGAGAAAACACACCCAACTGAATTTTTTAAGTTATAAAACCATTGAAATCAAAAGTATCTCATAAGACCACACCGCACATAAACACAGATAGGTTTTCACCTTACGATAAACAAAATATTTTTATAAAAAATCCTCTGATGTTATAATAATGGCTAGAATACAAATATTTATTAATCATAGCCAAAATTGTTACATTATTAATTTCCAGCATACTAGATTCTACATCTAAAACCGTAAAGGTTCGTATTGGAGAATGGATTCCATACTATGACAAGGTAAGGAACTACCTTCCAAAGGTATATCTCTAGATAAAATGCATCGAGGTCAGACAAGACCATCTTGTACCTCTGCCACATAGGACTGGACTATAGCTTGACAAGTAATACCAACTATGATTACCCCTTCCGTTAATGGGCCCCGAAGCATATATGAGTAGATAATTACCGATCAAGATTTGGAATGACCATACCCTGATGGGAGCGACCCATTGGCCCTGCTGCATTCTCGATTTTTGTCATTTCCCGATTGATGAGGCTCGAGGCTACATTTACCTTTGTATAGCATTTCCTACTTGGAATGCTAACACTGTCCTCTAGGAAACCATTCAATGCCAGCATTCATTTATAGAAGTTTATTCTGGGACTGAACGAAATGCTTAAAAGCTCCGTCTTCAATTCTATCATCTCCAGTATATCTTTACTTCGAAGTGCTTGAATTGGATCGAAGTGGTATATCCGATCCCAGTCTTTTTGAAACAAAATTCGATAATTTCCAGTAAACTCAACCCCGGTTCTTTAGAAAATAAACAGTCGAAGATAAGAGCGGAGATCACCTCCTAACCGTTAGTAGACGGATTTCCTTATCATTTGTCCTAGGAGAACGAAACAAGATTTATACGTAGAGTACAACATCATTGGAGATGGCTGTGTCATATATCTCACGTGTTTCTCCTAGATATTTTCAAAGTTACTTTTTGGGTCCAAATTCGATAGTTGGCAATTTAACTATCGAATAACAAACATTCAATCATGGATTTAATTCCATATGAAAAATCAACATTGGTTAAGCACTTAAGCAACCACTAGCCTCTTTTAATAAATCTTATTCTGTAAATATTATGGAAAAATTCTTTTACAAATATATATATATATATACGCATATATCCAAAATCTCCATATTCCAATACTTGGAAAAATATTCATACACTTTTTTTTAAAAACTCAACCTAGAGAGCCTAGATGAAATCGAAGGGATGAGAGGAGCGCCCCCCTCCCTGGTTCGACCATAGACATGAGGGATGTTAGCCAGCCCAACACAAAGATTTGTTGCCCCAACCAATTTTTCAATTTTAATGGGGACCCACCTCCGTGCCTCGAAATTGGGAATATGGAAGACGGGAATCGAACCCACGACATGTTTACCAGGAAGCAGGTATCTTACCACCGCGACACTACTTGCGGAAAAATATTCATATACTTACCTCAACGGCATAAGTATATTCACCAAACACTGAGGAAGATTTCCTTCTTATACAATTCTAAAACCATTTATAAATTAAATTAAAATTTCTAAAACCATTTATAAAACTATCATATAAATCTCAAGAACATTTATAAAACTCATTTATACATCTCAAAAATCATTTTTGACCCCTTTATAAATCCATAAAACCTTTTATAAACTCCTTTAATAAATCTATAAACCCATTCAAATATTCTTATATAAATATCTAACCTTTTACAAAACTATTTTACCTTGTAAAATCTTCCTTTAAGGCCTTAGCCCATTTTTATAAAACTTCACTTTTAAAACCCTAGTCCGTTATAAAAAATTATTTATTAATCTCAAATATTTACATATAAATCCCAATCATTTATTTTAAAACACTATTATATAATAATAAACAGTATAAATAAATAGTGATTAACTTTAGGCATATAACAATAACAACACAAATGTAACGACCCGGATTTTCCATCATTTGATTTTGAATATTTAACTGGTTCTAAATATTGGTTTTGGAATATAAATTGATTTTTGAATAAGAAGATTTTTGTTGAAATTATAGAATGAATTTAAATTTCAAATATAACGATTTATCGTAATACAGAAATGGTGAATAATTGAAATTTGAGTTGAATATGAATCGAAACGATTTATAATGTTGATATAAATTCTATTTGAATTATAATTGCTTTAATAAGTTTTTAAAACTAAAATTCCAAGTGATTTGGTCAATTCATGAAATCGAGCCATTTTATCAACGCGTTAAAATTGCGAGCTGGAGCACGGTCTTGAAATTCGATGAAATTAGTTCTATTGGATCCGTACTAGTGTATTATTATTGAATTACAAACTTTGTAGCGATTGGATTTACCATTTGGTCGTACGGGATAGAAACGCGTTGAAATTAATATTGAAAATTTAATATTATAATTGAGTTCAAAAAGCTATCTTCTACATACGATCAAATTAGGTATCGAAACTTGTTTTATTACATTCGGAATAGGGTATAACATTGGGAATGTTTCGCGGCACACCTCGATTGGTGTCCATAATTATAACTGGATATTTTGAATTTTAAATAATATATTCCTATTCGATTTAACCACACAGCCATTTAAAACATCTCCATCAGCCACCCTATGGCACCCCAACTATAACCGTACCTATATCTTTTCTTTTAAGCATGTTTCCTTTTCATTTTTAAATGTAGAGACGAAAAAAATAGGTTTCAAACGGTTAAAATTCGATTTTCTTAAAATCCAACAATGGAAAATTATGAAATACACATATTTGAAATTCCTGGAGGTAGCTCTGCGAGATGATATAGGTTTGCTGGAGTGTGGTGGAAATATGGTGATGTTAAACCATGTACAGTAGCAGCCTTGGGAACTAAGGTTTTGATTTCTTCTTGATAGGAATGGAGTTTGGCGATTTTGGCCTTTGATTTGAGTTCACCGTGATTTGCAGCGCCTGTGGAGGGGATTAGGTGGCTTATGGTGGTGGTTGGTGATGCGCGAACTGAGTATGGTCGAAGTGGAAATGGGTTTGGTCGCGATGGCAGGGAGGAGCTCGAGTGTAGGATAATGGTGATGGAGAGGTAGAGGTGTAAGAGAGGGAGTTGGTGGCGATGTTGTTTAGGTGGTTCGTCGATCGGAGAGGAAGAATAGTAAAGGCGAAGGGTTCGACCAATGGAAATGTTAGGAGCAGACGGTAGCGGGAGGGTGAGGGAGAAGAAGGATTTGAATAAGTAATTAAGTTTAATTATGTAATTAGTCATATTATTTAATTTAAAAATATAGATATCTTATAAAAGTCGTATCTCCTTCATACAAGGTCTGATTCGAGCGTTGATTTTTGCATTGCACTTAAGACAACGAAAGCTTCACGATGGAATTGGTTTGGATGCATATGGAGCTTGTTAGAATTTTAGGTTAAAATTGAATGCCAGTTCAATTTTAATTAAAAATGAAATGTTTTGGTGACTATTAAAAATCAAGGTGGGTAAATCTCACTCATTTGGATTACTGATTTTAATATAAAATGTTAAAAATTATTTATTAGTTGATTGGATGGATTGATAATAATTTTGGATGTTATATTATATATACTTGTAGTTGGGTATATTCCCGCCGATTGGAGCGGATGAGACAATATGCTCCCCGCATAACAGCAGATGACCGTATATTACCGCGATATCCCGCCTCGAATGGGATTGGTATTTTATGTTATATAACATCTTTGGATGCAAGTAAACAGGTTGGAGGGATCCAAATGGATTCCTCAAAAGTATATTGATTATTTTTTATATATAGTGATATATGATGTAATTGAATAATCTGTATGGATTATTGTGTGATTTGATTGATTGGATGCTATAGCAGCATTGGCCTTAATTTTGGTATTATAAATACCACAAATAATATTTTTGAATTTTAAAAAGGAAATTCAAAATCGATTTTGGCAATGGAATATTTATATTAAATTTTTGGAATTTTAAGAGGAAATGGATTTGAATAGAATTATTAATTGGATTTTCGATTTTTACTTAACTATTTCCGGAAAAGTTGGAAATAGAGATTTTATAATAATTGATAAAGAATTTGAATAATGAATTTTAAGTAGTATTTCTCAAAAATATGGCAAAGAAGTTAAAATCGGAATTTTAAACGAATTTGAGAAACAATTGGAATTTATTAGGAAATAGATTTGTAAATGGGATTTTAAATAGAAATTGATTTATAAACGGAGTTGTTAATATAAATATGTTATAGATTAGAAATAAGTTTATAAAATTTATAAATGACGTTATAAATAAAATGTAATGGTTTTCATTTGATAAATTAGGAATGTAAATTCACCGGGTGAATTTAAAATGAGATATTGGAAATCGGATTAGAAAGGAATAGTGAATCTTATTTTTGAATTTGGAAATAGTTGAGAAGTTGATAATGAAAATCGAATTGTGATAAATCGAGAGAGATTTATCAATGTAAAATGGTTATGTTAAATTTTATAGAGAAGTTAAGTTTTGTTTTAAATAGGGGTTTTTATTTATTAAACTGTGTAGTTTAAAACTGTTTAATATTAGATTATTTCAGGAAGTTGGTTATACAAATATTTTATACTTGTTGATAAATTCTAACTTTTGTAATAAGCTGCGAATCGATTTTACTTATAGATGAAATGGAAATTAGATATTGTTGTTACTAAAAAGTGTTTTAATATTCTAAATTATTATTTAAAACTTGTTTTGAAAATAAATTACTATTCTTTAAAAGTACTTATTTTATATATGTGGAGTTTTGGAAAGTGATTGAAAGCGGTTTTTAGGCTAAAGGAAAAAGTTAGAAAATAATTTAGTTTCAGGGACAAGAAGTTTGTTTTTTAGACTGAAGGACACTTTTTAGTGTAAATCACAGAATGATAGTTGTAACTATCATTTTCAGTTTATACTAAAAAGTGTCATTCGGGCTAAAAAGCAAACTTGTTGTCCCTTTGACTAAATTTTTTTGCAACTTCTTCCTTGTGCCTATTTACCTGGTGATTGAAATTTATTTATAAATACTCTCAAGATTTGTAAACCAAGTTATTTAATGGGGGTGGTTTTGTAAGAGAAATTGTATAATGGAATTCTAGAAACTTAAGAAATTTCCAAAATGTTTTAGATACGGAAACTTTGGAAATTAATCTACATTCATAAAATAAGTGATCTAATTCACCATTCCTCCTCAAAATATTTCCCGTTTCTGCTCCACCTATTCCTTTTTCCCCTAACATCACTTCACCTTACCTACCCCGTACCCACTTCTCTGCTCCGCCGCCTGACCACTCTACCAACTTCATACCTCACTCTAACATGCCCTCTCTACCTGCTATCATCTCTGGTCCCCATCCCCGTCCATCTGCTCATTCCACTATCATTTCATCCTCCGCTCATCTGGCTCTGCCCTCTATTCCACCTGACTCAGTTCCACTTGACATCTCACCACAACCTTCTGTTAGAATTCCTAAAGGTCAAGTGAATGAAAAATGTATGAAGTCCCACATCACCAATTTATTGAGAGGTATATTAGTTTATATATGCCTTTCTCAAGTGGAGGTTGGGAGCCTGGGGCTCCCAAATGTATGCTTCGTTGTGAGGAGGGAGATCATGCATCTCCATCACACGCGCGCGCGTCGCCGCCGTCCGACCGAACCGAACCGAACCGGGCCGGGTTTGGGTCTAATATGACACTCATATTTTTACTGCAAACTGGACTGGGCTTTCTGACAGTTGCAGGCCATACGAACAGATGCGGATCTGTTCGGCAGCGGACGCGGGTTGAATAGGCACGAGCGGGTGCGACCCGACACGACTTCTGAAGTGATGCGCGCGCAAACGAACAGGTGCGGAAGCGGACGCGGGTGCAGGGCAGCGATAAACAGAAGTGACCGTACGAAGAGGTACAGACGCGACTGTTTGAACGAACGGGTGCAGACACGACCGTTCGGAAGGGATACGGACCAACTATAAATAAGGAGGAAAACTGATCACTTTCCTCACTCATTTTTCAGAATCCGAATCTTCTTCTTCACTTCTACTGCCATACTCTAAATCACAGAGTTAACATACTCATTACAATCTCGTGCAGATTACGTCTGTTGTATCTTGGGAGAATTTTGAAATAAATTTCTTAAGGAAATCATTACGACGAGCCTCAGACGGAATTTCCTTTATATACTGGTTAGATTCACTGTAATCTTTCCCGTTTATAAGTTGTACTATTTCTTACAATAGTATAACGTTGCTGTTGTAATATATTTACAACGTAACTTATTGTTACACTTATCTAATACAGAATTCCAGCGTAGTGGAATTCTAATTAATAAACTTGTGCGACGAGTTTATTGTAGCGTGCTATCTGTTTTAGTACACTTGACATATAACATCTTAAGAAATTTTACTGTTTTACACTAAAACAGAGATGTTAACAGTTGACAACATGAAAATGGATAAGTCCAACTTTTCAGCGGTTATTTCTGAATGCAATTTGATTCAGAACCCTAACCAATGGTGGGTTGACACAAGAGCTACTCGTCATGTTTGCTCTGAAAAATCCATGTTTTCAACATACCAGAAATTCGATCAGAAAGAAAGACTCTACATGGGTAATTCTGCAGTTTCCATGATCGAAGGCAGTGGCACAGTTATCCTCAAGTTCACTTCTGGATAAACTGTCAAATTGAATGACGTGCTTCACGTTCCAGACATACGCAAGAATCTCATCTCTGGTGCAGTCCTATCAAAGAAGGGATTCAAGATCGTGTTTGAGTCAGACAAGATGGTTCTGTCCAAAGCTGGAATGTATATCGGAAGGGGATATTTATGTGATGGCCTATTTAAGGCAAATGTAGCCGTTACCGGCAATAAATCTATGTATTCTGATTGTGCTAATAATAAAATTGAAGTCTCTTACTTGCTTTAGCACGAAATTTTACTATGGCACGATAGATTAGGACGCATAAACTTTCGAAAAATGAAGAAATTATCAAACTTGGGATTGATTCCAAATTTCCAAGTAGATAAGAACTACAAATGTGAGACATGTGTAGAAGCAAAAATGGTCAAACAACCATTTAAATCTGTTGACAGAAGCACCGAACCATTGGGTTTGGTACATACAGATTTATGTGATTTTAAATCACTACCTACAAAAGGTGGGAAAAAGTATTTTATTACTTTTATTGACGATTATACGCGATATTGCTATGTATATCTTTTAAATAGTAAGGATGAAGCAATAACCGCGTTTATAAAATACAAGGCTGAGGTAGAAAATCAGTTAAATAAAAAGATCAAGATATTGAGATATGATCGAGGTGGAGAATATGAATCACCATTTGAACAATTCTGTGCCGAAAATGGTATAATTCATCAAACAACAGCTCCATATTCACCACAACAAAATGGTGTAGCCGAGAGGAAGAACAGAACATTAAAAGACATGATTACTGCCATGCTTTTAACTTCTGGTCTACCGACGAACTTGTGGGGGGAAGCATTAAATATGTCTAATCACATATTAAACAAAGTTCCTCACAATAAAACGGGAACAATTCCATATGAGATATGGAAAAGACACAAACCAAGCTTTAAATACCTCAAAGTGTGGGGGTGCTTGGCAAAAGTTCCAGTTCCGCCTCCCAAGAGAGTCAAACTTGGACCAAAAACAGTAGATTGTTATTATCTTGGGCCAGCCCAAAATAGTAGTGCCTACAGATTTTTGGTATTCAAGTCTGATATAAATGATATTCATGTAAATACAATCATGGAATCAAGAGATGCCTCGTTCTTTGAAGATGTGTTTCCACATAAAAGAAACGATGGAAATCCTGTCCCAAAAAGGACAAGAGATAACAGAGATGAGACATGTGAAGATGAAACTCATCAGGACAACGAGGAGGTTGAACCAAGAAGAAGCGTAAGGGCAAGAACTTCCAAAACATTTGGTTCGGATTTTTTAACTTATATGTTAGAACACGAACCTCAAACGTACAAGGAAGCAATGTCATCTTCTGAATCTTCATGTTGGAAAGAAGCAATCCGAAGTGAGATTGATTCAATTCTAAGTAATAAAACTTGGGAAATTGTTGATATTCCACCAGGAATAAAACCAATTGGCTGCAAATGGATTTTCAAGAAGAAATTGAAATCAGACGGCTCTATAGATAAATATAAAGCCAGATTGGTAGCCAAAGGATATCGTCAAAAAGAAGGAGTAGACTTCTTTGATACCTATTCACCGGTTACACGAATAACCTCTATAAGAATGTTAATAGCAATTGCTTCCATATATAATCTGGAAATTCATCAGATGGATGTCAAAACAGCATTCTTAAATGGAGATCTCGATGGAGAGATTTACATGGAGCAACCTGAGGGTTTTATTTCCAAAGGAAATGAAAACAAAGTATGTCGGTTAGTGAAATCACTATACGGATTAAAACAAGCTCCAAAACAATGGCATGAAAAATTTGATAGTGTCATGATGAAAAATGGTTTTCGTATAAATAAATGTGATAAATGTGTTTATTACAAACAGGTTGGACAATCATATGTGATGATTTGTCTATATGTAGACGATATGCTAATCTTTGGTCCTAATACTAAAGTAATAGAGACTATAAAGAAGATGTTAATCAACAATTTCGATATGAAAGACTTAGGAGTTGCGGACGTTATTTTGGGAATCAAAATAATAAGAACACCTAATGGAATTGAACTATCTCAGTCACACTATGTAGATAAAGTGATTGAAAAATTCCAAGAGTATGGAATTAAAGGAGCGAGGACACCTTTTAATCCATCGGAAGTACTGCATAAAAACACTGATGAGAGTGTAATGCAACTGGAATACTCTCGTGTAATAGGATGCTTAATGTATCTGATGAATTGCACCAGACCAGATATTGCTTACGCGGTAAGTCGACTAAGCAGGTATACAAGTAATCCAGGGAAGGAACACTGGAAAGCACTAATGAGAGTGTTGGGATATTTAAAGAATACCACTAATTTTTCCTTACATTATGGAAAATATCCTGCCGTTTTAGAAGGATATAGTGATGCAAACTGGATTGCAGATTCAGAGGAATCAAAATCCACAAGTGGTTATGTCTTTACCCTTGCAGGAGCAGCAGTGTCATGGAAATCTACTAAACAAACATGCATAGCTCGATCCACCATGGAATCTGAGTTTATCGCATTAGATAAAGCAGGAAAAGAGGCAGAATGGCTTCGTCAATTCTTAGAAGATATTCCATTTTGGCCAAAACCTGTGACGGCCATATGTATTCACTGCGATAATCAAGCAGCGCTAAGTAGAGCGAAAAACCTTGTGTATAATGGCAAATCACGACACATACGTCGTCGCCATAACACAGTTAGGCAGTTACTCTCTAATGGAACTATTTCCATAGATTATGTGAGAACAAATGATAACCTAACGGATCCATTTACTAAAGGTTTATCAAGAGAGAAAATTGACTGCGCATCGAGGGGAATGGGTTTAAAAGCCTAAACCAACAAGAGTTACCTTATACGGAAACCTATCCTAGCGACTGGAGATCCCACGGACTAGGATCAATAGGCAAACCAGTTATGAGTAACTCAACAAGTAATGCATTTGTCTGGACTTGGTCCTACTCCATTCCTATGGTGCAAAATATAATGCATGCCTACAGAAGTTTTAAAGGTTAAAACTATGTTTTTTAATGATGACCATATCTTGGAAATAACAAGTGGGGTATATGTAGGATACTCTTAATGGTTGCGATCACCTATGTTAGTGTGAGCTGGGTCGGCTCTACGAGAATATTAAAAGGCTTTTATTCTCTAAAAACACTCGCAGAACCAAAAATATTGTTCAGGACCAAAATGAACACAACCAAGAGATTGGATGAGAAGGGAATCAATGCTTCGTAAAACTTATTGTCTGGATATACAATAAAGGCCGACGGTTCAAGATGAAATAATTCACCGATTAGCCAAGTAGATCCGATAAATTTTAACTAGGGAAAGTTCAAAGTGAAATATCTACTTATCCACGATAAAGCATTATTCCATATATACTCTGTGATATTTCGCTTCGTGTGGGGGATATGTATATTATCATTCATGTGGGAGATTGTTAGAATTCCTAAAGGTCAAGTGAATGAAAAATACATGAAGTCCCACATCACCAATTTATTGAGAGGTATATTAGTTTATATATGGATTTCTCAAGTGGAGGTTGGGGGCCTGAGGCTCCCAAATGTATGCTTCGTTGTGAAGAGGGTGATCATGCATCTCCATCACACGCGCGCGTCGCCGCCGCCGTCCGTCCGACCGACCGAACCGGGCCGGGTTTGGGTTTGTGTTTGGGTCTAATATGACACTCATATTTTTACTGCAAACTGGACCGGGCTTTCTAACAGTTGCAGGCCATATGAACAGATGCGGATCTGTTCGGCAGCGGACGCGGGTTGAATAGGCGCGAGCGGGTGCGACCCGACACGACTTCTGAAGTGATGCGCGCGCAAACGAACAGGTGCGGACGCGGGTGCAGGGCAGCGATAAACAGAAGTGACCGTACGAAGAGGTACAGACGCGACTGTTTGAGCGAACGGGTGCAGACACAACCGTTCGGAAGGGATACGGACCAACTATATAAATAAGGAGGAAAACTGATCACTTTCCTCACTCATTTTTCAAAATCCGAATCTTCTTCTTCACTTCTACTGCCATACTCTAAATCACAGAGTTAACATACTCATTACAATCTCGTGCAGATTACGTCTGTTGTATCTTGGGAGAATTTTGAAACAAATTTCTTAAGAAAATCGTTACGACGAGCCTTAGACGGAATTTCCTTTATATACTGGTTAGATTCACTGTAATCTTTCTCGTTTATAAGTTGTACTATTTCTTACAATAGTATAACGTTGCTGTTGTAATATATTTACAACGTAACTTATTGTTACACTTATCTAATACAGAATTCCAGCGTAGTGGAATTCTAATTAATAAACTTGTGCGACGAGTTTATTGTAGCGTGCTATCTGTTTTAGTACACTTGACATATAACACCTTCCTCCACCAATCATGTCTCTCCACCATTTACCATTGATCCTGCCATTACCACCACCATGAATCTTAACTCCACCTCTGATGCTACCGTTTCTACTGTACCATGGACTTCCTTGTTCAAGTCTATATCACGTAATGCTGGCTGATACATTCCACGTGCCTTTGATTTGCCATACAAAGGATTGGCTCTACCAGTGCCTCATGAAGTACAACAAAGAAGGTCAAAAATTCTGGAGCCAACATTTAGTTGGATTCTTCTCAGATGATAAACTGCCTTACGATGTAGTGCTATATCATTTAAAGAAGATTTGGCGACTCAGGAGTACATACAAGGTGAAATCAGATAACCCTAATTATTACTTTGAATTCTCCGATGATAGTGATAGACAAAAGATTCTATAAAGAGATCCTATTTTATTAGAGGAAAGATGTTTATAATCATGTCGTGGAAACCGACTTTTAAAAGAGCTCGACCACAAATTAAATCGACAACCGGTTTGGTTGCACTTTCATAAAATTCTGACCTTTGCATGGACATTACTAGGTATCAACTCGCTTGCCTGTCATTTGGGTATCTTGGATTGTTACAATGAAGCAACCGAAAAAATACAAAGGTTTGAATACGCAAAGTGTTTGATTGAAATTACACTGGAAAAAGAACTGCCGGAGATTATAAAATGTGCTGAAGGTGAAGATGTGGTTTATGTTAGAGGTGTGTTATGACTGGAGACCTAAAATATGTGTGCATTGTAAGTGTTTTGGTCATGAGGCAACGAATTGCATTGATAAGCAACAAATCATGCGCATTGATACTCTATGCATAGAACAAAATGAGGTTGATTCTCTGCTTCTTAAAAAAAATTCAAAGAATGAGTGACACTACAAGAGACAAGATTGATAAACATGCAACATAAAAATCAAAGAACTGATACTTCGAAAACACAGAGACAAAAACAATGGATAAAAAGAAAATATCATGATAAGGAAGGCCAGAATGTCAACATTGCAAGTTCATGACCGACCTTGTGCATGTGCATGTACCAAATTCTCTGCATGGAAATAACACTACAGCTCCTACCACTGAACTCACTTCTCCTATATCTCCTCCACCTTCTTTTAACCATTCCATTGACCGATCTTATACTCAACCCATTTCCACTTCCTTTGGTCACCTCCATCTCAACCAACCATTCTTTTATCAAACAATTTTGATATACTCTCTGATCAAACCACCACTATCATTACCTTTACCCTTACAGATTCTACCAATTTTTCTGACATTCCTCTACCAACCATTTTTCCTAATACCACTACCACTCCTAACCCACCACTTTCGACTAACACCACCCATCCTCTTGAACACTGTACTACTAGTCCTCCTGTTCTTTCTCATGCTCCACCATATAAACATATCCATTGACAATAGCATCATCCAAAAAAATTATTTTGAAGATCAAAACTTGGGTTTACAACTTTTTTTTTCAACAAGCTTCCCCTACTCTTGCTTCATTGCACCATAATCTAAACCCGCCGTCTACTTCCCATACTACTCATGCTCATATTTCCCCATCAAAACTGCAGAATAAGAAAATAAAAAGAAAAAAGAAAATAAAAAAAGTAGGAAGGGAAAGGAAATTGATGACAATGACAATGGCCATGAGTACCATATAACAAATATACTGCTACACAAATTGAATGATGAAGAGGATGAAGAAAATTCACTCCAAGAAACCAACACTGAGCCAAGAAAATCAGGTAGGAAGAAGAAAACTCTTTTTTTTAATGCTCGAAAATATTGAGGCATGGAATATAAGGGGTGCACATCTCCACTTAAAACTACATGAAATCAAACATTTTATTTCTCAACACAGATTACAAATGATTGGCATACTAGAAACCAAGCTCAATGAAAAGTTAACCTCCAACATGTGCACTACTATAAATCCTCACTGAAAATATGTCCATAATTTGATACATGCTCCATATGGTCGAATTGTTGTAATATGGAATCCTTCCATATTCAATGCCATCACTATCATGTCCTCTGATAAATATATTCATCTCCATGTTACAAACTTATCTTCCTCCACACAATTCAACATTACCTTCGATTATGCTTCATGTAATAGAGACACCAGGAGCTATCTTCACTCCTTCATGCAATCACAAAAAAATTCCACCCTTCCATGGATCCTTATAGGTGACTTCAACTACATGTACGACTCTTCTCAGAAAATAGGAGGCAATCCACTAACCATTCATGACATTAGCCCACTATCCTAAGCTATTCACACTGCATCATTACAAAAAGTCCCCTTTATTGGTCCACTGCATACATGGAATAATCATAGACATGGTAAACGTTCCTTCTGCACCTTAGATCACTCTCTGTTCAACTTCCATGCCTTAACTGCCTGGCCTAACCTATCATCCACAATCCTACAACCCAGCCTATCAGACCATAGCCCACTTATCCTCTCTTAGAATATGAAACCAAATAAGTACCATGCCTCATTTTAAATTTTAAATTTTTGGACTAACCATTCACAATTTCACTACATTTTCATGCAGGGATGGTACATTGACACTTTCGGGAACCCTATTACATTCTGCGGAAGAAGCTTAAGAATGTCAAACATTTTCTTAAACCATGGGCTAAATTAACTTTTGGGCAAAGGGATACTAAATCCAAATATCTGCGTGAAAATTGAATCAAATCCAGCCTGATATGTTGGCAGATCCACACAATGAAGTATTATCTGAACTGGAACATAATAAAAACAAACAACTCATTGACACTCTTCAAAATGAAATTTATATGATGAAAGAAAAACTGGGAAAAGACATTTTTATTCATGGTGACAGAAACAACGAATTCAATCATACTGCCTTAACTATTAAAAGATCCGAAGGTATTATTCGAGCTATTGAAGACCAGAATGATTTGCTTCAAACCGAGGAGGAACAAATTGACAAGGCCTTTACTGAATATTTTAAGTCATGTTTTTTTGCATCACTTACAGCACCGAGCCTCGGAGAAATTTCATATATTGACTTATCCAGAATCAAAGATACTGATGCTATGAACCTTATCAACTTTATCACATACAATGAGATTAAGGAAGCATTATTTGAACTTAATCCTAATAGTATTGGCGGACCGTATGGATTCAATACTCATTTTTTTAAAACTACTTGGCATATCATTGATACTGTTTTTGTTAAGGCTGTCCAATATTTTTTCACAAATAATACTATTCTTGGTGGTATTAATGCTACAAACATTGCACTCATTCTGAAGATTAATTCTCCAACTTCAGTTACTCAATACTGCCCCCATTTCATGTTGTAATGTTATATACCGCTGCTTTACTAAGATTCTTGCTAAAAGAATAAAGCCCATCCTAAGCAATATTATATCCCCAAACCAAACCGCATTTCGTACTGGCAGCAATATAACTGATAACATACTTCTCACACATGAATTATTGAGAGGCTACAACCAGGTTAATATATCCCTTAGATGTATGATGAAATTGGATATAAAAAAAGAATTCGATTCCATAGAGTGGATTTCCATAATTGCCATCATGACAAAGATGGGCTTTCCAAAAATATAGATGGCATGGATACACACATGTATATCCACTCCTACTTATACGATGATTGTCAATGGTCATGGTGCTGGCTGCTTCAAATCATCTAGAGGAATCCGGCAAGGTGATCCTATATCCCCCTGTTTATTTATCATGGTTATGGAAATGTTGAGGTCCATTCTTAATACCATGCACGTGCTAATAAATTGAGAACCCATCCAAAGTGCAAACACCGTTCATCACTTCACTGATGTTTTCAGATGATATTGTTATTTTTGCCAAGCTTGATCCTAATACCATTTCCATTATCAATGCTTCTCTGACTCTATTCCAGAACACTACGTACTGGTCTTCATGTCAATAAAAAAATCACACATCATCACTACTGGACTTCAAGCAAATGAAAGAGACAACATTACCTTCCTCTACGGTCTTCTAGCTATGCCAGAGAACTCTATTTACCTGGGTATCCATATTACCACATCAAGAATTTCAGCGGCATAATGCCTACCTATGTATGAAAAAATTGTATCGAAACTAAGAAATTGGCCTACACATTTACTGTCTTAGGCTGGGAGAACTACTGCTATTAAATCTATAATTTTTGGTATGACTTCATACTGGGATCGACTTTTTATTTTACCTAAGAAATTGATAAATATGATCAATGATGCTATGAATCATTTCTTGTGGCATGGGGACTGCCACTCTCATAAACCCATCCCTATTGCTTTCAAAAAACTTTGGAGACCTAAAAAGAAGAGAGGACTTGGCATTATTGACTTAAAGTTATGGAACAAAGCAGCTGCATCGAAGCATATCAATGATATTCTATGTAACAAATCAAATTTGTGGATTTGTAAATGATGCAGAACATTTTCGCAACCAGATATAAACGCATTTCTCGTATTTACTTTGTCATTGGGCCGAGTATAATGAGCTGTGTGAATAGGCCCATTCCTATACGAAATGTATTTATATTGCTATCTCTCTGTAACAAATGGGTGTATCATTCAATATCAGTTTAGTACTGAAATCATTCTCTTAAATAAAGATTCAAATACATTCATTCTTCTTTACCAAAATTTCTGAAATCAAATTATACACAAATTCTAACTTGGTATCAGAGCAGTCACTACAAGAAAAAGGCAGAATACCGACAGCCAAGACCGACGGCTTCCGACGGCCATTTTCCGACGGCTTTCGACGGGCCGTCGGCGGCCGTCGGAAGCCGTCGCAAATTTGCGATTATACCAGCCAGCCGAGCCCTTTCTTCCTCCTCCATTTCATACGAAAAAAACCCAAAAAACCCCCCCAAATTCAACCCCTAAGCTTCCAATCCCTAATTTTTAGCTTCCGGATCTTCCAACGCACTCTAATCAAGCTTCAGTACTCTTAATCTCAGGTATAATCTCTTATTTTTATGAAAAATTCAGTTTTTACCCTAATTATAGATTTGCATAAATTGATAAATTAGGGCGAATTAATGATTGCAATTGTTTCCACTAGCGTAATAACGGTTTATAGCATCACATGGTATACCGATTTCATCTTTTATCGTGAAATTGTGATAAACACGTATAATTTGTGCATGTTCATGTATATGTATTTTGTTGTGTATGCCTTGATTCGACGATTGTATACGTTATTTGGAATAAGATAAAATGATTGAAATCCCCCCTCCCCTTGTAGTGAGTATCAGAAGCTTAACAGCTGCTATACAAAACTAATCCATCAGAGTAATCTCATCATCTGGATTAGTTTACCCATCAGAATCATCTGATCATCATCTGGGTAGGAATCTGTTCAAGAACACACTGCCTTGCCAAGATAACAATCGGCTGCAGCATTCCTCTCAAGAACAGATTCAAGAATCAAGAAAGTAAATCAGAAAATCAAACAGAGAAGAGATCAGAAACTCATCATCAGAAAGATTTAAAGGAGGTAAGTGCCATACCAGAAGCAATCAGAGAAGCCTCATCATTTTGCCTGGTTGCAACATACCTGTTGAAGGAAGAATCTCCTGTCACATTCTCAACTCACTTTCTGATTTCATTCTTAATCCTATTTCTTGAAGAAATTTTCTTCGTGGCTGAAGGAAGCAGTGCAACATTAGGTAATGTTGCCAGCACTTCGTTGCAATCTATGGATGTTACTGATAGTTTGATCAAAACTATAATTAGCCCACATTCCAATCTCATCACTGCTCAACTCGAAGATGACAATTATTTTCTCTGGAAAGTGCAAGTCGAAACTGCTGCCAGAGGATACGGTCTTGATGGATATATTCATGGCATGATAGCCACTTCACCCAAGTTCATCACTGATCAAGAAAATAAAACTGTAAGTAATGAGGAATATATTAAATTACAAAGGCAAGATAGTTTAATAAGTTCTTGGTTGCTATCATCAATCAGTGTAAAGTTGCTACCACAAGTTATAGGGTGCAAAACAGCAAATGAAATATGGACTACAGAAGAAAGAATCTTCAATACACAGTCAGCAGCTAAGATAACGCATTACAAAAGACAGTTACACAACATAAGAAAAGACAACCAATCTATGAAAGAATATCTTTGCAAGATCAAGAATACTACTGACCTTCTTGAGGCAGCAGGACACAAGATGTCCAATACTGAACATGTGTTAACAATATTGAGTGGATTAAGTGATGAATATGAGGCAGTTGTGGCAGTCATTGCATCACAAGAAACTCTGCCCTCTATTGACTATGTACATTCTATACTTTTGGCTCATGAAGGAAGACTGGATTACAAGAAACCACCAGATACAGATATGTCTATTAACTATGCTTCAAATAGCAAAAACAGAAATCAAAACTATGGAAGAACAGATCAGCAATCACAGAGAGGTGGTCAGAGTTTTAGAGGAAGAGGCAGAGGAAAATTTAATGGCGGTAACAAACTAAAATGTCAGATATGTGAAAAAGTTGGTCACATTGCTACCAAATGCTATTTCAGGTTTAATGCAAACTATGTGCCAGGTCAGGGATCAAACAATCAAAGAAATGGTAATTACAGTGCAAACATGGCACAAGTACAACAAGATTCAGGCAAACAACTCAATGGAAACAGAAATCAAAATCAGGATGAAATTGCTAAAGCAGACCACATTCAAGATGAATCATGGTATCCAGATTCAGGAGCAACAAATCATTTAACAAACAACTTAGAGAATTTAAATCTGGACAGCAGAGAATACAGAGGTGAACAATCTATTATCATGGGAAATGGCAAAGCAATTGAGATCACACACACTGGTAATGCTTATATCAAAGGTGAAAGACAACTATATCTCAATAACTTATTAAGAGTACCCAGTATTAAAAAAAATCTTCTTAGTGTGTCTCAATTTGCTCATGACAATAATGTTTATTTCGAATTTTATCCAACTTATTGTTTAGTTAAAGATATTCTAACCAAGGATATACTCTTGTAGGGTAATGTAGTAAATGGTCTTTACAAGTTCACCCTGACTAATAGCAAAAGTTCAAATCAAAGAATGACAAACTGTAATAACAATGAACTGGAGTCATGTGAAATCAGTAGACATAGTTTTGATCTTTGGCATTGCAAATTAGGTCATCCATGCACAAGTGTTGTAAAACAGGTTCTTAAAGAAAATAAAATTCTGTTTGATGATATAACTTTTCCTTATATATGTTCTTATTGTCAAATGGGCAAAAATCATAAATTAGCTTTTGCAGATTCTGTAACAGAGTACAAAGTACCCCTTGAACTGATCTCAACAGACTGTGGGGACCAGCACCCATCTGTTCTGACTTTGGGTATAAATATTATATATCTTTTGTTGATGCATGTACAAGATATACTTGGATATATTTTTTAAAATCCAAGGCAGAAACCTACAATGTTGTTGTATATTTTATCACTCAAGTTGAAAGGCAAACCAATCATAAAGTTAAAATCATTCAGAGTGGTCGGGGTACTGAATACAAGTCTCTTAGTAAATATTTTCTAGATAATGGTATAGTTCATAGAACCACTTGTCCCTACACATCTGAACAAAATGGGCTGGTTGAAAGAAAACACAGACACATTGTTGAAACTGGTTTGACATTATTAGCACAAGCATCACTACCTTTAAAATTCTGGGCAGATTCATTCAGTACTGCTGTTTATTTAATTAATAGACATCCAACCAAAGTACTGAATGGAATAAGTCCTCTAGAAAAGCTCTTAGGTGTCAAACCAGACTATCAACATCTAAAAACTTTTGGATGTCTGTGTTTTCCCTATCTAAGACCATACAATAATCATAAATTAAACTTTAGATCTCAACCATGTACATTTATTGGTTATCCAGTCAAACAGAAGGGATATAAATGTCTAGATGGAACAGGGAAAGTGTTCATAAGTAGGCATGTAGTCTTTAATGAAAGAATATTTCCTTTTGCAAGTACAAATATTAAAACCACACATAAAGTTTATAATCTAAAGGTTTCCTTACCAAACATACCAGTAATGCCACATGTATGGCATGCTAAAGAGACTGAGAAAAGAACAGGAGCCACTGGATCACAACACACTATGTCATCTGGACCAGGTCATGATGCAGTTGATCAACCTGCCACGCATTCTCAGTCACCTGCAGAGTCAAACAATGAAGATCAAGATGGACATGAAAACCATTCAGATGATACTACAATTCAGGATAGCAACTCAGAGTCATCTGATGCTGAGCAACAGATTAAAACTGGTCATCATATGATTACCAGATCAAAGCGTGGAATTTATAAACCAAAGGTGTATACTGCAACAACATGCACCTCAGAGCCACAAATATTCGAACAGGCTATTAAAGATAATAACTGGAAAGTAGCAATGGATGAAGAATATCAGGCATTAGTGAAAAACAATACATGGAGTCTTGTTCATCCACCAAGCAACAAAAATATTATAGGATGCGAATGGACCTATAAAGTAAAAAGAAATCCAGATGGGACTGTGTCCAGATATAAAGCAAGACTTGTTGCCAAAGGGTATACACAAGAATATGGGTTTGACTTTAGTGAGACTTTCTCACCAGTGGTGAAACCAACTACCATCAGAATAGTCCTTACAGTTGCCTTAAATAATAACTGGATTTTGAGACAGTTAGATGTAAATAATGCATTTTTGAATGGTGTTCTGCAGGAAGAAATTTACATGGAGCAGCCACAGGGATACAAAGAAGGCATCAATCTTGTGTGCAAGCTAAACAAAGCCATATACGGCTTAAAGCAAGCTCCTAGAGTATGGTTTGATAGATTGAAAGCAGCTCTAGTTCATCTAGACTATCAATATACAAAATCTGACAACTCCTTATTTATCAAAATTAATAGCAATCTTATTGTTTACATACTGATATATGTTGATGATTTAATTATAACAGGTAATGATGAGAATGAAATCAAAGGCATAATACAGTATCTTGACAAGCAATTCTCAATTAAGGCTTTAGGTGAACTAAATTACTTCCTGGGAATAGAAGTAAAGAAAAAGACAGACTCAGAAATATTTCTGAACCAAAAGAAGTATATCAAAGAGCTGCTGGTTAAGGCAAAAATGGACAATGCTAAATCTCAACCTACTCCAATGATCAGTCATCAACAATTATCTAAATACAGGGGGGAACCAATACTAAATATTAAACAATATAGAAGTATTGTAGGAGCCCTACAATACTGCACCATAAGCAGGCCAGATATATCTTTCAGTGTTAACAAAGTCTCACAATTTATGCAGGAACCACATGAAGAACACTGGAAAGCAGTCAAAAGGATACTCAGATATCTCAATGGCACAACAAATTATGGCATTATACTAAAGAAGTGTAAACAACTAAGTATTACAGCCTATGCAGATGCAGACTGGGCAACAGATATGGATGATAGAAAATCAGTGATAGGCTATTACATATATTTAGGGAACAATCCAATCTCTTGGTGCTCAAAGAAGCAGACCACTATCTCCAGATCCAGCACAGAGGCTGAATACAGAAGTATAGCAAGTGCTGCCGCAGAAATCACTTGGATTCAATCATTACTTTCAGAAATGAACGTCAAATTTCAGATAAAGCCAACATTATGGTGTGATAATCAAAGTACGGTGTACATGACAGCCAATCCGATCATGCATTCAAGGACAAAACATATAGAGATAGACTTGTATTTTGTTCGTGAACTGGTGCAAAAAGGAAAACTTCAAGTAAGCCACTTACCATCTACTTACCAACGAGCAGACATACTTACAAAGGCGTTATCTGCAAGGAATTTTCACCGATTTAGACAAGACCTAAAGGTTGAATCAATCGGCGATGAATGAATCGAAGGTCTCATCTTTCTGCTCTTTGTGTCAGATCTACAGCAGTATCTGTCCTCAAATCCAACTTCAGGTCAAGTCGCAGTAGTATCAGATGAATCCTCTCTGCATCGTCACTCCTTACTTCAGATCTGTAAATCAATGCAATCCGAGTCTCAATCTTAGCATAATATCATGGTATAAGAGATTTGAAGAAGAAAAAGTGTTTAGAAATGAATCAGATCTGATGAGCAGCGAATCGGCCATGGATGTCAAAGTAACCCTAACCCTAGTATCTGGTTGAGGGGGGATGTAAATGATGCAGAAAATTTTCGCAACCAGATATAAATGCATTTCTCATATTTACTTTGTCATTGGGCCGAGTATAATGGGCTGTGTGAATAGGCCCATTCCTATACGAAATGTATTTATATTGCTATCTCTCTGTAACAAATGGGTGTATCATTCAATATCAGTTTAGTACTGAAATCATTCTCTTCAATAAAGATTCAAATACATTCATTCTTCTTCACCAAAATTTCTGAAATCAAATTATACACAAATTCTAACTTGATTGAATGGATTACTAATAATTACTTATTCAGGAAAAATTTCTGGACTGTTTCTGCACCATCCATTGCTAGCTAGTTCTGGAAATCTATACATAACATGAGAGAAATTATTCTATCAATTGTCAAGTATAAAATATTGTGACACCCCACCTCTATACTCAAACTAGTCAAGGACACTACGGAGTAATGCTGTCGACTAGCACGAAGAATAAGACCGTCGAGCAGCGACCATTTGTGTAATTGCTTTGGGCGAGTATCGATATGTAGTATTACATGCATTTTGTTTCAAGAGGAAATATGAAACGTCAATTACAAACTCAAAGCTACTACACAGTGGCTATGCGATCTTTGAAAACAAATATAAAATAAACATAACACAAATCAGTCACAGATATTCATATCACTAAGGCGGAAACATATATGAATATATCATATAAAAGTATACATCAAAGTAGTGGTCATATAAGATCCAATACATCACAAAAGAATAGATACAGGTGCTAGATAAAAAAAATACATATATATCAAGGAGTCTCTATCTCGAATGTATAAAACAAAAACTACTAAACTAAGTAGTTAGCCAAAAGTCAAGAGCTTGTCCCAGCTAAGAAGTCAAGTGGAAGCACCTGTAACACCTTTGTCTGAACCGAGTATTATTTGAGAAGAAAATAATAAACGGATCAGTCTAGCTATAAATATCATATAAAATAAGATAGGATAGGAGATATGGAAAAAAAACGTATGATAACAATAATGCCATACTGTGGCAAGTATACATTAGATAACAACAAAAATCATACAATATCTCGAATATTCTCAAACACCAAAAAGAATGTCATATTCTTTAACATATTCACCAGACCACAAATATTGATAAAACTTATCAATGTAAATCACAAAAATCGATGAAACACAAATTCTAGAAATCAACAACTAGAAATCCAGAAATCACAAAGGGGGGAGCCTATCACAAATGGAAGCATGAAAACTCACCAACACATGCATCACAAATGGAATGTTATTCCATGGTCGCTAACCATCAACTTTGAGCCGAGGCTCCACAAATGGCACGAAGGCCACGGGTCGCTGCCCTACCAATTTTGAGTCGAAACTCCACAAATGGGGTTTAGTCCCCCACACAAACAAAGAGACATCGCACATCGCTAGTTTAAATCACAAAATAATCATCATTGATCGATAAGTGTAAATTACACTAAGCTAGTAAATAAATGAGTTTAGCTTCATGTCCCATGACCACTTGCTTAACTTAAATATTTACGAACAAATTGTAGATTCTCCACTCAAAAATTGTCACAAGAGTTTCAATCGAACGAGTCTAATAATTAACCGACAAAGTAAACGCAAGCGTTTCATACCACTTATTTTGCTAAGTCGTTTAATTGGATTTCTCGAACGAATGAGGAAAATGTTTGTATATACTAATAGATTGGAAAACGTTTTTATAAACGAGCTTTGTATTAAAATAGAGTTGAAATCATCTTTGTGAAAGAGTTTGAATATTTACTACTAGTATAGAAACCTTTGTATTTCAAAGTGATAAATCACAAAAATGATTGTAAAAACAATCAATCACCAAGAATTCACATACGAAGACGTGAATCAAATCCATAGAAATCAATACCGAATCCAAAATGGATATTCTCAAAAATCGCCAAAAAGAATTATCAAAGCCAACAAAAGCGATAACAACTAATTGGATCAACGAGAATCGATTTAAAATTGGAAATCTACACTAAAACGGCAAATTTGGCTGAGATAAGCACATTCAGTCGACTAAACTGTGTGGTCAGTCGACTGAAACTATGCTCAGAACTTTCGGTTTCTAAGTTCAGTCGACTGAACTGTATGGTCAGTCGACTGATACTGGCATAGGAACTTTCTGTTTCCAGTTTTAGTCGACTGATCTTATAGTTCAGTCAACTGAACCATCATTTGCAGTATTTTCAGCCTAGCCCCTAAGAATGGACAAAAATCTCAAAACATAAAAATTAGAATTAGAATTATTTTATTAGTCAAAATTAAATTTAAATCTTTAAATGGGTTAAATGGGTAACCCGCTTATTAAGTGGGTTGGATCTTAAATGGGGTGGGTCAGGTTGAGTCAAACTAGATCCAACCCATTTTGACCCAACCCAACCCGTTTACAGGCCTATTCTGAATGATGCAATTAACAGTCAAATTATCATCATCATAGAGACCAAGATTATCCCAACCAAGGATATTAACCATAATCTCGGTATTTTGACCATCAACAATAAATCTTTGAATATGTTGTATCCCCTTATGTCTATGTTTAAGAATAGCTTTCCACGTCCAAGAGCTATTGTTGCCAATCTCCGTAGTCCAAAAATGTTTATTACTATAATATCTACTGTACATTCATTTTTTCCAGTGACTATTAGAGTTAACAAAATGCCAAATAAGCTTATGGGCAGCAGTAGTTTTAATATCCTTGATATTTCTTAACCCAACACCTCCTTTAGATTTAGGAGTACATAAAGTATCCGAGGCAATTTTGTGTTTTTACTAGCCCAAATAAAATTTGCATAGATTTTTTTAATCTTGTCTATGGTGGCACTAGATAATTGATAAGTCAGCATCCAATAGAGAACCAAAGGAGTGATAACACAATGAACAAGTTCAATTTTACCCAGTATGGATAAAAGTCTATAATCCCAGCTATCCATTATCCCTCTTATTTTATCGAACAAATTGCTATGGCGTAGATAATTGTTAGATAGAGGAACACCCAAGAATTTAACAGGAAGTTTACCCTCTTTCATAGCTAACAGATTTATGCACTGTCTTTTATCATCCACTCCCCTACTGAAATAGGCTATGGACTTCAAGTTATTAATTTTAAGGCCAGCAAACTCTTACAGAATCTCTAAAATTCTTTTAATTTCCTTGACATACTTAAGTTTAGCTTCACTAAAAATCATCAAATAGTCTACATAAATCAAAGGACAAATTTTTAGATTAGACCCTTCAAAAAACTTTATTTCAACATTAGGCCTCGTTTCAAACTTATTGCAAAAATAGTTCTCGTTTTATTTCATTCAGTGTTTTATACTTGCGCAATCCAAATATGCACAAGTGTAAAAATAAATTTCAAAAATTATACTTGCGCATTCCATAAATGCTAAGCATAAAAAAAATTCTTCAGTATTTTATACTTGCCCAATCCAAATATGCGCAAGTATAAAAAAAAAATTCAAAAATTATACTTGCGCATTTCATAAATGCTCAAGCATAAAAAAAATTTAAAAAAAATAACACTTACGCAATCCAAATTTGCGTATGTATAATTTTTTTGAGCAAAAATGCACTTACGCAATCTATATTTGCTCAAAATAAGGCCTATTTTCACAATAAGTTTCGATTCAGGTTTAAAATTTAAATATGTTTTTAGTAAATCAAATGAGTAATATTTGGCTCTTGATTGATAATAGGCTACATATGATCAATTTTGTTAGCCTTGTACATGAGCACAGATAAATATTCCATGGCCACCTGGAAAAGATAAGGAGAAGGTCACTTTGTCTAATCCCTATATTACTTTTGTTAAAACATTTAGGGTTGCCTTGCACCATAATAGAGAAAGTAGGAGCTGTAACATAGGTCTTAATAATCCTCACAATCATATTAGGAAATCCAATCATACGGAGCAAGTGACATATAAAGTTCCTATTTATATGTCAAAGGCCTTTTGAACATCTATTCTAAGTCAAATATTTATACTTCCTTTATGATTAAAATGTTTAGTCTGTTCATGAGCTAACAAAATATTTTATGCAATGAATCTCCCTACAATGAAAGCAGATTGATTCTCAAAAATCAAATGGTTAAGATAGGGCTTAACTCTATTGCATATGACTTTAGAAATGATCTTATAAATCACATTACAACATGAACTAGATCTATAATCTGAAATAGTAGTGGATTTATCCACTTAAAGAACAAGAGTAATAAAAGTGTGATTAATACCTTTGGCCAATTTTTCCAGTATCGAAGACTTCTTGAATCACCTACAGTAAATGTGTTTTAGCTCATCCCATTGAATCTTATAAATTTTTGTAGAGAAACAATCAGGGCCTAGGCTCTTATCATCTAGAATAGAGAAGACAACTTTGTGAAGTTGATACACTGTATTTTTGGAAATCTATCAAATAAAGGTTGATCAAGATTAAAAATCCCTGAAAAATCAATGATAGCCTCACTTCCAATTTTTTCTCCATTCTGGATTAATTTACCGTTGCTCATAATAATTTGGCTCCAATTGTTAATATGCCTACGAAAAAACATTTTAGCATGAAAAAATTTGGTATAGGAGTCATCATCAGCAAGCCAACTGATTTTAGCTTTTTGCCTAGCATTTTTGAAATCAACACAATTTTGCTCTTTCCATTTATAATAAGCTTAAAAAGGCTTGTCAAAGAGATTATTATTAGTGGGATTATCATCAATTTCCTTCAAAATTTTAAGATATTCCTCCTCAAAAGTTTTAAGTAAGTGCCCACCTTTCTCACTATTATTATCCTAATCTTTCATAGGACATTTATATTGTTTGAGGAAATTTTAAAATCTGAAAATTTTAAACTCACATCAATGTACTGATAATCACAAATGCCTAGAGCTTTATAAAAACAATCTCTACATCCCTCCTGATATATCTAGAAGGGATATTCTTGGTCTCTTTTTCTTTACTGTTAGATTTAACAAATAAAGGGATATGATCACTGATAGAGTTAGCAATACCAAAAGTAGACAAATCTGGAGAGATATCAAGAAAATTATGATTGCAGAGAATTTTATCAATTTTTGTAGCCAAACCCTTTTCCTCCAAGTGAACTTGAACCCAGCAACAGGAATTTCTAATAAGCCAGATGCAGAGATATGGTTAAAGAAGCCAGAAATTTGCCTAAAAGGAATAGCAACACCTCCTTTTTTATCATTTGTAGACAAGATATAGTTAAAAACTCCGATAACCAGCCAAGGGATGCTAACAGAACTAGATTCATTAATTGAATCTAACCATAAGTTTTCTCCGTCCTTTAGGAAATTACTTGCATATATAAAAGTCAGTCTACATATCAAACCCCCAACATTTTTAGCAAAATTGGATATATGTTGGCAAGACTTATTTCCAATTGAGATTCTCCAAACATTAGTGTCCCACAGAATAAGAATGTGCCCTTTACAACCACAATCATTGTTATCTAGGGTAAACCAATTATTACTAAGTCTATAACTTAACTTCTCTATTATTGAGGTATGTTATGATAGAGGAAATGTGGAATGGTTTATGGAATAGATGTTGTTGAATATGACAGAGGAGAAGTTGCAGGCAGCAACTATTGTAATGTGCAGGCAGCAACTTATTGTATATGGACTTGCAATGATGGGCAGGAATTGAAACTGAGGGAATGATGGAAGTGGTTATGAAGTGGTTGACTCGGCGTGGGTGGGCAGCGGTAAGGTGTTTGGATACGAATGGTGTGCACTTGTGGTTTGACAGTTTTGGTGATGCATAATATGTATGTGCAAAGTTCTGAAGGCTAGTGGCAAAGGAACTGTGGTGATAAGGGTATGTGGATGTGGCAGTAATTTTGAAGAGGCAATTAAAGTGGTATAGGAGTGATGTGGTGAAGGAGTTTAAGGCACGGGGTGGATATGTGCAGTGTTGGATGGTGGGTTGAAGCAGAGGAGCAGAGAAATTGTGCAATAGCGCAAATATCGAAATGAATAATGAATGCAATATTTTTTTTTTCTTTTTGCAAAATAGGGAAGAAAATGTGTATGCAAATGCAAATGTAAATGTATTGTAAAAAAAATTGAAATGGAATTTTATTTTTTCACATGAAATAGTGTGTCTTTTTCTTTAAATATGCTAATGAAAATGCAACTAGAAAACAAGCATACAAATAAATCACATAACAATTTTTTTTATAAAATGCAATTCAACACAAAAAAAACACATAATAAAACCAAACAAACACAATTCGAAGAATAGAAAATTAAATTCAAATAAATTCCCTGACAACGGTGCCAAAAAATTGTTCGAACCGGCCAAATCGCCATCGAGTTAGACAATAGCCGATCGAGTTTATATTAAAAATAATCTCAAGCGCACGATGTATAATTCTAGTACGTGGTGAATACAGGTCGATCCGTAGGGAATTGTTTTGATTTAAAATTCTATTCAGTCAAATTAAACCAAAATTTAAGAGTGTTGTTAAGCTAAAAATAAAAAGTTGTAGAAATTAACAATAATTAAAAGTGATAAAAATATGAGAGTAGAAGACAATTTAGAGGCAATCTCCTTCTCAAGATTACTTAATTTAACAAAATGAAATTATGATCTCTCTTTTTTGGTCATTAGTGAGTTTAATTGACGTGTTTATCATAAGTATGACATATTTGTGCTATTAGTTAGCCCAATATAAACCATCAAAATATAACGCAACCACTAAACCGCTTTTTAACTCTCACGAAAATGTTAGTGAACTTGAAAATAAAATCTATTCTAAGTATGATCTAATAACTATTGATTAAAAATATGGACCACTAAATTTTGGTTTAACATTCACTTCATTATCATAATCATATGTAGACGAAGAGGTAATTTGTATTTGTTTGTTTATGCGTAGTCTATTTGGTGCCAACAACATAAGCTATCAAATTCAAAGCTAAGATAACAAAGTTTAACTCATTCAAACATTTCCATTAAGCACAAAAGAAGATCAAAAATTATCAAAATGTTGAATCAACATGATTAAGAAAGTTGCATTATCACTAAATTGAAGGAGTTTCGCCTCGCATATTTCTTATTATATCAACAATTGTATTATTCAACATAAAACAAAAATAAGAGAAAAAAGAGAGCAAAGTAAAAAGAGAACTAATTAAACTAAAATAAAAACTAATCTACTTGCATGAATAAAAGATCTACACTACTAGCATGAAAGAAAATAAACAAGAAAATGTCATATATTAAAATTGCATATAAGGGAAATACATGAAAGAAGAAAATGGCTAAATAGCCATAGAAAAGAAAGAGAGTTTTTATTTATGAGCCTCAAACTAAACTACTTAAAAAAGAGGCTAAGAGAGGAGAGAGGCTAATCACATTAATTACATGAACTATGGTATACTTATACATGTTTGGAAATCCTAATCCTATTTTTAGGAACTATCCAAATTGCCCTTAAGATAGTGTGGTCACCAAGTAATCATTAGCATGTGTTAATTCTCCACTTAAATGTACATGTAGTGTTAATTTCCATTAGCACGTGCATTAACTCCTAAGTATACATCATGACAAGTGGGTAGGCGCGGTTCTTCATGATCATGAGTTTGAATTATTTTCATCTTCATTCCTTCGTATTCTCTTGTGCATGTATATTTTCATGAAGCCACTTGTAATTTAAATTCAAACTCATATAAAATAACATAAAATTTTCAAGTAAATTTTCTCAAATTAATATATGCACAAAAATGATTATTTTGCCTCTATATAAAGATGAATATATGATGATTTAAAAATAATTTGAATTTTGGTTTAAACATGTTAAAATACCTTATATGCTTATTTATTTAATCAAATTAGATAAAATATGGAAATAAAAATATGCACACTTACGTGCACATCATCTATCATATTATAAATCAAGCAAGCCAACAAAAGAAAGCTTGTATTTTGTTAAGGGTTTAATAGCTTGAAATTGTTTATATGGAGCATACAAAACCCTAACATTCCAAGCAACTATATTAATTTGGTTTTGGATTGGCACCTTGTCGACGTTTTAGGAGCAGTAACAGTAGTAGTTTTGACTTTCATTTTATCTTATTTTGATTATTAACCTTCTCAATATCATCAAAAAAGCTTTTGATTCTCCTCGACATAATCCAATACATCCTCTACTACTTTAGGGTTGACTAGGAGCAGCTTCAGTTATGGAAAGATTCTCTACAAGTTCATCTTCATCAGAGTTTGACACATTCTGCATAATCCCTTCTATAAATTCTTGAGGCCTAATTTATGTCTGGGCAACCATTTTAGATAGATATGTAGCTGTAATGGTTCGCATTACCAGACTTTTCGGCAGAGATATATCAGAAGATTTAATTAAATGTGCATTGGCTTCCACTGTTCTTTCTTTGACTTTAGTATTGCATACGGGCAGTATACAAGCTTCAACAGGTTTATTGTAAATAAGTATCTTTTTTGTTAAATGAATTGTACGTTTCATTACTTGTAACATTTAAGATAGCAAATTGGTTATGTAATTGTGGGTTGTCATAAACCAAAATTTCTACATATTTTTCGTTTGTGCCTCTTTGTATATGCACTACATTTGCAAAATTAGTACAACATTCAACTGGTTGCATTATAGAGTTATTTAAGTTTTTCATATGTATGTTCACTTCTGAATTATCAGCACCATAATTCTCCGATGCATTTGAGTCCACACCAATGTTCACAGCTATATTTGGTACCACTTGATTTGCACCAGTGTTATCCCTAATATTAACATGACTATTCTCCTTAGTTCCAAGGTTTACTGCAGTGTTAACACCTGTAGCATTCGAGGTTGCTCCACTATTAACAAGGTTAACATTATTGTTACTTGATTCTTTAGGTAGCCATTTGTCTTTAGGTTTTGATTTACACTGTGTGCTGCAGAGTGACCAAACACACTATAATTCTTACAACTCAAGGTCTATAGAGATATTCTACATTGACTGTCAATTCCTCCTCTACATGCAGTACAACTTCCACTGGGAAAATCCGAATAGGCGTCCCTTTCAACCAAAATTTTCGCAAAGGCCGCTCTAAACTCATCTGCAATGACTTCATCCAATTAAATAGGTCTTCCTAAAAAACTTGCAATAGCAGTTAAATCTTTCTTATTCCATAATTCAAGTTCAAGATTGGTAAACTTCCCAAAGAGGCAAAGTGGAAGTAGAATCTCGCACCCAATTTCTATTTTTTTGGAATGATAATCTTATTATCAAAAACATAAGGTCCTCCCTTCTAAACATTATCGAAGTCTGTTTTGCTATCAAAGCGGATAATTACAAAAGGGTTATCTTTAGATATAATTGAAATTTATCCTTCGGTTTCCATATCCTTTCAATATAACTTTCAAAATCTAGATGATAAGGTTTAAGGGCATTATTAATGAAACTCCGGAAAAAAAAATTACTTAGGGGTACAAAAAAAAAATAGTCCCCTCTTAACATAAAATTATAATCTTACCAAATTACCTTTAATTATCATCTTTTATTTTATTTTTTAAATTGTTACTACAGTAATCAATTGTTTCCTCCTTAACCAAAATCATTAGTCGGTAGCCATGAAGAAATCTAATTCTAATAAAATTTATCCACTGGAGAAAGAGACCAATATGATTCTAACTCAAGAAAGTGAACGTTTCGTTCAATTTGTAGAAACAAACAATGAAGATTTAAGTTTTTATTTATTTGCTAGGATTAAGGTTCCACGAAAGAAATCTCAATTCTTCGAAAATGCTAATTCGGAGAGCACGCGCCAAGATTAGAATACAAATTGAAATGTACACAATATTTTGAAGAATCGATATCGAAATTTATGTCTAATTTCGATAAGGAGTTGCCGAATTTTGTGCGATAACTGAGTGAAACTTTTCGGCGGCTTTATGCGAAGAAATATCTGTATATTTGGCTTTTGAAGTTCATCTTTAAATCCACACAACGACGGCCCCATGCCGAATTTGACATTTTTTTTTTTTTGAATTGTTTTTTAAATCTAGTGATTTACTTAGTTCTTTTCGTTATGTACCGGAGAATCATCTGACAATTGAAGCGGCTGAAGTGGACGATTCAAAGAATTTCAAAGCGATGAAAACAAAGATTGCAAAGAATCAAACGACATGGACAATTCCAAAAATTTAAGAAAGATGATAGCAATAACAATCATAAAGAGGAAGTCGCCATGTTTTCTTCTGATTACCCTAATTTGACTTCTCATTTCACTACTGATATGATATGATAAAGTAATATATATATATATATATATATATATATATACACACACACACACACACACATACATATATGTATATGTATATACATATATGTATGATTTGTTTTGATTTATGTTACGTATTTATGATGCAGTTGTTCGAGACCAAGGAAAGTGTACGGGATTGGTGTAGGGATCGTGGGATTAGCGTCAACTGTGTTGTTGTGACGAAAAGAACAAGAATGAGAAATTTGCTAGGCAATGTATAAGGGTCTTGGATAGTTCTAGTATGTGAACAATGTGGAGAGTATACTGACCATAAACCAAAGAGTCATGTTCCGAAAACCCAACAAAAATGGAGAAGGTCGGGAAGTAGAAAATGTGGATGTCCATTTGAGTTAAGGGCACATTGTATGAACGATGGAAGATGGATGTTGAATGTGAAGAATGGAAAGCACAATCACAGTCTTGCTAATGTATTAACCGAGCATCCGTATGTGGCGAGGCTGAAAGATCACGAAATTAAGACGGCTGAAACAATGATAAATAGTGATGTTAGGCCTCGAAATATTTTAACCGTTATTAAAATTGACAATTCGGACAACCAGTCAACCATAAGAAATGTTGACAATGCCAAAGTGAAGCTGAAACTACGTTATACCGAAGGTAGGTCGATTATACAGCAATTTATGAAATTGGCTACAAGTCATCATTATTCCGTGCACCATAGAGTTGATGGTACAACCAATGAAGTTTATGACTTATTCTTTAGTCATCCTAGATGTATTGCTCTTGCGCAGTGTTTTCATCAAATTTTGTTCTTAGATTGCACGTCCAAGACGAATCGATACAAGTTACCATGTTTCCATATGGTGTCGCAAACATCAACCGGAGCATCCTTTACCATTGCACTTGATTTTATTAGTCGTGAGACTACGGAATCAAATATACGGGCTCTTGAATGTGTTCAAAAGTGTTATAGACATAAAGAAATTCCGGATGTTTTCATCACAGATGCTGAAATTGCTCTTACAAATGCAGTAGCTACTGTCTTTCCAGTAGCATGCCATATTCTGTGTGCATGGCATATTCGACGAATGTTCAGGCGAATTGTAAACCCAATTTTATAAAAAGGAAACGATTATTGATTGGGGATAAAGATATTGGAGTATGAGGAAGGAAAAAAGGAGTATGAACTTTTTTGGGATGGTTGGATAAATGTAATTAATTCATTGTCCGAGGAAGAGTACTATCGAAACTTAAAATTATTTCATGAAGAGTGGATTGACAAACATAAAAAATCTTTGACGTATGTAATGAAAAATTGGCTCAATAAATATAAGGAGATGTTTGTTTTGGCTTGGACCAACAAAATAAAACACTATGAAAATGTATCAACAAGCATAGTCGAAAGTTCACACCATCGTTTGAAATTGTACTTCGATTCAGCTGCTGGTAGCTTCGTGCAATGTTGGAATAGTGCACATCTTTGTTGTGACAATGAATTAGTTGCAATTGAATATGCATTCGAAATGAGTACATCTAGGACAATGCATAGATTTCGAAGTGAACCAACGTTTAAAAAATTTTTGAGATTTGCATCTCAGAAAGCACTAGATTTACTATTAAACGAATAGTGTAACATTTCAAACGTCGGTTTGACTATTGACAATTGTGATTGTGTTTTATGGAAAGTACCATGTGCACATATGCTTGCAGATTTGAGGCATTCAGAAGGTTTCATACCTCTAACCGTTATAGACTCTTATTGGAAGAAATTATCTTGCACTCCGCCTACGTTGCATCGCTCAACTCTTGATTTTTTTGACTTGCCAGAAATCATAGCTTTGAAAAGTAGGTATGAAAAATCGCCTGATAATATTAGACTTATTATGCAACAAGATTTGAAAGTGCTAACGTTTCCTCAAACAACCACTATTTTAGAACTTTCCGTGGAAACTATTAGAAAAGATAGACCTTTGAAAAAAGATAAATCAACTAAACGAGATCCTTCTTACTTCGAACATGTAGAAGCGTCATTGTCATGTGGATCAAATCTTACTCCGGTTGGTCGCTACTTAAAGAAGCTTGGCCTCAAAACTAAAGCATGTCTGAATAGTCAAGTTGACGATGAATATTAGTTGCAAATGCCCAAATGTATGAGACCCTACATAATTGGCATAGACGATATGCCTAGTGATGGTAATTGCGGTTATCGGGTTGTGGTTAATCGATTGAATCTCCATAATCGAAGATCGGAAAATCCATGTAAGTTTATACGTGAGTCTATGGTTGACAATTAACTACTACGATCGGAAATGTACAAAAGAATGTGGGATGAATGTGGTTTTGAAGAAATGAAGAAAAGGATACAATGTCCAAATTCAATTGGGTTTAGTGAGTGGATGCGGATGCCAGAATCAGGATTTATAATAGCTAAAATGTTTGGCACTGTGGTTGTCTTGTTAAGCAAACATATGAGTTGTACATTTGTACCCACAACATTACGTCTGACCATGTTAAACCATGATAGGATGATAGTTATGGACTATGTAAACAACTCACATTATGTGGTTATTAAACTAATTTTCGGCTCTCCTTTGCCTCCTACACCTCAATTTACTTATTTTCGGCAGTTCTATAATATTAACGCGGAAGATTGGATCAGACCATATGCGGATGGAGTGAACAAGTACTCAGCTTGTATGGAAGACGACGAAGATGAATGCAGCGCACTTAACGTACTTACTGGTGAAGAGGAATGAAATGTCCTTACTTTGAGTTACGTATTGACTTTGACGTATGTATTGACTTTGGCATATGCATTTGATGGGTTGTAATGGAGTTGAGATATATAAATGAATTGAAAAACATATATGTTGACTTTCATGTTTTTGCTTCTGTTCATGTTCATAATGTTTATCTGAATTTGTACTAGGAATCATTGTTAATGAGTATATGTTCATTGTTTAATTTTCTTTGTTTTTCATTGTTTAATTTTTGTTTTTCTTGTTGGCCTTCTATCGATTGTGTTGGGTTTCATTTTGTTGGCCTTCTGTTGATTGTGTTGTGATGACAATGAGTATATGGTCTTTGATCATTTTTTGTTCATGTTCATAGTGAATGTCAATGAGTATATGAAAAATAAACTATTTTTCATTGTTTAATGTTCTTTTTGCTTATTGGCCTTCATTTGATTGTTTTGGATTTCATTTTGTTGGCCATCTTTTGATTGTGTAGTGATGACAATGAGTATATGTTGTTTGATCATTTTCTTCCAACGTCTGTTCGATTAGTACCCAACGTCTGTTATTTATATTTTCAACCAAAGATTGTTGTTCCCGAGATTTTTGTTGTAACAACCCGCATATTTATCGATTGTATATTTAAATATTTTATTTAAATATTTCATCGTTCGTCGGATTTTAGTCCGAAAACCTACTTTTAGAAAACAGTCGAATTGGGACTCGAGACCCCATCCATTGAGTTCAAAATACCGTTTGCAACCTTTTTGAGTATAAACATTGATATGTTTGGAGCTAGCTAAAAATTTGACCTTTTTCACTTTGGGTTTGGGTTCAACCCACTAGCCAACTTAATACCCCAATTTGAACCACTTCTCTTCATTTATTCCCTCTTCCTTATCTTTTTAGTTCTAAAGAGAATAATGGGGGAAAAGAAAAAGAATTAAAATCCTAAGCCCTATTTTCCATTTGCAAATCAAGTTCTAGCTCCAAATTCAAAGAAAAGCATTGGTAAGTATCATCTCCTTCTTCTCCAACTCATTGTTTCTTTGATTTCAGAAAATTCCTAAACCTAATTTGGGAAATGTTTCTCTTTTAAGCTTAGATTCAAGCTTCTTGTGTTGAGATTTAAGTGTGGTTGATCTTCCCTTGTCTTCAAGCTTCTCATTCATTGTTTTTGGGTTCAAAGGTGAGATTTTTATCTCACATCTATGACTATAATTATCTTTGGTTGTTAGGTATGAATTCCTAACACCTCTTCATGTGCATTTACTATTGATTCGGATTGGTTTTGTGAATATTCCAATTTTTAGTGTTTTGAGTCCAAATCTTTAAAAATCCTAACTTCGATCTTTAAACATGTTTTGGTGATGCATCAAAGAGCTTGTAGGGCCGGGTCGTCGTTTGGCATAAACCCCTAACGCCCATTGCTCGTCCGGTTGCATTTGCGAAGAGATTGCCTCTTTATTTTTAGGCTGAAAATACTGGAAATTCTAGTACAGTCGACTGAAATCTCTGTTCAGTCGACTGAACCTAGAAACAGAAAGTTTTCAGACATGATTCAGTCGACTAAATCTGGAAACAGAAGGTTTCCAGACATGATTTAAATCTCTGTTCAGTCAACTGAATTTGTTGTTTCTGCCCAATTTGCCTTTTGGGATTGAATTTCCAATTTAAATCGATTCGTGATGATCCTATTTGTTGTTATCATTTATTATGACTTTGATGACTCCTTTCTAGGGATTTTTGAATATCCATTTCGATGGATTCTTTATCGGTTTCTTTGGATTTGATTCACGTCTTCGTATGTGGATTTTAATGATTGATTGTTTCTACAATCATTTTTATAGTTTGTCACTTTAAAACACAAAGGTTTCTATACTAGTAGTAAATATTCAAACTCTTTATCAAAGATTATTTAAACTCTTTTTTCAATATCAAAATTGTTTATAAAACTGTTTTTCAACCTATTAGTATATACAAACATTTACCTCACTCGTATGAGAAATCTAATTAAACGACTTAGTAAGACAAGCGCTATGAAACGCTTGCGTTTACTTCGTCGGTTAATTCTTGGACTTGTTCGATTGAATCTCTTGTGACAATTCTTGAGTGGAATTCTACAATTTGTTTATAAATATTTAAGTTAAGCTAGTGGTTATGGGACATGAAGCTAAACTCATATATTTACCAGCTTAGTGTAATTGACACTTGCTGATGATCGATGATGATCATTTTATGGTTTAGACTAGCAATGTGCGATGTCTCTTTGTCCACGTGGAGGACTGTACTTTATTTTATTGAGCTTCGTCTCATTTCTCGCATGGTTCGTACCTATTTAGGTGCGTCGATGTTTGTTTACTTCGTGGAGCAATCGGCTCAATAAGTCGGGACATGGGGCGTATATTTCTAGGTGCGTCGATGTTCGTCTATGCATGGAGCGTATCTTTCTAGGTGCGTCGATGTTCGACTTCGCATGGGGTGTATCTTTCTAGGTGCACTGATGTTATACATTACATGGGGTATATCTTTCTAGGTGCATCGATGTTTATTTATGCATGGGGCGTATCTTTCTAGGTGCGTCGATGCTAGAGCATAGGGCGTACCTTTCTAGGTGCGTCGATGTTCGTCTTTACATGGGGTGTATCTTTCTAGGTGCATCGATGTTTATTTATGCATGAGGCGTATCTTTCTAGGTGCGTTGATGCTAGAGCATGGGGCATACTTTCTAGGTGCGTCGATGTTCGTCTTTACATGTGGTGTATCTTTCTAGGTGCATCGATGTTTATTTATGCATGGGGCGTATCTTTCTAGGTGCGTCGATGTTCGACTGTGCATGGGGCGTGTCTTTCTAGGTGCGTCGATGTCCAGTTTATGGGATTGGTCATCCTCTTTTTCTTGTGATTTCTGGATTTCGAATTGATGATTTCTGGAATTTATGTTTCACCAACTTTTACGATTGGCATTGATATGTATGTCATTTATTGTGGCTTGGTGAAGTAAATAAAGAATATGATATTATTTTTGATGCTATGAGATTCTTGAGATATTTGTATGATTTAGTTGATTTTCTATGTATACTTGTCGCAGTATGGCATTTTTGGTGATCATACGTTTTTATTACATCTCTTCTTATATCTCATTTTATCTGATAATTATAGCTAGACTGGTCCGTTTATTATTTTCTTCTTAAATAATACTCGGGTCAGACTGAGATATTGCAGGTGCTTCCTCATGACTTCCCATCTGGAACCATCTTCTGACTTTTGCTTGACTACTTTAGTCTAGTAGTTTTTGTTGTATACATTTGAGATATAGACTCCTTGATGTATACATATTCTTTTGTCTAGCACTTGTATCTATTCTTTTGTGATATTGTGGATCTTATTTGAGCACTACTCTGATTTACACTTTCATGCGTTATATTCATATCTTTTTCCACCTTAGTGATATGAATTATCTATGACTGGTTTATGTTATGTTTATTTTTATATTTGTTTCCGAAGATTATATATTGCCACTGTGTAGTAGCTTTGAGTTTGTGTCGGTAAGTCGGATTTCCTCTTGAGTTGAAATGCATGTTATATTTTATCTGGCATATCGGTGCTCGCACAAAGCAATTACACGGATGGTCGCTCCTCAACAGTCTTATTCTCCGCGTTAGTTGACGGCATTACCTTGTAGTGTCCTTGGCTAGCGTGGGTATAGAGTGGGGCGTCACAGCTTGGTATCAGATCCAAACTTCGGAACAATGTGGAATAATCTAGCAAGGATCATGTCCTAAGTCTTTCTTAGGAGTTGTGCCTTAGGATTTATTCGAGTCTTCGTACCGTCTAATCCTATTTTCTTTAATGATTCCTTGTTTTATCAATCAAGTTTGATTGAAATTCATTTTGTGAATAACTTTTTTCTTCTTCTTTCTTTCTTTCTTTAAGAAGAAGAAATGGTTGGATCTGGCAGTCCTAGCGCTGGTCAATCCAATAGCCCTTCTCTGGATGGCGCATTCATGTCTGCCCAACAACTTTTGGATCTTGTAAAGAATCAAAGGTTTATCTGTGCTTTGGGTAAGAACCCCGAAAAGATTTTACCTTTGAAACTTGAAGTTCCTTTCAATCAGCTTGTGGATATCACTCTTCGATATGAAGAGGTTGGTAAAGGAAGTGTTAGTGCTATTGGGATTTCCAAGAAGAGGCATATTAAGTTCAAGAGCCTTAATCCCAATAAGAGAGTGAAGCAAACTACTTTTGTAGCAAAGACTCCAATCCCTAATCATGGAGGATGCTATAATTGTAATTCTAAGGAACATTATGCAAATATGTGTCCGAAATCCCATTCCTGTCGCTATTGCAAAAAACCGGGTCATCTTTTATCTGCATGTCCCAAACTTTTGAACAAGGACATGAGAAAGCAAAATATTGTGCAAGCCCCTAGCAACTCTTCTCTTAGTCAAGGTAGCCATTCTATCCTTGATGACATTTGTTTTATGATTTTCCTTTTCGAGTTCTTTCTGATAGGGTTTCATCTCCTCATATTTTATATCAAAAGAACTTGTTGGTTTCTTTTATTTAAAATATTTTTTTGGGGCTTGTTGACTCCTTTGACAGTGGCGAATCCTGTTGGTGGATCCGCAACGCTCAGTTAGTTTCTTGTATTGATGTCGAAATTATTTTATGTGATTTTTATTTTCGAGCCGATTTTTACTTATGCTTCGGAATTGACTTTCGTACGGATTGGCTTAATTATTATGAAGCCATATCCTATGTCCCGAGTGGACTATTCGTCTTCGACATTTTTAATCTATTATGCAGATTTCTATTTTTATTTTTGATTTTGATTCTAATTTGATGGCATCATTTTATTCTTTTAGCCCTCATCATGAGGAAAGTGTTATTTCTCTCATTTAAATAGTTTGTGAAACTTTTCGGTATTTTTGATTTTGTCTTCGGATTATATCCTAAGCAATCTTTTGAGAGGTGCTAGGGTCTTTTTAGTTCGACCTTGCCATCGATTTTTATTAGTTACGAGTTGCAGAAGTTAGCATTCCACATACCGCATTCCGCACTCATTATGATTCTTGTGAATGAATTATTATGGCATTCAGTTTGTCCAGTTTATTTCATCCATTTTATGAGTCGAGTATTCTACGAATATCTCGATGACTCCATTCTTGTATTTATTTGATTTTAGATGAAAACGGCAATTTAAAATGTTGCAAATCTTTTTCATAAGATTTATTTATAAGTATGATTGGATTTTTTTTCTTGAAACGAACAAAGAATATTCGTAAAGTTTTTAAGAGACATATTTATCATAAAGAAGATGATTTTGTGATTGTATTGCCCATTGAGTGCTTTAAGAAATCTGGTCGATGCGCTTGATCAATGTTATCGATAGGAACCTCCTAAACGCTTTAATGAGACAGTCAGACGCAATAAATTGACTTGTAAAAAGGTAAATTTTTCTAGAAAGATTGTTACATAAAGATAATTGTAATTTTGAAAGTTTTAGCTTTTCGGGAAAAAAGATTATTTAAAAGAACTCTTTCTTTCGATACTCCTATTCTTGTGATTCCCGAAGGAAACCAAGACTTTATCTTTTGTACCGATGCTTATCGTATTGGTTTGAATGTCGTTCTCTTGCAAAAGAGAACGTGCTATTATTTATGTTTCTAAATCATTAAAGCCTATCGAGAATAGATATGCCACTCATGGTCTAGTGCTCGTGGCTATTGGTTTCGCTTTAGAATTTGGCATCATTATCTTTTGGGGGAGAAATTTGTTCTCCGCCTCGATCATAAATCTTTGAAGTATTTATTCTCTCAAAAAGCAACTTAATTTGCATCAGATTTCCAAATTATTTGAACTTTGGTTCATTGGACGTACCGTTGTACTACATCAGTGTTTCGAATTATTTGAACTTTGGTTCATTGGACGTACCGTTGTACTGCGTCAGTGCTTCGAATTATTTGAACTTTGATTCATTGGACATACCGTTGTACTGTGTCAGTGTTTCGAATTATTTGAACTTTGGTTCATTGGACGTACCGTTGTCCTGCGTCAGTGTTTCGAATTATTTGAACTTTGATTCATTGGACGTACCGTTGTACGGCATCAGTGTTCCGAATTATTTGAACTTTGATTCATCGGACGTACCGTTGTACTGCGTCATTATTTCGAATTATTTGAATTTTGGTTCATTGGACGTACCGTTGTACTGCGTCAGTGTTCCGAATTATTTGAACTTTGATTCATTGGACGTACCGTTGTACTGCGTCAGTGCTCCAAATTATTTGAACTTTGGTTTGTACTGTGTCAGTGTTTCGAATTATTTGAACTTTGGTTCATTGGACCGACCGTTGTACTGCGTCAGTGTTCCAAATTATTTGAACTTTGGTTCATTGGACATACCGTTGTACTGCATCAGTGTTCCAAATTATTTGAACTTTGATTCATTGGACGTACCGTTGTACTGTGTTAGTGTTTCGAATTATTTGAACTTTGGTTCATTGGACCGACCATTGTACTACGTCAGTGTTCCGAATTATTTGAACTTTGGTTCATTGGACGTACCGTTGTACTGCGTCAGTGTTTCGAATTATTTGAACTTTGGTTCATTGGACGTACCATTGTACTGCGTCAGTGTTCCGAATTATTTGAACTTTGATTCATTGGACGTACCGTTGTACTGCGTCAGTGTTTCGAATTATTCGAGTTTTGGTTCATCTGGCGTACCGTTATTGTACACGCCGTTGTTCCAAATTATTCGAGTTTCTAGTTTCTCGGGCGTACCGTTATTATACTACGTCGTTGCACCGGCTCAATTTTCTGCTATTCATGACGTTTTCTCACGTCTTTCTACTACAGAAATGCGTACCGTTATTATACTACGTCGTTGCACCGGCTCAATTTTCTGCTATTCATGACGTTTTCTCACGTCTTTCTACTACAGAAATGCCTTAGGGATTCCGATTTTTATTCTTAAGCCCGGTGTTATTGAGGAAATTGAAGTTTCACCAGATTTGACTTATGAACAACATTCCATTCGCATCATTGCTTCGGAGGTTGAGTGCATTCGGAATAAAGATGTTCTTCTTGTGAAAGTTCAATGGTTCTCAGATCCTAAGCATTGCTCTTGGGAATCCTGGGAATTCATCGAGCAATCCCGTTCAGGCTTACTCTTTCATGCTCTTTATGATGAACTTCCTATTTCAAATTTCTTTTGTGTTGATATGCTTTTATGGTTGTTACTCTTTATTTTCTTCTTAAGTATCGCGAGGACGCAATTCCTTTAAGGAGGGGAGTCTGTAACAACCCTTATATTTATCGATTGTATATTTAAATATTTTATTTAAATATTTCATCGTTCGTCGGATTTTAGTCCGAAAACCTACTTTTAGAAAACAGTCGAATTGGGACTCGAGACCCCTTCCATTGAGTTCAAAATGTCGTTTGCAATCTTTTTGAGTATAAACATTGATATGTTTGGAGCTAGCTAAAAATTTAACCTTTTTCACTTTGGGTTTGGGTTTGGGTTCAACCCACTAGCCAACTTAAAACCCCAAACTGAACCACTTCTCTTCATTCATTCCCTCTTCCTTATCTTTTCAGTTCTAAAGAGAATAATGAGGGAAAATAAAAAGAATTAAAATCCTAAGCCCTAGTTTCCATTTGCAAATCAAGTTCTAGCTCCAAATTCAAAGAGAAGCATTGGTAAGTATCATCTCCTTCTTCTCCAACTCATTCTTTCTTTGATTTCCGAAAATTCCTAAACATAATTTGGGAAATGTTTCTCTTTTAAGCTTAGATTCAAGCTTCTTGCGTTGAGATTGAAGTGTGGTTGATCTTCCCTTGTCTTCAAGCTTCTCATTCATTGTTTTTGGGTTCAAAGGTGAGATTTTTATCTCACATCTATGACTATAATTATCTTTGGTTGTTAGGTATGAATTCCTAACACCTCTTCATGTGCATTTACTCTTGATTCGGATTGGTTTTGTGAATATTCCAATTTTTAGTATTTTGAGTCCAAATTTTTAAAAATCCTAACTTCGGTCTTTGAACATGTTTTTGGTGATGCAACAAAGAGCTTGTAGGGCCCGGTCGTCGTTTGGCATAAACCCCTAGCGCCCATTGCTCGTCCGGTTGCATTTGCGAAGAGATTGCCTCTTCATTTTTAGGCTGAAATACGGGAAATTCCAGTTCAGTCAACTGAAATCTCTGAGTCAGTCGACTGAACGTGGAACCCGAAAGTTCCCAGGTATGATTCAATCGACTGAAATCTCTGTTCAGTTGACTGAACCTGGAAACAGAAAGTTTCCAGGCATGATTCATTCGACTCAAATCTCTGTTTAGTCGACTGAACCTAGAAACAGAAGTTTTCCAGACATGATTCGTGATGATCCTATTTGTTGTTATCATTTATTATGACTTTGATGACTCCTTTCTAGGGATTTTTGAATATCCATTTCGATGGATTCTTTATCGGTTTCTTTGAATTTGATTCACGTCCTCGTATGTGGATTTTGATAATTGATTGTTTCTACAATCATTTTTATAGTTTGTCACTTTAAAATACAAAGGTTTCTATACTAGTAGTAAATATTCAAACTCTTTGTCAAAGATTATTTAAACTCTATTTTCAATATCAAACTCGTTTAAAAAACCATTTTCCAACCTACTGGTATATACAAACATTTACCTCACTCGTATGAGAAATCTAATTAAACCGACTTAGTAAGACAAGTGCTATGAAACGCTTGCGTTTACTTCGTCGGTTAATTCTTGAACTTGTTCGATTGAATCTCTTGTGACAATTCTTGAGTGGAATTCTACAATTTGTTCATAAATATTTAAGTTAAGCTAGTGGTTATGGGACATGAAGCTAAACTCATATATTCTCTAGCTTAGCGTAATTGACACTTCTTGATGATCGATGATGATCATTTTATGGTTTAGACTAGCAATGTGCGATGTCTCTTTCTCCACGTGGAGGACTGTACTTTATTTTATTGAGCTTCGTCTCATTTCTCGCATGGGTCGTACCTATTTAGGTGCGTCAATGTTTGTTTACTTCGTGGAGCAATCGGCTCAATAAGTCGGGACATAGGGCGTATCTTTCTAGGTGCGTCGATGTTCGTCTATGCATGGGGCATACCTTTCTAGGTGCGACGACGTTCGACTTTGCATGAGGTGTATCTTTCTAGGTGCATCAATGTTAGACATTACATGGGGTGTATCTTTCTAGGTGCATCGATGTTTATTTATGCATGGGACGTATCTTTCTAGGTGCGTCGATGCTAGAGCATGGGGCATACCTTTCTAGGTGCGTCGATGTTCGTCTTTACATGGGGTGTATCTTTCTAGGTGCATCGATGTTTATTTATGCATGGAGAGTATCTTTCTAGGTGCGTCGATGCTAGAGCATGGGGCGTACCTTTCTAGGTGCGTCGATGTTCGTCATTACAAGGGGTGTATCTTTCTAAGTGCATCGATGTTTATTTATGCATAGGGCGTATCTTTCTAGGTGCGTCGATGTTCAACTGTGCATGGGGCGTGTCTTTCTAGGTGCGTCGATGTCCAGTTTATGGGATTGGCCATCCTCTTTTTCTTGTGATTTCTGAATTTCTAATTGATGATTTCTAGAATTTATGTTCCACCAACTTTTACGATTGGCATTGATATGTATGTCATTTATTGTGGCTTGGTGAAGTAAATAAAGAATATGATATTCTTTTTGATGCTATGAGATTCTTGAGATATTTGTATGATTTAGTTGATTTTCTATGTATACTTATCGCAGTATGACATTTTTGGTTATCATACGTTTTTATTACATCTCTTCTTATATCTCATTTTATCTGATAATTATAGCTAGACTGGTCCGTTTATTATTTTCTTCTTAAATAATACTCGGGTCAGACTGAGATATTGCAGGTGCTTCCTCATGACTTCCTATCTGGAGCCATCTTCTGACTTTTGCTTGACTACTTTAGTCTAGTAGTTTTTGTTGTATACATTTGAGATATAGACTCCTTGATGTATACATATTCTTTTGTCTAGCACTTGTATCTATTCTTTTGTGATATTGTGGATCTTATTTGAGCACTACTCTGATTTACACTTTCATATGCTATATTCATATCTTTTTCCGCCTTAGTGATATGAATTATCTGTGACTGATTTATGTTATGTTTATTTCTATATTTGTTTCCGAAGATTATATATGGCCACTGTATAGTAGCATTGAGTTTGTGTCGGTAAGTCGGATTTCCTCTTGAGTTGAAATGAATGTTATATTTTATCTGGCATATCGGTGCTCGCACAAAGCAATTATACGGATGGTCGCTCCTCAACAGCCTTATTCTCCACGCTAGTTGACGGCATTACCCCATAGTGTCCTTGGCTAGCGTGGGTATAGAGGTGGGGCATCACATTTGTCCACTATCGATGAATATAGATTGAAATATATAACAAATCTCGATCCAACCTTGTTGTTCCTGCTACTACTCTATACGCTTTGGTGACATAGTTTATAGCATGGTCAGTTCGATTTCTCCCCAACATCTATTGACCATTGGTTCGACAAAGACATGCTGTTCTCGAGAGTTTAGTGTATTTTCGACCAGGGAATGTTGTTTTTAATTTATTATTTCGATATAAAGGTTTATCAAACTCTTTCCATGCATTGACTTACTCCAAAAGTGACACTTCAAGAACTTTGCTCTCAACTGATGAATGCGAAGTTTATAAAGTACCTCCTCTAGATGAATAACATGCTCTTCCATACTCTTAAAAAAATGTTGTCTACGAATACCACTAGGAACTTATTTAGGATGTGTCTAAAAACATAGCTCATTAGATCTACAAAATAGGCTAGGGCGTTGGTTAGCCCAAATGGCACAACCAACCACTCAAAGAATCTGTCTGGTGTCCTAAATGCGGTCTTATCAATGCTGTCATCGATGACCCTAAGCTGATGAAATCCAGTGGCTAAATCAAGCTGAGATGATACTGAAGAGCCAACTAACTGGTCAAAAAAATCATCAATCCTAGAAAGTGGATAACAGTTCTTCTTTGTGAGCTAATTTAATTCTCTATAGTGTACGCACAGTCGAAGAGAACCATCCGCCTTAGTAGCGAACACGACTGGTGCTCCCCACTCTAATATGCTTCTTCTTTTGAAACCTTTCTCTAAAAGCTCATGGGTATGCTTACTAAATCCCTTCCGCTCCCTAGGTTCCATATGCCTCACGGCGCTACTGGCTTAGCATTATTAGTCAAAATAAATCCTGAAGTCGATCTCTCTTTTAGGGAGTAATCCCCTAACCTCCTCAAGGACGTTTGGAAAATCTCTAGCGACAGGAGCCATACTCAGTTGATGATGAATCGAGGAATCAAGGAAGCTCAACATAACTGACCCTTAAGGGTCACAAGAAACCTCGAGAGTCCTACCGCTGCATGTCTCTGGTATAATGACTCTCCTCTCGCAATCTAATATAGCTCCATATGTGGATAGCCAATCCATCCCCAAAATTATACCATACCCCAAAAATTCCAATACATAGGCATCACAATCAAACTCTACGCCAAGGATAAAAATTTTCAAACCCCTACAAACCATAGACAAGTGTGTCGATTCTCTTATGGGGTTTAAAACAACAATGTGGTCCACTACTAAAGAGGTATCTACGTGCAAAAAATCTACCAGAGAACTAGAGATGAGAGAGTATGATGCTCCAAAATCGAAAAGAGTTCGAATAGGAAAATTCGAAATAGAGATCAAAACCTTTACAAAGACTTTCCTACCTCGATCCAGTCCACTACTATAAGGTGCTGCATCCAAAGCCTGTAGTTGTGCTATAGGTGCGCCTGCTCTCTGCCTCGTCCTCTAAGGACAAGGTCTATTAAGATGATCAGCCTACCCATAGTTGAAACACCTCCCCTTCATCATTTTATTCCTATAGTCCTTTGCGAAATGCCCAACCAATCCTCAACTATGACATTTCCCGCTTTCGTTGATACGCTTCTGAGGTCCTCCTCCTTTCCATTTTTCCTTATCCTCCTTCCACCATGGCTCCTTAGAGCTTTCTAATCTAGGAACTTCTTTAAGCTCTCCCTTTAGTTGTCAAGATGTAGGCTGAACTCTTTGTCGGTCTTTCAATTCTAATAGCCTAAACCTTCACTCCATATCCTCCAATCTAGCTCGGGTCTCCTCGGAATCCTCTGTGCCAGAAAATGTTCTACCTCCAATACTAACAAAGTCCTTGCATAGCTTAGAAAAATCAGCTGGTGTAGGTGGATTAAAGGGATTTCCATCTACCGGTGTTGTATTGGGCGCTTGCCTATGCGCCTCTAGTACCATAGCTCTACGGAACTAGTCAGCCACACTACGCAAAGAAAAGAAAATTAGGCCCGAAAGAAGGTTGAATTGGACTTTGAGGGAATTTTTATAAAAATTCTCTTTCATACTTGTAAACTATTTCTATAATAATAGTTTCTTCCTAAAAAATACTTCTAGTTTGAAGATCTGCTATTTTTAAAATAAGTTACTTTAGGAAAAATACTTTATTTTTAAAATAAATTTTTAGGAATCCTATAACCTTAGACTTTGATACCATATGTTACACCGCACACCCCTTAGTATATCCAAAAGAGCACACTAAAAGGCATGTTATGTTGTAGGTATAACTAAAACTAGCAGAGACTAAGATTCACAAGACAAAAATATAAAAACAGTGGAAATAATTATAATAATAATTTATTTACCAAAAACTCATAATTACTTTATGAATCAAATAAGTCGTCAAATACCAAATACATCAAATGTCAAAATAACATTACATGTCTTGCAAAATAAAATCCATTGTATCAATAATATTCGAGTACAATACATCCCTCACAAAATGCCAGCTCAACAAAAAGAACTAAAAACTGAAACTGAAGAAAAGAAATACATGACAAAATCTCGTCCGAAGAAATCTCCAAATGCTTGTAGTCTACCGTCTTTGCCCCTGATTGCCTATAGAGGAAATGGGAAAAATGAAGGAGTGGGTCAGACTAAAAGTATGGTGAATGATAGTAATTACTAGAATCTTTAAGCAAAGTAAAAGTAATAGACTTTACAACTGTTCTAGTACATAAAAGCAAACAAAGGAAATAGAGAGAAGGAATAAGCTGGAAATAAATACGAATTGACTAGATCAACATAATTGATTAACTTTGATTATTTGCATTTTTTTGGTAGCTTCTCAGATTAGGCTGAATTCTTAATACTACCCATTGATTGGCCTGCTACTCCATAGAATCTACTGCGGACCGGACGCTAATTCTCCCTATGTAATAGACATTAGTGCCTATGAAAACAAACACACCAAGCGCTTAGAACTCGTAACGATTACTGAGCACTCGAATGAAAGTCGCATGCGTAACTGCCACCATGCTTATGTTACATGTTCTTCCACCTATTGGCTCTTCTTATTACCTCAAGCTTCAGCATAAGCATGCCTCTCATCTCACTTTAGCATCAACCAATTTAATTCAATCATCATCAATTTAAACAACATCAATGTATATGGCTTATAAAATATAACAGGTAATAAATGACTGTTATTAACTAATAATTTGTATTCAAAAATAAATTAATAACTGTTAAACTGGAAGTTTATATGCAATTTAAATAAATTTTCAACTGTCAATTTATATGCAGTAATAATATTAATTAACAGTTAAATTAAATGAATGCGATTTAACAGAGATGATGAATAAAACATGCCAAACAGCCATAAATAAATTCCTACTCATATCTTAAGTCAATTTAACAAACATAAGAAATTATAGAAGTTGTGAGTGGGTTAAAACACTCACCTTTTTGAATTTAAATTGAACTCAAATCCAATTTAAACCCAAAAATTGGAAAGTCTCCAAATTCATCCAAACCAGTTCCAAAACGTCAGAAATTCCGATACGATCCTAGAAAAACAAACCGCGCATGAATCCGAACTCGATTGCAAAAGTTATGAAAATTTGAAAAATGGAAAATTCTGGTACTGGGTCAACTTCGGGTTCGACTTCGGTGCGCCGCCTCAATTCCTCGGTGCTTGCTTGGAGTTTTCGCAAAAACGACCCAGAGCGACCCGATTCATTTTCTTCCTGACCCGAAGTTGCTCTAGGATTTTTTTCTCTGAAACCCGAAGCGCGACCAGAAGCTGTTGCAGATCCGCAAATTTTTTTTTTTTTTTGAAATTGAAATTATTTTTTGGAATTTGGGAATTAGGTTTTGTCTGCCATTGGGATGAGGAGTTGAGAAAGAAGATACGTATAGACAAATGAGAATGAGGAGAAATTAGGGTTTATAACAGGGTATTTATAGGTAGGGTTGAAATAGAGTAGATGGACCAGATAACTAAACGTGCTGAACAATCTATGGCCCGAAAAGCCCGTTCTGACCCCGAAACAAAATTGGGTAAACCCATATATCAAAATAGGTATTTTAAATTATTCTAAACGCAATGGAAAAAATTTCAGGTTCAAATTGCATCGTATGAAGAAGTTATGCTAAAAAAAATATTTTCCAAATTGATTTCAATTGATTTCAATTGCATAAATTTCAAGGCGTTTCGACTCCGTACGATCAAACTACAAGTCCGATCGCTACGAAACTTGAAATACTATTATAATTTACCGTTACGGATCCGATGAAACTAGTTTCGTCGAAATCCGGCCAAAATAGCTAATTTTATATTAATTAAATAAATTAAAAATTCATTAATAAAATCCATTTTTTTTAAAATCTTAAATTTGACAAATTTTATTACCTTTATATTTCTCAATCAAATTACAATGTTTTAAACAATTTAAAGTTGATTAATTTTCCATTTCAGTGTCAAATTTTCATTTTTATTAAATTTAGAAATTATCAATTAAGTTCCAAAAATTTCATTGAATTAAATATTCATTCTTATTATTCAATCCATTATAGCCAAATGGATGAAATTAACATACATAAATATTTTTCAATTTCAACTAAATTTTCAATTAGCGTAAAAATAAATGTTTAACTTTTACTTAATTGCAAAAACTCAATTACCTTAATTCTTTATATTCAAATAAATAAACAAGTCTCGATTTACAATCTTTTCATTTACTCATAATCATATTATAAATGGAATTTACATTATCTTCAATTATTAATTACCATCAGTTAAGATCTTAACATTTGTTCCATAAATTTATTTGCCCTGAATTATTTACTGCATTTATCTAATTCCAATTTCGTAATCACATTCAATCCATTAATTGTTATTGCATTGACATTTAAATTTATTTGCTTAGATTTCATCTACATTTTCATTTATGCAATATTTCAAATATTAAGTTTCCATTTAATTGCAATTGATTATCAGTTATAATTTACTATACTAAATAGATGGTTAATCTTAAAATACTTGTTATCATTAACGTTTTATTTCCCCTAAAAAACTATTAATAACAAGCCAAATGTTGCTAATTGATTGAGACCTAACTCAATGCATTAATGAATGGGTAAATGATTAAAGTTTTGCACTATTGCCACAATTCTCATTAATATACATTAAGGTTTATTAAGTTCTAATTGACTCCCATTCAATTATTACAATAATTACTACCCTTGCTTCAAATTTCCAAAATTTAGAAATTACAAATTTTATTTTCAATATTTCCATTTAATAGACTTTCCATTCTATCATAAATCTAATTACCCTATTATGGATAGTATTACATTATCAATTTATGGAAAGAATGGCCTACTCTTTTTACATTAACAATTATCATCGTATTCCAATATTCAATTAATATAGGAACAAATTTCATCCACTTACAAATAAATGCAATTACTACATATTTCTTCCTTAGTTAATAACCTTCCTATTTCCATTTATTATATCTTAGCAAAGTATATCCATTAATTACGATTAACTATTCTAAATAAATTGATTCACTTGGTTTCACGCCTTTTTATTACATCAATTATCCTATTATGAATGGAATTTTACCTTGGTTACATCTTTTTGAATCCAACATTTCTCACTTACCAATTTATTCCACATTAACTGCAATAATTTAGTGAATTAATTGAAATTGATTACAAATTAAACTTAACAACCTAATAAAATAAGTAACGTACAATAAATATTGTCATTAACTCTTAATCACACTTTTAGAGGTTCATTATCTACACCCCAATATTGTAATTACTTACATAACACTGGTTTTACTAAATTAACATTTATTACAAACTATTCCAAAATTTATTCAATATTTATATTAGTTCTCTTATATTTAATTTATACCTAGGTATGATCTTTCCACTATTAACATTCATTAGGATTCTATTCAACTTTCCATTTCTTACAATAACTCATTTATTATATCTTTGCTTATAAATAAACAAGGTTCCAATACATAGGATTTATTCAATTCAATCCTTTTTAATTAAGTCTATTTTAAACCAAATGTAACAAATTTCACTATTCATTATTATATTAATGAATTCCATTCTAGTTAATATTTCATAAATTCAACATTTCTATTGGTTTCTTATATTAAACTTATAACTAAGTATGCCAATTTACATTATTTCAATTTATTGCTATATAAATTTTAAGTTGTTAACGTTTAAGTACAATTGCTTCATCTAATTTCTACATTCGCTCCAATATAACTTTAAGACTTGTATTTCTTTTTAAATTAAATTATAAATCCTATTACATTAACTCATAGAAGAAAAAAATCATCTAATGTTACGGGTCGTTACAGTCGATCCAGATAAGATTGAAGCCGTGAATAATTGGAAGAGACTAGAGATGTTGACAGAGATCAGGAGTTTTCTTGGACTTGCTGGCTACTGTCGGAGATTCATTAAGGATTTCTTGCGAATAGCAGCACCCTTAACTAAGCTAACCAGGAAGGAAGTGAGATTTGTTTGGTCCAACAAATATGAAGAGGCATTCCTTAAGTTAAAGCATTTGTTGACCAATGCACCCGTGTTAGTAATTCCAGACGGAAACCAAGGATTGGTGTTGTATACTGATGCAGCTGGAACTGAATTAGGAGCAATGTTGATGCGGAGTGGTAAAGTCATTGCCTATGCATCTAGGCAACTTAGACTGCATGAAGTTAGATATCCTACTCAAGATTTGGAGTTGGAAGCCATGATCTTTGCATTGAATATTTGGTCTCTTAGGGGAGAAATTTGAGTTGTATACCGATCATAAGTCTTTGCGGTATTTATTCTCTTGGAAGGAGTTGAATATGAGACAGCAGAGATGGCTGGATTTTTTGGCTGCATATGATTTTGGCATAGAATATACACCAGGAAAAGGTAATAAAGTGGTTGATGCTCTTAGTAGGAAACATCAAAATGTGGTGTTAGCTATGTTGGCAAAATGGAAAGATCTGGAAGCTTTAGTCAGTTGCATGTGCAGTTAAGATCGACTGTGGGGTCGAGCCAGAGTACCACCAGGTTGTCTTGTTTAGAAGTTTGATTAGTATTGATTGAGAAAATTGCTTCTAAGTAGAAGGAGGATCCAGCTGAAAGGATCAGAAAGCTTAAGGTTGGCATTGAGATCGATGATCTAAAGGATTTTAGCCTTGACCAAAAAGGATGGATAAGAAAGAAGGAATGATTGTGTCTTTTGAATGTGGAGGACTCGAGGAAAGAAGTTCTTGGAGAATGTCATCGATCCAAGTTTACGATTCATCCTGGAGGAACCAAGATGTACCAAGATATAAAGAGGAGCTTCTATTGGAAATGCATGAAGAGGGATGTTGGCTTGTGCGTTAGGCAGTGCGTAAACTATCGACAAGTGAAAGCTGGACATCAGAAACCAAGTGGGCTACTACAGCCTTTAGAGATTCCAGTTTGGAAATAGGATTTGATATCTATGGATTTTATAGACGGGTTGCCAAGGTAAAATGGATGTAATGAATGTATACGGGTTATAATGGACAGGTTGACCAAGAGTGCCCATCACATACCAGTTAAGTCAACCAGAATGGCACCTATTTTAGCTAAGTTGTTCCTGAAAAATATAGATAGACTGCATGAAATTCCTAGTAGTGTAGTCTGTGACAGAGATGCATTATTCACTAGTGAATTCTGGAAGAGTCTATAAGAAGTGATGGGTACCAAGCTTAATATGAGTACTGCGTATTGCCCTCAGACATATGGGCAGACCGAGAGAGTCAACAAAGTACTTGAGGATCTACTGAGAGCTTGTGTATTACATTTTGATGGATCTTGGGAGGACGCATACATTTGGTTGAGTTTTCCTATAATGATAGTTACTAGACCATTATAGGAATGGCGCTGATTGAAGCTTTGTATGGAAGGTCGTGCAAATCACCATCAAGTTGGTTGGAGACTGAAGACAGATTAGTCTTAGGTTCAGGTTTGGTTAGAGTGGCGTCAGAGAAGATTGAGTTAATCCAAGGAAGGATGAAGGAAGCTCAATCAAGACAGAAGAGTTACACAGATAAGAGGCATAAGGACCTAGAATTCTCAGTTGGAGATAAGGTTTTCATTAAGGTATCAACTATAAAGGGTGTGATATACTTTAGAAAGTAAGGGAAGTTAACCCTAAGATATGTTGATCCATTCCAAATTATAGAGAGGATTGGAAAGCTCACATACATAATAGAGTTGCCGAGCAGAAAAGGCAGGTGTCCATAATGTATTTCATGTGTCTCATCTTCGCAACTGTGTGCATGATCCATAGACTACTATTCCTCCGACAGGGTTGGAAGACATAGTAGTGGAGCCTAATTTGACTTTTGTTAGATAACCAGTTCGGGTTGTAACTAGAGATGTGAAAAGATTAAGGAACAAGACAGTTAGGTTGGTAAAAGTTTAATGGGGAGACAACGAGAAGGACTGCACTTGGAAGACAGAGGACAGGATTAGAGATACTTATCCTGATCCACTTTGAGGTTATGTATATATTAGATTTATATAGATAGTTGCTAGTCAGTTAGACTAGTATGGTTGTTAGGTGTTATTAGAGATGATTGCTATGTTTAGTATTTAGTCCTTACTGAATTTCGAGAAAGAAATTCTTTAAGGATGGATCCTGTAACATCCCTAATTTTTTATAACATTATTCATAAGATTTAATTAGATAAATTAAATAGAATAATGATGATAAAGGGATTGAGATTTGAATAAATTACATAATAGGCCGTGCTTAATAGTAATGATTTAATGGGCTTTAAATTGGTTTATAAGTTAATTAATTTACACATGGCATATTAGTAAATTTGCCAGTCTATTATATACGGCTATACATTTCTCACAATTGTCCATTCACATTCATTTTCTCAAATCAAAATAAAACAAAAACCCCAGGATAGCCGGCCGTTAGCAAGGAGGAAAAGAGGGATTTCAATCAAAAGCTAGGGAGGATTAATCAACAACAAATCTCAAATTCCTTATCAAGTTTAAGGTGAATAATAATTTTATTCCATTTCTTTTGTTCCTATAATTCCATGATTTTGGATTTAAATGTTTATTTCGTTTCTATGATGATTAGGGATGATGATATGCTAAAGTTAAAGATTTTTTGGTTTAAACAAGTTAATTATATGCCAAATTTGTATGGTTTAGGGTCAAATCCATGGTTTATTGATTTTAAAATGCCATGCAAAAAATTTATGCTAAGTAAAACATGATTTTGGAGATGGGTATTTATTTTTGGAATTTTCCAAGCTATGGAAATTTTATTATGAATTTTTATGGTAAATATGAAGTACTTGGGTTAATAATTTATTTTGAATATTCCTGGAAGAATTTGGGTTTAAATTTTTAATATGTTTGCTTACACGATGAAACTGATTTTTTGGGGATTTTTCCTAGTTGATTTATTTGGGAAAATAAATTATTGTTAAAGAATGACTTTTCCGCATATATTACTTTTGATATATGGAAAGGCTAAAACGTTACCTTTTGTGGTTTAAATCTAATTAATGCGGCTGTTTTAATGGTAAAGTATTTGAAAAGTTTTAAAGTAGCCAATCAAGGTGTTACAACTGGCAGGTTAGTTATAAAGCAATTACCATGTTTGGCTATAAATTGGCATTTCAAGAAAAAGGTGGTTTCGCCTATTTCGGAAGCACCTTTCGAATCCTTTACCTCCGCATCATCTCAGACGAAACCATCCCTGTCGAAACCCACACCGTCGGAACCAAGTCACATGGTAGCAATGGAAATTGGTATGAAGTGTATTGGTTTGTAACAGAAGGTAAGGTTTCAAAAGCTATGCATTCGCCAGAGTCGAAACCAAGGTTCTGTTTTAAAGAGATAAACGCTTGCCAAGTTTTTGAAGGGCTTTCGACTGAGTCGATACCCTATAGAGTCAAAACCTTTGTTTGTTTTCTAAAGCTAAATTTTTTCCTTATTTTACTTAAAGTTTTTAATATAGTAGAAAGCTATGCTTTCAAAAGGGAATTTATAAATAGCTTTCAAAGGGGAACTATTTCTTTAAATAAGAAGCTTACGAAATAGTAGGTTCCGACATAGTCGAAACCTAGGCGTTATTTTCCTTCCGAAGTATTGAAGTCATCAATACTTCGAAAGGTTATCCTTGTTTTTACCTAAGTTAAGTCACTTCCTAATTGCTTTCAAAAGGGGAGAGGGTTTCGATGGTAATGGAGTCGAAAGGGGGTTTCGACTCTGTCCTTCGAAGTTTTAATTATAAAGGTCTTTGCTTTTGAACTAGATAGTTCCGACACCATCAACTTTTTCCTTAAATTTATTTTTGCCGGTTCCGAAAGAGATACTTTCATATATAACCATTTTGACACAAATGATGTTTTTAAGAGTAAACTTAATGCTTTCGAAAGGGTACTTTATTTGTTTCGAAGCTATGTTTTAAGGAATGCTTTCGTGGTAACATCGAAGGGTATCATTGGTTTCGAAAGGTAAATACATAGAGTTTTGAAAAGGGGTTTTATATGCTTTTGAAGGAGGTCGTCTAGTGGTTTCGAAAGTGACGTTTTAAAGCTTCAAAACAAATAACCCATTCTCATTTTTAAAGAAAAACCATGGCATAAATAAAGATTTTGGAAATACTATTCACATTGTTATTAACTCATAACTGTATTCTAGGGGAAAGGAGCAAGATAGGTTGACCCAGTAGTGAATATAACTTAACACATGTTAAAATCTTAATTAGAGATATTGGCAAGGGCCAATAGGTTTACAGTAAGACAATGAAAACTATATGATATCGACAGAGGCCAATAGGTTCATATTCAGCCTATGAAAACTATGATTTGATACTGGCAGGGGCCAGTACATTTGTAGTTAGCCCATGAAAACTATATCCGATTAAGATATTGACAGTTAGTCCATAGGTTCCTAGTTAGCTCATGAAAACTAGGATAAGAAATAAGATATTGGAGTTACCAATAGGATCTTAGTGATCCCATGAAAATTAAATAATTGGACAGGTAGTCCATAAACATTTAAAAGGTTAATAGTAACCCTAGAAACTATAATTGAGATAGATAGTCAGAATGAATGGGGAAGGGTAATCCAGAATTGATTTATTTGTTTTGCATATCATCATAATGTTTTGACAAACAATGTTTTAACCATTGTGGATGCAGGTGCACGGTATATGGTTTCATAAATGTTTTAGGATACCATTGAGGGAAAAACTTATTTCGCTAAGTGGCATGGTCTCACTAGATATCTAAATGGTTTGAGATGGTAAATTATTATTCATTCCAGGCTTTATGCCTGACTCGAAGTTTTTGTTTTTCCCTTAAAATCTCAAGTACTCAATTGACTTTGAGAAGGTTGAGAGTTAAGGTTTCCACGTGTTCTTTTAGATGAATAAAGCTTCTGAGGATGTGCAGGAGGCAGGCTTGTTATTAGAGTTCTTTTATTCCTGCTATGTGTTTTTTGTAAAGGAAAATTGTTTTCCTTCCTATCTATATACTCTAATCTACCAAGAGGGCATTATCATATGCCGCTCTTGGTGTATTTTGTAATAATTACATATTATCTGAATGTGGTCTGCCAATTGGGATTATGTAATCAATTTGAAATATTTTTGAATGGAATGTGGAAGTTGTTTGTTGTTTATTATTTTTCCATATTCTTGTGTATCAATGTATCTAATGTCGCCGTATTTGGCCGCTGAGGATTAATAAATATGGATGACTGCAGCATCCGTAGCCATTAGTTTTAGGCCTCCAACTAGGGGGATATTACATCATCATGCATAAGCGGTTGACTATTGTAGTTTTGAACATTTAATCCATTTGAAACCACTACTTGAAAACTTAGGACCATAATTAGATTTAGCAGGAAACTTGGAAATTTTAGATATTCAAAATTGATAATCACCAAAATTGGTTTCAAGTCAAAACAATGAATTGATCAAATGTTATATCTGAAATACTACAACTAGTTTGCACAAATCAGAAATATTTTTCAAGTATTGTGCTGAAAAGATTGCTTTTTTTAAAGATTTTACAAAATGAATCGGAAAAAACTCAAAATATTTAAGTTGTAGTGTTATTAGTTAGCTTTCCATAACTTCAGCCATGTTAAGAAGTTCTGGAACAATTTTCAAACAATATACCAAATGATTTGCAGTTTTCCAATGGTTTAAGTTCAAATTTTTGAAAATCATATAGAGTTTTCAGTCTATTGTCTAGAACATTGTAATTAAGTAGTTGTATTCTTTTTCACCTTTTTTTTAATGTAGATGTCCACCACATTTTTCTAGGCTAAGAATCAATTGAATTATTGCTTACCAACTACATATATAACAACTCGAAGTTTATCGCTATCGTAGTTGTTCCTTTGCCCATTTTTGTACCTAACTGTTAGAGGAAGCGAATGGCCTAACAAACGATGTAGAAACACTTTTATTTTCATTTATAACATTTGGTACCCAAATTTGTTTATATAGCAAACCGTTAGTATTTACAATTGTACCTTTGGGAACCTAAACTTGTTTAAATATAAGAAAATTTATATTTGTACCTTTTAGAATCCAAATTTGTTTAACCGTTTTTTGTTTGTTCCTATTCCAATATTTATTTTGCCTATTCCCAATTTTTACACAAATTAAACACTTTGAAATTTCTCTTTAAAATTTGACATGATCATAATTCATTCCCTTAATTTGTTTAACTCTGTCATATCCGAATCCTTTTCCGTTTTCGATAATAGTCTGACTTCCTAACAACACATTCGGTGATTTTTCTTCTTTAGAAATTTTTCTTATTATCGATTCATGTTGTTGAACCTTAAATCTAAGGGACTTGTTTTCATTCAAAAGTGAGGGGTGTCTTTTAATAGAATTTTCTCTTTTTGTTTCTTCTTTATTTTTTAGAGTCAAAAGTCCATTTTCAAGAATTTCAACTTTAGCCTTAGACCTCATTTGGTTCATCGTTGCTGGCGCTTGATTCTACCATCAAACACATATTCGCCTCTTCTTCCTCACTATATGTGTTCTTCTTCACTCTCATACCAAGTGGTTGTGAAACTTCTTCTTTTCTTCTTCTTTATTTTATCGAGTCAATTCAGTGGACAATTTTGTTTGATGTAACCTGGCTTCTTCCATCTATGACATATGATTTCTTCCTCAGGCTTATGTAGTACTTTAGCAATGTTGGTTTTTATTTATTGATTTTTTGCTGGATTTCCATGTTTTCTATCCGCATTTTGAATTGCTTCATCAATAGTGCTAGCTCAGCTTCAGCATCATCTTCTTCCTCATTATCGGTTGTGCTTTTTAAGGCAATAGATTTCATTTTTGAATCTCCCCTTATACATTACTCCCTGACTTTCAGCTCCATCTCATAGGTGATGAGATTTCCTATTAGTTCCTCCAATTAAGCTGTTTCAAGTCTTTGGATTCCTATATTGCTATCAAATTTTCTTCAAAACTTCTCAGCAGAGTTTTCAGGAATTTTCGAACCATCTTTAATTTCGTGTAAGCTTTTCCTAGCATTTTGGATTTGAATACTATATTTGAAAACCGTCCATACATCTCCTTTACATTTTCGTATTCTATCACCGTGAAATTTTTATGTTCATTTTTTAGCATAGCTAGATGAGACTCCTTGACCTGCAATGTAGCTTCATGACTGACATCATGTGTATATTAAATTTCCTACACAGTCATAGAATGAGAAACACGATTGCATTAAATTTTATCTAAGGCACTTATTATAGAATTCATAGCCTTAGTATTTGAATGATAGAAACTAAGTTCATTTGCATCCCACTTATCTATAGGCTTAGGAACTTCGTGACCATCTACATTTATCATATAAAGATTATAACCGGTTTCAATAATATCCCTTGTATCTAGAAAAAATTTCATCCTAGTTTTCTAATACGAATAATCAATACCGTTAAACATGGATGGCCAAGCTATAGATGAATTGTCCTTTAGAAGAAGTATTATTAAAGCCAGCGATAGTTTAAAAAGGTGATTTTGACTACACAGCTCTTATACCACTTATAGGATCAAATTAACCGTAGAGGGGTTGGATCAATTTTAATTTGAGCTTTGCCTTTATTTTGTAATCCTGTTTGCAACTTTTTTGACCAGACGCACATTGCCAGCATTGTGTGCTTGAATTTGTGCACATGAATTTTAGCCTGCCTTTGTGCATGCTGGACTGTTTCTGGCTTTGATTGTGTCTTCCCTATGGACCGTGTTAAGCCATAAGTGCGATTGCCACTTGCTTATGTGTTTGCTGGTGTGCATTTCTGATTTGTTTTTGGTCTTGATTGTTTCAGCACTTGATCTTGACTTGTTGTGCACTTTTGATGTTTCTGTCATGCGCACTGTGTTGAGCCTGAAGTACAATTTCGGGCTTGACCTTGCTATTTTTATTTGTGTGAACCTATGCACATGTGCATATCCGTAGTCCTTTTAATATGCCTCCTTATTTTAAATTGGTTAGCCTTATGGCCCGTACAGTGATACATTATGCATGTCGTAGGTTGCTCGTACACATTATTGACTTGATTTTAAATTTTTGTTCCACACGAACATATTGTTCGGTCCTTGGATATACCTGTTGTATTGGTCCATGTTGTTACTTTTGATGTCTATTTAAAATATGGGAAGAACAAAACACATCAACTGAGGCAATGTCGAGTTCAAACATATTATTGCAGTTTTAACTTGTTTTGTTTTGCTTTTTACTATACTGCTATTTGACGAGTAAAAGCAGATTTCCATCTGTGCAGAAAATTGGAGCAAGAAGATAAAGGTTGTATTCTGGTGAGTGAGGATAGGAGTGACTGAAATATTGTTGTACTTGAAAGAGTGTTGTATGTGAGACAGTAAAAATGGCCATATATGAATAGTGTATGAAAGTTGTGAAAGCTCTTGTTATATTTATGTGTACTATTGGAATTTTATTAAACTAATTTTTTTGCTGAAATAATGTTTTTATTTGTTTACCTCTTTCCCTGGTATTATAATAGTACAGTACAACTGTCAGTCCCCTTGGAGAACTACAATGTGCATTCACACGATGAAGCATCTGAGTGTTCCATACTGTCCGTAATTTAGGTGGGAGTTGATCGGTCGAAGTCTCACCTGATTCTGAGTTAGAACGAAGGAGTTATTGCAGTCTAAAAAAAATAGCGGCTTCTGCACTAGGCGGAGTTCAATATGCAGATGTGGTAGCCTGTTATTTTCTAAGTACAACTGTCAGTCCTCTTGGAGAACTACAGTGTGCGTTCACACGATGAAGTATCCGAGTGTTCCATACTGTCCGTAATTTAGGTGTGAGTTGATCGGTCGAAGTCTCGCCTGATTCCGGGTTAGAACGAAGGAGTTATTGCAATCTGAACAAAAAAAATAGCGGCTTCTGCACTAGGCGGAGTTCAATATGCAGATTTGGTAGCCTGTTATTTTCGAAGTATAACTGTCAATCCCCTTGAAGAACTATAGTGTGCGTTCACACGATGTAGTATCCGAGTGTTCCATACTGTCCGTAATTTAGGTGGAAGTTAATCGGTCGAAGTCTCGCTTAATTCCGAGTTAGAACGAAGGAGTTATTGCAGTCCGAACAAAAAAAATAGCGGCTTTTGCACTAAGAGGAGTTCAAATATAGGGAGGTGGTAGCTTGTTATTTTCCAAGTACAACTGTCAGTCTCATTGGAGAACTATAGTGTGCGTTCACACGTTGGAGTATCCGAGTGTTCCATACTGTCTGTAATTTAGGTTGGAGTTGATCGGTCGAAGTCTCGCATGATTTCGAGTTAGAACGAAGTTATTGCAGTCTGAACAAAAAAATAGCGGCTTCTGCACTATGTGGAATTCAAATATGGGGATGCGGTAGCCTGTTATTTTCTAAGTACAACTATCAGTCTCCACGAAAAAATATAATATATGTTCAAAATTCTTATTTTTCAAATTTATATTAAAATTTAATGTTTTTAATAAATGGGTAAATGGGTTACCCATTTATAACCCTTTTAAAAATGGGTCAACCCAACTCATAACTCATTTTATAATATTCATAAATGAGTTGAACCAACTCATTTATATGTAGGGTAAATGGGTTGGGTTAATGGGTTGGGTCAAATTTTGACAGGTCTAATTCAGAATGGGGAAATTAATCCAAATTATCTTCCATGTACTAGACTTATTTCTAATCGGATTAAAGAGGTGATCATTCATACTAATTCTGATAATTATTTTTGGAGCTGGAACAATGACCCTGAGGGTTTTTCATCTTTTCTACTTGGGACATGTTGAGATCTTATTTACCTAAAGAAAATTGGTGTAAAGTCATTTGGCGCTATAGCAATAGTCCTAGGATGTCTCTATGTGCCTACAAAGCCTACTCTAACAATCCGTAAATTTTAATGGTTTTATTAATGTAATTAAACTGAATTTTTGTAAAATTTTAAATATTTGAATTTGGCAATAAAATTTTTATATTTGAAATACGTCTCTTCTAATATCGCAAATGGTAAATTTTCATCTGATAATATGGAGGTTTATTTTATTGTGTAATTTTATTTTAAATTTAAATCAGTTAATAATTGATGATAATTAAATATTTTCCAAACCTGAATATTTCTATACAATAAATTTGTAAATCATATTCCAAGTGAGACGTCATAATTCGTTTCTTCAAATTTGGACTGTTATTGCTCCGTTTATCTGGCAGGTTTGCAACATTTTCGGTACCGATAGCAACTTTTGATAGGATGATCGTAACGCTGATATCTTATACCGTTTTGATTATCTCGTCGTGCTGATCTCTGCGGTATAATCGATTCTGTGTTTTGAAGTCCGATACGTGTGGAATTCACGAAAATGATTTCGTATTGGTACCGGTTTTAAAACCTTTGATTTCCATCTGTCCTTTTAGTCTCTGTTTTTTTAATATTCTTCGTATTCAATATAAAATTTATGACGTGTCATTTCATTTGAAAATATAAGTTATATAATATACAGTTTTTTTATAACAGCTTCATCTCCTTAAATCTATTCACCTTCAAACCTGCTTGCTTTTTTTTTTCGTTCTCCCCGAACCCATGCTTGCTTCTAACCCATAACCTCCCTACCTTCTTCGTTCCCAGAGCACGCATCCCTTCACCTTACTACCTTTCCACCTTCCAATGCTCGACCTTACCCTCCAAAGCATCGCCGAAGCATGCGTGCCTTCCCCTTTGCCCAGCAGCACGCGCATCTCCACCTAAACCCGCCTCCATACCACACAACTCCTACCCAATCGCCTCCATGCTATCATCCTGACCGTCGAACTCCACCGAACACCAAGCCAGAGCCGAGCCTCGCATTAGCTACCACCGCCTCCAAGCCGCCTCCTCCATCCTCCGGCCTCCACCCAGCGCCGACTTCGCTTCAACCCTCAGTCGTGCTCCTCTCTCGCTTTCTTATCTGCGACACTTGCTTTTCTATGTAAGTTATTATATACAGTATAATAATGATATCTTTGGTCATATACGTATATATATTTATACATGGGAATTTTATAAAATATACTTATTTTGTCTATTGTGGTTGCTATGTGTGTGTGTATATGTTTTCCATAAGTCTATTTTTCATACAAAGTAAAGCTTTATATATAGGTGACAGTGTTGTCTATATAAAGTGTATATGTTTATATAAGTCTATATTGCCTATATGATTTGTAGAACTAATTTTATATCATGGTAATGTTGATATATATATATATATATATATATGCTAAACTGATTTTATTATAAGGCTATGTTATGTTATACAACCTGTGAATTTATTATAATATTTAGTTACAGTAATATATATATATATATATATATATATATATATATAGGATGGTAGTAGTATATGTCTATAGTAGATATATAGGATTGTAGAATATATTATAGAGGGAAGATGTAAAGAAGTATTGTGTGTGTGTGTGTGTATATATATATATATATATATATATTACATCAGTATATGTTTACAAAGGTCTAGCATGTATTATATAAGTATTTTCATATAAGTGTGTGTGTGTGTTTTATTTCATAAGCTTAAAGTAGTGATTTCACGTATTGGTTTTTAAGAATATAGCGTAATATAATATGTTATAAAGTATGAAATGCTATGTGAGTGTATATATGTTGATTTTATGCTAGATCTCACTTTTCTCTTCCATTGTTTTCTTCTTCACTGCTTCTCGGGAATTCAACTTCTGTTTTTTATATTATAGTAATACTGATTGTTAAAGTAGTTGTATATGTATGATTATATAAGTAATAAAAGTCGGATTGTTATATATATGAATTTTTATGAGTTCAATGTATATTTGATTTTTTTGATATATATATATATATATATATATATATATATATAATGTGTATATATACAGTTATGTATATGGACACATGTGATTTTAGTACTGATTTTATAATATAGAGATATTGGTTTATATATATGGTTAATAAATGTTGGCATTCTAAAATGTGTATGTGTTTAAATTTAAGCATTGATTTTTGAATATAGTATGATGATGTTTTATTTTAATATGTATTTTAACTTTAATATCAGTTTCAAACTATATGAATAATTTATTTGAATATCCGTCTTCAATTATAATATTGATTTTAAGGAAATTAAAATAACAAATATAATATATATTTTCTGTACATATATCTACTTGTTCTGATTCATTTCATCAATGCCTTATTATTAGCTTTGTCCATCTAATTCGTGCCAATCTTGCTTTGATTTGGAATTCGCGCTTGGATTCGTAGCTCATTTCATTCCCGTTCGTCTCTAGCCTCGAACGGTGGGCAATCACTCACGATTAACGTTCTTATATTTATTAAATTTGAATTCAATTGAAACGACAATTGAAATATGCTGCTGTTAGTTATCTACATTGCTTTATATGATATTATCTGTATCTGTTCACCTATGACATCTGACACCATTATATATTATTTATATTAATGATATATGCCTTTTATATTATTATCACATATGTTCTCACACTGCAAGTTCCCTATTAGTATAGAATTCCCTATGGGTTAAAATGATACATACCCGAACGATCTGTAGAATAGGAGAAAATCGTTATGGGTTGAAATGATAAACCCAAGCGATTTTCATTGAATTGAATTTGAGATTGCGGGTTGAAATGATATATACCCGTATATGTTTAAATTACGGATTGAAATGATAACTATCCGCATCACTTGACCATAGGATAGAAAATTATATACAGGCACCGCTGGTCTATATATAAATATTTGAAAATGATTTCTATGGTTTTGGAAAGAAATATATAGTTTAATAAATACAGATTTTAAGATATTATATATAAATGTATTTTTATAAAGTTTTAAAATTTGGATTTTTAAATTATATGTTTTTCAAAATTGTATAGTTGTTAATGTTGAAATTATAAATTTTAAGAGTTTATTTATAGTTTTACTATTTTGGAATATATAAATAGATTTAATATATAAATGAAATTAATGATATGTTTAAGTATTTATTTAAAATTATATTTCAGATATAAAGTTTATAATAATTATTATAAATTAAGGTTGGAAGGATAGACTTGAAATTGATTTGAAATGGTATTTAATTTAGAGTTATATTTAATTTAAAATCAATTTGGAACTTATTGAATTTGAGATTTTTTAAAGGATATGATCTTATGACTTGATTTTGGTTTAATGTGATTAATGATATTTCAAGTTTAAATAAATTTAAGGAAGAATTTAGTTTATTTGTAATTTAGGGTTTCGTTAAATGATATTGGATTTTTATTATGTGAGAATTTCAAAACTAAATAATAATGAAGTAAAATTTAGATATAAATGAGATTATCAAATTTAGTTTTGAAATGTAGAATTTTTAGAGGTTTGAAATATGTTGAAATTGAAATAGTTTATTTTGTGGTTCAGATCTGTATTTGAAATCGATATAATGTGAAATGGTTTATTGAGAAACTAAATTGAGTTGAAATTTATGAATTGAGATTGAATTAAACGGGATTTTTGAAATTGAGTTGATTTGAATCGAGTTGTGGAATTTGAGGAAGCTACATTATTTTACAAAGTATTTTAATTTATATTAAAACTATTTATATTTTTTACTTTATAAATTATTTTAATATAAATTATTTTAATATAAATCATTTTAATATAAACTATTTTTAGTACAAACTATTTAAATATACTAATTATTTTAATATACTAATTATTTTAATATAAACTATTTTAACTTATAACTGTTTTTATATAAACTATTTTATTTTATAAACTATTTTATTATATATATACTGTTATTAATATCTAAACTGTTCAATGGGAAATTATGATTTCAAAGTTATGAATTTCAAAGTATTATGATTTCCATGTGTTATGATTTTCAAAGTGTTATGGTTTTAGAAGTGTTATAATTTCGAAAGAGTTATAATTTTGAAAAAATGGTATGATTTCTGGAAATGGATACATTTGAAGTGAAAATGGTATCGTATTGATATGGTTCTGAAATGGAAATGATATTTTGGTTTCGAAGTATAAAATATTATGAAATGACCATGGTGTTATAATAGTGATTGGTTGTTAAAGTGACCGGGATCAGAAGTTGTCATACTATCTGCCAATACCGAAAACCATTTTAACAACTGTGTACGCTGTGGAGATTTCAGAATGAAGTAGGATGGTGGCGATGATCCTATATGAGGTATATACATGGATCCGACTCCCGTGAGTGGGCTTAAGGTTGCTAAAACACGAGCAATTGATGGGCCAAGTGAGGTAGCTCCTCCGATCGGACACACTCCTTCGATACCATTCTATTACCTTGTGATTGATTGGGTGCACCCCTTGGATTTTTAGGAGTGTGGATTGAGTTGGGCGGTAGCTGCAACTATGCGTTATCAACAGCTCGGAAGTGTAATTGGTATATCTACCCTGGCATTGCCTAGTTGTGTCATATCACCTACCTTATCAAGGCCACTACAAGTTTATTTTGAACCATACCTATGGAGTGCCCTCTGACGATGCCCAATAGGGGGGTGATTACCGTATTGTATAGACTATGAGAATATATAAAATGTGTTAAGGGGAGATATGGGTAACGCCTTAACGCTATTTTAGTAGTTTACTATAGACATTATTAAATAGAGTATATTACTACATAGTAGATAGTTTCACGGATCCTTAGAGAATGATTATCCCAAACATCCTTTGAGTTGCTTGTATTTCAGTTGATATTTCACTTGAGTTGGATTTATTGATATGAGAATGTTAATCCTGACTCGAGTGTTTGTGTTTTTCTTTACGCTCAGGTTAGACTGAGTGTCATAACATTCGAGACTCGCCTTTGGAGTTTGGAGCTTCACTTGGAGATCCGACTATCGATTCAGCTTTCAGTTATCCAGTTGATTCCAGTAATGTATTCAAATTTTGTATTTTGACTATTGTATTGAGACTTCTGTGTATTCGAGACTTCTATTGTATTTTGTTTTAACTTTGTTATATATAAATGGTAGCTTCATGAACTACTATTCTCTTATTTCCGTTGCTTATTGTTATACTACTATGTGTTTGTGATTCTGTGATTATTTTATTTACTGTATATGCTGAGTTTGCCAAATATAAATTAACAATCTGATATTTTGAGCAATTCAAATCCGATATGTGCAGATGCGAATGGTTTAAAATATCAGGATGTTACACCTACCTTGATAGATTAAGTACTATGGATAAAACCATTGAATGTGGACACATTACTAATCCTAAATGCGTATTATGAATAAATTTCCAGAGAATAAAGATCACCTCTTTTTTGAATGCTCCTAATTAGGTTATCATTAGATGCGTAGTAAATAGAAATTGAGGTGGTTGCCATTTGGACCTCTCCCGTTGGAAGAAGAAGTTAATTCTCTGTCGATTCTGTTCATCCCAGCTAACCAAATGAAGGACCTTGCCTACTGCAGCGTCACAGTGGTTGTCTGCCATATACGGTAAGAAAAGAATTTGAGGATTCATGTTAATAAGGCTTGCAATAAGTTTCAAAGAAGGAGGATGGTTGAAATGGATGTGAAATTTTTGATGCAAAGGAGCAAGAAGAAGACGAATCGTACTAAACAGAACATGGTGATTTGGATCGATCGTTGATTGAATTAATGGATTTTGGGTAATTTTTTGTTGAACTGAACATGGAGATTGACTTCCTTTTGTGAAAGGTCTAGTATGTTTGTAGTTGGGTCGGGTCTTGTATCCATTGCTTATTGGTTGTTGTTTGGGTTCGACTGCATGTTTCGATTTCGTTGTTTTTGCTTTCACTTTGTACTTCTATTTGAACATGTAACCATGTACATTTTTTATTAATGCGTTTCCAATAAAGCACCGCACTCTTTTTACCTATCTAGTTCTCACGTTGAGTTCTAACCAGATTTTTTATGAGGCGGTTTACCCATTTTTAGAAAAAAATTAATCGGATTTAAGAATTCACAAAACATGTAGGCAAGGTTCTCAAATTTATTACACACACATACACACAGATATATATATATAAGCCTACAACACCAAAATATGCAGATTAAGCAAACAAGGAATAGATTCACAATAATACAAATCCAATATTATATAAAAATATATAATTTTCCCCTCATCTCTAAGCTTTAAAAGCTCTAGATCTAAATATGTTATTCGTGATTGGCTCCCTTTCTTTCTATCAAAATATGTATCAAAAGCATATACATATTTATTAAAATTATAGATTCGAGAAGAGATTTGAATTAAGCGTAGATCTGGATTTAGATTTACGATTTATCTTGGCTTTGGCGATTCGATTTGACCCTATTCTTCTTCTTCTTTATAATTTGCACTATTCTCCACTTATATATATATATATATATATATCTTCTAGTTTATATAATTTTTTAATTTGTGGAGAAAATAAAATGGCAGAGCTTCGCTGTTGATTTCGAAAATTTGAGAAGAAAAGTAAGGGTTGGGCCTGTATTTATTGGGCTTCGAATCAATCGCGGCAGTTTGATTAGATTATATAAAATCTGGCCTATTTGGCCAAGGTTCAATATCAACCGCCAACCGATATCCAATCGACTGGTTTACATCAACCTGTCGACCGTCAGCGATCGGCTTTGCGCAATAATGGTGTCGAACGCTCATTGTTTAGGTTAACTGTTGATTTTCATTTGATTTATTTTCTAATTAAACCAATATAATTTGATCTTGATTATTGTTAACGTTACTTAGTCGTTAAGTATTTTTCTAACATTAATTAACATTAATTAATATTTTATTTTCTTAACATATGTATATAATTATTTCTGATTTGAAATCTTCAAACATTAATAAGTTTTTCATTTGAACTCCGATTGTAAAATTATATATAAAACTTGATCAGAAAATCGTCGCGGTCCCAATGTTGCAAGATTTGTAGCCAAATTCTAACATTTGCAAAAGTCCAATTTCTGGGCTTTAATCATTAATTTACTAATTCTAATTAATTATCATTCATTTTATGGGATGTTACAATAGTTCAAAATTTTATTAGTTCCTATTTTAAATATAACACGTTTGTGCCCTTTTGAAACTCCATTTTGCAAAATCATTTGATTTAATAGATTAAGTTTCTCTTAATGGTATATTGTTAACTAGAGGTTTTATTGTTTGGTGGGTATGACACATTATGATATTAACGACCTGCCTTTTCCAACTACAAAAGTCTACTAACTACAAAAACCTCTTTAATTAATCCTTTCGTTAATTAAAACCACTTTGTAAATGTTTGTATCAAAATACTTTTTTACAAACATATACATATGTGTATTGCTCCTTCACTAATCATTACCTCTTTCAATGGATGTAAAACTATCCATATACTTATATCATCAATATAAGTATATTCCCAAAATACTATGGAAGATTTCACTTCCCATAACTATACTTATTTGGTTTAAATAATTGTCATTCTAAAAAGTGATAATATTAAACCAAAACATTATTCCTACGATGTTAAATATGAGAAAGAATGTTTCACACCACTATAATTAAGAAGGTCGTTAAAGGAAACCAAATCTCATTTATAAATAGGCCCTTTTGTAAAATTCCTTTTTATAAGTATAAGCTCTAAATTCATTATAGAATTCCTTTCATAGAACTCATATCTATTTATAAAGCTCCTTTTATAAATCTCAAAATAAAATTATAACCTTCATTTAGAAATCTCCAAATAAACGTACATGGCTCTATATATTTGCAAACTCCTTTTATAAAATATTATCTGTAAATTATAAATTCCCATTTATAAAATATCTAATCAGAATTTTAAACAATCCCATTTAAACACCAAAATTTATTTAATATACTCCTTTTACAATCGTCTAAATATAAGTACAACTCCAATGTAAAACCAAAATCCAAATATATAACAAAATTCCAAATACAATTATAAACTCATATTTCTCCTATAACAGGATCATTCTATATATTCAATAAATTCAGAATGGTGATTTATTGCTCAAATTTATTAAAATGTTATATTCCCTTTTATTTATAAGATATCGCTTATAAATCTCCTTTAAATCGATGCAATAACATTTATAAATCTGTTCATTTATTTCAACGTTTTACATAAACTGTTTCACAAATATCTATTACCAAAATATTTTCCATGTTTCTTTAAATGCAAAATCCCTTTAAAATAAATAATAACCCATGTATTTCCTTTTGAAAATAAAACATTTATTACAATAATAATTCTCTATAAAGATAAATACTTCCAAAATAATTATTAAAAATATTGTACATATATATTAGAAAATAATAAATATAGAAGTTGAAATAAAATAGAGAAGTTCAAAACTAATTTTAATTAAATATCCCAGAAATTCCAAAAGAGTTAGATTTTAATATCATTTTCCAAATTTTAACCAATTTCAAATCAAGTAGAAATTTAATTGTATTTTTCAAAACATTGTAATGAGGCCAATATTACTATAGCACTTAACCAATCACTATCACTACATTTTCCACTAAAAAGTTGAACTTTTAACAAGTATCAATGTCACATCCAATATGACAAAATTAACGAACTTTGACATTTAACAATCTATGTAATAACTATATAACTAAAATAAAATCAATAGGAATATAATTGAAAACTAAAAATCATAATATCGAGAAATTCAGATTTCTCTACTAAATTCCTGTATTTTTAATTTAAATGTCAATCGTTTTTCAAAAGAGATGTTTTAACCAAACCAGCCAATAATTCAACCAAACACAAAAAGTAATTTTTATCTATTATATATTGTACTAGTTAACCAAAAAGGTAAGTTTAATTAACTGAAATTCCAATTCACGCATTCGCACTCCAGTTTAAGCTAAAATCGAACGACTTTTGATTTTAGCCTAAATTTTCACTTGATTCAAATTCAACGAAACCATTTCTGTCACGTAGCTATCATCACTACGAGTGCAATGCAAAAGACATCGAATGAGAGAGATAACGATTTTATAAGTTATGAAATTGAATTAATTTCTTGCTAATTACACATTTAAAAAAATTATCCTATCTCTAATCCTTCTTCCTCTCTGCAAATCTTCCTGCATAAACCTGATACCCACCTCCACATAGCCGCACCGTCCTCTATCTTCTCTCTCTCCAGACCACTAAAACACTTACCGACAGCTCGAACGAACTCCACTCCTCCATGTCCACCCGCTTATGCCAAAATCGTCAAAGCAGCCTCCACCATACCTACCGTAACTACAACTAGCAGCCCAGGTCGACCCATAGGTTGTGTTCCTCATCCTTAGATTGCGCCTTGCCAAACTCCTCACAAAGTTGCATTTTTCCACCACGAATCCAAATCTAAGCTTCGATTTGTTCAACTTCCCTTTGATTTCAACAAAATCTAAACCCTAGCTAGTGACTCCCTCATGACATTCATTTTCGATCCCCAAATCATCATCGAACACTCCAAATTTGATTTTGGTGAGTAGATCTAAGTTAGATTGCTTAAAGGTACAAGCTTTTGAATTTTAGATTTTTAAATCATTTGTTCTAAATTTTTAAAGAGGTAGGTTTACTAGTTTTTCTTTATTAGGTGAAAAGGAATGGAATAGTAAATGAAAAGAGAAAGAGAGAGAAAGTGTTCTAATTTTAAAGTTTCAAAGTGTTAGGTTAGTTATAATTTTAGTTTTTCGCCATCTTGTAGTGCATACTTTTATTCGCGTACGAACCGCAAATGACAAAATAAAAATACGATCGTGCTGAAAACGGTGACGCAACCTCAAAATAATAATAATATTCACTGATTAACCGATCCTTTAAAATCACAAAAACAATATATTTGCCAATAATCATTAATAAAAATCGAGTTGTTATAGTAAAAATTGATTTTCTTATTATTTATTATTGCATAGAACTTTACAAAATAAATTCACCATTATTATTTCTTAATTAGAAGGAGTTTAATAAGACCTTGAAATATTTAATTAATATTCAATTCACTAATAAAAATATGTAATTCACTATTCAAATATTTAAATAATCCATATATTTGAATTCTAGTTTTTTTTTAGCAAAGCTAAGTTGGGTGAACTGGGCCACTACCAGATTATTGCAAACGTAATAAAAACAAGAGAATGGTTCATTATATGAACCATCAAGAAACATGGAAAAAAACACAAAGGAGAAAAAAAAATCAGGAGAGAACAAACAAAGATGTTAGCACCATTGACTAATAATACAAGCATTAAAACTAAAGGAGTCGAATTGAATTCCATTTTTAATAGTTTGTTTCATGTTAGACCAAAGCTGCATTTCATTCTTAACATTGTCACCTAATAGCCTAGCATTTCTTTGAGTCCATATTTCTCTTATATACTCTTTCAACACCAGAAGCATCAATAAAAAAATTTCATTCTTCCATCTTGTTGCCTTATAGATCAAATCCCATTCAAACATGTTATCTCTATGGGTGTTGGATCTTTCCAATTTGTGCATCAATCTCTTCCATAGAGGCAATAACGTGTTTCAATTGAAAAGTAGATGGAGGTTGGTCTCAAGCTCAGCATTACAGAACACACACTGACCAGAAACTTGCATACCATGCCTCAATTTTGCCTTTGTGTTTAAGCATTTTCATTACTTTCCAAAGGAATATATTGTCACCTTCTTTGCAGTAAGTGTTCCAAATTATTTTGTTCCAAACGAAGCACCTTAGATCAGATTGTCCAGAAATACAATTGTACACAACTGTAGTAGAGTGATCCACTTCTTTCCTAGACCAGAAAACCATTTGTTTTTGTTATGTCGGGTATCGTTGCTATTGTAGCTCATTCCGTAGGCTTCTTATTGCATTTTACTGGAATATGGGAAGGATATAATACCATCAAGTATAAACTCATTAGCCTTTGCATCATGGGGAATACTAGTTTGCATTTTTTTTCATAGTGAGACAGAATGTTGTTAAGGATGATCCCATATTTAGCCCATGGATCAGTCTAGAATTTAGCCCAACCACCAGGAATAGTTATAACCCTAATATGCTGTAGGAATGTAGCTCGTAAGTTTAGGATAGCCTTCCAAATCTAACTTGAATTTTGTAGGCATCCATAATCCATAAATCATTGTTTGCTATGTTGTGCTTCGCTGCCCGATCCACGCAAGTGTTGTTTTTCTTGTTAATAAGATTTTCAAAATGAATACTGAAGGCTGCTCTATTCTAAATTCTCGAGTCAATGATACCCAGTCCCCCATGCTTCTTTTCACTCTCAACCTTGTAGAAGGCTATTGGTAATTTTTTGGAATGTATATTACCTATCCATAAAAAATTCCTGACAGCTTTCCTTATCATAAGTATCAGCTTCTTAGGCTTCAAGAAGGTCCTACACTAATAAGCGGAGTAAGCAAAAATAACAGAATTGATCAAAACTAAACGACCAGCTTGAGATAGTAATTTATTCGACCAGATATTCATAGATCTTGTTATTTTATCATACAAACCAAGACATTGGTAGGTGGAAATTTTTGAAGAAACTAAAGGAATGCCAAGATAAGATGATGTCTCCATTTCTTCCTCTAACCCGGTTATTGCTTTTATATGTTGGCATGGTCAGAAGAGGCACCTGCCAATCTTATGCTGAATTTCCCATTATTAATACAACGAATTGAATCAGTGGTAGGCTTGGTGAAAATGATTAAGTCATCGGCAAACATTAAGGATGTGATCATTGGCTCTTTGCATTGAGGATGGATGAGAATTAATCTGCTGGCTACACATAGATTTATCATCCTAGTCAGAACTTCCATGACCATTATAAACAAATAAGAGGACATTGGGTCACCTTGTCGTATGCCTTGCTTGCATCTTGAAGTATCAAGAAGTGGAACCATTGTAACATAGAGAAATATGGACAGTAGATAAGCTTGTGTATATCCATGCAACAAAATGCTTGGGAAATTTCATTTTAGCCAACACCCGCACAATAGCAGCCTAATGCAATGAGTTGTAGGCTTCTCTAATATAAAGTTTTAAAATTGCCCTAGGAGAAACATTCACCTTATTGTAGTCCTTTAGTAATTCATGGCAGATTAAAACATTATCAAGTATACTTCTACCAGGAAGAAAGGCAGCTCGATTGTTGGCGATTAATGTAGGAAGAACATTTTTAACCTAGTAGCAATTATTTTGGAAATACATTTGTAGATAATGTTACAGCATGTTATTGGTCTAAAGGCCGTGACTACATCAGGGTGAGCTATTTTAGGGACTAGGGCTAAATCTATAGCATTAACTCTAGATAGCATTTTATTACGACTAAAGAAATTGATTACGGCCTTGAAGATGTCTCCACTAATAATGTCCCAGCAAGAAGTGAAAAATTGGGCATTAAACCCATCAGCACCACCACATGAATTTTTATTCTTACTGAATATGCTTCTTTTAATTTCCTCCTCACTTATAACCTCAAATAGCATTTTGATTTGTTCATTATTAAGAGAAGGAAGGGAGAGATTAGAAATTATGGATAAATCAGGAATGAAATTTGCAGTATTACCCAACAGACTAGAGTAGTAGTCCAACATTGCATCATCAACTTGTTGTGGGGTATTTGCAAGATTACCAAACTGATCATGAATACTACGAATGTGAGCTTTAGCTTGCTTAATATTGAGAGACTCATGATAGTACTTGGAATTCCTTTCTCCTAATGCATCCCACTTCTGTCTAAGCTTTTGCTTCTTCGTATTCTCCTCTGTTACCAAGGCATTGAAGTACCGATCAGAAATATCATTCTCGAGCCCAGCTGCATTCATATCATCCAGGTTTTGCATGGTCATTTCTTGAACAAGGAAGAGTCTAGCTTTTAGTGATACTGATTGTTTGCTTCCATTCCCAAATTTAGACCTAGCCCATGCTACCAAAGCCTTTTTTATAGGCTTCAACTTCTGCTGCAAAATAAACATAGGGTTGCCATAACATGTAGAAGTCCAAGCAGTTTTGATAATTGTTAAGAATTCCGGTTCAAGAATCCAAGCATTAAAAAATTTAAAAGAGGAATTCTTTTTAATACTAGCATCCTCGAAGGTTATTATTTGTGGAGCATGGTCAGAGACAAGGGGGAAGGTTAGAAACAATGGCAGGCCAAGTAGAAAGAGTTGCAAGGTTACAGAAGTCATTGTCTACTTTGCTATATATATTCCATAACCAGATCTGCTTCTATTATTCCAGGAATACCTAGAACCAACATAAGGGATTTGGATAAGGGATGAGGCAGTGATAGAATTATTTAGAGGTAAAGTTTCATTGAGGTTGACAGTGTTCCCACCCTATCTATCATCATAATTAAGGAGGTAGTTGAAGTCACCAAGAATAATCCAAGGGTGTGTTTCTTGAGCAAAATGTGGGAGAAAACTATGTAGGATTTGCCTTGTTTTAGCCTGGTTTGCGGCATATACCACAGTGATTTACATGGATTTAGAAGTTGGTATGTGTGGTAAGTGACAGTGTAAGAAATGCTTGTTGGAGAGAATAGGGTTGAGAGTGTATGTATTCGGTTTAGATAGGATCATGATACGACCATATGGAGCTTCAGGAAGATTGTAGTGAAGGGTCCATAGAGGTTTGATTGTGCTAGTTGCACGAAATGTTAGGGTGTTGTTTAGCCTTTTTCTAGAATAGCTACCAAGTGTAGGTCCTTTTCATCAATCAGGGCTTTGATTTGGTTAAGTTTGATGTCATGGTGAGCACCATACACATCCAAGCTGTTATGTTATGCAACATATCACTTGATATTCAAAGGTTGGGACAAACTTTTCTTGCTCCTGGTTGCAGGAGAGTTGTTATTATCACACTCAGGGATAATACTGAAAGGGGATATAATATTCACTTCATTAAGATCAGAATGGTTGCTTTTCTTATTTTTCTTGTTACAAAGTGGTTTTGCCTGGGAACCATCAGAGTAAATGGATGTAATTTGGATGACTGGAGGTAAGAAAGATGATGGCAGGGAGGGGTTTACTGATATGGCAAAGGAAGGGTCCATAGTTGGGTCATAGAAGCCGGGGGGAGCTTGGATTTGGTTATAATGGTCAAGCGGGGAGTATGATTTGACATTGAGAACAATGTCATCAAAGATGGAAGATGGATTTGGAGAAAATGAGGGTACGTGGTTCGAATCTGAAACATTTGCATGCATTCGACTTTTAGTTGATTGTGTGGTTGGCATTGATTGGTTTAAGGAAGCAAGTGGGTCAGGGGAATCAATGTTGAGAAAGGTATGAGAAGATGCGCACATGTTCACATTAAAAGAAGTGTTAACTGGGATAGTCGTATTTTGTGTCTCATGCATTGTTGGTTAGGATTTTTCTGTGCACGCATGTAATATATTATGTGCATTTGGCTTGTGGTGCACATTCTCTATGTCTGTTGCTTTTTCATTAACATTTGTGCATTTATCACTTTTTTCTATACCCTGTTCATCAATTTCAACTAAACACTAAAATTTGTTGAAGGTTAGCACTTCCTCCTCCACAACATCTGTCAGGATGTCGTTGGAAGGATTGGAATGACTGAAGTTTTCACCTTCAACAACATCAACCTTCTTTACTTCATCATCATATACATTTGTTATTTGATTTTATTGCTCACTAACACTGATCATTTCCTCTAGCACTAGAATTCTCTTCCCTTTTTCTTCTATTTACTTTTTTCCATGCCTGCCTTTGGCTAAAACTTTTCTTATCATTTCCTTTCACTTCTTTGTTTTCTTTTCCTTGGCTCATCCTCTCATTAATCTTTTAAGTTGTTTTACTTTCTTAGCATCATCAGAAAGCTCACATGCCAGTTTTATGTCCAAATGAATTGCAAAAAGTACATATGTTTAGTTTCCACAAATACGACATTTTAACAATTTGGTTTTTACCATTGAGCAACTTAACTGGGAAGCTACTCATCAATTCTTGGTTTGGTTTAACCTCAATCATACATTCAGCATAAGAGATTCTTCAAAGTTTGTCTATATACTCATCCAAACACAATAAGTTACCAACTTAGAAGACAGTCAGTTTATCCCCAAATGAGACCATGCATATATGGGGATGTTTGAGAACTGAACCCAAATCGGTATAGAGGAAATGCTACCACCACCATTGCCAATTTCTAGTACCCATTTCTAAATTATAAACGGTTTATTTTTCACAATTATAGGATCACCCTTTAAGATTTTAACTTGTCTTCACTGCAAGGGAGAAGGAATAGGAAAATGAACCCATTAAATTTCACCTTAAACGAGCATTTAAGCTTCCATATTCTTTTCCAACCGATGTGTACAACAAAGGCTTGTCTAAGAAGAAGCCCACAATGTAATCATCCATACCTCCTTGCCTGCATCAATTACATTAGAAGGGGGAACCATAACATCACCCTGAAAAGTGGGTACAACAGGAATGGGGATGTATGAACCAGTGTTTCTCAGCTTATTTTTGAATAAGATCGACCAAGAAGGGTTAGGAGGAGTTGCTACAGCAGAGTTAGTAGGTTTCAAAGGGACAGAATTAGAACAAGTTTTCGAGGGGATGACTAGAGAAAGAAGAAGAGGCAGTAGGTAGGGAGGAATTTATCAGTGGAGGAAGGCATGGTCGAGGATAAGGGTGGGTAGGAAGGAGCATGGAGCGAAGGTGGCTGGGGTGGCTAAGGTAGAGATGGAGGGGGTACGGTCATTGGTGGGAAAGTGAAATTAAATTAAGGTTGGGCTGAGACAGGCGGGAAAGGGAGCTACCATTAAAAAGTTTTTAATAAAAGCGTTTTAAACATTTTAAATGTTGTTGTTTTAAGAAAAACTCAAATATTGAATTCCAGTTTTAAACCATAAAACCCATTATTCCCGTATTTAAAATTAATTAAATATCAAAAAACAAATGACAAAATTTCAGGTTATTACAATGACTTCGCTTAAAACCAGAAACTCAATATAATAGTTAATGATGTTTTAGGAAATAAAATTCAATCTAAATGTGAACTTAGAAAAGATGATCCATTGTCACCTTTATTGCTTAATTTAGTTACTAACGTATTTGCTAGGATTATTATCTATTAGGAATGATGTTCTAGATAGTGTAGGAAATGAAATTAAGAGTTATGGCTTCTTGGTTCGTTAGTTTATTGATGACACTGTGTTTTTTTACTTCTCATTTGTCATGCCATGTACAGACTTTAATTTTATTTTGTTTAGGTTTTTGTTTTGGATGGTTTAAAAAACGTTGAGAATTTGGTTGCTAACATACTTAATTATAAGTGGAAATTAGCCACAAGGGCCTCTTTAGCAAATGCAATTAGTTTCTAGGACACACAACTGAAATAATTACTTTTAAGGACAAAATGCAAAATAATTATTTTTTAAGGCTTAAAAACCTATGAAATTATGTCCTTGAAAGTAATTGGACTGCTAACTTTGTCCTTAAAAATAATTATTGTGCTGACTTTGGTCTTGAAATTAATTTCCGTGGAAGTGTGTCCTAGAAACTAATTGGATTGCGAAGTTTGTCCTTCTAGTGAAATGCCCATGTAAAGTTATGAAATTTTGTATAGTATACTTAGAGTTTTGATTAGACCAACTAAGTTAAGCATGAAGATTGGTAGACCATAATTCATCAAATTAATTATAAAAATATTTAATTTGAACGATAAATTTTATCTAGAGCGAGAAGGACCATTCCAATAAACTCTGTTTTATTGGTTTTACCTGTTTATTCAATGCCTTTTTACTCATTTTGCAAAATGCATAATCGGTAAAATAGATAAAATTAGAATGGAATTTCTACGCAGTTGGGAAAACTCCAATAATAATATTAATTGGCTAGTTAGTTTAGAAATGGTTTGTAAATCAAATGAAGATGGTTGTTCAGGAATGATTAATTTATATATTCTTAACGTGTCTATGTAGGAAAGTGGTTATGGAAATTTAATGAAAATAATAAAAACATTATTTGAAAAGAAATGATTTCCAACCAATTTTACGGGGAACCTCTAATCTTTACCATATTATGTCCAATAACACCAACAATATATCACACTTTTAGAAATATGTTTTAGAAAATTTTAATATATTTAAATTTGGAATTAGTAACATTGTCCACTTGGGTAATAATACATCTTTTTGCAATTATTGCTATATATCTTCCATCTCTTTTAAAGTGGAACATTGGGACCTTTTAAATATTTACAGTTTTAAAAATGCTTTAATTTCAAAAGTTTTTAGACCTATTAATGATTTTCCATAGGAATTTAATTTTAATCCTGCATTTCAAGGAATTACTTTGACTCGGCTCATGTTATTTTGTATGTAATTGGAATTTTACAACATATATAGTGAAAACAATACCAAAATTAGGTGTTAGGAGGATAGTAAATGTAACGTTCGCGATTTTTCGACGCTCGAAAACCGACATCAATACGTCCACTGTATCAACTGCCGAGCAATCGAAGGCCGGAAAACCCTACCGTTAGGGTTAAAGAAGAGATAGAAGATAGAAGAAGAAAGAAAAAGATAGAACAGAACAGAAAGAAACAACAGAATAATATCAGAATCTCACAATCGCAGCGGAACAACATATAATAGATAAATGAATAATTTTTAAACAAAGAACTATATCAGTTATTACATTACATTTCATTACATTACATTACATCATCAGAGTATACAACAACAAACAGCGGAAAAGAAATACTATATACTAGTGAATACGCCATGCCATCCAACTTGCCTCCAGCAACCCCTGAATTCCAGAATATCCTGATAAACTAACTTTAGACTGCCCGTGTGGAAATTGGTGGACACCCAGAGTTTAGGAAAGAAAACAATAAACTCCGAGTCAGTCATGGGACTGGTGTGAGAACTTAAAACAGTTTATTTTTAAAACAAAGCACTGGATAATTTTTAAAATAGATTCGCAATTTTTTTTTTGGAAAATGAGACTACCATAAGGCCTCCCGCACACACACGCAATGCAAACGCAGAATCGGAGGAGATTTCTCCTTATGATAGTCAAAGATGCTTGATGCGCATTAAAAAGAAACATTTGATATTATTACTAGTGCATAGTGTAGGAAAAATCATTTCGAAAGTAAAGATATAAATCTTATACAACATACGACCATTATCGTATGCCTACTATAGCTACCATGTTCAATAGCATGTTACCGCCACATTCCATGACAGGTTACACAACTAAAACCGTACATGGTTCGTATTGTTTTTTTGGATTTCCAACAAATGGTCAGGCCAAGGAACTTCCCATTGCCACATGGGTACGCCTCTGGAAAGACGACCCGAGAACCTAACGGATCTCTGCCAACACAAGGCCGGGTTACCCCTAACTGGGTAACTACTGACACGAATAAGTCATCCCCCGATCGTAACCGATCTATCCGAGGATCCTCGATTTCCAACAACCACAAAGCAATAATTTTGCAGCAACAACATAGGTTAAGTATCTGGGCTCCATACCATGATACCACCTCTATCCAGAAGGAATGACATACACTAAAGGGGCGCTACCCCCTAATAACCTTGCCGCATCCTTTCTGTTTTGACCATTTCCGGGGTGTGAGGTCCGACGAAGTCTCGTCCACAAAGCCACGCTTTATATAAAAGCCGTGCTTTGATCACATACGCTCAACAGCACTTCGTATGCCACATTATCAATTTGGGAATATATCACTTGTAACCATCAACTACATAATCTCTAAGGGTGTTAAGCTAAGAGAATAAATTCTCCGCCACCAACGGAAATATATTTGATAGAAACCAGCTTTACATCTCAAACTGTAACGTCAGACACACATCCATACAAGTCCGTTCCAGGATCGAACGGAACCGAAGGCACTTACAAAGAAGTCCTTGCAATCCAGATATTCACTAATCACGACCGGACTTCCCATCACAAAGGGTAATAAATTTCTATATCGGAGATCAACGATGCAGAAACATTCGACCGTAATCCTTCCGTTTTCATAAATATCCGGTCTTCAACACCGGTCATCAAATGCAATCCATAACGACGTATCACATATTCGGAATGGGTTATACGACCCCAAGGTCCTTTCCCGGCTAACCCGAATAGTGAGCGCTTATTTAAAAATAAGTGTAGCATTCAAATTCAAGCAAATCACAACAAATACCTATTCAAAGGTAAATATTGATAGTCGATTATTTAACTATCAATAGGCATGCTCAACATCACCAGATTCCAAATAATTTTCCAAATTATTTATTTTCCAAAATATCTTTACTAGATATATAATTTCCACACTTCAACCATTTGAAAACAATTTTCAAATCACTTTTCACCTTTACCACTTTTGAAAACAAATTTCAAACCTTTTTCCTTACGCGGAAATACTTTCATTTCAACATGGTTCATTTAAACCAATTAAATAAATTCTTAACGATTTACTTTATATTTACGTTCCAAATCCGTAAATTTATTCCCCACTTCAAAAATAAATCAACGTTTATTTTTATACAAATTCCCCTTTCTTTTATAAATTCCATAGTGAATTTACACTTCCAAAATATCTATGAATATATGATTCCCAAATCGATTTCTAATATTCATTTTCAATTTATCTTTAAAAGATAAAATCTTAAAATATTCACTTCATATTGGAAAACATTTCCATACTTATTTAATAATAAGTAATTCACAAATCCATTTATTTTCAACACTTGGAAAATATTCAATATACTTAAATCGAAATTAAGTATATATTTCATTCTTTAAAGAAAACGTGCGCTTAAACACATTTGTTTGGGCCAAAATGAATGTTACGTAAAACATCGTTACGACGACCCAAAATCACTAAGTATAGGGATTCGAAATTAAGATAGATATATAAATCCCAATACTATGTAAAACATTTCCTTTCGGAAATCATTTATTATAACAACAGTGTTATAGTCCACCATTTCCTTCTATTTCTCGAAAACGTCTATTTCAACAATGAATGTTGAAATCTATGGTTTCGATAGTCAATACATTTTTAAACATCTTTAAAACAATTAACTTTATTTTTAAAATTTCACTTCTCCAAATCATACCCGCTTTATTCAATAATATATTCACTGTCCAAAATCGTGAATATACCTTATTTACCCAATTCAGTATTTCTACACCTTATCAAAAGATTATCCACTGTCCAAAATCGTGGATATACATCGTTTACCAAATTCAACACTTCCACATATTTAATTAAAGGATTTTCCACAGTCCAAAATCGTGAATATAATTCCTTTAATAATTTCTATGTTTACTTATCAAATTTATTTGATTACGGATTTATAAAACAACGTTTATAAATTCCATTTCTATTTCATAACTACTTCGATTTATAAATCTCCTTTAATATCCAATTCTATTTATATTTAATTTACATGTCGAATCCAACTTATAAGTAAATTACTTATAATCCATTTATTCACAAATCCATTCTTTTATATCATCGTTAATTTATAAATCTAAAATTCTTATTTACTTATAAAACTAGGTACAACTTTATTTTAACACTTATAAAAGCTCGTTTTATAATTCCAATATCTTTAACTTATAAAATATCAATTTTATAAATCTTTTATATAAACCGTTTATAATAATTCAAAATCCCAATTTAAATAAACCAATCCTTTTAATAATTTACAAAACGTTATTTAAAACTTATATAACTCCAAAATCATACTTAAGTACTATTTTCCAAACATATAGCTTTTATAACACTAAAATTATAATTTTTATTTATTTTAACAATTCAAAATTTAGTAAAACGTATACTTTCAAAAATCACTTTAAAATTCTTTTTAAAATCAAAAATCATTATTTTAAAACTTCAAAAATGGATCTGATGATGCAATAGCACCAAATAGTCAATCACGACAACAAAGACATCATATATCAATATGATAATCAACAAATATCACAATATCTGTAAATAAATCAATATAGTTGAGGAATCCAGTTGGATCCCTACAACCTGTTTCCCTGCATCCAAAGATGTTAGCACAATACCAATTCCATTCCAATACTGAATTATCGCGGTATATGGGATTTATAAAATATTATCCGCTATTATGCGGCGCAATAGGGTCTCATCCGCTATATAATGCGGGAAAATCAACTCCAAGTACATAAATAATACCGATTTCACTTTGTAGTGAAATATTCGCGGTATATGTTTTTAATAAATAACCTCCGCTTACTAACGGCGCATAATGTCTATTTTAACAATCAATAGACAATAATTTATCATTCAATCATACAATCAAGCAATTTTAAATCTAACTATTTAAAATTTAAATCGAAATAATTCGACTGAGTGAGAAGTTCTCACCTTGCTTTCAATTCCGTTTCAGCGTTTTATTTCGAATAAAATTAAACGAGCGTTTAATTTTACCCGAAATTTTCACTAGCTCCAAACGATTCTAATCCAGTTCCATAGCATAGTGCTCGACAAAACGATTCCAACGCAACTGGTTTCGTAATTTTTCGACCTTGTATGAACAAGTTATCAATTTTTAAACATCGTACGATTTATAATAAAATTTAAATCACAATTTCTTTTACAATTTTAACCTAGATCAATTTGCAGTGTTGGATCCTGTACCCTCAAATCCAGGCCGTCATCTATTTATTCTACCTCCTCCATCAGTTCACGTTCGAATGAAACCCACCCTAGCCGCCACTTCAACCTAAATCACGCGACCATATCGGGCATCGATACGTTGATCAGAGACCTCCACTTCGCCGCCCATCACCACGCCTACCATCGGCCAGAGGAGCATCAAGCTCGGCCTCCTCCTCTCCCTGAGAATCGTGCTCGAACCACGCACGTACGCGGCCACCTAGCTCACACTCCGTCGCTCCAAATCAAATCACAACCGTTGGATATGCCGTATTCATCGAGCTCTTCGATTTATTACTTGACAACTTTTGCTAAAAACGTGTGGATTGGGAAAGATTGAGGGGAGAAGCTAAGAAGTTTTCGGCCATTGAATTCAGTAGATGGCGGCTGAGCATTTTGAAACCCTAGCTTGCTTTTGTTTTGCAAAAAAATGAAATAAAAGGGCTTATATAGAAATTCTGACGAACACTATTCATTCCGGATTTTCCGAACTCCAAATCTCGTGCGATGACCGACGTTTCTAGGGTTTATCCCGCGTTCCGGACACAATGGAATAGGTTTCGGAAGCTAATTCGATCATCTGTGCGAGTTATGGCAATAAACGATCGATTTAAAATTAAATCGGTTAACTAAATTTCTGTGCGTCTTAGCTTCCCCCGGACAAACGGTAAATCCGATTGACACGAAATTTAAAACCTTACAATAATATGACATTACGGATCAGATGAAACTAGTTTCGTCGAAATCCGAGACTGTTTGAAAAATGGCTATTTTAGCTCGTCAATTAAATATTAAAATATTCAATTTTCACAAATTAACTTTTAATTCGATTTTAAAAGTTCTATAACACCATTCTAACTTCAATATGATATAACAAAATTTTACAAATCAATTTCAATCATATTAAACCCAATTTTCAATTATTTCTGAAATTTGAAATATTAAATTATCGATTTAAATTACCCAATTAAATCTAGATATTCGAAATAAAATTTATTCGACTTATAAATCTTACTTATTAATATTTAAAATCAATTAAATATACAATTTTGAATTGACAGAAATTCTGGGTCGTTACATACTTCCCCCCTTAAAAGAATTTCGTCCTCGAAATTATCAAGTAAGAAAAAGTCTTGAAATCCATTAACTTTCCAAAACAATCCATTCAAATTAGATTTTTCAAATCTCTTAAGTGTTTAACTTTCCCAAAATCTATAGTTAAACTTCTTTCAATAACTTTACTAAGTTTCCAAATCCAAATTTAGTTTTCAAAAATTTCCCAATTTTCTCAAAAATATTCTAACGCCTTAAATTTTCGGAAAAATTCGCCAGAGTCTCTTTTACGCGGCTCGATCCGAAAAAAAATGACAGTATATATATATCACAAATATACATCCCATCAAGTGATGAGGCATCCCGCTGGGAAAAAAGTGTAAAAGTACGATATTTAATCCGAGATATGTACCTTATTTATTATTAGCGAGCGTATACGGCTAATATAGCACGAAAGCGAGCTCCAAATGCAAAGCAAGCGAAATCCGCACCTACTAAACACTCAACAAACCATAAGAAACATGTATATATATGAAAAAAATATCAATATACATCATATAGTAACATAACAACTACATGTGCCAATCATAGCAAATGCAACGAAAGCAACAAATGTAATCAAAACAACAATCCAACCATCATCCAACTATCCAAATAAACATTCATTCATATTCTCATTAATATTCAATGAATTGGTTATCCAATTTAAATCACATTTGATTCATTAGCATTGGATATTTTTGCTAACGTTCATTCATATTCAATTTCAATTAGTTTGCATTCACTAATTTATATTCAAGTTAGTTCACTTCCAAATCAAATTATATAGCTTTCAATTTTATCAATTCAACTTCATTAACACTTAATGAAATATACACAATCAATTAACAAGCAAATAACAACTAATGTTTATTCAACATAACCAAATTATTAAATTTACATTCGATTTGGTTCAACACTTTTAATTCCAATTGGTTGATATTAAATTGACTTTCATTCAATTATTCAACTTCCAATAACATTAACTTTTAATGAATTTACACTTACATTCATTATTCCATATCAATTATTTACATTCTATTGATTAACATTCAATCCATTTATCAATTCAATTGCTAATTCCTTTAACAATATATGGTCGAATTTCATTTATATAACTCAAGTTCATATTCTTAATGACTTCATTTCATTAATTCACTTAAGTTATATTCCATTTCAAACATCTTATCTAATCCAAATCAATTTATTTAACTTTCCTTTTGTTAAATTTCAAATCACATGTCTTTGATGACAACTCAAATTTATTTCAACTTGGATTTTGTTGATTTACTTATACTTTCCTTTAATTTAACTCCATCCTTTAAGTTAAATTTATTCTATCAAAATTCAAATTGTATAAGTTACCAACTCATTAATCATTCCCATAATATTTTAAATAGGATTTCAGAGTCTTTTCAATCTTTCAAAACCATTTTTGAAACCAATTCAAATTATCTTTTGAATTTCCAAAACCAAATCCAAATTTTCCAAATAACTTCTCTGGAATTTCGTTTTTAGATTATAAATCACATTTATAAATCTTTTACTTATATAATTTCACCTCTTATATATAAGATTATTTCACAAGTGTAAATCATTTTAATTATAACTTCCATACTTATAATTCAATTGTTTATACCATTATTCTTTTAATTAACTTATATTTATTCTTACATTTTTAACGACCAAACAATCAATTGATATACACTTTAATAATTCTGAAAAATTATTCCTTTATAGATAAAATATAATCAAGGTAAAATTATTCCATTTACCCAATTTAAAATGATACTATGTCGACTTGTCTCGTTTAAGAGTTTAGAAACCCCTATCGATTACGGTTGTACACCCCGCACTGACCAGAATTCATAAACAGCCCAACGGATAAGCAAACACAATATAAAACAATTTCATATTCACTAACAAATACGCACTCGTATCTATTATTACACTCACACTCATTCTAGAGTACTATTGACTCTATCTCTAATGAGTAATTCCCAACAGAGCCATGGTTGTCGCTTAACCATATGCTCTGATACCAAATGTAACGTTCGCAATTTTTCGACGCTCTAAAACCGACATCAATACGTCTACTGTATCAACTGCCGAGCAATCGAAGGCTGGAAAACCGTACCGTTAAGGTTAAAGAAGAGATAGAAGATAGAAGAAGAAAGAAAAAGATAGAACAGAACAGAAAGAAACAACAGAACAATATCAGAATCTCATAATCGCAGCGGAACAACATATAATAGATAAATGAATAATTTTTAAACAAAGAACTATATCAGTTATTACATTACATTACATTACATCATCAGAGTGTACAACAACAAACAACAACAAACAGCGGAAAAGAAATACTATATACTAGTGAATACGCCATGCCATCCAACTTGCCTCCAGCAACCCCTGAATTCCAGAATATCCTGATAAACTAACTCTAGACTGCCCATGTGGAAATTGGTGGACACCCAGAGTTTAGGAAAGAAAACAATAAACTCCGAGTCAGTCATGAGACTGGTGTGAGAACTTAAAACAGTTTATTTTTAATACAAAGTACATGATAATTTTTAAAATAGATTCGCAATTTTTTTTTTGGAAAATGAGACTACCATAAGGCCTCCCGCACACACACACAATGCAAACGTAGAATCGGAGGAGATTTCTCCTTATGATAGTCAAAGATGCTTGATGCGCATTAAAAAGAAACATTTGATATTATTACTAGTGCATAGTGTAGGAAAAATCATTTCGAAAGTAAAGATATAAATCTTATACAACATACGACCATTATCGTATGCCTACTATAGCTACCATGTTCAATAGCAGGTTACCGCCACATTCCATGACAGGTTACACAACTAAAACCGTACATGGTTCGTATTGTTTTTTTGGATTTCCAACAAATGGTCAGGCCAAGGAACTTCCCATTGCCACATGGGTACGCCTCTGGAAAGACGACCCGAGAACCTAACGGATCTCTGCCAACACAAGGCCGGGTTACCCCTAACTGGGTAACTACTGACACGAATAAGTCATCCCCCGATCGTAACCGATCTATCCGAGGATCCTCGATTTCCAACAACCACAAAGCAATAATTTTGCAGCAACAACATAGGTTAAGTATCTGGGCTCCATACCATGATACCACCTCTATCCAGAAGGAATGACATACACTAAAGGGGCGCTACCCCCTAATAACCTTGTCGCATCCTTCCTGTTTTGACCATTTCCGGGGTGTGAGGTCCGACGAAGTCTCGTCCACAAAGCCACGCTTTATATAAAAGCCGTGCTTTGATCACATACGCTCAACAGCACTTCGTATGCCACATTATCAATTTGGGAATATATCACTTGTAACCATCAACTACATAACCTCTAAGGGTGTTAAGCTAAGAGAATAAATTCTCCGCCACCAACGGAAATATATTTGATAGAAACCAGCTTTACATCTCAAACTGTAACGTCAGACACACATCCATACAAGTCCGTTCCAGGATCGAACGGAACCGAAGGCACTTACAAAGAAGTCCTTGCAATCCAGATATTCACTAATCACGACCGGACTTCCCATCACAAAGGGTAATAAATTTCTATATCGGAGATCAACGATGCAGAAACATTCGACCGTAATCCTTCCGTTTTCATAAATATCCGGTCTTCAACACCGGTCATCAAATGCAATCCATAACGACGTATCACATATTCGGAATGGGTTATACGACCCCAAGGTCCTTTCCCGGCTAACCCGAATAGTGAGCGCTTATTTAAAAATAAGTGTAGCATTCAAATTCAAGCAAATCACAACAAATACCTATTCAAAGGTAAATATTGATAGTCGATTATTTAACTATCAATAGGCATGCTCAACATCACCAGATTCCAAATAATTTTCCAAATTATTTATTTTCCAAAATATCTTTACTAGATATATAATTTCCACACTTCAACCATTTGAAAACAATTTTCAAATCACTTTTCACCTTTACCACTTTTGAAAACAAATTTCAAACCTTTTTCCTTACGCGGAAATACTTTCATTTCAACATGGTTCATTTAAACCAATTAAATAAATTCTTAACGATTTACTTTATATTTACGTTCCAAATCCGTAAATTTATTCCCCACTTCAAAAATAAATCAACGTTTATTTTTATACAAATTCCCCTTTCTTTTATAAATTCCATAGTGAATTTACACTTCCAAAATATCTATGAATATATGATTCCCAAATCGATTTCTAATATTCATTTTCAATTTATCTTTAAAAGATAAAATCTTAAAATATTCACTTCATATTGGAAAACATTTCCATACTTATTTAATAATAAGTAATTCACAAATCCATTTATTTTCAACACTTGGAAAATATTCAATATACTTAAATCGAAATTAAGTATATATTTCATTCTTTAAAGAAAACGTGCGCTTAAACACATTTGTTTGGGCCAAAATGAATGTTACGTAAAACATCGTTACGACGACCCAAAATCACTAAGTATAGGGATTCGAAATTAAGATAGATATATAAATCCCAATACTATGTAAAACATTTCCTTTCGGAAATCATTTATTATAACAACAGTGTTATAGTCCACCATTTCCTTCTATTTCTCGAAAACGTCTATTTCAACAATGAATGTTGAAATCTATGGTTTCGATAGTCAATACATTTTTAAACATCTTTAAAACAATTAACTTTATTTTTAAAATTTCACTTCTCCAAATCATACCCGCTTTATTCAATAATATATTCACTGTCCAAAATCGTGAATATACCTTATTTACCCAATTCAGTATTTCTACACCTTATCAAAAGATTATCCACTGTCCAAAATCGTGGATATACATCGTTTACCAAATTCAACACTTCCACATATTTAATTAAAGGATTTTCCACAGTCCAAAATCGTGAATATAATTCCTTTAATAATTTCTATGTTTACTTATCAAATTTATTTGATTACGGATTTATAAAACAACGTTTATAAATTCCATTTCTATTTCATAACTACTTCGATTTATAAATCTCCTTTAATATCCAATTCTATTTATATTTCATTTACATGTCGAATCCAACTTATAAGTAAATTACTTATAATCCATTTATTCACAAATCCATTCTTTTATATCATCGTTAATTTATAAATCTAAAATTCTTATTTACTTATAAAACTAGGTACAACTTTATTTTAACACTTACAAAAGCTCGTTTTATAATTCCAATATCTTTAACTTATAAAATATCAATTTTATAAATCTTTTATATAAACCGTTTATAATAATTCAAAATCCCAATTTAAATAAACCAATCCTTTTAATAATTTACAAAACGTTATTTAAAACTTATATAACTCCAAAATCATACTTAAGTACTATTTTCCAAACATATAGCTTTAATAACACTAAAATTATAATGTTTATTTATTTTAACAATTCAAAATTTAGTAAAACGTATACTTCCAAAAATCACTTTAAAATTCTTTTTAAAATCAAAAATCATTATTTTAAAACTTCAAAAATGGATCTGATGATGCAACAGCACCAAATAGTCAATCACGACAACAAAGACATCATATATCAATATGATAATCAACAAATATCACAATATCTGTAAACAAATCAGTATAGTTGAGGAATCCAGTTGGATCCCTCCAACCTGTTTCCCTGCATCCAAAGATGTTAGCACAATACCAATTCCGTTCCAATACGGAATTATCGCGGTATATGGGATTTATAAAATATTATCCGCTATTATGCGGCGCAATAGGGTCTCATCCGCTATATAATGCGGGAAAATCAACTCCAAGTACATAAATAATACCGATTTCACTTTGTAGTGAAATATTCGCGGTATATGTTTCTAATAAATAACCTCCGCTTACTAACGGCGCATAATGTCTATTCTAACAATCAATAGATAATAATTTATCATTCAATCATACAATCAAGTAATTTTAAATCTAACTATTTAAAATTTAAATCGAAACAATTCGATTGAGCGAGAAGTTCTCACCTTGCTTTCAATTCCGTTTCAGTGTTTTATTTCGAATAAAATTAAACGAGCGTTTAATTTTACCCGAAATTTCCACTAGCTCCAAACGATTCCAATCCAGTTCCATAGCGTAGTGCTCGACAAAATGATCCCAACGCAACTGGTTTCGTAATTTTTCGACCTCGTATGAACGAGTTATCAATTTTTAAACATCGTACGATTTATAATAAAATTTAAATCACAATTTCTTTTACAATTTTAACCTAGATCAATTTGCAGTGTTGGATCCTATACCCCCAAATCCAGGCCGTCATCTATTTCTTCTACCTCCTCCATCAGTTCACGTTCGAATGAAACCCACCCTAGCCGCCACTTCAACCTAAATCACGCGACCATATCGGGCATCGATACGTTGATTAGAGACCTCCACTTCGCCGACCATCACCACGCCTACCATCGGCCAGAGGAGCATCAAGCTCGTCCTCCTCCTCTCCCCGAGAATCGTGCTTGAACCACGCACATACGCGGCCACCTAGCTCCCACTCCGTCGCTCCAAATCAAATCACAACCGTTGGATATGCCGTATTCATCGAGCTCTTCGATTTATTAGTTGACAACTTTTGCTAAAAACGTGTGGATTGGGAAAGATTGAGGGGAGAAGCTAAGAAGTTTTCAGCCATTAATTCAATAGATGGCGGCTGAGCATTTTGAAACCCTAGCTTGCTTTTGTTTTGCAAAAAATGAAATAAAGGGGCTTATATAGAAATTCTGACGAACACTATTCATTCCGGATTTTCCGAACTCCAAATCTCGCGCGGTGACCGACGTTTCTAGGGTTTATCCCGCGTTACGGACACAATGGAATAGGTTTCGGAAGCTAATTCAATCATCTGTGCGAGTTATGGCAATAAACGATCGATTTAAAATTAAATCGGTTAACTAAATTTCTGTGCGTTTTAGCTTCCCCCGGACAAACGGTAAATCCGATTGACACGAAATTTAAAAACTTACAATAATATAACATTACGGATCCGATGAAACTGGTTTCGTCGAAATCTGAGACTGTTTGAAAAATGGCTATTTTAGCTCGTCAATTAAATATTAAAATATTCAATTTTCACAAATTAACTTTTGATTCGATTTAAAAGTTCTATAACATCATTCTAACTCCAATATGATATAATAAAATTTTACAAATCAATTTCAGTCATATTAAACCCAATTTTCAATTATTTCTGAAATTTGAAATATTAAATTATCGATTTAAATTACCCAATTAAATCTAGATATTCGAAATAAAATTTATTCGACTTATAAATCTTACTTAGTAATATTTAAATCCAATTAAATGTACAATTTTTAATTGACAGAAATTTTGGGTCGTTACAGTAAAAATTCCTTTAATTCACTTTATAAAATTTATACTTTTTAAGGACTAAATCAAATTTATTCAAATATATTTGAAAATTTAATGCACCACCTAAGACAGTTACAAGCTGGCTTATTTTACATAAGAAACTAAATACAATTGAATTTTCAAAGAAAAAGAATTTGTTTGTAGATAAAAAATGCATATTTTTCAATTTAGATTCAGAAATTATTACATATTTATACAGCAATTGTCCTTACACAAATTCTATTCTTCTAAACACGCTTAGTAACTTTGATTTTAACATGATTATAAATGACATTAATTTTAACAAATTCTATGCATCAATAGTTTTATTATAATGGTCGTAGGATTTTGTTAGATATTATCTTCATTATTACTTGTTGGTATCTATGATTTGAAGAAATCAAGGAATGTTTAATAATATTAATATTGCTTCTGGTAATTTGATTTATGCTATTGCTTTATTTTGTTATAACTTGAAAGCTAATCCTACTAATAAATTGGTTAAGAATGTTCTTTTTAAGGAGTATCTTAATAAAATAAAGTTCCATGAAGATACTTTGAAGGAAAAAATTATTTTTAAAATTAGAGAAGTAACAATGCTTCGAGTTCAGTTTTAATGGATGTTTTTAATGATAACTCTTCGAATTCTCTACTTTTACTAGGAAACTAACCTAGTTTCAGATTATTTACTATTCATCTTATAGTTCTCACCTTTTATGAAAGATTTTACTTAGTTTAGTTTAGTTTTCTAAGCTTAGTAATAATCTATCTTTTAGTTCTTTATTTTACCTTATACTTTTACTTAGACTGTTTTGATTATTTAGGCATAGTCACATTACAGCCTTTAGTTTTACTACTTTTCTCATTTTCTTCTACTTAGTTTGTTTTGCTTACCAAAATTTAGTCCTGTTTCATTGTCAAATCCATTTCCTTATGGTTTTACTTAATTTTATCAGCATTATTAGAATTATTTGTAATACATTCTACAAATCTCTTCAAATCTATTTTATACCTAGTTTATTTTAGGGGTTTTTAGGCTCAAGGAAAAAGTTGAAGAAAACTTTAGTTTTAGGGACAATAAGTTTACTTTTTAGGCTGAAGGGCATTTTTTAGTGTAAATCACAGAATGATAGTTGTAACTATCATTTTCTGTTTACATTAAAAATGTCCTTCAGACTAAAAATCAAAATTGTTGTCCTTGAGATTAATTTTTTTTTGTAACTTCTTTCTTGTGGCTATTTTCCTGTTTATTTTACTTACCTATGTTTAGTTATGATGCTTTTATCTTCGCTTTATTAAGTATTTCTATTTAGTATTTTGCATTCTTTTTTTTATGTACTACTCTTATTATTAGTTTATTGTTGTCTTTTGCATATACACACACACACATGTATATATGTATGTATACGTAAATATATATGCTACCTTTTTGTATTTCACCTTATCTTTGTCAATTTTATTTACCGCTCATATTATTAGTTTTTTTGTATTTTTCATATATGTATGTATGTTTACATATGTAAATATATATTTATACACATATATGTGATGGTCTAACAATCGCTATTAAGTTTTTGTTAGTTATAGCTGACACAGTTGATTGCATTGTATTTGTGTTACTGATGGGATGTTTCTAGTGGATTGATGTTGTGGATTCATTGTTATTGGTTCCTTAGAGTGTTTATATAATTGACTACTTATGACATATTGTTTGAGAGGTTAGGATTTTTTTCGACTTTTGATATGTTATGATGCTTACATGAATATTCTCGTTTCATGGTCTTTTGTTAATTTCATTTTCATTTGGACTCTAGTTTATTTTTATTTTATATTATCATAGACTCTAGTTATTAGGCTCGGGAGGGTTCCTTTATTTTCTATGTTGTATGGGTGTATAGGGTAAAGCTACCTTCCAGGCTTGTTGAAAGCTCATTTTTTATGTGTGAATAAAAGTATACAAGCATTCTTTTCAAGTGGTGAGCACTCATTTTATCAACAAAAGAAAGCTCAAGGAATCATAGAATAACGCATAAAGAAATCTTTGGAAAGAAATATATATCAAGTAAATCACAAGGATAATATGAAAGAACGGATACTGCACAATGAATGAAAGCATAGGCCCCAAATAGTTAAATTAAATTTGTTATTATCGATGAATCTGAAAAAAATTACAGCTGAAGCAAGGCAAGAATTATAACGACCTAAAATTTCACTATTTTGATTTGCGAATATTTAATTAATTTGAAATATTCAATATATAAATTTTATAGTGAAAATAAAAATCTTTTAAATGATAAATAATGATGAAATATTTTTTAAATTTTGTTTACAAAAGTATATAGTTCGATGAAAAATAGAAAATGTGATTGGAATTCGTTTTTCGAATTTTTGATTTTTCATCGGCTAAAAGTTATCGATAATCAAAATAGCATAAGTATGCACATTTGTAAATAAGTTAAAATACGGGTATATGTGGGTATTATTGTATGTATGTATAAAGTTTATATATATATATGTGTGTGTGTGTGTGTGTGTGTGTGTTTACACCTAAGTATACTTAGTTTAAAGTATATAAAAAAGTATAGGTCGCATCATTAGGGACATAAGTACATTTAGGTACTTAAACATGCCTAAGGCATGTTTGCATATGAAAATGGAAGGGGAGACAAGCTTTACATGTTAGGGGGAAAGGAAGAAACATGCTTGATGATGTGTCAACATGGTAATGGAGGTTAGGTACCTTGGGGTAAAATGGTAATTTGATATATGCACTTAATATATATAACATTTTCCTAACACTTCCAAAAAAATTCATTCACTTCCACTACCATTTTCTTTACTTCTTTCTTCTTTAAAGCTTTTGAAAAATTAGTCATGGCTTCCATTCATAATTTTAAGTTTTAAAATTCGAAGTTTAAACTTTTAAAATGATTGCAAACTATTTAATCTCCTCCTTTTTATTTTAAAAACTTCTTCATTTTCCTCCCCTTTCATTCGGCCATAACTTCCTCCATAATACCCCAAATCAATATTTTTTTTTCAAACTGTATAGAATTATAGTGTCTACAACTTCATTTCAATTACTTTTTCAAATTTCGAATATTATTAGGTCAAAATTACATTTCTTTCTGACTTATTTTTGGATCCATACTTTCAAGCCAGAAAATACCACTCCTTCTTTTGATCGTATCTCTCTCAAAACAAATCGAAATTAAGTAATTCTTTTGTTCAAATTGTATTGAAAGGAATTTCCTAAAAAAAATTATTTCTATGACTTTTACAAATTTCGAGAGTAACATGATCAAAAATCATTGAGAAGATTACCCATTTCTGAGTGATTTTTTTGTGATTTGCAAGCTTTCGATGAGTAATCTTCTTGCTTTAATTTAAAGATTTAATCTTTGTTTAATTTTAAAATTTGTAGTATTATATATATTAATCTTGTTAAATGTTTGGTTTAGACAAATGCTGTGTGTTTATATATATTTGGATGCTTGGATGATATATTATATTAGACTTAAGTTGAATTTTGAACGTTGTCATTATATGTAAAGTTATTAATTTGCTTCATGTATATGGTGTGGTATGTATGTTTGTGAATGGATATGGTATATGTTGTATGCTAAAACAAAAGCTAAGGACCAATTTTCTAGTAATGGCATCCATAGCGATAGTCATTATAGATGTAGTTTGCTTAAAAATCCGACTTTTACAAAAGTTCATTTTCATAGTTAAAAATGTTTTTAAAAGTTTTATAAACTTGATAAAAATGTTTTAAAATGTTTTAGAAAGCTACTTTAGATTTAAATAATTAGTTATTAGTTAATTAAGTTTAGTAATTAGTAATTAATTAAGATTAAACAAGGTTCATTAGTTTTAATTATGTGAAGCTTAATACTAATTAATTATCTTTTAAAGTTAAGAATAATTTTCATTAATTATTAAGTTAATTAAAATTTTAAATTAATTATTAGTTAAGTATATAATTTATTTATTGATTAAATAAATGGTTTATTTATAAATTAATTACTAATCAAGTTAATTATAAGTTAAGGATATAATTAAAAACTTAATTAAGATTTTAATTATTTTAAATAAAGGTTTATTTTATTATTTAAGTTTTTAATTAAATATTAGTTAGTTAATTAATTGAGATTTATTTTTGTTTTTGGCAAAGCCAGCGAGGTTGACTGGACCCCTACCAGTTTTATTGCATAACAATAAAAAAAAGATTCAAACAAGCTTTGAATCAAGCTAGAAGGAAAACAGAAAAAGAAAAGAAAAAAAACATAGAAAACAGGGCTAATGAGACCAACCATGAATCATGACATCAGGGTAAGGTCTAGTGCTCCTCTTCAATTGCATGTAAGTTCTTGTCCTGACTTCATACCAAAGTGTTTCAAGATTTTTCCTCTGATTCTCAAACACAATAGCATTCCTTTCTCTCCAAATCACATCCAAACATATTTTCAAGTAAACAACCAAAACTCTTGCCTCATCATTCCTCCATCTTGTTGCTTTATAAATTATAATCCAAACAATGCTAGAGTTCACAGAGGTTAAAATACAGCCCGTTTTACAACTAATTCTATTCATCATGAAAATTAAAGTCGGGCATTCAAAATAAATATGATCAATTGTTTCCTCACACAAATAACAGAACACACACTCAGTGCAACATGCCATACCATACTTGTTCAAAACACTCCTAGTCATCAAAGCATTGCTTACAACCTTCCACATCATCAGATTTTCTTTAGGCACAGTGTCTCTTGTCTAGATAACAGGGAACCACCTAGCAGCAGGCAAGGGAGCAGTAGCAGATAAATGTTAGTACACGCTATTAATAGAATGAGGCTTCAGTTCCCATGTAACAGATACTGGATGATTAGCAGAGTAGAAAATATTATGAATAACATTCCACAGCTGCCCGATCATCTGATTGCTATTGTATGGCATCTGCATTATGCCTTCATTTAAGAAATCATTAGCCTTAGCATCACAATGAGTTCCAGATTATTGAATCAGTGAATTTTCACAAACTTTGGATAGGATCATGCCCTTACTCACCCATGGATCATGCCAAAAACTAACACCAGTATTAGGATTAACATGATAGTGTATCATTGGAAGGAAAACATCCCTAAGTTTCAACAGATTTCTCCAATTCCAACTGCAATTCTGTGGTATATCCATACACCAAAAATATCCATTCTTTATATTGAATTGCCATGTCCATTTAACCCATAAACTTTCTTTCTTAGCGATAAGGTCATCAAAGTGTTTACTAAACGCAGCAAGATTCCACTTCCTAACATTTATTATACCAAGCCCACCCTGTTTCAAAGAAGACTCAAATTTTGAAAAAGAGCAAGGCAACAACTTCCTATTGTGAATACTTCCAGTCCAAAAATATCTATTCATGGCAGACCTTACTAGCAGCATAAGCTTAGCAGTTAAGATAAGAGTACGAGCCCATTAGACTAGGGAACGAAAAACAATAGATTTTATAAGAACAAGCCTTCCACTTTGAGACAAATGTCTATTACCCCACATAGACATGACATAAGTAATTTTATTGAATAGGGGTAAACAGTCTGCATTGGTTAATTTTTTAGTAATTAATGGAAGTCCGAGTACCTCATATTAGAAACCATACATGTGAAACCAAAATGTTGATACAATGCAGCAGCATGAACATCACTGACACCAGCAACAAGCATAGAAGATTTTGATTGATTTATTGATAGGCTAGTCATTCGGTTGAACGACTGCAGTGCCTCCAATAAACCACACAAGGAGGAAAACTCAGGCTTGGTAAACAACATAACATCATCAACAAACATAATAGAAGTTATTTGGTGGTAGGAGCACTCTGGTTGATACATGATGATCTTTTGTGAATATTTAGTTTTTAGTATAACAGTGAAGACTTCCATGACCAACAGAAATAAATAAGAAGATATAGGATCGCCTTGACGAATACCTTTTTTACTTCTAAAATAACCAACAGGCTACCATTTATAACAACAGAGAAGGAAGGTGTGGATATGCACACATAAACCCAAGACACAAAGATTTTTGGAAATCCCATCATAGCCATAATCCCAACAAATAGATGCCCAATGAATAGAGTCATATGCCTTGGATATGTCAATTTTAAGAGCAGCTGCAGGAGACACATTTCCTTTACTATAACCATTTAATAACTCTTAAGCAAGGAGGACATTGTCATGTATATTTCTGGAAGGAATGAAGGCAGCTTGGTTGTAAGAAACACCAGTAGGCAGAACACTAACAAGTCGAAAGCAAGAATTTTGGAAATACATTTGTAAACAACATTACAACAAGAAATAGGCCTGAAGGAGGTCACACTGGAAGGAGGAGCGACTTTTGGAATTAAGGCAATGTTAGTGCAGTTGACTTCCCCCAGTAATTTGCATTTGTTAAATAAATTATGTATAGCTTGACAGAACTCATGGCCAAGCACACTCCAAGTTGATATGAAGAATGTAACATTGAGACCATCAGGCCTACCAGAAGATTGTTGATTCATAGAAAAGAGGGTAGACTTTATTTCTTCATCAGTGATAGGATTAATTAGTGTAGCAGCTTCCTGCAGAGATATACTTGGCATGACAAGAGAAGATATTTGGTCTAAATCTGGACAGAAACCATTAGAGTTGCCAAGAAGATTAGAGAAGTAATCAATAAACGCTTTGTCAACAGAATCAGCGGTTGAAAAAAGAGTTCCATGTTTGTCATAAATACTAAAAATATTTTCTCTGGCATGTTTAACCTTTAATGAATCATGAAAGAATTTAGTATTCTTGTCTCCTGCTTCAATCCATTTGTAGTGAAGTTGTTGCCTTTTCATATATTCTTCCAAACTTAGAGCATAGTTCACCTCCTTGAATAATCTTCCCTCCTCGGCAGCAGCATTCACATCTTCAGGATGCTCCATCATATTGTCTTGATATATCTTCAGTAGTTCCTTCAGGGTGGTAGAAAGCAGGCTGCCAGTACCAAACGTGGAAGAAGCCCATAATTTGATCGCTTGTTTGATGCATTTTAACTTCCTGTAAAACTTGAACATAGGATTACCAAAGCAATTAAAGTTAGTGTTAACTTGAGAAACTAAAACAAGAAACTGGTCATGCTTAACCCAAGCATTAAAAAATTTAAAACTTCTCTTTTCTCTTCTTAAATGGGAACCAAGAGACCAAATCAAGGGAGAGTGGTCGGACAAGATGGGTTGAGGAAGAAAAATATACAGGGTAGGCCAAAAATTGAGAGATTGAATGTTACAAAAAGCATGGTCAATAGTTGTAAAAGTTCGAACACCACTACGGCTTCTGTTGTTCCATGAATATTTTGCTCCTGACTTGTTAACCAAGATTAAATCAGAATCAATTATGGCAAGATTCAGAGGAGCAATATCTCCGGAAAGAAGAGGAGATCCACCAAATTTGTCATTAAAGTCAAAAAAAGAGTTGAAATCTCCCAAAACGACCCAAGGATGAGAATTTTGCCTAAAGGGAGGCAAGGAATTAAATAAGAGATTCCCGGATGAAACAGAGTTATCAGCATATACAAAGGTGATGTAGAAGGAAGTTTGAGTTTGTGAAACAAGGACATGAAAATGTATGGATTGTCTTGATTTAAGAATTGGAGATAGAGTCCACACAGTTTTTTTATTCATAGATTAATTATAGAGATAAGAGGGATTTATTTCTTCTCTATGCAGAAAGAGCTCTAGTTTTAATTTGCCTAAGTGTCAGAGACCGGGGGGAGGGATGATCAGGGATGGAAGGATTAGAGGAGGAAGGTTCAGGAGGTGGGACAGGTTGAGGAACAAGGGAAGGGATGGTTAATGGCCAACCTGGTAACTCAATTGAAAAATTATAGTGTGAAGGTTGAGTTAGTTGTACATCCACATCAGATATGTGCATGGAAGAAATTAATTCCTTCACTTGTGTCTCAAAGGAAAAGCACCAGTTTCTGTCAAAATCTGATACAAGGGTATGACCATGTTAATGCACAACAACAGTAACATTACCCACTTCCTTATTACTGCATACAATTTTAGCATTTATAGGCAATTGCTGCTCCACATCATAAGTATTTTGAATTGTTTCTTTACTTCCAAAGTCATTACCATCAACAATGCTAACATTATTCAAGGAAGAATCCTTATAATTTACCTCACAATTCACATCATTAGTAATTTCACCTTCCTCCATATCTAAATCTTCCAATATGCCTTGTTCATACTCATCAGTTTGAAGCAAGTTATATTTGTTATTAGTGGTTACAGTACAAGCTTATTCAACACTGTGAATACTATTCCCTACATCAAGATTGGTTATGTTTTCCTCATTTCCATTTGGAGCAGATTTTCCCTTCTCACTTGGCATTTTCAATATAGTGACTTCCACTTCTTCTCGTATAAATCTTTTTTTTCCTCTATTGTTATTAACTTTTTGCCAGACTTGATTCACTTTGACTTCCTTGGCCACCTTTTTACTTAACTTCACTTTGTTCTGTTCTACTTCACTGTATTTTTGTTGCACATTATTTTCACATAGATTAGCATTTCCTTCACCAGCATCTTTCTTGCAACTAGCTACCAAATGTCCAAATTCCTTACATATTGTACAAATTTCAGGTTTCCACAGATAATCAACATTCACAATCTGATCTGAACCATCAAGCAATTTAACTGTAAAATTTCAGGTAATTCATGCTTTGGATATACTTGAACTAAACATTTAGCAAATGAAATTCGTTCAAATTTTTCGGTTGAAGCATCCATACAAAGTAGCTTACCAACCCTTGAAGCTAACCAGTTAATGCCCAATGGCGACCAAGCATACAAGGGAATATTAGAGAGCTTAATCCAGACAGGAATAGCTTTGATACTACTACAACTGTTGCCAATATTCTCATCCCAAGGCTTCACAATAAAAAGTTTATTCTCCATCACAACTGGATCAGATTTAGATATCTTATTCCTATCTTCCTCATTAGTGTACTTGAATAAAAACAGGAACCCATCTGATTTAACAGTAATAGAGCCCTTTAATTTCCATGTCTTCTTCAGGAAATACAGGACAATGGAGTAAGGTAGAGGATTATCAAGAAAAAAACCAACAAGGAAATCTTTCCACATTGTATTTCCAGCCTTAACAACTTCAACTGGAGGCACAATAGCATCACCATTAAACACAAGTTGGATGTCACGTGGAACATATTTACCAGCATTAATGGGTTTGGCCTTGAACAGAGAGTTCCAAGCAAGGTATGTAGTGGATTGTGGGGGCAGAGAAGGAGATGAGAGAATCGGAGCAGAAGGGATTGGAAGAACAGTGGAAGCTTCAGCATGAGGGGTAGAGAAGGAAGGGATAGTGACTGGACAGGGGATAAAGGAAGGGACAGAGACTGGCAGGGAAGGAAAGGGAGAGGAAGAAGGAGGTACAAGGAAAGAGGATGAAGGACAAGGCTGATGCGAAGTAGAAGGATGGGATGGGTCGGCGGGAATTGAAATTAAAGAAGGAGGGGTCCCCATTAAAAAAGAAAAAATTTATTTTCACGTTTAATTGAAATTTATTAATATCTAATTATTTATGAAGGTTTAAATTATTATTTAATAATTAATATAGGATTAATTAGGGTTCAATTATTTATTTAATAATTAATTATTGTTTAATTATTTATTTAAGATTTAATTATTTCTAAATAGTAATTAAATTAAGTTAAAATTTAATTCAGTCCAATTATGGTTTAATAAAGGGTTTGACTTTTAATTATTTATTTTAAAAGGAATTTTAGGTTTCAAATCGTTTGTTTTCCTAAGAATCAAACTATTTTTAAAAGAACATCTTTCCAAAGATGGTTTTGAACATAAGGGATTCGAGTGTAGATACTATTAAGTAGTCGAACAACTGTGAATGAATTATAATATTGATTGATTGAATTGTTTGGACATCTGATAGCAGAATAAATCCTCATTATGCTATAATGTAATGATTGTTTTTGTGAGGACGTGTGTTCGTAGAATAAATCTACATTCTGCTATAAATTGTTTAGATTGTTTGGACATCTATTTAGCATGACAAATTACCATCCTGCTTTTATGTTATTTGGACATGTTTATACTAGTTAGTTTATATTGACAAGTTATTTCCTAATTCGGATATAAAGTATATTTACATATATATAGCCTTATGTAAACAAAATTGTTCAATGACATGAAAGTGAGATTGACACTAAATGGTAACTTAAATAAGTACGGATGGGATTGTTAAACCTCTTTTGTAAATTATAAAGTATGGTTTTAAAATTTGCTCTTATTCCTTAATCAATTTGGGATTTGAGAGTTTATAAAAGATTTTCAAGTTATAAATTTTTTTTATAAGGTATTTATAAATGATAACTTGTTTATAAATTTTTTTACTAAATTAAACGATTTACTTAAAGCGATTTAAAATGAGATTTTGTAATGTCAAAGATATTTTATGAAGGAAATTTTATAAAGAGTTTTATATATGGAAAGAGATTTATAAATCATTTTAGAGATTTTAAAAAGAAGTTTAAGTCTAGTTTGAAGATTCGTAAGGACGTTAGAAACATGAAGTGAACATATAAGAAGAATTTTTATTAGGGATAAGTGAATGGGTTTTATAGTAAGTGATGTTTTGAAAAGGGAATTTATTGGCCTTTTAATATGGAATTTAAGAAGAGGGAAATTTCCAAATGTTTTTGGTAAATAATTATATTTTTAAAATAAGTAAAAATGTTTTCCAAGTATAAAAGGAACGTAAAAGTTTTTAGGAGTAGTGTTTTAAAAATATCTTTTTATCGAGTTTTGCAAATTGTTTTAATTAATGAATTATTAATTAATAAAGGCTTGGTATTTCCCATATTGAATTAATCCATGTTTGAATGTTTGTTTATCTGATAGTTAAATAACCGACTATCAAATCTAGACAAAAACTAAAATTTGGAAATATCTAGGACAAACACAGAAATTATATGGTACAGTTTCCATCGGTGGTGCTATACTGTAAGTATAAATTCGTTTCATTCTTCTAGGATAAATGATAATAAAATATGTCCACAAACGAGTAGGAGATGATCTCTGCTCTTTCTTTGTCTATTTATTTCCTAAAGTACTAGGGTTGAGTTTACTGAAAACTATCGGAAGTTGTTTCGAAGAGATCGGGATCAGATATGTTATTCGAAAATCACTTCGATCCAACTCAAGCATTTCGTCTTGAAGACATCTTAAAGAACGTGGAATTGAAGATAGAGCTTTGAAGTGCAAGGGCTATTTTCTATTAATCCTAGAAGGGATTCCCCCAAAAGGATGTTATACAAGTAGTGCCTTTGGTTTCTTTCAGCCCGAGAACGAACATGTGTGGATGAATGCTGACATTGCATATCTGCTCGAAGGGCAGTGTTAGCATTCCAAGATAGTCTGCTGAGAGAAATGGTAAAAGCGTTGCCTCAAGCCTCGCAACTCAGAAATGGGATAAACATGGTACATGCAGCTGGGCTATGTGGGTCGCACCCATTAGGGCGCGTCAACACTTTCAAGACTATCATATTATGGATTTGGTTGTGCATGAGAGATCTCGATAAAGGTTGTGAACAACCAGGGTGATGACATATTCGGTACCATCCAACTTCAAGGGTAGGTCAGTTCTGTATTGGCATGGGTTGACCAAGTTCAGGGTCTGACCCCAGATACATTTTATTTAAAGGTGTATTATACGGAAGGTAGTCCCTTACCTTGCTATTGTTGGAGTCCATTCTCCAATAAGTGCCATGCGGATTTGATTGTATACCTATTATGCTGGAATTTAATAGTTTAACAATTTGGGCTATGATTAATATGTATTTGTATTCTAGACATTATCATTATATCACTGTATTTTCTCTCAAAATATTTTAGTCATCGTAAAATAAAAACCCGTTCGTGTTTATGTGCGGTGTGGCCTTACGAGATACCTTTGATTTTGAAAGTGTTTTACAAGTTACAATGATGTTCCTTGTGGTTTGAGTTTCTCGCGCTGGTTTTACCAGACTAACTCGAGCTTTGTTTTCCTGTAATGCTTGAGTTAGCCAAAGCATATTTTCCAAATTTAGCTGGATTCATTGGAGCTTTCATGTAACGAGCTGTGTTCTCCCAGACGTATTCACGTGTCTTATTTCTTCCGTTGTTTTGTTTTTTTATTCCTGCCTGTACTTGTCAGCAATTGTAAGGACATGCTGTTATAACTGTCCAAGCTGATAATAGGTTAGTGTATTATGATGTTCTGTATAATAAAGATGATTTCTTTTTGTAAAGACTTGTTTATACTATATATTAGTCATCACATTTTTTGAGATTATGTTCAGTCTTTTATTTCTTTCATCCCAAGTGACATGTCTATCATACGCTTAAATGATCAACACATGAATACCAAGGATGTATTAAGTGTTGTCTTTAGGTGTAAGAAAGGTAGATCGTTAAAACATGGTATTAGAGCTTAGGTTGAGCGAACACCAAGGCCTTGTGGGGTTAACTCATTTGAGATAGGGTAAGTGAGACCCTAGAACGAGTTAGAGTATATATATTAAGTGCATATTTGTTAGTGCTATAAAATATTTTATATTGTGTTGATTTATCGATCGAGTGGTTTATGAATTTTAGTCGAGATGTGGGGACCACATTGTCGATAGGGGTTTCTAAACACTTAGACTAAACAAATCGTCATAGTATCATTTTTCAAATTTGGTAAATGAAATAATTTTACCTAGGATATATTTTATATATAAAGAATGATTTTCCAAATTTGTGTGGTATGGTATAATTATTTGAAGTGTAGTTGTTAGGAGATAATTGTGAAGAACCATCTCCTTGACTCTCGATAATCGACACCTAATACATCCATGGTATCCACGTACCTTTAAATCCAAGTGCCGTGGAGGCAGATTTTCAAGGATAAAGTAAAGAAAAAGTTAGAAACAAAAATTCTCACATTACGTTAAAAATGGATAGATGGTACATACAACCACCCTTACCAGGTACATCCGAGTCTTTTTTGCACGAACTAACCCAACCAAGAATAGTTATAACTGCATGTTCCCATAATTTGTTGGTATAAACTTAACTTAGACATAGTGGAAAAATAAAATATATAGATAGATAGACATCCACATCGGGTGCTCCAGCTTTATTGCTCTAAAAACCTCTTTTGGCATGCTCTTCCCAAAATAATCCAAACAGAATCCTGACCACTTGGCTGCTCGAAAAAATAGGGCACCTAAAGTTTAAAGGAAAAACAACATAAACTCCGGGTCAGTCATGTGACTGGTGTGAGACCCAAAATACGTTGTTTGAAAACAAAAACGTATCTTATAAGACCACGCCACACATAAACACAAAACGGATTTTTACCTTATGATAACCAAAAAAAATTTACGTAAAAATAAGAGATATTATTTTTAATGATATATCTTTGAAAACATTCGCAAGTGAATCTATTAATCTTAGCCGAAATTGTTACATTATTAAATTCCAACATACTACCTTGTAATACAAGTCTTTCTACATCCAAAATCTTACAGGCTCTTATTGGAGGATGAGTTTCCATACGAATGACCAGGTGAAGGGACTACCTTCCGGCTGTACATCTCTAGAGGAATGTACTGAGGTCAATAGAACATCTACACCTCTACCAACATAAGACCGGCCTACCTTTCTAACTAGATAGTACCGAATATGTCATCAGCCTTGTGACGACCCATATTTCGGAAGGTTTAAATCAGCAATAATCCATACATGTCCAACTTAAACAATCCAAAACGTAAATAATCAATGAGGTTAAATAAAAAATAAGAAAAGAAGAATAAAACAAACATAGAATCTCATAGCGGAAACGATAAAATATAATAATCAAATAATAGTCCATGAAGCTGTTTACTATACATTTGATTATAATCTCTATGCATTTATCAGAGCTATATATATACATCAGGGATAAACAATCAATATAGTGCAATAGCATGATGCGGGGGATAATAATCAATATACCAAAATACTTGCCTTCGTCCTCCAAAGAATAATCTTCAATATGCTAAAAAATCAGGACTGACCCAAGTGTAATAAAAAGACAAAACACTCAATTCAGGACTAAAATTCTCTTATTTAAGTCAAATCAAAATCAAAAAATACGAGTGCAATAACTTAAGAGATGTTACGGGATTTTCCATCTCTTAAGGATCCGTCAAACTATCAATATATAATAGTTTACGCTATAATAGATAATGTCTGTTAGTAAAATAAACATGAAAATAGCGCTAAGGCTTTACATTGATCCACCTTTACACATTTGTACAGTTCTAAACCAAAATCGTAATTGACTCGTGTAGGGATAAATATGACAAGGCACGTGAGGCAATGTCCAAGGTAGGATTCTACCAGTTTACCCTTTCTAGCTGGTCGTAACCCATCCGTGGCTGACCGTGACAATCAATCCGAACAAAAGGTGCACCCATCGAGTCAAAAACCACAATAGTAATACGAGCGATCAATGTTGCTAGAGGTAACTAACCTCATTGGCCAGACATAGGCTCATATTTTAGTCATTTTAATTATGAAACAAGTGTGAAGGTTATACATCATCGTGCTCTTACTTCATTCTAGTAAACGTCTCCAATTCAACGACTACATTCTGGATATCATCCACCGCCTAACACAGTTGTTAAAGTGGTTCCAATATTGACAAAGAGTATGCCAATAAGAGGCCTCGGTCTCTTTAACAACCAAACGTCATTTTACACACCAGTTGGTTCTTTTACATTTCGAAAACAGTTCGTACTTGATGTCAAAATATCATATCTGCTTCAAAATCAAATCCATTTCGGAATCATCATATTTACTCAAAAATATATAGTATCCATTTCAAAATCATCATATTTGCTTCAAATATCATAATTTACTTCAAAATATCAATTCAGTTGATATATTAATTTCACTTCAAAATTTTGTTTCGAATTAAAACTTTGGTTATAACTTCGCTTCAAACCAAATCGTATTTAAATCCAAGATTTACATATAAACATTCCAACCTTTTTACCAGTTTGGACTTTAAGAAAATAGTTTAATAGAGTTAAATAGTTAAAATAGTTTAATGGAAAATAGCTTGAGTATTAAAAATGGTTTATATCGCAAAATAGTTTGGTAAAATCAAATAATATGAATATTTAAAGAAGATAGATTTTAAATAGTATATACTAGAATAATTTATTTGAAAAAAAATTCGAAGTCAAACTGATTCAATTCTAAATTTTCCAATTCAAATCAACTTCAATTTCCATTTTGATTTAGTCGATTCAATTTTGATTTCAAGGAAAACTTTTCTTCGATTATTAAATAATTTTGTTTACCAAATTTAAATTTCAACATTTCGAGCTCCAGTTTAAAAATAATTCAACTACCATAAATTCAATTTTTATTCCTTTAACTCAAATTATTTAAATAATTTCAAAACAAATTTTTTTAAATCGTTTAATTTAACCAATCCGGTGTCCGTATATAATTTTCTATCTTATGGCCAAGTGAATCAATTATTTCAATTTAATTCAGGGATGGATATAAGTCATTTCAACCCAAAATAAATGCCATAGGTATATATCATTTCAACATATTTATTAATTTATTCGAAATAATTCAATTTACAGTTTTATGTACAGTAAATAATATACAGAATGATAAAATGATATATCGAAATAAATAAACATCCAAATATCAACCACTAGTATCCGTCACAACCTATCATCCAAACAATCAATAAAATTCACAACAATTTCATAATTATCAATATCGGGTATTTTACTAGCAGTTAAATTCTAATTTAATTTAACTATCAATACAAATCCTATCGATAAATTCAGATGTCAATTTAAATTTATCCAACAATCATCAATAAATTTAGATTACTTCACGATATAAATTTTACTAACACAAAATATAATAGTCAAACGGAGCGTATAAACACTCACCTTTGTTTGACTCAGAAAAAATTCAAACTAGCCAAATCAATATGAAATCAACTCCATAGTGTAGAGCTTGTCGATACGGTTTCAACACAACAATCTGCATGCCAATCCGAGATCATACGAATAGATACAAATCATTAAAGATTAACATTTATAATTCAATTTGATATATGCTTAAATCAGGAAAATTAATCACCTAATTAACGAATAGTTCAAGCTTCGCTCTGATCCACATTCCCTAGATCGTGATTGTTAATTTTCTTATAAAAGACAAATCGCCTAAATCCTCTGCCGCCATGCTTGGGGCCGTCACCCTCACGTGCCACCACTTAACTACCGGAGTTCCATCACTTGCACGCGTGTGTGCTCAGATCGATAAACCCTAGCAATCGCATCGCATTCACCCTTCCTCCTCACGTGCATCATCATGTTCATGTGCCTATAGGCACTGCGCTGCCCCCAGGTCGCGCCACGTCATTTTTTTTAGTCAGCTATGGATTTCTTTTTTTTTATTTAGGTGGAGGCAGTGATTCGAAAAGAAGAGGGAAGATAGGTGCGGGATAGGGATGAGGGCTTGAACGTGATAAGGAGAGAAATTATAATAATAATACTAATAATATACAAATAATGTTAGAAAATATCAAACCAACTAGCTCACGAAAATTTCGAACACCAAATGACGAGCGCCGCCATGCGTTCATAAAACTATACCCTCATTACGGACATAATGGAACTAGTTTCGAGGTCTAATTTCATAGTATGCAGAAGATAGCTATTCAAAATCAATTTATCTTAATTAAATTCCGAAATGAATTTCTACGCGTTTCAAGCTCGCACGGCCAAACAGAAGTCCGATCGCTACGAAAATTGAAATCCTACAATAATTCACTATTACGGATCCGATGAAACTGGTTTCGTCGAAATCTAAGATTGCTGCCAAATTGGCTATTTTTAGTCTTTAATTAAAATATAAAACTTCCAATTTCTATTTTTTTACCTTTACCCAATTTTAAAAATTAACAATCTTCATTGTTGCTTAAATAAAATTTAAATCAACTTTCGATACCATTTTTATTCACATTAAATCCAAAATTCATATATTTAAATAATTTCCAATATTAAATTCTAACAATTTAATTATCAATTGAATCACCATATTAATAAACAATTCAACAATTATTAACAGTCATAAATTTTCAAATGAATTTAGTTAGTTATCAATAATTATTTCCATATAAATAATTCAACACTTATGATCCAATCCTAATTATTGATTGTAATTATATTTCAATATAAATAATTCTAAATTTTCAAAATTGTTTATTTTAAGATTTTATTCAGGTTCATATCCAATAATTATATTAATGAATTATTAAATTTTATTTCAAACCATTTTTATCCAATAATTATATCAAATTCTATAATTTAAAATATTTAGAAAATACGGGTCGTTACAACCCTGGTCATTACCGACCTAATCGAGACGTCTCTTAGCATACACGAGAATAATTTAAACCCAAGCATCATAGCGGGTAGAAATATATATAGAAGGGGATTATCATACCCTAATGGTTGCGAACCACATAGCCTTGCCGCATCTACCCTATTTCGGCCATTTTCGGGTGTGAGGCTTGAGGTAACTATTACCTTTTTCTTTGTACATTTCACTTTGAATGCCACATCGTCATTCCATCGATTACTATTGACTTCCACAAACATACAACCTTCGAACTCATACGTCACAGAGAAGTATGTTAAGCTAAGAGAAGTTGCCTTCTCCGTCATCAAACAGATGTACATTTATAAAAGTCAATGATGCAATCTCAAGAATGCAGTGTCAGACATCCCTCCATACAAGTTTGTTCTGGGACTGTACGAAACCGAAGGCACTCCTCCTACTACCATTAGTAGCGAGTAGTCCTTAGATTGGATATTTCATAAAAATAAACTACCATGACTCTATGTATATTGGGAGTTTATCCCCAAATGATCAACAAACAGTCCTTCATTATGAAAATCCCAAATATCATATCCATATCTTCACCTCGAATACGTAAATTGGCTCGATGTGGTCTTCGGATAGGAATCATCCAGATCCGACCCTGGTTCCTTTGAAACAATCATCGATAAAAAGCTGTTCTTGTGAATAGAAAATCATTCTTTAATTGATTTAGTTCTTTTTATCAAAAATCGTTTTTGGAGATATATTCCTTAAACATTCTTCCCGATATATATGGAATCATTTAACCTCTCTTATCACTGCTTTTTATTTCTTATATACTTTTTACACTTAACTCATTTCCGACATTTCGACATTTTCTATCCCTCACCCAGAGAAGAGGCCAGGTGAGCCAAGGCACTGGTTGCTCCTAAATATCTCCTTAGTTTAAGCACCTCACATCTGGATCTCATGAATAGAAAAATCTAGTCTACTCATCGGTTTTTAGAGCCCAGATTAAACCACTTAATTATAATAGTTTTTCTTTAAATTGTTTATTTAAATTCATTTCAAATAAACTATAAAACTTCTAAAATTTATTTAAACACTTAACTATCCGTTTGAATTTTTTTAGAAAATATTTGGAAAAGAGTCGTTCAGTTTAAAACTATATTTCAAACGTTGTATAAAAGTGCCGCGGAAAGTGCACTTTTAAGCTACATTAATCAAAACGACTTTTTAGTATTTAAAAATTCATTTTTATTACTTAAATCACTTTTAAAACATTTTAAAAGATTTTTAAGATTTATTCCATTGTTTTAAACAATTTTAAAACATCATTTCCAAAGAAGTCCAGTTTTGGATTCCGAACTACAAAACCTTATTTTTTTCTAAAACTAGTTTTGCTCATATTTCAAAATCTACTTATCAAAATCTTGATTTTCTTTCTTCATTGGAAAACTATGGATATAATAGTTTGAAAAAATTTAACTTGAAGATTTCCGAGCTATAATCCATATTTTACACTTGTTTGACTTTTATGGCGTGAAATCACAAACATCGTTATGCGACGCGCCTATTTTTGACTAAATTTTCAATTCTCATTCAAACTTCACCAAAACACTTTTGAATGTGTATAAAACATTTCAAACTCATTTTAAACCATTTTTAAAGAGGTTTATCATTCCATATACACATTTTTTTATTAATTTAAGGAAAGTGATTTCCATTGTGCTTATCGATGTGTATTTTCGTGACTTGCATATATTCAACATTCATATTTAAAACACCAAACTTGATGATCAAACCATACTAAACATCCCTTGAAAACATCAAATCATCATCCAAAAATAAAATACTATAGTTTAGGATTTTTTACCTTGGGTTTTAAACGATTTAATTAAAAATTTGTTATAGCTCCGATACTCGAGTTTCGAAGCTTACTATTCTTCGGATTTTAGCTTGTAGATGCCTCAACCAAGACTTGAAAATGCCAAGTGGTGCACGACCTAAGGTGTAGCTCAGGTTATGCTCTGCCTATGAGGAAGTGAGATGGAGTTTGTAAAGAACAAGGAGAAAAGTGGAGTTTTGGGATCGTTTTGTGGTGTTTTACTATACATAACTATATTTTATAATTTAATTTCTTTTTGAAATAAATTTTGACATTATTTCCCTTAGGGTGGAAGCCACTAAAGTGGAAGAAAAAACTTAAGAATATGAAGAAGAAGAAGAATGAAAATGAAGAGAAGATGGTAGGATATTTATAGGAAAAGAAGAATATAAAGGAAGACGTGTACACATCACCATTTCAAGGCTTCTCCTACACACCTCCCATCCTCCAAAGCATGGCTATAGCTTCCTCCCATGTACACATCACTTCCATCTTCTCATGTGTGTAGATGTTGACTTATAAAAGCTTAAGGAGTAAGTTTGCTTAAAATATCTTATATATTTTATATTATTTTCTTATACTTGATTATTTCATATATGTATGTTTATGTGTATGTTATATGTACACATATGTACATGTATATGTGTATGTAACATATCTCAACAATATTGCATAACTTCCACATGCCGTATCATTTCAAATTCTTTCGATTTTCGGTCATATTTTCTCTTTTAATTTAATATACATATTTTTGTAAACAATTTTGAAAATAAATTTTCTTATCATTAGTAACTAAAAAATGATCATATGTTATTTATAAAATCATTTAAATTAATATAAATTATTATTCACAAAATTATATGTGTTATTGATAAAGCTACAGACCATTTATTTAAAGTGATATATTTACGAGTCGTTACAGACTCTCCTCCTTAAAATAAATTGTCCTCGAAATTTTTTAGAAAAGTTTGGAAAAGAATCGTTCGATTTAAAACTATATTTCAAAAGCTATTTAAAAGTGTTGCGGAAAGTGCTCTTTTAAGCTACATTAATCAAAACGACTTTTTATTATTTAAAATTTCATTTTTATTACTTCAATCACTTTAAAAATATTTTAAAAGATTTGTAAGATTTATTCCACAGTTTTAAACAATTTTAAAACATCATTTCCAAAGAAATCCAGTTTTGGATTCTGAACTACAAAACCTTATTCTTTTTCCAAAACTAGTTTTACTCATATTTCAAAACCTCTATTTTCTTTCTTCATTGGAAAACTATGGATATAATAGTTCGAAAATTTTTAACTTGAAGAATTCTGAGCTATATTCCTTCTTTTACACTTGTTTGACTTTTACGGCGCGAAATCGCAAACTACATTACGCGACGCGCCTATTTTTGATTAAATTTTCAATTCTCATTCAAACTTCACCAAAACACTTTTGTATGTGTATAAAACATTTCAAACTCATTTTAAACCATTTTTAAAGAGGTTTATCATTCCATATACACGTTTTTTTATTAATTTAAGGAAAGTGATTTCCATTATGCTTATCGACGTGTATTTTCGTGACTTGCATATATTCAACATTCATATTTAAACCACCAAACTTGATGATCAAACAATATTAAAATTCCTTTGCAAACATCATATCATCATCCAAAAATAAAATAATATAGTTTAGGAGTTTTCACTTGGGTTTTAAACGATTTACTTAAAAAATTGTTATAGCTCCGTTACTCGAATTTCGAAGCTTAATATTCTTCAGATTTTAGCTCCTAGATGCCTTGACCAAGACTTGAAAATGCTAGGGGGTGCATGACCTAAGGTGTAGCTCGGGTTATGCTCTGCCTATGAGGAAATGAGGCTGAGTTTGTGAAGAACAAGGAGAAAAGTGGAGTTTTGGGATCGTTTTGAGGTACTTTACTATATATAACTATTTTATAATTTAATTTCTTTTTGAAATAAATTTTGACCTTATTTCCCTTAGGGTGGACACCGCTAAAGTGGAAGAAAAAGCTTAAGAATATGAAGAAGAAGAAGAATGAAAATGAAGAGAATATGGTAGGATATTTATAGGAAAAGAAGAATATAAAGGAAGATGTGTACAGATCACCATTTCAAGGCTTCTCCTATGCACCTCCCATCCTCCAAAGCATGGCTAGAGCTTCCCCCCATGTACATATCACTTCCATCTTCTCATGTGTGTAGATGTTGACTTATAAAAGCTTGAGGAGTAAGTTTGCTTAAAATATCTTATATATTTTATATTATTTTCTTATACTTGATTATTTTCATATATATATATATATATATGTTTATGTGTATGTTATATGTATGCATATATACATGTATATGTGTATGTAACATATCTCTACAATATTGCATAACTTCCACATGCCGTATCGTTTCAAATTCTTCCAATTTTCGGTCATATTTTCTCTTTTAATTTAATATGCATATTTTTCTAAACAAATTTTGAAAATAAATTTTATTATCATTAGTAAATAATAAAAATGATCATATTTTATTTATAGAATCATTTAAATTAATATCAATAATTGTTCACAAAATTATATGTGTTATCGATAAATCTATAAATCATTTATTTAAAGTGATATATTTACGAGTCATTACAGACTCTCCTCCTTAAAAGAAATTTGTCCTCGAAATTAAGATGAGAAGAAAATTGCTCAAATGGAAATATATTCGTTATAATGAACATATACAAAAATATGGATAAGTGACTACACTACATGTTGGAGTTAAAATTGGCCACCAACACCCAATTATAAGTGAAAGCACCAATATCCAATCACAGATCACAGATAGAGTATAGATAGAGGGTATAATATGAAGAATCACCAAAATTAAAATGAATGCAAGTAAAAAGGACAAGATTTATAGTGATTCAGCTAACTCTGGCCCACCTCCAATCTAGAAAATTCCCTTTTATTATACTAAAATTTTATTACAGTTACAATCTGGAATTTCTGAATAAAAAAGGCAGAGTACCCTCTAGGGAAGATGAAGAGAAACAAAGTGAAGATCCCCTTTTCTAAAGCCGCTCCTGCTGTACTTATAGGCGAAACTCCAGTTATAGGGCCTCCTTATCTATATGGCCCCACCATAGCACCTCCTTACCTATATGGGCCCACCACAGCGACCGTCGAGCCTAACTCATCTATCTATGCCAACCTGAAGTAGTTTGTATGCTGCCTCAAAGAAAACTCAATGCCGACTCGAGGCAAACTTGATGCTGGCCCAAAGTAACACGTATGCCGGCCCCAAGTGACTCATCTCCATAGGCACCCCAAAGACCAACCTGTAACCGACCTGAAGTAATCTCCATAGACGATCCGAAGTGAATCTATAGCCAACCCTTAGCCACTCCTTATGCCAACTCCTAACCATTCCTTATGCCGACCCGAAGTGAGATAAACACTGAACCGAAGCATGCCCACTACCATCGACCTGAAGTGATACAACCTGGACCTTATGCCGACCCGAGGCGATGTCTACGCCGACCCAAAGCAATATGCCGACCCGGAAGTAACTCCTTATGTCAACCCCTAGCTAAAGAAATGCCGACCCGAAGCCAAGCTAATGTCAGCCCAAAGCGCTCCCATATGTCGACCTAATGCAACCAAACCCTTGTCGACCCGAAGCCAAAGCAATGCCGACCTGAAGCCAAACTAATGACGAACCAAAGCCAAAGCAATATCGATCTAGAGTGAACCAAAAGCCGACCCTCGAAGTGATATTACCTCCCTCCTATGCCGACCCAAAGCCATGCCTGTGCCGACCCGCAGCAGATGCCGACCCGACCCGCAGCAGATGCCGACCCGACCCGACCCGACCCGAAGCAGCTTCCATCCTTGCAAAATCCATATTATGAGTGCTCTGCATTGTTTATCCATCAACTATGATGAATCCTGGCTTCATATTTATATTGATTATCCGTAATCGATTGTTCATCCAAACCAAATCCATAATATTTCATTCTCCATTATAGTGCAGTCCATTGAGTTAAATCCGTTTGTATACTGCCTTGCCAAAAAGCGGGTTAGCACTTCCCTCCCAAAACATGCCTTCTGATAGGAAGACATGTTTTGAATTTCCATAAGTACAAAATCCAAAATCCGTAATCCATTGATCTTTATATTGTCCAACCTAGAATCCAATCCATTGCCAATCCAATTCCTTGATCTCTATGGATCATTAGCGAAATCCATGACTGTTCCAAGTCGGTTTACAATTCTAAATCAATCCCAAATCTATTAACCCAATCCACGATCTCTTCAGATCATTTTATTCAAGTCCGGGACCACTCCAGGTCCTGTAATCCAAATCCGGGACCTTGTCGGGTCCATATCCAAATCCGGGACCTCTCGGGTCCATACCTAAATCCGGGACCTCTCCGGGTCCATATCCAAATCGGTGACCTCTTCGGGTTTATATCCAAATCTGTGACCTCTCCGGGTTTATATCCAAATCCGGGACCTCTCCGGGTCCATATCCGAATCCTTAGACCTCTCCGGGTTGTTTTATCCTACTCTAACCTCGACTCTCCGATCGAGGGCATATCCATTGTTTTGCTTCTTCGGCCTTGACTCTCCAGTCAAGGACTTAATCCTTGACGCCTCCTACTCCAGCCTCAATCCCTAGTCGAGGAATATCCATGGGGTATCCTACTTCGGCCTCGAACCCCAATCGAGGACTTATCCATGGGGTATCCTACTCCAGCCTCGATCCCTAGTCGAGGACTTATCCATGGGGTATCTTACTTTGGCCTCGATCCCTAATCAAGGACTTATCCATGGGGTATCCTACTCCGGCCACGATCCCTAATCAAGGACTTATCCATGGGGTATCCTACTCCGGCCACGATCCCCAGTCGAGGACTTATGCGTGGGGTATCCTACTTTGGCCTCGATCCCAATCGAGGACTTATCCATGTTCGAATCCATCCAGTCGCTCTCCGACGAAGGGACTCATAATTCACGGTTATTGCCCCATCTCCTCTGTCGGGACCATAACCGTGACCTGTGTTATTTACCACAGCAATGCGGATCCAAGTGTTTAAAGGTTCATTAATTATGGTGGTTTATCGCCATCTCAGAGCATGCCTAAGGACCGTTCACGATCTCGTACATATGTAAGCGACTTAACCATTTTAATGTAGTATTTATTATTAGTTATTTAGTTCATGCTATCAAGAGATAATGACCTGTTCCATTAAGCCGGGCTAGCTCCGATTTGCGGCAGATGATGGTTGCTCATGTTCCATCACCGCTATCCATTTCCAGTCGAAAGCATCCAAATCCATGCCTTAGTTCCATGGGGAGTTGTTCTAATACATTTTCCTTGGTTGGAGTTTTCCCTTGGTTGATCCAATCCACACATCTAAGCCTGCTAATTTCCACCTGAAATCCCAGGTTCCAATTTCCAACTATTCCAGCATACATAAGTGGTCTCCAATTGTCATTTCCATCCTATCTCCAAGTCCACGAGGGAATCCGAGATTATCCTCCTACCTTTTCAACATCCTTTCCTACATAGTATCCATCACCATCTCCATCTCGTCTCTGACAATGAAGATTGAGGTCTGATTAGCTCCTAAGGAAGCCTCCTGACTTCCTTCATGATGACTCCTCTCTGTTCTTTGTCTCCTTATTGATTGCCTAACCATTGCTTCCAAGATCCAAATTGCCATGCTTCCAGATCCAAGATCCTAACCCCCAAATCCCTGAGTGCAAGCATTCTCTGTGAAAGCACCAAAATGTTGGTGTCAAAATTGGCCACCAACACCCAATTATAAGCGAAAGCACCAATATTTAATCACAGATAGAGTATAGGTAGAGAGTATAATATGAAGAATCGCCAAAATTAAAATGAATGCAAGTAAAAAAAGACAAGATTTGTAGTGATTTGACTAACTTTAGCCTATATTCACTTAAGAATATTGCTTTTTTATACTGAAATTTGATTACAGTTACAATCTTGAATTTCTGAATAAAAATGGCAAAGTAGCCTCTAGGTGGAAGATGAAGAGAAACAAAGTGGAGATCCTCTTTTCTGAAGCCACACCCGCTATACTAATAGGCGAAACTCCGGCTACAGGGCCTCTTCACCTATACGGGCCCACCATAGCGACCGTCGAGCCTAACTCATCCATCTATGCCAACCTAAAGTAGTTCGTATGCTTTCTCAAAAAAACTCAATGTCAGCCCGAAGTAAATTTGATGTTGGCTTAAAGTAACACGTATTCCAACCCCAAGTGACTCATCTCCATAGCCAACCCGAAGACCAACTTGTAGCCAACTCGAAGTAATCTCCATAGCCGACTCGAAGTGAACCCATAGTCGACCCTTAGCCACTCCTTATGCCGACCCCTAGCCTTTCCTTATGCCGACCCAGAGTGAGATCAACACTGACTCGAAGCAAGTCCACTACTACCTACATGAAATGATGCAGCCTGGAGCTTATGCCGGCCAGAGAGAATGTCTATGCCGGCCCAAAGCAATATGCCGACCCCGAAGTAACTCCTTATGTCGAAACCTAGCTAAAGCAATGCTGACCCGAAGCTAAGCTAATGTCGACCCGAAGTGGTCTCATATGCCGACCTGATGCAACCAAACCCTTACCGACCCAAAACCAAAGCAATGCCAACCCAAAGCCAACTAATGATATTGGCCTGAACCCAAAGCAATGCCGAGCCAAACTAAGAGCAAACCAAGACATGTTCTCATGGACACATTCAAACATATGAGGGATTTTTCTTGAAGTTACAGGGCACATATTAAGTGTTAGTCAGTCCAATGATCAATCCTGTAATGTAGAAATGTTGCATATGGAACTAGAGAGATCTACTGCGTTGAAGGAGGAAGTTGATAAGCTATTGGTAAACAACTTCATCCAAGAGGCATTATACTTGAAACCGGTAGTACATCCCATAATTTCTAAAGGACAATGAAAAGCGGTGGACATGCATTGATTATTCAGATTCAAATAAAGCATGCCCGGAAGTCTACTTTCCGCTTCTATTGGATCGACCAACTTATGGATGGAAGCACCAGATGTGAACTATTGTTTTTCATGGATGTGTATATCGGCTATAATCAGATTGTGACGCATATCCCAGATCAAGAGCATACATGTTTTATTATAGATTTGGGCTTATATTACTACAAGTTGATGTCATTAAGTGTGAAAAGCACTCGATCTAATTACCAGCGTATTGTAAGGAAGAAGCTTATGGAATAATTCGAACGGACAATGGAAGTCTATATGGAATATATGTTAGTAAAGTAAAAAAAAATCAATAGATCACATAGGCAATGTTCAACGTACTCCAAAAGTGCGGAATGAGATTGAATACATTGAAATGTTCCTTTGGAGTCGCGGTTAGAATTTTTAAGGTTCATCGTGAACTCTAGGTTTCATCTTGAGCTCTAGGGGCATCAAAGCTAACCTGGAGTGGATTAAGGCTTGGAGAGTGGTTATAGCCCTACGGACCAGAAGCGAAATGCAGAGGCTGAATGGTGAGGTTGCTGCTTTGAGTAGGTTCATCTTCAAAGCAACTAAAAAGTATATACCATTCTTTGATGCTCTCAAGAAGGAAAATGAGAAGTTCCTATGGACGGACGAATGTGAAGCTACTTTTTAACTACTATTGGACGTCGCTGGAAATCACCAATTTTATCAAAGCCTTCAGAAGGAGAGGATATGTACATCTACTTGGTGGTATCAATTTAGAATTAAGAGCAGCATTGGTGCATAAGGAAAGAAAGTTCCAAATGTTGGTATATTATATCAATAAATGGTTCATAGGCATGGAAAAGCATTATCCTAAACTGGAAAAACTTGCCGTTGTTTACTAATAGCATCAAGAAAGCTACGGCCATGTCTCCTGACTCATCCAATTAGAGTGATGGACCAACCACTTTGGCTAATATGACATCACCCTAATATCCGATAAAAAGGCCAACTTGTCATATAACAATTGTATTAAAAGATAAATCAAAATTATCTTTCGATGAATTTAAGATTTAGATTCATATTTAGAAAAAAATAGATGGAAAGATAATATAATAAAAATATGGGACAAAAATTAAATCCTCTTGGTTTCAGACTTGGTACAACCCAAAATCATCATTCCTTTTGGTTCACACAACCAAATTTTTTTTTCTGTAGGTCTACAAGAAGATGAGAAAATACAGAATTGTATAAAGAACTATGTACAAAAAAATAAAAAAATATCCTCAGGTTTCGAAGGAATTGGAATTGCGCGTATAGAAAATTAAAAAAAATTGATTTAATCCATTGACCCGTAAGAAGTGGTTCAACCCAGGTAATACGTCTAAGAAATTATTCCATTTTACGTACTCTCCGCTAGATCCGAGAATAGCGACATGAACTAAATGTCCTGTCCAAGCCAAGGAGCTTACTCCAAAAAGTCCTGACAAATGATGATTGAGACGAGATTCGGCATTTTTGAACCAGGAAACACTCGGTTTCCATTTAGGTTGTAGGTGTAACCAACTCGCTATGAAGGATATAGCAGAAAGAAATAATAAAAAAAGAGCTTCGGTATAAAGATCTTCGTTAGTGCGTAATTCAATTGTATACCACCACTGATAAACACCGGAATAAGCGATATTTACTAGGCCGGTAGCACCTCCTCGAGTAAAGGAACCACTTCTTAGGCCGGTTGACCAAAATGAGGATCCCAAATTGCATGAGCAATAGGTCTCACATGTAAAGGGTCCTGTATCCATGACTCAAAATTTCCTTGCCAAGCTACATGAAACAGATTTCCGGACGTCCATAGAAAAATTATTGCTAACTGTCCAAAGTGAGAAGCAAAAATATTCTGATAAAGACGTTCCTCAGTAATATCATCATGACTCTCAAAGTCATGTGCGGCCAAACCAAATACGACGAGTAGTGGGATCCTAAGCTAAACCCGGCTAATTGTTCTCTGATAGCACCTGCTCCTATAGAGATTTCTCGGTTTCGAAATGTCTCAAAGCCTTGGGTAGTAAAAAAAAAGTGGGATGTTGTATTTCCAGGATTGGATTTCATACTCGAATAAGCCTCGTAATCGTAGGAAAGTAGGTTTTTTAGCTATGGGCCTAGCAAAAGAAAAATTTAGATTGGTTCCTATAAGATTGGATCCCCCCTTATAAAATCGGACGTGAAGGTTTCCTCTCATCCGGTTCAAGTAGTTATACCATATAAAGAAGGGAGCTTCTGAATGATTATTGAAATGGATATCGAGATTAGTCAGTATAAGATTTATTATCATCTAAGAAAGGAAATTCAAGGATACGCTTTAGTGAACTAGACTGTTGAATTTACTATCTGAAATGATAAAGCGGAGGAGGACATGTTCGAACTTTCTAAATGAAAATTGTACGTACATCGCATATCCAACAACCATAATTTCGGAGTGCAAGTAGTCCTAGTAACTTCGGAAGATCAAAGGATTTGTTATTCATTGAAACTTGAGTTATGTACCATGATTAATGAAGAAGAGTGTAAGATGCTAATCGTGGGACTCAAAATAATGAAGGAGTTGGTAGTGCGGACAATACACATATTTAATGAATCCCAACTGGTTGTTTACTAGGTGAAGAAGGAATTTCAGGCTCAGGTTGCACTACTTGCTCTCACCAATCGAATGTGTTAGAACTACTCGATGATATCGAGCACTATATAATTACATACAACCCAGTAGAGGAAAACTTGAATGTAGATTCATTAGCCAAGTTGGCTCGCTTTGGTGATTCTCTTCGGGATTCTCATTAGTCGAAGAGAAGGAACGAGCGACTAAACTCTTGCGTAAAGTATTGCATTAATTACGTCATGTAAGATGGAGTATTATTTTTGAAGGGATTCTCAACCCCTTGATAAAGAGTTTCGACAAGGATGAGTGAGAAAAAACCTTGAGGATGTTCATCAAGGAACCTATGGAGATCACAATAGGAGCCTAATTTTCCAAAGGATGTACTTATAGATATTCTGGCCAACTGTCAATTAGCATGCAGTAGAATACTCGAGGAAATGTGAAAAGTGCTACAGATTTCTAAAGATGCTTAAAGCCTATCCAACAAGCTTATGAAAACGGTTAACCTATAGCCATTTATAGCTTGGATAATTGGTATTATTGAAGTGTTAAAGATGGCTCGAGGTGGGATAAAGTATGCAATAGAAGAAGTGGACTATTTCATATAATGGGTTGAGACGGAGCCATTCATCACGAGCAATTCAACGGAAGTGGTCGACTTTGAAGTCAATAACATTTTGTGCATATTTATAGTAATATTGAAGATTATAATGGAAAACGGAACTCAACTCAAAAGTGCAGAGTTCTATAAATTTTATGCTCGATATTAGATTGGGAAGAGTTTCTCGGCTGTAGCACATCTATAGTCGAATAGCTGGTGGAGGCAACAAACAAGATCATAAAATCAATCATTAAAATGCTATTGAATCACGAAAATGGAGATAAGTTGATGAGCTGCCACCGGCCTTGTGGCTTTTTGGGCAAACCAAAAAACCACAACTGAACACACTCTGTTCTCACTAGCTTATAGAACTGAAGCAATAATACCGACCTGTAACACCATGTAATTTGGTGTTAGTTATTTAATAACTTAATTAATTGATTGATTTAGCTCTAAAAATGGAATTTGTGCAAAGAATTGAAAAAAAAAAAAAAAAAAAAAAAAAAAAAAAAAAAAAAAAAAAAAAAAAAATTTCATATTTGGATTTTCACAAACGGAGTCCAAATGAAGAAGTTATGGATGAAAAACGAATTCAGAACGAAAATAATTCATGTAAGAAATTAATGTTTTTAATTGATTGAATGGGGTCCATAGTTCGATCGGCTTAGTGTAGCGGTCGACCTAGGGCGGTCGACCCACATGAGGGGGTTGGTTGACAGCTCTTAAGGCAGCGGCTAGGTTTTTCCCTTTCCCAATTGCCCATATCTATTACATTTTAACCAAATGGTTTTTGTTGATTCTAGCGCCTATAAATACAGGCCTAACCCTTCCTTCTCTTCTCATATTTTTTTTGAATAAAGCATTGAAGCTCGGGCATTTCTTCTTCTCCACTTTCTTTCTGAATTATAAAATTAAGATATTTATTTCTATATTCAGACAAATTAGAGAAGAATAGAAATCAAATAATATGGAGAAGAGAAGAGAATCAACTATACATGTATTTGAGGTATATATATATATATACACACATACACATGTATGTATGTATGTATCTATTTCTCTCTCAATCCCAAATCTCTTCTCGGATCCGTAATTTTAATATATGCATATACCATTTTTATATATATTTATTGGATTAAAAAGGATTTGGAGAATCAAAGGCTCGACTTTAGATTTGGAGATTTGGATTGTCTTTAAAAGGTGAGTGGGAAATTTTATGTATTGTTTATGATTTTAAATCTATTACGTTGGCATACATTTGATTTTTATGCCTAAATCAATTTTATTTGTGAATTATAGGCTTAATTAGTGTAGAAAATTATTATCTACATATTCTTATTTTAGAGCTAATTTGAAATATGTTTACATTTAGATCTAGAAAACAGTCCCATACATTTCAAAATTTGAATGTTGTATATTTTTATTCGAGATCTGTACTTGGGTTTTTAATGGGATTTTTGGAGTATTGCTCAAATTGTGCTACATTGTAGATTTTCCATAGTTTAATTTATGGTAAACCTAGAGTGCTCTACTAGTTAATGATTTTTGGCACAATTTGAACCTAGAACGGGACTGTAAAAATTGTGTTCGTACTCCCCCAATTGCCTTCTATCGTTCCTCCTTCCTTAACAAGCCCAACTGAATCTTCATCCTCCTCCTCCTAAAAGTATCAGCCTCTCTCTTCCGTTCCTCACCTAGATAACGTCGTTATTCCCCGGTAGTAGCAGCCTTGCCTCCCCCTCGTGTTGGTTTTGCACTTTACATCTCACCCCACCACCACTTCAAATCTAAATCCTATTTTCATCCTCCGACCACTTCTTAGCTTAAGACGCATTTTCGCACTGCCTTTCCTTGTACCATTTTGGTCTCAACCCTCAAAGGCCACTTGCTGGACCAAAATGAGTAGAAGGTTTTGCCGCTTTTGAATTGGAAGAGCTACTCGTCATGATAGCATTTGCATCGATCCTCCGCTTTGAGACCTTTGAGCGGGAATATTATCCATGTTGCATCTGCCTTTTCAATGTCCTATTGGCATAGAATTTCGAAGGAGGCAATAGTTTGACTCGTTCAAAAGTGAAGGATGTCTTGATTAAGCTGACCAATGATGATCTCGCTGAGATTTTGGAGGCCTCCATGAAGAACATGGACTTGGATGATTTCGAAGTGACCGACTCAAAGATTTTGTAGCAGATCTTTTCGAAGGATGTCGGTGTTTGTAAGACAAATAATCTACGTCTGATTGTTTGTCAGGTTGTGTGCATCATCAAGCATAACGTCATCCCTATGATGGGAAGTTACGACCAAATTTATCACATGGTGCGGAAGACCCTTATGCTAGTATTCACAGTATCAACTGAATTAGACTCATACCCTTATTAAGCAATTTGTTGATCAAGGATTGGCACTCCATAGAGTCACTTTCGGCATTTTCACTCTCGTGTTTTGGTAATATAGGTGAACCTCCATAGAGAGACAGTTTAGTAGAAGGTTCTTTCTGCCATCATTTGATCCTTCCTTAGGAAGATGGAAATTCTGAAGCTTTCAGCAACATCAGCAGTGCCAACGGCATGAGATTGGGTGTATAGCCGTCATGCTACGACCATTCAAGAGTCGTAGCAATGGAACAATCTCTAACTGTGGAGCAAGGTATCTCGTAGTCTATAGGCATTATTTTAGGATTTATGGTATTATTGTCTTTTTCCTTACAGCATTTGTCCTCTTTCTTTAGGTTTATTTAGGCTGTAAAACTGTTTGTTGACCCTTGAAAATACACGCATGACGTTATGAAAATGTTTTTGTTTATTTTATGTGTTATTGTTTCTAGTTATGTAAACCGCTCTTACTTATGCATATGGAAGAAATAGTGTAAATATAGGAATCACTTAAAAGACACTTAACCAACAGCAAATGGAATATAAGACTGGAAATTTAGAATAGTTGAAAATTTTTGGGAAGGATATGATAAAGTTGTTTTGGTATCATGGGTCATTGCTCATGTTCCTTAAAAGATAATTTTTTTGGTAATTGGACATGATGACGTTTTTAAATAAAATGTCAAGTTTTATAGGTAAATGTTAGTTGTAGAATTTTTAGAATTTGTTTTATGCGTCTAGAGCATAACCGACTTCTGACTGTCCTGAAATTATGGATTAGTTTACCAAAAATTTTGAAAGTGAAATTTTTTCAAAAGCTTCTCTTTTTTTAAAAAAAGTTTCTAGGATTTAGTTATTTTTGGCTCCCAAATTATTTTATTAATTTTTGTCCGATAATTTGATTTCAAGGGAAAATGTGAGTCTAAATATTTTGGGATCTTATTTTTCAAATGACGTACAAATTTGAAAAGTGAGAAATCTTTTTGTGAAATGTATTATTCCGAAGGCCACATGTTAAGCATAGGTAAGAAAAATAGAGTTAGAATTTGTGGATTTAACAGTGCATTAAGATTGACGATGCGATAAATGAAAGCGGTAATAAGAGAAAAGCTATTTTAGCCTTAGAATTTCTATTTTCATACCTCGTTGATGACGCACACGAGTCTACTTTTAGACCCAATTTCATTTTAGAGCCTAAGAATAAGCATCCTCATGCGTTTTGTGTATGAAAATTTAAAGCAAATCCACGGCAGCGAGGAAATTTCCAATGTAATACGGGAATAGGAAGATTATGGGGTAGTAAGAATGTAAAATTCTCCATCTAAATTTCCTTTTCTGGCATAGGAGTATAATTTAGGAAGCACTTTTTTGACGTGTTAGATTTTTGGATGGTAGGAATTGGATGCAAAATTAGTTGCTTCATATTTCTGTTCGTAGAAGTGTAGAGGTTTTAGTTGAAATGGTTTTTCGAAAGCCGCATACATATAAAACTACCTATATATATAGGTTGTTTGAATCATATTTTTTCAAAAAAATTCATTTGTATAGAAAAATCCGATTTAAAATAATTCTACATACATATTTTCTATGTGGTGATGCAGTAACAAACAATGCACTTGTGCATGTTTGATTGCAAAATTGGTTGTACACTCATTGGCAGTGTAGTTTAGGAAAATTATGAGCCAAAACAATGACATTGGTGAAATTTCAAGGCCGAAATTCTTTTTAAGGGGGGAAGAGTGTAAAACCCCATAATTTGGCATTATCTATTTAATTAGTTTTTTAATTAATTAATTTTGCTCCAAAAATGGAGTTTGTGCAAATGATAGAATTTGACTATGAAACTTATACCACTATGTTTGTGGTGAAATTTTGAGCAACTTTCATATTTGGAGTTTTGCGATCGGAGTTTAAACGAAGAAGTTACGGATGAATAATGAATTAGAACGGAAATAATTTATTTCAGAAATTAATGGTTTTAATTAATTGAATGGGGTCCATAGGTCGATCCGCTTAGTGTAGCAGTTGATCTGGGGCGGACGATTGCTCTTAAGGCAGCGATTCGGGTTTTCCCTAGCCCAATGGCCCGGATCTATTATATTTTGATCTAAGGTTGATTCTAGGGCATACAATACAGGCCTAACCCTACCTTCTCCTTTCATATTTTTATGAACTATTCAATGAAGTTCAACAATTTATCCTTGTCCGCTTTCTTTCTAAATTATAAAAATAAGATATTTATATTCATCTTCAGATAAATTGGAGAAGAATAGAAATCTAATAAAAAGGAGAAGAAAAGAGAATCAACTATATGCATGTTTGAGGTAATTTATATATATTTGTAATTTTGTATCTATTTTCCCTCTTAATCCCAAATCTCTTCTCAAATCTGTAATTCCAATATATGCATGTACCATTTTTATGCATACTTGGATTAAAAAGGATTTCGAGATGAATCAAAGGTTCTAGTTTAGATCTGAAGATTTGGATTGCTTTTAAAAGGTGAGTGGCAAATTTTTTATATTATTTATGAATTTAAATCTATTCTGTTGCCATACGTTATTTTTATGCCTGGATTATTTTTATTTGTGAATTGTAAGCTTAAATTAGTGTAGCAAATTATCGCCTACATATTCTTGTTTTTGACCTAATTTTAAATATTTTTACTCCTAGATCTAGATATCAATCCTAAAGATTTTAGAATTTTAATGTTGTATATTTTTATTTTAAATCCGCACTTGGGTGTAAAATAGGATTTTTTTGATTACTACCCGAATTGTGCTATATTATAGATTTTCCATCGTTAATTTGTGGGAAGAACATCCATTTGATTTTTATAAATTTATTTACTTTTTCCATTTTTCATTTACAATGGCGACGTTTTATTTATCAAGGATTACCCATAAAAAAAGGAAAGAGTTGTGTAAAGTATAGCTTCATCCTCCGTAGTTTACGCTGCCTATTTCGATTAAAAAGAACTTATCCATTCCTTATAATTTCAAACGGAGTCAATCTTTCCTTTTTATGATAAACTAATTTATGGAAATCATAGTGGAAAATCTTCCTAAGGAATTTAATTCCAGCAAATTAAATATGGAAAGCATATTCTAGTAACATATTTATGACTAAAATATATTTGGTTACGAATATATAGTTTTATTAGGCAGTTTATATGTATTTATTGTGTTCATAAAGAAGAATAGCTTTTATTCATGCGTTATTTATGCGTAAGGTTCATTAGTTATTATTATAGTTAGGGAAGTGAATAGTTAGAATTAGAAAAGGTTGTCATTCATATTATCGGGAAATAAATTAGGAATTTAATTCTATTACTATTACTATGAAATAAAATATTGTAACCTAAACTAATGGGCAATTAATGGGAAATAATTGATGGTATTAAATTAAAAGTTAAAATTAATAGGGACAAGTGGATTAATGAGAATGATAAAAATGAAATAAATATAAAAATGTTACCAATTTGAAATTAATAATCATACATAAATATCTTAAGAAATGTCCGTTAGGATTTTATGACATTTTTAGCATTAAAAGGGAATTTATGGGTAGATAAGTATTTGAGGTAAATCTTATTATCTTAAATAAAAAGGGATTACTATGTTAAGTCCAAAGTCAACCTAAGATTGTATAAGTAAAGACTTACGACAGTTAATTGGACTTAGTAGGTTAGCGATGCGAGGTCAGTAGAGTCACTCGATGAAAGACTGCCCTTCACTTTGAGACTACTGGTAGTTGAGTGCACTTACTACTGATGTGAGATATCACTAATCCTATGACACATGATGACGCGAGAGATTGGACTTGCTTTCTTAATTGGAAAGTATTAAATGGTCTAAATTTGGAATTAGGAGTGGTGTGGGATATCTCTAAAAAGGTTTACTTCAGTGTTGAGGTATTAAGTGACTATTTTACAACCCTCCTCCCTATTGAAAGCAATAATCTAACAAGATTCCATATTTATAAGAGTGATATTGGATACCTCGGGAGATGTTTTCTTCAGGTTTAAGGTATTAAGCGCTTGTAAGGTCAGCATCTTTCCTATAAAAGAAGTATTAAGTAGCCCAATGAGATTTCCAAGCAATGTCAGCTCTATAGCACAAGCAAGGAGTCTGCTTTAGGGGTTAAATATAAAATGGAAAAGGCCTACCTATAAATAGGGTTAAATGGTCGGAAGCCTGCCTAGTCCTTATTAATGAGGTATTAAGTGGCTTGAATACGGTCTCTCACATTGCTAAACTTTAGTAACGGTACATGCACTAGTGGTATGGCTATTATAAACTATAAGACCATATATAGTGGTCAAAGGTCTCTGTAGTTAGGACTAATATACCAATAATGATGACGTTGGAAGTCCACCTTGATAATAGGTCTTAAATGACGGAGTCTACCTCAATTGAGATCTTAAATGGCAATGTCTGCCTATTTCTCTTTTAAAAGTATTGTGTGGCGAATAGAAGTTCGCTTCACATTTAGAAGTATCAAGTGGCTGATGGATATGGAATAATTGGGTGTTTGATAAGGCTTTGTCAGTGTTTTCTACCTTGGAAATGGGTAGGTAAGTAGTCTCATATGCAGTGCAAGGTTAGACTAGAATCGCTTACCTTAACAGACATGACAATTTAATGGAGACCAATTGGTATAAATTTATGTTATGGACAGTTTATAAATTTTCCAATTGCCAGAACATTATTCTGACCCCCTCCTCGTTACAAACCATAAGATGAATTTTGAAGAATAGGTCACTAGAGCTGGGTGTGTTTAGTTGTTGGAGAAGTCTTCTTCTCTCTCATGCTCGATACTGATGTGACAATCTGCTATCCAAGTAAAACCATTAATTCTACGGTCGTAGTCATAATCAGTATTCTTATCCTATTATTGTTTCTATTGTGAGTTTAGATTTCTATCAATCTTTGGCAGTGCTCATGCACATTTACAGGTACCAAATCCAATGATCTGTGCTTTGATGGACTTGAGTTTTGATTTTTGCAAAATTTAGGCTCATTAAGGTACGGGTTGTTACACGATCGAAGTAAAAGTCCCGTCTCACTGATGCATGCACTATGACCCCGGAGATAAACAAGGAGCTATTACTAGAATCCACCAACCTGTAGAGGAAAAACGATAGTATGCGAATTTATGGGTGGTTTCCCTCTAGAAAAGAATGGCCCTATAGTTCAATGTAAAGGTTTGAAATGGCACTATGAAGACTGGTAATTACATTTTGAAATGGGTCTTTTTGAGTATGAGGAACTTAGTTCGAATAGGGAAGGACCATATATGATAAGGTGGAAGCTTGAAAACAACATTTTCAAGCTGTTAACAACGGACGCAAACCCTATTTCATGGGTATGAAATAGCGAGCATTAGTTACTTTCCATTTTTAATCATTTTCTTTCATTTAGACATTCTTTATATTGTATTCAGCATAATAAAGCAGCATTCGCTGTTGGAATTTGAATGAACTTAACTTTTTGAATCAATTAGCCTAAATTTGTTAAGTCAAACTTTATGCTATATGATTAGTAACACAAACATGCATCATGTGTTTTGTAAATTGAATGTCTAGATACCTAGTGATAAGCACCGATGGACTCCTTCAAACCATGATTGGGTCGATGGAGTATAATTGAACTGTGGCCACATTGGATAATTCGCCCATATGCATCTAATCTTTAACAAACACCTAGAGATAGGATACATTGGGGATTGATACCCAAAGATAAGAATCCAAGACACCTATACTTGGAGATAATGTCGGTATATAATTGAATTTGTGTAGGTTTAATTTAAGAGAATTACATTGGTACTCGTGTAGACACGAGATGGAAGCCATTTAGATTCGGATAGAACATTACGTTTTTATTATGGATAAATAGAATAAGTTTAGCCGGCTGTAAATAAAGTTAAATAAAAGACAATGCTATGTAACAGTGGAAATAGTTTGTATGTATAGAATTACAGTAAATAAATGCATCACACAGATCATCATACACATGCCGATATTATATATAAGCAAACCATTACTGTTATATGTATATTCTCCTATAGGAACACTACATAGGTATAGAAAATGAAAGTACAATAGGAGTAAACGAAAAAAAATAGAAAAAAAATTCTTTCATTACTTTACTTTTAATTTGGATACAAAAGTTCAAGGGTAGGACCTGTACAACTCAATGGCCAATGTACATGTAAAGAGAAAAATTAAAACTCAAAAACTAAGGAAATAAAAACTTCTTCTTTCTACCCTTGTGGATCACTTTCTTATTCTACATCTTATTCGGCATGCCACCTTAAGGTGGAGTGTTCTCTTCGCTATTTGATGGCTCATCTACAGATCTAACGTGTTGCTTACTATAAGATTTTCTTCATACTGTTACAATACATATCAGTTTGTATATATAGGCAATATACAGTTGGGCTGCATAGCAGGCCCAAGCCCAAGAAGAAAATAAAAAATGATACAGTGATAACGTTGTAAATAAAACCATTATGTTCAGTATACACGAGACATTCCAATACTCCCCCTCAAACCAACATTAGGGTTACGCTCATGGCTTCTTCTCTCTGCGCCGCCATATAAAAAAAGATGATTATTGCTCAGATCTAGAGCAAAACTGCATGGATCTGGGAGATTTGATCATTATTCCATGTTCTTTCGAGTCAACCAAAGTTGTTGTGTTATTCTGAGCAAATCGAGTCATTGTCGAAGATGATTTAGATGATGGTTCTGTTGTAGTATGAGGGAAAGCCTTCGACTTTTGTTGATTGGACCCTTCAACTTCGTCTTCCTCAGTTGAGTTTGTGGTAATTTCGACCACCTTCAATTCGTCTCTGAATCTGATGAAGTTTTGTTTCGACAAGGCTAAGCGTATCTGCTCTTTGGTAAGCAAATGGTAAGTGATTTACCAGCAAATTTCCTTTTTTTATTTGTTCTCTGACAAAGTACAGATCAATTTCTATGTGTTTTGTCCTTGAATGAAGCATTGGGTTTGCTGACATGTATACTGTGCTTTGATTATCACACTATAATGTTGGTTTGACTTGCGATTTGATATTTAGTTCAAGTAGCAGTGACTGTATTCACATAATCTCTGCCGTTGCGCTTGCAACGCTTCTGTATTCAGCCTCTGTGCTGGATCTTGAGATAACAGATTGTTTCTTAGAGCACCATGATACAGGATTATCTCCTATGTATATGCAATATCCTGTAGTAGATCTTCGATCATCTGGATTAGTTCCCCAATCTGCATCAGTATACCCAGTTATATTTAGATGATTGCCTTTCTTCATTAGTAGCCCGTAATTTGCAGTTGCCTTTATGTTTCTCAATATTCTCTTTACTGCTTTCCAGTGATCATCTTTTGGTTTCTGCATGAATTGACATACCTTATTAACACTGAAAGATATGTCTGGCCTTATGATAGTAAGATATTGTAAAGCACCAACAATACTTCTGTATTGTTTGGTGTTTGTTATGTATTCTCCCCTGTTTTTAGATAAGTATAAATGGCTTATCATAGGAGTGGGCTGAGGCTTGGCATTATCCATTTTTGCTTTTTCCAATAGCTCCAGAATGTATTTTCTTTGACTGAGGATAATCTCTGACTTGGGCTTCCTTTTGACCTCTATACCTAAGAAGAAGTTTAGTGAACCCAAATTTTTGATGGAAAATTCTTTGTCTAGATATTGAGCAAGACATTTGATTTCATTGTCATCATTTCCTGTAATTATAAGATCATCAACATATATTAGAATGTAAATGTTTATCTTATTGCTAATTTTAATAAATAGAGAGTTGTCTGATTTTGTAGACTGATAACCAAGATTGATTAGTGTGGCTTTCAGTTTATCAAACCAGACCCTTGGTGCCTGTTTTAGGCCATATATAGCCTTTTTCAGTTTGCAAACATGACTTGTATTTTTCTTGTAGCCTTGTGGTTGCTCCATGTATATTTCTTCCCGTAAATTTCCATTCAGAAATGCATTATTGACATGATATTGTTTAATACTCCACTGATTATATAGAGCAACACTTAAGATGATTCTTATAGTAGTTGGCTTGACCACAGGAGAAAAGGTTTCATTGAAATCAAATCCATATTGCTGTGTGTAGCCTTTAGCTACTAGTCTTGCTTTATGTCTTGATACTGTTCCATCAGGGTTCTTCTTTAGCCTGTATGTCCATTTACATCCTATGATGTTTTTGTTATCTGGTGGATGAACCAATTCCCATGTGTTGTTCTTCAGTAATGCATTATATTCCTCATCCATTGCTTCCTTCCAGTTGCTATCCTTTGCAGCTTGCTCAAATGTTACTGGTTCCTCTAACTTTGATGTAGCGGTGTATAATTTTGGTTTAAAGATTCCACTTTTTGACCTTGTGATCATTGGGTGACCAGCTCTACTTTGTGGTGATACATCTGCACTTGTTTGATTACTGTTATTTTTTGACTGTGCTTGTGTGTTTTCTGAGTCTCTTTTGTCACCTGACTCTGTTTGTTGATTTGTATTTGCAGGAGTTTGATTGAGATAGCTGGGTGAGTTGGATGATTCATGACCTGGTTGATCTGACGTTGTGAGTTGTGGATCATCTCCCTCAGCAGTCCTTTGAATCACCTCAGGGAGGAAAACATCTCTATAAACAGGTATACTAGGTACAGAATACTTTGGATTCAATATCTTTTGTGTTGTTTTAATGCTTGTGCTTTTAAAGGGAAAAACATGTTCATTGAACACAACATGTCGACTAATTATAAGTTTACCACTTTCATCTAAACACTTATACCCTTTTTGATTACCTGCATATCCTATGAAGGTACATGGTTTAGACCTGAAACATAATTTATGGTTATTATATGGTCTTGTGTGAGGAAAGCATAGACATCCAAACACTTTTAGACTTTGATAGTCAGGCCTGACACTTAATAGTTTTTCTATTGGGCTGATTCCTTTAATAACTTTTGTAGGAAGCCTATTAATTAAATATACAGCATTATTAAAGGAATCAGGCCAGAACTTCAATGGTAATGATGCTTGAGCAAGTAGTGTCAGTCCTGTTTCAACTATATGTCTATGCTTTCTCTCTATTAGATCATTTTGTTCAGATGTATAGGGACATGTAATTCTATGTATAATACCCCTTTTTGCAAAGTAATTGCTGAGAGGTTTGTACTCACTACCACCATCTGACTGAATAATCTTGAGTTGATTACCAGTTTGCTTTTCAGCCAGTAGTATAAAGTGTATCACTACATTATACACTTCCGATTTATTCTTTAAAAAATAAATCCATGTATATCTAGAATATGCATCAATAAAGGATATGTAATATCTGTAACCATAATCAGAACAAATTGGAGCAGGTCCCCACAAGTCAGTGGCAACCAATTCTAATGGTTTTTAGTATTTGGTTAGTGAGTCATTGAAAGGCAACTTGTGACTTTTGCCCATTTGGCAACATGTACAAACATATGGTACAGTAACATTGTCAACCACAATTTTATTTCTTTCAAGTACTTGTTTCACAATATTTATGTTTGGATGACCAAGTTTGTAATGCCACAAATCAAATTTACTTCTACTTTCTTCATACTGACTCACTTCACCTATATTACAACATCCATGATTTCTTTCAGATTTGCATCTGTTTTTAATGTTGAATCTGTACAGCCTTTTTACTGCTTCACCCTGCAAAAGATTTTCATTAGTCAGAATATCCTTAACTAAGCAATAATCAGGATAAAATTCAAAGTATACATTGTTGTCTTTTGCAAACTGTGACACACTCAACAGATTTTTCTTTATTCTTCGAACTCTCAATAAATTGTTTAAATATAGTTGTCTTTTGCCATTAATACTGGTTTTTCCAGTGTGAGTGATATTAACTAACTCACCATTCCCCATGCATATAGACTGTTTACCTCTATATTCCTTATTTCCAAGATTTAAGTTGTCAAGATTATTTGTTATATGATTGGTTGCTCCTGAGCCTGGGTACCAGATTTCATCATGAATATGTTCTGCTGTTGCAGTTGTTGTTTGATTTGCTTCACCATTGCTGTTATTGTCTGATTGCAATTGAGCCATATTAACACCAGACTTTCCATTTCCCTGATTACTTTGATTCTGATTTGGTACATAATTGGCATTAAATCTAAAATAGCACTTAACAGCTGTATGACCAATTTTCTCACAAATTTGACATTTAGGCCTGTTACTGTTGTTGTTATATCTGCCTCTGCCTCTAAATCTATTAGAATTGCCTCCTCTTTGATAAGATTGACCTTGCTTGTTTTGATTCTGCCCTTTACTTCTTGAACTTGAACTATAGTTGATTGATAGATCTGTTTCTTGAGATTTCTTATGATCTATTCTTGCTTCATGTGCAAGGAGTGTGGCATGAACATACTGTACAGGTGGCAAACTTGGTTGTGATGATACAACTGCCACAACTGCTTCATACTCATCACTTAGTCCATTCAAGATGCTTAGAACTTTCTCTATTTCAGACACATTGTGTCCTGCTGCATCCAACATATTGCAGATGTTATTGACCTGTGAAAGATAATCCCTCATTGACTGGTTTCCTTTAGTAATATTCTGCAATTGCCTTTTATAATGCATAATTTTGGCAGCTGATTGAGTATTGAATATTCTTTCAACTGTAATCCATATGTCATTTGATGATTTGCATCCTATAACTTGTGATAGCAATTTCTTGTCAATGGATGATAGTAGCCAAGAACTTATTAATCTATCTTGTCTGTAGAATTTTGTGTATTCTTCATTGCTGATCATTTTGTTTTGTGAATAAGTGATGAATTTTGGAGGAGTGGGAATTGAGCCGAGAATGAAGCCTTCTAGTCCATATCCTTGCATAGCAGTTTCGACTTGTAATTTCCATAGGAGATAATTGTCTTCTTCTAAATGCACAGTGATTAATTGGCTTTGAGGGCTAATAATAGTCTTGATCAACTTCTCTGTTGCATCAGTGAGTTGTTGTGGGTTACTCGTATTATCAGATGTGGCTGAAGTGTTATCTCCTTCAGCCATGATTGAAGAATTCTGGGATTCAGAAGAAAAAACTGATTCAAGAGCACTTGATTACTGGCAAGAAAGGTAAGTTGCAGCCAAGATTTGGATGATGAGATGTTCTCTGACTATTCTTGGCACGGCAGTTGCTTTATTTATGTTCTTGATTGCTTTCTTGAATGAGTTTTCTAACCTTTTTGAGGTTTCTTGCTATGAATTTGCTTGATATTTTGATGAAAACTTGTTGCAATCAGAAATCTCAATGATTTCTTGATATGGCACCTGTTATTTGCAATATAGCAAATTCTAAAAAATAACCCAAATGATGAGATATCACCTGATGGGTTAAATTGTCAAATGATGAAATCTTTCTGATGACAATCTAAAAGATGAACTTTCACACTGACTGCTGCCGTTAGGCTTCTTTGATCGCTTTAGTTTTTGATATTTCCTCTCTGATTTGAGTTGATGATATTGCCTCAAGGCCTTCAGGCTCTGATACCATATAAGATTTTTGATATAATTGATCTTGTATATATTTGAGAGATTGCAAATGTAAAATGAAACAGAGATATTGTATTAATTGAATTCTTCAGACTGTTACAATACATATCAGTTTGTATATATAGGCAATATACAGTTGGGCTGCATAGCAGGCCCAAGCCCAAGAAGAAAATAGAAAATGATACAGTGATAACGTTGTAAATAAAACCATTATGTTCAGTATACACGAGACATTCCAATACTTACGCTTTGAGGATTGGGACACCTTAGGGGATGCTGATACAAATGTTGGCAGGGAGAAGATAATTGGCCAAAAGGTCAAATCAGTGCTTCAATGAAGGGCAGAGGAACATCATCGAGATTTTCTTATTTTACTTGGGCAAGCTTCGTCTTTGGCCTTCAAGAGTAGTAACAAAGGATGGACTTAGGCCAAATATGTCAGTGATGGGATCTCTTCTTCATCATTGAAGTCAATGGGAGGCTCATCACCTTCCAGTAAATCATGTATTATCTTAGTGTCAGAATTGGGAATGGACTTAAGAGAAGTTGTGACGACCATGGCTTTAGTAACAATGATTTCAACCCTAGAGCCCAAAGTAATGATAACAGTCGGTAATGGAATGAGAGAAGGTTGACCTGAAACATGTGAAATATGATGATATAATTTGATAATGGTTCAGGGGTCATTTGGAGCTTTTTAAATATTAAGGAGTTAATTGAAATACCTTCATTTGAGTGGCCAGAAAGTAGAGTCCTGAAGGCAATTTGCTCCTTCTCAAGTATATGAGACAATAAAGAGTTGGTGTGGACCAAAGCAACCACATGAATATATTCTTCAAAGGAGGAGGGCGCGATGGATGTAGAGGGTGCAGACATGGAAATGACAACGACCTTATAGACAACTACCATGACAAGTAAAGAAACCACCGAGAGTTCCTAGGATAGTGCAATTAGAGGAACTTCAGCTGTCTCCTTGACAAGTAGATCCACTGAAACCTTGACGGGGGTCTGTGAATCCTCCTCAATAATGTAAAAAAGCTAGCCCTCCTCCAGAGCATCTATACTATCTGCATCGAAGAATTTGGCCAAAGCGTCGGCTTCATTGAAAGCAATGCCCTCATTCTCTTTCTTTTCTCACTCCTTAAGATAATGGATATCTACAAGGACCTGAGGGTAAGAATTAGCCGACACTTTAAGCTCTTTTTTGAACATGTTTATGTAGAATTTGTAAATGGCTAAGTTGACCCACATGGTGGTGGACTCCTTTTCAGTTGCAGCTTTAGCCAATTAGTTTTTCAACTTAGCTATCATGGCCCTACCATCTAATTCTCAGATTCAAGCTCATGAACTTTTTGTACCTCGGCTTTTATTTAATATATTTCATTCTTGAGCTAGGCGATTTTAGCATTTGCGGTTGCAAGTTGTGCTTTAGTGATGATATTACTAGCTTTTAGTTATTTATTTTCTTTAGCTAGATAACTTGTGCAGATGTGAGCTTGTTAAACCTACTGGTCTAGAAACTCTATCCTCGCCTTAAGTGCCTAGATCTCTCATTTTTTTTCTTTTCATTTTCAACATTAGAGACCTTATCCTTTTCCTATAATGCCTCCTCTGCAACATTTACTTCACCCTTTAGTGCATCGATTATACTTTGGTAAGCCACTACAATCTTCTCTCTTTCAACAAGGAGGAGGTGATTCTTAGCGTTAATGACACTTAGCTTCATGGCTAACTTCATCCAAGCTCGATATATCTCAACCAGCGCATCACTGTTGGAGCAAGCACTTAATATATTATTCATTAGAACTTCACGTAAGTTATAATCAAAATGAATCCAAGTGAGAACGAGACTGGGGTACTTCAGCTATAGGGACGTTGGAGCCAAAGTGGAAGATAACGAAGTGGTGGTAGCCATAGACATTTTTCTCGGTCGTTGCTGGGGATCAACGGAGGATGTAGCTGAGCGGCAAAGGAGATCTTTTACTGTGATGGGGCCTGACGCGATAGTAGAAGCATGCTTGCCCTTTTGAGTATGGACAAGCGCAATAGACGTAGCTGGAAAAATGCAAGTAGTGGGAGCACGAGAAGAGGTAATCTAGGATGGAGGACTTTGCCTCGAAGGAGAAAGCCTTCTATGGGAATGAGAGCTCTTGGAGTAGTGGGGACATGATGGGCATTTAGAATGATACGAGCTAGACTAACGGGGTAAGCGTGGACGCTCTTGGTATTCAAGGTTATTCTCCCGACGCTCATCATCATATTAGTAGTCACTGCCTTTGCTCTTGCGATGAAAATTGTTAGAATAGTGGCATTCTCGAAGCTTGTAGGAATTGGAAAGGTATCTGAATTTACCATAGTATCTAAAATATAAAGAAAGCAGGATTTCCTACTGAAAATGGGTAAAGGAAGATGTGTGAAGTGCACGTTAGTGTGATCCTAAGTGTTATGAGTGTAGTGCAGTCATATCAAGCCTATTGACCATGCTCGATTAGAAAGGAAAAAGGAATGGTTATACCCTTGAAAGGAAGAAGAGTAACGGCGCTTATCTCATGCAACATTTCAATAACCTAAGGATGGTCAAAAATGAGGCATCGAAGGTCTTCGGACCCAAGTTCAAAAGACAGGCTAATATATTCGTCATCTTGGCAAACGGGGGTTGCTTCCTCGGTTTGATTATGGGTTGGATTGGGAGGTTCTTTAGGAAGCCTTCTCTTTAGGCCTTTGAATCGGCGAGTAAGGACGTCGAACTCTTCTTCTTCATCATCTTTTTCGTCCTCCTCCTCCTCTTCTTTTGCTTCTTCTTCGTATTCGCTATCTTCTTCTTCTTATTCAAACTATTTATCAATATATTCATTTTCATCATTATCATCATTGGTTACTCAATGGTGGACTGAAGCTTGGATAAGATCTTCCTTAGCTTGTGTAGGAGCATATGCCACAGCCTGTCAAGCGGCAAGAGCAGTGGGTTCATAGAAAACTTAGTGACTGTTGTACAGAAAATGGAAGTGATGATGGCGCAAATTGATTAGAAAATGAGTGGTGCTATGTTACTCATCTAGAATGTCTTGAAGTGAGCGAACATATGCCATAGGCCTTTGCTATCTATTTTCAAAGGTACAACTTCAACGAAATTAAACTGGTTAAGCTATTTCAAGGCAAATACAGGAGTTAAGATTGTGGACGAAGTATCTAGACATCCATTTCTCAATGAAGCTGACTGATCATCAAATGAAGAAGTAGTCTCCTCTATAGCGACTGCTTGTTTTGCAAACCGAACACTAATTTGGAATCATGGAATACTTCAAAGAAGGATATTAAAGGATTGGATAATCAACGCTTGAATTTGTAAAGGTATCTCATATCATCTAGCCTCGGTTCCCTTCCAAGGTGGTAGAAAAAGATCGTACGGAGGATGAAGAGGACTACAAAGGAGTTGGTTGCAGTTGTGACAGTGCGGGCCTCATTGTTTGCAGAACAAGGCGAAGGAACCGACCGAAGGTGTTGTGAAAAAAATGGCAGCACTTTGCGGAAGCTTATATCAACGGATCTTTGTCACCCAAATCACAAAGAGATAACTTTGATTAAAAATAAGACGGAATTGAAATTAAAAGCAATAAGACAAGATATTCCATCCAACTACCCACTTTATTGATTCACCAAAAATTTTATTTATAATTAATAGAACGAAGCTAAAATAAACAAAATACCATTGAATCAATAACCAAATTGAGAAAGGGAGCAAATATCTATATGGCTAAAATTGTTGAAGAAGAAGAACAAAGATGGAGAACATGGAATTAGCAAATATATTTTCCACCATACATTTACCCTCTTTTCTAGTCTCTATTTATATAATCAATTACTTAATGCCCAAGTTAACAGCAGATGGCAAGAAATAATTTGATTAGCCAATTAGAGAAAGAAATAAACATACCCAATATGCCTATTAATTAGGGGAAACAAAATCTTCTCTTTCTTTCTTTTGCATATTTCTTTCCCTCTATTTGTGATTTTGTATCACCAAAATTTAACACTCCACCTTGATGCAAAATCACACTCCAACATATCAAACATGCCATATCTAGATCTATCACAACTCCCTATATCTCAATCATACCAAATTACAAACTTCTACCACCGACTGCAAATGATGCATCTCTCACATGAGGTGCACCACACAAATCCGGTCTCAAAAATGTTTGTAATACCACAAAGATCTCCGTCTTGTCTTTGTGGATTTTGCAACTCGACACCCGTCTATCACTCGATCTGAGCTCATTACCTGATCACTATCGATCCCCCGAGCATTATCAACATGAAGACCCCTGTCCAAAATATGATCCTCAATGCTAGAATCATAAGCAGTGACCACATTAACCTCTCCACCTTGTTGTGGACTAGGTTCTTCAATCGTCACTTGCTTTCCTTAGTCAACTACAGAACCAACCAAGCTATAAAGGTTTCCTTCTTCCAATACTCCTCTCATCCTTACACGACCACCTTTCTTCACTCTCAAAACTCCACCTTGAGTCTCATAAGTGCAACCACGACGATTCAACTGACCGAGAGAAATAAGATTATGCGAACAAGTGGGTACATGTCTCACTCCAGAGACTTCTCTAACCACACCATCATGCATACAAAACCGAATAGATCCAATACCACAAATCGGTAGCTCTTCTCCATTGGCTGTCCTAATCATGACGACACTCTTCTCATAAGAAGAAAAACAATTCACATCTCTACAAATGTGAAAACTGGCTCCCGAATCCATCTTCCAAGGCTTATTTTCACTAAAGAGGACATCATAAGAAGCATCACTATCGGTACCTTCAGCAAAACCTGCATGTGCATCACTACTAGTATTACCGTGCGCAGCCTTTTTCTGATCTCTTTTATAAGCATAACACTTGCTGCGTATGTGACCTTTCTTATTACAATAATGACAAGTGATAACACATTTACCATTAGCATTCTTCTTCTTCCAAATTGTATCTTTCTTCGAGTCCCTTGCCACCATAGCCTCACTTTGAATTGATTTCATACCCAACCATTTTCTTCTAAGCTCCTCATTCAAAAGACTGCTTCAAACAGTTTCCAAAGAGATAGTTCCATTAGCATTGGAATTACTCAATGAAACAGCCAAAGTTTCCCAACTTTCTGAAAGCGAACTCATCAATAAAAGAGCCTGTAACTCATCATCAAAATTGACCTTCATATTTGCCAATTGATTTATTACATCCTGAAATTCATTCAAATGCTCTGCAACAGACTTCTCTTCATCTAATCTCAGTTGTACCAACTTTCGAACCAGAAAAGCCTTACTAGTAGCACTCTTTGACTCATATAAAGATACCAACTTATCCCACAAAGCCTTTGCTGATTCACAACTAGCCACATGATGGAAAACTGAATCATCAAGATATTGGCGAATCAAAGCAATCATCTTCTTATCCATCTTCTTCCATTTTCCCTCATCTACGTTAGAGGGCTTCTTTCCATCTCCATCAATCGGATCATGAAGATCATTGAAGTACAGAACATCCTTCATCTTAGGCTTCCAAATACCCCAATTCTTCCCATCCAAAATAGCCATCTTCGAAAACGAAATCATATCCGACATCAATAATTTTTCAATCCAAAATTACTCTAAGCTTTGCGATGATCTGTGCTCTGATACCAATCTGTTGTGAAAAAAATGGCAGCGCTTTGCGGAAGCTTATATCAACGGATTTTTGTCACCCAAATCACAAAGAGATAACTTGGATTAAAAATAAGACGGCATTGAAATTAAAAGCAATAAGACAAGATATTCCACCCAACCACCCACTTTATTGATTCACCAAAAATTTTGTTTACAATTAATAGAACGAAGCTAAAATAAAAAAAATACTATTGAATCAATAACCAAATTGAGAAAGGGAGAAAATATCTATATGGCTAAAATTGTTGAAGAAGAAGAACGAAGATGGAGAACATGGAATTAGCAAATATATTTTCCACCATACATTTATCCTCTCTTCTAGTCTCTATTTATATAATCAATTACTTAATGCCCAAGTTAACAGCGGATGGCAAGAAATAATTTGATTAGACAATTAGAGAAAGAAATAAACATACCCAATATGCCTATTAATTAGGAAAACAAAATCTTCTCTTTCTTTCTTTTACATATTTCTTTTCCTCTATTTGTGATTTTGTATCACCAAAATTTAATAGAAGGCTGGCACTGTCTTAGAAAGGCAGATACACTGGTTGCATCTGGTTTAACTAATTGTAGGAATATGGGCACTCTCATGTAGCAATAAGAGCCTAACTTCATCAGAAGGAATGTCATTTTATTATAGATTCGTTGATGCTCAATGGCAGATAGGTGAGAGGTAAGAGAGTATGGCAGATTATCCAAGACCATGACCCCTAAATAGGTTAGCATTGTGAGGAATCTCAGTGTGTGGTTCCTCTATGACCATTAGTGGAGCTACATAAGATAGAACCCGATGAGAATGAGAAGAATCTGTAGTAGTGGAAGTGAATACCAACGTCGAGCTAGAAGCCGTCATGGGTGATCTATAAGTACTTGACATGGCCATGGAATGGATGAGTGATGTGTGGATTCCATAAATTAATTGGAAATCTTAGATGACGAGCTTGGTCGGGTAATTTTAATAAATTTCGATACTAATATACTAGTCTTTAGCCCGAGTGTGGATGACGTATAACATCCAGTAAACTTCTAAGTTTCTCGACCCATCGGATTTTGTACATCGATTGGGGCTAGTATTTGTGTCCTACACAGTATGAGTATCTTTTGTCTTGAGCAAGGTGTACCAAAGTACTTTGTGTAGAAAATCCACCCGTAACGAGCTCCGATATGCAATGAAACTGTGTAGTTGATATTACCCACCAATGTAGGAATTATGCTAATGTCACTAAATGGGTTTTAGCATGAAATAGAACTAAAACTCTTGATTGGGAAACCCCGAAGAGACAATACAATTTTCGCACAATATAGAACCCCTACTATTTCATAGTTTGAATTCATTATACACTACGAGCCTTCAGTTTTTTATTATAGAACCTAGTATGTTAGAATTTAATTAATGTAATAATTTCAGCTATGATTTATAAATACTTGTATATTAGACACTATTATAATATCATAGGATAATCATATGAAATGTTTTGGTTATTGTAAGGTAAAAACTCATCCATGTTTATGTGCGGTGTGGTCTTACAAGATATCTTTTTTTCAAAGGTTTTTATAACTTTCAAAATCTAGTTTGGTGTGTTTTCTCATGCTAGTTTTCCAGACCGACTCAGGTGTTATTTTATTACAACTCTCGGGTCAGACTGAGTATATTTACAGATTGCTTTAGATGCATTGGAGCTCAAGAGACAATTTGGAGGTCTTCAAGTCGTATTCACGTATATATTTATTTTCCCTGCTTTGTCAGGAAAACTATCAGCAATTGTGAGGACGGGATGTTATATATGTCCAGGCTAATGATTGTGATTGTTGTTCTATTATGATGGATGTATGTATATAGCAGTTTCTCTTTTGTATAAATCATTGATATTATATTATATATTGTTCCGCTGCGATTGTGAGATTTTGTATTGTTTTTAATTTCTCTTCTTCTTCTCTTCTCTTCTTTTCTTCTTTCTTCTTTCTTTCCCTTAACTATACGTCTTTCCGTTCAATTTGGGTTGGATATGTATGGTTTATTGTCAGCTTGAACTGTATGGAAAAGTAGGTTGTTATATTATCATTTGAATCTGTTTTTAAATTCAATCTTTATATAATTTTTCATTAACTTCCTCAATATAATAATCTATAGTTTAAATATGATAATTTGCTCAAAACAACATTATATACAATTTTCTCCAAATAATTTATTCTAGTCAAATTATTAACTTCGTTTTTTATTCAACTATTTCTATTTATCAGAATAAAATTCTCATTTTCATTTATTTCGATTATGTAGAATTTATTTACAACATAAAACAATTCGGTTGTAAATTTTACTAAGGCGCATTTTATTTTCCAAAAGGAAATAATTAACTTAAAACCGTTAAAAATAAAATTCCATTACAAAGTAAACTTTAACTCAATAAGGTAAATCTTTTTCGGATAAAATTTATCCAAAATAGAACCCAAAAAATTTGTTTAAAATTTTGATTTACTAAAAACGTACTGGGAATCTTGTTGTTCTAGACCTTCCTTTGAAAGTTGTATTCTTGCAATTCTATATAAAGTTATATGTATATAATACTCGTATAATAAAATATCACTAGTTATACAACGATGTCCATCACTACAAAAAAGAGGGCTGTTTTCCAACCCAGAATTCCCTACGCCATCCCTACGCCGCGTAGGCGCGGCGTAGGGAAAACGTGGAAACATAGGGAAGGGGTAGGGACGGCGTAGAGAATTACCTACACATTTCCTACGCGCACCAGGGTCTCCAACAATTGACTATGGCGTAGGGAATGTGTAGGGAATTGCCTACCCATTCCATACACCTTATTGTTCTCCCTACGCATTCCCTACGCCTGTGGAGGAAAGAGGTTGGAATTTCCCTACGCTTTACCTACGCCAGACGATTATTAACTTTTGTAGTTTAACTTGAAATTATATTATAAAAATATATAATTTAATTTTTCAATAAATAGTATTAACTTTCGAAACTAAAATAAAATTATATGTAATAATTAAGTTTTAGATGTTTAATTAACTAAAAAAGAATAATAATTAAATTTAATAAGTTGAAATACCAAACTAATAGTCCGAAATATGAAAATTATGATTCAAGAAAAGCAACCAAGAAATTTACAGTATATAAAAAAATTTAAATTCAGTTAAACTTAAAAATAAAACTGATTAAACAAAAATTTAAATTTTAACTTGGTTAACATAAATTTGCAAAATATGGGTGTAGAGACATTTGTAAAAGCCCACCAGCCCAAGGATTAGTTCAAAGCTACAGCTCAATAGCAAACAGAAAGCATGAAGCACGTTGGCGACGCTTGAACCCAAAAAAACTAGGGTTTCAAAAATCAACGCCTTCTAAATAATCATCGCTGCATACTCGGCTATTCCATCAGCCATCGTCGGCTCGTCCTTGCCTTCTACGCGATATTCAGCCCTCGTCGGCTCATCCTTGCCTCCTACGCGATATTTTCTACTGCTAATTTGAAGTCCTGCTACAGTCCCTTTATACTGCCACTGCTAAGTATGCGAATTTCTTGTTTTGAGTTGTCAAATTTTCTAAAATTGAGTCACCCTTTTACTACTTCAGATTTCATTAACATTGAAAACGCCTGAAGCTAATAACTTATTAGTATTTAGTTATAAACAACTAGTTTTCTGTAAATAATCGTTTAGGAATTGAAATTTGAAAGCCGAAGCTAAAAAACTAATAATTATTTAGGAACTGATACTTACATTGATGTACTATTTTTCCTGCAGTGTATGTATGTCTACCCGCAAACATTTAGGCAGAACCCAATATGATTTGCCTGTACACTTAACTAGATACACTAGTTTGTAAACTTGATACATTTAGTTAAAAATTAAATACACTGTTTTGTAAACTATTTGAGACTATAAGTATTGCAGCCCACTTAATGTGGCAACTTTTGTATAAAAAGCTGGTACTTTGTTATGTTATAGTTTTTTACATGATTTTATGCTTATATATAAAAAAGAAAATTTAAAAAAATTGACATGTTATATAGTAAGGGGCAAATAATTCACATTGGGCTTGGGCAACCGATTCTTTGGGCCGCCCTTGGTTATTACTTACTTGGAATGCACTTGCTTTACTTGACTCTAATTTACTTTTGAAGATTGTTTCTGAATTTAGTGCTGTCATCATTTTTTCTTGACCCTAATATGCTTGATGAACTGCTTGCGCAACTGTGATTGAATATTTACGTGCTTTTCAAAATATATCTAGAATGTTTAGTTATTCACCTGCAGTTTCTTTAGATTTTACTATATTATTAACTTGGGAATGCTTATGAAAAATGATGATGAACGTGGATGATAAAATTTGAATTAGATTTCGTAAGAAAAACTTCGGAGCTTATAACAGAAGAGTTAAGGGAAAAAAGAGGAACTAGAAAATCACTTGGTTGGTTCAATTTCTAATTTGTTTCAAGCAAAAATACGAAAATCTCAATCATAGTTATTAAGGCGCTAAGCTCAAAAAAGCTCAAGACTCAAGGTTTGTGTCCCTTTTCAGTTTGAATGCGCATTTTTACAGTTTGAAGCGCCTTTTTGCAAAATTCAAATTTTAATTTACAAATAAGTAAATAAAATTTTAAATTGTTAAATGAATTATGATCCCGTTTTGTAGAAAAGGATAACCAATACTAAAAGAACAATGTTGGTTAAATGAGGTCCTAAAATTCCAAAAATGAAGATGGTAGACATTTTATAAATTATAACCACCTCTTTTTAACATAATATTAAAGCACTAAAAGCATGTTTTATGTTTTATTAACGAAGATTCTGTTTAAAATTTAAACCATTTTAACTTTTTATTCAAAGAAGTTAATTAAAAAATTATTCAGCATAGATTAATGTTTGGCCCCGTTTGACAGGTATCGTATATGATCATTATATAGATGTTCGTTTTGTTGTGAAACAGACATCAATATTCATCTAATACAGTATTTGTCGAATTTGTCCCTGTATTGGACAAGTTACAAACAAAACTAAGTTTTTACATTACATAAATCATTTCAATTCAAGTGGTGACAAAATTTCTAGAGTGCTTCTTTTTTGTTCTCCGTGTACGCGCATAGGCGTATGATACGGGGAATAAAGGGAAGTGCTGCCGAAATTTTGTTGTACCACTTGAGGAGAAATTATTTATGAAATGTAAAAACAAGGTTTTGTTTGTAATGGGAAGTAGGTTGACTGAGCCCATAAATAAACAGTTCTAATGGAAAGTTCGATTAAATAAACAATAGACAAATTTCTATTAGGGTTACGATAAGATATATTTAATTTGCAAAATGTAAGAATTTAAACATTTACAAGAATTAGAATTTTTAGGTTAAACCAGCATACATCTAATATTGTATTCATATGTATACGAATTTGAAATTATATCTATCTAAATAAAATAATACAATAATTGGGTAGTAATTAAAATAATGAAATAACTATAGTTCTATATAGTAATAATATAAGTACTCATCTTATAATATAACATATCTTAATTACGCAGTAGAAGATGGAACGTTTGAAAGTTCATCGCGCTTGGATGTACAAAAATGTTGGGCATAGAGGAACAATTCCATTTCAATTTTTAAGAGGTTTAACCAAGTTCATGCTAGTGGCATCTTCCAATGGGACAAACATGACAGAAATCCGTTGTCCTTGTAAGAAATGCAAAGCCACAAAACATCATCCTATGAAATTGTTCAAAGGCATTTGACTAAAAACGGTTTTATGGACGATTACTATGTGTGGATACATCATGGTGAAGATGCGATGAACGTTATTAATATGTCGGTAGTTGTTGAGGATGATAACGTAAATATTGACGTTGATTTTGATGAATCTACTAGTACAGAAAATAGAATGACTGAAATGGTTATTGATGCCGCTGGTCCGAGCATGCTGCCTAATTCATTGGATGTAGAGGAAGAACCAAATCCAAAAGCTAAAAAAAATTTGACTTGTTAGAAGCATCAAAAAGACCGCTTTTTGATGGATGTCCTATGACAGAGTTGGCAGCAACTACTAGGTTAGTTGCTATAAAATCCACAAATAACGGTACCCAAAAATTAATGAATGACGTTCTTAGCTTAATTCGAGATGTGGTTCCATCCGGTTTGCAAACTAGATTGGTTGAAAATTGGTATCAATTAAAAAACCAAGTGTCCGCATTCGGGTTGCCGTATGAAAAGACAGATACATGTCGAAGTGGGTGTATGCTATATTGGAAAGAAGACAAAGACCGTCCACAATGTAAATTCTGTGGCTTAGGAAGATATGAAAGAAAAAAAGTAACGGTAAAGGTGTGCCTTTAACTCGTTTACATTATCTTCCGATTATTCCTAGATTGCAAAGATTGTATTCGTCTTATGCCACTGCGGAGCACATGAGGTGGCATAGTGAACGAGTTCGAGAGGAAGGGGTTTTATGTCATCCTGCAGATGGAGAAGCATGGAAACATTTCGATGACAAATATCCTGATTTTTCCAAGGAGTCACGAAATATTAGGCTCGGTTTATGCACTGATGGTTTCCAACCTTTTAGCCAGTATGGCAAAAAATACTCCACTTGGCCAGTTATTTTGACACCTTACAATTTGCCTCCTTGGATGTGTATGCAAAATCCATACATGTTCTTAACCCTAATTGTTCCTGGACCCAAAAATCCGAAAAACGGAATAGATGTTTATTTGCAACCTTTAATTGAGGACTTGAAGAAAATGTGGATAGAGGGTATTGACACGTACGACGTGTCAAAGAAGAAAATTTTCAAACTATTTGCTTGTTTGGACGATAAGCAATTTTCCCGCGTATGGGATGCTTTCAGGCTGGAGTACGGGAGGTAAATTATCTTGCCCCGTGTGCATGGATTCAACAAAAGCATTTACACTGAAACATGGTGGTAAGCAGTGTTGGTGGGATTGCCACCGTCGATTTTTGTATACAAATGACACGTTTAGACGTGATAAGAAAAACTTTGAAAGAAATAAAACTGTAAATTTGCAACCACCAACATTTTTGAATGGAGAAGAAGTATTTGATATTGTAAAAGATTATGCAAAATTACACGAGACGGGAAACAAAGAGCCCAAAATTCCTGGCAAAGGGGATTATCACAATTGGTGCAAACAGAGTATATTTTGGGAATTACCATATTGGAAAGATCTAAAACTTTGACACAATTTGGATGTTATGCATATTGAAAAAAATGTATTTGAGAATTTCTTTCATACAATTATGAATGCGAAAGGAAAAACCAAAGATGATTTGAGATCAAGAAAAGATATCGAATACTATTGCAATCGTCCAGAGCTTAAGATTAATCCTATTCGTCCAAACTTCAAAGTTCTTGCATGTTATGAGCTGGATAGGACTCGTTGTATAAAATTACTAGAGTGGGTCGATTCTTTAAGGTTTCCTGACGGAATTGCTTCTAATATGAAACGATGCGTTGATATGAAGGATCTTATACTGTCAGGTATGAAGAGTCATGATTGCCATGTATTTTTAGAGACTCTATTTCCGATAGTATTTAAGGAGCTTTTACCACAAAAGGTTTGGATGCCTATAACAGAGCTTAGTTTATTCTTTAAAGAGATATGTTCGACAACTCTATCTAAAAGCCATTTGCAGAAGCTTGAAAGAGATATACCCAAATTACAATGTAAATTGGAGAAAATATTCCCCCCTGGAGTTTTTAATTGCATGGAACATTTACCAGTACATTTACTAACTGAAGCGTTACTACGGGGACCAGTGCAGTATGGATGGATGTATCGTTTTGAGAGGTATGTAATAATTATATTTATTTACGCAATGTTTAAATATAGAACATGTTATAGTTAATTTCACACATTTTCATATTAAGGTATCTGGGTCACCTAAAGAAAAAAGTGAAACAGAAAGCACGTGTTGAAGGTTCTATTTGTCAAGCATACATTATTGAAGAAGCATCCATATATTTTAGTCATTATTTCGATGATCACGTTAATTTAAATTTCAATCGTGGTCATCGCAATGAAAATGATATTGTGGATGATTCAATCGATAACGTTCTCTCGGTATTCAAAAAACAAGGACGTCCATCTGGTAAATGGAAGAATGTTAAAGGCTTCGCTACAACAAAGGATTATAATCTAGCCAAGGCAACTGTGCTTCTTAATTGCAATGAATTAACTGATCTTATAAGGTATTATAATAATTTGATTATTCATTAACTAAATTATTGTCAATCTTTTCAAGCTACACACAATACTCCTTAGATATTAACATGTATATTTGACTTAAACAGCAAGTTCGAAAGTGAATATCCCAATGTTGAACTCTGTAAGGAATTCGAGGGATGGTTTAAACAATATGTAAGTATGATAAGTCATGTATTTTAACCTTGCGGTATTCATTATATATTAACTTGTGTACTTGATTCAAATTGATAGGTTGATACGAACAACATCACTGACATTTGTTATAGGAAACTTGCATTTGGTCCGTGTAATAGTTACAGAATATGTCCAATAATGTTTATAAATGGATTTAAGTTTCACACCGAAGAATATGGAAAGAAAAAAACAACTGTTAATAGCGGAGTTTGTATCAAAGGTGGGAACAACAATGATGACATAAAGGATTATTATGGTGTACTTGAGGAAATAATCGAGTTAACTTACTCGGTGGTGCCGGAGTTGAAAACATTTCTATTCAAATGTCGATGGTTTGATAGTAGGCCGAATATTGGAGTAAGACGCGTACATAAGGATTACCCTCTTATTGAAGTAAACCACAAAAAAATATATTTAGGGTATGATCCATTTGTGTTGGCAGCACAAGCTACACAAGTTTATTTCACACCCTATCCTGCTATCACAACAGTCGTTCAGATTGGTGGGCTGTTATTAAAACAAAACCGAGATGGTCATTTCACTCAAACATGGTCATAACCGACAATTTGGCATATCAAAATGATCCAGAACCTAATGAACTACTGGAGATTGTACAACAAGTAGAAGACATAGGATCTCTAATTAATGACGTTAACGATGGGGTCGAAGTAGATGAAGATGATCATGAGCAAATTGAAGTAGAAGAAGATGAGTGTGAGCTTGAAGATGACAGTGTAAATATTGAGAGTGATGATGATAATGAAGATTGGTAGCATGTATATTTAATTATGATTGTTCGCATTTGTTTTTAGTTGCTCGATTGGTTTACATTCTATGTCATTTGATGTATGTTTTCAAACCTTGTCTTAAATAAAGTTCACAAATTTCATTTTGAAATGTTAGCTTATCTTATATATATAGTTGCAAATGTTGTATTCATGTAATAGATATGAGTTCTCGTGGTGGTGGTCGTCGTAGTAGTGGTGGTCGTAGTAGTAGTGGTGGTCGTAGTGATAGTGGACGTGGTTTGGGTTTGATCGAACCAGCACCACCCTCTGTCGATCAACAACCCACCCCTTCAGATGGATGTGATCTTGATCAAGGCACCCCTGAGCTATCTGGACATATGTCACAGACTGGCTCAACTTCCTCAGTCGGCACCATGTATATCTATTATAGGGAGAATGGCGAGTAAGTAAAATTTATGAACTTTCGAATTATTGTATATTTAAATAATGCATTACAAACTTTAATATAATTTGTTCATTAATAGCTGGGAATTCACGAATAGTGCCTCGACGTCTCATACTATATCTGCTATGCTTAAGGCTCGTTTGACATCATTTTGGCCTTGTTTCAGTATGATTCCTTCTAATATTAAGGATCATTGGTTTGAAGAGTTTAAGGTGAAATAATTTTGAAATTCAGGATGTTGCAATATTTAGTCCATTCATGATTAAGTTTTTCAGTTTATTTATTCGATTCCCAAATTCTTGTGTAGGCATTGTACTCTTGGGATCCCACCACTTCTTTTGCTGATGTCAAACGATTATGGGATCAAAAGTGTTCTTCGAAGTATAGGTGGATTATTGGAGACATGAAAAGGTATAAAAAGAAGAATGCTTGTAGAACAGATGAGGTATGGCAATAGTTTTTAGCCTACTGGGAGAGGGAGGATGTGAAGGAGCTTTCTCAAAAGAACTCAATCGCTCGCAATAGCAATCCAAGGCCACATAGATGTGGTTTTAAATCAATGCCACAATGGATGAACGATATGGTAATTGTTTAAGTTATTAACCAATAATAGTGTACAATCCAAATAAACACATGATAAATTATTTTTATTTTTTAGGAGAAAGAACAAGGTCGAAAACCGACATACATGTAGGTGTACATTCGAACACATTTTGTTGAGAAACTGAACGGTTCTATAGATGGGGGATGGGTTGATGAGTACTCGGAACAGTTTGTTGTATGTAATCAACAAAAGTTTTGAATTATAATTTACAAATTCCTAATTATGTTAACCTACCTTTTTATGTAAATTACAGGCCAAATACAATAAGCGAGTTGCTCAAATGACCGAGAGTCAGGGTAGGGAGCTCTCTCACGACGAGCTAAACCTTCTTTACATGCAGCTTATTGGAGAAGGTGAGACGTCCGCTTCCTCAAGAAGCACACGAAGGCCTGGTACTGGCAATATTCCTAGGGTAAGACTCAAAAGTTGAATTTCTTTTCCAAAACTGCTTTGATGTGTTTATTTCTAATATTCCAAAACTGCTTTGATGTGTGAAAACAGTTTTAATTAATTAAAATTTTGTTTTAGTTTTGTTTTTTAGTAGCATCAATAGAAATAGTGAAATACGTATATTTTAAACCAAAAACAACTCCTCTTTTTCTCACCTGCCAAAACACAATACTTATTTTCAAACCAAAAACAACTTAACTTTTTATTGCACTATGAGCATGCTATATTATCATGTTGACAACACTCTGTATTGGAGTTCATTTATGTAATAACATTTATATTTTCAACCGTATTTTGTGTGTTCGGTTGTGTTATAATCATTTCAACATAAAATAGTATAAATTTTAGAGTTATACCATTTGATTCAATTCTAGCGTATGAATCAATAATGTATGCGGTTAGGGAAATCATTATATATGCATTGTTAGTAGAGTTTTATTATTGTACCATATAATTTTACATATAGTATCATTTTCAGCTCTGATAGATAATTGTTCTATACTTTACGTTCTTTTAAATATTTTTATTTTTACTTATAATAATGCAAATGAGTGCGATGGCTATGAAGTTTATATGTGAGTAGCTGAAGTTTGACAGTGTGAATGGAAGGCAGCTGGGTGACTTGAAATATGCAATTGCAACCGTTGTGTGTGAATGGAAGGCAGATGAGTGGAATGATGGAGTATGTTCAGAGGTAATGAAGGGGGGAAGTTGATGGCCGTGAATGGTTAGATGATGGTGGAGTTATCGGATAAGTTGGGGGAGGAGAGTTTATATGAGCTGTTGGCAGTGTCGAGCTTAGCAGTGACTGTACCAGTTTGTATTGGGTATGGCAGTGAGGTGGTTAGAGGAGGAGTTATGGTGTTATTTGTTATTATAGAGCAGTGGATGGATGAAGGTTAGAATCGGTTGTGCAGGGTGTAAATATGAAGGAAGTTTGTTGTAGTGTTGAAGTTTGTAGATTTGACGGTGAGGCAGTGAAGTGCACTGATTGGTGGTTGAGTTTTATGGAATTGTAGATGAAATGGTTGTATGGGGTATGTAATAATTAGTGGCAGGTGAAAGTGTATTGGAAGGTATGGCCGAGTTGTGTGAGGTGACAGTTTTGGTGAAGTGGCAGGGTATTGGGGAATTGTATATGATGGGGGGTGGAAGTATGGCTTCAAGCAAGCAAGTGTGGTAAGGGAAGTTTGGTCAATATGAAATGTTGTAAGTTGCAAATTGATGTGGTGATCAGGGAGGTGAAATGTATGAAGTGTTTGAAATGTTAACAGAGGTGATATGTATTGCAGGCAGTGGAGAAGTGTGGAGAGTGTGTGGTGAGCAATGAAGCCGCAGTTTATTGAATTAATGATATCAGGGGTGGTTGTGAAGATATGCACACCGAATGGTTTGGGTATGCAAGTTTACGGGTTGAGTGTTGTGATATGGGGATTGCAGATTGTATGTACAGAAATTTGGACAGTTGATGGCAAAATGGGCAGATATGTTGTATATTGGTGGTTGAACTGTTGATATCACTGTGCAGGCTTTGTGATGGGGATGGTAGGGTGTTAATGTTTGTTTGTTTTGTGGTATGGTAGGTGGTGTTATGAACTGTATGTGAATGTAAAATGTGAATAGAATGGAGGAATTGGTAGTGATATGCAGAGAGGAATTTGCAGTGGTTGGAAGTGATTGTGATGGTAGAGGGGGGCTCTGGCAGTGCTTTAAAGAAGAGGTATTGTGAAGATGGTCAGAAGGATAGGAAAAGTATGGTTTGTGGACGTTTTGGCTTTATTGTTGAAATGGTGGTGATTTGGCAGGGGTTTGGTTGTGGTGAGAAGTGTGAAGTAGCTGCAGCTGTAGGTATGGGTGAGGTGATGGTTTTGGACAGTGCAGAGGTTGATGTGGTTGTTATGGTACTGGTTTGTGATGTTTGTGTGCACTGGTTTGTTTGCTGTGGGCTGGTGAAGGTGGAGATGAGAGGACAGGGCAGTTTTGTATGGTGGGTAATGGAGGTTTGTGCAGTGTGCACAGATTTGAATGATGCACATAGGTGCACATTCAGCAATAAACAGTAAACAGTGGTGCACAGAAGTGAAATGTAAAATAGCGAAATATATGTATATATATTTTTTATAAATTTCATAGATAAATTTCATATTATTGATGGTTACAGAGGAGTGGTTCGTTGTATTGCCAGGGATGTATGTCTGGTAGTATGATGACTGATGTATATTAAGGGAATGCCGATCAAAATGTAGACAATTCAGATGATGTTGTTAGCAGTGAGACAATGATGATCAGTTGTAGGATGTATGGTCGGAGAAGTGGGTGGTCAGGGAGTTATAGTGTGGAATTCATGCAGAGATGCTTTGGTACGTATTTTTTTTTTTGAATGGATGATGGGTATTGATGGGAGTTTTGGTATTGGATGTTGTAGGCTGTTGGAGTTTGATGACGCGGGGGGTGATTGGTGGTTGTTGAACTTGAGGAGAGCACAGTGGAGTTGTGTGCTGTGAATTGAAGTGGATGGACTGTTTTGAAGATCGAAGTGAATGTTTATGGAGTCGTTTGAAGTTGAGGCAGTGGACTGTTAAGATATGGATGCGTGGTTCGGTCGAAGCTTATGTAGTTGCGACTTTGTGGAATTTGTTTTTTTGCGGTAGTTTGTTTGGAAGAGCAGCAGCTTTGTTTGATGAATGGTGTGTGAATAAGGGAATTGAGGTGTTTTTATATGTGCACAGAGTAGTTGAATGGTGAATTGTATGTGATGGAACTGATAGAAAAATGGTTCTGGTGGGTAGCAGAGGGGCAAGGGAGAGGCAACAATGTATAACAGTACTGGGTTGATGGTGTAGTTGTGTTTGGTGACTGCAGTTGATAGTTGAGGAGCAGAAGCAGGGGAAGGTGGTTGTAGCTGAAGGTACATTGTTATGATGTAGTCTGGAAGGCAGGGGGATTGTTCGAGTGGCAGTTTTTTGTACTGATGGTGAAGGGGATGAAATTGATGGTTATAGAGGAGTGGTTCGTTGTATTGCCAGGGAAGTATGCTACGGTGGTTTGTGGTGTGGTATGAATTAAGTTGTATGGTTGGAGTATGATGTAGTGAATGATGATCAGCAGTGAATTATTTGATTTGTGGGTGTTTTGTGTTAAGGGGAGTAGGCAAGTTGGTGATAATGGTTGAATGTAGTGGGGCAGTAAGGTGTAACTACTAGTGGGGCAAGTTGGTAATTCCAAGTGTTGCGAGTGATTCAAAATTTTAAGCACCCAAACATATATTCTTTGCACACATTCTCACCCAATGAAAGTATGCAAATACTAGTGGCGTGCTGAGTTACCAAGCAGTATGACACTCAAGTACTCCAATTTTGAAAAATAACTTTATGCACTCACGAATTAATTTTAGAAAAAATCTCTTTACTACATGATCACGTGCTTAAATTGAATTTGATTTCATATGAATTCGTAAATACTTAAACAACAACCATTGATAATTGATTCATGTGTGCTCAGTTTTGTGTTAACATAAGCTACTATATCCTCTGTGCTATTCTGAATTTGTATAAAATTTATTTTATCACTCACACAATTTGATTCATGTGTGCTCAGTTTTGTGTTAATATTATGTTGTGTTTGTGCCATCTGGATCATGTGAAAGATTTTTTTTATTTTCATTGTACTAATTTGATTAAATAATTTATATGTAGATATATAGAGACAATACATACACTGCTAGGTTTGGAGTTTCAGATGACAAAAAGAAACTTGTAGAGGAAGTAGAAGAGCTAAGAAGTAAAAATCAAGAAATGGATGTTACAATTAACAAACTACAAGGGAATTTATCTTTCATGCAGGAAGAGATGAATTCTGTGCAAGATTTTATACGGGGATTGAGGTGGGAGCAAAGATCAGAGATATGACATACTTCGTGAGTTAGTTTTATTTTGATTGTGGGTTTGATGTTCTATTTTTATAAGGTACATTGTATGATGTTTGAATTAGATGAAACAACTATGTTTGAGTTATGTAGCAACTTTATTTTATTGCTGGACTTGATTTTTTAAAATACATTTGTAGCAATTTATGGTAATTTGACAATGATATGCATTCCACATTAATGTTTTGTAATGATAAATATTGTTACGATTTTGCATGTGGTTATATATTATATTTAATGCTTTCTGTTGCTGATGTTCGGGTTTATTATGTTTTATTATGATTTGGGGGTAGATGAAGATAAATACAATAGAATCATATTGAGGGAACGCGTATGGAACTCCTAAGGAAAATTCGATTTCTGCACTTTAAAAGGAAGAAGGCTAGGCGTAGGGAAGGCGTATGAAATGCGGCGTAGGGAAGGCGTATGAAATGCGGCGTAGGGAAGACGTATGAAAATAGGCGTAGGGAATACGTATGGAAAAAGGCGTAGGTAAGGCGTATGGAATGCGGCGTAGGAAAGACGTATGAAATGCGGCGTAGGGAGGACGTATGGAAATAGGCGTAGGGAATGCGTATGGAAATAGGCGTAGGGAAGGCGTATGAAAATAGGCGTAGGAAAGACGTATGGAATGAGGCGTAGGGAAGGCGTATGGAATGCGGCGTAGGAAAGACGTATGGAATTTTTTGCGACGCATTGTTTTCCAACCTCTTCTTTGGCGTAGGGATGGCGTAGGTAAAATCTTTTTCCTACGCCGCGCCTACGCCAAACTGTCGTAGGGAATTCAAAATTCTTTTGTAGTGATATATCATTTTTGAAGATTTAAAGAAAAGGTTACGTTACTCACAACATAACTTTCTTTTCATTCTAATTTTTTGACATCTTAGTATTTTAGATTTGAAAAGATTAATTGAAAGGTTCAGCATTTGCGCATATATGGTTCTAAGTTGAAATTTTTCTAAACATGGAAATTTCCATAAAATTTCAATAGAGTCTTCCTTGAACGAAGAACCTTTTGACAAAACTCAACATCTGTATATATGTATACACGATCAAAACATGACATGAATCGCAATAAACATCAAAATGAATAGTCTCATGGATAAAATATCTCATAAATGTAACAATATAACAAAAAAATGTATATTATTTGCAATTTTGAGCAAGCTTACTTACTTTTTAATCAGAATAATAGCATACGAGCTTTGAAAAGCTAAGCAAAGCCTTCTTATACCTGTACTTACCTCAAATACACGTATAAGTATAACATACAAATGCATAATTATACATTTTCTTACCTGTATCTTTATATTTTGCAATTAATGTATATTATTCTATATGATATACATTTGCATATTATTTCTTTCAATATTATTAAGAAAATAGTTTTTTTCTCTAAGCTGGGCTAAGATATAACCTAAGCCTTGGCAAATGGGCGTTAACGATATTGGATTTAATTTAATTTAATTTTCTAAGCTAGGTTGTTATAAAATTAAATAATAGTTCATGTCACCAATATAAATTTGGTTCAATAAAATTTAGTTCATTTCAATAAATCATTGTAATAATAATACATAGGTATTGGACTCTTAATGTTCAGAATCTTCTCTACCTCTCCTATAAATTTGCATGTTCATAGTTCTTCCTTTGTAGGAAATTCAAAACTATGTTCTTAGCTCATGCAGTTGAATATGCCACAGTTTCTAATTTGTAACTTTTACAGCTTAGACTCTTAACCGAGAACCCTTAGATTTACTTATTTTCATCGATGTCACTTGACAATATGAATTCAATCACTCAACATAAGGATTTGATTATTTCAATGTAGTAGAAATGACGCTCTAGTATTTTGCATTTATTTAATAATACTCTTAAGAACTATCTAGTTTTTTCCACTCAGATTAGGTTGACATATTCTTACTAAATCAAATGTATATGTGATAGGATCAAGTACAACATAGCATTTATGATGGACCCCACTTCCAATGCATAAGGAACCCTTCTTATAAGCTATTTCTCCTTAATCATAGATGGAAGTCCTTCGTAGAAAGGACAATTTTAAGTTGTATAAGAACTTTTCTTTGGAATTTTCCATACTAAGTCTTCTTAGTTTGGAGTTAAATATAAACAAATGATGACAATCCCAACATCCTACTTAATCTAAATATATAAATCATCATACCTAGCATGTAAGATACCTCGCCTAAATCCTTCCTCTATATTTTTGTAAACAACCTTGCTTTAACCGATCGTAACAAAGGTATATCATTACCAATAAGTGGCAAATCGTTTAAACACTATATTAGAAATGCCACAGTACCATTCTCTTTATTCATTTAGACATATGCTTCCTTTTTTATTCTGAATTTGATATAACTATTTGATTACCTTACCAAAACATTTGTTGCAACTTATAGATGCATGTTAAAGAACATGGACTTATCTTAAGATTTTACAGGCTTTATCAATGGTGCCACTGACTTCGATAACTTATGATTGCAATATATAAATAATCACTCTTAATCATCTTTTAGAAAGATTATTTTAATATTCATTTTCCATATAACATAGATGAAGTATGTAGTAATTGTAAGTAGAATCTGAATAACTTAAGCATAGAGGTGACAAAATTATGTAAAATATGGTACCATCAAAATTTGTGACTTCGACTCCATAAAATGTATGGATCAAGAAGAATCGCATTTTAAGCATGTTATATGAGTTTTCCAACCTATGTTAAGGATGTAAGCTCTAACAAACTTATGACTAGATTAATTTTATGAAAGTTTACAAGTTGACCCTTAGATACTTATCTTATTATATTGAGGTACATAAGTAATTTCTTAAAGACATACCACCTTCTTATAGAAGTAATTTATTTCTAAAGAAGTTAGTAGTAGCAGACTTCGATAGGGTCTAATACTTTAACATAGAAGTTGGCTATGTAGATAATAACGATTCAACGGTACCTTGAGAGACACAACCTACTAGAATGTCTAATAGGGGATCTAGCACATCAAAGAGATATTTTAGTTTTCTTATTGATGATGAGAAAGATTATTGTGTTACTCATGATGACAGACCCTTGTTTACCAACAAAACTTAGAGAGTGAAGACACTGTCATATTGCTTGTTGTTATGAAATCCGAAAGGGATTCTGTAAACACTAACAAAGTTTGGACTTTGAAAGATGACCCAAAGGGATGATGCCCTTCAGTTGCAAGTGGATCTTCAAGAAGAAGATTTGTGTAGATGAAAAAGCATTAACCTATAAATCAAGGCCGAAGGAAAATAATTTTTTTCAAATACTGGATAGTTGTTAGTTGTATTGTCGAATAAATGAAAAATAATGAAGCATCATTTCTGCTACATGGAAATAACCAAATTCTTATTATGAGTGTTTGAATTCATATTTCAAGTGACATCAATGAACATAAGTCAATCAAGGGGTATGGATTGACCATCAATAGAGGCTAATAAGTTGTAAAAGTTCCAAATTAGAAATTGTGGCATATTCAACTATAAAGGTTATGTACGTAGCCTTGAATTTGCTACAAAGAAAGAAGTATGGAAATCCAAATTTATAGAAGAGGCATGGAAGCTTTCGAACACTGAGAATCCTGTAAGTAGAATCTTATCTTTAACGTACGACTCTCGAGTCATGCATTATTTCCACTTTACCATGATATCTCCAAACATAATAGCTTAGAATAATATCAAAATTAGAGTAATGCAAAATTATATTATTATAATCATGAAGTTTCGGGGAATAATTCCATCTGAATTGTTTTGCCATGAGATGCTACTTTCTTTTTTTTTTTTTTTTTTTTTTTTTAAACCATAGTATTATAATAGAATGGAGAAACAAGCCTTTCTCCAACGGCTCACAAAATGCAGCAAGACTTTCAGAGTATGCGACCGACATACCCGATAAACAAAGAATCAGAAAAAATAAGAAAAAGCTAAGCTAACAGGAGCACCAAAATACAAAGCTAAAATGACTGAAAAAGCAGCCGCTCAACCAACAATCCCGCTACACCCAAAGGTGTAGGCCAGTCCACCTCACAGAAAACCACCCACCGACAAAGAGTGCAAGAACCACATGGGACCGCAAGCCATCACTCGCAAACCATAGAGAACCATAGTAGCAGGCCTCAAACAAACCCAACCAGCGAAACAGCAATACCAGATGAGCTCTGGGAACCAACATCCGACTAGAATAACAGAACGCTGAAGTGCAACCAATGGAATCAAACCTAGGAGAGAATAAAACTCCCACCAAAACCTGGACCTGAAAAACTAGCGACCACATCAAATCAAACAAAAAAAGGGGGGGAGGGAGAGTCAGGAACGTTGGATGTAGACCAACGCCCTGACAGGAACACTCAACCGACTCCCAATCTAGCGGAACTCATCGCACAAGTAATTGAAAGAAGACCCACTAGAGGAAGGATACTGGGGCTAAATCGTCCCCTGAACGGCCGACCACGAAAAGCTAGGAATACATCATTCCTGACTCGCCTAATAATGGTCACGGGCTCCATAGGAGCACAATCGAAGATAGCCTTGTTCCTAGCACACCAAATGTGCCAGCAAAGAAGACAAGGAATTAATCGATGAATGATCGCACGAAGAGATTTCCTGGAGTTCCCAGACCACCAAGTTGAAGGAAGATCGTTAACTGATCTGGTAATTCCACGGACACCTACCAAATTTCCGAAGAAGTTCCAGCAAGATCTGGCCGTAGAACCAGTGAAGAATAAATGGTTCAAGGATTCCGAATCCCTGTTGTCGCAGCAACTGCAACGGGAAACTAATGGGATGCCTATCCGCTGAATGTTCTCGTCTAAAGGAAGGCCATCATGCCTACTTTCATGAATGCTTCGATACCATTTCTAAACATGATGGAACCGTTCTTGTTTTCTTTCTATACACTTATACATCCAACGTCAACTTTCAAATAATCCATCTTTCAATGAACAAATAAACTAGATTAAATTATTTTTATACAAAGTAAAATTATTATTAGTTTAATAAATATAACATTATTTGTTATAAATAATACCCCATAAATTATTACATTTTGCTTATTAAAAATGTATATAGATAATTTCTTTCATAAAACCATATATTATTAGTATCTCATTAATAAAGCCGTTTACTATTATTATTATTTTCAACATGACTCATTAATGTCAACAAGTACCGATTTCGGAAACCAAACTCTTGACATTTAATCTCATAGTCTAATATATATATATATATATATATATATATATATATATATATATATATTACTAACAACACCATATATTATCTTTTTATTATTAATGTTACTATACATATACTATCAACAATATAGTAGTTAGCATCTTTTATTACTAACACCATTCATCATTATGTGTTATTTATTTCATCCATTTTTCTCCTATAACATGTACAATGCAGATTCAAATAAATAAAGCCAAGGGCTGTAACAACCCTAATTTTTAATAATATTATTCAGGAGATTTGATTAAATAAAGTAAATAGAATTATGTAAAAGTAAGTGACAAGGAGATTGAGACTTGAATTAATTAAATAAGGCTAGGCCTAATGAACTAATTAATGGGCTTAAGAATGGATTTTGGTTAATTTAGTCACATAAGGGTATTATTAGAAATTGTCGTCCATAACCTCCCCCTTATATATTTTCGTTCCCACTATTTTCTTCCTATTCACGTTATTTTAAAATGCAAACAAAAATATTTTAAAATGCAAACAAAAATATAGAGGAGCAGCCGGCCATTAAGAGATCAAGAGGAATTCAAATTAAAGCTAGAAAATCAAGCTTAGGGGAAATCTATCTTAATCCAATCTCCTTATCTAGAGCAAGTTGAATAATAATTCCATCTCTATTTTGATTTAAATCAGATATTTTCGGATTTAAGGGATAAATTCGTTTTTATGATATATTGGATGATGACATGCGTGATTCATGATTTAATTGATTTAAACGAGGTTGTTTAAAAGACAATTAGAATGGTTTTAGATCAAAAGCAAGATTGAATGATGTTTAAATGCCATGGTAAAACTTTATTTTATGAGAAACATGATTTGGAGTTGGGTTTCAATTTTTAGAATTTCCAAAGCTATGGAAAGATTATTATGAATTTTCAAAGGAAAATATGGTTATTTGGGTTTATAATTTATTTTGGGAAAATATACTGAGAAATTGGGTCCGAAATTTTGATATGTTAGATATCATGATTAAAGTGAATTTCTGAAATTTTTGGGGATTTTTCCAAAGTGATTTGCTATGAAAAATAAATGGTTTTAGAAAAGGGATTTCTCTGCAACAATTGGAAGGACTAGTTTGATTAACTTAACCATGCTTTAGATCTACATTAGCGGCGGTTATTTTTGAAAAAGAATTTGAAAAAGTTAAGGCAACCAATCTGGTATTGACACGTGGCAGCTTAGTTAGAGAAAATTTTACTTAAACAAGAATTAAACCTGATTTGTTGAGAAAAGTGGTTCCGCCTACTTAATAAAGCGCCTTTCGATACAGTATCTTCCGCCTTCATCTTGTCAAAACCAACTATGTCGAAACCAATACACAAGGTATCATCATGATGTTACACAGTGGATTGGAGATAGGCGAAAGGTAAGGTGTCAAAAGTGTTGCTTTCGAAGGTGTCAAAACCTTGGTTTGTTTTTAAAAGAAAAGAGCCTGCCTATGTTTTGTTTAAAGCTTTCGACAGAGTCAAAGCATAAAGTTTCGGAAGAGGTTTCAAAAAGGTATTGAAAGGGTTGCCAATAACTTAAGATTGCTTTCACTGGGTTCCTTACTTATAAAAGAATGTTTAGGAAGAAGGGGTCTCGACCTAGTTGATACCCTACTGCCGTTCTATAGCCTTTCGATGGTGTTGAAGATATCAATGTTGTTGAAAGGTACTTTGTTTTAGAAAGTTTAAGCCACTTCCTAACGCTTTCGAAAGGGGATTATGGGTTTTGAAGGTGATGGTTTCGACACCAACCTTCCAATATTTACCCAGATGTTTTATGCTTTCAAAAGGGATGGTGCCGACGCCATCAAGTTTTCCCCAATGTTTTTGTATTGGTTTCGAAATAGACGCTTTCGACTATATTCAACTTGACCCAAGTAATGTTTGAAGTATAAAACCAATGCTTTCGAAAGGGGTACTTTCAATGTTTTCGGAAGGGTTACTTCCAACGGTGTCGAAAGGGGTTCTTTCAACTGGTTTCGAGGCTAAAGCTTCTCAAGTTAAATGCTAATACTTTAATATATTCGAAAGGTTTCGAAAGGTAGAATTTAAAGTATTATAAGGCAGGAGCCAAATGTTTTTAAAAGCTTTCGAAGGAGGTTATCCAATGAAGTCGAAAGATAGGTTTCGAAGTTATCGAAAGGTTTTATGACCAAACTCTATTTTTAAAGGAAAAACCCATGGCAATGCTAAAGGAGTTTTTATAATGGTTTTGAGAAGAACCTATCTTTGATAAAGAAATAAGTTAAAGGGATAAACCCTATTTTATTTTAAACCCACAAGAGTGGTATTGCTATATTGTTATGTTGCTTCTTCTAAAATGTATATGTTGACTTTATAATGAACCCATGACCGCATTTTGGGGATAAAGGGTAGGAGAACCAGTTAGGTTAACCCAGTAGTGAATATATTTCGAATAAACTCCAGAATGAGTAGAATTACATCTAGGAGTCGGGAAGACGAGAATATAGGATGCTAAAATATAAAGGAAAGATATTGGCAGGGGCCAATAGGTTTACAGTACGCCTAAGAAAACTGTATGATATTAGCAGGGGCCAATAGGTTTATAGTAAGCCCATGAAAACTGTATGATATTGGCAGGGGCCAATGAGTTCATAATTAGCCCATGAAAACTACGTGTTAAAGAAGATGTCAGATTGACAGGTTCATAGTTAGCCTACGAAAACTATGTGTAAAGGAAGATTTCAGATAGACAAGTTCATAGTAAGCCTATGAAAATTATGGTTGGATACTGGCAGGTCAGTAGGTTTGTATTAGCCCATGAAAACTATATCCGGGTGAAATATTGACAGATGTAAATAAGTTCCTAGTCAACCAATGAAAACTAGGATAAGAAGAAAGGATATTGGGATTGCCAATAGGTTCCTAGTCAACCCATGAAAGCTAGAATAAGAGTAATATTAGAGTTACCAATAAATTCATAGTGATCGTATGAAAACTATGTAACTGGATATGAATTCCTTAAATGTTTAACCAGTTATTAGTCGGCCCATGAAAATTAATAGGTTAATAGTAATCTTAGAAACTATAAATAAGACAGATAGTCTAAATTGGATGGGGATATGTAATCCAGAATTAATTCAATTGTTTTTCATATCATCATGTGATACTATTTTGAATTGTTTTAACCATTGTGGATGCAGAAGCACGGTATATGGTTTTATAAAGGTTTTGAGATATTAGTGAGGGGAAACCCGTTCGACTAAGCGGCGTGGTTTCACTAGATTTCAAAATGATTTGAGATGGTAGATTATTATTGATACTAGGCTTTATGTCCGACTCGAAATTTATGTTTTCCCCTTAAACTCTCGAGTACTCAATTGAATTGAGTAGTTTGAGAGTTGAGGTTCTCAAGTACCTCTTAAGACGAATAAGCTTCCAGAGACATGCAGGAGGCATGGTAGCTATTTAGAGACATCTTTTCTTTTGATTATGTTGTGTTGATTGTAATGGGAAAGTTGTTATATTGCCGGTATATACTCTGATCATCCTAGGAGGTATCTTCATATGTCGCTCTAGGCATATATTGTAATAAATATATTTTTCTAAACGAGGTTTTCGAATATTGGGATTATGTAATGAATTGGAAATATGTTGACATGGAATGTGATTTTGTTTGAAGTTTAAATTTTTTCCATATTCAAGTGTCTCTGTGTATCAATGAATCTAACATCGCCGTATTCGGTCGTCGAGGATTAATAACTATGGATGACTACAACATCCGTAGCTGTTAGTTTTGGACGTTCAAGTAAAGGGATGTTACAAGTTGGTATCAGAGCATAAGTTTATGAAACTTTAAAAGAAAGTAAAACCTAAAAGTTTTTCAAACATAATATAATGAATTTGAAAATATGATTGGGGTTTGGGTTAACGCTATGGTAACGTACTTGTATTTGATATGGATATATATAATTACGTGTTCCCCTCTCTCTTAGATCGTTCCTCTGTATCTTACTAAGGCTCGTATGTAGATTTATGAGAAAGAAGATATGGAAGTAGGAAATGGAAGAGGAAATCTAGGTGGAGAAAGCACCACAACAAATGGAAATGTTCGACCTAACACCAGGAAGAACCAAGGTCGACGGGCTAATGCTAATCCAAGTGTTGAAGCCACTTTAGGTACTGGAAATCCACCAGTACATGCAGTGATAGTGTGTCAGTTGTTGGCCAATCTTTTGTAAGTTGGAGCTGCCAGTAACGTTGTAGAAGCTAATCTTGTGGCTCCAGTTGGGAATAACTATGCTAAGCTAAGAAGAGACTATACCAGTTTGGGTGGAAGGTCGTTTATTGGAATTGAAGATGTTACTGAAGTAGAGAATTGGCTACTAAGTTGTGAAAGGATCTTTACTTATTTAGGCTTGGATGATGGGCTAAAGAGAAGGCTGGCCTCTAGATAGTTGCAATGGGCAGCACTTCACTGGTGGAATAGTGTGACCACCGGAGTTCCGAAGGAAGAGCTAACGTTGGAAGATTTCGAGAGAAGGAGCATTGATGAGGAAGTTTATAGATCTGGTTTAGGGAGAGATATCAGCGGTCGAGTACGCTGCTAAGTTTGATGAGTTGTCTCGATATGGTTATGCTTGGGTTGACACTGACGTTGGAAGGAATGAAAGGTTCATTTGTGGATCGAGACTCGAGCTTGCCAGAATGACCATGACCCATATTTGAGATCCTTCTAATGTGGTGGCGGCGATGGTCATTCGCCATAAAGAGATGCTTGCTATTTCAGCTAGAGAAAGGCTAGTTGAATCCCATGATCCTTAGGGAAAGAAGAGGAAATTCTTTAAGAAGAAGGGAGCCTAGAAAAGGGACGCTGCCAAAAAGGCGAAGGTTGTTCTGGAATGCTATAATTATGACAAGAAGGTTCATTATGCAAATGAGTGTCGGTCAGGCAAGGCGAAGAAGGCTGTAGACAAGGTGAATGTGAAATGCTTTAATTGTGATCAGGTTGGGCATTACAACAACCAGCGTCCAGAGCCAGCCAAGGCAGACAAGAGGAAAGTTTTTGCTATTGGAACATCAGCTAAGCCTACTGCAGCTGATAAAGGAAAGACTGATGGAAGGTGCATTTTTGATTTAGAGTACACCAGTTATGATACTTTTGATGCCAGTGCATCACATTCATTCATATCCCAGTGTTTGGTTGATAGGTTATTATTAGAACCCACATACCTTGTTACTTTCTTAAGGGTTGCGAATCCAATAGGAGAGTATGCAACTTTGGGGATAAGATGTCACCAGTTAGAAATTGATTAGGTCATAAGTTTGCAAGAATTTTGTATATTCACGATTTCATAGATTTCATAATCATTTTGGGTATGGATTGGTTGAGGAGGTATGAGACCAGAATATTCCACCACGAAGGGGAGATATCTTTAGGACACCCTGATAGTCATAACCGAATTATATTCTTAGTAGATAATTCGGACCGGAGTAGTTGTGATTTGTTAAGTGCAATGAAAGTGGGTGAAGAGCTAAGTCAGGTCTAGATTGCAAGAGAGTTTGCAGATGTGTTTGAGCTAGTCACAGAACTACCACCGAAATGAGCCGTTGAGTTTCGAGTAGATCTAGTGCCAGGTGCTGAACCTGTGAGTAGACCACCAGCAGGATGACACCGACAAAGATGAAGGAATTGAAGATGAAGCTAGTGGATTTAGAAGGAAGAAATTTTATTAAACCGGCAGTTCGCCTTAGGGAGAGGCCGTTATATTCGTGAAGAAACCAGATGGGTTGTTGAGGTTGTGTATCGACTATCGTAAGTTGAAAGAAAGGACAATAAAGAATAAGCATCCTTTGCCGAGAATTAATGATCTGTTTGATCGATTGAGTGGAACCAGAGTGTTTTCCCAATTGGATTTGGTGACGGGGTTCCATCAGTTGAGAGTGGCAGAGGATAGCATTCCTTTGACTGTATTTCAAATAAGATACGGTTCATATGAGTGGCTGGTGATGCCGTTTGGGTTGACTAATGCACTTGCTTTCTTTGTGGATTTAATGAGCCGAGTCTACCGAGAGTATTTGGATAGATTCATGTTGGTGTTTATAGATGACATTTTGGTATACTCTAAAGATGAGAGAGAGCATGAAGATCATCTTAGAGTTGTGCTAGAGGCGCTGAGGCAGAATCAGCTAAAGGTGAAGTTTTCTAAGTGACATTTCTGGAAGAAAGAGGTTAAGTTTCTTGGTCATGTGGTTTATGAGAAAGGATTGTCAATCGATCCAGATAAGATCGAAGCTGTAAACAATTAGAAGAGACCAAAAACAGTGACCGAGATCCGAACTTTTCTTGGACTTGCTGGCTATTACCAGAGATTCATCTAGAATTTCTTGTGGATAACAGCGCCTTTGTCAAAGCTCACCAGAAAGGAAGTGAAGTTTATTTGGTCCGATAAATGTGAGGAAGCATTCCTTAAGTTAAAGCATTTGTTTGCCAATGCTCCAGTGTTAGTAGTTCTAGATGAAAACGAAGGGTTGGTGGTATACACAGATTCATGTGGGACTGGATTGAGAGCAGTGTTGATGCAGAAGGGCATAGTCATTACTTACGCATCGAGGCAGCTTAGACCAAATGAAGTATGATATCCTACTCATGACTTAGAGTTGGTCGCAGTGATTTTTGCCTTGTAGATTTGGAGGCATTTTCCCTTGGGAGAGAGATTTGCGTTGTAACCAGATCATAAGTCCTTAAGATATTTATTCTCTTAAAAGGGGGTTGAATATGCGACAGCAGAGGTGGATGGAGTTTTTGGTTGCTTATGATTTTGGTATGGAGTATACCCTAGGAAAAAGTAACAAACTAGTAGATGCTCTCAGCAGAAGACATCAGAATGTGGTGTTGGCTATGTTGGTAGAGTGGAAAGATCTAGAAGCTCTGGCCAGTTGTGGTGTGCAGTTAAGATCGACTACTAGTTCAAGTTTGAGTACTGCCACGATGTCCTGTTTAGAAGTTGGACTAATGTTGATTGAGAGAATTACTTATAAGCAGAAGGAAGATCCATTAGTAGTTGAGAGGATCAAAAGGCTTCATGTTGGAACTGAGGTCGATGATTTGAAAGATTTTTGTCTTGACTAGAGAGGATGGTTAAGAAAGAAGTGATGGTTATGTGTTCCAGATTTAGAGAACTTGAGAAGATAAGTTCTTGAGGAATGTCATCGTTCTAAGTTTACGATTCATCTTGAAAGGACCAAGATGTATCAAGTATGAAGAGGAGCTCCTATTGGGAAGGCATGAAGAGAGATGTTGGCTTATGGGTTAGGCAGTGTGTAAACTGTCAATAAGTGAAATTGAACATCAAAAGACGAGTGGGTTACTTCGTCCTTTAAATGTTCCAATTTGGAAATGGGATTCGATATTCATGGATTTTATAGATGGGTTGCCAAGGTCAAGAAGAGGAAATGAAGGAATATAGGTTATTGTGGATAGGTTGACCAAGAGTGCCCATTTCATTTCAGTAAAGTCAACCAGGACGACACAAGTTTTGGCGAAGTTGTTTATGAAAAACATAGTTTGGCTTCATGGAGTTGCTATTAACATAGTCAGCGACAGAGATGCTATATTCAGCAGTGAATTCTGGAAGAGTCTACATGATGTGTTAGGCACTAAGCTCAAGATGAGTACCGCATGTCATCCAAAGATGGATGGGCAGATAGAGAGAGTCAATAAGGTGCTCGAGGATTTGTTCAGAGCTTGTGTGTTGGATTTTGGTGGATCTTGGGAGGATCAACTACATTTGATTAATTTTTCCTATAATAATAGTTATCAGACTAATATAGGAATGTCACCTTTTGAAGCTTTGTATGGAATGCCATACAAATCCCCTACATGTTAGTTGGAGACTGGAGACAGATTGGTCTTAGGTCCAGATTTGGTAAGGGAGGCATTAGAGAAGATTGAGTAAATCCGAGAACGGATGAAGGAAGCTCAATCCAGATGGAAGAGCTATGCAGATAAGAGGTGTAAATACCTAGAGTTCTCGGTGGGAGATAGAGTTTTTATTAAGGTATCACCTATGAAGGGTGTGGTAAGGTTTGGAAAGTCGGGATAGTTGGCCTCGAGATATGTTGGTCCATTCCAGATTTTAGAAAGGATTGGAAAGCTTGCATACAGAGTTGAGTTGCCGAGCAATATGGCAGAAGTCCATAATGTATTTCAAGTATCTCATCTTCGCAAGTATGTGCATGATCCAGAGGTTACCATTCCTCAAATAGAGTTGGAGGGATTGGTAGTAGAGCTTGATTTGACTTTTGTTAGAAAATCACTTCAGATTGTAGCGAGAGATGAGAAAAGATTGAGGAACAAGTCAGTCAAGTTCGTGAAATTTCAGTGTGAGCAATAACGAGAAAGACTGTACTTGGGAAATAGAGGACAGGTTTCGAGATACTTATCCTGATCTACTATGAGGGTATGTCTATATTAGATTTATATAGATAATTTCTAGTCAGTAGACTAGTATGGCTGTTAGGAGTCGTTACGGATGATTGTTATGTTTAATATTAGTCCTTACTAAATTTCGAAGATGAAATTCTTTAAGGAGGGAAGCTTGTAACACCCTTAATTTTTGATAACGTTATTCAGGAGATTTAATTAGATAAACTAAATAGAATAACGTAAAAGTGATAAGGGGATCGAGACTTGAATTGATTAAATAAGGGTCGTACCTAATGAACTAATTAATGGGCTTAACAACGGGTTTTGGTTAATTTAGTCACATATGGGTATTACTGGAAATTGTCGGGCCTTAACCTCCCCTTTATATATTTTCATTCCTATTAATTTCTTCCCATTTACGTCATTTTAAAACTCAAACAAAAATATAAAGGAATGGTCGGGCATTAAGAGATCTAGAGGAATTCAAATTAAAGCTAGCTAGAAAATCAAGCTTAGGGGAAATCTATCTCAATCCAATCTTCTTATCTAGAGTAAGGCGAATAATAATTCCATCTCTATTTTTATTTAAATCAAATATTTTTGAATTTAAGGGATAAATTCATTTTTATGATATATTGGATGATTATATTCTTGATGAATGATTTATTTGATTTAAACGAGGTTGTTTAAAAGAGATTTAGCAGGATTTAGATCAAAACAAAGATTCAATGATGCTTAAATGTAATGAGAAAACTTTATGTTATGAGAAACATGATTTTGGAGTTGGGTTTCAGTTTTTAGAATTTTCTGAGCTATTTCCAGATTATTATGAATTTTCAAAGGAAAATATAGTTATTTGGGTTTATCATTTATTTTGGAAAATATATTGAGAATTTGGGTCCAAAATTTTTATATGTCAGGTAACATGATTAAAGTGAATTTCTTGAATTTTTTGAGATTTTTCCAAAGTAATTTGCTACGCAAAATAAATGGTTTTAGAAGAGGGACTTCTTTGTAAAAATTGGAAGGGCTTATTTGATTAACTTAACCATGGTTTGGATCTGGATTAGCGGCAGTTATTTTTAAAAAAGAATTTAAAAAGGTTAAAACAACCAATCTAGTGTTGATACGTTGCAAGTTAGTTAGAGAAAAGTTTACTTAAACAAGAATTAAACCTGATTTGTTCAGAAAAGTAGTATCGCCTACTTAGGAAAGTGCCTTTCGAAAAAGTTGCTTCCGCCTTCACCCTTGTCGAAACTAACTATGTTGAAACTAATACACAAGGTATCATCATGATGGTATGCAATGGATTGGTGATAGGCGAAAGATAAGGTGTCGAAAGCATAGCTTCCGAATGGGTCAAAACCTTGGTTTGTTTTTAAAGAAAACGCCTACCTATATTTTGTTTTAAGCCTTCGACAGAGTAGAAGCATAAGGTTTTGAAAGTGGTTTCAAAAAGATTTCGAAAGGGTTGCCAATTACTTAAGGTTGCTTTCGACTAGGTTCCTTACTTATAAAAGAATGTTTAGGAAGAAGGGGTTCTGACCTAGTCGATGCCCTGCTGTCATTCTATGGCCTTACGATGGTGTTGAAGATATTAATGATGTCGGAAGGTACTTTGTTTTATAAAGTTTAAGCAACTTCCAAACTCTTTCGAAAGAGGATTAGGGGTTTCGAAGGTGATGGTTTCGAAAGGGGTTTCAACACCAACCTTCTAATGTTTTATCCAGAAGTTTTATGCTTTCAAAAGGGATGGTGCCGACGCCGTCAAGTTTTCCCCAATGTTTTATATTGGTTTCGAAACAGATGCTTTCGACTATATTCACTTTGACCCAATTAATATTTTAGGTATAAAGCTAATACTTTCGAAAGCGGAACTTTCAATGTTTTCAAAAGGATTGCTTCCAATGGTGTTGAGAGAGGTTCTTTCAACTAGTTTCAAAGCTAAAGCTTCTAAAGTTAAATGCAAATACTTTAATATATTTGAAAGGTAGAATTTAAAGTATTATAAGGCAGGAGCCAAAAAAAATTTAAGAGCTTTCAAAGGAGGTTATCATATTAAGTCGAAAGCTAGGTTTTGAAGGTATTGAAAGGTTCTATGATCCAAACTCTATTTTTAAAGGAAAAAACCTATGGCTATAGTAAAGGAGTTTTTATAATGGTTTTGAGAAGAAGATATCTTTGATAAAGAAATAAGTTAAAGGGATTAATCATGTTTTATTTTAAACCTACAGGAGTGGTATTGCTATACTATTATGTTGCTTCTTCTAAAATGAATATATTCGCTTTATAATGAACCCATAAATGCATTTTGGGGATAAAGGGTAGGAGAACCAGTTAGGTTAATCTAGTAGTAAATATAAATTGAATAAACTTATGAATGAGTAGAATTGCATCCAAGAGGTTAGGAAGACCGGTCTATAGGATTCTAAAATATAAAGGAAAGATATTGGCAGGGGCCAATAGGTTTATGTAAGTCCATGAAAACTGTGTAATATTGGCAGGGGCTAATAGGCTCATAGTTAGCCCATGAAAACAATGTGTAAAGGAAGATGTCAGATAGACAGGTTCATAGTTAGCCCATGAAAACTATGTGTAAATGAAGATGTAGATAGACAGGTTCACTGTAAGCTCATAAAAACTATGATTGGATACTGGCAGGACCAGTAGGTTTGTAGTTAGACTATGAAAACTATATCCAAGTGAAATATTGATTGATGTCAATAGGTTCCTAGTCAACCCATGAAAACTAGGGTAAGCAAAAAGGATATTGGGGTTACCAATAGGTTCCTAAGTCAATCCTTGAAGACTAGGATAAGAGTAATGTTGGAGTTACCAATAGGTTTATATCCTATGAAAACTATGTATTGGACAGGAAGTCCTTAAATGTTAAACCGGTTATTAGTCGGCCTATGAAAACTAATAGGTTAATAGTAATCCTAGTAACTATAACCAAGATAGATTGTCTAAATTGGATGGGGATAAGTAATCTAGAATTAATTCAATTGCTATGCATATCATCATATTATACTGTCTTGAATTGTTTTAACCATTATGGATGCAGGAGCACAGTATATGCTTTTATAAAGATTTTGAGATACTAGTGAGGGGAAACCCGTTCCACTAAGCGGCATGGACTCACTAGATATCTAAATGATTTGTGATGGTAGATTATTATTCATACCAGCCTTTATGTCTAACTCGAAGTTTATGTTTTCCCCTTAAACTCGGTACTCAATTGACATTGAGTGGTTTGAGAGTTGAGGTTCTTAGGTACCTCTTAAGACGAATAAGCTTATGGAGGCATGTAGGAGGCTTGATAGCTATTTAGAGATATCTTTTCTTTTGATTCCACTGTGTTGATTGTAATCGCAAAGTTGTTATATTGCCTGTATATACTCTAATCATCCCAGGGGACATCTTTATATGTTGCTCTGGACATACGTTGTAATAAATATATTTTTCTGAACGAGGTTTGTCAATGTTGGGATTATGTAATGAATTGGAAATATTTTGTCATGGAATGTGATTTTATTTGAAGTTTAATTTTTTTTCCATATTTATGTGTTTCTATGTATCAATGAATCTAACACCACCGTATTTGGTCGCCGAGGATTAATAACTATGGATGACTGCAACATACGTAGCCGTTAGTTTTGGACCTCTAAGTAGGGTGATGTTACAGAGACTGTGCAAATCAATAAGAAAACAAAAATGGGTCACGTCTACATTAAATAGGTACTACATGCGTTCCAAAATACAACACACAAAGCCCAACAAAAGCCTTCAACACAACTGAACAGGATGCAGTTCATAGCCAACTATCAACACAGCATCAAACACAAATACATTATATATTGAAAGTCGACATGTATCAATAGAACAAATTACATTGACATGACTCAAACTATACTTATCACATTGAAATTATTAGAAGGCACTATAGTTCTAAGTTTACACAGACTGTGCATCCATTATGAGATAAACTACGCCATCATAATTAAGGTAGGCTATATCATTACCCACAGGCTAAACTATGCTTCTTCAGCTAAAGTAATTGCAGGGTATAACATCTAGTTGCCACATTTCCATGAAACAATGCAAAACTAGAATTATGCACACACAAATAGAACTCATAGTAAGGAACCAACATAGTACGATGAAAGTAAACTCTCGTACACCAGTTGGATAAGCCATATAAGTATAGCTAAACCAAACTACGTAGATACGTAATACAAAACTATACCGACTTATAAAATAAGACCGCAAAGCCTTAACCTGTCTATTTACACCGCCATAACCATACCAAACTGTGTTGTCACATTTATACATGATTGCATCGCCATAGCTCAACCAGCATATTCTGACACATCCAATCTATGTCGCATCGCCATAGCATAGTCATGCGTTGTGATGTGTCTAAGCATCAACAAAAAAGCATAACACCAAATCATATCATCATCTGATGTGCATGGTGTCAAAATAGGCACAAAGCCATCTACTGCCAACCTCAGGTGCAATCCTTCGAATTCAAATTATCCCATTAGAGCCTAAATCTGTTTTTGCCTAAAGCAAACTTTTCCGCCTAAAACCACGTCAGTAATCCATGCGCATTCAAATAACCAAATGGATGAAGACCACATGGAAACATATAATAATGGAGGAAGGATGTGAATGTATGATGCCAGCAATTCACGTAACATGATCTATGCTATAAAAGGTAACACACTATAGTAGAGAAAAAGAGATCGCATTATTTTAACTCCTATTAGACTATATATTGAAAAGTTGTATTCTCCGCCAATAAAATCCAAAAGTTGTACTAAGAAAGAATAAGAGGAGACTCGTCGATGTAGGATTTCTTGAAATCCAAACCTTTTTAATCCTTGTATCTTTTTTTGCATTTATTGCCTTATTTTCTATATAGATTTTCTTTGGTTTTGATTGGACTGATAGTAAAATTGAAGTCGACATTTAAACAAATAGTTAAAATGCATATACTTAATTGTGTAAGCTTAAATAACATAACTACTTCTCATTTAAGATGATTTTAATACTACTTAAATTTGCTATTTCTTAATTACAAAAGCAATCAATGCCATCATTACTTCAAATAAGTTGGCGTTGTAAGAGCGAAACTCACAAAAATATAATACCATGTGTTTATTAATTGGTAATAACATTCATTGTTACATTTTATTATCAATATGATTTATTATTAATTTTATTAATAATGCCATATATTATTATTATTTTATAAAAATACTAATTGCTACTATTTTTCATTAATAATACCATTCACTATTGCCAATAGAGTTTTCTCAGTTGGTTGGTAATTTAGACTACGAGATTAAAGGTCATGAGTGTGATCTCCAAGATCGACCACCTGTTGACATTAATGAACTAAGTTCAGAAAAATACCATTTACTTTTACTTTTTCCTATTAATACTTTTCATTGTTTTTAAATTAAGAATTCCATATCTTATATTTCAAAACAAATAATTTGATAATAATGAGTTTTACAAATGATTTCATAATAATCAATTTTACATATAATTTCAAAATGATAATTAGAACAACAATGACAAGACATCATTTTCTAACGATCAGTTATCCTGCTTCCTACTACAGACAAAATAACATTTACATCTTATACTCAAATGATTCAACTAATTTCAGCAGCACTTCTCTTTATTCCCTATAGTGTATGTAAAAGAGCATATAGATGGAACAAAAATGAAGTATAGTTGAATTTTATGAACCATTCAAGTTGAAGCGGAGGGGAGGCACCTACTTTTTGAAGCGACGACTTCTGTTGATGATGACTGCAATTGGAAGCGACATGAGGATTTGGGTTTTCAATGCTTGAGGTTTGCTCGACATGAGGCGATGATTCCTGGGGTAAGCGGTACATGAGGCACTACGTGGGCATGAGATTGGGGATTTAGGGAGGTGTAAGGATGAAGCTGAGGTAGCATAAGGATGGAGCATTAGCAGTAGCAGTTTGGGGGTGTTTGTGGCAACGTCAACGAGCCTGTAGAGAGTATTGAAAACTTCAAGTGAGGGTAAGTGAGGCGGCATTGGGGATTTGGGTTTACCTTCTTTTTAAATTAGCGTATATTAATGCTGACTTTGTTAGCATGGGTAGGGTAAAGCGAAGATGTCATATGGCATTGAGAAGTCGCCAAAAAGTTGTAGGTATTTTCCTACTTCTTTTCAACATTTTTCCTGCACTATTATGTTCTTCTACCGCTTCACAATATTTCCATGAAAGTTCATCTAAAATAATTGGAATAAAGTCGGTAATTTATTGTAAATTATTAACTCTATAATAAAATATTATTCGAAATAGATTTTCTTTCTGTTGTATATTTGTCATATCTTCATATGTTAATTAATTCAACCGAACTCAACCGAACTCCCCGAAAAATCCCCGAAAACTTGATGTAAAGAGGGAAAGCGTATATTCAATGTAAATATCTAATTAATTCAACCGAACTCCCCGAAAAATCCAACCCTAGGTCATCCCCAAAAACTGACTTCGGCCAAACATAATCGTTTTCCAATTCGAGGCTATAGCATCGAAGCCAATATCAAAATAAACTTGATGGATTTTGTTTTGGAGTTTTACATTGAATATATATTTAGTTTTTTTTGAAGTTTTATTTCAAAGAGGGAAAGCTAAAATTCATTCACATGCAAGGTTAAATAGAGAGAAGGGTATGGTCATGTTGTATGTAGGGGTATGGCCAAAATAGTGAAGGTATGGAGTGAATTGATGGGGTATGGAATTGAAACATGCTCATATATTATTATTTTAATTTTAAAATATTCAACAAAACATACCTGAAAATTTTAAACTCCAACACAACACGTACCGCCTAGTGTTCTATATGTTATATCCCTATTCCAAATATAATGCAACTAGTCTCGAGACCTAATTCGATCGTATGCATAGGATAGGTATTTAAATCCAATTATTATATTAAATTTTCAATATTAATTCCAACGCATTTCGATCTCGGAAGATCACACGATATGTTTGATCATTACAAAACTTGACGGCATACGACAATTCACTATTGCGGATCCAATGAAATTGGTTTCGTCAAAATCCAAGACTGTGCCCCGAAAGGCAACTTTCACAGATTTAAATATTTACTTATCGATATTTATCTAGTCTAATTACATTTGTAAATAAATTTACAAATTGAATTCACCAATATTATTTATTAATCAAAAGGAGTTAAATAAAATTATTAAATCCATTTAATTCACAATTCAGATATTTAATTATTCCCTATATTTGAATTATAAGTTAATAAATTCAAAAATTCAGTTATTTAAATATTTAAAATTAATTAAACATTTAAAATCAAATGATCAGAATTTTACGTTCTTACATTCTGCGCTCTTAAATGAATTTCATCCTCGAAATTCCTAAGAAAGAAAGTGTTTCCAAACCCTCAAGTTTAAAACTATTAATTAAAATAAGTTATTAAACATATTTTCAAAATCCATTAGCCGGAATAGATTCCAAAGTTCCTAAGTCTTTTAAATTCATTCACTTATAGTAACTAATTCTCTTCTATTCATTCATTCTAGGATATAACTTGAACGTTCAAATTTTAGTTATCAAAAATTTTCCAAAATTCTTAAAAAAATTCTAACTCTTAAATTTTCGACAATTTTCGCTAGTGTCTCCTTTGCATGGCTAGATCGGTACAACTACAAATCACATTTACAGGCTCTAATCCAATCGAAGAAAACAAAACCATGTGGCCTCCCATATTTAGGGCATAAAATAATCGATCCATTTGAATTTTCTAAATTAATTACATATCTTTTTGCGTTTGATTTGTATTTTGGCAAGTAATTTATTATCTTCTATCCAAATGCAGTTGCACAATAATCAATAGCAATCTCTTACATACCTATACTTACGAAATCTAAAAATGAATCAAGCTGACAAAAACAATGTAATGTAACTCTACATGCAAAAACTAGTCTAGTATAAATTTACACGCAGCCAACAACATTATTTCAAACATATGCAATGAAATATAGAGAATGTTCTGTAATAGATGTTATGCATCCAATTATTTCAAACTATAAAGTTAGATCCAAATACTAGGGTTTTTCAATTTAAAAAATTATTTTCAAATTTCTCAAACGAGAAAAATCAAAGGTCAAAATCAAAATGACAAGGAGGGAACTCCTCTTAATAAAGTATGGTGAAACTCTAGAATCAAAACAATATGAAGCGTCGAGTGATATTCCGGTTCCTCCAAAAAACATCAACTAGGTTGAATAAGTATCATTCCTTTCCCAAAATCTTTCAAATTTTTTTTTTTCAAAATAGCCAGGATTAAGGTCCTTATAACAATAATTTAAAATCCTTTGTCTGTAAATTTAAATTTTATAAACAATGGAATATGAAATCACACAACCAATCACTTCAATCAAATCAAATCAATCAAATTCCGTAAAGGATTAAACTAACACAAACAGTCAAACAATTTCCATAAGGGAAAACAATCACTTAACATTGTTTCAAAATGTCAAATGACTAACAAAAAAAATCTTAACGTAGGCTCAAAACTTTCTTAATTGTTAAAAAATATAGATAATTATCCAAGCATGTCGTTTTGCTCATTAGCCCTTTGATTATTGCTTAGAAGGTTATCCAAACTCACTGATACAAAATGAAAAGTTATACTCTATATTTTATTAGTTTCCTAATTATATTAAAAAAATTCTAATTCACCTATATTTTCCACTTATTATTTTATTCAATACAAATTATTTATGAATTATTTCATAAATTTTCACCCAAGTTTAAAATTATTTTATAAAGTTATTACTTTATAAAACTTCAAATCATAACTTATTTCCCTTTATTTACTTGTATAATACCCTTCTTTATTCTAAGAGTGCAAACAAATTTTATTTTACTTTTTCAAAGATCTAAATGGAGATCAAATCAAATTATGATTTATTAAAACCGAGTCAACCTATTAACCCTTTTAACTTATGGTGTTAAAACGAATAATATTTATGGGTTGACCCAAATCAACAAGTAGTTTACACTACTTAGATGTTTTTAAACAACTATATGGTTTTAATAAAAGCAATATTTAACAAGACCTTCTTATTTGATTTAACCCTATTTAAATCTGTGTCAAATTATTTAATAACTTCTCTAAGTGAATAATCCAATTTTCCAAAACAATTTCTTATTGGAAATACCTTTTATTTTGAAACCAATTCCCTTTTAGGGAACTTAAAAATTAGATACTCGGTTTTTATTTCAAAACTTATCTTTGAAAGCATACTTCATATATTTTAATATATAATAACTTCAAATAATTTATTAAAACTCACTTTGGGTTTATTTGGATTTGAACTCATTTCAATAGCACAATGAGAATAATTTACTAAGTACTTCACAACATTCGCCCAAGCAAACATCTGATCGTTACTTAGAAGATTATTTAGATTACAACAAAACTAATCGAAATAATTTTCTTCTAATTACCCCTAAGAAAATACATTCCATTTGAAAAAAAATTACAACCCAAATTTTGTTTACTTTTAATTATTTTCAAAAGTACTGCTATTTCATTTCTAAAAAATTCCTTTGAAATTATTTTCAAAAATTCTGGGATTTAGATTCAAAAATTCTTATTAAACATGTTTTATAAACTGAGTTTATATAAAATTTTCTCTATATAAAAGTCATGTCATATTATGATAATCCTTCTTTATTATAAATGAACACTATCTAGATTATATTAACAACTTTTTATGAAAGTTTAATCCTTAACTCGCTATTATTAAATGGCGAGTTTTTAACTTAATCATATTCTTCGAACACCTTATAGTCAAATTGTGAAAATTAATTCACAAAGGTTTTGTTTTTGATCAAAACAATAAATGCTTCTAATAAAACCGAGCGCAATTAACAAACAACAGTCAATGCTTCTTATTTAAATTAAGCACAATCGAACAAACAATGGTGATAATAAATAAATATGATCACATTTAAATCAACTCACTTTATAACTATATAAAGTTTTGAAAATTATTCATCTATATATAAAGAATATAATCCTAGACAAAATAATAAATTCGCAAAAAATCCAAAATTTTCAATACCACATCTATTGGCCTTGGTCAAGTGTTTAGAAACCCCTATCGATACCATGGCGTCCCACGTCTCGACCAGAATTCATAAAAACTCAATAGACCAACTAACATAATACGTTTTTATAACATTAACAAATAAACTCTCGTATATATAATACTCTCAAACTCATTCTAAGGTGTCGCTTATCCTATCTCTAATGAGCAGAACCCTATCAAAGCCAAGTTTCTTGCTTAACCTTACACTCTGATACCATGCTGTAACGACCCACCAATTTGACCATCGAAAGTTTACATCGAACACTACCACGGTGTTCCAATGTCGTGCATCCAATCGACAAAAGGGAAGATTGTTAGGGTAATAAAAAAGAAAAAAAACAAAGGATAGAGAAAAACAGAATCTCGCAGCGAAATTGACAATATATAATATAACAAGGACAGTAGAAACTGTCACTTCAGACACGCATAGTATATCGAAGATAAAAAAAACTTTATCAGCTGGACAGTTACAAAATCTTGACCTTATAAATGCCGATAGGTATACTATATAATACGGCAGAAAATAAAAATACTACGATAGATGAATCTTCAACTCCACTCCACGATCTCTAAAACTTCCAAACAACCTGGGAAAATACTCGCTCTGACCCAAGTATTATAAATAAATAACACCCGGTTCAGCCTAGAAATACCAGTGTGAGATAACTCAAATAATGGGGAACATATATAAAAGTTCTGTAAGACCAAGCCGCTAACGCAGAACGGGTTTTTAACTCACAATAATAACACCATACAGGCAAGAGCAGAAATAAATATCAAGAATAAATCTAAATATGAAAGAGTATAATTAATATTAAACCGAACTTGAAAAAATACGAACGAACCGAGTAAAATCCAAACTGGACAGAATGAATAGATCAAGGAAACAGTCCAACTTGATAGAATGGACTAAATAAGGTTACCATCCAACTTGATAGAATGGACAGAATAAGGTAACAGTCCAACTCGATAGAATGTACTAATTCAATATTTAAATGCCGTGATGAGGAGTTGGCTCTACTTGTGTCAGATTAATGCCAAAAAAGATTTAGGGTTTTCGAATCAAATAAGGAAAGGAAATTTTCCAACAAATCACTAGGAAGGTGCATCCCCTCGAAATATACCTTTAGTAATATACTTCAGAGAAGCTCATTTACTCTGTGACACTTCTCGAAAACCTCCAAGCCTAACGCTGCCATACCTTACCGAGAATCCGAATATTTCCACATCTAAGTGCACAACCAAATCCAAACTAAATGAGATGTGAAAATAACCTTTTGATGGGAGAAACTCCACATAGCTTGGCCCCCTCTCACGCTTTTGGTTTAGTCATTTCCGACAAAGGATAATAAAGCTCGGCTGATCAACGAATTGTTTTTAAGGTGACGATACACCTTGAATAAAGTTGAATCCGATATTAATAAATCAACTATTGGGGATAATTAAAATGATCGCATATTGAAATTAAATTTCATATATTCACCACTACTCGTTGATTCCAGACAAGTCCTATCTCTCGATTGAAAGTAAAGCCGGGCTAGTTGAGGTAGTGTTACCTCTAGGCATCACCTTGAAGATATTTTTAACTTTTGAGATAGAAACGAGTCCAAGCCTCAACGTTTAGCATTAAATGCATAGCTAGTTCCTCTCCATATAAGCTATATCAATTACGGAACTATTGTTCTAGGACCAAAATCGAAATTTAACCTTTTTAGAAATTTGAACTTGAGATTGATTTTCATATTGGTAAAACACTTTTAGAATTAGTTCCTAATTGTTAAAACATTAAGAGAATAATTTTTCTAAGTGCGCGACCCCGAAGGCCTAAGCCAACATGAGACCAAACACCCAGAAGATTATCCAACTCAACATCCTAATAATCGAGTTCCGATTCCTTTTTATAGCTTTAAAACAATATTAATTATCTCAAAAGATAATTAATTGCATTTAAAATCTCTTTTAAATAAACAAATCCAATATCTTTAATAAAATAGATAATTATTTCCAAACACTTTTATAACATTGATAAATTAACTTTAAAAATCTTTATTTAACCAGTTTATTAACTTTAAATCAGTTTATTATAGAAATTTTATTATATTAATTGATTTACTTTAATCAGTTTTATTAAATCAATTAATTAACTTTAAATATTATTAATTAAAAAGATTAATTAAATTCAAATAATTATTATTTAAAATGAATAAGTCATCTCAAACATCATTTATTAAAATGATAGGCAATTTTAAATTCCACTAATTAAAACAATCGATTAAGTTCAAATAATCATAAATTAATTGGATTAATTTAATTCAAGATTAATAGTTAAAACACTTAATTAAAATATCATTTGTTAAATTGATTTATTTAGTTATAAAGCATCATCAATTAAATTGATTTAACTAAATGTCCAAATATCAATAGTTCAACTAATTAGTTAAAAATTAAAAAAATTAATTACACTCAAAACAATCATTAATTAAAATGATTAATAAAATTAAAATATCGTTATTTAAAATAACTAATTGCTTTTAAATATCATTAATTAAAATGATTATTAATTTTCAATTACCATTAATTGAAATAATTAATTAAACCTAAATAATCATTAGTTAAAACGATTAATTAAGTATAAAACATCATTAGCTAAGATAATTGATTAAGTCTAAAGATCAAACAATTTTAAAACATTATTTACTAAATTGATTTATCAATCTCAAAATCATTAGTTAAAATGATTAATAAATCTAAATTATCATTAATCAAAATGACTAATGAATTTTCAATATTCTTTTAATCGGGAAATCAAGCTCAAGATCTTATGACAAGGTTTTGGAAATGAAATTGAATAAGTGACGATATAGCGAATTTTTTTTTGAAAACCCAGGAGAACCGGGCGGATCGGTAAACTCCTGAGGAGGGTATAGTAAAGCCGTCCGCTGATCCTATCCCCTATACACCTGGGTAAATTTATATAGGATGGTGAAACGCATGGTAGGAATCGAACTTGGGATTTTTTATCAGAACCCAAGCCTCCTTTCCACTGCGCCGCACCCACGGAGGATATAGCGAAATTACTATAACGACACTTAACAATTTAAATGGAATATCGAGATTTATTTTAATTAACCATTAATACATCATCATAAGATGTAAATAAACAATTATTGGTGCGAAACCCCTTTTGGGTCTCTCTCTAGATTTTTCCTGCAAAACAATGATTATGGATAATATATAGATAATCATATGGGTATATAACGATCAAACTAATATGTCATCCATTTTTCAAACGGAAATTCAACCGAACGATCAATCAAACAATTAACTAACATCTAAGAAATCAATAAACACTTTTAATATCATAGATATGCTTTAATAAAAATTAATGTGAGTTAAACTCACATTGATTTTCGTATTGCCGAAACATTCCGTTTTTGGTCTAAAACCGAACTATCGTCCGATTTTAGCCTAAATTTTCACTTGCTCCAAATCCAACCAAACAAACTCCATTATGAAGATCTCGACAACACGAGTCCAACGCAAAAAACGGCGTTCAAATCCGACCTCATACGAGCGAGATAGACATTTTATAAGTTATCGATAATTTTAAACTATAATTAAACAACATAACATACATTTACAATTTTACCCTTAAACAAATCATCATCTTCTTCCGCAATGTATAACAGCATGGTTGAACGTCAACTCACCAAAATTGTGCAAGGATATGTCGTGACATGGAGTTACGCTCGTCCGATTGACGAACCGACTTCGCCAACCTTCATTTCTCGATGAACTCGACTCAACCAACACTAAGACATCACCATCGAGACCCCCTAGAGAATTGCGACAACAAAGCTATCCCCTTCCAAACATGATAGGTTATGGTCCCCTCTTGCTCTCTGAACCACTCCAAAACTTGGCCCGAGCACGTACTTCCAATGCTAAACTCAAATCCGACCTTAGCGCGTCGAATCCACAACCACATTCCCAAAAAATCCAACCCTAGGTCATCCCCAAAAACTGACTTCGGCCAAAACATAAATGTTTTCCAATTCGAGGCTATAACATCAAAGCCAAGATCAAAACAAACTCGACGGACTTTGTTTTGGAATTTTTCATTGAATACATGCATACATACATATACATACATACATACAAAGATATATATATATATATATATATATATAATGAAGTTTTATTTCAAAGAGGGAAAGCTCAAGTTCATTCACAGGAAAGTTTAAATAGAGAGAAGGGTATGGTAATGTTGAATTTAGGGAGTATGGCCAGAATAGTGAAGGTATGGGGTGAATTGATAGGTTATGGAGTTGAAACATGTGCATATATTATTATTTTAATATAAAATCAACAAAACATACCGAAAATTTCGAACTCCAAATGGCACATGCCGCCTAGCGTTCTATATATTATATCCATATTTCGAACATAATGAAACTAGTCTCAAGACCTAATTCAATCGTATGCAGAAGATAGGGCTTTAAACTTAGTTATTATATTAAATTTTCGATATTAATTTCAATGCGTTTCGATCTCTCACGATCAAACGGTACGTCTGATCATTATGAAACTTTACGGCATACAATAATTCACTATTACGGATCCAACGAAACTGGTTTCATCAAAATCTAAGACTGTATCCCGGAAGGCTACTTTCATAGATTTAAATATTTAATTATCGATATTTATCTAGTCTAATTACATTTGTAAATAAATTTAGTAATTGAATTCACCAATATTATTTATTAATCAAAAGAAGTTAAATAAAATTATTAAATCCATTTAATTAACGTTTAATTCACAATTCAAATATTTAATTATTCCCTATATTTGAATTATAAGTTATTAAATTCCAAAATTCAATTATTTATATATTTAAAATTAATTAAACATTTAAAAACAAATGATCAGAATTTTGTGTTGTTACAATTTGATTAATAAAATCAACTGTTATACGTTATTCATAAATATATTATACATAAACGTTACCTCTTAGTTTCCAAAATTATAGCGCCTATTTCTCATTGGCGGTTCCATGATAGTGTCAAAATCATGTCCTTCTCCTCAGCGGTCTGCTCTTCTTAACATGTTCCCTGGAGCAGTTTATCTCATTCTATCATAAATTTATCTTACGATTAGAAATAGAATTACAATTAAAATTAAAATTATAATATTTTAATTATTTATGACTTATAATTTTAAATATGCTTACAAGGCCTCTTGTGATTTTGTATCATGCCATGTGTATGTTGTTGAGCCATCTTCATTGACATGCTCGATTGCGTGAGTACGAGTATAAACTTTAAAGTAGGAGATAGAACGACCACGCTTTTTTTATGAAATAATTATTATATATTATTATTATAGATATAAGATTATATAATGTTATATGTATAAGTATTTATAATCGCAATTTATAAATTTACTAGCTCTTGATGCTAATGTTGGAATGACTTTGAACTCCCACAATGTGTGACATGATTTTTATTCCTATTTGCAGAATTTCGCTAAGATTTTGCATGTAAATTTAACATAAACATTGTATTTCACATTTTTAAATTGATGCGATTATTATACTACTTCTACTAAATTTTTAATAAATACACGGGATTAATGAACTTACAATCACTTCAGGGCTTTTCCAATAAGCATCTAAAGCTTTCCATATGATTGCACTCATTCAGCCGAGCTTTTTTTTCCCTTTTCTAATCCTTGACATTGTACCATGATAACTTTCCCACATTTTTTCAATCTAATAATTTACGCAAAGGGAATAGTTGGCTTTCTATAAATCTACTGCCCCATGCATATCAAAAATAAAATAAGTTATACATTTATACTTGGTCAACAAATTGTATAGTGGTAATATATAAAATGAAATAAATATTTACGTTACATAGAAATCCTGCCAAATAAACTCTATAACGTGGGGTGGGATATTCTTCTACTTAGGCCAGTAACCAGTCATCCTGCTCTTGTAAGAAGCCTCAGAAATATCAAGAACAACATTCGAGGGCTTCAATTCAAAGCCTCTATATTAATTATGATATAAACATTTATTAAATCATAAGGAATATGTCAGACATAAAATATTTATGATGTTGCAATAAATTTGGTACTTATCCACTCGCTTTACTTGCTAAATCTAACTACAGGATGATCTATATGTGACGGGCCATCGCCAAAACCTCCCGTACCAGCCCCTTTCTGACTAAAAAGGGGGAATCTAATGAATGGGAAGATCTCCAATGTGGAAACATAATATCTATCACAGACATATCATTTTATTATGGAAGAACATATCATTTTACTATGAGAAAATATATCATTTTTTATCAAAAAAATGTAACATTAATAATCACGTAATAACCTTTTATCAAAACATACACATTAATAATCAGTCGTCATCGTTCTCTTGTTCAAACTTAGCCTCGCACTCTGCATTTTTTCCTCAGTAGTCTCAAATGCGTCTACTAAAATATTTGAATTATCGTTTAGTGGCCCAAAATCAGTATGATTATCAGTTATTATTATTTTATTATTATGCTCAAGGTCTGCTGATACGCTTATTCTTTTGAAATATTCTTTCCATCAAACGTAAATCTTGCATTAGTTTTAAAAACTGCTGACAAATATGCTTTACCTCCTTTTAGGGAAGGATATAGAGCAAAATAAACTTGTAGTGCATGTTTGGCTAATACAAAAGGATCATACTTATGGTATTGCGAGTTATATTTTATTTTGATAAGATTATACTCTTTGTGCATGTTAACTCCAAAACCTAGAACATTGCTAAACCAATTGCATCTAAATAAAAAAAAATCTTCGTGGGTCGTATAAATTATGCAAATTCCAAAACCTGGATTAAGATGAAGTAAAAATCTTTTATACGACCATCTGATCATCACTACCTTTAATAAATACACGTGTATTGTTAGTTAATTTTCATCACTATATCCCTGGTGTTTAATTTAAATACATTGACGAAGAATATTAGGTATATCTTGACATTTATTTTTGGTCCAATCGCAAGGTGTTCCGATCCTTCGTCGACTACACAAATTCTTAGATCATTAACGCAGTTTGAAAATCAATCAGCAAATTCTTTACCTGAGATCGCCGCGTGGATGTTGTGATTTTTTAATACTACAAATTGTATACATTGCACATATTCTTTAAGTATGATTAAAATGCATATAAATTTAAGAATTCACATATCGAGAATTATTAAGTAATAATACCTAAAAAATGGTGTAACTTCAATGCAATTAAGAAGTACATTTGTTTTTGCTATACTGTAATCTCAGTCGTCTAACCATGTTTTTGTATATTTTCCCAGATGTCGACCTTGTTGTCGAAAAATAGATAACATTACTTGAGAAGAATCATGTTTAACGCCTTCATCATGATAAGTTCACATGGTCACTAAAATAATAAGAGAAAAATAATAAAGCTTCTTCTTTGATATATGATTTGCAAATCGAACCTTCATCTCATGTTTTTTAACTAACTTTTTCCTTCAAATGATTTAAGTTCCTATTACAAAATTATTTCAAGTTAAATTTACTCATGTAATTTTTAATTTGAAATTAAACTAATATTTAACATACTCAATATTATTATCTCTCAAATGGATACATTCATCCATATTGCATAGGACCTCAAAGAAGTATATGGAAGATGAACAAATAAATGCTCCATTACATTAAAGAAATCTGGTAAAAAGATTTTCTCTAGTTAGTACAGAATATTCGAATATCTTCTTCATGTTTACGTAGACGTTCAACTTTTAACGTAGTTGAACAAAGCTCTTTATAAAACAAACTAAGTTATGTTATAACCATTCAAAATTTTACGAGTAACAGTTCTTTGAAAACTGCAGGTAACAAATTTTCCATCATTACATGGCAATCATAACTTTTCACTCCACCTAGTTTATTGTTTTTAAATTTGACACATCTACAAATGTTAGAAGAAATTCCATTAGGAAATCTTAATCCTTCCATCCATTTTAACATAAATTTTACTTAGTTATTTTCTAACTCATAGCATGCTTTGGGAAATTTAGTGTCATTTGGCTTGATATGAAACTCTAGATACTTACATAATTTTTCTATCTCACATCTTATTTTCACATTGTCGTTAGTCTTTCCCTTAATATTCAAAATTGTAATAAATACATTATCAAACACATTTTTCAATTATGCATCATGTCAATATTATGACAAAGTAAGAGATCTTTTCAATAAGGTAACGAAAAAAATATGCTTTGTTTGCACCAATTATGAACTGTCGATTTACTTGGAATTTCAATTTATATTCCGGTTTCATACATCTTTGGATATTTCTTTACAAGTTCTTATATTTGTTCACTTGACCAAATTGTTGGTGGTTATCTATTCTCTACTCTATTAGTTTGAAAGTTTTCATCTCTTCTAAAAGTATGATTAACATGAAGAAAACACCGATGACAATCAAACAATGCAATTTGTTTCCCATATAGTAAAGAAAAAGCCCGTGTTTCGTCCATGCAATAAGGACAAGCTAGATAACTTGCCCTACTCCAACCTGAAAGCATTGCATAAGCAGGAAAATCATCAATAGTCCATAACAAAAAAGCAAACATATAAAAAAAAATTGAAACATCGTATGTTTCAACTCCTTCATGCTATGGTGCTTTCAACTCTTTAATCAATGATTGTAAATAAACATCGATTTCTTGTGTCGGGTAATCAAGATCAGGAACGACAATAGTGAGAAACATATATGGAATTTTTAATACATCCATGGAGGCAAATTATAAGGTGTAACGATGATAGATTAAGATGAATATTTAAGACCAAATTGAGAGAATGGTAAGAATCTATCCGTACACAAACCAAGTCTACATTACGGCTCTTTGTAGCAAAAGCAGGATAAATCTTATCAAAATATTTCCTCGCTTCTTCTTCGGTCGGGGATACTAAGGTACATTCTTCTTGTGTTCTCACACTGTGCCATCTCATATGAGGTGCGTTAATAGAAGATGCATTCTCTTGTATGGAACTTCATTTTTTTTCTTCTTTTTTCTTGGTTTGTATCTTTTCTCGTTATACATTTAATACTTCCTAAGATTGATGCCATCTTTCCAAAACAACATGCAACCACTTAAACATGTATCTATCTTTTGATACAACAAACCGAAAGCAGACATAAGTTTTTTCACTTCATAGTGATTTTCGCACATTAAATTATCAAGTGACATATGTCGTTTGCATCTTGTACAACTACTGTAAATCTAGCTTATATGAAGTTAAATTTAGATTTCATAGTTATGTATTTGACAGTTACTGATAATCGAGCGCTACTTTTACAGCCATCCCAATGGGACTTCTTTGCAGCATTTAATAAATCGTAGATTTTCTTTGCTCCAATATTTGGTTTTTCTTTGACATTTACATCTTCATCATCAACTGGAACCGTAAAGAACATTGATTATGCGACATCTTCAATCATACCTTCTATATGATTCGTCGTAACATTATCATTATCTACCTCCTCATTTGACACTAAAGGATTAGATGCAATAAGTTCTCCATGATGATCCCATACATAATAATCTGAAACAAAATCATTTTGACACATATGTACTATAACAATATCTAGTTTCTAATGCTTCAAATGTTTGCAAAAGGGCAACCTGCTTCTTCGTCATTTCCATTATTACTTAAAATGAATTTAATAAATTCGTATGCACCATTATAAATTTGTTCTTTTATTGAGTCTTTTATTCCATTTCGTTCATACATCTACCTCCTCCAATCGACAAAATAATTGATCATTTTTCCTATTCCAAAAAATATGATAGAAATTAAAAAACTATAGTAAGATTTGAAAAATTATGACTTTTTAGATTAACATTTTATTTTTCATTTCATTTATACATTTTAATGCTTTATCATTTATACCATACATTATTATTATTTTTACCTTTTTCATAAAATTTTATTTTCAATTTTAACAAACTGTAAATATAATATTACAGTATTACATTATTATTTTTTACTTTTGATGGTCATCATCCTACTTCCTATTACAAATGCAACAATAGAAAATTTTTGCAAATCATTTCATCTTAAATAATTCAAGAAAATTTCGGCATCACTTTCCATTTGTTATGCATATCGAACACAAACACGCATATTAGGGAACAAAAAGGAAGTACTATCGAAATTTTGTGAACTGTTTAAGCTAAAATGATTTACAAGTGGTTAAGTGATTCGGCTTTGGTGTAAGAGGTTACAAGTTCGAAACTTGCGTAGCGCGATTCAAATGTTTATTGATATGTGATATGTTGTCCCAGTGACATGTTGTATATAGTATCATTTCAAAAAAAATATTAAAAAAATATTAAAAAAGTAAAAAAAATTAACATTATACACTAATTTGTTTATATTACCACATACACGTAAACTAAATTTATATATAATTAACGGTATAAAGTAATAAAGAGATTAAGTAAATAAATTGTTTTTGTCGACATTTTAGCTAACACATACACTAGTTATGTTACACTAATAACCAAATACACTAATCAACCCAAATTAGCTCTAATTATACATTAATTTTTGGATCTAAACACTATAATAACCCTTATTTACATTTCCAAATCAACCGGTATACAATTATAACCATGCAAATGTCTATTGTTAATAAATAAAGCATAAATTAACACTAATTTTACTACAATTCGAAAATTTTAGTTTAGGGAAGAATATACCTACTTTTTGATGGATTGAAGGCGTAGAAGTTTGGAGATTCCAGTTTGATGTAGGTTGCGATGGATTTTGGCGGGTTACGACGACTAGGGATGGAGTTTGGCGGAACTGGGTTTAAAATATTTGGATTTTAGGGTTTCGAAAAGTAAGAAATGAAAAGAAACTGGTTCGGCTTAGGCCATATTCGCGATATTTCGACGGCTACCAATTGCTGTCGATGGATAATTTTCGACAACTTTCGATGGTAATTTATTATATTAAGTTAAATTTTCTCTCTATTTAGAATAAATTTTGTTTAATTTAACTTGTTATTAAAATTTTAAAAAGATTATAATAACCCACTTTTATTTCTAAATATTAAAAAGGTTATTTTTTATCATTGTACAATACTTTTTTTGATTTAATAATTAATTATGAATTTTAAATGTATTTAAAATAATAAATTCATGTAAAATAAAATATTCGGTAAAAATATAAATTTGTTGAATTTTATATTGATCTAAGGTATTCTGTGCATACGATCGAAATATGAAAGAGAAATAAACAAGTTTAATATATCAATCTTGATTTTCAAATTTCTAACCGTTCGTCGACATTTAGGCTTAAACCTTTCGTTCGAAGGTCAAATACCTTCAATCGAGACGAAATTCAAATCATATATGCTATATTATGTATTTATCTAATTTGTATGGTTAGATTTAAAAAGATGAGAAAAAAAATTAGACTTCAAACAAGTCATTTTCATAGAAGTTGTCCTAACAATATATATTAAGTGTTACACAACTCCTTGGAAAATAATATATTTTGAGACTAATTTTTTTCCTTTCGTTTTTTTTCATTACAGTCTTACGGATTGGATAAATCCATTATAAAGTATATGTGATACGAATTTCGTCTTGTTTGAATATTGGTTGGCCTTCGAACGAAAGGTTTTTAGTCTAGATGTAAATGAACGGCTATAGATTTGAGAATCAAGATTGGCACCCTAACTTTATTTACTTTTTTTCATATTTAAGTAGGTCGAAAATACTTTCGATCAACATAAGATTCTAAAAAAATATTTTTTAGCAGAATATTTTCTTTTATATGAATTTATATTGTTAAATACATTTAAAAAGTCATAACTAGTAACACAATGATTAAAAAATATATTTGAATTCATAAAACTATTATGCATCATAAATTTCACCGAAGTTGTATAATGGATGCACTGAAAGTTGCATAAATTGATCATTTGATTTCGATTTTTGATAAAGTTAAATATCGAATTACACAACAAATGATTATTGAAAATACTAATTTAATTAATCACAAACTGTCGTAACATAGAAGAGTTAAATAAAAATATCTTCTTTAGTTTTTTGAAATTAAATTAGTACTTTTAAATAAATTTCATATTTCAATAATTAATAAGTTTTAATAAGTGAATATTAGGCTCGGGTCCCTAATAAGTTCAAAATACACAAAACCCCAGTAAAAAAATATGTAAATTAGGTTCCTAAATTTAAGTTATTAAGTAATTGCGTACAACTATGCAATTATTCAGGTAGATATTTATGCACTTACATACAAAAGTTGCATAAATCTATGCAAATTTTTCGGTGAATAATTGTGGAAATTTCCGCCATTATTTCGGTGAATAATTACGGAATTTTTCACAATATTTTGAAAAAAATACGGAAATTTCAGCAATTTTTTGGTGAATAGTTACAGAAATTTTCGTAACTTTTTTTGGTGGATACTGCGGAATTTTCTGCAATTTTTTAGTAAATATTTGCGAAATTTTTCGAAATTTTTCAGTGAATAATTGCGAAAGTGTCTGCAATTTTTTGATGTAAGTGCATAAATTTTTGCAATAATTCACTGAATAATTACACAAGTACATGCAATTATTCAATAACTTAATTCTACAGAGCTGATTTACAAACATTTTTTATTTAGAGTTGTGTAGTGAATTTTGTTTTAATTTGAGCGGAAGCGATTTATTTGATCATAATCTAGTATTGCCTATTTAGATACCATGACACTTAAAAAAAAATCAATTATGCAGTATCATCAAAATAATAGCAGAAATAAGAGACACATAAGATTTAACGTGGTTCAGATATGAATATCCTACATCCACGGAGACCCAACAAGTTCTTTTATTTCACTAAAGAAAAGAGTACAAAAGGGAGGGAAGAACAATGGTGGATATTCTCACACACTTTTCTTGTACATACGAAGATGAAATTCCTTCATTTAAATAGACTTGATAATGAAGGGTTGCTTGGAGATTAAGAAAATCAATTTCCTGATTACCCAGATATCTTTCCAAATTGCATGATTTGATTTTAGTATAAATAGATGGCGTAATATTGGTTTCCATATCTTTCCTTTATTCTCCATGCCTAATCATTTATTTCTTCATACATCAAATATATTGACTAATTAATTGATTGACTAACTAATTAGTTTCCTTCAAAATATCCTTCCATACACCAGCCAAATTAATTGATTTGAATGATCAATTAATCAATTTCTTTCATCTTTAACAAATATTTGAATCATCCAAATTCAACACTCTACCTTGATTCAAATATAACAATCTCTCTTCATCACCTTATCATCAAGCAATCGACATATAAGTTGTTGGGTCTAGCTCCCCATGGCGCACAAGTAATAGGTATCAAACTGATCAAGTTTGAGCAATGCTTAAACTTGTCCTTTGGAAGTGACTTGGTCATCATATCTGAAGGATTATCCAAAGTACTCACCTTCAACAATTTGATCTTACTTCGTTCTTCCTCAAGCATAAGAAAGAAACCTCTAACATCAATGTGCTTCGTCCATAAACTACAAGCTTTATTTTCTACAAGATGAATCGCGCTATGACTGTCTGAAAATAGCTCTATTGTCCACTGCACTATTGAAAGATTATCCAACAACCGAAGTAAGTATAATCCTTCCTTTGTTGCTTCCACAACCGATATCAAATCTGCTTCGGTAGTCGATAAAGCTACAATAGATTGCAGCTTTGATCTCCATGAAATCGAGCCTATGCCAAGTATAAAACATAGCCCGACACTGACTTCCTAGCATCTCTATCCCCAGCATAATCAGAATCACAATATCCTCTAAGAAAGATGTCACCATCCATTCCACCATATAACAAGCCCACCGAAGAAGTGCCTCAAAGATATCTAAGAATCCACTTCACAGCTTGCCAATGTTCTTTGCCTGGGTTAGACATATATCGACTCACAACACCCACTGCATGGGACAAATCTGGTCTTGTGCACACCATCGCATACACAAGACTACCAACGACATAGAATAAGGTATATCATCCATATACCTCTTGTCTTCTTCCGATGAGGGAGATAAGTCTTTTAACAACTTAAAATGAGATCCTAATGGAGTGCCAACCGATTTAGCTTTCTCCATTCCAAATCGAGCGAGGACCTTCTCGATGTACTATGCTTGAGTGAGCCTTAACTCTCTCCGTTTTCTGTCCCTTCTTATCTCCATACCCAATATTCTTTGTGCCTTTTCCAAATCCTTCATGTCAAACTCTCTACTGAGCTCCGCTTTCAACTCCTTAATTCGGACCATACTCCGAGATGCAATCAGCATATCATCAACATATAACAACAAATAAATCATATCACCGTCACATCTCCTGAAATAAACACATTGGTCTTTGAAACTTCTGGAGTATCCCTGTAAAAGCATAAACTTATCAAACCTCTTATACCATAATCTAGGAGATTGCTTCAGTCCATATAGAGATTTGTTGAGTTTGCAAACATAATTTGGTCTGTTACTATCAATGGACCCTTTCGTCTGCTTTAAATAAATCTCCTCATCCAAATCACCATGCAAGAATGCAGTTTTGACATCTAATTGCTCTAATTCCATATCATGATGAGCAACTAATGCCAAAAGAATACGAATAGAAGTATGTCTAACCACTGCAGCAAAGATATCATGATACTCTACCCCCTTCTTTTGAACATACCCCTTTGCGACAAATCTTGCCTTGTATCTGAGATTACCACTTCCACCGTCTTTCACTCTATATATCCACTTGCATCCAATAGCTCTTTTATTGGTGGGAAGAGGAACCAAATCCCAAGTATGATTTCTTTGCAATGATTCAATTTCCTTCTCCATAGAAACTAACCAACTGGAACTGTTAACTGATGTGATAGCTTCTCTATAGTCATAGGGCTCATCATGGATAACATTCAAAACATATGTTGCCATATCATCGAAGTTAATATCTTCGATGCTCAATCCAACAAACTCATCAAGCCATTTAGGCTTTCTTCTTTGTCTAACAAGCTAGGTTCTGAATGAGCTCCACCTTGAGTTTGATCCTCTATACCAACATCGATATTATCCTCATCAACCACGGTGTCATCGAAAACACCATTTGAATGTCTATGGAAACAATCAACAGATGACTTGCTTTGTGTGTGGTATTCTTGATATGTCCTCTCATTGTCATCTGACGAGGAAGGCTCCACCTTCAACATAGCCTTCTCATCAAAAGTCACATGCCTGCTCATAACGATCTTCTTGCTAATAGGACACCACAACCTATATCCCTTCACTCATCTTCAATAACCTAGAAAAATACACTTGCGAGATCTAGGCTCCAGCTTCCCTTTGCTCTCATGCACATAAGTCGGGCAACCAAACACTCTGAGAAATGAATAGCTAACCGGCTCTCCTTCCATACTTCTTCAGGGATCTTTATATCTATGGAAGTAGAAGGTGTGCGGTTGATGAGGAAAGTCGTCATAGATAAAGTTTCAGCCCAAAATCCCTTTTTCAATTTAGCATCCAGTCTAAGGCACCTTATTCTCTCCAATAATGTCCGATTCATCCTTTCTGCAGCTCCATTAGACCGAGAGTCACCTGGTGTAGCGTAATGCCTCTTATTGCCTTCAGATTCACAATAATCGATGAATTCCTGTGATATAAATTCACCGCCATTATCTGAACGAAGAACTTTCAATTTCTTCTCTGACTGCTTCTCAACCATAGATTTCCACTTTCAAAACTTGGCAAAGATTTCACTCTTTGACTGAAGAAAGTATACCTATACTTTACGAGAGAAATCATCTATAAATGAAAAGAAAAATCTGGTTTCACCTAAAGACTGACAAGGGGAGGGACCTCAGACATCTGTATGAACATACTCCAAGACAGCTTTTGCTTTATGCTCTTCTATACCAAAAGAAATCTTCGTCTGCTTTTCAAGAACACACTCTTCACAAAACCCAAGTTTTGAATGATGAACTCCATCAATCAATCCTCGTTTTCTCAACCCATCCATGCTGCGCTCATCGATGTGACCCATCCGTAAGTGCCATAATCTGGAAAAATCGGAATCAACAGATGTAATAGAAGCTGATTCATCAGTTGCAGTAGTGCCCTTTAATAGATAAAGATCTCCTGCCCTCATACCTTTCATAACAATCATGGAGCCCTTCGATATCTTCATTTTCTCTCCTTCCACTACAATCTTCAAGCCAAGTCTACTCAATGCCCCAACACAGATCAAGCTCCCCCTCAAATCAGGTACATGTCTAACATTGGTGATCGTACGTAAAACACCATCAAACATCCAAATCATCACGCTACAAATACCCACCATACGGCAAGAAGCATCATTATCCATCAGAACTTCTCCTCCATCAATTTCACGGTAAGTGGAAAAGCAGTTCCTATCAGGTGTCATATGATAGGATGTGCCAGAATCAATCAGTTATAAGTTGCTCTTCCCAAAAGAGCCAGAAGGTACATCGGTGTACTTTCTATATCTAGTTTCTCTGCTGTAGAAGCTGAGGCTTGCTTTGGATCTTCTATTCTACCTTCAAGCTTAGGATATTGTGCTATGAAGTGCCCTGCTTTCTTACAATAATGACAAGTCAAATTCTTAGGCCCCCTAGACTGAGACCGTGAAGAATTTCATACTCCACCTTTCTTCGACCTGCTTAGCCATTTACCTCTCTGAATAGATAAGCCTTTGGTATCACTATCCAAGCTAATGCTCGTCAAACTACCTCTTAATACTTCATTATGAAAACCAGCCTTTATATCAGACAGGTTAATTTTACTGCGGCCATAAATCATAGAATTAACAAAAACAGTATACTCCTTAGGTAAGGAACATAAGAGGATCAGAGCTTGAACTTACCGGTAATATCAACTTCCGCTGCCTTTAGGTTCATAATCAAAGTCGTCAAAGCATCTACATGCTCCATGAGATCAGCTCCAAGCTTCATCTTGAACGAATAGAGTTGTTGCTGAAGAATAATCTGAGTAGTGAGAGACTTGTCTTGATATGCATCCGATAATGTATCCCGTAGTTCCTTCGCCGTCTTCTTCTGGAAGAATTCTTTAAGAACTTCATCTGAAAGGCTCAATTGAATTGTTGTGCGAGCTTCATCTTCCAACTCTTTCAAATCAGCTACATCAATACCTTTCAATTTCTCAAACGCAGAAACAATCTTATAAGTCTTTTCCTTCTTTAATACAGCCTTCATCTTTATCTTCCAAGTATCAAAATCTCTTTTTCCGTCAAAATGTGTTCCTCCATAATTGACATCAGATCTACCAACAGACTTACTAGAAGTAGCCATTTAATATCCAAACAGGAATAATAACACTAGCTCCGATACCAAACTGTGGTGAATTTTGTTTTAATATGAGCGGAAGCGATTTATTTGATCAGGATCTAGTATTGCCTATTTAGATACCAATGACATTTACAATTATGCAGTATCACATAAATAATAGCAGAAATAAGAGACACAGAAGATTTAACGTGGTTTGGATATGAATATCATACGTCCATGGAGACCCAACAATTTCTTCACTAAAGAAAAGAGTACAAAAGAGAGGGAAGAACAATGGCGGATATTCTCACACACTTTGCTTGTACATATGAAGATGAAATTCCTTCATTTAAATAGACTTGATAATGAAGGATTGCTTGAAGAATAAGAAAATCGATTTCTTGATTAACCGGATATCTTTCTAAATTGCATGATTTGATTTTAGTACAAATAGATGGCGTAATCTTGGTTTCCATATTTTTCCTTTATTCTCCATGCCTAATCATTTATTTCTTCATGTAGCAAATATATCGACTAATTAATTGATTGACTAATTAGTTAGTTTCTTTTAAAATATACTTCCATATATCAGCCAAATTAATTGATTTGAATGAATCAATTAATTAAATTTTTTCCTCTTTAACAAATATTTGAATCATCCAAATTCAACAGAATTGTTGTGTATTTTGAAATTTATTATGAACTTGTGTCAAACTGTCCCTTTTAATAATGTAATAAATTAAATTGATTAAATAACCATCCCTCGAAAACATCTTGACGGAACCATTAGCGGTTATCGGAAACGTCTGTTGCTATTTAGACAATTTCTACTGGTGTTGAAATGGGATGGGTAGGAGCAAGAATAAGAAATGGGGAGCTCGGCGTAAATGAATGAGCACACAAAGCCGACCTTTAAATAGTTGACTTGCCGTTTTTTAGAGGCCGGCTTAGTGGATGGAGGAGATCAAAAGTTTTCTACATACGGGTTGCAATCTGCAGATAAGAATTGAAATTCGCATGATCATATTTAATAGGCTTTACAAAGTTCAGTTAAATGCTGATTATATTTTTGTGGTTGGGTATGTTTTATTTGTTAGATGGAGCAGGAGGCGCAGGTTGGCCGTTGGTGGGAGTTAGGGAAATTGGTTGGGACACTGTTCGGTTGGAAATGCTATTACTATTACTCTTTTGGGGAACGGAACTGTAGGTAAATAAATAAATAAGATGGAAACATGGACGGAATTTTGTTTATGGCATCAGCCGCTAACAAAACAGATTATTTTACAACAACCGACATTGAATGCTGCTGTTGTTTCATATTTACAGTCCTGCCCTGATGACTTGACAAGTATAATTGGTAGTCCATGTTCGTCACATGGAGTAGTTAATGCCGTAATATATACACATTTCCAACGCATCCCTGACATTTAATTGTACGTTGTTAGCACGCATCCAAATGTATACTTAGGTAGTTATTCGTATGGCATGTTGCTGACCACGATTCGTATAGCATGCCGATTGTTAGTACGTACATGGAGCAATGTATTAACAATTATACAGCAAGTAGCAACTTGTGGAGATGGCGACAAACGAACGATACTTATTGACTGACGAGTACACATGCCTACGTGATGAAACTATAAAAGCATTCTATGAAGAAAAGCAATAAAACTCCTATTCACACAAGATCTTAACAATAAACCATATACTAGACAAGTTGAATTTAGAGGCAAAATTGTCAAAATCATGGTTATGAATGCATGTACCGAAGATGGCATATGGAAGAAGAAAAATGTGCAAGTTCAGATAATAATTATAACATGTATTAAGTTTAAACATACATTTTTACAACGTAAACTTTGTCTGAACCTATATACTATTGGGACCGCGTTCATCCAATCCAAAACATTTAAAGGATGGAGTCGGAATAGATATTTTCCAAGCATTAGCACTTATCAATCAGGTAGTGGTATGGAATGAATAATTGGAACAGCAGTCCTTGCCTTGCTAACGTCAAGGAATAGGCACGTACATACCTAGGAAACTAGGGGTTAACGTGTTATGCGTGGATTAATAATTGAAGGAAGTCAGTGCGCATCCACGCAGTAAGCATTACGTGCTGCCCACGACTCTGCTAATCGCGACAACCCACGCATACGGGAGATGCAGATTGGTAATGAAATTTGCTCCACGTAAAACAGTCGACAGTGTGCTACATACAGTACTTACTGAATATATAAAATAATTAAACCGCGGAATAAACAACGAACAACTCCACTTTCCAATACTGCACGCATTACGTACGCACCGCGGAATTTAAATATTGCGGTTAGAGTGTGCGTAGTGTATACGCTCAGTATATGTACGCGTTGAAGCAGCACAGCTGCACAATCGATTTGTACGTGCAACTCAGCTAAAGAACATGGATTAGTTTTGAGGAATTAAGATCATGTTAGGATAGTATGACAATTATGCGATGCAACTGAAAGTAAGATTGCCAAAAGGTGCAACTTATTTGGATCGGGATGGGTTAGCCACCAACTATAACGGACAATTGAACGTGTTTGTTATTTAAACAGAGAATGCTAACTGTGAACGGAATATTTGAACAGCGAATTTGAACTAAGTATTTGAATTATATATTTTATTAGAGATCCTTGTATAGAGGTAAATGAAGACCAGTTTAATATGATCGCAACGTAAAAAAAACGTATGTCAAACGAATCTAATTTGCATAAATTGTTAATTTTATAACTTGTATCTGTTGATAAATGTAGGGTAGTATAATAGTAATAATTCCAAGGCACGAAAGTATCGTTGTCTTTCAAGAATGTTTTCTCCTATTTTATCACAGCGGCTGTTATGAAAACTTTCTTTTATGATACAATAGAGATTATCTGTGCAAGTTGTGATTACTTGCACAGATCAGAAGAAACACTCAGAAGAATAATGCCAGACGAGATAGATATAGAAGAAAAGAGAAGTGGTTTTCTGCGTTGATGGAATATTCTATTATATAGGGAGTGAGGTGTCTCTTCGTCTAAAGGTGCCTATCCGAACGGTCGTGACCGTTTTCTAACGGTTGTTACCGTTGGCTGTTAAATTTGAATTCAACAGCCAATAAAACGTACCGTTTTTGACAGGGTGCTGCCCCCTGGACCCCTGCGACTGACCGAGCAGGTCAAACCCCGTAGCGGGGGCTTGCCCCGCGCGCACCCCCACATTGGAAGGTTGCCACTCCTCCGGACCCCCCTTCGTAGGGCATCTTATTTATAAAAACATTCAACAGTATCAAAAGTTTAGATTTAAATTAAATATAATTATTAAAACATTATACACATCCGTCTGTTTTTCAACTAGGTATTTTGGTGTATTAAACCAGCATGCTATTTTGTGGGCCAACTTCCTTTGCGGCGTCCGACGCTTCAGATGCGTTAGACGCAAACGAAATTTTACCACGTTCAATTTCTCTCGAACGGACCCTCGGTTCTTTACAAAATGAGCGGTGTACTTGAGAGAAGCATTTAAGCAAGGTATTTAAATGTGAAAGTTGGTTGATAAGATAATATGTCTGGTGATTTGAAAGGGATATATGATTGAAGTATTTTTTTTAAGAAAAATGTGCGATCCTTTAAAATAGAGGAGACCACACATGTATGTATGTATGCATGTATATGTATGTGTGTGTGCGCACACACATGTATATATGTATATATATCACTATGTGAACGAAGTATTTGAAATATGATTTTTAATTTAATTGATTTATATTTAATTGAAAATTATAAAAGCTAGCAAAAAAATTCCAAAAAGAATATATTGTTTAAATATGAACAAAATATACACAAAAATGTAAATATATTCCTAGAGCTATATTCAGATTGACGGGTAAATTTTTTTTGATTTCTCGAATTAGAGGTGCAGAGCTGAATGATGAAGGAGGAAATATAAAAGAAGGAAGGAAGAAGAAAATAGAATAGACCATACGGGCAGTACACATCGAACACAAATGCCTCATTTTCCCCGATTACACACAACTGGATATTTGGGCAAAATGAACTATTGCCGTGTCTAACGCGTTGGCAATGGAAGCATGACAAAGTAAGACGACCAACGGTACCTTAGCAACAAGTGTCCATGGAAGTAAAGATTATCTCTTTTGGGCTTATGATCAATCAAATTTCTAACCGTAAAATCATCACATCCACCTATTGTACAATTATCGTGGCACACAGAAATATATATATATGTAATCTGCTTCTCTTTAGATTTACTTACGTACATAAGGTGTCGTTTTTTGTTATTTAACTATTTAAGATTATGCTGTCCAAAAGACGTAAGTCCATTAAAGTTGAAGAAGTACTCGTGTTTAGGCGTATGACCGTGTTAGGGGAAAATAGTAAACTAGGACGAAAAAGTGAGGATTCAATAATCTTACATCATCAGAATAACAACTGCAATATGACTATGTACTAGGGATGGTAAAAGTAAACAGTAACCATGCTTGAAACCAACTTTTTCGAGTATTACAAAGACTTATGCTTACCTTCTTGTAAAAGAGAACAACCTTTTTATTTACATACCAAAAAATTTCATAAAATCTACTTCCCCTTTTCAGAAACAGATATGAAAATATTAGAACAACTTTTAGAAAAAAAAATTATAGCTAAAATAATCTATATAATGAAAGGACCGAACTTATCTGAAAAACACCAATATGAAATAGTAAATATCTTTAAAATTAAATATACAAGTGAAATGATAGAATTAACAAATGATCCGGAATTAGACTTATACCATACTGTTTGCAGTATAAATAGAAATATGATATTAACTAATTCTAAAGAAGTACAAAAACCGATAAATATGACATTTTTAAAATTTTGCGAAACATATAGACAAATACTTAAACAACAAATTGAAGAGCACAGAGACTTATATTATTTAGATATGGATTTATACAGAAATTGGATGGACACATAGAGAGATTGGTACAGATACAAAAAATTATGACTAAGCACACATAGAAAAAAGCGAAATGGACCATAATATCAACCTTTATACATATTAACTTTTCAACATATGTTCTCCTTAATCACTCTATATGCGTGTGTGAGCACTAAAAGCACAAAATAATGGACTCACATATCATCACAAAGTGCATTAGGAGACGTCCATTTATCTTTCTTCCATACTCCTGTATGTCATTAGTCTACCTAAGTTCTCATTTTACTCGTGAGAGTTTAAGTTCAAGGAAACAAAGAAACAATTGGATCAAAATAAACACAGTGGTGGGACACCGCAATCCAACTTTTGGCATAACAATCGGTTATGCTTATCAATGTTAGAGGGCCACCTCACTTGCTCATATTATCGTTGTATATTCCACAACCTAACTTTTAAGATCTACAAAAGGAAGACCACATAATCGTGCGGAAAACTTCAAGTCACGTCCACAATTCTAGATGGGCACATGTCCGATATGTAGAAACAGAAATGCAATTCTGACCAAAAGATTTTTTGTCAAAAATTGAGACAGTAAATCAACCATACAATTATAAATCCCCTCCTAGTATCCACCATATATTCCCTTTCATTTCTTTCCCCGTGCATGTACCTACGTTTTTTCGTCAGCGTAGCATTTCTCATATAGAAATAACATGTTTTATATGGCATGACTTGCTTTTAGAAAACAATCTCTCTAGGCGTTAAATTAATTTATATGTCTTTAAGTTCTATATTCATGTTCTCTACAATATCTCCTTCATCGATCATTGGTAAAAATAATAATTGGTGGGATCCATGTTTAGGATTAATGGACCGAAGGCACACAAATACGAAGATAGAGAAATTGATGCATTCAGAAACATGGAAAGATTGTGTACAAACCACACTCAAGTGGGAGCATTGTGCACAAGTAGGTACATGATGATGGATCAAATTAGGATTGAACGATATAAATGAAACACCCATCTAGTAGGTTAACATTGCTCGGAATTAGTCTTCGGAGTGAAACATATGTCTTCCTTACCGGCAACAAATGCATAAATACTAACCACGAGCAAACCTAATGTTAGGAATCCTCAGGTAAGCTCTCCATAATACCCTAAAAAATAAACGACTGAAAATTTAAATAAATAATTAATTTTTTTGATAACAATAAAGAGTTAATTTTAAATAGATCGCTCATTTCGATGTCTTGGAGGATCGAAACTAAACTTTTAGAAACACAGCCTAGAGATCTTACTACTTGAGTTAGTGGCTATTGACTAATTAATTAATTTATTAATTAATAAGTTGATTTAATAAGCAACAAAATGAATTTCTGAAGCATAGTGAATTTGCACTTAAAACATTTTCCATTACGTAGAATACGTCAATTAACTGAACATTTTTTGAGAAAAACGAGCGATCCTCCATGAGAAGGAGGGTATTCATGTAATTTTATTCTACACTTAAAAAAACAATACCAACAAGTTTGTTAAGTGGCTTTTTCCAGTGAACCCATACAAATAAAATAAAACAAAAACCCATTCCAAAAAAACCCAGGAAAAGCCTAAAGAGAATGAAAAGAAATAAACAATAAAAAAACGGTGGCCACAAAATCCTAAGATAACAACGGAGAAGGGTCACGATGAGAGAAAGTTCTTGTCCGGTCCTCGAAGAGAAAGTGAATAGTATGAATAACTGTCAACAATGTCCAATGAATGTAGAAAGTCCTACAACATATCCAAACTTAACCCATCTAGGGAATAAGTACGCTTGGGTTGAACAGCCCACGTCAACAACTAATTCTTATTATTATTAACAATTCTCTCTCGTAAGGCATCAATATGAGATTTTACCTTTTTAAGGAAATCCTTAAAGTCAGTGATGTTAGCTAGTTTGAAGGTATTGTTAGAAATCCAGTTAAAACAAAATAAAGCATTTTTCCGTAACTAAAGTATTATTACTACTATTGAAAAATATTTGATTCTGTCAAATTAAATATATCAAGCTCCAACAGTGAAAATAGAGTCTATTAAGAATCGTAGACCAAAAATAAAATAAAATCTCAGACTAGCAAGACTCACAATTAAAAACATCAAAAGTAATATTAAAAGGAAAAATTCTAAGATTGTATAGAAGCGTTAAATTAGAAACTGACAATCATAGTACATGTGTGGTTATTTCTAGGCTCATATTACAGAAAATACATTTTTTCAATATGCACATTCTTCTTTTTTAACTATTCAATGGTATTAAGCTTCCCATGTAATACTAGCCATATATGTGACATAGAACCAGGGGTGCATTCACTTTCCACATAATTTTGAAAAGATCAGATTTAGCTCCTGAGAAATTTAGAAATTTATAAAATGAAATTGATGTAAAGTTGTTAGTCATATCCCAACATCAAATTTTAATAAGATTGTTATTATCTAAATTTTATATTTCTAATTTAGCACATAGAAGAGCAAACTGATAGAAAGTAGTTCTTTCTAGTGTCCGATTAAAACTGAGTTTTCAAGAAATGTTCAAAATAGGTCAATAGATTTTTGAAATTAATACGATTTTAAAATTGCAAATAACTTAGATATCTATAAGTTCTACTTTAAGAGGTATAGTAGAGATCCAATAATCATGCCAGAGGGATGTGTTATTCCCAATGTGGACAATGTCACCCATGCCTAATTTAAAAATATTCAATCTTTTTAAACTGATTTTCAAAAGCGTGACAAATTATTGTGGTTATTAGATGTTAGTTGATGTAAGTTACGAGAGCAACCATAAAGTTAATTAGAAATCATTTGTTTCCAAATTAAACTGTGATTATTATTATTAAACTTGAACAATCATTTCCCCAGTAAAGAAACATTGAGATTATAAAGATAAATAATTCCCAACCCTTCCTCCTCTTTAGGTTTATAATCCAAATCCCAATTAACTAGACACATTAAACTTCTACTTTATCCCCAGGCCACAGAAAACCTCTCCTAATATTATCTATTTTAGTGCTAGAAGGAAGGCCGAACCTGTGTATTCCTTTCCTCGATCTCCAACAAATCGTCGAACCACTATACTTCAATTTCTCTATTTCTAGCAACACTACGCCTATTCCTCCATCAACTTTGAAGCTTGTTGACCCATCTGCCCTTTCTATTCAAAGATGGTTGCTTAAGGACCCTATAGATCCTATCCAAACCATCTCTGTCTAATAACCAACACCTCTATCATTCATGGCCCACGGCCATTGCACATTAATTATTCTAGTTCTATAGAAGATGAGTAACAATGGCACTCTCAACACTTAGAATGGTGATACCGGCCCTACATATTTGGACTTGCATCAACGCGAGTCTGGATCTTCAGCCAAAATACTGCACTGGATAGGATATTAGACTGCCCTAACCTAGTATGAATATTCTAGTGATAACAATCATAGAAAGACTGGTCATAGGAACATTGGACTGCCTGAACCAGTAAAAGAACATCTATGTTAGCTAATTCAACATAGCACACTAGACGTATGGATATAAGATAGTCAAAACCATTATAAAAAAACCACGCCCATGTGATAGGGATTGTATATACACGACCTGACTTCTCAGTCAAATCCTCTTTAATTCTCCCCCAAATAGAGGGAGAACTGTGCCAGGCACATGAACAAATCACTCTTCATAGCTCATGGTTGTCGATTATAGGTGCAATACTACCAACGAGCGACAACGACAATCTCAAAAATGAGAACGGTGATGCTAGAGAAGAATGCGGCTCAGCATACATATGACATTTCACCCCCTAAACAGGGGGCGGGTCATACCTTGCATGTAGCTAAGAACATTACATTCTCAAACAAGGGGGCAGGTCACGCCATGTATACGACCAAGAATACAGCCAGGGATGCTACACCCTTGGAAAAGACGGTGGGTCATACTTAGCCCGTAGTCAAACCATGAAAGGAAATAACACTCCCAAACAAAGGGGCAGGTCATATCATATATATGGTCAGACCGACGTAGGATACTGCACTCAGAAAAGTGAGTGGGTCGCATCAAACGTGCAAGAGAAAGATTACAGCCTAGGGGTCTTGGCCGTGGCATATGCTATTCCAGAAGCTCGTCCTAAGCTTGGCAAGAAAGCACAATCCATGAAATGTACCGTAAGTTACTGACCATGTATAAATCCAGACGCTATTCAAAACTTATCAGGTATATATCAACAAACTGGGTTTTAAGTACTTAGTTTTGATCCTTGCATGCCTGCTAAAAATATTATTGTCTATTTTACATATGCATACAGTCTAAAAAAGATTACAATATGGGTAGTACTACAAAATAACACCCCTTAATGAAAGACTAAATTGCTAATCTGATTCAGGTCCAGAATCAGACGACGAACTAGTTACGACCACTCTACGTTGATACGACCAACGGGAATGCAATGCTGTAAGCTAGGATGGACCACTCGCTAGATGAAAAGCATAAAATTAATTTTCTAGCTCAGTAATCATGATTGATGATCGGGTTCAGTAGCCCTACCACGAGTGTATCCGTGGTAAGAAACACAAGGATTATAATTAGCACCAGCCTAGACATTTTCATAGTCCGAGGACCTATACTCATAATCAGCCCAGTTATACAACAAGGACAAATTAAATCCAGACCAGAAACATTTGAAAATGTCAATTGCACGTTGCTGGCCAATTTCTACTATTTTTATCTTTACTGCTCTTTATGATGCTCTTCTGACAGAGATGCCCTGTCCATCCCACCTTGAGAAACTACAAAGGAATCTAACCAGGCCTCATACTCCAAATTGTATATCTTATTTTCTAGAGCATTTACTTGCCTTGTAGCCACCTTCCTAATTCTGTCAATATGGCGTAGAGACGTGCCTTTAATTTTTTAGGATTCTTGGAGAAGGGTCTAAAGAGCTTGTCCTCGATAGACCTTAGGAGTGAAACCCGACTACTGGAGTCCCCAACTCTCCTTTATAATAATTATCTAACCCGTTGATTTTGGCCTTATAATAATTCTTCACATTGTTTTTCCATTTGAGGACCGTGTCTAGGTCTGTCCTAAATGGCATCTGACTGTAGTGAGGTGCATGCAGTAGAAATCATCTAAGGATCTTCTTCTATGCTTATGCACAACACCATCTCTTTGTCCATCTCCATAATCCTCTTCTTTAACCTCTTTATTTCATCTTTATATGTGGATCTATATATGCTCTCATCATTCTTTAATAGGCCTTCTAGCACCGCTACTCTGAGCAAAGCAGAATTTAACTTCCTTTAAAGAACGACCACTTTCAAATCCAGATCGAGCGAAGCCAGCTAGAGAAGTTAAATACGTCCACACATATTAGAATTAAATAATAATATAAATAAGAAAATGAGATCAATAGAAGTTTGTTATTTTTATAAAGAAAAGTTAGTTAAGAAACTTCTATATCATGAAGATAAACATTATCGAACTACAAAAAAATTCTTTCTTATCCTAAAAAGCCTTAACGATGAAGCACTAAAATGATGTCTACTAATGAGCACGAGGAAGAGACGGGGCAGTACTAATAACAGAGGTCCGACGAGGATCATATCATGCCCCCAGCCAAATGATCCATAGGTTGGTCAACTATCACTTCAAAGTTCTCTTTGTTGCTTAGAAAATTTTGGTCCAACGAGGGGTAGAAAAAGTCTAGGACATCTCGAGACTATTGTAGTAACGCTCAGTCCTCTTACTTTTGACTTTCTCTTATTCAAGCTTATTTGAATAAGAAGCAATCATATCTCGAGAAACTTATAATGAATCCTCGAGCTCACACACCTTTAATACCACCCTTCTCCTGGTAGCATTTAGGATCTCGATTAACTGAGACTTTGTTTTCCTACTTTTATCTTAAAATTAACCAAATAATATTCTAGCAATAATTTTCCATCCATTGTCATAAAGACAAGAAGGTCCAGAACCCATGGGACGAACAGGAGCAGTATCCGAGTGAGGCGCCATAATCATCCTCTTATATTTTGCAGCCACTTGCTCACCAAGCAATCTGGCAATTTATACAGATATATCCTCCACACATTTCTTTTATTGTGCAATCTCTTCTCTATAAAAAATACCACAGAGTTCTTCACCCACCTTTAAGGTCCGCTCTATCCCTTCCAGCTCCGACACAACATCCCCGACCATGCCGGGAATCTCATATGACAATCATGCTAACGATCAAGCGCACCCTTGGCATTTTCAAGCTTTTCACGATTAAACTTCATATCAACGCTTGTGGTATAGTAACATAAGTTGTTTTGATGTAGGAGGGTAAAGTTGTTTGCTATGCTAGTCGATGGTTGAAAGTACATGAGAGAAACTATAACACCTATAAAATTAACTAATTAATAATAAGGATAAAAATGAAATTTTTATAAGTTTTGAAATTTTACCATGGAAGTTACACCATTGCATTCACGGCAATTTTATGATCAATTTTCATAAATAAAGTTCTATGATTGAAGCTCAAATGGAAAAGTTATTAACGTTTGATGTAACACCCTGCATTTCACATAATTAAATAAAATCAATTGAATTAACATAATTGCAAAACAGAATATAAATGTCAAAAGATGTTACAAAGATTTATGCAAGCAATGAGTGTGTGATTAATTGACACATCAATCAATTAAAAGAGAAATTAATTAAGAGACATAGAGGCGTTAATTAGTGCAAGAATGTGTTACTTTTATAACATTAATTAATTAAGGGATCTTCTAATAAAGGGGAATGTACGTGGGGAATAAATTAAATGATAACATACAAATATTAATTGACGCAATAAATTAATTAAGAAATTAATTAAAGACATTAAGTAAGCGTCAATTAATAAAAGAGGGAAACTTATATGTCAATTACTTGGGTAATGAATTGGCGATTTGAATATATCCAACTAATAAATGTGTGATTGAGTGACGCATAGGAATTAATTTGGATACCGATTAAAATGGGAAAATGTGTCAATTAATTAATTGGAAATTAGTTGAGCGTTTTTAAAAAGGGTGTCAATAATCAAAGAATATGCCCTTGTTACAATAGCTGATAATGTAAATTAATTAGCTTGAAGAAAATGCCAATTATAGGATTATTTGTTTTCAAGTTAAAAGGAAAAAAAGAATTGAGATGCGTACAAAAATAAAATGAAGCAACTAAGTTTATGATGAAGTTAAGTTAACAAAAATAAAATTAAAAGTATAACTTTTACATACAATCAATTAATAGATGTGTTAATTGACATGTTCAAATAGGTAAGAAATTATAACGTATACGAATCAATTAACATTGGATGCACATATGCATATGTGTGTGTGTGATCTAATTAATTGGATAATTAATAGGAGGATCTTATTTAGAAGGAAACGTGAATTAATAGAGTCGTATAATAAAGTAAATGAATAACATTGGAGAATTATACGTTATAAGCTAACATAAACAAATCAATAAATGATGGTGAGGATTGCCTTTAGAGTTAATCGGATGGTTCATAGTTGTTCACTATATCTATAAATTGAACGTAACTTAACCCTAGCCCACGCTATTTTCTCTGAATCAGCTGTTGTCCTTTACAGCAAACTCCTCTTCTCTTCTCCCTCTTCCTTTCTCCTCTATCATTCAAATCGTTCCCCAAATAAAAAATAAAATTAAGCAAGGATATACATACAAGAAAATAAGAGAATTGCACAAACAAATCAAGGAATTTACAGCGAATTAGAAAAGGGAAAAAGCTGAGAAAAACGTAGCAAATTAAAAGGAATAGAGATTGAAGCTAAGGATGACATGTGAGTGGATTTATTTATATATCTTTTAAGTTTAAGATATATTATCATTAATGTTAGTCCTTGAGATGATGGTTTTGATGACAACAACCTTAGAATAGAATATAAAATATAAATACTAATAGTATAAGTTAAGATATATATGTATATGCATGATTTAACCATGTAGGTACCAAGAATGAAGACTGTACGGTATAGAGATTCAAGATATCAAGATTGAAGACTCATGAGTATCAAGATTATCAAGAGTTCAAGTAATTTATCTTTTAATTTAATTAGAATTTTTTTTAAAACTCCTAGAAAAGCACTTGCATCTTAAACCCTAATTTATTCGTGGAATGGAATCCACTTCGAGCTTGTTAAAGGAATGCAACCCTAAGTAGGATGGAACCTGCGAAAAATCTAGTGGAACATTGTTTTGTATCCGCTAATCTTTATTCAAAACGATTTTTACAAAATTATATCTTGTTTTCAAAATGTTTTCAAAACCTTCCTTTTAAAAGCATCAAAAACATTTATCCTGATTTCAAATACTTTTAGCCTCAAAATAATCTTTAATTTCAAAATCAAAATTGTCCGTAGTTTTAACTATCCTTAATAATAATATTTAATTTTTAAATATTTATACTTAGATTTAAATACAAAATTATAGTAAAATTTTGTATATTATTCTATATATTTACTTATGTATTTTAACTATAGACAAGTATATTTATAAAGTTTAAAATAGTTTTAATATATAAAATAAAAGTTATTTCAAAGAAAAACAAATCACCAAAAATTCCTTTGGGATGTCGACATGCTCAACCTACCCATGTCGACTGTCTGTTGGTTTCAAAATTTTAATTTCAAAAGAAGTGTCTATTCGTCATATCTCTTCATGAATGGACATGGCTGTTGTTCTTATACAAATAGGGGATGTTTTCAACGAATTTTAACACAGATTTTCTGGTTTTTCACTCCTCTTCTTCTTCCACATTTCTTATACATATTCCTACCATTACTCTGCCGAAATCAACATTGAATCTAACTAGATTATCTCTGGTTTGATTCTCTATCACTATCTCAACAAGACTCTCAGTGATATTCAGAGTTATAGGCTTCTTTGTAATCAATTAAATGAGAAAAGGTGTGATTGTGGTCTTGGAAATCAATCAAGCGAGATAAGGTGTGATTGTAGCCTTAGAAGTCAACTGGGTGAACTTGTTGCTTGGGAAATCAAGTATCTTTACCAAGAGGATTGTGAATCTGGAGGGTGTACCTCGTTGTCTTGAAATCAAGGGTGTAATTGTAAAGTTTGTTTTTGAAAGGAAATTCGTACTTTTGTGTGGGACTGGATGTAGGGTTACTCCGAACCAGTATAAAATCCGGTGTGTTCTTTCCTTTACTGCTTTTACTTTATATTTGCATTTGGGTTTGATTCTATGATCATATCTGTATCTGAATATTGCATAAATTTGTGTTCAAATTAACAAAAGCTCAAAAAGATTTAACAATTCTCTAAAACACTATTCACCCCACCCCCTATAGTGTTTATCCTAGCCTTAACATCATTAATCTGCATTTCTCACATTTGGTATCAGAGCAAGGTTTTCAAATTTCATAATCTGATTTTTGAGAAATATTTAAATGGATATGTTTGTTAATACTACTTTAGAAATATTCAGATCGTCATTGTCTCTTAAGTCTGCATATAATCAATGTTCAAATTCAAGTTGTCTACTAAAATTGTTTGATGTGCAGGAAACATGCTTTATGGGAATTGAAGTATCAATCCACAATGGACAAATTGTGCAAATCAAAAAGAACAAATGGATACTCGATAGTGGATGTTCTAGACACATGACTGGCAATCCAGATATGTTGAATGATATAATATACAAAGACGGAGGACTGGTTAACTTTGGAGACAACTTAAAAGGATATGTGATTGGCATCGGCAAAGTCGGTAATTCTGAAACTCCTATTATTACTAATGTTTTGCTAGTTAAGAATCTGAAACATAATCTGCTAAGTATAAGTCAACTGTGAGATAAAGGATATAAAATTAAATTTGAAAAAGATAAGTGTCACATTGAAGATAATATTTGAACCATAATATTTGAGGGAATTAGGAAAAAGAATATTTATATTCTTAGTATGAAAGTTTCAAATGATAACTTGTGTCTTTTGGCAAATACAAGTGACCCTTGGATTTGGCATAAGAGATTTGGGCATTTGAATTTCAAACTCTTATCTAGACTGTCAAAACATGATCTAGTAAGAGGTTTTCCTAAAATGAATTTTCAAGTAGATAGTCTATGCGATGCATGTCAGTTAGAAAAACTTAGAAATGGTTCTTTTGAATTAAAAGATATGATTTCAACTTCAAAACCTCTTGAATTAATTCACTTTGATTTATTTGGTCCATCTCAAATTCTGTCAATAAATCATAGTAAATATGTTTTTGTAATTGTAGATGATTATTCTAGATTTACATGGACAATATTTTTGAAACATAAAAGTGATACTTTTGAATGTTTTGAGAACTTTACAAAAAGGATTCAAAATCAACTTTCTCTAAAAATTATAATCATTCGTAGTGATCACGGTGGTGAATTTGAAAATGAAAAGTTTGAGGAGTTCTGCAATAAAAAGGGAATAACTCACAATTTTTCATTTCCAAGAACTCCATAACAAAACGGAGTAGTAGAACGTAAAAATAGGACGATTCAAGAGTGTGCGAGAACCATGCTTTCAAATAGTAAATTACCAAAGTATTTTTGGGCAGAAGCAGTTGCTACTGCCTTTTATATTTTAAATAGAATTTTAATTAGACCTTTAACTGATAGGACATCTTATGAACTTCTTCATAGAAAGAGACCTAAAATATCTTATTTTAGAATTTTTGGAAATAAATGTTTTATTTTAAATACCAAAGATAACTTAGATAAATTTGATCCTAGATCCAACAAAGGTATCTTTATCGGATATTCTAATAAAAGTAAAGCGTACAGAATATTTAATTTAAGAACTAACAACGTCGAAGAAACAATGCATGTTTCGTTCGATGAAATCTCAAAATTTTTGAAGATACAAATGATGAAGAGGATTTAATCACTCAAAATCAAGAGTCTACTGAAACTTATAATGAAATTAATCATCCTAATAAAAGGACTAAACTTTTAAACGATCACCCTATTGAAAATGTACTAGGAGATATGCAATCTGCTGTTAAAACTAGAAATCAACTAATTCAAATGAGTAATGTAGCTTTTATATCAACTATTGCACCCAAGAATCTGAAAGAAGAATCAATTAATGATTCATGGATTTCGGCCATGAAGAAGAATTAAATCAATTCACTAGAAATGATGTTTGGGAACTTGTTCCTAGACCTGAGAATAAAACTATAATTGGAACTAATTGGGTTTATAAAAATAAAATGAATGAATAAGGAGAGGTAGTTAGAAATAAAGCCCGATTAGTCGCTCATGGTTTTTGTCAAGAAGAAGGAACAGATTTTGATGAAACCTTTGCTCCCGTAGCAACAATAGAAGCCATTAGGATTCTACTTGCTTTCGCAAATCATAATAATTTCAAACTATTTCAAATGGATGTTAAAAGTGCCTTTTTAAATGGATTTGTAAAAGAGGAAGTATATGTTAATCAACCACCACTTTTTGAAAATGAAAAATTACCAAATCATGTTTACAAACTTAAGAAAGCTTTATATGGTCCAAAACAAGCTCCTAGAGCCTGGTATGATAGACTAAGATATTACTTATTACAATCAAATTTTGAAATTGGTAAAGTAGATAATACTCTTTTTATTAAAAGAAATAAAATTGATATTCAACTAGTACTAGATGATATCATTTTTGGATCAACTAACTTTGAAATGAATAAAGAATTTTTTGAAATAATAACAAAAGAGTTTAAGATGAGTCATATGGGTGAATTAAACTTCTTTTTAGGATTACAAATAAAACAATTAGATAATGGTATCTTTATTAGTCAAGAAAAATATGCTAAACACCTAATTAATAAATTTGGTTTGACTACTGCGAGTGGAAAATCCACTCCCATGGCAACCAATGAGTACCTTAGTAAAGAAGATCTCTCGAAAGATGTAGATCAAAAGCTATATAGAGGAATGATTGGATCGCTACTCTATATTACTGCTAGTAGACCTGATATCATGCATTGTGTTTGTCTCTATGCAAGATATTAATCCCAACCTAAAGAGACCCACTTAAAAGCCGTAAAACGTATCATAAGATATGTTAAACACACTTCTGACTATGGCTTATTTTACCCTAAAAATGATTCTTTTGACTTAATATCTTACTGTGACGCTGATTATGCTGGTTGTAAATCGAACGAAAAGGTACAAGTGGAACTTGTCACTTTTGGGGCATTCTCTGATTTCCTGGTTTAGTAAAAAGCAAAACACAGTTTTTTTATCAACAACTGAAGCGGAATATATTTCTGCTACTTTGGCTTATTCTCAAGTAATATATATGCAACAAACCTTAAAAGATTATGTTTAAAATTTTCAAAATCACCAATTTATTATGATAATACTAGTGCGACAAATTTATCCAAAAATACTACTCAACATGCTCAAACTAAACATATTGATATAAGACATCATTTTCTCAGAGATAATATAAATAAGAAAGTAATTACTTTAGATTATATTAATTCCGAGAATCAAATTGCTGATATATTAACAAAACCATTAAATGAATCTATATTTACTAAATTAAGAAGAGAATTAGGTATTTGTTCAATAACTAAAATATAAAATATAAATAACAAAGTATAATTAAAAATTAAATCAAAATAAATCAATTAATAAAAATTTAAAGGACCATGTCAACATACCCCCCAACCCATGTCGACATATAACGTTTTTTATTGTAAATTTTTTCCCACCAAAATTTAAAATAATTGGTTATATATTCTTCTTATTTTCGAAATTTTATTCATTCTTTCTGTTATTTCTCTGTTCTATCTTCTGAAATCAAATAATCAATGGCCTTCTCTTCCAAATCAAACAAAAAATTTACCTTTTCGTTTCCTTCTCCCACTTCTGGTCCATTTCAACGTACTACTCTCGCTCGTGTGATGAAAATGGAGGATTCTTTGAAGGATGCACTTCAGTTAATGACTGAAATCCAAGTGATGCAACTTCGAATGGCCAAGGAACAAGAGAGGCAAGGCAAAATCCTTAAGAATTTGAAAAAATTTCTAATGGACAATCACGTTATTCCAATCTTGATTGACGAAGATTCTTCAGTAGATCAAATACAAGAGGCCAACGAAGAAGAAGAAGTCCACACGGAAGAAGTGCACGTGGAAGATGACGACAAAGTCATTTGCATTGGAGAAGTGTGCTTTGACAAAGATGGAAATCTTGTCGAACAACGTGGAAATTTCTGTTTCCACTACCCAAACTGTTCGATTCATAGATCTCCCATTTTCAAAGACACTCATTAGTTTCTTTTCTCTTTTTCCTTTTAGTGTATGTTCTTTCTTACGTTTCCCACGAAAATGTAAATACAACAATATAATTAATGAATAATTTGTGTTCCTATATGTGTTATTATATGGATGCTTAGTTACGATAGTTAGTTGTTTAGGATTAAGTTCTAGTTTTAGATCTAAGTGTTGATTATTTATGATAACACTATCATTATAATCACATGTCATAGAGTATTAGATTTAGGGGGAGTGATATAGTTTTTGTTGATGACAAAGGGGGAGAAATATAAAATAAAGTAGTTAGGCATAGATTAAAGGGGAGTTATTAGGATAGAAGTAATATTTTATAAAATGGCTGTCATCATAAAAAAGGGAGAGATTGTTAGTCCTTAAGATGATGGTTTTGATGACAACAACCTTAGAATAGATTATAAAATATAAATGCTAACAGTATAAGTGTAGATATGTATATGCAGGATTTAACCATCCAGGTACCAAGAATGAAGACTGTACAGTATAAAGATTCAAGATATCAAGATTGAAGACTCATGAGTATCAAGATTATCAAGAGTTCATGTAATTTATCTTTTAATTTAATTAGAAATTTTGTTAAAACTCCTAGAAAATCACTGGCATCTTAAAATCCAATTTATTCGTGGAATGGAATCGACTTCGAGCTTGTTAAAGGGATGGAACCCTAAGTAGGATGGAACCTATGGAAAATCTAGTGGAACATTGTTTTGTATCCGCTAATCTTTATTCAAAATGATTTTTACAAAATTATATCTTGTTTTCAAAATCTTCCTTTTAAAAGCATCAAAAACATCTATCCTGATTTCAAATACTTTTAGCCTCAAAATAATCTTTAATTTCAAAATCAAAATTATCCGTAGTTTTAACTATCTTTAATAATAATATATTTAATTTTTAAATATTTATACTTATATTTAAATATAAACTTATAGTAAAATTTTGTATATATTATTCTATATATTTACTTATGTATTTTAACTATAGACAAGTATGTTTATAAAGTTTAAAATAGTTTTAATATAAAATAGAAGTTATTTTCGAAGAAAAACAAATCACCAAAAATTCCTTTGGGATGTCGACATGCTCAACCTATCCATGTCGACATAGTGTCAGTTGGTTTCAAAATTAAATTTCAAAAGAATTGTCTATTCGTCATATCTCTTCACGAATGGACATGGCTGTTGTTCTTCTATAAATAGGGGATGTTTTCAACGAATTTTAACACAGATTTTCTGGTTTTTCACTCCTCTTCTTCTTCTTCCATATTTCTTATACATATTTCTACCATTACTCTGCCGAAATCAACATTGAATCTAACTAGATTATCTCTGTTTTGATTCTCTATCACTATCTCAACAAGATTCTCAGTGCTATTCAGAGTTATAGCTTCTTTGTAATCAATTAAACGAGAAAAGGTGTGATTGTAGCCTTGGAAATCAATCAAGCTAGATAAGGTGTGATTGTAGCCTTGAAAATCAATTGGGTGAACTTGTTGTCCGGGAAATCAAGTATCTCTACCTAGAGGATTGTGAATCTGGAGGGTGTACCTCGTTGCCTTGAATCAAGGGTGTAATTGTAAAGATTGTTTTTGAAAGGAAATCCGTACTTGTGTGCGGGACTGGATGTAGGGTAACTCCGAACCAGTATAAAATCCAGTGTGTTCTTTCCTTTACTGCTTTTACTTTATATTTGCATCTGTGTTTGATTCTGTGATCATATTTGTGTCTGAATATTGCATACATTTGTGTTCAAATTAAAAAAAACTCAAAAAGATCTAACAATTCTCTAAAACACTATTCACCCCCCTCTAGTATTTATCCTAGCCGTAAGATCCTTAATCCGCATGTCTCACAGTTAAATCCTCGTTTAGATAATTCTATTCAATTATTAATCCTATTAATTAAGTTATGCTGAACTATAAGGAATTTACAGTTTATTTACAACATTAGTATTTATTTACATCTGTTTTTATGTTTTGGATTTCTATACAAGCGTCATTCTTCTTCTATTTTCTCCTCTTTCTTCGCGTATGGATTAGAATAGATTAAACATGAATATGCATTAAATAATTAAGCATACTGAAATGAAGGAAATAAGATGTAAAGTAATAAAAGTTTAAGGAATGGAATTACTGTAATAAATTATGTTAAAATGAGAAAAGTAAATTAATCTAATAATTGGATTTGGTAGTAACTAAAAGGTTAATTGGTTGGTTTAGAAAATAGGATACATTTCTATAATTTAATATTTAAAAGACAACAATGAACATAATTGCTAGAATAAAAGAAAGAAAAAAGAATTAGTGTAAAATAGAGAAACCATTGTATTTTGCACTATTCCAAGTAAATGAAATATCTTGTAGTTATGGATTATTGTTTATAGTATTATTTAATATTAAAATATGGAAATGGATTTTTAGATATATTTTTCATTACCAACCAAATAAAATAGAATTACTTCCTAGAACAGAAGGTAATAAAGCAAAGTATGACATGAATCAGGTAAATTATTAGATAAGAACTTGAAGCTGTAAACAATAATGAACCTAGGTCTACATTCACTCCGCAGACTATTTAAGAAGATAGTTATTATGATAAGTGAATTATATAATATAAGAGAATGAAAGAATATTTTATATCATAATAAAAGAAGGCAGATTAGAACAGAAAAGAAATGTTGGAATTGTGTACGAACTATAAAAGAAGAGAAAATGTCAATTACAGGTAGAATTATAACATAGGTTATAATTAAGTAATTAAAACGGAAAAGATTATTTTGAGACTTTGAATAAATTAATGATCAATAATAATGGTAGAAGCTTATATAAATAATTTATATTAAGTCAATAAACAAATAAAGTAAGAATGATAAAAGAGGCTTATTTTAATGAACTTAAGATTTATATTAAGTTAAATAAGCAAGATAATGAATGTGGATCATACCAACAGCATTTCCTATTAAATAAATGGAAATCTCATAATAAATAAAGACGAGACGAGGGCAAGAATATGATAATTATGGTAGATAAGTAGCCAACATAATAAGAAAAGTAAACTAAACACAAATTAAAAGATTAGACTTGGGGTCTAATAAAAGAGTGAGATGCGTTTTGGAGTAGCCTAAAGGATAAAGAGCCTAACGAAGTAGTTCATCACAGATTTCAGCAAAGGAGAAGCACGTCCAACTTAGTTATTTTGGTCTAGAAGGAAGTACGAGACTTCAACGGGACGTGAGGATACTCTAGGATGACCCTTTGGGTATGCCTAACGAAGCTGCATCCCTGGAGGCAGGTCTGCAGGTATTCCATAAAGAGAGTATGTCTTGACTGCTTCTGCATTGTAGGCCTAATGAAGCAAACATTTGTAGGCAATCAGAAGGGCTGTAACATCCCGCCTTTTCGCACACTTTAAACCGACACACGTGCCAGTTCAAACCATACGGAAGGGCGGATTGTTATGGGGTAAATAAGAAAAACAGAGAAGAAATAAAAACAAAACAGAATCTCACAGCGGAAGGATAAAATATAATAATCAATATACAGTTCATGATAACTGTTTACAAAATAGTTATTTTACTTATACAATGAATATCAGAGTTACACATACCAATACAAACAATGCAGCGGAAATTTAGAGTGTGGTGCAATACTATAAATAATATAATACGAATTCTTCGTCTTCGTCCCCCAAGCTAAAGTCTTCGATCCTGAAACGCTCGGACTGACCCGAGCGAATTTAAAAAGACAAAACACTCGAGTCAGAACTAAAAGATCTCATGTGAGTTAAATTTACAGAAATAAATATGAGTACAGTAACTCAAGAGATGCTCGGGATTTACATCTCTTAAGGATCCGTTAAACTATTTACTATGTAGTATATTGCGCTATTATAATAGTGTCTATTTATAAAATAAACTTACTTTTAAATAGCGTTAAGGCTTTACATTTTCCACCTTAACACGTAAAATGCCAATAGTCTATACAGTAACGTAATACCTCCTGATCGGGAGGCTACCAGAGGATACTCCATAGGTACGACACAAATAGAAACTCGTAGTAAAGGCTCGGTATGGTAGGTGACACGACACAACTAGGCAATGTCAGAGTAGATATACCAATTGCTATCCAGGCTGGTGGAAACGCGTAGCCGCAGTTACCGCCCACCTCGGACTAACTCCCCAAAATCAAAATATAGAAGTGGCCACTGAATCAATCCAAGTCAAAGTATAATATCGAAGAGGAGGGTCCGATCAGAGGAATGACCTCATTGGCCTGAGAATCGCTCCTGTTTTAGCCACCTTATGCCAACTCACGGGAGTCGGGTCCACGTATTTACCTTACAGGAAACGTCGCCACCACCTACTTCATTCTGGAATCTCCACCGCGTACACGGTTAGTCAAAGTGGTTTTTTTTTTTTTTTTTGCTGCAGATCCGATTTTTTTTTTTTTTGGAATTGAAATTATTTTTTTGGAATTTGAGAATTAGGGTTTTTTTTCTGCCATTAGAATGAGGAGTTGAGAAGGAGATGAAGAAAAATGTACGTACAGCCAAATGACAATAGGAAGGAGGCTAGGGTTTATGATCACATATATATAGACAAATAGAAGAAGGCTAGGTGGGTACGGATAACGAACGCGCTAAACGGTAGTTGGCCCAAAAAGCCCGTTCTGACCCCGGAACGAAATTTATCAAACCCATATATCCAGATAGGTAATTTAAAATATCCTAAATGCGATGGAAAAAGTTTCACGTTCAAATTTGATCGTATGAAGAAGTTATGCTGAAAACAAGATTTCCAAATTGATTTCAAATTGATTTTAATAAAATTGATTTTCAAGGCGTTTCGCGTCCGTACGATCAAACGACAGGTCCGATCGATACGAAACTTGAAACCCTATAATAATTCACCGATACGGATCCGATGAAACTGGTTTCATCGAAATCCGAGTCCGTGACCAAAATGGTTATTTTCAATATTCATTAAATAAATTAAATAAATTATAAAAATCCAATTTTTACATCTAAATTCAAAATTTGACCAAATTTTCTCCCTTTAAATTTTCTTAATTATTTACTCCAATTCTAAACAATTCAAGTGTCAATACATAGTTGTTCTATTCATCAATTTAGATGTTAATCCTTACTTAAAGGTTAAATTCCAATTTTTAATAAATTCAACATTATACGTTTGATTAAATTTATTAAATTCACTTTCTTTCTATTATTCAAAGTTATTGATGTCAATTTAATGAAACTAACATTGGCTCAATATCTATACATTAAAAATTTCAATTCTAACCTTAGATCTTCAACATGTGAAATAGTTAAATAATAAATTCCATCTAAATCTACATCTTCCCACTATCTAAATATTTAGAAAGATTACTTACCACTTTTTATTGTAAATTTCTAAACTAGCAGATTTGTGTCATTTCTAACCCTTTGGATATTTTAAATTAACTAAAAGCAGATTTACATATAATTTTCATCGTCAATTATTTTAGTAAATAAATCTTCAAAGGCTACTGCAATTAATCCCATAAATTGCAATAAATTCAAATAAATTGACTCTATTGGATTACAACTCACAACTAAATCAATTATTCCCCAACTACAAAGTTACTGTTTCTTATATATATATCACTACAGTAATACTTCCAAATGTTCATCTTTTGTTTGCATAGTTTACTGTATTCAATTGAATTGTAATATTGTTAACTTACACATAAATAAAACTTAACACTAATAGAATAAATAACTTACAAAATTTGTTGTCATAAATATATTTTATAAGTCTACACTTAATTATTATCTTACAATACGTTTTTACGTTACTATAAAATTTATACACTCTTCCGTTACCATATTAATAATTACTAAAGTAACGTTCATTCTTAATAACAACGTTATACTATTCAACATATAAAAGGACTCCATTCCCCAAATACATTCATTTATATTTATTCCCTTAAAGTTCTCCTTTATTGACTAGACACATTAATTTAGATTCATTTACATCGAATGCCCTTCTTAGCTATATACTCAATACATGTTAAATCTACATAATTTTTACCCTTTATATTCAAATTCACTTATACCATCAATAACAAAATGTTGCCCTAAATTTAGATTCAATTATATACATTAGATAAATGGGTAAACTTTTGTAATTATCCCATATATGAAAATATTTTTATGCATACTTTTCCACTTACTTACTATGCATTCATTTATTAAATTGCTAATTGCCTTAGTCAACTTATTCCCTATTTACTACCAAATTTCTCACTTGGTTATAGTTTATCAATATATATACATACCTAGGCAAATCAAGTTCTAGTCCTTTTGTTATTTATATTATATTAGGTATGCACAATTAAGTTGTTAATTAACTATTTCTACAAAATTATCTTCCTACATTCAGTTCCAAATCTTATAGGATTAAATTCTAGTTACTTACACTAAATCCATGAATTTAACATTCTATCCAAAACATGCTTTTAAATCCTTTTTACTCTAAATAAATTTATTCAATGTTAACATCCACAAAAATCCAATTCACTTCCATAAATATGGTTGCACTTAAATTCAGTTATTATTACATTAATACTATTTCAAATTTTATTCTTTTAGTATTAATTAAACAATCGTATTAAATTAAGAGGTTATAATGATTTTCACTATTTATATACACTCCATTTAAAACCCAACAGTCGTTTCAAACACCTTTGTATTGCATTATATTGGTTTCTTAAAATTAAATCTTTTAACAAAATGTGACAAATTACATTATCCAAATCTATTATCATAAAATTTTATTGTTACATTAAATTCCAATTACTATAACAAATTACTACGTTTTTCTCAATTAGATTAGAAATTATATTAATTCAATTCATTTAATATTATTAATTTAACGGGTCGTTACAAGGGCTTGTTGTTCGGAGCAAGGTATTCGTATGTCCAGTACTTGCAAGTAAGTTTAAGGATAGTTGCATGCGGATATCGGCCAACATTAAGACCAAGAGCGATTTCGGGAAAGACTAGAGTTAAACAAACAATCCAAAGATTCTTTCACTATCGAGACATTAGATGACGGGCTCTGCCGATTGGGTGGGCCATAGCCACGATGAGAAAAGAGAGTATATTGTAGGCCTAACGAAGCAGTCCTTTACAAATATAGAAAATCACTGACTAAATTCCGCCAACAAGGTAGACCTTGTTGGCAGGATTTAGCTAGTGGACAAAACGATTAGGTAGTCCTCAAAGTACGCACTGGGTCGTACATTGTGGATGTTTGAGCACTGGCATAGACTAGTGCGGACGTGATTTACGTTTTCAAATTAATTAGTGGAGCATCTATATTGTAGGCCTTACGAAGCAGTCCTTTACAGATGTGGCTACGGCATGCTCATGGAGCAAGACGATGGAGTATCTATGTTGTAGGCCTTACGAAGCAGTCCTTTGCACATATAGCTACAGAGAAAGATGATGGAGCATCTGTATTATAGGCCTTACAAAGCAGTCCTTTACAGATGTAGTTACGAAATGCTCTCGAAGCAAGACGATGGAGCCCTTTTCGAGGAGGATACAGAAGGTACAAGGGTGGTACCTAGGACCAATATGGTCATTGGGCATATAGCTACATATATGTATATATTGGTATTAGGTTTTAATCTACTATGGAGTAGACGGGCACGGTTCAGGAACAAAGGCGAGTGCATTGTAACCTAATGAACATAATATGAGAGTAAATAGAAATAAAACGATATATGTAGAATTAAACCTAAAAGTATATAATTTATTCATTCACCAGAACTTCTGTTCTGACCCCCTCCTCATAACATCCTACAAATTAGGTAGATGGTAGAGATTTCTCAGCTTTATGATACTTGCTTAGAAAGTGTTATTATATTGGTCAGTATTTACTTACTTTATATTTTAGTCAATTCCGTTGTGAGATATTTAATTGAGCTCTGATATATTTGCCTTTGCCTATTTGCAGGATACTCGATTCCCAACTCGGGTTTCAATGGGCTTGGGTTTTAGAATTTTTGCAAAAAATGGGGATCCAATAGAATTCGGGTTGTTACATTTGGTATCAGAGCCTAGGTTTAGGATTCCTAGGTAGATAGTGAGTGAATATATATGTATTTTTGAATAAAATATAAATATATTATGTACTAAAATCCATATAGTCTCCAACCATAGATTTTAACATATGGAAAGTTTTTAGAAGTATATTTGTGCATAGTTTGCTAGTTGGGTTTGGGATGACCCAAGTATGTAGAGCCCTATGTTATTACCAATTTATAGTACACAAATAAGCCATATTTTGAGACAAAATTTTTATCCATATGTTTAAGGAGGTAAGGAAGTTCTTTAGGGATAGTAGGGAGTGTGTTTTTATTTCGGGAAGAATAAGAGGTTTAGTATGAAGAAAATCCACTTTATGTCTAACCCAATAAAAATGAAACTTTTGAATTAAAAAAGTTAAAAAATATATGTTAATATATTTGAGGAAGTAAATATTGGGTTTCTGAAAAAAATAAGTGGTATGAAATTTAAATTGGTTTTTATATGATGTAAATTTTGTTAAAATTGAAATTCTTTTTGAAGAATTATAAAGCATGTATAGCTCGCTAGTTTCTTTGTACATAAATAATGATTTTAAATATAAAAACCTAGAGCATGTTAAGTGTCGAAAATGTAGGTTACAACATTTATTGATGTAACAAATATTTTCAGTAAAAATAAGGGAAGCATAGACTACGATGCTATTGTTATAGTAGGTGAATCCAAAGTAAATTTTTTTACATAGCATACGAGATTTATTAATATTTATTTTAATTGAATCCATATATTAGTATTTTTGGGTTGTAGTAACGTTGTTTTTCGCAACATCTATTTTGGCCCAAATGAGTTTTGGAGATAATTTCTAAAGTAGTTTGTATGTACGCTTATTATTTAAATAAGCACATGAAAATATTTTCTAGTTGTAAAGAAGTTTTAAAAAATGAGTTCTTTTGAAAAATAATGTACGATAAATTAATGAATTTAGTAGGAAATATCTTATGTAAGTAACCTATGAAAACTATTAAATTGGACAGGGAGTCCTAGAAAGTTTAACCATCTATTAGTTAGCCCATAAAAACTATTAGGTTAATAGTAATCCTAAAAACTATAATTATGACAGATAGTCAATATGAATTGGGGATGGATAATCCAGAATAGATCCAATTGTTTTGTATATCATCACATAATAATGTTTTGAATTGTATTAATCATTGTGGATGCATAGGTACATAAAATGGTTTATAAAGGTTTAGGATACTAGTGAGGGAAAACCCGTTTCGCTAAGCAGCGTAGTCTCACTAAATATCTAAATGATTTGAGATGGTTCATTATTATTCATACCAGACTTTATGTCTGTTTCGAAGTTTATGTTTTCCCTTTAAACTTTTGGGTACTCAATTTATTTTGAGTAGTTTAAGATTTGAGGTTTTAAGATACTTCTTAAGAAAAAAAACTTTCGGAGTCGTGCAAAAGTCATGTAGTTATTTAAGTTCTTTCTCATGTGATTCTGCTGTGTTGTTGTGTTAAGGAAAAGTCGTTTATTGCCTATTATACACTTTGACCATCAAGGGGGCAATTTCATATGTCGCTTTTTGGAGTATATTGTAATAATTATATCTTTCAGAATGCGGTTAACGTTGTGGGATTACGTAAAGAATGCTGAAATGAGTTTGGAATGGAATGTGAAAGTTGTTTTGAAATTTTAAACTTTTTCCATGTCCATGTGTTTTTGGTATATCAATTTATATAACATTATCGTATTTGATCGCCAAGGATTAATAACTATGGATGACTGCATCATCCGTAGCCGTTAGTTTTGGGCCTCCAAGTGAGGGATGTTACACATAAATGCCACATCATCCAAATGGCATGTAATCTATAGGGTAGGTAAGAAGGACCCTTTAAAGCTACATTTCAAGTTTAAAGTCGTTTGGAGTTCGTTTGCTCGAGTTATGGATCATTAAAGATGGATCGATGGTGATTTTAAGACTATATATCAATAGAAGTTGGCCTCCGAGCACGATGTATCTTGGGATAGATCATCTTGAGTCATATGATGGAAAGCTTTGGGTCGCTACCTCAGATGGATAGATCGCACAAGAAGATAGGAGACAATTCTAAGTGATGGATCGGTAATATACTTACTTCGAGTCAAGAAGGGGATGGATTAGTGCTTTCTTCGAGTTAGGCATGGGTTTACTTGGGGTTGCACTTTGAAAGGATTTCTCTAAATGATGGATCAGTGTCTATGGGTTGGTCTCAATCCATAAGGCATTGATTGGTGAGGGTGAAGGATTAGTCAAGGGGAGTTCACGTGGTGGAGCATGTCTTAGTTGATTTGAAGTTTGGGATTGGTGATGATGGATCAATGCTATGGATCAGTGGCCATGGATCAGTGACTATAGTTCGGTGGCAGAGAGAGTTGGAGCTACTCCAAGTCATTTGCATGCTTGCTTCGAGACGTGACAGTGTTTGCTTCGAGTCTTGGGTATGTTGTAACATCCCCTATCTTGAGGCCCAAAGCTAAGCGCTACAACGCTGCATTCATCCATAGTATTAACTTCTAGTGACAGAATACGATGATGTTAATGGTATCCATAATATCAAAAGCATATGAATATGATATAAAACCATCATAGATTAAAACAACTTTTTGTATTACATTTCAAAGCAATATTTCATTTAAATTACACAATCCCATAGTCGACTCCCAGGTTTTGATCAAATATAATTATTACAAAATACGCCAAGAGCGACATATGAAGATGCCTCCCTGGATTGATCAGCACTAAGTAGACATATACGTCTTTATACATCACAGTGGAAATAAAACTAAATAGTAACTCCTAAATAGCTAACTTTGCATCATGCACGTCTTCGGAAGCTTTATTCATCCACCTACTTAACCTGCAAAACCTTAACTCTCAATCTACTTAAATTAATTTTGATCACCCGAGAGTTTAAGGGGAAAACATAAACTTCGAGTCAGACATAAAGCCTGGTGTGAATAATACTATACATTTCGATTTACTGATATTATATGAGACCACGCCACCTAGCGCAATGGGTTTTCTCTCACTAATATCCCTTTTTAAAAATATCTTTTGCATATCAAAATCCTGCAACCAAATTGGTCTAAGCAATAATAGCACTATCATATATACACATACAAATCAGGCAACAAATGGACTATCTGCCCGATCAATATAGTTTTGTTTGGCTAACTACTAACTATTGGTTGATTCTGGCGTACCAGAAAAAATGAATAATCCAACATCTGTTTGATAAACTTCTGGACGATCTGTCCCTAACTTTCTTCTCCCAGGGTCACCTGATCCTAATGGTTTTGCTGGCTCACCAACAACCTATCCTCTTTCTTTATATATATTCCTTTATGTGTGTAACCATCATTTAAGTCTTGCATGTGACTAAGCCTTACACACTGGAATTTTGGACTAAATTAGCTAGGGGCTATAGCTAATGTATAAGGAACAATCCTATACCAGTCCCATCTGGTATTCTAATATCAGAGTCATTTTGTTAGGGTTAATTACCCATTAAATTTTCCTTAAAAACCTTTCAAATTGATTTAACTCTTTAAATTATACTTAAACAAGAAAATATACTCTATGCTTTACTCAAATCACTTTTTCATGATATATGCTTTACTCAAAACATTGTTGATGAAAACATTTAAAACCATTGTTTAAAACCTTTAAATAATCTTTTTGGAAACCTTGGAAAGTATCACTTTCGAAACAAGTAACTGTTTTACTTTGCAACATTAGGCTGAAAGGCCAAAACATACCTTTTGAACTCATTTACAATAGACCTTTCAAAATATTGAAAATATCCCTTTCGAAAGCTTTATAGGCCTAAGACATCTTCTTTTCAAAACACTTTAAACATGCCTTTCAAAAATATTGGAAACCTTCCATTCAACACAAAGGTAAACCTATCGAAAACATTGGAAACCTTCCATTTAACACAAAGGTAAACCTTTCGAAAACATTGGGGAACCACCCCTTCGAAAACTTTATCATATAATGAAAGCATTAAATCCTTTACACATATTAAACCTTTTGAAAGCATAGGATTTAAGTAAAAACATGTGTAACAATCTTTCGAAACCATTTAAAACCATTCTTTCGAAATCGTTGGGTTTAACTTTATAAATATCAAAAAGAGTCTTAAAAGAACTAAGTCGGAAGCAACTCTTTCGAAAGCAATTTCGTAAGTAAAATAAGTGGATGGTGTTGAAACCAACCCCTTCGAAAGCATTAGAGAAACGACATAAGGTTTAAAGTGAAAGCACTCTTTCGAAGGCATTGCTTCGAAAGGTTGAATACGGCAGCAGGGGTTTCAACCCCCTCAAAAGTATTTTCTCATAACAAAGACGGCAACCTCTTTCAAACTCTCTTTACTTTTAAATTTTTTGACCAAGTCGAAAGCTATCTCATTCAAAAGCATTCTTTTCGAAAGAAAAGCCAGCAGCACTTCTTCCTTTTTTTTTAAAGAAAAACAAGGTTCGACCCCTTTGAAAGCCCTATTTCGACTCTATACCTTTGGCCCCAGTCCACTACATATCAAGGTTTGATATCATGTGTATTGTTTTCAACTACGATGGAGGCGAAAGTATGAAGTTGAAAGGTAGTTATCGAAAGTGAAACAGCAAACTTCAACAAAACTGATTTTTAACTTTATAAAGTTATTTCTTTCTAACAAACCTACTTTTTTTGTCATCATATAACTAATTGCCAATTTCCTTTCTAAAAATATTTTCTAAAAGTGCTGTCAAATTTCAGAAATTAACAATTTAAAATATTTACAAACTGCCCCTTCTCCTTTTATAAACATATAAAACATTTAAGTCTCATACTTTAAATAATTTTATATACTTATTGAAATGCTTAGGAAAATTCTCCAAAAATTCCCATAATTCTCTTTTAGTATGTTTTCTAACATATATAAATTTCAGATCCAAAGCTAACATATAATAACCGTAACTAATCTAAACCCAATTTAACCATTTTCTTCTCTACAAAATTCATAATAAATCCACATAAATTCAAAAAATTATGAAACCTGTCTAAAATATTATTTCTGACCTTATATCAAAATCGCAAGGCATTTGGATGTCATTTGATTGGTTTTTCAAATCAAAACTTGTCATAAAATCTATATGAACAAACATAATTCATCAACTATATATATAGGTATGTATGTATGTATCAATCAAAAATGGCAATAAACTTTGCAAATCATATACGAATCTGATCTATAATCGAAAACAAGAAAATATGAGATGCAACCTATTATTCACCTTTAGCTTGTGATTAAGGAACTCAAGATTTGCTTCTTGAATGAATTGATTAAGCTTCCTTCATTTGATTCTTGCTTAATTTCCTCTTGCTTTCCCCTAATGGTGGCCGACCTCTTCTTAGATTTGGTTTTGTTTATGGACGTGTAAAATGAAAGTAGCATGACGGTTTAGGGTATTATAATATAATGTGTTCCTATTTTTCCCTTATCCTATTACTCTTATCTATTTCATTTTATTTTCCCTTTAGTTCATTAGTTCATTAGGCACTTCTACCGTCTATTATTCAAATCTCAATCCCTTAACTATTTAGATTATTTAATCAAATTTACCTAATTAAATATCCTAAATAATGTTATTCAAAATTAGGGTCGTTACATATGTTCACTCCAAGCTCGTGCTAAACTAGGCACTTAGCCAAATATGGCCAAGTGTAGGGTTGGTACCGAACCATAAGGTTCGGTGACAATTTCTGACGACGACGATGCATGGTCCATTGATGATGATTTCGTGATGGGAAGTGACGGCTTCGATAATGGATATACCTGGAGACATAAAGTAGAGGACTATGATTCGGAATGAAGGGACTATTGGAGGAATGTTAGGGGACATATGACGATATTCTATGACGGATTATGATTACAGAGAATCGTCCAACCTCGGCGACTTCGTTACAGGAGTAGTAAGATCAGTCCTAAGATATACTCGGCTAAAGATAATGTATGCAAAGAGATTATTGAGGCTCGAGGGTTCATAGGGTACTCTTAAAGTAGGGTATATACTAAGGACGTGATGGTTCCTAGAGCATGATGGCTCTTTATTCTAGATGGGAGGTTTTTTTACCCTGGAATAAAGCGCCAGTCTAGTACCTATCTACTAAGTGGCATGGATTCGAGTACCGAGGGACCAGGATGGGTCTACCGTGATGGATAGTTTGGTCTTTGACCATGATTAGTCGAGTGAGTTATAAAACATCCAACGCACTAAATGAGTGAATGTGAGGATGGATGATGGATGCTATCTTTGTTCTGATTGCTTATTTCCTTAGGGATGCCACATGATGCTGATGTTTTTGATATAGACACTTATGCTAGGTATGTGACGAAGTTAAGAAACAAGAAAATCATACTGGTGAAGGTCCAGTGGAGTGACAACAAGAGAGATTATACTTGGGAGACAGGGGAAAGGATTAGAGACACATCTTGATTTTTTTTGATGGTAAGTTTTATACTTGTGTTATATGTTTGATATTTATCTTATCGTAATTTCAAGAACGAAATACTTTAAGGAAGGGAGTCTATAACACCTCTATTTCAGAGTAACATTATTTAGGATATTTAATTAGATAAATTAGATAAAATAATCGATTGAGGTAACGAAAATGAGATTTGACAATCTAATAGTTCACGCTTAATTAATGAGTTAATAAGATTGATTATAACTTAAATAAGAAAAGGAATATTGTCAGAGGAAAAACAGGAAGAGGCCTTATTTCCTAAACATAAACACTTCCATTTTCATTTCCTCACTCACATTCACTGCATAAAAACTAAAACCAAGTAGAGGCTGGCCATTGCTAGAGATTTAAGAAAAGAAAACGCTAGGAAATCAAAGGATAAAGCATAAGGGGATCAAATCAACACTTGAATATCAATCTCTTTATCTAGTCATTATGAATAACAATTATCCATCTCATAATTGTTTGTTTATTTTGGTTTTATGATTAATCCCGAATCATATGTTGTTGTTATGCTATATTATGATTGATTGGTTGATTATATGCTTGAGTGATTGATTATTGGATTTATTATGGAATTAAATAATAGAGATTAAGTGTGAAAATATAGTTTATGACAACTAAGTGGCTTAAATTTTGGATATGACGTTTATAATATTTTTTGTATAAGTGGGTTTTTAATTTCATAATTTTCTAAGCAAGTATGAATATTTTATGAATTTTCTAAGTAGGAGAAAGGATTTATTTCAGTTTAATTATTAAAAATAATTAAATAATATTTTGGTCCTGGAATTTTTATATGTCAAAGAATATTTTAATTCCGATTTTAAGTGAATTATGAGGATTTTCCAAAGTGTTTATGATTTTATATGAATTTATTGTGCTAGAAAGGCTTAATAATTATATAAGTTAAACGGTTTGCAAAATACTTTGGAAATGATAAATCTGGTTTACAATAGTTTTATGAAAAAGAAATTGATAAAGTGTAGTATTAACCATTAGAAATAGGACATGGATTAAGAGTAGGAGAAAAGAAATTACTTTAACTAGAAAACAAACAGTTTTTTATGTTAATTACGAGTTTGCCATGACGCCGGTAATGAATGATGTCGAAGTCCATATATGGCGCAGCTATCATTGTGATCTTCAACCAAAGGGAAGAATAAAATATCAACTATGTTGGTATGGAATAATTCTAATTAGGTTGAAGCGCGATTAAAGGGATTGTCGGCATTAAACTAGCAGCAACATAAGTAATCTTGTGACTTATCAATGCCGATATAAGCCAGAAGCATGCAGTATTAACCTCGCAACTACACACTTGTGATATTAAGGATAGGCAACATTGATGCCGCTTACCTTTACCGCTTACTTATGCCGCAACTATCTATGTCGGCATTAATGATCCCGTTAGTTTTCAGTATCAACTCCTTAAGATTTTGATGCCGCATGTTTTATATCAACCCGTAAATAATGGCTACAATGCCGCATATTTTTATGTTAGCTATAATTATGCCATTAGTATTGCTTTCGAGATAAAGGTATTACGGCAACAATGCCGCATATTTTATATCGGGCATAGTGAAGCCGCAAGTATTACTTTCGCGATAAAGATATTAGGCAACAATGCCGCATATTTTATATTGGCCATAGCAATGCCGCTAATATTGCTTTTGAGATAAAGGTATTATGGAAATAATGCTGCATGTTTTATATAGGCTATAGTAATGCTGCTAATATTACCTTCATGATAAATTATTGAGGCAATGATGCCACCTGTTTTCAATATTGACATTCTTTGTAGTGGTGGCATAGTAGCCATGGTTTATATAAACGAAAGCAATGACTTTATGATATTGATACTGAAGGTTATCAGTGTCGACATTCCCATATTCCCCAATTTAGAAGCGTTATACCATGCAAATGTTATAAGTTATATTTTATACCATTCGACATAAATGATATTAGCATTATGGTTTTGTGATTTATAAATCATAACAATTTATATTGTTTCAACGTAAAGAGGTGCAACATTGTATATCAGCCAAAGAGATGCCGCAAGTTATTAATTTAAATGGTTTTATTTTAAAAGGCTAGATTCCTTAAAGTTTTGAGGTGCGAAAACCTCCATTTGATTATGAAGTTAATGAAAGCTATTACATTAAAGCGTATAGCTTGGCATAATATTATTGATAAAGTAAAGGGCTATAATTTTCTTGTTTTTAAGTATGATTTTAAGGGTTAAATCGATTATAAAGAATAACGTTTTTAGGAAAATAAAATGGGTATTTAACCAAGGATTTTACTAGAGAGATTACTGTTCTTATAACCTTTAGATAAATTGTGATAAGATAAATTGGCCCAAGAATTAGAGAATAAGAAACAAGATAATGGGATTGGCGTAGAGTAGCGCCCTGTACTTTAACTATTATCCCCTCATTGATATTAGTCCATTATTCCAGTACGTATGGCTTTGTTAAGGGTAAAACTAAAAGTAGGTTAACGCACAGAAAGAAACATATAACTTAGGTAGGTTATTGGTTGGTCTACAAAACCATTTGATTCAAAATGAGCATAGCAAAACTATGAGATAGATATATAGTCAGGATAACACTAAGATGATTGTGTTTAGATGAAAATACCAGTTTCCTCCTAACAGTAAGTTGAAGAATTTTGGTATATCTGGTAAGCCCAAGTCAGCCATATAGGTTTGTAGTAACCCTGGGGAAGCTATAAAGTAGAGAAAGACAGTTAATTAATTGAAACGGATTAGTCTGGTTTACCCATTTAGCGTGCATGCATATGATTATTTAACCATTGTGAATGTAGGAGCATGATTGTGATTAACATATTTTCAGAAGGTACTAGTGAGGGGAAAACCTATTCCGCTCAATGGAACGGTCTTATTACATATCTATTATCAAGATGGCATATTGTTATTCACACCAGACTTTTTGTCTGACTTGAATTTTTTAGTTTTTCCCTTTAACTCTTGGTTACTCATTTAAGCAGTTTGAGTGTAAGGATTTCAGATTTTAGGTTTGACGAATAAAACTTACGAAGACGTGCAGGAGGTAGAGTTAGCTATGTAGGAGTCCATTTTTGTCTGTTGTGTTATTATCATTTTTTTGAATTTATGTAATGACAGAAGTTGAATCTGTTTAGTAGTAAATTTTGATCAACCAAGGGTGTAACGACCCAAAATTTTATCGATTTGATTTGTGGGTACTTATTGTAATTTAAATATTCAATTTATAGTTTTGATAATTAAATAACCCTCTTTTAATTTATAACCAATGATCGAAAATTCATTCTTGAATTTTGTTTACTAAAGTTGGTAGTTCGATGAAAAACAGAAAATGTGACCGAAAACCCTTTTTTTTGATTTTCTACTATTTGTCGAACTAGTTTATAGCAAGTTGTTGAACCTTTGTGTTCATTTTCAACAACATTTGAATGTTTTAACATTTATTTTGAAAATGTAAAGTAAATAAGTAATATGACAATAATAAGAATTAATTATTATAAAATATAATTTAAAATTAAGTGATGGATATGAAGTTTGAATTGAAATTAAAAGATTACTTAAGTATGAAGATTAACAGTACGTTCCATGATAATATCCTCCATATTTCCATAAGGGTGATAGTAAGAGGAAGTGATGGATAAGGGTGGTATGATGGTGGCATATGCGCGAAGGAAGGGGAGGGGATTTGTAACAACCCGGGATTTAGGAGATTACCAAAATATTAAATTATAGTGATGTGGCATAAAATGGTGAAGGGTAATGGACCAAAGGATATTTAGGTAATTTACTTGTTTCATTTTGTATGAAAACAATTTCTTATTTTCACTTTGCAGTATTCATTTCATTTCCCATTTTTCAAAACTTCACTTCTTCTTTTCCAAGCTTTCTTCCATATTTTCATGGATTCTTATAAAATATCCAAGTTAAAAATCTTGTCTTTTCTTCTTTATATACTTTAAAACTATTTAAAAACACTTCCTTTTTACCTTACACCTCCTTCTTCCCAAAAGCAATCCCAAACCCACCTTTTCCAAGCTAGGTCGAGCCTGCTCCTCCAAGCCCGAACCCTCTAGGCCATCTTAGGCCCATAAAAATCCCATTTTGACAAAGGAAAAACTAAGTTTTAGGGTGGATACAAGTTGTAGTGATAATTTTTCTTGATTCGAGTATTTTTTACCGAGTAAAGCTCACATCTTTAAGAAAAGCTTTAAACTTTATTTTGTGTTGATAAATGTAGTGATTATTGGTTGGAAATAGAATAACGTATTTATGACTATTTGTAGTGTCTGTTATGGACTTGGAAATAAAGTCGAAAAGTTAAGTGCAACGATCCGTAAATTTTAGTGGTTTTATTTATTTAATTAATTGAATTTTTATGAAATTTTAAATATTAATATTTTGAAATAAAAATTTAATATTTGGAATACGTCTATTTAAACATAATTAATGGTAAATTTTCATCTGATAATATTGAAGTTTATTTTCTTGTGTAATTCTATTTTAATTTAAATCAGATAATATTTGATGATAATAAAATATTTTCCAAACCTTAATATTTTTATATAATAAATTGTAAATCATCTTCTTAGTGAGCCGTCATATTTCGTTTCCCCAAATTTGGACCGCTATTGCTCCATTTATCTTATTTTCAGTAAAATAGCAGCATTTTCCTGTACCGATTATCGACTTTTGATAGGATGAACGTACCACTGATATCTGTATACCGTTTTGATCGTCTCGTCATACTGATCTCTGCAGTATATTCAATTCTGTGTTTTGAAGTCCGATACACAACGGAATCCGTGTAAACGATAACCGTATCGGTTTTGTATTTTGCCTCTTGAGTTTGTGACCTTTCAATTGTCTAACGTTTGAGAAATGAACAACCACTAGTCTCTTACTATTCCCATTTCAAATTTATATCCTCTGGTTGTTTCTTCATATCCGGTTTCAATTGAAAGGAGGATAATAAAACAATATAATCATAAAATTATATGAAAGCCTGTTCATCTTTCCTTTTATTTTTCTAAAGCCTACTCATATTCAATTTTCTCAAACCGTTCACCCCATCTTCCGATGGTCGCCAACGTCAGCTCCTCGCTCCTCTCTCTCTATCTTGCATCGAACTTCCACCAAGTTTCCCCTCATATAAGACCAAGCATGCCGTCGCCCCTCCTCCTTCATCCTCTTGAGTCGGCCACCTTCTCACCTTCACTAATGGACAAAATCATGGCCGAACCATCATGAAAACCCAGCCTCAAGCCAAACCGCCTTGTCTTATCCACCACATCAGCACCTGGGCCTCTCTGCCGCTTATCCTCTTGGGACGAAGAGCAGCCAACCATCGCCTCGCCCTGACTTTCCCTCTCTGGTCCGGCCAGCGTGCCTTTGCCTCTATCCTTATCGAAGCAATCGTAGGCGATATGTATGTATATATATATAGTTTTACGTGATAACAATATGTTGTTCATATACAAAAATATATATAAGTTATATAGCTGCGTTTGTATATACAGCTTTCTTACATTAGTTAAATGATTTTTTGAGACCATATATATAAGTTTTATATTCTTATATTATATATATGATTTGTTATATATTTCAGGTAATCTTTTTTTATATATGTATGTAAGCATTATCTTTATATTATGTACATTTATATTTCTCAAAACCGAACATTTTAATCTTCGTTCTCCCTTTCTGATAACATTTTACGCACATATTTTTGAAGTTTTATATGTTGTTGAATTTTACTATACCATGTAAAATCTGTTGTTATATTGTATCTGATCTGTGGTTATGTATAACATGTGTATATATATATCTAAGCATTCGAGTTTACGCATTGGTCTGTAAGTATTTTATAGCATGAATATATATACTTGTTCTATATGTGCTTTACTGTACATGTTATAACATTAATTTTATGCATAAGTTTGTAATTGATGATATATATTAGTTTAATTTGCGGTTTGGGTTTGAATATATACTAAGTTTGCCTGTATGTATATATATTTATATATATTATAGGAATATAAGATTTGTTATTTAAAAATTTATATATGTATATTTTGTTGCTTGTATTTGTTTGAATGGCTTATATATATATATATATATATATATATATATATATATATATATAATCTGTCTGCTTGTTATAATATGTTACTTATAAATGTTGTAATAATATTGATGTTTAAATCATATATGTAAATATTAGCAGTTATTTTAAATTATATGCGTATATATGTTCTTGATTTTAAACATATAGGTTTGGATATGAAGTAAATATTGATATTAATAAAAATAATACACACACACAGATATATATATATATATATATTGATTTGAGAGATATATGTGCTTGTTTGTTTTATATTAGTTTTATATATAAGCAATGATATGGCTGGGCATATAGAATAAATTATTTCAAAATATATTACGTATATATATATATATATGTATATATATATATATTGACTTTAACATATGAGTTAAATTTAAACAATGATTTTGGAATACATATATATTTAATTTAATGTGTGTTTGAAATTTAAAATATGATTTTATATAAATAGTTATATATAGTTATACATATAAGTTCATTTATACCATCTATCTTCATTTATCCAGTTCTGATTTGTTTTATTGATTCCTATCTATCAGCTTGTCCGTCAAAATTCGTGTCAATCTAGCTTTGCTTTGGAATTCATAGCTCATTTCTTTGTCAAATCTATCTAGCCTCGAAAAGTGAGCAATCACTCATGATTAATGTCTTATATTTTTAAATTAGATTTCAATTGGAACGACAATTGAAATATGCTGTTGTTAGTTATTTACATTGCTATATATATGTTATTAACCTATACCTGTTCACCTATGACATCTAACACCATTATCAGTAATTTATATTGATGATATATGTCTGTTATATTATTATCATATATGTTATCACTCTGCAAGTTCTCTATTAATATAGAATTCCCTATGGGTTCAAATGATACATACCCGAACGATTTGTAGAATAGAAGAAAATCGTTATGGGTTGAAATGATAAACCCAAGCGATTTTCATTGAATTGAATTTGGGATTGCGTGGTGAAATGATATATACATGTATATATTTAAATTGTGGATTGAAATGATAAATTTCCATATCACTTGACCATAGGATAGAAAATTATATATAGACATTGTCGGTCTATATATTAATATCTTGAAAATGATTTTTCTATGGTTTTGAAAAGAAATATATGGTTTAATAAATATTGATTTTAAAATATTATATATAAATGTATTTTATAAAGTTTAAATTCTTAATTTTTAAAATTTTATGTTTTGAAAATTTTAAAATTAGTTTTGAACTTATAAGTTTTAAGAATTTGCTTGAAATTTTACTATTTTAAAATATGTATAAATTTGTTTTATTATAGAATAAGTTAGATAATAAGATTCAATTTAACCAAGTTTGATTTAATTTGTATATAATATGTTTAAATATTCATTTAAAAAGTATATTTTCAAATATAGATTTTATAATAATTTGAATAAGTTAAAGTAGGAAAGATAGATTTGGAATTGATTTGAAATGGTATTTAATTAAGAAATTTATTTAATTAAATCGATTCAGAACTTATTGAATTCGAGATTTCTAAAGGATATGATTTTATAACTTGATTTTATTTAAGGTGACTAAATGAATATTTCAAGTTTGAGTAAATTGAAGGAAATATTTAATTTATTTATAATTTGGGATTTATTTAAATGATATTGGATTTATTAAGTGAATATCTCAAAGCAAAATAATAATAAAGTGAATTTGAGATATAAATGAAATTATCAAATTTAGTTTTGAAAATGTTAAATATTTAAAGCTTTGGAATATATTGAAATTGAAATGGTTTATTTGTGGTTCAAATCTGTATTTGAATCGATATAATTTGAAATGGTTTATTGAGAAACTGAAATAAATTGAAATTGATGAATTGAGATTGAATTTAATTGAATTTTGGAATTCGAGTTGATTTGAATCGATGTGTGAATTTGAGGAAACTATTTTAACTATTTTATATTTTACTTATAAATTAGTTTAATATAAATTATTTTAATATAAATCATTTCTAATATAAACTATTTTTAACTTATAACTATTTCACATAAACTATTTTATTTTATGAACTATTTTATTTTATAAACTATTTTATTATATATACTATTATTAATATCTAAACTGTTAAGGGAAAGTGTTATGGTTTTCCAAAGGGTTATAATTTTAAGTATTTTGATTTAGAAAGTGTCATAACTTTGAAGTGCAATGATTTTGAAAATGATATTGTATTGATATGGTTTTGAAATGGAAATGATATCGTATTGATATGGTTTTGAAATGGAAATGATATCGTATTGATATGGTTTTTGAAATAGAAATGATATTTTGGTTTTTGAAGTATAAACTATTTAGAAATGACCGCGGTGTTATAATACGTTTGGTTGTTAAAGAGACCGGGATCGAAAGTTGTCATACTCTCTACCAACTTCGAAAACCACTTTAACAACTGTGTACACTGTGGAGATTCCAGAATGAAGTAGGATAGTGGCAACGATCCTATATGAGGTATATACGTGGACCCGACTCCCATGAGTTGGCATAAGGTGGTTGAAACATGAGCAATTGACAGGCCAAGTGAGGTAGCTCCTCCGATCGGACACACTTCTTCGATTGCTATTCTATTACTTTGTTATTGATTTTGTGCACACATTTGATATGGGATTGTGGCTCGAGGTGGGCGATAGTGGCTGTTATGCGTTACCACCAGCCCGGAAGTATAATTGGTATATCTACCCTGGCATTGCCTAGTTGTGTCGTGTCTCCTACCTTAGCGAGACCATTACGAGTTTGTTTTGTACCATACCTATGGAATGCCCTCTGACAAGCCCATTTTACGGGAAGTTACGGTAGTGTACAGACTATGGGAATATATAAAATGTGTTAAGTTGGAAAATGTAAAGTCTTAACGCTATTTTAATAGTTACTTTACTATAGACATTATTATAATAGCGTATATTACTACATTGTAGATATTTTAATGGATCATTAGAGATGGTTATCCCAAACATCCTTTGAGTTACTTGTATTTCAGTTGTTATTTCACTTGAGTTGAATTTATTGATATAAGAATGTTAATCCTGACTAGAGTGCTTTGTGTTTTGCTTTACGCTCAGGCCAGACTGAGTGATACAACTTTTGAGACTCACCTTTAGAGTTGGAGCTTCGCTTGGAGATCCATCTATCTATTCAGCTTGTAGTTATTCATTTGATTACAGTGATGCATTCTGATCTTGTATTTGGCTATTGTATTTGAGACTTTTGTTGTATCTTATCTGACTCTGTTATATATAGTAGCTTCATGAACTACTATTCTTTTGTTTCCACTGCTTATTGTTATATTACTCTGTGTTTATGATTCTGCGATTATTTATTTTGCTGTATATGCTGAGTTTTGCTAAATATAAATTAACAACCTGATATTTTGAGCAATTCAAGTCCGACGTGTACGGATGCGAATGGTTGAAATATATTAAGTGATGTTGAAAAGTCATACCCTTGGGAATGGATTTTATTACACCCTTTGGAATGGATTTTATTACACTTGTTTAAGTGTATGAACTTATGTTATGGTGGTAGTATGTTTTTTTGGAAAGTAAACGCTTGAGTTTATTTTGTCGTGCGACATCGAGATCCCTTGTTTATAAACTTGCTTTTACTTATGCGTTTTCTAGAAAAGTTTTATAAAATTTTAAATTTTACTTTTTAGTTGCCAACCCTTATATGAAGTTTATAAAATTAGCTAAAAACATAAAAAGCAAAGCCTTGAAGGCTGTTTGGTATATGAAACTAGTTTTTAGGTTACGGTATCCATAGTGATAGTTGTTATAGATGCAGTTTGTAAAAACGGATACTTTTTATAAACTAAAATGTTTTCATTGCTAATAAATTTTGAAAGGTATTTCAAAATATACTCGAGTATAAAAAGGTTTAATTTTAATTAATTAAGGAGTTAATGATTTATTTAATTTATTAATTAAGTGAAGGTGATTAGGAATTAATTACTAATTAAGCAAGGCTTAATTATCAATTAAGTAATGTTTAATAATTAATTCATTAAAGGTTGATTATTTAATTAAGTATTATTTAAGTAAGGTTCAATTATTTAACTAATCACAAATTAAGTGAGGTTTAATAAATTAATTAATTTTTAATTAGTCAGGGTTAATTATTAATTAATTATTAATTAAGATAAGATTTAATTATTATTATATAAAGGATTTAAAATTATTTTAATTAATTAAATAAAGGCTTTTAATTTTTAAATTTCTTTATTTTCAAGGATTGGTTTGTATAAAAGCAACTTTCTTTTTCAAAGATGAGTTTTGAATACAAGAGAATTCTTTGTTTGTGCCATTAGGTAGCCAAGCAAAGAGGATAAGTTATGCTAAAATGTTGAATTACATAGTAATGTGATCAAAATTATTTATACTTAGTTGGACATTTGTTTAGCAAAATAAAACACCGTTCAACTATAATAAAAATGAATAGATTATTGATGACATTTGTTTAGCAGAATAAATCTCTATTCTATTATTATATTAATTTGGACATTTACTCATATGCCAGTTAACTAACACGTGGATTAATTAATAATGGATAGGTGATGGATTGGCTAGTGATTGCCAATTGATTTTATTTACATATATGCTTACTTATGTAAATACCAAATATGTGACTTGAAAAGTCAAATGGAATTAAACGGTAACTTGATTTAGTACCATTGTGGTTGCTAAGCTTCTTTTCGGATTTGTAAATTTTTGCATTTAAATTAACTTCAATTCTATACCAATTTAAGGTTAAGTGTTTATAAATGATGTTTTAAGTTGACTAATTATTTTATTAATGGTCATTTAAAGTTAATTAATTATTTACTTATGATGTTTAAAACGTAATTAATTAATTGAATAAGAGTGGTTATAAATGATATATTGTTTTATAAAAAGGATTATACCGAGTTAAAAGGACTTATAAAAAAGGGATTTACAATGGTATTTTGTAAAGGAGATTTAAAACAATATTTGGTAAAGTAGTTTTATAAAGAGTTTATAAATCATTTTAAGAGATTTATTAAAGAAGTTTTATAAATTAATTTGGAGATTTATTAAAGGAATTGTAAATATGAAATGGGCTTATAAAAAAGGAATGTTATAAAAGGAATGATATTTGATTTTGATAATTAATCCTTCTTAATTAGGGTGGTAAGGAAACTTTCTTTCCATACTTAACACCGAAGGATAAGTGGTTTGGTTTATAGTAAGAAATCTTTTAAATGATATTTGTTTGGCCCATTTAAATATGAATTTGGAAAAGATGAATTCTTCCTTAAGTTTTGTTAATATACTTATACCATTGAGATACGTATATGAATATATTTTCTACGTATGGAAAATAAAATAAGTTGCGAATATACTTATATCGGTGAGATAAGTATACGAATATTTTTTCCAAGTATTGAAAGGAACGTAAGGGGCTTGTAACATCCCGTCTTTTTATACAGTTTAAATCAACGATAAACCACATAGGTCAAACTCAAACCATACAGATGGGTGGATTGTTATTGGGTTGAATAAGAAAAGGCAGAGAAGGAAAAAAACAAAACAGAATCTTGCAGCGAAATGACAAAATATAATAATCAAATAAACAGTTTATGAAGCTGTTTTACAAAACATTTGATTTTACTTATACAATACACATCAGAGTTACACATACTAGAGAATAATAAATGATGCAGCAGAACAGTATTAATGTAGTGGAATAATATAGTAAATAATAGTAATAATAAAATCTTCGTGTTCGTCCTCCAGAAATAAGGTCTTCGAATCCTGAAATGCTCAGACTGGCACGAGCGAATTGAAAAGATAAAACACTCGAGTCAGAACTAAAAGATCTTATGTAAGTTAAATCAATGGTAAAATATGAGTGGAATGGCGTCAGAGATATGTTTACGGGATTCTACATCTCCTATCCAGTGTCAAACGTGAGTGCAGTAACTTAAGAGATGTTCGGGATTCACGTCTCCTAAGGATCCGTTAAACTATTTACTATGTAGTAATATACGCTATTATAATAATGTCTATTAGTAAAATAAACTTACCTTTTAATAGCGTTAAGGGGTTTCCCATAAAGCCCTTACCATGTAATAGTCCTAGTAGTCCATCCAGTATCAGCGTATCTCCAGATCGGGAGACTACCCTAAATACTCCATGGGCTATGGGAGAAATCCAAAATCGTACAAGGCGCGCTAGGGTAGGTGACACGACACACAAGGCAATGCTAGGGTAGATATACCAATTACTATTCAGACTGGTGGTGACGCATAGCGTGCAGCTACCGCCCACCTCTAGCCATACCCCCAAAATCAAAAATCAAAAGTGGCCACCGAATCAACCTCAAAGTCAGAATATAATGAAATGGTATAGAAGGAGTGTGTCCGATAAGAGGAGCTACCTCACTGGCCCGGAATCGCTCCTGTTTTAGCCATCTTATGCCAACTCACGGGAGTCGGGTCCACGTATATACCTCAAAGGAACACCGCCGCCATCCTACTTCATTCTAGAATCTCCACCGTGTACACGGTTGTTAAAGTGGTTTTCGGAGTTGGCAGAGAGTATGACAACTTCCTATCCCGGTCTCTTTAACAACCAAACGTTATTATAACACCGCGGTCATTTAAAAATAGTTTATACTTCAAAACCAAAATATCATTGCCATTTCAAACCAAATACGATGTCATTTCCATTTCAACACCAATAAAATATGATATCGTTTCCATTTCAAAACCACATCAATAATATATTATTTCCCTTAAAAACCAAATCAATAATTTGTCATTTCATTCAAAAACCACATTAATATTATATCATTTAAATAAATCCAAACTTCCAAATTACTGAATATTTCCTTCAATTCCTTTAAACTTGAGATATTCCCTCTTTACATCATCTTAAACCAAAACCTTATTATAAAGGCAGATTCTTACATCTTTAATTTCAATAAGTTCCAAATCAATATATATTTAAAGACAAATCTTAATTAAATGCAATTTCAAATAAATTCATTTCAAAAATCATGTTATTTCAAAGTTGTAACATTCTGAAACAAAACACTTTGAAACCATAATACTTTGAAATTCATAACTTCGAAGCACTTCAATTTCGATAAAACATTTCAATTTAGATATATTTCATGGCTTTAAATATTCCATAATTTCACACAATCTGTAAATTTCATATATATCTTAATTCAATTTACTATTATTTAGTTTTGAAATATTTATTTTATAAATTCAATATTTTTTAAATAAAACTCAAACTTGAAATATTTGTTAATCACCTTAAACCATCATCAAGTTATAAAATCATGCTCTTTAAAATCTCAAATTCAATAAGTTCCAGATTGCTTTAATTAAATAACATTTTTAATTAAAAACAATTTTAAACCGATTTCAAATCCATTTTCTCAACCTTAATTTATCAATATATTATAAACTCTATATATATATATATATTAAAATATAATTTACTTGCCCATATTATACTTTAATAAAATCAAACCTTATTATTACTCTCATTATATAATGAACAAATTACACATAGCTTAAATTTAAGAATTTAACTATATATATAAAATAATAATATTTATATAATATCGAAAATCAATATTTATATAAACCCGTATATTTCTTTCCAAAACTATAGAAATCACTTCAAAATATTTTTATATATAGACCACGGTGTCTATATACAATTTTCTATCCTATGGTCAAGTGATACGGATATTTATCATTTCAATCCATAATTTAAAATATAAATACGGTTATATATCATTTCAAACCTTAATCCCGAATGAAATAAAATCCATAACGACTTGCAGTTTATAACAATATAAAATACAACATCCATTCATCCAATATCAATCATCAAACATTTATCACAATCTTCATTCAATTTAATCAATAACACCAATCTAGAACAGATAATAAATAACAGGTATTTACTGGCGGTTTATATGCAATAATAAATTAAATAACAATTTAATTCAATAAATTCAATTTAACTGAGATGATGATTAAAAATATGCCAAATAGTCATAAAATAAAGTTCTAATCACATCAAAAATTAATTTAACACACATAAATTTTTTTAGAAGTTGTGAGTGGGTTAAAACACTCACCTTTGGAATTTAAATTGAATTTAAATCCAATTTAAACCCAAAAATTGAACAGTCTCAGAATCCTTCCCAACCGGTGCCAAAATGTCTGAAATTCTAATACGATCCCAGCAAAATAAACCGCGCATAAATCCGAGCTCGTATGTAAATGTTATGAAAATTAGAAGATTGGAAAATTATGGTCCTGGGTCGATTTCGGGTTCAACTTCGATCCACCGCCTCAAATCCCCGGTGCTTGCTCTGAGTTTGTGCCAAAATGACCCGGAGCGACCCGAGTCATTTTCTTCCTGACCCGAAGTTGATGCAGGGTTTTTGCCTCTGAAACTCAAAGCGTGACCCGAAGTTGCTGCAGATCTGCAATTTTTTATTTTTTGGAATTGAAATTGGATTGGGAAGATTAGAGTTTTCAGCCATTGAGGAAGAGGACCAGCAGAAATTTTTGTACGTACAGAAATGAGAAATAGAAAGGCTGCTAGGATTTATAACGATATATATATATATATATATATATATATATATGCAGAACAAAATAGAAAGAAATGGGCCCGATTGGTTTGAGTTTTTAACGACAGTTGCCCCGAAAAGCCCGTTTCGATTCCGGAACAGAAATGGTTCAACCCATATATCAAAATATACGTTTTTAAATATTTTAAACACAATGAAATAGTTTTCAAGTCCAAATACCATTGTATGAATAAGTTATGCTAAAATCAAGTTATTTCAAATTGATTTCAATTGATTTCAATTAATTGATTTCTATGCGTTTCGAGCCCGTACGATCAAACGACAAGTTTGATCGCTATGAAACTTGAAATCCTATGATAATTCACTGTTAGGAATCCAATGAAACTGGTTTCGTCGAAATCCGAGTCAGTGGCCAAAATGGCGATTTTTACATTAATTAAATAAATTAAATAAATTAATAATTAATTAATTAAATCAAAATTTTAATTTCGATCCTATAATTGACAAATTTTATCATTTTTAAATTTCTTAATCATTTACACAAATTTAAATAAATTTAAATGTTAATTTAGAGTTGATAAATTTATCGATTTCAGTGTTGATCTCAATTTCATTAAATTCAGAAATTATAAATTTAATTTCCAATAATTCCATTTAATTCACCTTTCATTCTATTATTCAATTCATTGTTGTCAGCCGGATGAAATTAACATTGGATTTATGGTCTATTACATTAATATTCTCAAATTCTATCTAAATTTCAATTAACGTAATATTTAGGTATTAAATTTCATTTAATTGCAATTAATCTAATTATTATAGTTCAAATCCCAATAAATTGATAAATCTTTATTTCCATTCCTTTAATTTAACAAATGTCCTATTATGAATAACACTAACATTATTCTCAAATATTACCTTAATTAACATTAACGTAATATTTAATTTAGATTTATTGCAATTGATTCAATTCAATTTAATGGATTAAAAATATATTAGTCACTTATAATAATTGTTGTCACTAACTCTCAATCATACTTCATTATCAACAAAAAATATTATAATTACCTATCTAACATTGATTTTATCAAAATATAGTTTATGGCGTATTATTTCATCAATTAATATAACTTTGAATTATTACTAAATTTACTATTTACAATCAATTATAACCCTACAATTGTTTCAATTAATTGGGGTCAACATTAAATTAGTTATTTATTAACTTGCATTAAGATTATTACCTTAATTTACATTTAGTTACTATTAATCAATATATTATTTCATTGATTAATTCAATATTTACTTTTATTTACTTATTTTCAATTTTATAACTAAGTGCAACAATTTTGCACTATTTCATTATTGGGATTTCACTCTAATTGTAAATAGTTAATTTTAATTACCATTGCTACATTTCATTTTAGCGTTCATTTCAATATTAAATTATAAAGTTTTTTTTCTTTCCAAATTAAATTACAAAATCTCGTCAAAATAACTAATCTTATTATCGGAAATTTATGGGTCGTTTCACTCTCCCCCACTCAAAACTTTTCGTCACCAAAAAGAAAAAAGGAGGAAAAAGAAGGAATTGAGTAAAATATACATCTTATTCAAAAACATTAACTTTATAAACAAATAAATTTAAATAAAATATACCAATTTATAACCATTATATCTTTTTATATTTACATTAATAAGGTTTGGAGAAAGTTTTCCAAAAAATTTCTAAGTTCAAAATTTACAGAAAATTTTGGCAGAGTCTCCTTTGTACGGGGAGGCTCGAAAGAACATATGATATCAAATATAACAATATATATCACAATATCTCAAAATAATATATCCCAACAACGGGAAAAACAATATAATAACGCTATAAAACCGTAATCCGAGAACATACCTATTTGTCGGGCAAACAAACGCTTAGTTATGAAACCAAAAGCAGTAGCGATTGCTTCCATAACCTGCATTTCACTTATATAATCTAAAACGAGTTAATAATTATATAAAATGAAATATTTAAAGTTGTTTCAATCAATAGCAAACAAATCAATATAAACAACTATCACTTGAAACAAAGCATACAACCATCGCATAAAATCAACACAATCAATTATCCATTCATATCAAACACATAAATAGTTGTTTGGTTCAAAAACTTTAAATTGTACAGAATGGAAAATAACTACTAAGTGCACCATTTACTCGAAAGTCTTAGATGAAACTAGATAGATTGTTCATACATCCAAACAAATTTTAAAGTATCCTTGCCCAAACAACCATAAATCATACAAACAACAAATTCTAACATTATTTAAGTTTATTCTTGTAATTTTTTTCATTCATGCAATGATTCCTCTTTCTACTTATTTTCATTATAAATAACTTTAACATTTACTTAAGTTTATTATCATTTATTTATAACCTTTCTATTATATTTATTTAGCAGCATTTCAGTCATAACTTAAGTTTATAACAATTATAACATTAAATTCTTATTTATAAAGCAAATCCATTGAACACTTTCCTTACATAAGTTTACTTGTACAATTTCCATTAATCTTCTTATTAGACATTTCAACTTTTAAATCCTTTGGTAAGTTATATATATGCTTTTTAAAAATGCAATTGACATTTATACAAGTCTATCTCATTTCTTTTAAATTAATTTATTGTTCAAAAATCATATCTTTTGTTTTTATAGGTTACAAATTTCAACTTTATTGTTATTTCATTTATAACCTAGCATTTAATCTCTTATTTCGTTAAGAGGTTCCAATTATTAATTAGTTACATTCCATTTCACTACAATAATTGAAACTATTAATTAACGGAACTTAAGAACTAAATACCGGGTTTAATTTCAAATCATTTTAAAATAATAGATAAATATATATACTTACAACTTATGTATCCAACTATATTTAAAACAATTAAAATTTTATATTTGGTTATCAAAATAAATCCATAGTAAAACTACTACAGTGGCCTTCCCACTTCGAAACTCGAAAATGAATGTCGATGATGCGTGCACTCATCACCAAAATTATTTTCCAGCGACAGAGAGGGGAGTACAAAACTTATTTCCTTCCAAAGTTTTTTTAAAGCAATTCTTTCAAATTATATTGAATTATTTATATCAGAAAATATATATAAACAATATTATTATATTCCAAAAATCCCTTGAAAGCAAATTTTTTCAAAATTCCGGAACTAAGTCCTAAAATTTCCAATTTTATTTGTTTTAATTTGAATCTTATTTCCAACCAATATTTATAAATTTCACTACCTAACAACTAATATATTTCTATAAAAACAAATATTGTGTCGGTCTGTCCTATTAAGTGTTTAGAAAACCCTATTGATGTCATAGCGTCCTATGCACCAACCAGAATTTATAAATACAAAACGAAACAAATTAACACAATATCAAAACTCTTTTATAACACTAACAAATACGCTCTCTCATATATATATACACTCAACGACCCATCATAGGGTATTAGTGCCCTATTAGTAAAGAGTCAGACCCCACAAAGCTAAGATTTATCGCTAAACCAAAGCTCTGATGCCACGTGTAACATCCCGCTTTTTTGTACGGTTTGAATCAACGATAAACCACACACGTCAAACTCAAACCATACAAAAGGGAGGATTGTTATTGGGGTGAATAAGAAAAAGCAGAGAAAGAAAAAAACAAAACAAAATCTTGTAGCGAAACGACAAAATATAATAATCAAATAAATAGTTCATGATGCTGTTTTACAAAACATTTGATTTTACTTATACAATACATATCAGAGTTACACATACTAGAGAATAATAAATGATGCAGTGGAACAGTATGAATGTAGTGGAATAATATAGTAAATAATAGTAATAATAAAATCTTCGTCTTCGTCCTCCAGAAATAAGGTCCTCGAATCCTGAAATGCTCAGACTGACCCGAGCGAATTAAAAAGACAAAACACTCGAGTCGGAACTAAAATATCTTATGTAAGTTAAATCAACAGTAAAATATGAGTGGAATGGCGTCAAAGATGTTTACGAGATTTGACATCTCCTATCCAGTGTCTAACTGTAGTAACTTAAGAGATGTTCGGGATTCACATCTCCTAAGGATCCGTTAAACTATTTACTATGTAGTAATATACGCTATTATAATAATGTCTATTAGTAAAATAAACTTACATTTTAATAGCGTTAAGGAGTTACCCATATAGCTCTTACCACGTAATAGTCTCAGTAGTCCATCCAGTATCAGCGTATCTCCAAATCGGGTGACTACACTAAATACCCCATGGGCTACGGGAGAAATCCAAAATCGTACAAGGCGTGCTAGGGTAGGTGACACGGCACACAAGGTAATGCCAGGGTAGATATACCAATTACTATTCGGGCTAGTGGTGATGCATAGCGCGCAACTACCGCCCACCTCGAGCCACACCCCCAAAATCAAAAATCAAAAATGGCCATCGAATCAACCTCAAAGTCAGAATATAATTGAATGGCATCGAAGGAGTGTGTCCGATAAGAGGAGCTACCGCACTGGCCTAGAATCGCTTCTGTTTTAGCTACCTTATGCCAACTCACGGGAGTCGGGTCCACATATATACCTAAAAGGAAAGCCGCCACCATCCTACTTCGTTCCAGAATCTCCACCGTGTACACGGTTGTTAAAGTGGTTTTCAAAGTTGGCAGAGAGTATGACAACTTCCGATCCCGGTCTCTTTAACAACCAAACTTTATTATAACACCGCGGTCATTTAAAAATAGTTTATACTTCAAAACCAAAATATCATTGCAATTTCAAACCAAATACGATATCATTTCCATTTCAAAACCAATAAAATATGATATCGTTTCCATTTCAGAACCACATCAATAATATATTATTTCCCTTAAAAACCAAATCAATAGTTTGTCATTTCATTCAAAAACCACATTAATATTATATCATTTAAATAAATCCAAACTTCCAAATTACTGAATATTTCCTTCAATTCCTTTAAACTTGAGATATTCCCTCTTTACATCATCTTAAACCAAAACCTTATTATAAAGTCAGATTCTTACATCTTTAATTTCAATATGTTCCAAATCAATATATATTTAAAGACAAATCTTAATTAAATGCAATTTCAAATAAATTCATTTCAAAAATCATGTTATTTCAAAGTTGTAACACTCCGAAACAAAACACTTTGAAACCATAATACTTTGAAATTCATAACTTCGAAGCACTTCAATTTCGATAAAACATTTAAATTTAGATATATTTCAAGGCTTTAAATATTCCCTAATTTCACACTAAATCTGAAAATTTCATATATATCTTAATTCAATTTACTATTATTTAGTTTTGAAATATTTATTTAATAAATTCAATATTTTTTAAATAAAATTCAAACTTGAAATATTCGTTAATCACCTTAAACCATCATCAAGTTATTAAATCATGCCCTTTAAAATCTCAAATTCAATAAGTTCCAGATTGCTTTAATTAAATAACATTTTAATTAAAAACAATTTTAAACCAACTTCAAATCCATCTTCTCAACCTTAATTTATCAATATCATTATAAACTCTATCTATATATATATTAAAATGTAATTTAGATAAATACTTAACCATATTATATTTTAATAAAATCAAACCTTACTATTACTCTCATTATATAATGAACAAAATTATACATACTTAAATTTAAGAATTTCACTATATATATAAAATAATAATATTTATATAATATCTAAAATCAATATTTATATAAACCTCTATATTTCTTTCCAAAACCATAGAAATCACTTCAAAATATTTTTATATATAGACCACGGTGTCTGTATATAATTTTCTATCCTATGGTCAAGTGATATGGATATTTATCATTTCAATTCGTAATTTAAAATATAAATACGGTTATATATCATTTCAAACCACAATCCCAAATGAAATAAAATCCATAACAACTTGCAGTTTATAACATTATAAAATACAACATCCATTCACCCAATATCGATCATCAAACATCTATCACAATCATTATCCAATTTAATCAATAACATCAATATAGAACAAATGATAAATAACAGGTATTACTGGCAGTTTATATGCAATAATAAATTAAATAACAATTTAACTCAATAAATTCAATTAAACTGAGATGATGATTAAAAATATGCTAAACTGCCATAAATAAATTTCTAATCACATCAAAAATTAATTTAACACACATAAGAAATTTTAGAAGTTGTGAGTGGGTTAAAACATTCACCTTTTGAATTTAAATTGAATTTAAATCCAATTTAAACCCAAAAATTGAACAGTCTCAGAATCTGTCCCAACTACCGCCAAAATGTCTGGAATTCTAATACGATCCCAGCAAAATAAACCACGCATGAATCCGAGATTGTATGAAAAAGTTATGAAAATTAGAAGATTGGAAAATTCTGGTCCTGAGTCGACTTTGGGTTCAACTTCGTTCCACCTCCTCAAATCCCTGGTGCTTGCTCTGAGTTTTTGCCAAAACGACTCAGAGCAACCCGAGTCATTTTCTTCCTGACCCGAAGTTGATGTAGGGGTTTTGCCTTTGAAACTCGAAGCGCGACGCGAAGTTGCTGTAGATCTGCAATTTTTTTTTTGGAATTGAAATTGGATTGGGAAGATCAGGGTTTTCAGCCATTGAGAAAGAGGAGCAGCAGAAATTTTTGTGCGTACAGAAATGAGAAGTAGAAAGGTTGTGAGGATTTGTAACGATATATATAGGTAGAACAAAATAGAAAGAAATGGGCCCGATTGGTTTGAGTTTTTAACGATAATTGACTTGAAAAGCCCGTTTCGATTCCGGAACGGAAATGGTTCAACCCATATATCAAAATATTCGTTTTTAAATATTTTAAACGCAATGGAGCAGCTTTCAAGTCCAAATTCCATTGTATGAAGAAGTTATGCTAAAACCAAGTTATTTCAAATTGATTTCTATTGATTTCAATTAATTGATTTCTAGGTGTTTCGAGCCCGTACGATCTAACGATAAGTCTGATAGCTACGAAATTTGAAATCCTACAATAATTCACCATTCCGAATCCGATGAAACTGGTTTCGTTGAAATCCGAGTCAGTGGCCATAATGGCTATTTTTACATTAAATAAATTCATAATTAATTAATTAAACCAAATTTTTTATTTCGATCGTATAATTGACAAATTTTATCGTTTTTCAATTTCTTAATCATTTACACAAATTTAAATAAATTTAGATGTCAATTTAGAGTTGATAAATTTATCGATTTCAGTGTTAATCTCAATTTCATTAAATTCAGAAATTATAAATTTAATTTTCAATAATTCCATTTAATTCACTTTTCATTCTATTATTCAATTCATTGCTGTCAGCCGAATGAAATTAACATGGATTCATGATCAATTACATTAATATTCTCAAATTCCATCTAAACTTCAATTAACGTAATATTTAGATATTAAATTTCATTTAATTACAATTAATCCGATTATTATAGTTCAAATCCCAATAAATTGAACAATCTTTATTTCCATTCCTTTAATTCAACAAATTGTCCTATTACGAATAACATTAACATTATTCCCAAATATTACCTTAATTAACATTAACGTAATATTTAATTTAGATTTATTGCAATTGATTCAATTTAATGGATCAAAAATATATCGGTAACTTTTAATAATTGTTGCCACTAACTCTTAATTATACTTCATTATAAACAACAAATATTATAATTACTTATCTAACATTGATTTTATCAAAACACAGTTTATGGCTTATTATTTCATCAATTAATATACTTTGAATTATTACTAAAATTACTATTTACAATCGATTATAACCCTACAATTGTTTCAATTAATTGAGGTCTGCATCAAATTAGTTATTTGTTAACTTGCATTAACATTATTACCTTAATTTACATTCAGTTACTATTAATCAATATATTGTTTCATTGGTTAGTTCAATACTTCTTTTATTTACTTATTTTCAATTTTATAACTAAGTGCAACAAATTTGCACTATTTCATTATTGGGATCTCACTCCAATTGTAAATAGTTAATTTTAGTTACCATTGCTACATTTTATTTTAGCATTCATTTGAATATCAAATTATAAAGTTTTTTCTTTCCAAATTTAATTAAAAAATCTTGTTATAATAATAAATCTTATTATTGAAAATTTACGGGTCGTTACAGGGCTTGTGAAAATATCTTTTGTGAAGGTATTTTGAATCAAAAAAAGAAATACGAATTTTTTTTGAAAAGGATTTGTTTAATGAAAGATTAATTAATAGAGGCTTTGTGGATTCACAATGGAATTGAAATTTATATTTGATTTATATTTGATATTTAAATAACCGACTATCAAATCTTGACCAAATATAACTCTAGAAATATCTGGAAGAAACACGTGAGTTATATGTCACAGTCATCTTCGATGACACTGTACTATGAGTATAAATATCGTTTTATTCTTCTAGGACAATTGATAAGGAAATCCTTCCACTCAAACGGTTGAGAGGTGATCTCCCTTATGTATTGTCCATATATTTCTAAAAGAACCGGAGTTGAGTCTATCGAAAACTTGAATGTTGGTTCCAAGAGACATGGATCGAATAGCATGAGTTATCTAAAAACCACTTCAAACGAATGTAAGCATTCGAATTGGAAACATCTGGAAGATGATGGAATCGAACATGAAGATCTTTGAAGTGCAAGGGCTATTTGCTACTAATCCTGAGGGTGATTCCAAAATGGATGTAGTAGAAGTAGTGCCTTCGGTTTATTCATATCTTGAACAACTTGTATGGATGAATGCTGCAATTACATTGTCGATTGGAGGGCATTGTTAGCATCCTAAATGAGATCGTTATATAAAAGGTAAAATGTAGCCTTAAGCCTCAACAATCAAGAATGACTAAAATATGGGGTATACTTCAAGGCTATGTGGGCCGCACCTGTTAGGGTATTGTCATCACCGTTCTAGATATCTATACATTTACGGACTTGGTTGTGCAAGAGAGCTCTCGAAGAAAGGTTGCAAAACAACCTACGGCGATGAAATATTAAGTACTATCTAGTAAGGGGTAGGTCGGTCCTGATTTGCAAGAGTTCCATTGAGGCCCTCAGTAAATTTTTCGAGAGGTGTATTGTAGCAGGAGTAGCCTTGTCATTGTATGGAATTCATTCTCTAACAAGCGCTGTACGAACTTAGTTGTGCCTAACTGCACTGGAACGAGAGATGCAAGCATTCCAACTATATTCATAATTTACTTTAAACCCTAGACATTATTATAATATCATTGGATTTTCTATAGAGATGTTTTAGTTACCATAAGGTAAAAACTCATCCGTGCTTATGTGCAGTGTGGTCTTACGAGATACTTTATCTTGAATCGTTTATTAAAAACATTAAGAATCAATATGGTTGTGTTTCTCACGCTGATTTTACCATATTAATCCGGTTATTATCTTTCTTATCATGCCCGGGTCAGTCTGAGCATATTTTCTAGATTTAGCTAGACATGGAGCTGCAGGAGACGAGTAGGATCCTCCAAGATGTATTATCGTATTTTATCTTCTGCTATTTTTTTGTCTGTATTTATTAGCAGTTGTAAGGACAGGGTGCTATAGCTGTCTAGGCTTACGATGGGTAACTTGTACCTCGATTGGTGTATATGTAATATGTATTTCTTTGTAAAGACCATTGGTATATTATATGTTACCCATCATGTTTGTGAGATTATGTTTTTTTTCTTTCACCCAATAATGTGTAACGACCTGCATTTTTGGATGGTTTTAAATCGAAGATAAACTACACACGTCAAACTCAAACCATTCAAAATGGCAGATTGTTATGGGGTAAATAAGAAAAACGAAGAAAGAAAGAAAACAAATAAAAAAAATCTTGCAGCGGAATGACAAAATATAATAATCAAATAAACAGTTCATGAAGCTGTTTACAAATAACATTGATTAAACTTTTATAATACATATCAGAGTTACATAAAACAAAAATAAATAATAAATAAATGCAGCGAAACAACATGGTGTAGTGGAATAAATATAGTAAATAATAATAGTACAAAATCTTCGTCATCGTCCTCCAGAAAGCAGTCTTCGATAAACTGAAAAGCTTAGACTGATCCGAGCGAATTGAAAAGACAAAACATTCAAGTCAGAACTAAAAGATCTTATGTAAGTTAAATCAACAGTAAATATATATATTAGTGTAACAGCGTCGAAGATGTTTACGGCGTTTGACATCTCCTATCCAGTGTCAACGTGAGTGCAATAACTAAAGAGATGTTCGGGATTTCCATCTCCTAAATATCCGCTAAACTATCCACATACATACTACAATACGCTATTACAATAGTGTCTACAGTAAAGTATTAAAATAGCGCTAAGGCGTTACCCGTATCCCCCTTAACACATTTTATATAATGCCGTAATCTATACAGATACTGTAAACTCCACCAGCGGGTGGTCTATCACAGAGCTCTTCATAGGTACAATACAAAACATACTCGTAGAAAGGCACGATAATGCATCTGAGCATGGCACTTGAGGTAATGCCAGGGTAGATATACCAATTGCGGATCCGGACTGGTGGTAACGCATAACATCTACTACCGTCCACCTCGAAACACACTCCCATAATCAAAATCGAGGGGAGGCCACCAAATCATCACAAAGTCATAATATGGTATCGAAGAAATGTGTCCGATCGGAGGTGCGACCTCACTTGCCCGGCATGCCTCCTGTTTTAGTCACATCAAAGATGACTCACGGGTGTCAGGGTCATGTAAATACCACATACAGAAACGTTGGTCAAACCATCCTACTTCATTTCTGGAATCTTCATCACATACATAGTTGTTAAAGTGGTTTTCGGTATTGGCAGAGAGTATGACAATATCCGATCCGGGTCTCTTTAACAACCAACCGCTTATTACACACCGGATGGGTGTTTTACATTTCAAAAGTCAATTCACAATTGATATCAAAATATCATATTCTCAAAACCATATCACTTCCGAAATCATAATCACTTTCAAAATCATACTTTCAAAATAGGTCAAACCCTGATTTCAAAATCATCGTATTTACTCAAAATCTGTTATTTCACCAGCAAATATCATTTCAAATCCCAATTTATGTCACAACATTATTAAACCTTATTTTCTTTAAACTCAAGGCTTTAATTATAAACATTTCCACTTACACCAACTGAAATTTAGAAAATAATTTAGATAGTTATAATAGTTTAATTAGTTTAACATAGTTTAAATAGATATCAATTAGGTTAAATAGGTTTAAAGTAGATTAAATAAATTTAAAATGGATTAAAATACTTTAAATAGATTTGAAATAGTTTAGATGGTTTAAAATAGATTAAATAGGTTTATTGTGGAGTCATTTGATTAAAACGAATTAAAGGAATTTACAATAGATTAAATAGAATTAAAATAGATTAAGATAGATTAGATAGTTTAAAATAAATCAAAATAGTTTAATATCATTTAATAAAATTTAAATGATTTAAAATAGATTAAAATAGTTTAAAATAGATTAAGATAGATTAAATAGGTTAATTAGTTTAAAATAGGTTAAATTAGATTAAAATAAAGTAAATAGTTTACATTAATTAAGTTGGTTTAAAATAGATTAACTTATTTTAATAGTTGAAAATCTTAAATTTAGAATTTAGAAGAACATTTACAATTTATATTGATCTAATAAATTTGAAATTAACATCAAATTTAACTATTTCAATTTTAATAGATTTTCAAAGTTATGTTCCAACATTTCAACAACTCAATTCTGATAATTTCGTTTATACTTCAAATTCAATTTTAGAATTCCAATTTAAATCCTTTAAATAATTACTTAAAACAATTCAATTTATATCGGTCAAATTCTATTTCAAATATCGTTTAATTGGATTTAAAGTTTAAAGATTTAAATCATTAAATTTAACCAATCCGATGTCCGTATATAATTCTCTATCTTATGGTCAGGTGATATGGATATATATCATTTCAATCCGCAAATATTTAAATTTACAGGTATATCTTGCTTCAACCTGCAATCCCAAATGTATTTACAAATCCATGAAATCGCTCGAGTCTATCATTTTAACCCGTAACGATTTCTTCCTAATCTATCAGATCGTTCGGGTATGTATCATTTCAACCTATAAGGAACTTGCAGTGTTATAATAATATAAAATATAACATCCAGTCATCTAACATCAACAATAAAACATCCATCACAATCATCATCCAAATCAATCAACAAACATCAATAGATAACTAATTATCAATAACAGGTACTAAATTTGCAATTAAATTCAATATTATATTAAACTATGATTAAATACAATAAAAGTCAAATTTAACTATTAGACAATTTAAACACACCAAACATCAATCAATTAATTTCTAATCACATCATAAATTTAATTTAACTAACATAAGAAAATTTAGCAGTTGTGAGTGGGTTGAAAAAATCACCTTTGATTTTTGCCCATAAAAACCCAAACAGAAGCACTAAAACTCAACAGTCTTCAAATTCAACTAAATCAATTTCATGTTGTCCGGAATTTAAATATGAATCCAATAGAAGAAATCGCACGTGAATCGAAGTTTATATGCAAAAGATATTCACGTTATTAGAAATATTATTAAAATAATAATTAGTACGCATTAAAAAAATAAACAAATTTTAATACTTACGTTTTTCTCAAGATGAGGCTTAAGGAAAAGATTGAAGAAGAACTAAGATGAGGACAGGACATGTACGAAAAATGAAGAAAAATCATGTTTCAGAGAGCAAAGCTTTTGGATTTGCAAGAATAAAGCTTTTAAATATGAGATGTCAGGAGAAACAAAATGCTAATGAAGAAACAAGCTGTAAGGTGTTTATAATTAGGAAATGAAGCTGGAGGGACAAAAATAAATGTCACATTTTATTTTGAAAGCTCCAGGCATTAGTAATGCATAAGGAAATGTCTGTAGGAATGGAAAAGTTTGCAAACCAAAGGAAAGTAAAATTTTGTATACGTGAAAATGAAGTGGGTAGAGTTAAATATAGCCTAAAAGTCTAGGCTCATGTATTAAGTAGATGTAGAAATGAATGAATCAAGTATTAATAATAAGGTAACGATTTTAAAACATTCATGAAATAATTAATAACAAAAGAAATGAAGAGACCATGTACATCGCAGAGTCTTTTGAAAATCAATTTTTTTGATACGTAGCCAATTAACTTCATTAACTCAAATAATATTCAAATTTGTACGCATTTAGGTTTTTATCTACGCATAAAAAAAATCATACTTACCTTAAAAATGAAAACGTTCAATTTGGTTTTCCCAAAATGATCTTTTATTTCCATTAAAACACTCATTTTGTTTAACATAAAACGAGTGTTCCTTTTATTAAATCTATTAATTGCAATCAACGTTTTCTTTCCTTTTAATTGAAATATTTGAATTACGTTAATTGCAATTAGTTACAGAGTTAAATTTCAAAACAGGCAACGAAAATGGATGAAAAAAAGAACAATTATTTATTTAAACATGTGTATAAATTTGTTGTTTATACACAAAAGTAATAAATAACTTACTGAAATAGATTATTTTCCTATTCTTGTAATCAATCTGTAAGCTAAAAAACAATTCAAATAAACATATATTTCTTGCTTTAAAATCAATCATTCTATTCTTTATTTTAATGAAATTTAACCTACATTCACAAATGAAACATTCATTTTATTTGATGTAAATATTCTTTTCATTAAATCAAACTATCCTTATATTTTCACAAAACAAAAGCTACTTTTAATTACACCTATTAATTTACAATTTAGTACTCTCTCTCCTATTAATTGTAAATTTTCGATTACATTAAATTCAGTTGATTAAGTTTCAAAATGGACTAGATGAATGAAATGAGAAGTGGAACAGTTATTTCCTATCTAATAATCATTTAAGCATATTTGTAAACTATTGGATACAAGTAGTAACTACACATTTCTTACTAAATAATAGTTTCACATCTCTACAATCAATCTTTCAGCTACCAAACATTTCAAATAAATAAACATATGTTTACTCATTTACTAAACTTATTCATATTTATCTTTTATTTTGATTTACACTCCTACTATTAAATCAACCAATACCATATGAAAGTTAACATAAGTTTCTTTCTTGTTATCATCGTTTTCTACAATTGACGTCATTTCTTTCATTAACCACGATATTTAATTACATTAAGTTCCAGTTAATTATATTCTAATTCCAATAATTGATTTAATTAGATTCCAATCTTTTATTAAATCAATCATTACTCTATAGACATAGTTAACATTTGTTTATATTTTATTATATTAATATTCTCCAATTTGATCTTAATTTCCATTAACGCAATATATAATTACATTTATTGCAATTTATTTCCAATTAGATTTCAACAAGTTAAACAAATAGGTAACAAATAACAATTCTCACCTTTAGCTTAATTTAATCACATTTATAAGTTGATTGTTTACAACAAATGTTATAATTATTTACACAACACTAATTTTACTCAATTACAATTTGTTACATACCATTTCATTTGTTAATATAACATTTAAATTATCAATTACTCTTTTAATCCAATTACCAATTAATACACACATTATTACAAATAATTTACAATCTATAACCAACTATAACTTTTTAATCATTTTAATTAATTGGAATTACATTTAATACAATTATCAATTACCATAAATTAATACTATTACATTTCATTTTAGTTATATTCTTACTATTAAATCACAAATTATTTTTCTTCCAACATTAAATCAAAAAACCTTATTAAATTAACTAATTTTAATAATCTAAAATTATGGGTCGTTACACTCTCCCCCACTCAAAACCTTTCAACCTCAAAAAGGGAAAGAAGAAAATAAGAAATTAATATATCTTATTCAAAATATTAAATTTATAAACAATCAATTTACATAATTAAATAATTTAAATAAAATATATCAATTTATAATAATTAAATCCTTTTATATTCAAGTTAACAAAAGTTTCGAAAACATTTCACAAAATTTTCTAAGTCCAAAATCCATAAAAAATTTCGGCAGAGTCTCTTTTGTGCGGAGAGGTCTGGGAGAAATAATAATATCAACTATAAAAATATATATCATATTTTTCAAAATAAAATATCCTTAACCACGGAAAAATAATATAATATCATTAGAAAACCGTAATCCGACAACGTACCTATTTGTTGGGCAAATAACGCTTTATTTATGAAACCAAAAGCAGTAGCTAATGCTTCCATAAACTTGTATTTCACTTGTATAATCAAAAGAGGTTAATAATAATATAAAAGTGAAATATTTAAGTTGTCTCAATTATTAACAAAACAAATCAATATCACATAACAACAATCACTTGCAACCAAAAACATACAATCATGATATGAAATCAATGTAGTCAATTATACATCCATAGCAACCAAAACAAATGGTTTGTTCGGGTTTAGAACTTTTAACCGTATAGAATGATAAATAAACTACTAAGTATACCATACAATCAACAGTCTTAGATAACTCAATAGATTGATTATACATTTTAAACAACTTAAAGTATCACTTCCCAACGTCCCATATTTTAAGTTTATTATATTAATTCTTTTTTCACATCATTTATTGTTCATTTTTTTCTTTTTCCCTTTTTTTCATACAATGATTTTTCTTTCTTTCATATTCATCACTTACAAACTTACATAAGTTATATCCATTTCAATTATTTGAATCATAAATGAATTCATTATTGAAGTATTGTATATATTTTATTTTAGTTTACTTCACATTTACTATTTAGTTTGATTTTCCTTTTTATATAAATATTCATTTGTGAAACAACTCATACCTATAAAAGATTTTCACCTTTCACTTTTATTACTTTCACATATAGCATCCACTTTTATTATTTACTCTAATTATAATTGGCTTCAAACATTACCTAAGTTTATAATCATTTAATTACAGTATTCACTTTTCTATTAATTATAATTACTAGCATTTCAAATTGTTAGCTTAAGTTTATAACAATTGATAACATCAAAATCCTTAATTATAGAAAAATCCTATTGAACCCTTTCATTAAACTTAAGCTTTACTTGTATAATATACTATTACATATTTCTGTTAAAAATTCAACTTTTAATATTTTGGTAAGTTATATATCGTTCTAAGAATGCAATTGAATGTTACACGAGTTTATCTTATTCACCTTAGTGAACAAAATGTTTAATAATTACATCTTCTAAAATTTTATTAGTCTTAAATCCATAAGTTACAAATTTCCAATTTCTTATCTATTTCGTTAATCATTTTAACATTAAATTTCTTATTTTCATTGTAGAACTTTCCAATTATTAATATAGTCAAGATTCCATTCTTTACAATAATTTCAATTTCTAATTTACAGAAATTTAAGAACTAAACAACCGGGTTCCAAATTTAATCCCTTTTAAAATAATATATATACACTCATAACTTTTTATATATATATATATATATATATATGTATGTATATAAAATCTACCTTTAGAAATTAAAATTAAGATTCGTTTATCAAAATGGATGTGCAATAAAACTACTACAGTAGTCTTCCCACTTTGAAACTCGAAAATGAACTTTCGATGATGCGTGCACTCATTACCGAAATTATTTTCCAACGACAAAGAGGGAAGTACAGAACTTATTTCCTTTAAAAAAATTCTTTTAAATCATCTTGAAATATTTATATCAGAAAATACTTCTAAATACTACTGGTATTATATTCCAAAATCTTGCAAAAGAAATTTTTAAAATTCCCGAAACTTCAGTTCTAAACTTCTAATCTATGTTTACCTTATTTGTAAATCCTATTTTTCAATCAATATTTATAAAATTTCTCCACCTAACAAACAACATATTACACCCAACTATATCATTTATAAAATTTATTATTTTATACACAAAAATATATAATAGTCAAAATTATTTTATTTACCTATATTTCAAAACAAATATTGTGTTGGTGTGCCCTATTAAGTGTTTAGAAATCCTTATCGATGTTATAGCGTCCTATGTACCGATCGAAATTTATAAATACTAAACAGAATAATTTAACACAATATAAAAACCTTTTATAACACTAACAAATACGCTCTCTCATATATATACACCCAAAGACTCATTCTAGGGTATTATTACCCTATTTAATATGAGTCTGACCCTACAAAGCTAAGGTTATTGCTAAACCAAAGCTCTGATACCAACTGTAACGACCTGCATTTTTGGACGGTTTTAAATCAACGATAAACCACATACATCAAACACAAACCATTCAAAAGGGCAGATTGTTATGGGTTAAATAAGAAAAAAACAGAGAGAAAAAAGAAAACAAATAAAAATCTCGCAGCAGAATGACAAAATATAATAATCAGATAAGCAGCTCATGAAGCCATTTACAAATAACATTGATTAAACTTTTACGATATAGATCAGAGTTACATAAAACAAGAATTAATAATAAATAAATGCAGCGGAACAACATGATGCAGTGGAATAAATATAGTAAATAATAATAGTACAAAATCTTTGTTTTCGTCCTTAAGAAAGCAGCCTTCGATAAACTGAAAAGCTCAAGCCGACTCAAGCGAATTGAAAAGACAAAACACTCGAGTCAAAACTAAAAGATCTTATGTAAATTAAATCAACAGTAACTAAATATTAGGGTATTGGAATCGAAGATGTTTACGGGGTTTGACATCTTCTATCCAGTGTCAACGTGAGTGCAATAACTTAGAGATATTCGGGATTCCCATCTCCTAAGGATCCGTTAAACTATCTACATACATAGTACAATACGCTATTATAATTGCGTCTACAGTAAAGTAAAGTATCAAAATAGCGTTAAGGCATTACCCATATCCCTCTTAACATATTTTATATAATGCGTAATCTACACAGATACTGTAAACTCCACCCGCGGATGGGCTATCAGGGAGCACTCCATAGGTACGACACAAAAGAAACTCATATAAAGGCGCGATAGGGCATATGAACACGACACTCAAGGCAATGCCAGGGTAGATATACCAATTGTAGATCCGGACTGGTGGTAACACATAGCAGCTACTACCGCCCACCTCGAAACACACTCCCATAATCAAAATCAAGGGGTGGCCACCAAATCATCACAAAATCATAATATGGTATCGAAGAAATGTGTCCGATCGGAGGTGCGACCTCACTTGGCCCAGCATGACTCCTGTTTTAGTCACATCAAAGCTGACTCACGGGTGTCAGGGTCACATAAACACCACATACAGAATCGTTCGCCAAACCATCCTACTTCGTTTCTGGTATCTCCACCATGTACACAGTTGTTAAAGTGATTTTGGCATTGGCAAAGAGTATGACAATATCCGATCCCGGTCACTTTGACAACCAACCGCTTATTACACGCCGGATGATTATTTTACATTTCAAAAGTCAATTCACAATTGACATCAAAATATCATATTCTCAAAATAATATCACTTCCGAAATCGTAATCACTTTCAAAATCATATTTCCAAATCGGTCATACCCTCATTTCAAAATCATTATATTTACTCAAAATTCGTTGTTTCACCAGCAAATATCATTTCAAATCCAAACTTATGTTATAACATTATTAAACCTTATTTGGTTTAAACTCAAGGCTTTAATTATAAACATTTACACTTTACAGCATCTGAAATTTAGAAAATAATTTAGATAGTTATAATAGTTTAATTAGTTTAACATTGTTTAAATAGATATCAATTAGGATAAATAGTTTTAAAGTAGATTAAATAAATTTAAAATGGATTAAAATAGATTAAAATACTTTAAATAGATTTAAAATAGTTTAGATGGTTTAAAAGAGATTAAATAGGTTTATTATGGAGTTATTTAATTAAACAGATTAAATAAATTTAAAATAGATTAAATAAAATTAAAATAAATTAAGATAGATTAAATAGTTTAATATAAATTAAAATAGTTTAGTATCGTTTAGTAAAGTTTAAATGATTTAAAATAGATCAAATATACATTAAAATAGTTTAAAATAGATTAAAACAGATTAAGATAGATTAAATATGTTAATTAGTTTAAAAAAGGTTAAATTAGATTAAAATAAATTAAATAGTTTACATTGATTAAGTTGGTTTAAAATAAATTAACTTATTTTAATAGTTGAAAATCTAAAAATTAGAATTTAGAAGAACGTTTACAATTTATATTGAGATAATAAATTTGAAGTCAACATCAAATTTAACTATTTCAATTTTAATAGATTTTCAAAGTAACAGTTCCAAAATGTCAACAACTCAATTCCGATAATTTCGTTTATACTTCAAATTCAATTTATATCAGTCAAATTCTATTTCAAATGTTGTTCAACTGATTTAAAGTTTAAAGATTTAAATCATTAAATTTAACCAATCCGATGTCCGTATAATTTTCTCTATCTTATGGTCAGGTGATACGAATATTTATCATTTCAGTCCGAAAATATTTAAATTTACAGGTATATATTATTTCAACCCACAATCCCAAATTTATTTACAAATCCATGAAATCGCTCGAGTCTATCATTTTAACCCATAACGATTTCTCCCTAATCTATCAGATTGTTCGGGTATGTATCATTTCAATCCATAGGGAACTTGCAGTGTTATAACGATATAAAATATAACATCCAGTCATCTAATATCAACAATCAAACATCCACCACAATCATCACCCAAATCAATCAACAAACATCAATAAATAACTAATTATCAATAACCGGTACTAAATTTGCAATTAAATTCAATATTACATTAAACTATGATTAAACAATAAAAGTCAAATTTAACTATTAAATAATTTAAACGTTCCAAACATCAATATATTAATTTATAATCAAGTTATAAACTTAATTTAACTAACATAAGAAAATTTAGTATGAGTGGGTTAAAACACTCTCCTTTGATTTTAGCCCATAAAAATCCAAACAGAAGCGCAAAAACTCAGCATTCTCCAAATTCAACTAAACAATTTCATGTTGTCCGGAATATAAATATGAATCCAATAGAATAAATCGCACGTGAGTCAAAGTTTATATGCAAAAGATATTCATGCTATAAGAAATATTATTAAAATAATAATTAGTACGCATTAAAAAATAAACAAATTTTAATACTTACGTTTTTCTCAAGATTAGGCTCAAGGAAAAGATTGAAGAAGAACTAAGACGATGATAGGACATGTATGAAAAATGAAGAAAAATCATGTTTTAGAGAAGAAAGCTTTTGGAATTGCAAGAATAAAGATTTTGAACATGAGTGTCAAGAGAAACAAAACGCAAATGAAGAAATAAGCTGTAGGTTATTTATAATTAGGAAATGAAGCTGGAGGGACAAAAATAAATGTCACATTTTATTTTGAAAGCTCCAGATATTAATAATGCATAAGGAAATATACGTATGAATAGAAAAGTCTGCAAACCAAAGGAAAGTAAAATTTTGTATACGTGAAAATGAGGTGGCAAGAATTAAATACAACCTAAAAGTCTAGGCTTGGTTATTAAATAGAAGTAAAAATGAACGGATCAAGTATTAATAATAAAGAAACTATTTTAAAACGTTAATGCAATAATTAATAACAAAAGAAATGAAAGGATCATGTACATCGCACAGTCTTTTGAAATTTAGTTTTTTGAAACGTAGCCAAATTAGCTTCATTAACTCAAATAATATTCAAATCTATACGCATTTAGTTTTTATCTACGCACAATAAATTTTTTTATACTTACCTTAAAAATTAAAACATTCAATTTGGTTTTCCCAAAATGATCTTTTATTTCCATTAAAACACCCTTTTTCTTTAACACAAAACATGTGTTTCTTTTATTAAATCTATTAATTGCAATCAACGTTTTCTTTTATTTTAATTGAAATATTTGAATTAAATTAATTGCAACTACTTACAAAGTTAAATTTTAAAACTGATAACGAAAACAAATGAAAAAAAAACAATTTTTTATTGAACATGTTTATAAATTTGTTGTTTATACATAAGAGTAATAAATAACTTACTGAAATAGAATATTTTCCTATTCTTGTAATCAATCTATAAGCTAAAACACAGTTCAAATAAACATATATTTTTTCCTTTAAAATTATTCATTCTATTCTTTATTTTAATCAAATTAAACCTACATTCACAAATGAAACATTCATTTGATTTGATGTAAACGTTCTTTTCATTAAATCAAACCTCCCTTATATTTTCACAGAAAAAAGCTACTTTTAATTACGCCTATTAATTTACAATTTAGTATTTTCTCTCTTATTAATTGAAAATTTTCAATTACATTAATTTCAGCTGATTAAGTTTCAAATGGACTAAATGAATGTAATGAGAAGTAGAACAATTATTTCTCATCTAATAGTAATTTAAACATATTTATACATTATTGGAAATAACAGTAATTACATATTTCTTACTAAATAATAGTCTCACATCTCTACAATCAATTTTTCAGCTACCAAACATTTCAAATAAATAAATATATGTTTACTCATTTACTAAAATTATTCATTTTTATCCTTCTATTTTGATTTACACTCCTACTATTAAATCAACCAATAACTTATGAAATTGTTAACATAGGTTTCTTTTTTGTTATCCTCATTTTCTATAATTGATGTCTTTTCTTATATTAACCACAATATTTAATTACATTAAATACCACTTAATTATATTCTAATTCTAATAAATTGATTTAATTAGATTCCAATCTTTTATTCAATCATTACTCTACAGACATAGTTAAAATTTGTTTATATTTTATTACATTAGTATTCTCCAATTTCATCTTAATTTCCATTAACGCAATATTTAATTACATTTATAACAATTTATTTCCAATTTGACTTCAATAAGTTAAATAAATAGGTAACCAATAACAATTCCCACCTTTAGCTTAATTTAATCACATTTATAAGTTGATTATTTACAACAAATGTTATAATTATTCACACAACACTAATTTTATTCAATTATAATTTGTTACATACTATTTCATTTGTTAATACAACCTTTAAATTATCAATTACTCTTTTAATCCAATTACCAATTAATACACACATTATTACAATTAATTTACAATCTATGACCAATTGTAACTTTTTAATCATTTTAATTAATTGGAATTACATTTAATGCAATTATCAATTACCTTAAATTAATACTATTACATTTCATTCTAGTTATATTCTTACTACTAAATCACAAATTTTTTCTTCCAACAATAAATCACAAAGCCTTACTAAATTAATTAATTTTAATTTTCGAAAATTATGGGTCGTTACCATATGTCTTACCAGCACTTGGATGCTAGCCACAGAATACCGCGTATGTATTAGTTTCGACTTCTAAGGGTCAAAAAGGCAGGTTGTTACAAAGTGGGCATCTTATGTCGCGCTTAGAGTATTTTGCAATAATTATATTTTATCTGAACCTGGCAATGTTTTCTGATTATGTAACGAGTATGGAAATTATTAATGAAATGTATTTTAAACATTTTCATATTCCTTTACTTCTGATGTTAAAGATATTATTAACTGATCGCACTTTGTCACCGGAGTTGATGACTGCAACATCAATGGTGCTTATTTTCAAACCAAAAATGAGGGAAGTTATAGTTTGTTTCAAGTGGAGTACATTTCTGATTCTAAATACATCTCAAATCAAGTTTGACCGAAACACAAAGTCCATTTCGAATAGGACGTAAGCTAATTTCTCAATTTTGTGAGTCATACAAAACAAAAAATAAAAAAACACTGGAGATATTTTTATTTTTTTAGTGTTTACATAAAAAATAAAACAGAATTGATGGTACAATTCTCGACCATTGAATTGTTTTGTCTTTGTCCGAAAGGTGGAAATTAGAAGAATGTAAGATGTTAAGATCTTTTGGTCACAATTTGTATTTACAAATTATGCTCGAACAAATTTTCCTTTCAACGGTGGGGAAAACAAACCATTGATGATATAATTATAAAAAAACATTTTTGCATTAATTTTCAAAAGGAAATATTTTTTTTCCTTAATTTGACATAAGAATAAAAAAAAGTTCGTATATTTTTCAAACATTTCTGAATTTCAGTGAATAAACTTCATTTTGCTGAACCTTTTTGAATGTTTATTTAACATTTACTAATTTTATAAAATATTCATTATCAAGAAATACATTTTGGAACAAATTTAATTTTGTTTCAAAAGAAATTATTAGCAAAATTTAGACTTTTTCCATAAAGTATATTTGAAATTAATTTATTTTAATAAAGTGTGAAATTTTCTTAATTAAAGATCCAACATTTGCCACTATCAAAGATAAAAGAATTAAAGGCATTTCAAATGCGCCTCAATGTTTTTTATTAGAGGCCAAAACTAATATTAGATTGCCCCTATAACTATGAGAGGTAAAATAAGATTTGCCTTTAAAAATTATGCCTCTAATAATAAATTAAGGCATATAATTCTCATAGTTTGCCTTCAATAAAATGCATCCCACTTCATTATATACCGTATTATTCTAATACTATTCTAGAAAAAGTAGTATTAAATGCCTCTAAAAGCTTCAACTAGAGCAATCAAAAATGCTCCAACACAATAGAACTACAAACTGGATTATAATATATGCACAACAATGATGCTTCTAGACAAGCACTATTGTTCAAGTAGTTAAGTGATCGGCTTTGGTGCACGAAGTCACAAGTTCGAAACTTGCATAGCGTGATTCGAACGTTTATTGACATGTGATATGTTGTCCTAATGAAATATTATATATAAATTACCATTTCAAAACAAAATTATGCTTCTAATGGTGTAATCGCAATAAATCAAATATTAAAAAGAAGATAAACATATTATATAATTATAAGTCTTCAAACTAAACATAAAAATATAAATGCAGCAGATCACATGAATACAAGTTACATTTCAACATAATATACGCATATAAACAAAGTCACACAAAAAAGAAGATAGAAAACAATTCAAATACAATTCACATTGAAAACTTTAATTACGTAGACAGTCTGTCACAAAGCATAAAGTTTTATAACATAAATGCAAATTGCACTCATAAATTAATAGAGAGTATACAGTTATACAAAAATTCAAAAGGCTTTTTCTTAATAGTAATGTACATAAAGTTGATGGCCCAAACTTCCCCAGAAAAAGTATTACTGCGATAAATATGCTTTTAGCCTTAAGTTCAAGTCACCTCGCCACAGCTAGCTTAATATAATTATTATAACATAAGCACCTACAAAATACCGTACCAATATTATAAATAAGTGTTACAATGACCAACCATGGACGATTCCAAGAGATGAAGCTATCTAATAACCTTTCTTTGTTATTAGTTATACAAAAGTTAATTCAGCTTTGGTTTGATAACTTAAAATAAGCATATGTACATAAGAACAAATGTTATCAATTCGAACTTACATGATAAAAGAAGCTTACATGATATGAGAGAAATCAAAGGTGTTTATATATGAAAATTAACGTCGAATTCCAATGGAGGCAATTGGAAAGTGAAACTTTGACAATATTACACATGTTAATAGTGGTTGTGTCATGTGCTAAAAATTTATAATTTCAAACTACAAATGATATTTAGTGAACACATACAAAACATAAAACATGAGCATACAAGTACATGAGCGTGTTATTAATCAAAAATCAAGTATTAAAAACAAGCATACAAGGACAACTGCAAAAATATTTACCCCAAACTTTAGACTAATTTTAGTTTATAATATGAAAACAAGAGCATTTAGAATTGCATTACTCTATTCTGATAAACTCTCCACTATACATGCACTAGTACATACCTACCAAATGAGTATCGGAGACCATATAGATCAGTTTGTTTTCAGATAAGTTTCTCAGAAAAACCTAAGTAATAAAAGAATATTATAATAAAATCATTAAATATTTGCTAAAAGAATATCAAACTTACTGTTATTTGCTCTTAGGAATCATCAGCTTAGTTCCTTCGTTCATTTTGAAACAATTTATATGCCTCAATGGATTGATTTCAGAATATTGCTTTTCATTCTTTTTCAGTGAGAATTACAAAATTACCACCAATAAAAAAATGAAAAGTAAACTTAATAAATACTAAAAAAAAGTTATTCACTAATAAAAACTAAAAATGAAGTGAGGAATTGAACTTACCAAACATATGCATAAGAAAACTGAAATTGAAAGTAATGTTACCCATAAGCATAATTGATTAGGTGATTAAACTATGTTGTCTGTCTACTGCTATTTAAATTACTTATGCAATATGCAACAAACATAATATTTAGGCCTTTTTTTTTAAGAACCGAGCTACTTATCTCTTTATTTAGTGTGGCTTTAGGAATATGCATTAATAAATAGCCTGTAAAATAAATAGACCGGTCTACTTAGTAAGACAATAACATCCAAATTTAGAATGCGTTGTGTACAAAGCAATAATGAAAATAAAAAATATGAGAAAACCACTACTTGCCAATGTATGTTGTTGTGCCTCCTATTATGCATGATTCAATAGCTCTCCAAGAAGAAGAATGCAATCCAAAAATTGAAATGCTAACCTAACGAGTGATACAAGCAAGAAAAATATCTATAATGTAACTATGTACGTATTTTGTGAATAGCTATTGTTAATGATATTGCCATGCATGAAAAATATTTACCTAATTTTAGAAGAAAGCCACTCCCTATAACATGAAATATAGCAATCTATGTGCATATATATAGAATGAATGGACATGCATATGATAATTTTTGATAATCGCTTCATTATCTAAAACATGACAAATATCTATAACTATAAAAGTAGAGATATAAAAAGTATATGTACTAGCTAAAGAAATCCTTTTGATACTGATTAGAATCTTATTCTTTTAGCAATAAAAACATGTCATAATTATGCATTGCACGCATTTTGGAAAATATAACTACGTAATGTCTCTTAAATTAGCTTACTGAAACTCCAATTAAGAAGAAAAACACTAAACAAGAAGAACAAAAAAGAATTTCACAATTAAACCCTTGGCTTGTTACATAATGTAGCGGCCACATGGACTTATAGAATTGAAAATCGTTCATATAACTAATTGCAAGTTTGTGATAGTATAAGTGTTCATAAATAGGTTAATACGTTGTACCCATATTTATGCGCATACACTATACCTAGAATTATGTAAGTCAGGATAATAAAGCAATTTTTATCTTGTTCCAGGAAATTACCATGTTGACTTTCATGCTCTGACACCCTAGCAACTTCTTCCTTTCAACACAGTTTCAATATTGAGCATATATTACATACTACGTACTAAAAGTAGACAAACAAACAAATAAAAGACAGTTGACAAATTGCTCTGTGATGGCTCGAACTTAAGTATGCAAGGGTAGCTTTAAGTTTTTGTTCTGTTCTTTTACTCAAATAAGATCATTCGATATAATCTAAAAATAAGTAAAACAAATTGATAGGTATGATACTTTTATGTTTAAATGACATATCAAACCGAAAACTTTATCTCAATGTTTAAAATGTCAAATTCATCTATAACTGTTTATTATATCCACACACGTGTGTGTATATATATTGTTTTGTAGATATGATCAACAAGATGAATAATATGGGCAAATGAACAAACTCTTTAATCCGAGGAATAAGCATAGATTAGACTGAAAATTAGCATAATACAATCAGTAGATTACTGTTTGTCCAACAATGCCTACTCACTTTGCCCTAAAAAAAGTTCAATCATATTTTTAGAAAAAAACCTTGAAGTAAATTTTCAAAAAATTTAAAAGTAAATTATAGCCTTGGCCCCTGTGCAGTGCAGACAATTGATGGTAATTATAACCACTTAGAACTTATCATTCTGAAAGTTAACTAACCATTTGTAGTGCACAATATATAAAAACATTAATAGAAACCAACTCATCAGTTCGACCTTGAGAGAGGTTGGAAATGTTCGTTACCCAAAACCAATATGCAGCTTATGATTTAGAAAAAGAAAGCCACAAAATTAGAAGGTGTGAAACGGCTAGAATTAAGATGTACCTACCTAGTCACTCCTCTTCTCCTTATTTTCATTGTTAAGAAAAGAGAGGACAAAAAAAAGGATGAACCATCCCAAGAAAGTTGTATATACCAAAACGTACATAACACAGAATATCAAAACAGGTAAATAAGAAATAGCCAACACAAAAACAAGATCAGCCTGAATCTTTGCTTAATTCGAGGCTGCATCTAGAAAACTTTATTTAAAACGATTTGCTAATGTATTTGGGAACACTTCTTTCTTTTGAAAATAATACAATCAATTATGTAGTAAATTATTCAGTAGTTATGTTGTAACAATCAACTATGTCAGTTTGATAGCCGGTTAAATTATCCAGTAGCTATGTTATATGATACGTTAGTATTAACTTATTCAAAATATTTAAACAAAACCCTAAATTGAAAATCCAAATAGAAATCCTATCAAGTGAATACTTACAAGTATGAGAACCAAATATAAAAAATAATAAATACCCGTTACGATCAATTGATGGAGTCCAAATTGAGTGGATCCATGAATGACGTAATGATGGAGGCGTTAGTTACCAGTGGCATCAGTTGTGGTTTTAGTTTCGATTGCAATGGATCTATGTGGTAGGAGAATTACGTTTTTCAGATTAGGGCTAGGAAATTTGGGGTTAAGAGCATCTCCAACAGGTAGCAAATTCTCGAATTCGCACTCGGGAAGCACTCTAACAGGATTCCAGAATATGTGATAGTACAGAAAGGTGGGGTTGTAGTATCGGAAAGGGGGATTCGGTGAGGCACCTGCTGAACAGACGCCTGGATACCAGGCGCCTGCTGAACAGGCGTCTCACAAAGAGACGCCTGTTCAACAGGTGCCTGGTATCCAGGCACCTATTTAAAAGGCGCTCACTTAATCCCCCGACAACGGTCGCCTCCCAACGGCCATATTTCCCGTTCAAATACAATTCCCCCCTCTTCTTCCCTTCACACCCAATTTCTTTCCTCCATCATATTTTTTTACTGCCACTAATCTCAACTGAAAATGTACTCCGGTTTCGACGTCAATGCTGCAAGGTCCAGTTTTGAAGACTATAACTTACAAGACGTTATAGTTCCGATTGGGGGGGGGGGGAAGTAACTAATGAAAGTTGGAGCGCTGCGGAAGACTATGATCTTTACTACATTTACTGTGCACTCTTGGCCGATCCTATTCGAGGGACCGATCAAAGCGGTGAGACTTTTTTGGGAAAACTAACTAATTGCTATCTTCAGTCAAAGGTCATTATGGAAAATTAAATCGTCAAACACAAACGTTCGATTCTCAAATTTTCAAGCTAAAGTAAACGAATCCTAGTGGATTTGAAAATGAAACGCATTTGGTAAGCTTTCATATAATTTCATTGTTCTACTTTTTATCATAGTTCTCTAATTATACTAGTTATTTATTTAACAGAGAATGGCCGCAAGTAAGTTGTTCAAACAAATCTGTAAACCTGATAGTATTATCAGTTCATGCATTTTTAAGACATGTTGGTCGAGCACGTTAAATGGAAATCATCGTTTCAGAAAACCGTTCAACAAGTTCAATCAAACAGTGGTCGGGGTAAAACGCTTAGAGCTGGAGAAAGCTCTAGTCTTAGGGAATCGGTATGAAGCTACGGTTTAGGATCAGAAGAAGACCCAACCCCAACCGAAGATCGTTTTGTTAAGCCACAGGGAGCAAAAGCGGCCAAAGAGAAGCAGATTACTGGAGCGGATCAAGTAGAAATTAAAAAACTCCTGCTTGAATCTAAAGATAGATTTAACCGGGCAATGGAAACTCGAGCAATTCAATACCAAGAAAAGTTATCAAGAATGGATCAACTTCTTGTTGGAAACCGGCAAAGAGTTGAAGATGCAATAATATTCATGGATATACGTCACATATGTCTGTAGAACAACTGGAGTATACGGAGCAAAGAAGGAGAGAAATTATGTGGCGTGGACTTGAAGAGGGTCATTAAATAAACTACCATTTCTACAACCTTTGTATCTTTTAATTACCGTTATTTATATTGTGTTCTGAACGCAAGCAATTATTAATATTAATATTTTCATTGAAATTGCATTACATTGAAAAAAGATTACAACAACATTACGTTAATTAAACATAAATAGATTACAATAACAATAATAAGTAACAACAACATAAACAACCGTAGGAAAAGTAACAACAGAAATATAGTTTCACTGATTTCCAGAAAACCTCCAAAGATGATCCATGAGATCATTTTCTAGTCTTCGATGCAGTTGAACAGTACGGTAGGACATTTGGCGTTCTACATGAAACTCGAGTTCTAGTGCGCTTCCAATTATATTGTTGCGCCAAACAGGCAGTGGTGTTGGAGCTCTCTCGTAAAAGTAATCTTCTTTCATGTCTCTTTCATCCTCTATAATCATAATATGTAAAATAATACAAGTGTATATTATTTTTGTCATTTTAATTTGTGACCAAAGTCTGCATGGATTACTGACTATGGCAAATCTAGACTGAAGAACCCTAAATTCTCTTTCAACGTCCTTCCTCTGGCCTTCTTACATCGCTGCAAACTTTGATTGTTTATTGTTTTGTGGGTTAGGAATTGTCTTGACAATGGTACTCCGTTTAGGTTATATACCATCGCCAAGATAATATCCATGATCATACGTGTTACCTCCTAAAGTAAAGATACAAGGAGTTGATCTACTGTTTGCTAAATCATTGAACAACGTAGATCGTTCGACTACGTTAAGATCATTGTTCGAACCCGGCATTTCAAAAAATGCATGCCATATCCATAAGTCATACGACGCTACGGCTTCAAGAATAATAGAGGACCTACGAGACTTACTCTGATAAGCTCCAACATACGCCTTTGGACAATTCTTCCACTCCTAATGCATGTAGTCTATACTGCCTAACATTTCAGGCCAACCTCTGCTACCATGCATATTTAATAACATTACTATATCCGCCTTATTCGGTCTGCGTAAGTATTGATCGCCGCAAATGTCCACGATAGCTTGATAGAAGTGCTCCAAACACTCTAAACCGTGCTTTCCGCCACTTTCAAATTTTCATCAAGCGTGTCCGCCGGTCCTACATATGCACGCATTCTTAATGCAGTTGTCATTTTTTGAATTCCAGTCAATCCCATTGTACGAGATGCATTGGGTTTGAAGATAAAATATTTGTCATGCTTCTTGATACATTGTAGAATTCTAAGAAATAGAGGACGCCGCATGCGGAATCTTCTTCTAAAATCAACACCTGTGTAAGTAGGATTTGGAACAAAGTAGTCTTCCATCAGTCTATCCTTGTGCCATGAATGTCTACGATTTTTATACCGTCGACCAACAACTGATCCACCATGTTGCCTACTCGATTGACCAACCTGTAGTGCAGCCATACTTATTAGTTCCTTTTCGCGATGAAAATGATCTTCCATCATTTCATCAAATTCGTCGTCGCTATCATCAAAAAAAAACCTTCTTCCGCTATTTGTTATATTCGAAATTTTATGAAATAAGAATAAGCAATAATACTTCTCAGCATCTAACAAGCTTTTTGTAGCTTAAATCACATGTTGGCTTTCATAACAAAACAAACGATCACATGCGGGTAGCTTTAATTAAATTCAACCACCATCTATAAAGTAGATTTCATTTATGTCACGGTTGTAGTGTCTCGTCCCATCTAAACACTATAGACTATTGATGCAGTGTCTCATCCCATCATACAACTGTAGCCATGTTCTTAACATACACTATTAACTGTTGATGCAGTGTCTTATTTGTAGAGTCACGTATGCACTGTCTTGTCCCCTCCATACACTATTGACTGTTGATGAAGTATCTCATCCCATCATATAACTGTAGCCATGTTCTTAACGCAATAATACAGAAAGAAACAAGACAATGTTACTGAAACACCCAAATATTAATACAATCAACGACAATACATACACAAATAATAATACACTCCACAATAATACAACCAACAAAAATACCCCGACTAGGACTTAGAACTAACACTAAGAAACTGCCGGTTACGGTCAAATTGTAAGTTGTGCACGACATTTCGGAGACGTCTTATTTCTCGTTCTAGCTCGTTGGCATATGTTATGGCCCTTGGGCACAGCCGTTCATCAACCCGTTCTATATAATTGCACCCTTCAGGTCAGAAAGGACACAACTGGATTTGACGATCTTTTCCATCATCTCTAACCACAACTTCAACCTTATAACCATAGTGGCAAAATACTATGCAAGAGTCAACCTCTTGTTCAACTGAAGGTTGTAAATTTGGTACTTGTTCAGCCTCCTGTGATTGTTGATGAACCAACTGTTCGTGTACAAGTTGAACATCTTCTTGAAGTGTGAGTTGGTCAAGATTTGGAATATTCCAATTTTCATCGGTGTGTTCGCTTTCCGTTGGAACGTACCCGGCATCAGAGTCAATAGATGATGACCAAGAAGGCATTGATATGAGGATTAGAAGATTAAAGGAGCGGAGAACTGAACCATGTGTTTGAGAAGAAAAGCTCTTACGTATATATTGAAGCGTGTGAATATTAAAAATTATTTATGTTTAAATATGAGCACTATATTTTGATTTGACAATACAGTAGAAAGTTAAATTACTCATAAACAAGACAATAATAAATATGCATACACAGAAACAGTAATACACTCAACAATAATACACTCAAATTATGGATATCCAAATTGTTCTAGCCAATTTTGACATATGATATAAGCCTCATGTCCAGTGAATGTGCTGTGATATTTGAGAAAGTAACGACCTTCAAATGTGGAACGGGTTGGTTCACACAAATTTTCAAACATAACCTCATTGATAACCGTACTGTACCACTACAGGCGTTGCAGAAGTTCCCATAACCAATCCTCAACTCTACCTTCGTACATCTACTTCTACACTCAACATTGCTATTGTAAAATTCAGCAATAATGTCCCAAAACATAGTTGCCATTTTCTCTTCATCATCGCACATTTGATCAGTTTGTATTAAAAAATTTACCAACAGTTTCAATTCTGTAGCCGAAAATATTATGTTACACATTGATTGAATTTACCGAACTTTTAAATGTTGTGACATTAGAATATAACACTTTATCTTAAATAAAGAGGTCGTGATCCGCATCAAAAACATGAAGCATGAGATTAACGTCCACGTGTCAAACATCCAAAAAATTTTTGACAAACAAACACAACTGTGTTTGTTACTTCAACATTTTGACTTCATATACGCTTAATAATAAACAAACGTAAACTATAATTAACACAATGCAATACTCAACATAAAATATAATCGACACAATGCCATAACATATAGACAATCAGATATAACAGTAGAATCATGACCAACATAATATGCAACCAACTAATGTAAGGTGTGAAAAATAATAACATAGTCTAAAACATCTAAATGCAGCACATCAGTCTATGTGATCGGAACCGCTATCAATCTCCTCATCGTCTCCACTATCGTCGTCACTGTCATCGTTGACGTCATCAAAGTCGTGAGGCTTAGGTCCGGCATGGAGCTGCTCTTGAAGCTGCTGAATCTGGGTCTGTAATCCCTGTATCTACACATCATACTGAGTCTGTTGCCGTAGGGCCGTAGTCTGGCAACTCTGATACATCATCTGTGTATAATCGAGCGTCATACACTCAAATGCAGTAATCATCCATCTATCATAATCCATGTACTGATAATACTGATATGCGCACAAGAAAAATTATACATCTGTGGAGAATATAATGACAAGTAATTTAAAGAACAGTTATAACTCACACAAACTTGATGAGGCTGATACAATCTGGCAAATGTTACTCCCGTAATACCGTCACCTGTAGGATACTGTAAGGGATACTCCACCACCTGACCATGTACATCATACGCTCTAAACGAATGAGGAGGGGGGTCGAAAGTAGGAGGCTACGTGTACTGAGATGATGTAGGCTCAAAGGTGGCAGGCAGTAGTGGAACTCTACCGGAAGAGGTACGCGGACCAATATGATCGGAGTTCAAAACCCGAATATAATCAGGCAACGCGTAAGCACGTGGGGCTACTCGAGCCCAATATGAATCAAAGTCTCCAAGAACTGTAAAAAGCTCACCATCCACCCATCTCGCACCCCTCGTCGCAAGAATATAAGCTGGTCCAACCCTAATATCACCATACATATCATCCTATGGTAGCGGATCTGATGGACGAACTATACCATACAACTGTAGCCAACACCGCTCCCCTAAATACCGTATGAATGGACATGTAGGAACCTAAAAGCAAATCCTGTGTTGTGATATGGAAAACTGAAAAGTGAGTGGATGATCAGGACCGGGCTCTAGGAATTGTAAATACTGACCCCATGGACGAACGATAATGTTACCTTGCCGTCTCATATCCATCTACTGTCTAGCCTTCATCAGCTCATTGTGCACCCCTTGTGCAACACGGGACAAATGCATAGGAGGAACCCAACGGCGCAATCTAAGAAAGTAAATATAAGGTATGGCATTCGCCTCTACAATGAGTCGGGGGTGCATATTGGCAGTGTACTCGTAGTACCAAAATGGAAGAATGTACCAAAATCCATACATCTGTCTAGATTGCTAAAGCGCATAAGTATCTAATGCTACGTACAAATAACCAATAATAGCAGTACCGTAATCATATATATATATATATATATATATATATAGTCCATCCACATCTACTAATCTAGCCAAGAAACCAAGTCTAATAGTACCCTTATTGTTACTAAAAAATGTAGACCCAAAAAGGTATAATATGAAGCCACAGATAACCGGAGTGTTCATATCCTCAACGGACATATACTCTACTATATATCGCTGCAAACAAGGGAGAGTAACAGCTCCTCCTTTAATCTCCTTATCGGCCAAAGTCCGTAAATAAGCTGAATATGACTCGAACTCCTCAAATGAACTATCAAATGGAACAGGGAGACGGTCCGGTCGACCAACCTCTATGCCAGTGAGCATATAAAAGTCTAGAGGAGTCAGTCCTAGCTCAAAATCACGAAAATGAAATGTGTGAGTGATAGGTCACCATCTCTCGGTGAGAAACTCTACCAGACAACGATCTACATGTGCAAATATAGGTAAATGTAGAAATACACCAAAAGGCGATGCATGTAGCCTATCCAAAATCGGATGCGGTAACTGATCAAAATACTCAAACATATACATATACCAACTACCTCGCATCGCTATGCGACGAACCTAAATATATGATTATTTAATGTTAAAATAAACAATACGTATATAGTTACAAGGTTGTTCATCAAGCAATAAAGAAATAAACGTATACCTGTGGCGTCGCTATAGCTGTAGTAAGTCGATGCGAAACAGTAGGGGGCTAGTCGTGCAAGGATCGAAGATCGTTAGAAGTCATCTTAGCATCAGGAGGGGCATGAGCATGTCCGATATTGGCATCGGTCGTATATCGAACGGTGCGTCTACCAGTTTTGACCGGACGGGTCAACATTTGGACGCACTGAAAAGAGGATGATGTTAGAAAACTGCTATTAGAAACTGCAATCGTTTCATTTACTTTTAACGTTATGCAGTTTCTAATCTTAATATGACCCTATTAATTAGGTCATAAATAGAACGTTTCATTTACCTTTAATGTTATGCAGTTTCTAATTTTAATGTGACCCGATTAATTAAGTCATAAATAGATCGTTCTATAATTAGAACATTAGGTCTGTGATTAATCTTAAGCGTTGAATTGGTATATGATGGACGTACCATATTTAGAGTTAAATGTTATATAAAGGATTGGGTCCTCTCTCTCCTGGTATGTAGACGTATTCTTCTCCATCAAGAAACATATAAAGAAATAGGGTTAGAGAGAGAAACCGAATTCTGAGAAGAAGAGTAACTATTAGAAGTCAGAAGAAGAAGATGACAGCCATTACATCTTCCGCTGTTAATCAAGGTACGTCATCTTAAACAAAACCAAAATCATATTACACTTTGATTGTGAAATATTCGGTATTGGTGATCCTTGGGCTATTATTTGAATTGTTCATCATTAATGATGAAAGATAGAACAATAATGAATTTCTGACATTTGGTATCGAAGCCACCAATCAATAACTGAATATTTCCTATGATTGCAATTGGTCTGTTCTATGATTTACTCATGATGTTTAATCAAGTACGTGTTATAAATTAATTATGCACATGATATTTATGATTTTGTTAATCACCAAAGTGGTCAAAATCACAATAATCATTTAGTGCATAAGTGACGTAATGATTATTGATAGAAATTTCAAGTTATAATAATACAAAAAAAAACTGCCGTCACTAATGGTAGAACCTGAGAACTTACCTAAAGGAAAGTCTTGTTCTATAACTAGTTGACATGACGAGGTTTAATAGATATCTTGATTAAATAAATATTGATCATCCAAAGATGTCGGTTTTGTTTAATTGAATATATCTATTGCTTACTTATGTTTTGGTATTTAATTATGTTAAGTATAAGATAGTATCTACCCAAAGGAATGCTGTATTATACTATTATGTACATATCTGAATCGCCTTAGCTATGAGCTTATAATTATTTAAATTTCTTTTAATTTGCAGTAGGTTATTTTAATTTTTTTTAATTTGCAGTAGTTCCCATGAATACACATGCTTCATCTGTTACATTGTTCGCTGGTGTTAATTTTTTGAATGGAGAGAACAAGTCAATTTCTATTTAGGTGTTCAGGATCTTGACTTGGCACTCCTTGAGGATAAACCTGTTGCTCTTACAACAGCTAGTACTGAGACAGAAAAATCACACCATAAAGCATGAGAACGCAGTAACAGATTGAGCCTCATGTTTTTAAGATGACTGTTGCTAACAACATCAAGTCAACAATTCCTCAAACTGAGAGTGCTAAGGAATATATGCAGTTTATGGAAGAGCGTTTTCGTTCAGCTGATAAGTCACTCGCTGGTACTCTTATGGCAGAACTCACGACCATGAAAAAGGCTGGTAAAGGAAAGAATGGAAAATCAAGTCATTTCTCGAAGAAAAAGGCACCTGCTAAGAATGGGCAGGATAAGGAAAAGAAGGAACTAAAGCATGTTCGGTGTCATTTCTGTAAAAGGAAAGGACATTATCAAAATGACTGTCCGAAAAGGATAGCTTGGTTCGAAAAGAAAGGTAATCATCTATCTTTCGTATGTTTTGAATCAAATTTAGCTGAAGTTCCTATTAATACATGGCGCCTTGATACTGGTGCTACAACTCATGTCTCCAATAATATGCAGGGATTTCTTATGATCCGAACCATAAATCCAAATTAAGATCGTTTTCTCTTTATGAGAAACGGAATAAAATCCACAATAGAAGGCACTGGGACTTATCGTCTAATTCTGGAAAGTGGATATGTATTAGACTTATATAGTACCCTTTATGTACCTTCATTATCTAGAAACCTTATGTCCGTAAGTAAGTTGGATATTTCTGGTTTTAAATATACATTTGGATCTGGTTGTTTTGATTTATATAAGAATACTGATAATGTCGGTTCTGGTATTCTAATTGACGGTTTATATAAATTGAAACTGAATGACACTTATGCGAATTCCTTGTTAAATGTAATAAATAATATTGGATGCAAACGTAGCATGTTGAATGAAAATTCTGCTTTCTTATGGCATAAAAGACTAGGTCACATATCCAAAGAAAGAATGATGAGATTAGTAAGTAATGAAATTTTGTCAAATTTGAACTTTAGTGATCTAGAATTATGTGTGGATTATATTAAAGGTAAACAAGCCAAACATAGTAAGAAAGGAGCCACTAGAAGCAGCCAGCTTCTTGAAATAATACACATCGATATTTGCGGATATATGGACACTCCAGCCTTTAATGAAGAAAAGTGTTTCATCACTTTTATTGACGATTTTTCCCGCTATGGTTATGTTTATTTGCTTCATGAAAAATATCAATCTGTGAATGTCCTTGAGACATTTGTAAAGGAAGTTGAGAGGCAATTAGATAAAAAGGTGAAAATCATAAGGTCTGACAGAGGTGGTGAATATTATGGCAAATATAATGAGTCAGGTCAGTGTCCAGGTCCATTTGCAAAATTCTTCGAAAGTCATGACATATGTGCGCAATACACAATGCCAGGTACACCACAGCAAAATGGTGTAGCAGAAATGCGCGATAGGACGTTAATAGATATGATTAGGAGTATGATGTCAGATTCTACACTACCTAAGAATTTGTGGTCGTATGCTCTCAAAACCGCTAATTATTTGTTGAATAGGTTCCTAGTAAAGCTGTGCAACAGACTCCTTTTGAATTATGGACTAACAGAAAACCTAGGTTAAGACACCTGCATGTTTGGGGTTTTCCAGCGGAAGCGAGAATTTATAATGCACATGAAAAGAAATTAGATTCTCGAACGATTGGTGGGTATTTTTTAGGTTACCCTAAAAAATCCAAAGGATATGTGTTTTACTGTCCTAATCATAGTCCAAGAATTATAGAAACTAGTAATGCAAGATTCATTGAGATTGGTGAAGTCAGTGGGAGTAGTAGAAGAGAAATAGTGGAAATAAAGGAAATAAGGATAAATGTTACATTACCTAGAATAGTTCCTCCATCTACTATTACTCCAAATGTTGTTCCAGCTGTTGGAGAACAGCATGATGATGAACAACATATAAATGAAGAAGTACTTCCTGATGGAAATGACTTACATAATGCTGATATGCATGAGCCACAACAAGTAGCATTAAGAAGATCTCAAAGAGATCGTAGGTCAGTTATTTCTAATGATTATATAGTTTATATGCAAGAATCAGATTATGATATAGGAATCAATAAGGACCCAGTTTCGTTTTCACATGCTGTGGAAAGTAAAGAGTCAAACGAATGGATTAATGCCATGAAAAAAGAACTAAAATTCATGCAACAAAATGAAGTTTGGGATCTCGTTGAGTTACCACATGGCTGTAAAAGAGTCGGATGCAAATGGGTTTTTAAAACCAAACACGACTCTAGTGGTAATGTCGAACGGTATAAAGCTAGACTTGTTGCTAAGGGTTACACTCAGAAAGATGGTATTGATTACAAGGAGACATTTTCTCCTGTTTCGAAAAAGGACCCACTAAGAATAATAATGGCATTAGTAACCAAATGGATGTGAAAACAACCTTTCTGAATGGAGATCTTGATGAGGATGTTTATATGGATCAACTTGAGGGTTTTTCTGTAAAAGGTAAAGAACAATTGGTGTGTAAACTTAAGCAGTCAATATATGGGCTTAAACAAGCATCCCGACAATGGTATGTAAAGTTCAATACAATTATTACATCTTTTGGTTTTAAGGAAAATACGGTTGATCATTGTTTATACCAAAAGATCAGTGGGAGCAAGTTTATTTATCTAGTCCTTTATGTTGATGACATCTTGCTTACTGCAAATAATTTAAGCATATTGCATGAGACTAAGGAATTTCTCTCAACGAACTTTGAAATGAAAGATATGGGAGAGGCATCTTATGTGATTGGAATAGAAATATTTCGTGATCGATCACAAGGAATATTGGGATTGTCTCAGAAATGATATATCGAAAGGATTCTAGAGAGATTTGGAATGAGTAAGTGTTCACCTGAGAAAGTTCTTGTACAGAAAGGTGCTAAATTCAATCTCATGCAATGTCTTAAGAATGATGTTGAACGAAAGGAAATGGAATCAATTCCATATGCATCTGTAGTTGGTAGCCTAATGTATGCTCAAACCTGTACTAGACCGGATATCAGTTTTGCGGTCGGTATGTTAGGGAGGTATCAAAGTAATCCAGAAAGGGAACATTGGCAAGCTGCAAAGAAAGTGTTAAGGTACTTACAAGGCACGAAAGATTACATGCTCATGTATAGTAGATCCAATGAATTGGAGGTTATTGGATATAGCGATTTAGATTTTGCTGGATGCATCGATACTTGAAAATCGACTTTTGGTTATCCGTTTATGTTTTCTCAAGGAGCCATATCATGGAAAAGTGCGAAACAAACTATCGTTGCTTCATCTACTATGGGGGCAGAATTTGTGGCATGTTATGAAGCCACAATTCATGCGTTAAGGTTGCGGAATTTTATTTTAGGACTTGCGGTTGTCGACACCATTAGCAAGCCGTTGAAAATTTATTGTGATAACTCTGTAGTAGTGTTTTTCTCAAAAAACGACAAGTACTCTAAATGTGCCAAACATATGAAACTGAAGTATCTTGTTGTGAAAGATGTGGTTCAGAAACAAAGAGTGTCAATCATGCACATCAGGTCAGAACTTATGATTGCAGACCTTTTGACGAAAGAGTTACAGGCAAGACAATTTAAGGAACATATTCAAAGAACGAGTCTTGGTTGTATTAATAATAATTGATGTATGACATTCTAAGCTCCTTTGTGTGTTTCTGATATACAATTATGTATCTCTTGTTTTAATATGGTAGTACGTACTTTATGTAATTTTAAACAAGAAAGAGTCATATAAAAATATTATGTTTAATTATTATGATATAAGACGTTATGTGGACCATTATGCTGTTTTATATAAATTATGAGTATAAAATAATTGATTGTTGGTATTGTAGTATATGGAAGGAATGCATTGAATTAATAATGCACAACCGCCATAACTCTCAGCAATTTATCATAGTATGATGTTCAACACTTGATATTATGAATAATCGGGTCAAGTGGAAGAATGTTAGAAAACTGTTATTAGAAACTGCAATCGTTTCATTTATTTTTAACGTTCTGCAGTTTCTAATCTTAATATGACCCTATTAATTAAGTCATAAATAGAACGTTTCATTTACCTTTAACGTTATGCAGTTTCTAATCTTAATGTGACCCGATTAATTAAGTCATAAATAGACCGTTCTATAATTAGAACATTAGGTCTGTGATTAATTTTAAGCGTTGAATTGGTATATGTTGGACGTACCAGATTTAGAGTTAAATGTTATATAAAGTATTGGGTCCTCTCTCTCCTGGTATGTAGATGTATTCTTCTCCATCAAGAAATATATAAAGAAATAGGGTTAGAGAGAGAAACTGAATTCTGAGAAGAAAAGTAATTATTAGAAGTCAGAATAAGAAGATACCATCCATTACATCTTCCGCTGTTAATCAAGGTACGTCATCTTAAACAAAAAATATATCATATTAAGCTTTGTTTTTGAAATATTCGGTATTGTTAATCCTTTGGCTATTACTTGAATTGTTCATCATTAATCATGAAAGATCGAACAATAAAGAATTTCTGACAGATGAAAGAGATAGAAATGAGGGGGAGAGAGGGAAAAATGTCTGATATAGGCGTGATCACCAAATGCCTGTTGAACAGACGCCTGGGCTTTTAAAAACACGGACGTCCGTTGAACAGACGCCTGAAGCCCAGACGCCTGTTCAACTGGCACCTGTCCGACTTCAACATTTCGAAGTGCGGAAAATCAAATTTTCACATTCCGAACTGCTAGAGATGCTCTAAATGTGAGGAATTACAGACGAACAAGTCTGATACATAATTTGAATAATCAGAATCAACGAGCAATAATTGGGGAAAAAATTAGGAGAGAAAACGGAAGCGAACATCGGAACTGGCTTCAGACGAAATTGATATCTCGGTTTGATCAAAATTGACCTAATACGCAATATAATAAGTTACAGTTAAACATATGTCGGAGAAATGTACGGCAAAATCTTCTATTGATAAATAATATATTCTCAAGCGAGAAAAATATTATATATTTAATTAAGAGTTCTGATGAAGAGGGAGCAAAAAAGGGACTAGGGAGGAATTGAGCTGTATCTTTTAAATATTATGCCATGCATCTAGCGTGGATTACTTTCTTTCTTATTCAAAATCCTAGTTCAATCGAATTTTCATGGCACTTCTTCAACATCACTAGCACAAAGAAATCAAATCATGTTTGATCCTACTACTTTTTCATGCCAAAAACCACAAAATTCATCTTCACTCAACTTCATCCTCTTCTCACCATGTCCACAAAAACTTCTCTTCTCTGTTCTAAACCTCATCTTCATCATTTCTCTGCTCCTTTTTGCCTTCTCAAAACTCCTCCGTTTATTCATCCGCAAGAATTCGGACCTTGATCCGAATTCGAACAAACCACTTCTATCTCGACCCGAACGTCGAATCACTACGTCACTGAGATACAAGTTCACATTTGCCTTGTCCATTCTAATCTCCTTAGCCTACTTCGTTCTACTGATTTTACGGAGCTTTGGATTTTACCATTCTCAAAATATAGTTTCTGATATTTCGTTTTTGGCGCTTCAATTTATCGCCAATTTCTCCGCAGCCGTTTTGATCGCGCACGAAAAGAAATTCGCGGCTTCTGCTCACCCTCTCACTTTACGAATTTACTGGACGTTTTCATTTGCTTTCACCTCTCTTCTCGTTTCTTCTTCGATATTTGAGTTAACTGGCGGTGGCCGGATCCTCCCCGATGACTTCATCCCCTTTGCTCTGTTACCTATTTCGGGATTTTACCTATACTTATCGGTTACCGGTTCCACCGGCGTTGGTTCAATCCATTCCGAACCGGAAATCGAATCGTCCCGGTTGAGCAGCAACATCACGCCGTACGCATCGGCTTCTTTGATATCTCGTGCCACGTGGAGCTGGTTGAATCCGTTGCTGACGAAAGGGTACAAAGAGGCATTAAACATTAGCGATATTCCAAATTTAGCGCCGGAGCATGACGCCGAAAGAATGGCGAAGATCTTCCGGTCGAACTGGCCCAGACCAGTCGGGTCGGTTTTGCCGAGCAATCCACTTCGGACCACTCTGTTGAAATGCTTCTGGCCGAAGTTTGTGTTCAGTGGGATTTTGTGTGTGGTGAAGCTGATGGTTATGTTTGTTGGGCCTACGTTAGTTACTAGATTCGTCAATTATGTGGGCGGCGATAGGGAAGATATCGGTGAAGGATTTAAGTTGTGCGGTATGTTGCTTGTATCTAAGTTTTTTGAGGTTCTCTCTTCCCATCAGTTTAATTTTGTGGCTGGATACTTGAGTATGCTTGCCAGGTGAGTTTTTATTTATTTATTCATCATCATCATCATCATCATCATCATCTTCATCATCTGTTTGTTTTGTTTTGTACATGAACATGATGCATAGATGCTTCTTCACTATGTTAGATCACTTTCTATGGTGAATATCCAATTATATAGCTCTAAATTTGTTATCTGAAAAGGACTGTGTTAGAATCTTATCTACATGAAAACTTTACCCTACCACAGAAATTGTGATGATGACTATGTCTTAGTGGTGAAATCCCCGAATCTCTCTTTTTTCAATTGCTATGACCTTATTGTGGCGGCTTCAGCTAACAAGATTGTAAAAGCCGTATTTGAACTATAAGTTTTAAATCGAAACTGGACTCAAATTTGAATTTAGAAAGGTTCATACTACCGTGCTTTTACATGCTTGTGTTCTAGAAATTTTGATATGTGTATCAAATAATATTATGTATGTAATTAAAAATGATTTTTCCTTTTATAACAGTAAATTTTGTATTTTTGAAATTTGTTTGATGTTTAAGGTGTTAAGATCTAAACGGGAAACTCAATTTTCTATCGAGCTACTTTTATATCTATTTTGGTTAGAAAACAATAAATTTTGTATCGTGGATTCAAATAAGTGTATCAATATATATGTTTAAACATTTATACAACATGAATTGGATATTTTTTCAAAACTTCAATATTAATTGAGCTTTGCGTTGGAATTTGCGAATGAAATCATAGTTGAGAGGATTTGATTTGGAATGGATTTTGATCATAAAATTTCAAGTCTTTTAATAACAATGCTATATAAGCTTCATTAGGCCTCTTCTAAGTCTTATTTTTGAACTTTGCTCCTTTGCGCCTAATGATGTTGTAACGCACCATCTCTTCTTTTATAGTGTTGCTTATTGGCACCTGAAAACTTCAATGATTAACATTTTACTCTACGCCTAAGAACGTAGATTATGACCCCGTTTCCTGAACTGAGCTCATTAATTTATATTTTATTTAAGTACTTATCCAATCACTTGACTATATATGAATGGTTGAAATTGAGGACATGGGCACATAAGAACAAGAGGTAGAGGATTTGAGCTTACAAATTTATTTATTTATTTATTTTTATTTTTGAATTTTTTTAAAGAGAACATGACATGTCGATAAGTTTTACTCGATACCGCCAATGAAAATTCACGATATGATAATTTATTGTTAGATCGACATTGATAACGGCAATATACCGAAAGGGTCTAAAACTGTCCTGCACATCAAGGCAAAAGTATGGTCTAGGAAGTATTGTAAACTACATGCAAGTGGATGCACAAATGGTGGCAGACTTGTCTTTGCAAATTCATTACTTATGGCTGACACCAATGCAAGCGGCAGTGGCGATTGGATTACTTTATTTATATCTAGGCGTGTCTGTTCTTGCAGCAGTTGTTGGAGTAGCTTTCACATTATGGATTATTGTTGTATTAACGAAAAAGAGTAACGGATATCAGTTTTTGCTAATGGGGATGAAAGATAAGAGGATGAAAGCTATGAATGAGATGCTGAATAACATGAGGGTCATCAAGTTTCAGGTTTATTTTCATTCTTCTTTTTTGGGTCTAGTTTATTATTACTGTTATGGAATAGAAAATACGGACTGTAATTTTTAAAGCTTTTGAGTGTGAATTTTTGAAGAGAAAATGGAGCATCTCAGTAGATGCAAAGGAACAAGCCACATTATTTCCCACATAAAAGTTGTGGGACAATCAACGTTGTTTTCCACCAATTTTGTCAACTTGTAATCATGTTGAACTGGTCCCTTAACTCTTGGTATTAATTTCATTGGAGTTGATAACTTCATGTCAACCATATAATGTACTTACTATACTCATTCATACTAGATGCCAAAATTAGATGCCAAAAGTAATCTGTCTTCGCACTCTTAAGTTGGGTTGGCAGCAATTTCTTGTCCCATTCCGCTCCCTCCACACAAGAAACATGAAGTTCATTTCAACTTTAAAAAACATTTCCTTTTTTTCTTGAATATGGGCACAGTTTATCTAAACATAAAGTGATACCGCTTGAGCAAGTATCCTTAACACTTTAAAAAACAAAATAATAAATCATAAAACTTTAAAACGGAATAAAGAAATACTACAACACAACAACAACAAAGCCATTGTTTCCAAACTAAGTTGGGATCGGTTAGAGATCGAACCCAAAAACTAAATGAAAGATCTAATTTAAAGGTTATAAGAATAGCAATAGAAATAATAAAATAAAGTCAAATAAGTAAATTAATGATAATAGTAACCAAGTAAAAATCCATATATATGTAAAAAAAAAATGATAATAATAGTAAAAATAGTAATAATGATGCTGATAGTAATATTGATAAAAAATCAAACGCCATCGCTTAGGCTCATTTTCCTTAGTCCTATAATCTAAAACGTATACAACTCAAAGCTCATGGTTCTGCTACGTGAATCGCTAACTTCCACACGCTCCTATCCGTTACCAACTCTTCAGCTATATTTCAATCCTTCACGTCCCTTCTTACTACTTCCTTACATGTCAACTTTGGTCAACCTCTATCTCTCTTTAAGCATACGACGCGCCTATAATTCCAACGCGTATAGGTGCTTCTGGCGGCGCTCTTCGGAGATGTCCAAAGCATCTTCAGCGATGTTGAATTAGCTTCTCCTCAATTAGTGTCATTCCAAGTTTTTCAAACCATATTAAAAAGGAATAAAAAATACTAATAAATAATAAATAATAAAATTTTAACTCTATATTGTCCTTTAACTCAGATTTCAGAGTATATATTTTAACGAGTCAAACAAAAAAGAAAAACTTTTTCTTTCTTTACTCCAACTTAAATATTTAATAAAATAAGGATAAACTAGAACTGAAGGCCCCTTTCTTGCGTTCATTCTCTATTTGCATTGTTGAAACAAAACAACAAAATAGTATTGAAAAATATTTGTAATTTATAAAAAATTTTTTTTACTAAAAATAACAATAAATATAATAAACGTATTTTTGTAAAAATATAATATTAATATTAATGCGATATTTTTGTAAAAATAAAATTGATACCAATCATACTTTTTTTAAAGGACGTTATCCCATGTCCAGTTAGATGGCGTCGTTACCCTCAGACCTCAACGAGATCGTCGTCCACAAGGGCATTACCTAGACATCCACATGTAGGGGGCTATGGTTCCCTTGACCTCTTCTGTAGTAATAAATATTTGTAGAATTGTTGTAAAAATCTTTCTAGGCCTTGTCTAGACCCTAGGCGAGGCTTACCGTTCAATGATTCATTTAGAACATTAGGCCCACCTAGACAAGGTTTATCGCCTCACGTAAGAATCAAAATATATGCTAAGACATTATTTAAGGTTCGATGCCCCATATAAGAATCAATATACTAGTTTTAGCAATCTTGTCTTCTTGGCTACTCCTAAGCACGTTCAAAATTTCAATTTACATCAATCCGACACTAAACAAAACATTAAAAATTTATCCAAAATATGCGAGTTATCGAAAATTCCTAATTTCGATTAATCCTAGATTAGTCTCTGCCTTAACGATTAACACATATTTCCATCCTAACTACTTAGTGTCCGTCTAGTAATTTTTACAATTTTGAGTGACAACCATTTTCTAAACAGATAATATCACCCACTTCCAAATATTTGACAAGCAAGGATAGAGAAATCTATTTAAACAAGTGGTAACACAAGAGATATTAACCATTAGATTTTCCTCTGAATTCAACCCCAATGAGATCTAATAACCATCATTGTGTCTTCTTTTATGTTTTATTTTGTGCTTCAATAGCATGCCCCAAAAAAACAATATGGTATAACATATAAAATAATATTAAAGCATTAAGTTGACTACTAATTAACGTTAATTTTTCATAATATCAAATTTTTTTAAATTAAATTAATAGCATGAAGTTTAAAAAACTTAAAACAAATTTAATAGCAATAATAATATTTATTTGGAAATACTTAAAACAAATTAAAATCAACGAAAGTACAAATACAAACAGTTAGGGGTGAGTAATATTCGGTTATAACCGAATTAGCTGACCAAACCGGTTCATTTCGGTCGGTTCGGTTCGACTATAAAATTATATCGGTTTGAATTCGGTTTGTAAAATAATTTTATTTTGGTTAACGATTTAACCGAATTAACCCAACTTTTATTATATTATCCAAAATCATGACATTGTAATACTCTTAACAATTGGTTTAATATTAAAAAACAAACCTTATCTGTTAAAAATAGGTTAATTTTTCCTATAAACTTAATATAAAAACCCAAAATAGTTTATATAAACATATATATGTTTTACTTTGATTAAATCAATCATTTGAATAATAACATGTAATAAATTCTCTTGTTTTCTTGATTCGGTTAAATTGGTCGCCGACCGAATTAAGTGAAATTAATTCGGTTTGGTTCGGTTTCAATTCAGTTTGACATTTTTAGCTCAAAACCAACCGAACCGACTGAACGCTCACTCCTATAAACAGTCATTCCTCTTTCATTCCCATTCCCTTGCCACTTTTGTAACACATAAACACATTTCTCTTTCGTCGGACCAACCACTGTGGTGTTTCATCTTTCAAATGCTCCTTTTCCGTATCTCTTTTGTTTGGCAAAAAACATACTTACAATGTATCTGCATATTTCATAGTTTGTATATATGTCTGGATTCGTTGTCTGGACCCAGAATAACACGGTTTTAAAAATAAAATTATAATTCGAATGATGAACTTAAAATGCTTTCATGTAGGATTTTATTTGACATCCTTATTTAGAAATTAATAGAGATACTTCCTTTTCAATGAAGAAACAAATTCGAGATCCTTATTTTTGAATTCACATTCCAAATGTTTCTACGTACTTTCCATTTCCCTTGATTGTAGATCCCATTGTATTGGAATACAAAATAACTAACATTTGCGTCAAGGACCTAAATGTTATGAGTTCGAGCCCTCAAGACATCAAAAGAGTGAGTGCTCTGCTATAATAAAGTATCACTCATGTTATATATAATAATAAAAAAAATCTCATATTTGTATACAAAACACCGAACTAGAATTTTGTTTTACCATTAAATCACAGACTTCATTATTTCATCTAATAAAATCCATTGATTTATATGTAAAAAAATTAATAAATATTAATTACATATGATATAAGTTAGTGCAAAACTAAAGTTTTACATTTGTAGATAAGCGGTGAAAATTACATTTTTTTAGTGAAAATATTTATACCTACATAAAATTGCAAAACTAGGATTTACTTTCGAATCCATTGAGTATTAAATAAAAAATATGATTTACTTTGCATAAAAACTAGTGTACGCAGATGAATTATATTGTGATAATTGAAAACTGAACCACAACTTGCATTAAATAACTATAATCCGCATATATATTAGAGAATGCAAACATTTGCACTAAATAGCCAAAGTTTCCATTATTAATATGTGCAAATATTTACAAAGTATGTATGAACTATCATAATAACTGAAAAACGTGCAAACATTTGCACCAAATAACTATTTTGTATTGCAAAATGTAAATACTTGCATTTTGGATAAGCACTATTTTAGTGATTGGAAAAACATAAAATTACCGTTGCGATATCTATGAGAGAGTGCAATTATTTGCACTCAATATTTAGAAAATTATACTGCATGATTTAAATTGCAAATATTTACGCTAACAAATTCTATATGTAATGTTCGATTAATTTTTTAGTACATATGACATGTGGATCTTATTTTTATGAGAATAATTTCTTTTTGTTTCGTGGTGTGAATAAAAGTCCAATCCGATGTTTGTACGTAAAGTTTTTTTTTTCTTTTTTCAATACGAGTTAATATGAGATCTACAAATTGGAGATGAGCATGTACTTATAAGAAATATCATATCATTGTCTAGGACAGCAGGTTTTGGGTTCAAAATCTGCTAACATCGATTGCATATTCCTAAAAAAATGTCATATCATTTATATAGAAAGCAGCATATATATAATTAAATTTCCAATTAAAACAAGTTTCTGCGTCTAAATTTTTTGTTTGAAGTACACATGTTATAAATTTTAGTAGGTTATACTATTTTATTTTATTTTTTCATTTTTGAACTTCCGTGGCTAGTCGTTCCAATCCAAGGCCTCCTAGCCACTAATATGTGTGTGTGTAGCGTGCGCACGCGCTCGCTTGCGTACATATTTTAGGACATACATGTATGTATACATACATACACTCATACACACACATAAATAAATACTTCCTTATAAAGGGAGAGGATTTGTAGTACCTACTTAGATTCTTATTGCATCTTATGTGTTTTCATGAAAAAAAAAAATGAAATAATTTTTTTTTAAAAATATATTATATATGCTATCAGGATTATATTTCTACACAAAAATTTGGATTGTTTTGAAACTTCAAATTCTTTAAAGATTATATTTCTAATCTACGATAATTCACACGCTTGATGGCTCATACTTTTATACTTCTGAGAATAAGAATGATACTTTATTCAAAAAGTGCATTCATTTTGATGCCTTAGAGTTCATATACAAAAACTCTAGAATCTCCGTTCAGAGCGTTTTAACACTTGTCACTCAAGCTAGTGCTCCTTTACTCGATGACTCCTATTGAATTGCAATTTTGAATGAGTTAGAAGTTTTAAAACAGTCCAATTTTTTTTAATGATATAGATTGATTGTTTATTACATCCACAAAATTTTGCTTCATTTAGAATTTTATATATATAGAAGGATGGTGGGAGCTATAAGAGTGCTAAGTAAGGAGGGTACACACATGCACGTACGTATGTATATGTATATGTGTATGTATATGTATATGTATATGTATATGTATATGTATATATGCATGCATGCATGTATGTATATGACAAAAAAGCACGTGCTTCTGTGTGTAAATGTATGTCAGATATATTATAATCAAACTGTCCTGCTATGTGTGATATTAATTGGATTAAGAGCTGTTATATTATATAAATGGAATCCTTTCCATACTCTCTCCATTCAAGTTTATCAAACCTGCATGCACAAAAAGCAAACAAAAATAAAATTAAGACTTAATATTCAAATACCGCAGGCATGGGAAGACTATTTCAGCCAGCGCATAAACCAATTTCGCATGGGCGAGTTCACGTGGCTATCCAAATTCCTATACACATTTTCTGCCAATATGACAACACTGTTTTCTTCTGGCACCTGCATCACCGTTTTGACATTTGGCGCCTCTACCCTTCTTGGCATACCCTTAACAGCTGGAACCGTCTTCACTGCCACCTCATTCTTCCGCCTTCTTTCCACTCCTATGCGTACATTTCCACAAGCTCTTATATCCACCTCACAGGCCTTAATTTCCATTGGAAGGTTGGAAGAATTTCTGGCTAGTGAAGAGCTTAATGAAAATGATGTAGAAAGAGTCGTAGACTGTGGGGATGGAATTGCTATTGAAGTTAAGGATGGGACTTTTGCATGGGGAGAGGAGGAAGAGAATGTTGTTCTGAAAGGATTGAATATAAAGGTCAAATGTGGTACTTTAGCTGCTGTTGTGGGGACTGTGGGGTCTGGCAAGAGCTCCCTTATATCATGCTTGCTTGGTGAGATGAGAAAGGTTTCTGGAACGGTGAGTTTATTTGTTAAAGTATTAATGTTCCCCTTTTGTTGACCGTAGTCAAAGAAAAAAAACAGGGAAAAAAAAAGTTGTTTTAGACCACTTTTGAAAACTTACTGCACATTGAGACCTTTTTGGAAACTAATTACAAGAATGTCACTTTTTTGCATGTGTGATTGAAATTAAATTTTTGTACTTGTGCACTATGAGAGTGAACCATGAAAAAATAATAATGTACTGGTGCACTTTGAAAGTGCATTGGCATAATTTTGATCTAATACTGGTATACATTGAGAGTGCGTCAATGCAAATTTTCGTGCACTTCCTAAATGCACCGGACATTAAGACAAAAAGCGATTTATTTTTATAAGTAGTTTTAGAAAGGGTCAGAATATGTAATAAGTTTTGAGAAGTGATCTAGAAGGGTAAATAACCAAAAATCTATAAAAGATTTTAGATTAAGGACAAATCTGTGTTAGTTCACCCGCTGTTACTTTGAAACTCTGGTATTCTTGAAGATAAGTTTTATGGTATATAATGCATGAACATGCAAAGTGGAGAATACAATATATGGAGACCAATCTCTGAAACTGAATCAGCGTTATTGACTATCAATGAAACAGAAAAACATTTGCAATGCTGCATTTTAAGCTTTAAAACGTTGTAACACGTCTCTTTGGGAAAGTGAAGAAATGTTCGAAATTTAAATTTAAGTTTTGTTTTTTACAGGTTAGAGTTTGCGGGACAACGGCCTATGTAGCTCAAACAGCATGGATTCAGAATGGGACTGTTCAGGACAACATATTGTTTGGGGAACCCATGGTTAGGGAAAAGTATAAAGAGGTTATTAGGGTCTGTTGCTTAGAAAAGGATCTAGAAATGATGGAATTTGGGGACCAGACTGAGATTGGAGAAAGAGGAATCAATCTTAGTGGTGGTCAGAAGCAACGTATACAACTCGCTAGGGCTGTTTATCAGGATTGTGATATCTATTTTCTTGATGATGTCTTTAGTGCTGTTGATGCTCATACTGGTTCTGAACTCTTCAAAGTAATCATAAATTAAAATTATTGGTGTTCAGTATAACCTACAAAAAATTTATCTGAAAAAACATTGATGTTTCATAATTCATATTAGCCTGTCTGTTGAATGTGTTTTGCACGTTTGTCGGTCTTTTTTGTGAGTTTAATTGATGTTCTGTAAGAACAGTAATGTGTTGATGCTTTGGTGCAGGAATGTGTGAGAGGCGCACTCAAGTCAAAAACTGTTGTGCTTATCACTCATCAAGTTGACTTTTTGCATAATGCTGATCTCATCTTAGTAAGTACTAAGTATCACCTTTTGTTTACTGTTGAATTCGTGCAGGGTCTTGTTGTTAATGGCCTTCTTTATGCTACATATTATTAAGCACTTTTCACGCAATACTTAGGTGATGAAGGATGGAGAAATAATACAATCTGGAAAATACGATGAATTATTAGCTTCAGGTTCAACTTTTGAAACTCTGGTTTCTGCTCATGACACTTCAATGGAACTCGTTATGCACAACAATCCCGATGATCAATCCAGCACTTCCGAACAACCTGCTTTGAAGCGTGAATTATCAAATAAAGGAAAAAACGTCGTTATTTCACCGAAAGCTGAAAATCGTACAGCCAAACTTATCAATGAAGAAGAACGTGAAGCTGGACATGTAGGTTGGAGCGTATATAAATTATATCTGACAGAGGCGTGGGGCTGGAAAGGTGTAATTCTTGTTGCTATAGTTGCAATTCTCGCACAAGGATCTACAATGGCAAGTGATTATTGGTTAGCATACGAGACATCAGACAAAACTTCTGATTCATTCCGACCAGATATATTTATTATAGTTCTTTCGCTAATCGGATTGGTTTCACTTATCTTTGTTGCTGCTAATACCTATCTTGTAACATATCTCGGACTTGTTACTGCTCAAGTTTTCTTCAAGGGAATTCTTGAAAGTATTTTACATGCACCAATGTCTTTTTTTGATACTACACCTTCTGGAAGAATCCTTACTCGCGTAAGATTTGAGTCAATATTACTGCCTATTTATCTAAAATTATGGACAAAGTCAATATTTACACTCGGACACAAATAATGTCTTGTTCATTTTTCCTTTTCAGGTATCATCAGATCAATCCAACATAGATCTGTTTCTTCCATTATTCATGGGGCTGGCAGTTTCATGCTATTTTTCTGTCATAGCAATACTTGTAGTTATATGTCAGGTTTCTTGGCCAACAATTATATTTGTAATTCCATTGGGATGGCTCAACATGGTGTACCGGGTATGTTGCTTATTCTCTGCTTTGCCACGTATTTGGCAGTAAAAACAAAATTGCTTTGTTTTTGCTCAAAATGTCTTGCTTTTACGTACTTAATGAGTTGAAAATTTTATTTTCTCTCGTTGATTTAGCTGAAGTAAATTTTTAAAGAAATAGTCAAAAAACGTAAATATTGATTATTTTTTAGTATCAAATATATATATATATATATATATATATATATATATATATATATATATTTTATTTTTTTTGAATTTTGTTTTTAGAATGCAGAAAGTTGTCTTTAAATGCTATTGAAACCATCCCTAAAATATTCCTTTACAGTTTTGGAGAATAATTATGAATCAATTTGATGGAAATACCATGCTTATATAATACCACAGCGATACTACCTTGCAACAAGTCGTGAGCTTACTCGTTTGGATGGGATAACAAAAGCACCAGTCATCCATCATTTCTCAGAAACAATGCTTGGCGTTACAACGATCAGATGCTTCAGAAAAGAGAGAAGGTTTTGTCAAGAAAATGTAGACAAGGTTAATTCAAGCTTACGGATGGACTTCCATAATAATGCTACTGGTGAATGGCTTGGGTTTAGATTAGAATTGATTGGTTGCTTTGTACTCTGTATTTCAGCGCTGCTCATGGTCATGCTGCCTAGAAATTTTGTTAAATCAGGTATGCATTTGGAATGCTGGAAAAAAATTATTATAATAATAAACTATCATTTATGACATGCTAATTACTGTTAAATTTTATGTGATGCAGAATACGTTGGGTTATCCCTTTCCTATGGTTTCGCTCTTAATAGTGTGCTGTTTTTTGCTGTATGGTTAAGCTGCTCCTTGGAGAACAGAATGGTTTCTGTAGAAAGACTTAAGCAATTCACGAATATTCCTTCTGAGGCTGCTTGGAAAATACCAGATTCCCTTCCTCCTCCCAACTGGCCTACCCATGGAAACATCGATATCTTTGATTTGAAGGTATTGATCAGGTCCATATGTCTGAGTTTTCTTTCTTCTTTTGCGACATAGTTGGTGACTTTAGACTTATACATTGGTTTCCTAATATTCTAAATCAGAACAATATGAATCTGTGTTATGATACAGAGATTTACCTATGTTAGACAGTGCAAATTACTACTATACTTAAAACTCAAAACTCAACGGGAATTCAGAGATGTTTCAATAATGTTTTAAAATTTTCATATTTAAATTTTATTTTATTTTGTGTTGTAACATATGATCGTTTACTGGTTAATGTTTATATTTTTCCTTAAAGTTTGAGCTTCATAGATCAAATTTACACAGCAAAATATGAAAACGTTGGATATTACATTTCGGTAACATAAAGCATTTTAATTTCTTATCAGATGACTAAGATATACCAGTGCCAATTACATCTTGGCCTTTCAATTACAATTGCAAAGTGTGATAATAATTATTTAGAATAATCAATTCTACATCCAAACATTTCATCGAAATCAACCATATAAATACAACGAAATCAACATATTGTCAATGGTAATTGATTGTATAACTTTAATGTAGTAAAAAATACAACTTCGGTTTTAAAAAGCTTGAGCAAGGTATTTCCTTTGATCTGAAAGGTACGACGGTTGTCAATAAATGGAAAATTCATCATACTGCCAATAATATGCATGCATGCGCACATGAATGCACGTGCCATGCATATACATTTGTGAAAGTTATTCTACATATTCTTTTTATTCTGTATTCAGGCATTTTTTATTTATGAAAAGTTGATTTCATGCAGGTTAGATATCGAGAAAATACCCCTTTAATTCTGAAAGGTATTACTCTCAACATAAAAGGAGGTGAGAAAATAGGTGTTGTTGGCAGGACTGGCAGTGGTAAATCCACATTTATTCAAGCATTATTCAGGGTTGTGGAGCCATGTGGAGGAAGAATAATTATCGATGATGTTGATATTTGCAAAATGGGACTCCATGATATGCGCTCTCGCTTTGGCATTATACCTCAAGAGCCTGTGCTTTTTGAAGGGACTGTTAGAAGCAATATTGATCCTGCAGGGAAGTATTCTGATGAAGAGATCTGGCAGGTATTTATGTTTTCTCTTTTTTGTTACTCGTCTAATTTTGTGTATTAAAACATTGAATTGATCTCATCAATCAATTTAAGAACGAATCACTTGTGCATATTGCTTGGACTTTTTAAATATTTACTTCTTTAATACCATCAGAAAATAAATGAGATATATTGGGACATTTGTTTTAGCTGACTGTAGTAAATGCTCAATGATCTTTCTTTCAGTTAAAATGGTCTCATCGGCATAGCTATGACTAAGAGAACAAATTCCTGTAATTTTCCATTCTAATAAGAAAACATATGACATTATAGCTTGTTTCAAGTGATGAAAACAACTATGTGCACGATAGAAGCTAAATTTTCTTGCCCCATGATCAGCTTTCACGTTATTACGTTTCAAGTGGAAGTTTGTGTTGTGCTCTGCTTTGTACCAAATATATGCCCAACACACCGCACTACATCCATACTTCAATCAGTGATGTAGTAATATTGAAGGGATTTAGTAAAGCCAACAACTTGAACAACTGCATTTTCAGTTGTGAGTGTTTCCTTATTTTAGTTGGTTACTATTAATAATGTTAAGCAAATTGGTTTTTTCAGAGCCTTGAACGCTGCCAATTGAAAGATGTGGTGGCTGCAAAAGCTGAGAAGCTTGATGCACTAGGTATTCATCCTTTATTGCTTTTTCCTAGTTTAGCAACTAAATTACTGAAAATAAACATATTGATATAATCCCACATATTCTCATAAACTCTGACATTCATGATATATTGCCAGGGGAATAAGTTTAAAAATCGTTCTTTTTTTCCTGTTAATATGTATCTATGATAGAACTTTTATACCTAGAACACGTTAATATTCATTTTTTTCAAAATAAAGGAACTCGCCAAGATTGTTAAATATCATGAAATAAAATAGCGTTTTTGAAACTACTGGATCTTTCCAACACTTAAACAATAAAAATATTGCAGTGGTTGATTCTGGCGAAAATTGGAGCGTAGGACAAAGACAGCTTCTGTGTTTAGGACGTGTGATGCTAAAGCGCAGCAAAATTTTATTCATGGACGAGGCAACTGCTTCTGTAGATTCACAGACTGATGGCGTGATACAAAAAATAATCCGAGAAGATTTTGCTGCATGTACCATAATTAGCATTGCTCACAGAATACCTACTGTCATGGACTGTGATCTAGTTCTAGTCATAGATGCTGGTAAGTTCTAATTATTCTACTCGTTGCCTAAGCATTTAATATGCGATGGTTTCAGTTTTGATTTTGAATTTAAAACCAAAAAGAGTATTTGAAACATTTATATGCTTTTATCAGGTCGAGCGAAAGAATTTGACAGTCCGTCAAAGTTAATGGAACGGCCATCCATATTCAGCTCTTTGGTTCAAGAATATGCAAATCGCTCTACTGATATGTGAACGAGTAAAACATAAAAAATAATGAAAGACTGGATCAGCCTTGATTAAAAAGAAATACATAGTGTCCTGATTCTGAATCTTTGCCGGAGACTGTTGAATTTGATAGGTTTTGGGAGTGGTCGCTGAAGAGGTGATATGATATATCATTATTTTGTGGACTGAGTGTATAATTAGCGATGTTTTGTTTCTTTATATAGTTTATCAAGTAGCATAATGGGATGTATTTTGATTTAAAGAGAGGTATATTATGAATAAACGTCAAGCTCGTGGTACGACGAGCAGTAAACAATTTTTTGGGCTAAAGTCAGATTGAACTGGAAAGTATTGTATGAACATATAGCTCGAAGCTAAAATGTTATCGTAGAATAAATATCTTATGTTGCCATGCAGATGACACCTCTATATATAAAGTCATTGGTAGGGTAGATTGTAGGGAACATCTAAAACATGGATTGCTCGATGCTATAATCAAAACATCATGTAATTTACAACAAACTCAATTTATAGTTCAAAAATATTACATGCGAAAACAAATGGAATAAAGAACAACAGAGACAGCACAATTAATTAGCCAACTGCGCTGCGTTTGGAGTCAACCACACAATTGATTGCCTTGGGACAAAATATGAAAATAAATTTTATGTTAATCCAATTAAACCTCAAGTATTTGATGATAAGCATGGAAGAAACCACAATCTAGCAACAAATATTGATAATTCAAATACCAATCAACTCAAAATAAATAAATATAAAAAGAGAGGAGAGAAAGAGAAAGGAAAGGAAAGAAAGGAAAAAGAAAAGAAAACACCAAGCCGAGCTTTGAATGGTCGATTTATGGGGTTGATTGGTCGATCAATGTGACGAATCAATCAATTTAACGGTTCAACCGATCAATGTGACGAATCAATTAATTTAACGGTTCAACCGCTCGACTAGTGAAATTCAATCGGTTGGAGCCCTGTGACTTAAATAACATAACTAATCGACCGATGGATGCTCCATATGATAAATAGATAAGCTTATATTGTTGAGGTGTCTCGCATTGTACGTGGGCAATAAGTGCAAATTGAAAAAATAATAATCGTACATCATAAATATAATAGAGGTGAAGTGGTATATATATGAATTTGGTCGCATGTAATAATATGAGATTCCTTTTATAAAAAAATATTGATTAAACTCTGTTAGCATCAAAATTGACCGCCAACACCCAATTACAAGTGAAAGCACCAATATCCAGTCACAGATCATAGATAGAGTATATATAGAGAGTATAATATGAAAAACAATCAAAATTCAAATGAAAACGGTAAAAAAGACGAGATTTATAGTGGTTCGGCTAACTCTGGCCTACTCCATTTTAGAAAAATCTTTTTTATTATACTGAAATTTGATTACAGTTACAATCCGTAATTTCTGAAACAAAAATGGTAGAGTAGCTTCTAGGTGGAAGATGAAGAGAAACAGAATCCAGATCCCTCTTTCTGAAGCCACATCTGCTGTATTTATAGGAGAAATTCCGCCTACATGGCCTCCTCACCTACATGGGCCGGCCACGACGATCGCTGAGCCCAACTCATCCATCCTATGCTAACCCAAAGCAGTTCGTGTACTGACCCGAGTGCCGACCCGAAGTAATCTTGGTTCAGACCCGAAGTAACATGTGTGCTAACCCGAAGTGAAACATCTCCATCCCAATGCCGACCCCAAGTCCAATTCTGACCCGAAGTTTCCCTGATGCTGACCCGAAGTGAAACGATCCCATCTCAATGCCGACCTGGTGCTTTGCCGACCCAATGCTTTGCCTACCCGAAGTTATATAGTTGCCGACCCGAAGCCATCTCCTTATGCCGACCCCTTATAACTCCTGATGCCAACCACTTGCTTTGTGCCGACCCGAAGCAATCTCAATTCTGACTCGAAGTAACATGTATGTCGACCCCTTGAAGCGATGACCTCCACCATATGCCGACCCCACGTTGCATGCTGACTCGAAGTCATACCACTACCGACCAGAAGTAATATGCCGATCCCATATTTTTATGTCGACCCGAGGTATTTCGAACACTGACCCGAAGCAAGAGCAATGCCAACCTAAAGAAGCTCCAATGCTAACCCCTTCGAAGAACATCCTACTATGACCCGAGCAAACCACACGGTGACCCGGAGCAAACCCTTGGATGACCTGAAGCAACTCGACCTTTGCCAAAATCCATACTTCAAGTACCCTGCACCGTTTATCCATCGACCATGCCCAATCCCGGCTTCATATTATTATCCGCCATTAATTGTCCATCCATTCATGTGAACCAAGTCCATGACATTCCAGCCTTGATAATCATGAAGTCTATTGGGTTAAATCCACATGTATACTGTCTTGCCAAAAGGTGGGTTAACAAACTCTATCTTGCCCCCACCGAGGAATATGCAGACGGATTTAAGAGTTTCAACATTGTATCAGAACCGATGGTAACGATTGTGACAATGAACAATGCACAAAAGATCTGTAAACTATGGTACCAAATTAGCTATTATAGCTCCAAATTAACTATTCAATTTTTTCTCTTATGTACCTTACATTATTTTGACTATATCTTCTTCATATGAAATTTGATTTTCAAATAGTATCGAAAATAGGTAATCCTTTTGGATTCTATATTGTATCACATATTCCAACACTCTATCTTTATATTATATCTCATAATAAACAATCTTATATCAACTCCACCTGAAATAAATATCTCAGGATTGTCAATTAAGAGAATACAGTACTTCTTTGATGAGCTCTGGCAAGGGCATCACCCACTGCGCTTTGCTAACAACCTTTAGCAAAGTCAACCCATTGATGAAATGTTCATAGACCTAAATGAAAGTAAACTAAATCTCATTCACACAAACCCAAAAATATAATTTTGACCATTAATTGTCCTAACCATGTCACCTTGCTCCATCTAACACTTCAATAATTGAATCAAGTTTGAGTAAAGCTTGAACTTCCCGTAGGCAGCGACTTGGTAAACATATACATTGCATTATCCTTTGCATGAACGCTTCAAATGTAGACTAACTTGCTTCATTCGTAACAAACATGTTTGACTCTCTCACCTTACTATCTTTTGTTTGGGAGCTGAAAGCTAGATATTTAACAAAATAAATTGCACTTTGACTATCACAATAAAGTACAATACTATCATGTATAAAACCCAAGTCTCACACATACCCCTCAAAATAAGTACCTCATTAGCTACCTTAATAGCACTTATCAATTCAGCCTTTTAGGTGATGCACCTACAAATTGTAACATCACTTTGTAAATACTAGTTTTACCACCAAAAATGAAAACATAATTCAAAGTTTACTTCATTCGATCCTGATCTCTAGGATAATAAATATTACAATAGCCAACTAAACTTTTGTGATTACAAATTCTACCAAAGATAAACCCATGATTTTTAGTCCCTTAAGATACCTCATTATGACTTTAACATCTTCCAATTGTTATTTCTCAGGATTAGTCATATAATGACTAACCATGCCAATTGCATGAGCGGTATCAAACCTTGTACATATTGAGATGCACAACAAGTTATCGGTCGCACTAAGACGGTACCTCTTTAAACAAGTTCTATCCATAACTATGATTGGAGAATCCTCAACTGAAAGCTTCATATGCAATAGTATTGGTGTACTGATGGCTTTCTTATCCATTAAACCAAGTAAACATCGTTTTATTATATCATGGTGAGTCAATCTCAACATACCAAGCTTTTAATCCTTAACTATTTCTATACCCAATATCTTCTTTCCCTCACTACCGTCCTTCATATTGAATCTGAATTCAAACATAATTTTAACATGTTCATTTTTCTTATAGCCTTTGTTATGGAAATTTTATGTCATTTGATAACAAGTATCTTTTGCCAAAGATATAAAGAGAGAGGAGTGGAGAGAAAGAGGAAATTAAGTGAATCGATTAGGGAAGTTTTAATAAAAAAATGTGAAAGGTTTCATTCTTTCAATTAAAATAAATCCACTAATTCATTTCCTAGAGACATTCATTGTTTCTTACTTTTCACTTCTCTCCTCCTAATTTTCCATTGTAGAAAATCAAATGAACATTTCTAAACTTTTATGAACTCCATTTCAAATCCAAAGATAAAATACAATAAAATAAGATTTTCGTCCTTCTCCTATAAAATTCGGGTGTGGATATTAAAGATCTGACGAAAAATCTTTATTCAAGGTGCAAATCATAGGTTACCATTTGAGGTGATCTTTTAATTTTATTATCATTTATATTTACATCGTTTGATTATGTTGATTAGATTTTATACATGTTAACAAAATTATATTCTCTTGTGTCGTTCGATTTAGTTTGTAAATTCAAATTGATTAAATTGAAAAAAATGGAAACATGAAACAATTTTTATAACACCAATTGAATTTGTTTTAAAGGCTTGAAACATAAAAAAATTCTAATATCAATTGAATTTGTTTTAAAAGTATTCATTTAAAATAATGGCTATAAAAGTTAAAGTTTGAGGTTTAATCTATAAACAATTTATACAAAGTTTGAACAATTTCTTAAATAAGCTTTCCGATTCAAATTTAAAAATAGATATATGAAAACATCCTTATAATACCAACATAATTTTTTTTAACCATGCTCATTTAAATTAATGATTACAAAGGTTAAAGGTTAAATTTGACAATTTATACAAATTTTAAACATTTTTTTAAACAAGTATTTTAATTCAAATTTTAAAAAAGATCTTATTTAAAGCATAGATATAATTTCTAATTCTTTTAGATTTTAAAAATGTTAATTTTAAATTTTAAAACATATAAAATTAGTCATAATTAATTTTAATATGAACAGGGGTTTAATTTTTCAAATGTAAATTTGAAATGGCAGTGAATCAATAAGTAAAAGAAGGAAAAAAGTCCTCCATCTTTTCCTCTTTTTAAATGCATATTTAAATTCATTAATTGTCATATTATAAATATAAGTAAACTATTGTCAATTGAACAAAAATATGTTATAACATATTATATATAAGTATAAGCAAACTATGTATGTGTTGTGTATATATAACATTTTATATGTTTTCAAAATAAAACCGTAGACAATAAAGACATATATAAAGGAGGAATATGTCCATTACGGTATAAATTCCAGCACCAATAAACGTACACATTAACCATGTACATTGTTTATATGTTGCATTTGTACTTTTACACACATGAGTGTATTTGATACGCTCATTATAATCTATTTAGTTTAAATTAAACCAAAACTCCTTTTTAAACAAATTAAATAAAATAATATTTTATTAACACTGTATTAGAATGGATCTAATAAACCTCTAGACTTCACAGGCCCAATAGTTCCAAAAATGGGATTTTTTTAAAGTATACCAATTTCACCTGCTTTTGACGCATCTGGTTCCTTCACTTTGAAGCAATGAGCATATCATCCTTCTATAAGAATAAGTACACCCACCTACTATCTTCTGACTATTTGAAATAAAAACATCACCCTTGATTCTCCTATTAAAAAAAATATCAAGCATAAACTGACTAAGCCTTTTGCAATATTACCCAGGCAATTACCTTGGTCAAGAAATTGATTTCTTTAATATGCAAATCCAAGTTGACTTTTCATTTTAAACAAACACATCGGGTTGTTTCATGCAAGGCTACTTCTTCCAAGTCATCATGGAAAAAGGCAGTCTTAACATCAAGTTTCTCTAATTCTCTATTATTAATGGCAACAGTTGACAATTAAATCCAGATAGAAGAATGTTTCGCTATAGATGCAAAATTCTCATAATTTTTTTCTTTCCTTGTAAAATATTTTGCAATTAATTTAACCTTATGCCAGTCCTTTACTTTAAATGCGTGTTTGGAAACTATGCGTTGATATTTTGAAGCTAGTAGAACCAAATCTCAGATTCCCTTCTTTTACAAAGATTGTATCTTCTCTTTCATAGTGCAAATCCATTTAAAGCTATTGCTCAAATTCATGACGTCATATTGGTTTATCAACTTACTCTGAATGCAATGCATGGTCAAACAATCGCTAAGGTTGATATTTTTATAAATTCAATTACCATACCTCCTAAATGGTTGTTAACTCTATGAAAAGTCCATGGCACCAATTTTTTCTAATACCCTACTCGATCCACTTGAACTAGATCCTTGTAGTACCACAAAAATCACTATCACTACTAGAAGAAATGAGTGGATTATTGTTAAATATACTATCAGCTGTGTCACCTCTAGCAATATTATATGCTTCTACTAGGATGAAAAGTGGGAACAATCTCCGATGCAAGCGGGTGTTGATTTTTGGTCGGATTGTTTGGTCGGTTTCTTCCTTGACTCTAATCTATCATATTATGCTACGAGGGATCATTGTAGTAGTTTCGGGAAGCTTATGGGTGGGCTTCATGTCCATTTTGATGACTCAATGTTTTACTTCGAGTTCTCTAGCAAAGAGGAAAGACTACGTGTTCTCGAGGCAGTTCCTTTCATTATTGCTGGTAAGCTTTTTTATCTTAACTCCTTGGATTTCAACGGTTGATAGTGCTAGGAATAAGATTTTGTCTATTCTGGTGTGGGCTCACTTTACCCATATCCCCGTTGTTCTCCAACCCTTGATTGGGATAAATTAGTTAACTAGCTTAGTTAGCAAGCTCATATGTTTTAATGTTAACAGTATGGTTAGGAAGAAGCCCGTGTATGCTAAGGCTTTGATTGAAATAACGTCGGATTAGTCGCATCCCTTTAAGCTGAAGGATCATATTGTAGAGGGGAGGGATGTTTTTTTTATGTTGATTTTAGTTAGAAACTAGACATTTGCACCAATTATCACTCCTTTGGTCACGTTGTAGAAAAGTGTGAGCATGGTCCTGCTAACACACCCTTCCATATACCAGTCAAGATCCTCTACCTCGTCCTTCACTTAGGAATTGGGTTCCTAAGCCATCTATCTCAATTATTGATGTTGTCATTTGTAGCATTCCATATCCGAAGGCCGAAAGCTAAGCGCTATAGATGTTGCAATCATCCATAGTATCAACTTTTGGCGACAAAATACAGTAATGATAATGGTATCCATAATATTAGAAGAACTTGAATATGAACAAATCACAGATTTACAAAAAAAACATTTTACTGACTAGATTTCAAAACAAATTCATATCCAAGTTACATAATCCCATACCATTTTTTAGGTAAAGATTAATTATAATCATTACAAAATACACCAAGAGCGACATATAACAAGGCCCCCTTGGTTGATCAAAGCAATATAGTCATATCTGACTTGGAAATAAACAAAACAATATGTAGTCCTAAATAGCTATCCGTCAGCCACCTGCTCATCTCCGAAAGCTTTATTTTCCAAAACTACAAAAACCTAAAAACCTTAACCGTCAACCTACTCAAATCAATATTGAGCAACCGAGAGTTTAAGAGGAAACAAAACTTCGAGTCAGACATAAATCCTGGTATGAATAATATTGTTCATCTCTGTTATTGATGTTAAGTGAGACCGCGCCGCTTAGCGGAACGGGTTTCTCGTCACTAACATTCCTTTGAAACAGACATTTTGTAAATCTTTTCTTGCAACCAAAACTGGTTAAAATCTATAAAGCATCATTATGTAAACATACATACATACATATATATATATATATCAAGTAATAAATGAACTATTTGTTCATGCACATTAGTTTTATTTGGCTAACTATTAACCTTTGGCTGAATCGGGCCTTCCAAACAATCAAATCAATATTATCTAACATCTATTAGATACTCCATTTCTAGACGGTCTATCCTTAACTATCTGTTAAATATTTCTCTTTTGAACGGTCTGTCCTTAACTTACCATCTCCCAAGGCCACCTGATCCTAATGGTTTTGCGGGCTCACCAATAACCAATCTGTATACAAACATATATTCCTTTCTGTGTGTATCCACAACTTTAGTCTTACCTGTGATAAGGCCTACACACTGGAATTTTGAACTAAATTAGCTTGGACTAATAGCTAATGCATAGGGCACGACCATATACCAGTCTCATCTGGTATTCTAATATTTGAGTCATTTTTCTTAAGGATATCTTCCTGAAACTTTCCTTAAAAACCTTTCAAAATGATTTAAGACCTTTAAATCAAACTCAAACAAGGAAAATATATACCATCTCTATGCTTTACTCAAAATCACATTGCCATGTTATACATATACTTTACTCAAATCTTAGTTGATGAAAACACTTAAACTTTTGAAAGCACCCATTTTGAAACCATTGAAAGTACCCCTTTCAAAACCACTGAAAGTATCTCTTTCGAAACCATTGAAAGTACCCCTTTCGAAACCAAGTAAAACCCTTTATTTTATCTAGGCCGAAAGGCCAAAACCTTCCTTTCCAAACCATTGTCAAACCCTTTCAAAACCTTTATAAATTCTTCCTTTAGAAAGCTTTAAAAACTTTAGACTTCTTCCATTTAAAACCTTTAAACCTTGCCTTTTGAAACCCTTGGAAAACCTTTCGTTTAGAAACCATTCGAAACCATCAGAAATACTATACCTTTCCACTCCTTTGAAACCATTAGGGGACCACCCCTTTGAAGAAACCTCTTTTAAAACCTTTCAAAAGCATTGGGTTCAATTTAAAATAAGTGGAAAAGCCCCTTTCGAAACCATTCAAAACCGAATCTTTTAAAACCATTTTGGGTTATACTTCAATTGAAGATTAGGTTCTTTAAACCATTTAAGTCGAAAGTCATCTTTCGAAAGCATTCCTCAGTAAAGAAGTGAAGGTATCGAAATCATCCCTTCGAAAACATCAGAGATATTGGCAAATTTTAGAAAATAAGTTACCCCTTCGAAACCCTCTGGGTCAAAAGGTAAAAAGGCGGCAGCTAAAGGATTCGACTTAGTTCAAAACAATCATTTAAAACAAAGGCGCAACCTAATCAAAACCATTTCCTTTTAAACCATTTAACCTGGTTGAAACCAACCAAGTCGAAAGGAAGCAGGCGCATTTTCCTTTTAAAATGAAAACAAACCTCGACCCCTTCGAAACATCTTGTTTCGACCCTATACCTTTCGTCCAAATCCAATTCACTACATGCCAGTTCCTTGATACCGTGTGCAATAGTTTCAACTGTGTCGGAGGCGAAGGAATGAAGGCGGAACATGGTGCCGAAAGCATCGAGACGGTGAAAAACCTATTTATTTGTACTTTAAACTATTTCTTTTGTACCTAACCTACCTTGTTTGTCTAAATCTGATTGGTTGCCATTTTACTTTTTCAGAAGAGCTGCCAATTTCCAGAAATAACAATTTCAAACTATTTACAAAAAGCCCCTTTCTCCTTTTTAAATATATAAAACATTTAGGTCTCATACCTTAAATAATTTTATATACCCATCCAAACACTTAGGAAAAATCTAGAAAATTCCAAAAATCTATTTAATATGTTTTCTAAAATATATAAATTTCAGACCCAAGCCTTTTATTATTTATTGATAAATAATTTATAACCCAAAATATCATTTTCTTTGCTAGAAAATTCATATTAAATCCATATAAATTCCAAAAAATTTGAAAATTGAAACCTATCTCTAAAATATTATTTTCAACCTTCATAAAAATTCGTAAGGCATTTAGTTATCATTTAATAGGATTTTTACCTTAAAACATATCATAAGTTCAATATGAACATATATATATATATATATATATATATATATCATCAACAAGTATATATAAACCTTCCACCATTCAAAAATATGGCAAATCATTTCGGAATCATCTTAAAACCAAGAAAAAATCAAAATAAGAGATGTAAACATTATTCACTTTAGCTTTTGTGATCAAAGGGATTGAGATATGACTGGATTTGATTTGCTTAAGCTTTTACTAGCTTTTCTCTATCTTTCCCCCCCTTTTCCTTGTTAATGGTGGTCGGCCTTAGTTTTAAAAATGAGAAGTGAATGTGTATGGAGATACACGACTTAAGTTTAAGGGATGTAGGAATGGCTTACTTCCTATTTTATCCCTCCTATATTTCATTTTAAACCCTTACTTTAATCCATTGTTAAGGGGCACGACTACCCCTTTAATAAAACCAAATCTCAGTCTCCTAATCAACACATTATTTTATTTAATTTATCTAATTAAATATCCTAAATAATTTTATAAAATATGGAGTGTTCCATCATTTTCTGAGCCATCTGATTTGATTCAGTCATCTATTCCTTCCATTACTTTGTCTCCTTCAGTGCCCTTAATTTAATTCTTGATATTATCCATTCAGTCATAGATGTTCCTTTTGTTGGTATTATTGATTTCGCTCTATGGATGTTGTTGTAATGACCCGAAAATTAATCACTTTAAAATATGGTTCTTCATATATAAGAAATGTATTTAATAACTCAAATAATTTTTTAAAATAATAACTAGTGATGCTATTTTTAAGTTTGATTAATCTTTTTCTTTAATCATCTTTTAAATCAAATTAATTAACGAAGTCTAAAGATAGTTAATCATTCTTATTAATGACAGTTAAAGATGATTAATCATTTTAATAATAAGGCTTTAGCTTATTAAATCCTTTTTATAATGGTGTTTTTAAGTTAATGAACCATTTTTACAAAGATGTTTAAAGTTGAAAATTTGTAATGAGAAGACCAAGCATGAATTTGGTTTAAAAAGTAAAAGTTCGATTCGGTTATGGAAATTAAGTTTCCATAAATGATATCGCATATATGGAAAGAATTTATTCGTACTCTAGACACTAAGCGTAACGGTATGAAATAGGTCACTATCTCAAAAGTTAACATGGTCGTCAAGGCAACGCCTAAAGGTCACACTACCTTCACTTTCCTGACTTCATTTTCGATCAAGAAATGGTGTAATTTTGAAATTTAGTGGAAGGAATATGAGACTTACTATCCATATACGATCTTTATTTTATCCCTGATAGTTGGTTATTTACCTATCGGTTCTGCTTTCTTCAATTGTGTAACGTCAATCTAAGACGATTTATTGCTTATTTGAGCTTTGTTATCCTTTGTCGGAAATGACTAAAACCAAAATGCGAGTGGGGGACAAGTTATGTAGGGTTGCTCCTACTAGGGTATATTCACATCGACTTTAGGTTAGTTTCGGTTGTTTGTGTATTAAGATATGAAATACTTGGATTCTCGGTAAGGTTGGTGGGGTCCGGCTTGGGGTTACCGGGAGGTGTCATAAGAAAGTGACCCTCTCAAGTATATTTACAAGAGGTATAATTCCGGAAAAAGGGGGGCGCATCCTCCTAGCCATTATTGGTAAATTTCCTTCCCTTATTGATTCAAACCTTCAAATTTATCTTACTTAATTGTATCGGGAAGAGTGTAGCACTCTTCGTGAAGTTAATTATTTGTATCCATTTTTTTTACACTTGGATGTTGTTCTTGTGAAAGGAAACCAGTTTCGGGTTTGGCGGCACGGTCTCATATGTTGTTGTTTAATTACACTTATTGTTTAGGGTTTTACTCATACCAGACATATTGTCTGATCTAAGTTGTTTGTTTTCCCTAAACTGTCGGATACTCATTTATATTTGAGTAGTTCAAGAGTAGGAGGTCTATTGTGGGCTCTTTTGAAGACGATGTACGAGCATGAAGCTTTTATCTACTTAGCTATCCATTCCACTATGTGTTAGTCTATATAAGTGTATTTTGTCTTGGCATATGTAAAGGCGGGTTGTTATAACCGCCTAAGCTAATTGTAGTACTTTTGTGAAACTTTGAGAACTCCAATTTAGGAAGTAACTTTATGTACTATATTACAATTATGTTCTATTTAACAGTTTCATTATGAGATTTTCTATTCTATTCTTTATTTTTACCCCATAAAAATTCATCTTTCGGATGCTTGGGCAATGGCATATGAATCCTGTGGATGTATTAAATGTCGTTCCCAAGGGTTCGAAAGGTGGGTTATCACAGTTGGTATCAGAGCTTTGGTCAGGCGAACACCTTAGCCTAATTGGGGTACAACTCATTAGAGATAGTGTAAAAAGTGCCCTAGAATGAGTTAATCTTGAGAGGGCATTTTTTTTATCACCCATCTTAAAGATCCATTTTAAATCCTTTGGTGTTGTTACCCTTAAACCATTTTGGTCCTATCTTTGTATTCTAATAATAACCATCATTTTTCAGATAATCGAAAATAAGTACTGGAAGAAGAGGGAGAGGATCTAGAACCATCACTGCTACAAATGGCAGAGCTGCTAGAAATAGGCCAGTTGTAGAGATAGTGGAAGAAGTAGTGGTACAAGTTTAGCCGCCTCAGTACTTTACTAATCTATGCAAGAATTACACTACTTTGGGTGGTAAACAATTCTATGGAACTGAAGATATTCTGGAAGTTCAAACATGGATCTGCTCTTCTAAAAGGATATTCGAGGATCTTCAATTATAGGATGCAAGGATGTGATTGTTGGCATCGTGACAACTCCAAAAGTTAGCAATGGATTGGTGGGATTCAGTGATAGCTAATACCCCATAGGAAGATTTTACTTGGGATCAAATTAAGGATTTCTTGGAAGCTCAGTTTATTCCAAAAGCGAGGAGGACTCAATTGTTTAGGAGTTTCACGGATTTAAAGTAAGGAGATATGACAGTGGTGCAATATGAGCATCGATTTAATGCATTGTCTTGCATTGGACCAGGATTGATAGAGATGCCACTTAAAAAGAATGAGATGTTCGTGGAAGGACCAAGGCCAGATTTCCATCCTGAGATGAATAATCATGTTAACGGTACCTTTGACAATCTGATCAACATAAGACTTGAGGTTTGAAGCTTTGGATATCAAGCAAAGAGTTCAAAATGGAGTAGTGCCAGTTGTTACTGCCCAACCTTTATCTGTTATCCCAGTTGCAAACAAGTTGAATTTCAAGAGCAAGTTTAAAGGGAAGAAGAGGTGGTTGGGAAAGAAATATGGAGGTGGAACTCCAACTCAGAAGAACACGTGGGACTTATCCAAAATTCTTTGCTTCAAATGTAACAGGGTGAATCATTTTGCAAATCACTGCACTAATCCTCCTAGCGATCCAATCAGCTACAATTGTAATAAACAAGGACATATGAAGAACGAGTGCTCTTTTATGAAGAAGGTATCACAAGGATAGGATTTTGCTATTAAGGAAATACCGTCTACATCTAAAGATCAAATGGGAAAGCAAGTGTTGCAAGGTACACTGTCCATTTTTGATATCCATTTAGAGTATTGTTCGATAATGGTGCATCTCATAGTTTCATTTTAGTTGATCTTGCTGATAAACTTAAACTTAAACCCATCCTTTTTAATATCCTCTATGTGTGTCTAACCCAATTAGGGGTCCAACCAATCTTGACACTATATGTCTAAGTGTTCCTATTTCATGTCGAAACCATTTTTTCCTTACGATTTGGTTTTTCTCGGGTTCATGAGTTAAGGGGTGTTATTGGGAATAGATTGGTTGTCTAAGTTTACTGTATCGTAGATTATGACCGAAGGATTATTAGAGTGAGTGTTGCTGGAAATTTAGGTGTAGATATAAATTATTGGAGACCAAGAGTTAATGAACATTTTTCTCTATTCGCTCAAAGTGGCTAAAGAAAAGATAATAAATGTAACGATTATACGGGACTTTAAGGATATTTTCGATGAAGTGCAAGGTTTACCTCCTCACCGTGAGGTGAAGTTCCGTATTGATTTGATTCTAGAAACCAAACCGATTGTAAAATCTCCTCGAAAGTTGGCCCCGAAAGAGAAGGGAATTAGAGAAGCAGACGTTTGACTTATTGCAGAAAGGTTTGATGCGGCGTATTATATAAAGTTGGGGATCTTCGGTAGTTTTCGTTACAAAGGCGGATAGTTCACTTAGGTTATGTGTGGATTACCGAGAGTTAAAATAAGAGGACTATCAAGAATAAGTATCCTTTACCAAAGATCGACGACATGTTTGATCAACTCCATGGAGCTCAAGTATTTTCTCAACAAGATCTTGCAACTGGTTTTCATCAGTTATAAGTAGTAGAGGAGAGTGTGCCCTTAACAGCTTTTTGTACCTCTGATTGTTTTTATGAGTGGTTAGTCATGCCATTTGGACTGACTAATGCACCCACTTATTTTGTGGACTTGATGAATCAGGTATTTTGGAATTTTCTTAATACATTTGTCCTCGTCTTTATTGAGTGGGTGCATTAGTCAGTCCAAACGACGTAATTTATTAAGTCCAAGATATACACGGATCACAAATCATTAAAGCACGTCTTCACCCAAAAGGATTTGAAATTGAGGCAGCAAAGATGGCTGGAATTTCTTGCTTCTTATGATCTGGATTTTCTATATGCCCCTGGGAAAGTGAATGTTGTTGCAGATGCATTAAGCAGGAATGGTGTGATGGTTGCCAACTTAGAAGTCAAGCCAGTGTTGATATAAAGGATTGCAACTAATAAGAAGAAGACCTTATTTTGGCTCGACTCAAGAAGGATGTCCAAGAAGGTATTGTTTCTAGTTTTGAGATTGATCTCCGAGGAGTATTGAGAATGAATGGGCGTATCTGTGTTCCAAATGTTAATGATCTTTGAAGAAAGGTGTTAGATGAATGTCACTGATCAAAGTTATCTTTCCATTCTGGATTTACTGAGATGTTCAAGGATATGAAGAGAGTTTTCTGGTGAAAGGGGATGAAGCGAGAAGTTTCGATCTTTGTGAGCCAGTGTGCAAATTGTCAGCAATTTAAGAATAACGAGCAAAAGTCAGTTGGACTTCTTCAACCACTTAAGATCTCAAACTGGAAGTGGTAGCAAATCTCTATGGACTTTATTGATGGACTTCCTAGGTCAAGAAAAGGTAATGAAGGCATTTGGGTTATTGTCGATCATTTAACCAAGAGTTCTCATTTCATTCTGGTTAAGCCGATAGAGGACAGCTGTAAGTCCGGCTAGTTTGTATATGAAGGAGATTGTGAGGCTTCATGGTATTCCCTATAATATTGTAAGTGAACGAGACCCAATATTTACTAGTAGGTTCTGGGAGGGATTGCAAACTGCCTTAGGGACCGAGCAGAGTCTGAGTATAGCTTACCATCTTCGGACAGATGGGCAGACAGAGAGAGTGAACTTGATCTTGGAGGATTTGTTGCGTGCATGCATTCTCGACTTTGGAGGTTCTTGTAAAGATCATTTACCCTTAGTCAAATTCACTTACAACAGCTATTAGACAAGCATCGATATGGCCCCTTTTGGAGCTCTTTATGGTCGTCCGTGCCGTTCTCCCTCGTGTTGGATTGAGTCTGGTGATAGAATTGTTCTTGGACGTAACATTATCTTAGAAGCAAGTGAGAAGGTAGATGATATCTGAAGGAAGATGAAGGAGGTAAAAGATTCGCAGAAATGTTATGCCGATCGAAGTGTAGGGATCTTGAATTCTTATCGGAGATTCAGAGTATGTGAAGGTTTCTCCATTGAAGAGTGTTGTGAGAGGGAAGCTATCCCTCAATTCATTGGCACTTTTCCCATTCTAGACCGGGGTGGTAGACTTTCTTATAGAGTGTAGTTACCAGATAGACTATCGGATGTGCATAATGTATTTCACATATCTCATTTACGTAAATATGTGATGAACCTTCAACAATAGTGGAACCGGCTCCATAGGAGTATTTGGAAATTCAGCCTAACTTGACCATTCTTGGGTGGCCTATCCGGATCATCAATGGAGATATAAAGCGATTGATGATGAAGGTTGTAAATCGTGTTAAGGTTCAGTAGAGTGAGGATGATAGGGACTGTACATGGGAAATCGAGCACTATATTAAGGAAGCCATAACATCTCATATCTAGAGGCCAAAAGCTAGCGCTATAGATGTTGTAGTCATCTACAGTATTAACTTATGGTGATAAAATACGATAATGCTAATGGATCCATAATATCAGAAGCACTTGAATATGAACAAAATCACAGATTTTCAAAACAACATTTTATTGATTACTTTTCAAATCAAATTCATATCCAAGTTACATAATCCCATAACCGTATCCCAAGTAAATAATAAATATAATTTACAATAATACTCCAAGAGTGACATATGACGATGCCCCCTTGGTTGATCAGAGAAATATAGTCATACTGACTTAATATACACAGCGGAATCAAAATAGAATAAACTAAAACTCCTATATAGCTATCTGACAGCCACTTGCTCGTCTTCGGAAGCTCTATTCGAAAAAATCTTAGAAATATGAAATCCTCAACCCTCAGCCTACTCAAATCAGTTTTGAGCACCTGATATTTTAAGGGGAAACTAAAACTTCGAGTCATAGATAAAGCCTGGTGTGAATAATTCTGTTACATCTCGGTTTACTGATATTGAGTGAGACCACGCCACTTAGCGAAACGGGTTCCCCTCACTAATATCCATTTCAAAACATATATTTTTCAAATCCTTTCCTGCAACCAAACTGGATAATCAAACTAATTTTAATAATAATAATAATAGCAATATCCGTTATGCTAAAAACATGTAATAAATGGACTATTTGTTCGAAATCTTGGCTGACCGCCCTCAATCTGGACTAACTGTCCGCAATCTGGACTAATTGTCCCAAAATGGGCTAACTGCCCATTTGGCTAACTCGGGCCTATCGGATAAATATCAAACAGTATAAGCAATTGATGGACAAAACTTATGGACGGTCTGTCCTTAACTTACATCTCCAAAGGTCAACTGATCCTAATGCTCCGTGGCTTACCAATAACCTACCTTTGTACATAATTATTCTGTATGTATGAACCCATAGTTTAGTCATGCCTGTGACTAAGACCTACACAGTGAAATTATGTACGAAGTTAGGGCTAATAGCTAATGAGCATAGGGTATGACCCTACACAAGTCCTGTCTGGTCTTCTAATCCGAGTCATTCTCTTAGGGTTAACTACCCTTTAAAATTTCCTTAGAAAACCTTTTCAAATGATTTAATCCTTTAAATCATACATAAACAAAGAAAATATATCTTTAGCTTTACTCTAAGCTATTTTGCCATGTTATATATACTTTACGCAAAATAACGTTGATGAGTTTTAATGGGGATTGCCTATCCAATCAAAATAAATTAAAGTCCGTTTTAACTTGAAAACACTTAGGCTATTCTGCATATTTTATGTCTGAAACCTTTGTTTAAAACCTTTAAACAACCCCTTTGAATTGAAGGTAACCCTTTCAAAATTATTGAAAATACCTCTTTCGAAACCATTGAAAATAACTCTTTCAAAACCATTGAAAGTAATTTTTTTGAAACCATTGAAAGTAACCCTTTCGAAACCAAAAAAGTCTTTCCTTCGAAAGATTTAAAACAATAGACATCTTTCTTTAAAAAATTTAAAATTGCCTTTCGAAAACACAGAAAAACCTTTCCTTTCAACCCTTACGAAACCCTGGGGAACCACCCCTTTCGAAACCATTCATAAAATCCTTTCAAAAGAATCAAAACTCAACTCTTTCGAAAGCTCTCGGGTTCAATTTAAAACCTATGGAAATATCTTTTGAAACCATTTAAACTTATCACTTTCAAAACCAGTTGGATTATGCCTTCCAGTAGAGCAAAAGGATCATAAACTCAACAAAGTCGAAAGCATTCTTTTCGGCACTCTTTCCTAAATAAAGAAGTGATGGTGTTGAAACCATCCCTTCGAAAGCATTGAAGAGGCGGCTTAATAAACAAAACAACACCTTCGAAACCACCTGGATCAAAAGGAAGAAAGCAGCAGCTCAAGGCTTTGACTCAGTCGAAAGCGGTAATTTAAAAGAAAAGTGTAACCTAATTGATACCATTTTTTAAACCATTTGACATAGTCGAAAGCTAACTAAGTCGAAAGCATCTTAGTCAAAAAAATGCAGGCACATTTTCCTTTAAAATCAAAGCAAAGCCTCAACCCCTTCAAAGCCTCTGGTTTCGACATTATACTTTCCGCCTATGTCCAATTCATTACGTATCAGTTTCCTGATGCCATGTGCATTGGTTTCGACTATGTCGGAGGCGAAGGCATGAAGGCGGAACCTGATGCCGAAAGTATCGAAAAAGTGAAAAACATGTTTATTTGTACTTTTAAACTATTCTTTTGTGCCTAACCTGCCTTGTTTGTCTAAATCTGATTGGTTGCAAGTTTCTCTATTCAAAAGTGCTACCGACTTTCCATATTTATCAATTTAAACTTATTTACAAAAAACCCCTTCTCCTTCTTTAATTATGTAAAACATTTAAGTATCACACCTTAAATAATTGTATATAACCATTAAAACACTTAGGAAAAATCTACAAAAATTCCAGAAATTATTTTTTATTTGTTTTCTAACATATATAAATTTCATACCCAGACAAATAATTATTTACCCGTAAATAATTTATAACCCAAAATACCATTTTTTTTACTAGAAAATCCACAGAAATTCCATGAAATTTGGAAAAATCTAAAAATTGAAACCCATCTTCAAAATATTATTTTTGCTCTATATAAAAATTTTCAAGGCATTTGGATGTCATTTAATTGGGTTTTCATCTTAAAACCTACCATAAAATCAACATGAATATGCCTAAAACATCAAAAAGTATATATAATCATTCCATCATTCAAAAACATGAAAAATCAATGCAAAATACTTCGGAATTCATCTTAAAACCGTAACAATTAAACAAATATGAGATGTAAACATTATTCACCTAAGCTTTAGAGATTAAGGAGCTTGAGATTTGAAAGGATTTGATTTGAACTAGCTATTCTTAATCTTCTTTCCCTTTTCCTTGTTAATGGTGGTTGGCATTATCTTTTAAATATTTTTAAGAATTGAAAATGATAGTGTATAGATACATGGCCTAAGGGAATAGATATAGGAACGACCTCTTTCCTATTTTACCCCTCCTATATTTCATTTTAAACTTTCTTCTAATTCTTTAGTTAAATGGCACGACTACCCTTTGATTAAATCAAAATCTCAATCCCCTAATCAAAAAATATTTTATTTTATTTAACTAATTAAATATCCTAAATAATGTTACCAAAAATCTGGGGTGTTACAGACTCCCCTCCTTGAAGAATTTCATCCTCGAAATTACGATAAGGTACACAATAAATCAAACAAGAAGGTAAAACATACCATCAAACAAGCGAGGATAAGTATCACTAATCACGCTCTCAACCTCCCAAGTACAGTCCCTATCATCGTCACTCCACTGGACTTTGACTAATCTGACCGTCTGGGTTCTAAGCCTCTTCTCATCTCTTGCAACAATGTGAATTGGCTTTCTCACTATAGTCAAATCCGGTTCTACCACTAAATCATCTAGCATAATCGATGCAATAGTAGTCTCCAGGTCTCTAACACACTTTCTGAGATGAGAAATATGGAAAAACACCGTGGATACCTGCCAACTGCTCGATAACTCAACTCTATATGCAAGATTCCCGATCCTCTCAACAATAGGAAAAGGTCCAACAAATCTGGGTGCTAACTTTCCTGATCTCCCAAGTCTAATCACACCCTTCATCGATGAAACCATGATGGAAACCTGGTCTCCACCTGAGAACTCTATGTCTTTCCGTCTCTTATTTGCATAACTCTTCTACCTAGACTTAGCCTCCTTCATTCTAGCCCAAATGATCTCAATCTTTTTTGCAGCTTCTCTAACAAAATCTGGACCAAGAACCAACCTATCCCTGATCTCCAACCAATAAACGAGAGATTTACATAGCCTTCCATACAAAGCTTTAAATGCTTCCGTCCTAATACTAGTCTGATAACTATTTAAATAGAAAACTTGACTAGATTTAGATGGTCTTCCTATGATCCCCCAAAACCTAAAACACAAGCTCTTAACAAATCTTCCAAGATTTTGTTAACTCTTTCGGTTTGCCCATCTGTCTACAGATGGTAAGCGGTAGTCATCTTGAGCTTGTTTCCCAAAACCTCTTATAGACTCTTACAGAGCTCGCTAGCATATAAGGAATCTCCATAACTAACTACGCCACTAGGAATTCCATGAAGTCTAACCACATTCTTCATAAACAACTTCACTAGAATATGTGTTGTTCTGGTGGACTTAACTGGAATGAAATGGGCACTCTTGGTCAATCTATCTACTATAACCCATAGACTTTCATTTCCTCTAGTTGACCTTGGCAACTGTCAATAAAGTCCATAGAAATATACTCTTATGTCCAAATTGGAATATTTAATGGTTGAAGCAACTTACTTGGCTTTTGGTGTTCGACCTTTGCCTTCTGGCAATTCAAGCACTGTTTTAGACATAAGCCAATATCCTGCTTCATACCTTCCCAAAAGAAACTCCTCTTCATATCCTGATACATCTTAGTTCCTCCTAGATGAATAGAGAACATTGAATGATGACATTCCACTAAGACTTCTTTCCTTATGTTTCCTACATTCGTAACACAAAATCTTCCTTTCTTTCTCAACCACCCATTCTGGTCAAGACTGAAATCTTTCATATCATCACTCTTGGTTCCATCTCTAAGCTTCCCGATCCATTCTGCTAACATTGGATCCTCCTCTTGTTTAGAAGCAATTCTTTCGATCATCACTAGTCAAACTTCCAAACAAGATAACTCTACGGTGTCTCCGCTACACCCAGCCAACCCCAGGAAACTCTTTATCTCAGTCACCATCGCGGGTCTCTTTCAACTATTGACTGCCTCAATCTTAGTCGAATCCGCTGATAACCCTCTCTCTGAGACTACGTGGCCAAGAAACTTCACTTCCTTCTTCCAGAAATGACACTTCGAGAACTTCGCCTTCAGTTGATGCTGCTCCAGCGTCTTAAGCACCACTCTAAGATGAACGTCATTCTCTCTTTCATCCTTAGAGTAAATCATGATATCATCTATGAAAACCAATACGAACCTATCCAAGTGCTCTTTGAAAATCGGGTTCATCAAATCCAAAGCATTCGTTGGTCCGAATGGCATAATTAACCATTCGTACGGCCCATATCTAGTCCTGAATGCCGTTAAAGGTATACTATCCTCTGCTACCCCGAGTTTATGGAAACCCATTGCTAAATCAAACTAGGAAAATATCTTAGCTCCACTCAACTGGCTGAACAAATCGTCAATTCTGGGCAATGGATATCGATTCTTTATCGTCTTCTCATTCAAATTACGATAATCGATACACAGCCTCAATGATCTGTCCGCTTCTTAGCAAACACAGCTGATGCACCCCAAGGGGAACTACTCGGTCTGATTGTTTGCATCAAAATTAGTCACAAACATCCAATTATCGATGGAAGCACCAGTTCACAATCATAGATCACAGATAACAAGTGCGTAGAGAATTAAAAATAAAGAAAGCAGTAAATAACATAGGATTTATAGTGGTTCGAAAATCTGGCCTACGTCCACTTTGAAGTTGATGACTTAATTACTATTCACTTTCTTATTACAAAGGATTACATCAGATTACAGTGATAAAATTCGAGTACAACAGCAACCTTGAAGTCTGAAAATGGTTTCGACAGAGTACGGACGTCAAAGAGCCAAAGATCCCTCTTCTATAGGCCTTAGGGCTCTATGTATAGATGTAGGATGCAAATATCTCACTCAGATCTCAGAAGACTTCTTCAGGCACGTGAGTGGGCCCACGTGATCGATCCCACATAATTTCGACTTGATTCATGATCGATACGAACGAATTTCATATCGATCAAGATTTGATCCAATCGAGTCGAAATTTGATAGGAATGTTCTTTAGGTTGTACGTAGATCTCAAGATATGATCGATATGAATTGGGTTTTCCAATATGGATACGACTTCGTATCGATGCCTTCGCCTCCCTCTTCTTCACGTCGATCAAAGGCACGTGCCTTCCCGTTGATGTGGAGCGATAAACCGGGGCGGATCCATATTTCTTGCCGTGTTGACCGAGCCTTCATCCCTTTTTAACTCCATTTAGATCCATTCATATCCTTCCATTCACACTCTTCCACTTCGGCTTTCATTCGCATCGTTGATCCATGTCCATCAAAGTGATGTAACCATTTTCGTATCGATGCCAACAGTGTACTTCGTATCGATCTTATACGTGTTGATCGATACAAAGTAATCTTGGATGATGGGAGTGATTGCATAAAGGATCGATACGAAGAAGGTGTACGTTGATGGATACAATTCCATAGATATGAACAAGACCGACAGATGGATACGAACAAAGCCTTGCTTTTGGTGGATACGAATAGTAGCCTACTTCGATGGATATGATGCAATGCGCCTGATGGATACGAAGAGTGTAGTTTGCCCAATTGATACGAAGGCAAGAGCGCCTGAAGGATTCGAATAAAAATGATACGAAGAGGGATTTCTTTAGAAGCTTGATGGATACGAACAAAGGTCATCTGATGGACGCGAACTGCCAAAACATGATATTTGTGAATCTTGACCGATACGAAATGAGGTGCAATGTTGGATCGATGTGAAGTGTTGACGCTTGGTCGATACGAACAAGGTCCTTCTAGATCGATACGAATAGTGTAGCCTCAGATGGGTTCGAACTAATCGATTCGAACACGGCCCTTTGATGGATACGAATAGAGTGACCACTTGGATGCATCGATCATATTTCGAGCATACAAACTTCGATTGACCTGAAATTTGAAACGTTGGATTTTATAGCTTTGCTCGCTGTGTCATACCAATTGTAGCTTGATCCAGACTCAGACAAAATTCATCGATATCCATAGTGAGCCTGTGTACAACCGATCTTCGGGACGAACTGTCTTTGGTTTCCATTTAATCTTTTGGGATCACGGCCTTGCTAAAAGACAGGATAACACTTGCCCCCTAAAGCATGCATTGTGGTAGGAAGGTGTGCTTTGTAATGCCATAAGCTGGGTGTTCATATCCTGTTGATGACCTATAAAGAAATTGATAGTCTTTTCTGACCGCGAATGAAGATCGTTCGGGATCGTATGTCATTCGGGGTAATATGTGACCGTTCGCGGTCGGATGCCGTTCGCGGCGAATGGTGAACGTTCGCGAGTTGTGATCGTTCGTGATCGGATGCCGTTCGAGGCGAATTGTGACCGTTCGCTGTCGGGTGCCGTTCGAGGCGAAGTGTGACCGTTCGTGGTTGGGTGCCGTTTGCGGTAAATTATGACTGTTCGCGGTCGGGTGCCGTTCGAGGTGAATTGTGAGCGTTCGCGATCGGATGCCGTTCGAGGCGAATTGTGACCGTTCACGGTCGAGTGCCGTTAGAGGTGAATTGTGACTGTTCGCGGTCGGGTGCCATTCGAGGCGAATTATGTGTGCCCCGGGGGGGGGGGGGGGACTTAGTATCTTTAATGTCAGATTTCATGTTCGAGTGAGTTTCTGAACTGTTTGTTATGGCGGTTTATCGCCATCTCAGAACATGCCTAAGGACCGTTCGCGACATCGTACATGTGTAAGTGGCTTAGCCGTTATGGAATCACAAATGGCAAATTTATATTCAAAATGAGCATTTCAACAGAAATGTCCAATAAAATCAAGTCCAAACATAAGAAATGGAAAAAAAAAGCAAAACAGGGGACGTCAAAGTGCAAACACCTACGTTGATGCAATTTATAGTCGTATCAGAGCATGCTTGAGGATTGTTCGTGGTCATGTACATGTGTAAATGACTTAATCATGTTGGTGTGGAGTTTGCCACTTATTCATCATTATTCCAATCAATTAATGATAAGCTGACGCCCAGATCCCGAGCCGCTCCCAATTGATGCAGGTGGTGGCCGCTCTCGTTCCACCGTGGTTGTTCCCTTTCTCACATACTGCGATAGCAGACCATTTCGGATATGCCCCTCAACCTCATCCTTCAAGTGCCTATTTTCATTCGTGCTATGACCATTCAGCTCATGGAATAAGCAATACTTGTCTGATCTTCTCCCATTGCTGGTCGGATCCCTCCTCATTGGCTTTCGATAAGGAATCAGCCCTCGGTATCCTGGTAGATTCACTCCAAAGTCTCATTCAACTCCCTATAAGAGGTGAACTTTGGTTCTTTTCGTGGTCGCTTTGGTGCATCACCATTATCCTCAGCCTTTCATTTCCCTTTACCAGTTCCTGCACCTTTTTCAGGAGGATTTCACCCTTGACTGCATAAACATCGACACCTTCTCCTTCCTCTCTTTCAGCATTTGCATCCTCTAATCTTAGAAATCCTTCAGCCTCATGATAAAATTCTCCTAGATCCATAGGGGGATCTCTTGTCAGTGAATTCTTGAATTCTGTGCCATCAGCTATGCCGGATGCAGCTGCCATCAAAACCATGGATGGATCCAGTCGATCCACCGATACCACCGCTGCGTTGAATCGCATCAGAAAGCTCCCTAAAGATTCTCTGGCTCTTTGCTTTAGTGCTGCCAAGATCATCACATTCTTGGGTCTCGAAATATGGACTCTGAATTGCCTCATAAACTTCTCAGCCAAATCGATCCATGTTCCAATGGAGCCACTCTCTAGTTGTCTAAACCAGTGCCGCAATGTCTGTCAAATACAATGGGAATCACCTAGCCATGACTTCCTCTAATGCCCCCAGCACTTCCATGTGTTGCATATACTTCGTCAAAAGAACAACAGGGTCTATCCTTCCATCGTACACCTCCAATGTAGGTAGCTTGAATTTTGGTGGATTCCTGGCCTGCCTAATTGCGGAAGCGAAAGGGCTTCTGTTAACATCTTTCATATCTCTGTTCACTAGTCTGCTTCTTGTGGCTCATCTGACCATCTCCGCCAATTTGTCACTATCTCCAAGTTGTAGTCCTTGCCCATTACCTTCGATCTGCCCTCCGACTTCACGAGGGAATCCTGGAATCTGCTCTCATGGCCGAGCATCCATTCCTTTATCAATGTCATGTTGCTCGGGTCCATTTGATACTCTTCACGGGATTGGGTCAACATGCTCTAGGTGAGTGCCCCCTAGTTCTAGTGCTGCGCCGGATTGTCCTGCTCCATTATGAACTCTGGTTGCTCCGTGCTCTCGATTCCTATCTCTAGCATCTCCTGCAGTTGCGTTCCACTGATTCTGCACTCCAACTTGTCCAACTTTTCGAAGTAGGTTCTGCATAATCTCCTCTTGTCTCTCGAACATCGTTTCCATCTCGTCCCTGGTGATGAAGATCGACGTCTGATTCGCTCCTAAGGAAGCCTCTTGACTCCCTTCATGCTGAATCCTTTCTGCTCTTTGCCTTCTACTTGATTTCCTTGTCATAGCTTTTTAGATCTGAACCCTTAAGCCTTCTAATTCAACTTCCAAGCGGTAGAATCCTTGAGTTAGCTGCTTCCCAGTGAAAGCACCAAAATGTTTGCGACAAAATTGGTCACAAACACCCAATTATCGATGGAAGCACCAGTTCACAATCACAGATCACAGATAACAAGTGTGTAGAGAATTAAATATGAAGAAAATCCAGAAAATTAAGAAGAAAGTAGTAAAAAACACAGGATTTATAGTGATTCGGTAATCCGGCCTATGTCCACTTTGAAATTGATGACTTATTGCTATTTACATGCTGATTACAAAGGATTACAGTGATAAAATTCAAGTACAACAGCAGGCTTGAAGTCTAAAAATGGTTTCGGTAGAGTCTGGATGTCAAAGAGCCAAAGATTCCTCTCCTGTAGGCCCTGGGGCCCTATTTATAGGCGTAGGATGCAAATATCTTGCTCAGATCTCAGGAGACTTCTTCTTGCACGTGAGTGGGCCCACGCGATTGATCCCACATAAATTTGACTCGATCCGTGATCGATACGAACGAATTTCTTATCGATCAAAATTTGATCCAATCGAGTCAAAATTTGGCAGGAACGTTCTTTTGGTTGTACATAAGCTCTCGTGAAAATTTCGTAGCATTTGGACATGTAGATGTCCAGATATGATCGATACGAATTGGGTTTTCCAATATGGATACACTTTATATCAATGCTTTCGCCTCCCTCTTCTTCACGTCGATCAAAGGCATGTGCCTTCCTGTTGACGTGCAGCGATAAACTGGGGCGGGTCCACGTTTCTTGCCGTGTTGACCAAGCCTTTACCCCTTTTTAACTCCATGCAGATCCATCCATATCCTTCCATTCGCATCCTTCCACTTCGGCTTTCATTCGCATCATTGGTGCGTGTCCATCGAAGTGATGTGTCGCTTTTCGTATCAATGCCAGCAATGTACTTCGTATCGATCTTATACGTGTTGATCGATACGAAGTAATCTTGGATGATGGGAGTGGAGTGCATATAGGATCGATACGAAGAAGGTGTAAGTTGACGGATACGATTCCATGGACACGAACAAGACAGAAAGGTGGATACGAATGAAGCCTTACCTTTGGTGGATACGAATAGTAGCTTACTTCGATGGATACGATGCAACGCGCCTAATGGATACGAAGGGTGTAGTTCACCCAATCAATATGAAGACGGGAGTGCATGAAGGATTTGAATAAAAACAATACGAAGAGGGATTTGTTTGGACGCTTGATGGATACGAACAAAGGTCATTCTATGGACGCGAACTGCCCAAACCTGATGGATGCGAAGCTTGACCGATACGAAATGAGGTGCAATGTTGGATTGATGCGAAGTGTCGACGCTTGGTCGATACGAACAAGGTCCTTCTAGATCGATTCGAATAGTGTAGCCTCGGATGGGTTCGAACTGATCGATTCGAACACCGCCCTTTGATGGATATGAATAGAGTGACCACTTGGATTGCATCGATCATATTTTGAGCATACGAACTCCAGTTGACCTAAAATTTGAAACGTTGGCTTTTATAGCTTTGCTCGCCGTGTCATACCAATTGCAGCTTGATCCAGACTCGGACAAAATTCATCGATATCCATAGCGAGCCTGCGTACAACATATCTTTCGGATGAACTGTCTTTGGTTTCCATTTAATCTTTTAGGATCACGGCATTGCTAAAAGGCGGGATAACACTGATAAAAGTCTTGTCTTCCAAATCCATCAACTGCACCTTCAACTCCCTCATCTTTGAAGGGGTCATCCTGCGTGGCGGCCTACTCACTGGTTCTGCTCCTAGAACCAAATCTATCTAAAACTCAATGGCTCGTTTCGGTGGCAATCCAACTACAAGTTCAAAAACATCTGCGAATTCTCTAACCACGAAAACTCCACTCAACTCATCATCCGATTCCATAACACCCAACAAAGCATACATCTCACTACTAGAACCTTCTATGGTATAAACAATTCAATCACTACAATCAGGGTGTCTAAGAGATATCTTTCTATCCTGGCAAAATATCCTAGCATCATACTCACTTAACCAGTCCATCCTAAGAATAATTTCGAACCTCACAAAATCAAACACATGCAAACTGCAAACAAAAGTATGACCTATCAAGTCAAACTCTAACTGGTCACACTTCAACCCTAGAATTGCATACCCTCTTATTGGATTCGCAACCCATAAGGAATTAATTAAATATGTAGGTTCAAGGTTAAGATTATTTATCAAACAACTCGATATGAAAGAATGCAATGCGCCGGTATCAAATAGAATGCTAATAGACATACCATGGATCTGAAACATGCCCCCCAAAATTGCCTTTCCCTTCTTCTGAGCCGTTGGCTTAGAAGTAGCAGGCTTTAGTGCATATACCTTTCCCTTCCTATCCTTAGCGGGCTTCTTGCACTGGTTCTTATAGCGGCTAATCTGATCGCTGTTGAAGCACCTGACATTGTTCCTCCTAACCACATCCTTAGCCTTTCCAGCATGATACTCATTGGTGAAATGCCCCTTCTTGTCGCACTTGAAACAGACAATCTCATACTTCCCTTTCTTTGCTGCTCCACCCTTCTGAGCACCTTTCTTAGGAACGAACTTCCTCTTCTGGCCTTGCCCAACTTGGAACTCCGTAGCCTTGCTCTTCTCGAGAGAATCAAGAATCTCCTCATGCCTTAAGGATATCTCCACAACAACATCAGAACAACCATAATATGAGGTAATGTAGCCTTGAATATCTCAAGCTTTAATCTCCTGATAAAGTTCTTGTTCATCTTCATCACGGTATCAACAATGACATGACCATATCATGCTAGCTCCTCAAACCTTCTGGCATACTCCAAAACAGACATCTTTCCCTGCTCTAACTTAGCAAACTTCCTGATCAGAGCAGACTATGCCGTCACAGACAAAAATCTCTCCAAAAAACTCCTCTTTAAATCATCCTAGGTCATAGTCTCCTCATCTACTGGCACAGTCACACTATTCCACCAAAACAAAGCTGCTCCCTGATGCTGTCTAGATGCCAACCTCTTCTTCTGCTCATCAATGAGCCCCAAATCTGCAAAGATCCTTTCACAATGCAACAACCAGTTTTCCACCTCAATGGCATCCTCTGTTCCAATAAATGGCTACCCACGAGCTTACTGTAATCTCCACTCAGTTTAGTAAAATGGTTAAGTATCAAAACTTCCGGAACCCCAGCTCCTACATCATTTCCTCCTAACACTCCGGCTGCAAAACCTGCATGCATCATATTCTTGAAAAACTAATACATAGCTTCCATTCCAACCTGCAGTACTCTAGCACCCACATTCTCTTCCTATGCCTGACCTAGGGTTCTCTTGGTATTAGGTCCTGCATTCCTGTCGATGCTTCCCCTTCTTGGGTTAACTCTTCCACTTTTACCATCCATATCTGTATTCAAACCTCATGAGATATGGAAAGATAACCAAATAAAGATGGAAGACTAGAGATAAAGCACATACTTGTATATATAAATACAAGTACATTACTACAGCCTTATCCCAAACCCCAATCTTTCTCTAATTCCTTAGGATTATGTTTTCAAAATCATTTTGTAGTTAAATTTTTTTATAAACCTATGCTCTGATACCAAGTCATAACATCATGTATCCAGAGGCCAAAATCAAAGCGCTACAAATGCTATAGTCATTTATAGTATTAACTTCTAGTGACAAAATACGGTAATGCTAATGGTATCCATAATATCAGAAGTACATGAATATGAACAAAATCACTAATTTTCAATACAACATTTTACTAAATACTTTTCAAAATAAATTCATACCCAAGTCATGTAATCCCATAACCGTATCCTAGATAAAGTCCAAATATAATTTACAATAATACACCAAAAGCAACATATGATGACGCCCCTTTGTTTAATCAGAGAAATATAGTTATGCGGACTTGATATACATAGTGGAATCAAAACAAAATAAACTAAAATTCCTATATAGCTATTCAACAGCCACCTGCTTGTCTCTGAAAGCTTTATTCGCCAAAATCTCAAAAACCTGAAATCCTCTACCCTCAGCCTACTCAAATCAACTTTGAGCACCCGAGAGTTTAAGGGGAAAAAACTTTGAGTCAGCCATAAAGCCTGGTTTAAATAATTCTGTTACATCTCGGTTTATTGATATTGAGTGAGACCACGCCGTTTAACAGAACGGGTTTCCCCTTACTAATATCCATTTCAAAACATATATTTTTCAAATCCTTTTCTGCAACCAAACTGGTTAATTATACTGATTTTAATAATAATAATAATAATAGCAATATCCGTTATGCTAAAAACAGGTAATAAATGGACTGTCTGTTTGAAATATGGGTTGATTGCCCTTAAACCAGACTAACTGTCCGCAATCTGGACTAACTGTCCAAAAACTGGGTTAACTACCAACTTGGTTGACTCAGGCCTACCAGATAAATATTAAATAGTCTAAGAAACTGTTAGAAAAAACTTTAGAACGGTCTGTCCTTAACTTATTTCTTAAGGGTTAACTGATACTAATGTTTTGTGGCTTACTAATAACCTACCTCTGTACATAAATATTCCATTATGTATGTAACCAACATTTTAGTCTTGCCTGTGACTAAGCCCTACACACCGGAATTCTAGACTAAACTAGTTGGGGGTTAATAGCTAATGAGCATAGGGTGCGACCCTACACAAATCATATGTGGTCTTCTAATCTGAGTCTCTTAGGGTTAACTAAACTTTAAATTTTCCTTGTAAAACCTTTTCAAATGATTTGATCCTTTAAATCATACATATACAAGAAAAATATATCTTTAGCTTTACTCTAAGCTATTTTACCATGTAATATATACTTTACTCAAAATAACATTGACGGGTTTTAATGGGGATTACTTATCCTCTCAAAATAAGTTAAAGTCCTTTTTAACATGAAAACACTTGGGCTATTCTGCCTATTTATATGTTCGAAACCTTTGTAAAGCCTTTAAACAACCCCTCCAAAACCATTTAAGGTAACCCTTTCGAAATCATTAAAAGTACCCCTTACAAAATCATTGAAAATAACTCTTTCGAAAAAATTGGAAGTAACTTTTTCAAAACCATTGAAAGTAACCCTTTCGAAACCAATAAAAGTCTTTCCCTCGAAAGCTTTAAAACATTAGACATCCTTCTTTAAAACCTTTAAAATTGCCTTTTGAAAACATAGGAAAAACCTTTCATTTCAACCTTTTGAAACCCTGGGGAACCACCCTATAACGTCCCGAAAATTTTGAATTTAAAATTTTTTAAATTTAATTTGAGAATTTCAAAAGGGATAAAATATTGATAGATGAGCTTTTAATAGAAATAAAATTGTTAATGTAAGTTATGATAAAATTATAAAATTTAAATCACATAATTATAATCTAACATTTAAACAAATAAACAAATAAACTAAGATAACAAATTTTTATGAAGAAATATAAAACTGTAAAAGAAAACACACACTTTCATAAACCAATATGAAGACATAAGAAAGCAAAACACTTTCAATTAGCAATGTAAACAAATGAAGGACCAGGAAAATAAAGTATGCAAGCCTTAATATAAAAATAAAAATAAAATGTACTTATAATAATCAAGTTAAACATGACATGCTGAAAGTATACAAAGCAACATACTTGCATTAAATGCATTTACTCTTCATAAACAGGATCTGCCAAACAAAGAAAACTTGTACTCGTAAGAATTTAAAGTAAATACTGTTGTAAACATGCTTTCATTTAATGCCATCACTCCTCAGCTACCCTTGAAGGAAGGAGGAAAGCATGGGTTGTACAAAGCCTGTACACAACCTTCTACATCCATTTATACATCCACAACCTCGAGTTCATTCTTTGAACATATTAGCAGAGAACATAAATTAAAAAGAAATAAAAGCAAACATCACCTTATTCAACAAACTGGAGCAAAATTTATTCAACTAAACAAAACAGGGTTCAAGAGTAGATCCAGGAAGATCAAAACTGCAACTTTTAAATACAAAAGTATTCTTTGTTTTCAAATATTTTCCAGGTGAGTAAACTTGTTTTATTTATTTATTTGAAAACTGAGTAAGAATCCCATAGAAAATTTGTATAGTTTCATATGAATTTTATTTATTATTCTGTAAGAATCTTTGTGATTCAGGAGTTTGCTTTATGATCTGCTCTCGCTGTTTTGGGTTTCAGAGTAAAGTAAGTTAGAAAGAAATCAAAGGAACCGTTATACAAACATGTTAAGATTTGTATTTTTAAAACAAAATGAGTTGTTTAAAATTAACTCACAGTTTACTATTTTGTTTTAAGTTTGAAGTGAAAACTTTTGACTGTGCAACCTCGAACCTTAAAGTAAAACAAAGTTTATGATAAATTCAAGTATGATAAATCATTGATTTGATAATATAATTCGAGTAAGTATACAAAAATAGGATTTTTAAACTAAATATGATGATTTTTACTTTGGTATCTTAGGTGCAGTTCATACTTGAACAAGTTTTGCTTTTAAATCGATTCCTGTTAATCAAAGGATTTTTGAATGTTGTAATTTCGCGTGGAGCTAGTTTGATACTCAATAAAGTTAGGAAAAATATTAAAAAAATTGATAATTGCAAGAATTTTGGGTACGAAATCAAATTAGGGTTTAAGAACCCATGTGCGTTCGTGGTCAGAAAACACGGTGCTGCGCCATAAGTAGGCGATCGGACTACGAGACTCCGGTGGGGATAGGAGCATCCGGTCAAGGCGAAGCTTCAGCCAAGATTACGCGGCCTCTAGTGGCCGGAGGTGGGAGGATGAGGCGTTGACAGGGACGAGTGGTGGTTCCAGTTTATGTTACAGGTTGCGAGCTCGAACTCAATTTCGAATTCGAGATGATAAAGGAATTTAGGTGATCGGGGATTGAATTAGGGAGGATTTTTGACTTACTCATTGATGCAGCGACGTCTGAAGATGATCAACGGCGTCGTGCACGTATACGTGCACGAATTGATGACCTGGAAAAATTTGATTGCCTGAAGTGTTTTAGGTTTGTTCTCGTGTGGGTTGTACTCGAAGCTTTACTCGGGGAAAACAGGGCAGAACTCGATAGGACACTCGGGTAGTTTCAGCGTTGTGTCGTGGCTAATTTGGGACTTAAACAAATTTTGTAAAAAAATTTATTACACGGGTAGCATTGGGTTGAAACTCGAAGCAGGGAGCGTTCGAGCTCGGGCGTGACTCGGGGGAGCCTCGGGTTGGCCACCTGAAACAACATATTCAGTTTGAAATTGTCGAAAACTTAAGTTTAAACAATTTTTATAAGCATTCTTTATAAAATGATGATTGTTTGTCAATGGAATGTGAAGTTAATGGTATTGACATAATTTTTTTTTAAATTAATTAAGTTTAAAGATGTTTTAAACTCGTATTTTTAAATAAAGTTTTTTTATGTATTGAACTTAATAAAAAATATTGAGAAGTTAATCAAAGATTCAAATTGTTAACTTAAAAAAAATTAATTTAAAATGGTTAAATAATGATTAAATAATTAATAATAAAATAATTGCCTTGTAAAGGCTGATTAATTTAAAGAAAAATTAGCAAATAAAAGTAATTAAGATGTAGTTAATTAACCATTAAGAGTAAATAAATTAAGACAGTTAATTAAAGATTAAATAGTTAATGAAGCCAGTTTAAAATTCAATAAATTTATAATTAAGTCAAATTTTAAACATTGATTTAAAATAATTAAGGAAGATAATTTTATGGTCAATTCACTTTAATCACGACCACCTTAATCAAAGGTGATTTATTATAAAATCTTATGTATTGAATTGATATTGCTATTGTAATACTGTGATTGCTTTGTGATGGACAGTGATTTTTGTTTGTTCTGTATTGATGTGAAAACCCTGTTGCCTGTAAAACGGCATTTAAACTTCGATGCGACAGGGAATCTGATTTCAGTTGGTTATCCGAAACCCACATCGAACCTGTGAATATTTGTGAACGACATCCACATGTTTTTAAAATTTGACACTCACTATTTGAACTAGCCGGGAAAGGACCTTTGTCTCATATAACCCATTTCGAATATGTGATTCGACGTCATGGATAGCATTTGAAGACCGGTGTTGAAGACCGGGTATTTGCGAGAGTGATAGGATGACCTGTCGAATGACTCTGCACCGAGTTGCTCCGGTATAGAGTTCTCCATATGTGATGGGGAATCCGATCGGGATTGTGGATATCCGGATTGCAAGGACTTCTTTGGAAGTGCCTTCGGTTCTGTTCGAACCCGAAACAGACTTGTATGGATTGTGTGTCTGACATTACAAATTGAGATATATAGCAGATTTCTATCAAATATATTTCTATTGGTGGCGGAGAATTTATTCTCTTAGCTTAACACCCTTTTTTGAGACGTACGAGCTCAGAGGTTATGTCGTTGATGGTTATCAGCGATATATTCCCAATTTGGTAATGTGACATGCTGAGTGTTGCTGTGAAATGATCATTGTTTGATCATTTGTTTGATCACTTATTTTTGTGATCATTTCTATGATCATTTGTTGACCCAAAGCACAGCTTTTGTATAAAGCGTGGCTTTGTGGACGAGACTTCGTCGGACCTCACACCCCGAAATGGTCGAAACAGGAAAGATGCGGCAAGGTTATTGGGGGTAGCACCCCTTAGGGTATGTGCATTTCCTTCTGGATAGAAGTGGTATCATGGTATGGATCCCAGATACTTAACTTATGTTGATATCGCAGATATATATATATATATATATATTACTTTGTGATTTGTTGCTGGGGCCCCGGTTAAAGGTTGGCTACAACCGGGAGATGGCATACTCGTGTCAATAGTTACCCAGTTAGGGGTAACCCGGCCTTGTGTTGGCAGAGATCCGGTTTGGTTCTCGGGAACGTCCTTCCAGAGGCGTTCTCATGTGGCAATGGGAAGTTCCTTGGCCTGACCATTTGTTGGAAATCCAATACCCAATACGTAACCCTGTACGGTTTTAGTTGTAAAACCTACCATGCAACGTGGCGGTAACCTGCCACAAAACATGGTAGCTATAGTAGGCGTAGTTCGGAATGTCTATGCTGGCTAAGATTAATATTCTACTTTTGAAATGATTTCCTCACTATGCACTAGTAATAATATCAAAGAATTTCTTTTCTCGTACCAAGCATATTTAACTATCATAAGAAGAAATCTCCTCCAATTCTGCGTTTGCATTGTGTGTGGCAGGAGGTCTTATGGTAGTTCCATTTTTAAATGCGTCCCGAAAATTCTTTTATAAATCTTGTTTTATTTAAATGCAACTGTTTTTGTTTACTCACACCAGTCCCATGACTGATCCGGAGTTTATTGTTTTCTTTCCTAAACTCTGGGTGCCCATTATTTCCACACGGGCAGCCTAGTAGCAGGTTTCTGTATTTTGGAGGAGCAATATTTTGGAGCACTTACCTTGGAGATATCTTAGGAGCTATTGGAGATTTCAGGTGTTTAGCTTTTGGGAGTTCGTTATCATCTCTCTCATTTGAGGACTTTTGGATATATGTTCACTGTTGTATTATCATGATGTTGTATTTGGAGTTGGTGTATGTATTATATACTCTGTTGTAGTATGGATATTATGTTGATGTTGTAACTGTGTTGATATTTATGATATTGATTCTGTTCCGCTGTTTTATATTCATCTAATTGTTGTTATAAGCTCCGGCGATGCAAATTTAATGTCGTTTATCGGATATCGAGTTTGGGTCGTCACAAAGTGGTATCAGAGCTGTTGGTTGAGTAAGAACTTTAGCTACGGAGTATAACACATTAGATGGCTCATTAGAGATAGGGTGAAGTATACCCTAAAATGAGTATAACCAAGACTGAAACTTTAAATTTTCTTAGTCTATTTCTTTTTACTGCTGATATTCCTTAAGATATCTCGTCTGTATATCTAAATCAATTTTCTTACTAATCTCAGATAGTGAAAATGAGCGGACGCAGAGGAAGTGCTAGGGGTCAAGGCAATGCTGCAGCACCTAATCAAATTCCCCTAGCCGCAGAAGCAGTAATAGATATTCAGCAGCAGCCGGACTTGACTGATTTATATAAGAAGTTCGAAAAGCTTGGTGGCAAACCGTTCACCGGCAAAGAGTCAATTATTGAGGCTCAAGCTTGGGTAAGATCGTGTGAAAAGATTTTTAAAGGGCTAAAACTACAGGATGAGCAGAAAAGACTTATAGCTTCTTGGCAACTCCAAGGAGAAGCTTCAGCTTGGTGGGAAACCATCATTATAGATGAACCCGAGGAAGAATTTACTTGGGATCGTTTTAAGGAAGTGTTTGAGAAACGTTACATGCCGTTGGCGGGAATTTCCAGAATGTATCAAGAATTTCTGGATTTGAAACAAGGAAGTTTGTCGTTTGAAGAATACTTGAATAAATTCAGCGAACTATCTCGGTTTGGTCCGGAATTGCTAAATACACCTCTTAAGAAAAACGAAAGGTTTATCCGTGGAATGAACCAGAAATATCATGAAAGAATGACGGGCCACGTTAAAGAATCTTTTTCGGATTTAGTTGATATGGGTTACAGATACGCTACTCTTGATGTGCAAGAAGCCCCGGAAGAGAAAGGTAATTCAGGTAGTCAAAATTATAAAAAGCGGAAATTTGGAGGCAAGAAGCCTTGGCAAGGCAACGAGAAGAAGAGGAGCATTCAAGAAAGCGCAGCAGAAAATGTCACTTGTTACAACTGCAAAGAGAAGGGCCATTATTCAAATAACTGCCCAAAACCAAAGAAGCAAGCTAAAGAATGTTACAATTGTCATAAGCCGGGACATGTAGTTAAAGATTGCCTAATGATGAAGCCAGCGCAAATGGCAAAAGTTTATACGATAAAGAAGGACCCCTCAACTTCAAAAGCTGATAAAGGGAAAAGTGTTTTGGAAGGTAACCTTACTATTAATGATAGAACTGTTAGAGTTTTATTTGATACAGGAGCTTCACATAGCTTTATCTCCCAACAAACCGTAAATGAATTAGGACTTGAAACTAAATTTGCTAACGATCTTATTTGCGTGAAAAATCCGGTTGGAGGTCCCACAAATCTTTGTTCATATTGTAAGAGAGTTCCTATTTCATATGCCAGCTATAAATTTCCTATCAACCTTTATGTCCTCGAATTTAATGAATTTGAAATCTTACTCGGTATGAACAGGTTATCGAGGTATGAAGCTATATTGGATTGTAATAATCGGACAGTTTTAATTAAAACAAGTTTTGGAAATTTTATTGAAATCTCTTGTGAGGATCCAAGTCCAAGGAGAGATAGATTGATGTATACTTTGGGAAATCTTGAACCCACTTTGCAGTCTATACCTGTTGTTCGGGATTTTTCCGACGTATTTGAAGAAGTGAAATCTTTACCTCCTCACTGAGAAATAGAATTCCGAATTGATCTTGTACCCAATGCTCGTCCTGTTGTTCACGCAAGTCGCAGGATGGCACCCAGGGAAAAGATTGAATTGGTTCATCAAACTGATGAGCTACGAGCAAAAGGATTAATTCGACCCAGTGTTTCTGAATGGGGCTCAGCCGTCGTATTTGTTGCTAAATCAGACGGATCTTTGAGATTGTGTGTAGATTACCGCGATCTAAATAAACAAACTCTCAAAAATAAATTTCCACTGCCGAGAATTGATGATTTATTTGATCAGTTGCACGGCGCTCGTTTCTTTTCTAAAATGGATCTAGCCCAAGGATTCCATCAACTACGAATCGCCGAAGATTGTGTCCATTTGACTGCTTTCAGAGGTCTTGATATGTTCTATGAATGGTTAGTTATGCCTTTCGGGCTAACCAATGCTCCAGCATACTTCGTAGATCTTTTGACTCGTGTGTTTCGGGAAGTTTTGAATAAATTTGTACTTGTATTCATTGATGATATTTTGATCTATTCTAAGACTAAAGAAGAGCATGCCGAACATCTTAAAATCGTATTGGAAATATTGAGGAGAAATGTTCTATATGCAAAATTTTCCAAATGCCACTTCTGGGTCAATGAAGTCAAATTCCTTGGCCATATTGTTAATGAAGAAGGAATTTCGGTAGATCCTAGCAAAATTTCCTCTATTCTTGATTGGAAACAACCCACTACTCCAAGAGAAGTTCGAAGCTTTTTGGGTTTAGCAGGCTATTACCGGAAATTCGTTCAAGATTTTTCTAAGTTGGCTAGCCCATTGACTAAGCTAACAATGAAAAATGCAAAGTTCATTTGGGCTCCAAAATGTGAAGAAGTTTTTCAAGAGTTGAAAAAGAGATTGACCACTACTCCTGTTCTTACTATTGTTAACGGGAACCAAGGCCTATCTGTCTATACTGATGCATGTCGTGAAGGGGTAGGTGCAGTATTAATGTAAAATGGAAAGGTAGTTGCCTACGCGAGTAGACAATTACGTCCGCATGAGAAAAATTACCCAACACATGATTTGGAGCTTTTGGCTGTTGTTTTCGCTTTGAAAATATGGCGACATTATCTTTTGGGTAAGAATCTTTTCACCTTTCTTAACAATTTATGAAACTAACTTAACTAAAGAAATATACTTAATAAACTCTCTTTGTTTTAGGTGAAAAATTCGAATTATTCACCGACCATAAGTCTTTGAAGTATCTCTTTACCAAGAAAGATCTAAATTTGCGACAACAACGTTAGTTGGAATTTCTGGCATTATATGACCTAGATATCCAATATACGCCGGGAAAAGCCAATGTGGTTGCAGAAGCTTTGAGTAGGAGACATGCTGTTCTTGCATATCTTGTTATCACTCCTACTCTCTTTGAGAAGATCGCAAGACAGCAATATGAAGATGAGTTTCTTCGGGGAATTTATAAAAGAATTTGCCAAGGAGAAGACACTAGTTTCGAGATGGATAATAGAGGAGTAATAAGATTAAAAGGCAGGATTTGTGTTCCAGACTTCCCTAATCTGAAACGTGAAGTATTGGACGAATGCCACAAGTCAAAATTCAACATCCATCCAGGAGTCAACAAAATGTATCGTGATGTTAAAAGAACATTCTGGTGGAAGACAATGAAGAGAGACATATCTATTTATGTAAGTCGCTGTGCTACTTGTCAGCAAATAAAAAACGACCAAATGAAAGTGGCCGGTTTACTTCAACCTTTGGAAGTACCGAAATGGAAGTGGGATCAGGTATCGATGGATTTCATCGATGGATTGCCACGAACCAAGAAAGGCAATGAAGCGATTTGGGTTATTGTGGACCGTCTAACCAAAAATGCTCATTTCATTCCAGTTAAATCCACTCGGACTGCAGCAAGCTTGGCCGGCATATATATAAAGGAAATTGTTCGCCTCCATGGTATTCCCAGCAGTATAGTGGGTGATCGTGACCCGATCTTCACTAGTAGATTTTGGGAAGCATTTCAGGACGCATTGGGAACGAAATTAAATTTCAGTACTGCTTATCACCCACAATCTGATGGGCAGACTGAGAGGGTCAACCGAATTTTAGAAGACCTACTGCGTGCTTGTGTGCATGATTTTGGTGGTTCTTGAGAGGACCATTTGCATCTGGTTGAATTCTCTATAATAACAGTTATCAGGCCAGTGTAGAAATGGCTCCTTTCGAAGCTTTATATGGTCGTCCGTGTCGATCACCTACATGCTGGATCGAATCAGGTGATAGACTTATTCTTAGACCGGATATGATAAAAGAAGCCACTGAGAAGGTAGACTTTATTAGAAAGAAGCTATTAACTGCCCAAAGCCGTCAAAAGAGCTATTATGACCGTCGAAGGAGAAATTTGGAATTTCAAGTTGGAGATTCTGTATTTCTGAAAGTATCTCCGATGCGGGGAGTATTGAGATTCGGGAAAACTGGAAAGTTGGCACCGCGTTATATTGGTCCTTTTCCTATTCGGGAAAGGATTGGTTCTCTAGCATATCGAGTGCAGTTACCCAGCTGCTTGTCTGGCGTACATGATGTGTTCCATATTTCTAATCTTCGGAAGTATGTGCACGATCCAGATGATATTATTGAAGAAGCTGCTCAGCAGGATCTTGAAATCACTCCCAACTTGGCAGTTAGAAGGGAACCGATAAAAATTGTGGATCGTGATGAGAAACGATTGAGGAACAAAGTTGTGAAATTGGTCAAAATTCAGTGGAGTGGCGATCCAAAGGACTGTACTTGGGAGACTGAAGATAATATGAAGAAATCGTATCCCAACTGCAGAATAGACATTTCGGCTTAAAAATGTAAGTCATTTCCTTGTTTTTCTGAATTCGTATATTCTCTGTTTGCGTTTCTCTCTCTTTCAATTTCGAGGACGAAATTTTCTTAAGGAGGGGATATTGTAACGCCCGAAAATTTTGAATTTAAAAATTTTTAAATTTAATTTGAGAATTTCAAAAGGGATAAAATATTGATAGATGAGCTTTTAATAGAAATAAAATTGTTAATGTAAGTTATGATAAAATTATAAAATTTAAATCACATAATTATAATCTAACATTTAAACAAATAAACTAAGATAACAAATTTTTATGAAGAAATATAAAACTGTAAAAGAAAACACACACTTTCATAAACCAATATGAAGACATAAGAAAGCAAAACACTTTCAATTAGCAATGTAAACAAATGAAGGACCAGGAAAATAAAGTATTCAAGCCTCAATATAAAAATAAAAATAAAATGTACTTATAATAATCAAGTTAAACATGACATGCTGAAAGTATACAAAGCAACATACTTGCATTAAATGCATTTACTCTTCATAAACAGGATCTGCCAAACAAAGCAAACTTGTACTCGCAAGAATTTAAAGTAAATACTGCTGTAAACATGCTTTCATTTAATTCCATCACTCCTCAGCCACCCTTGAAGGAAGGAGGAAAGCATGGGTTGTACAAAGCCTGTACACAACCTTCTACATCCATTTATACATCCACAACCTCGAGTTCATTCTTTGAACATATTAGCAGAGAACATAAATTAAAAAGAAATAAAAGCAAACATCACCTTATTCAACAAACTGGAGCAAAATTTATTCAACTTAAACAAAACAGGGTTCAAGAGTAGATCCAGGAAGATCAAAACTGCAACTTTTAAATACAAAACTATTCTCTGTTTTCAAATATTTGCCAGGTGAGTAAACTTGTTTTATTTATTTATTTGAAAACTGAGTAAGAATCCCATAGAAAATTTGTGTAGTTGCATATGAATTTTATTTATTATTCTGTAAGAATCTTTGTGATTCAGGAGTTTGCTTTATGATCTGCTCTCCCTGTTTTGGGTTTCAGAGTAAAGTAAGTTAGAAAGAAATCAAAGGAACCTTTGTACAAACATGTTAAGATTTGGATTTTTAAAACGAAATGAGTTGTTTAAAATTAACTCACAGTTTACTATTTTGTTTTAAGTTTGAAGTGAAAACTTTTGACTGTGCAACCTCAAACCTTAAAGTAAAACAAAGTTTATGATAAATTCAAGTATGATAAATCATTGATTTGATAATATAATTCGAGTAAGTATACAAAAATAGGATTTTTAAACTAAATATGATGATTTTTACTTTGTTATCTTAGGTGCAGTTCATACTTGAACAAGTTTTGCTTTTAAATCGATTCCTGTTAATCAAAGGATTTTTGAATGTTGTAATTTCGCGTGGAGCTAGTTTGATACTCAATAAAGTTAGGAAAAATATTAAAAAAATTGATAATTGCAAGAATTTTGGGTACGAAATCAAATTAGGGTTTAAGAACCCATGTGCGTTCGTGGTCAGAAAACACGGTGCTGCGCCATAAGTAGGCGATCAGACTTCGAGACTCCGGTGGGGATAGGAGCATCCGGTCAAGGCGAAGCTTCAGCCGAGATTACGCGGCCTCTAGTGGCAGGAGGTGGGAGGATGAGGCGTTGACAGGGACGAGTGGTGGTTCCAGTTTATGTTACAGGTTGCGAGCTCGAACTCAATTTCGAATTCGAGATGATAAAGGAATTTAGGTGATCGGGGATTGAATTAGGGAGGATTTTTGACTTACTCATTGATGCAGCGATGCCTGAAGATGATCAACGATGTCGTGCACGTATACGTGCACGAATTGATGACCTGGAAAAATTTGATTGCCTGAAGTGTTTTAGGTTTGTTCTCGTGTGGGTTGTACTCGAAGCTTTACTCGGGGAAAACAGGGCAGAACTCGATAGGACACTCGGGTAGTTTCAGCGTTGTGTCGTGGCTAATTTGGGACTTAAACAAATTTTGTAAAAAAATTTATTACACGGGTAGCATTGGGTTGAAAATCGAAGCAGGGAGCGTTCGAGCTCGGGCGTGACTCGGGGGAGCCTCGGGTTGGCCACCTGAAACAACATATTCAGTTTGAAATTGTCGAAAACTTAAGTTTAAACAATTTTTATAAGCATTCTTTATAAAATGATGATTGTTTGTCAATGGAATGTGAAGTTAATGGTATTGACATAATTTTTTTTTTAAATTAATTAAGTTTAAAGATGTTTTAAACTCGTATTTTTAAATAATTTTTTTTTTATGTATTGAGCTTAATAAAAAAAATTGAGAAGTTAATCAAAGATTCAAATTGTTAACTTAAAAACAAATTAATTTAAAATGGTTAAATAATGATTAAATAATTAATAATAAAAAAATTGCCTTGTAAAGGCTGATTAATTTAAAGAAAAATTAGCAAATAAAAGTAATTAAGATGTAGTTAATTAACCATTAAGAGTAAATAAATTAAGATAGTTAATTAAAGATTAAATAGTTAATGAAGCCAGTTTAAAATTCAATAAATTTATAATTAAGTCAAAATTTAAACATTGATTTAAAATAATTAAGGAAGATAATTTTATGGTCAATTCACTTTAATCACGACCACCTTAATCAAAGGTGATTTATTATCAAATCTTATGTATTGAATTGATATTGCTATTGTAATACTGTGATTGCTTTGTGATGAACATTGATTTTTGTTTGTTCTATATTGATGTGAAAACCCTGTTGCCCGTAAAACGGCATTTAAACTTCGATGCGACAGGGAATCGGATTTCAGTTGGTTATCCGAAACCCACATCGAACCTGTGAATATTTGTGAATGACATCCACATGTTTTTAAAATTTGACACTCACTATTCGAACTAGCCGGGAAAGGACCTTTGTGTCATATAACCCATTTCGAATATGTGATTCGACGTCATGGATAGAATTTGAAGACCGGTGTGGAAGACCGGGTATTTGCGAGAGTGATAGGATGACTTGTCGAATGACTCTGCACCGAGTTGCTCCGGTATAGAGTTCTCCATATGTGATGGGGAATCCGATCGGGATTGTGGATATCTGGATTGCAAGGACTTCTTTGGAAGTGCCTTCGGTTCTGTTCGAACCCGGAACAGACTTGTATGGATTGTGTGTCTGACATTACAAATTGAGTTATAAAGCAGATTTCTTTCAAATATATTTTTGTTGGTGGCGGAGAATTTATTCTCTTAGCTTAACACCCTTCTCTGAGACGTACGAGCTCAAAGGTTATGTAGTTGATGGTTATCAGCGATATATTCCCAATTTGGTAATGTGACATGCTGAGTGTTGCTGTGAAATGATCATTGTTTGATCATTTGTGATATGATCATTTGTTTGATCACTTATCTTTGTGATCATTTCTATGATCATTTGTTGACCCAAAGCACAGCTTTTGTATAAAGCGTGGCTTTGTGGATGAAACTTCGTCGGACCTCACACCCCGAAATGGTCGAAACAGGAAAGATGCGGCAAGGTTATTGGGGGTAGCACCCCTTAGGGTATGTGCATTTCCTTCTGAATAGAAGTGGTATCATGGTATGGAGCCCAGATACTTAACTTATGTTGATATCGCAGATATATATATATTACTTTGTGATTTGTTGCTGGGGCCCCGGTTAAAGGTTGGCTACAACCGGGAGATGGCATACTCGTGTCAGTAGTTACCAGTTAGGGGTAACCCGGCCTTGTGTTGGCAGAGATCCGGTTTGGTTCTCGAGAACGTCCTTCCAGAGGCGTTCTCATGTGGCAATGGGAAGTTCCTTGGCCTGACCATTTGTTGGAAATCCAATACCCAATACGTAACCCTGTACGGTTTTAGTTGTAAAACCTACCATGCAGCGTGGCGGTAACCTGCCACAAAACATGGTAGCTATAGTAGGCATTGTTCGGAATGTCTATGCTGGCTAAGATTAATATTCTACTTTTGAAATGCTTTCCTCACTATGCACTAGTAATAATATCAAAGAATTTCTTTTCTCGTACCAAGCATATTTAACTATCATAAGAAGAAATCTCCTCCAATTCTGCGTTTGCATTGTGTGTGTGGCGGGAGGTCTTATGGTAGTTCCATTTTTAAAAGCATCCCGAAAATTCTTTTATAAATCTTGTTTTATTTAAATGCAACTGTTTTTGTTTACTCACACCAGTCCCATGACTGATCCGGAGTTTATTGTTTTCTTTCCTAAACTCTGGGTGCCCATTATTTCCACACGGGCAGCCTAGTAGCAGGTTTCTGTATTTTGGAGGAGCAATATTTTGGAGCTCTTACCTTGGAGATATCTTAGGAGCTATTGGAGATTTCAGGTGTTTAGCTTTTGGGAGTTCGTTATCATCTCTCTCATTTAAGGACTTTTGGATATATGTTCACTGTTGTATTATCATGATGTTGTATTTGGAGTTGGTGTATGTATTATATACTCTGTTGTAGTATGGATATTATGTTGATGTTGTAACTGTGTTGATATTTATGATATTGATTCTATTCCGCTGTTTTATATTAATCTAATTGTTGTTATAAGCTCCGGCGATGCAAATTTGATGTCGTTTATCGGACATCGAGTTTGGGTCGTCACACACCCCTTTCGAAACTATTCATAATTTTTTTTTGAAAGCATCAAAACTCAACTCTTTCGAAAGCTCTTGGGTTCAATTTAAAACCTATGGAAATACTTTTGAAACCATTTAAACTTATCTCTTTCGAAACCATTCGGATTATGCCTTCAAGTAGAGCAAAATGATCAGAGACTCAATAAAGTCAAAAGCATTCTTTTCGAAACCTTTCCTAGGTAAATAAGTGATGGTGTCAAAACCATCCCCCCGAAAGCATTAGAGAGGTGGTTAATTTTTTAGAAAACAAAACAACCCCTTCGCAACCATCTGGATCAAAAGCGGCAGCTAAAGGGTTCGACTCAGTCGAAAGCAGTCATTTAAAACAAAAGCGCAATTCAATCAAAACCATTTCCTTTTAAACCATTTGACATAGTCGAAAGCTAACAAAGTCGAAAGCATCTTAGTTGAAAGCAAACAGGTGCATTTTCTTTCAAAATCAAAGCAAAGCCTCAACCCCTTCGAAACCTCAGTTTCGACCCTATACCTTCCACCTATGTCCAATTCACTACGTACTGGTTGCTTGATACCATGTGCATTGGTTTTGACTGTGTCGGAGGCGAAGGCCTGGATGTGGAACCTGGTGCCGAAAGTATCGATACAATGAAAAACATGTTTATTTGTACTTTTAAACTATTCTTTTGTACTTGACCAGCCTTGTTTGTCTAAATCTGATTGGTTGCAAGTTTCTCTTTTCAAAAGTGTTGTCGACTTTCCAGATTTAACAATTTAAACTTATTTACAAAAATCCCCTTCTCCTTCTTTAATTATATAAAACATTTAAGTCTCATATATTAAATAATTTTATATAACCATTAAAACACTTAGGGAAAATGTGCAAAAATTCTAGAATATCATCTTTTATACGTTTTCTAACATATATAAATTTCAGACCTGAACAAATAATTATTTACCTATAAATAACTTATAACCCAAAATACCATTTTCTTTACTAGAAAATCCATAGAAATTCTACGTAAATTCAGAAAAATCTAAAAATTGAAATCCATCTCCGAAATATTAATTTTTGTCTATATAAAAATTCACAAGGCATTTGGATGTCATTTAATAGGATTTTCACCTTAAAACCTATCATTAGATCAATATGAATATGCATAAATTATCTATAAGTATATATAATCATTCCATCGTTCAAAAACATGGCCAATCTATGCAAAATACTTCGGAATTCATTATAAAATCGAAACAATAAAACAAATATGAGATGAAAACATTATTCACCTTAGCTTTAGAGATTAAGGAGCTTAAGATTTGAGTGGATTTGGTTTGAATTAGCTTTTTTTAATCTTCTTCCCTTTTTCCTAGTTAATGGTGTAGGTCTTATGTTTTAAAAAATATATCGAGAAATGAAAATGAACGTTTATATATACATGGCCTGAGGGAATAAATATAGGAATGGCCTCTTTCTTATTTTACCACTCCTATATTTCATTTTAAACCTTCTTTTAATTCTTTAGATAAATGGCCCGACTACCCTTTAATTAAATCAAATCCCAATCTCCTAATCAACATATATTTCATTTAATTTAACTAATTAAATATCCTAAATAATATTACAAAAAATTTAGGGTGTTATAGAAGCCTACACTGAGTTGATGTTAGGATAGTTTTTGAATGTTTGTATGAATTATGCATGCGTTGTTTGTGATGTAGTAGCCTAGTGTGTATATGTCGTATAGGTTTCATGAATTATATATACGCCATTTTTAAGTTATTCATTAAGTGTTAATTTTAGGGATGAAATCCTTTTAAGCAAGGAGAGTGTAATGACCCGTAAATTAATTACTTTAAAATATGGTTGCTTAATATATTTTTAAATAATTAATAAATGTTTTTTATAACTCAAATAAAAACTCTTTTAAATAATAACTAGTGATGTGTAATGGTTTCCAAAATTTGTATGCAAAAATATTTAGCTCGAAGGAAAATCAAAAATGTGACCGGAAACCGTTTTCTGAATTTTCGACTTTCCGTCGTCTAAAAGTTATTGGGAACATTATGCTCTAGTGTAAACAATTTCACATTCATTTATAAATAAGATAGCACATTTTAGAAGTATAAATATATACTTAGGTTTAGGAAATTATGATGTGACTTTTTTTGAAAATTAAAATAAGAGAAAAATGTTTAAATGGAAGATTTCGTAACAAAACATGTTTAAACATAAGGTACAAATGCATTTATGGCATGCTGGCTCAATTTCTCATCAAGGGGACAAGGAAATTTCGAAAAATTTGGTGGGAAGACATGGGTAAGGTGAAATAGTGAGGTAGCGCGATGTTATGGCGGGTAAAGTACATAGGGGTAATAATTTATTTGGTTCATTTTATATAAAAGCAAATTTCCTAATTCTTTTTTCTCATTGTCTCATTTCTATTTTCATTTTCAAACCTCTATTCAAGTTCTCATTAAAACTTTAATGGCATCTAAGAGTTCTTAAATTTAAAAATCCATTCTTATTTTCATTTTTTTCTTAAGTAGAAATCCGTAAAATATCCTCTTTCTATTCTAAATCACTTAATCGCTCAAAACAAGTCTATGCACATCCATATTCATCTAGATTAAGCACTAACCCTCCTAGGACGAACCATTTTGGCATTTCAAAATATCCAAAAATCCAATTTTCCAAGTTAGAAGTAAAGATATCAGCCGTATTCAAGTTCTTGTGGAAGGTAGAGATGAATTTGCAACATTTTGTGAGTAAAAATCTCATCTTTCAAAATCTTGATTTTTTGAACTTAAATATTGTTCATGTATTTTTTGTTAGTGGCTTGTTGTGTTTGTATTACCATGTGATGTATGTTGGATTGGGTTATACCTTGAAAAGTTGTCACCTTGTTTGTTTAGCAACCAAGTTAGTAAGCAGTTTTTGGATGTTAGTAGTAAAAGTTTGTCATATTTTTAATGATTGTCCTCTACATATTATAGAATAGGTTAGCAGTTGGTATTATTGTTTTGCTTATGTTATATGATGTATGGATGAAAGTAAAGTGACATGAAATTAGTTGTCGAAGTGTCCATATAGCGACTATCACTCTATCGCCACTTTCAACAAACATATCCTTCTTAAAAAAAATTGATTTATTTCTCGAGCTTGGGTTTACTTTTATAAGTTAATAAAGTAGTTAAATAAGGTTGATTTCAAATTTAATTAATTATTTTAATAAATATCTTTAAATATAATTAATTAATTAATAAGGGTTAAGGTTAATTAATTAATTTTTTAATTATGGGTTTAAATTTAATTAATTAACTTATTAATGATGTGTTTATATTGATTAATTAATTAGTTAATGATAATTAAAATTAATTAATCATTTTGTCTGATGATGTTTAAGGTTAACTAATTATTTAACAAAGGTGGATTAAAGTTAGTTAATCATTTTAAATAATGGTATTTAAAATTAATTAATCATTTTTAATTAATTACATTTAAAGTTAATCAATTAGTTTAAATGTAATTAATATTTTTCATTAATGATATTTTAAATTAATCAATTCTTGTTAATAAATGATGTTTTAATATTAATTAATCAACTTAATTAATGGGATTTAAAATTAATTAATTAGTTTAATTAATGATATTTTAAGTGATTAACCCTTTTGGGTATTTAAAGTTAATTAATCAAATTATTAACGAAGTCTAAAGATAATTAATCACTCTTATTAATGATAGTTAAAGACCATTAATAATTTTAATAATAACGCTTTTGGTTATTAAATCCTTTTATAATAGTATTTTAAAGTTACTAAGCCATTTTTATAAAGATGTTTAAAGTGAAAACCTGCAATGAGAAGCCCAAGCATGAATTAAGTTTAAATGGTAAAATTTCAATTCAGTTATGGGAAAGAAGTTTCCGTAAACGTATCGCATATATGAAAAGAATTTAGTCATGCTTTGGACATTAAATATGAAAACATGTCACTATCTCGAAAGTTAAAAGGTCATTAAGGCAATGTCTAGCGGTAACACCACCTTCACTTTACCAACTTCATTTTTGACCACGAAATAGTACATGTTTGAAATCGACGAGTAGTGGTAGGAATATGAGATTTATTGTGCATATACGATCGGTTTTTTCCCCCGACAGTTGGTTATTTAACTATCGATTGAACTTTTTTCAATTGTGTATCATCAATTTAATACGATTTGTTGCTCATTTGAGCTTTGTTTTCCTTTGTCTAAAATGACTAAATCTAGAAAATGAGTAGGGGCCAGGTTATGTGGGGTTGCTCCCATTAGTATATATTAATATCTACTCTAGGTTGGTTTCGGTTATTTGTGCACTAAGATGTTAAAATACTCGGATTCCTGGTAAGATTGGCGGGGTCAGGCTTGGAGTTCCCGAGAGGTGTTGCAAGAAGGTGACCCTCTTAAGTATATTTACTAAAGGAATACTTTCAAAAAAAAGGGGGAGCACTCTCCTAGTCATTGTTGGTAATTTCCTTCCCTTATTGATTCAAATCTTTGAATTTATTTTACTTAATTGTATCGGGAAGTGTATAGCACTCTTCGCGTTGTTAATTATTTGTATCAATTTTTTTGTACATTTAGTTGTTGTTTTTATGAGACGAAACCCGTTCCGCGTTTGGCAGCATGGTCTCACATGCTATTGTTTAATTACACTTATTGTTTAGATTTTTACTCATACCGGACAAATCGTTTGATCCGAGTTGTTTGTTTTCCCTAAACTCTTGGGTACTCGTTTATATTTGAGTAGTTCATAAGTAATAGGTCTGTTATGTGCTCTTTTGAAAACTACGTCCAAGCAGTAGGCTTATTATATCTACTTAGCTATCTATTTTGCTGTTTGTTAATTAGTATAAGTGTATTTTGTCTTAGTATATGTAAAGGCAAGTTGTTATAACTGCCTAAGCTGATTGTACTACTTTTGTGAATCTCTGATAACTCCAAGTTAGGGAGTAACCTTATGTACTATTTTATTGTTATGTTCTATTTAACAGCTTCGTTGTGATATTTTACGTTCTATTCTTTATTTTTACCATATAACATTTCATCTTTCAGATGATTGGGCAATGTCACACAACTATCGCGGATGTATTAAGTGTCGTTCTCGAGGATCTGAAAGGTGGGCTGTCGCACCAAGAATACTAAACGATGGAAGTATATAAGATACACGAATACATCTTAGAGAATCTAGGTCGTCTTCTAAAAGCTCTAAAGAATCCAGCTAAACCTGGAAATATGCTCGGTCTGACCTGAGCATTATAGGAAAACAACGCCTAGTTCAGTTTGGTTAAACTAGCATGAGAAACTTAAATCATAAGGAATTTTATTTATTATAACTTGTAAAATCCTTTAAAATTAAAGGTATCTTGTATGACCATGCCGCATATAAATAGGAACAGGTTTTTACCTTACGATAACCAAAACCTTATATAAGAAAATCAAGTGATATTATAATAATGTCTAAGGGTGAAAATAATAATAATAATAATCAAGTAGCCGTTATTCTCGTGAGTGTACATCACAACAATACTAGGTATCTAGTTAAAAAATGATAAGGCACATTTGCTAATTGTTTATGATTTCCATAGAGGCGCCCTTAGTACTTTGAGAAACGGTCTTCCTGCATAAGAATCAGAGATGTCGTTCTGAAGCAGCACACATCCCTAGTGATGTAACATAGGAAATACGTAGCTGGTCTTGCTAAGACCGAGTGCATCGCCCCATGTATGCATAACAACTATAGGTAATGTCTAGGTGGATACAACTACACCCTATGGGTTTGCCAACCTTATTGGCTATGCCTTTTATTTATGGTTTTAGTAATTTCCGTTGGTGAGGCTACGTCCGGCATTCCGACTCATGCACCATCATCAAAACAAATCATGGAATCCCCTATGGATTCCAATACCCCAATGGGTCTTGGAATCCAACTTGGATTCACACATCTCAAATAGATCTTGGAATCACACATGGATTCCCATAACCCCAACGGGTTCAGAAGCACACATGGATTTCAACATCTTAACATATCACGAAACTCCTCCATAGAACCATATACAGTTTCGGAGTGGTTACAGTTTTCAAGTCATCTCTTGGAGTACACTCTTCCACTTCCCGGGCACTCTACAAACGAATTGTCGATTTTCCAAAATGCTCAATACCGGTTCTTTAGGAAATAATCGGACAATACATAAGAGCGGGTTCACTCCCTAACCGTTTAAGTGGATGAATCTCCTTATCATTTGTCCTAGAAGAACAAAATGTGTATATACGTACAATATAGCACCATCGACGGTAACTGTACCATATAATTCTCGTATTTCCCTTAGATGTTTCCAGAGTTAAAATCCTTTGATGCTAAGTAGGAATATTTCCATACCACCAAAATTAAGAAGGATTACATATTTAGGCCAAAACTTGGTAGTGGTTACTTAGCTATAAAATAAACAAAAATTCAAAACCAAGATCACATTTCCTATAGAAGTCACCTAGCCTCTTAGATTAATCTTCCATTAATTTAAAATCATCTTTCAAATATTTATTAAAATATTCATATACTTATCTCACCAGTATAAGTATGTTCAGAACCCATTTTTTTCAAAAATATTTGAAAACATCTAAAATAGGTATGGAAAGCATCATTCCATATAAAACATGGATCGCAGTTTACTCAGTGGTTACGTCACTATCCCCACAGATCCATAATAAAATGTAGATAATCCCTACCCCTCAAATTACACCATGAAATCAACCATTTCTTTCCAAATTCTTTATTTTATAAATATCTCCAAATCTATTTACAAAGCTTCTTTATAAATCTCCAATCTATTTGTAAAACATTCTTTATAATTTTCAAAGTTTAAGTTAAGAAAAATACTCTGTTATAAACCTTAAATCATTATAAAACTTCCCCTTTTAGTTCTCTAAAACCCATTTAGATTTCCTTTCATGAATCATTAAAATCCAAATTATTTTACCAATTCCAAAATTTCTTTCTAATTTATAAACCTTTTTTTATAAATTGTTTGGTTTAAATAAAACCCCTATTAAAATCTTTCATTTAACAAACCTTTATAAGAACCTTTCCATTTTAGACGATTCACTTTAAAATAAATGGTTTATTATTCTTAACCCTCTTCTTATAACACCATTTATTATACAAAAGCCCTTTTATTTAACTATCTTTAAACCTCATTTAAACGATATCTTTATAATAACACTATTAATATATTGAATTAATTTTAACCAACGTTATAATATATTAACATAAAAATATAATGCAATATAATTAAATAATCAAATAAAATTAACTTACAACAATAATTAACTTTGAAATCGAATTATTATAAATAACTTTAATTAAATAATTAATTAACTTTAGACAAATAATTACAATATAATTAAACATTTGTAAAACAATAATTAAATAACTCAAAAAAATATTCTTAATTAACTTTATGAAATACTTTAAAGAATCGTAAAATAATTAACCTTTTAGTATCATTAAAAAATAATAAATTATCCTTTAATACATTATTAATAAATAATACTCATCCTTTAAATCTTATTAATATACAATAATTATTTTTAACACCTTATTAATAAATATTCTTAAATAACTTTGATTCAATAATTAACTTCCAAATTTGAGAGAGAGGCTTCGTGACCGCTATGGTACTTAAATAAGCTACTATTTAATTTAATAAACTATCCAAGTTAATTAATGTTATTTACTTAATCAAGAATTATGTAAATCAATCAACAATTATCCATCAGGGTTTAACACAACACCTATTTCATAATGGTTAAATTGGCATACCAATTTACATCATATGATTAGATGTCCAAATATATAAAGTAGCAGAATGAGGATTTGTACTGCTAACGGATGTCAATTTACACTACGCGTTTAAATGAGTAGAACAATGATTTATTCTGCCAAATAAAGTGCCCAAATAAATACGATTAATGGAACGGTGTTTTATTCCGCTAAACCGGCGCCACTACTGAAATACATTTAACTAACTACGTAATTAACTAAATTAACATAATTATATCCGGTGGGTATTTATTTATCATAAAATTATATTATATCCAAACAACCAACAATTTATACTATAGCATAATACCTGTCAACACGAGTCCAACGCAAAAAGAATCGGGCTAAAGGATTTAAAACGAGATAGTATCACGTTTTAAGAATTCATATATTTAATTTTTAAAACAACTAACTTTTTTAGTTACTCACAACAATGCTTTTGGGCCCAAAGCCCACTTTTCCAAACCCCTAAACTTGCCTACAATAGGATCATCTTCCCCAAAATTCCTCACTCCCTCTTCCAGTAACCTTCATTGTCTACGGATACAAGTGCATATGCATGCACCATATAAGTGGCCAACGTCCAAATCACCTCTACCTCATCACACTGCACCCTCGCTTGGACCTACGGCCTCCCCTCCCCCGATGATCCAACCGAGAACCCAAATAAAAGAAATTGCGTACAGGGAAAAATTAGTGCGACACTTTTATGCACCAAACTCCAACGAATTTCGCAATTACGTAGCACTCTCCAAGCCCAACAACATGCCACTTTTCGATTTTCCTATCGATGCTTCTAGCTTCGACGATCGCCAAACCTAGTTATGAACGACCGCTAATCATCTAGAATCGAGTCGTAACTTCACCAAAAATCATACGTCGCCGTACGATCCCAAAGACTCATGCAGCATCGATCGATTCAAAATGAATTGAGAGAATAATATTTTTTAAGTTTAAGAATTTTTTAAGTTTAAGAACATATTCACTCCCTTACTGATATTTGATGATTACTTGGTCGTTATGTAACGACCCACATTTTTTGTTATTGTAAATTATTAAATTTAATGTAATTATTGGATAAATAAGGGCAGAAATAAAATTTAATGATTTATTAACATCAATTTATTAGATAATTAAATTGTTTACAATTTAATATTGGAAATTATTTGAATAATTTAATTTTGGATCTATGGTGATTCAAAATGATATCCAAAATTTTATTAAATTTTATTTAAATATGAGTAAGATAGTTAACATTTAAATTTGGATTTTATGTGGAAAATTAAAAATTGAATTTTATACTTTAAATTAACGAGTAAAAAATAGCCATTTTGGCGACTGTCTCGAATTCCGACGAAACCAGTTTCATCGGATCCGTAATAGTGAATTATTGCAGGATTTCAAGTTTCATAACGATCGGACTTGTCATTTGGCCGTGTAAGCTTAAAACGCGTAGAAATTGATTTAAAGGAATACGACAAATAAATTGACTTTGAAAAGCTATCTTCCATATACAATCGAATTAGGCCTTGAAACTTGTTCCATTGCGTTTGGAATGGGGGTAAAACATTATAAACGCCTAGCGGCATGTCTTGATTGGAGGTTGGAAGATTTTGGACCTAACTATATAAATATGCACACAAATCGAGACAGTATTATTATTATTTTAATTTCTGAAACCCTAGCCGTCACTTTCTTTAATGGCTGAAAATTCACCAACTTCTTTCCTCTTTATCTCTCAATCCGTTCAATGAAATCGAAATATTCCAAAAGAAAAATTGTAGATCTCGACGAGCTCTTCAAATCCATATGGTTGATTGCTGCTAATACGTTATGGATTCACCGGGATCTCAATCCAAAGTCGCGACGGTTTTCGCATGTTTCGTGGCAAACGAAGGCAGTTGGATGGAAGGCGTTAGCGGTGGAGGTGGAGTGGATCGATGCGCTCAATATAGTGACCTTAGATCATGGTCCGGTCATTGGAATTGAGGTGCGCCTGGAAGTTTTTTTGCATGATGATGGGTCTCGGCATGTACATAAGGAAGAAAGAGGGAGGTACATTTTTTTATTTATTAAATAATTATTTAATTTTAATTTCAAATGTTCTAGCGCACGTAACTTTTTCATACGAGCTCGGATTCACACGCGGTTTTCTTCGTTACGTTCGTATTGAAATTCCAGACATTATGTAACTAGTTTGGCTGCATTCTAAGACTGTTCAAATTTGGGCCTTTATTTGGATTTTAAATCGTCAATAAATCAAAGGTGAGTGTTTTTACGTTCACAATTGACTAAAATAAAATCTTGTTATTTAAATTTATATTCTGATGTGATATGAAATTTATTGGCTGTTGTTTGGTAGGTTTAATTATCATTTATAATGATATATGAATTAATTGATAGAACTTAAATTGACCGTTAAAATAAATTTAATTTAATTGGCAGTATTACACTCGATATTGATAATTATAAAATTGTTGTGAATTATATTGACTATATGATGATTGGTTGTGATGGATACTATTGGTTGTTAATTTGGATGTTTATTTATTTTGATACTTCATGTTATCATCCCGCATATAATTTATAGTAAATAAGACTGTAATTGAATTATTTCGAATAAACTAAGAAATAGGTTGAAATTATATATATATATATATATCCTTGAAATTAAATTGAAATAATTATCCACTTGGTCATAGGTTAGAAAATTATATACGGACATTGGGTAGGTAAAATTAAATGATTTTAAAAGAGTTTGAAATTATCTAAATGAATTGATTTTAAGGATGAAATCCAATTTATGGAAATTGAATTATTTTGAATTGAAGCTCGAGATGTTGGAATTTAAACTTGATCAACGAAACTGTTGAATTAATCGAAGTTTAGATTTTAAGTTAAATTTGAAATACGGCATTAATTTTCAAAAGTTGATTTGTTTTAAAAGATTGGTCTTTTATTCGAACTTTGAATATTTCTAAGAAAATTAATATGAAGTGATATTTCAAATGTGAGTTTGGAATTGAAATTTGGATTTAAAAATTTGTATTGGAAGTAAACTCGATTTAATTGTTTAAATCGATATTTCGAAATTGAATTTGGAATTGGAACTGAAATTTGAAACTAATTTGAAATTGAATTAGAATTGGAAATTAATTTGAAATTGAGATTTAAATTAATTTGGAAACGAAAATTTAAAGTGAAAGAAATTTGTGAATGGAAATCGAAATTTACGTGGAATCGAAATTTATTCGAGATGAAATCGGAATTGAATTAATTAAAACGAAATGGAATTTGGAATTGAGTTGGGTAGGAAATTGGAAGTTGACCGGTTTGACTTTGGAATTATTATTTTTAAAAATGAATGTTTTAGTATAAATGATTTAAAATCTATATTCTTTAAATATTCAAATTATTTTGATTTTTTAACTATTTTACTATATGTACCATTTTTATATTTAAATTATTTTCGATTAAACTATTTAAACATTTTCTATTAAACTATTTTTAAAGCTATTTTCTAAAATTCAAACTGGTCAAAGGGTAAATTGTTTATATTTAAATCTTGGATTTAAATGCGGATCGGATTAAAGGGAATTATAACCAAAACTATAATTCGAATCAAGTTTTGAAGTGAAATCGATGTATCGAGTTGAGTTGATATTTCTGAGTAAATACGATGATTTCGAAATAGACATGATTTTTGAGTAAATATGATGATTTCGAAATGAATTTGATTTTGAAACGAATTATGATATTTTAACATCAAATATGAATTGTTTTCGAAATGTAAAAGTACCAACCGGTGTGTAAAATGACGATTGGTTGTTAAATAGACCGGGGACTCTTATTGAAATACTCTCTTTCAATATTGGAACCACTTTGACAACCGTGTACGCGGTGAATGATATCAGAATGTAGTGGTTGAATTGGCGACGTTTACTGGAATGAAGTAAGAGAACGATGATGGATAGCCTTGACATTCATGTCATAACCAAAATGACTAAAACAGGAGCCTATGTTTGGCCATTGAGGTTAGCTACCTCTAGCGAAGTTGATCCCTCATATTACTATTGTGGTTTCGGATTCGATGGGTGCACCTTATTTGTCGTTTGGATTGATTGTCGCGGTCGGCCATGGATGGGTTACGACCATCCAGAAAGGGTAAACTGGTAGAATCCTACCTTGGGCATTGCCTCATGTGTCTTGTCATATTTATCCCTATACGAGCCCATTACGACTATGGTTTAAAACTGTAAAAATGTGTTAAGGCGGATCAATGTAAAGCTTTAATGCTATTTTGATATTTATTTTACTGATAGACATTATATATTATAACATATATTATTATATATAAATAGTTTAACGGATCCTTAGGAGATGGAAAATCCCATAACATCTCTAAAGTTATTGCACTCATATTTGTGATATTGATTTGGCTGACATAAGAGTATTTTAGTCCTGACTCGATTGTTTTATTTTTTCATTACGCTCGGATCAGTCCTGAGTTTTTCAGCGTACAGAAGACTGCTCTCTGAGGGACGAAGACGGAGTTTGGTATGCTACTATTATTATCCGCTACATTATGCTATTCTGCTGTATTGATTATTTATCCCTGATGTATAGATATAACTCTGATAAATGTGTACAGACTATAATCGGATGTATAGTAAACAACTTTTGAATTATTTATTTGATTATTATATCGTTTCTACTGTGAGATTCCGTGTTTGTTTTCTTCTTCTCTTCTTATCTTTTTATTCAACCTCATTGATTATCTATGTTTCAAATTTTTTAAGTCGGACATGTGTTGATTATTATCGATTTAACCCTTTCGAAACTGGGTCGTCACAGTTGGTATCAGAGCGAAGGTTTAGCGATAACCTTGGCTTTGTGGTGTTTGACTCATCAGGGATAGGGTAGTAATACCCTAGAATGAGTCTGTTTGAGAGTATATATATGAGAGAGCATACTTGTTAGTGTTATAAAATGTTTTATATTGTGTTTACTTGTCCATTGAGTTGTTTATAAATTCTGGTCGATGTGCGGGACGCCGTGTTATTGATAGGGGTTTCTAAACACTTAAACAAGGCAAGTCGACATAATATTATTTTAAAAATCGGGTAAATGAAATAATTTTTACTAAACTATATTCTATATATAAAATGGTAATTTTTAATGAAATTGTTGTTGATAACATTTAATTATCATCAATTATCGATTGAATTAAAATAAAACGAATTCTTAATGAATTTTATTTTATGAAGCGGTGATAATTAAATTGGATTGAAATATAATTGTAATGACAATTGGTAAAATGACCAAGTTGTAAATTAATGGAATATTTTGATAATAAGTTAAGGAAATTTGTATAAGTATATTTATATTACAGCTTATATATAGAATGATTTTAAAAATTGAGAATTTTAGAATTTAAACCTTTTGTTTTCAAAGTTTGTTTTTCAAAGCCTTAAAATTTAATAAATAGTATTATTTGAAGGTGTTTTAACTAGAAAAAATATTTTGAAAGGATTTTCGAAGAAATAAAAGCATTAAACTCGCTTGGTCGTTGGAAAATAAATCTGGGGATGACTGCAGCATCGCCAGTGTTAATTTTCGAGTTTCTGGGTGAAGATTTCTACCAAAAAGAATTTTTTTAGATTAAAAAAAGTTTTGACTGTGATAAATATTCTAAGTATGATTTAATAAATTTGTGAAAATATTTCTGAACTTATAATTGGAAATAGTGTATAAGGACTGAGTTTATAATTTGTAATTCAAAATAGTATGGAAAAGAAATAAGTTATAACTTATAAATTTGAATAGGAAAATAAACCAAATTTAAAATGGTAAAATTTTGGGTAAGCAAACAAAGACAAAAATAAAATAAAAAGGAAGTCTGAATTCGAGAAATGAAATAAATTAATTAACTTGAGAAATATTAAATTAGTTGAGTTAGTGAAATAAATAAAATAAAATATATTTAACTCATGAAAGTGTAAATAAAAATGAATTGCTTTTGAAATGAATTGGATAAACTGAAATATTGAATGAATAAATTATATATTTATAGATCTGAGAATATTAGGCTAAACAAATTAGAATTTGTTAAATGTGGATGATAAGAAATTTTAACTTGAATATGGTTAAATAAAATGAGAAATGGATTAAAATTGAAATGAAGCTTTGTAACGACCCGTAATTTCGCTACTTCAAAAATAAGAGATCTCGTTCGTTTTAAATTTAAAAAGGAGTTTAAATGTTAAAATAAATATGTTATATGTAATAAATAATTATCTATTCTTATAGTTAATAAATTAAAAGGTATAAATTTGGATTTTAGAACAAATCAACAAAAGTTAAGTTTTGGTAATAATAAATAAAGGCTTAAATAAATGAATTTAAATATTTATTTAAAATGGTAAATCTTATTTAAAACATCTAATAAAGATAATAAAAGTAAATTTATATATTTAAAAGTATGTTAATAATCATTTTACAAAAACAACCAAAATTTGTCGCATTTTGTCAGTTTTACATACACTGTAAAAATAGAGATTTTGATATTATTTAAATACGATTTTTAAATATAAAGAGACTTGTTTTAATTTATTTAAAGAAGTAAAAAGTTCATTTTAAACTTTGTTTTACTTCGATATATAACTTAATAAAAATGTCAAATTTTGACTGTAAAATTTGTCGTCAAAAATGCCATTTTTAACCAAAACAAGTTGTCGACAAGTTGTTGCAGCTTGATACATTTTCTAACTTATAAATGCAAGTTTACAAACTATTTAAACACTTTACATTTAGAACTAAAAGACAAAAGGAGTTTACTTTTGAAAAGTTTAAATAAATGTATAAATAGTGAAAAGACATGATTTGACATAAAAACAACATTATTACTAAACCATCTTTTCTCATTAACACACGTCCTTTCTCATCTTGGAAATGAAAGAAAGTAAGTTGAAAATTCAAAAAGTAGAAGGGTATTATAGTTATTTTGGCTGAGGTTAAAAATGTAATTTACATAGGAAATTTTTGCTATAAATACCACTACACTTTCACTCATTTTCTTCACACCTCTCATTCTTCTTCTTCTTCTTCTTCATTTTTGAGCTTTCTTTTGCTCATTAATGGCTTCTCCTCTTTAATAGAGGTAGAAGGGTTAAAAATAGTGGAGTGCTTAAGCACTAATCCACTTGTTACTCTCTAACCTGTTCTTAATTCACTTCTTCTTCTTCTTTTCTTAAAAAGAGCCTTAGGCCGTGAGTTTGGGAGTTGATAAGGGGAGGACGTGAGCAAAGCAAGTAGAGATGGAGATGGTCGAGCACTTGGAAGCATGGTTATGATAAGGTTTAGAAAGGTTTAGTGAAGCGTTGAATTAAATGAATATTGGTAGGAAGTTAAACGTTTTGGTTAAAGGTGATAAATTCTCACTACTTTTTGAATTATATTGATTATCATGCTTAATTGTTATGTTAGACAATCACTATTTGATGATATGAATGTTTGGTTGATTGTTTGAATATGTTGGATAATCCGTAGTAATGTTATGACATTTACCGTATTGGATATGTTAGTGTTATATGATAGTTGTATGGTTGTGATGATAATTTGGACTTCAAATTTCTGTTAATTTAATAATCCATTTGTTTAAAAAGACCATATTTTAGTAATATGAGATATTGTGGAAAAATAAGTCTCTTTTCATTTAGAAGTGAAATTAAAGTTAAAATGAAAGAGAATTTGAAATTTGAAATGAAACGGATTTGAAAAGGATAGTTAATTAGAAATTGAAATTAAGATGAATAGTGAAATTGAAATCAATTTTGAAAAAGTGAAGTTTAGTTTGAGATTAAATTGAAGTTTAAATTGAAATGAGATTTGAAATCTAAGTTTTAAATGTGTTTAATTTGAGATTAGAATTGAAATTGAATTGAAATTGGAATTTAAAATTTAATATTAAAATAATGGGAATATAATAATATTATAATGTGGTAGTAGTGAAAATATATTTTAAATACTTTAAAAAGTGAAATTATTGATTTAAAATGATTTGTAATGATTTTAAAAGTGTTGACATCCAATTTGAATAGATTATTTCAAATATTGAAAAATAAGTTAAAACTAGACGCGTCGCGCAACGGTAGTTCGCGATTTCGCGCCAAAAATTTCAAATGAATGTATAGAGTGAAATATGGCTCGGAATTCTTCGAGATAAGAAAATTCCGGACTATTATATCCATATCTTCTAGACGAAGAAAGATAATCAAAGTTTCGATAAGTAAATTTTGAAATAAGTCCAAATAAATTTTCCAGAAAAATCACGCTAGTGCAGTTAAGTGATCGTAACAGGAAATCTGTTTAAATAGATGTTTTTATTATGAAAAAGTATGGAAAAAATTTGATAAATCTATTTAAATGATTTAAAAGATATTTGGATTAGAAAATATGAATTATCGAATGTTTAAAAGTTGTTTAATTCAAATAAGCTTATTTAGCACTTTCCGCAGCACTTTTCTGTTGTGAATTCTATAACTTTTGGAATACGAGTTTAAATGTAACGACAATTTCCAGAATAAATTGTTAATTTTTTAAAAAGGATAATTAAGCGTTTTGAAATATAATTTGGAATATTTATAAGCAATTACAAAATAAAGTTGAAAATCTGAATATGCGGAAAAGACTAGTACATTTGTCCCGCCTGTGAGATCTAGGAAGATAAAACAAGGTGTTTAACTAAGGTTAGGGATAGAGAAACCAGTGCCTTGAACTTACCTGGCTTATATTTTCTTTTCTTAGGCGAGGGGTGGAACAGATCGAAGGGGAAACCCGGATGCTCTTAAATAAAAAGATTCTGTTAAGTTTTCCAAAATAAAAGAAGATTGGTATTATCCAAAAGTTAAGCAATCTCCAGAAAGAATGATTTCTATGATCGAATTTACTTTAAAATGTTTGTTAAGATTGATTTAGGGTTTATCCTAAACGATGTCTTAAATAACAATGTTTTTGACCCGCCTAAAAGTTAAAGAATTTGATCAAGAATTGAGTGAGGAAATTTAAGATATTTTCCAAAGAAAAAGAATGAATTTCTTAGAAATTATCCTAAGTCAAAAGAAAGAGATTTCGAAATCATCCGAAAAGAATTAAAGTGAAAAGAGACTTAATAAATCCTGTATACTCATATTCACTTTTATCGATAATTGAATTTCGGAGGAACCGGGGTCGGATTTGGGTAAATCCCATCCGAAAACCACTTCGAACCAATGTATACGTTCGAACATGAAGACATGTTGAATATGATGATTATTGAAGACCGTGGATCTTTATAGCACGAGCACTGCTTGTTGACTTGCTCTGCATAGCTCCCAAGTTATATATAGCTGTGGTCTCCTCGTTGTGGAGATTTTTCGGATTGCAAGGACTTCTCGCTAATAATGGTAGTAGGAGAGTGCCTTCAGTTTGTCCTGTTCCTGAACAACTTGCATGGACGTTTGTCTGACGTTGCATTTCTAATGATTACGTACATTGGTTTTTACAAACGTACATCAGTGGCGGCGGCGAAGGCAACTTCTCTTAGCTTAACACCCTCCTTGAGACATACGAGCTCAAGGGTTGTATTTTTGTGGAAGGCAATTAGTAGTTAAACGGAAATGGCGATGTGACATTCAAAGATGTGATATGTGCTTTGTGAGAAAAGGTAATCGTTTGCATCAAGCCTCATCAAACCGAAAATGACCGAAACAAGATTAGATGTAATAAGGCTAAGTAGGTCATTCTCAATTAGGATATGGTCATCCTCTTCTAGATATATTTCTTCCCGCTATGACGTCGGGGTGTAAATTAATGTGGTGTATGCTAGAAGGCCCTCGATAAAGGTCGGTAACAACCGGAGGATGTCATATTCGGTACCATCTAGTTATAGAGGTCAGCCAGTCTTGTGTTGGTAGAGGATTCTTTGTGATGGTCCTAGGGACATCCATCTAGAGGTACTACCCCTTCGGAAGGTAGATCCTGCGCCTGGTCATTTGTATGGAAATCCACTCTCCAATAAGAACCTACAGACTTGATTGTAAACCTATTATGCTGGAATTTAATCAATGTAATAATTTCGGCTAAGATTAATAAGTTTATTTGCAAATGTTTTCAAAGAATGTCATTAGAAATAATATCAAACATTTTGATATAAAAGTGTTTTAGTTATCATAAGGTAAAAATCCGTCCGTGTTTATGTGTGGACGTGGTCTTATGAGATACTCTTTGTTCTCAAAGGATTTTATTTAAAGGCTGATATATGACACTGTCATTAATTATTGAGTTTTTCTCACGCTGGTTTATCAAGCCTGATCTGGGTATTTTCAATACTCGGGTCAGATCCGAGTAGTTTCAGGATAGTCGAAGACGGTTGGATTTTCCAGAGGAGAGCTGAATATATTCATCGACGTATGAACATATTCTATTATCCGCTGTACTTAGTGTATTTTGTTTGATGTTTGTCAACATTTGTAAGGACAGGTTTTTATAACTGTCCAAGCTGAATTTAGGTTAGACTCTGATATATGTATTTAAAAGTTTTCCGCTGTAAAAATATTTGTACAATATTATATGTTATCCCATTCGAGTGAGATTCTGTTCTATCTATTTTTCTTTATTACCCTGAAAGATTTATTTTTTCGTGCAATTTGAGTTGGACATGTGCGGTTTATTATCAATTCAAAGAGTACGGAAAAACGAGACTTTACATTTGGTATCAGAGCTGGAGGTTAAGCGAGAACCTTGGCTCTGTTATGGGTAAAGTCTCATCAGAGACAGGATTAGTAATATCCTAGGATGAGTAACTCATTAGAGATAGGGTTAGTAACACCCTAGAATGAGTTATGAGAGTATTATATATATGAGAGCGTATTTGTTAATTTTATAAAAATGGTTTTGTTTTTAAAAGAAATTGGTAAACGAAATAATTTTATCTTGGGTTTATACTATAAATATTAAAGGAGATATCATTATTTTTGGATTAGAAATTAAGGATTGATTGTAATTTTGCTTAGCAAAACTAAAATATGAATATCTTGTGATTAGAATTGCACAATTTGGCTATAAGATATTCCATATAGAATCAATTAATTGAAAGCTAGAATTTAGAATTTTGATCATATACCCCTAGACTTTTGGTTATTAAGAAATAATAATTATTAAGTGATTATCATAATGGATGGATTTAAAAGCTAAGTACAAATATCTTATGAAGTAAAATTCACAATTTGACTGTAAGATATTTGATGATAATATTGAAGCTACAAGTTGTAACTAGAGAAAGTAAATAGAGAATGCACACTTAGAAAAGTTCTTATCAACAAGATAGGAAAAAGATAAACCAAAATTGAGACTTTTTATAAATATACTATAAAAGGATAATTTCTATAACTTATAAAGGAGTTAATTTAATTTGAAATTGAGATACTTTGACTAGGTTAAAATCAAAGTTAAATTTAGAAATAAGAGATATAAGAAAAATCATCCTAATATAAAAACTTTGAATTAGTGATACATGTAGGGTAACATTTGTAATTCAAAATGAAGTAAGAATAGAATTGGATATTTTTGAAAAATATGGTTAGTAGAGTGATTGTTGGATGAAAATGTTTAAGTAACAAATACCATGTGAATTAAGTTTCACAAATTTGACTATAAGGTATTTGATGGATTGAAAATTAAGAAATTTGATTTAGAAAATGGATAGGTAAATAAGTTAAATAGTTAATCATAGAATCGGTGAGAAAAAGGTGTACACTTAGTAAAGTTGCTTATTAATATATGGATTGGATAAATAATATTAGCTAAATGAAAACCTTAGGTAAAGAAAACTAAGGGTTGAGTTTTATAACTTATTAATTTGAGATAATAGTAGAGTTTCATATTAGTTAAACACCTTAGTTGAAGTAATAACAATTTAAAGTTTGGGGATATGTATATATACTCTTAGGAAGTAAAGATATATTATACAAGTTTAAGTCATACTTGTATGCTTAAGTAATAATATATTTAGAAGAAAGCATTGGTTGTGAAATAAACTTGGATTAATAGAAATTTTAAAGAAATGTATTAGGTAAAGATGAATGTGAATAACGTAGATCATTTTGGCACATAAATTTTGATCTAAGATTTGAGTACAGAACTTTGAGGTGTTTACACCAATCCGAAAAAGGATTTACCACTCGATTCTTGACAGCGAGCATTGATGGGAGTTTATGATTATGTACATGAATTTTCTATCATAGTTGAGAGCTATGCAAGGAAAGCAAGGGTTTGTGATCAAGAAGTCTGATCAAAGTACGCACTAGAAAATCGAGGGATCGATACTAGTTCAAAAGAAAAATTATGGATTCGAATAATAGATCGAATCAAATATCACATATAGTATGATGTGTTGGGTCTGTCTACTTAGTAGTTGGATAGCTATCTCATATAGTAGGCACTAAGATATAGCGGTTGGACTGATGTTGTGGTATGTATATATAGACGTCAGGTAAAGTACATGCTCAGTCAGATAATGAGTTATGTGGTGGTATTCGTTTATCTGGGTATAGTATCAGTGTGGTTGTTTTGGATGCATAGTCTTGTTTGGTTGTTGTGTATATTATCTTAAGTGTGCAGTATGCACTAGGATGGGTAGGATAGAAGTTTGAGTTGATGTATGTATACATAACCGTAAGTACGTGATAGATACTCCAGTTAATGTGGGGAATCTTTATATGTATGTTTGGCATCATTTGTTTTAGTGTTGTTATGATATCGACCTTCTTCTTTTCTATCACCAGTAGAAATAAGTCAAATTATTTAAGAATATGAGTATGAGATAGATTCTTTTGTCTAACTTTCATTTCGAGGACGAAATGCTTTTAAGTAGGGGAGAATGTAACGACCCGTAATTTCGGTACTTCAAAAATAAGAGATTTCGTTCGTTTTAAATTTAAAAAGGAGTTTAAATGTTAAAATAAATATGTTATATATAATAAATAATTATCTATTCTTATAGTTAATAAATTAAAAAGTATAAATTTGGATTTTAGAACAAATCGACAAAAGTTAAGTTTTATTAATAATAAATAAAGGCTTAAATAAATGAATTTAAATATTTATATAAAAACGTAAATCTTATTTAAAACATCTAACAAAGATAATAAAAGTAAACTTATATATTTAAAAGTATGTTAATAATCGTTTTACAAAAACAACCAAAATTTGTCGCATTTTGTCAGTTTTACATACACTGTAAAAACAGAGATTTTGATATTATTTAAATATGATTTTTAAATATAAAGAGACTTGTTTTAATTTATTTAAAGAAGTAAAATGTTCATTTTAAAGTTTGGTTTGCTTCAATATATAGCTTAATAAAAACATCAAATTTTGACTGTAAAATTTGTCGTCAAAAACGCCGTTTTTAAGCAAAACAAGTTGTCGACAAGTTGTTGCAGCTTGATACATTTTCTAACTTATAAATGCAAGTTTACAAACTATTTAAACACTTTACATTTAGAACTAAAAGACAAAAGGAGTTTACTTTTGAAAAGTTTAAATAAATGTATAAATTGTGAAAAGACATGATTTGACATAAAAACAACATTATTACTAAACCATCTTTTCTCATTAACACACATCCTTTCTCATCTTGGAAAGGAAAGAAAGTAAGTTGAAAATTCAAAAAGTAGAAGGGTATTTTAGTCATTTTGGCTAAGGTTAAAAATGTAATTTACATAGGAAATTTTTGCTATAAATACCACTACACTTTCATTCATTTTCTTCACACCTCTCATTCTTCTTCTTCTTCTTCTTCATTTTTGAGCTTTCTTTTACTCATTAATGGCTTCTCCTCTTTAAGAGAGGTAGGAGGGTTAAAAATAGTGGAGTGCTTAAGCACTAATCCACTTGATACTCTCTAACCTCTTTTTAATTCACTTCTTCTTCTTCTCTTCTTAAAAAGGGCCTTAGGCCGTGAGTTTGGAAGTTGATAAGGGGAGGACGTGAGCAAAGCAAGTAGAGATGGAGATGATCGAGCACTTGAAAGCATGGTTATGATAAGGTTTAGAAATGTTTAGTGAAGCGTTGAATTAAATGAATGTTGGTAGGAAGTTAAACTTTTTGCTTAAAGGTGAGAAATTCTCAACGATTTTTGAATTATATTGATTATCATGCTTAATTGTTATGTTAGATAATCACTATTTGATGATATGAATGTTTGGTTGATTGTTTGAATATGTTGAATAATCCGTAGTAATGTTATGACATTTACCGTATTAGATATGTTAGTGTTATATGATAGTTGTATGGTTGTGATGATAATTTGGACATCAAATTTCTATTAATTTAGTAATCCCTTTTTTTAAAAAGACCATATTTTAGTAATATGAGATATTGTGAAAAAATAAGTCTCTTTTCATTTAGAAGTGAAATTAAAGTTAAAATGAAAGAGAATTTGAAATTTGAAGTGAAACGGATTTGAAAATGATAGTTAATTAGAAATTGAAATTAAGATGAATAGTGAAATTGAAATAAATTTTGAAAAAGTGAAGTTTAGTTTGAGATTAAATTGAAGTTTAAATTGAAATGAGATTTGAAATCTAAGTTTTAAATGTGTTTAATTTGTGATTAGAATTGAAATTGAATTGAAATTGGAATTTAAAATTTAATATTAAAATAATGGGAATATAATAATATTATAATGTGTTAATAGTGAAAATATATTTTAAATACTTTAAAAAGTTAAATTATTGATTTAAAATGATTCGTAATGATTTTATAAGTGTTGAAATCCAATTTGAATAGATTATTTCAAATATTGAAAAATAAGTTAAAACTAGACGCGTCGCGCAAATGTAGTTCGCGATTTCGCGCCAAAAAGTTCAAATGAATGTATAGAATGAAATATGACTCGGAATTCTTCGAGGCAAGAAAATTCCAGATTATTATACCCATATCTTCTAAACGAAGAAATATAATAAAAATTTTGATAAGTAGATTTTGAAATAAGTCCAAATCAATTTTCAGAAAAATCGCCCTAGTACAGTTAAGTGATCGTAACAGGAAATCTGTTTAAATAGATGTTTTTACTATGGAAAAATATGGAATAAATTTGATAAATCTATATAAATGATTTAAAAGATATTTGGATTGGAAAATATGAATTATCGAATGTTTAAAAGTTGTTTAATTCAAATAAGCTTATTTAGCACTTTCCGTAGCACTTTTCTGCTGTGAATTCTATAACTTTTGGAATATGAGTTTAAATTTAACGACATTTTCCAGAATAAATTGTTAATGTTTTAAAAAGGATAATTAAGCGTTTTGAAAGATAATTTGGAATATTTTTAAGCAATTACAAAATAAAGTTGAAAATCTGAGTATGCGGAAAAGACTAGTACATTTGTCCCGCCTGTGAGATTTGAGAAGATAAAATAAGGTGTTTAACTAAGGTTAGGGATGGAGCAACCAGTGCCCTGAACTTACCTGGCCTATATTTTCTTTTCTTAGGCGAGGGGTGCAACAGATTGAAGGGAAAGCTCAGATGCTCTTAAATAAAAAGATTCTGTTAAGTTTTTCAACATAAAAGAAGATTGGTATTATCCAAAAGTTAAGCAATCTCCAGAAAGAATGATTTCTATGATCGAATTTACTTCAAAATGTTTGTTAAGATTGATTTAAGGTTTATCGTAAACGATGTCTTAAATAACATTATTTTTGACCCGCCTAAAAGTTAAAGAATTTGATCAAGAATTGAATAAGGAAATTTAAGATATTTTCCAAAGAAAAAGAATGAATTTCTTAGAAATTATCCTAAGTCAAAAGAAAGAGATTTCGAAATCATCCGAAAAGAATTAAAGTGAAAAGAGACTTAATAAATCCTGTATACTCATATCCACTTTTATCGATAATTGAATTTCGAAGGAACAGGGGTCGGATTTGGGCAAATCCTATCCGAAAACCACTTCAAACCAATGTATACGTTCGAACATGAAGACATGTTGAAGATGATGATTATTGAAGACCGTGGATCTTTATAGCATGAGCACTGCTTGTTGACTTGCTCTACATAGCTCCCGAGTTATGTATAGCTGTGGTCACCTCGTTGTGGAGATTTTTCAGATTGCAAGGACTACTCGCTAATAATGGTAGTAGGAGAGTGCCTTCGGTTTGTCCTGTTCCTGGACAACTTGCATGGACGTTTGTCTGACGTTGCATTTCTAATGATTACGTACATTGGTTTTTACAAACATACATTAGTGGTGGCGGAGAAGGCAACTTCTCTTAGCTTAACACCCTCCTTGAGACATACGAGCTCAAGGGTTGTATTTTTGTGGAAGGCAATTAGTAGTTAAACGAAAATGGCAATGTGGCATTCAAAGATGTGATATGTGCTTTGTGAGAAAAGGTAATCGTTTGCCTCAAGCCTCATCAAACCGGAAATGACCGAAACAGGATTAGATGCAGCAAGGCTTAATGGGTCATTCCCAATTAGGATATGGTCATCCTCTTCTAGATATATTTCTTCCCGCTATGACGCCGGGGTGTAAATTAATGTGGTGTATGCTAGAGGGCCCTCGATAAAGGTCGGTAACGACCAGAGGATGTCATATTCGTTACCATCTAGTTATAGAGGTGGGCCGGTCTTGTGTTGGTAGAGGATCCTTTGTGATGGTCCTCGGGACATCCATCTAGAGGTACTACCCATTCGGAAGGTAGATTCTGCGCCTGGTCATTTGTATGGAAATCCATTCTCCAATAAGAACCTACAGACTTGATTGTAAACCTATTATGCTGGAATTTAATCAATGTAACAATTTCGGCTAAGATTAATAAGTTTATTTGCAAATGTTTTCAAAGAATGTCATTAGAAATAATATCAAACGTTTTGATATAAAAGTGTTTTAGTTATCCTAAGGTAAAAACCCGTCCGTGTTTATGTGTGGGCGTGGTCTTATGAGATACTCTTTGTTTTCAAAGAATTTTATTCAAAGGATGATATATGACACTGTCATTAATTATTGAGTTTTTCTCATGTTGGTTTATCAAGCCTGATCCGGGTATTTTCAATACTCGGGTCAGATCCGAGTAGTTTCAGGATAGTCGAAGACGGTTGGAGTTTCCAGAGGAGAGCTGGAGATATTCATCGACGTATGAACATATTCTATTATCCGCTGTACTTAGTGTATCTTGTTTGATGTTTGTCAGTATTTGTAAGGGCAGGTTTTATAGCTGTCTAAGCTGAATTTAGGTTAGAATCTGATATATGTATTTAAAATTTTTCCATTGTAAAAATATTTGTTCAATATTATATGTTATCCCATTCGAGTGAGATTCTGTTTTGTCTATTTTTCTTTAATACCCTCAAAGATCCGTCTTTTCGTGCAATTTGAGTTAGACATGTGCTGTTTATTGTCAATTCAAAGAGTACGGAAAAACGAGACTTTACAAGTTTACTGTAATATGTATATATATATATAATTTGAATTGGATATTAAGTGAAACTAGATAAATTAGTAAAGCGAATTAATTTCACTCAAGCTATAAAATGAATTAATCAAATGGATATGAAGTTGAATTTAAACTGAAATGTGGTTTAAGTATGTAAGTAAATTTAATATGGTTAATTGAAATTAATTTAAATTGAAAAAAAAAATTGTTAATTGCAAGTGGAGTATATTAAATAAAAATTTGAATGTTAATTAATATAATATGGAATAAGTTATTGAAAAATTTATAAGTTAAAGTGGACTTAAGAGAAGCTGAATGAATTAATTGTGAAAAGAAAAAAAGGTTATTAATATAAATTAAGTTATAAAATGAAATTTACTTTGCTAAATTAATAATATGAATTTGAATAAATGAAGTAAATCGATGAATTAATAATAACTTAAGATATGAAGTAATAATAATAAAAGTTAGTTTTGTTGTATAAAATATTTTTAATAAACTTAGATAAATTTATAGATGATGTTAGTATATCAAAAAAGAAAATAAACTAAGTGGAAACAAAATTCAACTTAAGCAAAGTTTAGTGGAAAAAAAAATTTATAATTGATTCACCAATGGATTTATATGAAATAGAAAAAAAAAAGAAAAAAAAGTGAAACAATTGGAATTTCATAAATTGAATTGAACAAAATTGAATATAATGGATGTGTAACAAATGTTAATAAATTAAAAGGACTAAATGGAATATAAATACATTAAAATGTAATATATCAAATGTGAATGCAATAAATATTGATTGAAAGAAGAATGGATTGAAAACAAATTATTCGAATGTAAATAAATAAATAAAAACAATTTTTTTAATATAAATCTATTGCATGATTAACGAAAACAATATTAATTGGTGAATAGGAATCAATCTAAAATATATCGAATGTGATATGGGATTAAATTACTTAAGTGTAATTAATTATACGAATCTTTGAAATGAAATAACAGAAGAAAAAAAATATGAAGGTAAGTATTATCGAGTATAAATTAATAGAATGTAAACCTATTAATGTTGGTAAGTGCATGGAAATCGACTGGAAGTAAATAAATTGAAGGAAAATCAATGGAACGTGAATCTAATTGAATAAAAGTTAGTTGAATTCAAATAATTGAATCGAGCCAATTAAATGTTAATAAAAATTTAATGTTAATAAGAATGAGAAGGTATTAACTTAAATATTGACATTGAAATGTAAATTTTGATAGTTATGAATTGAATCGAATAAATATTGATTTGTCGGATGATTTTTGTTGTTGTAAATCATTGTTTAATTGTTTTGGATGCATATGATTGTTGTATGGTTGTGTATTTGTGCTCATGTTTGAGATTTGGATTCAAAATGCATGTTTTATATTTATTGTAACTTATACATGTTCTAAATCTTATTATAAGTAACTAACAATCCAAATTGAGTTGAGATAGGTACATACGAAGACCATTTGGGGCGTATATATGGATTACTTATATGCTTTTCTTGCTTAATACGAGTGAACTCGCTCGTATTATTAGTAATAAGGTACGTATCTCGGATTAAATACCGCGATTTTATATTTTTGCCCTTCGGGATGCCTCATCATTGAGATGAGATGTATATTTGATATATATTGGTTATATTGTGTTATATATTGAATTGTAAAATTTTTTCAATCGAGCCGCACGAAGGAGACTCTGCCAAAAATTTTCGTAAATCTGGGAGTTAGAAATTTTTGAAGTTTTAAAATTTTTATGACTTGTTTTTTATATATAAGTTATATTTTCCATAAACTGATATCGAAATGGCGTAGTGGAAGCTTAGTAATAGTTTCACAAATAAGATGGTTATGTTTTATAAGTTAATTATTTTGAGAAAATATATCAAGTGTTAAATTCTGTACTTGATGCCTTTTCGAGGATGAAAAGTTTTGAGTGGGGGAGTATGTAGCGACCCATATTTTTTGTTATTGTAAATTATTAAATTTAATGTAATTATTGGATAAATAAGGGTAGAAATAAAATTTAATGATTTATTAACATCTATTTATTAGATAATTAAATTATTTACAATTTAATATTGGAAATTATTTGAATAATTTAATTCTGGATCTAAGGTGATTCAAAATGATATCGAAAATTTCTTTAAGTTTTATTTAAATATGAGCAAGATAGTTAACATTTAAATTTGGATTTTTATGTGAAAAATTAAAAATTGAATTTTATGTTTTAAATTAACGAGTAAAAAATAGCCATTTTGGCGACTGTCTCGGATTTCGACGAAACTAGTTTCATCGGATCCATAACAGTGAATTATTGTAGGATTTTAAGTTTCATAACGATCGGACTTGTAGTTTGGCTGTGCAAGCTTAAAACGCGTAGAAATCAATTTAAAGGAGTACGATAAAATAAATTGACTTTGAAACGCTATCTTCCAAATACGATCAAATTAGGCCTCGAAACTAGTTCCACTGCGTTCGGAATGGGATAAAATCTTATATACAGATGGCGGCACGTCTCGATTGGACTTCGAATGATTTTGGACCTAACTATATAAATACACACGCAAATCGAGACAGTTTTATTATTATTTTAATTTCTGAAACCCTAGCCGTCACTTTCTTTGATGGCTGAAAATTCACCAACTTCTTTCCTCTTTATCTCTCAATCCATTCAACAAAATCGAAAAATTCCAAAAGCAAAGTTGTAGATCTCGACGAGCTTCAAATATATATAGTTGATTGCTGCTAATGCATTACGGATTCGCCGAGATCTCAATCCAAAATCGTGACGGTTTTCGTGTGTTTCGAGGCAAACGAAGGCAGCTGGATGGAAGGCGTTCGCAGTGGAGATGGAGTAGACCGAGGCGTTCGATATGGTAACTTTAGATCATGGTCCGGTCGTTGGAATTGAGGTGCACCTGGAAGTTTTTTTTGCGTGATGATGGGTCTCGGCATGTACGTGAGGAAGAAAGAGGGAGGTACATTTTCTTTTGTTTATTAAATAATTATTTAATTTTGATTTCAAATGTTCTAATGCACATAACTTTTTCATACGATCTCGGATTCACGCACGGTTTTCTCTGTTGCATTCGCGTCGAAATTCCAAATATTATTGAACTAGTTTGGATGCATTCTGAGACTATTCCAATTTGGACCTTTATTTGGATTTTAAATCGTCGATAAATCAAAGGTGAGTGTTTTTACGCTCACAATTGACTAAAATAAAATATTGTTAGTTAAATTTATATTATGATGTGATATAAAATTTATTGGCTGTTGTTTGGTAGGTTTAATTATCCTATATATTGATATATGAATTAATTGATAGAATTTAAATTGACCGTTAAAATAAATTTAATTTAGTTGGCAGTATTATACTCGATATTGATAATTATAAAATTGTTGTGAATTATATTGATTGTATGGATGATTGGTTGTGATGGTTGCTATTGGTTGTTAATTTAGATGTTTATTTATTTTGATACTTCATGTTATCATCCCGCATATAATTTATAGTAAATAAGACTGTACATTGAATTGTTTCGAATAAACAAAGAAATAGGTTGAAATGATATATATATATATATATATATATATATATATATATACATAGACACATACATATATCTATCCTTGAAATTAAATTGAAATAATTATCCACTTGGCCATAGGTTAGAAAATTATATACGTACATCGGGTTGGTTAAATTAAATGATTTTAAAAGAGTTTGAAATTATTTAAATGAACTGATTTTAAGGATGAAATCCAATTTATGAAATTGAATTATTTTGAATTGAAGCTCGAGATGTTGGAATTTAAACTTGGTAAACGAAATTGTTGAATTAATCGAAGTTTAGATTTTAAGTTAAATTTGAAATACGGCGTTAATTTTCGAAAGTTGATTTGTATTAAAAGATTGGTCTTTTATTCGAACTTTGAATATTTCTAAAAAAATTAATATGAAGTGATATTTCAAATGTGAGTTTGGAATTGAAATTTGGATTTAAAAATTTATATTGGAAGTAAATTCGATTTAAATGTTTAAATCGATATTTTGAAATCGAATTTGGAAGTGGAACTGAAATTTGAAATTAATTTGAAATTGGAATTCGAATTAATTTGGAATTGGTATTGGAAATTAATTTGAAATTGAGATTTAAATTAATTTGGAAATGGAAAAGTGAAAGAAATTTATGAATTGAAATCGAAATTTACATGGAATCGAAATTTGTTCGAGTTGAAATCGGAATTGAATTAATTAAAACGAAATGGAATTGAGTTGGGTAGGAAATTGGAAGTTGATCGGTTTGACTTTGGAATTATTAGTTTTTTAAATGAATATTTTAGTATAAATGATTTATAATCTATATTCTTTAAATATTCAAATTATTTTAATTTTTTTCACTATTTTACTATATAAACCATTTTTATATTCAAATTATTTTCGATCAAACTATTTAAACATTTTCTATTAAACTATTTTTAACTATTTAAGCTATTTTCTAAAATTCAAACCGGTTAAAGGTAAATTGTTTATATTTAAATCTTGGATTTAAATGCGAATTGGTTAAAGGGAATTATAACCAAAACTATAATTCGAATCAAGTTTTGAAGTGAAATCGATGTATCGAGTTGAGATGATATTTTTGAGTAAATACGATGATTTCGAAATGGACATGATTTTTGAGTAAATATAATGATTTCGAAATGAATTTGATTTTGAAACGAATATGATATTTTGATATCAAATATGAATTGTTTTCGAAATGTAAAAGTACCAACCGGTGTGTAAAAAGACGATTGGTTGTTAAAGAGACCAGGGCCTCTTATTGTAATACTCTCTTTCAATATTGGAACCACTTTGACAACCGTGTACGCGGTGGATGATATCCATAATGTAGTGGTTGAATTGGCGACGTTTACTGGAATGAAGTAAGAAAACGATGATGGATAGCCTTGACATTCGTGCCATAATTAAGATGACTAAAATAGGAGCCTATGTCTGGCCATTGAGGTTAGCTGCCTCTAGCGACGTTTATCCCTCGTATTACTATTGTGGTTTCGGATTCGATAGGTTGCACATTATTTGTCATTTGGATTAATTGTCGCGGTCGGCCACGGATGGGTTACGACCAGCCAGAAAAGGTAAACTGGTAGAATCCTACCTTGGGCATTGCCTCACGTGCCTTGTCATATTTACCCCTATACGAGCCCATTAAGACTTTGGTTTAAAACTGTAAAAATGTGTTAAGGTGGATGAATGTAAAGCCTTAACGCTATTTTAATATTTATTTTACTGATAGACATTATATATTATAGCGTATACTATTATATATAAATAGTTTAACGGATCCTTAGGAGATGGAAAATCCCGTAACATCTTTTAAGTTATTGCACTCATATTTGTGATATTGATTTGACTGACATAAGAGTATTTTAGTCCTGATTCGAGTGTTTTGTTTTTTCATTACGCTCGGGTCAGTCCTGAGTTTTTCAGCGTATGGAAGACCACTCTCTGGAGGACGAAAACGGAGTTTGGTATAGTACTATTATTATTATCCCCTGCATTACACTATTCTGTTGTATTGATTATTTGTCCCTGATGTATAGATATAACTCTGATAAATGTGTACAGACTATAATCGGATGTATAGTAAATAGCTTTTGAATTTTTTGTTTGATTATTATATTTTATCGTTTCCACTGTGAGATTCTGTGTTTCGATTTCTTCTTCTCTTCTTATCTTTTGATTTACCCCATTGATTATCTATGTTTTAGATTGTTTAAGTCGGACATGTGTGGATTATTGTCGATTTAACCCTTTCGAAATGTGGGTCATCACACGTTACATGATGAAATCTCAAGCAATGAATTTCTAAAAATACTAAAGGCCGATATGAATGACTTTCGTTAAGGTCGCCAAGGCTAAAACTCAATGGTTTGAGGTAAATTAGTTTTTGATATCATGGGAAGATGATTGTTCTAATATTTAACAAGAATAGAGAGTCAAAACATATTTCAGCAACTAATTCAAACCCAAATTGTTTCTCTTTTTCTTCTTTTCTTATTTTAACATAGTGCATACATGTATTTAAACCAAAATCCCACATAGTTATACTTGCACCCATCATTTAACATCATCGGGAAATAACCAATGATAAAAAGAATATCTCACCTTCCACATCTTTTTCTTTCCAGAGCAAATCCAAGTTAAGTTTTAGTTTGTGATTTTCTTTTCTTCCTTTAATACTTGAGTGTAAACTAAAAAATATAAACTACATAAGCATGAGCTTAAACGTAAATAACTTGATGGTGATATATATATATATATATATATATATATATATATATATATATATATATATATATATATAAGGAGAAAGAGAACAAGAATGGATATAAATTTCTTACCAACATCTTTATTTCCTTAGCTACCAAAGTACTTCCTTGCAACAAAATGGTGGCTAACGAGGTGAATTTTTTGGCTAATAATGTGTGCTTAAGCAATTTTTTGTCTACTACAATTAATTATTAATTAAGGTCATTTCAAGTTTTAAATATGTTTTTTACTATTTACCATTCAGTTTTTCAAAATGAAATGTCCACTTAGAAAAATGAATGTATTGGGTTTTTTTAATAAAGGGTATCTTTGATCTTTTAAAATTTTCCGCTCGATAAAAGATATAAGTCCAAAAAACGGGTTTCGGACACATTTTCAGCTTTTCTTCAGACTAATAAATTTTTTTCCTGTAATTTTTTTTAAAAAAAACTATTACACCATTATTATTGACCATTTAAAAGAGTTTTTAATTTGATTAAAGACCCTACTATATACATATTTAAATTAAATATTCACAACTCAAGGTGGCAAAACTCTGGGTCATTACAATGTAGCTTGGGTTTGTTCAACAAATACATATAGTTATCCTACCTCACTTATTCAATATATTAATAATATTACACATAACATTCCTAGCTTGAAATTTTTTAACAACTATAGAATATACAAGTAATTTATTAAAATGTATGGTAGAGGATAACAGTACATTAAAGAGTCATATTCAATATGTTATATTGAGTGATATCAATTTATGAAATAATGTATTTCTTATGAAATACCCTTATGATTTAAGTGTCGGAAATATCAGAAATCATGGTATACGTACATTTATATATGTATTTATCCCTTAAGCCATTTTGGGTTACTTTAATGTTCCATTTTAGTTTATACATTCATATCATATAAATTTTATTATTACATAATTTTTATATTTCATATCACTTATATAATAGTCTTATGTATAATATTAAATTAATTAAATCTTATTTAACTAATTTTAAATAATTAACTCCTTAATTAATTTTATATTAGTATTCCAATACAACTTTTATATTGGACATATCTACTAGAGCTTTTATAGTGTATACTATAACCTTTATAGTATAACACATATATCTTATGTATGTGTATTTATTTATTTAATTAATTAACTTTTAATTAATTTAATTAATTAACATTTCATTAATTCAATTAATTAATCTTTAATTTATTTATTTAATAAAAAAATTAGTTAAATTATATTAATTTCAAAATTTATCTCATATATACATACATGTATACTTATGTTATCCGGAATAATTCAAAATAACATAACATATATCAACATATATAATACATGCATATAAGTATTAATTAATTAACTTATTTTATTTATCTTACTAATAAATTTTAAATTTCAAAATTAATACTAAATAGTTTCAAACATTTTGAAATTTTTATTAGCGTTTAAACAATTTTGAAAATTTATGTCATAATATAACATTTTACAATAAACATATTTTGAATTTAAATTATTTTTTCAATTTTCAAAACTATTTTGAAAATTAGCCCTAGGCCTAATTCAAATTGGGCCTTCTGTATTAGAGGCAATCTTTGAGATCTCTTCACCTTTTAGGCTAGGCTGGTAACTAGGTAGGACAAGGTACTTGATTATCCAATTCTAATCCTAGACATTACCTTTATTGACAATGTACTAAGTTGTCAAGCTTAATTAGTTAGTTCTAACATGACTAATTTAGACTACATAGGCTATTGGACTCCGATATCCTTGTTGGAACTAGGCCAGCCCATAGCTGAATAAAAGAGTGAATTTCAAAAAATTTACTATTTTAGATCTATATTGGGCCTATATAATCTAAACATATTTAAAACTTTTCTAAATTTTCTTTAAAGTAAAATCTTTATTTTATTTAGATTTATAAATAAATTTTCAAATTTAATTTAAATATGTATGTAATGTAATAAATGTATCAACTACATTTATGTTGTGAAACATAAGTGTAGCATATAAGTAGTTTACATTTATATAATTAAGTACGAGAAATTTTTAGAGAAGGATAACCTTTGTTTTTTTTCTCTTGACATATATAATCAATTGATGAAAGATGAGGCTATAAATGTAGAGAGAGAAAACCTTTCATTTTTCTTTCTCTTTAATTAGATTGAACGACATATTAAATCCATTTAAAACTGAATTTACATATGCTTTTATCGTCTAAGTTTATTAAAGTAATAATATATACATATATATAATTGATAAGTTGTAACGTTCCTGGTTTTCAGTTAAAATTAATTTGGTCATTAATATAAATTTTTTGATTAATTGTGAATTAATTTGAAATTTTTTTGTAAAATAAATAAATTGTGAATGAAATAATATATATATATTTATGAAAAGATATTTGTTTATTTATTCATTTATAAAGACAAATTGATTGTGTTTTAAATTTTTGAATTTGAAATTTAAAAATAAATGTTTTAAGTAATATATTGGATATGGAAACTCTAAAATTTAATACTAATAGAAAAATTTGTTTTGTATTTATAATATGATGATTTGAAAATTTTATTTTGATATTGATATAAATAAATTTACAAAAGCTATTTAAAGAGTTAAATTCAAATACATATATTATACACTTATTTATTAATGTTTAATTGATCTTAAATCATATTCTTTAAAGATATAAATATGTTGGTAAAAGGAAGTGGATTATTTAAATTTAAAATATGATTTAATTTTTTTATTTAAAACATAAATACATATCAAATACATGTGTAAACATTTTAACAATCAAGTTAACATTTGTAAACATTTTGACAAAGTATTAAGAAAAGTGTTAACCATGAAAACAAGAAAAATACAAATGGCATAGCTTTTGATTTCTTTTAATTTGAAATATACGTAAAAATCAAAGTAATAAACCAGGTTTCATATTTTCTTCCATAACTTCAAAAACCTGGAAACTAATTCAAAATTAGAAAGAAAATCAAAAACAAAACCAAAACTAGGAAGCAACTCAACAAATCAGAGAACAAAAGCAATCTTTAACCTGAGAATAAAAGATCAAATCAAACAAACAAAACCAGAGATAAAACTCAAAGCATTTGAAATTGAAAAGATGTAAATCTGAATCAAAGCAGTTCAACAAAATCAATTTCTCAGTTTTTTCAATTCAATCAAATATCAAATTCCAGAAGAACAATCCTCATCAATTAAAACCAAGACAGATCAAAGCAAATTTTAAAGGCCTGAAGCAAGATACAGATCAAGCTTAAGATTTATCTTAACAAATAAAAGTTTAGATTCAAGTAAATCATTTCCAGTTTTTTCGGACTTTTGTTCAAGGCTTGTCCTCTGTCTTCATCAAGCAGGTGAGCAAACTCCCATTTCCAACTTGAATCTGCTACATAACTTGATATTGGTGATTATTGCTTGAAGTACAATGGTGATAAGTTTTACAAAAATGTAAATATCATGGTATGTATATATATACACACATGTTTAAGTGGTGTGCATGTCTGGGAATAGGGAAGAAAACATCTCTGTTCTTGTTACAGGTTTTAAAACCTGTTAGAAAATTTAAAATCATCCAATCTAAGTAAGTTCAGGTTTCGATTTCTAAATGAAAAGTAATTATAACTATGAAATGCCAATTTCAAAAATTATTTCAAGTATATTTATTGAGTAAATAATTTAAAATTGGGAAATTACAGAATGAACATTTTATATCAGAAAAATAAAGTATCAATGCTTTTTGATTCACTTGCATCATTTAGTTCGATTTCGAAAAACATGAAATTTAAAAGTAAATTCAAGATTTTTCATATTGTATCGATTGAGAAACCCATGGTTGAACGAATTTGGGTTATTTGGTGATTCTCGGCGATCAAAACAAATCGGGTGACTGGGGTTGTGGTTGAGGGTTTTATGGAGGTTGCCGAGTTAAGGAAAAATGATCAATGATTTTTCCGATCATTGGGGAGGCAGAGCGGCGAGATTTTAGGGTTTAAAAACCTATTTTGGTCGATGACTAAACCAGGATCGCTGCAATGTCATCAAGGAAAATGAAGCGATTGCATGTGGAGGAGCAGGAGGAGGAGACTCTGGCGAACTTCTGGACGCGGCGGCGTGGTTGCAAGCTATCGAAGAGGGTCGAGCGAGATGTTTTTCGTTGATCGATGGGTTCCAATGGGTTCATGGATAGCTTGTTTTTCGAATTCTGTTCGAATTCGTCGAACGGGGTGATGCGGGTCGTTGTGTCGATCACCGATGACATGTGGGAGGTGGCAGCGTTGATCGTCGTGACTCCGGCGTTGGTGCACGTGCACGGTGCACCTTTGAATATCTGGCGATGTTAAGATTTGGGAATAAGCAGAAATCTCGGGTTTGACTGGAGAAGTTTGTGTGTTTGTCTCGGAGCAGTGGACGATCGGGAGTGTCTCATGTGGTGGCTTGGTTTTCTTTGGTTTTGGCTCGAGTTTGTTTGATAAACAAATCTGGTTTTTAAAAGGATTAAATGATAAGTACATATTTATTAAACATAGCAATGCAAAGTTTTTCAAAATACAGGGAAAAAAGTACAAAGTCTAGAAGTTAAACTAAAACAAGTTTAGGATTTTAAAGGTGTAATTAAAATAAATATGTTTTCAAAAGAAATAGAATGTAAGTTTTCAAAAGGAAGGTTAAAAAAATAACCAGGTTTTCAAACAAGTTTTTAAAAGCAAAGTGATTAATCAAGTTTGAACAAGTTTTCAAAACACTAAATGTTAAATTAAATGTTGAATTGTTTTGTTTAATGTAAATTATATATATTTTAATAATGTAATTGATCTCTAAATAATTTTCTAATGATTTAAATTAGGTAATTAATCTAAAATAATTAATTAGTTAATTAATCAAAGATAACCACTTATGAAATTTATTAAGTAATGTAAGTATAATTGCTTAGTGTAAGTAATCAATGGGTAATTATTGAATGTAATTAATAAAAGGGGAATCACTTAATGAAGTAATTAGAGGATAATTACTTTATGGAAGTAATTAAGGATTAATTACTTGGTGTAATTAATTCGAGAATAAAGTAATATAATTAATCAAGGAGTTAATTAATTAATATAATTAATTAAAGGATAGTTAATTACTGAATGTGATTGATTAAAGTTGAGTAATCAAGTGATTAAAGAATAATTAATTAAGGATAATTAATTGGTGTGATTAATTGGTTAAGGTAATTAATTTGAGGGTGATTAATTAGTAAAAGATTAATTAATGAAAGTGATTAGGGATAATAATTTATTGTAATTAATTATGGATAATTCATTAGGAGTTAATTAATTGATTAAGGAAAATTAATTAAAAGATAATTAAATAATTAAAGGTTAGTTATTTAATGGTTAAAGGTTGATTAATTAATAATTAAAGGTTAATTTATTTATTACTAAAGGTTAATTAATAAATGATTAAAGGATAATTAATCAAAATGGTTTGTAATTAATTAATATTAATTAACCAGGATTAGTGATTTATTCATAAGTAATTAATCTGATTTAAATTGATCAGATAAATTAATTGATCTTACTTATGGATGTTTTGGGATTATATTGAATTTTTGACTTGTTTGATACCCCTGATGTGTGCTATTCTGTGATATGAATTGTATGTTTGAGTTGTGATCTGTGACTTATTTATCTGTGATGAATTTATATATTATTTATCTGTGAATCTATGAATGAAAGTTAAGCTTTATAGGATTTTACCGCTTATCGATATTGCTGTGTTTGGATTGTGATGATTGATGATATTGCACTATTGTGTAAAACCCCTGGACTACACCATACACACACAAATATGGATTTCACGAGGATTCGATTAAGTCACAGACATTTGAATTTAATATTATGAAATGGTTTTAAAGATTGAATTTGAATCCAAATGGTTTTGGAAACGGAATTTATGAAAAGCTTTTGAAAAGGAGTTTTTAAAGAAAGATTATTTTGAATAAATGATTAAAGTTTTGAAAATTAAATAGTTTGACTTGAATTGGAATTCATGATTTAAAGTTGAGTTCTATGAAGATATGTTTGGAAATTATGGTTTAAAAAGGTTACACAAGTTATATAATGTATTTATATGGGCTTTAAACCATTTTAAAAGTATTATTTTAGGAATTCGAATTTAACCCAAGTTTATACTTTAAAAGCTATAACTTGTGCATATTTGATCGGATTTTTCCGAAATGAAAAGTATTTGTTTTCAAATGATAATGGCTTTCATATAACGAAAGAACTTCAAGCTTATGTTGAAAATTTTTCAAGTTTGAATGGAATTGTTTTGAAAGCTATGAATGAATCTTTGTTAAAGATGTTAGTCTGTGAGATGATGGTTTTGATGACAACAACTTTAGAATAGATTATATAATATAAATACTAACAGTATAAGTTTAGATGTATATGTATATGCAGGATTTAACCATGCAGGTATCAAGAATGAAGACTGTACAGTATAGAGATTCAAGATATCAAGATTGAAGACTCATGAGTATCAATATTATCAAGAATTCAAGATTTCAAGTAATTTACTTTTAATTAGAAATTTTGTTAAAACTCCTAGAAAAGCACTGGCATCTTAAAATCTAATTTATTCGTGGAATGAAATCCATTTCAAGCCCGTTAAAGGGATGGAACCCTAAGTAGGATGAAACCTACGAAAATCTAGTGGAACATTGTTTTATATCCGCTAACTTTTTATTCAAAATGATTTTTCAAAATTATATCTTGTTTTCAAAATGATTTCAAAACCTTCCTTTTAAAAGCATCAAAAACATCTATCCTGATTTCAAATACGTTTAGCCTCAAAATCATCTTTATTTTCAAAGTCAAATTACTCCTGATTTTAAACTATCTTTTAAATATAATATATTTCACTTTTAAATATTTATACTTAGATTTAAATATAAAATTATAAGTAAAATTTTGTATATATTGTTCTTTATTTTTACTTATGAATTTTAACTATAGTTAAGTATATTTATAAAGTTCAAAAAAGTTATTTTCAAAGAAAATCAAAGCACCAAAAAATCCTTTGGGATGTCGACATGCTCAAGTGCCCTATGTCGACATGGTGTCAGTTGGTTTCAAAATTCAAATTTCAAAAGAAGTGTCTATTCGTCATAACTCTTCACGAATGGACATGGTTGTTGTTACTCTATAAATAGGGGTTAGTTTTAACAAATTTCAACAGAAGTTTTCTGGTTTTCCACTCCTCTTCTTCTTCCATATTTCTATATACAAATTCTTATCATTACTCTGCCGAAATCAACATTGAATCTAACTAGATTATCTCCGGTTTGATTATCTATCACTATCTCAACAAGATCCTCAATGCTATTCAGAGTTATAGGCTTTTTGTAATCAACTTAGCGAGAAAAGGTGTGATTGTAGCCTTGAAAATCAATCAAGCGAGATAAGGTGTGATTGTAGCCTTGGGAAATCAATTGGGTGAAATTGTTGCCCGAGAAATCAAGTATCTCTACCCATAGGATTGTGATTCTGGTGGGTGTACCTCATTGCCTTGAAATCGAGGATGTAATTGTAAAGATTGCTTTGGAAAGAAATCCGTACTTGTTGTGCGAGACGGGATGTAGGGTAACTCCGAACCAGTATAAAATCCGGTGTGTTCTTTCCTTTACTGCTTTTGCTTTATATTTGCATTTGTGTTTGATTCTGTGATCATATCCGTGCCTGAATATTGCATACATTTGTGTTTAAGTTAAAAAAACTCAAAAAGATTTAACAATTCTCTAAAACACTATTCACCCCCTCCAGTGTTTATCCTTAGCCTTAAGATCCTTAATCCGCATTTATCACATTTGGTATTAGAGCAAGGTTTTCAAAGTTTCATAATCTGATTTTTGAAAAAAAATTCAAAATGGCTACCAACACTGGTATTGTTACTAACACTAGTATCCCTGTCGCTAGTTCATTTGTAGAAGGTCGGTCTACTGTCAGACCACCACTTTTTAATGGTAGTAACTATGAATATTGGGCACATAGGATGAAAATATATTTACAATATGTAGGATTAGACATTTGGAATGTCACACTAACTGAATATTTTGAACCCACAACTGATTTTGCACAGTAGACCGCTGAGCGAAAGACTATTGCACAAAATAATTCTAAAGCAATGAATATTCTATTTTTGTAACGTCCCAGAATTCCTATAATTTTAAATTCATATATATATATATATATATATATATATTTTAAATATTAACAAGTAAAATTTGTAAGTCGAATATATTTTATTTCGAATATCTAGATTTAATTGGATAAAAATCGATAATTTAATATTTGAAATTACAGAAATAATTGGAAATTGGGTTTAATGCGATTAAAATTGATTTGTAAAGTTGTATTAAATCATATTTGAATTAGAATGATGTTATAGAACTTTTAAAATTGAATTAAAAGTTAATTTGTGGAAATTGAATATTTTAATATTTAATTGACGAGTAAAAATAGTCATTTTTCAAACAGTATCTGATTTTGACGAAGCCATTTTCATTGGATCCGTAATGTTAAATTATTGTAAGATTTCAAATTTCATGTCAATCGGATTTACGGTTTGTCCAGGGCAAGCTAAAATGCATATAAATCGGTTTAAGTGAACTTTAAATTTAAATAGTCGATTTGAAAACCTATCTTTCAAATACTTTCGAATTGGCTCTCGATATATATTCCACTGCGTTCGGAATGGGGGTAAAACATTATAAACGCCAGGCGGCACGCTTCGTTTCGAGTTCGAAATTTTTTTGGGTGAATAGTGTTTTGCAATTTTCTATAAGAGGACCCCATTATCTTCATCCCTAACCCTAATCTTCCAAGCCGTAGCCGCCGTTTCATATATATTCAATGGCTGAAAAATTCCTAGCTTCACCCCCTCCGATCTCCTCATCCGTTGACTATCATCAAAATCCTTCAACTACAAAAACAAAGAGCGTATCAAGCTCCATAATCTCAACGGTGGAGATCTGAAATGGCGTCGTGCGGGGGCAGCAATTTACCTGCGTTCTTCACACGTTTAGGCACGATTTTCATGACGATGGTGCAGCCGAGTTCATCAATTCTCTGGGCGTTGGTTGCTCACGCCGTGGTCATTCGAGTGGAGGTCCCCGATCGTCGCCTAGGGGGACGAACGAGTCGCATCAATCTAGGGTTTTATGGCGTATTTGGGTTCTCACATACGAAGATGGAACGGGAAGAAGGAAAACGCGGCCTGGATCTGATGGTAACAACATCAACGGCCAGATTTAACCGAGGTTAAAAAAAATAGGAAAGAATTGTAAATTTATTTTTATTAAAATTCGTATAAACTTTAAAAAGCTGTATCTTGTTCATACAAGGTCGAAAAATGACGCAACGACTTGTGTTGGAATCGTATTGTCGAATACTATGCGATGGAGCTGGATTGAGACTGATTGGAGCTAGTGTGAATTTTAGGTAAAATTAAACGCGTGTTTAATTTTATTTGGAACAAAACGCTGAAACTGCTATTGGAAGCAAGGTGAGAACTTCTCACTCAATCGAATCTGTTTCGATTTAACTTTACAATAGTTAAATTTAAAATTGCTTGATTGTGTGATTGAATGATGTTTGTTATCTGTTGTACTGAAAATAGACCTTATACGCCGCATATTAAGCGGATGTTATTATATTAAACACATATACCGCGATATTCCACCTTGAAGTGGAATTGGTATTATATATGTACTTGGAGTTGATTTCCTGCATTATATAGCGGATGAGACCCTATTACGCCGCATAATAGCGGATAATATTTATATAAACCCATGTACCGCGATATCCCGTCTTAAAACGGGATTGGTATTGTGCTAACATCTGTGGATGCAGGGAAACAGGCTGGAGGGATCCAACTGGATTCCTCAAATAATTAAATTTGTTTCAATATTATGTGTTGATTTTTTTATATCTCTTTGTGATTATCTTTGTGATTGAAATTGTTGAAGGCTAAAATTTAGCCGAATATAATTTTGGTATCGTTGGGTATCGGAAATAAATAAAAATTTGATTTTTGAAAATTCAAGTTGAAAGTTTATATTAAAATTTATTTTTGAGAATTGGATAAATTTAAAAGAAGGGATTCTAAAATAATAAATTTTTATTTTTAGTCTTATTGAATAAAATTTCAAAATATGGGAAAAACTTTAATAAATGGATTTCGGGTAATATTATTCAAAGGTTGAAGAATTTATTCAAAATACAGATTTTTAAGAGTTTGAAAAATAAAAGAATTGATTTTCTTTAAAAGGAATATATCTTTAAAAGGAAACAAAATTTGAAATCCATTTGGGAATTGATTTTGGTGATTGAATTTAAATCTTTTGAAAATCCATTTGGAAATTTATTTGGTGTTATGAAAAGAATTTGGAATCAATTTTAAAATTGATTTGAGGTTTAGTAGAAATTGATTTCAATTTAAGATTTGAATGAAATTCACTTGGTGTTTAATTTCTTGGAAGATCAATATGGAATTTGATTTGGTTGTTTTTGAAATCAATTGAAAAATTGAATTGTTGTTGAAAGTGAATATTTGAAATCGATTTAAAAAAATCGTATATCAGTGGATATTTGGAAATTTAAATTCACCATGGAATTTATAAAGGAAAGGAAAATTTGTTTAAAAATAAACATTGATTTATTTTTAAAGTGTGGAAATAAATTTACTGATTTGGAACGTAAATTTAAAGTAAATCGATAAGGATTTATTTAATTGGTTTAAATGAACCATTTTGAAATGAAAGTGTATTCTCCTTGGAAAGCCGAATAAAATTTCTGAATAGCTTTGAAATATATATATATATATATATATATATATACATATATATGTATAAAATTCTAGAATTGCTTTTGAAAAGGATACTTTGGAGAAATTAACTTCTTAAATTGTTTTACATCCTTTAAGTAAAGATTTATTAAGTTGATATAGAAATGATTATTTCTAAGATTTAATCAATAATTGTTTTAGAAAATAGTTATTTAAATAGTTATACTCTATCTACTAATTTTATTTTGAAAATTAGTGTGGACTTAAGTTATATGTAACATTGGTATAATATTTTTTATAACTAATATTTTAAGTAAAGTGTTTAAAGAAAAATAGTTTTATTTCAAAGTTTTTTCCCGATATATTTTGGATAAGTGTTATAAATTATTTTAAAGTATTTGAACTCGGCAAATTTCCAATGAAAATGAATAAATATTTGGAAGTGCTTCCGCGTAAGGAAAATGTTTTGAAATTTGTTTTCAAAAGTTGTAAGGGTGAAAAGTGATTTGAAATTTGTTTTCAAATGGTTGAAGTGTGGAAAAATATATCTTGTAAAGATATTTTTGGAAAATAAATAATTTGGGAAATTATTTGGAATCTGGTGATGTTGTGCATATCTATTGATAGTTAAATAACCGACTATCAATATTTACCTTTAAATGGGTATTTGTTGTGATTTGCTTGAATTTGAATGCTACACTTATTTTAAAATAAGCGCTCGTTATTCGGTTTAGCCATAAGAGGGACTTTGGTCATAAATCCCATTCCGCATAGTGATACGTCGTAATGGATAGCATTTGAAGACCGGTGTTGAAGACGGGATATTTTCGAAAACGGAAGGATTACCATCAAATGTCTATACATCGGCTGATCTCCGATATAGAGATTTTATCACCCTTTGTGATGGAAGTCCGGACATGATTAGTGAATATCCGGATTGCAAGGGCTTCTTTGGAAGTGCCTTCGTTTCCGTTCGATCCCGGAACGGACTTGTATGGATGTGTGTCTGACGTTACAATTTGAGATGTAAAGCTGGTTTCTATCAAATACATATCTGTTGGTGGCGGAGAATTTATTCTCCTAGCTTAACACCCTTCTCTGAGACGTACGAGCTCAGAGGTTATGTAGTTGATGGTTACTAGTAATACATTCCCAAATTGGTAATGTAGCATACGAAGTGCTGCTGATCATTTGTTGATCAAAGCATAGCTTTTGTGAAAAGCGTAGCTTTGTGGACGAGACTTCGTTGGACCTCACAACCCGTTAATGGTCAAAACAAGCAGCAAGGTTATAGAGAGTAGCGCCCCTTAGGGTATGTGCATTTCCTTCTGGATAGAAGTAGTATCATGGTATGGAGCCCAGATACGTATGTGGATATCACAAATATATATATGACTTTGTGATTGTTGTTGGTTGAGGATCCTCGGATAAAGGTTGTTTGCAATCGGGGGATGGCATACTCGTGTCAGTAGTTACCTACTTTTACAGAAGTAACCCAGCCTTGTGTTGGCAGAGATCCTGTTAGGTTCTCGGGGCGTCCTTCCAGAGGCGTACCCATGTGGCAATGGGAAGTTCCTTGGCCTGACCATTTGTTGGAAAATCCAAAGAAACAATACGAGCCTTGTATGGTTTTAGTTGTATAACCTGCCATGGAATGTAGAGGTAACCTACTATTGAACATGGTAGCTATAGTAGGCATACGATAATGGTCGTATGTTGGCTAAGATTTATATTATACTTTCTACATGTTTTCCTGCACTTTGCACATAGTAATAATATCAAAGAAATTTGCATACCAAGCATGTTTGACTATCACAAGGAGAAATCTCCTCCAATTCTGCGTTTGCATGGTATGTGTGGCGGGAGGCCTTGTGGTAGTTGCATTTTCCAAAAGCATTGCGGATCTATATTAAAATATTCTTTGTTTGTTTTAAAGATATAACTGTTTTAAGTTCTCACACCAGTCCCATGACTGACCTGGAGTTTATTGTCCCCTTCCTAAACTCTGGGTGCCCATCATTTTCTACACGGGCAGCCTAGAGTCAGGTTATCAGGATATTCTGGAATTCAGGAGGTGCTGTGGAGCTCAAAAGGCGAGCTGGATGGCGAAACGTATCACTTGTATATGATATTATCTTTTCCGCTGTGTATCCACTTGTGGGGACAAGTTTATATAACTGTCCATTTTTTTGTGGTGTTGTATATTGACTCTGATGATGTAATGTATAAAATGTACAGTTCTTTTGATTTAAAGATTATTCATTTATCTATTATATGTTGTTCCGCTACGATTGTGAGATTTTGATATTGTTTCTGTTGCTTCTTCTTTCTTTCTTCTTCTACCTCTTCTTCTTTAACCGTAAGGGTTCGGTTTTTTCGACATTCGATTGTTCGGCAGTTGGTACAGTGGACGTATTAATGTCAATATTCGGGAGTCGAAGAATCGGGTCCTTACATAGTGGTATCAGAGCATTTGGTTAAGCGACAACCTTGGCTCTGTTGGGAATTACTCATTAGAGGTAGAGTCAGTAGTACTCTAGAATGAGTGTGAGTGTAATAATAGATATGAGCACGTATTTGTTAGTGAATATAAAATTGTTTTGTATTGTGTTGACTTATCGGTTGATTGTTTATAAATTCTGGTTGGTGCAGTCTGGCTAACTGTATCGATAGGGGTTTCTAAACTCTTAAACGAAATAAACCGACATAGTATCATTTTAACTTGGGTAAATGAAATAATTTTACCTTGATATTATTTTACTTATAAAGGAAATAATTTTTCAGAAATTATTAAAGTGTATATAAATTGATTGTTTGGTTGTTGAAAATGTAAGAATATATATAAGTTAATTAAAAGAATAATTGTATAAGCAAATGAATTATTAAGTATGGAATTATAATTAATGTGATTTACAATTGTAAAATAATCTTATATATAAGAAGTGAAACTATATGAATATATTTATAAATATGAGTTGTAAATAAAAATGAATTTGAGCTATGAATTGAAAATGTTGAATCCTGTTTATTTTGGAAATTATTTTCCAAACTTAAAAGTTAAATAGTGAAATTATATAAGAAAAAGACTTATAAATGCGACTTATAAGTAAAAGGAAAATTTTGAAAGAATATTAAGCACTGAATTCACTACTGTCACTGGGGAATAATAAGGGTGATGACTACAGCATCATCAGTACCATTTTCGAGTTTCTGTGTGATGGATTTGTTACCATAGTAATTGAAAAATTGAAGTTTTGTTGTGATAAACAAATTTGAAATTATAAATTCAAGTTGAAATTGATGAATATAAGTAAAGCGAGCTTTGAACTTATGATATGAGATAATAAATTTAGCTTCGGTAAAGTTAAAGAATTTGGGTTAGCATAGTAAATATATGATGTGAAATTTAACTAAGGGAAGTTAAATAAATTAAATCAGATTTGAACTAGACTGGATAAGTTAATGGATTTGGAAGTTTAAATATATAAGTTGTATAACTTATTAAATGTGAAAATGTAAGTGAAACCAAATGATAAAATGGTTAAACAATTTTGTTAAGCAAAACGAGATATGAATTTGAATAAGTGATGAAATTTGACTTTGATAAGAGTTAAATAGAATTGGAATCTGAATTGGATTTATAAGGGGAGATTTAAGTTAAGATAAACAAATGATGTTTGAAATGGAATATAACTTAAGTAATGTTGAATGAAGTTGATTTTGGTATCGAAGTAAAATAATAAAGTGAATTAGATGGATGTCGACTTGAGTTATATAAATGAAATTCAACCTTATTTGTTAAATAAATTAGCAATTGAATTGAACTAATGAATTGAATATTAGTCAATCGAATGTAAAAGAATTGATATAGAATAATGAATGTAAGTGTTAATTCATTAGAAGCTAATGAAGTTGAAAAAAATTTGAATAATTGAAATAAAAGCCAATTAGATATTAAACCAATTGGAAATTAAAAGCGTTAAACCAAATTGAAGTTAGACAAAGTGAATATGAATTGTTAAATGTAAATTTAATAAATTTGGTTGTATTGAATATACATTGATTGTTATATGATTGTTAGTTGATTGTATATAATTCATTAAGTGTTAATGAAATTGAATTGATAAATGGAAAGCTATGTAATTGAATTTGAATTGAAAGTGAACTAATGTGAATTGGTTGTAAGCAATTAAAATTTGTATCGAAACCTTATAAATTGCTTATGGGAATTATTTTGATTGCATTGCTTATGAAAACTATATGTTTTCTATTGAAAACTAGTGAAATGTAAATGAATTTCCTATATATGTCACTTACATATTTAAATTGAGTAAGTACAGGTATCAGGGTTGTAGTTGGCTGGATTTGGTTATGCTAAAATGCTAATAAATAACGCTTTGCTTAAAAATGCTAAAATGGTACGCCTACGCAATAAAAATAGGAAATATGAAATTTTTTTTTTCTGTTTTCCGACCGTGTGGTTCGATGTATATATATTTATATCTATTGTGATATTGCAAAAGCTCCTCTATACAAGGGAGACTCTGCCAAAATTTTCCATAAATTTTGGAAGTTAGAAAAAATTTTGAAAATTTTTAGAAAATTTTTGTTAACGAAAAGTCAATTTCTAAATTAAAATGAATCTGAAATCAAGTTTGAACGGTTTGTTTTTGAAAAAAAAAGTTAATGGATTTTAAGACTTTTTCTGACTTGGCAATTTCGAGGACGAAATTCTTTTAAGGAGGGAAGTTTGTAACGACCCAAAATTCCTATCATTTGAAATTCATATACATATATATATATATATATTTTAAATATTAACAAGTAAAATTTGTAAGTCGAATAAATTTTATTTCGAATATCTGGATTTAATTGGATAATTAAATCGATAATTTAATATTTGAAATTACAGAAATAATTGGAAATTGGGTTTAATGTGATTAAAATTGATTTGTAAAGTTGTATTAAATCATATTTGAATTAGAATGATGTTATGGAACTTTTAAAAGTGAATTAAAAGTTAATTTGTGGAAATTGAATATTTTAATATTTAATCGACGAGTAAAAATAGTCATTTTTCAAACAGTCTCGGATTTCGACGAAACTACTTTCATTGGATCCGTAATGTTAAATTATTGTAAGATTTCAAATTTCGTGTCAATCGGATTTACAATTTGTCCGGGGCAAGCTAAAACGCGTAGAAATCTGTTTAAGTGAATTTTAAATTTAAATAGTCGATTTGAAAACCTATCTTCCAAATACTTTTGAATTGTCTCCCGATATATATTCCCTTGCGCTCGGAATGGGGGTAAAATATTATAAACGCCAGGCGGCACGCTTCGTTTCGAGTTTGGAAATTTTTTGGGTGAATAGTGTTTTGCAATTTTCTATAAAAGGACCATATTATCTTCATTTTACACAAACCCTAACCCTAATTTTCCAAGCCATAGTCGCTATTTCATATATATTTAATGGATGAAAAATTCCTAGCTTCACCCCCTTCGATCTCCTCATCCGTTGACCATCATCAAAATCCTTAACTACAAAAACGAAGAGCGTATCGAGCTCTACATTCTCAACGGTGGAGATCTGAAATGGCATCATGTGGGGGCAGCAATTTACCTGCGTTCTTCACACGTTTAGGCACGATTTTCGTGACGATGGTGCAGCCGAGTTCATCAATTCTCTGGGCGTTGGTTGGTCACACGGTGGTCATTCGAGTGGAGGTCCCTGATCGTCGCCTATGGGGATGAACGAGTTGCGTCGATCTAGGGTTTTATGGCGTATTTGGGTTGTCACATATGAAGATGGAATGGGAAGAAGGAAACGCGGCCTAGATCTGATGGTAACAAAATCAACGGCCAGATTTAACTGAGGTTAAAAAAAAAAAGAATTGTAAATTTGTTTATATTAAAATTCGTATAAACTTTAAAAAGCTGTAACTTGTTCATACGAGGTCGAAAAATGACGAAACGACTTGCGTTGGAATCGTATTATCGAATACTACGCGATGGAGATAGATTGGGACTGATTGGAGCTAGTGTGAATTTTGGGTAAAATTAAACGCGTGTTTAATTTTATTCGGAATAAAACACTGAAACCGCTATTGGAAGCAAGGTGAGAACTTCTCACTCAATCGAATCTGTTTCGATTTAAATTTTAAATAGTTAAATTTTAAATTGCTTGATTGTGTGATTGAATGATGTTTGTTATCTGTTGTATTGAAAATAGATCCTATACGCCGCATATTAAGCGGAGGTTATTATATTAAACACATATGCCGCGATATTCCACCTTGAAGTGGAATTGGTATTATATATTTACTTAGAGTTGATTTCCCGCATTATATAGCGGATGAGACCCTATTGTGCCACATAATACCGATAATATTTTATATAAACCCATGTACCGCGATATCCCGTCTTGAAACGGGATTGGTATTGTACTAACATCTGTGGATGGAGGGAAACAGGTTGGAGGGATCCAACTGGATTCCTCAAATAATTGAATTTGTTTCCATATTGTGTTTTGATTTTTTTTATATGTCTGTGTGATTATCTTTGTGATTGAAATCGTTGAAGGCTAAAATTTAGCCGAATATAATTTTGGTATCGTTGGATACCGGAAATAAATAAAAATTTGATTTTTGAAAATTCAAGTTGAAAGTTTATATTACAATTTATTTTTGAGAATTGGATAAATTTAAAAGAAGGGATTCTAAAATAATAAAGTTTTATTTTTAGTCTTATTGAATAAAATTTCAAAATATGGGAAAAACTTTAATAAATGGATTTCGGGTAATATTATTCAAAGGTTGAAGAATTTATTCAAAATACGGATTTTTAAGAGTTTGAAAAATAAAAGAATTGGTTTTCTTTAAAAGGAATTTATTTTTAAAAGGAAATAAAATTTGAAATCCATTTGGGAATTGATTTTTGGTAATTGAATTTAAATCTTTTGAAAATCCATTTGGAAATTTATTTGGTGTTATGAAAAGAATTTGGAATCAATTTTGAAATTGATTTGGGGTTTAATGGAAATTGATTTCAATTTAAGATTTGAATGAAATTCACTTGGTGTTTAATTTGTTGGAAAATCAATATGGAATTTGATTTGGTTGTTTTTGAAATCAATTGAAAAATTGAATTGTTGTTGAAAGTGAATATTTGAAATCGATTTAAAAAAATTGTATATCAATGGATATTTGGAAATTTAAATTCACCATGGAATTTATAAAGGAAAGAGATATTTGTTTAAAAATAAACATTGATTTATTTTTGATGGAAAAGTGATTTGAAATTTGTTTTCAAATGGTTGAAGTGTGAAAAAATATATCTTGTAAAGATATTTTTGGAAAATAAATAATTTGGGAAATTATTTGAAATCTGGTGATGTTGTGCATATCTATTGATAGTTAAATAACCGACTATCAACATTTACCTTTAAATGGGTGTTTGTTGTGATTTGCTTGAATTTGAATGCTACACTTATTTTAAAATAAGCGCTCGTTATTCGGTTTAGCCGGGTGAGGACCTTTGGTCATAAATCCCATTCCGAATAGTGATACGTCGTAATGGATAGCATTCGAAGACCGATGTTGAAGACTGGATATTTTCGAAAACAGAAAGATTACCATCGAATGTCTCTGCATCGGCTGATCTCCGATATAGAGATTTTATCACCCTTTGTGATGGAAGTCCGGACGTGATTAGTGAATATCCGGATTGCAAGGGATTCTTTGGAAGTGCCTTCGGTTCCGTTCGATCCCGGAACGGACTTGTATGGATGTGTGTCTAACGTTACAATTTGTGATGTAAAGCTGGTTTCTATCAAATACATTTCTGTTGGTGGCGGAGAATTTATTCTCTTAGCTTAACACCCTTCTCTGAGATGTACGAGCTCAGAGGTTATGTAGTTGATGGTTACTAGTAATACATTCCCGAATTGATAATGTGGCATACGAAGTGCTACTGGTCATTTGTTGATCAAAGCATAGCTTTTATGAAAAGCGTAGCTTTGTGGACGAGACTTCGTCGTCCTCACAACCCGGTAATGGTCAAAACAGGAAAGACGCAACAAGGTTATATAGGGTAGCGCCCCTTAGGGTATGTGCATTTCCTTCTGGATAGAAGTGGTATCATGGTATGGAGCCCAGATACTTAACTTATGCGGATATCGCAAATATATATGACTTTGTGATTGTTGTTGGTTGAGGATCCTTGGATAAAGGTTGTTTACAACCTGGGGATGGCATACTCGTGTCAGTAGTTACCTACTTTTGCAGAGGTAACCCGGCCTTGTGTTGGCAGAGATCCGGTTAGGTTCTCGGGGCGTCCTTCCAGAGGCGTACCCATGTGGCAATGGGAAGTTCCTTGGCCTGACCATTTGTTGGAAAATCCAAAGAAACAATACGAGCCTTGTATGGTTTTAGTTGTATAACCAACCATGGAATGTGGCGGTAACCTGCTATTGAACATGGTAGCTATAGTAGGCATACGATAATGGTCGTATGTTGGCTAAGATTTATATTATACTTTCGAAATGTTTTTCTACACTTTGCACTTATAGTAATAATATCAATGCGTATCAAGCATGTTTGACTATCATAAGGAGAAATCTCCTCCAATTCTGCGTTTGCATGGTGTGTGTGGCGGGAGGCCTTATGGTAGTTACATTTTCCAAAAGCATTGCGGATCTATTTTAAAATATTCTTTGTTCGTTTTAAAGATATAACTGTTTTAAGTTCTTACACCAGTCCTATGACTGACCTGGAGTTTATTGTCACCTTCCTAAACTCTAGGTGCCCATTATTTTCTACACGGGCAGCCTAGAGTCAGGTTATCAGGATATTCTGGAATTTAGGAGGTGCTGTGGAGCTCAAGAGGCGAGCTGGATGGCGAAACGTATCACTTGTATATGATATTATCTTTTCCGCTGTGTATCCACTTGTGAGGACAGGTTTATATAACTATCCATTTTTGTGTGGTGTTGTATATTTACTCTGATGATGTAATGTATAAAATGTACAGTTCTTTTGATTTAAAGATTATTCATTTATCTATTATATGTTGTTCCGCTGCGATTGTGAGATTCTGATATTGTTTCTGTTGCTTCTTCTTTCTTTCTTCTTCTACCTCTTCTTCTTTAACCCTAAGGGTTCGGTTTTTTCGGCATTCGACTGTTCGGCAGTTGATACAGTGGATGTATTAATGTCGATATTCGGGAGTCGAAGAATCAGGTCCTTATAGTTTTGTTCACTTGATAGAAATGAATTCAATAGAGTGTTAGTTTGTAAGTCTGCATATGAAATCTGGAAAACTTTGCAAGTAACTCACGAAGGAACAAGCAAAGTTAAACATACCAAAATTTCCATGCTTACAAATCAGTTTCAATTATTTAAAATGAATTCTAATGAGTCTATTTCAGATATGTATAGTAGATTTCAGGATATTGTGCATTCTTTAATATCCTTGGGAAAGGAATTTTCTGAAGAAGATCAAGTCAGAAAATTTTCAAACTCTCTTACTCCAGAATGGGATCAAAAGACACTTGCGATCGAAGAGGCAAATGACATCAGTACCTTAAAGATAGAAGAATTAATTGGAAACCTAATGTCATTTGAAGTTCAAATGACCGGGAGAAGAGAAAGCAAAGCATCTTAAAAGAAATCAATGGCATTCAATGCATTGACCGATGGATCAGACTCAAACAGTCATAATGATGAAGGGTTACCTTTATGACCAGAAATTTTAGGAAATTCCTGAAATACAGAAAGATGAATAATATCAAGAGAAACAACTATAAGAACTCTGGAAATCAGAATGTAGTGCCAAATAATGTCAAATGTTTCAACTGTGATGAACCAGGCCACATCAAAAGAGATTGTCTGTATCCAAAAAGGCAGAATCCTCCTATGAACAATGATCCAGCAAAGAAACGAAAGCGTGCATTTACTACTACTCTAGATGATTCAGACTCGTCCTCAAGTGATGATGATTAGAAGACAAATAATTCAAACTCGTGTTTCACGGCAGTTCACGACTTCGACGAATTCAGAAAAATAGACACAGAAAAAGGTACACATTTACAATATAATTGGTTGAAATTGCATGCTTAGAATTAGATGTTTGATTGATTGATTTTTGAATTGGTGTGTTATTTGAATTTTAAAATTTTTACTACTATTTTATTATTTTTATTATTTTATTATTATTTTTGTAGTATAATAATATATTGAAAATACAATAATGTTAATAATATTCCAGATATATATATACATTAAAAATAATAAAGTGTATATATATTTATCAGAGAACTTAGGAAAAATAAATCACAAAAATTCACTGGCACATGTCGACATGGTCCCTACCATGATGTCGACATGGGTACCAAAATTTGAATTTCAAAATTTGAATTCAAATATTTGAATTTGCCTCCACCTTTTCACTTCATTCAATTCTTTGAAAAGCTACCTTTTGACCAGAGAATATGTCCTTTGAGAATCTATTTATTCACAATCTTTTATCATATCTTTTCACTCTCATTTTCAAATTCAAACTCTTTCTTCAAAACTTCAAGCTCTCTACTCTCTACTTTAATGGCTTCTTCAACCAACCCCTCCACCATGAGAATTTTTAGAAAAATAAAAGAGCAGCTCTTCAATGATACAGATCCAATAAAAGCATACATCAATTATGCTAATTATGCCAAAGTCCATCCTGGAAAGTTTGCTATTTTTCAAGATTTCTCTTCTTATGAACTTGATTCTCTTTTTTCAAACAATGGAGTTCTTAGTCTTATTGATGCTTCTCAAAATGATTTTGTTTGCTATCCAAATCTTGTCAAAATTTTCTATGCTAATTTAAACCGTGGATTTTATAATGGAAATGAGGATAAAATTTGGAGTAGTGTCAAAGGCACTAGAATTGTTTTGAATTGTGATCTTTTAGGTACCATTCTCAATTGCAAGAGTACGGGAATGGATCTTTCTAATTTTAAAATCGATGAAAATGATCGTGAGACATTTCATCACATTTTCGAAGGGAATGATAATTTTGAATTCAAAAATCGAAATTTTCGACCAAAAGCAAGAATTGTCAATCGTCTTTTGCAACATACTTTGACCCCAAGATCGGGGAATTTTAACAATCCTACTTCAAAAGTTTGCAAAGCACTTTCGCTATTTTTGGAAATTATGACATAAATTGGGCGCAAGTTATTTTGGATGAACTTCGTCCTAAAAATATTGAAATGGGTGAGAACACTTTGTATCATGGAATTTATCTCACTTGGATTTTTAACTATTTTGGAATGGATTTCAAAGGGGAAGAATTTGTTTATAGAAAAGTTTTTAATCATTCCAACATTTCACTTATGAAAATTCCATTTGTTTTTCAACCTTATGATACTCTTGCCGAAAAGGAGGAGCGTTTGGCTTATGAGGAAATAGAAGAAGAGGACGAGGAGGAAGAAGAAGAAGGGGATGAAATGGAAATTGAAGAAGAAGAAGAAGAATGTGAAACATCTTTGGAAAGCATCGACTATCCTCCTAATCCATCCAACAAAACCCTTCTCAAAAACCAAAAGACGATTGTTGAGAATCAACGGATTCTTAAACGATCCGTTAGTAAGAAGTTGGACAAAATTTCATCAAAGATGAACAAGTTCATTTCCAAAGTCAGCAAGAAACTTGGACTTTCTTCTTCATCATCATCATCCTCAAACTAGTTCTACCTTTTCGTATCTCGTTGTATTTATTTTAGTTTATTTTGATTTGAATGTTCGTATAGCTCTTTATGATTAATCGTTGTATCGTCTTAGTATGAAATGAAATGGAATTTCTTTCTATTATCTAGCTTATCTTATCTCCAGAATAAATGTTAGCATATTATATAAATATATATACACACACACAATTATTCACAAAATCAAAATATACCATCAAATTTCACTACACCATGTCGACATACCCCCTATGACCATGTCGACATGTACTGGTCAGAATTGACAATTCATTTTGAATTTGAAATTTGAATAACAACCATATGTCTATTCATTTCAAACGAATTTCTACACCTATAAATTCCTATTTCTTCCAGAATTCATCACTGGAAATCATTTCTTATCTTCTCCATCTCTCATTTCTTTCACAAATTCAAGTATGGCTAATCCAATTCACTATTTATCCGAAAATCTTAAAGAAACTCTTAAATCGTTCAAGAATATTCTCTCGTTCATTCTTCATAACCAGCGACACTTAGAATTGAGTCAAATGCATATGATCAAGGAGCAAGAAAGGCATTTCGATGCGATACGATGGATGATCTCCTCCCTACACAAGGATGAAAACGAAGCATATCCTCCTGTCTCTCTCAACAATGACAACGAAAATTGGGATGCTATTAAAGCAGACCCTATCTTTGGAGAAAAAGGATAGGTGGAAGTTCCTCGTAATGTTTAATTTTATTTGGTTGCTTTGTTTGATTTGTTTGCTTTGATTGATTTGATTTCATTTGCTTTGGCTTGGTTTGAATTTGATTGATATTTAGTAATGGATTGATGTTTGTTGTACAAAACGTATATAATTATACATTAATATGTATATAATCTTTGATTCATTATTGTGACTATCAATATAATTATTTCTTAATTCTATATTCCATCGTATAAGTTTATTAATGTAGGTATTTTAGTCCAAGAATCAGGGGGAGTTATATAGTTTGGAGTTAGTTTTTTGTTATTGATGACAATGGGGGAGAAGTATAAAATATGGCAGTGAGGCATAGATTAAGGGGGAGTTATTAGGATAGAATTAATATTTTATAAACAAAGGTTGTCATCATAAAAAAGGGAGATTGTTAGTCCGTGAGATGATGGTTTTGATGACAACAACTTTTGAATAGATTATAAAATATAAATACTAGCAGTATAAGTTTAGATATATATGTATATGCATGATTTAACCATGCAGGTATCAAGAATGAAGACTGTACAGTATAGAGATTCAAAATCTCAAGATTGAAGACTCATGAGTATCAAGATTATCAAGAGTACAAGATTTCAAGTAATTTACTTTTAATTAGAAATTTTGTTAAAACTCCTAAAAATGCACTGGCATCTTAAAATCCAATTTATTCGTGGAATGGGATCCACTTCGAGCTCGTTAAAGGGATGGAACCATAAGTAGGATGGAACCTACGAAAAATCTAGTCGAACATTGTTTTGTATCTGCTAACTTTTTATTCAAATGATTTTTCAAAATTATATATTGTTTTCAAAATGATTTCAAAACCTTCCTTTTAAAAGCATCAAAAACTTCTATCCTGATTTCAAATACTTTTAGCCTCAAAATTATCTTTATTTTCAAAGTCAAATTACTCCTGATTTTAAACTATCTTTTAAATATAATATATTTAACTTTTAAATATTATACTTAGATTTAAATATAAAATTATAAGTAAAATTTTGTATATATTATTCTTTATATTTACTTATGAATTTTAACTATAGTTAAGTATATTTATAAAGTTTAAATATAAAATAAAAGTTATTTTCAAAGAAAATCAAAACACCAAAAAATCCTTTGGGATGTCGACATGCCCAAGTGCCCCATGTCGACATGGTATCAGTTGGTTTCAAAATTCAAATTTAAAAAGAAGTGTCTGTTCGTCATAACTCTTCACGAATGGACATGGCTGTTGTTACTCTATAAATAGGTGTTAGTTTCAATGAATTTCAACAGAAGTTTTCTGGTTTTTCACTCCTCTTCTTCTTCCACATTTCTATATAAAATTCTTATCGTTACTCTGCCGAAATCAACATTGAATCTAACTAGATTATCTCTGGTTTGATTCTCTATCACTATCTCAACAAGATCCTCACTGCTATTCAGAGTTATAGGCTTTTTGTAATCAAATTAGCGAGAAAATGTGTGACTGTCGCCTTGAAAATCAATCAAGCGAGATAAGTTGTGATTGTAGCCTTGGAAAATCAATTGGGTGAACTTGTTGCCCAGGAAATCAAGTATCTCTACCTAGAGGATTGTGATTCTGGAGGGTGTACCTCGTTGCCTTGAAATCGAGGGTGTAATTGTAAAGATTGCTTTTGAAAGGAAATCTGTACTTGTTGTGTGGGACTGGATGTAGGGTAACTTCGAACCAGTATAAAATCCGGTGTGTTCTTTCTTGACTGCTTTCACTTTATATTTGCATTTGTGTTTGATTCTGTGATCATACTTGTGTCTGAATATTGCATACATTTGTGTTTAAATTAACAAAAACTCAAAAAGATTTAACAATTCTCTAAAACACTATTCACCCACCCTCTAGTGTTTATCCTTAGACTTAAGATCCTTAATCCGAATTTCTCACATTTGGTATCGGAGCAAGGTTTTCAAAGTTTTAAATATTTTCTTTCCGCTGCTATTGTTTCCGCTATTGTATCTATCCCTGATATTGATGTATCATATTGTATCAACTGTTGTGTATCAATGATATTATCCATTTCTCTTCCGTTGTGTTGTTGTACTTAATGTGTTATAAGCTCCGGCAATTCGGATTTCGACGTTTAAATCTGCGGCATTCGAATATGGATGAAGTATGAATGTCGATTTTCGAGCGCTGAAATTCGGATCGTCACATTTGGTATCAGAGCTGAAGGTTGAACTTTAGCTCAAGAGTATAACACATTAGGTGACTCGTTAGAGATAGGGTTATAAAATACCCTAGAATGAGTATATCCCTATATCCGTCTGAATGCCTCAGTAAATTCTCTTACTATCCACTGATAGCGAGTATGATTCCAAGAAGAGGACAAGATAGGGGACGAGAGTATCACTACAAATGGTCAATACCCTACGACAATGGAAACAACTTCTCTATCAATTTCTTTTGATTCATCATACAATTTAAATTCTTTGATCGTTTTCGTGGTAGCTCTGGAAAGAAGCTTTGGTATGGTGGTAGTCCTACGAATCGTCTTAGAAAAGGTTCTAATTCCTATTTCGTATTCTCTTCATCGGTTCCCTATCAGCTTTTCAACTTTAATAAATTTGAAATTCTAATTGAAATAAATTGGTTAACAAATATAAATTTAAATTGGATTGTATCAATGAAACGATATTGGTCAAAACCAAAGTTTGAAATTTTGTTGTGATTTCTTGTAGGGATCCAAGTCCGAAGAGGGACAAGATGGTGTATACTTTAGGATATTCCAACCTAAATTGAGTATCCATTGTTTGTTCTTTTGGGATCCATATATATTCGACGAGTGGTTAGTTAACCTTCAGACTAACCAATGCCCCAACATATTTCGTAGGCTGGTGACCCGAGTATCTTATGTAGTATTGAATGAGTTCGTTCTCATAATTATTGATGGTATTCTAATTTAGTAAGCCAAATGCAGAATAAATATTCAGCTTAATATAGAAAGCTATATCTTTGTATGCTTATCTATTCATTGTTGTCTCCTGTCTAGCGAATTTCAAGAATGAAATTTTCTTAAGGGGGGAATCTATAACGATCCTGTTTTTTAGTAAAAATTAGTTTGGTAATTAATATGAAATTTTGGATTAATTGTGAATTAATTTGAATTTTTTTTGTAAAATAAATGAATTGTGAATGAAATAAAATATATATGTTTATCAAAAGATATTTGCTTGTTTATACATTTATAAATACAAATTGACTGTATTTTAAATTTTTGAATTTGAAAATTAAAAATAAATGTTTTAAATAATATATTGGATATGGAAACTCTAAAATTTAATACTAATAGATAAATCTGTTTTGTATTTATAATATGATGATCTGAAAATTTTATTTTGAAATTGATATAAATAAATTTACAAAAGCTATTTAATGAGTTAAATTCAAATATATACATATTATACACTTATTTACGAATGTTTAATTGATTTTAAATCATATTATTTAAAGATATAAATATGTAGGTAAAATATGATATAAATTATTTTATTTAAAACATAAATACATATCAAATACATGTGTAAACATTTTAACAATCAAGTTAACATTTGTAAACATTTTGACAAAGCATTAAGACAAGTGTTAACCATAAAACAAGAAAAATACAAGTGGCATAGCTTTTGATTTCTTTAATTTGAAATATATGTAAAAATCGAAGTAAGAAATAAAAAGCAAAACCAAAACCAGGAAGAACCTCAACTAATCAGAAAATAAAAGCAATCTTCAACCTGAGAATAAAAGATCAAAGAAAACAAATAAAACCAGTGATAAAACTCAAAGCATTTGAAACTGAAAAGATGTAAACCTGAATTAAAGCAGTTCAACAAAATCAATTTCTCAGTTTTTCATTTCAACCAAATATCAAATTCCAGAAAAACAATCCTCATCAATTAAAACCAAGACCAGATCAAAGCAAATTTTAAAGGCCTGAAGCAAGACAAAGATCAAGCTTCAGATTTATCTTAACAAATAAAAGTTCAAATTCAAGTAAATCATTTCCAGTTTTTCCAGACTTTTGTTCAAGGCTTGTCCTCTGTCTTCATCAAACAGGTGAGCAAAGTCCCATTTCTAACTTGAATCTGCTAGATAACTTGATATTGGTGATTATTGCTTGAAGTACAATGGTGATAAGTGTTTACATAAATGTAAATATCATGGTATGTGTATATATATATATATATACATGTGTAAGTGGTGTGCATGTCAGGGAACAGGGAAGAAAACAGCTCTGTTCTTGTTACAGGTTTTAAAACCTGTTAGAAAATTTAAAATCATCCTATATAAGTAATTTCAAGTTTATGGAATGCCAATTTCAAAAATTATTTCAAGTATATTTGTTGAGTAAATAATTTAAAATTGGGAAATTACAAAATAAACATTTTATATCAGAAAAATCAAGTATCAATGCTTTTCGATTCATTACATCATTTAGTTCGATTTCGAAAAACATGAATTTTAAAAGTAAATTCAAGATTTTTCATATTGTATCCATTGAGAAATCCATGGTTGAATGAATTTGGGTTATCTGGCGATTCCCGGCTATCGAAACAAATCGGATGATCGGGGTTATGGTTGAGGGTAGTCTGGAGGTTGCCGAGTTAAGGAAAAATGATCAATGATTTTTCCGATCATGGAGAGGCAGAGAAGCGAGATTTTAAGGTTTAAAAACCTCTTTTGGTGGATGACTAAACCAGGATCGCTGCAACGTCGTCATGGCAATTGAAGCGATCACATATGGGGAACAAGAGGAGGAGACTCTGGCGAAGTTCTGGATGCGACGGCGTGGTTGCAGGCTATCGGAGAGGGTCGGGCAAGATGTTTTTCGTTGATCGATGGGTTCCAGTGGGTTCATGGATAGCTTGTTTTTTGAATTCCGTTCGAATTCGTCGAACTGGGTAATGTGGGTCGTCGTGTCGATCACCGACGACATGTGGAAGGTGGTAGCGTTGATCGCTGTGACTTCGGCATTGGTGCACGTGAACGGTGCACCTTTGAATATCTGGCGATGTTAAGATTTGGGAAGAAGCAGAAATCTTGGGTTTGACTCGAGAAGTTTACGTGTTTGTCTCGAAGTAGTGGATGATCGGGAGTGTCTCGTGTGTTGGCTCGGGTTTCTTTGGTTTTGGCTCGGGTTTGTTTGATAAACATATCTGGTTTTTAAAAGGAGTATTAAATGATAAGTACAGATTTATTAAACATAGAAATGCAAAGTTTTTCAAAGTACAGGGAAAATAGTACAAAGTCTAGAAGTTAAACTAAAACAAGTTTAGGGTTTTAAAGGTGTAATTAAAATAAATATGCTTTTAAAAGAAATGGAATATAGGTTTTCAAAAGGAAGGTTTAAAAAAATAACCAAGTTTTCAAACAAGTTTTTAAAAGCAAAGTAATTAATCAAGTTTGAACAAGTTTTCAAAACACTAAATGTTAAATTAAATGTTGCATTGTTTTGTTTAATGTAAATTATATATATTTTAATAATGTAATTAATCCCTAAATATTTTTCTAATGATTTAAATTAGGAATTAATATAAGTTAATTAATTAGTTAATTAATCAAAGATAATCACTTATGAAATTTATTAAGTAACGTAAGTATAATTACTTAGTGTAAGTAATCAATGGGTAATTACTAAATGTAATTAATAAAAGGGGAATCACTTAATGAAGTAATTAGAGGATAATTACTTTATGGAAGTAATTAAGGATTAATTACTTGGTGTAATTAATTAAAGAATAAATAAATATAATTAATTAATATAAAGGATAGTTAATTACTGAATGTGATTAATTAAAGTTGATTAATCAAGTGATTAAAGAATAATTAATTAAGGATAACTAATTGGTATGACTGGTTATTTAAGGTAATTAATTTGAGAATAATTGATTAATTAATGAAAGTGATTAGGAATAATCACTTATTGTAATTAATTATGGATAATTCATTATGAGTTAATTAATTAATTAAAAGATAATTAAATAACTAAAGGTTAATTATTTAATGGTTAAAGGTTGATTAATTAATAATTAAATGTTAATTTATTTATTATTAAAGGTTAATTTATAAAGGGTTAAAGGATAATTAATCAAAATGGTTTGTAATTAATTAATATTAATCAACCAGGATTAGTGATTTATTCATAGGTAATTAATCTGATTTAAATTGATCAGATAAATTAATTGAACTTACTTATGGATGTTTTGGGATTATATTGAATGTTTGAATTGTTTGATATCTCTTATGTGTGCTATTCTGTGATATGAATTGTATGTTTGAGCTATGATCTATGACTTATTTATCTATGATGAATTTATATATTATTTATCTGCGAATCTGTGAATGAAAGATAAGCGTTATAGGATTATACCACTTATCGACATTGCTGTGTTTGGATTGTGATGATTGAAGATATTGCACTATTGTGTAAAACCCCTAAACTACACCATACACACACAAATATGGATTTCATGAGGATTCGGTTAAGTCACAGACATTTGAATTTAATATTATGAAATGGTTTTAAAGATTGAATTTGAATCCAATTGGTTTTGGAAATGGAATTTATGAAAAGCTTTCGAAAAGGAGTTTTTGAAGATAAAGATTATTTTGAATAACCGATTAAAGTTTTGAAAATTAAATAGTTTGACTTGAATTTGAATTCAAGATTCGAAGTTGAGTTCTATGAAGATATGTTTTGAAATTATGGTTTAAAAAGGTTATACAAGTTATATAATGTATTTATATGGGTTTTAAACCATTTTAAAAGCATTATTTTGGGAATTTGAATTTGACCCAAGTTTATACTTTAAAAGCTATAACTTGTGCATATTTGATCGGATTTTTTCGAAACGAAAAGTATTTGTTTTCAAATGATAATGACTTTCATATAACAAAAGAACTTCCAATTTGTGTTGAAAAGATTTCAAATTTGAAATGGAATTGTTTTGAAAGCTATGAATGAATCTTTGTTAAAGATGGGTGAGCTTTGTTTTCAAATTGAAGAGGATCTTAAAGGTGTATCTTTTGTATAAAAGATTTGGAATTGAAATAGCTTTGAAAGCTATGAATGAATCTTTGTTAAAGATTGGTGAACTTTGTTTTCACATTAAAGAGGATCTTAAAGGTGTATCTTTAGTTTAAAAGATTTAGATTTGGAATAGTTTTGAAAAATTATGAATGAATCTTTGTGAAAGATTGATGAATCTTGTGAAGTGAATCTTTTTGTTTAAAAAGTGATTAAAATGGTAATTTGTTTAAACCATTTGAAGAAAGGTTTTGGACTTTAAGTTGTGACCTAACTAAGATCCCACTATATCCATATGCTTTTTAAATTAAGTGCTCATTATTCGGTTTAGCTGGGAGAGGACTTTATGTCATAAAACCCATCCCGAATAATGATACGATGTTATTGATAGCATTTGAAGACCGAATATTTTCGAAAGCGAAAGGATGACCTGTCGAATGTTTCTACACCGAATGGCCTCGGTATAGAGATTTGATCACCCTTTGTGACGAGGAGTCTGGACATGATTAGGGATTATCCGGATTGCAAGGGCATCTTTGTGAAGTACCTTTGGTTCTGTTCGAACCCGGAATAGACTTGTATGGATGTACGTCTGGCGTCACACTTTGAGATGTAGAGCTTGTTTCTATCAAATACATTTTTTTTGGTGGCGGAGAATTTATTCTCTTAGTTTAACACCCTTCTCTGAGACGTACGAGCTCAGATGTTATGTAGTTGATGGTTACTAGTGATACATTCCCAATTTGGTAATGTGGCATACGAAGTGCTGCTGATCATTTGTTGATCGAATCATGGCTTTTGTGAAAAGCGTAGCTTTGTGGACGAGACCTCATCAGGACCTCACGAACCAGAATGGTCGAAACAGGAAGGATGCAGCAAGGTTATTTGGGGGTGGCGACCCTTATGGGTATGTCCATTTCCTTCTGGATAGAAGTGGTATCATCGTATGGAGCTCAGATATTTAACTTATGTGGTTGCTGCAAACTTATTGCACTGTGGTTATTGGTGTAGAGGTACCTCGGATAAAGGTCGATTACGACCGGGAGGTGGCATACTCGTGACAGTTAGTTACCTAGTTACAGAGGTAACCCGGCCTTGTATTGGCAGAGATCCGGTTAGGTTCTTGGGGCGTCCCTCCAGAGGCGTACCCATGTGGCCCAGGAAGTTCCTTAGCCTGACCATTTATTGGAAATCCAAAGAAATAATACACGCCCTGTACGGTTTTAGTTGTATAACCTGCCACCTCAGGTGGTAGCTATAGCAAGCATAATATAATGGTACCTATGCTGGCTAAGATTAATATTATACTTTTGAAATGTTTTCTGCACTATGCACTAATAATAATATCAAAAGGATTTTGCGTATCAAGCATGTTTGACTATCATAAGGAGAAATCTCCTCCAATTGTGTGCTTGCATTGTGTGTGTGCGGGGAGGCCTTATGGTTGTTTCATTTTCCATAAAGCATTGCGGATTTCTTTTAAATTTTTATGTTTAGCTTTTGTTAAAGATAAACTGTTTTTGTTTGCTCATACCAGTCACATGACTGACTCGGAGTTTATTATTCCCTTTCTAAACTCTAGGTGCCCGCAATTTTCCACACGAGCAATCTAGACTTAGATTTTCAGATAATCAACTAGTAGATGTAGATTCGATAGCTTTCAGCTTTCTGTTTGGAATTCTTTGAAGCCTTTGGATTGGCGATCGCATTTGCTTCACTTCAACAATCGAAATTACCTAGTTTGCTTAAGTTCAACATGATGGTGGTTCGAGCTTACAGCTTGGATATTTTCGGAGCTTTGGCTATGGAGATTCAGATATTGGATTCTTTCTTTCTCCCTTGGAGATCAAGTTGGTGATTTTCTTTCCGCTGCAGTTGTTTCCGCTATTGTATCTATCCCTGATATTGATGTATCATATTGTATCAACTGTTGTTTATCAATGATATTATTCATTTATCTTTCGCTATGTTGTTGTATCTAATGCATTATAAGCTCCGGCAATTTGGATTTCGACGTTTGAATCTACGGCATTCGAATACGGGTGAAGTATGAGTGTCGATTTTCGAGCGTAGAAATTCGGGTCGTCACATAAGTTTACAAATATACATGATAATTTTCCCTACATATATAAGTTTATCAAAAAAAGAATTAACAATTGTAATAATATTTTAAATTAATAAGAAGTTTGAAATGAAATTCTACAGTTCCACATAAAAGGTCCATTTTGATTTAAGTTAAAACGACATAAACACATGTATATCTATTTGTATAAATAATTACAAGTTATGTATTAAGTTTAAAATAGCATATATATGTATGCATCTATGTATGTATGCATGAAGATTGCAATTTATATATTATATACGTTCAAGTTTAATGCTAACAAATATAATTCAACCTTTTAACTAAGGTAGGAAATGAAAATCTATAATTTTACATAAATGACCAATCATGAATTCTAGGACAAATGAAAACTCTTACTTTGGGTATTGTTACTGACACTCCACTTTTGGTTAAGTATGGGCAAATATTTATTTGCACTTCGCTAAATTTAAAATTATTATGAAGGATACTCATGCTGTATAAATAATGTATATATTTTTCTATTTTACCCACCATTTATTTTAACTAATCTTCTTCTTCATCGCTTACATTTTTCACAATGATCAATTTAGCTTTCAGCAATGACGAGAACTAATCTTATGCTTTTAAACCAAAAACACCTTCCAATTTTACTCATCAGTTAATTCGATTTAGAATTGTTGACAACCGAGTTAACATATAAAATAGTAGGATTTTTTAAATTACCTGTTTGTTTTTTTGAAAAAAAATCTATGTTACGGCTGCTTTCTTGGATAAATTAATCTTGTTTCTTTCTCTTTTGGAATTTTATCCATAGATAGGTTTTATTTCTCCATCGATTATTGGTTTTGCTTATAGACTAAAAAAGAATAATTGTGAAGATTAAAGTAAATTAAGGTAAAAAATAAAGGGATAAATTGGCCAATTTACAATATAATTATATGAAGGGGCTTTTTTGCTGGTACTCTTCATAGTGAAAAAACTTTTTTTTAAAATAGTTCCATCCTAACCAAAAGTGGAGAATCAGTAACAATACTCTTTTCTTTTATGAATAAAATAACCAAAGTAGTCATTTTGGAAGGTAATTATGCAACATTGGAAATAAAATTTTAAGGTAATTTTAAACAATCAATGAATATAGTTTATTATTGTTTACGTATACAAATGTTACAAAATTTTATATACAACATAATAAAATAGTTTCACATTTTCGAAACAACGACGAAAAAAATTCAAACACATGGGCATATGTAAATTCATTGTATGATAATTCAGATCTAACTATACATAAAGAACAAGCGGTTAAGGAGATAAAGGATTTGAACAATGTCAATGACAATAAACATATAGTCAATGGACATGTAAATAAGGAGATATCCAAATTAAATCTACTTGATGAATGTATAATTAATTGAGGCGAACAAGGGAATCTGAATTATATTACAAGATGAGCACACAACATAGAAGAGATGTAACACGAATGAAATCAACACCAATTCAACATGATGAGTATACAAATAAATAAAATTAGAATTATAAAAAATGAAGCCTATGATTTGCACCTTGAATGATGAATAAAACCTAGATTCGGTTGAGTCGGTTGGATTTTGCAAGGATCCAGAGATAAGAACCCCCTGAATTAATTTCTTTTGTTTGAATTTGTTTTAAAGAATTATTTTTCGTAGAGTCCATTAAGGAGAAGAGGGCAAGTGAAAGAAGAGGATATGTATTTCGTTAAGAAACGAATAATCAATGATTGAATAAGTGAGAATAGGTTCAAAGTAAACATTGGAACCCTTTAATTTTCCCTTTTAAAACCTCCATATTTAATTCCTAATTAAATCCAATCAAACTTTTTCTCTCCTCTTCATGTTTACATTAGAAGAAATAGATATAAAGAGAAAATGAAAAAATTAATTTGATAAATGATATTTTTGTGAGTCATAAAGCAGAGATTTATTTCTTTATTGTAATCTTCCTTTTGGATTTTCAAACCACATTTGAACTCCTCCCTTCTTCATCATGCTTGTGGGCCTCAATAATAAAAAAAATTCTCAAAACCACTTAGCAATTAATCTATTTAAATCTAATTTAAATATTTTATTAATATCAAATATCAATACACACGTTTATAACTTTTATAGATGCACTTTATTAAGTGCTAATGGTATTTAGACAAATCAAATAAAGATTAATGATTAATATTTCAAAAATATCGATTAACTTAATTAATTTACGACAAGTTGCAAATTAATTAACTCATGTGGTATATTTAGAGTATTCATCATTACGGTTGTGCAACTCAAAGGTGTAAATTTAGTTAATGATTAATATCAAACAATTCAAAAATTAACGTTCATATATCACCTTATCTAGGGGTGTGACATTTTGATTGAAGTTATCACCGACACACTTTTGATAAAATATATTTTACTTATGATAAGTAGCACCCGATGATAATTATTTACATCAATTCTCTACGTCAAAACCATATCACATTAGGATTTATGGAATTTGGTAATGGTCAAAATTTTAATATTGTCCACATTCAACTTTATTGTCCAAACGCAAAGTCCTTGATCCAGTAATAATAATTATTAATAATCAAAATGCTCTGGCTAGAGACTTTGACTTCAGTTGACCATGATACTAACCTCATATAACTAAGAAGATGAATCCTCTCTTGAAAAATGTTTCACTTCCAATGCTTCCACTCGATCCAACTATAATCGGTCGATGGACGTCATGACACGATTTCAACTATAATCAAGGCGGAGCCCTCACACTGAAGATCAACAATATTCTCAAGTCAAGAGAACTGTGTAAATTAGTCACATTGATATTTCTGGTTGACCTTAGTTAAAGGAACCAATAGAAAACTATCGAGTGAGTCATTCCATAGTTGTCCAATAACTATAGTCGTAACCCCATTGTGCCCCCCTCCTGCCATGAGTATTACACTACCAATATTTGAAGAGCGTTACATACTGTAGTCTCAGAGAATGTAGTGATATCCAGTCTCGATACATGCTGACTAGGAGTATTTAAAATGGTATATTTATTTTCATTGTGATAAATTACTCATTGTCACCACTTTGTAATTACTTTCACTAACATGTCATTTGTGGGTTCTCCATTAAATATACTTTTAAGTAAATTAATTAACTAATATAACACATTATATCAAGTATATAATAGAAAGAAAACATTTATATTTTGAATAAGATTAGTTATCAAGTTAGATATATGTAACAAATTATATGATAACCCTTAGTGCATAGCCCTAACTCTATGAGCCTTACCATATACATATGTCCTATCATATATGTGCGTGTAGGGAAATGTTCCTCTACACCTCCTTTAATTCCCCCTTTGTTTAAACCATTAAATATATAACATCTAAGCATATAAATGGTAGTGACAAGGCAAAGTTTCTTTAAAATAACAGTATATCTCTGAAAGAGAAAGGTATAGACAATAATGATGACAAAGATTAAAATGTACATACAAAAGTTGATTTCTTTCTCTTCTAAACGTTTCTTCTTCTTGGTAGGTGCTCATAATGATTTTCTCTAGACTGTCAATTTTCAGCACGACCCAAAGATTACACGGAAATTAGCAGGTCAACCCAAACCGTTTAAGTTGGTGGGTCATTTTCGGGTTCACCTGAATTTCGTTTATATATGGGTGGGTTTCAGGTTGACCTGTGAACCCGTATTTGACTCATTTATAACCCATTTATACTTATATGGGTTGGCCCAACCCGATTATAACCCAACCTGACCAGTGAACCCGAATTTGACCCATTTATAACCCATTTACGACCCATTTATAACCCATTTATACCTTATATGGGTTGACTCGGCCCGTTTACGACCCTTTTACATCCCGACCTGATCCGATCCGTTTATAATCGAGTTACACGGGTTGGGTCGGGTCAACACATTTATAATCAGGTTGTGTTTTGGTTGAGCTATTTCTTACCTATTTAATAAATCGGTTGAACGGACCCATTTAAAATCAACCCGAACCCAACTTGACTCAATCCAAATCCAACCCGACCCGACCCATTGACAGCCCTAATTTTCTCTATTCTTAACAATGGAAATTAACGAGTTAACTATACTAGATGTTATCTTCCATACTTCATATTATCTCATTTTAATAGTTCATTTTCAATCCAGTAATCCAGTTCAAGAGAAGGAATACTTTATCGTTTGTCAGTATATTATTTATTTTAGTTTTTTTCTTCATATAATTCTATATTTGTATTGTTTTTTTCTTTTTTGTTTATCTTCATAAAGAACTTGGTAGACTAATAGTTTTATAAATGATTGAAACAATGATTTATGATGATTAGTGAAGACAATATAGAGGTTTCAAACAATGAAATGGCAAACTTGGAAAACATGTCCCTTCCGCCTAATGATGAAATGGATGAAGATTTATTTTTTGGTAGGTTATTAGTCCATGGAAGATGCAAAGTTTTATTATAAATCATATGGAGCAAAAAAAAGGGTTGTTGTTTGAAGAAAAAATGAACAAAGCAAAACATGGTAGCAATGAGCCAATAAGTGTATCATACTGTTGTAACTGTGAAGGCATGTATAAGGCAATACTAGATAATGACGATGAAGGAAAAATAATAAGAAACACTTCAACAATTAGAATAGGTTGCATGGATAGAATGTTGATTCTCAATGATAAAAATACAACCATGTGGAAAGTAATTATTTTTTGTGATGATCATAGTCATAAGTTAGTTTCTCTAAGCAAACGAATTTTACTGATGCCCAAAAATGCCTACCGAATGTTGCAAAATCATTAACACAAGTTTTTCGTTGGGAAAATGTTCAAGTTAATAAAATTCATAGACTTCTAGAAGGTCGTTTGAATGCTGAATTTGATGATAGAGATCTTTATAACACTTTTATTATGCCATTGATATTGATGAAACTAGAAGAGCTATCAACTTCTTTTGGATCAAAGGGCATTCTTGAATTACTTACGGACACTTTGGAGAGGCGACTACATTTGACACTTCCTATATCACTAATAAATATTTCATGCCTTTTGCACCTTTCGCGAGTGTAAATCATCATTGGTAATCCATTCTTTCTAGTTGTCCATTACTAGGAAAGAAGTTGAAGAGACATTTGTTTGGATTTTTCAACATTGGCTTTAAGCAATGAATGGATGACATTGTTGGAAATAAACTTAATTTTGCAATCTAGATATTTCATATAAGAAATACCTAGAATCTAGAATATTTAATAGATATTTATGGACTAATAAATTTGTAATCTCATACTTATTTGAGATGCGAACTCCTATTAATAGAGGTGGATTCAGTCATTTTGGATGTCAGGAAAAAATATGAACTTTTGCAATGAAGTTTAATAATAAAGATTTCTTCTTATTAAGAAAATCATTTTATCATGTTCAACCTCTTATCTATCTTATTCTAAAATCAAATCTATTTTCTATTGATGAAAACTTCCAACAAAAAGGTATCGGAGCTTGAAGTGCCTTCTAAAAAAGATGGTAAGTAGCAGCATTCCCTTACAAGTCCCAATGCTCGCTAATTATGACAATTAGAGTTTAAGGATGATGGCTCTCCTTGGAGTACACGATGTATGAGGGATAGTTGAGAAAGGATACACCTAACAAGAGAACGAATATAGTCTATCTCAAATTCAAAGGAATAATTTAAGAGAAATAAGGATGGGAGACAAGAAGGCCCTCTGCCTAATCTATCAAGCATTGGATGACAATACTTCGAGAAAGTTTTAGGATCAAAGTCAACCAAAGAAGTATGGGAAAAGCTTCGAACATCTTATAAAGGAGCCAATCAAGTCAAAAAGGTATATCTTCAAAATTTAAGAAGAGAGTTTGAAACTCTGCATATGAAAGAAGGTGAACTTGTCTCTGATTATTTCTCAAGAATTTTAATGGTTTCTAATAACCTAAAAAGAATCGTGTGAAGTTAAATGATGTAAGAATTATGAAGAAACTTTTTAGATCATTAGATTCAAAGTTCAAACATATTGTCTTCGTCGTCGAAGATACATAATACTTGGAGGCCATAGCGATAGAGGAACTTCTCGATTCATTGAAAGCTTATGAAGAAAAGAAAAGGAAGAAGGAAGAGATTGTGGAGCAAGTACTCAAGACACGAACTGATTCCAAAAAGGAAAAAAGCAATGAAGCCAACAAAGACAAGGTTGTGCTCAAGAACGAGGATGAAGTCATAGGTATGGACACGTATGAGGTTGGAGACCTAATAACGACAACAACAATGACAACGACAACCAAAGAAGAGAAAGATCAACAAGAGGTCGTGGAAGAGAAAATTCAATGTCAAGGCATGACAAGCCACGCATCAAATGCTACAATTATAAATTTTTTTGGACATTATGCTTCTGAATGTAGAGCTCCAAAAAAATGAACAGAAGGCCAATTACATTGAAGAAAGAAGTCAAGAAGATGGTACATTATTAGTGGCTTACAAGAAAAATGAAAGAGGTAAGGATAATAAATGGTACCTAGATAGTGGTGCAAGCAACCATATGTGTGCAGAAGAAGAAGCATGTTTGTGGAACTTGATGAATCGATGAAAGGAAACGTGGAATTTAGAGATGAATCCATAGTAGAGGTGAAAGGTTAAGGAAATGTTCTCGTTCGATTAAAGAATGAAGATTACTAATTCATTTCCAATGTTTACTATGTGCCAAACATGAAGAGCAGCATCTTGATCCTAGGGCAACTCTTAGAGAAAGATAATGATATTCGATTAAAAGATAAAAACCTTTCTATAAGAGACAGTGCAAGTAACTTCATTGCTAAGGTGCAGATGACAAAAAATAGAATGTTCGTTCTCAACATTCAAAATGCTGTTGCGCAATTCTTAAGATGTGCTACAAAGATACTTCTTATCTTTGGCATCTTCAATTTGGGCATCTCAATTTCAGAGGATTATAGTTTCTCTCCACGAAGGAAATGGTAAAAGGATTACCTTGCATTAGCCATCCCGATCAAGCGTACAAAGGATGTCTACTTGGAAAGCAATTTAAATTGAGCTTTCTGAAGGAGTCATACGTAAGGGCTAAAAAACCATTGGAACTAATACACCGGATGTATGCGGTCCAGTCAAACCAGGTTCACTTGGTAAAAATAACTGTTTCCTACTTTTTATTGATGATTTTTCAAGAAAAATATGGGCGTATTTTTAAAGGAGAAATTAGAGGTATTTGAGAAATTCAAGAAGTTCAAGGCCCATGTTGAAAAGGAAAAAGGCCTTGTGATTAAAGTCATGAGATCTAACCGTGGAGGAGAGTTCACATCAAAGGAATTCCAGAAGTATTGTGAAGATAATGGAATCCGACAACAACTTATGATGCCTAGACCCCCTAAACAAAATGGAGTAGCGGAAAGGAAGAATAGGACAATCTTTGAGATACCAGGAGCATTGTAATGACCCATAAATTCAGTCAAAATTTTAAAGAAATTTTAATTGAATTTTTGAGTTAAATATTTTAAAATTTAAATAAATTTGAATTTAAATAATGATTTTGGGACATTGAGTAATATATTTTTTCCAAATTCAATAAAATGGAAAATTTTGTGAAATTTCAAATTTTTGTCAAAATTAGTCAAAGTTTGACTTTTGGTTGAAAATTTTAAATTTTAAAATTTTTTTTTTCTAATTCTTCACTGAATTCTGATATAGTCTCCACTTTTCATTTCGCTAAATCCAATTTCTACAGCTTTTAATTTGCATTTTCCAGTGTAAAAACGCACGAATATTTGTGTGTATTTTGCCTATTTTCTTTTATTTGGGTTCTGGGCTTTGGATTGATTTATTGGGCTTGGTTATTGGTCTTCAATACTAAAGGTCACCTAAATGGATATGTACATTTTCTGAACAAAAAATTCTGTTGAGAAATGATAAGTACGTACTTTTTTTCCTGACTTCTCTTCCTCACTTCTTTCTCTATAAATCAAAATTACAGTAACTTCATCTTTTTCAAGCCTCCATCTCTTCCTAAAGCCCTAACCCTAGCTCTCTTCTCTCCCCACTCTCTCTCCTCTCTCCTTGCCTTGCGCCATGATCCTAGACCCTACCCTCCTGCACCTCCTTTCGGCCATTCACCCATACCCTACCGACGGTCGAACCACCCAAGGTCACCCTCCACCTCCTTTCGGCCACACACACCTATCCACACACCCTATACCCTATACCGCCACACCATCCCACCCTCCTCCTACCCACTTAGGTGAGTCTTTTCACCCACATATCCTCCACCACATACCCCAGAACCCACACACTCATGCACCCATGCACACTCCAATAGCCACACCGAAACTCCACCCCCTACCTAGGCCGTACACTCACACACCCACCCCTACACTTCGCCAAGCCACACGCACCCACATGACTACACCCGAGCCACCCACCTAGCCTAGGCCGAACCCCTTTGCATCTCTTCTCTTTTATAAAAAAAGAAAAAAAAACATTTTCAAAGTTCTTGGATCTTGGATCAGTGTTCATGTTCGTGTCTTCGTTTGGAGCTTGGTTCGTTTCGTGCTTGTGGCCTCCATATCCGCTTCATGTCCATTCTTTGTAGTTGTCACCTTCGTTAGCCATGAAAGGTAAGAACCACTCACAACTAATTTCTTATGATTAAGTGAATGGACACCAATTGAAATGTTGTTATAGTTAGATTTTTTTAGCTATACTATATAATTCTGATATGATATGATGCTCCCGTGTGACACAATATGACTTGTTATATGATATGTTATGTGATATGTATTGATATGTTATGTTATTTAATTGTTTATATCACACTGCAAGTTCCCTGACTGTGGGTTGAAATGATACATGCTCAAACGATCTTATAAAGCAGGAAAAATCGTTATGGGTTGAAATGATAAACCCAAGCGATTTTATTATTTTGAAACAATTAATTTGGGATATAGGTTGAAATGATATATATCTGGAAATTTAATTATAATTTTGAGGTGAAATGATATATACCCAATCACTTGACCATAGGGTAGAAAATTATATACAGACACCGTTGGTCCATTTTAAATTATTTTAAAATTATTTTCTAAATTATAAAGTATGTTTTGAATTAATAAATTTGATTTTTTAAATTTAATATAATTTAATGATTGTTTAAAAAAATTTATACTTGGAAAATAATAATATTTTATATGTTTTAAAGTTTCAAATTATAAGCTAAATATGGTTTAAATGTAATTTTAACATTTTAACTTATAATTTTATTTTGTTCTAAAATATATAATTTAAATAATTTAAAAGTTAATTTAATAAAATATGTAATATAGTTTTTATGAAATTTAATTATAAATTTGATTTGATATAATAAATGTAGTTTTAATTTAATGTAATAAATATATATTTTATATAATAGCTTTAATAAATAAATTTAAGAAGTTAAGTAAAGAATAATTTGTAATTAAATTTTATTTAAAGGATTTAAATTTAAATAAGACTTTATTTAAGTTTGAAGATTTGATTTAGAATGTAATAATTCGATATAATATGATTGTAAAATAAATGTTTTAAATCTAAAATATAATTGAGGTTAAATATTTTAGTATTGATTTAATTTATAATTTGGGATTTATTATTTTAATGTTTTATAAAATGAACATGGTGTGAAATAAATGCTTGGTTGTTAAAGAGACTGGGGTCAGATATTGTCATACTATTTCTCAATTCCAAAACCATTTTAACAATTGTGCACATGGTGGAGAATCCAAAACGAAGTAGGATGGTTTGGCGAATGCTACTGGTATGAGGTAAGAACTGCTGCCCCGACCTTCTAGTCAGCTTGATATGACTAAAACGGAGCTATACGAGGCTAAGTGGGGTCCCTCCCCCGATCGAACACACTTCTTCGAAACCATCTCTATTACTTTGTAATTTGATTTGGTGCACACCTTTGATTATGGGAGTGTGTCTCGAGGTGGGCGGTAGTAGCTGCTATGCACTACCACCAGTCCGGAAGTGAAAAACAGTAGAATCCTACCCTGGGCATTGCCTCGCGTGCCTTGTCATATGCCTTATCGAGCCCACTACGATTTTGATTTGTGTCGTACCTATGGAGTGCTCCCTAATAGCCTACCAGGTGGTGGAGTTTACAATAATGTATAGACTACGATACTTATAAAAATGTGTTAAGGGGGTTATGGGTAACGCTTTAACGCTATTTTCAATATTATACTTTACTGTTGGACATTACATATATGGTGTATATAACTACATATGTAAATAGTTTAACGGATCCTTAAAGGATGGAAATCTCAAACATCCTTTGAGTTATTGTTGCATTTCATTTGTTGCATTTCACTTGAGTTGATTTACTTACATGAGAATGTTAGTCCTGACTCGAGTGTGTTGTTTTTTACTTTACGCTCGGGTCAGTCTGAGTAGCACAACATTCAGGACTCACCTTTTGGATCTGGAGACTTTGATGGAGATCTATCTATCTATCTGCTCAGTTATTTTAGTTATTTCTGTTCAGACAGTTGTCATTTGCTTATGTATTAGCGAACTTCTATATATTTGGATTTCTGTTGTATTTGCTTCCGACTCTGTTATTTCTGTTGTAGCTACATGAACTACTATGTTTTATTTATTCCGCTGCATATTCTATGTCTGTGATTCTATGATTGATTCTATTTACCCCAAAAATATATATAACAATCTGTTGTTTTGAACGATTCGAGTTGGACATGTGTGATTTTATTGTTGACTTGAATAGTTTGAAATAGCAGGGCATTGTAGTTGGTATCAGAGCTTTGGTTTAGGCAAACCTTAGCCTTTGGGGTAAAAACTCATTGGAGATAGGGTAGCAATACTCTAGAAGAGTAGAATTAATTACAGAATCACTCTAGTTTTAGCTTGATTCTTAGTTAGAATCCTCTTTGATTAGGATTCCTTTGAATTTGGATCTCTTCCTTTTTTCTAAAATCCACTCTTGAATCTTCCAGATGAGTACCCGTAGGAATGTCAGAGGTAGGGGTCGTGGATATACCCCAGCTCTACCAGTTGCTCCGCCAGCTCAACCAGTCAAGTTCACCACTCCTTGTAAGGAGTACAATCAGCTTGGGGGTACCAAGTTCACTGGATCAGAGAGTATTATTGAGGCTCAGCAGTGGCTGAAGAGCTTAGAGAGGATCTTTACCAAAATTGAGATCACTGATGCTCAGATGCGTCAGTTGGCTACTTGGCTGTTGTAGGAAGTTGCCCAGGGTTGGTGGGAATCAGTTACCGCCCAGACCATTGAGGCGAATATCTCTTGGCAGTCGTTTAGGTAGAATCTTTAGTTGTCCTTGTTTGTTTAGTAATCTCTTTGGAATTCATTTTAGATTTTGGATCCAAAAATTTTCAAGGATGCTTCTATGGCAAAGTGGATGCCCCAAGCAGGGAAGTATCAGTTATATAGGGAATTTATGGATTTGGAGTAGGGGAATATGTCTTTTGCAGAGTATGATAGGAAGTTTAATGAGTTATCCAAGTTTGGACAGTTTGATCGACACACCGCTCAAGAAGAACGAGAAGCTTATCTCTAGAGCCTATCCTGAGTATTATGATCGTCTGATTAATCATGTTCACGACATCTTTACTAATCTTATGGATATGGCCACCAGATTCTAGAACCCTTGTACCAAAGGAAAGCATGTTGTGCGAGCACCTTAGTCTCAAGGAACTTCTAGTAGCTCGAAGAAGAGGAAGCCCAACTTTCTACAACAGAAAAGAAATGGCATAATTCCTAGTGTATTGGATATTATTCTTAGAGGCAGCCTATCGACTTATCTTCTATCACCTGCTTCAAGTGTGACCAGAAGGGGAATTATGCCAACAGTTGTCCGTCCGGATCCGCTATTCCTCAAGCCCATATGACCAGGAACAACCTTGGTCACATTTGTTTGCAGCCTGGCCACTTCAAAAAGGATTATCCCACTCAGCAGAAGGGTAAGTCATCCAGATTTTTTTCTTTGACCTCTTCCACTCCACCTACTCCTAGTGATACCCAAGGTACTCTCCAAGGCACTTTTTCTTTGCATGATTTTCCTGGTCGTGTTCTATTTGACACCGGAGCATCTCATAGTTTCATTTCTGTTGATTTTTGTAATAAGTTTGAACATATCTTGTAACCCAAATTGGCAACTGTATCCTTATGTGTATCTAATCCCATCGGCGGTCCCCCCAACCTCAGTATGATTTGTAAAGGGGTGAAACTCCTTTAAAATAAGCATCGATTCATAGGGAATTTCTATGTTCTTAGTTTTGATACATTTGATCTCTTGCTCGAAGGTGATTGGTTAAAGAGATTTGATGCAGTCATCTCTTGCAAAGCCCAAACCATGTCCTTAATAGATGACCATGGTAACTCTTTGGTGATTGCTTGCAGAGTGCCTCAAGATTATGCTGGCATTTTTATCTTCTCTCTTGATTCGCATCCTAGTGAACTTGACTCGACTCCTATTGTCAAACTCTTTCCTAATGTTTTTGGTGAAGTCTCTTCTCTTCCTCCTAGGTGGAAAATTAAATTCTGCATTGATCTTATTCATGGAGCCCGACCAGTAGTCTTCCTCCCAGAAGGAGGCACCCGAGGAGAAAGTCGAGTTGAGGAAGTAGATGGTAGACTTATTTTCCAAGGGTTTGATTAGGCCGAGTCATTTGGAATGGGGAGCAGCTATGGTATTTGTCACTAAGTCTAATGGTTCTTTGAGGATGTGTGTTGATTATAGGGAGCTTAATTAGCATACTATGAAAAACATATATCCTATGCCTCAAATCAACGACATGTTTGATCAGCTCTATGGAGCTAAAGTTTTCTCTCAGCTTGGTCTTGCCACCAGTTATCACCAGTTAAGAGTTGCCGAGGAGGGAATTCTCAAAATGAATTTCCGTACTGAGAATGGTTTCTATGAATGGTTAGGTATGTTTTTTGGTTTGACTAATGCTCCATCCTTCTTCATTGATCATATGAATCGTGCTTTCCATGATGTTCTCAATAAGTTCATTCTTGTCTTTGTCGACGATATTCTTGTCTTTTCTAAGTCAGAGATGGAGCATGAATCACACTTGAATTTTGTTCTTGAAACACTTAGGAGTCATCAGCTGAAAGCTAAATTTTCCAAATGTCATTTCTGGAAGGATGAAGTCCGACTTCTTGGGCTTATTATTTCTGGAAATGGGGTTTCGGTCGATCCTGTTAAGGTCGCTGCAATCAATGTAAGTCTATCCACCTTTCTTCCTTTGTAATTTAATTATCTTATCTTTCTTTGAATTCAAACACCTTATTCCATTTCGATTATGAAAAACCTAAGACTCCTTCGGATATTCGTAGTTTCTTGGGATTAGCTTATTATTATAGAAGGTTTATTGAGAGTTTTCCTCGGATTGCTACACCTCTTACTGATTTGACTCGTAAAAATGCTAAGTTTGTTTGGAATGATAAGTGTGAAGCTGCATTAAATGAGTTAAAGAGAAAGCTTACTTCCACACCAGTTCTTACCGTTTCGAACGGAAGTGAAGGATTATCGGTATACACCGATGCTTGTCGAGAAGGTTTGGGAGTTGTTTTGATGTAGAATGGGAGGTTGTTGCTTATGCCAATCGTCAGTTGAAGACTCACAAAGCCAATTATGCAACTCATGATTTGGAATTGCTTGCTGTAGTGTTTGCTCTGAAGTTATGGCGGCACCATCTTTTGGGAACTAAGTTTGAGTCCTTTACGGATCAGCAGTCGTTGAAGTATATTTTTTCCCAGAAGAACTTGAACCAAATACAAGTTACATGGCTCAAAATCTTAGCAGCTTATGACCTCGACATCAACTACTCTCTAGGGAAGGCTAATGCAGTAGCTGATGCGTTAAGACGAAAAAGGGCAATGTTATATCAGAATGTGGTTTCTTCGTCCCTTTTGGATCATATCGCGGCCAAGCAATATGAAGACTGGATTCTTAAGCTTATGAAGGATAATGTTTATAGTAGGGAAGGTGGTTACCAAGGTGAATTGGGAGCACAAATCAATCAAAATGGAATTCTAAGGATCAATTATCAAATTTTGTTACGAATGTCGATGGATTAAGGCAAGAAGTGGTTAAGGAAAATTATTAGTCCAGACTCTCTGTCCATCCAAGAGTTACGAAGATGTAACGAAATATGAAGAAGCTGTATTGATGGAGTGGTATAAAGCGAGATATCTCGCTTATGTTAGTATATGTGCCACTTGTCAACATGTTAAGATTGATCATCAGAAGATCGTTGAATTATTGCAACCCCTTGAGATTCCCATTTGGAAGTGGGATCAGGTTTCTATGGATTTTATAGATGGGTTACCGAGGATGAGAAGGGGTAATGAGAGTATATAGGTAGTTGTTGATAGTTTGACTAAGTCAGCTCATTTCATTCTGGTCAGGTCTAGTCGTACTGCTTCGAGTTTAGCTGGGATTTATATAAGAGAGATTGTCAGGCTTCATGGTGTACCATCCAGCATTGTTTGTGATCAAGATCCTATCTTTACAAGCTAATTTTGGAAAGCATTTCAAGAAGATCTGGGTACTCGTCTGAATCTGAGCACAACTTATCATCCGCGGACCGTTGGTCAGACGGAAAGAGTTAATCAGATTCTAGAAGATCTTATTTGTGCCTGTATTCTTGATTATGGAGGATCTTGGGAAGATCATCTCCATCTCATTGAATTCACTAATAATAACAACTATCAGGTATAATCTTAGTTTTTAAATTAAGGTTACTATAAGCATCAATCTATTTAATACCATCCTTTGAATTCAGGTTAGTATCGCAATGTCTCTGTTTGCCGCTCTTTACGGACGACCTTGCAAATCTTCATCTTGCTGGATTGAATCTAGTGATCATTTGGTTCTTGGCTCGATATGATTCCAGAAGAATCTGAGAAGGTTGAGGAGATCAGGAGGAAGATGAGGATTGCTCAGGATAGGCAGAAGAACTATGCTGATAGGCGGAGAAGGAGTTTGGAATTTTCAATGGGTGATCGGGTTTTTCTTAAGATCTCACCGCTAAAGAATGTGATTCACTTTAGTAGGAAAGATAAGCTTGCTCTTAGATTATTTGCTCCTTTCCGCATCTTAGAGAAAGTTTGTCCTTTAGCTTATCGAGTAGATTTGCCAAAGAAGCTATCTAGAGTGCATAACGTGTTTCATGTTTCACATCTTCGCAAGTATCTTCATGATCCATCTTTGATTGTTCAGTCTGCTTTACTTGAGAGTTTGAATGTTGAGCCAAACCTCACTATCGAGAGAAAGCCATTTCGTATTGTCGATAGAGGTACGAAGAAGCCGAGGAGGAAATCTGTCAACTTGGTCAAAGTACAATGGACTACAGACGATCGGGATTGTACTTGGGAAATGGAAGAAAGCATGCATGCTTCGAATCCTGAACTGTTTGTTTCATGTACTATTCGTTTTGATTCTACCTTATCTTTTCTGCTTGTTCTATTCTCCTTTTTCGTTCCTTTTCGGAGATGAAAAGTTTTGAGTAGGGAAGAATGTAATGACCCGTAAATTCAGTCAAATATTTAAAGAAATTTAATTGAATTTTTGAGTTAAATATTTTAAAATTTAAATAAATTTGAATTCAAATAACGATTTTGGAAAATTGAATAATATAATTTTCCAGATTCAATAAAATGGAAAAATTTGGTCAAAATTAGTCAAAGTTTGAGTTTTGGTTGAAAATTTAAAATTTACATTTATTCTTTTTTCTAATTCTTGACTGAATTCTGATATAGTCTCCACTTTTCATTTCGTTAAAATCCGATTTCTACAGCTTTTAATCCACATTTTCCAGTGTAAACACGCATGAATATTTGTGTATATTTTGCCTATTTTCTTTTATTTGGGTTTTGGCCTTTGGATTGATTTATTGGGCTTGGTTGTCGGGCTTGGATACTAAACCTCGCCTAAATAGATACGTACCTTTTCTGAACGGACATTTCTGTTGAGAAATGATAAGTACGTATTCTTTTTCCGACTTCTCTTCCTCTTCCTCACTTCTTTCTCTAGAGATTAGAATTACAGTAACCTCATCTTCTCCAAGCCTCCATCCCCTCCTAATTCCCAAAGCCCTAACCCTAGCTCTCCTCTCTGCCCTCTCTCCTTACCTTGCGCCATCACCCTAGACCTACCCTCCACCACCTCCTTTCGTCCATCCACCCATACCCTACCCATGGCCGAACCACCCAAGGTGACCCTCCGCCTCCTTTTGGCCACACACACACCCATCCACACACCCACACACCCCATACCCTACACGGCCACACCACCCCACTCTCCTCTTACCTACTCGGCTGAGCCTCTTCACCCACACACCCTCACCACACACCCTAGAACCCACACTCATCCACCCACGTGCACTCTAATAGCTGCACCCAAACTCCGCCCCATACCTAGGTCGTACCCTCACACACCCTCCATACACTTCGGCCAAGCCACACACACCCACACACCTACACCCGGGCCACCCACAAGCCTAGGCCAAACCCCTTAGCATCCTCCTCTTCTCTTTTATAAAAAAAGAATTTTTTTTTTATTTTCAAAGTTCTTGGATCTTGGATCGGCGTTCGTGTTTATGTCTTCGTTTGGAGCTTGGTTCATTTCGTGCTTGTGGTATCCGCTTCGTATCCGTTCGTTGTAGTTGTTACCTTCATTAGCTACAAAAGGTGAGAACCACTCTCGACTAATTTCTTATGATTAAGTGAATTCACACCAATTGAAATGTAAATTAAAATGTTGTTATAGTTAGATTTGTTTAGCTATATTATATGATTCTGATATGATATGATGCTCACCTGTGACACATTATAATTTTTTATATGATATGTTCTGTGATATATATTGATATGCTATGTTATTTATTTCTTTATAACGCACTGCAAGTTCCCTGACTATGGGTTAAAATGATACACACCCAAACGATTTTATAGCATAGGGAAAATTGTTATGGGTTGAAATGATAAACCCGAGCGATTTTGTTGATTTGAAACTATTAATTTGGGATACGGGTTGAAATGATATATACTCGAAAATTTAATTATAATTTTAGAGTGAAATGATATATACCTAATCACTTGATCATAGAGTAGAAAATTATATATAGACACCTTTGGTCGGTTTTAAATTATTTTCTAAATTATAAAGTATGTTTTGATTTAATAAATTTGATTTTTTTTAGATTTAATATAATTCAATGATTTTATGTAAAAATTTATTTGGAAAATAATAATATTTTATATGTTTTAAAGTTTTAAATTATAAGCTATATATGGTTTAAATGTAATTTTAAGATTTTAACATATAATTTTATTTGGTTCTAAAATATAGTATTTAAATAATTTAAAAGTTAATTTAATAAAATACTTAACATAGTTTTTAAGAAATTTAAATATAAATTTAATTTGATATAATAAATATAGTTTTGATTTAATATAATAAATGAAAAATTTATATAATAACTTTAATAAATAAATTTAAGAAGTTAAGTAGAAAATAATTTGTAACTAAATTTTATTTAAAGGATTTAAATTTAAATAAGACTTTATTTAAGTTTAAAGATGTGATTTAGAATGTAATAATTCGATTTAATATGAATTGTGAAATAAATGTTTTAAAGATAAATTATAATTGAGGTTAAATATTTTAGTATTGATTTAATTTATTATTTAGGATTTATTATTTACATGTTTTATAAAATGACCACGGTGTGAAATAAGTATTTGTTTGTTAAGGAGACCAAGGTCGGATATTATCATACTCTCTAGCAATTCCGAAACCAATTTAACAACTGTGCATGTGGTGGAGAATCCAGAACGAAGTAGGATGGTTTGGCGAACGCTACTGGTATGAGGTAAGAAATGTTGCCCTGACCTTCTGGTCGCTTGATATGACTAAAACAGGAGCTATACAAGGCCACATGGGGTAGCTTCCCCGATCGAATACGCTTCTTCGAAACCATCTCCATTACTTTGTGACTTGATTTGGTGCGCACCTTTGATTATGGGAGTGTATCTCGAGGTGGGCGGTGGTAGCTGCTACGTGTTACCACCAGTCCGGGAGTGAAAAACAGTGGAATCCTACCCTGGGCATCACCTCACGTGCCTTGTCATATGCCTTATCGAGCCCACAACGATTTTAATTTGTGTCGTACCTATGGAGTGCTCCTTGATAGCCCACCGGGTAGTGGAGTTTACAATATTGTATAGACTACGACACTTATAAAAATGTGTTAAGGGGATTATGGGTAACGCTTTAACTCTATTTTCAATATTATACTTTACTGCCAGACATTACATGTATAGCGTACATTGCTATAAATGTAAATAGTTTAATGGATTCTTAAAGGATGGGAATTCCAAACATCCTTTGAGTTATTGTTACATTTCATATGTTACATTTCACTTGATTTGATTTACTTACATGAGAATATTAGTCCTGACTCAAGTGTTTTGTTTTTTTACTTTATGCTTGGGTCAGTCTGAGTAGCACAACATTCATGACTCACCTTTTGGAGCTGGAGACTTTGCTGGAGATATATCTATCTATTTGCTTAGCTATTTCAGTTATTTCAGTTATTTCAGTTATTTTGTTCAGACATTTATCATTTCTTATATATTAGTGAACTTTTATGTACTTGGATTTCTGTTGTATTTGACTCTGTTGTTTCTGTAGTAGCTTCATGAACTACTATGTTTTATATTCTGCCGCATATTCTGCGATTCTGTGATTTATTCTATTTACCCCAAATATATATATAACAATATGTTGTTTTTAACCATTCAAGTTGGACATGTGTGGTTTTATTATCGACTTGAATAGTTCGAAATAGCGGGTCATTACAAGCATACTCAAAATTAAGAGGTTGCCAAAGGAGTTTTGGGCGGAAGTAGTTACATATGCGGTTTATCTATCAAACCGATCTCAATAAAAACAAGCGTATGGGAAAAACACCACAAGAAGCATGGAGTGGAAGGAAGCCCGGCATTTCCCTTTAGGAGAGTTTGGAAGCATAGCTCTTGTACACGTACCGAACGATAAGCGAAGCAAGTTAGATGACAAAAGTGAGAAGTACGTCTTTATTGGTTACAACACCAACACCAAAGGCTACAAGCTCTACAATCCTGATAAGGGGAAGATAATCGTTAGTCGAGATGTTGTGTTCGATGAAGAAGAAGAATGGGATTGGAGTCTATATAATGAAGACTACAACTTCTTTCCACATTTTATAGAAGACGACATGCAATAATCGAGGATGGAACAATCATGAGAGGAGCATACTTCTCCACCAGCTTCACCTGACAGAGTTGTCAAGAAGATGAAATATCAAGTGGAAGAGCTGCATGCTTTAGAAGCCTTTAAGAAATATATAAGGTAACCGAAAACCAAGACAATCTTACTCTTTTTTGTTTATTTGCGGATTGTGAGCCCATGAAATTTCAAGAAACTTGACAAAAGAAGAGTTGGAGAAATGCTATGGATGAAGAGATAAAGGAGATCAAGAAAAATGATACATGGGAGCTAGCTTCACTTCCACAAAGGCGCAAGGCACTTGGTGTGAAGTGTGTATACAAAGTAAAGAAGAATGCTAAAGGAGAAGTTGAAAGATGCACGACAAGATTGGTGGCAAAAGGCTACAGTCAAAGAGCCGACATTGACTATGATAAGGTATTCGTTCAAGTCACTCAACTTGAAACTATTAGACTAGTTATATCATTGGCAGCTCAAAACAATTGGAAGATACATCAAATAGATGTAAAATCTGCATTCCTAAATGAATTTCTTGAAGCAGAAGTTTACATCGAGCAGCCACAAGGCTACGAAATCAAGGGAGAAGAAGATAAGGTCTTGAAGGTAAAGAAGACACTTTATGGTTGGAACAAGCCCCAAGAGCTTGGAATGCTCGAATTGATACGTATTTCCAAGAGAGAAACATCATCAAGTGTCAATATGAGCATGCACTCTATATCAAAATCCAAAACGGTGATACACTGATGGTATGCTTGTACGTAGATGACTTGATCTTCACTGGTAGCAATCTAAGTTGTATAATGAGTTTAAGAAAGAGATGAAAAAGGAGTTTGAGATGACCGATATTGGGCTTATGTCTTACTATCTTGGCATTGAAGTAAAACAAGAAGACAAAGGCATTTAATCACTCAAGAAGGTTGTGCTAAGAAAGTACTGAAGAAGTTCAAGATGTATGACTCTCACCCGGTCTACACGCCAATGGAATGGGGAATCAAGTTGTCAAAGCATGAGGTAGGAGAAAGAGTGGAGCCAACAATCTTTAAGAGTTTGGTTTGAAGCTTGCGATACTTAACGTGCACAAAACTCGACGTCCTATATGCGGTAGGAGTCGTCGATCGATATATGGAGAATCCAACAATAACTCATTTGAAGGTAGAAAAGAGTATTCTTTGGTATGTCAAAGGGACAACAAAATTTGGATTGTACTACTCTATCTCTAATAATTACAAGCTTATTGGATATAGTGATATGGAGTGGAGATACGGATGATTGAAAAAGCACAATCGGCTTCATGTTCTACATGGGAGACACGACCTTCACATGGATGTCGAGAAAGCAGCCGATTGTCACTCATTCCACATGTGAAGCGAAGTATGTAGCTGCTGCTTCATGTGTTTGTCATGCAATTTGGTTACAAAACTTTTTAAAAAGTTAAATTTGCCACAAGAAGAGCCGATCAAGATTTTATGGACAACAAGTCAGCAATTACTTTGGCTAAGAACACAATCTTTCATGATCGAAGCAAACACATTGATACATGCTATCACTACATTAGAGAGTGTGTCGCCAAAAAGGATGTACAATTAGAGTACATGAAGACACATGATCAAGTTGCCAAAATCTTCAACAAGTCTCTCAAGCACGAAGATTTTGTTAAGTTGAGGAGTCTTCTTGGAGTAACAAAATCAAGTTTAAGGGGAGTGTTGGAGATAAACTTAGTTTTGGACTTTAGATTTTTCATATAAGAAATATCTAGAATCTTGAATATTGAGGAGATATTTATGGATTAATATATTTGAAATTGTATGAGAGAATATTCAAAAGATATGTATAGAGAACCGTTAGATTAAGATGATCTCCACCATTTATTTCAGATGCGAACTTCTATAAATATATGTGGATTCGCTCATTTTGGATGCAAGAAAAAATATGGACTTTGTAATAAAGTTTAATAATAAAGTTTTCTTCTTCAACCTTTTATCTATCTTCTTCTAAAATCAAATCTATTTACTATCGAATAAAACTTTGAACAGACATCCTATAGCTAATTATCATGGACCAAGATAATGCTATGACTAATGTAGTGGCAAATTTATTTCCTAATATTCATCATAGTTTTGTCTTTGATACATCAGATGCAAAAAAATTAGGACGTGTCTTTTTTTAGGAGTGCCCAGCCCTGAGCAATCTGTGGGCCTATGCCTAATTATTTCTTTTGATAGAATGATACAAGGAGATAAGGAACAAGTTAAAAAATATGAAAGATGCTACCAGCAAAATGTCAAAGGCTAGACTTAAACCAAGGTTTGCATGGTAAATAACTATCGCCCTTACCAATCAACTACAATTTCTTTTAAAATGCAATGAATAACATACTTTATACATATAATCATTTAAAATCGAGGGCCCTCTAGAGATCCGGGGCCAGGCTACTGCCTAGATGGCCTATGCCCAAGGCCAGCCCTGGTCGAAGTTTAAACTTGCTATACAAATGTGTATATGTTTTGTGTTGAATATTTTTTGGAGAAAGAGGGAGAGAATATAAGAAAGATGAGTTTTTTATTTTATTTTATTGTAGAAAACTTTTCTTTATTGATGATTTATTTATTGCTTGATTGATTGATACAAAATGAGGGGAGAGCTCCTCTATTTTTACGACTCAATAGAACATTCTAGATATAGGATATTATAGAAACATGACTCATTTGACAACTCTAGAACTTTCTCTTTAGACAACTCTAGAAACATAACTACTATATAATTCTTATTTCTAGCAACTAATATAAAATTCTTGAGCTCTCTCCAAATTCTGTTAAATACAAGAAGATTCTAGAAACTTTAATAATAAGAAACTTTTAAAAATTAACAGATCAAGTTTGATATTTCAACACCCCCTTTTAAACTTGATTTGTGACTCCAAGCAGATTTCTCAACCGGACAAAATCTTCATGCTTAAGAGGCTTGGTGAAGATATCAGTTACTTGATCATGTGTCTTCACGTATTCTAGTTGCACATCCTTTTTGGAGACACACTCTCTAATATGGTGATAGCGTGTATCAATATGCTTTCTTCGATCATGGAAAACTGGATTCTTAGCCAAAACAATTGCTGATTTGTTGTCCACGAAAATCTTGGTCGGCTTCTCTTGTGGCAGTTTCAACTCCTTTAGTAGATTTCATAACCAAATTGCATGGCAAACACATGAAGTAGCAGCCACATACTCTGCTTGCATGTGGAAAGAGCAACAATCGATTGTTTTTTCGACAACCATGTGAAGGCTGTCTCCCATGTAGAACACAAAGCCACTTGTGCTTTTTCGGTCATCCATATCTCCACTCCAATCACTATCACTATATCCAACAAGCTCGTAATTATCAAAAGTAGAGTAGTACATTCCAAAGTTCGTTGTGCCTTTAATATAGCGAAGAATCCTCTTTGCTGCCTTCAAATGAGTTATTGTTGGGTTTTTCATGTATCGACTCACAACTCCTACCGCGTATAGAATGTCAGGTCTTGTACACGTTAAATATTGCAAGCTTCCAACCATGCTTTTGTAGAGTGTTGAGTCCGTTTTTTCTCCTTCCTCATGCCTTGACAACCTGGTTCCACATTCCATTGGTGTGCAAACTGGATTAGAGTCATCCATCTTGAACTTCCTCAATACTTCCTTAGCATAGCCTTCTTGAGTGATTAGAATGCCTTTATCTTCTTGTTTTACTTCAATACCGAGGTGATAAGACATGAGCCCAATATCAGTCATCTCAAACTCTTTCGTCATCTCTTTCTTAAACTCTTGAAACATGCTTGGATTGCTACCTGTGAAGATCAAGTCATTTATCAATTTGAGCATTCCAAGCTCTTGGAGATTGTTTCAACCCGTAAAGTGCCTTCTTTAGCTTCAAAACCTTGTCTTCTTCTCCTTTGACTTCATAGCCTTGTGGTTGCTCAATATAAACTTCTTCTTCAAGAACTCCATTTAAGAAAGCAGATTTCACATCCATTTGATGTATCTTCCAACTATTTTGAGCTGCTAAAGAGATTATTTGTAACAACCCGGGGTTTTGCACCCATATATAATCGTCATTAAACGATTAAAATTACTTGCTAGTTAATATTGGGTGATTTCATTGGGTTGAAATTCTTTTGAAATTTGTTATGGGTTAAGCGGGCTTTAAAATAATTTGGGCCCTTGTTTAATTGGTGTTGTGTTAATTAACAAAGGTCGATACTCGTTCCCTCCTCTTTATGCATTCATTTGCAAACCCTAAACTAAATAAACGAAAAGAATAAAAATGGCGGCTCCATCTTTTTCTTGGTTCGAACAACAAAATTAGGGTTTTGAGCAAATTCGAAGCGCTGACTTTAAGTTGATCGATCGCGTGGATAATCGTGAGTAGCTTTGATCGATCGTTTCCTCGTTGCTCACTTCGGCTGCTTCTATTTGATGGACTTCGACTTCGATTTGGTGAGTGATTTTCATTTTCACTCACATCTAATTCATTTTACAATTATTGAATTTGTTAATTGGTTTATTCGGCAGTTCGATTTGTTCGACGTTGATGATTTTTGACTTGGTTTGTTTACTTGGCTATCACGACACTGGTTTACTTTTGACTTCGGTCACTTGATTTTGCGTATGCGATTCCATGACTCTGTATCATCTTCGGCATTGACTTTGACCTGCAGTTGTCTTCGACTGCAAACTTGATTTTTGATGTTGATCTTGTTCGACTAGACTTGCTGTTTTTGGCCATTATGTCTTTACTGCCATGCTTACATGATAGTGTTTGATGATGTTTTTAAAACTAAACTGTTACAGTTGAATCTTTACAGTTGAATTTTTGTCATTTGTTGATCTCGGCCACTTCACTTGATTGCTTTTGATGCTTCGTGATTTTGTTATTATTGTCTTTGGCCACTTGAACTATTTTGTTTTCGACACTACACGGTTTATGTTGCATAGGCGGTTGAGCTGTTACATTATATAGCATTGTTTTGTTGCATTCATTAGTCTTGCTTCCATGTCTGGACAGGTGCTTTGCCCCTGTAATCTTCACTCTGGCATGTTTTATTGTCAGGCTACTTATATGTGGTCTTATTCTTTGTGCCTGTGCACATGTGTTTCAGGCAGTCTTCACATTTGCCATTTTTTACTGTTAGGTTTATATTTCCTTTGTTGGTGCTCGAGTCTAATACATTGCATTGTTGCAATGTATTCAATTACATTGGTCACTGTGGTTCACCGGTGACATTATTTTTAATTGGAGCTGCAGTTGTGTTGAGTCAGTGACTTGACCTTTTTGCATTTTGTGGTAGTTTGGTGCCTTCTTGAATCTTGCAGTCTTGTTGTACATGATTGCATCTTTGAATCTGGGTAGCTTGTCACTGTGGTGCACTTGCTTGACCCAGTTTGGTAGTTGCATACTTGCTGTGCACTTTTCATGTCCTTCTCTTGGTACTAATGCAGCACATATATGAGTTTGATTCATACTTATGTTGTGCACCGCGCCTTGAGTGTGCTTGCATCTGAGTTTTTGTTGCAGTCTTGCCCTTGTGATCTTGTGATGGCTGAGTTTTTGTTGCAGTTTGCCCTTGTATTCTTGTGGTGGCAGCAGTACATCTGATTTTTGTATTGATTGCACTGCAATGGGTTCTTGTGCCATGTTGTGCTTATGTACATTTGTAACCTTGTGTATGATATCACCTCTGTTGATCAGCACCTTTTGAAATTTGCATCTGTTGGGTTCACTTCAAATCTGTCCCAGGGCTGATGTGCATCTTTGCATATTGATGTTGCTTCATTTTTGTTTTACTGGTGCATTCTGTTGTACCTATTTTTGCTGGTTAGAGCTTTGCTTTTGATTCGTTGATCTTTTGTGTATTTCATGCTATAGTGGCGAGGCAGTACACGCGTGCGTGTGCTGCAGCCCTACTAGAATTGATGTTTTTAAGTGATATTTCAATTACTTGAATTGTTTTGTCCAATTCAATATTTTGAAATGGTACTTTGATTTGGTTTGATTGATCATTTTATTATTGTCTAATTATCTATTTGATAATTAGATTATGAGTTTCTAATTATTTATTTAATAATTAGATTTTGTTGTTAATTGCCGTTTAGGAAATCCTGTTGTTTTTTAAATTACCTTCATTGATAATCTTTTCATTTATCTTCGTTGATAATTTGAATTTGCTGATTTGTTGTTTAACACTGTTACGTGTTATATTTACCGTTATCCGATTTCCTTATTAAAGGATTGGATAAGTGAGGTTTATTGTGACTGTCGTCTATTTGATTATTTATTTGTTATTGCTTTCGTGCATTAATAACTGAGTTTGAATTAGACTGACCTGTGTATTATTTTATTTTGAATTTAATACTCGGGTCAGACCGAGTTATTTCAAGTTGTAGATATCTTGCTTTGGGTTGCTGCTTGAGCTATGAAATCTCTTTATATTATTTGGAGTAGTCATTGTTATAGTATAGGATGTTATGTATTCATGTATATTATTCACGATAATGTACTTGTATATGTAATATCCTGTGTCGACAGTTGTAGTTGTATCATATGTATTGTATCACGTGTATTGTAACCGATTTCAGTTATATATATATATATATATATATATATATATATATGAGATTTGATATTATCTGTGTTCCGCATTTAGCTTATATGTGTTATTATTGTATATGTTGTCCTAAACTATTATGAACCATCGTAGTTCGTTTTATACTGGAATTTAATATGTCGATGGGAGTAAATAAACAGAGTTGAAGAAAAATTTATACCACTCCTATCGAGATAATCAATACTAGCGTAAGGCCTAACTATGGATGGCTGCTCCTATCCAGCCTTATTCTTCACAATAATAGACAGTATTTCCTTTTAATACTCTTTGTTATTGTAAGCATAGAGGTGGGGTGTCACATTATTAGTCTAACAGTTTCTAATCGAGCGACTGGAGCGAATACCTCATCATAGTCAATGCCGGCTCTTTGACTATAGCCTTTTGCCACCAATCTCGCTTTGTATCTTTTAACTTCTCCTTTGGTATTTTTCTTTGCTTTGTATACCCACTTCACACCAATCGCCTTGTGTCCTTTTGAAAGTGAAGCTAACTCCCATGTGTCATTCTTCATGATGGCCTTGATTTCTTCGTCCATAGCATTTTTCCAATTCTTCTTTTGCAAGGTTTCTTGAAAGGTCATAGGCTCACAATCTGCAAATAAACAAAAGAGAGTAAGATTATCTTGATTTTCTGTTACCTCATAAATTTCTTGAAGGCTTTTAAAACGTGGAGCCCTTTCACTTGAGCTCTTATCTTCTTGACAAATTGTGGTAGGAGGAACTAGTGGGGAAGTAGGCTTCTCCCTTAATTGCTCAATCCTTGGTTGTGGTATTTCATCTTCTTCAAAGTATGTAAAGAAGCTGTAATTTTCATTATGTGATCTCCAATCCCATTCTCCGTCTTCATCAAACACATCATCTCGACTAATTATTATCTTCCTCGTATCAGGATTGTAGAGCTTATATCCTTTAGAGTTGGTGTCATAACCGATGAAAATATACTTCTCACTTTTGTCATCCAATTTGCTTCGCTTCTCGTCTGGTACATGTACATGAGCTATGCTTCCAAAGACTCTTAGATGGGAAATACCAGGCTTCCTTCCACTCCATGCTTCTTATGGTGTCTTTCCCCACACGCTTCTTGTTGGAGATCGGTTTGATAGATAAACCGCACATGCCACAGCTTCCGCCCAAAATTCCTTTGGCAACCTCTTACTTTTGAGCATGCTCCTTGCCATTTCAAGAATTGTCCTATTCTTCCTTTCTGCTACTCTATTTTGCTGGGGGGATCTAGGCATTGTCAGTTGTCGTCTGATTCCATTATTTTCACAGTACTTTTAGAATTCTTTTGATGTGAACTCTCCTCCATGGTCAGATCTCCTGGCTTTAATCATAAGGCCACTTTTCTTCTCAATATGGGCCTTGAACTTTTTGAAGTTCTCAAAAACCTTTGATTTCTCTTTTAAAAAATACACACGTGTTTTTCTTGAAAAATCATCGATGAAAAGAAGAAAATAGTTACTCTTACCAAGTGAACTTGGCTTGATCGGACCACACACATCCGTATGTATGAGTTCAACCGGCTTTTTAGCACTTGAGTATGACTCCTTTGGAAAGCCCATTTTAAATTGCTTTCCAAGTAAACATCCTTCGCACACTTGATTTGGATGGCTTATGCATGATAATCCTCTTACTATTTCCTTCTTGGATAGCAACTCTAGTCCACCGAAGTTAAGATGTCCAAAACGAAGATGCCAAAGCCAAGCAATATCTTTTTAGCACACCTTAAAGCATTGTGCGACATCACTTTGAATGTTGAGAATAAACATTCTATTTCTTGACATTGGTACCTTTGCAATGAAGTTACTTGCACCATCTCTTATAGAAAGATTATTATCTTTTAATCGAATATCATAACCTTTCTCTAAAAGTTGTCCTAAGCTCAAAATGTTGCTCTTCATGTTTGGCACATAGTAAACATTAGAAATGAATTGGTGCTCTCCATTCTTCAATCGGATAAGAATCTTTCCTTTACCTCTCATTGCTATCTTTGATTCATCTCCAAATACCACATTGCCCTTCACTGATTCATCAAGCTCCACAAACATATTTTTTTCTTCCACACATGTGGTTGCTTGCACCACTATCTAGGTACCATTGGTTTTCCTCTCTTTTTTCATTTTCTTTGTAAGCCAGTAATAATGTACCATCCTCTTGGCTTTTTTCTTCAAAATAATTGGTCTTCTCTTCAATTTTTTTATGCTTTGAAGCTCTACATTCAGAAGCATAATGTCCAAATTTTTCACAATTGTAGCATTTAACACGTGACTTGTCATGCCTTGAATTTCCTCTCCCACGACCTCTTGTTGAGCTTTTTCCTCTTTTATTGTTGTTGCTGTTATTGTTTTCATAGTTGGGCCTCCAACCTCGTCCATGTCCATATGCACGACATCTTTCTCTTTCTTGGCCACTACCCAATCTTTGTTGGCTTCGATTACTTTCTTCCTTTTTTGAATCAATCTGTGTCTTAAGGACTTTCTCCACAGTCTCTTCCTTCTTCCTTTTCTTTTCTTCATAAGCTTGCAATGAGCCTAAAAGTTCCTCTATCGACATGGTCTCCAAGTTTTTTATTTCTTCAATGATGGCGACAATATGTTCGAACTTTGGATCTAATGATCTAAGAATCTTCTCCATAATTCTTACATCGTCTAACTTCTCACCATTTCTTTTAAGATTATTACTAACCACTAGAACTCATGAGAAGTAATCAGAAACAAGTTCACCTTCTTTCATATGCAAAGTTTCAAACTCTTCTCTTAAAGTTTGAAGACGGACCTTTTTGACTTGATCAGCTCCCTTGTAAGACGTTCTAAGCTTTTCTCATGCTTCTTTGGCCGACTTTGATCCAGAAATTTTTTCAAAGGTATCATCATCCAATGCTTAGACAAAAAGCCTTCTTGTCCCTTGTCCTTGATTTTCTCAAACCATCTCTTTGAATTTGGGATAAAGCATCTTCATTTTCATGTTCAGTATAGTCATTTTCAACTATCTCCTACACGTCGTGTGCTCCAAGGAGAGTCATCATCTTTAAACTCCAATTATCATAATTGTTCTTGGTAAGCATTGGAACTTGTAGGAGAACGCCATTATTCGTCATCTCTATCTTTTTAAAAATCCTCGCTCTGATACCACTTTGTTGGATTTTTTTGGAGAAAGAGAGAGAGAATATAAGAAAGAGGAATTTTTTATTTTATTTTATTGTAGAAAACTTTTCTTTATTGATGATTTATTTCTTGCTTGCTTGATTGATACAAAACGAGGGGAGAGCTCCTCTATTTATATGACTCAATAGAATATTCTAGATATAGAATATTCTAGAAACATGACTCATTTGACAACTCTAGAACTTTCTTTTTAGACAACTCTAGAAACATAACTATTATATAATTCTTATTTCTAGCAACTAATATAAAATTCTAGAGCTCTCTCCAAATTCTATTAAATACAAGAATATTTTAGAAACTTTAATAATAAGAAACTTCTAGAAATTAAGAAATCAAGTTTAGTATTTCAACATTCTGCACATACAATTGAGGATTTTGAATATCAGTGAGCTGCTTTAGCTTTGGACTAGAAAATAATGATTATATGAATAAACTTTATCGTATTCATCAAAGTTGGATACCAATTACACAAGTACCTTTTTATAGGTATGAATACAACACAACAGATTGATTCATTCTTTCATAAGGTTGTCAAACCGGCTACATGTTTAAAAGAGTTTGTGGTTAAATATGAAGAACATTGGACTCAATATATATAAAAGAATGAAAGGAAGATTTTGTTTCTACTTACAAGAATCAGATTTTGAAAATTGAAGATAATCTATTGGTTCATCCAGCAAAAACTTACACTGAAATATATTTGATAAGTTTGATAAGCAATTCCAACATTCTTATTGACTAAGAGTAGATGAAAAAGATGTTAATGATCACTCTTAAACATACCATGTTGGTTATAGAGATGGAACTAATAAGAGGCGAATTGCAAAAATGAACTTGATTACAAAAGGAGGCCTTATGAGTGCAAATTATTTGGGTCGAAGGGATACTTTGCAAACTCTTAATAAGATTTTTTGACAAATTCTATCCAAATGAAATTCCTTCAATTTATATTATCAAGAGGTGGACTAAATATGCCAACGGATCGGAAATCATTTCTTGAGAGAAAATGGTTATGTGCGATTCTCATGTTGGTAAAGAAGCTGTCAGAGTAAATATTATTGTACAACAATGAATGCAATGCGCATATATAGCATGAAAGTCCTTGGGAAGTTTCAACTTTGCAAAAAATGAATTGCATGATATATACAAAAATTTGAAGGAGTTTGATAATTGCATGCTTCAAAAGAAGAATGAGAGCACATTCCTTTACTTCATGAGCCTAATAATAATAGAGTTGTAGATTTACTACTAGATCTGCATATTTCAAGAACTTAAGGTAGAAGAAAAGCCAATAATGGAATACGAATGGAAACGATGACCAACAAAAAGAGAACGAAAAGTGGGCTTGAGAAGGCAACCAAAAGGAAAAGGGTAAGGGTTTGTAGGATGTGATATTGACATTGGTCACGATGTTCACAATTGTCCGAAAAATCTCATACATGCATGCTTTGCAATTTTTTATGGGTAGAGTAACACTTCTATTTACATAATATAAATCCTTTATTGATATGATTTCATAGGTCCATGTGATAAGGTTGAAGGTTCCACCACTAAGGTGGATGCTGAATGCTAATCAGTGCAAATGTTATATACGATTATTCATCTCTTTTGGTAAATTTCTATCTTAGTGTTTATTTTTATAAAGCAATAACTAATTATTTATGATTATTCCATATTTTTTTTGGAATTTTTATTTGTTATCCTTGATGTACAAAATTTCTTTTTTCGTTCATCATTCCATGACTCCAATTTTTGGCCTGTATTGCAGTAAATCTTTATTAGCGAAAGATATGATGTCATAACTAAACAAATAGATCTAATATCGAATCTTTACATTATTAACCAACTGAAAAATAGTTTTTAATCAGTACATGATGTTGGAAATTTAAAAAAAAAAAGTTCCATGTGATGAGCAGAAGAAAATTTGACCTTCAGGTCTAATTATGTATGAAGATTAAGTTAATTAATTTTATTATGCGTGTTAGTGTTTTTTGCATTTCTACTGTAGACTTTTGTTTGATATGATGCATGTGTCTCAGATTTGATGATGCATGTGTAATTATGAATACCTAGTTTGTGTAAATATGCCTGGAACTTAGTTTGTATGACAAAGTGTGTTAAATTAACTAAATTTAAACTTTTAAATACGTTAACCATTTGAATCACTTTTAAGTAATGAACTTTAATCTATATATCAAAAGTTACATTACTAGAGAAACTACATGAGTCCTTTTAACAATGGTACAAGCTGTGCCTACTTCATTCTTCTCTTAGAGAATATTTTATAATAAAGAATATGGTAAAATACATGCAAAATTTATGATACAACACACACATTCTGTTCCGAAACTTCAATTGCTTATAACTCAAAATTCTAAGATGAATTTAAACATGGAATCAAAAAATACTATGTAGAGGACATTGAGCCGAACAAATCTACCAGTTTTTGCCTTGTCATCGGAGCTCATAGAGTTCGGAAATGACTTAAAACAGTTGAGGCACGTCTGCGCCCGTATTATGAAGGGGCACGCTATTATTGGAACACAAGATCTAGTAGGACTGTATTGCGAAGCCGAATTCAACAATGATCTCAACACAGTGGCCAATGGCCTGATGTGGCGAAGCTATGCCAAACAACCAACAAGGAAGAATGGAAGTTGTATGCATTCTTCATGCATGGGAAGAAATGGGAGTTGTCGAAGTTAAGGTGCTAGCGAGGATGTCAGGACGTGGCATGGTTAATGGTGGGGTCATGGCAGTGCAAGGTGGTCGGAGGGGATAAGGGTGGAGTGGGGTTACGTGCATGCAGATTTTCTTTTAGTTTGCTCCAGGAAATCAGTGAAGTTAGAGTTTGTGGTCTCGTGGAATGATAGAAATGATAAATTTGATGTATAAAAGCTTTTTGCAGTTTTTTTTTTTTTTTTTTTGAAACAGATAAAAAAAGGCCCAAGCCCACAAAGGAGTACCGGGTAAAATACCCGTAATCAACAACCACACTACGCAAACCCTAAAACGCAAAACAAACTGCGCCTCCACATTACAAAATGAACAAACAAATCAAAGAAAAATGGCGATCCAAAGCCTCAGCGAATCACCCAAAAAGTAGAGAAATCAGGGGGGCTTCCAATCCCTTTGAAAATTTATCGAGGTGGGATCGCCATCACGAGAGGCGCATCGGTTTCTCATATGCTCAGTAAAGCTTTGATCTTTAAGATCAATAATATTCTGAAAGATGTTGTTGATCTCCAAATCACTATTGGGATTGGAAATCTGATGTGTTTTACTGCCTCTACGGTGGATTTGGTGATCCAAAACAGCCCGGGGCTCATCCATGCAGTAAAGCTTATTCCTTTTTGAATTCAAAGCAGGCGCCTTCTCTATTTTGTCAGAAAAGTTGCTGCTTTCCCCCTTACTCCACTCAGATATGTGATAAATATTACCATTCAGATTACTGATGTAGTGATATTTGTCGACCATAAGCAGATTGATCACTGACTGATTTGTATTATCATGATTCAGGGGAGCCCTCAAATTCGACATCTCCTTCTTAGTATCGTGGTAATTTCTGCCAATATCAGGTAAGAAATTATTATTGTAGTATTCCAGAATGTTACATGAATTATTGGATAAAATATTAAAGCTAAAATTTTGATTACTCCCTTTGCAGAGATTTGCTCTGGTATTGGTATCTGAATGGCCACCTTCAAAGAATGTAGTGTTGACAAGGGTGGTATCCCTCCTCAAGTGTGTAATTCTCGGATTATAATTCTGAGGGTGATATTTTGGGAAAAAATTATTGAACTTCCCACTTTGTAAGTATGATTCAACCATAGTTTCTGGATTTTGAGGATCATTGCTTTCTGGGAGTAGCGTTTGATTTCTTTTGGTGAAGTTTTTGTGAAGAAGAATATTGAAATTTGCTTCAATGATTTTCCAAGTTTGAATTGCATCTGATTCTTTTTTAGTATGCAATCTGGCATTTCTTTCTTTCCAAATGAAATAAACAGCAGCAGAGAGCATTATGCAAGCTTCATTGAATTTCTTCGATTTGGCTTTGAAATTTTTATTTATGAAGTTGATACTTTCCTTGATGTTTTGAGTCGAAATGTATTTGTTGAAATTGAGCTTACTTTTGGCAATATGCCATATATGTCTGGAAAATTCACAATCAAAGAAAAGATGCTCAGATGATTCTTTATCATTTTTACAAAGAAGACAAACTGTTTCACTATTTTTGTTCCATTTGCTACATCTATCTCTGGTTGGCAGCCTGTTAAGTAAGGCAAAATAAGCACAATGTGCCATTTTTGGGCAATTTGCTTTGCTCCAGATAACTGAATGCCAATCCATTTCTGCATCGAAACCTTTTAAAAAATTCAATGTAGATTTGAATGAAAATTTGCCTTTATTAGAGAGCTTCCAATTCCAGCAATCTTCACCCAAATTAATATCAATTTTAATGTTTTCAATACTCTTTTTGAATATGGAAGTTGCTGGATGAATATTTGCATTCCAAGTATGATTTTGAATGATATGCTCCACTTTTAAATTAGCACCACCAAAATATAACAAGTTATTCCAGCCTAATAAATTTATCAATGATTTTCCATTGATCCAAGGATCAAACCAGAGGCTAGTATTTTTACCATCCTTGAAACTCCTTTCTAGCAGTTTGATGCCAGTATTCCTACTTTTTAAAATATTCTTCCAAGAGCTAGAGTTATGGATTTTAGCTGGCATGGTCCAAAAGTTTTTGTTTTTGACATACTTGCTTTTCATCCACTTTGACCAAAGGGAATTTCCTTCAACAAATCTCCAAAAGAGTTTCATATTGCATGTATTTTGAAGATCCTTAATGTTCCTTAACCCCAATCCCCCATTCTCTTTTGGTTTACAGATATTATCCCATGAAATTTTATGATGCTTTCCTTTCCAAATGAAATTAGCACACATTTTTTCAATTCTTTGAGTGATGGAAACTGGGATGTTGTGGGTTTGAATCCAATACATTAAGATAGCTGTGATGACAGTGTGTGTTAGCTCAAGTCTACCAGCTATAGATAAAAGTCTACTGGACCAACTTTCTAATTTATCTTGAATGATGTTACAGAGTCTTGAGCAGTCTCTAGAAGTGAGTTGATTAGAACTGAGGGGAAGACCCAAATATTTGACTGGCAGTTGGCCTTCTTTAATGTTGAGAATGTTAATAATCCCCTCTTTGTTTACACAGTTTTTGCTGAAATAAGCTTTGCTTTTACTTTCATTGATTTGAAGACCAGCATAATCTTTAAGTCTTTCAAAAAGCCTTTTAATGGTATAAGCACTTTTCAAGTCTGCATTTAAAAACAGAAGAAGGTCGTCAGCATATAAAAGATGAGAAATATTAGGTGTAACCCTATTAAAAGGCTTGAGATTTCCTTTTAAAAATTCAGCATCCATTTGAATAGTAAAAAATTCCATAGCAATAGCAAATAAGTAAGGGGAAAGGGGATCCCCTTGTCTAATGCCTCTATTACTATTAATAAACCCACAAGGAGAACCATTAATTAAAACAGAGAAAGAAGCAGTATCAATGCATTCTTTTACAAGACAGCAAAATTTTTCATGAAAACCAAGTTGCTTCATCATGTGGATAATAAAAGCTCTATTTATCTTGTCAAAAGCTTTATGAATGTCAATTTTAATACAAACTTTGTTTTTACTACATTTGTTAAAGTCTCTTATGATTTCATGAGCCAAGAGGTTATTTTCAATAATGAATCTATCAGGGATGAAAGCACACTGATTTTCTGAAATTAAATGCTTTAAAAAAAAATTTTATTCTATTACTTAGAATGCTGGCAATAATTTTGTACATAAAGTTGCAGCAAGAAATAGGTCTATAATCCCCAATTTCTAAAGGAATTTTAACTTTAGGAATTAAAGTAATAAAAGTATGATTAAAACTTTTCAAAAGTTTTCCAGAAGCAAAGAACTCTTTAACTGCATCAAAAATTTTAAATTTAATATCATCCCAGTGGATTTTATAAAACTTTGCCCCAAACCCATCAGGGCCAGGGCTTTTATCATCCTTGGAATTAAATATATATTTTTTTATATCATCTATCATAATAGGAGCAAGAAGGATGTCTTTACTGCTATCTTTAAGAATAAATTTTGGTTCAATATTTGGGAACTCCTCCTTATATTCAACAGTGTTGAATAACTCAATGAAATAAGTAACAGATAACTGCTCAAGTTGAGAAACATCATTTAAGATTTTCCCATTTTTATCAAGCAGCTTTCCTATGTCATTAATTTTTTTTCTATTAGACATCTTGGCATAGAAAAATTTGCTAGCTTCATCCCCATTAGTGATCCAGTCCACCTTGGCTTTTTGTCTAATGTTGGTAGCTTGCACAAGCAAACTATTATTTAGTTTGTTCTGACAGTGGAAAAATTGATTAATAATAGATCTGTCTGAGCTATCATTATCAATAATGTTTTGGAGAGATTCACATTCTTTTCTAATAGTGTTTATGTCATTTTTATTCCTATTTTTATTCCAATGTTTCAGATTATCCTTTGTATGTTTAAGAAAATTTTTGAACTTGAATTGGGCAGAGCCATAGCAGGGGGAAAGAATACTATTTTTAATCACATCAGTGTAATCTTTTTCAAAGGGCCAACCATTAACAAATCGAAAAGGATATTTACACATAATATTTTTATTATCAGAGAAGGTGATCTGAATAGGGGTATGATCACTAGTGGCTTGAGGAAGAGTAAAACATTGATAATTAGAAAAAGTATTAGCAAAGTTAAAATTAATAAGGATTCTATCTAATTTACAATGAATATTTCTACAAATACCAGATTTCCAAGTAAATTTATTGCCAAAAATATTAGCCTCAATTAAACTAGTTTTGATTAAAAAGTTATTCAGAAATTCCAGTTTTTTAAATGGAATTGGAAGACCTCCTCTTTTTTCATAATGATGTAAAATAGTATTAAAATCTCCCATAATAATCCAAGGTTTTTTTAAATTCATATTTAGAGTTTCAAGATCTTCCCAAAGGGAATTTCTAGTTTTTTCACTATTAGAAGCATAAACAAAAGTTATTTCCAATTGAAAACCCCCTTTATTAGAGAATTTACAATGAATATATTGAAAATTCAAAAAATATTGGTCCAAGCTCCAAATATCAGTTTCCCAAAGAATCATAATTCTACCAAAACCACCCATGATATTGTTATTAACAAGACCCCAATTTTTATAATACTTAGAATGAAAATTAGTTAGATTTTCATCATCAAGTTTATGCTCTAATATGCCAATGATACCAGGCTTCTTAGAGAAAATTAGATTGCTCAAATCCAATTTTCTAGCAGGGGAGTTTAATCCCCTAATATTCCAAGAGATAATAGACATAATTAATCAAAAAAATTGATAAAAGGATACAAAAAAAAGGATATCACAGCAACTAGGTAGGGAGACTGGAAACATTATCCACTGAGCTCTCCTTATCTTTCCTTTCATCCATGAATTCAATGCATTTAGCCCCTTTTCTTTTAAGTGGCTTTACTCCTTGAATTTTTAGATGGTCTTCCCATCTTGGGTTTCTCATTATGTATTTTTCTTGAAATTCGTCTTTTTCTCTGCTGCTTTCATTGTTTTGATCAATGATGTCCTGTAAATTTTTTGTTTTATTCTTCTTTTTCACCTTCTTCTTTCTTTTTGCTGTGTTGAGAGAATTTGGAATAAGTTTGATTGCTTTCTGAATCAGGTCTTCATCCATTAATTGATGTGAATTGTTTGAGTTCTGCATTGTGATTTCTGTATTACTTTCAGTATTAAATTTGTCTCCTGTAATCAAACCTATTTCCAAACTTTCTTCAAATTTTTCTTCTTGTTGTTGTGTATTACTCTGAATTGGAACATCTTCTGGAATTTCAGTCATTTCTTGATCTGGGATATATTTCTCATGAGCATTGACAGGGGATTGAGAACAATCACTTCTCTTTTTCATGTTTTCAAAATATTTAATCTTCCCTGAAAGGGAGTTTTCCCTTTTTCCAGAAACTTGAGTTTCTTGTTGTTCAGAATCTATCGATAAGGAGTTGCCAATATTGTTGACAGATTCTTGCAATCTGCTATGAACAAAATCAGATGGAATCACCTTTTCTTGATTGTTATTTGGATCTTTAATTATTTCTTTCCAAACTTTTTTTGAAGAACATTCTTCAGTTTTGTGCCCAAAACATTCACATATTATACATTTTGGAGGAATCCATTCATACTCAATATTCTGAATTATAGTTTCTCCATCATGCATTGTGATGTGAGCTACACTTGGAAGATTTGATTTTGCATTGATTTCAACCAGTATTCTAGCATAGCTTAATCTACTTTCTTTGGCTGTTTGCTCATCCATTTTCAACGGGGTACCAACTGTACTTGCAATTGCCCCAAAAGCTTCACAGTCCCATAATTTTAAACTTAAATCTGGTAGACGAATCCAAATGGGAATTGTGTTTAATAAATCTTTATCAAAAGAAATTTTGGAATTCCACTTTTTCAGAATAATCAGCTTACCATTAATGAAAAATGGCCCACCATTGATTGTTTTTTCGCAGTCACTTTCTACCTCGAATTTTATGATGAAGAAACCATTGCTTCTTGTAAAGATTTCAAAATTTCCCGTGGGATTCCATGTTCTTTGAACGAAAGCTTTAAAGTGATGATAAAATGGCCTGTTACCATAAACATAGGCTATCACCGAGCAGCCCCACTTCGACTCCGTTCTCTTGCTAACTGCTTCATTGATAACCACCATTTTCTTGTTATTAATGGTTATTGGAGCTTGATATTTCAGGGTACATTGCTGGTTGACTCCCCCTTCTTTAATCAAATCTGCCCATGATGATACTTTATGTGAGAAGATCCCTTGTTTGCTTATTTGGTGCCCCTGATTGGCAACGGCATTATGATTGAAATGAGGTCTTATAGCAGAATTTGCTGAAACCAGAGAATCAGTTCTTGCTTTTTGAGAATTAGGGTTATTTCTTGAATCTCTTTGAGTGTTGCTGTATTGATTCTTGTAACGAAATGAAGATTTAGATTGAAGAAGAGGAGGTTTCCCTTTATTGCGGCGGTTCCTAACCATTTGGAACCCCTCACTGTCGAATTGTGGCTGTACCCCCTTGAGATTAGATGAAGAAGAGAGGAGAAGAGGAGGAGGAGGCTCGGGTGTGATAGAATTAGAGGCCAGAATCTGATTGAAGCTTTCTTGATTATTTGTTGTAGTAGCCATTAAAACACAATTGTTAAAAAAAGCTTTTTGCAGTTTTATTACAAAGAGAATGAATACAAATTACAATCTTGTATATGCCTTTTATAGTACAAGGCTATTTGCCGAATTTTGACATTGTACAGCTGTACATATATAGTTGCAATTTACAATTATAGCCTTGTAACACTTTATACAAACGTATCAGATATTTTGTTTCTGCCGTATACTTTATTTCTCACCTTTGCTTCAAGCTGTCGTCCTCTATTTCGCCGCCACTGCGCTTATCTTTAATTCATCTCTCAATCGGCAAAAAGTTTTGGCTGATAAAGCTTTCATAAGTATATCTGCTCTCATATAAGGAGCAGGTATGTGATTTATATTTAATCTCCAGTTATTTACTTACTCACGAACAAAGTATAAATCGAGTTTCATGTGTTTAGTTCGTGAATGTAGGATTGGATTGCTGATAATGACACTGCACAAAGATTATCGCACCAAATTACTACCCTTTTATCAGTATTGATTTGAAGTTCTTTTAGTAGTAATTCCAGCGATATAATTTCTGATGTTGCACTAGCTAAACTATGGTATTCTGACTCGGTGCTAGATTGAGATGTGGTAGGTTGTTTTTTTTAGCACCACAATATTGGGTTTTCACCAAGATAAATATAGTATCTTGTTGTTGACCTTTGGTTCACTACAAAAAATAGGGCTGTTTTCCAACCCAGAACTCCAACAATTGAGCATGGCGTAGGGAATGTGTAGGGAATTGCCTACTCATTCCATACACCTTATTGTTCTCCATACGCATTCCCTACGCCTGTGGAGGAAAGAGCTTGGAATTTCTTTACGCTTTACCTACGCCAGACAATTATTAACTTTTGTAGTTTAACTTGAAATTATATTATAAAAATATATAATTTAATTTTTCAATAAATCGTATTAACTTTCGAAACTAAAATAAAATTATATGTATATATATATATATTAAATTTAAATTATAATAATTAACTTTTAGATGTTTAATTAACTAAAAAAGAATAATAATTAAATTTAATAAGTTGAAATACCAAATTAATAGTCCGAAGTATGAAAATTATGATTCAAGAAAAGTAAGCAAGAAATTTACATTATATAAAAAAAATTTAAATTCAGTTAAACTTAAAAATAAAACTGATTAAACTTTGTGGAAAATCTGCTTTTGTTAGAAATGTGACAATTTTTAATGAGTTATTGTTTTTCTATATTATTGTAAAAGTCTTTTTTTTTTCTTTTGATAATTGATTATACTTGGTTTAAATTTTAACTGTTTTACTTCAAAGTTACAGCTCAATAGCAATCTCCATGTTGGCGACGCTTGAACCCAAAAAAACCAAGGTTTCAAAAATCAGCGGCTTTTAAATAATCATCGCTGCATACTCGGCTATTCCATCAGCCATCGTCGGCTCAATAGCAATCTCCATGTTGGCGACGCTTGAACCCAAGAAAACTAGGGTTTCAAAAATCAACGCCTTTTAAATAATCATCGCTGCATACTCGGCTATTCCATCAGCCATCGTCGGCTCATCCTTGCCTCCTACGCGATATTTTCTACTGCTGATTTGAAGTCCTGCTACAGTCTCTTTATACTGCCACTGCTAATTAAGTATGCGAATTTCTTGTTTTGAGTTGTCTAATTTTCTAAAATTGAGTCGCCCTTTTACTGCTTTAGATTAGCACATTCTAGTTGTTTCCAATTTATGTTAAAATGATGTTTTCAATATTTGTTTGATAAACTTACATTATGAGCAGTGATTTTATTGAAGACTGGGTGAAAGTGGGTACACCTGCTAAGGAAAGGGTGCAAAAACATTACTCCGATCTGTCCTTTGAAGAGCAATGCACCAAGTGTGAAAAGGTATAATCTTCAAAACTTGACCATCAAACAGATATTGATATAGCAGAGGGGAGTGCTTGCAGGTTGGGTTACATGTAAGCAGATGTAAGTATCGGAAGATGATTAAGAAGCAGATGTAAGTCAATGTCACTGGTGGTTTGTTGAAGGTTGTGTACAGTTACAAGAGGGATGTTGTCGGTGTTGAAGACAGTGATGGAATTTGAACAGAGGTGGTTGAATGGATGGTCGAGTATTTGATGGCAGGAGGTAGTATAGTTGAACACTGGGTATTTGTGGAGTGATGGAGTAAGAGCAAGGTGTGGAGCTATGACAGTGCAAGGCAGTGAACCAGAACCGATGGTTGGAGGAAGTGCGTGACTGCAGTTGAGTGGTTGTATCGTGATTAGGCAGTGTGGAGTTGTTATAGCAATAAGTTATGGTATGTGCTGTTTTTTTGTTGTTGAAGTATTGCAGGCAAGTTGTCTGTTTGCAATGGAGGTGCAGTAGCAAGTGGAGATGGTGTATAGCAGTATGGCAATGCAAGTTGTTGTGTAAGCAAGTGTGGCTGTGGGTTGAGAGTTTTTTTTGGAGTGCCAGAGGTGGTTTGGAGTGTTTGACAGTAAAGTATGGTGCATGAAATGGTTCAGAGTGCTGGTATGTTGCAGTCACAGTTGGTCAGAGGTGAAGATTTTTATGTTGACAGCGGTTTGTATGGAGGGCGAGATTCACAGTAGCATATGGCAAAACAGTGAAGACAAGTGAGTTGTTTGCATGGAGTTTTGAATGGTTGCATATGAATCATGATGACAGAGTAGTGGGGATGGTTTGATGAGTTAAAGCTTTGTGGTCGACAGTGGTTATATGATTGAATTGTTTGGGAAAGGTATGTAGTGTAGTTTATGAAAGTGATTGCACAATTATGCAAACAAGAGGCAATGAAAGGGGTTAGGCAGAGACCATGTAACAGTTTGAAATGTTAATAGTGTGTTGCAGCAGTTTGAAATGGGGTGGGAAGTGGTGAAGAGGTGACTGCAAGAAGGTTATCTGGTAATGGAACAAGCAGTTAATAAGTTTGTACACAAGTGCAACTTCACAGTGGAATGGTGAAGAGGCGGGGGCGCGAATGGCTGGGTGGCAGAGATGTTTATGACGCGAGAAGGTACAGGCAACCAATGATTGTTGGATGAGGGCAATGATACAAAAGCATTGTTGGATGAAAGGGCAGGTGTTTTCTTATATCGAAACCACCGATTTTTCTCTGTTGCAATTTACTGTAGTGACCAGTGTGAAAAAATGGACCTTTCGGGTTTACTTTTTTTTAATCTACTTTCATTTTTGTTAGAAGCATTGAATAATAATTTATTTTAAAATAGAGGGACATAACATGAATTTGACTAAATACCAATATACTAACGATTATTGAAATTTTACTGTTTAAAAGATTAATTGTGATGTTCATACCTTTTGCATATGATTAACATAATCCTTAAAATGCAGGAAGAGATGAATTCTGTTCAAGAGTTTATACGGGGATTGAGGCGGGAGCAAAGATCGGAGATATGACATACTTCGTGAGTTAGTCTTGTTTTGACTGTTGGTTTGATGTTCTATTTTTATAAGGTACATTGTATGATGTTTGAATTAGATGAAACAACAATGTTTGAGTTATGTAGCAACTTTATTTTATTGTTGGACATTATTTTTTTAAATACATTTGTAGCAATTTTATGGTAATTTGACAATGACATGCATTCTACATTAATGTTTTGTAATGATATATATTGTTACGATTTTGCATGTGGTTATATATTATATTTAATGCTTTCTGTTGCTGATGTTCGGGTTTATTATATTTTATTATGATCTGTGGTAGATAAAGATAAATACAATAGAATCATATTGAATTTTGGTGTACGGTGGCGTAGGGAAGGCGTATGGAATTAGGCGTAGGGAACGCGTAAGGAAATAGGCGTAGGGAATGCGTATGGAATGCGGCGTATGAAAGACGTATGGAATGCGGCGTAGGGAAGGCGTATGGAATGCTGCGCAGGGAAGGCGTATGGAATGCGGCGTAGGGAAGGCGTAGGTAAGGCGTATGGAATGTAGTGTAGGGAAGGCGTATGAAACGCGGCGTAGAGAAGGCGTAGGGATTTTTTTGCGACGCATTGTTTTCCAAGCTCTTCTTTGGCGTAGGGATGGCGTAGGTAAAATCTTTTTCCTACGTCGCGCCTACGCCAAACTGGCGTAGGAAATCCAAAATTCTTTTGTAGTGGTTATAAGGATCTGATGCCCAGTCTACATCAAAGAATCCAGTAACAGAAAGGATTTTACTTGATCTTAGCTCCATAACATGATTTATTGTTCCATTTAAGTACCTCAGTATTATCTTTACCACTCTCCAATGTTCATCAAATGGTTGATGCATAAACTGGCACACTTATTGACACTATATGCTAATTCTGGTCTTGTAATTGTTGCATATTGTAATGCTTCAACGACTCTTCTGTATTCTTTTTCATTATAATTGCTTCACCTCCGTATTTTGGTAGATGAAGGTTGTTTGTCATGAGTGTTGGCAGTGGTTTTGCTTCATTCATTCCTGTCTTGTTGAGTAGCTCTATAATGTACTTTGTTTGATACAAGTTTGTCTCTAAATTTGAAACTTTATTAACCTCTATCCCAATGAAATAATTCAATTGACCCAAATCTTTAGTTGGGAACTGCTTGTCTAGGAATCGAATAACATGTTCTATTTCTTTTTTGCAATTTCTGATTAGATAATTATCAAATACACTAGTATATATGTTGTTATGTCTTTGTTCAGCTTAATGAAAAAAGAATTGTCTGACCTTATTGATGATATCCCAAATAGATAAGAGTGGCTTTTAACTTGTCAAACCATACTCTTGGAGCTTACTTTAAACCATAAATTGCTTTGTGAAGTTTGCACACCATTTGCCTTTATTTAGTTTTCTGAATCCAAGTGGTTGTTCCAAGTAAACTTCTTCCTGCAATTCACTATTTAAGAAAGCACTATTTACATATAGTTGTCTAATGTCCCATGCCCTGTGTAACGCTATAGTCAGTATTACTCTTATTGTTGTTGGTTTGACCATTGGTGAGAAAGTTTCGTTGTAGTCGAATCCATACTATTGTGTACAACCTTTTGCAGCTAGCCTCGCTTTATATTTTTGAATTATGCCATATGGATTCTTTTTCAACTTATATATCCATTTACAGCCTATTGTATTCTTATTTTTTGGTGCTAGAACAAGGCTCCAAGTCTTGTTCCTTATCAGTGCATTGTACTTTTTATTCTTTGCTTTTTCCATTTGTCATTGTTGATAGTTTGCTCATATGTGTCTGGCTCTGCATTAAAAGCACAAGCTGTATATAGATATGGTTTGAATATGCCACTTTTAGATCTTGTTAGCATATGATGCCCTCTATTTGGTTGTTCTTGTTGTATAGCAATATGTTTTGGACTTGATTGTTGTTCATGATCTCCACCACTAGATTACTGATTATCTATATATATTGGAGATTGAGTGAAGTATTGGAACTACTTTGAGATGACTTGACCTAGTCTACTATCTCACACTCTAAGTTGAGCATCTAATTCATTCTGACCTTCCTCTGTGTGAACCTGACTTTCAATGTTGTTTTATATTGGTATCGGTGGTATAGATATTGTTGGATTGTACACCATTTATATCGTCTTTACACTGCTACTTTTGAATGGAAACATGTTCTCATTAAATACCACATATCTTGGCACAAATAATCTTACATTACCGTCAAGACATATATATCTTTTCTATTTCACTCCATATCCCAAAAATGTACATGGAATGGATCTTAAATTCAGTTTATGAGAATTATATAATCTCAAATGAAGAAGGCAAAGGCAACCAAAGGTTCTCAAACTTTTATAGTCCAGTTCTACATTATATAACACTTCCATTAGAGTTTTTCCTTGCAAGATTTTTATAGGCAATATGTTGATTAAGTATATTGCTGTTGAGAAGGCATCTGGCCAAAACTTCAATGGAAGTGAAGATTGTGCAAACAAGGTAAGACCAGTCTCTACTATGTGTATATGCTTCCTCTCAACTAATCCATTTTGTTCTGATGTACAGGGAAAGGTCACGCTGTGAATTATTCCTTTCTTTTGAAGAAATTCTATAGCATCCCATATATAGAGGCCAAAAGCTAAGCGCTATAGATGCTGCAGTCATCCATAGTATTAACTTCTGGTGATAAAATACGGCAATGCTAATGATATTCATAATATCAAAAGCACTTGAATATGAACAAAATCATATATTTTCAAAGTTAACATTTTACTAATTACTTTTCAAACAAATTCATATTCAAATTACGTAATCCCTTAATCGTTTCCCAAGTAAAGATCAATAATAATTACAATAATACGCCAAGAGCGACATATGACGATGCCCTCTTGTTGATCAGAGTTAATATAGTCATATCTGATCAAATATATACAGCGGAATCAAAATAAAATGAAACTGTGAATCCTAATTAGCTATCGGTTAGCTACCTACTAATCTCTAGAAGCTTTATTCGTCAAAAGGACTAAAACTCAAAATCATTAACCCTCAGCCTACTCAAATCAATTTCGAGCACCCGACAGTTTAAGGGAAAACAAAATTTTGAGTCAGATATAAAGCCTGGTGTGAATAATTATATTACATCTATGTTTACTGATGTTAAGTGAGACCACACCGCTTAGTGGAACAGACTTCCCCTCACTAATATTCTCTTAAATCATATATTTTGCAAATCCTTTCCTACAAAAAAACTAATTAATCAAACTGATTATATAAAATAGCAATATCCTTTATGCTAAAAAATGGACTAACTATCCATAAAACAAATAATAAGTGGACTATCTACCCACAATATAATAGCAAGGTCTGTTACGCTAACAAAAGGACTATCTGTCTGAAACATAATAGCAAGTTCCATTATGCTAACAGAAGGACTATCCATCCAAAACATAATGGCAAGGGTTGTTATGCTAACAAATGAACTATCTGTCCATAAGAATAGGCTGACTGCCTGCGAAATGGACTAACTATTCGAATCAAAATGGACTAACTGTCCGAATCATTTTCTTGGGGTCAACTACCCCTTATCTTTTTCCTTGAAAATATTTTCAAAATGATTTAACCTTTTAAATCATACATTTACAAGGAAAATATATTCTTAGCTTTATTCTAAGCTATTTTTCCATGGTATACACACACACACACACACACACACACACACACACACACACACACACACACACTCTTTACTCAGAAAAATGTTGATGAATTTTACTAAGGATTAGCCATCCTTCCAAAACAAGTTAAAATCCATTTTAACTTGAAAATACTTAGGCTATATTGCCTATTTAACACATTCGAAACCTTTGTTTAAAAGCTTTAAACAATCCTTTCGAAACCCTTGAAGGTAACCCCTTCAAAACCATTGAAAGTGACCCTTTCCAAACCATTAAAAGTCTTTCCTTTGAAAGCTTCGAAACATTATACATCCCTCTTTAAAAACTTTAAATATTGCCTTTCGAAAACATAGGAAAAACGCTTCCTTTCAATCCTTTCGAAACCTAAGAAGAACCACCCCTTTTGAAACCATTCACTAAACCCTTTCGAAATAGCTGAAACTCAATCCTTTCAAAAGCACTTTGAGGTCAATTTAAAATATGTGGAAACCTTTAGAAAACATTCAAAATTTCATCCCTTTGAAACCTTTGAAAATCGTCTAGGTCGAAACCATTTGGATTATGCCTTCAAGTAGAGCAAAAAGATCAGAAACCCATTAAAGTCGAAAGCATCTGTTTCGAAACCATTTAAAAATATTTCTTTCGAAACCACTTTAATTTTTAATTTAATCATAGAAAAATGGTCTTAAAAACATTTAAGTTGAAAGCATCTGTTTCGAAACCATTTCCTAAGTAATGATATGGTGTCGAAACCCTCCATTCGAAAGCATTGGACAGGTGGCCAGGTTTTTAGAAAACAAAACAACCCTTTCAAAACCATTTGGATCGAAAGGTAGATAGTGGCAGCTAAAGGCTTCGACTCGGTCGAAAGAAGTCATTTAGAAAAAAGCGCAACTCAATCGAACCATTCCTTTTAAAACCATTTGACCTAGTCAAAATCTAACCATGTCAAAAACACTTAGTCGAAAGCAAGCAGGCACGTTTTCCTTCAAAAATCAAAGAAAAACCCCATCCTCTTTGGAACCTTTGGTTTACTTTACCAAATTTGTCCAATCCAAATTGAACAGAAAGGCAGATAGTAAGAAAATGAAAGTAGAAGGAAGATAGAAAGCAAACCAAATAACACAGAATCTCACCGCGAAAACAAATAATCTATAATATAGAACAAATCTTTACATAAAACAAAACTGTATATTTACATAACAGATAACAATCAGAGTACACTAACCTATACAGCACGGACAGTTATAACACCATGTCCTTACAACTGTTGATAACACAACAAAATGAAATGGAATTTAATCATCTATGTGAACACATCTCTAGGCCTCCAACTCCTCTCCTGAAGCTCCAATCTTCTAGTTAAACCTGGAGATATGCTCTGTCTGATCCGAGCATACGGGAAAAACCACGCCCGGGGCAGTCTGGTTAAACCAGCGTGATAATTTAAATGATAAGTAATTTTGTTCATTATAACTTTCAAAAATCCTTTTAAAATTAAAGGTATCTCGTAAGACCTACACATAAACACGACGAGTTTTTCTCTTACGATAATCAATACCTTTTATAGAAAATCCAATGATATTATAATAGTGTCTAGGTACAAATACTTATTCATATAGCTGAAATTGTTATTAATTAAATTTCACAATACTAGGCTCTACAACCAAAATTGTAAAGGTTCATATTGGGAAATGGATTCCATACAACTAGGCACTGGGGTACAACCCATCATGGTACACGTCTAGAAAAATGTACCGAGGACCTCGCCGGGATCCCCTGAAACACAAGACCGGACTACCCCTAACGTGGATGGTACCGAATATGCTATCACCCTAGGTGTTCCTACCCTTACCGAGTTCTTCCGCACACCATAGTAATAATATCCGAGGGTATCTAGAAAAGTGATAAACATACCCTAATTGGGTGCGACCCACTTAGCCTTGCTGCAACTCCTCTGATTTCACTCATTCTCGGTTGACGATGCTTGAGGCTACGATTACCTTTTTGAGGAATTTATACTTGGAATGCTCATTGTCCTCCAATGACAATGTGCTGATCGCATTCATCCGTACAAGTACGTTCTCGGTCTGAACGGAGCCAAAGGCACTATTCCTACTACATCCATTTTGAAACCATCCTCAGGATTAGTAGCAATTAGCGCTTGCACTTCACTGCTCCATTTTCGATTCCATGCTCTTGTCTTCACTTCGAAAATGCACTCGTTGAATCGAAGTGGTTTTCGGATAACTTATCCGATCTTAGTCTCTTCGAAAAACCGTTCGATATTTTCGATAAACTCAACCTCAGTTCTTTAGAAAATGAATAAACGAAAATAAGATCGGAGATCACTTCCTAACCGTTAGTGGGCGGATTTCCTTATCATCATCCTAGAACGAGTTAAACGTACAGTATAACACCTTCCGATGGTAACTGTACCATATAATCCCCATGTTTCTCCTAGATACTCCCAAAGTTATGTTTTGGGTCCAAATTTGATAGTCGGTTATTTAACTATCAAATAAACAATCATTCAACCAAAGAGTTCATTTTCCTCTAAAAACGTTAAGTCTCATTTAGTTTAATTTTAATAAATGAAATCTCTTTATCAAAAGGCATGTACTTATCTTATCGAAGTAAGTATGTTCACTAACCATTCTTTTCAAAAATATTTGAAAAACCATTTAAAATAAATATGGAAATCACCACACGGTATCCACCATAGATTCACAGCTCAATGATTACGTCTCTATCCCAGAGAAATCCAAAATTTAAGTGCAGGCAATCTCTGCCTCCAATTTCGCCATGAAAGTATACCATTACTTTTTGAAAACTTTATTTAATAATTTTCTCAAAATAATACTTATAAAGTTTCTATATAAATTCCTAAGTTTAATTTAGGAATAATATCCTTTTATAACAGTTTGCTAGGTAATATATTTATTTTAAAATATAATTAATATCTAAACAAATTATCTTTGGAATAAATATAATATCCTAATAATAATTAATCCTTAAGTAATAATAACCTTAATCAAATCATTATAAATAACTTTTATTAATATTTTATATACTTTTAAACAACTAGAATAATTAAATAAATTTGAAACAATAATTAAATACTTCTTAAATAATTTTTAAGAATAATAAAATAACTAACTTTAAATCAGTATCAAAATAGTTATTAATTAACTTTAAAATATCATTAATAAACAATAATCATCCTTAAGCAATTTTGGATCAAAAGTCAACTTTCAAATCAGAAAAAGACTTATTAATTTCAATGGTACTTAATCAAATTGCTATTCATTCCATAACAATCCAGAATAACAGATACATATATTCACATCAATCTATTTTTTTACAATCAATTCAACATCATACTGCCCAATATAGTTATCAAGATAATAAATAAATGTCTAGCAGAACAGGGTTATATCTCTGCTAGTAAATGTCCCAAACACATATATTCGGTAATAATGGTAAAATAGTAATTTATTCTGCTGTTTAGGGTCCAATTTAAACATAATTAGTGGAATGGTGTTTTATCCCGCTAAACAGATGTCAAAATATCGTAATTAACTTAAATTAACTTATCTTTATTTTTATCCATGTAAATGAATTTAATGACAAGTCATATATTTTAAATGTTGATATTTGTTTAAATCGGGTAATTTAATTTCTATCCATTTTAATATACCATAATTTTTCACTTATTCAAACTTGACAACAATTCATACGACGATGTACTGTTCGTCGATATGAACCCATCGCAATGAATTTCGATTTAATCGGAATTCATATGCATTAGTTATGACATTTTTAAATTTACAACATATATATATATATATATATGTATGTATATGTATATATAATTTAACATTTATACTTAAAACTTAACCATTTCAAAATACCATAAATTATCGCTTAGTCAAAGCTGACAACAAACTTCATAGCGTCGAATTACTCGATGACCCATCGCAAAAAGAATCGCGATAATTAGGTTTCATATGAACGAGTTATGGCATTCCAAAGATTTTAGTTTTTTTATATTTATATAACTAACACGTTTTTTTTTCTTTTTATTGCTTGCAAACATGGGCCGAAGCCCAACCCATTTCTCCCCTTTCTCTTCTTCCTCACTTCTTGCAGTTCCCAGATAAAAATAACCTATGAACCCAAACTAAACTTTCATTCTTCGATCCAACCATCTGCCTTCACCGATCAAATATCCAACTCCGCTCACAAGACTCAAGACCCAGACCCAAATTTCAGCCGACCGTCAATAAGAATTCGATCGTGTACCCCAAATCCTAGAGCCACCTGTGCATGCCTACACGTGTGCACATGCACACTCCAACTACGCCACCGTTCGACCCTCCATAACCACCAATGAATCCCCTTCCTTGCCTGTGTTTGATCAACCCCCTTCGCCACTACTCCAACCCACTCCACCAAATTTTTTCACTGCGAGCACCATAAAGCCGACCTCCAGTTTTTTGAAACCTGCCCCTAAGCCTCCCTCAATCAACATTAGCCCCCAACCCCACCGCCATTCTCTTCGCCACCCTTGACCCTACCTCTATGCCAACCGCGGCCATGACCGATCACCCACTCAGGCCGCATTTCATCAAAAACCGAACACACAAAAAAACTGTATCTAAACCTTAAAGATCCCACACCCTCCCAAATCAAAGCTTAATTCAAAATTTTTCCATGGTCAACCTCTTCCCCTCGATGCGACGCTCCTCCCGGCAAACCCCGCCTTCCTCGACGAACCAATCGCTAGAATTTATTTTTTTAATGAAAATCAATCAAACCAAAATTTCTCCAACTCTAATAACTTAAAAATCTTGACTTCATCATTACAATTCATGTTTTCTCCTAAAAATCATGATTATATACATGAATCCAAGATTTAAGAAGGTTAAAATTTGCCAAAATATTGTTTTCTTATTGTTTATTCAACATTGCACGAAATATATAGCATGAATCGACCTAAAACTATTTTTAGTGTAATCTGCACTGCAAATTAATAAGTTACTAGTTTACACCATTCTCAAATTCGAATTGGAATGATAGGTATTAATTTTTGAAGGCAATTTATACAAAGTTTTAACACTGTTAACATTTTATAGGAATAAATAAACACTTCCAGTATAAAAATTCTCACCTTGACCATGTTTAAAGTCTTTGAAAACTTCTGTTTGAACTTGAGTTTTTGATCTGAAAACTTGAATCTTTGCTTTTTCTTTTGAATTTTAAAGAACAGAGGGTGCTTTCCCATTTTTTGTGTGCTTTGTTTTACAGAGAATTGTGTTTAGTTTACAGACTTTACTCTTACATGGTTTTAAACTTTTGAGCTATCATACACTAACACTCCTATATATATATATATATATACACATGCTTACCAGACATAATGATGCATACGTTCCATATTTTATGGCTCATGAAAAATCATAGACTTATACAATGTTTTTGTACCATGATTTGTGATGGGTTTGAAAAGGGAATTTTGGAGGCTGAATTGAAGTTGAGGTGAAATTTTGTGACCTGAAATGAAGTTTGATATGAGATGAATGATGTTTCCAATTCTTTGGCCAGGCAATGTATATCCTTGAATTTTCTTTCCTTCTTTGACCAGGCAATTGTTTTCATTAGTAACTTTTGGTTATTTACCTTTACTAGATTTTAATTATGTTTTTATATATATATATGTATGTATGTATGTATGTATGTATGTATGTGTGTGTGTGTGTATTGAAAACAAGAGATAAAGTGGTTTTTAAATGAACAATTTAAGTCTTCATATTCATATCTATCTTTATATTTAAAATACATAACTTAAAAGAATAAAATTTTGCTATTTTATTTAAATGTATTAATAACATTTTTGTTAAAACATGCTTTGTGAAAGATTTTCTTTTTGAAATGATTTTATAATTTTTCTCATTTCTACCGTCATATATTTTCATCTATATTTTTTCTTTAATTTTTCAATATATATATATGTATATATATTATTTTTAATATACTACATTTATTCGTTTATAAATACTATATTTTTCCTTTTTGAACTTATATATATACACATTCTTCTTAACTAATATGTATAAATATATAAGAAAATCCAATCTTAAACTCTTTCTAACTATAATACACTACATTGTTCATGAGCCATTAGCATTTCTACTTATAATATTTTCTTCTTATCCATTTTATATTAGTTTGAATTTTTTTTCAACCGACATATAAATTCTGTTGTTATACATCCATATATAAGAAATTCAAATTAAATCAAAAATTCTGGAAATTCAAAGTATTATCATGTTTTTAAAACTTTATTTTTATTTTTACCAATTGATATTTAATGGGGATTTATTTTGATTAAAAGACCTTAATATTAAATATTAAAAATAAATATTCAAAACTCAAGACGACAAAAATTCTAGGTCGTTACATTCCTCCCCCTTTAAAAGATTTTCGTCCTCGAAATTGTCGTAACAGGCTAGTAAATATAACTAGCCGAGTTTTATTTTATTAACGAATTAATAAAAAACATATCACACAAGTTCAATCATATATATCCCATAATATCAGTCATACAGTATCAATTAAGATACTCTTACAACTACAGTCACCACATACTTATACATATCGAGGAGATATCTATAACCACTAGCCAGTTATACATATATACTCATACCAAAACATCTACTATGATATTTAATTACTTTACAACCCAAACGCACATCCATGACGTCCACTAATCTATACTAATATGGCATAATAGGGTACACATCCTAGGAGAACTAACCCAAACCCAAACTAACACTCACAATGGACTCTCTCCATTAGATTCCTCCACTTCCGGTCCTTCCATCTCCACGGATTCAACATCATTGTCCAGAATCCATGCAAACTCCGGGCTTGGTTCCCTCAGAAAGTTACCCCCATCTGCAAATGGCTCATTATAAATCTTGCCCATTTCCCAAATGATAGCATCATCATTCTCTGATTCGGGTTCTTATTCTATCTCATATTCCTCTTGTACTTCTATCTTGGACTCCTCTTCATACAGCGATGGCCGCTCAACAGGTTCCATAATCTCTCTAGCCACTTCTTTGCTGAAATTCTGTCTATTTTCCATCCGCTCTCCTCAGACGATACTACGAGTCCTTTATAACCGTTTAACGCAACTTAAGTGGGGATCACATTCTTAGGTTTACAGGGGCTTCCCATATGCTAAGCAATAAATCCTTCTTTTTAAAATACCACCATTTTGAAAAAACTACTTTAAATAATACCATAATCGTTTTTTCTCAAAAATTTGTTTAAAACAATTTTCCAAAATCACTAGAGTTTTAATTTCTCAAATTTTTCTTTTTATATATCAATTATTATAAGATTAGCTTTAATTTATGAGAAAAAAAATCTTCCTAATGTATTTATCTAAAATATTCCAAATTTCTTTAGCAAACAGAATTTACTCAAAATTTCAAGCTTTCCAAGGCTTCTATCTACAAGGCCCAAATTCTAAGGAAATACTCAAGTCGGAAAGTCAGGCAGTAGAGGGTACTCAAAACTAGATGGTCATAGCCAATCAAACCATAGATGATAATGATAAAATATTATCATTACTTATCAAAAACATCTCAAAATAGTATATATTTTGCAAATCATTTCCTTTTATATATAAAATATATTCCGGGTAAAATTATTTCATTTACCCACTTTAAAACAATACTGTGTCAATTGGTCTTGTTCGAGTTTTTAGGAAATCCTTATCGATAACGTTGGCCAAACGCATCAATCAGATTTCTTAAGCCACTCAATAGAACAAACAACACAATACAAAACATTTTTATATCACTAACAAATACGCGCTCATATATATACACACAAACTCATTCTAGGGTGCTATTGACCCTATCTCTAATGAGTTACTCATTTTAAGGCATCACTAACCCTATCTATAATAAGTTCTATCCCACCAAAGCCTAGGTATTTGCTCAACCTAAGCTCTAATACCACGTTGTCATGACCCATTTTTCCATACTGATCGAACTGACACTTTAGCAAACTTGTCCAGTCCAAATTAAACAGAAAGGCGGATAGTAAAAGAAAGAAAGTAGAAAGAATATAGAAAGAAGATAGAAAGAAAACCAAACAACACAGAATCTCACAGTGGAAATAAATAATCTATAAAATAGAACAAATCTTTACATAAAACAAAACTATAATATTTACATAACAGTTAACAATTAGAGTACACCAACCTATACAACACAGACAGTTATAACACGGTGTCCTTACAACTGCTGATAACACAGATAAAATGCAATGGAATATAATCATCTACGTGAATACATCTCTAGGCCCCCAGCTCCGATCTTCTAGTTAAAGTTAGAAATATGCTCGGTCTGACCCGAGCATATAGGAAAAACCACGCCCGAGTCAGTTTGGTAAAGCCAGCGTGAGAATTTAAATCACAAGGAATTTTATTCATTATAACTTTCAAAAATCCTTTTAAAATCAAAGGTATCTCGTAAGACCACGTCACACATAAACACGACGGGTTTTTTCCCTTACGATAAAAAAACATTTTATAGAAAATCCAATGATATTATAATAGTGTCTAAGTACAAATACTTATTCAAATAGCCGAAATTGTTAAATTAATTAAATTTCAGCATACTAGGCTCTACAACCAAAACCATAAAGGTTCGTATTGGGAAATGGATTCCATACAATGACTAGGCACTCAGGTACCACCCATCACGGTACACGTCTAGAAAAATGAATCGAGGACCTCGCTGGGTTCCCCTACAACACAAGACCGGACCGCCCCTACCTTGGATAGTACTGAATATGCTATCACCCCGGTTGTTCCCACCTTTACCGAGTTCTTCTGCACACCATAGTAATAATATCCGAGGGTATCTAGAAAGGTGATAAACATACCCTAATTGAATGCGACTCACTTAGCCTTGCTGCATCTCCCCTGACTTTCATCCATTCCCGATTGATGAGGCTTGAAGCTACGATTACCTTTTTGAAAAATTTACACTTGGAATGCTCATTGTCCTCCAATGACAATGTGCTGATAGCATTCATCCATACAAGTCTGTTCTAGGTCTGAACGAACCGAAGGCACTATTCCTACTACATCCATTTTGGAATCATACTTTGGATTAGTAGCGATTAGCCCTTGCACTTCACTGCTACATCTTCGATTCCATGCTCTTATCTTCACTTCGAAAATGTACTCGTTGGACCGAAGTGGTTTTCGGATAAATTATCCGATTCCTGTCTCTTCGAAACAACGTTCGATATTTTTGTAAACTTAACCCCAGTTCTTTAGAAAATAAAGAGACGAAAATAAAATCGAAGATCACCTCCTAATCGTTAGTGGACGGATTTCCTTATCATCATTCTAGAAGAATGAAACGAGTTTTCAGGTACAGTATAACACTTCCGATGGTAACTGTACTATATAATCCCCATGCTTCTCCTAGATATTCCTAAAGTTATGTTTTGGGTTCATATTTGATAGTCAGTTATTTAGCTATTAAATAAACTATCATTCAACCAAAGAGCTCATTTTCCCCTTAAAACACTAAGTCTAATTTAATTTAATTTTAATAAATTAAATCTCTTTACCAAAAGGCGTGCACTTATCTTATGTGAGTAAGTGCGTTCACTAACCATTATTTTCAAAAATATTTGAGAAACCCTTTAAAATAAATATGGAAAGCTCCATGTGGTATCCACCATGGATTCACCGCTCAATGATTACGTCTCTATCCAAGAGAAACCTAAAACTTAACTAGAGGCAATCTCTGCCTTCGATTTCGCCATAAAAGTATACCATTACTTTTCGAAAACTTTATTTAGTAATTTTCTCAAAATAATACTTATAGAATTTCTATATAAATTCCTAAGTTTAATTTAGGAATAATATCCTTTTATAACAGTTTACTATATAATATATTACCTTTAAAATATAATTAATATTTATACAAATTATCTTTGGAATAGATATAATATCTTAGTATTAATTAATCCTTAAGTAATAATTAACCTTAATTAAATCATTATATATAACTTTTATTAATAATTTATATACTTTTAAACAATTAGAATAATTAAATAGCTTTAAAACAAAAATTAAATACTTTTTAAATATTTTTTAAGAATAAAAAAATAATTAACTTTAAATCATTATTAAAATATTTATAATTAACTTAAAAATATTATTAAAAAATAATAATCATCCTTAAATGATTTTGATTCAAAAGTTACATTCCAAATCGAATAATGACTTATTAGTTTCAATGATTACCATTCATTCCATAACAATCCAGAATAACAAGTACAGATATTCACATCAATCTACTATTTTACAATCAATTCAACATTATATTGTCCAATATAATTATCAGGATAATAAATAGATGTCTGTATAAATATAATAGTAGAACAAGGTTTTATTTCTGCCAGTAAATGTCCAAAACACATATATTCAGTAATAATGGTAGAACAGTGATTTATTCTGCCAATAGGGGTCCAATTTAAACACAATTAGCGGAACGATATTTTATCCCATTAAACAGATGTCAGAACATCGTAATTAACTTAAATTATCTTATTGTTATTTTTATCTGGGAAAATAAATTTAATGACAAGTCATATAATTTAAACGTCAATATTTATTTAAATCGGGTAATTTAATTTCTGTCTTTTTTAATATACTATAATTTTTCACTTGTTCAAAATTTACAACAATTCATATAATGTTGTAGTGTTTTTCGATACGAACCCATCGCAATGAATTTCACTTCAATCAGAATTCGTATGCATTAGTTATGACATTTTTAAATTTACAACATATATATATATATATATATATATATATATAATTTAACATTTTATATTTAAAACTTGATCGCTTTAAAATAACATAAATTATCACTTAGTCAAAACTAACAACAAACTTCATAGCATCGAAGTACTTGACGAAAAAAACCAACCGCAAAAAGAATCACGATAATCGTGTTTCGTACGAAAGAGTTATAGTATTCCAAAGATTTTAGTTTATTTTAATATTTATATAACTAACACATTTTTTTTTCTTTTTTTTTGCTTGCAAACATGGGTTGAAGACAGAACCCGTTTCTCCCACCCCTTTCTCTTCTTCCTAACTTCTTCCAGTTACCAGATTAAAAAAACCCACTAACCCAAAGCCAAACTTTCATTCTCCGATCCAACCATCTGCCTCCACCGATCACATATCTAACTCCGCTCGCAAGACTCAAGACCCAAACTTTAGCAAACCATCAACAAGAATTCGATCATCAACCCCTAAATCTTGGATCCCCCTGTGCACGTCCACACGCGTGCATATGCACTTTCCAACCATGCCACTGTTCGACCTTCCACAACCACCAACGAGTCCCCCTCCTTGCCTATGTTCGTTCAACCCCCTTCGCCACCGCTCCAACCCACTCTAGCATATTTTTTCACTGAGAGAACCATAACATCGACCTCGGTTTTTTGAAACCCACCCCTTAATCCTCCCTCGATCAACATTAGTCCCTGCCGCTATTCGCTTCGCCACCCTCGACCCCACCTCCATGCCAACCGCGGCTCTGACCGATCACCCACTCCGACCGCATTTCATCAAAAATTGAACACACACAAAAAATCGTACCTAAACCCTAAAGATCCCACAACTTTCCAAATCAAAGCCTAATTCAAAAATTCGCCATGGTCAACCTCATCCTCTCGATGCGACGCTCCTCCTCGGCCAAGCCCGCCTTCCCTCGACGAACCAATCGCTAGAATTTTTTTTAATGAAAATCGATCAAACCAAATTTTTTCCGAATCTAGCACTTAAAAATCTTGACTTCTCCACTAGAATTCATGTTTCACCTAACAATCATAACTATATACGTGAATCAAAGATTTGAGAAGGTTGAAATTTGCCAAAATATTATTTTCTTACTATATATATTCAACATTGCATACAATATATAACATCGGTCAACCTAAAACTATTTTTAGTGTAATCTACACTAAAAAGTAAACAAGTTACTAGTTTACATCGTTCTCAAATTCGAATTGGAATGAGAGGTATTGATTTTTTAAGGCAAGGTATACAAAGTTTTGACATTGTTAACATTTTACGGGGAGAAATAAACACTTCCAGTATAAAAATTCTCACCTTGACCATGTTTAAAGCCTTTGAAAACTTCCGTTTGACCTTGAGTTTTTGATCCAAAAACTTGAATCTTTGCTTTTGCTTTTGAATTTGAAAAAACAGTGGGTGCTTTCCCCTTTTTTGTGCTTTGTTTTATAGAGAATTGTGTTTTGTTTACAGGCTTTTCTCTTACAGTATTTTAAACTTTTGAACTATCACATACTCACACATCTATATAAATAAACAAGCTTACCAGACATAATGATGCATATGTTCCATATTTTGGGGCTCACGAAAATCACTGACATGTACAATGTTTTCGAACTATGATTTGTAATGGGTTTGAAAAAGGAATTTTGGAGGCTGAAGTGAAGTTGAGATGAAATTTTATGCCCTCAGATGAAGTTTGAAATAAGATTAATGATGTTTTCAATTCTTTGGCCAGGCATTATGTATGCTTGAATTCTCTTTCCTTCTTTGACCAAGCAATTGTTTTCATTAGTAACTTTTGGTTATTTACTTTTACTTGATTTTAAATATGCTTTCATATACACACACACACACACATATATATTGAAAACAAGAGATAAAGTGGTTTTTAAACGAACAATTTAAGTCTTCATATTCATATCTATCTTTATATTTAAAATACATAGCTTAAAAGAATAAAAGAATTCTATTTTATTTAAATATATGAATAACATTTTTGTTAAAACATGCCTTGTTAAAGATTTTAATTTTGAAATGATTTTATTTTTGAAATGATTTTATAAATTTTCTCATTTCTATTATCATATATTTTCATCTATATTTCTTCTTTAATTTTTCAATATATATATAATTTTTGGTATATATATTTATTCGTTTATAAATACTATATTTTTCCGTTTTGAACTTATATATGTATACACACACACATTCTTCTTAACTAATATATATATATACATATATATATATATATATGAAAATCCAATTTTAAACTCTTTCTAACTATAATACACTATATTGTTCAGAAGCCATAATCATTTCTATTTATAATATATATTTTTCCTATCCATTTTGTATTAATTTGAATATGCTTTTCAATTGACATATAATTTTTTTTATTATACATCTATATATAATAAATTCAAATTAAATCAAAAATTCATAAACTCAAAATATTATCTTGTTATTAAAAAAAATTATTTTTTATTTTTACCAATTGATATTTAACGGGGATTTATTTTGATCAAAAGATCGTATTATTGAATATTAAAAATAATTATTCAAAACTCAAGATGACAAAAATTCCGGGTCATTCTATACCTTCCGTCCACGTCCAATTCACTACATTGCAGTAAACTATTACCATGTGCATTGATTTCAACGGTGTCGGAGGCAAAGGTACGAAGGCGAAATCTGGTGCCGTGAGTGTCGAAACAGTGGAAAACATGTTAGTTGTACTTTAAGCTATTTCTTTTATACCTAACCTGCATTGTTTTTCTAAATCTGATGGGTTGCCAATGTAATTTTCCAAAAGTGCTGCCAACTTTCCAGATTTAACAATTCAAATTATTTTACAAAAATCCCCTTCTCCTCTTTTAAATATATAAAACATTTAAGTCCTATAACATAAATAATTTTATATAACCATTAAAAAACTTAGGAAATTCTACAAAAATTTCAAAAAATCTCTTTTAATCTGTTCTTCAACATATAAAAATTTCAAACCCAATTCCTTCATTATTTAACCATAAATAATTTATAATCCAAATTGACATTTTCTTTGCTAGAAAATACATATAAATTCCACAATAATTCTGAAAATTAAAACTCAATTCCAAACTAATATTTACGATTTTCATAAAAAATTCGCAAAGCATTTGGATGTCATTTTATAGGGTCTTCACCTTAAAACGTATCATAAATTCAATATGAATAACCATAATTCATCAATAAGTGTATATGTTCATTCCATCATCCAAAAACATGGCAAGTCATTGCAAATATTCAGAATTCATTTTAAAACCTAAAAAACAATCAAAAATGAGAGAGTAAACATTATTCACCTTAGTTTTAGAGATTATAGAGATTGAGATGTGAATGGATTTGATTTGAATTAACTTCTTCCTTAGCTTTTCTTAATCTTCTTCCTCTTTCCCTTATCAATAGTGATCAGCCTTGAGTTATAAAAATTTTCAAATGAATTGAATGTGTATGTGATACATGGCCTAAGGGGATAGATATAAGAATTGCCTCTTTCCTATTTCATGTTAAACTCTTCCTTTAATTCATTGTTAAATGGCATGGCTGCACCTTTATTAAATATCAAATCTCAATCCCCTAATCAACATGTTATTTTATTTAATTAACTAACAAAATATTCTAAATAATATTACCAAAAATCTGGGTCTTACAGACTCCTCTCCTTAAAGAATTCGTCCTCGAAATTACAATAAGGCGCACAACAAATCAAACAAAGAGGTAAAACATACCATCAATAGGACGGGATAAGTATCTCTAATCCTGCTCTCAATCTTCCTAGTACAGTCCCTGTCATCGGTGCTCCACTGGACTTTGCCTGATCCCACTGTCTTGGTTCTAAGCATCTTCTCATCTCTCGCAACAATATGAATAGGTTTTCTCACTATAGTCAAATCCAGTTCTACTACTAAGTCCTCTAACATAGTCGGTGCAATAGTAGTCTCCGGGTCTCCAACACACATTTTGAGATAAGAAACATGGAAAACATCATGTACTCTTGCCAAAATGCTCGATAACTCAACTCTATATGCGAGTTTCTCGATCCTCTCAACAATAAGGAAAAGGTCCAGCGAATCTCGATGCCAACTTTCTCGAATTTGCAAACCTATTCACACCATTCGTCGATGACACTTTGATGAAAACTTGATCTCCAACTGAGAACTTTAGATCTTTTCATCTATTATCTGCATCACTTTTCTGCCTAGACCAAGCCTTCGTCATTCTAGCCCAAATGACCTTAATCTTTTCTGCAGCTTCTCTAATCAAGGATGGACCAAGAACTATTCTATCCCTGGTCTCTAACCAACATACGGGAGATTTGCATGGCCTTCCATACAAAGCTTCAAACTGTGCCATCCTAGTACTAGTCTGATAACTATTGTTATATGAGAACTCGATTAAACAGATGGTCTTTCCATGATCCTCCAAAATCTAGAACACAAGCTCTTAACAAATCTTCCAAGATTTTGTTAAGTCTTTTCGTTTTCCCATCTGTCCGTAGATGGTAAGCAGTACTCATCTTAAGCTTGGTTCCTAAAACTTCCTGTAGACTCTTCCAAAATTTGCTAGTGAATAAGTAATCTCTATCACTAACTACGCTACTAGGAATTTCGTGCGGTCTAACTACATTCTTCATAAACAACTTTACCAAAACAGGTGTCGTCCTGGTTGACTTAACTGGAATGAAATGTGCACGCTTGGTTAGTCTATCCACTATGACTTATACAATATCATTTTCTCTATTCGACCGTAGCAACTCGTCAACAAAATCCACGGAAATAGATCCTACTTCCATACCGGAATATCTAATGGCTGAAGAAACCCACATGGCTTTTGGTGTTCGGCTTTTTCCTGTTGGCAAATCAAGCACTGCTTTACACACAAACCAATATCCCGCTTCATTCCTTCCCAGAAGAAACTCCTCTTCATATCATGATACATCTTAGTACCTTCTCGATAAATATAGAAATTCGAACGATGACATTCCTCCAAGAATTCTTTCCTTATGTTTCCTACACTGGAACACATAATCTTCCTTTATTTCTCAACCACCCATTCTGGTCAAGACTGAAATCTTTCTAGTCATCGTTCTCGGTTCCATCCTTTAACTTTCTAATCCATTCAGCTAACACTGATTATTCTATTTGTTTAGAAGCAATCCTTCGATCATCGCTAGTCCAACTTTCAAACAAGATAATACTACGGTTTCTCCTCAAGACTCCGTCTCAAATATCCACTGCACTCTGCAACATGCTAATGCTTCTAAATCTTTCTTCTCAGCAATCATCGCCAAAATTGCATTCTAATGTTTTATGCTAAGTGCGTCTGCAACCTTGTTGCCTTTCCCCTGTGTGTACTCAATCCCAAAATCATAAGCGCAATAAACTCTGACCACCTTTGCTGTCTTCATCTCCTTCTGAGAGAAAAAATATTTCATTGACTTATGATCTGTGTATAAATCAAACCTCTCTCCCAAAAAGTAATGTCTCCACACCTTCAAAGCAAAAATAATTGCAGCCAATTCCAAATCATGTGTGGGATATCTGACCTCATGCGGTCTAAGCTGTCTAGAAGCGTAGGCAATCACTTTACCTCTCCGCATCAGCACAACTCCTAATCATTTTCCACATGCATCGGTATAAACTACCAAATTCTGATTCCCTTTTGGAACAATCAACATAGGTGCATCGGTCAATAGTGTCTCTAGAATGCTTCCTCACACCTATCGGTCCACACAAACTTTACATCCTTTCTTGTTGGCTTGGTTATCGGTTCCACTATCCGTGAAAAATCCTTAATGAATCTCCGATAATAACCAGCCATTCCCAGGAAACTCTATCTTCGTCACTGTCTCGGGTCTCTACCGACTATTCACCACTTCATTCTTAGTCGAATACAATTATAATCCTTTCTTTGAGACTACATGACTAAGAAACTTCACTTCTTTCTTCTAGAAGTGACACTTTGAAAACTTCGCTTTCAGTTGGTGCTGCCTCAGCGTCTCAAGCACCAATCTAAGATGAACTTCATGCTCCCTTTCATCCTTAGAGTATATCAAGATATAATCTACGAAAACCAACACGAACCAATCCAAGTGCTCATGGAAAATCTGGTTCACCAAATCAACAAAGCCAGCCAGTGCATTAGTCAGTCCGAATAGCATAACTAACCATTCATATGATCCATATCTGGTCCTAAATGCCATCAAATGTATACTATCCTCTGCTACTCTGAGCTGATGGAAACCTGTCGCTAGATCCAACTACTAAAATAACTTGGATTCACTCAACAGGTCGAACAAATCATCACTCCTCGACAATGGATATCGATTCTGTATTTTCCTCTCATTTAACTTACAATAACCGATATATAGCCTTAACAATCTGTTCGGGCTCTTAGCAAACACCGTAGCTGCTCCCCATGGCGAACTACTCGTACTGATAAAACTCTTGCCTTCTAAATTCACTAACTGCACCTTCAACTCCCTTATTTCTAAAGGGATCATTCTTTTTGGTGGCCTACTCACTGTTTCCGCCTCCGGAACCAAATCTCTCTGAAACTCAATGGCTCATTTCGTGGAAATCCTATACAGGCTCAAACACATCGACGAATTATCTAACCATGAAAAGTCGACTCAACTCATCTTCCGATTCCATAGCACCCAACAAGCCATTCATCTCACTGCAAGAACCTTCTACAATATAAACAACCCCATCGCTAAAATCTAGGTGTCTAATTGATATTTTCCTATCCTAGCAAAATATCATAGCATCGTACTTCCTTAACCAATCCATCATAAGAATAATTCCGAACCCCACAAAATCAAAACACATGCAAGCTACAAACAAAAGTATGACCTAATAGGTCAAACTCTAACTGGTCACATATCAACCCTAGAGTTGCATACCTTCCAATTAGATTCGCAACCCTTAAGGAAGTAACTAAATATATGGGTTCTAGGTTAAGCTTATTTATCAAATATTTAGATATAAAAGAATGTGATGCACTAGTATCAAATAGTATGCTAGCATACTGTAGCGATCCGTCTTCTGACACCAGAAAGACGCATCACTAAATAAGAAAGAAAGGGATAGAAGAAGAAAAGGAAGAAAGAAGAAACACAACAACAACAGATAACTCACAGCGGAACGAATGAAATATAATATATCACATAAAATATTACATAGTATCATATTACATCAGAGTACACAACTTATACAACACATATTAGACAGTTATAAACATCTGTCTAACTATACAACTCAAGATAACACAAGATACAAATACAACACAAACACAGCGGAACCATAATATATCTACACGTGGAAGCCTCCTGCTCCATATCTCCCCCAGAATTCGTCAAGCAAACCTGAATCACTCGACTACTCATACAATATGAGTACCCAAGAGTTTAATAAAACAGAAAAAAACACTCGGGCCAGACAGGGGTCTGGTGTGAGTAAACGGGTTTAAATTGTTTAGCTTTAGAAAAACCTTTGAAAAGAAAAGGTATCACGTAAGACTTCCCACACATAAACATGGAAAAGTTTTTACCTTACGCTAACCAAAACATTTGATAGGAAATCCAGTGATATTATAATAGTGTCTAGGGTTTTCAAGTAAATAAGAAATAGCCGAAATTGTTACATCTATTAAATTCCAGCTACTAGCCACAAAAGTGGGTAATACAAACAAAACCATAGGGTCTCGTAGGAAGAATGGGTTTCCATCAATGGTAGGGATACCGGGGTATCGCCAGTCACAGTACGTGGCCTAGGTCACAGTACCGAGGATTACGTCCAATCCCTTGCATCACAAAGCCGAAACCGTTCCTTACTGAACAGTCTCGAGTAAGATCACCCTGTGGTTGGCGTGACCAACCACCCACTAAGCCGAAATAAAGGGACATCTAGACATGAATGACCTCACCCTGAAATGGGTGCTACGCACCTATCCTTACCGCACCTTCCATGTTTTAGCCATTCCCGGTTGATGAGGCTTGAGGCTGCGATTACCTTTATAGAACACATCTATCTTAGAATGTTCATCGTCCACCTGACGATGTTCTGAAAGCATTCAATCCATACAAGTTCGTTTCGAGTTCGAACGAAACCGAAGGCACTATCTCGTTGCACTCATTTTGGAATCACCCTCAGAGTCAACGACCATTGCCCTTGCACTCTAAATCACCATCTCGAACCTGTAAGTACTATTTTTGTCAAACTCATCACGGAATCACCCCCAGAGTTATACTGACGAATAGTTTTTACACCTCGAGTCTTCACTAAGCTCCACTTGGATTCACGACCTAACATTTAATTTGGATCGATGTGGTTTTTGGATTATCCAAATATGGAAACCCGATCCCGGTCTCACCGAAACCAAACGCCATTTTAATGTCCAAGTTGTTTAAGGGTTTTAAACAGTTAAACTTATATTCAGGATGATATAAACAGATAGATGAATCACATTATCACAATAGATAATTCATATAAAACATTCATCTCACAAAGCAGCATATCACATAACAGAGATATTCAAATCATCCAGTATCAATCAATCACCCAAAATCAATCATTCAATATCAATCACCCAATATCAATTCAATCATCCATAAAAAGAATTGATTAACCCTAAATCAATTGGATTACCTAAATCCTTCTTCATTTATTCCAAATAAATAAATTAATCATCTCTTAATGATCTTCCTTAATTAATCTTCTATGATTAATCATCTTTTAATTACATTCAAGTAATTATTCTTAACCATATTCAGTAATTAACCTTTAATTACTATCATTAATTACAATAATTAATGATCCCATATTTAATTCCATTAGTTTAATTAACTATAATTAATTACATTAACCTTAATTAATTACAATTAATTAATCACACTTAAATTAATCACTTTATTAATCAATCTTGATTAATTCATTAATTAACTAATGATCCTCATTAATTAAAAATTTCTTTAATAAATTAAATAATTAACTTGTAATTAATCATTTCATTAATCATAAACAGTAATTAACAATTTGTAATTACTTATCTTAATTAATTAACATCTTAATTAATTTTATTACCACTTTGATTAATTAATCTAAATTGTACATCCAATTGTGAAACCACACCACTTTCAGTTGTGATACCTAACTACTTGAACTCTTCTCAAGCAGTGACTAGGAGAATGAAAATTGAAATTATCAATGCCAGTGTTCATCAGTGATGATACACTTTGGAATATGGACTGTACGTGGGGGTTACCATGCCAGCTATTTTGAGCAATGTAAACTTCTTATCACTGTGCCTATGTATTTGCTGAAGCACACTGACAAGCCCAGAAGGAAATGGAGATTGAGAGCATGGAATGAGGAAAATAGTATGAGAGGAAACAATTTTCTCTGGAAAATACAACAACGTGCCAACCTAAATAAAGCTAAACTGGAGAGATATGGTACGAATGACGATGTTATGTGTTCTTTCTGCCATGACATAGTTGTATCTGCTGTGTATTTATTATTCGAATCCAAGGATGTTATTCAGCTATGGTATTCGGTTATGGCCACACTTGGTAGTGTTAATATTTCATATGATAAGCAGAAAGAATGGAACATAATACGTGCGAAAAGGGGTTGCAGGGAACAATTTAGGAGTTATTTTCATGCAGTTATGAAAAGATTGTTTGCTGAGGCTTGGAGAGAAAGTAAATCTCGGGTTTATGTTAAAGACAATAGGAAAGCTGAGTTTTTCATGAAGAATTGGGTTGTACACGTGATAAGTGACTCTCTGGAATTGCTTCCTTTTGCCTTCGCTCTGGGCTTTAACCAAACGTTATGAGTCTCTCCCTTGTTTTTTATTCTTTGTTTTTTCTTCTTTTAGTTTCCAGTTTTTTTGTAGCGCTTAGTTCTCCTTTGTGTTCTTCGAGCCTTGCTCATTGTTTAATCTGTTGTAACTCTTTGGTGCTGCAATAAAATGGTCGGGGTCCATTCAACCCCGTCGGCCTTGCCAAAAAAAAAAGATTAATTAATCTAAATAATTAATCTCTAATTACTTCATTAAGTAATTTTTAATCAATTAAATTAATAAATAATCCTTAATTAATTGCTTTATTAATTAATTACATTTTAAATTAATTACACTTAGTAATTAATCTTAAATAAATCTCATCCATTGATTAATTAATCATATTAATTAATTAACTAAATAATTAAGTAATTAACCCTTCATTACTTACATAAGTAATTATCTTCTAATTACTTTCATAATAAATCTTGATTACTCTCTTAATTAATTACTATAAAAAGTAATTAATTTCATCATTAAATAATTCTTAATACTTTAATTAATTACTTACACCATAATTAATTTAACTTCATAATAATTATATTAATCAATTCCTTAATTAATAACCTCAAGTGATTAACCATTAATCACTTCCACTAATTACTCCCATGAGTAATTTCCATTAATTACTTCCATAAGTAATTTCCATTTCTTAATTACATTCAATAATTAACCATTAATTACTTCATTAAGTAATTACACTTAATTAATTCATAATTAAGTGATTACTAAAAATTAAATAAACAAGTAACTAATTATTTAAAATTAATTAACTAACTTTTTATATTTAAAAAAACTCCTTAATTAATTAAGAAAATCATTAGTCTTAATTAATCTTTACTTATTAACAAATCATATTAAATTAAGTATTCTCAAGTTCATAACAAAGATAAATTAACCATATTTATCTACATAAATTAATTATTTGAATTTAATCAAATTTAATAACTTAAAAACAAACTATTTTATTTGGATTACAAAATTATATCAATAACCTTATTTGAAAATAAGGCATTAAGAAATCAAGTTTAAAATTTAAAACACTTCAAATTATCTAATATAAACTTATTTACTTTCAATATAATTTTGGAAACTTTGTTATTAAAACATTATTTTAAGATTTACTTAAAAACTTTGATTAATACTTAAATTCAAACACTCTTTTAATTTGAAATTCAAATTCTAATTAGATAATTATTTTCAAAAATCATCTTAAAACATTTTAAATTTGAAATATAAATTTAATTTACACTTTATTTCAAAGAACCAGTTTAACCTTTATAAATTTGTTTTCTTTTTATAAACTTGTTTATACTTAATGCTAGATTTCATTTGTTCAAACTCAAGTTTCATTTGCAACTTGACCTAAATTTATTTCAAACAAGTATTATCTGCATTTACATAATATAGAGCCAATCAACAAAACTCGAGTAAATCATGGCAAACACACGAGCCTCTCCCCGAGCTAAAACCCAGACACCCTGCTTCGAGTCGAACCAGAGAAAAACACGAGTGCTCCTTCGGTTAAAACCCTTCTTCCCCAACACTTCAAAATCCCAGTGTACAAAACGTACACGCGTGCACATGTCCCATCACCTCCAGCCAAACCTGGTCGTCGCGACCAACGATGACGATCTCTCGATCACACGCGAGCAACAATATAAACCCAGATCCAACAATTCACTCACGAATCAAAATTCGACCAAATTCTCGAATAAATTGCAGTAGCTCGAACCAAAAACCCCATCGCCGCCGACCACGCCAACGCCGTTAGACCTCACCGACCACTCCATCGAACCACCTCGTCCACGAGCCTCCATCCCCCACGTCGCGATCGACTCCGGTCAACATCTCATGTCGCAATTTCTTCACAGCAAAGTCAAACAAAAAGCAAGCTTAAACCCTATTTCATTCGAATTCGAACGCCATGGCCATCAAGAAAAATCACCAGTATTTTTCCCACCATCCACTCTTCGAAAACTAGCCTCGACCAAAATTCCAACCCCAATCACCACGCCGATCAACGGCAAATCACTAAAACCCCAATTTCGAACAAACCCCAAATTCACCTTAATTTCACAACTAAAAATTATGATATGTACTTTAAAAATCATAATTTTTTGTCCTTAACACATTCATGAAGTCAAAATCAAAAAACATGATAGTTGATTTTTAACAAAAATTCTAGTTTTACTGTTAATTCTTTTTTTATAATTATTTGTTGCATTTTAAATTATGAAACTATTTTTAAAATTAACAACAAACAATAACGGATAACTTCTATTCAAACATGAAGGTCAAGTATTTATGTTAGTGGAAGATTTGGATTTTTGAAATAAATCCTAGTTGAAATAAACAGAAACATGGTGTTTACATGTTTTTTTACACATATATAAATATAACTATAAATTCAATAATAAAAACTGAATAATTTCCATACAACATTAAGATAAATTTTTAGATCATTACATGCATGTAGTAAAAACCAGATCAAACCGTTTTTAAAATAATTTACTCATAAATTTAAATTGCAGAGCACATCAGATTTAAACTTTCCAGGCCTTAAAATATGAAAAAGATGTTTTTGCAGAAGAAATCCTACTACATGCTTCAATTTGATGATCTAAACTGTTGTTGAAACTGATGTTGATTGCAGTTGAACTTCATTTGGATTTGCAAAAGACTTGGAGTTGCAGCTTTAGTTTTGCTTTGCAGATTGAAGTTTTAGATTTGCTTTTGGATTTTAATTTTGCAGTTTTGATTGTTGAGGAGAACTTTAATTTGCAGATTTCATTTCAAATTTGATCTAGCATTTGCTTTGCAGATTTTAATTCTCAGGTTTAAAGAAAATTTCTGTTTTGAGTTAAGAAAAAGAACAAAGGAAAAAGTGTTTTTGAGAAAACTAGTTTTCTTCTTAAAATATTTATTAAAAATTAAAATGAAATGTTGCCACATGTTCAAAAACTTACATTTGTCACCAAAGTATTTAATTTTCTTACAAGTGTTTTAGAGATGAGCTAACATGTTTACAAATGTTACTTAAGTATTTTTAATTGATTTTTTACTTAATTTAAATGTAAATATAACTTACTTAATTTAATTCTCTTAATAAATATAATTTACATATGTATATATATAAATTTACTTTTAAAAGAAATTATTCTAAAACTAATTATATTACAAATATATCTTTTACATGGATTTAAAAATCTAAAACATTTATATAACCATTTATAACCATTTTATTTTAAACATTTAAAAAAAAACAAAACAAAACAAAACTTTGTTTAAACTATCATATTAGAAAAAAACAATTATCTTATATTTGAAAATAATTGAATAGATCTTTAAATTAACTTTTGAAAAATAATAATTTTAAAACAGAGATTTAAATTATAATATTCATACATATATAAATTATCAATAGATTAAATTAAATTTCAAACCAATTCCAAATTACAACATATACATACATATATATTACGATTTGAGAATGCAATCCTTTATTTAAAACAAAAGATCTTCTATTCACAATATATATATCAAATATATATATTATAAGTAGAATGGAATTTTATTAGCTTTGAAAAATAAATCTTATCAGTTTTGCCAGATCAATATTTTATTAACCTTTAAAAGATTAAATTTACCAATTTAAATTAGAATAATAAAGAAAAATTATCAAACTAATTTAATTATTAATACAGATTATTAAATTGATATTGCTTAAAATTCGGGATCGTTACAATCCTCCCCCTTTAAAAGAATTTCGTCCCCGAAATTTAAAAGCAAAGGTAATTTAATAACCCAGCAAAATTTTTAATTTTAAACAGCAAAGCATTCTTATCAACCAGTAACTAACAACCATAGCAATCAATCAAACAAACAAACCTAACCAATTATCCTGACACAAATCAGAATAAATCTTACTACTACTACCTCGAGTTTCCCAAGTAAAAATCACTGAAAGACTCGTTCTACAGAATCTAAACAAACTACACCACCCAAAATCTAGAGCTCAACTTAACTCCAGATCCACCAATCTGAACAGAATATCAGATTATACCCTAGTCTAGCTCAACTTCCAAATCCAACTGGACTGCAGATTCAACAACCAACAATGAATCATACACGTACTCCCTCATAGATACGTGAAATACAATGAATTCCAGCTATCCAAACTAGCAATTCAATTTTATAGACAACAGAACTTATTTTATCAAAACACAGATAAGAAATCTCAAATGCCTCAGAACTAGCCATCCAACCTTATCCAATAACTGCTCTCTTAACCAGAGAAATCTTAACAACAATGAAGTCTCCAATTTCGAATTCCAAACTCCTTATCTCATATCTACATAACTTAACAGACAATCCAAGGCTGCCAATCTCTCCTTGATTAGCTCAACCTATGCTGATGCTTCCAGAAACAACTAGACCAAAACAAACCAGTTTATGGATCCTATTCAACAGAAAAGTCTTCCAAGATCCGTCGAAATCCAGGACACAAGTTCTACTTCTCAAGAAATAGCAAACTGAACATGTTTCCTTCCTCGTACAGCTGCTACCTCGCTTCCACTGCACAACTCTGATTCTGAAATAGATGAGAATACCGTTGATGAACACGAGTACAAACTTATCCAATATATCCGAAAAACTTTGTTCATCAAATCCATAAAATCTGAGTGACCTATCCGACATGTTCACACTACCTTACAGCAGAAATCCAACTCAAAAACTAGATCTGACCCATCCAAACTCCAAAAAATTCTGAGCTGCTACACCAACTCTACTACTAGGCCAACTACCAATATCGCTTCTGGAACCAAAACAATATGGAACTCAACTCCGTATGCCGACAAACTTTGATTACTTCAGTAGCTCCTACTTCCACATGAGAATCCTCAGTCTCAAACAAAAGATTGCCTAAGATAAATTCCAAATTAATCGCAAGTCATTTTTGCGATCCTACCTAGTTCGGATTCCAAAGAAACTGTACTCTATTTACCAATTAGAACAGCTTTAAGCTTTTCCAAACAAGGTTAACTTTTCAAGAAAACATCCACCATCTGCCCGGACTGGTGAAGAAGAACTACTAAGATTCTTGAACCATCGAAGAAACGGCCACACTGCTGCTTCCAAACTCTACTTCGATGATACTACAAAGCTAAGAGACCTCCTCATCAGCACATCGAACACTTCGAGTTGCACTGCTACCACAGTTAACCAAATACTTCTAATCCAAAGGCTCCTCAAAAACCAAAACCATCAACAAACCACACAACAGACCTCCGAGATGACAGACATTCTCTCAAGAAATTCGGGCTCCAAACCAAGCATCAACCTCTCGCTCTCCTTAAGGAATGATAAAAGATACCATGCCCAAGCGAAACAACTTGTAGACCTTAGTCTCATATTCCAAAACCGACAACCTCCTTGCTAAAGATCCGGACAACTTCTATACAGACGAATCTTCCCTGCGGCAGGTAAAAACTGCTCCTCAACTACATCTAAAACTGCTTCAAGAGAAAACATCTTCAGAAAAATATCCATGGGTACTGCATCTTATCACGCAGTTATCAAGATATCATCACTTACTTCTGCACTTCCGACAGATCCAAACTTATACTTCAAAGATAAACGACGAATCTTTAAAAAGATTTCCTTCGGATATCAGAGAAATCCTTACTCCAAACTACAAATCTCACTCGAGACAGTATCAGGTCTACAGTCTCGAAAAATATACTTCCAACCTCAACATATGGACCTCTTCCATTAGTGGTAGTCGTGTTACACACACACACACCACTACTCCATCAACCTCTAAAAGTTATGTTGGAAAATCCTAACAGATAACCCAACAGATCAGGTAGATATAGATATATAGATATATAGTTATATATAAAAATTAAAAGTACGCTCTCTCAAGGAAGACACCACTCCAGAGCCTAGGTATTCACTCAACCTGATGCTCTGATACCAACTATGACGACCCATCTTCCTATCTCCAGGAAGACGCGTCACTAAAAGAGAAAGAAAGGGATAGAAGAAGAAAAGAAAGAAAGAAGAAACACAACAACAACGGATAACTCACAACGGAACAAATGAAATATAATATATCACATAAAATATTACATATTATCATATTACATCAGAGTACACAACTTATACAACACATATTAGACAGTTATAAACATCTATCTAACCGTACAACTCAAGATAACACAAGATACAGATACAACACAAACACAGCGGAACCATAATATATATACACGTGGAAGCCTCCTTCTCCATATCTCCTATAGAATTCGTCAAGCAAACCTGAATCACTCGACTACTCATACATAATATGAGTACCCAAGAGTTTAATAAAACAGAAAATAAACACTCGGGTCAGACAGGGGTTTGGTGTGAGTAAACGGGCTAAAATTGTTTAACTTGAGAAAAACCTTTGAAAAGAAAAGATATCACGTAAGACTTCCCACACATAAACATGGAAAAAAATTTACCTTACGCTAACCAAAACATTTGATAGGAAATCCAGTGATATTATACTAGTGTCTAGGGTTTTCAAGTAAATAAGAAATAGCCGAAATTGTTACATCTATTAAATTCCAGCTACTAGCCACAAAAGTGGGTAATACAAACAAAACTGTAGGGTCTCGTAGGAAGAATGGGTTTCCATCAATGGCAGGGCTACCGGGGTACCGTCCGTCACAGTATGTGGCTTAGATCACAATACCGAGGATTACGCCCAATCTCCTGCATCACAAAGCCGAAACCGTTCCTTACTGAACATTCCCGAGTAAGATCACCCGGTGGTTGGCGCGACCAACCACCCACTAAGCCGAAATAAAGGGACATCTAGACAGGAATGACCTCACCCTGAAATGGGTGCTATCCACCTAGCCTTGCTGCACCTCCCCTGTTTTAGCCATTCCCGGTTGATGAGGCTTGAGGCTGCGATTACCTTTATAGAACACATCTATCTTAGAATGCTCATCGTCCACCCGATGATGTTCTAAAAGCATTCAATCCATACAAGTTCGTTCCGGGTTCGAACGAAACCGAAGGCACTATCTCGTTGCACTCATTTTGGAATCACCCTCAGAGTCAACGACCATAGCCCTTGCACTCTAAATCACCATCTCGAACCTGTAAGTACTATTTTCGTCAAACTCATCACGGAATCACCCCCAGAGTTATACTAACGGATAGTTCTTACACCTCGAGTCTTCAGTAAGCTCCACTTTGATTCAGGATCGATGTGGTTTTTGGATTATCCAAATATAGAAACCTGATCCCGGTCTCACCGAAACCAAACGCCATTTTAATGTCCAAGTTGTTTAAGGGTTTTAAACAGTTAAACTTATATTCAGGATGATATAAAAAGATAGATGAATCACATTATCACAATAGATAATTCATATAAAATATTCATCTCACAAAGCAGCATATCACATAACAGAGATATTCAAATCATCCAGTATCAATCAATCGCCCAAAATCAATCAACCAATATCAATCACCCAATATCAATTCAATCATACATAAAAAGAATTGATTAACTCTAAATCAATTGGATTACCTAAATCCTTCTTCATTTATTCCAAATAAATAAATTAATCATTTCTTAATGATCTTCCTTAATTAATCTTCTATGACTAATCATCTTTTAATTACATTCAAGTAATTATTCTTAACCATATTCAGTACTTAACCTTTAATTACTATCATTAATTACAATAATTAATGATCCCTTATTTAATTTCATTAATTTAATTAACTATAATTAATTACATTAACCTTAAGTAGTTACAATTAATTAATCACACTTAAATTAATCACTTTATTAATCAATCTTGATTAATTCATTAATTAACTAATGATCCTCATTAATTAAAAATTTCTTTAATAAATTAAATAATTAACTTGTAATTAATCATCTCATTAATCATAAACAGTAATTAACAATTTGTAATTACTTATCTTAATTAATTAACATCTTAATTAATTTTATTAACCCTTTGATTAATTAATCTAATTAATTAATCTTTAATTACTTCATTAAGTAATTATTAATCAATTAAATTAATAAATAATCCTTAATTAATTTCTTTATTAATTAATTACATTTTAAACTAATTACACTTAGTAATTAATCTTAAATAAATCTCATCCATTAATTAATTAATCATATTAATTAATTAACTAAATAATTAAGTAATTAACCCTTCATTACTTACATAAATAATTATCTTCTAATTACATTCATAATAAATCTTGATTACTCTCTTAATTAATTACTATAGTAAGTAACTAATTTCATCATTAAATAATTTATAATACTTTAACTAATTACTTACTCCATAATTAATTAACTTTAAAACAATTATATTAATCAATTCCTTAATTAATAACCTCAAGTGATTAACCATTAATCACTTCCACTAATTACTCCCATGAGTAATTTCCATTAATTACTTCCATAAGTAATTTCCATTTCTTAATTACATTCAGTAATTAACCATTAATTACTTTATTAAGTAATTACACTTAATTAATTCATAACTAAGTGATTACTCAAAATTAAATAAACAAGTAACTTATTATTTAAAATTAATTAAATAATTAATTAACTAACTTCTTATATTTAAAAAAACTCCTTAATTAATTAAGAAAATCATTAGTCTTAATTAATCTTTACTTATTAACAAATCATATTTTAATTAAGTATTCTCAAGTTCATAATAAAGATAAATTAACCATATTTATCTACATAAATTAATTATTTGAATTTAATCAAATTTAATAACTTAAAAACAAACTATTTTATTTGGATTACAAAATTATATCAATAACCTTATTTGAAAATAAGGCATTAAGAAATCAAGTTTAAAATTTAAAACACTTCAAATTATCTAATATAAACTTATTTATTTTCAATATAATTTTGGAAACTTTGTTATTAAAACATTATTTTAAGATTTACTTAAAAACTTTGATTAATACTTGAATTCAAACACTCTTTTAATTTGAAATTCAAATTTTAATTAGATAATTATTTTCAAAAATCATCTTAAAACATTTTAAATTTGAAATATAAATTTAATTTACATTTTATTTCAAAGAACAAGTTTAACCTTTATAAATTTGTTTTCTTTGTATAAACTTGTTTATACTTAATGTTAGATTTCATTTGTTCAAACTCAAGTTTCATTTGCAACTTGACCTAAACTTATTTCAAACAAGTATTATCTGCATTTACATAATACAGAGCCAATCAACAAAACTCGAGTAAATCACGGCAAACACACGAGCCTCTCCCCGAGCTAAAACCCAGACACCCTGCTTCGAGTCGAACCAGAGAAAAGCACGAGTGCTCCTTCGGTTAAAACCCTTCTTCCCCAACACTTCAAAATCCCAATGTACAAAACGTACACGCGTGCACATGTCCCATCACCTCCGGCCAAACCTGGTTGTCGCGACCAACGACGACGATCTCTCGATCACACGCGAGCAACAATATAAACCCAGATCCAACAATTCACTCACGAATCAAAATTCGACCAAATTCTCGAATAAATTGCAGCAGCTCGAACCAAAAACCCCATCGCCGCCGACCACCCCAACGCCGTTAGACCTCACCGACCACTCCATCGAACCACCTCGTCCACGAGCCTCCATCCCCCACGTCGCGATCGACTCCGGTCAACATCTCATGTCGCAATTTCTTCGACAGCAAAGTCAAAAAAAAAGCAAGCTTAAACCCTATTTCATTCGAATTCGAATGCCATGGCCATCAAGAAAAATCACCGGTATTTTTCCCACCATCCACTCTTCGAAAACTAGCCTCGACCAAAATTCCAACCCCAATCACCATGCCGATCAACGGCAAATCACTAAAACCCCAATTTCGAACAAACCCCAAATTCACCTTAATTTCACAACTAAAAATTATGATATGTACTTTAAAAATCATAATTTTTAGTCCTTAACACATTCATGAAGTCAAAATCAAAAAACATGATAGTTGATTTTTAACAAAAATCCTAGTTTTACTGTTAATTCTTTTTTTATAATTATTTGTTGCATTTTAAATTATGAAACTATTTTTAAAATTAACAACAAACAATAACAGACAACTTCTATTCAAATATGAAGATCAAGTATTTATGTTAGTGGAAGATTTGGATTTTTGAAATAAATCCTGGTTGAAATAAACAGAACATGGTGTTTACATGTTTTTTACACATATATAAATATAACTATAAATTCAATAATAAAAACTGAATAATTTCCATACAACATTAAGATAAATTTTTAGATCATTACATGCATGTAGTAAAAACCAGATCAAACCGTTTTTAAAATAATTTACTCATAAATTTAAATTGCAGAGCACAGCAGATTTAAACTTTCCAGGCCTTGAATTCTGAAAAAGATGTTTTTGCAGAAGAAATCCTATTGCATGCTTCAATTTGATGATCTAAACTGTTGTTGAAACTGATGTTGATTGTAGTTGAGCTTCATTTGGATTTGCAGAAGACTTGGAGTTGCAGCTTTACTTTTGCTTTGCAGATTGAAGTTTCAGATTTGCTTTTGGATTTTAATTTTGCAGTTTTGATTGTTGAGGAGAACTTTAATTTGTAGATTTCATTTCAAATTTGATCTAGCATTTGCTTTGCAGATTTTAATTCTCAGGTTTAAAGAAAATTTCTGTTTTGAGTTAAGAAAAAGAACAAAGGAAAAAGTGTTTTTGAGAAAACTAGGTTTCTTCTTAAAATATTTATTAAAAATTAAAATGAAATGTTGCCACATGTTCAAAAACTTACATTTGTCACCAAAGTATTTAATTTTCTTACAAGTGTTTTAGAGATGAGCTAACATGTTTACAAATGTTACTTAAGTATTTTTAATTAATTTTTTCCTTAATTTAAGTGTAAATATAACTTACTTAATTTAATTCTCTTAGTAAATATAATTTACATATGTATATATAAATTTACTTTTAAAAGAAATTATTCTAGAACTAATTATAATACAAATATATCTTTTACATGGATTTAAAAATCTAAAACATTTATATAACCATTTTATTTTAAACATTTTAAAAGAAAACAATACAAAACTTTGTTTAAACTATCATATTAAAAAAAACAATTATCTTATATTTGAAAATAATTGAATAGATCTTTAAATTAACTTTTGAAAAATAATAATTTTAAAACAAAGCTTTAAATTACAATATTCATACATAAATAAATTATCAGTAGATTAAGTTAAATTTCAAACCAATTCAAAATTATAACATATACATACATATATATTACAATTTGAAAATACAATCTTTTATTTAAAATAAACGATCTTCTATTCACAATATATATATATATATATCAAATATATATATTATAAACAGAATGGAATTTTATTAGCTTTGAAAAAAAAATCTTATCAAATTTTCCAGATTAATATTTTATTAACCTTTAAAAGATTAAATTTACCAATTTAAATTAAAATTATAAAGAAAAATTATCAAACCAATTTAATTATTAATACATATTATTAAATTGATATTGCTTAAAATTCCGGGTCGTTACACATACATACCATGAATCTGAAGCGTATCTCCCAAAATGGCCTTTCCCTTCTGCTAAGCTTTTGGCTTTGAAGTAGTAGGCTCCAATGCATACACTTTGTCCTTTCCTTCCTTAGCGGGCTCCTTGCATTGGCTCATATAGTGGTCTGCCTAGTCGTAGTTGAAGCACCAAATATTCTTGCTCCCAACCACTTCCTTTGCCTTTCCAGCACGACAGTCATTAGCAAAGTGCCCCTTCTTGTCGCACTTGAAGCAAACAATCTCAGACTTCCCTTTCTTAGCTGCTTTGCCGTTCTAAGCACCTTTCTTAGGAAAGAACTTCCTCTTCGTATTCTGCCCAACCCGGCCTCCTTTAGCTTTACTCTTCACTAGAGAATCAAGCAACTCCTCGTGCCTTAAGGCCAACTCCACTACAAAATTAGAAGGATCTCTAATATGAGGTAATGTAGCCCTAGCTAACTCAGGCTTCAACCCCTGATAAACTTCTCATTCCTCTTTATTATTGTATCCACTTAAGCATACCCATATCTGGCCAACTCCTTGAACCTCCTAGCATACTCCAGAAAAGACATCTCTCCATGCTCTAATTCAACAAACTTTTTGATTAGAGCTGACTGTGCCATCGTAGACATGAACCTCTCCTTGAACCTTCGCTTGAAATCTTCCTAGGTCATTGCCTTCACATCCACTTCCACAATCACACTATTTTACCAGAACAAAGATGCTCCTTGAAGCTGTCTAGAAGCTAACCTCCTCTTCTACTCATCATTGAGCCCTGATCTACAAAAATCCTTTCGTAGTGCAACAACCAAATTTCCACCTCAATGGCATCCTTCGCCCTCCAAGCTTGGTGTATTCTCCACTCAGCTTAGCATAATGGTTAACTACCATAACTTATGAAAACCCTGCTCTTGCAGCGTTTCCTCCTAATACTCCAGCTGCAACTCCCGCCTGCACCATATTCCTGAAAAACTGATACACAGCTTCCATTCGAACTTGCGGGACTCTAACACCCTTATTCTCTGCTTGTGCCCGACCTTGACCTCTTCTCACATTAGGCCTGGCATTCCCATTGGTGTTTTCCCCTCCTTGGTTAACTCTTCCTCTTCTACCTCTCATATCTGTATTCAAATCTCATGAGATTTAGAAAATAACGTAACAAAGATAGGAGACTAGAGATAAAGGAAATATTTATATATAGCAAATGCAAGTATGTTACTGCAGCGTTATCCCTTACCCCCATTCGTATTCTAATTCTTTAGGATTATGTTTTAAAAACCCATTTTTATTTGAAGTTTTTCATAAACTATGCTCTGATACGAAGTTGTAACATCCTATATCTAGAGGCCATAAGCTATGCACTATAGATGCTGCAGTCATCCATAGCATTAACTTTTGGTGACAAAATATGGCAATGCTAATGGTATTCATAATATTAGGAGCACTTGAATATGAATAAAGTCACATATTTCCAAAAATAACATTTTACAAATAACTTTTCAAACAAATTCATATCCAAATCACATAATCCCTTAATCGTTTCCTAGGTAAAGATTAATTATAATTACAATAATACGCCAAAAGTGACATATGATGATGCCCCTTTAGTTGACCAGTGTTAATATAGCATATCTGACTAAATATATACAGCGGAACAAAAATAAAATGAAATTGTGAACCCTAATTTTCTATCCACCAATCACTTGTTCGTCTCCGGAAGCTTTATTCTCCCAAAGGACTAAAACTTGAAAATCTTAACCCTCGGCCTACTTAAATCATAGCAGTTTAAGACAAGCACAAAATCACGATTAAATAGCCAAATAGAATCGAAAATTGTATTCTACTGCAGTTTTATCTTCTCAGTATTTTTTTCCATACCAAAAATACCGCTTAGTCGATTTTCTTTATCTTGCTTAGAAATTTTAATAATTACTTTCACTCACCAGACTTATTGTCTGACCCATTCTTTATTTCCTCTTTCCCCTACAGGCCAGCAGAGTCGTGGACAGTAGATTTAGATTTCTTGGAGATACATTCCTAGAGTTCTTCATATTTTCTTCTTCTCCTTTTCAGTTTTATTTTCATTTGGCTTTCGATGCACTAATACTTTATGAGAGGGATGATTTTATTGTTTATGTACTCTGATGATGTGATTGAGATTATATTTTTCATGAGACATGTATTTTTGGTTTTTAAGACATATTTTGTTTTTATGACTTATTTATGAAGTAATGATAAGTATTTTAAATGTTTTCTCTATTTTTATTTATTTGTCTTGTAAATCTTAGTCTTTGTGATGCTTTAGCTATACCTATAATGCACCACATTCTTTAGTGTGCCCTTTTTGGATATACAAAGTGGTGTGAGGTGTTTCAAACATCCCCTATCTAAAGGCCCAAAGCTAAACACTACAAATGCTGCAGTCGTCTATAGTCTCAACTTACGACGACTAAATGCGGCTATGTTAATAGTATTTATAATATTAGGAGCACTTGAATATGAAACAAATTAAAAATTTTAAAACATCATTTTCATTACATTTCAAAACATATATTCTATACTCAAATTACATAATCCCATAACGTTTCATAGGTAAACAACAAATATAATTGTTATATAAATATGCTAAGAGTGACATATGATGATTCACCTTGGTTGACCAGAATACCATATTGCCATAACTGGCATAATACAATATAGCAGAAATAGAACAACAAAAAGAACTGCAACTCCTAAATAGCTATCCATCAGCCACCCGCACGTCTTCATTAGCTTTATTCGTCATCCTACTAAAACCTGTATACCTTAACCCTTAGCCTACTCAAATCAGTTTTGAGCACCCAAGGGTTTAAGGGGAAAACATAAACTTCAAGTCAGACATAAATCCTGGTGTGAATAATACCATACATCTCGGTTATTTAATGTTAACTGAGACCACATTGCTTAACAGACGGGTTTCCTCTCATTGACTACCTTTTAAAACATATATTTCTTAAAAAAATTCCTACAACCAAAACTGGTTAATAACTGTAAAACATTATTATGTAAACATACTATCAGATAATAAATGAACTATCTGCTCGAACACTATAGTTTTGTTTGGCCAACTACTAATATTTGGCTGATTCAGGCCTACCAGATAATATAAGCAAAATTTATCTAACATCTGTTCGACACTCCACTTTTGGACGGTCTATCCTTAACTATTTGCTAAATACCCCTCTTCTGGACAGTCTATCCCTAACTTAACATCTCCTAAGGTAATTTGATCCTAATGGCTTTATGGGCTCACCAATAACCTATCTATATACAAATGTATATTCCCTTCTTTTTGTAATCATAATTTTAGTCTTACCTGTGACAAAGCCCTACACACTAGAATTTTGGACTAAATTAGCTGGGGCAAATAGCTAATGTATAAGGCGTGACCTTTTACCAGTCCCATCTGGTATTCTAATATCTGAGTCATTCTACTTTGGGAAACCTTTCCTTAAATTTTCCATGAAAACCTTTTCAAAATGATTTAAAACCTTTAAATCGAAATCACACAAGGAAAATACATATACTCTATGCTTTACTCAAAATCACATATATATATACACACACACACACACATACACACTTTACTCAAATGTTTGTTGTTGAAAACATTTAAACGTTTTAAAGTACCCCTTTTGAATCCATTGAAAGTACCACTTTCGAAACCAAGAAAACCCTTCATATAACCTAGGTCGAAAGGCCAAAACCTTCCTTTCAAACCATTCATATAAAACCCTTTCGACGACCATGAAAAACCTTTCTTGCGAACGCTATAAAACCTTGGACATCATATCTTAAAACAGCCTTTCGAACACACTGGGGAATCCTTCCTCTTAGACCTTTCGAAACAGTTAGAAAACACGCTTTGAAACCTTTCAAAACCATTGGGGAACCACCCTTTAGAAACCCTTCTTCAAAACCATTCGAAAGCGTCAAAACTTTTATAAAAAATAATCTTTCGAAAGCATTTGGGTTCAATTTAAAATATGTGGATAAACACCTTTCGAAACCATTTAAATCAACTCCTTCGAAAACATTTTGGTTATACTTTAACAGAACAAAAGGGTTATTTAAAACCATTTCAGTCGAAAGCCTTTCTTTCAAAACCAATTCCTAAACAAAGAAGTGATGGTGTCGAAACCATCCTCCTGAAAGCATTGGAGAAGTAGCCAAAGTTTAAAAACAAAGTATATCTTTTAAAACCATTTAATTCAAAAGGTAGAAAAAAGGCAGCTAGCGGTTTTGAACCCTACAAAAGATTGCTTAATAAATAGAGCGTAACCATTCAAAACCATTACTTTGAAAACATTTGACTAGGTCGGAAGTCAACCCAGCTGAAAGCAAAACGGGCGCAACTTCATTTTAAAACAAAGGCATGCTTTGACCCTATCGAAACCCTATGTTTTGATCCAGTACCTTTCGACTCTATCCAGTTCTCTACGTACCAAGTGTATTAATACCATGCACATTGGTTTCAAAAGCAATGATGGTGAAACGTCTAGGTTGGAACCTCTAGTGTCGAAAGTGGCAGAATATGCTAAAAACATGTAAATTTTGTCTTTAACATAAAAGGGAAATACATTTCAACCAACCTGCTATGTTTATCAAAATTTCATGGGTTTCTAAATTTCTTTTCAAAAGTGTTGCCAAGATTTCAGAAATAAAAAAATATTTTATTTTACAAAATACCACTTCTTCTTGTATAAATATATAAAATATTTAAGTCCCATACGTTGAATAATTTTATAAATTTATTAAAACATTTAGGAAAATTCTACAAAAATTCCAAAAGATCATTTTTGATATGTTTTCTAACATATATAAATTTTAGGACCAAACGATTAATTACTTAGCCGTAAATAATCTAGAGCCCAAATAATCAATTTCTTCACTAGAAAATTAATATAAAATCCACATTAGTTCAGAAAATTATAGAAATTGAAACCCATCTATAAAATATCATTTCTGATCTAAATCTAAAATTTAAGGCATTTGGAGGTCATTTAATAGGGATTTTACATCAAAACATATCATAAAATCTATATGAACAAGCATAGACCATTAACAAGCATATGTAAACATTTAATCCCTCAAAATCATGGCATAACATTGCAAATGCTTCGGATTCAATTTAAAACCAATTTTTTTTTAGTAAAATGAGATGTAGTTTGATTTGAATAATTTTTTATTTGATTAACCTTCTTCCTTAGGTTTTTCTTCCTCTAATTCTGTAAAATGGTGGCTGACCTCTAAGTTTTAGTTTTGGAAATTAGAATGAATGAGAGAGTACATGGCTAAGGGGTTTAGGGTATAAGGATTTTCCTTGCTCCTATTTTGTCCTTTCCTATTTCCTAACCCTTTTTATTCTCTTTTGTCTATTTTATTTCTGTTATCTTGTTTTGATTTACTCATTATCATGGCACGGCTATCCCTTTTAATCACAAATCTCAGTCGACTAATCATCTCATTACATAATTTTATTTTATTTAACTAATTAAATATTCTGAATAATCTTTCTAAAAATATGGGGTATTACAGACTCCCCTCATTAAGGAATTTCATCCTCGAAATTAAGATAAAGTACATATCTAAACAATCATAGGTAAAACATATCATTAAACAAATCAGGATAAGCGTCTCTAATCCTACTCTTAGTCTTCCAAGTATAGTCTCTCTCATCGTCGACCCACTAGATTTTCACTAGTCTGACCATCTTGTTCCTTAGCCTCTTTTCATCTCTTATGACTATACGAATTAGCTTTCTAACTATAGTCAAGTACTATTCTACCACTAAATCATCTAACACAGTCGGTGTGATAGTAATCTTCGGGTCTTTAACACACTTCCTAAGATGAGAAACATGGAAAACATCATGGACTCCTACCAAACTATTCAGTAACTCAACTCTATATGCGAGTTTCCCAATCCTCTCTATAATACGGAAAGGTCCAACGAATCTCGATACCAACTTTCCTGATTTTATGAATCTAATCACACCCTTCATCAGTGACACCTTAATAAACACATGATCACCAATAGAGAACTTTAAGCCTTTCCTTCTTCAATCCGCATAACTCTTCTGCCTAATCCGAGCCTCCTTCATTCTAGTTTGAATCAACTCAATCTTCTCTACAACTTCTCTCACTAAGTCTAGACCAAGAACCAACCTATCCCCGGTCTCTAACCAACAAATAGGAGATTTGCATGGACTTCCATACAAAGCTTCAAACGGTGTCATCCCAATACTATCCTGATAAATATTATTATATGAAAACTAAACTAAATGCATATGGTCATCCCATAATCGCTCAAAATCCAATTCACAAGCTCTTGACAAATCTTTCAAGATTTGGTTATCTCTTTCCCTTTGCACATCAGTCTGTAGATGGTATGCGGTACTCATCTTGAGCTTGGTTCCTAAAATCTCCTATAGACTCTTCCAAAACTCACTAGTGAACAAAGAATCTCTATCACTTACTATGCTACTAGGAATTCCATGCAGTATAACCATATTCTTCATAAATAGCTTCGCTAAAACAGGTGTCGTTCTAGTTGACTTAACTGGAATGAAATGGGCATTCTTGGTCGACCTATCCACTATGACCCATATACTTTCATTTCCTCTACTAGATATCGGCAATCCGTCAATAAAATCCATAGAAATAGAATCCTACTTCCATACTGGAATATCAAATGGCTGAAGCAACCCACTTGGCTTCTGATGTTCAGCCTTTTCCTATTGGCAATTCAAGCACTACTTTACACATAAGCCAGCATCCCTCTTCATTCCTTCCCAGAAGAAACTTCTCTTCATATCCTGATACATCTTAGTTCCTCTTGGATGAATAGTGAAATTTGAACCGTGGCATTCCTCCAAAACTTCTTTCCTTATGTCTCTCATATTTGGAACACATAACCTACCTTTCTTTCTTAACCACTCATTCTAGTCAAGACTAAAATCCTTCAGGTCATCGCTCTGGGTTCCATCCCTTAACTTTCTGATCCGACCAATTAATACCGGATCCTCCCCCTGTTTAGAGGCAATCATTTCGATCAACACCAGTTGGAATTCTAAAAAAGATAATACAACAGTCTCTCTACTAGACCCAGCCTCGGATGTCCACTAAACTCTACAAGCTATCAAGGCTTCCAAATCCTTCCACTAAGCAATCATTGCCAACATTGTATTCTGATGCTTCATTCTATGTGCGCCTGCTGCCTTATTTCCTTTTCCTAGGGTGTACTCAATCCCAAAATCATAAGAAGCAATAAACTCTAACCACCTCTGTTGTCTCATGTTTAGCTCCTTCTGAGAGAACAAATACATCAATGACTTATAATCCGTATATAACTCAAATTGCTCTCCTAAAAGGTAATGTCTCCACACCTTCAAGGCAAAAATCACTACAGCTAACTTCAAGTCATGCATTGCATATCTAACCTCATGCGGTTTAAGCTGTCGAGAAGAATAGGCAATCACTTTACCTCTCTGCATCAACACTACTACAAATCGAGTTCCACACGCATCTGTATAAACTACCAAATCCTGATTCCCCTCCGAAAAAACTAGCAAAGACGCGTGGGTCAATAAATGTTTCAAGCTCTGGAATGATTCTCACACTTATCGGTCCACATAAACTTAACATCCTTTCGCGTTAGCTTGGTCATCGGTGCTGCTATCAGCAAAAAATCGTTTATAAACCTCCGATAATATCCATCTAATCAAAGAAAACTCTTTATCTCAATTACAGTCTTGGGTCTCTTTCAATTATTCACTACTTCAATCTTAGTCGGATCTATAGACAACCCTTTCTCGAAGACTACATGAACAAGAAACTTCATTTCCTTCTTTTAGAAATGACATTTCGAAAACTTTGCCTTCAACCGATGTTGTCTCCACGTGTCAAGCATAACTCTAAGATAAACTTCATGCTTCTTCTCATCCTTAGAGTATATTAGAATATCATTTATGATAAACTAACACGAACCTATCCAAATGCTCTTGAAAAAATCGATTCATCAAATCCACAAAGAATACCGGCATATTAGTTAGATCGAACGACGTAACTAACCACTCGTATGATCCATATCGAGTCTGAAATGCTGTCAAAGGTATACTATCCTCTACTACTCTAAGTTGATGAAAACCTATCGCCAAATCCAATTGAGAGAATAGTTTGGCTCCACTCAACTGATCAAACAAATTGTCAATTCTCGGTATTGGATATCGATTTCTTATCGTCCTCACATTTAACTTACGATAATCGATATATGGCCATAATGATACGTCCAGCTTCTTAGCAAACACTGGTGCAACTCCCCAAGGTAAACTACTCAGTCTAATAAAACTCTTGCCTTCCAAATCCACCATTTGCACCTTCAACTCTCTCATTTCTGTAGGTACCATCCTGCTTGGCAGTCTACTCACCATTTCTACACTAGGCATCAAATCTATCTGAAACTCAATGACTCATTTTGGCAGTAATTCTACTACTGGCTCGAAGACATCTACGAATTATCTAACCATGAAAACTTGATTCAACATGTTTTCTAACTCCAAAACACCCAGCAAAGCATTCATCTCCCAACTAGAATTATCTACAGTATAAACCATCCGATCACTACAGTTAGGGTATCTAACTGATATTTTACTATCATGGAAAAATATCTTAGCATCATTCTTACTTAATCAATCCATTCCTAATATAATTCCGAACCACATAAGGTCAAACACATGCAAACATCAAACAAACGTATGACCTAACAAATCAAACTCTAAGTGGTCGCATCTCAACCTAAATGTTGCATACCCTCCTATTGGATTTGTAACTCTTAAAGAAGTAACTAAATATGAGGGTTCTAAGCTTATCTACTAGACATCGAGATATAAAAGAATGCGATGCACCAGTATCAAGCAGAACGCTAACAGACATACCAAGGATCTGAAGCGTACTTCCTAATAACACCTTTCCCTTCTTCTGCACTGTTGGCTTCGAAGTGGCAGACTTCAATGCATATACCTTGCCCTTTCCATCCTTAGCGGGCTCCTTGCATTGATTCTTATAGTGGCCTACCTGATTGTAGTTGAATCATATAATATTCTTCTTCTCAATCACTTCTTTCGTCTTTCTTGTACGACACTCATTCACAAAACGCCCCTTCTTGTCGCACGTAAAACATACCACCTTAGACTTCCCTTTCTTCGCTGCTTCACTCTTCTGAGCACCTTTCTTGTGAAAGAACTTCCTCCTTTGGTCTCGCCCAACCTGAACCTCCTTCTCCTCTTCTTCTTTATACAAGCAAGCATCTCCTCATGTCTTAAAGCCATCTCCACAATCACATCACAAATGTCTCTAATATGGGGTAAGGTGGCCCTAGCTAACTCAGTCTTCAAACCTTTGATAAACTTCTTATTTCTCTTCATCACTGTGTTCACAGTAACATAACCATATCTTGCTAACTCCTCAAATCTACTAGCATACTCCAAAAAAGACAATTCTCCTTGTTCTGGCTCAGTAAACTTTCAAATCAAAACAGACCGCACCATCACCGACGTGAAACTCTTCTAAAACTTCCTCTTAAAATCTACCCACGTCATCATCTATTCCTCCACACTAGCCGTCACACTATTCCACCAAAAAAGAGGCTCCTTGAAGTTGTCTTGAAGCAAGCCTCCTCTTCTGCTCATCATTGAGCTCCAAGTCAGTAAAAATCCTTTCACAGTGCAACAACTAATTTTCTACTTCTATAGCATCATCAGTCCCAATAAATGTCTTCCCTCCAAGCTTATCATAATCTCCGCTCAATTTAGCATAGTGGTTGCCCACCGAAGCTACCTGAACTCCTCCTTCAGCATTCCCTCCAACAACTCCAACAACAATTCCAACTTGCATCATGTTTACAAAAAACTGATACATAGCTCCTATATCCACTTGTGGGACTCCACCGTAGACATTTTCAGCTTGAGCCTGACCTTGGGTACTCCTTCTATTGGGTCAGGCATTTCCATTTGTGGTGGTGTTGTCCCCTCCTAGGTTAACTTTGCTTCTTCTTGCGTCCATATCTGTATTCAAGCCTCGTGAGATATAGAAGAACTGCCTAAGAGAGATATGAGTATATAGATATAACATATAATTACATTTCACAAATACAAGTATGATACTATAGCGTTATCAAATACCCCGATCTTACTCTAATTCCTTAGGGTTATGTTTTCAAAAATCATTTTTAGTTAAAGTATTTCATAAACCTATACTCTGATACCAAGTGGTAACACCCTATTCTAGAGCCCTACAGCTAAATGCTCCAAATGTGCAATCATCTATAATGTCAACTTCCATCGACTAAATACGGATATGTTAATTGTATCAATAATATCAGGAGCACTTTAATATGAAACAAATCACAAATTTTAAAACAGCATTTTTCATTACATTTCAAAACATACGTTCCATATTCAAATTACACAATCCCATAACGTTTTCTAGGTAAAGATAAAATATAATTATTACATAAATACGTCAAGAGTGACATATGATGATGCCTCCTTGGTTGACCAGAGTACTATATTGCCATAATTGGCATAATACGGCACTGCAGAAATAGAACAACAAAAAGAACTACAATTCCTAAATGGCTATCTATTAGCTTCCTGCTCATCTTCTCTAACTTTATTCGTCATCCTACTAAAACTTATAAACCTCAACCCTCAACCTACTCAATCAATTTTGAGCACCCAAGAGTTTAATAGGAAAACATAAACTTTGAATCAGACATAAAGCCTGATATGAATAATGTCATACATCTCGATTATTTAATGTTAAATGAAACAATGTCGCTTAGCGGAATGAGTTTCCCCTCACAAACATCCTTTTAAAACATATCTTTTGCAAATCTTTTTTGGCAACCAAAAATGTGTAATAACTGTAAAGCATTATCATGTAAACAAACATATCAGGTAATAAATGAACTACTTGTTCAAACACTATATTTTTTTGTTTGGCTAACTACTAACCTTTGGCTGGCCTGGGCCTACGAGACAATATAAACAAAATTATCTGTTAGACACTCCACTTCTGGACAGTCTGTCCTTAATTATCTATTAAATACTCCTCTTCTAGACGGTCTGTCCCTAACTTAACATCTCCTAAGGTCACATGATCCTAATGGTTTTACGGGCTCACCAATAACCTATCTGTATACAAACATATATTCTCTTCTGTGTGTAATCATAATTTTAGTCTTACCTGTGACAAAGCCTACACACTGGAATTTTAGACTAAATTAGCTGGTGCTAATAGCTAATGTGTAGGGTGCAACCTTATACTAGTCCCATCCGGTATTCTAATATCTGAGTCATTCTACTTAGGGAAACTTTCCCTTAAAGTTTCCTTGAAAACCTTTTCAAAATGATTTAAAACTTTTAAATCGAACTTACATAAGGAAAATACATATACTCTATGCTTTACTCAAAATCACCTTGCATGACACACACACACATTACTCAAACCTTTATTGATGAAAACATTTAAACCTTTGAAAGAAACCTTTTTGAATCCATTGAAAGTACCCCTTTTGAATCCATTGAAAGTACCCCTTTCGAAACCAAGTAAAATCCTTCATTTAAACCTAGGCCGAAAGGCCAAAACCTTCCTTTCGAAACCATTTATATAAACCTTTCGAATCCCATGAAAAACCTTTCCTTCGAAGGCTATAAAACCTTGGACATCATATCTTAAAACACTTTAAAACGGCCTTTCGAACCCATTGGGGAAACGTTCCTCTTGTACCTTTCGAAATAGTTTGAAAACACACTTTCAAACCTTTCGAAACCATTGAGGAACCACCTTTAGATACCTTTCTTTAAAACCTTTCAAAAAGCGTCAAAATCTTTATAAACAACATTCTTACGAAAGCATTTGGGTTCAATTTAAAACATGTGGATAAACACATTTCGAAACCATTTAAACCATCTCCTTCGAAACCATTTAGGTTATACTTCAACAGAACAAAAGGGTCATTTAAAATCATTTCAGTCGAAAGCCTTTCTTTCGAAACCAATTCCTCAACAAAGAAGTGATGGTGTCGAAACCACCCTTCCGAAAGCATTGGAGAAGTAGCCAAGAAAGAAAAATGGCAGCTAGGGGTTTCGTCCCCTTCGAAAGCATTGCTTAAAACAAAAGAGCACGACCCATTCGAAATCATTCCTTTGAAAACATTTGACCAGGTCGGAAGCCAACCCGTCGAAAGCAAAGCAGGTGCAACTTCATTTTAAAACAAAGGCATGCTTCGCCCCTATTGGAACCGTACGTTTCAATCCTGTACCTTCCACTTCAATCCAATTCGCTATGTAATAAGTGTGTTGCTACCATCGCATTGGTTTCAAAAGCAATAGTGACGAAACGTCTAGGTCGAAACCCCTGGTGCCTAAAGTGGCGAAACATGCTAAAAACATGTAAATTTTGTCTTTAACTTAAAAGAGAAATGCTTCAACTAACCTGCTATATTTGTCAAAATTTCATTGGTTGCTAAATTTCTTTTTCAAATGTGTTGCCAAGATTTTAGAGGTAAACAAATATTTTATTTTTCAAAATACCCCTTCTCCTTTTATAAATATATAAAACTTTTAAGTCTCATACCTTAAATAATTTTATTTATCTATTAAAACACTTAGAAAAATTCTACAAAAATTCTAGAAAATCAATTTCGATATGTTTTTAATATATATAAATTTCAGACCCAAATAATTAATTATTTTTCCGCAAATAATTTAAAACCAAAATAATCATTTTCTGCACTTGAAAATTAATATAAAATCCACATTAATTCAGAAAATTATAAAAATTGAAACCATCTCTAGAATATCATTTTTGATCTAAATCTAAAATGACAAGGCATTTAGATGTCATTTAATCAGGTTTTTGTATCAAAACATATCATAAAATCTATATGAACTAGCATAGATCATCTACAAGCATATATAAACATTTAATCCTTCAAAATCATGGCATGATATTGCAAAATACTTCAGCCTCAACTTAAAACTGATTTTTTTTAAGAAAATGATATGTAGTCATTATTCAGCTTAACTTGATTAAGAATTTGAGATTTGAATGGCTTTTAATTTGATTAATCTTCTTCCTTAGCTTTTTATTCCTCAAGTTCTATAAAATGGTGTTCGGCCTCTAAGTTTTAGTTTTGCAAATGACAATGAATGAGAGAGTACACGGCTAAGGGGTTTATGGTTAAAGGTGCAAGGATTTGCCTTATTCCTATTTTTCCCTGCCTATTTCCTAACCTTTTTATTCCCTTCTGTCTATTTTATTTCATGTTATCTCATTTTGATTTACTCATTAATATGGCACGTCTACCCCAATTTATCACAAATCTCAATCTCTTAAACATCTCATTACATTATTTTATTTAATTTAACCGCTTAAATATCATAAACAATGTTACTATAAATATAGGGTATTAGACTAACTTCTTCTCTTCTTATTTTCGACAAGGTTGAAGTGAGAATTGGCGGTGACACTTGCCCCCCACCCTCCGAAGGAATGCCCTTGACTTTCCAAAGGGATGCTCTTTACTTTTCGAGTCAACTATTTCGAAACCTATAGAGTTTCCCGCCTTTTGATATTTCCTGATAGATCTTTACCATTCTTTTAAATTTGATTGGACAACTTTCTTTGCACCTACCGCTTTAATAAATCACGCTTTCTTCTTCTCCTTTTCATTACCTGCCATTGAAAGCTCCACGCAAAAAACAAAAATTACAACCTCCTTTTAAATCCTTATTTTTATTCAACACAATTTCGGATATAAGGTATGTGCTTGTTGTTTTATCCTCAAAATTAATTTATAGCGTTTAATTTCAATTTTTTAAGTTTTTAGGTCAAAAACTGTATTTCTACTTTGAGTTCAATAACATGATTTGAGCCTTCATTCGTATGAAATTATTCTTCGATCGATTTATGATGTTAATTTGGAGTTAGAATTCAAATTCAATCAGTTAGGGACTGTTCGTTATTGTTGCATATGAACCCATGCTCAAACTTTATTGCACTTACTTCAGGTTTTTTAAAGCTTTAATTTGGGGTTTTTATTATTGTTGGGTGTAAATTCGCGCTCGAATCGATTGAATTGTTAACTTTTTGAAATATTAGGTTAAAATTGAATTGGAGAAGAAGACACTTTTCGGTAGCTTCAAAGAGAATGCTAAGTTTAATTTGACTTTCAAACCCCCTTTCTCAAACTTTTCGAAAGGGGTTGAGGCAGTCAGTTTTACTTTACAAATTTCAACCTCTTTCAAAGGAGTTGAAAGGAGTTCATATATTTACCGTTAAATAAATCCCTTCAGAGGAGTTGATGTAATTAATAAGGAATGTACTTCTTTGAAAGTAAGAGTATGTTTATGGCAATCTTCTGATTCCTTTTGAAGAAGTTGACTTATATGTCACATAATATACACTTTCAAAAGCCCAAACTTTATTTTAAAGGATTCGAAATCTAATGTAGGCAAAAGTGAATTTAACCTGCCATTGGACTCAAGCCTAATTTTAATTTACTTTAAGAGTTGTTGATAGATAGAAATTCACTCTTCTTTTCATAAAGTGGATTGAGGAAAACGTATTTTATTTAAGTTGAAAACTGAATCAAACCTTTCACCTTGGACGAAACCTACTATATTGACTCAGTTTGGTTGTTTGTACACTTTCGAAACTTACACCCCTTTTGGCTTACTCGAAACTCGTTGCAGTTAACTGAGGTTTGATCATCATTATGTACAATATTGTTGATACGTTCCTAAGCCCTTTCATTTGTTTTGATATTATTCGAGCCCTAGTTTTTCGACTTAATGGGTATATAGAGTTTCGACGACATTCATATTCTTCGAATAAAACAATATTCATGGGTTTCGAACTGTCGAAAGGTTTATTTGCCCCGCTTTTGGAATGTTGTTAGCGTATATACATATTCAAACTAGTTGCGTAGGTTTAACTATACCTTTTAATAGCAATATTTTCCTTGGGCTTTTGACATTGTCGAAAGATGTTTGTAGGTGTTCTCATTTCATTTACCCTTTCGACACTATTGAAGCTCAATGAATTTCATGTCCAGTATTGGTATCAACACTCTTTTAAGGATATGAAAATACATATTTTGGTTGATATTTGAATTATTTCAATAGGTTTTTGGACATCCTTGAAAGATGTTAATAATAGAACTAATTATAACCTTTACTGAAATGATTTCACCTGACAGGATCATTGGTGTGAAAAGGGTTTCCTAGAAACCAGAAATAGATACGGTATCAGTGGTAGAATCTTCTCCAAAGAAGGTTGAAGCCGTTTAGAAACATTCCCTAATATCTTCCTAGGACGAGGTTGATGCCATTTTAAATGACTTCGACATCACTGGGGTAGAAGCCATTCCCCCATGCGATAGTGACAGCATTCAAAATCCGCCCAAAGGATACTTTTATTATACTACCATTTATATTTGGCAAGGTGGATTCCTTCCTTTCCTAGATTTCTTGTCCAAGTTCTTGACTTATCTAGGAGTTGCACCTATCCAGTTATCCCCTAATGTTTATACATATCTTCTTTACTTGGAACTTATGGCCATGGAGTCAGGCCTTCCCTCGTTAAATGCCAAAGTTCTCAAATATTTGGTTCAATTAGTCAAACTTAGCAATCTAAACAACCATACTTTCAGAGCCAATCCCCCTAAAAAGCTAATCTCGGAAGGGGTAAATAAATTTAAAGACTGGGAGACACAATCCTTCTTTGTCAGATGCTTTCCAAACATCAATGGAGTCATTTCTTATCCATGTAAGTTGATCATAGCCTTTATCTTTGTTCAATTACTTCCCTTTTCTAATCTATACTTTTTTATCGGGTTCTTCTACTAAAGATCTCGATGAAGAGGATAAGAAAACTATAAAGCTGTTAATTGTTGCCTCAAGTAGCATTAGAAATAGGATTACACTATTGACTCAATCAAATCTTCAAAAACATTCTCTTCTTCTCGTTGGCCAAAGAGTCCTTGGTCAATCTTTCCTTGTTTGGTATACTTCTTAGAGCAAACACTTCTTGTCATTTGGTGATCCTAAAAACTTCTCCCCTATATCTCCAATTTACCCTGATTACTCTGGTAAGCTTAGACATAGTACTTGCAACTTGTTGTCATGTTACTTCTTTAATTACTTTACTGACTTGTGATTTCTTGAATTTTCAGAATTGCTTCTTTAATTACTTTACTGACTTGTGATTTCTTGAATTTTCAGCAACTGCTCCTCAAGTCGAATTAATCAAAAGTAATCCAGTTCTCTCAACTTTCACATTTGGTGCATCATCCTTGACTCAAGCCATCGCTAGATCGAAGATGATTACTAAAAGAAAATTAGGCAAGGTGGCTGTAGAAGACCCATCTCCTAAGAAGGCTAAGGCTATTGAATTTCCATATTCTTCGCCACCGGAAGAGGGTGAGACTATCGACATGGTAAAAATTTAAAGAGTCCTATTGTTGAGGATTCTCTCGACTGATCCAAAACAACTTCCTCAAAGGATGATCCCCTATCTTGCATCGTCATTTCCTACTCGCCTCATGTCATCGAGCAAATGCAAAAAGATTTAGGAGCTTCAACTCCTTCTCAGAAATTTAACCCCTCCAGACCCATATCACCAGTGCTTATAGGTGACTTTGAGAAAATGGTTCAATCTATCTTAAACTCTTCATCCTTTGCTTCCATTCACCCACCTTCTTATGTTCCTGACTTGGTAGGTCACTGTCGATCTTTAATGGAGCAATAACTTCTGGTATGCTTCATATTATGTAACCTTATTATTATCATTTCTCTATGAATGCTGACTTATGTTATACTTTTCCTTTTCGACTTCCAAAAGATGGCTTTCTCTTCAAGAAAACGCATCAAAATCTTCTACAGAGGCATCTAGGCTTCATGAAGAAATCTCTAACTTGAATAGCCAGATCATTTCCCCATCCCTGTTAAAAATAATGCTATGAAGGAACATGAAAGATTGTGAGCCTCTCTCGCTTAAGCAAAGTCTATTATTTTCAAAGAGAGGAAAGAAAGACAACTTCTAGTTGATGAAAATTTAGCCTTGAAAAAGGCCTTGAAAGAATTTGAAGATAAGAAAGGTTGAATGATGGTCAAATAATCCTCTCTCATAAAGAAGCTGGAGAGAAAGATAAATTCGTTAAGTTTGGTTGTCAACACTATCTCTGATGCTAAGCAAAGGGTGTCACAATTTCTAAGTACTTCCCTCGATGACATCATTCTAAACTCTTATGAGGACGCCCTTACACTTACCTATGCCAACAATATTGAGAAATGCCCAGATTTGAGCTTCCTTTACTTGATCTTACCCCTGTCAATAGATTTATGGACATAGTCAAAGAAACAGAGCAGCGAGTTGAAGCCCCTAAGAGAGAAGAGTTTGATGCTTCCAAAATCTTATCTTTTAAAGTCTCTTCTATCGAAGAAACTCCTATTCTGATGAAGAAGGTGATGATGATAAAGTCGTCGCTGAAGAAGGTGTCAATGATGACGATAATGACGATGATGATAATGATGACGACGACGACGACGATGATAATGAAGATAAAGGCATGGGTTCAGGTGGTGACGGAGGTGGTCATACTGATGTTTATGAAAAAGAAATTGATGACTTCACCGGGTCTTTAGAAAAGGTCAACCACAATCTAAGTATCGTAAACCAAGCCTATTTGATCTCTCGGACCTTCTAACCTTTAAGAAGGGACTGCTAACATCAACATTAAAGAACAAGGAAAGAAAAATCAAGTCTCTCAAACTTCAGTTTCTGTTTTTCAGGCATGGGTTTCTTTGTTTAAATGGCTTTCGATTCAAAGTTAATAATAGTTGACATCTTCTATTTTAGATAAGGAGGAAATCTATTCAACTTTATGAAACAAAACTTGAAAGAATACAAATAGAAATAAATAGCTTGTATAGAGAGTTAGATAAGTAGCTAAAAGAACACAATACCCTCTCTAACAAATATCATAGGCTTAACAAAAGTGCGGCAGTGTTAGCATCTTTCAAATATCAAGAAGCTTCCCCACGACTAAGGAGGGCATGCTTTTGATATGATAAACTTTTGGAAGAGAATCGAGAATTAATTACACTCTTTTGGATGTTTGATTGAAGAGAGGGACATCCTTGTAGACTTCCTATACAAAGCCTATTCTAGACATCCAATTGTAGATTTTTCGTACTTAGGTGTAGTGGAGGTCTACTGAGGCGTTTACATAGGAGATATTAGGATGAATTTGGGTCTGATCCACATCCGGGGGCTTGTTGGAATTTACAATAGGTCAAATCAATTCCTTATGAGTTGCCTCCTAAAAAACCTAAATACTATAAGGACAAGTTTGTTTCTGAGTTATTCAAAAAGTCAATTTTGTATGAACCGGATGAACATTTATAATTATGTAATAACAATGATTTGTAAATTTTCTGCTCTAGCTTCTTTTATACTTAGCTATATTTCATTAGTTTATCATAGAATAAATGTCTCCAGGCAGCCTTGTTTTTAGAGATTATTTAAGTAAATATTTTAAACTAAGAAGAAATTATCTAGAAAAGGCTTCACTTTTGAAATCTTCAAAATTAGCCAGATACTGCTTTCTTAGAGATTTGTTGGGACTTTACATGGAATATCCTTGTCTTTATTTTGATTTTCTTGGCGAAGACAAAGAAAAATTTCTTAAGGAAATTCGAACATATCATACTGGATTAATACGTGGTCATGATAGTCCTCCTATCGGAGAATGGGATTATAGTAAATTTCCTCCAGTGATTACGCCAGAAGGATTTAATGATCCTTTTGATTCAACAGTTAATCTTTCAGCTAGTTCCTTAAATAAAAACAAAAATGCGGTTTCTTAACTTTAAGTGCAAAACAAGTGTCCAATGAAATTGTACTTTTTGTTTCATTTCTACTTAAGTTGTAATCTTTTATTGTCATTATAAAAGAGATTAATTATTTGAGTCTTGACTTTATTTTCTTTTTGTTTGTTTAAATATGAGTTACAGTTATCTACAATGTCACCCTCGTTTGATTCAACATCTCGTTTTATCATCATCAGAGATAGGTTTTTAATAGATATTAAAAAGAGGATGCTCCTGAATACTTGTCTTTAAAACAATACTGAAGCGTTAGAATGACATAGGAAATTTTTGTTTCTGAAGATGATAGTTAGGGATCTTAATGATCAGAATACAAGTCTCGAACGGGCAATAAGAAAAAAGATGAAATAATTTATAAATTAAAACGTCAAGTTAAATCAAACCCCTCGATTGACTTCGATCAAGATATGTCCAAGCTCCTTCAACAGATAAGTGATTTAGATATAAAATTAAAAGATAGTCAAACCCAATGTAAATCCCTAGAGTTTATCATGGGGGACAACATTTAAAATATCAATTTTCCAATTTCTCTGATTACCTCATCTGTTGTGAAATCGACAAGGTCCTCATCTTTAGCTATTCAAAAATTCCAAACTACGACTAACCCTTCGCCTGGCTTAGACGAGAGTGTATTAGCAGAACAGTGCCGAAAGGTCAAAGTCTAAATGATGAGATATTTTGATGACCAATAGAAAGTGAGATACTCATAGCGCATAAATGAATGTGTGGCTAAGATACAGAAACTTGAACATGATAAATATCTTCTTTGGAAGCACGTTGCAAACTTAGAAAGGCAGAAAAACCCTCAAAGATGCTAATATAGCTTTTAACCATGCTTTGAAGGCTTACATTGATTCCATCGATGATGTTGATGAAATAAGGAAAAAGGAAAAGAAGTTTAAAGAAATCCTTTGTATAACAATTCAGCATATTGTTGATCCTTTAGTAGTTGAAAATCTAAATAAGACCATTCAGGATTTATAAAACATACACTTGTGTTGTATGATTGTAAATAGTTTTGTAAATTATGTAAATTTCACCTGGTTCGTAGTCCTTTCTTATAATGTTGTTTCTGAATCTGCTTACTGATAACTTGGACTATGGCTTTATATTTTCTGGCCCATTCATTCTTCCTTACTGATCTCATTTCCCTAAAAAGTTCGAAGTAAAAACTATTCGTTATTGTTAATTTGAAATATATATAGAAGTTTATCTACATTATTAGTGGAGGTTAACAGATCATTATGTATACATATGATAATAAGTGAAAAGTAATTATATAATTGAATATAGTTGAATGTCTTGAAACCCATCTTTTGTAATGATGAGAGAGACACAGGAATTCAACTTCAACTATATTGATAGAATACCGTAAATCCAATGATGGAGATCCAAAAATTCAATTCTTGATTCAATTATAGATGCTTAAAAGTTCATCTTCTAGAGATAGCTAATAGAAAGTCAATAATAATCGTGTAAGGAAGTCCAAAAATCGTTGTCTAAAAGTTTGTAGTAGAAATCCAGTAGCCCTAACTTGGGTATTAATAAAATAGATCTCGAGCACAATTAGTGATTGGGAATTCATACAAATCTCAATATCATTTTCCCTGGATCCCAGATTCTGGCATTAACGAATGAAATTTAAAAGTCAAAAGATCTGAAACCCAGATTCAAGTATTAATGTATGATAACCAGAAATCCATAATAATAGCCTCCATAATAGATATTTAGACCCATATTTGGGCATTAATGAGAAAAGTCTAGTAATTAATAGTAATAGCCTTGAAACATAGATTCGGGTATGATGAAGACCATAAACTATTAGTAAAGACGTGAAACCTGATTTGGGTATTAATAATTGAAGTCTCGAACTTAATAATGGATGACCCGAAACCTAAATTTGGGTATTAATAAGTGAAGTTCAGAAATTCTTCTTTGATAACTAGTCGGAGGCTGTAGATTCTTATTTAAGCCTTTTGTTTTGTACCGCTTCTTAGGTTTTGACTCTCTGGACATGTGTTACCCTTTAGACCTTGTATGTTGTCTCTCTTTGATTTGTCGCTTCTCGAGCTTGGATGTATTAGTCCATTGTTTGATATGCCGCTTCTCGGGTTCGGTCATTTTATTCCGTTGTTTGATAGACGCTTCTCGGGCTCGGATGTCTTAGTCCGTTGTTGTCTGGTGTACATAGTTAGCTTATCCACAAGCAGGACCCAAGGACTTACCCCACCTCCTTCCAGGAGGTGCTCCAGCCAGGCCTTATAGGCGGGATTGAAGGCTTGTTCGGCGCCTTGGCCAGGCCATAGCATGGCAGGACCAAGGGCTTACTATGTCCTCTCTCCAAGAGGTGGCTTGACCTAGCCATAACATGGCACGATCAAGGGCTGGTTAATGCTTTAACCTAGCCATAACATGATATGGATAAAGGCTTACTCTAACCTCCCACTAGGAGGTGCCTTGACCTGGCCATAGCATGGCACGGCCAAGGGTTTGTCGTTGCTTTAACATGGCCATAGTGTCACATGGATAAAGGTTTACTCTAACCTCCCTCCAAGAGGCACTTTGACCTGGCAAACTTGGCATGGACAAAGGATTTAACCATTTAAGGTAATGTCCAAGTACAAGAAGAATTCTACATCCAACCATGTAGATTTTTCTTAGTAAAGTAGTTCTTTATTGAATTCAACTAAGACCCCTTTAGGATTCATTGATTTTGCCTTATTTGAAGAAACAGATCAACATTCATTCCAATTCCCTACATTGGTTTGTCTCTTGTCCATTCATCATATGGTAGTGACAATAGGATCCTCCCCGATTCTTTTTATATTTAGGTTTTTTCCTCTGTGATGGCCCATAGTTGAGCTCTTCCTTGGTTAGCAAATAAACATTCTCGATTAATGTTGTTAAATTGCATTCCTTAGGGAGCCTTGACTTGAAGTTTGTCTGTTAAGGATGGTTTTTAGATTTTTTATTACTTGGTTCTGAAACTTCACCCTCAATGACCGGTTTTCTTTTCAAAACCCTTTAAAATGCATATGTAGGAAATGCCCCACTTGTCGCTTGATGCCATTTATGTGCAAAGACATTTTAATCAGCCATCATTCCCCCTTCAAAGATTGCGCCTTCGGTGCAGAGTTGAATCATTTTCCTTATTTGGTCAAACAAGTTGTCACTTTCATTGCTTGTTCCTCCTAAGGCAAAGATAGGTATCGGGCCAATGTGAAAAGGGTTTAGTCTCCATTTACCTAGATCATAAGATTCAGTTTTCTTTTTCTTTATTATTCTTAAAGCTTCAAATCACAACATTTGTTCTTCATGATGTTTAGAATCATTAACTGTTCTATGGGAGAATCTAATTGGATGTGGCTCTAGGGATCCATGTTCGGACCTTTTGATTTCGCTAGACATGTAAAGTCTTAGTAGGCAAGCTTGGAATAGAATTGTGTTAGAGGAAAGTGGAGTTGGAAGTCCAAGAAGAGCGAAGGTCAAGCCCTCCTTCTAGCGTCAAAAATGTTAACAAGAAAACTTGTTAATACCCTAAAGCAGAGTTTAAAGTGTAGGATCATTTTCACCCTAGAAGGGAGGTGAATAGGGTCTACTACTAAAAATTAGTGCGAAAATAAAAAATAAAAACAGAAAGCAGTGCGGAAAAGATCACACACAGTTTTACCCAACTTCAGCAAAAACTGCCTAAGTGCTGCCCCTAAGGTTTCTAGTAGAAATTAAGTAATCAGTCGCTTACAAAAGTACATAAACTTACGATACCGCTAACTCGATTAACCTAACTCTAAGCTCAAAACCCTACCACAACTCAGTCCATGAGTTCTGAATTCTCGAACTATAAAAAACGTAGTTCCTTAATTAGTTAAGCTAAAGTTTAATAAAAATAAAAGACAAACTAAAAATAAGTAAAATCCTAATTCTAATATGGTTGGCCCAATTAAAAAGTGCGGTCTAAAAAAGAGATAAACGAATTTTCCCTTTTTTTATTTTGCTTCCTCCTAATTCATGCCGCCTTGTTTCTTCGTGATCTGGAATTAGGGTTTGTTGAATTGAAGTCGCCGCTTGGAAATCAAAGTTTAAACTATTTTCCTTGATGCTTTCGTTCCTCAATTTGCCTACTGTTTAATTTTTGTGGTTGCTTCAATGTCGAGTTTGAATGTTATAAAAAATGGCATTCGATTTACTTTAATTTTCTGTTAATTTACTTGATATCGAACTGATGATGTTCGCCGATGATGAATTGGGTTGATTTATAGGGATCAGAACCCTATTATTTCGTTTATATATTTTGGTTTGAATTCTTCAATTTCTTTGCTCGGCCTTTTGATTTTCGATTGAATGATTGTGATGAATTCTGACTTGTTCATTGTATGCATGTTCCTTCAATATTTCTAATGAATTTGAATTTTCTAGAATTAATTTGAATCGTTCCTTTCTTTTCTCCTACGACTTGTTCATCGGTTGCTTACAGTTTAGCATTTGAATTTGAGATGAACTTACTTCCTGATATATTGGTATCTATGTTTTTGACCTAAACTCTGAATTCATTTTGATTTGTTTTATGCATGTGCTCTGTACCTTGTTCTAAATATATGCTTTGTGATTTTCTTCAAGTTAAATCTTATGTCTCCATGTATATACATACATATATGTATGTATGTATGCATGTATGTATGTATGTATTTGTGTGATTCTGACATTCCTTGTTTGATCTCTTTGAAAAACTGTTGTCACTTGATTATTCAGCGCACTTGTTCACTTGCATCGTGTAGTTGATACTGCACTTGTATTCTCTAGCATCAATTCTGGTTGTCTTGTTTTCATGTGTTCTTGCCTTCATATCTGAACTGATATACGTGAATGCACACATATATATGCATATATGCACACAACTATATATGTGAGGCTGGTCTAGTTATGATTGTTGCATGCTTCAATGTTTCCTTGATGTCTCCTCTATTGCATATGTATATACATGTCACTGTGATGGTGTGGTTCCATTTGAAGTCTAGTTTCACGTTGATTTGATGTGCTCACTTGTCCCTGTGCACTTTTATTCTTGGAACTGTTGTCTGGTTTGGTTCATGTTGCATGTTGTTGCTTTACATTTGATACGTGGTCTGGTTTTGTTATTTTGTTCTTGTTCCACTTGTAGTCAGGTATGGTTCCATTTGTATCTGGTTGTATGTTTTCATATGGATCTTCATATGTACATTTTATTGATGCGGTTGTCATGTTGGTTGGACTTGAGAATGTTTTGCACTAGTTGTTTGATTTCTTCACAATGAACTGCTTATCATACACACTTGGTGCACTTTAAGTCTGGTGTGTGTTGTTGTTTTACACTATACATTCACACTGGTTTGGTCTGGTTGCATCCCTTATCTCTATGCTTGATTACTTTTGTGTAGTACCTTGGTTGTTTTGTATGTTAGTTGAGTCTTCATGGTTATGCACTATGATTCTTGAGACATATGTGTATATGTACACATGTGTATGTGTAGGCTCTTGATTGTTTTGACCGACCATTGTTGTGTTATTTGTATTTGCAATTGAGTTGAATCCAATCTTGGCTTGGGTTTGACCTTATGCTCTCCTATCCCTACTATTCTAATAAGCAAATGTATATTGGTGTGCATGACCTTGTGGCATGTATAGTGATACACTGTGTATGCTACAAGTTGTTCATGGAAGATGAATTAAAAAATGATGACGAACAACCCAAATAACCGAGGCAAACAATATTTTTAAAACACACACTTCATTGTGCAGTACAAAATATTTCTTTTTCAATTTTACTGCATTTGCGTTTATTTTGCAAATAGTACAAATGCTGGATACAGGCCGGAACATAGTTGAAGATCAAATATGAGTGATGAGTGAATATGTAGTGAGGTGAAATATGTATGTAAAACTATAAAGTGAAAATTGTGTTGTAATTGAAGTTGTATTGTAATTGATAATATGTAAATGTAGTGAGAGCTCAAATTTGTACTATTTGAATTTGTAATAAAATATTTGTTTAAATAAGAATTTCGAGTTATTTATTTTATTCAATAAATATTTATTTAATTATGTGGAAAAATAAAATAATACAATACCAAATACATTTAAACGAATATACATATGTTTATTATCATCAAACAAAAATCATAGGCTATTGTATTCTATAATCTCTCCCTTTTGATGATAACAAACATATATATATATATATATATATTTATATTTATATATATATATATATATATATATATTAAGATTTTGACTCTATTAAATGTATTTGGTCTTGATGAATTCTATTAGCTCTCCTTATTTGAATACTCCTACTACAACAAAGCTCCCCCTTCACATATGCATGAAAATAAAAAAATATATAAATAAAAGACAATAAAAAATGCAATGAACCTAGATGAGAATATGTAAATAATTTTTTTAACTTATTTGCCAAAATCTTAACTTTCTCCTTCTTTTATTATCAGCAAAAGAATAACAGTGTTACATAAGGCTGAAAAAGTGATAAACATTATACAACATTAATACCTAATCGAGTACATATAGTAAATTTCAAAAAAAAATCAAACAAAAATCATAAATACTCTGTTAGGCGCATCTTCCATTTTACAGCGGTAGCGGTGATGTCGGCATAGAAAACCATATAGTTGTGTCCATTTATGGTATATTTATGACAGGAATCTTTTTAAATACTTACTAACCATGCATAACCGTTAGCACTTTTAAATGAGATTAGTAGTATTTCTTATTTTTTTTTTAAAATGAATTCCAAGCATCTTTTAACCATGCATAACCGTGAGAACTTTTAAATGGAGTTAGAATCAACTCGCCTATTTCATCCAATTTTGATATGTGTTCCATACATGCATAACCGTGAGGACATTTAAATGAGCATGAAAGCACATAATCATAGATTTCAAGTAGTTCACCCATGCATAATCGTGAGGACTTTTAAATGAGGGTGAGTACTTTTTGGATGATTTTATTGCTAATTTTTTTTAAAAAAAGAACAATTTCCTATTTAAATACCACATTTTGACATAGTATGTTGGATTTTGATGAGTGATAGTCGTAGAAATACAATAGGAATAGAGATGGCCATGGAATTTTTACCAACCAAAGTTGCTAGAAAGTTTTTTCAAATTTTTAAAGAAATTTTCTAAATATATTCTCTCAAGACATAATGTATGATCAAGATCAACACTCATCACTTTTTTCAGTCACTATTTATCCATTTGATAATCGATAGAGAGTTAGATTAGTTAACATAGGCATTTAAGATCAAATAAAATAAAAAAAATAAAAAATTCACATTTCTAAAATGCCTATACTGAGACAATGTTGACAAAAACTATTTTCTGAAAGGGGTTTTGTAGAAACATATGCCAATTAAGAATCGGTTGGAATGAAGTTTATGCAAATATTTTCTTTGGAAATGTGCTAATGAAATGATGTCTAACATCTATATGCTTGGTGCGAGAATGATGTACATGATTATTTTGAGATCAATTGCACTTTTTCTACCACACATAAGTGGAACTCATTTAAAATTTAGACCATAGTCTTGCTAAGTTTGCATCATCCATAAAATTTGAGCAGAGCAACCGCTTAGAGCATTATACTCTGCCTCAGTGTTAAATAATGCAATAATTTTTTTTTCTACTTGACTATGCAACTCACAAATGTCCCGATATAAAACATGTTCCACCTGTACTTTTTCTATCAACTAGACTACTAGCATAATCTGCATCTGAATACCCTTTGGACTCAAAGTTATCATTAGTTGGATACCATAGACCAAATCGTTGGGTGTGCAATAGATACCTCATAATCCTTTTTACAGCTTTTAAATGAGATTCTTTTGGATTTGATTGAAGTCGTGCACATAAACAAACAGAGAATATAATGTTTGGTCTAGAAACAATAGGATAAAGAAGTGATCCACTCATACCTCAATATTTCTTTTGATCATCTACCTTACCTTTCTCATTCATGTCAAGTTTAATTGTTGTGCTCATGGGAGTTTTTGTAGTTTTAGCATCTTTTAATCCAAATTTGTTGACAAGCTCTATGATATTATTATTTTTGAGAAATGAATGTACCTTTTCGTTTTGTTTGATTTGAAATGCTAAAAAGAATTTCAACTCTCCTACCAAGCTTATTTCAAACTTTTGCTGCATGACTTTTTCAAATTTCTCATACAGAAGGTTGTCAGTGGCACCATAAATAATGTCGTCAACATATATTTGGACAATCAAATGGTCATCATTTTCGTGCAATAGAAATAGTATGGTGTTTACACAACCTTTTTGAACTCATTTTCAAGGAGATAAGTGCTGAGACATTCATACCAAGCCATATGAGCTTGTTTTAATCCATTAAGTGCTTTCTTAAGTTTGGTTAGGTTATTTCTGACTTTCAAAACCTTCAGGTTGTTCGACTAATACATCCTCTTTCATAATTCCATTAAGAAAAGCACTTTTAATATCCATTTGTCCTAGTTTAAGTCCTTTATAACAAGCATAAGCTAACAAAATTCAAATGGATTCTAGTCTTGTTACTAGCACAAAAGTTTCATCAAAACAATTCCTTCGATTTGATTATAACCTTTAGCAACTAACCTAGCTTTGTTCCTAATCACATTTCTAGATTCGTCAATTTTTTTTTAAAAATCCATTAGATTCCTACAATTGGATAATCATTAGGTCTAGATGCTAGAGTCCGAACATCATTTTCTTCAAATTGATTTAGCTCTTCTTGCATAGCCATAAACCAACTCTCATCATTGAGAGTTGTATCTATGTCTTTGGGTTCAATTTCTAAAATGAATCCACTATATAGACACAAATCACATAAATTTCTGAAGGAGGAACGAGTTTGAATACCTATGGTAGGATTACCTATTAACAATTTTGGAGGATGATCTGTTTTGAATTCCAAACCCTTTGGTTCTAGATTTCTTTGGACTTCATCCACGATGGTAGTTTCTTTTGGATTTTCACTTTCATCTTTTTCATTCTCCTCTTCGACTTTGCTTTTGATTGTTTCCTTGCTTTGATCATCAATGCCTTCATCAAATTTCACACTAATTGACTCCACGATTGTTCTCATCCTTTTGTTTTATACTCTATAAGCTTTGCTTCTGAAAGAGTATCCCATGAGCATGCCTTCGTCAGCTTTTGAGTCAAATTTTCCTAGTTGATCACCTGTGTTGAGAATAAAACATGGACAACCAAATTTTTTGAAGTATGCAATGTTTGGATTTTTGTTGAACCATAGTTCATATGGTTTTTCTTAAGAATTGGCCTAATCATGACTCTATTCATTACATAAAAAGCTGTATTTACTACCTCAGCCCAAAATGACAAGGCTAGTTCATACAGATCTAGCCAGCTCTTGTAAGGTTCAATTCTTTCTCTCAACTACTCCAATTTGTTGTGGAGTACGTAGGATAGAGATTCATGTTCAAATCCATTTTCATCACAAAAATCTTCAGATTCATAATTTTGAAATTCTCCACCATGATCACTTCTTAGCGAAATAATAGAAACTCCTTTTTCATTTGAACTAATTTTGTGAATTTTGTGAAGTTTGAGAAAGTTTCTGATTTTTTGGCTAAGAAGTATACCCATGTGTATCTAGAGTAGTCAATGACCAATACAAAAAAATATCTCTTACCACCTAAACTTGAAATATCGTTAGGTCCAAATAGATCCATATGAACTAGTTCAAGGACTCTAGAAGTATTTACAGTGTTCTTGGCATGAAAATATGATTTTTTTTAAGTTTTACCATAGTACATGCTTTACATAGAGTTTTTTTTGAAATTGTGAAATGGTAAACCTCTTACCAAATCTTTGCTTTTTAATTTGTTTAACAGATTCATGCTAGCATGTCCTAATTGTCTATGCCACGAGTTTACTTCTTCATCCTTAGCTACCAAACATATTGAAAGAAAGAGATCATCAAAAGGTAGAGGGTATATATTACCTTTCCTCTTATCTGAAAATAATGTTTCTTTTGATGATTGGTTAACAATTTTTCACAAATCAAAATAAAATACAACATTCATTCTCTTATCACATAATCGACTTATTGAAATCAGATTATGGTGTAGATTTTCAACATATAATAAATCGTTTAAGGTAAATGTACCGTTACCTACTTTACCTTTACCGATAATTTTACATTTATCATTGTTGCCCATTATCACTCTGCCACCTTTGTACTTCTCTAAGCCAAGGAACTTTTATTTGTCGCCCATCTTGTGCCCGTAATAGCCAGAATCCAGGTACTACTCTTGTTGTTCCTTAGCCGGCCAACAGACCTATATGAGAGAAGAGCTTAGTAACCTATTTGTTTTCATAGGTCCAGGATTGTTAGTGACTAATTTTTTTGAAAAACAAGTAGAACCCAGAAAGTCTATGTTGTTCCTTTTGGCACCCAAATTTGTTTGATTTTAAGGGATTTTACATTTTTGACTTTAGGAACCCAATTGGTATGGTTTTCATGTGTTTGAGTCTATACCAGCAATTGTTGTGATTGTGTCCTATTTTTCCAAAAATCATGCACTTGGAATTGACATGATTAGTCTAACTTCTACGTTTTTCAGATAGAGTATATCCAAGTCCTTGTCTAATAGTATTAACAGTTTATCCCCTAATAGCATATTTAGTGATCTTTCTCCTTTGGAGAATTTTCCTAATGTTGTAGAAAATTGTTGTACTTGTGACTTGATAGATTCATTTTCATTCAATAACAAAGTGCGCTTTTTAATAGAATTTTCTCTCCTAGTATTTTTACTTTCTTTCAAAATCAGAATTTCATTTTCAAGTGATTTAATTTTAGTTTCCAATTTTTTTATTTCCTCTTCTAATGATGGACACTTATCACACTTAGGGCTCTTATTTCTATAGTTTTGAACCAATTGATCAAGCTAATTATTTAGTTCTATCAAACTATCTTTTTGTGATTCAATTTTAGCGTACTTTTCCTTAAGTCTTTCAAAATAGCCATTTACTTCACAAAAATATGTAAGTAATTGTGAGTGAGTTATGATACCTCATTGGGCTCATCATCATCATTGTCACTTGTTTCTCCTAAAAGACACCGATTTGCTCTTTCACTATCACTGCCAGTGCTTTTATCATCATCTTCATCACTTTCATCCTAAGTTGCTGCAAAACTTCTCTTTTTCGGTTTCTTTTCTTTGCTGAATGATTTTGAGGACAATTTGGCTTGATATGACTAGGTTTATTGCACTTGTGACAAATGATCGCATGCTTTTCTGAATTGCCTAGAACTTTGACGATTCTGCTCTTCAGTTGTTGATTTAGGGCAGGATATTCATATTTGCGGTTCCACCTTTTGAATCTCTTTATTATCAATGCTAGTTCAGCTGCTCCTTCATCATCACCATCATCGACTTCACTTTCCATCGTTCCTTTGAGAGCTATTGATTTCTTTTGCGTGTCTTCTCCTTCATTTTCTTCCTTGAATTTGATTTCTAGCTCATAAGTGGTGAGATTTCTGATGAGTTCTTCAACTTTAACTTGTTTCATATCCTTTGATTCTTGAATGGCAGTAACCTATGCTTTAAAATTTCATGGAAAAACTCCAAGGATCTTCCGGACTATTTCCAGTTCTATATATGATCTTCCTAGGGATTTTGATTTGTATACAAGATTAGAAAGTCGTCCATACATTTCTGTGACACTTTCATCCTTTTCCATTGTGAAGCTCTCGTACACGCTACTAAGCATAGCAAGGTGAGATTCTTTAACATGGGAAGTTCCTTCATGAGTCACTTCAAGCATGTGTTAAATTTCCTACGGAGTTAAATAATGTGGGACACGTTTAAATTCAATTTGATCTAATCAACAAATAATAGAATTCATAGCTTGAGCGTTAGCAATTTGCAGTTTATTTTCAAGATTTATCCATTGATCCGTAGGTTTATCAACTTCTTGATTACCTACCATTACATTTAGTGTGCTATATCCTGTTTAAAAAATATTACATGCATCTATGGTTTTCGAAAAAAAACCATTCTAGTTTTCCAATATGCATATTCACCATTGAACATGGGCGGTCTAGCTATGGACTGACCTTCAGCAAAAGCATTATTAAAAGAAGCCATTGAAAGAAAAATCAAAATTTAAAAAAAATGGTTTTTGTTTCTAGCTCTGATACCACTTATAGGATCGGTTTCACTCTAGAGGGGGGTCAATAATGTCTACTAAAATAATTAATGCGGAGATAAAAACCAAAAATAGAAAGCAATGCAGAAAAGATTACGCATAGTTTTACCCAGCTTAAGAAAAAACTGCCTATGTGCTGCCCCAAAGTTTTCTACTAGAAATTAAGTAATCAGTCGCTTACAAAAACAAGTAAAATTGCGATACCCGCTAACCCGATTAATATAACTCTAAGCTCAAAACCCTGCCACAACTCAGCCACTAAGTTACGAATTCTCAAACTACAAAAACCATAGTTCATCAACTAGTTAAACTAGAGTTTAATAAAAATAAAAATAAATGACAAACTAAAAATAAATAAAACCCTAATTCTAATATGGTCGACCCAATTAACAAGCGCGGTCCAAAAAAGTGATAAACAAATTTTCCTCCTTTTTATTTTGCTTCCCTCTAATCCATGCCTCCTTGTTTCTTCGTGATCTGGAATTAGGGTTAGTTGAGTTGAAGCCGCCGCTTGGAAATCGAAGTTCAAATCGTTCGACTTGATGCTTTCGTTTCTCAATTTGCCTACTGTTTGATTTGTGCGATTGCTTCAATGTCGAGTTTACATGGTATAAAAAATGGTACGCAATTTATTTTATTTTCTTTATTAATTTGCTTGAACTCAAACTGATGATGTTTGCCGATGATGAATTGGATTAATTTATAGGGATCGAAACCCTATTATTTTGTACGTATATTTTGGTTTGAATTCTTCAATTTCTTTGCTCAGCCTTTCGATTTTCGATTGAATGATTGTGACGAATTCTGACTTATTCATTGTATGCATGTTCCTCCATATATTTCCAATGAATTTGAATTTTCTTGAATTAATTTGAATCGTTCTGTTCTTTTCTCCTATGACTTGTTCATCGGTTTCTTACAGTTTGGCATTTGAATTTGAGATGAACTTACTTCCGGATATATTGGTATCAACGTTTTTGACTCAAACTCTGACTTGATTTTGATTTGTTTCATGCATGTGCTCTGTACCTTGCTCTAACTATATGCATTGTGATTTTCTTCAAGTTAAATCTTATGTCTCCATGTATATACATACATATATGTATGCATGTAAATATGTGTGTGATTCTAACTTTGCTTTTTTGCATCTCTTTGAAAAACTATTGCCACTTGATTATTCAGTGCACTTGTTCACTTGCATCATGTAGGTAATACTGCACTTGTATTCTCTGGCATCAACTCTAGTTGTCTTGTTTTCATGTGTTCATGCCTTCATACCTGAACTGATATATATGTATACATATATATGCATATATGCATACTTGTTTATATGTGAGACTATTCTAGTTACGATCGCTGCATGCTCCAATGTTTCTTTGATGTCTCCTCTGTTGCATATGTATTTACATGTCACCCTGCTTGCGTGGTTCCATTTGAAGTCTTGTTTCATGTTGTTTGATGTGCTCACTTGTCCTTGTGCATTTGTATTCTCTGAATTATTGTCTGGTCTGGTTCATGTTGCATGTTGTTGCTTTCATTTGAAGTATGGCCTTGTTTTGTTATTTTGGTCTTGTTCCACTTGTAGTTAGGTCTGGTTCCATTTGCATATGGTTGTATGTTTTCATGTGGATCTTCATTTGTACATTTTGTTGAGGCAGTTGTCATGTTGGTTGGACCTGAGCATGTTTTGAACTGGTTGTTTGATTTCTTCACAATGAACTGCTTGTCATACTCGCCCGGTACACTTTGAAGTCTGGTGTGTGTTGTTTCTTTTCACTACACATCCATACTAGTCTGGTCTGGTTGCAGCCTTGTGTTCACGCTTGATTGCTTTTGTGTGGTACTTTGGTTAGTTTTGGTTTGTGCGTTGGTTGAGTCATCATGGGTCTACACTATGATTACCGAACACATGTGTACATGTACACATGTGTATATGCAGGCTATTACTTAATTGTTTTGACCGACCATTGCTGTGTTATTTGTATTTGCACTTGAGTTGAATACAGTCTTGGCTTGGGTTTGACCTTGTGCTCACCTGTGATATCCCAGAATATCAAGGAATATAAATGTGATAATCTACTTATTAAATTATTTAAAATTGGTAAAATTGATATTTTAGACAATACAATGTGACGATTTTAAATATAGTTATAAATAGATTTTTAAATGGAATAATTATTTACAAATTTAATTGGTGTTGTTTTATAAATAGATTTTAAATAGACCTATTATTTTCAAATTTAATAAGTATTTTTTAAATATATATTTATATTTATTTATTTAAGTTGACTTTAAAGTTAGAATTTAATATTTCCAAATTTAATAATGTGTCTGTTTAAATTAATATATATATATATATATATATATATATATATATATATGTTTAAGTTGATTTTAAATTGGATTTTTTAAATTGAATTTGAATTTGAAATTTGGATTTAAATTTGAATTTTAAAAGATAAATACATCTTAAAAATATTTTTGATTTAAAAATATATGAATAAAGCTGTTACTTAAAATAAGATTTGGTTTCCTTAAAAAGAATTTATTTTTATAAATTAAGATAGTGTTTATTAAATAGTAAAATAAATAGAAAAGTTTTATATTAACATTTAAAAATGGATTAAATATATTATATATGATTTTACTTAGAATCTAATTGGTTTTTATTTTATTTTCTTTTATAGGTTTTATGTATATAAAATTGAGAAAGCATTTATTAATTTAGAAAGGTATTTATTAATTAGGAAAAATAAATATAAAAGCTTTTAAAATCATTTAAAAATAATATAAAAATACACTATTACAAGTGTTAGCTTCTTAATCATGTTAAGTACATGTGTAGTTTAATTAGAGATAAAATTTGACAAATGTAAACAATTTGAACAAGTGTCCTTTTTATTTTCTTTTTCTTTAATTTTAATAAATCATAATAAACACTACATAAACATTCACCTTCTTCTTTCTTTTCTTTTTCGTATCTTCTCATTTTCTAAGCAAGAAACTTAAACCTATTCAACTATTTACAAACCAGAAAATCAATGGCCAGACCTGTAAAACCATTTTTTTTCAAAACCCTGTAACCCTTTTTCTCAACTTGAAAACATTTTTCAAACTCAAAGTTCAAAACTATTTCGAAAACCAAAAAATCCATAAGATCAAAACCTGAAACTCCTCAACAACAAATCAAACCTAAGATTATCAAAGCGAACTCAAGATAAATCAAAGCCTGTAACCTCCTCAAAGCATTTTAAAAGCCTGTAACATCTTCAAATGCAACCTGGAATCAAAATCTGAATCATCTCATCATCATGTTCCAGTTCAACTGAGCATTTCAGTTCATTTGACAAAGCATTCCAGTTTTAAAGAAATCAAGCAATACAAAGTTTTCAGGGATCGAAACAACAATAGTATTCAAGTTTTCAAATCCAGTTTTCAAGCCTCTGCTTTTTAAAATGGTGAGTAAACATTTTAATTAAAAAGTTAAGTAGGTAAATGATTGTTGCTTGTGAAATTTCTATGATGATGATGCTCTACATGTGTATATATATAAGTGTAGTATCTGTATTTGTATGATTGTGTTTAGATGTGCATGTTAGAGTTATATTGTTCTTCCCTGTTCTTGTTATAGGATTTTTAAGTTTAGACCAAAAATTCTTTTTCTCTTCCTCTAATTTCCTATAGGGTTAAGTTTTCAAGCAATAGATGTTTGTTTAGACATAAATTTAATTTTAAAAATGAATTTAAGTAAAAATACATAGAAGTTTATCTAGGAAATGGAAAGATGGTGGAACTTCTTTAAATCAGGTTAAAATCAATCATTGCAAATTGTTGTTTCAGGATTACAACTTGAATCTACTTTGAAATTTAGGATTTTTAAAACATAAATCACAATTTTTAGTATTGAAATGAGTGTGCATTTCGGGGATGACCAGAAATTGGATTTTGGGTTTTTCTGGTGATGGCAGCATCTCTAATGGTTGGGGCTTCGACTGGAGGAGGTCGGGGTGTAGGAGAGCTCAGGAAAAATGTCTGGAGGATGGATAGCTCGTCGTGGCGGCAACGGTGGGTCAATCTAGGTTTTAACCCTAGTTTTTGTCTCGGTCGAAAAAGGGATCACTGCGGCATCTCTGGTGATTCAAGTTGCATGAGGCTTTAGGAAATGGTGGCGTGGATGATTGGTAGGAAGTGGCCAGAGTCACTCGACCTCTGGCGATCGGAATAGTTTGGTCGAAGGGTTTTGCCGGAGGTTGTTTTGGTTCCAGTTCATCTGGGATGCTCGATTTTGGATCGAGGCTTGTGACGGTGGTTTGGTGGTCGGGATGGGTTGCAGCGACAATAGGTGATGTGCCAGAGGGTGCGTCGATGGCCAGAGGTGGCTCTGACGTCGGTGCATGTGCACATGGGGGGTCGTGTCTGTTGTTTTGGTTTGTAAGCCTGGTCTACTCAAAGATGCCCTCGGGTATTTGGGAAGGAAGACTCGAGTTAAAACTCGAGTAGTTCGTGAGTGTAGGCTTATTTTAGATTTTCTTAAACTAATCTAAGTTTTAAAAAAATGAAAGAAGTTGAAGAAAACTCGAGTCAGGACTCGAGCAAGGTTCGGGTAGCAATGTGCTGTGTAGTTTTAAAAGGATTTTAAAACAAGGTTTTTCAAATTTAAAAAAAATAAGTTTAGTTTAAAACTTTCTTATATAAATTACTTTATATGTAATAAATGTTTTCTTTAACATTATGTTAAGAAGTTTTGAAATTTGTTTAAATTAAATTTTGTTAAGTAAAATTTAAAGTTATTTTAAAAACTTGAGTTAAAATGAAAATTTTAAAGTCTTTATAAAAGCAAGTTTTTAAATTTAAATTGAAACTAGTTTTTAAAACTATTATTAGATAAATGTTTTAAGTTATTTTAAGAAAGTTATGTTTTGATAACTTTAATTTATAAAGTTAAATGATTATTTTATTTTAAAACTTAATTAATTATTTAATTAAGTAAAGTTAATTATAAAGATAAATAGTGTAAATATGTTAATGGTAATTAAGGCATTTGTATGATAATGTTTTATCTTAAGATAATTAAGGTCTATGTCTTGATATTAATTTAACTAATTAAAGGAAATTAAGTATAATTAATTAATTTAATTAATTATAAAGGATTAATAAAGAAATTAATTAAGAGTAATTAATTGATTTAATTTATAAATAATTAAGGATCAAAAGTTAATTTATTTAAAGGTTATTTAATTTGTAATTAAAGATCATTAATTAGATAACTAAAGATTTTTAATTAATGATTAGAGATTAATTAACTAGTAATTAGTGATTACTTAATTAAAGTAATTAAAGATTAACTAACTAGAAATTAGGAAGTACTTAATTTGTAATTAAGTTTTATTAATTAATAATTAGGTTTTATTAATTAATAATTAAAAGATAATTAATCTATAATTGAAGATTAATTAAAGATGGGTTAACTCTTAATTAAGGATGGGTTAACAGTTAATTAAGGATTAATCAACAGTGGTTAAGGAGTAATTAGTTTGTAACTAAGGTTGTTATAATTATTAAGGTTTATTAATTAATTAGTTAATTAATGATTAATTAATTGATTATAATAGTAATCATGAATTAATTAATTTATATTGAGAATATTAATTAATAATTAAAGTTTATTAATTAATAGTTAAAGGATAATTAATCTATGATTAGAGATTAATTAATTTATTGATAAGGTAATTAAGGAGTGATTAATTAATTAAATGGTTTATAATTAATTAATGGTTGATTAAGCAGGATTCGATGATTAATTCTTAAGTAATTAATTTAATTTAAGTTAATTAAATTAACTATGATATAGATTGATAATTCCTGTTTATGGATGATTGTTTATGTAGAATGTCTGAACTGGATGATATCTATTGGATGATATTCAGTGATATTCTGTGATGTGGTATTGCATATATCTGTGATAAATGTGTGATATTTATCTATGTTAATGCTATGTGAATACAATGTTTTGGAATTGAATTAAATTGTTTAACTTTAAACAACTTCACCTTTAAGATACGTTTAGATTTCGATGAGACCGGGATCATGTATCAAATTTGATTATCCGAAAACCACATCGATCCAAGTTAAACGATACGTCGTGACATCTCAAAGTGAGATCGAGATGGAGTTTTAGAGTGCAAGGGTTATTGTCGTTAACTCCGAGGGTGATTCCAAAATGAGTGTAACAAGATAATGCCTTCGGTTTCGTTAGAACCCGGAACGAACTTGTATGGATTGAATGCTTTCAGAACATCGTCGGGTGGATGATGAGCATTCTAAGATAGATGTGTTCTATAAAGGTAATCGTAGCCTCAAGCCTCGTCAACCGGGAATGGCTAAAACAGGGGAGCTGCGGCAAGGCTAAGTGAGTCATGCTCAAGTAGGATAAGATCTTCCCCTGTCTAGGGACCTTTTTATTCGGCTGTGTGGCGGTTGCTAACTACAACCGCGAGGTTGTCTTATTCGGGACTGTCCAGTAAGGGATGGTTCTGGCTTTGTGTTGCAGGGGATTGGGAGGGATCCTCGGTACGTTGATCTAGGCCACGTACTGTGACAGGCGGTACCCCAGTAGCCCTGCCATTGTATGAAAATCCAATCTCCAATAAGTGATCTCGGACTTGATTGTATAACCAACTTTGTGGCTAGTATGCTAGAATTTAATTAGTGTAAAAATTTCAGCTATGTGAATATTTATTTGAAAACCCTAGACCCTATTATAATATATAACCAGATTTCCTATCAATTGTTTTGGTTATAGTAAGGGAAAAACTTGTCCGTATTTATTGGCGGAGAGTCTTACGAGATACCTTTTGTTTCAAAGGTTTTTCAAAGTTAAGCATCTTTAACCCATTTACTCACACCAGACCCATGTCTGACCCGGAGTTTATTTCTCTTTTTCTCAAACTCTTGGGTACTTAAATTTTTATGAGTATCCAAGTGATCAGGTTTTGGCTTTACGAATTTGGATAGCTTGGAGCAGGAGTCCAGACGTAGCTATAACTATCTTTTTCCGTTGTGTAGTGTTTTGTCTGTTGTACTTTGGAAGTAATGGTTAGACAGACCTTTATAACTGTCTAATGTTGTAATGTTGTGTAATTTGTGTAACTTTGATGTAAATGTCTATGTAATATCTATGTGATATATTATATATTATTCTGTTTCCACTGTGAGATTCTGATATTGTTGAGTTCTTTCTTCTATCTTTTCAATTTCTACCTCTTTCTTTCTTATTGATGATGCATCTTTCTGTGGAATGAAAGACGGGTCGTCATATTTGGTATCAGAGCATAGGTTGAGATAATACATAGGCTCTGGAGTAGTGTCTATCTTGGGAGCGTGTATCTGTAATTTTTCTATATAATTATATACCTATCTAAATTTTTTGGGTATCTGTTCGGGTTTCCAACATGATTTCTAGATAAGTTTCATCATTCTCTTTGTTTGGTTGCCCGTCCTATCTGTGTATCTAATCCTATAGGCAGAGTAACCAAGTTAGATAAGATCTATAGAGGCTTAAGGCTTTCTTATCTCCTCCATAATTTTTATGGTGACCCTTTTGTATTGGATTTCAAAGGGATTAATCTTATTCTGAGTTTGGATTGATTGGATAAGTATAAGTCTATTTTGATGTGTGAAGCAAGGATTGTATCTTTAGTTGGAAAAAAATCACAAAAGTGACTTGCGATGATGCCGGAGTTCTTTGAGCAATATTTTGCATGGAGTCGAGGCATCTCCAGAAGGCGTAGAACATCGAAGGGGTCAGAAATTTTCCCGGATGTTTCCAAGGAAGTGAATAGTTGTCCTCATCATAGAGATTTGGATCGTCTTAGTCCCAGGAGCTGTACCTATTGTTCAGCTCAGTAGAAGGATGGCGCTGAAGGAGAGAGAAGAGTTGAAGAAGCAGGCCCAAGATTTCTTCAAGGAAGATTTTGATCCGGCCTAGTTTTTCTAGTAGGGGTTCAGCTGTTGTTTTTGTGACCAAGTCGGATGAGTCTTTTGAGATTCTGGGTGGATTTGATGAACCAAGTTTTCGGGATATGTTGGATAAGTTTGTTCTTGTTTTCATCTATGATTTTCTAGTCTACTCCAAGTATGAAGAGGAGCTCAAGCGGCATTTGGGGATTGTGTTAGAGACTTTGAGGAGGCATATTGATTCTGGTGAAGGTATTTCAGTAGATCCAGCCATGGTAGCTACTATTCAAGAGTGGAAGCAACCGCAGTTTTCTGGATTTGGCAGGGTTTTACAGGAAGTTTATCAAGGATATTTCTTAGATTTCTTCACACTAAACCAAGTTGACGTGGAAAGGAGCAAAGTTTAAGTGGACCCGCAAGTGTGGAGAGGCTTTCTTAGATTTGAAGGCAAGGCGGACCAGTGCGCCTGTTCTAGCTATTCTGATGGCAAGAGTAAATTTGAGGTATACACGGACGTTTGTGTGTGCTAGAAGTGGATAGATTGAGTCAAGAATGGTCAGTGTTTCAGTTTTGATTAATGGCCAAGGAACATTGAGGATCATTGGAAGGATTTTGTGTTTCGAATTTCTGAGATTTGAAGCAAGAAGTTCTGTCAGAGAGGCATCTCTCCAGGCTGAATGTCCACCTAGGGTTTTCAGAAATGTATATGGATATAAAGAGAGTCTTCTGTTGGCCGAGCATAAAGAAGGATGTAGCTTCTTTCTCAAAGGATGTGCGATCTGTCAGCAGGTGAAGGTGATCAGCAGAAGACCGCCAGTTTATTGCAGCCTTTGGAAGTTCCAAAGTGGAAGTGAGAAATGATTTCTTTGGATTTCATCGACAGTTTGCCAAAAACCAAAAAGGGAAATGAAGGAGTATGGGTGATTATAGACTGGTTAACTAAGAGCACCCATCTTATTCCAGTTAAGGCAACCCGTACTGCGGCATCTTTGGCTGAGTTTTTCTTGAAGGAGATTGTTTGACTACATGGTGTTCCTGTCAGCATTGTCGACAACCATGATCTGATCTTCATCAATAAGTTTTGGGAGGCTTTGCGATCAGCTTTTGGGTACGAGTTTGAGTTTGAACTATAGCCTCTCATTCCCAGTCGAACTGGAAGGCTTTAAAGAATTCTTGAGGTTATGCTGAGGGATGTATTTTGAATTTTAGTGGATCTTGGAAAGATCATCTTCTTTTAGTGGAATTCTTAATTATCAGGCGAGTATCTAGATGACACTCTATAAATCCTTGTTTGGAGGACCTTGTAGATTTCCATTATGTTGGGCAGAGTCAGGAGATCGTCTTGTTCTTGGTCCAGTTTTGATCCGTGAGGCATCTGCGAAGGTGGAGCTTATCAAGAAGAGATTGAGGCAGAGCAGGATCGCCAGAAGAATATGTGGACAAGAGAAAAGGACAATTCGAATTTAGTCTTTGTCAAAGTTTCCCCGATTAAAGGAGTTATCAGATTTGGAAAGACGGGAAAACTTGCTCCAAGGTATATTGCTCTATTTCGAGTGCTTGAGAGGATGGGTATTGTGGTCTACAAGATGTAATTTCTAGTTCGGATGGCTGGAATTCGCAATGTTTTCACGTATCTCATCTGAGGAAATACGTGAACGATCCATCTTATTTGGGATCTGTAGTTCAGATGGATCTGATAATTGAGCTAGTTTTAAGTGTGGTCTAATATTTGGTTTAGATTTATGGATCGGAGTGAGAGGAAGCTCTGGATCATAGTGGTATAGCTAGTTAAGGTTCTGTGGAGCTAGAATTTCAGATTTTGTCTTGGGAAATTCTGAGTAGTTTAGGAAGGCTATCCGGATTTGCGTCCGGATAACTAGTGCTTGTTTGTTTGAATGAATTGTTTGTTTTAATAAACTATTTGTTTGGATGAATTGTTGTTTGGTTGATAGTGCATGGCTGATAGGTATGCTTGAATGGTTAAAATGAAATAATTTTTTTTGGATTATCTTTGTTTTAAATTTCGAGACGAAATTCTTTTAAGGGGGGAGGAATGTGATATCCCGAAATATCAAGGAATTTAAAATGTGATAATCAACTTATTAAATTATTTAAAATTGGTAAAATTATTATTTCAAACAATATAATGTGAAGATTTTAAATATAGTTATAAATAGACTTTTAAATGGAATAATTATTTACAAATTTAATTGGTGTTGTTTTATAAATAGATTTTAAATAGACCTATTATTTTCAATAATTGTTGTTTAAATGTATATGTATATATATTTATTTAAGTTGACTTTAAAGGTAGAATTTAATATTTCCAAATTTAATAATGTGTTTGTTTAAATTAATATATATATGTTTAAGTTGATTTTAAATTGGATTTTTTTAAATTGAATTTGAATTTGAAATTTGGATTTAAATTTGAATTTTAAAAGATAAATATATCTTAAAAATATTTTGGATTTAAAAATATATGAATAAAGTTTTTATTTAAAATAAGATTTGTTTTCCTTAAAATAATTTATTTTTATAAATTAATATAGTGTTTATTAAATAGTAAAATAAATATAAAAGTTTAATATTAACATTTAAAAATGGACTAAATATATCATATATGATTTTATTTAGAATCTAATTGGTTTTTTTTGTTTTTTATTGGTTTTATTTATATAAAATTAAGAAAGCACTTATTAATTTATAAAGGTATTTATTAAGTAGGAAAAATAAATATAAAAGCTTTTAAAATCATTTAAAAATAATATAAAAATATATAATTATAAGCGTTGGCTTCTTAATCATGTTAAATACATGTGTAGTTTAATTAGAGATGAAATTTGACACATGTAAACAAATCGAACAGGTGTCCTTCTTTTTATTTTCTTTTTCTTTAATTTTAAAAATCATAATAAACACTACATAAACATTCACCTTCTTCTTTCTTTTTTTTCTTCTTATCTTCTCATTTTCTAAGCAAGAAACTTAAACATGTTCAACTATCTACAAACCAGAAAATTAATGGCCAGACCTATAAAACCATTTTTTCCAAAACCCTATAACCCTTTTTTTTTTTGGCAAGGCCAGCCGGTTTTATAGTGGACCGTCCACTTTTTATTACGAACGTAATAAAAATTGAAGTACAGGAGCAAGGTATAAGCACCTTAACTACTAAAGGAAATAGAAAATACAGCACAGGTACATGACAGCAATGTCACGATAACTAAAATAACATATAAACCTAGCACTCCTCCTTGGAGGGAGAATCACCAACAACTGAAGTCACCAAAGAAGAGCTCAAAGGGGCAGACCCAGAAAGACCAGCAAAAGGGCGGAAACGGAGAGCAAGACTAGGGTCATAATCCACATCATCAGAACAGTAGATAAACGATCGATCCCAGGAAGGGTCAGCAAGCATGATAGAATTAGAAGTTGCATCCAAACCGTCCATATCAAGAACTATAGAATCACCAGATTGTTTGTAGCGTAGACATCGAAGATCTAGTTGATTATCAGAAACAAACCGAAAGAAGGATTCATTTTCCGGGTTATACCTCATATCAGAAATGGGATCAATCCAACACCCTTCAGCCTCTCAAACCTGAAAATATTTTTCAAGCTCAAAGTTCAAAACTATTTTCAAAACCAGAAAATCCACAAGATCAAAACCTGAAAACATCTCCTCTAAAACAAATCAAACCTAAGATTATCAAAACAAACTCAAGATAAAATCATATCCTGTAACCTCCTCAAAGCATATTCAAAGCCCGTAACATCTTCAAATGCAACCTGGAATCAAAGTCTGGATCATCTCATCATCGTGTTCCAGTTCAACTGAGCATTTCAGTTCATTTGACAAAGCATTCCAGTTTTAAAGAAATCAAGCAATAAAAAGTTTTCAGAGATTAAAACAACAATAGTATTCAAGTTTTCAAATCCAGTTTTCAAGCTTCTACTTTTTAAAATGGTGAGTAAACATTTTAATTAAAAAGTTAAGTAGGTAAATGATTGTTGCTTGTGAAATTTCTGTGATGATGATGCTCTACATGTGTATATATATAAGTGTAGTATCTGTATTTATATGATTGTGTTCGGATGTGCATGTCAGAGTTATATTGTTCTTCCCTATTCTTGTTACAGGATTTTTAAGTTTAGACCAAAAATTCTTTTTCTCTTCCTCCGATTTCCTATAGGGTTTAGTTTTCAAACAATCGATGTTTGTTTAGACATAAATTTAATTTTAAAAATGAATTTAAGTAAAAATATTTAGAAGTTTATCTGGGAAATGGAAAGACAGTGGAAATTCTTTAAATCATGTTAAAATCGATCATTGCAAATTGCTATTTCAGGATTACAACTTGAATCTAGTTTGAAATGTAGGATTTTTAAAACAAAATCATAATTTTTAGTATTGAAATGAGTGTGCATTTCGGGGATGACCAGAAATTGGATTTTTGGGTTTTTCTGGTGACGGTAGGATCTCTAGTGGTCGGGGCTTCAACTGGAGGAGGTCGGGGTATAGGAGAGCTCGAAAAAAATTTCTAGAGGATGGATAGCTCGTCGTGGCGGCGGCAGTGAGTCAATCTAGGTTTTAACCCTAGTTTTTTTCTCAGTCGAAAAGGGGATCACCGCCGCATCTCTGGTGATTCGAGTTGCATGAGGCTTTGGGAAATGGTGGCATGGATGATCGGCAGAAAGTGGCCAGAGTCGCTCGACCTTGGTGGTCGGAATAGTTTGGTCGAAGGGTTTTGCTGGAGGTTGTTTTGGTTCCAGTTCATATGGGATGCTCGATTTTGGATCGAGGCTTGTGATGGTGGTTTGGCGGTCGGGATGGGTTGCAATGACAATGGGTGGTGTGCCGGAGGGTGCGTTGATGGTCGGTGGTGGCTCTGACGTCGGTGCATGTGCAAGGGGGGTCATGTCTGTTGTTTTGGTTTGTGAGCCTGGTCGACTCGAAGATGCCCTCGGGTATTTGGGAAGGAAGACTCGAGTTAAAACTCGAGTAGTTCGTGAGTTTAGGCTTGTTTCAGATTTTCTTAAACTAATCTAAGTTTTTAAAAAAAATGAAAGAAGTTGAAGAAAACTCGAGTCAGGACTCGAGCAAGGTTCGGGTAGAACCCGAAGCAATGTGCTGTGCAGTTTTAAAAAGATTTTAAAACAAGGTTTTCGAAATTTTAAAAAAATAAGTTTAGTTTAAAACTTTCTTATATAAATTACTTTATATATAATAAATGTTTTCTTTAACATTTTATTAAGAAGTATTGAAATTTGTTTAAATTAAATTTTGTTAAGTAAAGTTTGAAGTTATTTGAAAACTTGAGTTACAAATGAAATTTTAAAACTTTTTATAAAAGCAAGTTTTTAAATTTAAATTGAACTAGTTTTTAAAACTATTAGTAGATAAATGTTTTAAGTTATTTTAAGAAAGTTATGTTTTTGATAACTTTAATTTATAAAGTTAAATGATTATTTTATTTTAAAACTTAATTAATGATTTAATTAAGTAAAGTTAATTATAAAGATAAATGGTATAAATATGTTAATGGTAATTAAGGCATTTATAAGATAATGTTTTACCTTAAGATAATTAAGATTTAATGTCTTGATTTTAATTAAATTAATTAAAGGAAATTAAGTACAATTAATTAATTTAATTAATTATAAAGTATTAATTAAGAAATTAATTAAGAGTAATTAATTGATTTAATTAATAATTAAATAATGATCAAAAGTTAATTAATTTAAAGGTTATTTAATTTGTAGTTAAAGATCATTAATTAGATAACTAAAGATTTTTAATTAATGATTATAGATTAATTAACTGGTAATTAGTGATTAGTTAATTAAAGTAATTAAGGATTAATTAACTAGAAATTAAGAAGTACTTAATTTGTAATTAAGTTTTATTAATTAATAATTAGGTTTTATTAATTAATAATTAAAGGATAATTAATCTGTAAGTGAAGATTAATTAAAGACGGTTTAATTGTTAATTAAGGATGGGTTAACAGTTAATTAAGGATTAATTAACTGGTGATTAAGGAGTAATTAATTTGTAATTGAGGTTGTTAATTAATAATTAAGGTTTATTAATTAATAATTAAGAGATAATTAATTACTTAATTAATAATTAATTAATTGATTATAAAAGTGATCATGAATATATTAATTTGTATTGAGGAATATTAATTAATAATTGAAGTTTATTAATTAATATTTAAAGGATAATTAATTTATGATTAGAGATTAATTAATTGATTGACAAGGTAACCAAGGAGTGATTAATTGATTGAATGGTTTATAATTAATTAATGGTTGATTAAGCAGGATTCAGTGATTAATTCTTAAGTAATTAATTTAATTTAAGTTAATTAAATTAATTATGACATGGATTAATAATTCATGTTTACGGATGATTGTTTATGTAGAATGTCTGAATTGGATGATATCTATTGGATGATATTCTGTGATATTCTATGATGTGATATTGGATATACTGTGATAAATGTGTGATATTTATCTATGTTAATGTTGTATGAATTCAATGTTTTGGAGTTGAATTAAATTGTTTAACTTTAAACAACTTGAACTTTAAGATACGTTTGGATTTCGATGAGACCAGGATCGCATATCAAATTTGATTATACGAAAACGACATCGATCCAAGTTAAACGATAGGTCATGACATCTTAAAGTGAAGATCGAGATGGAGTTTTAGAGTGCAAGAGTTATTGTCGTTAACTCTTAGGGTGATTCCAAAATGAGTGTAACGAGATAATGCCTTCGGTTTCGTTCGAACCCGAAACGAACTTGTATGGATTGAATGCTTTCAGAACATCGTTAGGTGGACGATGAGCATTCTAAGATAGATATGTTCTATAAAGGTAATCATAGCCTCAAGCCTCATCAATCGGGAATGGCTAAAACTGGGAAGGTGCAGCAAGGCTAAGTGATTCACGCTCAAGTAGGATAAGATCTTCCACTGTTTAGAGTCCCTTTTTATTTGATTGTGTGGCGGTTGCTAGCTACAACCGTGGGGTTATCTTATTCGGGACTGTCCAGTAAGGGATGGTTCCGGCTTTTGTGTTGCAGGGGATCGGAAGGGATCCTCGGTACATTGATCTACTCCATGTACTATGACGAGCAGTACCCCAGTAGCCCTTCCATTGTATGGAAATCCAATCTCCAATAAGTGATCTCGGACTTGATTGTATAACCACTTTGTGGCTAGTATGCTGGAATTTAATTAATGTAATAATTTCGGCTATGTGAATATTTATTTGAAAACCCTAGACCCTATTATAATATATAACCAGATTTCCTATCAAATGTTTTGGTTATCGTAAGGGAAAAACTTGTCTGTATTTATTGGCGGAGAGTCTTACGAGATACCTTTTGTTTCAAAGGTTTTTCAAAGTTAAGCAACTTTAACCCGTTTACTCACATCAGACCTATGTCTGACCCGGAGTTTATTTCTACTTAAACTCTTGGGTACTCAAATTTTTATGAGTAGCCAAGTGATCAGGTTGTTGTGAGAAATGCGGATTACGTATCTTAAGGCTAGGATTAACACTAGAGGGGGGTGAATAGTGTTATAAAGAATTACCAAATCTTTTCAAGTTTATGTTAATTTGAACACAGATGTGTGCAATATACAGATATAGATATGATCACAGAAACAAACACAGATGCAGAAATAAAATAAAAAGCAGTAAAGGAAAGAACACACCGAATTTTATATTGGTTCGGAGTTACCCTACATCCAGTCCCACAACACAAGTACGGATTTCCTTTGAAAAGCAATCTTTACAATTACACCCTCGATTTCAAGGCTACTAGGTACACCCTCCAGAATCACAATCCTCTAGGTAGAGATACTTGATTTTCCAGGCTACAAGTTCACCCACTTGATTTTGCGGGCAACAAGTTCGCCCAATTGATTTCCCAAGGCTACAATCACACCTTATCTCGCTTCATTGATTTTCAAGGCTACAATCACACCTTTTATCACTAAGTTGATTACAAAAAGCCTATAACTCTGAATAGCACTGAGGATCATGTTGAGATAGTGATAGAGAATCAAACTACGAATGATCGAGTTCGATTCAATGTAGATTTCGGTAGAGTAATGACAAGAATTTTTATTAAGAAAAGTGGAAGAAGAAGAGGAGTGAAAAACCAGAAAATCTGATATAAAATTCGTTGAAATTGACCCCTATTTATAGAAGAACAACAGTCATGTCCATTCGTGAAGAGTTATGGCGAATAGACACTTCTTTTGAATTTGAAATTTTGAACTCAATTGACACCATGTCGACATGGTCACCATGAGTATGTCGACATCCCGAAGTATTTTTTGATGATTTTATTTTCTTTGAAAATAACCTTTATCTTATATTAAAACTATTTTAAACTGTTGATAGAGTACTTTCAACTACGATAACCAAAACATTTAAACTATTGATAGTCTTCATATTAAAACTATTTTCCTCAATAAACCTTTATCTTATATTAAAACTATTAAAACCTTTATCTCTATCCCCGTTTGGGTTTATTTTTCGCATATTCCGTCTGCGCTTCAGCCTCTGATTGGGTTGAATTGGCTAGCCTGTAATGTTGGTAAATTGAAATGCTTTGATACTAATACGGTAGCATGCGATAAATTGATGTTCGCTAAGGCTCTTATTGAGATTTCTCCCTCAAAGCCTCTCCCTGCTTCTATTCCTGTTCAGCTTGCTGTCGGGCATGTAGCGGTCGTCCGTGTATGTTATGGTTGGGTTCCAGATATTTGCACCACCTGTCACTCTTTTGGTCATCTTGCTATATCCTGCCAGCATTCTGTGGCATCCACGGCAACTACTAAGATCCCTCTGCCTCGTCCTCCGATTCGGAAATGGCTGCCTAAGGTCTCTACCTCTCAGAGTGCCCCTTCTCTTGCTGGTCCTCTATCAGTTCTGGGTCCTCCCACTGATTCTACTCCTGATCCTAGACCTGCCTCTCCTCCTGTTTCTGATATCCCTTGTGATACCTGTGCAGTTCCCTTTGATGCTCCAGTTTCTGCTCCCTCGCTTTTGCCTGTTGTTTGGGATGAGTTCGAGAGGTGTTGGGTTGATCACAATTCCGATGTGAGATATAACCCGGTGGCTGACTCCTACTTCAGATTTGTTTTCGATGATCAAATGGATCTTAGATGTCTTTATTACAAACCGTCTGGTGATTCCTTAGTTCTTGATTTGGATGGATTGTATGTGAGTAAGAATTCTGCCATGTTTGCTGATACTACTTGGGATCGCTCTTTCATATACTCTTCTGATGCTATGAGTTACGATCCTTGTCTTGCTATCCATTTCCGCCCCTTTGCTGGTCTTTGTGGTATAGTTCATTTTGATTCTTCCTAGGTGTCCCTGGATGATGATGTTTCTTCCTCTTTCGAGGAAACTTAGTCTTGGGGATTTATTTAGTTACTGTGACATGTTTGTCACATACCTGTGCTGTATTTTTCATTTTTCTATGTAGTTAAGGTGCTTTTACCTTACTCCTGTACTTCAATTTTATTACGTTCGTAATAAACGTGGACGGTCCACTATAAAACCGGCTGGCCTTGCCAAAAAAATAAAAATGAATTTAGTAATTTATTTATGTAATGTGATTTTTTATTAATTTATGTTATATTTATTTATATGTTATTTATGTTTTATGTCTTTTATACGTTTACAAACTATTCTAGTTCAAGAGATATTTAAAAAGAAAGTTTATTTATAACTTTATATATATATATATATATATATATTTATATATTTATAACCATTTTAATTTAAGCACTATTAAAGAAAACAAAATAAAACTTTGATTAAATCTTATTTAAACTATCGCATTTTATAAAAAAATAAATAATTATCTTATATTTTGAAAATATGGTTAACCTTAAATTATCTTTTGAAAGATATTAGATTTAAAACAAAGCTTCAAATCACAATATATATTATAATTTGAAAATATATCTTCTTATTAAATTTTAACCAAAGCTTCCTATTATAATGTATATACATACATATATACATTATCATAGAATATATTAAATTTCAAAACAACTCCACATTATAACATATACATACATATATATTACAATTTGAAAATACATTTTTTATTTAAAAAAAAAAGATTCTCTATTCACAATATATATACCAAAGATATATATTATAAATATAATAAAATTTTATTAGCTTTGAAAGATAAATCTTATCAATTTTAAATTGTTCGAAAGATATTGATCAATATTGCCAGATTAAATATTTATTAACCTTTAAAAGATTAAATTTACCAATTTAAATTAAAATTATAAAGGAAAATTATCAAATCAATTTAATTATTAATACAGATTATTAAATTGATATTGCCTAAAATTCTGGGTCGTCACATTCCTCCCACTTAAAAGAATTTCGTCCCCGAAATTTAAAAGCAAAGATAATTTAATAACCCAGCAAAGATTTCAATTTCAAACAGCAAAACATACCTATCATCCAGTTACTAACAACCATAGCGATCAATCAAACAAACAAACCTAACTAATTATCCTGACACAAATCAGGATAGATCTTACTAACACTATCTAGAGTTTCCCAAGTATAAATCACGGGGAGACTCGCTCTACATAAGCTCAACTAACTACACCACCATAATCCAAAGCTCCTCTCTTCTCTAGATCCACCAATATGAACAAAATATCCAATCATACCCATGTCCAGCACATCTTCCAAATCTAACTGAACTGCTGACTCTACAACCAACGATGAATCATACACGTACTCCCTTAGAGATAAGTGAAATACAATGAATCCCAGCCATCCAAACTGGCAATTCAATCCTATAGACAAAAGAACTTATCCTATCAAGAACACAGATAAGAAATCCCAAATACCTCAAAACTAGCCATCCAATCTTACCCAATCATACTGTTCTCTTAACCCGAGAAACCTTAACAACAATGAAGTCTCCAACTTCGAATTCCAAATTCATCCATCTTATCCACATAACTCCTTCTGACGATCCTGCCTGCCCATCTTCTTCCTGATCAGCTCAACCTATGCTGATGCTTCCAGAAACAACTAGACCAAAGCAAACTAGTTTCTGGATCCTATTCATCAAAATGGTCTTCTAAGATCCATCGAAATCCAGAACACAAGCTCTACTTCCCAACTAATAGCAAACTGAACTTGCTTCCTTCCTCACACAACTGCTACCTCACTTCTGCTACACAACTCTGATTCTAAAATAGATGAGAATACTGTTGATGAACACGAGTACAAACTTATCCAATATATCCGGGAAACTTTTTTCATCAAATTCATAAAATCTTAGTGACCTATCTGACTCAGTCACACAACCTTACAGCAGAATCCAAATTTGAAAACTAGATCTGACCAATCCATTTCCAAAAATTCTTGAGCTGCTACACCAACTCTTCCCTCTCTATGAACCAAATCGATATGGAACTCAACTCTAGATGCAGACAAACTTCTGACTTCCTTGATGATATCTTGAAAAATCTTTGACTACTTCAGTAGCTCCTTACTTTCTCATGAGAAGCCACAATCTTAAACAAAAGATTGCCCAAGATGAACTTCCCAAACTAATCGCAAATCATTTTTGCGATCCTACCTAGTTCGGATTCCAAAGAAACTGTTCACTCTTTACCAATTAGAACAGCTTTAAGCTTTTCCAGACAAGGTTAACCCTTCAAGAAAACATTCACATCTGCCCGGACTACTGAAAGAGAACTACAAAGATTTCTGAACCATCGGAGAAACGGGTCCGCACTGCTGCTACCAAGCTCTATCTCTAGGATATTGCTAAGCCAAAAGACATTCTTGTCGGCACACAGAATACCTCTAAGCTGCACTGCTACCACAGTTAACCAAAGACTTCTAATCCAAAGGCTCCTCGAGCTCCAAAAGCCATTAACTAACTGCACACATGACTCCTCGAGATGGGCATACATCCTCTCAAGAAACTCGGGCTTCAAACTAAGCATCAACAACTTACTCTTCTTAAGGGGAAACAATGAGACCATGCAGTAGCGAAGCAACTTATAGACCTTAGTCTCATATTCCAAAACAGACAAAACTCCTTCCTATGGTTGCCAAGATACCATCACTTGCTTCTGCACATCCGACAGATCCAAACTCTAGCAAATCCGCTCACCCGAGCGCAATTCAAACTTACACTTCAAAGATGGGCTCCGAATCTTCTAAAAAGATTTCATTCAGAGATGAGAGAAATCCTTACACCAAGCTACAAAGCTTACTTGAGACGATATTAGGTCTACAGTCTCGACAGATACACATCCAACCTCAACATTCAAACTCCAACCATCGGTAGTTGTGTTACACACCACTACCCTATCTACCTTTATAACTCATATTGGAAAACCCGAACAGGTAAACCAACAAATTAGGTAGATAAATAAAGATATATATATATATATATATATACACAAGTACGCTCTCTCAAGAAAGATAGAAATCGCTCCAAAGCCTAGGTATTCACTCAACCTAGCGCTCTGATACCAACTATCACGACCCGTCTTTCTTAGTCTAGAAAGACGCATCATGAATTAAGAAAGAAAGGGATAGAAGAAGAAAAGATAGGAAAGAAGAAACTCAACAACAATAGATTCTCACAGCCGAACTAATGAAATATAATATATCACATAAAGTATTACATAGTATCATATACATCAGAGTACACAACTTATACATTTCATATTAGACAGTTATAAACATCTGTCTAACTATACAACTCAAGGTATCACAAAGATTTAGATATGACACAAACACAACGGAACCATTATATATCTACAAGCCTCCTGCTCCAAATCTCCTCCAGAATTCGTCAAGCTAACCTGAATCCCTCGACTACTCATACATAATATGAGTACCCAAGAGTTTAATAAAACAGAAAATAAACACTTGGGTCAGACATGGGTCTGGTGTGAGTAAACGGTTTGAAATTGTTTAACTTTGAAAACCTTTGAAAAGAAAGGTATCACGTAAGACTTCCCACACATAAACATGGAAAAGTTTTTACCTTACGCTAACCAAAACATTTGATAGGAAATCCAGTGATATTATAATAGTGTCTAGGGTTTTCAAGCAAGTAGAAAATAGCCGAAATTGTTACATTCATTAAATTCCAGCTACTAGCCACAAAAGTGGGTAATACAATCAAAACCGTAAAGGCACGTAGGAAGAATGGGTTTCCATCAATGGCAGGGCTACTGGGGTACCACCCGTCACGGTACGGGGCCTAGATCACCGTACCGAGGATTACTCCCAATCCCCTGCAACACATAGCCGGAACCATCGCTTACTGGACAATCCCGAAGAAGACCACCCCATGGTTGGTGCGACAAACCACACACACTAAGCCGAAATAGAAAGGGACCTATAGACAGGGGTAAATCTTGTCCTACTTGGGTGCTACCCACTTAACCTTGCTGCACCTCCCTTGTTTTAGCCATTCCCGGTTGATGAGGCTTAAGGCTGCGATTACCTTTAAAGAACACATCTATCTTATAATTCTCATCGTCCACCTGACGATGTTTTGAAAGCATTCAATCCATACAAGTTCGTTCCAAGTTCGAACGAAACCGAAGGCACTATCTCGTTACACTCATTTTGGAATCACCCTCAGAGTTAACGACCATAGCCCTTGCACTCTAAATCTCCATCTCGAATCTGAAAGTACTATTCCTGTTAACTCATTTTGGAATCACCCTCAGAGTTTTTAACGATGAATAGTTCTTACACCTCGAGTCTTCATCTTGAACTCCACTCGGATTCACGACCTAACGTTTAATTTGGATCGATGTGGTTTTAGGATATCCAAATCTGGAAACCCGATCCCGGTCTCACCGAAATTCAAACGCCATTGTAACGTCCAAATTGTTTAAAGGTTTAAACAATTAAACTTATATTCATAGTAACATAACAGATAAATGAATCACATTATCACAATAGATAATTCAAATTATCCAATCATCTTATAAGCAGCATATATCACATATCAGAGATATCACATCCAAATCATCCAACATCAATCATCTAATATTAATCATCCAATATTAATCAATCATCTATAAGCAGGTTTGATTCTCCCTTAATCAATTGGATTACCTTAATCCTGCTTACTAAACATTAATTAATTACAAATTAATTAATTAATCACCTCTTAATGATCTTTCTTAAGTAATCTCCCTTGATTAATCATCCTTTAATTACATTCAAGTAATTAGCCTTTAATTAATTACACAAATTAATTATCCTTAACCATATACAATAATTAACCTTTAATTACTTCACTAATTACATTAATTAATGATCCTCCATTTGCTTCCATTAATTAATTAACTATGATTAATTTGCATTAATCCTCAATTAATTACAATTAATTAATCATACTTTAATTAATCACTTTTATTAATCAGCCTTGATTAATTTCATTAATGATCCTTATTAATTAATTAACCCTTTAATTAATTAAATAATTAATTTGTAATTAACCATCTCATTAACTAGTCTTAATTAATCATAAACAGAAATTAACAAACTTGTAATTACTTATCTTAATTAATTAATTCCTTAATTAATTATATTAATCTTTGATTAATTACACTAATTAATTAATCTTTAATTACTTTATCACGTAATCATTAATTAATTACATTATTTAAAAATCCTTAATTAATTACTTCATTGATTAATCACATTTTTAATTAATTTCATTTAGTAATAAATCTTAAATTAATCACATTCATTAATAAATTAATCACATTAATTAATTAACCAAATTAACTAAGTAATTAAACCTTAATTACTTCCATAAGTAATTGTCCTCTAATTATTTTCATTATTTAATTACTCTCTTAATTAATTACCTCAACAAGTAATTAATCCCATCATTAATTACCCTTAATTCTTTAATTAATTAATTTCTCTTTAATTAATTAACTTTCAAATCAATTATATTAATTAATCCTTTAATTAATAACATCAAGTGATTATCCCTTAATCACTTCCACTCAAATTACTTCCATAAGTAATTTTCCACTAATTACTTCCATAAGTAATTTTTGTTTTCTTAATTACATTTAGTAATTATCAATTAATTACTTTACTAACTAATTAAACTAAATTAATCATAAGTGATTATCTTTAATTAATTAGTCTTATTAATTAACCTAAAATTAATTACATTAACTAATTAACTAATTAATCATCACTTAATCTCTAATTAATTCATTAACCATCCACTAATTACTTCATTAACTAATCATTCTTAATTACATTTAAGTAATTAAACTTTAATTTAATTTACTAATTAATTATCTTTAATTAGTGTCAATCTAGTTAATTAAGAATAAATTTTGCATTATACTCAAATTATTTACTTCATTAAACCAATTTAGAAATCAATTATATATTTGAAATATAATTTTACTTTAAAAAAATTCAAATCCTTAATTTTTAATATATTTAAAATCTTTGAAAATTGTTTTCAAACATGTTTAATTAAATTAAACAATTATTTATCTTTGAAATAATTATCATATCCTTTAAACTTATCTATTTAAAATATATTTGAAATCTAATTAAACATTACTTTATAATTACCTAGAATGTAACTTTATAACTTGAAACATTCTTATTCAAAACTTGTTTGAATTTCTTAAAAGCTTTGATCTAATATATTAAATTGAAAACACTTTTAGAGTTAAAATTCAAAATTAATTTAGTTAATTACTTCTAAAGTCAACAACCTTGAACATTTTAAAATTGAAAATATATTCAATTAAACACTCTTGAAAACTTGATTTCCTTATTCAAAATTTTGCCATTAAATTTTGAAACATTTGTAAACTCAAGCTCTTATTTTAAAATCACCTAAAACCAGATTATCACTTGCATAACTCGAGTTCGAACACCAAAACATCACGAGCCTGCCCCAAGTCTTCCACCTACCTCAAAAAGCTTCGAGTCATATGCGAGAAAAATCGAGGAAAACCCTGAGCCCACATCTTCGTTCCCAAACCAGAACTTCACCTGACACATAACGTGCACGTGCACTTGCACGGCCACCCAACGCTGCTCGACCATCCTCCAACCTACGACCACGTCACCAACGACTTCAATGACCCAACGAAAACAACCAGCAAACTAATACAACTGCGAATCGAAATTTCGATCCTCGTTTGAAATCTCGAGCAAAGTTCGACCCACCAAAACTCTCGCCACCGATGATGCCGTCAACTGAAAACGCCAGTATTCCTTCTAGAGCACCCACGCATCACCACACCACCATCCTTCAACTCGCGATCGCACCCGGTCAAGTCACGATGACGAAAAAACCCACTGAATGACGACGTCCAATACCAGGGTATTAAACCCTACTTCGAACGATTCTGGTCATCTCGGCCATAGGAAAAATTCGAGGCTATTTTTCCCTTCATCATCGATACTCCAGCTAGCTTCGACCAAGAATTCGGCCCCAACCACCGTGTTGACCATCGGCAATCCATCAAATTTCCAAAAATGTTCATCTCAAAATTTCTAATCGAATATCAAATTGAAAATTATGAAATGTATGTTAAAATTCATGATTTCCCATTACTAATTCACTCATGCAATCCAAACTTAAAATTGAATTTATTGATTTTTGAACCAAATGTATATATTACTGTTAGTTATAAAATTTCGAGACAAATATTAATTATAAATTACAGGGATTATTTTTTATAATGATGTTACACAAATTCAATCATCTTTCATTTGCCAATCAAGACTTAATATTGATTGTATGTTGAGATTTTGAATTTATTGAGTGATCCAAACCTGTAAACAACATAGAGCATACTTATACATATAAATACAGTTACTATACAAGCATATCATCTTTATATACATACATGCAATCATCTACACAAAACATTTGCAACTAAACTACTGCATAAATCATCACAAATATCTATGTTTAATCACAGGTTCAAATCTGTTTTTTTTAAACTTACTCACCTGAATTTTAAACAGAGGAACAGGTTTTAAAACCTGTTTTTAAACTCAAGTGTTTACTCACCTATTTTGAAGAATAGAGAACTCTGGAACTTGCATTTTGAATTGGTCTTTAATTTTTTTTTTTTGGAAATCTTGTTGCTGAGTTGAATTTGTACTTTGCATGTTGAAGGCTGAAAACCAAGCTGTTGAATTTGGGATAGTTGCAGATTCAAATTTCAGGCTTAATTTTGCTTCAGGTTTTTGAAAAGATGAGGAGAGAAAGAAAGATTGAGAGAAAGAAGGTGTTTGAACTGAAAGTGAAAAAAATAGGTTTCTCTTCAAAATTACATTTATTTTATAAATTTTAAATTTCTAAATGAAAGAAAATGATGCCACTTGTCCATTTTGCCAAACATTTGTCATTTGCATGAATTTCTAAATTTACAAGTGTTAAAACAATGGATTATTAGGTCTAAACCCTTATTACAAAGAATAATTATGTTTTATTATTTACTAAAAATGAATTTAGTAATTTATTTATGTAATTTGATTTTATATTTATATGTTATATTTATTTATATGTTATTTATATTTTATGTCTTTTATATGTTTACAAACTACTCTAATTCAAGAGATATTTAAAAAGAAAGTTTATTCATAACTTTATATATATATATAACCATTTTAATTTAAGCACTTTTAAAGAAAACAAAATAAAACTTTGATTAAATCATATTTAAACTATCACATTTAAAAAAAATTATCTTATATTTTGAAAATATAGAATTAACCTTAAATTATCTTTTGAAAAATATTAAATTTAAAACAAAGCTTCAAATCACAATATATATTATAATTTGAAAATATATATTCTTATTAAATTTTAACTAAAGCTTCCTATTATAATGTATATACATACATATATACATTATCATAGAATATATTAAATTTCAAAACAACTCCACATTATAACATATACATACATATATATTACAATCTGAAAATACATCTTTTATTTAAAACAAAAGATTCTCTATTCACAATATATATATCAAAGATATATATTATAAATAGAATAAAATTTTATTAGCTTTGAAAGATAAATCTTATCAATTTTAAATTGTTAGAAAGATATTGATCAATATTGCCAGATTAAATATTTATTAACTTTTAAAAGATCAAATTTACCAATTTAAATTAAAATTATAAAGGAAAATTATCAAATCAATTTAATTATTAATACAGATTATTAAATTGATATTGCCTAAAATTCCAGGTCGTCACACAGACTCATGAAACAATCATGATTTGAATATTTCTAAACTAGTATTAAAAAATATAGCCATTTTGAAAAAATTTCAAAAATCAGATTATGAAACTTTGAAAACCTCGCTCTGATACCAATTGTGAGAAATGCAGATTACGGATCTTAAGGCTAGGATAAACACTAGAAGGGGATGAATAGTGTTTATAAAGAATTACTAAATCTTTTTGAGTTTATGTTAATTTAAACACAGATGTGTGCAATATACAGACACAGATATGATCACAGAAACAAAAACACATTTTCTCGCTAAGTTGATTACAAAAAGCCTATAACTTTGAATAGCACTGAAGATCTTGTTGAGATAGTGATAGAGAATCAAACTACGAATGATCGAGTTCGATTCAATGTAGATTTCAGCAGAGTAATGATAAGAATTTTTATTAAGAAAGGTGGAAGAAGAAGAGGAGGGAAAAACCAGAAAATCTGATATAAAATTCGTTGAAACTGACCCCTATTTATAGAAGAACAACAGTCATGTCCATTCGTGAAGAGTTATGGCGAATAGACACTTCTTTTGAATTTGAAATTTTGAACTCAACTGACACCATGTCGACATGGTCACCATGAGTATGCCGACATCCCAAAGCATTTTTCGATGATTTGATTTTCTTTGAACATAACCTTTATCTTATATTAAAACTACTTTAAAATTTATAAATATACTTGACTATAGTTAAAAGTCATAAGTAAATATAGAGAATAATATATATAGAATTTAACTATATTTAAATCTAAGTATAAATATTAAAAGTTAAATATATTATATTAAAAGATAGTTTAAAATCAGGAGTAATTTGACTTTGAAATTAAAGATGATTTTGAGGCTGAAATTATTTAAAATCAGGATAGATGTTTTTGATGCTTTCAAAAGGAAGGTTTTGAAATCATTTTGAAAACAAGATATATTTTTGAAAAATCATTTTGAATAAAAGGTTAGCGGATACAAAACAATGTTCCACTAGATTTTTCGTAGGTTCCATCCTACTTAGGGCTCCATCCCTTTAACAGGCTCGAAGTGGATTCCATTCCACGAATAAATTGGATTTTAAGATGCCAGTGCTTTTCTAGGAGTTTTAACAAAATTTTCTAATTAAAGAATAAATTATTTGAATTCTTGATCTCTTGACAATCTTGATACTCATGAGTCTTCAATCTTGATATCTTGAATCTCTATACTGTACAGTCTTCATTCTTGGTACCTGCATGGTTAAATCCTGCATATACAAAAATATCTAAACTTATAATGTTAGCATTTATATTTTATAATCTATTCTAAGGTTGTTGTCATCAAAACCATCATCTCATAGACTAACAGTTTTCGCTTTACGAATTTGAATAGCTTGGAGCAGGAGTCCAAACGTAGCTATATCTATCTGTTTCTGCTGTGTAGGATTCTCTCTGTTGTACTTTTGAATGTAATGGTTAGACATGCCTTTATAACTGTCTGATGTGGTAATGCTGTGTAATCTGTGTAACTCTGATGTAAATGTCTATGTAATATCTATGTGATATATTATATTTTTTCTGTTTCCGTTGTGAGATTCTGATATTGTTGAGTTCTTTCTTCTATCTTTTCTAGTTCTACCTCTTTCTTTCTTATTGATGATGCGTTTTTCTGTGGAATGAAAGGCGGGTCGTTACATCGCCCATTCCTGATATTTTAGCAAGGAGGTGTATATTGGTGATCACGACCTTGTGGCATGTACAGCGATACACTGTGCATGTCACAAGTTGTTCGTGTAAGATGAATTTAAAAAATGATGATGAGAAACCCAAATAACTAAGGCAAACAATATTTTAAAAACACACACTTCATTGTGCACTGTAAAATATTTTTTTTTCAATTTTAGTGCATCAATATTTATTTTGCATATAGTTCAGATGCTGGCTACAGGCTGGAACATAGTTTAAGATCAAATAAGAGTAATGAGTGAATATGTAATGAGGTGAAATATGTATGTAAAAATATAACGTGAAAATTGTGTTGTAATTGAAGTTGTATTGTAATTAAAAATGTGTAAATGTAGTGAGAGCTCAAATTTGTACTATTTGAATTTGTAATTAAATATTTGTTTGAATAAAATATTTTTTTAAATAGGAATTCCAAGTTATTTATTTTATTCAACAAATATTTATTTAATTATGTGGAAAAATAAATTAGTACAATAACAAATACATTTAAACGAATATACATATGTTTATTATCATCAAACAAAAATCATAGGCTATTGTATTCTACATAAAGTGTAGATGTCTCCTTCAGAACACCTTTTTAGTCAGATAGAGATATTTGAAACCTTATTACCCCCTTAAAACAACCTTTTGAAATAGATTGTTCAGTTAATACTTCTTCCTATTCTCCTTCAGAACACCTTTTTGATCAGATAGAGATATTTGAAACCTTATTACCCCCATAAAACAACCTTTTGAAATAGATTGTTCAGTTAATACTTCTTCCTGTTTAACCTTTTGACTCATTTGAAAGGATTGATTCCTTTTATTATACCTTTTTAGCCAAATAAGTCAAACTTCCTCCTTATTTGACTTTTGACTCAATTGAAACAAATTTATCCCTTCCTATTAAGCCTTCAAAACTAGTTTAATTAGTTTAGTTATCCTTTCAAATCCCTCTTTCAAAACAATTGAGGAAATTCAAGGGTTGGACCTTAGGATATGAATTAGATGGAATGGTTCCGACTTCATCGAAAGCTTGCCTTTCGATGGCTTAGGTTACAACTTATAGATCTATGGATACTGGCTGAGCTAAAGGCTTCAACTTACTCAAAAGGCAACCTTTCGATAACTTGAGGTTAGGAGCTAAGGCTCTAAGGATATTAATTGAGCTAACGGTTTTGACTCACTCAAAAGGTGACATATAGATCAAGTCGACATAAGCAGATCATAAACTGAATCCAATTAGAGTATCAAAATAAACGTATCCGAAAAGATCATAATCTTGCTTTCATTAAGTTAATGCTATACAAATTGATTAAGTCCCCAATCTAATTTCAAAACTAGGGTTTACAAATTTAAGAAATAATAAGAAAGAAGTGAATGAATTCGGATCCCCTAAACCAAACCCCTGGGGTCTTATTTATTGGCGCCAGTTGGCACCTTTCGAATAAGTCCTTTCGTCTTAGTCGAGTGGCGGCCCTAGAGACCTTTCGTTGTGTTCACATTAAGGCATTATTCTTCATTGCTTTCAAATGGACTTAAGTGCTCTCAACTTCATTGAAAGGGTTAGGTATGCTTCTCCACCTTTTGTTGCTATGTTGTTGTGAGTCAGAAAAGACATGAGCTTTCGATTTTGTCAATAGATAGATCTATGGGTCTTTGAAGGTGTTGTAATGTTGAAGGTTTTAAAACCGAAGGTAAATTTAGAAGACATACCGGCTGATTGATGCAAAACCCCTTCCTCTGGTATAGGAGATTGCCATATTGAACTTTAGCAAGCTTTTCTATCTTAGTTGTAAAAGATATCGACAAGTTCGAAAAGCTTAGTTACGCTTTCGAAGGGGTTTCTCTAACAAAACATCTTTCTATGTAATGTGAATGAATGAGAAACCTTTAATTTTGAAAGGTTTGGCGCACATGCGAGTGGTTGTAATTTACTGCTGTTTAACGACAAATTCTCCATTGATTTAGAAAATCACTGATAAATTTCAAATTAAATTTAACCGCAAGCAATGGCATACTATCGTAGTGAGTATGGGATTATCCATAGGGAATTTTTTATTTTAAATTTCCTATTCAATCAAATTATACCAAAGTTGAGAGTGAGTTAAACTAGAAAATGAGAAAATTAACAAAAGGAAAGTGATAAAAAATATATGAGAGTAGAAGACAACTTAGAGGTAATTTCTACTCTTTAGATCACATAAATCAACAAAATGAAGTTATGATCTCTCTTTTGGTTATTAGTGAGATTAGTTGATGTGCTTATCATAAGTATGGTATATTTGTGCTATTAATTAGCCCAATATAAACTATCAAAATATAACACAAGCACTAGTACACATTTAATTCTCATGAAATATAACAACAAAGTTGAAATCAAAATCTATTTTAAGCATGGCCTATTAACTATTGTTTACAAATATACGCCATCAAATTTTAATTTCAACATTCACTTTTTTGCCATAATCATATTTAGATGAAGAGGTAATTTGTGTTATATTTATATAAGCATAGCCTATTTGGTATCAAAAATATAGATTATCAAATTTAAAGCTAAACAAAGACATTAAACCACTTTAAATGTTTCCATTAAGCACTAAAAGAGAAAACAAACATCAAAATGTTGCATCTACATACTAGAGAGCTTCATTACCCCTAAATTGAAGGGATTAGGCTTTCATTTTTCTTATCAAATCAAAAAATGTAGCTTCCAACATGAAATAAAAATAAGAGGAAAATGAGAGTTAAATGAAAGAAAAACTAATCTACTTGCATGAAAAGTAAACTAAGCTACTAACAAAATAAGAAAGAGAACATGTAAGTGTAAAAGAACATTAACTGACATTGCATAAAAAGAAAAGTTACATGAAATAAAAAATGGCTAAGTTGCCATGAAAAAGAAAAGAGAAGAGCTTTGTTTAACTTTTTCCTAAACTAAGGAGGCGAAGAATAAGAGAGCCTAAGAGAAGAGAGGTTACATAAAGCATAAGGGGTATTGATACATGTATGAAACCCTAATCCATTTTTTGTGGAATGCCCAAAATACCCTCTTAGGAAGTGTGGAAGCCAAGTAATCATTAACATCAAATAATCATCATTTAAGTGTGCATAAAGCTTTAAACTCTATTAGTATGTGATTAGCCTCTAATTTGTACATTAAGATAGGTGGGTAGGGGGTCTTTCATTATCCATGACTTTGAATTATTTCTATCTTCATTCCTTTGTATTCGCTCTTGTGCATGCATATATCTTCATGAAACCACCTGTATATAAAGCCAGATTCCTACAAAATTATATAGAAATTTTCAATTAATTTTTCTCAAATTAATATATGCACAAAAATGATCATTTTTTCCCTGGATGAAGATGAATATATGACGATTTGAAAATAATTTGAATTTTGGTTTAAACATATTAAAACACCCAATATTATCATTTATTTAATTTAATGCGATAAAATATGAAAGTAAAAATATGCACATTTATGTATGAGATGGTGCGATTATCAAACGTATGAATGGTGCGATTAAATATGAAAGAACCGTTTGAATGGTGCGATTATCAAACGTATGAGTTGGCTGCAATCTGTTGGTTTAATTACAATCGCTGTGCATTAATTATAATGGTATTTGGGCTATTATGGGCCTAAATCCTATTTTAATTATTGCATATATGCTTTTTTGTATTCTTGTACATGTATAGATCCTCGTTTATGAACCATATGTTTGTAATTTCTAATATTTTATTCTGATCTGGTAGAGTCCAGTATAAAAAATCGTTTACCTCTAAAAAAAATATATGCACATTTACGTGCACATCAGCTGCTTTCAAAAGGTGTTCCTTTACTTATTCGAAACATCTTCATGCAGGCGGAAGCATCTATTTCGAAAGGAAGCACTAAAAGCGAAAGTTTCTTTCACCGCCTTTCGACACACTTCGAAAGCTTATAGCACACTTAATCTTTGTTGTAGTATCCCTTCGACTCCTTCTAATGGCTCTGTTAATGCTATCATCTTTTATAACTTCTTCTCTTCTACTCTTCTTGGTTTCGACAAGGTTGAAGTGAGAATTGGTGGTAACACACTAAAACAAATGCTCTTTTGCTTCTTGGTGTAATATTTAGTGTAATGAAAGGAGAATCAATCAAACTTTTGGCTCCTCTCAGAATTAAACATCCTTATTTTACTCTTAAAAGGCTTAGCGATTGAGGTGTAAAAACTTATAATGGTGATATAGCGGTAGAGGTGCGAAAAGTTATAGCGGTGGTATAGCTGAAAATATTAGAGGTGCAAAAAGCTTCATTCGATGTAAAACCAAATATTAAAATTTAATTTATTCTCATTCTCATATTATTTGTAAAGAAAAATGAAACAATGCTTAATTATATAACAAAACCGAAGAATATCTTGATTTATGTAGCATTGATTTGGTGACTGCAACATATTTCTAATTTATACTGAGCACTTGTGCCTCATATTAGGTTGTTATCCTAACATTGTTAATTTGGTTTAAAAAAAATTAGTCAAATCAACACGGATGCTAAAAAGCCTTGATTTAGCGGATGTAGCGGACAATAAAGGGGCTTAAAGCCGATCTACTGTTTAATAACGCTAAATTGAAAAATCATAGTGGTCAAAGAGCGATACATTCTATAGCGTAGATTTTGCGGGGCATTAACTACATAATTATTATATGATAACATTGTACGAATTCACATATTGTTTGTTACATTTATTGTAGGAGATCTTTATTCAGAGTTGCATGGAATTACTTTGCCTTCTTATTTAAAATGTAAGCATATTTATTAAATAAAGCCTCAGAAACTATTTTTCTATATAGAAAAGATAAAAGCATTCAAACTTTTTTTTTTATTTATGCATTAAAAAATATGTTACCTTTAAATTTAAATGTAAAAGTTAAGTTAGAAAACCAACTTTAGTGATGAAATAATTGTTTGCCGTAATTAAATTTAAATGATAATGAGAATTATTATTTAATTAAAATGATAAACAAACTTGTATTTTCCTTAAAGTTTTAGTTTAGTGAAACAATATCTCTATATAAGCTCTTAGGTTGGACAAGCTTCTTTGTTCATTAGTGTAGCCAAGATTTTTATTTTAATTGCAAGTTATAATCATGCATGATCCTGGGTAAAAGAGAAGGAATGTTGTGTGAAATGGTGAAATTATATGTTCACCTAGGTTGATCTACGTGACTGTCTTTTATCATGCAGATGTGCTACATGACCCCATTTTGGAGAGATAATAAATATGGATCTGCTAGGTTTGCATTTTTTCATATATAAAGATGGAAAGAGCTCTTTATTTCTAGCCATTTTGAGTTTAAAAATCACTAAAACTTAGACCAAGCTATAAAAGAGTGTATATTTATATGCTTTATATCATGACTACTTATAATTATAATCATCAAAGTATAATATTCTAGTTATCTAGACAAAACTATTTTAATGATTAACTAAATAGTTATATCTTTGCATTATAGCTTCAAGCACGGTAAGAATACCAAGTTCAACATAAATTTAGTTCGTAGATCATATTATATCATCTAAGGTATTTCAACTAAATGACACTAAGAGTTTAACCCAATGATCGAGCATCGAATTCAACTATGTGCTCGAGCATCGAGTTCAACTCAGCGCTCAGTAAAAGATATGCTCTCCAATTATTCAGCAATATATACAAATAACACTAGGGCTATATCGGTAATTCTGGTATATCATATTCCAGCTGTAATATTTGAATGAGTCTTTGTTTCTTGTATTGCCGAAACATATCTTTTTTCTTATATTGCCAAAACATATATATAAAGCAGCATATGTGATATTACAAATCAATGAAAAGAGAATAATAAACTTTTCATATTTTACGTTCAAAATTTCTTTTATGGTATCAAAGCAATTGATTGTCTAACAACAAGATTCAAATTGCCTTGCTATTCACTCATCAGTTTATCTTCATCATTTGAGCTGGTTGCAATTAGCTGTGGTTGATCAAAGATTAGTTTCTCTTCATTATGCCATACCAAGAGGATTGTCAGAAGTTTATCTTCATTCAATCCTCAATTGCTTTCAAATCTTCATTGATCTCATCATTTGAATTTAGTAAGTCTCACCTTTCCTAAAGCACACCAATCTTGAACTAATACTTCAGTAGAATTTTCATCTAGCCTGGCCAAGAAATCAATCAAGATATAAATTCATTGATCCTCTAGCTGCTTCAAGTTAAGAAACTTGGGTTCAGGTTTTTTATTATTTTCCTATGTTCAAATTCAAGAATTTTTTGATTGATCAAGATTCAATCATGTCCGAAGAAGGGAACAATGCAACTTTTGCTATCTCAACTACACAATCCACCACCTTTGCAATCACAAAAGCAAGAGTCATGTGATCAACATTCAATTGATTGAAAACAACTATGTGCACTGGAAGTGTTAGGTTGAAACAACCATAACTGGCTATGGTCTTGAAGATTTTATAAATGGGACGGTTGTCATTCCACCTAAGATGAAAGTAGATAATGAAGGCAAATTAATTTGTAATCAATAATGTATAAAGTACAAATGGTAAAACAGTTTACTATCTGCATGATTTCTATCACTTATGAGTTCAAATCTTGTATCTCAAATAATTGGAAGTGGTTCATCTTACGAAATATGGAATACCATTAAGCAGATCATTAATTCTCAATCTGCTACAAGAATTATGCATTACAAAAGGCAATTACAAAATCTCAAAAATAAAAAAATATATATGAGAGAATATAACTAAGATCAAGTCATATTGTGATCTATTGGAAATAGCTGGTTATAAAATATCAAAGATTAAAAATGTATTGACAATAATGAATAGTCTAGATGTTGAATATGAGTTTGTTATCGTTGTTCTTTCCACAACAAAAAAACTCCCTAACTTACAGTTTGTTCATTTAGCCTTATTAGCACATAAAGGGAGAGTTGAACAAAGAAAAGCAATTGAATCAAATTATTCAATCAATTATGCTTCTAGTTCAAGAAACAAAAATCAAGAAAGAGTTTATATAACAAGACTAATCAGGGTCAAAGAAATAGTCAAAGTCAAAGAGGCAGAGGTAGACGAGGAAAGTGGAATAATAATAGAGTCAAGTGTCAGATTTGTAAAAAAAATTGTCATATAGCAAGTAAATGTTATTTCATATATGTAGACTGTAATTCAAATCAGCAGAATCAAAGTAGTCAAAGAAATTATAATCCCAATGCAAATATTAATCATGCAAATTAGGATGCAAGAAATCAACGATTAAGTTCAAGAAATTAGATAGACACAAAGCAGTTATCCAGATCAAAAGACATTCATTGTGAAGACTGGTACCCAAACTCAGGTGCTACAAATCATATCACAAACAACTTGAACAGTCTTAATCTTGGAAATAAAGAATACAAAGATACGCAGTCTATTTTTATGGGTAATGGCATTCAATTAATATTACTCATACTACAAATACTTATATAAAGATAAGCAGTATTGTCCCAATGGTTAAGTGATTCAACTTTAGTGCAAGATGTCACAAGTTTAAAACTTGCGTAGCGTGATTTGAACATATATTGACACATGATATGTTGTCCCAGTGATACATTGTATCTAAGTACCAATTCAAAAAAAAAATATACTTATATAAGTGGCAAAAGAGAACTAAAACTCAATAATTTATTGAGAGTTCCACAAATAAAAAAGAACTTAATAAGTGTGTCTCAATTTGTAATAATAACAATGTTTATCTTGAATTCTCTCTAGAATACTACTTAGTTAGGGATTTACTAAGTAAAGAAATTTTGCTATAGAGTAGGGTACAGAATGGCTTATATGTTTTCAAACTGATGCAGAAATGTATGTCAACCAATGGAAGAAAATGGTGCAATTTTTCTAAATCGGACAGTAATGTTGAAAGTAAAAATATATTTGATACGCGGCATTAAAAGTTGGGTCACCCAATTGTTGAAGTTGTAAAAGAAATATTGAGAAGTGACAATGTTAGCTTTAAGAATATTACTTTACCCTACATTTGCACATCATTCAAGTGGGGAAAATGTCACAAGCTGCCATTTTCTGACTCAAAAACTAAGTATACAAATCCTTTAGAATTGGGAGTTATTAACTTATGGGGTCCAGCCCTAGTTAATTCTGATTATGGATTTAATTATTATATTTCATTTATTGACTCTTTTTCTAGATATACTTGGATATAATTTTTTTAAGTCAAAAGCAGAAACATATAAAGCAGTGGTCCAATTCATTGCACGAGCAGAAAACTGACAAATCATCAATTAAAGTCAATTCAAACTATCAATTCAAACTGATGAAAGAGCAATGTTCAAACCTTTAAAGGAGTATTTTCTACAAAGAGGAATAAATCAAAGATGTACCTACCACGCACTTCATAACAGAATGGTTTAGTGGAATGGAAGCATAGGCACATTGTTGACACGGGACTCACATTGTTGGCTCAAGCATCAACGCCTCCAAAGTTCTGGCCAGACTCATTTAGTACTGCAGTACTTCTCATCAACAGGTTGCTAACCAAAGTTCTACAGAACAATACTCCACTAGAAATGTTATTTATTATCACACCAGATTATGTAAGTCTCAAAGCATTTGGATGTTTAGGCTTGCCTTACCTAAAGCCATACAATACTCATAAGTTAAGTTTCAGATCTCTATCTTACACTTTTTTAGGATATGCACCAAATTAGAATGGATACAAATGCTTAAGTAGCAAGCGAAAGATAATCATATCTAGACATGTTGCTTTCAATGAGCATGTGTTTCGATTTGCAAGTGCTGAAATGAAAACCACTCAAAAAGTCTATAATGCCAAAAATTCACTCCCTCCTGTACTAATCTATGGAGAAGGGCAGCTAGAAAGAACTAGTACAAAAGACAAAGTAACTTTCGATCCCAACACATAGCATCTGATGATAGACTAGGTCAGTATATGTAATGACACTAAATTTAGCCATTTTAAAATATTAAATTTAATGTAATTATTGAATTAAGATGGCTAGAAATAAAAATTTGTGATTTATTTGAGGAAAACTTGCATTAGAATTCTTAAATCACAACAAAATCCCAACTTATATTGAAAAGATAAATTGAATGATATTAGTGTAAATTGTTAATAATAGAAATTGTTAGTCCTTGAGAAGTTGAATTTGATGACAACAACTTTAGAATAAGATTATAAAATATAAATGCTAACATTATTGTTTAGATATATATGTATATGTAGGATATATATACAGGTACCAAAGAATGAAGACTGTATAGTGTAGAGATACAAAAACTGATAAACTCAAGATCGAAGATATCAAGATTTAAGACTCATGAGTATCAAGATTATCAAGAGTTCAAGATTTCAATATAAGTAATTTAGTTAGGAATTTTGTTAAAACTCCTAGAAAAGCATTGACATCTTAAAATCCCTTTTATTCGTGGAATGGAATCCACTTCGAGCCCGTTAGAGGGATGGAACCCTAAGTAGGATGGAACCTACGAAAAATCTAGTGGAACATTGTTTTGTATCCACTAAATTTTATTCAAATGTTTTACAAAATTATATCTTGTTTTCAAAATGATTTCAAGATATTCTTTTGTAAATCAAAAAAACATCCATCCTGGTTTTAAAATACTTTTAGCCTCAAAATAATCTTTATTTTCAATATCAAATTATCCTTGGTTTTAAACTATATTTTAATTATAATATATTTAACTTTTAATATTTATACTTAGATTTAAATATAAAATTATAGTAAAATTTTATATATACCAAAATATTATTCTCTATACTTATTTATGTATTTTAACTATAGTTAAGTATATTTATAAAGTTTAAAATAGTTTTAATACAAGATAAAAGTTATTTTCAAAGAAAAACAAATTACCAAAAATAACTTAGGCCGTCGACAACCCCAAGGAGCCCTTTTCGACAAGGTGACAATTTATTTCAAAAGTTTGAATTTCAAAGGAAGTGTCTATTCGTCATATCTTTTCACGAATGGACATGGCTGTTGTTCTACTATAAATAGGGGCTGTTTTAAACAAATTTATATTCATATATTCTCTAATTTCACTCCTCTTCTTCTTCCACATTTCTTTATATACATTTTTACCATTATTCTGCCAAAATCACCGTTAAATCTCACTAGATCATCTCTGGTTTGATTCTCTATCACCATCTCAACAAGATTCCAGTGCTATCCATAGTTATAGACTTCTTTGTAATCAATCGAGCGAGAAAAGGTGTGATTGTAGCCTGGAAAATCAATCGGGTAAACATGTTGCCCGTAAAATCAAGTATCTCTACCCAGAGGATTGTGAATTTGGAGCGGTGTACCTCGTGGCCTTGAAATCGAGGGTGTAATTGTAAGAATTAATTTTGAAAGGAAATCTGTACTTGTGTTGCGGGACTGGATGTAGGGTAACTCCGTACCGGTATAAAATTCGGTGTGTTCTTTCCTTTATTGCTTTTACTTTATATCTGCATCTATGTTTGATTCTGTAATCATATCTGTGTCTGAATATTGCATACATTTTTGTTCAAATTAATATAAACTCAAAAAGAATTAGTAATTCCTTTAAACACTATTCACCCCCTTCTAGTGTTAATTCTAGCCTTAAGACCCGTAATTCGCATTTCTCACATTTGGTATCAGAGCAAGGTTTTCAAAGTTTCATAATATGAATTATGAAAAAGCTTTTAAAATGGCTATGTTTAAAAAACTTGTTAATACTAGTTTAGAAATATTCAAATCATCGTTGTCTCATGAGTCTGCATATAACCGATATTCAAATTCAAGTTGTCTACCAAAATTGTATGATGTGCAGGAAATATGTTTTATGGGTGTTGAGGAATCAATCCACAATGGACAAATTGTGCAGATAAAAAAGAATAAATGGATACTCGATAGTGGGTGCTCTAGACACACGACTGGGAATTCGGATATGCTGAATGATATAATATACAAAGACGGAGGAATGGTTATTAGTCCTTGAGAAGATGGTTTTGATGACAATAACGTTAGAATAAGATTATAAAATATAAATACCAACATTATAGTTTAGATATAGCGGAAATTTGCCATAAGGGCCTCTTTAGCAAGCACAATTAGTTTCTAGGACACATTACCGAAATAATTATTTTTAAGGACAAAATGCAAAATAATTAGTTTCTAAGGCCTAAAACCTATGAAATTATGTCCTTGAAAATAATTGGACTACTGACTTTGTCCTTAAAAGTAATTATTTTGCTGACTTTGGCCTTGAAATTAATTTTTGTGAATGTGTGTCCTAGAAACTGATTGGACTGCAAAGTTCGTCCTTCTGGTAAAATGCCCCTTAGATGTATGTATATGCAGGATTTAACCATGCAAGTACTAAGAATGAAGATTGTACAGTATAGAGATTCAAGATATTAAGATTAAAGATTTATGAGTATCAAGATTATTAAGAGTTTAAGAGTTCAAGATTTCAATAATAAGTAATTTAATTAGGAATTTTGTTAAAACTCCTAGAAAAGCACTGGCATCTTAAATCTAATTTATTCGTGGAGTAGAATCCACTTCAAGCCTGTTAAAGGAATGGAACCCTAAGTAGGATGGAACCTACGAAAAATCTAGTGGAACATTGTTTTGTATCCACTAATTTTTATTCAAATGATTTTTTTTACAAAATTATATCTTGTTTTCGAAATGATTTCAAAATCTTCCCTTTAAAAGAATCAAAAACATCTATCCTGGTTTTAAATATTTTTAGCCTCAAAATAATCTTTATTTTCAAAATCAAATTATACTTGGTTTTAAACTATCTTTTAATAATAATAATATATTTAACTTTTAATATTTATACTTAGATTTAAATATAAAATAATAGTAAAATTTTATATATACCAAAATATTATTCTCTATACTTATTTATGTATTTTAACTATTGTTAAGTATATTTATAAAGTTTAAAAATAGTTTTAATACAAGATAGAAGTTATTTTCAAAGAAAAACAAATTACCAAAATTTCCTTAGGCTTATCGACAACCCCTAGGACCCCTTGTCGACAAGGTGGCAGTTGATTTCAAAAATTTGAATTTCAAAAGAAGTGCCTATTCGTCATATCTTTTCACGAATGGACATAGCTGTCGTTCTATTATAAATAGGGGCAGTTTTAAATGAATTTTCATATATATTTACTCTGATTTCACTCCTCTTCTTCTTCCACATTTCTTTATATATTTTTTTACCGTTACTCTGCCGAAATCACTATTGAATCTAACTAGATCATTTCTGGTTTGATTCTCTATCACAATCTCCACAAGATCTCAGCGTTATTCGGAGTTATAGGCTTCTTTGTAATAAACTAAACGAGAAAAGGTGTGATTGTAGCCTGTGAAATCAATCAAGCGAGAAAAGGTGTGATTGTAGCCTGTGAAATCAATTGGGTGAACTTGTTGCCCGTAAAATCAAGTATCTCTACCCAGAGGATTGTGAATCTGGACCGGTGTATCTCGTGGCCTTAAAATCGTGGGTGTAATTGTACAATTATTTTTGAAAGGAAATCGGTACTTCTGTGCGGGACTGGATGTAGGGTAACTCCGAACCAGTATAAAATCCGGTGTGTTCTTTCCTTTATTGTTTTTATTTATTTCTGCATCTGTGTTTGATTCTGTGATCATACTGTGCCTGAATATTGCATACATTCATGTTAAAATTAACATAAACTCAAAAAGATTTAGTAATTCCTTTAAACACAATTCACCCCCCATCTAGTGTTAATTTTAGCCTTAAGATCCATAATCTGCATTTCTCACATTTGGTATCAAAGCAAGGTTTTCAAAGTTTCATAATCTGAATTTTGAAAAATTTTCAAAATGGCTACCAACACTGGTACTGTTAACACTAACAACACTGGCTCTATTATCCCTGTCACTAGTTCATTTGTAGAAGGTCAGTCTACTGTCAGAACACCACTTTTTAATGGCAGTAACTATGCATATTGGGCATGTAGGATGAAAATATATTTACAATCTATAGGACTAGACACTTGGAATGTCACACAGACTGAATATTCTGAACTCACAACTGATTTTGCACAGTGGACTGCTGAGCAAAAGACTGTTGCACAGAATAACTCTAAAGCTATGAATATTCTGTTTTGTTCATTTGATAGAAATGAATTTAATAGAGTGTCAGTTTGTAAGTCTGCTTATGAAATATGGAAAACTTTGCAAGTTACTCATGAAGGAACAAGCAAAGTTATACAGACCAAATTTCCATGCTCACAAATCAGTTTCAATTATTTAAAATGAATTTTAATGAGTCTATTTCAGATATGTATAGTAGATTTCAGAACATTGTGCATTCTCTAATATCCTTGGGAAAGGAATTTTCGGAAGAAGATCAAGTCAGAAAAATCTTAAATTCTCTTACTCCGGAATGGGATCAAAAGACACTTGCGATCGAAGAGGCAATGACATCAGTACCTTAAAGATAGAAGAATTAATTGGAAATCTAATGTCGTTTGAAGTTCAAATGATTGATAGAATAGAAAGCAAAGCATCTGAAAAGATATCAATGACGTTCAATGCACTAACCGATGGATCGGACTCAAATAGCGATAATGATGAAGAGATAGCCCTTATGACCAAGAATTTTCGAAAATTCCTGAAATACAGAAAGATGAATAATCTTAAGAGAAACAACTATAAGAACTCTGGAAATCAGAATGTAGTGCCAAACAATATCAAATGTTTCAACTGTGACGAACCAGGCCATATCAAAAGAGACTGTCCGCATCCAGATAGGCAAAATCTTCCTATAATCAATGATTCCATAAAGAAACGAAAACGTGCATTTACTGCTATTCTAGATGACTCAGACTCGTTCTCAAGCGATGACGATCAGAAGACAGATAATTCAAATATGTGTTTCACGGCAGTTTACGACTCCGACGAATTCAGAGAAACAAATCAGAAAAAGGTACATATTTACAATACAATTGGTTGAAATTGCATGCTTAGAATTGGATGCTTGATTGGTTGATTTTGAATTGGTGTGTTGTTTGAATTTTAAAATTTTTATTATTTTTTACAATTATATTACTATTATTTTTATTTTTATTTTTATATTTATTTTTTAATAGTATCATAATATGTTATGGAATACATTATAATTCTAGTAATATTCCAGATATATATATAGACATTAAAAATAATAAATAATAAATAAATATGTATATATATTAGAATACTTAAGAAAAATAATCATGGAAATTCAAAGACACCTGTCGACAAGGTCCCCACCATGATGTCGACAAGGGTACAGAAATTTGAAATTCAAAATTTGAATTCAAATATTGAATTTCCCTCCATCTTTTCACTTCATTCAATTCTCTGAAAAGTCACATTTTGACCAGAGAACATGTCCATTGAGAATCTATTTATTCACTATCTCTTATCACAACGTTTCACTCTCATTTTTAAATTCAAACTCTTATCTCAAAATTTCAAGCTCTCTACTCTCTACTCTCTACTCTAATGACTTCTTCAAGCAACCCTTCCACAATGAGAATTTTCAAAAAGATAAAAGAGAAACTCTACAATGATCTGGATGCTATAAAAGCATATATCAACTATGCTCAGTATGGAAAAGTCCATCCCGGCAAGTTTGCTTTATTTCAAGATTTCTCGACTTATGAAATTGATTCTCTTTTTGCAAATAATCAAGTTCTTAGTCTTATTGATGCTTCTCAAAATGATTTTGTTTTTTATCCAAATCTTGTTAAAATTTTCTATGCAAATCTCAACCGTGGATTTTATAATGGAAATGATGTTGAAATTTAGAGTAGTGTCAAAGGCACTAGAGTCATTTTAGATTGTGATCTTTTGGGTACCATTCTAAATTACAAGAGCATGGGAATGGATCTTTATAGTTTTAATATCTATGAAAATGTTTGTGAGACATTTCATCACGTTTTCGAAGGAAATGATAACTTTGAATTCAAAAATCGAAACTTTCGACCAAAAGCTAGAATTGTTAATCTTCTTTCACAACATACTTTGACCCCAAGATCCAGGAGTTTTAACAATCCAACTTCAAAAGTTTGCAAAGAACTTTTTGCTATTTTTGAAAATTATGATATTAATTGGGTGCAAGTTATTTTGGATGAATTTCGTCCCAAAAATCTTGAAATGGGTGAAAACACTTTGTATCATGGAATCTATCTTACTCGGATTTTTAAATATTTTGGTGTAGATTTCAAAAGAGAAGAATTTGTTTCAAGAAAAGTTTTTAATCGCTCCTCTCTTATGAAAATTCCATTTGTTTTTCAACCTTATGAGACTCTTGCCGAAAAGGAAGAGCGTTTGGCTCATGACGAGATGGAAGAGGAGGAAGAGGAAGAAGAAGGGGATGAAATGGAAATAGAAGAAGAAGAAGAAGGTGAAACATCTTTGAAAAGCATTGACTATCCTCCTAATCCAACCAACAAAACCTTACTCAAAAATCAAAAGACCATTGCCGAGAATCATCGGATTCTTAAACGTTCCATTAGTAAGAAATTGGATAAAATGTCATTTCATATGAATAAGTTTTTCTCCAAATTCAGAAAGAAGCTTGGAGTATCTTCATCTTCGTCATCCTCTAACTAGTTCTACCTTTTCATGTCTTGTTGTATTAGTTTTAGTTTGTTTTGATTTGAATGTTTGTGTAGTTCTTAATTTTTAATCATTGTATCGTTCTATTATGAAATGAAATTGAATTACTTTTCTATTACCTAGCTTATCCTATCTCCAGAATAAATGTTAGCATACACAAACACACACAATTATTTACAAAATCAAAATAAGTCATCAAAATTGACTAGCCCCCATCGACAAACCACCATTGACCATGTCGACATGTACTGGTAAGAAATGATTTTTCATTTGAAATTTGAAATTTGAAATTTGAGTAACTACCATATGTCTATTCATTTCAAACGAATTTCTACACCTATAAATACCTATTTCTTCCAGAATTCATCACTCGTAATTATTTCTTATCTAACTTATCTCTAATTCTTCTCACAAACTCCAAAATGGCCAATCCAATTCATAATTTGACCGAGAATCTTGAAGAAACCCTTAATTCTTTCAAGAATATTCTTTCTTTCATTCTTCATAACCAGCGGCACTTAGAGTTGAGTCAAATGTAGATGATCATGGAGCAAGAAAAGCATTTCGATGCGATACGATGGATGATTTCCTCCTTGCACAAAGATGATAATGAAGCACATCCTCCTGTCTCTCTCAACAATGATAATGAAAATTGGGATGCCATTAAAGCGGACCCTATATTTGAAGAAGAAGGATGGGTGGAAGTTCCTCGTAATGTTTGATTTTACTTGATTGCTTTGTTTGATTTTAATTGATTTCTTAGATTTGATTTGATTTGGTTTGGTTTGGTGTGATTTGAAGTTAGTTTTTGTTGATGACAAAGGGGGAGAAGTATAAAATAGGATAGTCAGGCATAGATTAAGGGGGAGTTATTAGTTTTAGGGGGGGTTATAAGGATAGAAGTAATATTTTATAAACAAAGGTTGTCATCATCAAAAAGGGAGAGATTATTAGTCCCTGAGAAGTTGATTTTGATGATAACAACCTCAGAATAAGATTATAAAATATAAATACTAACATTATAGTTTAGATATATGTATATGCAGGATTTAACCATGCAAGTACCAAGAATGAAGACTGTATAGTATAGAGATTCAAGATATCAAGATTGAAGACTCATGAGTATCAAGATTGTCAAGAGTTCAAGATTTCAATAAAAAGTAATTCAATTAGGAATTTTGTTAAAACTCCTAGAAAAGCACTGACATCTTAAAATCTAATTTATTCGTGGAATGAAATCCACTTCAAGCCTGTTAAAGGGATGGAACCCTAAGTGGGATGGAACATACGAAAAATCTAGTGGAACATTGTTTTGTATCCACTAACTTTTATTCAAATGATTTTTTTTAACAAATTATATCTTGTTTTCAAAATCTTCCTTTAAAAGAATCTAAAACATCTATCCTAGTTTTAAATATTTTTAGCCTCAAAATAATCTTTATTTTCAAAATCAAATTATACTTGGTTTTAAACTATCTTTTAATAATAATAACATATTTAACTTTTAATATTTATACTTAGATTTAAATATAAAATTATAGTAAAATTTTATATATACGAAAATATTATTCTGTATACTTACTATGTATTTTAACTATAGTTAAGTATATTTATAAAGTTTAAAAATAGTTTAATACAAGATAGATGTTATTTTCAAAGAAAAACAAATTACCAAAATTTCCTTAGGCTTGTCAACAACCCCTAGGACCCATTGTCGACAAGGTGGCAGTTGATTTCAAAAACTTGAATTTCAAAAGAAGTGTCTATTCGTCATATCTTTTCATGAATGCACATGGTCGTTGTTCTACTATAAATAGGGGCAGTTTTAAACAAATTTTCATATATATATTTTCTCTGATTTCACTCATCTCCTTCTTCCACATTTCTTTATATATATTTTTACCATTTTTCCGCCGAAATCACCATTGAATCTAACTACATTATTTCTGGTTTGATTCTCTATCACTATCTCCACAAGATCTCAATGCTATTAAGAGTTATAGGCTTCTTTATAATAAACTAAACGAGAAAAGGTGTGATTGTAGCCTGTGAAATCAATCAAGCGAGAAAAGGTGTGATTGTAGCTTGTGAAATCAATTGGGTGAACTTGTTGCCCGTAAAATCAAGTATCTCTACCTAGAGGATTGTGAATCTGGAGTGGAGTACCTCGTGGCCTTGAAATCAAGGGTGTATTTGTAAAATTATTTTTGAAAGGAAATCCGTACTTGTGTGTGGGACTGGATGTAGGGTAACTCCGAATCAGTATAAAATCCGGTGTGTTCTTTCCTTTATTACTTTTACTTTATTTTTGCATCTGTGTTTGATTTTGTGATCATATCTGTGTCTGAATATTGAATACATTCATGTTCAAATTAACATAAATTCAAAAAGATTTAGCAATTCCTTTAAACACTATTCACCCCCCTCTAGTGTTAATTCCAGCCTTAAGATCCGTAATCCGCATTTCTCACAATGGTTAACTTTGGAGACAACTCAAAAGGGTATGTGATTGGCATTGGCAATGTTGGTAACTCTGAAACTCCTATTATTACTAAATTTTTGCTAGTTAAGAATCTGAAACATAATCTACTAAGTTTTAGTTTCAAAATTAAGTGTTGATTAATTATGATAACACTATAATTATAATCACATGTCATATAGTATTAGATTAAGGGGAGTTGCATAGATTTAAACTTTGTTTTTGTTGATGACAAAGGGGGAGAATATAAAATAGGATAATTAGGCATAGATTAAAGGGTAGTTATTAGTTTTAGGGGGAGTTATTAGGATAGAAGTAATATTTTATAAACAAAGGTTGTCATCATCAAAAAGGAGGAGATTGTTTGTCCCTGAGAAGTTGGTTTTAATGACAACAATCTTAGAATAAGATTATAAAATATAAATACTAACATTATTGTTTATATATATATATATATATATGCATATGCAGGATATATATACGGGTACCAAAGAATGAAGACTGTATAGTATAGGGATTCAAGAACTGATAAACTCAAGATCGAAGATATCAAGATTCAAGACTCATGAGTATCAAGATTATCAAGAGTTCAAGATTTCAATATAAGTAATTTAGTTAGGAATTTTTTTACAACTCCTAGAAAAGAACTGACATATGAAAATCCTTTTTATTCCTGGAATGGAATCCACTTCGAGCCCGTTAAAGGGATGGAACCCAAAGTAGGACGGAACCTACGAAAAATCTAGTGGAAAATTGTTTTGTATCCACTAACTTTTATTCAAATGTTTTACAAAATTATATCTTGTTTTCAAAATGATTTCAAAATCTTCCTTTTTAAATCAAAAACATCCATCCTGGTTTTAAAATACTTTTAGCCCCAAAATAATCTTTATTTTCAATATCAAATTATCCTTGGTTTTAAACTATCTTTTAATTATAATATATTTAACTTTTAATATTTATACTTAGATTTAAATATAAAATTATAGTAAAATTTTATATATACCAAAATATTATTCTCTATACTTATTTACGTATTTTAACTATAGTTAAGTATATTTATAAAGTTTAAAATAATTTTAATACAAGATAGAAGTTATTTTCAAAGAAAAACAAATTACCAAAAATAACTTAAGCCTGTCTACAACCCCAAGGAACCCTTGTCGACAAGGTAACAGTTTATTTCAAAAGTTTGAATTTCAAAGGAAGTGTTTATTCGTCATATCCTTTTACGAATGGACATGGATGTTGTTCTACTATAAATAGGAGCTGTTTTAAACGAATTTATATTCATATATTCTCTGATTTCACTCCTCTTCTTCCACATTTCTTTATATACATTTTTACCATTACTCTACCGAAATCACCATTGAATATAAGTAGATCATCTCTGGTTTGATTCTCTATCACTATCTTAACAAGATCCCAGTATTATTCAGAGTTATAGATTTCTTTGTAATCAATCGAGCGAGAAAAGGTGTGATTGTAGCCTGGAAAATCAATCGGGTGAACTTGTTGCCCATAAAAATCAAGTAGCTCTACCTAGAGGATTGTGAATCTGGAGCGATGTACCTCGTGGCCTTGAAATCGAGGGTGTAATTGTAAGAATTGATTTTTAAAGGAAATCCGTACTTGTGTTGCGGGACTGGATGTAGGGTAACTCCAAACCAGTATATAATTCGGTGTGTTCTTTCCTCTATTGCTTTTACTTTATATCTGCATCTGTGTTTGATTCTATAATCATATCTGCGTCTGAATATTGCACACATTTGTGTTCAAATTAATATAAACTCAAAAAGAATTAGTAATTCCTTTAAACACTATTCACCCCCCCTCTCTAGTGTTAATTCTAGCCTTAAGATCCGTAATCCGCATTTCTCATAGAAATAAAATTAGTAAATATTTATTTTTAAATAAGAAATTGATGTAGGTAAATAACAGAAGAACGTGAGTTATAACATTAATTTGAAATTCTAAAATAACGAAAATTTGTAATAAATAAAAGGTGTAACTTATATTAAAGTTGAAATTAATGATACTGATTTGTAATAAATTTATTACAGAAATCGAGATGGTCAATGTTAAGTTAAAATGAATGAATGAACGTTTATTGAAAGAAGCTTATGTTGTTATTTAAAATTTATCCTGATAAGTTTGCGTGATCGCAGTTTTAGCGAATTAAGATTTAGTAAATTAAATGATAATTTCAGAATAAAAATAAATAATGAAATTTTATTATGAAAATGATTAAATTTTGAAATGTGTCTAATGAGTTATAGTGAAAGAAATTTTATATGTTGCGAAATACATAAATTTATTAGTTTTGAATTTTAATTCAAAAACTAGTTAATATTTTAATATGAAATATTATTTTTCGGCATGTAAATATTTTTACATAGAAATGATGTAGAAAATTTTCTGATTAAATTGTCAAAATTCATTTCGTCCAATTCTGATTTTTCTACCTTCCTTTATCGCGATTTGTCGTTTGTCATGCGTTTCGAATTGGGGTAACTGGCGGCGAAAGTAAGTATTTCACACGACCGTCGTAGCACAGATTTTTTTGCACCAATTGGTTCGTCTCGTTATGCTGATCGCCATAACATATTTATATCCATTAACGTCAGGTTCACAATGAGTATCGGTCGAATGACGTGTATAGAGGTACCCTGTTTTGCCACGTCATCCATCTAACCATATCCCTGCTCTTCTGATATTGTACATAAATATCACCATTGCCCGTCAACTTGCTCGTATAATGTTTCAGAGGCATTTAATTTTATTAATATTTTAATTTAATAAAACGCTATCCCTCGTCTATATAAAATAACATGTTCCTTCTCTTCTTTAAAATTATGTGCCTTTACCTTTTCCTGCAAACCAAATTGCAAATCAAAGAAAGAATGAAAAAAAACGGAAAGAAATAAATATAATAAACAAGCTCTCTCTTCTCTCATTATTTGCATACTTCAGCAAAGCCACCTTCATTCTTCTCCAGTCGACCATCACTCCTGCCAAGCTCCTCTCTCCACCGCCTGAAACTTCCCATCTTCAGATCCTACTCCTCCTCGATCCGACAGCCTTCACTTAGTCACTTCCCGGCTTCGCTACCAGATCCAGCTCCCCGTAAACTCGCCATCTCCTCTAACCTAGACCTCCGCCTCAGCGTCCACCATCGCCACGCCATTCGTCCACCTCTACCCATATCTGATATCGACCGTTCCATCGTCAGCGCCTTTGATTCACCGCTTACCTATCCTTGAACCCACATCTAGCCTTTCCATTTTCTTGAGCAACTTTCCTTCATTGCCATAGCCTCCGATGGTCCCCGCTCATCACATCAGCAGCCACCAAGTCCTTCCATCCATCAAGTTCTTCTGCCAAATGCCCTCCCACTATTCCCAGTTCGCCTGAAACTGAAATATCCAGACGTCCGCTCGCTTACTCACGTGCTGCCACCGAAGTACGGCCTTCTCTCTACTTGATGGTCCTCCTCTACGCCGCACTGTCAACATCTCGCTGTCCAGCCATGCACATCACCCGAACCAAAGTTTGATTTTCGTGTCCAAGTTTCGCAGCAGCCACAACTTACTTCAGTAGCTAGATTGGGTGAGTGTCTCCGCCAAATCAATGTTCGAAGCACGTACGTGTCTTACTGGATGTTTAAGCATCTTCTGATCTGCAGTATAAGGTGAGTGTTCCAAAGTACTCTCGAGTTACTAAATTTCTACTACAAGTTAAATCCATTTACTAAGTGACAAAATAATCGACTGAGGTGTTGAAAATTTAATGGATCGACAATAATTTATAAAAATTTGATTAGTTTAATTTAAATTTATTTGGTTTAAATTGACATTCAAATTTGATAGTTAAATTGAAGTTTAATTTTGAAAGCTAAATTGGCATTTAAATATACATTTAAGTTGCATATCATCTTTAGTTGAAAACACGAAATATTAATTTATGATTGTTGTGAATTGTGATATATGTTTGCATTGGTTGATTTGGATGCTGGTTGTTAGTTGCCATTGGTGATGTTATGATGGACGACATTTTGATCATATATATATATATATATATATATATATATATATATATATATATGATATATTGATTTTAGTATATTCTTGTTATCACTCCTATTATTATCACTACTAAGATGTTGATCATGTGAATACTGAACTGTGGTATAAATCTTTGGACATCCAATTTGATATGTGAATTATTGGATGCATTGTTATCTGCTTTGGCAAAAACGCGATTGTTGTGATTTTATCGCCGTGTGGCAAAATTGGAGATTTTGATAAATTGAATTTTTAAACTCTGAAAGGTTTTGAAATTTAACCTTTGGAAATTTATATGTTATAAAGAATTAATTTTGTACATTGTATTAAATCGAATTTTGAAAATAAATTAGAAATCCATTTATAAACTTTAAATTTCTATACTTATAATAATATATATTTCTAAAAGAGGGTAAGAGGGGATTATAATATTTTCTATAACTTTGTATGATAAAAGAAAGTATTTTGTAAAGAAATCTATGGCTTGAAAATTTAAAAAATTGATGATTTTGGTATTTTATATTGAAAATGGAATTTCGACGCCTTGGAAATTTGTAAAGTAACGTGAGACCTTTTGAAACTGAAATCAACTATTTAAGAAATGAAAATGAAGTTATTTACAAACATATTTAATCCAAGTTTGAGAATTCGGTTTCGGTCTCGGTTTCAGACTTTTGAGATTTTCTTAATTTTGGTCAATTTCGAAAATTTCGGATGTTTCGATTTTTGGTTTCGGTTTCGGTCTTAGTTTCAGATAATGGAATTTTTTCATAGTGAAATGAACTGAATTTGAACTTATTTAATATACAATTCATAATTAGCTAAGTTAAATAGTTAAAATCATATTTAAATTACACAAATCCCTGATTAATTTGAACAAAACATTAACTAGAAAGATACAAATCCAGCCCAACTTCAGTTACAAAACCAATTAAAAATAAAATGAGAAAAAAGAAACAAAGCCCACATAACAACCCACACACAACACACATGTTTCATTCTTTCTCATCTTCGTCCACTTCTTTTTAAAAACTAGGGCTGAACGGAAGTATAGTAAAAAAAAAAGATTGCTCCTTGATTTCAAGGTGGGAACAAATCGACATGGAATTTAAAAAAACAATTACTTTTTACTTCGGTCGACTTCCTCTTCGATTCACAACAGAGCGCAGACCAAAAATCGTAAAATCTTCTCGAATTCAAGGCTAGGGCAAACATGAACAACTGGTAAGCTGATTTCAAAGCTAGGGCAAGGAATTCTTCTTGATTTGAGGTTTATTCCTTTTTTTCCTTTGATTTTTCTTCCTTCTTCTTGGATTCTTATCGATTTGTTTTTCTTTTAAATTCAATATTACCCATCCGAAACCGAATTTTTAGCTCCATTTCGGACCGGTCAAGGTCGGTACCGATCCGGTACTGTCAGAATTCCGGTGTACTGGACGACACCTTGAACCTCGATTTAATCTGATTTTGATTTAACTTACGTGAGGATTTTTAGTCCTAACTCGAGTGTTTAGTCTTTTCATTATGCTTGGGTCTGCCTGAGTTTTTCTAGTCTATCAAGGATAGTTATCTCTGGAGGACGAAGACGAAGGTTGGTAGATCATGTCTATTATTAATATCCCACTGCATTATTCATTCTATATATTGAAAATGTATTAACTTTGATAATACTGTATATAACTCTAATGATGTTATAAATTGAAATCTAATGTATATTTGTTAAACAACTTCATGAACTGTTTATGTGATTATTATATTTTGTCGTTCCACGGTAAGATTCTATTGTTGTTCTTATTTTCTTCTATTTCTTTATGTAAAAGCCATTGATAATCTATCTTTTGATGGTTTGAGTTGGATATATGTGGTTTATTATCAACTTGAACTGTCCAAAAAGGTGGGTCGTCGTAGGATACATCAGCGAACCCTAATAACTGGAGCTTTAACAAGCAAGATAATGTTAGTTGTCATGATGATGCAGATCAAAATGAGGATCATACATCCAGCACACATCAAAATAGTGAATCAGATGATAATATAAATCAAGCATCTACAAGACAAGGTCATCGCATGGAATTTTTTAACCCAACCTCTACAATACAATTCTACAACATATTGAACCAGTCAATTATGAAGAAGCTATGAAAGATAACAAATGGAAGTTTGCATGAAGAATACAATGCATTGATGAAAAATAAAACTTGCAGTACTGTACCTAAACCAAAGGATAATAATTTTATTGGTTGCAAATGGATTTACAAGATCAAGAAGAACTTAAATGGTACAATATATAAGTATAAATCAAAGTTCATTGCCAAAGGACATACTCACCGGTATGATTTTGAGTTTAGTGAAACATTCTCTCCCATAGTAAAACCATCAACAATTAGAGTTATACTTGCTATAGCAATGCATCATAAGTGGATAATAGGACAATTAGATATCAACAATGCTTTCTTAAAGGGTGAACTTCAAGAAAAAGTGTGTTTACAGCAACCAGAAGGATATTTATGGAAATAGAAAAGATATGGTATGCAAGCTACATAAAGCAATATATGGACTTAAACAAGCACCTAGGATTTGATATGAAAAGTTAAAGGAAACTCTTATCAGTTTAGGCAACAAACCAACAAATCAGATAATTCACTATACATCAGAGCGATAAGCAGTTCTACAACGTATCTCTTAGTTTACGTGGATGAGATCATAATCACTGGAAGCAGTAGTAATGAGATTAACAAGGTTATACAGTATCTAAACCAAGCATTTTCAATCGAAGATTTGAGGGATTTGAATTATTTTTTGGGCATAGCAGTTATCAGAAAATCAGAGATTGAATTAGTTCTTTGTCAAAGGAAAAATATATTACAAAAACTTTAGATAGAGCAAGAATGAATCAAGCTAAAGTTATGTCTACTCCAATAGTCAGCAACTTACACATATCTAAATATGAATTTAGATGGAGAATCTATTGAAGATGAAAAGCTGTATAAAAGTATAGTGGTGCTCTACAGTATGCTATTATTATAAGACCAAATATATCATTTTGTGTGAATAAGGTATGTCAGTTCATGCAAAATCACTGAAAAATCATTGGAAAGCTGTAAAACAAATTTTGAGATACTTTAAAAGGGACAATAAATCATGGTATAAGCATAAAATCATGTAAATTTCTAAGCTTACAAGGATATGCTGTTGCAGACCGGGCATCCGATCTGGATGACCGTACGTCAACATTTGAAATTTGCATCTATTTGGGAAATAATCTTGTTTCACGGTGCTCTAAAAACAAGTCCACCGTCTCACGATCAAGCACAGAAGTCGAATATCAAAGTGTTGCAGCTGCAACAACTGAAATTATGTAGCTCGAATCCCTCATTAGTGAAATCGGTGTTAAATTGTCAAAAAGATCCATACTTTGGTGTGATAACTTGAGAACCATTGCTCTTTCTGCAAATCCCATACTTCACTCACGAGTAACATACATAGAAATCGATCTGTATTTTGTTCATGAGCAAGTAATTAAGGGTAAAATAGAAATAAATCATCTACCAACATACTGTCAAAGAGCAGATATGTTTACAAAAGCTTTGTCAATGACGAATTTTAAAAGATTGAAGTTAGAATTTAAGATTGAAGTCACAGAGAAAATTGGGGATGAAAAAAAGGAAAATCAGAAACCCTAGTTTTATTTGAGAGGACATAAAAGATACGCTCTCCAGTTATTCAACAATACATACAAATAACACAAGGGTTACAAGGGTAGTTCTGGTATATCATACTCCAACTGTAATATTCGAATGAGTCTCTGTTCTTTGTATTGCCGAAACATATATACAAGGCAGCCTGTGTAATTACAAATCAATGAAAATAGAATAATTACTTTTTATATTTTACTTTCATCCACTTCTTTTACTTAGTAAAACTGAGCACAGTGCAAAGTAGAACTATGCTTGGCTTTATTGAGCAACCTGATCAGTTTTTACTGAGAACTGGACTTGGTGCTACTGAGCGCTAAGACTCGACGCTCAGTGGTACTAAGCACTGGGTTGAACTCACTGCTAGTACGCACTGGTTTGAACTTATTGCTCACAATACTAGGTTGAATACGATCCCTTCTCAGGGCCGGTTTCGACGATTGGGTTGCTCTAGACGAAAAACACTTTTGTTGCCATTTATGCAAAATTGTAATGCAAAATCAATAAGTAATATTTTCTTCAAGTTTAAACATAACAAAAACCTAACAAGTTCAAACATATCGACATTTTCATGACTGTTTTCTTCAATCATATTTAAAGTTGAACATTGAAATTTTCATATTTTCGTTCGAAAAAATTAAAAAATTGAGCCAACAAGTGAATTTTCTGGTTCATTCATTTTTTTTCTTTAACTCTTCTATTATAAGACTGGAGTCTTGTTTTCGAAATCTAACTCGACTTTTATCATCTTCGTTCTTCATCACTTTTCCTAAATATCCCCAAATTAATAATATAGAAAAACTTAAAATCAATACAAACTATAAAATGGTATTTACATATGATCGATTTCTTACAACATAATTTAGCAAATACTCCCAATTTTTTTATCAATGTTAAAACCAATTCTGCCGATTTCTATTCATATTAACAAAAATCTCTCAATTTTTGATCCTTCATATTGATTCTAGTATTCAATAGTAACCATAACATATGTTACCAAACAACCTTACATATGAATCAGACAAAAAGAAAAATCATATAAATATCAAACTTGAACTTTGAAAATACCAAAGTAAAATTACAAATTAAAACATACCAGCCAGTCAGCCACAGCCAGAGGTGAGACATGAGAGAAGAGTCTAAAATAAGCCTGCGGGCTTCAACTTGCTCGCGATTGTGAGGTGGTGGCACCGGAGCATTAGAAAGAGAAGCATCGGCGGTTGTTGTCTCTGGCGGTGGAGTGGTGCTGCCTGGTTGTGTGGCATCGGCTGGCATTGGGTAGATTGAGAAGAAGGACGCGTTTGTTTTCTAGGTTTTCTTTCATTTGATTTGCGTAGGGGGTTGCTCATGTGTGGGGGGTTGCCCTAGGTCGATGTCTGCTGGGCCTAGCCCATAAGTCGGGTCTGTCCCTTCTCATGAGAAATTCAAACTTCTATTTGTCTTGTTCTTCTCAGCGAACTCGCCAAACATGCCGTGTCCAAGGGAAGCAAGGCCGTGGCCAAATTTGCATGTCCTGATTTATTAACGTTATGTTATTATTAATGTTTTATATTATTTAGGGATGGTTAGATTTTGAGCCTTTGTGTTCTTATTAATGTTTAGTGCTTTATCTTGTGATGTATAAAACATTTAACTGGAAAAATCCTTTTTCTGCATTTTAAGTTAGGTACTTAACAGATTATGCTATAGTTGAGATTGGAAGAAAGAAGTGGAGATTTTAAAGGTCAACTAAACTAAATCTTAGTTTTATTCAAAATTGATTTGCACTAAATTTAAATGTTAGATAGGATATTGTAGCAAATTTTGTAAAGACACCTGAACTTGTCATTTCATCAATTCAAAATTAAAAATTGCTCCCCGCTATTGTGATTATGAAATCTTGCTGAGAAGAAGGTTGTTTCACAACCAAATTTATTTCTTACTATCATTTTTTCTCTCTTCAAAATGTACTGTTAAATATCACATTCTCGCATTAATGAAAGTTTTGCTTAACTAATTATTATAGAACACAGGAAATCCTTTTGTTTGTCAATGTTTTACTATAAAAAAATCATGTTGAAGTGTAAAATAACATTCATTTATGAAATACTCAATGTGGGGGGGGGGGGTATAACTGATGATTATATTCAAGGACTATATGACATAGTCTTTTTCAAAAAAAAAGATTCATTTTACATTTGTCACCGGGTATCTTTTGTGCCTAGTATTTACTAAGAGCGTCTCCAACGGCTTAAGGGGGTGATATTCAGTCCCTGAATATTATTCCCTTAATATTAAGGGGGTAGGTCAATGGTAAGGCACTAATTTAATTAGCGCCCCATCGTAAACACTGATTAAATCAGCGTCCAGTACTGGATGTTGATTAAATCAGCACTCAATCAGCGTTCAAACTAATCAGCGCCCAGGGATGAGCGTGTATAAATGCCACTCCCAGCCATTTTTACCCCACAATTCCCACTATAAACTTTTTTTCTTCACTTTTTAATAATAAAAACCGTTGAAATACCATCTTAATTGCTAGATGTACCATTCGGCGGTAAACAGAGGAGCTTACAGTCCACTGCACATTGCTCCTACCCTTGTGACGACAATTAATGACCTATGGATTCTGCATGATCTACCCACTGCATCGATTGTTTATAGCCTTCGATATGGTCAAGGTACAATTCTAAATATTAAATAACATTTAAATATGGTTGTTACGCTCATCGTATATTAACTACGAAATGATGGTCATTATGTGGATCTATTATATTATGTTAATTAGTTGTTACGTATTTAATTAGTACAATAATCTGGAACAACTGTTTATTATTTAGTCCCAATACGTCAGCTATCGGGGTAGTTCGGCTAAGTGTATAGCACAGCAGTATAATGGACTTCCTCAGATTTTACTAGATAGGCTGCAGACCAGTCCTTTTTCTTTTTTCTTAGAGTTTCGACCACCTCGGTCATTTGATCGTCCACTCATATCCACCCTAATCGAGAGATGGTGGCCTACGGTACACTTTTTGCATTTTTCATATTTTAAGCTCCGCATTTCCCGTACCGATTTTTATAACGAAGTCAAAGTGGCATAGTGACCTGTCATGTCATATTGAACACTGTAGCCACGTTGCACTGCTTTTAATGCTTGCTAACCTAATCAGTGGAGATAGAATGCCAAAACGTCTCTTCATATCAAATATTGTACCCGCTACTTTTAGTGGTTGCAACCCTTTTAACGTTGCACTGGTTTTAACATTGCACTACTTGACCAGTGGAGATAGAAGATCTCAGTTCTATTTATATTGGACTGCTTGCCATAATTCTATTCACCGATATCATAGCGGTAATAAAAAATGGGGGATTACAACCATACTTCTTTGACCTCATCATACTCATACGAATTCACATTAAGACACAATACCCCACCGGAAATGTCTTCCTCCCAATCACCAACCGAGTGGTATATTGAAATGGAGGAAAGACACTACGAGGATGTAAGGGAGCATGATAGAAATTTTCAAGAGTGGAGGATGGTAGAAGACAAAGAGAAGAGCGGCGTAGCAACAATGGTAGAAGGCAAAGAAGGGATGAAACACGCCACCAAGTACCTAAGGTGGATCAAGCGGCTGACTCTGGACTCGTATACTGTAACTGTGGAGTTTCTATTTGGTATTCTGCTATAAGAAACGGAACTGATATCAGTTGACATCATTACAGATGCCGCAATTTTCCAAATAGTTGTAATTTTTGACAATAGCTTAACAATCCTTTGCCTCATTGAGCAGTTGTGTATGCAACTGAACTTGAAGAACAAATTGAAGTGCTCCAAAGGACACTTGGTTCAATGCAATTATCAGGTGGTCGAAGACAGTATTTAAGTAATATATGTGTTTGTTTTGTATCCATTTCAATATTGGTTGTCTTGTTTGTACCATTTCAATTATTAGGCTGTATTGTTTGTATCATTTTAATTATCATGTTATCTTAAGTTCTTAGTGTTATTTGTATCGTTTGAATTAAGTATTTGTTCATTTCCTATCTTAAGTACATAGTAATATTAAAAGTACATAGAACTACTTAATTTGAATAACTTAATTACCTTCACTAAATTTGAAATCACATAGAACATACTTAATATAAATAGCTAACCCAAACATTATTCAAATTGTCGAATATAGCCAATCCAAAGATCATATGCAATATGTCCAACAAAATTAGTTCGATACTTCCTTAAAATCATGAATCAAATGTAGCCAGTATTAACTAAAATGGGTTTTCTTCCTCCACTGTATTTATGACACTTTTGTATCTTCGAAAAACTCTAGTAAATGTGACATAAGCACTTCGTGTTATCAAAATCCTTCGAACTAATCTAAAATCATGATGATTATTAAATGCTTCATTTAGAGTAACCAAAAAATCTTGATTCAACTCCTTTTCCGTGTGTCTTGTATAGGTTTCTATGTACGTTTTGATTAGTCTTAAATAATTTGTTCAATCCAACTTTCATTTGCCATTAATTTTTTTGTAAATTTGTAGTATAAACTTTTCACTTAAATAGACGGTTTATAATCTGCGTCATTCGAATCAATTGTGATCTGAACAACCACGTGGCAAACATCCGCGAACTTATGGAGAAACAAAAACAAGCGTGTTGTTTCCTTACAACATATCAAATTTTCACTTAAAACAATAATTTTGGATAAGAAAACTCCTATTTAATGTTGTCGGCCACTTATTAAATTGTGATAACAACACTATGAAGTCTTTATCTGCACTTGCTACAAGTTGAGATGGACAACACTCTCAATTAATGTTGTATGCCATTTGTTAAAGTTGAGATGACTATACTCTGAACTCTTTATTTTCCACGTGTTATAGTTTAGATGACCACACTCTCAGTTAATGCTGTCTGCCACTTATTAAAGTTGACATGACAACACTCTGAAGTCTTTTTCTACCACTTTAGATGGCCATGCTTCCATTTAGTGTTGTCTGCCACTTATTAAAGTTGAGATGACAACACTCCGAATTTATTATCTGCCACTTGCTATAGTTGAGATGACCAAAGTTTTAATTAATGATATCTACACATTACTTTATGAAATAATTATGGCCAACCATTCCGTGTTGCTATGCACATATCATTTCACTTATATATAAGGACTCCAATCCGTTGTAGATATCACATTATAATCATCTGTCTTTCTCTCATAGCATAAAATTAAATACCACAATGAATTCTTAAAACACTTCATCTTTCCTCAGATGTATTATGACATTCGACAGTGATTCCAAGGAGGATGATATCCTATGAGAGCCGAGAAGATGTAATAAATAGTTAATGAATGTTATGAAGTGTTGCGACTTTTCTATTGATTAGAAAAGCACAAATTTTAATAAATTTTGCAAGCGCACAGGCGTGTAGTATGCAGGTCGAACACAGAGAATTGTATTTTAAAACAATTAAAATCCATAGTTAAATTTTAGGCATGTTAAACGAATTCGACGGTGAATTTTGAACAGAAAATAAAAAACAATAATATACTCCGAATCGATTTCGAAACTAATCGAAATTGCAACCGAAATATAGAATGGTAAAAAATCAGAACAGAAATTGAAATTGCGGAAAAGAAGATAACGGAGCAAACAACTGAAATAATTATTAACTAACTGAAAAGAGTGCAGAAAATAACTAAGAACAAGAATAAATAAATTGCTAAATCTAATCAACAATCCTACGTATTCCGTTCTAAAATAAAAACAGTGCTGAATTTAAATCTAAACTTGAAGAAAAGTGATGAGGTAAGAGATGATCCTTTTGGTTGCTGTATGCTGCTGTATATATAGCCTTTCCCAGCCCAGAAAATCAACTGCTACTTTTTAGGAGGAATTGGTCCTCTGCTTGAATTGGTGAAAGAGAACATATATACGTCCACATCATTGCTTGAATTGGTCCATATTGCTTTTAATTGATATTTGCTACCTTGAAAATATGCAGCCAATATTTACTAAATCAACGTATGTGCATGTTTGCCACGTCATTGATTGAGGTTGGTCCCCACTTGCTTGAATTAATTAAATTTGTTCCTTGCTTTGAGTTTGAGCACGTGACTTGAGATATAGATATGATTTGTTTCCCATGTTGCTTGCACCCATATGCTGAGGTGAAAATGTGAATTGACTCATTTCGCATAAATTGAAGTGTGACATTGCTTTGATTTATTTGGTGCTCAAAATGTTGCACTCATGCCGCTTGTCTTTTGAACCTAAGGACGCCACAACCGATTAATTTCAACGTTGCACTTCGGAATCTATAATCTGCAAAACCACAACAAATACCCGTATAATACCGCTTTATTAAAATAAAAATATATGAAACAAACGGTTTAAAATGCAGAAAAATATGTTCATCATGAAGCGTACGGTTCCACGTCTAGAGAACACATCAGATAAGTCATCGTTCGAAAACTTTTAAACTATAACCAATTTATCTTCCATAAAAGTCTCGTGCAAGACTACTTCAATCCGAATTGCACTTATGGACCAAGTATGTTTAGAAGAAGATACAAAATGACAAGAAAACTTTTTTTGAGAATTTTAGTAGATACTCAAAACAACAATAAATGTTTTATTAAAAAACCAAATGCAATAAAAACAGGGTCTTAGCGGCGAACAAAAAATGATTGCCGCAACAAGGATGTTAGCTTATGCCACCTCCGCAGATGCATTTGACGATGCATATCAGATTGCAAAAGCTACCACATTAGAAACCCTCGACAAATTCTACCAATTTATGGTGGATTTTTTTGGCACTGTGTACTTCAGATATCTAAATGAGGACGATGTGGTGCAAATTAAAGAAATGCACAAGAGCAAAGGATTGCTTGGCATGCTAGGAAGTTTCGACTGTATGCATCGTAAATGGAAGAACTGCCCTAAAGCATACCATAGAGCCTACAATGGTAAAGAAATAAAACTAACTAATTTTTTTTGGAAGGTGTTGCTTTATATGATTTATGGATGTGGTATGCTTTTTTTGGAATGTCTGTATCTAACAATGACTTAAATGTTATTGAGATGTCACTTTTATTCATTGATCCAGCTCTTGGCCAAGTAACTTCAGTAAGATTTACTCCTAGGAAAAAAACTTACGACCATGGATATTATATTGGTAATGAGGTTTATCCAAAATGGGGCACCTTTGTGAAAACGTGTCCAAATCCAATAACAATAAAGCAAGCAAAGTTTGCTGCACTGCAAGAGGGACAAAGAAAAGTGTGGAAAGAGCTTGTGGCGTTCTTCAATCCAGTTTTCAATAATTAGTAATCCTTATCGACGTGGTCTTAAGAAAAAAATCCTCAATCATGTTTACATGTATTATTACGCATAGTACAATTATTGGATACGAAAGAGATATAGATAAAGAACACCCCCATAAAGAATATGATAGTGCAGCGCAAATGCCAGAAATATTCCAAGATGACATTCTTATAACCGAAGAATCTTTCAACACTCACGTGGAATGTCAACTTTTACACCAAGACCCACAACTTTACAATCGACTACAACAAGATCTTATGAATCATATTGGAATTACTTTAGAGATTGTTAGTTCAATTATACGTGTAATTAGTCATATGTGTTTACATTTGTCTTTTATTCATATTTTACTTAACTTATCAACTATAATGCGTTTCCTTCAAAATCTTATTTAGCTTGGTTATAGATTTTATTAGAATAAAAACAAAAATAGTTGAACACTAGTTAATAACCAAAAATAGTTTAAGACTAAAAATAATACAACTTATACAATGCTAAGACTAAAATAAATTACAGTTGAGGAAACTTGAAAGAACCATATACATATATATACATACATACACACACACATATACATATATATATATATATATATATATGGTGTTTTGATGACAAGCAACCATAAAGTAATGATACTAGTATGTTTATTGAGTAATTTCAAGTCAAAACGATGATGGAAAAGGTGTAGAATAAAATGGCTAAAATATGATGGGTGGGCTGAAAGATGAGCATATGCCTTTACCAATGAACCACACTAGCTTTTGGAAATTACAATGATTCAGTCGACTGAAAGCCTTGTTCAATCGGCTGAACCCAGTCAACTGAATATGAACAATTTGTCTACTGTTTTTGGCTATTCTCTCGGGTTCGAATTTTACACTAAGCGGGTCGACTGAAGCCTTCTTTCATCCGACTGACCTAGTATAAAGCGGCTAGTTTTTTGAAGTGACATCTTTATGTCTCCTCGCTCCAGAAGTTTCATCACTCCGCTCCTACAGCCACGTCTCTTTATCAGCGACCAAATTGGAAGGTTGCAACCCTACTTTACCATTTCTACAATATCCATATAAACCCCAAACCATCCCTGAATCAAAACATGACTTTGCTTTGAATTCTAGGCCTCAAACTCTCAATTCCTAAGCAATACTCTGAATTCTAAGTAATTCATGTGATTTGGAGGTTTCGACTAGTGCACTTCATCTTCACATCCCATATTCTAGTAGAATAACCTTCTTAGCCTCTACGTCTCCAGCTAATATAGTTTGGTCTGGTTATAGGAGTTATTTTTCATCAAAGTGACATTCTGTATATCAAGATATAATTTTTGTAAGAAAGTACATTTGTTACATTGCTTGTAATTTTTGTTGAAGTCCTATTCGGTTGTTCAAGCAAAGTTTGTAAACCTGATCATTCAGGTGAAGTGAGGGTGTTGATAGTGAAATACCGATGGGAAGCTTTAAGATTGGACAAAGGATAGAGAACTAGTATAAAATCGCATGTGAGATCTACTGTTATACTATTCTGCTACATTTACATTTTTATTACTGTTAGCCATCTTCGATCATGTTCATAGTGACTGTCAAGTGGTATCAGAGGATGGACTTCTATCGATTATCACAACATTATAGAGTAATGGCAAGAAAGAGAAGTTCTGGCTAGAGCTCAAAGGCAGTTGAGAAAAAGAAAATTCTAGAAGCGAGCAACAATTTATAAAATCAAGGAACATGTGTTGTGTGGCTTATCTCGGATCAAAATCGCTATACTAAGATTCTATATATAGTGATCTTTTACAAAATCATAAGATGTAATTAAATGATTTTAAAGTATCACAAAAATTCAATTCTGAGGCTTTAGCTAAATTAGATGATTGTGAGCGTAAAATTAATACTTTAACAGAAGAAAATAAGTTTTTAGTAAAACAAACTGAATTTTTTTGAAAATACATTGGAAGAACTTATTATACAAAAAATATTCTATTAAAAGATAGTGAGCGCTTAAACGATAAAAATACTGATCTTTTAAAGGAAATTGAAATTTTGCAAAATAAAAATATATTTTTGGAAAATTGTTTAAATGATTCTAATTCTAAACTTGTCTCTTGAAAAGAAGAATATCGCTTTAAATAATAAGAATCAAGACTTAATTAAAGAATGTGAATTTTTAAAGGATGAATATTATGTTGCTAAAAGAAATTTGTGATTCCAAAGCTGTTTTTAATAAATTAAATAAGAAAATCAAAAAATTTAATAGAGAAAAAATGATTTATCTTCCTTAACTACTTATAGCAAAGCTCATGAAAATAGAACTGGTTTAGACTATAAACAAGATAATTGTAGAAAAAGTACTAGATATGCGTTCCTGTATACACATTTTAATGCTAGTGCTAAAAGTAGAGATAGTTCTAAAACCAATCTGTGTCATAATATTATTATGCTTATAAATAGAAAAATCCTTTAAATGCCAAATCAATGACAATCAATGTTGATATATGAGTTTTATCTAATCTAAATGATTTTGATAGAAAATCATACACTAGCAATTATTATGAAACTATGATTAATAGTAGAAATTATATTTTTAAGAGGTCAACCACATTCAACTGGATATGGTTTCCTAAATCGTAAACCTTATATCTACTGTAAATTGAGTATCATTTTGCTTACATTTGACATATCTATTGGATACTCATCGCTTTACATTAATATTAAAATTATTTATTTCTGACTTTTCTATGATATTATCCATTTATTTTTACTTTTCTCATACTTTATTTTAATTACAAAAGGAGGAGAAATAATAAGCATATTGATAAGAGGAGTATATAGTTAAAAGTTAAAGAGAAACATTATACTAATGGGGAGTTTTATCATATAGCACGCCAATGCTCTTACCCCTTTTATTGATAAAAAATGGGAAAAGAACATATATTTTACATATTTTATATTGGCATTCATATGAAGTCGAGGAGATAAACTTATATAACATATATTTAGATGGCGCTATTATTTTATATTAATGTTGTGTGATTGTCATCATCAAAAGGGGAAGAATGAAAGAATTGTATATATATATATTGTTGTTTTAATGATTAAAAACTATACAACAATGTTACTAATATATTTATTGAGTTACTTCAACTCAAAACGATGATGGAAAAGATGTAAAATAAAATGGCTAAAAATACGCCAAGCTAGGATTCAAACCCGAGTGGACTGAGAGATGAGTAGATGCCTTTATTGCTGACCACAATGCTTTTGGAAATTACAATGATTCGGTCGACTGAAAGCCTTGTTCAGTCGATTGAACCCAATTGAATAAATATTAACAATTTGTCTACTGTTTTTGGCTATACTTTCGAGCTCAAATTTTACACTAAGCCGGTCGACTAAAGCCTTTTTTCAACCGACTGACCTAATATAAAATGGCTAGTTTTTTGAAGTGGTATCCTCATGTCTCTTCGCTCCAAAAGTTGCATCTCTCCGCTCCTGCAGCCACTTCTCTTCATCAATGGCGAAACTAGAAAGTTGCGACCTTACTTTACCATTGAAGGTTGCACCCCTACTTTACTACCCTATAACATCTATATAAACCCTAGCCATCCATAAATTAAAATACAACTATGATTTGAATTCTAGGACTCAAACTATCAACTCCTAAGCAATACTCCGAATTTCCAAGAAATTCATATGATTTCGAGATTTCGACTAGTATGCTTCATCTCCAAATCCCACATTTTAGCATCATTTTTCCTTGAAAAAGCTTCATGAATTCCTCTTTCACCATTCTTTTTTGATAACCAAATAAAAATAAATTAATAATAAGTTTAAACACTAACAATGTAGTAAAATAAAAAGTTATACCAAATGCTCTTCACCTCCCATTCCACTAGGATTTGCTTTCTTTATTTTATAAATATGTGATTCATAAAATTGAGTTTGACGATTGATTTATCCGAATTGACCTTGAATCATCGACAAAGACCATACGCTTTCAGGATGCTTAAGGTCGAAGGTATTTATTATTTTCTTCCAAAACTTATTGCCACTTTAGTCATTACCCCTAATCGAGTCTTTGGTATAATCATAGTAGATACTACGTAAGTCAAAGTCCTGGTCGCTTCGCCATAGGTTGGATGAATGTTGTACTCAGTTGTGGCTCATTGTTATCTTTAAAAATGTAGTTTTAAGAAATGGAAGAATGTATAAAATTTTCAAACGGTGAAGATATTTAAAGAAAATGTGGGTTAGAGGAGGAAGTATTGAAGAGTTTTGTGTGGAAATAACGAGTGAAAGTAGTGTATTTAAGAGTTGAAAAGGAGGAATATTGTTGTTGGGGAGTTGAATTGGCTCCTGAATATTACCATTAATATTAAGGGTAAATCGATTCGTTAGAGTGGCTTGAATTTGGTTTCCTTAGTATTTAAGCAGAATTTGGCACCGTTGGAGATGCTCTTAGTTATAGTTGTAAATTATTCAACATGAGTTTTTCACCATTTAAGTTATGATATTTTTTGTAACTATTTCGAATAGCATTTGCAACATTTGAGTTATGTGTGCACTGAGTTCAATTCAGTGCACAACACAAAGTTAATTATACTTCCCTCTTTATATATATTAACGCAAGTTTCCAATTAATATTAACTTTTGAAGTTTGAATTCTCATTAATGTAATATTGAATGTAGGCACTTGTAGAAGAGGAGGAAAAACAAAAGTTGGAATGTAGTGGTAATGATATAGTATACACTTGTTGCTCCAAATCAATGATGCTCGTAGAACCAAAAGCACTGATTGATGATGGTCCCCAAAATGTGCATTACAAGCTTTATGAATTTTGGGTGGAGTCTTTGTGATATGATCCATATTTTCCTTCAAAATACCTAAAATTCTATAGATCGCTAGTAAGACTTTATTTTGCATTTTGAGAATTTAGATGTGGTATTGTTTTATTTTGAAATTTGAAAGTTTGTAGTTCATACTGTACAATTACCTAAATATCATTATGGTATCTGAGATATGGAAATCGTTGTTCGGACATTATTTGCGGAGCATTTTATACTTTTCATTAAAGTAGTATGATGAATTATATATGTGATGTGTAAATTATTGTTTATCATATTTAATACTTCGTTTGTTTTAAGAATTTTAATATAGATAGTGTAAATTATATAAAGTCATAATTTTCATGTTACTAATATTTGGATTAGCATTGATTATGAATGTTACATGGTATACAAAAATGAATAAAGAAATTAATACGTAGCAACATTTATAAGTGTTAATGTAACTACTTGTATCTTACGTATCGCGGTATCGTAAAATATTATTATTTAATTCATATGAGGTTTTATGATTCTAAAATTTTGGCAAAGGGTTCTTAGGGACATTTTACACATCTATGATTTTTATCGAATTTCTGTGTAATTATTTTGACTCCGAAAATCTTATATGAACTACAAGGTTTGTTAGGAGGCGAGTTAGGGTCTAAAACTACTTGTGTTACTCCAGGATAATGATTACTCCAGGCTCATCCACATCTAGGATTACAAATCTGTTTCGAGAATAGAGCCTAAAGAGGACCGATGAGGCTGTTCTAAGTTATTTCCATCTTTTCCATAATATTTGTAAACCTCCATTTATTCTAATTTCAACAATAAACTTACAATTTTCTTACTAATCTTAGTCTAAATCATAATTAGAAAGGTAATTAGCATAAAGGGATTAGAGTTTATCGTTTTTGATCAATTGAAATCATTTTCCTTGCTATCTACTTTTGGATCTGGATTAAAAAGTAGTAATTTGGATATTAGTTAAGTGGTTATTGATCTCTCACTATTCTATACTTGTCCATATATTAAATTTGGTGTTTTTGAAATAATAAACATGATTAAAAGATTTTTAACTTTAATTACACCTTTAAATATGTTTTTGGATAAATTAAAAAGGTTAAAAATGGATTTCGATGATTTAATACCTCTTTTTGATCATATGATCGTCCTTGCGTAAATGCTTAATTTAGGCTAAATCTTATGTGTTGTATAAGTTTGATTTGCTTGATCGTGATGTATGAATGCTTGTGAATGCCTTGTATGTTTGGATGAATTTTTTTAATCTTGTTTTTTAAGTGCTTCTAGGTTAGTTAGGCATTAGTTGGCGATACCAGCAAAATGAAGTCAAATTTGATCATAATTGGATTAAACTTAGTGGAGGGGCTCTAAAGCAAGGGAGGAGCCCACGGCACAAGTCACATCAAAATTGGGTTAGTGAAAAGTGGTTGCTGTTAGAACTGGGCTAGCCAGTTATGGAAGTTATGAGTGAATTTAAAAAAAATCCTTATTGGATCACTATTGGGCCTATGAAGTCTAATTCATTTAAAAAATTTATAAATATTATTTAAATACCATCTCATTCAGTCGAAATTTCTACCTTATGATGGGCCTTAAACCAATTTAAGCCTAAAATAAAATATTATGCAATCAAATCAAATTAAATTGCTTATCGATATTGTATATCGATCGATATATTTATAATTATTATAAATATATCTAATAATATTTATTCATCAAATCATAGTCAACTTTTAAAATTAATATTTCATAAATACTAATTAATTTAATTAATTTATGATAATTATTGTGACGACCCGGAGTCCGACCTACGAAAGTCAACAACTAATACATTACCCATATTCAAATGCCCGAGATTCAAACGTTGGAGTCCGGTTCGCTGGAGCTATAACATATTAGATGATAACAACAAAGCGAAACAAAATGATTTTTTATTGATACACCATAGATTACAACATTGTACAATAAATGCCCAATATCGTCAGAGCCAAAATACAACAGCGGAATATAACAGAACAGTGGAAAAATAACAACAGGGGAAAGTGACATCAACAGGGGCTTCCAAAAGAGAGAGAGAGAGCGAGAGAGAGTCCAACATACTGCATCTTCATTCCAAAGCTCCAAAGCTCCAAATCCAAAAGCTCAAAACCAAAAGCTTCCAAATCAAAGACTTCCAAAATCTACATGTACTATCTGACTCAGCTTCAGAACCTAGTGATAACCTGACTCTAGGCTGCCCGTGTGGAAAATTATGGGCGCCTAGAGTTTAGAAATGGGAACAATAAACTCTGAGTCAGTTATGAGACTGTTGTGAGAAACATAAAACAGTTATCTGTACAAAAAGAAATTACAAAAAGAAATCCATTCATCTTTTTGAAAAATGAAACTACCATAAGGTCTCCCAGCGCACACTTAATGCAATGGTACACATGAGGGAGGTTTCTCCTTACAGTAGTCAAACATGCTTGATATGCGAAAATCCTTTTGATATTATTATTAGTGCATAGTATGAAAAAACATTTCTAAAGTATAACATTAATCTTAGCCAGCATACGTACCATTATAGTATGCCTACTGTAGCTACCATGTTAAATGGTAGGTTCTACAACTAAAATCGTAAAGGGCTCGTATTGATTGTTTGGATTTCCAACAAATGGTCAAGGCTATGAAACTTCCTTTATCCGAATAGGTACGCCTCTGAAGGGACGTCCCGAGAACCTAACCGGATCTCTGCCAACACAAGGCCGGGTTACCTCTGTAACTAGGTAACTAACTGTCACGAGTATGCTATTCTCCGGTGGTAACCGACCTTTACCGAGGTGCCTAAACAACCAACAACCACATAAGTAAAATATCTGGGCTCCATACCAGAATACCACTTTTTATCCAGAAGGAAATGCACATACCCTAAGGGTCAAGAACCCCATAACCTTGCCGCATCCTTCCTGTTTCGACCACTTCCCGGGGTGTGAGGTTCGATGAAGTCTCGTCCCACAAAGCTACACTTTACACAAAAGTCAAGCTTTGATCATCCAATGCTCAGCACTTAGCATGCCACACTACCAAATTGGGAATATATCACTAATAACCATCAACTACATAACCTCTGAGCTCGTACGTCTCGGAGAAGGGTGTTAAGCTAAGAGAATAAATTCTCCATCATCAAACAGAAATGTATTTGATAGAAACTAGCTTTACATCTCAAAGTGTAATGTCAGACATACATCCATACAAGTCCATCCTGGGTCTGAATGAATCTGAAGGCACTTTGTCCAATTAAGGAAAGAAGTCCTTGCAAATCCGGATATCCCCTAATCACGTCCGAACCCCCCATCACATAGGATAATCTCTATACCGGAGAAACTCAGTGCAGAGACAACCAACAGGAAATCCTTTCATTTTCGAAAATACCTGGTCTTCAATCACCGTCTTCAAATGCAATTCCATTTTGTCGTTTCATTATTCGGAATGAGTTTTATGACTTAATGTCCTCCCCCGGCCTTTCCAAAAAATGAGCGCTTATTTAAAAGCATGTGGACACAAATTTCCATTTTTTAATCTTTTAAACAAAAGATCCACCTTTAAGACCCGATGTGGTTTTGGATAACCATTTGGAATCTGATTCCGGCCTCATCGAAATTCAAATGCCGTCTTAAAGGCCAAGTTGTTTAAGTAAACAATTTTAATTCAATTCAAAAGTTCACATTCACACAGCAATACATCACAGATAAATATTTATCACAGCTCAATACAAAGCAATTCATATCATAGAATATTACAGATTAACATACCAGACGTAGTAATCAATCCAAGCATTCAGTATAATCAATCATCCATAAGCAAGATTAATTAATCACATAATTTATAATTAATTTAATTTAAACAAAATTAATTAATTACTTATGAATAAATTACATAACCCTGCTTGATTATCATTAATTAATTACAAACCATTTGTTATGAAATTAATCAATCATCCTTAATTACTCATATTAATTAATTAATTATCCCTTAATTACTTACATTAATTAATTATCCCTTAATTAATTACATTAATTAATTAACCCTTAATTAATTACATTCACAAATTAACCCTTTAATTACTTACATTAAGTAATTATCCTTTAATTACTTTCATTAGTTAATTAACCTTTAATTAATTAATTAATTATCTTTTAATTACTTACATTAATTAATTAACCTTTAATTAATTAATTAATTGTCCTTTAATTACTTTCATTAAGTAATTATTCTTTAAGTAATTAATTATCCTTTAATTACTTACGTTAATTAATTATCCCTTAATTAATTATTTTAATTAATTAACATTTAATTAATTACATTAATTAATTAACCCTTTAATTACTTACATTAAGTAATTATCCTTTAAGTAATTATTCTTTAATTACTCACATTAATTAATCATCCTTTAATTAATTATATTAAGTTATTATCCTATAATTACTTGATTAATTATTCTTTAATTATAAATCAATTATCCTTTAATTACTTGATTAATTAAACTTTAATTAATAATTAATTAACCTTTAATTATTAATTAATTATCTTTTAATCATAAATAAATCTTTAATTATTACATTAATTAATGATCCTTTAATTACTTTAAGATCTTAATTAATTTTAAGATAAACCATTTATCTTAATCAATTACTTATTCATAATCAATTTAATTTAATGACCAGATAAATCAAATTAATTACCTCTAAATCCTACTTAATTAATAAATTAATGATCCTTTAAATAATCACATCAATTAATTAAAGATAAACCATTTACCTTAATTAATCACTTAATTATCATTTAAATCTTATTTAATAAACCTTTGAAATAAATTCATCATTAACCTATAAATTAACTTAAGATCTTAAGTTTAATTAAAAATGAAGAACATTTTACCTTCTTAATTAACTACTTAATATTATGAAATTTATTTAAAATAAACTTTAAAATAAAGGTTATATATATATACATATTAAAACAAAACTTAATTAATTTAAAATAATTTATTTTAAAAACCTTTAACTAATCCCAATCTTAAATAAGATGATTATTATTTCAAATCAAAACAATTTTAAATTTAAACACATTTGTCTTATAATTTAAACTGAAACTTGTTTTGAAAACTTGATCACACTTTTCTTTTGCTATTAAAAACTTGTTCATTACAAAATAAAACCCAAGCCGAACTAAAAAATACTCGAGTACAAACCCGAGTTCTCTACCTTCTTCTCCAATCCCTACCCACAGACATGCCACCGGTACCACGTGCACCTACTCAAGCGATCGCTGCGGCCCCGACCATCGATGCCATCGCTAGCATGTCGAGGATCACCTCCCTTAACAGTTCGGCCACCCAGTTCCAAGAATCGAACACGAAATCGAATTTGAGCGACCTCAACAACCACCTGGAACAAACCCAACACCCAAAACCACCTCGTACCGTTGCATCTGACAACCAGAACCCACGTGCTCGCGTTTGGAACCTTACCTGAGTTCCACGCTCCAATCGCCCATGTTCTGATCCTCTCCGATGCATCGACGACGACAAAATCACCTCGTCATCATCGAAAAAAACAGGCTATAGAACCCTAGTTCGACGCCGTCAAGCCACTTCGACCACCTATAAAATCCCTGACCATTTTTCCATGAATCCCCGTCACTCAAGCTTCCTCCAGCCTCAAGCACGATGCTCGACCCTCCGCCGGTCGTCGTGAATCGACGAAAGTCACAAAATCATTTAACTCGCTAATTCTTGCCAACCACAATACTAAATGTCACGAAATCTTTATCAAAAATCATGATTTTCAAATACGAATCAAGTTATGGATTCCAAATATGAAATTTAAATGATTGATTTTCTAACTTAATTTATTTTTCACCGTCATTTCTTATTTTCGAAATATTTACTAAATATTTTCACTTGAAACTATTTTTAAAAATAATTTTACATTCTTACAAATATTTTCCTTTTAATAATCATAATCTGAAAGGGAATGGAGCAAGATATTTCGATTTTTGAAGTTGTTTTAAAACCTGTAACTTGGAATAGAGCAATATATTCATATGTATAGACATACACACATAAAATCTTTATATATATATACATGCAATCATATTTTACATTTATACAAACAATTTTCACAACATACTTTCAAGTGTTTATCACTTGCAATTAAGATATAAACAAATTTAAGGTTTTTAAAGGGTAGTTTACTCATAGATTTTGGAAAACAGAGAAGCTTTAATACTTGAATACTGGAAACAGAAGCCTAGAAAAGATTTTTAATCTGGATTTAATTGTTTATCTGCTTGTTTTTAGTTGTGGTGATCTGAATCTTGCTTTTAGCTTCAGGTTGAAATTTGTTTGATTACTTTAATTTTTATTTTCTGGTTTTGTTTCAGATTTTAGTTTGATAAAACTTTGAAAAAGTGAAGATAGAAAAAATGAAGAGTAGGAATATAGATGTGTATATATAACTTTGTTTTTCCCTTATTTATTAAATTTAAAAATGAAAAGAAAATTAAAAATAGGACGCTTGTGGATTGCATGTTAAAATAGAGCTAACATTTGTTTAATGCATGTTATAGTCTTTTACACTTTTCTATTTTGCATATTATTAATATTTTCTATATAGTTTATATTATATTTTCAATTTATATATATATATATATATATATATATATATATATATATGTTTTTAAATTTATACTTATTATGTTTATCTCATTAATTTCAAAAGCTATATATTAAAGCTTTTTATTTATTCTTGTTTTTATATTATATTTTCAATTTTAATTAATGCATTTCCATTTATTTATATTTATATAATCTTTAAAGAAAATGATATAAAACTAATTATACACTAATAAATAATCATATATATATATATTATTTTTAAAATATAGAGTTTTTAAATCCAATTTATTTTTAAGATATTTATTTTTGAATTTCAAATCAAAATTCTAATTATACTTTTTATTTTGAAACTGGGTAAACTTTATTACTTTCCAAAGATCAAGGTCGGCACGACTCATACAAGTGATATTAGTTCGATATTTTACACTACATTCCAGATAAAAAAATAAAAGAAGAAAACTGCTTCGTCTTCCAACTCTTCACGGAGGATTCTATGGCTGCGCCGTCTGAGTCTCGCTATTTTGTGCTTCCAGGCCCATCATCTTCAATGCATTTAGTTCAGCAATTGATGGATTTGTAAGTTCCCCTACTCCTTTCATGATAACTCGAACATCTCTTTTTATCATTTCACTAACAGACTGCTTATTTTTGCAATTGTTTTGGAAAATGCGTCTATTTCTTTCTCTCCATACATGCCATACAGTAGTAGTCAATAGAATGGAGGCCATTTTCCCCATCAGGCTTTTGGATTTCCAGCTTCGTGTCAGGTAAATCGCGATTTCACTTAGGTAATAGTCTTGTAGATTGCAGTTTAGAATTGATTTTTGCTTGTCCCAGATTCGTCTAGTGAATGCACATGGAAAGAATACGTGTTTGTGATTTTCTTCCTCTTGTTTACAAAATACACAAGCCGAGTCTTGAATAATCCCCCACTTTTTGAGCCTGTCCTTTGTAGGAAGTCTGTTTAGCAGTGCCTTATAAGTTGTTTGACATTTTTGGCGTGCTTGCTCTATTCCAAACAATTTGTGCCCACTCGATTTCAGTGCTTCTTTCCCTTAGATGTTCTTAGGCAGTTTTTAGATTGAACTATTTATTGTTTGATTTCCATGTCCAAGTGTTTGAAGAGTTATGACTTATAGGAATACTCATTATTTCATGTTTGATCTGGTGAGCTGGGGAATCAGATTGAAAAACCATGATTTACCTTGTATAATTTTCCCTAACATAAAATCTCTCCCTTCATATGCAATGAAGCTATCCCACCCTAACTTGTTTATAACACATTCATTGTTCAGCCAGGGGTCGAACCAGAAGCTCGTGCATTCACCATTTGCAATTTTCCTGTTTACTAAGTTTTTGAGATTACATCTGGCTCTAAGAATTGTTTTCCATGTGCCTGAAGCATTTGGGTCCTCTTTTTGAATCCAGAAATTTTCTTTTAAATATCTATTTCTCATCCAAGTACCCAGAGGCCTTTCCCATTTAAAATTTTCCAAGCCAGTTTTGTTGCATATGCTTTTTTTAAATCCCTGAGGTTTTGAGACCTACTCCCCCTTCCTTTTTGGGTTTGCATAGTGTTTGATATGATATTTCATGGACCCCCCTCTCCAAATGAAATTAGCGCAAACACTTTCAATTTTTTCAATGGAAGCACTAGGAATTTGATATGTCTGTATCCAAAATCTGACCATAGATGTTACTACAGTGTGAACCAGTTCTATCCTACCTGCAAAGGATAGTAATCTTGAGCTCCAACTTTGTAGTTTACTTCTTATTTTTTTTACTAGAACTCCATACTCTCTATCTCTAGTCATATTTGTAGATAATGGCACACCAAGATATTTGACAGGTAGATAGCTCTCTTCATAATTATGAAGGGAACAGAATTGTTCTTTGTTTGTGTAATGCTCATTAAAATAGCATTTGTCTTTTGTTCATTTACTTTTAAACCTGCAAATCTCTCCAGTTTTTGGAATATTTCTTTCATCCCCCTGATTGCATCATTTGAAGCTTTATAGCAGATAATTAGATCATCTGCATATAGGAGATGAGTTATTGGAGGCTGGATTTTATATATTAGCTGAATAATGTTATTATGAGTGTGTGTGTGTGTTGTGTGTATATATATATATATGTATATATATGAACAAACTTATATCTTATTTATTCTAGAAAAATTCAAATTAGTTCACAAATTAATTCAAAAAATCACTAATTTAAATTTGGCTTAAAAATGAGATCATTACAGATTCCCCCCTTAAGAAACTTTCGTCCTCGAAATTTGATAGACAGGGAGACAAAAAAGAACATATGAACACATAAAAAGATAGAGAAATGGCTTGCCACATCAAGCCGAGAATAAACCAGAATATCATCAATAAATACAGAAGGAACTTATTCAATACTTCAAGAAATACTGGGTCATCAGGTCTATGAAATATGCAGGGGCATTGGTTAGTCCCAAGGGCATAATTAACCATTCATAGAATGTATCGAGACCCCAAAAAGTAGTCAAATGGATATAATATTTCGCAATTCTCAACTAATGGAATCCTTGGGCTAGGTCCATCTTTGAAAAGAACCGAGCACCATGCAATTGATCGAACATGTGGTCGATTCGGGCAAAAGAAATTTATTCTTAAGGGTTAACTTATTAAGATCATGAAAGTCTACGCACAATCTCAAAGATCAATCAGACTTGGCTACAAATACTACAGCTGAACCCCAACTGGAACGACTAGGTCGTATAAATCCTTTCTCCAGTAAATCTTGGGTTTGTTTAACTACCTCTACTCTTTCCCTTTGTGCCATCCTACGACTTGCATGCACAACTGAACGGGCATTGGGAACCAAGTCGATTCTAAATTCAATTTCCCTATGTGGAGGTAAAGACTCAACTTCTTCAAATACGTCTGCAAATTTTTGAACAATAGGTATGGATTCCAAATTCATGTTGGAATACCCTAAAGTGTACATTAGCATGTCCCTCTTCGAACTTGGACCCTCATAAGAAATCACAACAAAATTTTCAAATTTGGTTTTGACCGAAATCGTTCTATTGATATAATCTAATTTAGCTTCATATTTTGTTAACCAATTCATTCTAGGTAAAATCTCAAATTCATTAAAGTCAAGAACGAAAAGGCTGATAGGAAACTGATGATGAGAATATGAAATAGGAACTTTTCTATAACGTAAACAAAGATTCGCAGGGCCTCCTACCAGTTTCACACAAATAGGTTCGTCTACGAATTCTGGTTCAAAATTTTACTCTTCTACGGTTTATTGGAAAATAAAACTATGCGTAGCTCCATTTTCGAATAGAACTCTAACAATTTTATTATAAATAATCTTCTTGATACATCCTGGAAATACTAGCGGAAAGCATATAACGCTGCTCAAATACTTGCTTGAATCTATCCGATGTAAACTCATTATCCGACTCGGCCAATGTAATGTTCTCCCACCATACCAAAGCTTCTTCCTGGAGCTGCCAGGAAGCCATCAACCTCCTTTGATCATCATTCAATTTCAATCCTTTAAAAATCCTCTCACAAAATCAAATCCAAGCTTGCACTTCTATAATAGTCTCCGAACCTTTGAATGATTTTCCTCCAAGTCTTGAGAAATTCTGACATAACTCTGCCAGATTTGGCTGGGGTTGGATGGGAAGAATTGCTCCTTCCATTACCGTTGTTGCAGGGTCTTGACCATTTGTAGTGTTACTCCCCCTTCCCCTACCTCGTCCTCTTCTTGCACTTATTCTCACTATCGGTAAATAGTAAGAAAATTGACTTAGGCATACGGACAAGATATCTTAGGGAATATACTCATTCTAGGGCATTTTTAACCCTATCTCTAATGAGTCACCAAATGATTTATACTCCAAAGCTAAAGTTCTTACTCAACCTTCAGCTCTGATACTAACAATGTGATGACCTGGAGTCCGACCTTCAAAAATCGGCATCCAATACATCACTCGTATTCAAATGCCAAAGATTCAAGCATTGGAATCCGGTTTGCTGGAGCTATAACACATTAGATGATAACAACACGGCAGAACAAAATGATTTATTATTGATACACCATAGATTAAAACATTCTACAATAAATGCCCAATATCATCAGAGCCAAAATACAACATCGGAATATAACAGAACAACGGTAAAATAACAACAATAGGGGAAAAGTGACATCGGCAGGGGCTTCCAAAAGAGAGAGAGAGAGAGAGCGAGAGAGAGTCCAACATACTGCATCTTCATTCCTGCTCCAAAGCCCCGAATCCAAAAAGCTCAACACCAAAAGCTTCCGAATCAAAGACTTCCAAAATCTACTTCTAATATCTGACTCAGCTCCAGAACCTACTGATAACCTGACTCTAGGCTGTCCGTGTGGAAAATTATGGGCACTTAGAGTTTAGAAAAGGGAACAATAAACTCCGAGTCAGTCATGGGACTGGTGTGAGAAACATAAAACAATTATTTGTACAAAAAGAAATTACAAAAAGAAATCCGTTCATGCTTTTGGAAAATGAAACTACCATAAGGTCTCCCGGCACACACTCAATGCAATCGAACACAAGGGGGAGGTTTCTCCTTATAGTAGTCAAACATGCTTGATACGCGAAAATCCTTTTGATATTATTATTAGTGCATGTGTGAAAAAACATTTCGAAAGTATAATATTAATCTTAGCTTGCATACATATCATTATAGTATGCCTACTATAGCTACCATGTTAAATGGCAGGTTCTACAACTAAAACCGTAAAGGGCTCGTATTGATTGTTTGGATTTCCAACAAATGGTCAAGGCTAAGGAGCTTCCTTTATCCGAAATGGTATGCCTCTGGAGGGACGTCCTGAGAACCAAACCAGATCTCCGCCAACACAATGTCGGGTTACCTCTGTAACTAGGTAACTAACTGTCATGAGTATGCCATTCCCCGGTCGTAACCGACCTTTACCGAGGTGCCTCGACAACCAACAATCACATATGTAAAATATCCGGGCTCCATACCAGAATACCACTTTTTATCCAGAAGGAGATGAATATATCCCGAGGGTCGCGAACCCCATAACCTTGTCACATCCTTCCTGTTTCGACCATTTCCCGAGGTGTGAGGTTCGATGGAGTCTCGTCCCACAAAGCTACGCTTTACACAAAAGCCATGCTTTGATTATCCAATGCTCAATACTTAGCATGCCACATTACCAAATTAGGAATATATCACTAATAACCATCAACTACATAACCTCTGAGCTCGTACATCTTAGAGAAGGGTGTTAAGATAAGAGAATAAATTCTCCGCCACCAAACAGAAATGTATTTGATAGAAACCAGCTTTACACCCCAAAGTGTAATGTCAGTCATACATCCATATAAGTCCATCCTGCGTCTGAATGGAACCGAAGGCACTTCGTCCAATTAGGGAAAGAAGTCCTTGCAAATCCGGATATCCCCTAATCACTCCGAACTCCCCATCACATAGGGTAATCTCTATACTGGATCAACTCGGTGCAGAGACAATCAAAAGATCCTTTCATTTCCTAAAATACTCGGTCTTTAACCACCGTCTTCAAATGCAATTCCATTTCGTCGTATCATTATTCGAAATGGGTTTTATGACTTAATGTCCTCCCCCGGCCTTTTCGAAAAATGAGCGCTTATTTAAAAACATGTGGATACAAATTTCCATTTTTTTAATCTTTTAAACAAAAGATCCACCTTTAAGATCTGATGTGGTTTCAGATAACCATTTAGAATCCGATTCCGACCTCATCGAAATCTAAATGTCGTCGTAAAGGCCAAGTTGTTTAACTAAACAATTTTAAGTCAGTTCAAAAGTTCACATTCACACGCCAATATATCACAGATAAATATTTTCACAGCTCAATCTAAAGCAATTCATATCACAGAATAATATAGATTAACATACCAGAGATAGTAATCAATCCAAGCATTCAATATAATCAATCATCCATAAGAAAAATTAATTAATCACATAAATAATAATTAATTTAATTTAAACCAAATAAATTAATTACTTATAAATAAATTACATAACCTTGCTTGATTATCATTAATTAATTACAAACCATTTGTTATGAAATTAATTAATCATTCTTAATTACTCATATTAATTAATTATCCCTTAATTACTTACATTAATTAATCATCGCTTAATTAACTACATTAGTTAATTAATTACATTAACAAAATAATCCTTTAATTACTTACATTAAGTAATTATCCTTTAACCACTTTCATTAATTAACCTTTAATTAATTTATTATCTTTTAATTACTTACATTAGTTAATTAACCTCTAATTAATTAATTGTCCTTTAATTACTTTCATTAAGTAATTATTCTTTAAGTAATTAATTATCCTTTAAGTACTTACATTGATTAATTATCCCTTAATTAATTATTTTAATTAATTACATTAATTAATTAACCCTTTAATTACTTACTTTAAGTAATTATCCTTTAAGTAATTATTCTTTAATTACTCACATTAATTAATCATCCTTTAATTATTTACATTAAGTGATTATCCTATAATTACTTGATTAATTGCTCTTTAATTATAAATCAATTATCCTTTAAGTACTTAATTAATTAACCTTCAATTATTAATTAATTAACCTTTAATTATTAATTAATTATCTTTTAATCATTAATAAATCTTTAATTATTACATTAATTAATGTCCTTTAATTACTTTAAGATCTTAATTAATTTTAAGATTAACCATTTATCTTAATCAATTACTTATTTCCTAATAAATTTAATTTAATCACCAAATAAATTAAATTAATTACCTCTAAATCCTGCTTAATTAATAAATTAATGATCCTTTAAATAATCACATTAATTAATTAAAAATAAACCATTTACCTTAATTAATAACTTAATTATCATTTAAATCTTATTTAATAAACCTTTGAAATAAATTCATCATTAACCTATAAATTAACATAAGACCTTAAGTTTAATTAAAAATGAAGAACATTTTACCTTCTTAATTAACCACTTAATATTATTAAATTTATTTGAAATAAATTTTAAATTAAAGGTTATATATATATATATATTAAAATACTTTAAACTTAATTAATTTAAAATAATTTATTTTAAAAACCTTTAACTAATCCCAATCTTAAAGAAGATAATTATTATTTCAAATCAAAACAATTTTAATTCAAACACATTTGTCTTATATTTTAAATTGAAACTTGTTTTGAAAACTTGATCACACTTTTCTTTTGGTATTAAACCTTGTTCACTACAAAATAAAACCCGAGCCAAACTCAAAAATACCCGAGCCAAACTCGGGTCACTTCCCCTCTTCTTCTTTTCCTTTTTCTTTTTGACCTTTTTATTATTTAAAAACTGTTATCCTAGACTAAATCACTCACGAACGACTCAAACACAACCCCGAGCCAGACCCCATCTTCCAGAGTACAAACCCGTGTTTTCTACCTTCTTCTCCAATCTCTACCCACAGATATGCCACTGACACCACCTGCACCTTCATATGCGATTGCGGCGGCTTCGACCTTCGATGCCATCGCCGGCAAGTCGACGATCACCTCCCTTAACAGTCAGGCCACCCAGTTCCAAGAATCGAACACGAAATTGAATTTAAGCAACCTCAACAACCACCTGGAACAAACCCAACACCCAAAACCACCCCGTACCGTTGCATCTGACCTCCAGAACCCACGTGCTCGCGTTTGGAACCTCGCCTGAGTTCCACGCTCCTATCCCCCATGTTCTGATCCTCTCCGATGCATCGACGACGACGAAGTCACCTCGTCTTCATCATCGAACAAAACAGGCTATAGAACCCTTGTTCGATGTCGCCAAGCCACTCCGACCACCTATAAAATCCCCGACCATTTTTCCATGAATCCCCATCACTCAGGCTTCCTCCAGCCTCAAGCACAATGCTCGACCCTCCGCCGATCGTCTTGAGTCGGTGAAAGTCACAAAATCGTTCAACTCGCTAATTCTCGCTAACTACAATACTAAAAATCATGAAATCTTTATCAAAAATCATGATTTTCAAATACGAATCAAGTTATGAATTCGAAACCTGAAATTTAAATGATTGATTTTCTAACTTAATTTATTTTTCACTGTCATTTCTTATTTTTGAAATATTTACTAAATATTTTCACTTGAAACTATTTTTAAAAATAATTTTACATTCTTACAAACATTTTCCTTTTAATAATCATAACCTAAAAGGGATTGGAGCAAGAGCTTTTGATTTTTGAATTTGTTTTAAAACCTATAACTTAGAACAGAGCAATATATTCATATGTACAGACATGCACACATAAAATCTTCATATATATATATATATATACATGCAATCATATTTTACATCCACACAAACAATTTTCACAACATACTTTCAAGTTTTTGTCACTTGTAATTAAGATATAAATAGATTTAAGGTCTTTAAAGGATAGTTTACTCATAGATTTTAGAAAACAAAGAAGCTTTAATACTTGAATACTGGAAACAGAAGTCTGGAAAAGATTTTTGATCCAGACTTGATTGTTGATTTGCTTGTTTTTAGTTGTGGTGATCCGAATCTTGCTTTGAGCTTCAGGTTGAAATTTGTTTGATTGCTTTAATTTTTATTTCTGGTTTTGTTTCAGGTTTTAGTTTGATAAAATTTTGAAATAGTGAAGATAGAAAAAGATGAAGAGTAGGAATATAGATGTGTATATATAACTTTGTTTTTCCCTTTATTTATTAAATTTAAAAATGAAAAGAAAATTAAAAATAGGAGTCTTGTTGATTGCATGTTAAAATTGAGCTAACACTTGTTTAATGCATGTATAATCTTTTACACTTGTCTATTTTGCATATTATTAATATTTTCTATATAGTTTATATTATATTTTCAATTTAGTTATATATATATGTTTATGTTTTTAAATTTGTACTTATTATGTTTATCTCATTAATTTCAAAAGATATATATATATATGTATTAAAGCTTTTTATTTATTCTTGTTTTTATATTATATTTTCAAGTTTGTTTAATGCATTTCCTTTTATTTATATTTATATAATCTTTAAAGAAAATGATATAAAAATAATTACACACTAATAAATAATCATATATACATACATACATATATATATATACATTTGTTTTTAAAATATAGGGCTTTTAAATCCAATTTATTTTTACGATATTTATTTTTGAATTTCAAATCAAAATTTTATTTACAATCTACATATATACCAAATCACATATCTTATTTATTCTAGAAAAATTCAAATTAGTTCACAAATTAATTCAAGAAATCACTAAATTAAATTTGGCTTAAAAACTGGATCGTTACAATTATAAATTAATTAAATCGTTTGGTTAAAGGAGATATTATGGTTTCGGTTATGTGACTCCTCAGATGTAAATTTGGTCAATGGTTAATACCGAACTATTTGAATATTAACATTGACAGTCAAATGTCAAATAATGTGACATTTTTGATAAATTTGTTGCTTACATGTTTTCGGTAAAATCAAATTTCACTTTGTTAAGATATAACAACCTAGTGTTGGGAAACAATTTATTCAAAATAATAATAATTTAATTAATTGAAATGGATTTTAAAGATTTGACAAAAATGATTTGAATTATTTGTAAATATTGGAATTTTAGTGATAAAATATTAACTGAGGAGATCTAAAATGTTTTGGGAGAATTATTTAAAAAGGTTATAGAATGAATTATTTTGGAAAATTAAATAATGTAATGTTGTGATTTATAAATAAATGTGAAACTAATGATTTGAATTGATATGGGCAACAATGTTTTGAGATTGAAATTAATTTAGAATATATTAAAAGTGGATGAATAATTTTATAAATTTTAATATTAATAATAAATGAGATTAGAAATATATTTAAAAGAAAAAAGAAGTTCTATTTTACTTTTAATAAGGAGATTTGGTAATTATTTAACACAATTGTTTTGAATTAAATAATAAAATGGAAAATTTTATAAATTTATAATATTAGTTAAACACATAAGAGAAGAAAATATGAATTTCATTAATTATTTTAACTAATCTAGCATGATTAATGAATTGATTACTAAGAAAAAAAGAAGAAGAATATATTTTATATAAAGCCCATGCCCACGAAGGCATTCCCATATTGAAACGACCTGCAACAGCACCCAATTCGAGCTGAAAATGAACCACACATATCCAACCCAAATCGAACGAAGATGCAAATAGTTATAGAAAAGTAAGAAGAAAGAAGAAGAGAAAAGAAGAAGAAGAAAGAGAAATTAAAACAAACACAGAATCTCACAATCGCAGTAGAATAATATATAATACAATATCAATGAATTTTGCAAAAGAGAATCTATAATCTTTAATATACATACCTCCATCAAAGCACAACAATGTATCTCAATCACTATCATGGATAGTCATAATAACTTGTCACAAATGCTGATAATTTAAACAACGATGGAATAGAAAGAAAAATATACATGAAATACGACTTGAATACCTCCAACTCGTCTACTGAAGCTCCAAAGCATCCAAATTTGAATATGTATATGTATGCTCGGTTTTGATCCGAGCGTTAAAAGGGAAGAACGCCTGGATTAGCCTGGTAAACCAATGTGAGAAAACACATCTCAATTGAATTTTAATGTTATAAGAACTTTCTTTATCAAAACAAAAGTATTCGTAAGACCACGTCGCACATAATCACGGACGGCTTTTACCTTACGATAACCAAAACATTTCATATCAAATCCTATCATATTATACTAGTGTCTAGTATAAAAATAATATTAAAATAGCCAAAACTATTACATTGGTTAAATTTGACGGCATAATAGGTTACAAACAAAATGGTAGGCATGTATTTGAGCATCATAAAATGGTAGGCAAGGGACTACCTTTCGTATAGTATATTTCTAGAGGAATATATTGAGGATACACAAACAATCCTCCACATCTGGCAAGACCGGTCTATGCCCATTTGGCACTCGTACATGGCCTAGATAAAAATTGAATATGTCATCACCCCAGTCGTTGCAGACCTATCTAAGTTGTCCCATAACATACACCACATACCCGACATATAAAAGGTTATCTAGAAAGGTGACGATCATACCCTTATGGTAGCAAACCACATTACCTTACGGCATACCTTGTTTAAGCATTATCGGGTGATGATGCTTGAGGTAACGTTTACCTTTCACATAGCATATTCCACTTTCAATGCCATACTGCCATTCCTTCGATCACTATTGACTTTCACGAATATGCAACCTCTGAGCTCATACGTCTCAAAGAAGGGTGTTACGCTAAAAGAAGTTGCCTTTTCCGCTACCAAACAAATGTTCGTTTGTAAAGTCAATGTTGTGATCTTAGAAATGCAGTGTCAGACATTTGTCCATACAAGTTGTCCAGGAACATGACAAACCAAAGGCGCTCTCCTACCGCATCCTGTTGGGAATTACCCCTAGGATTTGTAGCGAGAAGTCCTTGCATATGGTATATTTTCATAATGAAGCACTATAGCCACCATATATATATATATATATATATATATATATATATATATATATATAATATGCATCACAGGTCTAGTGGCAAGTAGCTCTGCATCATGAAGATATCTATCTTTAAAATCATCATCATGAACCTGCATTTTCGAACGCATACGTTGGTCTGAAGTCGTTCTCGGATAAATCTGATCTCGGTCACTCTGCACCAACAACGATAAAGAGGCCCTTAACCCCATATGAAAACCAAGTCTCATAGACTTATCACATTTCCAACTCCTTACTTGCTATCCATTGGCCAAGAAGGAAGCCTAGAAGATTGGAGTACCAAATACACTCCGCACTACTCGAATCAACGTTCTTAATCCAAATGATAATCAAGCCTACTCAGTTGGCTTCGTGCTAAGTGCACGACTAATCAGTTCCCACATCAGGTCAAGGAACCAAAAATGGCCATGTTTGTTGGTCGGTTATTTAACTATCAAGAAACAAACAATATCTAGTACATAAGCAGTCACTAGGTCCATTTAATTAATCTTTTCTTAATTAAATCAATTTCTAAATATTTACTTCAAATTATCTTTTAAAAAGATATATCCGCAAAACCATTTTAATCTTTTGATATTGGAAAACATTTCCATATACCTATATCAATGTATAAGTATATTTAATAATACCATAATTTTGGAGACAGCCAAGCAGATTTCTATAACCGTACAATTATCGAGTTTATACGCCTCAGAATGGGTGTTATGTATAAGAAACAATGCTCCTACACCACCAAGCCTTTAGTTCGATCATAAGTACCAATTCATGTAATTCACAATGGAAGGTCCAAACATAATTCATTGGGTTAAAACGAATGTTGCGTAAAACATCATTACCCAACCCAAAAAAATAGCATAGTGATCTGATTATATATACATACATACATACATATATATACATACATACATACATACATACACATATATATATATATATATATATAAATCTCGCATATTATATAAAACATTTCCTTTCAGAAATCATTTACTATAACAACAGTGTTATAGTCCATGCCTTCCATACTACCCTAAAAACATCTGTTACAACAACAAATGTTGAAACCTATGTTTTCGATATATATATATATATATATATATATCACATTTTAAGTCATTTTTCAAACTATTAAATTCCATTTGCAATTATTACTTTCAAAACATTGCTTTAAAAGTTAAATTACTACTGAAATCATTAAATCCATCAAAATATTTCTTTCAAAAATTCCTTTGAAAGATTATATTTAAATCTTTAAAACTTGTATGTATTAAAAAAATCCATGTTTAAACCTTAACATAAATGATTTCTATATTTATAAAACTATGTTCATAATCTTCTTTCGATTTTATAAAACTATTATTTATAAAATATCTCTGTTTATAAAATCTATTTATAAATAATTCTTTTATAAATATTTGTTTTATTATCAAAATCCACTTATGAGACCATTTCTTTAGAAATCACATTTATTTATAAAATCCATTTATAAATATATTTACCGAATAAACTTAAAATCCATTTACAAAATATTTATAAATTATGATTATATATCTATTTCTTTATTCATAAAATATCGTTTTTGTAAATCCTTTTTATAAAATTAATCAAAAATCTCTATTTATTTCTCAAAACTATACCTTTATAACATCAAAAATCATATTTTTTGTTAGTTTAAGAATAGATTCATTATTTTTGATAATTTAGAAATTATTAAAAGATATATACTTTGATTTCATTATGAAAATCATTTTAATTCAAAATCACTATTTTACAGTATTTCAAAATACTAAAAATATGGCCCAGTGCTACCATAACACTAAATAAGCAAAACAATCCATGGTATCAAATATGGCATCCAACACATCATATATCAAAATATATGAGAAGTAAAATCAACGGTGTGAGGAACCTTATTGTATCCCACCAACGTGTCCCCCTACATCGCATATAGTATCTAATCAAATATTATAAATCAACCGCTTCGAGGTGGGATTCGTATACAAATGGTCATCCGCTTATACATTGGAATGTAATAATGTCTCATCCGCTCCAATAGGCTAGAATATATTCAAACCAACTAATAAATATAGTAAATCATCCAAACAAGCATCAATTAGCATAAGGAAATTATCCACATTTATATAAAAATATAAGTGGGCAAGAGAGGTGAGTTAAATCATTGAAATTCCAGAAATCGCCAAAGTGCTCTGGTTTGAATTACAATTGAATGGTCATTCAGTTTAACCTAAAATTTCCACTAGCTCCAAATCATTCATTCTAACTTCATAGCGTAGTACTCATTGATATGAATGCAACGCAATTTGTCGCGCTCGATTTGGACCTCGTACAAAAAAGTCATGGATTAACGAACGTTTCAATAATAAATTTAAATCAAAATTTAATAAAGTTTTACTCTCCCTTTCCCTCCTCTTGAGCTTTCCAGGTGAAACGCAAACCCATCAACACTGAAGATTCCTCGATTGTCGCACCGTCCCTACTTCATCAGAGATCGATTGAACGCGGCCAATAGATGCGCCATCACGAGTCGCCTCCGATCACCCTCTGGCCAAGCACGATTGACCATAGCCCTCTCTCCGGTGTTCCCTAGGCTGCACGAATGTGACTAAATCTTGCTTCTATTCATTGACAATTTGATGATCCAATCGTACAAAATGTAGAGCTTGTCGAGCTATGCTAATTTGCTTCTCGCACCTCGGCATTTTTTTGAGTGGATGATGAGAAACCGTAGGAGGAAGGCAAGCATTTTTTGGCTATTAAAGTTTTAAAAGAGGCGGCTGAAGTAAGAACTAGGGTTTTGATTGCAAAATGAAAATTTTCAAGTCCTTATATAGAAAATTTTGCGGGTACTATTCATTCATCAAATTTTTGAACTCCAAACGAGGCGTGCCACCTGACGTTCTATATGTTATACCTCTATTCAAATACAATGGAATATATATGGAAGCCAATTCCATCATATACAGAAGTTAACTTTCAAAATCAAATTATATTAATTTAAATTCCTAACTTTCAGAATCAAATTATATTAATTAAAATTCCTTTATTAAATCTCTATGCGTTTTGAACTCGCATGACAAAACAATGCGTCCAATCGCCATGAAATTCGACGGCATATTACGGTTCACTATTATGGATCTAATGAAAATGATTGCATCAAAATCCGAGATAGTGCGCTAGAAGGCTATATTTACACGTTAATTAAAATGAATAATTTCCAAAATCAGTTTAATTACTTCTAATTCAAATTTAAAAGTTTTCTATCTTCCTTCTTATCCAAATAGAATTTAACTCAACCTTCGGAATCAACTTCATTAAATAATTAAACTCAAGATTTAATTATTTAAACAATCCCAACTACTAAATTTAACAATTTCATTATCAAATAAATTTCTATATTTGAATTTCAAGTTATTTAACTTAAAAATTAACTTTTCAATATTTAAAATCATTTAAATATTCCAAATTAAAATGACTAAAATTCTAGATCGTTACACATATCTTCGTATTTAGATTTAAGTCTAGAAAACTCCTCTTGCTTTAGGAATTCCTTTTCACACAAGCTTTACACTTATCTTCCTTAATGCTTAACTTCAGGAGTGAAAATTTAGAAAAATCCTCTTCGTTCATTAATTAATATAAAAATTAAATAAATTATTTTAAATTTCTAAATTTAACTATGAGCATCTCAACACCATATAACAGCTTATGCTATAGATAAATTAGAGTTTTGATCTTGATTGGGAGCTTTGGAAATGGAATAATGAAGAAGGAAAAGGAGAAAGAGAGCAGTATTTCAGGTGAGTACTCTTTGTACTCACAAATCTATGTCTAAGTTATGTGACTCTTGGCATTTGATTGTCTGGATAGTTGCTTGGATTGATATGTTACATGTGTGCATTGAGTTGACAAACCAAATGCTCAAAATTTGACAAGAGAAGCCGATTCTTAGCTTTGCAGTTTGTGACACGGTAGGTCAAATGATTGATCGCTGATCGATAGACCGCTAGTGGTCTACCAGTGGCCTAACCTATTTTCAAAAAATTTAATAATTAAAGATATATTTATATGTGTATATATAAAATGAAATTAAAACGATACGTTCTATGTTTTATGATAAGGTAATTATTTTGAAGAAATATTATATATACATATATATATATATGATATTAATTATAATATTAAGATAGTAACTTCTATTAAAGGAAATTTTGTTATGGCCATACTAATCATTTAAAAAGTGTTATAAAACTCAAGAAAATCCTGAAATGGTTTCTTATCTATATTTTAAGGATTTCAATGCGTATTTCATTAATTTGGAACATAATCTAATGGTTTAGGAAATGTATTTTATGGTTTTGGAATAAAAGAAATCGATTTGGAAATTATAAAAATTTAGTTAAAAACTATATTTAAACACGATAAATTATAAATAATTATTATGAGTATTTTTGTTTATAAGATTTTTCTAAGGATTTTAAATTACGAAAATGGGATTTTCAAATATGATTTAGAAATGTTAAAACTTTATTTGATTAATAAAAGGTTGTAAAATAATTATTTGTGTAAAAAATTATAAATGCTTTTATTTACTTCAAATGTGTTTTATAGATAAATACATTTTATTTCTCTCTAAAGATAATGTGAGTCATGTTTGTACTAATTCAATGTAATGAGAAATCCAAATAAATAGATCAGTAATACCGTTTGATATGGTACTTTTGGTAGTACTATTCTGATTATTCATTGGCCTCATTATATAGAATGTTATTGTATTGATAATAGGCGAGTTTAGTTTGAGAAAATATTCTAGTAACATGGGTAGTATAGGACACTTGAGCTAATACTTGTTCGATTACTCTCTGTAAGAAGATATCACTATATGGGGTATTATGTATGGTGATTTAAGTTGAGCGAGAGCTGGCTGAGAGCCATAAGAGTATCTATTTATTGTGTATAGTCCTATTATAGAAAATAGGGTAAATCAGATTAGGCTAGTATTCATCCTAGCAGCATGATTTGGGGTAATTCCTCGAATCCATGACACACCTTTGATGTATATATAGCTAAGAGCCATGGCTAAGAGCTACAGCCCCATGTCACTTAGGCCAATAGTAAGTCACCATTGAGGCACTTGTAAGGTATTGACAACTGAGTAATATAGTCGTGCAATATATGAATATTAAGTCACGATGACCACCTAGGTAAAGGATGACCATAGGAGCAACGCTATAAGCGTGTAAGGAAGGCTCATAAAGTAGGATAAGAGTTGTCAATCTCCCATCTGGTTATATATGCTGCTTATTCACCTATGTGAGATCGTTATAAATGTAGCTGAGAGCCATCTAGATCATTTGTTGAGATTGATGCCGACATAGTTAATTATGATGCTAAGAGCTCATTTGGACTGAGATTCTAATATGATTATCCATGATACTAAGAGTCGAGTGAATTATTAGTAGTTAGAGAGACCATATTACTATTTATTTGGCTGAGAGCCAAGACGATTACAGTGAGGCTAATATCTAGATGATCATTATGTGATTATCAATCTCCTTGATTATTCATTGGACTAAGAGTCCTTATGGTTGAGTAACCCCATATACATTGTTTATATTACTATGGAGGATAGCTAAAGATGATGAGAGCATTAAGTTAGACCTTGTCCTTTCTTTTATGGTTATTTGAGAGATGACCTTTGCTACCAAGGGTATGCCATATTTGTATTTCTTATATGTATGATTTAGATGATTAATTGTATTGTTTTACAGTGTGAATTATGACGAGTCCCGAGGAGTCACTTTATGACTATCTGAGAGATAATCAGGGACATTTCTGAGAGCATGTCCTATATAGTTTTAATTATTTATAATGATGATATTTGGATGCATGGATTATTTCACCCATTTGACATTATTCTCTTAGTACATAGTTTTTCAAGATTTTCTATATGGTCGATATTACTTATACATGTTTAGGCACGTATTTCTACATTGAGTACCCTTACATCACTTTATGTTACTATTGATATATCATACTATTATTGTGATGCATTAACACCTTCATTTAGACATAATCTGACATGTGTGTTATTTATATAATACTCAGGTCAGTCTAGGATATTTCATGATCAGGGACAGATGATCAATGCATGGATGTTAAGCATAGTGGAGGCTTGCTAGTTATTCAATACATTGTGTATTATTTTATATTATGTATCATGTATGTATGCAATGGACCGCATATTGTTTATATTTTGGGATAGTGGGATTTTGACTCATTTTGTTTCCCACCCAGACTGGTGTATAATTATCATATATTATCGCTGTGTTTTATGACTCTGATTTCTCTGGTAATTATTTCATATTATGTTTTTTTATCCTAGAAATGCACATGTCTATTGCTTTATTCTGATACTATATATGTATATGTCGCATCATTTTCTATATTATCTGATAGTATTACCTAGTAATACTCTTAGATAATATGGGTATAGAGGTAGGGTGTTACAGTTGGTATTAAAGCAGGTTCAGAATAATACATTATACATGAGAAACGTATCCTGGCCTTAGAAGGGACTTAGAGTCACTGTCCTTTGGATGTGTTGGTAGTTACCTATAGTAAGGGGTGATAGGAATATATATATATATATATATATATATATATATATATGTATGTATGTATGTATGTATGTATGTATGTATGTATGTATGTATGTATGTATGTATATGTATGTATGTAATGCGGTAATTATTGGGGTTATCATTGAGGGATGTATTTGTGTTTTATTATATAATATTTGTTGCTTATTCTATTCAGAATATAAATCTCTTATGAGATACAAAGCAGTTCCCAAGTGTGAGAAGGTGGAAAATGTATATCTGACTTATAGTGTTGACATTGGTGACAAATATCAAACATCGGTATGGCATTGAATAGAGTAATCTGATTCATTAAGGATTAGAGTGCATAATGAAATATGACGGAACTAGGTTTGTGTTCGATGTCCGCTCGAGTCCGTAGCCAAAAAAACGTTCATTCGAGTCTGTTCGGTTTTCATTTAGGACATGAATTAGGACAACAAAATTTGTACGAGCAAAAATCTCATCTAGCCGTGTTCATTTGAATTCATTCAAATTTTTTAAATTAAATGTATATAATATGTTTTAAGAATATTTATGACAGTTGTTCAGTTAGTTGATTAAGTAAAGACCCCAAAAATGCTCATGCTTCTGTACATACTAATAAACCTAATATAACTCATAGAAACTCTATCAAAAAGCATAAAATCTAATGGAAATAGCAATGTTTGTCCGTGTCTGTTTAAGCCTATAGAAAAAAAAATTGTCTGCGTTTATCCGATTTCATTTGGGACATGAATTATGAAAACAAAATTTAAATGAGCAAAAATGTAGTCCAGTATGTGCCCGATCCAATTTTAATTGGGACAAAAACCGAACAAAACTCTGTCCAATTTACACCGCTAGATGGGTTACTTTCTGTTGAGTAGCTTAGTTATTTGGTTTTAGTGATTGGCTTGATGAATATTTGGTATCTAAGTAAGTGATTGCATTGATTAATCGATGTTTTGGTTAGGGAATCCACCTTTAGTATGGTATTTTGTAGTAGCTATCGCTCAAGGTGTGTACTCACATAGTTTTAATATTTGATACATGGTGGTGCCTTCGGTTATGAAGTTACCATATGAGATAATTCAAATTTGGCTCACCCAAAATAAAAAAGAACATTTTTTTATATAGAAAAATAAAATGATATATTTCTTTATAAAATTATAATGTGATGAAAATAAAAATTAAGATAAAAGTTTACATATCTCTTTGTATGATAGAAGATTAGCAATGTTTGGAATTTGTAAATAAAGTATTTATGAGGATTACTCTAATAAAATTATTTACAGTTTGTTTTAAAGTAAGCAAATATATTTTGTAGTTAGAACCTTTTCGATAAAAGGGTTATATCTTTATATGATATTAGAAAAATGTTTTTCTTTTTTTTAAGAAATTGTTTCATATAAAGGGTATCTTAAAATATATAAATGTATTTATTTAAAGAAATTTTTGTAAGTGGTTTTGTGTTAATTTTTCCGTTAAATGCTTTAAGAATTCTGGTCAATGCGCCTGATCAACATTATCAATAGGAATTCCTAAATACTAGGATGAGACATACGAACATAAAGTTTAGAAAAGCTTTTAAAATATTGAAAGTTTTGAAATGTTTTGCAATGTTTTGAAAAAATGATATAATATTTTAAAAAGAATTAAAATATTTTGAGCTGTGATGAAATCAAAGTTTTAAAATGATATTTCAATGAAAGTTTATATATAACATTTTTAAAAGATTAGTATGTTATAAAGAACATTTTGGAATGAGCATAATATTTTTGAAAATGTAGGGTTATTATTTCGAATGAAATAACATTTTGAGAAAGGATTTTTTGAAAGAAAAATGATATTTTAAAGAGATAATTTAAGCTATGTTTTGAAAAGAATTTAGATAAAGATTTAAGAAGTGATTTAAAGTATTTTGATAAAAGATATCTTATTTAAAATAATGTTTTGGTGAAGTATGCAATATGAAGATATGTACAATAATATTTTGAAGTATTGAAATTGTTTTGATTAGAAATTTATATATAGAGTTTGTATAATATTATGGTTAAGTTAAGAATTGTTTTGAAGATAATACAGTAATATGTTCATATATGTATATATTTTATATGATGATTACAACTATTAAGAGTTAATGGGTAGCTAAAGTCGATAGCGAGGCAATGTTGATTGCAAGATCAACATTACAACCGGTCGATGAAGTGAGCCGCTAAAAATTCATAGTGAGACATTGTTGGTATATTTACATATTAGAATTTGAAATTATATGTACATGATGTCATGATTGTATGCTTGCCATTTTGCGTGATTGTTTGTGATTTAGATGAATTTTTGTGAATATTTTATGAAATCATACATTGTGATTTGAAAGTTTATATATGTATGCATATAAGTTTTAAATTTAGAATAACTTTTGAAATCAATATAGTGTTATGAAGTATAAGGAAAAGATTGATTGTTTTGAGAATTTATTTGCAATAACCAGTATACTGAGAAACATTATTGAAAAAAAAGTGTAGTAAATAATTAATGGAATTTTATGAAATTAGAAGAAGTAATTTTGAAATTGTAATAGTATTTCATGGATATGTTAAATAAAGTATTGATTTTTTGAGCATTGTTGTATAATGAAATTTTAGAAAAAGAAGAAAAGAATAAATATTTTATGAAAATGGAAATCGAGTCTTGTAATTAGTATTAAAGATGATTTTTCATTAAGCGATAAAGAATTATGGATTAGGTAAAGTTTATTTAGAAATATTTATATTATTGTCGGTTTTTATTGAAATTAATTTCTATCTAAAAATGTATAGAAATTGAATTGAGTATAATTAAGTTTTAAGTACTGAAAAGTTTTATATTTTGGCAAGATGGATATTAAAGTAAATAAATTTTATTGTAATTGTTTTATTTTTGAGGAAGGATAAAAATTAATTTTGGTAAAGTAAGTTTGAAATATAGACAATTAGGAATATATTTTGGAAGATCGAATCTTTAAGTAAAAGATTGTTTGAAAGACATTTTGGAAAAATTCTTTAGAGGAAAAAAAAACTTTTTGTAATTGGAAGTTTTGAACTTATTAGCCATAAATTTAAAATATGCTATGTTTAATGACTTAAGATTTCAGAAAGTTTTAAGGTAAGCTACAAACTTTGTTTCAAGCATATCATATTGAAAATTGTTTTAGGAATTGAGTAAAGTTGAGAATTTGTTTTATAAAGATAAAAAATTTAGAACTTGAAATATAAAGTTTATAAGTATTTTAGGTTCTCTATATCTAATATATATGAATTACGAAGGATAAAAAAAGATTCATAAAGTAAAAAGAGTTCAAAGAACAAATATTTACAAACTAATTTACATCATTATTCTTGGAAGTGATAAATAATAAGATGTTTGACTTTAGCATTTTGAAACTTATTAAAGAATTTTGTATTTACAATGTAAATATTGTTATTAATGTAATGATATGGATTTGTATTAAATATGTTTGTATATTATATTTAGGTGTTTTGAATTTTTGGAATATGCATTGTTCGTACTATAGAGCTTACTCTAAAGTTTTTCAAAAATTCCAACATTTAAATTATGGCTGTGATACATTGGCATTATCCCAATTGAGTTGTTCGACTCGTAGACCATGACCACAGACGTTGGGCACAAGATGGTGAACCGTTGTTTTTGTGAAGCTACTGAGGGGTTTAATAATTGATGTAGTATTATAAGAGCCTTCTATGATGATTGTATGATCATTTTAATTATACATGGGTGTAGTAGAAAATAATATTTTTAGCTTGTTATGATTTTTTCCTTATAAGAAATTGCAAGAACGCAATTTTTTTAAGGGGGAATTATGTAATAAATCGTATTGAGAATCAATTAATTAAAAATAACAATTTAATTAATTGAAATGGTTTTTAAAATTTTTAACAAGAATGATTTGAATTATTTGTAAGTATTGGAATTTTAATAATAAAATTTTAAAATATCAATTAAAGATATCTATAGTTTTTTAGGGAGAATTATTTAAAAAGGTTGTAGAATGAATTATTGGAAAATTGAATAACTTAAAGTTGTGATTTATTAAGAAATGTGAAATTAGTGATTCAAATTGATATAGATGGCAATGTTTTGAGATAGAAATGATTTTAGAATACATTAAACATAGATGAATAATTTTTTAAAGTTTAATATTAATTGTAAATGAGATTAGAAATATATTTTGAAGGAAAACGAAGTTTAGTTTTATTTTAATAAGGAGTTTTGGTAATTATTTAATAATTGAGCTCAAATACAATAGTTTGAATTAAATAACTAAAATGGAAGAATACGATGAAAATTAATTTTATAAGTTTTTTAGTGTTAGTTAAGCACATACAGAAAAAGTATGAATTTTGTTCAATTATTTTAACTAATTTAACATGATTCGTGAATTGGTTAGTAAGAAAAGAAGAAGAAGAATATATTTTTACATAAATCCCAAGCACACGAAGCCAATCCCATATCTTTATTTTTATTTTTTAAGTCTAGAAAACTCCTCTAGCATCAGGAACTCCTTTTCATGTGAGCTTTCATAATTATCTTCCTCGTTGCTTAAAATTACAAGTGAAAATTTAGAAAATCCTCTTCCTTCATTAATGAATATTAAAATCAAGTAAATTATTATAAATCCAAAATTTAACTATGTGCATCTCAACACCATGCAACACCTTACGCTATGGAGAAGTTGGAGTTTTGATCTTGATTGGGAGCTCTGGAAGTGGAACAACGAAGAAGAAGGAGAGCAGTGTTTCGGGTAAGTACTCTTTGTACTCATAAATCCATGTCTAATATATGTGACTCTTGGTATTTGATTTCTTGGATTTATATGTTGTGTCTGTATGTATTAAGTTGACGAACAGAAAATCAAAAAATGATCAAAGAAGCCAATTCTTGGCTTCGCAGTTTGTGACACGATAGGTCAACTGATCGACCACCGACCGGTTGATCGCTAGCGGTCGAGCGGTGGCTTGACCTTCTTTAAAAAAAATTAATAATAAAAGATATAATTATATGTATATTGTTTGCAACCAAATTGGCCACAAACACCCAAGAATAGGTTCAAGTAGCGAAATAAATGAAGAAATTAAATGAAACCAGAGAAATAACGCTAGATATCAAGATAAATGTAGCGAAAAGCAAAAAACAGCAAGATTTATAGTGGTTTAGCATAGATTGCCTACGTCCTCTTTGAATATTCTCTTTATTGCTTCACAATTCACTTGATTACAATTACAATCAGTAAGAATAGCAAGAGATTAGGAAGGAATAAAAGGAGATTGGTTACAATGATGGCAGAGTTTCACTTGCAAGTCAAAAGTTTCCTCAAAATGGCCCCATGTCTCTATATTCAAAGATGAAGGAAGTCTCTAATCTGATTGAAACTTCGGCACTTGGACCCCCTCAACCACACGGGCCTACCATAAGGAGGGCTAGGTCTAACTCTTAATGGATAGTGGTCGGTACCTACCCCTCCATGGGTTGAGTCTGGGCTAGCGATCCCTATGTCAGCTCTCTTATGGTATAACATGATGGTACTTCAAGTATCATGACATTTGGATATCTGGAGCTATGGTTCTTGTAGTGCTCTGGTTCGAACTCTAATCTTGTTAGGGAAGTACCGACCCCTTTTGTATCCTCAGCATATATCAAACAAATTTCCCTGTGAGGTGCATGCCGATCCATTCGCTCCAAATATTCTATGTCGACCTGAATTGCTTCCTTCTGCTACGTCGACCTAAGTTGCTTCTTTCTGCTACGCCGATCCCTTTTTCTTAAACCATACCATGTCGACCCGTATCGTTCCAGCTTCATCACACCGATCCTTATTCCTAACCATTGATATGTCGACCCCTCTAACACTATCATACCGACTTTTATCTTATGAACACACTATGCCAACCCCTTCTGTTGACCAATAATATGCCGACCCATCTATATCCCTTCAATTTGCCAAACATCTACGCCGACCCCTATTCCAACCGAACTAAATTCCATGATTCTGACACCCTGCTTTGTCTATTTGTTGACCCTATTTACCTTGGGCTAGACATAATTGTTTAGGCATTACATTCTGTTCGTGTGGATGTTGTCTCGTGACCATCTTTCCCATCAACAGTCGAGTCTGGCTTACGTAATTTACCCTGTGTAGTTGGGTCAAGGTACCAGGTAACACTTGTCCCCCAAAGTCGTCTTGTGAATAACGTGATGTGCTTTGGATTGGAAAAACCCAGGTTCCTCGGAACAAGCTCATCCAAGTCTCTTGTTGATCATTATTCCTTTATTAACCTTCGATGATACAAGTATGACGTCTAATTCCATTAGAGTGCACAGATTTGGTCCTATGAAGTCTTCAGGTTTTCTTCTGATTTGACATCAAGCTTGATCGTTCCAGGCTAAACTGCCCTTTCAGTGACTTTCAAAAAATTGAATTCGTAAATCTCTTTTATGTACGCTCGTACACGTGTTTCTGTTGTTGACTCTCGGACGTGTTCAGACGTTCGTTGATCTTCGCCAAAGTGCTTTATATGCTTCCATTTATAATCTAACCGTCATGATATTGGTTTCCATTTAGTTATCAAATATCTGCCACTGCCCTTTTCTTCCCTTCTTATCTCACTCATATCCATCACTCACGCGTTTCTCACCTTCCTTTCCTTTTTATATAACACTATTACATACATGTATACTTTGTCCTCTCATTTTTTATGTGTTTATTTATCATTTATTACTTATTTATATTTTTTGAAGGGTTTGGCATTTTTTATGCCAATCCCTTGGCGAGTATGTTGGATAGGGATTGGCAAGCCTTAAGGTCGATCCCTTTTCAACCTTATGACCGAGTCACTTGGTGTGATCGGTTCATCTCCCCACCTTTATTGCCTATATAAAAACTCACACCCTCTTCTCTCTCTTTTCACTTTGCTTTTCCAATAATATCTCTTTTTACTTTGCTCTCCACCCAGCCAAACCCTTCGGAAAGAAGACAAGCTTCCTTTTAAACTTGAATTCGAGTACAAGATTTCACTTCTAATTTTCATCACCATCAATTCGTCTATAGTCCAAGCTTCAGCCTTGTAGTCCATATCGAATAGGTATAATTCCTTCTCACAAACACATTAATCGAGTCATGGATCCTGAACTTGGAAGGGTTATAGTGTCGTTTAAGTGATTTGCCTAGCGAGTTATGTTACGTCTCATGGGAGAGGAAGAGAAAGTGAAGGAGCAGGAGAAGGAGGAAGAGGGAGGAGAAGAAGAAGGAAATGGAGTAGGGGATGAAAAAGAAGGGTCCGGTTTGATATTATGATGTTGTTAGGTAAGGGATCAATGAGAGGTAGCTAGCGAGAGGTAGATATTGGAGATGGGAAGGGTTGGTAGGGACTATGTTTGTCTGAGGGATCGGTACGTATTTCTTAGGCGTGGGCTTGGTGCTAGTAATTTATATGTAGGGATCGGTGTAAGTAAGGGTATATGGAGGGATCATTATAGGAATTGAAAAGTTGGGTTCGCTCTGGAATCTCAAGTATGTGGGTCGGCATATAGGTTAGAAGGAAGGGATCGGTGCTCTCACATAAGTTAAAGTATAGGTTCAGCTACAAAACTGAGGCACAGGGGTTGGCATACATAGTAGGGATCGATGTTGACCATAAAAACCAACTGAACTCAGGACGTTCAAACATTTGAATGTACACTGCCTTGCCCAAACATGAAATGACCGATAAAAATGCGACTTTCTAACTTAGACTAATGGATTCGAGTTTGAACAAACGAATTCCCAACCTATTTAACATGAACTAAGTATAAAAGTGGCTAAACATACTTAAACAATAGACTCCATAATTTAGAATGCCAACATTCGATCCTAAAGCTTTGGTTTTCGATCACCCTTTAAGTCATTTAAGATAGTCAGCGATGACAGCCCCTTTAGACGAAGCCTCCAAGCTTTGACATTTTCCTTTTTCTTTCTTGATTTCAAACTGCTCATGTTTATTTCATATTGCAATGCACTGATTCACATACAACATAGGGGACAAGTTATTGTTTCTAATATTGATTGTCTACTGTGTATAGTTGATATAGATCCCAAGTCATACGAAGCGCTCAACCATAATGTCTTCTGAATTGGTCGTAAGATCAAGCTCTGCCTCCATATCTGATAAACCTATACCGATTCAGGAAACTGAACAACTAGGGGCAACTGACCCACAAGCAAATATTTTTACCAACATCCCAATTCTTTCTACAGAAGTTATCGACCCGGCTCCCGACGCTACGGAGGATGCCATCATTATGAACAACCCGGCTGACTCACAAGCATCCAGAATCGACGAAGCCGCTCTTCGCTGATTATGTTCTATCCATGGGATTCCTTTCGAAGACATTCTAGTTCTATCGAGGAAAGATATACCTCATTTTCCCCAGCCGAATATACTACATGTAACAAGTTCATGTGCCAGTCCGAATGTGTTCCTCCCTTCAATTCTTTCATTTGGAAAATATTAAGATATTTGAGGATTGCTCCTACTCGGCTACACCCTAATAGTTATGCATTTATCCATGGCACTTTTCTTCTCTTCATGAACATCTTGTTTCGTCTACCATCTTCGGAAGACAACTGATACATTTACAATTTCAAAAGACGGGCTGATAGTCCTTCGCACATGTTTCTTGAAACCCTGCCCAAATGTCAGGTCTTAACAGGTGTGTGGAATAAGCTCTCATTATTCAAACATGAATGGTTCTATATATGGTGTCCTTCCAGCTTTGGAAGAAGATCATTGGAAGGACATAAATGCCATATCTGCCTTTGTCTTTAGTTCAAAGATTCAAGTCACGGCGTCTTTTTTAGTTATACTAGTATCTTCAATTCTTTAAGGTATCTACCCTCAACCCAATGGCATCGGGTACTCCAAGGCTGTTGCGGCCATTTGCGCCCCTCCTGTAGAGGATCAGGACATCAAACTCCTTGTCACTGATGAGTTGCTATCCTTTTTTAGGCTATTAGAAGACGACTACAAGATTAGTCTCCCTGGAAGCAAAGCGGTTCCAAAAACTGTCATTGAGAGAAGGGTAGAAATAAATAACCCCATGGTGCCTTCTGTTGGGGGAACCCAAGAAGACACCGGAGAGGGGGAGATAAAGGAATCGCAAGATATGGGGCCAAGAAACGAATACATAGGCCTTGGAAAAACACCAATAGTTGAAGCGCCACATACTGGCCAATTGCAACCTTTCTCGAAGAAGGGAAAAAGTTTGGCGTACAAGATACGAAAAAGAAAGGCCGGGGCAACCCTAAAATTCATTATAAATCCGATTGAAAAAGAATCATCTTCTCAATAGATAGAGAGCTCATTGAAGGGACTCTCCGACATTCCGATTCCATACGATTTATTAAATTATAACTTCACTAATCTTGACGTCGAAGGGTTTAACACTCCTACGAGAAGCGGCTAAGGCATGCAACCTTCTAACAAGGGAGAAGAAACTCCAATGAGTAAAGCTAATGTTACAGGTCCATCAAGGGAAAACACTAGAACACACATAAGAACTTGCAATCCACCATCCACTTGTGATTAACTTTTCACATAACAACTCCTAATATGTTCCTATTTGGCTCTTTTAAAGATGCAATTTCTCATTCACATGCTTTCGATCGTCTCCGTGGCTCTTCCACCTACTACCACTCGGGTTGAGATTCCAAATCCGGAAGGCACCGAGACAAAGATGAAGGATGGGACAAAGACTATTATTCTCTAGAATCTTCTTCTTCGACCAGAAGGAAGTCTCAAGCACATGCTCCACGCCAAGGCGATCCGTCTAACCCTCCTGCTCATAAGGGAGATAAATTCGCACATCGTGGTTCCCAAGCTACCACTCCCCATGATCAACACTCTGGATCATCAAGCACAAGCCAATATCATGAGCGTCGCATGTTTGATGTGATTTTTTGTTTGATGATAACAAAATGTATATCAATCTATATATGTGTTTGCAGTTTGGACTATATACAGAAAGGAAGAAATATTCATATTGAATAATTATACTATTGCACAGAATTTATATAATTCAACCAGTATTTTTTATTCAATATAATATTTTATTACAACACTTAAACAATACAAAGTTTTCAACTCTCTCTATATATACATACACCAGTTCATACATTTTACACTACAACACTCAACACTCAGTTTTTTTTCACTCTGTCTGCACATCTACATCTATCTGCATTATCCAGCTTCACTTCTTGTCCTGTCTCCTGTGTACCTGTATAATTAGCAACTACAACAGTAATCTGAAAACAAACAAATTTGAATTTGCAAAAATAAAAATTTGTTTGTGTCTCAGATACATGGGTTATTGTCATCATCTTTGATTGTGTAATATCTGTGCATATCAGTGTTCTTACAGATAATCGTGAGTGGCTGCAATACACACGTGTACATGTATACACGTGTGCACTGCCTCGCCAACTCGTGTGCGTTATCAACAAGAGCAATCAATACTTCAATGAATTCAACATGAAGCAGTGCAAACTCCCGAAGACACAACAGTGATGAAAACTGCACCAATGCCAAACAGAGAATATATATATATATATATATATATATATATATATATATATATAGTGATGCATAGCAACTACATAGCTGCTACCAAGCAAACAAAGACTAGACAGCACAGCATGTACAAGGATCAATGAATTGAATGAACACGACCAGACACACATGAACAGAACATCAACTGGGCAGAGACAAAACAACACAGTCAAGTCACAATGAAACTGCAGTAGACAAGTACACAACAAACCCGAATGTCACAAAGCATAAAAACATGTATGCAACATGGTGAGCAACACAAAGGCAGTACAATGCAACACAGTGAGCTACATGAACAAATGCAACAGTGTGAAGTGATGTAACAACAATTACAGGTATTCAATAAGGTGAAACAGTAGTAAATTAAAGTGTGCAACTCGAGAATGGATACAAGTGACTCAGACCAAATGCAGTGACAAACTGCAACAAACAAAGTCTCGACCAAAATCAGTAACACAATGCAAATACAACAACATAGCACAATGCACAAAAGTCACAAACAAGGTCAAACCCAAGATAGGTTCAACTCAAGGCAACTTGAAGCATACAAGGTCAGACAAACCACTGCAACAGCAAACACAGTGAAGCTACAAACATCGAGTGCAACAACAAACTCTGTGCACATGTACAGGGATGAATACAACATGATGAAGCAGTGGAAACAAACTCAAGTGCAACAGTTGAATACATGAACAAGTGTAGCATCTGATACAGTGAAAAAGTCCAAGTCAAGATGGAGCTACAATGCAACACAGTGATAATGCAACATGGAGTATGCAAGTGAAATTCGAATTGTCAAAACAGTTTCAAGTTACAACAAAGAAGTCAGTGGCAGCTCCAAAATCAAGATCAACATAACATGAAGCAGTTCAAATCCAAGTACAAACCTAAGAATATATGCATACACACATACATTTGTATGTATGCACATATATAGTAAACAGGTAAATGTGCAGTAGGGAATACAAAGACAGTGGCAAGTACAAGTCAGTGCAGAAATCAAGCCGAAGTTAAAGAACAAATTCGTATTTTTTTGATTAAGTCTTTGATTAAGTCAAAGAAATCTAATTTGGAAAGAAATCTCTGCATCAAATTTCTCGAATTCATATATGGTCAGTATTAATTCAAATAGGGGCCGAAACAACAAATATAGGAAGAAATTTTCGAATTAATTAATTCGAAAACAAACATGGACAGCAATAATTCGGAAACAAATCAAGAAAGGAATACTCCAAATCCAGAACAATTTCAGGAAAAATAATCAACGACGTGCAAAAATCAAATCTAACAGTGGTTATTAGGGTTTCAACCCTATAAATAAACCCCAAGAAATCATCATAGAACACAGAACAATCGAGTTCGAACAAGCCAAAACCAGAAAAGCAAAAAGAGAAAATACATACCAAAACAAATGACGAACTCAATCAAACAGCAATGAGCAACTCAGAGGAATAATCGATCGACAAAGAGAGAAGCCAAATCAATTATACGATCAACTATCGGCTGCTCATTTCAAAGCCCTAATTTTCGTAAGGGAACAAATCCCTGATTTGTAAAGAAAAGAAGGAAGCCGCCATTGTCATGAAAGGAACCGGGCCGTTTGTTTTCCAGAGCAAAACAAACAAAAGGATATAACGGGCTAGAGTAAAAATTGGGCCGGCTTGTTCTATAAAGGGGCTTTATTTTTTTAATTAGGGTTTAAGGGGTTATTTGTTGTTTAATTTTTTCTTTAAAAAATTGTTTTATTTGTCTGATTTTTTTTTAAAACAAAACATGGTAAATCATCACCTAGGGTTTAGGTGTTGTCAGATTGTCTAGTTAGAGTTAGTCCAGTTAGCAGGGTTTGCGAGTTTGCAAAACTCTATAGGCGGTAGCAGGGTTTGCAAGTCTGTTAGAGTGTTTGTAAGCGGGAAACTGTTTAAATCTAATAGAAATCTGGGAATGCAGTAGTAGGCAGGGGTTGCCGAAGCTGGGTAAATTTTGTGTGTGATTTATTTTTCAGCATATTTATTTCTGCAGTTTGTTTCTGTGTTTAATTCGGAAAAATTTGCTATAACCCTATTCACCCCCCCTCTAGGGTTAATCTAGATCCTACAAGTGGTATCAGAGCTAGGTATTTTACTTTAACTCTGGAGTCATGAATCCACCAAATAATGCTTTTTCTGAGGGGCAATCTATTGCTAGGCCACCCATGTTTAATGGGAATGATTATGCTTATTGGAAAGTTAGGATGAGTATTTATCTTAGTTCTGTCGATTATGATGTTTGGGATATTATTGAAACTGGATATAAATCTCCCACTATAGTTATTGGTGATACTGAGATTCCTAAACCTAAGGATAGGTGGGATGCTAACGATAAGAAACTAAAAACTACAAATGCCAAAGCAATGAACGCTTTGATCTGTGCTCTTGATAAAAATGAGTTTAATAGAATTTCCCATTGTACAACAGCACAGGAAATTTGGCACACTTTGGAGGTGACACACGAAGGAACTTCTCAAGTCAAGGAGTCACGTCTAGCTCTATTTAGCAATGAATACGAAAACTTTGTGATGAAAAAGGGCAAGAGCATAAAGGATATGTTTGGACGATTTTCAACTTTGGTGTACAATGCTAGAGCGCTTGGGAAGGTCTTCACTGAAGTAGAGCTTGTGCGGAAGGTACTGCGAGTCTTACCAATGAACTTTGAGGAAAAAGTCACGGCAATACAAGAATCGAAATATCTGAGTAAACTAAGCATGGAGGAGTTGATCGGAAACTTGATGACATATGAGCTTGAGCTAAAGGCAAAGGAGGAACGTAACAACTCCGAATCAAAAAAGAAGACAATTGCCTTGAAGAGCAAAGAAGAAAGCGATGAAGAAGAAGAAGATCCAATTGAAGAGCTTGCGATGGCTGTCAATAATCTTAGAAAATGGTCAAAATTCAGGCCACGCAAGAAGAAAACAAGTGGTAATAGGTCAAAAGATGCTGACGATTCCAATAATGAATTGACATGCTTTAACTGCAAAAAGCCTGGCCACTTCAAACAAAAATGTCCACTTCTCAAAAACAACAAAGGAAAGAAAAAGAAGAAGAAGGCCTTTGCAGCAACTTGGGATGATGAAGAAGGAGAAGAAGTTTCGGATAATTGCTCAGAAGAGGCTAACTTATGCCTTATGGCAAAATCAGATTCAGAAACAAGTTCAGAGGAATCCAGTGAGGTACGTGACTATTCTTATAAAGAACTTGTTTTGATGTGTTATGATCTTACTAATACAATTGATACTCTTGAAACTAAAATTGAAAAATTGAAGTCTGACAGGAGAGAACTTGTTCATGAGAATACTAGGTTAGAAACTGAACTTGAAAATATTCAAAACCTAGACTGTAAAAAATGTAAAATTTTAGATTCAGAGATATCAAGACTTAAGAATAGCTTCGACAATCTTGAAAAAGAAAACTCAAGTCTTAAGGAAACCATTGACACTAGGAAAAAGGATTTTATAAATAGATGCACCACACTTGTAACTGAAAACACAACACTAAAAACCAAAGTCCAAAATCTTGAGAAATCTCTGAATAACTTTTCAAGAGGAGAAAAATCATTTAACATGTTATTGGGAAATCAACTCTTTGCTAATAACAGAAAAGGACTAGGTTTTGGGAAAACACAGGTTGATGATTATGCAAAAGGTAAGAGTGTCTTTGTTAGAAGTGAAATTGGACATCGTGTTGAAAATTGTAGTCATAGGAACAAGAACACAAAATTTATACAAGTTTGGGTTCCTAAGAATTCTACAAACAAATTTCATGTCTATAGGAACAAAAATGAAAGGACAAAACAAGTTTGGATTCCAAAGGGATTGTTTATTCACAATGCTTCAGTTACTAATATCATTGGACCTAAGAGTTTCTCTAGGTCATCCTCCTCTCTCTTTATGTAGGTCTGTTGGCGGGCTAAGGAGCAACAAGAATGGTTTCTAGACTCAGGTTGTTCTAGACATATGACAGGTGATAAATCTAAGTTCCTTAGCCTAGAGAATTTTAGAGGTGGAAATGTGATCATGGGAGACAATAGCAAGTGTAAGATTATTGGGAAAGGTGAAGTAAGTAACGGTACTTTTTCATTGACTAATGTTTTATACGTTGATAATTTGCATCACAATCTCATTTCTATTAGCCAACTATGTGACAAAGGTATGAATGTGGTTTATGATAGTGATACTTGCAAGATCATTGATAAAACTTCTAATAACATAGTTTTTATGGGCAAAAGAAAAGGAAATGTTTACTCGCTTTCGTTTGACAATCTAAATCTTTCCAGATGTTTGGTAGCCACTGACGAAGAGGCATCTTTATGGCATAGGAGACTTGGACATGCTAGCATGAGTCTCTTAAAAAATCTTAAAATGAAAGAATTAGTCAGAGGGTTACCACATCAGAAATTTAAAGATAACAAAGTGTGTAAAGCATGTTCCTTGGGCAAGCTTAGTCGATCATCATTTCGCCCTAAAAACATTGTTAGCACATCAAGGGTCCTCGAATTAATTCATATGGACTTATTTGGACCAAATGAAATTGCAAGCTTGAATGGAAAATGTTATTGTTATGTATTGGTTGACGATTATTCTAGATTTACATGTGTTTATTTCTTAGCCAAAAAGTCTGAATCTTTTGATTATTTTTCAAAATTTGCTAAACTTGTTCAAAATGAAAAAGGAGTTTCAATTAAAACTTTAAGAAGTGATCATGGAGGCGAATTTGAAAATTCGGAATTTGAAAACTTTTGTGAAGAAAATGGTTTAAAACATGAATTTTCTGCTCCACGAACACCTCAACAAAATGGGGTGGTTGAAAGGAAAAATCGTACATTGCAAGAATTAGCTAGATCCATGTTGAGTGAGTATAAACTACCTCTAACTTTTTGGGCAGAGGCGGTGAATACTTCGTGCTACGTAATGAATAGAGTAATGATTAGACCAATACTTGGCAAAACGTCTTATGAAGTGTGGCATGAAAGGAAACCTAACATCTCTTACTTTCGTGTTTTTGGATGCCCTTGTTTCATTCTTAACACAGGTGATCAACTTGGAAAATTTGAATCAAAGGCCGATGAGGGAATTTTCATGGGCTATTCAACCAGGAGCAAGGCTTACAGGATATACAACAAACGAACAAAGACAATTGTTGAATCAATCAATGTGAAATTTGATGAATCTGATCTGGAAAGGACGACTGAAAAAACGATTGATGATGGGGTTGATCATGAAGGCATTAAAGAAGGGACATCTAGTGAGAAAGATGAAAGTAGGACTGTTGATGCTGATAGATTGAAGTTCAAAACCAATCATCCTCCTGAATTGGTTATAGGAGATCCTACGGAAGGTATACGCACTCGCTCTTCATTTGATAAAAATTTGTGTGCGTTTTGTTGTCATAGTGGTTTTATTTCTGAAATTGAACCTGATTCTGTTGAAATGACTCTTAATGATGAAAGTTGGATTCTAGCAATGCAAGATGAACTTAATCAATTTGAGAGAAATAAAGTTTGGAAATTAGTTCCTAGGCCAAATGACTATCCAATTGTAGGAACTAAATGGGTGTTCAAAAACAAACTTGATGAATCAGGAAATGTAATTAGAAACAAAGCTAGGTTGGTCGCAAAAGGATATAACCAAATAGAAGGCATAGATTTTGATGAAACATTTGCTCCAGTTGCTAGGTTAGAAGCCATTAGGATTTTGCTAAGCTTTGCTTGTTATAAAGGTTTCAAACTTAAACAAATGGATGTAAAAAGTGCTTTTCTAAATGGTGATTTGAAAGAAGAGGTTTTTGTCGAACAACCCCCCGGTTTTGAAAATCACGATTTTCCAAATCATGTGTATAAACTTGAAAAAGCATTATATGGTCTTAAGCAAGCTCCTAGAGCTTGGTATGACTGCCTTTGTACATATCTTTTGGAAAATGGCTTTAAAAAGGAGAGTGCTGACACGACACTGTTTCTATTACATAAAGGAAGTGATTTTTTGATTGTTCAGATTTATGTAGATGATATCATTTATGGCGCTACTAATGAATTCTTGTGCGAGAAATTTGAACAAGTCATGCAGGCTAAATTTGAGATGAGCTTGGTTGGAGAATTGAAATATTTTATTGGATTTCAAATCAAGCAAAGCAGTGATGGCATTTTCATTTCACAATCCAAGTATGTGTTGGAACTGTTGAAGAAATTTGGAGTTGAGAACTCCAAACCATTGAGAACTCCTATGAGCCCATCAACAAAGTTGGACAAAGACGAGAAAGGAAGTGCTGTTGATCAAAAGAAATATCGAGGGATAATTGGTTCACTTCTCTATCTTACTGCTTCTAGACCTGATATTATGTTTTCTGTGTGTCTGTGTGCACGTTTTCAATCTAATCCTAAAGAATCTCATTTGAAAGCCACTAAACGAATTTTGAGATATCTTTCACACACAAACAAACTTGGGTTATGGTATCCTTCTTGTGAAAATTTTGATTTAGTTGGCTATTCTGATGCTGATTATGCTGGTTCATTGGTTGACAGGAAAAGCACTAGTGGAACATGCTTTATGCTAGGACACTCGTTAGTTTCATGGTCAAGTCGAAAACAAAACCGTGTTGCATTATCCACCACTGAAGCAGAATATATTGCTTTAGGGAGTTGTTGTGCTCAAATTTTATGGATGATGCAAACTCTTTCTGATTTTGGCTTAGTTTATAAACAAGTTCCATTAAAATGTGACAGTAAAAGTGCAATAGACTTATCAAATAATCATGTTCATCATTCACGCACAAAACACATTGATGTGAGACACCACTTTCTTAGAGATCACATTGCTAAGGAAGACATTTGCATTGAATATATTTCAACTGAGACTCAACTTGCTGATATTTTCACAAAACCCCTCCCAGAAGAAAGATTTTCCAGATTACGTTTGGATTTGGGGATTATAGAAATTGACTAACCATTTTTCATTTTCTTTGTTAAAATATTCTTGGATATATACTTTCAACTTAAATTTCTAGGATTCAAACCAGCTTTGGATATTATCCAAAGATTGATTCGAATATGGTATTCAGTACTGGATATTACATAATATAATTAACTTGGTAACTTATTCCACGATCATTTCTATTTCTACCATCTTTCTATCGTTCATAATGGTTTTGTAAAATAAGAAGAGTGAATTATTTATAAAAAAAATAAAAAAAATAAAAACTAATAATAATATATATATATATACAATTATAATAATAAATAATAATAACTCTCATGCATCCATTCTCATTTAAACGTCCTTATGGTTATGCATGGATGGAGCATGTGAGTGAATTATTTTTATCATTACTCCATTCTCATTTAAAAGTCCTTATGGTTATGCATGGATGGAGTATGGTAACTAAGTATTCTGGTCTCACTTAAAAGTCCGGATGCTTAGACTAATAAGTAACTGCTAATTCCATTTAAAAGTCCTTATGGTTATGCGTGGTTATGTAGTGCTTATTTTTTTTTGTGCTTAAAATGTCAAATTAATGTTAAAATATCTCTCTTCTTAAACCGATCATCGATCCATTCTCTACAATGTGGAAGTTGTTATCTCGTTATGATATATTATTTTTTGTTCCTAATGTTCCATTGTTGTTTGTCAGTCTTTTGATAATGCCAAAAGGGGGAGAAAAGAACTAGATTTTGATAAGGAAGTAAATATTTTTTGGAATACCTCAACAATATTTGTTTAATGTTGTTAGATAATTTTCCTCAGTTCGATTATTCATCAGTAATTTTTGTTATCTTCTAAATAGGGAGTGGTCTTGGTTGAAGGGGGAGCATTCAAATAGGGGGAGCTAAAACATTTCATGCTCAAACACATGTATTAGCATTTCAAAATCTTTAATATATATGTTTGTCATCATCAAAAGGGGGAGATTGTTTGATGTGATTTTTTGTTTGATGATAACAAAATGTATATCAATCTATAGATGTGTTTGCAGTTTGGACTATATACAGAAAGGAAGAAATATTCATATTGAATAATTATACTATTGCACAGAATTTATATAATTCAACCAGTATTTTTTATTCAATATAATATTTTATTACAACACTTAAACAATACAAAGTTTTCAGCTCTCTCTATATATACATACACCAGTTCATACATTTTACACTACAACACTCAACACTCAGTTTTTTTCACTCTGTCTGTACATCTACATCTATCTGCATTATCCAGCTTCACTTCTTGTCCTGTCTCCTGTGTACCTGTATAATTAGCAACTACAACAGTAATCTGAAAACAAACAAATTTGAATTTGCAAAAATAAAAATTTGTTTGTGTCTCAGATACATGGGTTATTGTCATCATCTTTGATTGTGTAATATCTGTGCATATCAGTGTTCTTACAGATAATCGTGAGTGGCTGCAATACACACGTGTACATGTATACACGTGTGCACTGCCTCGCCAACTCGTGTGCGTTATCAACAAGAGCAATCAATACTTCAATGAATTCAACATGAAGCAGTGCAAACTCCCGAAGACACAACAGTGATGAAAACTGCACCAATGCCAAACAGAGAATATATATATATATATATATATATATATAGTGATGCATAGCAACTACATAGCTGCTACCAAGCAAACAAAGACCAGACAGCACAGCATGTACGAGGATCAATGAATTGAATGAACACGACCAGACACACATGAACAGAACATCAACTGGGCAGAGACAAAACAACACAGTCAAGTCATAATGAAACTGCAGTAGACAAGTACACAACAAACCCGAATGTCACAAAGCATAAAAACATGTATGCAACATGGTGAGCAACACAAAGGCAGTACAATGCAACACAGTGAGCTACATGAACAAATGCAACAGTGTGAAGTGATGTAACAACAATTACAGGTATTCAATAAGGTGAAACAGTAGTAAATTAAAGTGTGCAACTCGAGAATGGATACAAGTGACTCAGACCAAATGCAGTGACAAACTGCAACAAACAAAGTCTCGACCAAAATCAGTAACACAATGCAAATACAACAACATAGCACAATGCACAAAAGTCACAAACAAGGTCAAACCCAAGATAGGTTCAACTCAAGGCAACTTGAAGCATACAAGGTCAGACAAACCACTGCAACAGCAAACACAGTGAAGCTACAAACATCGAGTGCAACAACAAACTCTGTGCACATGTACAGGGATGAATACAACATGATGAAGCAGTGGAAACAAACTCAAGTGCAACAGTTGAATACATGAACAAGTGTAGCATCTGATACAGTGAAAAAGTCCAAGTCAAGATGGAGCTACAATGCAACACAGTGATAATGCAACATGGAGTATGCAAGTGAAATTCGAATTGTCAAAACAGTTTCAAGTTACAACAAAGAAGTCAGTGGCAGCTCCAAAATCAAGATCAACATAACATGAAGCAGTTCAAATCCAAGTACAAACCCAAGAATATATGCATACACACATACATTTGTATGTATGCACATATATAGTAAACAGGTAAATGTGCAGTAGGGAATACAAAGACAGTGGCAAGTACAAGTCAGTGCAGAAATCAAGCCGAAGTTAAAGAACAAATTCGTATTTTTTTGATTAAGTCTTTGATTAAGTCAAAGAAATCTAATTTGGAAAGAAATCTCTGCATCAAATTTCTCGAATTCATATATGGTCAGTATTAATTCAAATAGGGGCCGAAACAACAAATATAGGAAGAAATTTTCGAATTAATTAATTCGAAAACAAACATGGACAGCAATAATTCGAAAACAAATCAAGAAAGGAATACTCCAAATCCAGAACAATTTCAGGAAAAATAATCAACGACGTGCAAAAATCAAATCTGACAGTGGTTATTAGGGTTTCAACCCTATAAATAAACCCCAAGAAATCATCATAGAACACAGAACAATCGAGTTCGAACAAGCCAAAACCAGAAAAGCAAAAAGAGAAAATACATACCAAAACAAATGACGAACTCAATCAAACAGCAATGAGCAACTCAGAGGAATAATCGATCGACAAAGAGAGAAGCCAAATCAATTATACGATCAACTATCGGCTGCTCATTTCAAAGCCCTAATTTTCGTAAGGGAACAAATCCCTGATTTGTAAAGAAAAGAAGGAAGCCGCCATTGTCATGAAAGGAACCGGGCCGTTTGTTTTCCAGAGCAAAACAAACAAAAGGATATAACGGGCTAGAGTAAAAATTGGGCCGGCTTGTTCTATAAAGGGGCTTTATTTTTTTAATTAGGGTTTAAGGGGTTATTTGTTGTTTAATTTTTTCTTTAAAAAATTGTTTTATTTGTCTGATTTTTTTTTAAAACAAAACATGGTAAATCATCACCTAGGGTTTAGGTGTTGTCAGATTGTCTAGTTAGAGTTAGTCCAGTTAGCAGGGTTTGCGAGTTTGCAAAACTCTATAGGCGGTAGCAGGGTTTGCAAGTCTGTTAGAGTGTTTGTAAGCGGGAAACTGTTTAAATCTAATAGAAATCTGGGAATGCAGCAGTAGGCAGGGGTTGCCGAAGCTGGGTAAATTTTGTGTGTGATTTATTTTTCAGCATATTTATTTCTGCAGTTTGTTTCTGTGTTTAATTCGGAAAAATTTGCTATAACCCTATTCACCCCCCCCCCCTCCTAAGGTTAATCTAGATCCTACATCGCAAACATCCACTAGTTACGTCTGAATAGATCCCGTCGGTTCTTGCCCATGATCCAACCACAGCGGAGAAATTAGCTGAACTCAATGCTACTTTCCCAAAAATTTGCTTTGACAGGCTCAAGTTTCTTCTCTCTATACACCTCATTCCTGGAAGCACCAAAGAGAGATCATTAGCATGCATGAATGATGTGTACGTCTAACATGAAGCGTTCATTCACTTAGTCGAAAAAGTTTCTGACGTTTTCATCGAGTTCCTTCATGAAACTGATCGCCTTAATTAAGAGGCCGTTCATGACAAAGATATCATCAAACATCAAGATGCTAAGCTAATCGAATATAAAGCTCAAGTTGCCGAGACAAAGAAAAATGCAAAGGAAACGGCTAAGGCAATAAGACGCCTGGAGACTTCGCATAAGAGGGAACTGGATCTTACACTTCAATTCAGCGGCACCTTGGATTTAGAGAAAGTCTCCTTACAAAAGGAGAAAGATGTCTTAGCCCACTGAGTTAAGGAGATAGAAAAATTACTGTTCAAAGAGAGGGAAGAAAAAAAGTTAGGCACAAGAAGAGTCGTAGAAATACTGCGAAGAGATTGTCGAAACAAGGAACTTAAAGACGAAACTCAATGAACAACTCGCCCAAATTAAAGTCTTGGAAAGAAGCCGCCCATGAAGAGTGTAGGAACAAGATGCTCGTAGAAGCCAACTCCTGGGTTGAGGCAGCAACTTAGTCCGGTAGGGAAGAGATCAAAAACTTGTTCGATCCGCACATTTCCGACTACAATGCAGAAATTCTCCTTCACCTCGACTTGACTTTTCTAGGCAAAGGCTATCTCAAATCGCTCACCGAAGTTTGGGAGATCATCAAAAAACTCATAAAAGAAGAGTTGGGCATGGCAAAGCTTGATGAAGAGGCACTTGTGCATGAAATGCTCCAAGGGAATGAGCCATCTGATTTGGCTGCTGCGAAACTTCAATTCTGCAAAGGTTCTGCACCGACTAACGAAAAAGAATATATCGTAGGGTCTTCCGGGACTGAACCCAAGGGTCCTCCTCTTATTCAGTTGGCTAGAATGTTATTTTCTCGACCCATGGAGCAATACATCGGTTATGACACAGCTAGGCCCAGACTTGTCCCGCACATGCTATCTCCCATCATTGAAGGGAGATCCCGCTGACCAATGAGAGCAAACCGAATGCTGGTACCGTATTGAACTCATTTGAATTAAAAAAGTTGTTTTTTCTGGAACATAACGGCTATAGACTAATGCTTGTGTTTTCATGAATTTTTGCATGTCATCTCGGTTCTGAATTAACTCCTAGAGCGATGTCTCCATAGAGCACCAAGGAAAAATAGCCGAGGCTCTGAATGATGCAAATACTCCGGGGCCCGATGCTTGAGTGATTGGGGCACTCGATAAGGAAAAGCCTGAAAACCTATCTTTTGCTAAAGAGCTTGATGACGTTGTGGTCATGGGTGGTTTGGAGCATTCCACTAAATTCAGTATGAAAGAACAAATTGAAGAAGAGGAAAAGTCGAAACACAAAGTCAAAGGTGAACCCGATGTGGTGGCGGTTGAAGATCCTATCCTTAGGCCTCTGCAATTCATCCCACCTGGTGGGACAACTCCTATTGAGGTTCCTCCTCCTTCCTCAAGTGCCTCCACTAAGGGCGGCGAAGGATCTCAAAATAGACGCTCGACTAATTCAACTCCTAAAAAATAGAAGAAGGAGAAGAAATTGAAGAAATAGTTTGCTTCTTGTGTCAATGTACATAGTCTGGATAAGTTTGACGTGTTTGTTTCTCTTTTTTTAGAAGTAGATGAATGGGCGTGGATCCCGGACTTTCGAATTATTTGTAAGGAATTTTTGAGATTATGAATAAATTTTTTTGTTTTCTTTGATTAATCATCGTGTGAATTATTACTTTAACAGTAAAGAAATTCCTTCCATTCCATGTACATGTAATAATTTTTGCATGTCCTGTTGATAATTCACTATCCCGATTTCGAAGCCTCTTCATATGCGCCACCTTAAGTCATGAGCAATGTGTAGCTAGAATTTTAACTAACATTCGTATTTTATCACTAACAGTCTAAGCCTCTTTCTTTGATTTAAGTTTGGAATTTGTGGGCTAGCGAATGATTGAAAGCTCATCGGTCCACCTATTACGTTTTTGAGCTAGCCTGTAGTCTTGGGACTTAGAATATTTTAGTCCGTAGTCAGGGACTTAAGATTTTTCATTGTGGGCAGTCATGCTTCTGCCTGAATGGTTTATACTCTAGCCCACATCAGGGACTTAGAGTACTCTAATCCACAGTCAAGGATTTAGAGATTTTTGTCAAATCATTTATACTCTAGTCTGCATCAGAGACTTAGAGTACTCTAGTCTGCATCAGGGACTTAGATATTTTTATCAAATCGTTTATACTGTAGTCCGCATCAGGGACTTAGAGTACTCTAGTCCGCATCAGAGAATTAAAGATTTTTGTCAAATCGTTTATACTAGTCCGTGCCAGGGACTTAGAGTACTCTAGTCCGCATTAGGGACTTAGAGATTTTTATCAAATCGTTTATACTCTAATCCGCGTCAAGGACTTAGAGTACTCTAGCCCGCATTAGGGACTTAGAGATTTTGTTAAACCGCTTATACTCTAGTCCACGTCAGGGACTTAGAGTACTCTTGTCCGCATTAGGGACTTAGAGATTTTTGTCAAATTGTTTATATTCTAATCCGCATTAGGGACATAGAGTACTCTAGTCGGCATCAGGGACTTAGAGATTTTCGTCATTCTCCTACCGTCGATGACCTTTGTTCCTTATTGCAAGCTTTGCCTTTTGATTCATCTATAGGGATCGCAAGCAAAGCAAACTTACAGAGCCCCCTTTATTCGATCTCATCGGGGAGCGATGTGATTGGTCGACTTATAATTCTATGAATCTGTTCACACATCGCAGATGTTGATATCAATTGGTTCCAACGCATACTTAGCATAACATGCAATAACAGTAGCTTATGCAAAGGAAACTTCAAGATTTTGTTCATCATAAGAATAGGAACAAAATAACTTGTCTTATTACACATTTAAAATGTCAAATACCAAAGCAAATATCGAAAGCTAATACTATTGAAATGTGAAAGAAATAGTCTAGGTGAAATGGCATCATAAATGCTCGCTATTCCACACTCTTGGAAGCGTCACACCATCAACGGTCAGTAGCTTGAAAGTTCCTTCTCCAAGCCTTTGTTAAATGACTTATAGCCCTTCCTATGTCTGGTTCATGTGCGACGGACTAGAAAAATTCATTTCAAGACAAGGTCGCCAAGTTCAAAGGTTTTCGGTCGGACTTTAGTATTATAGTACTGGAGGATTCAGTGTCAATGTGCAACGGCTCTCAAATCGGCCTCCTCACACTTCTCAACAATAATGTCCAATGAATATAATAAGAGATTTTGGTTTGTTCTGGGATTGTAGTAAGCCACCAGATGGGAAGGCACTTCGAGTTCTGCAGAAATGACTGCTTCGGCTCCATAAGCAAGAGCGAATGGAGTGTAGCCAGTCGCAAATTTATGAGTGGTCCTGTAGGCCTAGAGCACCGTAAAAAGTTCTTACACCCACTTTCCTTTATCCTTTTACAAATGCTTTTTTTTGGATAGACTTTATAATCTTGTTTACAGCTTCAACTTATCCATTTGCCTGAGGGTGAGCGACTGCCATAAGTCTCTTATCAATGTGATATCTCCGACAAAACTCCTTAAACTCGGTATTGTCCAATTGAGTCCCATTATCAATCTTGATAGTTCGCGGAAGACCAAGATGACATATAATGTTCCAAACAATGAAGTTGGTGACTTTCTTAGTTATGATCGTAGCTAATAACTCCACTTCGGCCTATTTGGTGAAGTACTCAACAACGACAATTGCATGTTTTGCGCCGCCTTTGGAAATTGGCAAAAGCTGATGATATCGATTCCCCATACATCAAATGGCCATGGACTAACCATTTGCATGATCTCTGTCGCCAGCACTCTTGGGACTTTTGCATATATCTGGCATTTGTCGCATCGCCTCACATAATCAGCGGCGTCCTGATTCATAGTCAACCAGTAGTACCCATAACTGAGTATCTTTTTTGCTAGCATTCGCCCCTCAGTGTGATCGCCACATTCTCACTTATGAACTTCTTTCAAACACGCTTTATCTCTTCATGGGCAATATACCTGAGTAAGGGAATAGAAAACCCCTTATATACATAGTCCTTCTTGCATAATATAACGTGAAGCTTTACGAAGGACTTGTCGCTTTTCGTTCCTCTTCTCAGGCAAGATTCCATGCAACGGGTATTCTTTAAATGGAGTCATCCATGATTCCCTTTCGGGCTCCGTTTTCGATACTTGATCTACTTCCATCACATTTATGTTTGGGGTATATAGTGTCTTAAATGGCATCAAGCCCATATGTTGTGCATCACCAGCGCTCACGAACTTTGCTAACGAGTCGGCTTCTCCGTTCTGCTCACACGGGATCTGCAAAATGTCATAATATTCGATATCTACCAACAACTCCTAAACTGGGGTAAGATATGGGGCAAATCGTTGTCCCTTTGCCTAATAGCCCCCTAACCCGGTACACCACTAGTTGCGAGTCACAAAAGATTTGATAGATTTCACCTCGAGCTCTCTAGCAAGCTTAAGTCCAGCAATTAATGGCTCATAGTCGGCTTCGTTGTTCGTAGCAGGGAAATCAAGCGTCAAAGCATAGCAAATTGACATGTTCTCATGGGTTACAAGAACGATACCCGCTCTAGAGGAATGATCATTGGATGCTCCTTCTGTACATAACTTCCATCGTGTAGTAGGGATTACACCACTCTCTAAGGGCTCGTCCTGCATGGTAAACTCTGCTATGAAGTCTGCCAATGCTTGTCCCTGGATAGATCTTCGAGGCAGATATGTAATGTCGAACTGACTGAGCTTAATGTTCAATTTAAGCAGCCCTCCAGACATCTCAAGTCGTTATAGGACCTATCATAATGGCTGATCGGTGTAGACGTTGATTAGATGTGCCTAGAAGTATAAGCAAAATTTTATGCGATGCGATCATCAAGTAGTACGCCAATTTGTCTATCCTTGGATAATTTCTTTCTGCCCCTGTTAATTGTTCACTGACATGGTACACCAGCCTTTGGATGCGGTTCTCCTCCCAAAGCAAAGTGGCAATTATGGCATGTGGCGATACAGCTAAGTAAATGTACAACTCCACCTGATCTACCGGCTTTGATAAAATATGGGGTCTCTCCAAATGACTCACCAAGCTCGGAATGCGCCTTTACAATCTTTCATCCATTCGAATTTCTCTTCCCCTCCCTTATCAAGTCGAAGAAAGGAATGCATTTATCGATCGCCTTAGAGATGAACCAACTCAAAGCAGCAACCTTCCCGTTCAGGCTCTACACATGCTTAATAGTTCTGGGTGCTTGAATATCCCAAATGGCCTTAATCTTCTCTGGATTCACTTCAATTCCTCGTGCATTAACAATAAAGCTCAGGAACTTCCCTGACACAACACCAAATGAGCAATTTAGAGGGATAATTTTCATGCTATAAAATCAAAGGATATCGAACATCTTTGCTATGTTTCGAATGTGGTTGCTTGATCGCCATGACTTCATGAGCATATCATCCATATATACTTCCATCATCCTCCTGATATGATCCTTAAACACTCAGTTGATCAAACATTGATAGTTCGCTCCTGCGTTCTTTAACTCGAACGGAATTACTACATAACAGTATAACCCAACATCTGTAACAAAACTGGTGTGCTTCTGATCTGGGACGTGCATCGGGATTTGGTTGCGCCCCGAGTACACATCCTTAAATGATAACAATTCATGCCCTGTAGTTGAATCAACTAGCTGATCAATTCAACGCAGGGGAAAACTATCCTTAGGACACGCCTTGTTCAGGTCTGAATAGTCAATACACATTCTCCACTTTCCATTTGTCTTCTTCATTAGCATGAGACTAGATATCCATTCGGGGTTGAGGGCATCGTGAATAAACCCGTTGGCTTTAAGTTTATCCACCTCCTCTTTAAGAGCTATAGATCTATCTGGATCCATGCTTCATCTTTTCTGTGCCTCTGGGACATACTTTGGATCAATATTCAATGCATGACTAGCAATGGTAGGCAAGATCCCACACATTTTAGAATGCGTCCAAGTGAATACATTCATATTCGCTCCAAGAAAATTAGCTTGTTCTTTCATCATCGATGGGCCGAGTTGTGATTCAATCTTCAACACCCACGATGGGTCAACGTGGTTAATTGTTATATCAATTGTCAATAAAGCCGACGCCGCCTTGGCCTCCTTGGGTTCCTCCTCATCATCACTTAGACTTATATCTCTATAGAACCGACTATGGTGCCCAAGCCAAGGCTTAGGCGCTATTTGTCAATCTTCAGTAACTTGGATGCGAACAGACTTGTCCACACCCTTTCCTTCTTTTTCCGCCGGGCCTCTCTCAACCCAACCACATAATAGGCATGGCCAGTTTCCTGATCACCATGCACAACACTTACTCCATTATCTATCAGATTTCAATGTTAAATACCATAAGGCCAGTGCTGCTCGAAATTGGGCTAGGGCCGGACAGGCCAGGAAAACATTGTACGGTGAAACTACATCCAAAATAATGAACTATAGGATTCGCACATTTCCTATGCTCACCTTCTCCTAATTCTACTAGCAATTCAACATAACCAACTACTTCCGTTGCCACACCATTGAAGCCCTGTATATGAGCTTTAAACAGTTTCAAATCTTTAGCTACCATCCTCATTTGATCATATGCCTTCTTAAAGGTAATGATCGCAGAACTTCCGTAATCAATCAAAATTCTTCTCATTAGAGAAATGTCAATTATTGCAGAGATAATTATCGAATCAATAGTAGGGGCCTCTACACTATCAACATCTCTCCTTTGAATACTATATCATCCATCATTGTACGTTGTTCATTGGCTGGAGTTCCAACTCCATATTCAAACAACATTTAAAGTCCATATGTCACATTGAACTAGTATATAGCTCCATTTCCTGCCAACTCATGTCCTCGGGGTGCGGTCCACCAACTATCATGTTTATTACCAACCTCCTACCAGTCTGAGCAGGCTCCTTAGCCTGGCGTGGAAATTTCCCTCGATTGTGATCAAACGTTCCTTGTCCGCCATCTTGCGAATTCTTGTCGAACTGGTAAACTTTTTCTACCGAATCAATTTCTCAATGGCATCATGGAGGTGCCTACACTCGTTAGTATTGTGCCTGTAACACTCATAAAATCGAAAATACTTCCCGGTTTGCTTTTTTTTCCACAGTTGATTCTTTTAGACGTGGCTTCCTATATTGGAAAATGTTGTAGGTAGAAAGATAGATGTTCTCCATAGATGCATTCAATGGTGTGTAGTTGTTATACATATGAAATTTTGAACTCGACTTTCCAAGCTCTTCCTTTTGGTTAGGATTCCCTTCTCCACTCATTTTCTATTGACCTGGCTTGTTTTGAACATTGACTTGAACCTTCTAGAGATCTCGCCAGACTGCTTTACTGCAATGTTTCTCTATACCTCTTCTCCACTTAGCCCTTTAGCATTGCTTCTTATAGATAACCTGACCTCTTCCTTTCTCATGAACCGGGCCGTCCTTGTGTAGAAACGGTCCAGCGTGGCTAGCGATTTTCCAAGTAGACAGTCACCAAACTCGGATTCAGGGTCAACCCCCTTGCACCGCCATAAGTATGGCGTGTCATTAAAGTTACTAACTTTAGTGGCAGAAACATGAAATCTCTGAAAATAATCATTCAGTGATTCCCTCGGTGCCTGGATTACAAAGGATAACGACATCACATTTTTAGGACAAGTAGCATAAATCTGGAATTGCTCCATAAATCTTGTATCCGGTTCGTCAAATCTTGAGATCGATCATGGGGGTAGTCTCGTTAACCACATCACATCGATCCCAAATAAAGTTATGGGAAGCATCTACATTTGGTAGCATCACTTGCTCTTACCGAGTCCATCAACCATTCGTACCTCATGATATGCTGCCTGGAGTCAGTCTGTCCTTCATAACTAGGCATGTTAAACCTTCTAGGACACTCCACCTTTAAAATACTGGCAGTAAATGGGGTATGGCTCCAAGAGACTCCCTAATCATCATTTGTCAAGCCTTGGTTCTCCCTCATCGGCTGTCTGACCATCATGGACAAATTCAATGCCTGGATAGGTGGTGCCAAGTGGTGGTCGTGCTCCACCCAGTGCGAATGTTCTGGTTGGTGTCTTCGAGGCATTTCACTCCTCATTAGCCAATCATCCTCCAAATGTGTATCCCAAGCATTTACTTCATTATCATCCATAGGAGGTACTTGATCGACATCCAAATGTACTCCAACGTCCAAGTTCCCGGATCCAAGTTGAGTACGATCACCCAGCTGCAGTTGAGGAGCCGTCCCATGGTTAAGGGGCTCGCACCGACCCCTAGGGAAGGGGTGGCACCGACCCGGCTTGGCAGGCCATAGTGGTCCACTAAGTGCTGCTCCGATGCTTCTGCTCATGCTGCTTCAACTCTATAGCACCTTCGCCTGTGATGTTCATTTAAAGAAGTTGAACTATCTGACATTGAGTACGAAGCGAGACCTCCTTCGGTGCTTTGGTGCTGCCGTTGAGCAATCTGGTTCATCAGGTTGGCATTAGCCTTGATTTGCTCGTTTAGCTGCCTACGACTTTCCATCAACTCCCTCATCAAGTCAGTAAGTTCGACTCGAGTAATGGAATCAGCGGGGTTCCAAACTGTAGCAGGTTCTACATTCACTTTAGCAGGTAGGTTACTTGGGCCTCCTTGTTGGACATTGGAAGTTTTGTTGGCATCAACATTGTAGGAAGTAGATCCGATGAGCCTTACTATCTTCAATTTTTGTGCTTAGATCTTAAAAAATATGAATATCTACAAGCTTCTAAAAATGAACCTGGATCTCCTTCAAGGGATTTCTTCAATACAGTAGGAACAAAGGTGATCCTAATGACATAAGAGTCGATGTTCTCAGTGAAAGCACCAAAATGTTTGCAATCAAATTGGCCATAAACACCTAATGATAGGTTTATATAGCGAAATAAATGAAGAAATTAAATGAAAATAGAGGAGTAATGCTAGATATCAAGATAAATGTAGCAAAAGTGAAAGACAACAAGATTTATAGTGGTTCGACGTTGATTGCCTACATCCACTTTGAATATTCTCTTCATTACTTAACAATTCACTTGATTACAATTACAATCAGTAAGAAATAGCAAGAGTTTAGGAAAGAATAAAAGGAGACTGGTTATAATAATGGCAGAGTTTCATCTGCAAGCCAAAAGCTCCCTCAAAATGGCCTCATGTCCCTATATTATAGATAAAGCCAGCCTCTAATCTGACTAAAACTTCGGCACCTAAACCCCTTCAACTACATGGGGCCACCATAGGGAGGGCTAGGCCCAACTCTTAATGGATAGGGGTCGGTACCGACCCCTCCATGGGTTGAGTTTGGGCTAGCAATCCCTATGGTAGCTCTCTTATGCTATAACATGATGGTACTTCAAGTATCATGACATTTGGACATGTGAAGCTATGGTTCTTATAGTGCACTGGTTCGAATTCTAATCTGGTCAGGGAAGTGTTGACCCCTTCTGTATCCTCAATATGCACCGACCCATTTTCCCAGTGAGGTGCATGCCAATCCATTCACTCCAAATATTTTATGCCGACCTGAGTTGCTTCCTTCTACTATGCCGATCCCTTTTCCTTAAACCATACTATGCCGACCTGTATCGTTCCAACCTCATCACACTAATCTTTATTCCCTAACAATTGATATGCCGACCCCTCAAAATCTATCATACCGACCTATATTTTATGAACACACTATGTCGACCCCTTCTTTTGACCACCAATATGCCGACCCATCCATATTCCCTTCAATTTGCCAAACATCCATGCCGACCCCTATTCCAACCAAACTAAATTCCATGATTATGACACCCTGCATTGTCTATCTCTCGACACTTTTTACCCTGGGCTAGACACAACTGTTTGGACATTACATTCTGGTCATATGAATGTTGTCTCGTGACTATCTTTCCCATCAACAGTCGAGTCCGGCCTTCGCAATCAACCCTGTGTAGCCGGGTCAAGGTATCGGGTAACATATATGTATGTGTGTGTATAATGAAATTAAAAGGTTATGTTCTATGTTTTATGATAAGGTAATTATTTTGTCGAAATATTATTAATATATATATATATATATATTTGATATTAATTATAATATTAAAGTAGTAACTTTTTTGAAGTAATAAAATAGTAACTTTCATTAAAGAAAATTTGTTATACCCTTATTAATTACATAAAAAGTGTTAATCAAATTCTAGAAAATTCAATAATTGTCTCTAACTATATTTTTGGATTTCAAAGTGTATTTCATTAATTTGGAACATAATTTAATGATTTGGGAAATGTCTCTCATGGTTTTAGAATAAAAGAAATTGATTTGGATATTATAAAATTTATTTGAAAGCCTTATGTAAATATGAGAAATTATAAAATAATTATGAGTATTTCTTTGTTTTATAAGCTTTTTCTAAGGGTTTTGAATTATGGAAATGGGATTTTCAAATGTAATTTAGAAATGTTAAAACTATATTTGATTTAAAGAAGGTTGTAAAATAATTATTTTACTCATGTAAAAAATTATAAATGCTTCTATTTATTTCAAATGTGTTTTTATATATAAATATATTTCATCTCTCTAAATATAATGTGTGTCATGTTTGTATTAATTCGGTGTAATGTGAAACCCAAAAAAAGGATTAGTAGTACCGTCTGGAGTGTCTATTTGTTGTGTATACTCATATTATATGATGTGCGGTAAGTAAACCAGCTTAGGCTAGTATCCATCCTAATAGCCTGATTACGGAGTCGCTCCTCAAATTGGTGACACACCTTTGATGCATATATAACTGAGAACTTTGGTTAAGAGCTACCGTCATGTGTCGCTTAGACCAGTAGTTAGTTGCCATTGGTGCACTTGTAAGGTCGTAACCACTGATAGCATAGTCGTGCAATAGATGGATATTGGATCACGATGTCCATCGAGATAATCGATAACTATAGGAGCGACATTGAGAGCATGCGAGGAAGGCTCATGGAGCAAGCCAAGACTTATCACTCTCTCATCTGGTTATTGTTGATATATACCCTACATATTCACCTATATGAGATCGTCATAGATGTGGCTGAGATCCATCTAGTTCGTTTATCAAGACTGATTCCTATACAGCTATATATGGTGTTGATAGCCTATTTGGATGCATGCATTATTTCATCCATTTCACATTGTTCTCTTATTACATAATTTGTATGATTTTCTATATGAGTGATATTATTTATACATATTTTGGCATGTATTTCTATATTGAGTACCCTTACATATGTTATGTTACAATATATATATATATATATATATATATCATACTATTATTGAGATACATTAGCACCTTCATTTAGACATAATCTGACCTGTGTGTTATTTATATAATGCTCAGTTCAGTCCGAGAAATTTCTAGATCAGGAACAAACAACCAGTCTATAGATGTTGGGCGTAGTAAAAGCTAGTTATTCTATACATTTGTATCATTTTGTATTAAGTATCATGTATGTATGCAGTGGACCTATATATTGTACTTGTTTTTCCAAATTGTGGGATTTTGACTAATTTTTATCCCATTCAGACTTATGAATATTTCTATTATATATTATCACTGTGTTTTATGACTATATGTTCTTTGGTAATTATTTCATATTATGTATTGTTCCATCGTAGAAACGCACGTGTCTATCGCTTTCTGCCAATACCGTGTATGTATAGGTGAGTTATTTTTTTGTATATGTTCTAGTGTTAACCAAGGGAATATTCACGTGTGACAGCCTTATATCACCTCATTCTCTGTATTATTAGACAGTATTACCTAGTAATACTCTTGGATAGTATGAGTATAGAGGTGGGCTGTTACATAAATGTTACCCGGTTCTGACTTTTATTTACACCAATTCTGTTTTCTAAAACTATATCACTTTGAACTTATGGAATTCGGTAATGATCAAAATTATAATATCATTCATATTAAAATTTATAATCAAACATAAAGTCCCCCATTCACTAATTACAATTATTATCAACCGAAATGCTCTGGCTAGAGACTTTGACTTTGAGTTGACTTCAGTTGACCATGATACTAACCTCATATAACCGACGAGATGAATCCTCTTCTGAATAGTGGATACTTGCACTCGACCCAACATTAGCCACTCAATGGACGCCATGCCATTATTTGACTATAATCAAAGTAAATCTTTCATATTAAAAATTGATAATATTCTCAAGTCGAGAGGAATGTGCAAATCAGCCACATCGATATTTTATGGGCGACCTTAGTTATATTAACCAAAAGAAAACTATCGAGTGAATTATTCCATAGTTATTCGATAATTATAAGTATGTAATTCTTTGGTTCCCCCAACAGCCATGAGTAATACCCTACCTAATTTCTAGAGAGCATTACGTACTCTAGTCCTAACGATGTATGGATATCTAGTCTCGATACATCTTGACCAGAAATATTTAAAATGGTATATTTATTTCCATTGTGACAAATTACTCACGTTACAACACTTTGTAACTACTATCACAAAACATACCATTTATGGATTTCCTATTAAATATACTTTTAATTTAATTAATTAATTAATATAACACATTATATCAAGTATATAATAGAAAGCAAATACCTTTAATTTCGAAAAAGATTGGTTATCGAGTTAGATATATGTAACATATTACATAAATGCCCCTATGGGATAGTCCTAACTCTATCAATCTCCTACTTGCACTGTGGTTATGTTATGGAATCATGTTCTATCTTATTCAATCGGTTTCCTCTAAACCATTCAGGTCAGTCCCTCGGTAAATGGGTATGCTCTTTTGTCTCAATTATTTACTCTACCAATCAACTCTATCCAATGTGGATAAACTATCCTTATCATATGAAATAATTCGATGTACATCTCTCAACTTCCACTGAGCTCTAAGTTCTGGTATAAACTATATTGTGACATTATTATCATATAACAGTGTTATGGGATTCTCAACGTTTGGAATCACCCTAGGCTCAGATATAAATTTATGCATTTATATTTATACAAATTGCTTTTATTGCACGCTATCCAAGGCGATGTGCTTAGCCTTTTTCATCAAATCACCGCAGTCTTTCATTTGGAACATTTCCAACTTAAAGATTCCTAACATGAATTTATTACTGACATATTATACTCAATATCACTTATGAAGTTTGAGTTCGAACACTCCTTCATAAGGAGTTTGTTACTTCTGAAACAATTCTCTAATATTTTGTAAATGCATGAGAACACTCCAAACTATCATTTAGTGATATCAACTTAGATTTGATATTTACTTCATGTATCAAATATATAAAAAAATTCATGATATCATAGACAACATAACATGTATTATAATTCCTATTGTCAATGTATAAAAAATCCATCTTACATGTTTTGTATTAAACATTTTAATAAGGCATCCTTGCATATCATTTTGGGAGATTCATGATATTTTTATACTTACTATAAAAGACATCACTCACAAATCAAGCGTCGAGTATTAAAACAACTAAAACCAATTCTAACACAAGTACATCGTTAATATTTCGTAATATCTTATTTACTTATGGTTTAGAAATATCTATGTACCTTTTTTTAACATTCTTTCTTATAAACACATGCTTCCTTTGCATTTGATAGATAATCAAACTATTTGATACATCTGTCAAAAATAATTTTTTTAATTTTGATGCTTTTTAGAATGATGCTTTCATATCCATTCTCAAATCATATCTGAAAGCCAACAAACTCAATATCGCTCTCACTGACTTCAAGGCACTTTGGTTGTTATATGCAAACATACTAGTCTAAATCTATATTCAAAAAATTATGTTTAAATACATACATACCAAAACAAAGAAGTCATATTAAACAATAATTTTGTGAGTAAAATCCAAAGTGACTTGAGCACATCAAATGGTGAATCTATTACGTTAAGTTCACCAATTGAAATTCACTGTAATTTTCTTATCAATGTGGCTCACTATATTCCAACTGCATTTGCCTTTCTCAAAAGGATACATTTGCAACCAATGGATCATATTCCTTATAAGACAACTATCAAAATCATATTTTGATATTACATGAATTCTTTTTTGGATTTGCGCATCATACCATATCATAAAGTCAATACTCTTAATGGTTTAATTAAACAACCAAGGATTTTTTATTCTTGACATTGACAAGAAAATCATAGTCTCTCTTTAATGTTAAGAACTCTCATCAGACATTCTAATGTATCATGTTCATTTAGGTTCAGTAAATTTCACCTCATCCCTTGTAATCAATATTTTCCGTTGATTATATCCATTTTATTTATTTAAAGAAATTCTTTCGCTACGAAGCTGGCCTTTTTTGAAACAACATTTGTTCCTCAGTGCAACAGAATGAGCATTCATAAGCATTTTGTGAATTTCCTTATATAAGAACGATTCTTGCATAAGTTGACAATATATTTTCATTCATAACTTAAATTAGTCATCTAATGATTATTGTTTCCAAAATTATCGTAGGATGATTCATACAAGATCCCTTACATACAATTATTACGTACAGTCTTTCAACTCGTACAACCTGCCAACTCCTTGGCCTAGGATTTGTAGGGGTTTCTTATAAACTCATATCTCATATGGTTTTGTAAACTATTCTTTGGATGATATTAATTTTAACCTTATGTACTACTCTTAAGTACACACCTTATAAAAATAACTTAACTTAAGTTCACTCATCATTAATCGTATTTTGTCCAACAAATTTTGATTACTCATTATCAATACATCGTTATGTATTATAGGAGAGAGTGACCTTTGAGACTGAATCCGTATTCATATTAGGTATATGCAGAACTCTTTCCAATATACTCACCCATTTAATTGAATCGAATCATTTATATCGCATGTTATATAATTTACCTCCGTTTTACATTCTGAGTTTATTATAGACTTATACATATGTATCAAATACATGTCTGTTTCAATGATAACCCATCGATAAATCTGATCAAGTACATGAAACCGTTTTGGTATTAATAGCTTACGGTTGCATATATATACATATGTATGTATGTATATGTACGTATGTATGTCAGTATGTATGTATGCATGCATGCATGTATGTATCAATCTGAAGAGTTCATCAACTCTTTCGATACTTCCACTAAAATGGTGCATAAACCTTAATTATTTAAGATATAATTAACCAGTATCATCTGATTCATAATCATATAATCAAATTATTTCTCAAAACTACAACTTTGTCAATAATTCCAAAATAATTGTAAATAATATTAGGTACTTTGGTATTTTCAATACATCATTTTGTTATGAAAAAAATACCACATTATAGTTTCATTTCATAACGAATATTCATAATATTCACATTGAAATATAACCATGTCTAATTTTTGGTAGACACCGAAAAGTAACCGTTATTTCATAAATAATGTATAGTATGTTTTAAGAAAACAGTTCCCGTAACTTGATGCAACCAATAAGTGTTATATGACATGCACCCATTATTTCTGCCATTACTATAATAGTGTACTGAATTTGGAGGTTCATTATTCACTTAATATATATTATTTGTTTCATATACTACAACTAGTTTACAGTGGTGAGTTAATTGATTAAGTATCTTGAACTCAAAGAAATAAATCTAGTAGAAAACAATTTTCTATACGATATGCATTTAGAAATAGAAATCATATTTCTTATTCCAATGTTAAGTATGATTATCAGTACAATTCTTGTTTTTGATGTTCCTTTATAAAGAGTAGCGACCATTCACTTTTTCATCCTAGTTATATCTTAAATAACATTCATTCTCTTCATCACAACAAACCATTCAAAAGAAAATCCTTAATAAAATATCATAACATACTCTTTACAAAAGCGCAATCGATTTTTCTTAACATTTAAGCACATCAATTATGTTACACTTTACGTAAACTATGTAGAATACAGTAGTGTATGATTTTTGTTTGATGATAATAAACATATACATATATATTCGTTTAAATGTATTTGTTATTGTACTATTTTATTTTTTCATATAATTAAACAAATATTTGTTGAATAAAATCAATAACTCGGAATTCATATTCAAACAAATATTATATTCAAACAAATATTTTATTCAAACAAATATCTTATTACAAATTTGAATAGTGCAAATATGAGCTCTCACTACATTTACACATTTTCAATTATAATACAATTTCAATTACAACACAATATTCAATTTACATATTACACCTCATTACGTATTCACTCATCACTCGTATTTGATTTTCAAAACTGTTCCAACCTGAATCCAGCATCTGAGCAATCTGCAAAATAAACACTAGTGCAGTAAAATTGAAAAAGAAATATTTTTGCAGTGTACAATGAAGCATGTGGTTAAAAATATTATTTTCCTTAGTTATTTGGGTCGTTCGTCATCATTTATTTTTAATCCATCATACACGAACAGCTTGTAACATGCACAGTGTATCACTGTACATGTCACAAGGCCGTGCACACCGATATCATCTTACGTGTTAAAACTACAGGGACATGTGAGCACAATGTCAAACCCAACCAAATCGTGGATTCAACTCAGGTACAAAACAACATACAACATTTCAAATATACACATGGTCAGTCTAGACTCAATTGCAACAAAGACCAGATAGCATACAAGTGAAGACTCAACCAAAACCAGTAATGCAACGTGAACATGGATTCAATGGATGTATACATATGCATTTAACATGACTATTGTTCAGAGTATCAAATGCATTCAGACATATACGAGACTCGGCTACAAATAGAGCATGCAACTATACATCACAAGTCTCGACCATAATAAGCTACAACATGAACATGACTTCAAAATGAAATCTATGAGACTAAACCAAGACCAGACTCCAAAATGAAAATGGGATGCAACACAAACCAAACAATGTTCAAGAGCATATGAACGTAACTAGATCATATAATACATGGTGTAAACCAATATACATGCAAATGAAGCCTCAACCAACACACTAGGCATAACCACTCACATAATGTAGACTTATGAAGACCAGACCACTCTAAAATCAAGTGTAGAAATGAAGTACAGCAAATAAACCAGTTCATAATAATATGCAGGCGGTTTCAAAAGAACAAGACCACACAAGAGCTACAACAAGGATGGAACTAGATGCATAGAGACCATTCAAACTCCACACAAGAATCAAGCTACAACATACATATATACATGTATGTTCCCATATGTATATACACAATGCGTACATATGAAATAGAGACTCGAATATACATGAAGACTCAACCCAGATCAGTCATAGTGCAACGTGAACTAGAACCAAACAGTAATGAACAAAATTGTACCCAACTTCAAGAGGTAAAGAGAACACAAAATGTACAAGGAAACAAGGCTTCGAATCAAAACAAAATCCAAAAAAGTGATCAAGTAACAGTGATATGCAACAAGAAATTATATGACAGTAAACTCGAACCAGTCAAGAAACAAATGCAATAGCAATGGGACATCAAAGCAGTCATGTGCACAAGTATACAAAACACACAACGTACATATATACATGTGTGAATACACATGTATACATATATGCAGTGCACCAAACATACTCTAATGAAAAGAAGACAGTAAAGCCATGTATTATAAAATTATCAGTAACAAGCAGTGGTGACAACATGACTCAAGTGCAATCAGAATAACAAAGTGAACCAAGACCAAAATCATGTCAATGCATACAACATCTTCAAGCATCAGGTCGCAAATGTTCCAAGCATGAACACACACATCAAACCAGTCAAAGCCAAAAAGAATGGAACAAAAGGTAATAGGATGAACAAGTGTTGATTGGCAGCAAATAAAAATGAACAAGTAAAAGTCAATAAAATCAAATACTAGAGAAATAAACGAAGTCGCAAAAATTATCTCAAATTTCAAAGCGCAGTAGACATAGGAGAAAAAGAAGGAACCAACCCAAAGCAAGTCAAGAAAATTCAAAATACATAGTAACATGAATAGGTCAAGAATTCATCACATCGTTCAAAAAAAATCGAACGGAGAAGCAAATAAAGAGAAGAATTCAAATACAAAAAGACGAACATATATTTAGGGGTTTTCAACCCTATTTAACCCAGCATCATCACTGGAAAATAATTCATTCAAGTTCAAGACAAAACGTCAGAGCAATCACTTAGAACAAATCACAAATATATTTCAAAAATCGAATTGAAGTCGAGTGTAATCAAAATCGAAAAGGGGATAAATTGCATAGCAATTTTATCATTCGTGCTCGACAAAAATGGGAGCAGCCGCAAGCCAAACGAAGCCTGGATTAATTGATGAAGAAAAGATGAAGTGAATTCATCACTTAATCGATCATCCTCAAGGCGACAACTTCAATCTTGAAAACCCTAATTATTGAAAGGAAGCAAAAAAGGATCGACCGAACTTTCTACACAAAGGAAAAAGAGTGTCTTCACTATAATTTTATTTGGGCCAAACAAGAAAACGTGTTCTTTAATTACATTGAACCTTTGTTTATTTGTGTTGGTCTTAGAATCTTAAATATTAGGGTTTTTTCTATATTTTTTTATTTATTTGTAATTTCTTTTTAAATTGTGTAACCTTCTAGTCGTGTTACTAGGTACAAACTACGAGGTATCAAAATTTACTCACTTAAAACTAACCGTGATGACGACGAACCAAGCGAGGTATCAAAATTTACTCACTTAAAATTACTTATATATCTTCACGAAGTAAATGGCAATTTTGGACGACTTAGGGAAAAGTAAGCTAAAATTGAATCACTAAGAGATAGTTTGATAGATCTAAATAAACAGCTTGATCAATGGGTTAAAAACTATCAAAATAGGAGCCCTAAGTGTGATAAGTGTCCATTATTCGAAGAAGAAATTAAAAATTAAAATTAAATCACTTGAAAAATAAAATTTTGATTTTGAAAGAAAGTGAAAACACTAGGAGAGAAAATTCTATTAAAAAGTGCACCTTGTTATTCAATGAAAATTAATCACTCAAAACACAAGTCCAACAATTGTCTATAACTTTAGGAAAATTCTCCAAAGGAGAAAAATCATTAAATATGCTGTTAGGGAAACGAATTATTAATACTGTTAGACAAGGACTTGGGTATATTCAATCTAAAAGTGTTAAAAGTGAAACTAATCATGTTAACTCCAAGTGCACGATTTGTAAAAAAATTGGACACAATCAAAACAATTGTTGGTTTAGACCCAAACACGTGCCATAATAATTTGGGCTCCAAAAGTCATGAACGTAAAACCTCTTAAAACCAAACAAAGATGGTGCCAAAATGAACAAATATAGATTACTTTAGTTCTACACAAACTCGTTTTTCAAAATCTTGTGTGACTAACAATCATGGACCTATAAAAACAAATAGGTTAAAAAAATCTTCTATCGTGCAAGTATGGTGGCAGGCTAAGGAACAACAAGAGTGATACCTAGATTCTAGCTATTCCAGGCACATGATGGGTGACAAATCAAAGTTTCCTTAGCATAGAGAAGTACAAAGGCAGCACAGTCAAAATGGGCAACAAACGATGTATTACATGTTGAAATCTGCACCATAATTAGATTTCAATGAGCCAGTGATCAATCGAGAAAATTTAAGCACCACAATTAATTTTTCATAAGGATGAAAATGGTAAGATAGTTGATCGAAAGAAACATTGAGGTATGATTGATCACTTCTTCATCTTACTGCTTCTTGACATTGGGTTTTCTGATTGATTGTATAAACAGTTTCAATCAAATCCAAATGAATCTCATTTTAAAAGATGTAAAGGGATTATTAGGTATTTATTGCACACCTCACTATTTGGTCTATGATATCTATCTAATGATAACTTTGAGTCAAAGAGAAATTCAGATGCAGATTACACTGGTAGCCTGATTGATAGAAAAAATATCGGTGGAACATGGTTTATGTTGAGACATTCATTGGTTGCATTACATTTTCAAAGAAAATATCTTCATAAATTTCATTTCAACTTATTTTCAACTGGCAAATATTTTTACAAAACCCTTTCGAGAAAATAGTTTATGTTGATTTCAGCTTAGTTTGGGGATTTTAGAAATTAGATTTTATATTATTGGATTTGATCTTAAATGATTACATTAACTAATCTGACTCCCTACAGATTATAGAAAAGGAAAATAGTGACTGAAAAAATGCTATGAGTTTTGATATTAATCATACATTAGGACTTGAGACAATATATGTAGTAAATATCTTTAAAAATTTAAACAAAATTTGTAATAACTTTGATTGGTAAAAATTCCATGACCATCTCTATTTCTATCATATTTCTAACGACCATCACTCATTAAAAACCAATATAGTATGTCGTAATGGGGTATATAAAACAGGAAATTATTCATTTTTAACTAGCAATAAAATTATCCAAAAGTACCCACTCTCATTTAAAAGTTCTCATGGTTATGCATGGGTGAAGTACTTGGAATCTTTGATTATGTGCTTTCATGCTCATCTTAAAGTCCTCACGGTTACACATGTATGGAACACATATCAAAATTGATCATTAAATAGATGAGTTGATTCTAATCCCATTTAGAAGTCCTCGTGGTTATGTGTGGTTAGAAGATACTTGAAACTTATTTATTTCTAAAAAAAATTGGGAATACTACTAATCTATTTAAAAGTCCTAATGGTTATGCATGGTTAGTAAGTATTCAAATTCATGTAATAAATATACCACAAATAGATACAACTATATGGTTCTATATACCGACATCACCCCTATCACTCTAAAGTGGAATATACGCCTAACAGAGTATTTATGATTTTTGTTTGACTTTACTGAAATTTAATATTTATACATTAGGTATTATTACTCGGCATTTTGGCCTGGCTACAAGGCAATAGTTGCAGAGACTATGATCGGAAAAATCAAGTCATGATAAGGCTAGAAGTGCCCGATGTGAATTCGTCGGCTTGTTCGTTGGTAGATGTTCGGCCTGCGTGGTTCGAACTGAGCAGATCGGTCAAGATATTCAAGGAATAGCGACTCGACATTTTGTAGGCGACCTCAGGGAGATTGTTTCAGGTGGATCGGCTATAATGGTTCGGCCTTGGCGGACCGGTCAAGGTGGCTGAAGTGGAAGTGGATCAGCCATGGTGGTTCGGCCTCGGCGGATCGACCAAGGTGGATGAAGTGGAAGTTGATCGACAATGGTGGTACGACCTTGGTGGGTCGGTCAAGGTGAATGAAGAAGAGTTGTTCGGCCATAATTATTGAGTCAGGGGGATACGACCGACGTCCTTTCACTTAGGCTCAAACCCTCATTTACTTTGAGTCACTCACAAGAAAACCCGAGCTCGGCCAAAGTGGATCGACGACCACTGTTCGGCATTGGAGACTCGATGTATCTGGGTCGGTGCACCTTGAAGAGATTGATAATTTATTCGGTTTACAACAGAGTGATACGATTTAAATTTCTATGCTTCGAGTCACACTACCGCTTGCCCCAAGTTTCTTGAGGGTCTGCTTCGAGTTAGCAACAAGACAACCTTTGGATTGGAATAGGTAGGTTGGTAGACGTGGATTGGCATGTCATTTAGTCCACTTAACCTCCAACAATGGGCCGAGCTACCTTGGTCTTGGGCCTGCACAGGGAGTCCAGCCTATCTTCGTCTATAAATATAGAGGCAGGGGTACAGCTTAAGGGACCTTTTTCCGGGAACTCCAGGGATACTCTGCCATTTTTTTACTCACTTCTCTTCTGTTCAAACTTGCATTCGAGTTTGTTGTTTGCGGATTGTATCTATACTGAAGTTTGGAAAAGTAATAAAGATTATATTCAAAGTTGACCTAGGCAGTTATGCCGAACCACTATAAATCTGGTGTTTTCTTTTTTGTTATTCTTTTGAATTCAATTGCGTCATTTCTCTATTTTAATTTACTTTCTTCATTAATCTCTCCATATAACTCTATCCAAGGGTGTTAGTGACCAATTTTGGAGCTAACATTTTGGTGCTTTCATTGAGAGCATGAAATATTAGGCCGTTAGGATCTACTTTGTCGCTATTGGATTGGGGAAATTTCTCGAAGGAGATCCGAGTTCATTCTTAAAGAGTTCGTAGATTCTATTCAGAGTTCCAACGGATAAGTCTAAGATGGGAAGAACACGTACCAGATCGGCCTCCCACAATGCAGATGACAATGAGACCGCCAACGTCCAACAAGTGAGATCCAGCAATCAACAAGCTAATCGAGGTGCAGGGACCGCCACCATCCTAAACCAAGCAGAAGTTGTCACCATGGCAGAGTTCAATGTGCTGATGAGAGAACTCGTGGAAAGCAGGAGACAACTTAATGGGAAAATTCAAACTAATGCCAATCTCATGACCCAAATCGCTCAGCAGCAGCCTCAGAATGCAGGAGGAAGCCCTGCTTCCTACTTGTCATCTGACATCTCTTCTTCATCAAATGAACATCACAGGCATAAATGTCGTAGGATTAAAACGACACAAACAGGTGCAACAGAACAATCCAACAGAAATGGTCTAGTTTCCCTACCTGGAACCGTGGCCCCTCACTTGCACCTGGGAAATCGCACTCAAACTGGAGTGGGAAACTTAAGATCTGGAGCACATGTGGAAGCTGGTCCACCACCTCGTCGGAATCAACAAAGAGGGTCCCCAGAACATGTATTTGGGAGATCACTTATCGAGGAGGCGTTAGCCAGAACGATCATGCAGGATATATTCCAAATTATCACCTTCCATCTAGACCCCGGATTTATCAGTTACGTTCAGACCATTGATAAGGGAAAACCATGGCTTATCCAATGATGATTAGGGTGTATCTAGAAGCCATACATCGTTCATAGATACAATCCTACAGGCTGAGTACCCCCAGAAGTTCAATATGCCCACTATTCCAGCCTATGAAGGGAGACTGATGCCCGACAGCATGTAATGAGATACGAGTGGATGATGGACTCAGCTAGGGAAAATGATGCGACTAAATGCAGATATTTCTCGATAACCTTACTCGGAATCCCTACCATGTGGTTCACCAGACTTCCTCCGCGATTAATCTCCAGGTTTGATGAGTTAGTAACAAAATTTGTGGAGCAGTTTAGGATTCATACCTCTCACCCAAAGGACGTGATGTCTTTATCCAGTGTGATTCAGGCTCTAGGAGAGTCGTTAAAGGAATATTTGCAAAGATTTCACGTTGCTGCTACTGAAGTTAGCAACTCGAATGACCATGCTATTCTTATGGCCGTGATGCAAGGGATAGATCCGGACTCAGAGTTTGGTGATTGGCTGGCAGGAAAACCGCCAACTACCCTAGAACGTTTTTATTCGAAGGTGAACCAATTCATGAGAAGAGAAGAGGCCAGATGGCTAAGGCGAAGCAGTGCGCCAGGGCCTAGCAAGGAAGCAGTGCAAGGCAACGTTGCGGTAAAGCAATCTGGTGACAACTCTGGCAAGGTCCAGGTCAATGTTCAAAATAAGCCGGAGAAGTCTAAAGGATCCAAAGGAGGAAATTTCGAAAGAAAGAGGGAAGTGGGAAAGTGGAAACCAAGGATCCCAATCTATAACGAATACACTCCTTTGAACACATCTCTGGAGAATATTTATTTATCAACTTGTTATACGTTCCAATACGAAAAGCCACACCTAAAGGAATCCACTGAGAAACAAAAGCAGACTGGGAAGTATTGTCGCTTCCATGAGGCTTAGGGGCATAATACCAAAGAATGTAGACACCTCCATGATGCTATAGAAAATCTGATTCGACAAAAGAAGTTACAGCAGTTTGTTAAGAATTCACAGGAAGGCGGACATGGGACATCTGACCCCAATCGTGGGCAGTCTCTACATTGACCTTAGGAACCAGCTCGTGCTGGAGGTATAATGGTTATAAACACGATAGTTGGTGGGCCTCACCCGATAGACAAGAGTTGGCAAGAAATGGAACGCTATGCTAGTTGCCTAAAGCATGCGGATTTCGAATGGACCCCAGCAAAACAGCAGCGAATGATGACGGATGATATAGTATTCAAGAGAAGGGATGCCGATCAGGTGGAGGCACCTACAATCGACCCGATGGTCGTTTAAGCCATGATTGGGCCGACATTTGTGCGAAGGATACAAGTTGATTGTGGGAGTTCTGTAAATATTATTTTCAAAAATGACATGACTAAATGAAGATGGAGGCGAAGGATCTGAAACTATCTAAAGCCCGCATTCATGGCTTTAATGGTGCAGCCCTGATGCGATAGGTTTTATTGAATTGCCAATTGAGTTAGGAGAAGTTGAACGTAGGAGGGTACGGATCCTACCGTTCATTGTTTTAGATGTCGATTCCCCATATAATGTGTTTTTGGGCTGACCAGCCCTGGCAGAGTTTAGGGAAGCTTTGGCCCCGTGGTGATTAAGCTCGAAATTTCTGACAGATAGAGGAGTTAGTGTAGTGCATGGCAATCAAGCGACTGGTCATGCATGTTATGTAGCTGAGCTAAGAGAGGCCCAGTGAAGAGAGAAGGGGAAGGGTGTGGAGAACTCTGTCCGCATCCATGTTGCTAAAAATTAACAAGTAATGCCCGAGCGTTGGCTCAGGCAACAGGTTCGGATCTATAGGGACATAGATCTGAAAGACGCGGATGAAGAAGCCGAGGAGGCTAAAGCAGCACCTGCTGAACTGACGGTTGACATTCCAGTCAGCCATGATGACCCATCATGGGTGCTTAAGATTGGATCACAACTCACCCCTCGATGATTGAGGATCTTACTGATTTACTCCGAGCGTATCTGGATGTTTTCGCTTGGATGCACTCTGATATGTATGGGATTTCTCCCGCCATCGCAAGTCATATGCTGAACATTGACCCAAAGTATGTGCCAGTGAAGCAAAAAAGGAGAGGCGTGGACCCGGAGAGGTCCGTTGCTCTTAGAGAAGAGGTGGATAAACTCAAGGCCAATGGGTTCGTCCACGATGCCCTCTATCCTGAATGGGTATCTAACCCCATACCGGTGAGAAAGGCGAATGGGAAGTGAGGACCTGTATTGATTACTCAGACCTGAACATGGCGTGTCCTAAGGACAATTTCCTTTTACCCAGAATTGACCACTTGGTTGACTCGACAACAAGACACGAATTATTGTCATTTATGGATGCGTATTCGGGTTACAATCAGGTCTCGATGCACATTCCAGATCAGGAATATACTAGTTTTGTCACGGACGTTGGATTGTACTGTTATGTACTGATGCCTTTCAGGTTCAAGAACATGGGAGCAACTTATCAACGTTTGGTGAATCAGATGTTTAAAGACCAAATTGGTAAAACAATGGAAGTCTATGTGGATGACATGCTCGTAAAGTCACGACAGTCAAACGACCACATTCGAGACTTAGCAAAGATGTTTGATATACTCAGGTACTATGAAACGAAAATCGATCCACTGAAATGTTCCTTCGGTGTTGTGTCAGGAAAGTTTTTGGTTTTTATTGTCAATGTGTAGGGAATCGAAGCCAACCTAGAAAAGATTCAAGCTATTCGAGATATACAAGCACCCAAAACTATAAAGAAAGTATAAAGCCTGAACGGAAAGTTCACCGCGTTGAGTCGATTCATATCTAGAGCGACCGACAAGTGTATTCCTTTTATTAATGTGAGAAGGAAAGGGAAGTGAAATTTTTAATTGACGCCGGACTGTGAGGATGAATTCGAGCTCTGGTGAGACATTTGGAGAGGCCTTAGTTCTGTCAAAGCCTGTAGACTATGAGTAATTATATGTTTACCTGGCGGTATCTCAATAAGCCATCAGTGCGGCTTTGATTTGTTAAGAGGACTGAATCCAAAAGCCAGTGTATTATGTTAGTAAGCGTTTAAAAGGGAAAGAGAGAAATTACCCTAAGACTGAGAAACTATCCTACCGCTTGGTGATCACATCACGCAAGCTCTATTCGTATGTTCAGGCACACCCGGTCAGTGTTTATACCAATCAACCTCTACGGCGGGTGCTCCAACGACCAGAAACCTCTAAAAGGCTACTCAAATGGAACATTGAGACGAGTCAGTTCGATATTACTCACCGGCCATGGAGGACTATCCAAGGGTAAGCGCTAGCATACTTCATTGTAGAATTCACCGTATCAAATGAGCTAAGTGGTGGTGATGTAGTTCCCGCCATTCGATGGAAGATATACACCGATAGGGCATCCAACAACCATTGTTCAGGGGCTGGTGTTATTCTTATAATCCCGAAAACCGATCAATTTGTTATGCTTTGAAACTCAATTTCCCAGCTATGAATAATGAAGCCGAATATAAGCATTGATTGCTGGCTTGAAACTTACCGAGGAACTCGGAGTAAAATCGATTGAAACCTTTTGTGACTCGTAATTGGTGGTGTACCAAGTATAGGAAGACTATCAGGCAAAGGAGCAGAGACTTGCCCCATACCTTGTTTGGGTTTAATAACTATTGGAAAACCTTGAATATTATGATATTTCGCATATCTCGCGTGAATAAAATATGGAAGCCAACTCATTGGCAAAATTCGCAAGTACTGATGCACAACAGATGGGCTTGGTTCCCGTTTAAACCTTACATGCCCTGAGTATAAATGAAATGGAAGTAGATTTTGTGTTAGGGACGAAAACTGAAAGGGAGTCATGGATGACCCCGTTCAAAGAATACTTGCTACATGGAACTTTGCCTGAGAGAAAGAACGAGAGATAATAAGTCGTTCGCAAGGCCTCGTGGTATATTATGCTGGATGCAATAATGTGTCGGAAATAATTCTCAGTTTCCTTACTTTGGTGCATCGCCCAAGATGAGATAAAGCCGGTCTTAAAAGAAGTTCATGAAGGAGAATGTAGCAACCATACTGGGGGCAGACACTAGCCAAAAAGATCCTTTGCTATGGATACTATTGGCCGACCGTGAATCGAGATTTCGCGGATTATGTAAGAAGATGTGACAAATGTCAAAAGTAAGTAGTGCCGATCTCCAAAGGTGGTGCGAAATATGCAATTGTTGCGGTTGATTATTTCACCAAGTGGGCAGAAGCGGAGCCCTTAGCTACGATCACCATCAAAAAGGTCATTAATTTTGTTGTGTGAAACATTATATGTCGTTTTGGCCTCCCACGAATTATCATTACAGATAACGGAACTCAATTTGAGAGTATAGAGTTCAAGGAATTCTGCCAAAAATATTACAATGAGAAAAGGTTTGCGGCAGTTGCTCACCCTAAAGCCAATGGACAAGTTGAAGCCGTAAATAAAATAATCAAGTCTATATTGAAAAAATGTTTGGTGAAGGTCAGAGGTAAGTGGGTTGATGAGCTTCCGACAACACTTTGGGCTTACAGAACCACCGATAAGTCTGCGACTGGCCAAACTCCATTCGCCTTGGCATACGGTGTTGAAGCTGTGATACCTATGGAACTTGAAGTTCCCTCTCACCAGGTGACTCATTATGATCCTAGGATGAATCGGGATCTTTTACTGGAATCGTTGGACTTTGTCGACGAAAAATGTAAAGAAGATGATTTAAGGGTGGCTGCCTATCGGCGCCGAGTCCCCCGATATTATATTGAAAAAGTTCGACCGAGAACCTTTAATGTGGGTGACCTTGTTCTGAAGCGAGTTTTTCCAGTCCCATCACATATGAACCCCACATGGGAAGGTCCATACGTCATCGAACAGAAGCTTGGGGAAGGACCATCAAGCTTCCCTGAGCATGGAATAGTGAGCATTTGCGTCGTTATTACACTTAGACTGTTTCTTTCGCATTTTAATAGCAGTTATTTCCAACATGTGTTTCCTTTATTGTTCTCTGTTTCCGACATGTGATAAGACAATTTAGTTTGTCCCTATTTTTTATAATCATTAAAGCTTGAAGCTGTTTTTCCATGAATTATTGATGTTCTGTGTGTTACAATTCCATGGCAAATTTAAGTTGCATTAATCTGTCTATATACGAACTCATACATAAAATTAAAAGTCGATCGATAAACGATTCAAAAAATCTTTAAGTCCTCGGAGCGTGGACTAGAGTACTCGAAGTGCGGACTAGAGTATAAACGATTCAAAAAATCTCTAAGTCCCCGTAGCACGGACTAGAGTGCTCTGAGTCCAGGAGTGCGGACTAGAGTATAAATGATTCAAAAAATCTCTAAGTCTCCAGAGCACGGACTAGAGTACTATGAGTCCTTGGAGTGCGGACTAGAGTATAAACGACTCAAAAAATCTCTAGGTGCCCATAGCGTGGACTAGAGTAGTCTGAGTCCCTGGAGTGCGGACTAGAGTATAAACGATTCCAAAAATCACTAAGTCCCCAAAGCATGGACTAGAGTACTCTGAGTCCCTAGAGTGCGGATTAGAGTATAAACGATTCGAAAAATCTCTAAGTCCCTAAAGCGTGGACTAGAGTACTCTGAGTCCCCAGAGTGCAGACTAGAGTATAAACAATTCGAAAAATCTCTAAGTCCCCGAAAAGTAGACTAGAGTAATTTGAGTCCCCAGAGTAAGGACTAGATTATAAACGATTTAAATAATCTCTAAGTCCCCGAAGCACGAACTAGAGTACTCCGAGTCTCCGGAGTGTGGACTATAGTATAAACGATTCGAAAAATATCTAATTCCCTGGAGCATGGAGCAGAGTACTTTAGGTTTCCAAAGTGTGGACTAAAGCATAAACGATTCAAAAAATTTCTAAGTCCACGGAGCATGGACTAGAGCACTCTGAGTCCCCGAAGTGCGGACTAAAGTATAAACGATTCAAAAAATCTCTAAGTACTTAGAGTGTGGACTAGAGTACTCTGAGTCCCTGGAGTGCGGAATAGAGTATGAACAATTCAAAAAATCTCTAAGTCCCTAGAGCGTGGACTAGAGTACTCTGAGTCACCGGAGTGCGAACTAGAGTATAAAAGATTTAAAAAATCTCTAAGTCCCTGGAGCACGGACGAGAGTACTCTGAGTCCCCAAAGTTCGGACTAGAGTATAAACGATTCAAAAAATCTCTAAGTCCTCGAAGCGTAGAGTAGAGTACTTTGTATCCCCGAAATCCAGACCAAAGTATAAATAATTCAAAAATCTCCAAGTCATATGGAAGCTGACTGAAGCTTAGGTAACCCACAAGAATTTGAATTTCAACTACAAGTTAAATGATAAGCTAAACAATGAAAATCATGGAAAAAAAAGAAATAAAATTTTATTTACAAAACGAAGATTAAGTTACATTACAAATTCTTCGAAGTTTGGAGCAAAAGTCTATCTACAATGACTATAAAAAAGAAGAGAAACAACTACATGAATTAGGTTTATTTAAGTTGAGTAAGGTATGACCAGGGGATAGCTGTGCCTTGGACTTTTTCGCCTTCCTCGGTTTCTCCGAAGGCTTCTCGGCCGAATGTTTACTCCTGGATCCCTTGCTTCCCAATAAAGTGGCGTCCGAGGAAGGAAGAGGGACCTCCAAAGGAGTAGTCCCACTAGTGAGAATGACCTTCAGGGGCCTATTTAGAGGGTCACTGAGTTCCACCACTTGAGGTTCAATCTTGATTTCGGCTTTCTTTTTCTCCTCTTCCACGATTTGCTCCTCCATGCTAAGCTTCAAAGTATGTTCGAAGGCGTCTGTGATTTCAACCTCATCGTGTTCATCTACAGGCGAGGGGTCTTAAAGTTTATCCTCATCTAGCGCCCCGATCACTTGAGCATCAGGTCCAAGGGTATCTCTAGCATGAGCTGCCTCAACCGCTTTTTCTTCTAGCTCTATGGCGTCTTTGCTCCTTGGAGCCGGCTCGGGTTCAGAGTGACCTATATGAGTTCATGAGAAGAAAATGTTAGAACACATTCATCACTAGCTGAGTGCATTGAATTCCTAAACTCTAAAGAGTGAAGCTGCATACCAGCTTCCAAGTGACTCTCGGTGGTTCTCGGATTATCACCCTCCAGAATAGGGGATAGAATGTGAACATCAAGCCCGAGCTTCTCCGGGTGATAAATAGCATGCTACTTGAAAGGCTCAAGTGACGAGCTATCGGTCGGCTGAGTGGGAGGAGGAACTGGAGACTCAGTGCTAGATGGGCCATCAAATCATCCTTTCCCATTGATGACGACGAGTCTTTTCCAAAGAGGGCTTTTTCTGCAGATAAGTTTGAAGCCTTGTTTCCTAGAATAACTTCCCTCACAAGAGCTTCTTCATCAACCTTTTCGACGCCCAACTCAACTCTTTTAATTTTTATTAAAGTATCCCATGCATCGACAATGATTCAAGATAGCCATCTCCCAGAAAAGATAGGTTGCGGCGCATAAGAACTCGTGCATTATACTCGGCAATGAGTGGATCAAATAAGCATTTAATTTCTTCTCAGCCGGCCTTAGTAGCAGCCTCGAGACGAGAGTCCACTTCTGTGAGCGCCATTTTCTTACCCTCTTCACGAGCTGCCTCCTTTACCGCTTCAATCTATGAAAGTTCCTCATCGAGCTTTGCCGTTAGGAGTCGTGTTGTGACGATTTCATCGTAATATCATTGTGATTCTTCCTACGTGGAAGTTTCTCTTCTTTCTCCTTGGAAAGCAGCTCCTCCAGTTCTTTAACTCGTCGAGAGAGAATATCCTTTTCTTTCTGGATAGAGACTTTCTCTAAAGCTAAAGCACCACTATATTGGACTGCCTCATCGATTTCCTTCTTGTGTGTGGCCTCCAAGCGACTAACTGCTTTGGATGTTTCCTTGGCATTTTTCTAGGCGACTTCAAGTTGAGATTTGTACGAGGATAGCTCTTTATCCTGGGATTGATGATATCTTTGTCATGAATGGCTTCAAGTTTCAAGCGATCGATTTCGTGTTGACGTTCCATGGAAACCTCTGAAACTTTCTCCGCCAAGTGCACAAACGCATCATGCTGGACATAAACGTCGTTGCTGCAGGTGATGTTTGAAATGTCTGGGAATATGATGAATCGCAGGGAGAAATTTCAATCCATCGAAGCATATCTTTGGGAATGTGGCCTTAAGCTCAGCTAATTTGTGTCATGTCGATGGGTCATGTGCACAGGCTAGAGGAGTCTGCCTAGCCAGAGTCACAGATTTCTTATGAGTCTTATAGGATGGCTTGGTACTCGACAAGCCAGAATGTTGGTCACGTGGAGCTTCAAATTGAGATCCCTTCTGAGCAGATTTCTCCCTACTATGCTCTGACTAAGGAGGAGGATCGTTTGGATATGATGAATGACCGTAAGTTCTTCTTCTAAAAGACAACGACTATCTCGGACGATAATCCCTATCACTACTGTCGTCTCTGTCTCGTCTTCTACCTGGTCCTCAATCCCAACTGGAATGGTAGAAGATAGAAGATCCGCGAAGGCGGTCAATGCCGTGTGTACTCCCCATATAACTTGCACAGAAAACCAAGTGAGGATGAGTTAGTGAAAATCATATGATGATTAAAATTCAAGTGTAGGGTGGAGTGTAAGTGTTTGTGCGTGTCCTTGTGCTTCCCCCCGATGGACCATCTTTTTTCGTTTTACCTATTGGAGTTTTCTCCCCATGATCACGAGCCTGAGCACCTACATTGCTTCTCATGGGCGAATTAAATCCCATAGCCGCAGGGTCATTGAAGCCATAATTTAGTAAGTCGTCAGGGGTGGTCAGGTTAGATAGACTCTTTAGTGAACCCTCAAAATTTTAGGGAGATGATCTCTTCTCGACAGGAGTTATTGTAGCCTTTGAGGTTCCGCTCACTGTTTCTTTTTCAACTTGTAAGCTAGGCTCTTTCCTCTTTGAAGGGGAGGCGGTTCGTCGACCCCGGGTGCATCAGCTACTGGTACTAAGTTGGAACTTATATCCTCATCAGTTTCCTCTAGCACCTCAGTTTCTTTGATTTCACCATCCTCAATTGTATCAGGGACCCTTCTCGTAGGGAACACTGAAGGTCCAGCCTGCTCTTTGCCTTTTCCGCAGCGGATCCGGCTATAGTAGCACCAATTGGGAGGATAGTTCGATGGCCCCCCTCCAGTAACCCAAACTTCGAAAGCAATTCATTGGAAATAACAGATTTAATGTCCCGGTCTCTCACGGGAATAGCTCGAATGGCCTCGACGGCCTCAGAATACCCAACGCCTTCAGGTCGTAGGCGGATACCTATAAGAGTCGAAGGAAGTTCAGAAAGGATGCACTTAGAGCCTTGGATAAATATTAGTCTAAAGATGAAATCTACTCCCTTCCAGCCATCTTCTTGCAAAACAAGGGTTGCAGCATACGTAAACTATTCTTGCTTATACCGGGAAAATTTACTCCACGCACCAGTCAGGATTTGATATATGGAATGTGGCTCGAGAAATATGAAGGATGGGCTGTCGGAGCATCTCTTAAAGTAGTAAATATAACGGATATCCTTGGGAGTAAGGAGCCTGAATAAGGTGTTCATAAAGAGAACACGGGTACCATGAATAAATGCATGACTATTAGGGTGTAGCTGTGTTGGAGCAATCCCAATATACTGCAACACTTTGCGGAGGAATGAATTGAAAGGTGGCACACTTTCGACCTAGCATATAAATTTGTTGCATGATGTATATCTGGCTAGGGGCAGGTGAGGACGATCCTATCCTGATGGAACCAAAACGTTGTCGAAGGGGATTCCGTGGATTGAGCACAGCCGACAAAGAGCGGTTTTGCCAATTTTTAAAGCTTGTGAATCAATGGGATTATCCAGAACAAGGTCTCCATCTATGACATCCGGAGTCGGGCCTGCAATAGCAACAGGCAGATCGTGGAGGCCAGGTGTGTGGACTGATGGTGGATTCGAGGTTCCCTCTACTCCTTGTCCAGAACTTGGCTCGGGCTTATCAGAAACTGTAGCAGAGCTTGAGTTTTTGGACATCTCTAAAGAATGACGAATTTGAATAGAAACCTGTTTAAAATATACTTAAAAAACAATCAATATCAGATATAACGATAATAATATATTCCTCGGTGTTGTGTGTGAACTAGTACGACAATTCAAGCATGAGTGTAGAAAACATATGATTTTAAAAAATTAAATGTGGCATAATGAGGTTTTAAATTATCACTCTGGAGACCGTCATCGCTGATCGTTTTGCAGCAATTTGTCATATGCTCCGTGGCAGGAGTCTTGGAATCTAGCATTGGCACCATAATTGTGAAGGCTATTGCTTATATTAGTTGGGATAGATTCACATTTAAAATTACTTGACTGTGGAGTTGTTAGTATGGATTAAGTCCATAGGCTTGCATGCTTTGATCCTTGTCATTGTTCATTATTTTATGATCAGGCATGATAATGTATAGTCATAATGTATGTGTTGATCAAATTGAGATGGTCCAGATTGCCAATGCCAACCCCAACACCTATTACCGACCCACTCACTCTCTAGTAACTGAATGGCCTCACCACGGCATATACCGAGCTACTCCCGCTCAGGGTACCGACCCACTCACTCTCAAGTAACTGAATGGCCTCACCACGGCATATACCGAGCCACTCCCGCTTAGAGTACTTACCACTCGACTGCTAGGATCCTACCGACTTAGGCCTCCCTAGACAACCGACCGACTGACTTCCACTCAAAGTACCGACCCAACCTTATAACCTCCTCTACTGGCCGACTACTGTTGGAATATGCCAACCTAACTCTCCCTTATGGGGTCAGCCTACAAAGGCTACCGACCGGATTCTTTACTCCTTAAGAAACGACCCCCTCTCTCACACAAAACAATAAACTCTCTTCTTATACACGTCACCAGTCTCCCTTCCTAGAATCACCTATTCCATCTCCTCTCGATTCGATGTCGATCCATACAAGACACTCCACTATCCTAACCCATACACTCACTCCACTACCTCTCTCCTCTCATCCTCACCAAGAAGGGTCGAATACGTGTATGACTCGGATCCAGGGCGAGTTCGGGGAGGCATGGCCTAAGAATTCAAAGAAAAACGTAGATCCTTACCTATGAAATAGTTTGGGGTTAGGGTGCATGATTTTTGGTGCTCGAAGTCAAGAGTGATGGCGGAAAGCATTTGGGAACATAGTTGAAAGGAGGGTGATGGCAGTTCGGTGGAGAAAGGATTTTTTTGTTTTGAGAAGACCCGAAGGAGATAAGTTATAAAGTGAAAGTGGGAAGGAGAAGAAGGGGGCATGAGATTTTATATAGAGAATGGAGTGGTGAGCCAGTGCTATCCGATCACTATGTTTCATGGGGTCGACAAGTTGACATGCCGACCTAGCCCAGGTAAACCGACCGAGTGGATCGGCCTTCATATGCCGATCCCTCCCTTGTTAAAATAATGATAAATAAAATAATAAATAAATAAAATTGATATTAAAATAAAATGTGTATATGTATATGCACGTAATGATAATCAAGGATGATAGTGCAATGGAAAGTTTGATTTCACCCAATAGGTGGAGAAGCGTGGGTTTGAGAAACCCAGTATGATTCCACTTTCAAAAGGATGTATACATTTAGCTTTTGGAAAGTTAAAACAGGATTTCAAGAATCTCCTAGAGACAGAATTAATACGTTCAGGTGACATGAAGCTTCATCGAAGGCCAATGAAAAAGCAACAGTCAATTATCATTCTGAATGAGCTAGCTTGTAAAAGCAGGAATTACTCGCCGATTCAAAGCACGTCATGTTGATTCACAAGATGCACATTGGGGGCAGATGTTACCCGGCATTTTGGCCTAGCTACAAGGCAACAGTTGCAAAGATTGCGATTAGAAAACTCGAGCTATGACAGGGCTGGAAGTGCCCGATGTGAATTCGTTGGCTTATATATGTGGTTCGATGGTAGATGTTCGGCCTGCATGGTTCGAACTGAGTAGATCGATCAAGATATTCAAGGAAGAGCGGCTCGGCATTTTGTAGGTCGCCTTAAGGAGACTGTTTCAGATGGATCGGCTATAACAGTTCGACCTTGGCGGATCGGTCAAGGTGGATGAAGTGCAAGTGGATCGGCCATTATGGTTCGGCCTTGGTGGGTCCGTCAAGGTGAATGAAGAAGAAGCGATTCGACCATAGTTATTGGGTCAGGGAGATACGACCATCATCCTTTCACTTTGGCTCAAACCATCACTTACTTCGAGTCACTCACAAGAAAACCCGAGCTCGGCCAAAGTGGATCGGTGACCACTGTTCGGCATTTGAAACTCGGAATATCTAGGTCGGTGCACCTTGAAGAGGTTGACAATTTGTTTGGTTTACAGCAGAGTGATGCAATCAACATTTCTATGCTTTGAGTCATACTACCGCTTGCCTCGGGTTCCTTGAGTGTCTGCTTCTAGTTAGCAATGAGACAACCTCTGGATCGGCATAGGTGGGTCGGCATACATGGATCGACATGACTCGTTCGTTCCACTTAACCTCCAACTATGGGCTAGCTAACTTGGTTTTGGGCCTGCACAGCGAGTCCAGCCTATCTTCGTCTATAAATAGAGAGGCATGGGTATAGTTGAAGAGGTGTTTTTTTGGGAACTCCAGGGATACTCTGCCATTTTTTGTACTCACTTCTCTTCTGTTCAAAATTGCATTCGAGTTGTTTGTTTATGGATTATATCTGTAATGAAGTAATTAGAAAAGTAATGAAGGTCATATTCAAAGTGGACTTAGGCAATTACACCGTATAAATCTGGTGTTTCCTTTTATGTTGTTCTTTTGCATTCAATTGCATCATTTCTCTGTTTTAATTTGCTTCCTTTATTAATCTCTCTACACATCTCTATCCAAGGGTTATAGTGACCAATTTTGGAGCTACCAGTATTAACGTTGTATTAATATCTATCACTTTATCTCTATTTTTTCTAACACTACTACTCTTTTGCTGATTACAAAAGGGGGAGAAAGAAGTTAAGATTTTGGCAAACAAGTCAAGTCGTATATTTTTTTTTTCATATTCCCATTTAGGTTCGTTTGCATTTTTTTGCATGCATAGGTGAAGGGGGAGTATGGTTGTAGGGGGCATTCAAATAGGGGGAACAATTGGAATTCATCAAATACATTTAATAGATTCAAAATTTTATTGTATGTTTATTACAATCAAAAGAGGGAGATTGTAGAATACAATAGCCTATGATTTTTGTTTGATGATACTATATATATATATATATTCTTTTAAATGTAATTGTTATTGTACTATTTTATTTTTTCACATGATTGAATAAATATTTGTTGAATAAAATAAATAACTCAGAATTCATATTCTAACAAATATTTTATTACAAATTCCAATGATACAAATTTTAGCTCTCACTACATTTACACATTTTCAATTACAATATAATTTCAATTACAACACAATTTTCAATTTACAAATTACACCTCACTACATATTCGCTCATCACTCGTATTTGACTTTCGACTTTGTTCCAGCCTGAATCCAGCATTTGAGCTATCTTCAAAATAAACACTGACGCATTAAAATTGAAAAATAAATATTTCTGCAGTGTACAATGAAGTATGTGTTTGAAAATATTACTTGCCTCGGTTATTTGGGTTGTTCGTCATCATTTATTTTTAATCCATCATACACATGAACAGCTTATAACATGCACAGTGTATCATTATACATGACACAAGGTCATGCACACTGATATACACTTGCGTGTTAAAACTACATGGATAGGTGAGCACAAGGTCAAATCCAACCAAAAGGTGGATTCAACTCAGATGCACACAAAACAACATACAACGTTTCAAATATACACATGGTCAGTCTGGACTCTATTGCAGCAGAGACTAGGTAGCATACAACCGAAGACACAACCTAAACCAATGATACAACATGAAGATGGATTCAGTGGATGTATACATATGCATTTAACATGACTACAGTTCAAAGTATCAAATGCATTCAAGCACATACAAGACTCAGCTACAAAATGGAGCATGCAACTACATACAATTCAAGTCTCGACCACAATAAGCTACAACATGAACATGACTTTAAAATGAAATAGATGAGACTAAACCAAGACCAGACTCCAAAATGCAAATGAGATGCAACACAAACCAAACAATGTTCAAGAACACATGAACATAACCAGATCATATAATACATGGTGTAGACCAGCATACATGCAGATGAAGCCTCAACCAACACACCAGGCATCACCACCAACATAATGCACACTTATGAAGACTAGACCACTCTAAAATCAAGTGCACATATGAAGTGCAGTAAATAAACCGGTTCACAATAATATGCAAGCAGTTTCAAAAGAACAAGAATACACAAGTGCTGCAACAAGGATGGAACCAAATGCATGGAGGCTATTCAAACTCCAAACAAGAATCAAGCTATAACATACATATGTACATGTATGTTCACACATGTATATACACGGTGCATACATACAAAATAGAGACTCGAATATACATGAGGACTCAATCCAGATTAGTCACAGTGCAACATGAACCAGAACCAAACAGTAATGAACAAAATTGTACCCGACTTCAAGAGGTATGGAGAACACAAAATTTACAAGGCAACAAGACTTCGAATGAAAACAAAATCCAGACAAGTGAGCAAGTAATACTGATATGCAACAATAAATTATATGACAGTAAACTCGAACAAGTCAAGAAGCAAATGCACCAGCAATGGGACATCAAGGCAATCAAGTACTAAGCACACAAAACACACAACGCATATATATACATGCAAGAATACACATGTATACATATATGCAGTGCACCGGACATACTCCAATGGAACGAAGACAGTGAAGCCATATGTTATAAAATTATCACTAACAAGCAGTCATGACAACATGACTCAAGTGCAATTAGATTAACAAAGCGAACCCAGATTCGTGCTCTTGGGATTAGTCCCAAACTGTAAAACCCTCCCTCGAGAAATGTCAGTAATGAATTTCCCGCTTTTTAAGTATGCTTCAACTCTCTCCTTATATTTCGAGCTCATATATGTCCATATTTTGATTGGTTGCATTAAATGTGTTTTTCCTTGCCCGGCGGGATAGGATTTGAAACTCATTTTCAATTGATTTCCAGAGAGCTGCAATCTTTCTGTTTCTTTTTGTTTATGTAGTCTGGAGTTTCTTTTTTTCGTTTCGGATTAAATATATTGTTGTTGTGATTAAAATACATGCTTTTTCAAACTCAATAGCCTTTTTTAAATATTTGTTTGATATGTTCGGTGCTTGCTCTAATATTATCCAATGCTTGGTATTAATTGAACTTAATTTTGGCTTTAGCAACAAACCATATTTACGCCTTGAATAAATACAGTTAAAGTATATATGTTCTGTGCTTTCTGATTCACCTTTGCACAAAAGACACATGATTTCTCCACTTTTCCTCCATTTTTAACATTTGTCTCTTGTAGGCAGTCTATTTAGTATAGCAAAGTAGGTATAATGAGCCATTTTAGGACAGTTTTCTCTATTCCATATTAGTTTGTGCCAATCTACTTCTATTCCTTTTATGTATTCCCATGTGATTCTAAAGGAGAATTTTCCTTTTGAGTTTAATTTCCAGCACCAAATATCTTAATGCGTATTTTGGCCTATTACCATTTTTTGATTGTTGCATTAAATATAGAGACATCATGATGATATTTGTATTCCATTGAAAGTTTTATATAATACAGTCTGCTTTTGCGTTTGTTCCTCCAAATTGTATAATGTTTGACCAGCCTAGAAAACTGACTTGTGATTTTTCTTTGATCCAAATGTCAAACCATAGGCTGGTCTATTTTTCCGTCTTTAAATTTTATTTATATTAAACGAGTGCCTACTTCTCTGCATTTCAATATATTTTTTCACGTAAATGAATGGTGATTTTCTATTCGCATGGCCCAGAAGTTTTTGTTTTTGACATATTTTCCTTTCATACATGTAGCCCTAGTGATTCACCTTCTAAGAATTTCCAAACTAATTTGAGGTTTCATGTTTCACTTATGTATTTGAGGTTCCTTAGTCTTAATCCACCAAATTGCTTTGTTTTGCAAATTGTATCTCATGAGATTTTGTGTTTTTTTCATCTCCAAATAAAATTTGCACACATTTTTGCTATTTTTTGAATTGCTTTGATGGTATGTTATGAGCTTGCAGCCAGTATATTATGATAGTTGTGACGACTATGTGTGTAAGCTCTAATCTATGTGCTATTGATAGAAGTTTGCTTGACCATCCATCTAATTTACTATGTATAATTTCATAAAGTCTATTGTAGTCTCTATCATTAATTTGGTTCATACTTAGTAGAAGTCCCAAATATTTTACAAGAAGTTCCCCTTCTTGGAACTTTAAAATGTTGAATATTTCGTCTTTTCTTGATCATTCCTTGCTAAAATATAATTTACTTTTGCACTCATTGATTTGCAGTCTAGCATATTCCTTTAGTTTTCCAAATATTTTTGTAATATAACAATTAAAATCTAACTTCTGTTATACTAATAGTCTAACATATTTTCGCAATTCTTTAATATAACATTTAAGAGCTATTAAATAATATAATTAAAATCACTCCATCAATTTACAGATTTTAGATTCACATTATTATTTATTTATAATACCTAAGAAGTATGTACTAAAGTAATTTTTGACATATTTGTTTTAGTTTGTTATAGATAAAAATATATAAATATTAATTATGAGATACTAATACATGAAGACTGCACACACACATGAAGAATGAATAAAATAAAAGAACTCGACAGTATGACACTCGGGCATACCCAGTAAAATTACATGCATAAGTACAAAGAATTGGCTGAAATTGAAAGCTTATCCATCGGGGCTGTTGGCATACCTCGTCCACAAAAGACAAGTGCCTGCTAAATAATATATAATGAAGCAGACTAATGAACACAGTAAATAATAAAATGCACAAACGCACCCACTACTAATATTTACGCACACGATGTTTTTCCCCTATTGATGCACATACACTCAAACACATTCGTATATTATAACAAGCAGTCATGACAACATGACTCAAGTGCAATTAGAATAACAAAGTGAACCCAGACCAAAATCACGTCAATGCACACAACAACTACAACCATCAGGTCATAAATGTTCCAGGCATGAACACACATCGAACCATTCAAAGCCAAAAAGAATAGAACAAAGGGTAACAAAATGAACAAGTTTTGATTGCCAGCAAACAAAAAAAAACAAGTAAAAGTCAACATATTCAAATACCAGAGAAATAAACGAAGTTGCAAAAATTATCTCAAATTTCAAAGTGCCGTAGATGTTGGAGCAAAAGAAGGAATCGACCCAAAGCAGCTCACCAAAATTCAAAATACACTGCAATATGAACAAGTCAAGAATTCATCACATCTTTTAAACAAAATCGAATGGAGAAGCAAATAAAGAGAAGAATTCAAATACAAAAATAGCAACATATATTTAGGGATTTTCATCCCTATATAACCCAGCATCATCACTAGCAAATAATTCATTCGAGTTCAAGGCAAAAAGTCATAGAAATCACTTAAAACAAATCATAATTATACTTCAAAAATCGAATCGAAGTCGAGTGTGATCAAAATCCAAAAGGACATAAATTGCATACCAAATTTATCATTTGTGCTCGACGAAAATTGGAGCAGCCGCAACCGAACAAAGCCAGGATCAATTAATGAAGCAAAGCTGAAGTGAATTCATCACTTAATCGATCATCAAGGCACCGACTTCAATACCTAAAAACCCTAATTATTGAAAGGAAGCAACAAGGATCGGCCGAACTTACTACACAAAGAAAAAAGAATGTCTTCGCAATAATTTTATTTGGCCAAACTAGAAGATGTGTTCTTTAATTATACCGGGCCTTTATTTATTTGTTTTGGGCTTAGAGTTTTAAATATTAGGGTTTTTTTTTTCTATTTTGTTTATTTTTATTTGTAATTTCCATTTAAATTGTGTAACCTTCTAGTCTGTGACTAGGTACAAACTACGAGACGTGGTTTGAGAATTCGCAACTTAGTGGCTTAGTTGTGGCGGGGTTTTGAGCATAGAGTTAGGTTAGTCATTAGCGGATGTCGTAAGTTTACGAGTGTATGCATTTGACTACCTAATTTCTAGTAGAAACCTTAGGGGTAGCACATAAGCAGGGTTTTGCCAAAGTTGGAAAATTTGTGTGTGATCTCTTCTTCATTACTTTCTGTTATTATTTCCACATTAATTTTTATTATTTTTAGTATCACTCTATTCATCCACCCTCTAGGGTGAAAATGATCCTATAAACTGATCAAACTACCAATTCATTGATCGAATTCTTAGATCTTTCTTTAGTTTTAGTCTAGTGTTACATTAAATACAATACGTTCTTTTTGTAATTAATCAAATTGGATACTCGATCTCGCACTATGGTTTATGTGCTTATTTCAAATGAACTAATGTCATCAAAGCATCATATATTGTGCACTGTGATTCCTCACCATATAACACTTATATGTGATAGTATATACATTAAATATCAATAGTCATATATGCTTTTGAGTTTGGAACTCATAGAATGCAATATACGGTCTTGATCAAATAAACGTGTAAGTGACCAAACTATAAGTATATATTGTATTTCAAATTGTCAATCTTCAATTCAATTCATTTGTATATCTTAATTGATAGACGTTTTGTCAATCATATTAAATGCCAAATTTATTAATATAGATTATTGTAACATTGTATAACATGTGTTCTTACAATATTAGAAAGGTTAAATGTTATCATTTCATTTTTAGTAAGACACCCACTATCTTTTATGTTTCACCAAACTCTAAGCTCAAACATTCTTTCGACTTCACTAGTGTGTGTTAGGATTCGTATGCTCTAGGATTCTGACCTTGAGGAAAGCTTAACAAATCATAGGCTCGTATATGATGGATAACTCTTTGTCAGCTGTATCACATACAACTCCTAACCCATGGTTCTTGTCCAAATTCTGCCTTTACCTCGAGGAATGCTCAATAAGTAAAGTGGGACTATCCACTCGGACTGATCATTTCACGACAGCCCATGTATAATGCACATATCTTAAGGAAAGATTAACAAATTTATGCAATAATCTTACCTCATATATTCAATATTTAATTGTACTACACATAACATCCCTAACTTGAGGAAAGCTCAACAATTAATGAGCATACAAGTGATATATTAATATATAAATGATAGAGGAAAACTTTATATTAAAGATTCATAATCTTCACTATATTATATTGCAACAACCCGCCCTCACGACCCCTAAATGTCCACACTATACATCCACGGTATTGATATGCCGAGCACTTAAGTGCCAGAAAGGCGAAAAGCTAGGGTGAAATAAAAATAAAAAGAATAAGGAAGAAGAGAACATAACATCAAAATCTCACTAGTGGAACGATAATATATAATATCAAATGAACAGTATAAAGGGTTACTCCGATACAGAAATCTCGAAGTTACCAAACTTAAGTACGATCATCAGCCTAAACAGGTATAACAACTTGTCTTCCCAAATTCTGATACATACAATAGTAATGCAGTGAAAATAAAAATACTAAGGTATGTGAAACATCCAGCTTGTCTTCTCGAGTTCCAATAAGCATCAACCTAAAACTTGCCTTTCTCAAACTACTTAAAAGAGCATGCGAGGAATTCAGGAAAAACTAAAATTGAGCATTAGACATAAGTCTAGTATGACAAACTCAAGAAATATGTAGCTAGCATATAGCAGTAATTTTGAGACCACATAGAATGTTATAACAATTATTCCTCAAAAAGAACCACCATCAAACAAGTACAAAAGGTGATATAATAGACAATGTCTAGGGTGTAGGATATAAATATTCTAACATAGATGGAATGGTTACATTGGTACATTCAACAGCATATTAGAAGTATAATCAAATATGATAAAGAACATTTGCATATTGGATTTTCCATAAAGATCTCTATGGTGGAGCCAGATCCAATATCCTGCATAAGGATTTGAAAGTACCTTCCAAGCACCATATATATCTAAATAAAATATACCAGTAAGGTAAACACAAGTGTCCTAGTGTCCAAACATAAACAAAAATAACATGAACCAAATACCATTAACTCACATCGATAATTAATTGATAAGTAAATCAAGATATGGGATTGATAATACCCTGACATGGTTCAACTAAACCTCAAGTTGTGCGGTCTAATATGTTTTTAGCCATTTCCAATGTCGAGGTTACATTCGACGTCTTTCACACAAGTCTTCATCACTCGAACAGAACACGAATCCCATAGTGGATCCCCACATCTCGAACATCTTGAAATCACATATGAATTCCAACATCTCAAAGATATCCATTTCCAAGAGATATAACACATATCTCAATCTTGAAGTGGTTTTTAGTAAGTAAAACACTTACTAATCCCGATCTCCTCAAGTCCGAATCGAAAAATTTGGCCATTCAATGATAATGAGTGCATCACATATGGAAACCAAGTCTCGTATACTTAGCACATTTTCGATATTTTCATCCCACACTATCCCTCGATCAAGAGTGATGTAGATAGTTTAGAGCTCTTACTTTGCTTTTTCTATCTTTTTCCAAAAGATTCCTTAATTATAATTTCCTTTAAAATATTCACTTTAATGATCTAAGTACTTTCACAAATCCATTCAAAAGGTTTAAGACTAATGTTACTTACACATTTCCAATACAAACCCAAACCATTTCACTTATGCTTATCTTTAAAGCATTCTTTTAAAGGTCTATTAACTTCATAAGTATAATAAAAAGAGTTAAAGATGAATGTTATTAACACTTCGTCACAACAAACCAAAATGCATTTTCATACCTATATCATCTTCAAAAACATTCTTATTAAATATCTAAGATAATGTCTGGTTAAGTTCGATAGCCAACTAATTGATTATCTAGTCAAAATAATTGCTTATACAAATAAATATACTTAACTCGTTTTCAACATTTCAACTTAACTATTCTCATCCACAAGTGAAGCCAGGAAAGTTAGAGCACTTGTTGCATCAAAGCATTTCCTAGACACTTTATTCTTGAATCTCACAAATAGACAAGAATACTCGTCAGCTTTTATTGTTAAGCATAGTATTAATGATTTCCATGAACAACTAACAAATAACATAATTAATCCATTTACGACGTTACCGACTTAACTATTCCTCAATTAAGAGGGAAGCCCATTAGGTTAGAGCTCCATTGCTTCATCCCTACTTGATATCAATCTTAACCCCCAGAAATAGTTAAACCTACTTTGTTGGCTTTTAGAGTCAATTAAAGTTAATTACCTTTTAAACATGTAATTAAATTACAAGATTAACATGTTTTTTACATTCCAACTTAACTATTTCTCATTCAAGAGGGAACCTCGGTAAGTTAGAGCTCTATTGCTCCGCCCTTAATCGACATCAATCTTAACTCTCAGAAACAAAGAAGTCTACCTTATTAGTTTTTATTGTTAAGGCTAGTCAATTATCTTTTTCAGAAATTTTAAATACTTTTACTTAGTTTTTAAATATCTATGTAAAATATTATTTGAAAATAACTAATTTTTAATTTGATCAAAAACATGTTTCATATATTATAAAACCTCTTTACTTTGAAAATACATATATGCTTATTAAAAATATATCTAAAATTCAAGCCAGCTTGAAGATACATCAAAATGTGTTTGGAAACAACTATAAAAAGACTAGGGAAAAATACTAAATTTGAATATCTTTTTTGAATACTTAAAACCATAAGCAACTTGCTACAACATTTATAAATTCTGCTAAAAGTCCTTGCTAAAAATAACATTGAAAAGCACAATCTTTGTGACTAGTTTTAACCACTTAAACAAATGATTAAGGCTTTAAATTTTTATAGTAAGTACTACAATTAAGGTACTTAAAAACCATAAAAAGAATCCCCTAAAAATAACTTTTCATTTACTTATAAAAATTCCTGCTAACAAGGGATTCGGAAGTGCGCTTATGATGACCATTTTCGCTTCAAACACTTTCAAACATACTTCAATTTGACATACAAGTTAAACAACCATTTAAACATCAATTTAACACCAAGCCACATGTTTAAGAGGGTAATAGAAGTGATGTTATACATATGAAGTTATTATTTACTTTCAAAAAAAAAAAGAGGGGTCCAAAATTTATAACTTAGTTAATGTTACTTGTACCACTATACTTTGCAAACAACAAATACACACAATATATACCTATAAGATAGTAAGATAACTCACTTAGATCCATGTCAAACCCAAGAAATAAGCCACAAGAACAAAGAACCACCTTCCACCATTGTCAAAAGCCTAACGATCCAACCTTTAGCACTGCCAAACCAAGGCAACATCTCTCCTCCTCCTCCCATGCTCATGGCCTCCTCCAAGATCCCCCTCTTTCTCTCACCTTCTCATTCTTACTACTTGTTAATCATGCTTTCCATGATGTGTTAGGAATATGAATTTTTTTTAAAAAGATTGGAAATGAATTGGTTAAGACATGAAAAGGTTAGAGAATGATTGGTGAATCAGTGCTTAAGTATTTTCACCATTTTTAATTATCATGCTTCATTTCAAGCTTTGTGCATTGATAATTATTTAACAAGGGCATGCCTCTTAGTATATAGGCTTTAAATGGCATATCATAAGCTTGTTCTCACCCCCTCCCCCTTCATGGCATGTAAGGATACCTCCCATCACTTCTTTATCATTTCTAAAGAGTTAAGACTTTCCTTTTAAGCTTATTTCATAAAATCTTTGATGGTGTCGTCCACGAAATCTTCCAAAAAGTTATTTCCATAAATGGTAAAAAAATTACTTCCTTTTATTAATTTCCTAAGTAAATAAGTGTATGGAAAAAAATGCTGATCAACTTCTATTGGTTAAAAAAATGTTTATCGATAAAATGATTTTCGGTCACATTATCAATATTTTTTCAAAGTATTTACTTTGTAAAAAAAATTCCAAAACAAGTTTACCATCATTACATATGATTTAAAAGAGGGTTAAAAATCTTATTAAATGATTTAATAACATTTAATCCAAGATTCAAATATTTAAAATAATTCAGATATTTAAATCCAAGCATCCGAAATTCCAGATCGTTGCACTCTGCCCTACTTATAATATTTCATCATCGAAATTCCAACACAACAAAAAGGGTAACAATCACATAGAAATACTTAATGGTATTTGATCACCAGTAAACAAAATTCATGGTTTTCTAAAGTTCAAACTCCTCTCATCGCATAAGGATGAAAAAAAGCCTACTAAGCATACTGTATGCTCAATAGCCTCCGGTAATTACTCAGTAGCCAATTCTTGCTACCTCATAACAAATCTAAGAGTTATCACCTAAAATGCCTATATCTTGATCAAAATATAGCATGCATATAGTAAAACCCGTACGATGCCAATAGATCATTGTATGCAATATCAATTCCGATCACTTTTTCGATCACATAATTTCACTTTCCAACTAGGATAGATCATTTGACCTCTTTAATAAGGACTCCAATAAGGTTCCTTGATAAGAAACCTCCATTCTCCTTACATAGCCATATATAATATTAGAATACTTCAGAATCATATCAAAAACCCATATAGGGTGTTCACCATCAAGAATCTAGTTAAAATTCCTTATTGGACATGTGTATATCACCTCGAAATCATGTTCTCGAATACTGGATCAAGAGCAACCATGCGAATAAAATGATCTACATATAACTTACTTATTTTATCATATTGGTTTCTTAAATATACCAATATCTTTTATCACATTCTTTTATACAAATAGCATATCATGATACTAAAATCATTTAAGGAACATTTCATAAAACATAACTTCAAGTTTATATACGTTATATAACATAGGTTCATACTTGTATAATACTCCATTATATCCTAAGAGTATATGTAGAACATCAAATTCATTTTACTAATAAGCATGTTCAAAAAATTCGAAATCTTTTTTTAACTTACTGTCTTCTCATTTCAGGTGTAATGTAAACTCAATTTTTATACTTTCACAAAAATATTTTACTTCAAATTCTATAACGATTAAGAAGTTTTCGTTTATCCAAAATCAACGTAAAGTCCCATTTCACTTTAGCAAATGAAAACTACCAAACAACATATTGTATCATGATGCACATACCATAGAACCCTAATGCATAGGCTACATGTGTCCATAAAATAACTTAACAGATTTCAATAATTTATTAAACGCACTTTACCCAAAAAGGAAAAAACTTGAAAATTTCCAGCATTTATCCTCGGTTATGCCACTATCACTCAGGCATCCTACATATTATACATATATTCTACATAAAAAGTTCATATCAAACTTCTTTCCAAAGAAAAACTTTAGAACCAAACACCAATTTTATTTCAAATTCCTTTGAAATAATATACGTAACTATATCTTTTGTATAAGAAATCATACCTTCGGAATCAAATCAAAATCAGTTTTACCAAAACAACCTTATAACATGTCTCACTTAAAAACCCAAAAATGAACGCCGATGATGTTGAAGTCATCACTCGAATTATTTTCAAGCGATAGAAGTGAATTCAGTACATCCAATTCATTCCTTTCGAACTTAACCAAAATTATTTTAAAACGGTATCAAATACTTCGTAAATGTTACTAAGTACAATGATCTCAATTTCATAAACCAATTTGTCAAATACTTACTTTCAAAAAATACATCTATTTCCACTTACTTGAAAAACTTTTTCAAAGACACTAGGATTTAAGTTCTCAAAATACAACTTAAATCCTTCTTGTTTATAAATCATGTTTGGTAAACCATACTTATATAAAATTACTTTCTTATATAAAATCTTTCCAAAAATGTTTATTCCTAAAATATCTCATCTTTCTTAAATTAAAATAAACATCTTTACTAAGTTAGCTTTTAACCTAACATTATCGCTGAGTGCCTTATGGTCAAAACATGAAAGTAAATTCATAAAGTGTTCAATTTAATGTATCTACAAATACTGTTTACCCAACCGATGTTGTAACGACCCACCTTTTTGGACGGTTTAAATCGACTATAAACCACACATGTCAAACTCAAACCATTAAAAAGGGAGAATTGTTATGGGGTAAATAAGAAAAAACAGAGAAAGAAGGAAAAAATCACAGAATCTCACAATGAAATGACAAAATATATTAATCAAATAAATAGTTCATGATGCTATTTTACAAATAACATTTGATTACACTTTTGAAATACAGATCAGAGTTACGTACAACAGGAGTAAATAAATAAATAAGTGCAACGGAACAACATGATGCAACGGAAATAATATAATAAATAATAATTGTACTAAATTGTAACATTCCTGGATTTTAGCCAAATTTAAATTTGATAATTAATTTAATTTTTGAAATTAAATTATGAATTAAATTGAGTTTTTCCAAAATAAAATAAAATATTAGTTGTTTATATATATATATATATATATATTGATTTTTAATAGAAATTTAAATTTGAAAACTCAATAATAAATATATTGGAAATAAATTGGATTTAAAAATTTATTTTTATGTTAATAAGAATTTGTTTCTAATTATATTAAATATCCATTTTGATTTAAAAATGATGTTTTGAACTTGATATAATAGATTTTTCAAGGGCTAATTAAGAATGAAATTTTAATATATTTATTCATGTGAAATTAAATTTTAAAACCATTTTCCTTTGAAGATTTATGTAAATGTTTAATAAAGAAGATGTATTTATTTAAATAAGGAATATGATATAAAGTTATATTTAAAATATAATTTGTAGTGTTTAAAATAGTGTATAATTTTAAAAGTTGTTTAAAAGCTAAATTTTATAATCTACATACGTATGATTATTTATTTAAAGTATAATTAGATTTTTTTTTAAATCAATTCCTTGAAAGTATAAATATATACATTAGTACTAAACCATTCTCTTTTAAATTGTATGTATATAAAACATGATTTACAAATTTATTAAAATTAAGGTTCAAAAGACAATTTACAAAATAATTTAAATTAAGGATATAAACACAATTTAATTCACATAGGACATTTGTAAGAAGATTAAAATATGTAGATACAAGTGTTAATACAATATAGACAAGTGTTAGCCAAATTAAAACAAGTGGCAAATTTAACTTTTCTTTTAATTTGAATTTAGAAAACATACATAAGATTAAAAAAACAAACAATAACCAGACTTAGTTTTCTCAAATCTGAAAAACAAAGTATAGAATATATATATATATATATATATATATATATATATATATATATAAATCAAAACAAATCAGTTCAAAATTCAAAAGCCTGATGCAAAGTATCAAATACAAATTCTGAAGCAAAGGCAAGGATTCAGATTAAAAGCAAACTAAATTCTTCAAACCAGAGCAAAACCAAAGATACAAACCTGAAAACAGATCTGCAAACAAAAGAAAGAAATGAAAAAAACTAGAAATTCAAAATCAAAACCTAATTCACCCTAAAGCAATCATACCTAGAAGATAGGAAGAAGATTAAGCAAAATAGTTTCAAGTTAGGCAAAATCAAATCAAAGTAAAGCCAAAGCAATTCATCATCAAGTAAAAACTCAGGGAAAAAAATTCAAGCTTCTCTGTTTTGACATTTCAGGTGAGTAAACTCACTCTTAAACCCAAGATTTGTTTGAATATCTGGTTTGCATGTGATCGTCTGCGTGGTTATGAATCAAATTATGCATGTATGGTTATATAAAAATGTCTGTAATTTTGTTTATGTATAAGCCTCTGTTGTGTTATAACTCAACTTCCCCCTAAAGAAAATTCCATTTCTCTTCATACATTTAGTTTTAGGCTTTGATTTATAAATGGAAAATGAAGGTAGGACTACAATATTATTTTTAAAAATAAGCTCAAGTGTTTATATTAAGGGATTTTATCAAAAATAAAAAACTACAGTTAAAGTAATTAAAGTCTGAAAAAAAGATTTTAACTTTTAGTTTTAACTTCATGACTGGTTTGCATCTGGAAATGAGGAATTTTGACAGAAAAATCATGATTTTCAGTATTCATCGAGATATTCATAGTTCGACAGATTTGGGTATTTTGTAAATCGTTAGCGATCACGGATAAATTGAGGCTCGGGATTGTGATCAAGGGTGGATTTCGAGTTGTCGATCACTGGAAAATTGATCGAAGATGCTTTAGTATGTTGTGAAAGGCAGGGGAATGTGATTTAGGGTTCGAAGATTTGTTTGGTCGACGAGGTAAATAGGGCTCGTGTGACGTCGTGGGATCATCGGAGGTGACCGCGAGTGTTGGGATAGTGGCATGGATCGATGACGATGTTGTGGTCAGGGGGACATGGGTTCCGATCGCCTAGCTCGTCGTGGCGAACATTTTTGGTTGAGGAAGTTTGGTTCTATGGTCGTTCGATTTTCTCGATTGATTTTTGTGGTGAGATATTTGGATTTGGGTAGTCTGAAGGGTGGTGGAGGTCATCGGTGATAGGTCGAGGCTGTCGTTGATGGTCAAAACGTCGAGAAGTCACCGTGCATGTGCACAGTGCACCTATGTTTGACTGGTGAAGATTAAGGTTGGGGAAGAAGGCTTGGTCTTGGGTTTGTGCTCGAGTTTCTCACGAGAATAAATGAAGCAGATGAAGATTGCGTGTAGCCCGAAGTTTTGCTCGGGGAAACTAAGGTTTGGCCCGGGTTTTGTGTAAAACTGTTTTTAAGTTTAAAATTTTTAATCAAGTTTTATAAAGTTTAATTAAGTTTTAATGAATTTTGTAAACAAATTCTTTTATACAATTCATGGTTATTTTTGTATCAATTAAAGGTTTTAAATATAAATTATTTTAAAATTTATTAAGTTTAAAAAGTGTTTTAAATATATTTAAAAATAACCTTTAATAATTGAAGGAATAAATTTAAGATAAAGGGATTGTCTTTTGATTTGATTAAAGTCTTAAGTGATTACTTGATTTAAGTTATTAAAGATAATTATTTAATGTAAGAAATTTTTAAGGATAATTACTTAATCAAAGATTGATTAAGGTTAATTAATTTCATAATTAAGAATAATTAATTAATTAGAAGATTAATTAATATAAGTAATTAGAAGTAATTAATTACTTAAAGATACTTACTTAGTTAAAATTAATTAATTAATGGTTAAAGTTAATTAAGTAATTAGGGGTAATTACTTATTATAATCAATTAAGGATAATTATTTAAATGGTCATTAATTAAGGGTTAATTAATTTATTGACTAATTAATTAAGGATAATTAATTAAGGGTAATCAAATAATTAAGATTAATTCTGTAATAATTAAAGGTTGATTAATTCATTAATTAAGGTTAATCAATTAATAATTAAAGGATAATTAATTATCGTAGATTGTAATTAATTAATGATAATCAACCTGGATTAGTGATTAATCTGATTTTAATTAATCAGATGATCAATTAACCTTACTTATGGATGTTTGAATTATATGAAATGCTGTGAATTATTTGATATCTCCGCTGCATGATGCTTTGTGATATGAATTGTTTTAATTCAAGCTGTGATGAACGTAAATTATTTTATCAGTGACAAATGTGTATTATTTATCTATGAATCTGTGTATGGAAGATAAGCGCTATAGAGAAATACCACTTATCTATAATCGATGTGCTTGAATCTATGGTAATTGATGATGTTGCACTATTGTCTAAAACACCTGGACTACACCATACACACACAAATATGGATTGCACGAGGAAATTAGTTAAGCCATAGATTTTTGAAATGGCTTTAAAGTTGAATTTTGAATTCAATAGTTTGGGAATGGATTTGGATTAAATATGAAATTTTGAAAAGAAGTTTTTAAGATAAAAGTTATTTTGAATAACTCGACAAAGTTTTGATTTTTTAATTAATTGGATTTAAATTTGAATTCAAAATTTGATATTGAATTCTATGTTTGGAAACTATGATTTAAAAAGGTTATACAAGTTATTAATGTGTTTATATGAGTTTTAAACCATTTTAAAGGTATTGTTTTGGGGAATTTGAATTTAACCCAAGGACTTTAACTTGTATAAATGAAATCGGATTTTTCTAATACGATTGTTTTCAAATAATAAAAGCTTTCATATAAGGAAAGAATTTTCATTTTGTGTTGAAAGGATTTCAAGTTTGAAATGAAAATGTTTTTTAGGGTTATGAATGAATCTTTGGGAATGGTTTTGAAAGCTATAAATTAAATCTTTGATTCAAAGATTGGATGAGTTAATCCAATTTGAAAGGGAAATTATTTTGAAAGAATATGAATGAATCTTTGTTAAAGATTGGTATACTTTGTTTTCAAATTGAAAAGGGATCTTAAAAGTGTATCCTTTCTATAAAAGATTTGAAGTGGAATTTTTTTGAAATCTGTGAATGAATCTTTGTGAAAGATAGGAAGTGAATCTTTCTGTTTAAAGATATGAAAATGGTAATTTGTTTAAACTGTTTGAAAAGAAAGGTTTTGGGTTTTAAACTTGTTACTTAACTGAAATCCCAATATCCATATGTTTTTAAATATTGCGCTCATTATTCGGCTTAGCCGGGAGAGGACCTTGTGTCATATAACCCATTTCGAATAATGATATGACGTTATGGATAACATTTAAAGCCGATGGTGAAGACCGAGTATTTTTGAGAGCGAAAGGATAACCCGTCGAATGACTCTGCACTGAGTAGCTATGGTATAGAGATCTCCATATGTGATGGAGATTCCGATCGGGATTGTGAATACCCGGATTGCGAGGGCTTCTTTGGAAGTGCCTACGGTTCTGTTTGAACCCGGAACAGACTTGTATGGATGTGTGTCTGATGTTACACTTTGAGATGTAAAGCTGGTTTCTATCAAATACATTTCTGTTTGGTGGCGGAGATTTATTCTCTTAGCTTAACACCCTTCTCTGTGACGAACGTATGAGAAATGTGGATTACGGATCTTAAGGCTAGAATTAACACTAGAGGGGGTGAATAGTGTTTTAAGGAATCACTAAATCTTTTTGAGTTTATGTTAATTTGAACACACCGGATTTTATACTAGTTCGGAGTTACCCTACATCCAGACTCGCACACAAGTACAGATTTCCTTTCAAAATTAATTATACAATTGCACCCTTAATTTCAAGGCCACGAGGTACACCACTCGAGATTCACAATAGACTGGGTAGAGATACTTGATATTACGGGCAACAAGTTCACCCAATTGATTTCACAAGCCACAATCACACCTTTTCTCGCTTGATTGATTTCACAGGCTACAATCACACCTTTTCTCGCTTGATTGATTTCATAGGCTACAATCACACCTTTTCTCGTTTAATTTATTACAAAGAAGCCTATAACTATGAATAGCACTGAGATCTTGTTGAGATAGTGATAGAGAATCAAACCAGGAGTGATCTAATTAGATTCAATGTTGATTTCGGCAGAGTAATGGTAAAAATATATATAAAAAAATGTGGAAGAAGAAGAGGAGTGAAATCAGAGAAAATATGAATGAAAATTTGTTTAAAACCATCCCTATTTATAGTAGAACAACAGTCATGTCCATTCGTGAAAGGATATGACGAATAGACACTTCTTTTGAAATTCAAAATTTTGAAATCAACTGCCACCTTGTCGACAAGGGGTCCTAGGGGTTTTCGACAAGCCTAAGGAAATTTTGGTAATTTGTTTTTCTTTGAAAGTAACTTCTATCTTATATTAAAACTATTTTTAAACATTATAAATATACTTAGCTATAGTTAAAATACATAAATAAATATAGAGAATTATATTTTGATATATATAAAATTTTACTATAATGTTATATTTAAATCTAAGTATAAATATTAAAAGTTAAATATATTATTATTATTAAATATAGTTTAAAACCAAGGATAATTTGATCTTGAAAATAAAGATTATTTTGAGGCTAAAAATATTTAAAACCAGGATAGATATTTTTATTCTTTTAAAAGGAAGATTTTGAATCATTTTGAAAACAATATATAATTTTGTAAAAAAAACATTTGAATAAAATTTAGTTTGTGAGAAAGAAAGAATATTCTTGAAAGAAAGAATATTCTTGAAAACCAGGATAAGTGTCGCTGGTTACGAAGAATGAAAGAAAGAATATTCTTGAAAGAATTAAGGGTTTCTTCAAGATTCTCGGTCAAATTATGAATTGGATTGGCCATATTTGAGTTTGTGAGAAGAATTAGAGATAAAGTAGATAAGAAATAATTCTGAGTGATGAATTCTGGAAGAAATAGGTATTTATAGGTGTAGAAATTCGTTTGAAATGAATAGATATAAGGTAGTTATTCAAATTTCAATTTTAAAATGAAAAGTCATTTCTAACCAGTATATGTCGACATGGTCGAGGGGGTTGTCGACAGGGATTAGTCAATTTTGATGACTTGTTTTGATTTTGTGAATAATTGTGTGTGTGTATATATATATTTATATAATATACTAACATTTATTCTGGAGATAGGATAAGCTAGATAACAGAAAAGTAATTCAATTTCATTTCATAATAGAACGATACAATGATTAAACATTAAGAACTACACGAACATTCAAATCAAAACAAACTAAAACTAATAAAACAAGACATGAAAAGGTAGAACTAGTTAGAGGATGGAAGATGAAGATAATCCAAGCTTCTTGCTGACTTTGGAGAAAAACTTGTTCATCTTGGATGACATTTTATCCAATTTCTTACTAACGGATGGTTTAAGAATCCGTTGATTCTCGACAATGGTCTTTTGATTTTTGAGTAAGGTTTTGTTGGTTGGATTAGGAGGATTGTCAATGCTTTCGAAAGATGTTTCACCATCTTTTTCTTCTTCCATTTCCATTTCATCCCCTTCTTCTTCTTCTTCCTCTTCCTCCTCTTCCATCTCCACATGAGCCAAATGCTCTTCCTTTTCGGCAAGAGTCTCATAAGTTTGAAAAACAAATGGAATTTTCATAAAAGAGATGTTTGAGTGATTAAAAACTTTTCTTGAAACAAACTCTTCTCCTTTGAAATCTACTCCAAAATAGATAAAAATCCAAGTGAGATAGATTCCATGATACAAAGTGTTTTCACCCATTTCAAGATTTTTGGGACGAAATTTATCCAAAATAACTTGCGCCCAAATAATATCATAATTTCCAAAAATAGCAAAAAGTGACTTGCAAACTTTTGAAGTTGGATTGTTAAAACTCGCCGATCTTGGGGTCAAAGTATGTTGCAAAAGAAGATTAACAATTCTAGCTTTTGATCAAAAGTATTGATTTTTGAATTAAATGTTATCATTTCCTTCGAAAATGTGATGAAATGTCTCATGATCATTTTCATCGATATTAAAACTAGAAAGATCCATTTATGTGCTCTTGCAATTGGGAATGGTACCCAAAAGATCATAATTTAAAACGATTCTAGTGCCTTTGACAATACTCCAAATTTCATCGTCATTTCCATTACAAAATCCACGGTTGAGATTTGCATAGAAAATTTTAAAAAGATTTGGATAACAAGCAAAATCATTTTGAGAAACATCAACAAGACTAAGAACTTGATTATTTGCAAAAGGAGAATCGATTTCATAAGTAGAGAAATCTTGAAATAAAGCACTTCCCGGAATGGACTTTTCCATAGTTAGCAAAGTTGGTATATGCTTTTATAGCCTCCGGATCATTGTAGAGTTGCTCTTTTATCTTTTTGGAAATTCTCATTGTGGAAGGGTTGCTTGAAGAAGCCATTAGAGTAGAGAGTAGAGAGCTTGAAATTTTGAGATAAAAGTTTAAATTTGAAAATGAGAGTGAAAAGTTGTGATAAGAGATAGTGAATAAATAGATTCTCAAGGACATGTTCTCTGATCAAAAGGTGACTTTTCAGAGAATTGAATGAAGTGAAAAGATAGAGGAAAAATCAATATTTGAAATCAAATTTTGAATTGTAATTTCTGTACCCTTGTCGACATCATGGTGGGACCTTGTCGACAGGTGTCTTTGAATTTCCATGATTATTTTTCTTAAGTATTCTAATATAAATAAATAAATATATATATATATATATATTATTTTTAATGTCTATATATATATCTGGAATATTACTAGAATTATAGTATATTCCATAAAATATTATGACACCATTAAAAATAAAAATAATAGTAATAGTAAAATAATAGTAAAAAATAATAAAAATTTTAAAATTCAAACAACACACCAATCCAAAATCAACAGATCAAGCATCCAATTCTAAGCATGCAATTTCAACTAATTATATTGTAAATGTGTACCTTTTTCCGTGTCTATTTCTTTGAATTCGTCAAAGTCATGAACTGTCGTGAAACACATATTTGAATTATCTATCTTCTGATCATCATCGCTTGAGGACGAGTCTGAGTCATCTAGAGTAGCAGTAAATGCAGGTTTTCGTTTCTTTATGGAATCATTGATTATAGGAAGATTTTGCCTATCTGGATGTGGATAGTCTCTTTTGATATGGCCTGGTTCGTCATAGTTGAAACATTTGATATTGTTTGGCACTACATTCTGATTTCCAGAGTTCTTATAGTTGTTTCTCTTAAGTTTATTCATCTTTTCGTATTTCAGGAATTTTTGAAAATTCTTGGTCATAAGGGCTATCTCTTCATCATTATCGCTGTTTGAGTCTGATCCATCGGTCAATGCATTGAACGCCATTGATTTCTTTTCAGATGCTTTTCTTTCTCTTCACTCAATCATTTGGACTTCAAACTACATTAAATTTCAATTAATTCTTCAATCTTTAAGGCACTGATGTCATTTGCCTCTTCGATCGCAAGTGTATTTTGATCCCAATCTAGATTAAGAGAATTTAAGATTTTTCTGACTTGATCTTCTTTTGAAAATTCCTTTCTCAAGGATATTAAAGAATGCACAATGTTTTGAAATCTACTATACATATCTGGAATAGACTCATTAGAATTCATTTTAAATAATTGAAACTGATTTGTGAGCATGGAGATTTTGATATGTTTAACCTTGCTTGTTCCTTCATGAGTAACTTGCAAAGTTTTCCATATTTCGTATGCAGACTTACAAACTAACACTCTATTAAATTCATCCTATCAAGTGAATAAAACAGAATATTCATTGCTTTAGAGTTATTTTATGCAACAGTCTTTTGCTCAGCAGTCCACTGTGCAAAATCAGTTGTGGATTCAGAATATTCAGTCTATGTTACATTCCAAGTGTCTAGTCCAATAGATTGTAAATATATTTTCATCTTACATGCCCAATATGCATAGTTACTGCCATTAAAAAGTGGTGGTCTGACAGTAGAATGACCTTCTACAAATGAACTAGTGACAGGGGTAATAGAACCAGTGTTGGTAGTGTAACAGTACCAGTGTTGGTATCCATTTTGAAAATTTTTCAAAATTCAGATTACGAAACTTTGAAAACCTTGCTGTGATACCAAATGTGAGAAATGCGGATTACGGATCTTAAGGCTAGAATTAATACTAGAGGGGAGGGGGGTGAATAGTGTTTTAAAGAATTACTAAATCTTTTTGAGTTTATGTTAATTTGAACACGAATGTATGCAATATTCAGACACAGATATGATCACAGGATCAAACGCAGATGCAGAAATAAATTAAATGCAATAAAGGAAAGAACACACCCCAGATTTTATACTGGTTTGGAGTTACCATAAATCCAGTCCCGCACACATGTATGGATTTTCTTTCAAAATTAATTGTACAATTACACCCTCGATTTCACGGCCACGAGGTACACCACTCCAAATTCACAATCCTCTGGGTAGATATACTTGATTTTACGAGCAACAAGTTCACCCAATTGATTTCACAGGCTACAATCACATCTTTTCTCGCTTGATTGATTTCATAGGCTACAATCGCACCTTTTCTTGCTTGATTAATTTCACAGGATACAATCACACCTTTTCTTGTTTCGTTTATTACAAAGAAGCCTATAACTCTGAATAGCACCGTGATCTTGTTGAGATAGTGATAGAGAATCAAACCAGAAGTGATCTAGTTAATTCAATGTTGATTTCGGCAGAGTAATGGTAAAAATATATATAAAGAAATGTGGAGGAAGAAGAGGAGTGAAATTAGAGAAAATATGAATGAAAATTTGTTTAAAACTGCCCCTATATATAGTAGAACAACAGCCACGTCCATTCGCGAAAGGATATGACGATTGGACACTTTATCTAAAATTCAAAATTTTGAAATCAAATGCCACCTTATCAACAAGGGGTCCTAGGGTTTGTCAACAAGCCTAAGGAAATTTTGGTAATTTGTTTTTCTTTGCAAAATAACTTCTATCTTATATTAAAACTATTTTCAAACTTTATAAATATACTTAACTATAGTCAAAATACATAAATAAATATAGAGAATAATATTTCGATATATATAAAATTTTACTATAATTTTATATTTAAATCTAAGTATAAATATTAAAAGTTAAATATATTATTATTATTAAAGATAGTATAAGACCAAGGATAAGATTTTGAAAATAAATATTATTTTGAGGCTAAAAATATTTAAAACCAGGATAGATATTTTTGATTCTTTTAAAATGAAGATTTTGAATCATTTTTAAAACAAGATATTATTTTGTAAAAAAAGATTTGAATAAAAGTTAGTGGACACAAAAAATGCTCCACAAGATTTTTCGTAGGTTCCATCCTACTTAGGGTTCCATCCCTTTAACAGGCTCGAAGTGGATTCCATTCCACGAATAAATTGGATTTTAAGATGCCAGTGCTTTTCTAGGAGTTTTAACAAAATTCCTAATTAAATTACTTATTATTGAAATCTTTAATTCTTGATAATCTTCATACTCACGAGTCTTCAATCTTGATATCTTGAATCTCTATACTGTATAGTCTTTATTCTTGATTCCTGCATGGTTAAATCCTGCATATACACATATATCTAAACTATAATATTAGTATTTATATTTTATAATCTCATTCTAAGGTTGTTGTCATCAAAACCATCATCTCGAGGACTAACAGTACGAGCTCAGAGGTTATGTAGTTGATGGTTACTAGTGATACATTCCCAATTTGGTAATGTGGCATACGAAGTGCTGCTGATCATTTTTTGATCGAAACATGGCTTTATGAAAGGCATAGCTTTGTGGATGAGACTACATCAGGACCTCACACCCCGGAAATGGTCGAAACAGGAAAGATGCAGCAAGGTTGCAGGGGTCACGCCTCTAGGGTATGTCCATTTCTTCTGCAAAAGGGTGGTATCATGGTATGGAGCCTAGATACTTAACTCATGTAGACACTTTAATCTATTATTGTGTGATTGTTGCTTTGTGGTTGAGGATCCTCGGATAAAGGTCGCAAACGACCGGGGATGGCATATCTTTAGGTGTTACTTCTGGGAAGGGGTAAACCGGCCTTGTGTTGGCAGAGATCCGGGTATGTTCTCGGGGCGTCCCTCCAGTGGTGTACCGATGTGGCAATGAGAAGTTCCTTGGCCTGACCATTTGTTGGAAATCCAATCAAATAATACGAGCCTTTTACGGTTGCAGTTGTATAACCTACCACCTCAGGTGGTAACTATAGGAGGCATAATACAATGGTACCTATGCTGGCTAAGATTAGTATTATACTTTCAAAAAAAATTCCACTATGCACTAATAATAATATCAAATGGTTTTTGCGTATCAAGCATTTTTTTACTATCATAAGGAGAAATCTCCTCCAATTCTGTGTTTGCATTGTGCGCGCGGCAGGAGGCCTTATGGTAGTTTCATTTTCCAAAAAGCATTGCGAATTTCAATTATAAATTCTTTTGTTGTTTGTTTTTAAAGAAAAATGCTTTCGTTTGCTCATACTAGTCCCATGACTGACCCGGAGTTTATTGTTCCCTTCGTAAACTCTGGGTGCCCACAATTTTCCACACGGGCAGTCTAGAGTTTGGTTTTTCAGATAATCAAATAGTAGCTGTAGATTCGATAGCCTTCGAAGTCTTTGGTATGGTAGCATTTGAGAAACTTCTTTAGTCTTTGTATCTTTGAAGTTTTGGTTTGCCAATCGCATTTGGGATCGCATTTGCTACAAGTTCAACTTGATGGTGGTTCGAGTTTGAAGTTTAGAGCTTTGGCTTTGGAGTTTTGTTTTGAAGTTGCAGTATTGGATTCTCTTGAAGACTTTTTCATGTCGATATATTTCCGCTGTGGTGTAGTGTTGTATACATTCTCTGATGGTGTTGGGTTATTGTATCTTGGTGTATTTGGCATTTTGTCTATTGTATATCGACGTTATCATCTTTTGTTTCCGCTGTGTTGTTTATCATCTAATGTTGTTGCAAGATCCGGCGATACGGATTTCGATGTCGTTTGTCGGGCTTCGAGTTTGGGCCGTCGCATAAATCTTCGTCTTCGTCCTCTAGGAAAGCAGTCTTCGATACACTGAAAGCTCAGACTGACCCGAGCATAATGAAAAGACAAAATACTTGAGTCAGAAGTAAAAGATCTTATGTAAGTTAAATCGAAAGTAAATAAATATGAGTGTAAGGCATTAGAGATGTCTACGGAGTTTGACATCTCCAATCCAGTGCCAAACATGAGTACAATAACTTAAGAGATGTTTGGGATTTCAATCTCCTAAGGATCTGTTAAACTATCTACATACATAGTACAATACCCTATTATAATGGTGCCTACGGTAAAGTAAAGTATTAAAATAGCGTTAAGGTTTTATATTATGTCCCTCATAACACATTTTTATTAATTCCCATAGTCTATACAATACCGTAAGCTCCACCAAACCAGTGGTTTAACCAGCGGGCACTCCATAGGTACGGTACAAAACTAACTCGTAGTGGGTGCGATAAGGCATGTGACAAGGCACACGAGGCAATGCCCAAGTAGGATACTACCGTTTTGTGGATTCGAACAGGTGGTAACGGCTTGCAGCTACTACCGCCCACCTTGGAACACACTTCCAAATAAAAATCGAAGGTGGCCACCAAATCAATCACATGTCATAATATGGTATCGAAGAAGCATGTTCGATCGAAGATGCGACCTCACTTGGCCCGACGTGGCTCCTATTTTAGTCACATCAAGCTAACTCACATAAGTCAGGGCTACATTAATACCTCATACAAAATCGATCGCTAAACCATCCTATCTCATTCTAGAACCTCCACCACGTACATAGTTCCTAAAGTGGTTTTTCGGTATTGGTAGAGAGTATTAAAATATTCGATCCGGTATCTTTAACAACCAAACGCTTATTTCGCATCAGATGGTTCTTTTAAACTTCCAAAATTGTTGCATAATTTATATCAACATACCATGTTTTCAAAATCGTATCACTTTCGGAATCATTTTTCAAAATTTTATTCACTTTTGAAATCATGTCACCTTGAAATCATATTTTCAAATCATCATATTTACTCAAAATATGTCATTTCACCAAAAAAATATCATTTCAAATCCTAACTTAGATTATAACATCATTTAACCATATTTGCATTTAAATCAAGGATTTAAATATAAACACTTCAATTTTACACAGTCTGGAATTTAGAAATATTTTGGATGGTTTCAAATAGTTTTAAACATAGTTAAAATAGTTTAAATTAGCTTTTAAATAGTTAAAATACTTTAAATATAGTTTAAATGTTTTTTAATAGTTTAAAAAGACTAAAATAGTTTAAAATATTTTAAAATAGTTTAAATACTTTAAAATAGTTAAATACTTTAAAGTAGTTTAATATACTTTAAATATTTTAAATGGTTTTTAATAGTTTAAAATAGACTAAAATAGTTTAAAATAGTTAAAAATACTTTAAATATTTTAAAATAGTTTAAAACACTTTAAAATAGTTTAAATGGTTTAAATACATATCAGAATAGTTTAATAGTTTAAATGATTTAAAATAGATTAAAATAGTTTAATATGGTTAAAATAGTTTAAAATAATTAAATAGTTTATATTGAAATAATTAATTTGGAATTAATATCAAAGTTAAGCCATTTCTTTTATTTCAACACATCTGGACCATGTCCAGCTTTCAAATCAACTACCTAAAATTGGTCTTTCAATTCAGATTCTCAATTAAAACTATTCAATCAATATCGATTTCGAATCCATGTTTGAGTTATAAATTTAAACCACTTCAAATTAAATAGATTAAAAAGTTATATTCAAACATTTTAGTAACTCAATTTCGATGAATTTCATTTATGCTTCAAAAATTCAGCTTTGAAATTTCCATTTTAATTCTTTAAACAATTCATTATATCAATTCCAATTTCAACATTTAACGCTTGGATTTCAAAAATAATTCCGTTTATATAAATTGAATTCTATTTCAAAATATTATTTAACTAAATTCAAAATTTAGTGATTTAAAAATCATTTAATTTAACCAATCCAATGTCCGCATATAATTTTTTACCCTATGGTCAAGTTGTAACGACCCAAAAATTTGGTCGTTAATTTTGAACATTTAATTTAGTTAAATGTTGAGTGTGGATTATAAATTTATTTTGAAATAAGAAGATTTTGGTTAAATCAATAAGATTTGTTACAATTTCAAATATGGTAAATTTAGTTGGATTTGGATCATAATAATGTGATATGTGAAAATGAAAAATAATTTGTGGATTTGGGTGTATATAGATGCGGAAACGATTTCTAAAATTTATTTAAGAGTTTAGTTGGATTTGAATTTTAATATTGGACCTTTGGATGGAATCCAAAGTCGATAAGTTAATTGGAATATTTATATTAATTTAATAAAGAAATTTAATATATAATAATAAAGTAAATAATTCGATTTTGATTTAAATTTGAATCGGGATGGTTTCTAATGTGAATATAAATTCTATATGATTTATAATCAAGTTAGTAAAATTTTAAAAGTGAAATTTTAAATAATTTCGATGATTTTGGAAATCGCTTGATTTAATCAACGAGTTAAAATAGCCTTCCGGGGCACAATCTTGGAATTCAACGAAACTAGTTTTATTGGATCCGTAATAGTTTATTATTGTCGGATTTCAAGTTTCGTAACATTTGGAGTTACCGTTTGTTCGTACGGGTGAGAAACGCATTGAATTAAAAATTGATAATTTAATATTTTAAATCGATTCAAAAGGCCACATACAATCAAATTAACCTCCGTAATACGTCCATTGTGTTTGGAATATGGGTAAAACATTGTGAACGTCTATAACATGTTCCGTTTGGAGTTCGTTTGGAATTGATCCTTTAAAATTTTAAATAATAATCAAATAATATTATAATACATACATACATACATACTTACATACATACATACATACATACATAGGTTTACACAGTTAAACCCTAGAAAATTCCCGGCCGCCACCATAGAAATGAATGTCCGAAAGCCTATCACCTTCTTCCTCTTTTATTTCCCCATCCACTCGATGATTTCTAAAACTTCCAAAATGAAAATCGTTGAGCTCTATAGTTTGAACGGCTACGATCGAGTATAGAGCTTTAGATGGTCGGGAGTTGGTGTTGGAAGGTCTCGAGTTCAAGGCCTTATTGCATGGCCGTTCGTGCACTGAATTGAGAGGGTTCTGGCCAGAGGTAGGGGGCATGGAGGCGCATGACGTGGCGAAGGCTGATCGTCCTCTAGATGATCGGAATGGGGAGCGGCTCCTAACCCAAATATGCAACTGTGGGTTCGATCTACTGGGGCGAGAAATTGAGGAAGAAGCTACTTGCGGCCACGATTTTCTGTTGTAATGTGCGTCCTAGATTTTGTTTGGTAAATAATAATAAGAAGAAAAGAGTAAAATATATTCAAACTTCATAAATTCATAACTGCTGCGTGCATTATCAGAATTTGACAAAATTGGCGGCGCTGGAACCACAACGTGGAGCTCTACGCTGCAGTTTAGATCTAGGAACGAATGGTGCTGATTTTAGATTAAATTGAAGGCAGTCAATTTTATTTAAAATTGAAATGCTCGACGAATTCAAGGTGAGTTAATCTCATTCACATCTGGGATTCCAGTTAATTTAAAAAGTTAGAATTTGAATTGTTGATTGTTTATTTGAATGTGATATTATATATAGTAGCAATAATATATATATATATATATATATATTGGAGTGATTTATTTCCCGCATTATATAGAGGATGAGACCCTATGCGTCCCGCATAATAGCGGATGACCCCATATACCATGATACACCACCTTGAAGTAGAATTGGTATTTTTATATGTGCTAACATCTGTGGATGTAGGAAAATAGGTTGGAGGGATCCAACTAGATTCCTCAAATATGGTAATTATTTTCATATCTGTGATATGTTGTGGGATAGATTATATTGGAATTAAATTATTCAATGCAATGGTTTGGATGAATAGATAATTTGGTATTTTAAAATATAAAATAGAATAAATTGGGTTTTAAAGGAAATGAAAGAAGTTTTTAAGTAAATAATTATTGGAAATTTGGAAAAATCGAGTATTAAATTTAAAGGGAATTTAAATTCAGAATTCAGTTTGAATTGATTAACTGTTTTGGAAAAACTGTGTTTTTAAAAGGAAGATAGGAATGGAAATTTGTAACTGGGTTTATGAATGAAGTGGAATATTTATCAGTAGATAAATTTGGAAGTATAGATTCCGGTGGGAATTTATAAGAAAGGTTGTAAATTCACTTTTAAAAATAAAAAGGTGATTTTATTTTAAAAGCTGGAAAATATATATATTCCTGGAAAACTAAGCATATTTTAAAGAAAAGATTTCAAAGTATAAATAAGAAGTTTAAATTTTTTTTGAATGTTTTTAGAAATTTATTATTTTAATTATTTTTAAGTGAAAAGTAAATATTTATTTAAGTTAATTATGGTAGTTAATTATATTTAAAGGTAGATTAGTATTATGATTTAAAGGAGAGTTTTAACATAAATATTTGATCTAACAACCTTATTTTAGAAGGAAATTTTGGTTTAAGTTAACTTGGAAACTCTTATTGAATTTCTTAAGTATTATTTTTATTTAAGTAATTTTAGTAGCCTTATTTTAAATAATTTAAGTATATATTTTTTAAAGTGGTTTTAAGGAGATGAAAATGTGTTTTAAAAATAAAAGTGATTTTATTTTTAAAAGTATTGAAAGAATTTACGGGATTGGGATGTAAATTAAATCGGGATAAATCGAGCAGGATTATAAAGTATTAGATGGGTTGTATTGAAATGGAAGTGTATTTCTTAAAAAGTCAAGAATTTTTCAAATAGCTTTTAAGTATAAATTTAAGTTTTAAAGTTAGTTTTAAAAATAATGTTTTTTGGAGAAAATATTTTCTTAAATTGTTTTAAATTTTTTAAAGTAAATATTTATTCAGTTAGTTATAATAGTAATGATTTTAAAAGGATTAAATTGGTATTATGATTAAAAAGAAGTTATTAAACAGTTATATTTTATAGAGTAGCTTTATTTAAAAAGGCAGTTTTGGCTTAAGTTGTATCTAGAAATTTTATAGATTTTCATAACTATCCTTTTAAATAAAGTATTTTAAGCAGTTTTATTTAAAATATTTTAATTATATAAAATTTTAGATTAAGTAATTTAAATTTATTAAATCTAATTTTTTTAGAAGACGGCATTTCAGCAGAAATAAATAATTGGTTGAATTGATTGTTTGTTTGATAGTTAAATAACCGACTATCAGATCTGGACCCAAATATAACTTTGGAATATCTAGAAGAGGTATGAGAATTATATGGTACAGTTACCATTCAAGGTGCTATACTATACGTATGAACTCATTCGTTCTTCTAGGACGTTTATAAATAAATTCGTACACTAATGGTTAGGAGGTGAACTTCGATCTTATTCTCGTCTGAGTATTCCTAAAGAATCGGGGTTGAGTTTACCGGGAAATAGCGAACGTTGTTTCGAAGAGACCAGGATCGGATTTGAGATCCGAAAACCACTTTGATCCAACGAGTACATTTTCGTGATGAAGACAAGAGCTTGGAGTCAAAGATGGAGCAGTGAAGTACAAGGGCTAATCGCTACTAATCCTAAGGGATTCCAAAATGGATGTAGTAGGAGTAGAGCCTTAGGTTCCGTTCGAACCCGGAATGGACTTGTATAGATGAATTCTTTTAGAACATCGTCAGGAGGACAGTGAGCATTCTGAGTGAAAATGTTCTAAAAAGGTAACGCTTAGCCTCGAACCTCATCAACCGGGAAAGACCGAAAATCAGGGTTTATGTAGCAAGGCTAAGTGGGTAGCACCCAATTAGGTAAGGTCATCCTTGTCTAGAGGTCCTTTATATTTTGGCTGTGTGGGCGGTTGTTTATCCCAACCACGGGGTGATCTTACTCGGGCTATCCAGTAAGCAGTAGTCTGGACTTGTGTTGTAGGGGAACGGAGGGGTCCTTGGTATGCTGATCTAGACCAGGTACCGTGATAGGTAGTACCCCATGCCTAGTTATTCGTTGGAAATCCATTCTCTCTACATGCCTTTTACGATTTTGGTTGTAGAACCCACTTTGTGGCTAGCATTGCTGGAATTTAATGAATGCAACAATTTTGGCTATTTTGAATAAGTATTTATATTAAGACACTATTATAATATCATAGGATTTTGATAAGAAATGTTTTGGTTATCGTAAGGTAAAAACCCGACATTTGTGGTGTGGTCATACGAGATGCCTTTGATTTTCAAAGGATTTGGAAACTTTAAGAATTAAATTGTGTGTATTTTTCTCACGCTGGTTTTCCAGACTGACTCGGGTGTTATTTTATTATAATGCTCGGTCAGACCAAGTATTATAGAATACAGGATGGGATGCTTGGGAGCTAAGGAGAGGTGTTGGAGACCAAGACGTATTACCCATACTTGTTTATTTTTGCTGCTGTGTTTGTTGAAATTTCCAGCAAGCTGAGAGGGTAGGCTGTTATAACTGCCAGGCTGGTAAATTTTTTTGTTTGTAATGAACTCTGATGATGTAATGTATAAAACAGTACAATTTCTTTTTGTGTGAAGATTAGTGATTATCTATTATATTTGTTCCGCTGCGATTGTGAGATTCTGTTATCTGTTTAGTTCCTTCTTTCTCCTATCTTCTTTCTTTTCCCCCAGCAATCTGTCTTTTTAGGCACTCGATCGTCGACATATTATATAGTGGCGTATTTTTGTCGATTTTTCAAGGATCGAGAAGGACGGATTGTTACACAAGTGATACGAATATATATCATTTCAACCCTCAATAATTTAAAATTTACTGGTATATATCAATTCAACCCACAATGCCAAATTTAATTTCAAATCCATGAAATCGCTAGTCTATCATTTCAACCCACAACGATTTCTCACTAATCTATCAGATCGTTCGGGTGTGTATCATTTCAACCCATAGGAAACTTGCAGTGTTATAATAATATAATAATATAACATCCAGTCATCCAATATCAACAATCAAACATCCATCACAACCACCATTCAAACTAATCAATAAACAATAACAAATGACTGATTATCTATAATGGGTATTAACCAGCAATTTAGAATTTAATATTAAATTAATGGCGATAATATTCAATAAAAGTCGGATTTAACTGGAATGACAATCTAAATATTCAAACATTAAGTAATCAGTTTCTAACCGCATCAGAAATTCAATTTAACTAACATAAAATAATATAGTAGTTGTGAGTAGGTCAAAACACTCACCTTTGATTTCAAATAGATTTGAAATCCATAATAAGGCTCAACATTGAATAGTCTTAGAATTCATCCAAACTAGTTACGAAATGTCCGGAATTTTCATACGATCCCAGTGGAACAGACTGCGCGTGAATCGAAACTCGTACACAAAAGTTATAGACATTAGAAGATAAATGATTTTAAATTAAGTAAGAAAAATAAAATTAAACAAACTTACACGTCATCACCATTCTCTGGAAAGAAACCCTAGCAGCCCACTTCCATTCGACCAAAATCATACGCGCACCGCCACCTACCTTCATCATTCACAACGTCGCCTACAGCCAGCCGCCCACAACAGCACGTCACCAGATCAATCGTCGACCACCCCACGACTATCTGGACCACCACGAACCCCCATTATCAAGATCGCAAGCACATAGAGTCAGTCGCCGCTGTTTATTTATAAACCCTAATCATTTTTTCGATGATGTGACCATCACACGACCCTAAGAACACCACCGATGCACTCCGTGAGGCACTCTCCATGCAACGGTATCCTACGCTCGATGATCCATCACAGTTGATCAAACCCCAATGAACAATCAAGATTTAACCGCTAATTGCTGGCCAAATGGTGAACCAAATTGAAAAAAAAATCACTGCAGGAGATTGCGTTCGTCGAGAGCTTCGAATCGGTATATAATATGATAGAATTTCGAGAAGTTTGATTTTGAAATTGAATTTTGGGTTTGAAATCTAAATTGGTTTCTACCATTGAGAAGAGAGAAGCAGACAGATTGAATTGTACATACTGAGATAAGAAATAAAATGGCTATTAGGGTTTAGAAAGAACTATTTATATGATAAGAATAAATAACACCCGAATTGATTTGAATTGACAATAACGACCTGAAAAGTCCGTTCTACTTCCGAAACTTAAATGGGTCATTCCATATATCAAAATAGATGTTTTCGATATTTTTAAACTCAATGGAACAGTTTTTAAGTCCTAATTCCATCTATGAAGAAGTTGGCTTTTAAAATCAGCTTAATTCAAATTGATTCCAACTGAATTGATTTCTATGCATTTCAATCTCATACGATCAAACGACAAGTCCGGTCGCTATGAAACTTGAAATCCTGCAATTATTTACCGTTATGGATCCGATAAAATTGGTTTCATCAAAATCTGAGATAGTGGTCAAAATGGCTATTTTCATGTTAAATAAATAAATTACTATTAAATTAATTAAATCATCTTTTAAATTTTATAGTTAAAAGTCAACAATTTTTTTATTGTTTTGACAACATATGAACTTATATTCCTTTAAAAACAAATTTTCCAGGTCAATTTAAATTATTAATATTGGTCTAGTTATAACGTTTTAGTTTCAGTTGCAATATATTCATTAATTATAATTTAAAACCTAATAAACTGATTACATTTGATTTCAATCTTTTTATTCAATCAACAATTATCTAATGGATATAACTAACATTGCTTTCTGTTTGATTACATCAATAGTCTACAGTTATCACTTTAATTCATATTAATGCAATATTTAATTAAATTTATTGTAATTAATTCCCGGTTAAGTTTCAACAGCTTATATAATGCAATTAAACAATTGTTACCGCCTACAATTTCAAACACAATTCTATTTCCATTGTTAACAAACAAAACAAATAAATTCACATATTGATAAACTTTCTACATTAACCAATTTCAATTAATTATGTAAACTTCACCATTTATATACAACATTTGATTTATTTACTCATTTACAATTTATAACCAAATTTCATATTCATAATCAATTAAATTAATTGCAATTGCATTAAAGTAGTCATCAACTACCTTATACTAACACTATTATCTTTCATTCTCGAGATTTTTTTCGTTCTTAAGTCTTAAATTTTTTAATTTTTCTCAACAATAAATACAAAATCTTATTTAATAAATAAATTTAATTATCAAAAATTACATGTTGTTACACATGTAATGAAAAGATAAAATTGCTCATAAACTGTCGAGCACAAATCAACAATCAACAAATGAAAGTCAATGCCCATAAACTGGCCTAGCATGACTAAACAAATTAATGAGGGTAACGAATAACCACCATTTATCTCTGCATTAATTGAAATATACTTTAACAATTTACACTTATATAAGTTACCTTATATAAATCCTTTAATTTTCGCAGTTATAATTACTATTAAGTTATACTTTTATAACAATTACAAATATGCCCTCATATTTATAATACACTCAACTCATTCTAGGGTGTCTCTTACCCAATCTCTAATGAGTCACAACCATTAAAACCAAGGTTCTCACTTAAACTTAAGCTCTAATACCAGCTGTAATTACCTGCTCTCATGACCTCTAAATGTCGACACTAATACATCTATGGTATTCATGTATCGAGTACTCAAGTGCCGAAAAGGAAAAAAAGTAAGGTGAAATAAAAATGAAAAGGAAGAAGAGAACACAGCATCAGAATCTCACTAGTGGAACGATAAGATATAATATCAAATGAATCGTATAAAGGGTTACTCTTTACAGAAATCTCGGAGTTACAAAACCTAAGTACTATCATCAGCTGGATGATTATAATAACCTATCCTCACAAATGCCGATATATACAATAGTAACACAAAGAAAATATACTCCAGCTCGTCTTCTTGAGCTCAAATGATCATTAACAAAAAAATCTATCTTTATCAAAATATTCAAAAAAGAAAGTGGGGAATTTATTGAAAATGAAAACCAAGCATCAGATATAAGTATGGTATTAGAAACTAAAGTAATATGTAGCTAGCATATAACATTACTTTTGAGACCGCATGGAATGCCATAACAATCATCCCCTTAAAAACCACCATCTAATAAGTTTATAAAGTGGTATAATAGATAATGTGTAGGGTGTAGGATATGAATATTATAAGATAGCTGGAGTGGTTCCATTGATTACATTCAACAACATATTTGAAGCACAATCAAATCCGATACGGAATGTTCGCATATTGAATTTTCCGTGGAGATCTCTCTCATGGAGCCATATCTAATCTTCTATGAAAAGGTCAGAAAGTACCTTCTGAGCACTGCATATCTTAAGATGAAATATGCCATTAAGGTAAACACATGTGACCTAATGTCCAAACATAAATATATACAACATGAACCAAATATCACCAATCCCACTGGCTAAGAATCGACAAGTATCTCTAGATATGGAGTTGATAACAACCTGAATGGTCAACTAAATCCTAAGTTGTGAGGCCTACTCTGTTTTAGCCATTTTCGATGTCAAGGTTACGTTCTGCTTCTTTAATATGAGTCTTCATGATTCGAACAAAGCATGAACCCCAAATTGGACCACCACATCTCAAACAGATCTCAAAACCACACATGGATTCCAACGTCTCGAACATATCCACTTCCAAGAGATAGAACATGCATCTTGGTCTTGAAGTGAATTTTGGTAAGTAAACACTTATCGATCCTGATTTATTCAAGACTGAATTGACAAAAAATTTCGTGCATTGATAATAAGAGTGATCGCGTATGGAAACCAAGTCTCGTATACTTATCATATTTTTGATATTTTCATCTCACACCATCCCTCGATCAAGAGTGAAGCCAGTAGGTTAGAGATCAATTTCTCATATCCCTACACGAACATCAACCTTAATTCCCATAGATAAACGAGCCTACTTCATCAGCTTTTAGTTCTAAGTATACGACTAGGTAGTTTCCATAAATGAGTATACATACAAAGCACGATCAAATCAGACAAAGCATGATCAAGTCACATAAGCGAATTCAAAACCTTTTTATTTAATTAATACTTTTATCAACTAAAACCTCTTTTATTAGTAAAACTTCTTTTATCTAATAAAACATCGTTTATTCATTTCTACTAATCATTTGTGCTCCTTCAATACTTCAAAAACCATTCATATACTTATCTCAAATGGTATATGTATAATCATAAATCATTAAAAGATTTCTTACTTTGAACCTTTGTTTTTTTCTATCTTCTTCCAGAGGATCCCTTAATTATAATTTCCTTCAAAATATCTATTTTAAGGATCTAAATACTTTCACAAATCTATTTAAAAGGTTTAAGAGTAATGTTACTTAAACATTATCACTACAAACTCAAACCCTTTCATTGATGCTCACCTTTGAAAAAGATCTATTTACATTCATAAATATAATGAAAAAGGGTTAAAGATGAATTTTATTAACACATTGTCATAACAAACCAAAAACTATTTCATACATATGTCATCTTTAAAAACATTCTGATTAAATACCTATGATAATATCTAGTTAAGTTCGGTAGTCGACTAATCATTATCTAGTCAAAGCAATTGCGTATACAAATTAATGTTCATATACTTAACTCGTTTCCGATATTTCAACTTAACTATTCCTTATCCAAGAGTGAAGCTAGGTAAGTTAAAGAATTGGTTCCGTCAAAGCCTTACCTAGATACTTTATTCTTGAATCTCACAAATAGACAAGCATACTCATCGGCTTTTAGTGTTAAGTATAGTATTACTAATTTCCATAAATAAGTAACAAACAACATGATTAACCTATTTCTGACATTCTCAACTTAACTATTCCCCATTCAACTGGGAATCCTGGTAGGATAGAGCTCTATTACTCCATCCCTACTCGGTACAAATCTTGAGTCCCAAAAACAGATAAATCTACATCGTCTGCTTTTAGCTTAAGAAAAGTTAATTACCTTTTCAAACAAGTAAGTAAACAATGAGATTAACATGTTTCCAACATTCCAACTTAACCATTCCTCATTCAAGAGGGAAGCCTGATAGGTTAGAGCTGTATTGCTTCGTCCCTACTCAACATCAATCTTAACTCTCAGAAATAGAGAAGTCTACCTTGTTGGCTTTAAATGTTAAGCCTGCTAAATATTTGTACTTATGTTTTAAATATCTATTTAAAATATAACTTGAAAATAACTAATTTATAATTTGATCAAAACCATGTTTTATATTATAAATCCTCTTTACTTTGAAAATACATATATAATTATTAAAAATATATTTAAACTTCAAACAAACTTTAAGATACTTTAAAATGTGTTTTCAAACATATCTAACAAGATTATAGAAAAATACCAAATTTAAATATCATTCTTTGAACACTTAATATTATAAGCAACTTACTGCAGCATTTATAAATTCTGCTAAATGTCCCGATTAAAACAACATTGAAAAATACGATCTTTGTGACTAGTTTTAACCACTTAAAAAATGATTTAAGATTAGAATTTTTATAATAAGTACTACCACTAAGGTACTTAAAAACCACGAAAAGAAGCCCCTAATAATATATTTCCAATCATTTATAAAAATTCTCAAAAACAAGGGATGCGGAAGTGCGTTTATAATGACTATTATCGCTTCAAACACATTCAAACTTACTTCAATTTAACACACAAGTTAAATAACCATTTAAACATCAAATTAGGGCCATGTAACATGTTTAAGAGGGTAACATAAGCAATGTTATACTATATAAAGTTATCATTTTCTTTCGAAAGAAAAAGAGGTTCAAAGTATATAACTTTAATTACTTAATGTCACTTTAACCGTTATACTTTGCACACAACATATATATATATATATATACACACAATATATAATTTTAAGATAGTGAGATAACTCAGTTAGCTCCATGCCAAACCTAAGCACAAAGCCACATGAACAAAGAACCACCTCCCACCATCACTAAAAGCCTAATGATCTAACCTTTAGCACTTCCAAACTAAGGCAACATCTCTCTTCCTCCTCCCATGCTCATGGCCTCCTCCAAGACCACCCTTCCTCTTACCTTCTCCTATTCCTACTTGCTAATCATACCTCCCATGATGTTTTAGGCCTATGGATAGAGTTTAAAAGAGATTGGAGATGATTTAGTTAAGTTGTGAAAAAGTTTAAGTATAATTAGTGGATTAGAGCATAAGCACTTCCACCATCTTTAATTCTCATACTTCATTTCAAGCTCTGTGAATTAGTGATTATTTAACAAGGGTGTGCCCCTCGTTATATAGGCTTCAAATAGTGTGGCACAACCTTGTTCACATCCACCTTTTTATGATATGTAAGGATCACATCCCATTACTACTTCCTTTTCATTTCTTAAGAGTTAAGACTTTCCTTTTAAGCTTATTTCATAATATCATAAATGACACCACCCAAAAATTTTGTTTACAGAAATGATAACAAAAAATTCAATTAATTAATTTCCTAAGAAAATGAGTGAATGTAAAAAAAATCTAAACAACTTCTGACGATTAAAAAGCTGTTTATTGATAAAATGATTTTCGATCACATTATCGTTATTTTTTCAAAGTATTTATTTTTGTAAACATTTTAAAAAAATAAGTTTATCATAACTATTATGATTTAAAAAGGGTTAAAAAGCTTATTAAATCATTTTAATAACATTTAATACAAGATTCAAATATTTAAATAATTCATATATTTAAACACAAAGTGTCCGAAATTTCAGGTCATTACATATATCGAGTGATATCGACTTATGAAATAATGTATTTTTTATAAAATACCCACGATACATCAAAATTATGGTATGCATACTATTTGTATGTATTTATTCAGTAAGTCAAATTATGGATTCTTAACGTTCCACCTATAATTTATGCATTCATATTATATAAGTTTTATTATCATTTAACTTTTATATTTCATATTACTTATATAACAATCTTATGTATAGTATTATATTAACTAAATATTCCCTAAATAACTTTAGTTAATTAACATTTTAATTAATTTTATATTATCTTGATAAATTTATATTAAATATTTATTATAGACTAAAACCATCATAGTATAACACGTATATTATATTTACGTGTATATCATTTAATTAATCAACATTTAATTAATAAATTTACTTAAACAATTGTAATTACGTTATATTAATTTCAAAAGTTCATTTTATATACTTATTTTTATCCCGCCTTTTGGCAAAGCCGTGATATCGTCGATTTGACTAGGAACATATGGTATACAGCCTTGGGAATCAATTACATATAGTACTATAGATGATGGTCGGGCAGGTTTGAACCAAGACCCAATTGAAGTGTAGTTAGCACGAAGTAACTAGCATGGCCCTGTTAAGTTATATTTCAAATTTGGAATTGATTGGAGTTCGTACGCTTAAGTTATGGATAAAGCAAGGATTTGTATGGATCACCAAGAACGATCCACAGAACATTTCAAGTCACCGGAGAACGTTTAATATCTCGAGATCCATGAAGCTAATTTGTGTTAGTTTTTCAAAGTATCAATAAAATGGAAAAGGAAGCATGCAAAAACAATTGCGCATCCCAAATTGAAAGATGGATGATGGTAGATCGATTTGAGCCGATCATTTTGTATGATCTATCGAAATGATCAGTATACTTCAGTGCACATTCTAGCTTCAACCAAAATCGACCCATATTTCACAATCTACAACTCAGAATGATCCCATACTTTAGGAGAAACATCTTCTCTTATAAAGGAATAACAATGCCGATCGTTCCTAATCATTAAGATAGCAGTGCCGATTGATATGATGGGCTCCTCTGGGCATAGAGAGCCCTTTTGCAAAGTTTCATCCCGATCCATGCATATCTTCTCTTATAAAGGCATAGCTTCAGAAAACAGATCCAGCTTCTCTACCGAGGCTCAGCCATTTTTATTCTTCACCTTTATACTAATGGATCCCAGCTGATACAAACATTCTTGTAATCATAATCAAGTGGAAGATCAATAAAAATATAAAGTGGATGTAGGCCAAGATTGCCGAACCACTATAAAAATCTGTGTGTTCATTTATGATTCCTATTATGTTTTTAATTTCATTCTTCATTTAATCTTGACTTGAATCTATTGGGTGTTGATGCGTATTTTTGGCATCGACATTTAGTGCTTTCACTGAGAAATGAATTCTCAGCTCGATTGGATCTCATCTTCTAGGGTGAATTTTCATGTTCGTGAGATAGATCCAGCTTTTGATCGATAAGTTTCCTATTCTACTTAGATTTGAAAGAGATCTAGATAGAAACTATTTTCCACGGTCAGAAAAGCCAGGTCTACTTCCCCTGTAGAGGAAGGAAGTAATGATATCAGTGACCAATTAGTCAGATGTTTGACGAAAGTGCATATATTTTTAAGTTTTGAAGGATAAGTGAATGATCCCCCATCAGCCACACCCCAAACATGCTCAATGAACGATCGTTCCCTACAAATCCCAATGCTAAATCATTTTGTATGGTCGCTCTATATGATGGTTCTCATTGGTCGTTCCACCAACGTAAGTTTGACCGATTGCTTCTTCCATACGATCTTCTCCACACATATCATTTCTTACGATCGTTTTTTGTATGATCGTTCCAGTTGACCCCTTCACATATCTGTCTAGTTGATTTCTTTACTGATTATTTTAGTGGCCAACTTAACTGATCGTTCTAGTTCCATCTTAACAACCTATCGTTCTAGATTAGCTTCTTAACCGATCATTTCGAGATCACTGAACCGATTGTTTTTCTGTTAGCATATACATCAACAAATGTTTGACCATCTCTTTTGCTTCTTCCTTCAATCTAGCAATGATTGAAATTTAAGTTCTTCGAAGCTAGTATCATATGTTACTATGGATAAGTATGGATAAATGACATATAAAAGTCATTGAACCTTGGTGTTGGCGAGTTTTGACAAGTACAAAACCAGGCAAGATTTTAGAACCCTGCTTTGGCCCAAAGACAAACTCAAATAAGACCAAGGTTTTCCTCAAGCAAGTGCCAAGGTGAATCCAAGCATTGTTTACCACTGTCCTTCTAATTTAGTGACTCCAAACAAGCCAATGATTGACCCCAAGCAATAGAAAATTTTCTCGGGTTTGACCCCAATTAACTTACTACTAATCCATCAACACCAACCCATCTTGCTTCGCTCATATATCCTGCATACATGCATTCTTCACAAGCATAAAAAGTAGCTGTAACTTAAAAACATATCGGATTGACGATGACAAAAACACACGACTCCTATCAATATAGAGCTTTGACAATTAACTGTACCACCTGCGGTCGACTCGCAGTTGAGAAGGATTTGGACAGAGTGGAATAGCGAGCATACGACATCGCTTCACTTATTAATGAGATTATTTCGATAGTTTTTGAATTATTCCTATTTTAATTTCAATTGTGTTTTGAACTACGACTAACTTGAACTAAACTACTTCCAAGGCAATGCAGGTGACCAAGTATTAGAGTTGGCTGCTAGCCAATCTCCGCAGACCGTGATCGGACCTGTGGGGTTTCATCGAGACGAGCATGATTCGACTGCTCACAACAACTATACGCCCCTTACTTGGGACCAAGGACTCGAGATGGAAAAGCCTGACATGGTAAGAATCTGGGCATGACTGACCATCCATTCATCAACCTCCATATTTGACTTGGAGACCTAAGAAAGACTTGTGGCAAATGTGGCCCAATCATCCACTCCCAGATCATAAAATGAAGCTTTATGAAATATATATGCCTTTCCCGAAGCTCAGTGAGGCTGTGATCCAACTAGAGTGGACGTGATTCGACCACCCACATATTAACACGTGCCCTAAATACAAGAGGCGGTACGAGAGCCCGACTTGAAGTAGCCATGACTAACTGCCTACTCATCAACCACCGCTATCAACACATGGACATGCCTATAGCCTGAGGTGGATGCGACTCAACTATCCACCCAATAACCCTCTACATCCATTTGCTAGGAAGATACGAAGCAAATGGTACAAGACCTGATTATCCAAACCCAGCATGGATGAGATCTAACGATCCATCACTTATTTCCTTCCTCAACTTGATTGGAGGAGCTACAATCACCAAGTGGACGTGAACCGACCATCCATTTGTCCAGTTTCATCCCGAATGCTAGGTGCAAAATTCCAATCTATGGGTAAACGTGGTTTGACCGTTCATTCAAAAAATCTTACCTCAACTTTACAACTGAAGTATAAATGAAAAATAGGTGTGACTGACCACCCATTGACTAACTCTGGTCCCAAGAGTGCTGACTGGAATATAAACACCTGAAAGATGGATGTGATACGACCATCCACTAACCAACTCTGGTCCCTAAAGTGCGGACTGGAGTATAAACATCAAATGGGTGTGACTAACAACCCACCGACCAACATTGGTCCCCAGAGTGCGGACTAGAGTATAGACATCAAACGGGTTTGACCGACCACCCACCGACCAACTCTAGTCCCAAAGCATGGATTGGAGTATAAACATCCAATGGGTGTCACTAACCATCCATCGACAAAGTTTGGTCCCTAAAGCGCGGACTGGAGTATAAACAACAAACGGGTATGACTGACCACCCATCGACCAACTCTGGTCCCCAGAGCGCAAACTAGATTATAAACATCAAACGGGTATGACTGACCACCCACCGACCGAGGTCCCTAGAGTGGGGATTAGAGTATAAACATCAAACATGTGTGACTAACCACCCACTAACTGGCTCTGGCCACCAGAGGGCAGACTGGAGTATAACATCAAATGGGTGTAGCTGACCACCCACCGACCAATTTTGGTCCCCAGAACATGGACTGGAGTATAAACATCAAATGGGTGTGACTGACCACCCGTCGACCAACTTTGGTCCCTAGAGCGCGGATTGGAGTATAAACATGAAACGGGCGTGACTAACCACTCAACAACCAACTCTGGTCCCCGTAGCGGTGTTGGTTTTCGATTGAAAGAGGGGAGTTTGATTCGAATAGGCTTCGGCCATTTTTCGTTTTCCTTTGATTTTTTTTTCGTTTGTGAAGGAAGATACGTGCTTTAAACGAGAAGATGAGATAGCTAGGTCGACGCAATTCAGGTGCTAGGGTGGCTCGAGTACAATTATAGGGTGGCTAGTTTGACCTTTCAATTTTTTTTTGATATTATTAAATTTCCAAAATATCTCGTTTACTCGAAATCTCGAACTCCGAATCAGACATGCCGCCAGGCGTTTATAAGGTTTTACCCATATTCCGAACACAATGGAACGTGTTTTGGAGCCTAATTCAGTCATATGTGGAAGATAGCTTTTTGAATCGAGTTTAAATATTAAATTATTGATTTTAATTTCAACACGTTTCTCACCCATACGGACAAACGGTAACTCCAAACGCTACGAAAATTGAAATCCGATAATAACTAACTATTACGGATCCAATGGAACTAGTTTCGTTAAAATCCGAGAACGTGCCTCGGAAGGCTATTTTTAAATATCAATTTAAACGATAAAATTTCAAAACTGAACAAATCACTGTTAGATTCAATTTTAAAACTTCTATTATCCTCAGAACTATCAATATAAATTTTACAAGCCTTCAAATTATTTTTAACAGGCTTAAAACTCCAGATTCAATATTTTACCCAACTTCAAATTATTTAATTTAATAATTAAATTACCCAATAAATGGTGATATTTGAATTCAAGATAAAAATTAACTTTTCAATATTTAAAATCACTTAAATATTCCGATTTCAAACATTCAAAAGTTTCGGGTCGTCACTGTTACATAAAATCATTTCTTAACCTTTAATCTTATGTTCATTATAATATCAACTTTTGTTCGATCACAACAATAAATAACCAATGATAATAATCAAATATTATCATTCTCCAACAAACAAGCACACCATACATATCATAATAGTTTTTTGAAATTTTTTCCCTTTATATATATACAATATAGTTAAGGTAAAATTATTTCATTTGCCCAATTTCAAATTAATACCATGTTGAGTTGCTCTGTTCAAGTGTTTAGAGATCCATATCAATAAGGTTAATTACTTGTATTGACTAAAATCCATAAACCATTCAATAGATCAACCAACACAATATAAAACAATTTTTATATCACTAACAAATATGTGCTCATATATATTATAACGACCCAGTAATTTTTATGGTTTTATAACGTAATTAACTAAAATTTTGCATGAAATTTAACTATAAAATTTAGAAATGAAAAATTGATTTTTGGAATGCGTCTATTTAAAAATAGAAAATGGCAGATTTTCATTGGAAAATATGAAAGTAAGTTCTGTTATGTAATTTCCAATTTAAAAATCAGTCAATTTAATGATAAAAAATATTTTCAAAATCTGAATATTTTTGTGTAATAAAAATCTAAATAATTTTCCGAATGAGACGTCGTATTTCGTTTTGCCAAATTTGGACTGCTATAGCCTCGTTTATCTTATTTTTGTCGAATTTGCAGCACTTTGGCAACGAATATCGACTTTTGATAGGATGATTGTGTCTCGTTGTGCCGATCTTCGCATTATATTCATTTTCACATTTCGAAGTCCAGTATGCAGCGAAATTAGTGAAAACGGTTAAGTATCGGTACCCGTTTCGTGCCTTTTGGTTTCTCTATCCACTCAATTCTCCACCGTGTATAGACCAATAGCCACTAACTTTTTATATTCCCAGAGTTCAACCTTTGCCTTTTTCTATTCCTATGGTTTCATTTTGTTGCTGTTGCCCTTTCATTTCATTCTCAGTTTCCTTTGAAAGAAAAATATATATTATAATACTCGTATATTTCTCCTTCTTCTTTGAGATCTGCTCATCCCTTCTCTTCGTCTATTCTCAAATATATATATATATATATATATATATATTCTATGTTATATATATTATTTACTAATAAAATGCCCATCTCCTTTATTTACAGAATGCATTATATATATATATATATGCTTTTGAGAAACTGCCACCGTTCTTTGAACATCCTTTTCTTCCTCCATTTTTCTTTTCAACGACAGCTAGCCCCCTCGGCCTCCCCTCACTCCTCCTATGACGCACACATCCATCTCGTCCTCTCCTGCATATCTCACACCTATCTTCCCTCCTTTCATTTCCACCATCAATGCCTCCTTCACTCCACCGCCTCATCCTCTCAACAGACCCCACCTCCTCGCTCTCACTTCCTCACCTCTCCATGCAACCCACAGCCCGCTTCTCCACTCTAGACACCCGACAGTCGCCTCAGCCATACAACTCGCCACCTACAACCACCAAGCATAGCTGCGTCGTTCCCCATCACACCACCTTTCACGTGCCTCCCAGATCCGCACTACATCACCCACCCATAGCCCACACACGCCCTCCATCAGTCAACCACCACGCAGCTGCCTTGCTTGTGAAGCCTCTCCGCCAGAACCCGCTCCATCTTCGATCACAGCCTTGACAATTGCCGAGCCTTCCAGAGCAGAAAACCAGTAGCAGCCTCCTTCTCTCTCTAATATATTTATAGATTTTGTTTTATAATGAAATATATGCATTATAATTATATATAAAATTCGTGAAGAAGAGTGAGATACTAATTTCGGTTGTAAACATAAAGGTGTAGAGATTTAACCGTGTTCAAATTTAGATGACGGAGGGTAGGATAGGAATTTTAAACATATTTTATTCTGTTTAAAGCAACAAGCAACCACGAGTGCACTGAAATAACAGTGTCGCCTTTGGTCACTTTCAACTAGAACGTGGAATTCCATTTTGCAGGATCTAACAAAGAACAAACTCATTTCATTCTGATTAAACATAGAGAAATATATATCGATAATTATAAATATAATACAACATTTTGATTTTAATATGTATGTTTTAATAAATGTTAATTTTTAAAATACCATATGGATATTTTGATTTTATTTTATGTGTTTGATTTTCAAATACAATGTAGGTGTTTCATTTTATCCGTTTCGATTTTCAAAGATAATGTAAAGGTTTATCTTATTTTAATATGGGTTTAAATTAAATATAGTTTTTTATATAGATTTTGATTTTCATATATATGCGTTTTTAAATTTAATATTGATTTTCAAATATATATTATAAAGATTTTGTTTTGAAGTACGTGTTTTATTTTAGATTTTTAAAATATATACCTATATATATTTGCCTCATCGGATCCATTGAGTTCAAGATCGAGCCAGCTTCGCTTCGCTTTGCTTTGGGGTTGTTGTAGAGTTCATGATTCAAAATTTATTGCTTATTGTGCTGTCTTATTTCTCTAGCCTCGAAAGGTGAGCAATCATTCAAGGTTAACATTCTTATATTTAGTAAATTTAGTTCACCTAAAATGTTGATTGAAATATGTTGTTAGATTAGAACTGTTAGTTAGTTAAATTGTTGAATATGATATGTTATCATTTAAAATTGTTAACCTGTTTTAATTGACATATGACACCATAACCTGTTGTATATATTATATTTAAATTTATCATTGATGATATATGCCTTTTTTGATATTACCATATTTGTTCTCACTCTGCAAGTTCCGTGCTAGTTTAGAAACTCCCTATGGGTTGAAATGATACATACCCGAACGATTTTATAGATTAAGGGAAAATCGTTATGGGCTGAAATGATAAACCCAAGCAATTTTCATTGATTTTGAAATTTTGAAATTGCGGGTTGAAATGATATATATCCGTGGATTGAAATGATATATATTCGTATCACTTGACCACGGGATAGAAAATTATATACGGATACCGTCAGTCTATATTTTGAAAATGATTTCCAAAGTTTGAAAGGAAATATATGGGTTTTAATTAATATTGATTTTAAAAATATAATATATAAATTCTATTTTTATATATGTATAAAATTTAGATTTTTAAAATAACATGTTTTGGAAATTTTAATGTATAAGTTAGTTTTGAAAATTTAAATTTTGAGACTTTACTTAAAATTTTATCATTTTAAAAGTATATAAAATAAGATTTAATACAAAATACATTTAATAATAAGATTTAATTTAATAAAATTTAATTGGTTTATAATATATTTAAGCATTTATTTAAATTTATATTAATATTTTAGATGTTTTATAATTTTGATAATAAAGGTTGAGAAAATAAATTAATGTTGACTTGGAATTTAAATTGGTTAATAATATAAATTAAATAAGAATTGATTTGAACTTATTGATTTTGAGATTTTGAAAGAAATGATTGATAACTTGATTTGATAAAAAGTTATTTAATGATTATTCTCAATTTTAAATAAAATTGAGACTGAATATTTAATATTGATCTAAATTTATAAATTAAGGTTTTATTTAATTATTATTATTAAAATGATTGAATGAATATTTTCTAATTTGAATAAAATTAAAGTTAAATGTTGAAATCTAAATGAAACTTATATTGAAATGTTTGAATATTTAAATTTTGAATCTTATTGAAATTGAAGAGAAAGTTCAAACCCGGATTTGAAATCGATAAAAATTAAAATGGTTTATTGAGAATTTGAATTGAATCTTTGACCTTTAAATTAAAATGGTAAAACTGGAATTGATTTAGATTGAATTTTGGAATTTAAGTTGATTTGAATCGATTTGCAAAATTTGAGAAAACTAATTTTTATTTTATATAATGTATTTTTAATATATATATATAAACTATTTTTAATTTATAACTGTTTGAACATATATACTATTTTCAATATCTAAATTGTTTAAGTTGGAACCATTATGATTATAGAAGTGTTGTGATTTCGAAAGTGCTATAATTTTAAAAGTGTTACGATTCTGGATGTAAATATTATTTAAAGTGAATAATGATAACGAATTTATATGGTTTTGAAATGAATATGTTGATATAAAGTATGAACTATTTGAAATGAAATGACCAGGGTGTGAAATAAGCAGTTGGTTGTTAAAGAGACCGAGATCAGATATTGTCATACTCTTTACCAATATCGAAAATCACTTTGACAACTGTTTACGTGGTGAAGATTTCAAAACGAAGTAGGATGGTTTGGTGACGATTCTATATGAGGTATTTACGTAGCCCTGACTTCTAACGAGTCAGCGCTATGTGGCTGAAATAGGAGCGACGCCGGACGAAGTGAGGTCATTCCTCCGATTGGGCACATTTCTTCGATACCATTCTATTACTTTGTGATTTGATTGGGTGCACCTTTGATTTGGGAGTGTCTCGAGGTGGGCAGTAGTAGATGCCATGCATTACCACCAGTCCAGATCCGCAAACGGTATATCTAACCTGGCATTGCCTCGCGTGCCTTGTCATATGCCTTATCGCGCCTTCTACGAGTTTGGTTTGTGTTATACCTATGGAGTGCTCCCTGATGGCCCATCCATGGGTGGAGTTTACAGTATTTGTATAGAATACGACATTATATAAAATTGTGTTGAGGGGGGTATGGGTAATGCCTTAACGCTATTTTAATAGTTTACTTTACTATTGGCATTATTATAATGGCATATATTACTACATAGTAGATAGTTCCACGGATCCATAGAGGATGGGTATCCCAAACAACCTTTAATTTACTTGTATTTCAGTTGACATTTCACTTGAGTTGAATTTACTATATAAGAATGTTAATTCTGACTCGAGTGTTTTTTGTTTTGCTTTATGCTTAGGGCAGACTGAGTGACATAGCATTTGAGATTCACCTATGGAGTTTGGAGCTTCACCTGAAGATCGGTTTTGTCTATTCAGCTCTTCTTTACTTCAGTTTATTCCAGTTGTTTTGTTCAGTCATATCAGTTATCTTTGCATTTGAGACTATTTTGTATTTGAGATTTCTGTTATATTTGTTTCATACTCTATTGTTTATATAGTAGCTTGATGAACTACTATTTATCTATTCCACTTCTTATTGTTATATTACTTGGTGTCTGTGATTTTGTGATTTATTTATTTACTGTATATGCTGAGTTTGCCAAATATAAATTAATAATATGTTGTTTTGAGCAAATTCAAGTGTGACATGTGCGGATGTGAATGGTTTGAAATACCAGGTCGTTACATATATATGCAATCAAACTCATTCTAGAGCGCTACTGACCTATCTCTAATGGGTTACCTGACAAAAGCCAAGGTTTTCACTTAACATTCAGCTCTGATACCAAATCCAACGACCAAGGTTTTCGACCCTCGAAAATCGACACTAATACGTCCATTGTTTACATGCCAAGAAATCGAATGCCGGAAACCCGATTGTAAGAGGATATAAGAAAGAAAGATAAGAAGAAAACTAAAACAATGACATAGAATCTCACAATCGCAGCGGAATAATATATAATAGATAATAATATATCTTTATACAACAGAACTATAACTGTTATTATATATACCATCATAACAGTACGACAATCAAAAAAATCAATTTCGGACAATTATAATAAATTATCCTCACAAGTGCTGAATAGAGCCTATACACAGTGGAATATAATCAAGTATGGAAATATATCTCCGTCATCCAGCTCATCTCCTGAGCTCCATAGCATCCTAACCTGAACCTATAATACTCGGTCTGACCCGAGCGTTATAATATAATAACACCAGAGTCAGTCTGTAAAACCAATGTGAGAAAACACACTCCATTTGAATTATTACATTTATCAAAATCCTTTGAAAAACAAAGGTATCTCGTAAGACCATGCCACGCATAAACACAATGGGTTTTCACCTTGCGATAACCAAAACCATTTATATAAAAATCCTATGATATTATAATAGTGTCCAAATACAAATACTTATTAAAATAGCTGAAATTGTTGCCTTAATTAAATTCCAGCATACTAGGCTCTACAATCAAAACCGTATAGCACGTATTAGAGAATGGATTCCATACTATGACCAGTTAAAGAACTACCTCCGATGAGTGCATCTCTAGATCAATGCACCCGGGTCTGATAAGAACATCTTGTGCCCTGCCACGTAGAACCTGCCTAGCACTTGACTACTAGTACCGAATATGTCATCATCCTGATCTTCCAACCTTTTTGAGATCTCATGCACAACCAATCCATAAATACATAGATGTAGGGTATCTATAAAGGTAATGATATACCCCAATGGGAGCAACCCATTAGCCTTGCTACACGCCCTGTTTTAGTCATTTCCCGGTTAATGAGGCATGAGGCTACGATTTACCTTTCAAGAAATTCAAACTTAGAATTCCCATTGCCCTCCAATGATAATATCCTGATAGCATTCATCCATACAAGTTGTTCTGGGTCTGAACAAATCGAATCTCCAAAATCACCATCTTCATTATCTTCATGGTATCACAATTCGTAATGCACAAATCGGATCGAAGTGGTTTTCGGATAATTAAATCGATCCCAGTCTCTTCGAAACGATCAACGATTTTGGCCAAATTTGATAGTTGGTTATTTAAATATCAAATTACACACAAGCAGTCACCAGGCCCATATTATAAATCTTCCAAAATATTCATTTCAAAACATCTTTACAAAGATATATATCCAAATCCCTTCCAATATTTCAATATTCGAAAACAAATTTAAATTCTTATATCCATAATAGGATATTTCAACATATTTCACACTTAGAAATATTTACAAATTCAATTTATAACATTTAGAAAAAATATTTCAATACCATTCATTTCACACTTAAAATATTTCCAAAACCCTCATTTTCAATACTTAGCAAAATACTTATTAACATATTCTCCAAAATCATTTATATCAACTTAGGAAATGTTTTTTAATTTATCTCATAAATCTCCGGAATCATCAGTAAATTCCTTTTTACAATTTCCAAAAACTTTTATACTTATTTATAATCCCATTCAACAATTTATGACTTCTTTTATGAATTTCAATTCATTTTCGAAGTTCTCGTATCTAAACATTTTGAAAATTTCCTTAAGTCTCCAGAATTTCATTATATGATTCCTCTTATAAAATCACCTCCATTTAATAAAATCCCATTTAAAAATCTCAAGAACTGTACTGTTAATATACATACCACTATTAGAGTACAACAATTCAATACATCAATCTAGATAATTTAATAACTAGTCCTGATATACATAACTCACACAGAAAAAATAACCAAGTACGTGATATATGTCTAAACTCCTCCAGCTCGCCTCTTGAGCTCCATAGCATTTTAACCTGAATCTATAATACTCGGTCTGACCCAAGCATTATAATAAAATAACACCCGAGTCAGTCTGGAAAACCAGCGTGAGAAAAGCACACTCAATTTGAATCATTAACTTTTTCAAAATCCTTTAAAAAAAAAGGTATCTCATAAGACTGCGTCACAAATAAACACGACGGGTTTTTACCTTACGATAACCAAAATAAATTTTTTCAAAATCTTCTAATATTATAATAGTGTCTATAGAAAGTAAATAGAAAATAGCTGAAATGCTTGCATCTCACGTTTCAGCATAGTTGGGCACAATCAAAACCATATGGCGCTTACTAGAGACTGGATTCCATCGAATGACTGGGCTACTGGGGTACCTCCCACCATAGCACACCTCTAGAACAATGTACCGAGGACCACGTTGGGATCCCCTGCTACACAAGACCGGCCTACCCCTAGCCTGGACAGACCAAATATTTTATCACCTCGGGTGTTCCCACCCTTACCATCGAGCGCTCCTTCCATGCACAACCATATCCATAATAAATAAGTTTCCGAGGACATCAAGAAAGGTGATAACATACCCTAATTGGGATCGACCCACTTAGCCTTGTTCCATCTCCGTTATTTTAGTCATTCCCGATTGATGAGGCTCGAGGCTAAGCGTTACCTTTCAAGAAATTTTTTTAAATAGAATGCTCATCGTCCTCCATTGATGATATTCTGATAGCATTCGTCCATACAAGTTGTCCTAGGTATGGACAAACTGAATCACCATCTTCATCATCTTCATGGTATTCATTCATTACGTTCAAACTAGATCGAAGTGGTTTTCGGATAATTAAATATGATCCCGGTCTCTTCGAAACGATTAAAAAAATTGGCCGAAATTGATAGTCGTTTATTTAACTATCGATACACATCTATAAGCAATCATCAGGCCTTATTATAAATTTTCCTAAAATTTATTCCAAAACGTCTTTATAAGATATATATTTCCGATACTTCCACATTAAACAATTTTCAAATCCTTATATTTTCAACGAAACTTTTCTAACCCTTCCAATACTTAGAATATTTCCCCCACTTCATTTTATATTCAACACTTAGAAAGTATACCTTTTATTTCCTATTTCTTTTTCTCAAAACCATTTACAATTTTATTTGTAAATTCCTTGACTAGTTTATAACGAATAGTATAAACTCTAGAATTCTTTAATAAATTCCCTTCAATATTTCCAAAGTCAAATTTACATACTTATAATTCCAAATTCTCTTCTACTTATTTTATGAATTTATTTCATTTTTCGAAGCCTACTTTTATTTAACCACTTTGGAATTTTTCTAACTTTTTCCCAAATTTTGCTTTGATGATTCTCTTTAAGTCCCATTTACTAAACAACCCTTTCCTAACTCTCGAGAAGATTTATAAATACATTTAAACCATTCCAGATCTATATATATAAACACACATATGTAAATAAAATAAGTATTTAAAAGAAAAATGATAATTATTTATTTTTAAGACATATTCAAATAATTATTTAAGATATTTAATCACCTTTTTATAACATCACTTTTCAAAGCATGTTTAAAAATTTAGGATTTATTAAAATAAATATTAAGTATTAGGAAAAATTCAATTCTTAAAGCATTTCAATACTAACTAACTTAAATTACATAGTTTAATAATAAAATTTCCTTTTTAAATAAACTTAACTTGTGACGCCCCACCTCTATACTCACACTAGCCAAGGACACTATTGGGTAATGCCATCAACTAGCGCGAAGCATAAGACTGTAGAGAAGCGATCATCTATGTAATTGCTTTGTGCGAGTACCGATATGTCAGGCTGTATGACATGCATTTCATTTCAGGAGGAAATCTGACGTATCAAATATAAACTCAAAGCTACTACACAGTGGCTATGTGGTCTTTGGAAACAAATATAAAATAAGCATAAGACAAATCAGTCACAGATATTTATATCATTAAGGCTGAAATAGATATGAATATATCAAATAGAAGTGTACATCCAAGTAGTGGTCATACAAGAGTCACTATGTCACAAAAGGATAGATACATGTGCTAGACAAAAGAATTTGTATACATCAAGGAATCTCTATCCCGAATGTATAAAAACAAAGACTACTAAGCTAACGTAGTTAGCCAAAAGTCAGATGACAGTCTCTGATAAGAAGTCAAGTAGAAGCACCTGAAATAGCTCGGTCTAACCCAAGTATTATATAAGAAGAAAAATAACAAATGGATCTATCTAGCTATAAATATCACATAAGATGAGATAGGATAAGAGACATGACAAATATATATGATAACAACGAAAATCATACAATATCTTAAATTTTCTCATACACCAAAAAGAATGTCATATTCTTTATTTTTATTCACCAAACCACAGATATTGATAGAGGTTATCAATGCATATCATCAAAATTGGTGAAATACAAATTCTAGAAATCAATAATAGAAATCCAGAAAAAAAAACTAAGGGGGAAGCCTATTAAAAACGGGAGCATGAAAACTCACCAACACGTGTATCACAAGTGGGACGCTATCCCATAGGCCGCTAATCCATAGAGCCGGTGCAACGACGTAGTATAATGGTACGCCCGAGGAACCTGAAACTCAAATAAGACAAAACAACGATGTTGTACAACGGTACGCCCGATGAACCGAACTCCATAAAAAGACATTGGGTCGCTAGCCTATAAAAGTGAGACAAAACTCCAAAGAATGGGATAAAGTCCCCCATGCGGACTAAGAGACATTACATATCGCTAGTCTAAATCAGAAAATGATCATCATAGATCAATAAAAAGTGTAAATTACACTAAGCTAGTAAATAAATGAGTTTAGCTTTATGTCCCATAACCACTAGCTTTACTTAAATATTTACGAACAGATTGTAGATTTCCACTCGAAAATTTTCACAAGGTTTCAATCGAACAAGTCTAAGAATTAACCGACGAAGTAAACGCGAGCGTTTCATACCACTTGTTTTGCTAAGTCGTTTAATTGGATTTCTCGAACGAATGAGGCAAATGTATGTATATACTAATAGATTAGAAAATGGTTTTAAAAACGAGCTTTGTATTAAACGAAATGTTGAAATCATTTTTGTGAAAGAGTTTGAATATTTACTGCTAGTATAGAAACCTTTGAATTTTAAAGTAACAAATCACAGAAATGATTGCAAAAACAATCTATCACCAAAAATTCACATACGATAACGTGAATTAAATCCTTGAAAATCGATATCAAATCCATCAAATGGAAATACCAAAAATCCAGAAAAGAAGCCATCAAAGTCGATAATAAATGACAACAACTAATTGGATCCACCAAAAATCGATTAAAACGGAAATCCACTCATAATAGGCAAATTGGCTGAATTTAACAATGTCAGACGTCTGGTGGTTCTCCCAGACGTCTAAGCTAAAGGTCTGGAATTTTTCCGAATCACTCAGATGCCTGAGCCATAAGTCTAGAACATTTATTCCTTTGCCTCAGAATTTTGAGCATTTTACCAAACATATGAGCTGAAGCTCAGGGCAAAATTTGCCTAGATCATTAATGGACAAATCGGTTCAGAAGTGATCGGACGAGCAACATAGGCTAAGGATTTATGCCAAACGACAACCCAGCCCAATATGCTCTTCAATACACTCCAAACAACATGTCCAAACATCCTTAGTAGGATTTTCATAGATTTTAACTTCAAAATACAAAAAATTGAAAAATTCACCAAACCAATTCAATTCAAAAGCAAATGAACATGAAATAGATGTTAGGAATTCATACCTAACAATCATCAAAGGTATAGACATAGATGTGAGTTCAAGAACTTTCCTTTAAACTCAAAAACAAGGAAGAGAAGCTCTAAAATAAGGCAAGACCAATTCCTCTTCAACAACACCTCAAGAATCTTCAATCTATTATCAAATGCAAAGATTTCCTAAATTAGGCTATAGGAATTTCTAAAAATTGAAGAGATATTGAGATGGAGAAGATGAAGAGGAGGCTTACCTAAGCTTCTCTTTGATTTTGGAACCTGAATTAGAATTTCCTAAGAGAACTAGGGCCTAGGAATTTCTAATCTCCTCTCCTTTCCCCCATTTTTCCTAAGGCATGAGTGTTAGGAAATGAGGAGTAGAATGAATGAAGAGGAGTGGAATTAGGGTATTTGGTAGAGGATTTTGGGTTCTCTTATTGGGTTAGTGGGCTAGAATCAAACCCAAAGTCCAAATGAAAATAGAAAAATCCTAAGCAACTACAAACATATCGATGTTTATACTCAAATAAGTTGTAAACTCATTTTGAACTCAATGGAAGTGGTCTCGAGTCTCGATTCGACTGTTTACAAAAATTCACATTTTGAACTTTATATTCATTCAACGACACAATATTTAAATATGAAATCGTAAAATATGTGGGTTGTTACAGACTCCCCTCCTTAAAGAAATTGCATCCTCTCAATACTTTAAGAAGAAAATAAAGAGTAACAACCACTCTAAGGTATAACATCACAAAAGAAAATTTTGAACTGAGAAGTTCACCTTAAGGAGCACGAGAGAGTAAGTCTGGATGTGTTCGCAAGATGAATTCTCTAGATTCCCAAGAGTAATCCTAACGATTTAAGGACCATTGAACTTTCACAAGCGAAACATCTTTATTTCGAAGGCGTTTAACATCCGTAGCAATGATACGAATAGGATGTTGCTCATAAGTCAAATTAGGTGAAACTTCAATTTCTTCAATAACACCGGGCTCAAGAATAGAGTTGGAATCTCTAAGGCATTTCTGTAGTTGAGAAAGGTGAAATACGTCATGAATAGCGGAAAATTAAGCCGGGAACAAAAGGCGATAAGCCACGGAACACATGCATTCGGTGATGGAAAATGGGCCAATATATCGAGGTGCTAACCTTCCCGATCGACTGAAACGTACAGCACTCTTCATAGGTGAAACACGAATAAATATCAAATCCCCCACAGAAAATTCTAATTTCCTTCTTCGGTTATTGGCATAGGATTTTTATTTACTTTGAGCTTCTTTCATCCTATGACGAATAAGGTCATTCTTTTCTTCGGAATCACGAATAAAATCTGGACCTAAAACCAGCTTCTCACCGGCTTCAAGCCAACACGAAGGAGATCGACATGGCCTTCCGTAGAGTGCCTTGAAAGGTGCCATCCCAATACTAGATTGGAAGCTATTATTGTAAGAAAACTCAGCAAGAGAAATATGATCTTCCCAACTTCCACCGAAATCAAGAATACAAGCACGAAGAAGATCTTCAAGAGTTTGATTCACATGCTCGGTTTGTCCATCGGACTGAGGATGATAAGCGTTGTTAAAACTAAGCTATACTCCCAAAACTTTTTGAAGACCCTTCCAAAATCCACTAGTAAATAATGGATCACGTTCGCTAACAATAAAAGTAGGAACTCCATGCAATTTAACAATTTCTTTAACATAAAGTTTGACCAAAAGAGATATGGTCCGACTAGACCGAACAGGAATAAAATGGGCGGATTTAGTAAGTCTATCTACTATCATCCATAGACTGTCATGACCCGAACGAGAATGGCGAAGATCGTCAATAAAGTCCATGGAGACTTGATCCCACTTTCAAACAGGAACGTCCAAGGGTTACATTAACCCACCGAGCCTTTGATGCTCGGCCTTAACGAGTTGGCAAGTCATGCAATGCTTAATAAAGTTAGCAATATCAGATTTCATTCCATCCCAATAATAAAGTCACTTCATGTCCGCGTACATTTTACTACTACTGGGATGAATGGTAAATTTAGAATGATGAGATTTTTCTAAAATGCCATTATGAAGATCATTAATATTTGGCACAATAAGTCTACCAAATTTTCAAATGCCTCCGTGAGCATCAATATCAAAGTCTTCCATACCTTCAATATCAAATTTATCCCTACAACTTTGGCTAAGATAAGCCAACTTAAGATCATGCTTTTGAGCTTCAAGAATGCGGTAAAAGAGAAGGATGAGCCTCAAGGCTACATAAAATAAGATATGAATACGAATCATATTCATGATCTCGAATCTCACAAGTAGACAAAGTCTCGAGATCATTCCATTCGGATATCATCATGCAAACAATCGCTTGTTGCTTACCACTAAGGGCATCGGCAACCTGATCTTCCTTTTCGGGAGTATAAATAATATCAAGATCATAAGATGCAAGGAATTCGAGCCAACGTTATTGACAAAAATTAAGTTCTTTTTGAGAGAACAAATACTTCAAAGATTTATGATCGGTGTAGAGAACTAATTTCTCTCCCAAGAGATAATGACGTCCAATTCTAATGGCGAAAACAATGGCCGCGAGCTCTAAATCATAAGTGGCATATCTAGTCTCGACATGATTTAATTGCCTAGAAGAATAAGCGATAACACGTTCCCTTTGCATGACAACGGCTCCTAAACCAACACAACTAGCATCGGTATAAAATTTGAAGTCTTGGTTTCCTTCGGGGATCACAAGAATAGGAGCATCGGAAAGGAGTTCTTTTAGTTTTTGATAAGCGGCTTCACATTTGTCTGACCAAATGTATTCAACTACCTTCTTTATCAAACTAGTAAGAGGTACGAAAATTTTAGAAAAGTCTTTTATGAACCGACGATAATAGCCTGCCAATCCAAGAAAGCTACGAATTTCAGTCACACTCTCCGGTTTCTTCCAATTTTTAATCGCTTCAATCGTTGACGGATTCAGGGAAATTCTAGATTCAGAAATAATATGTCCCAAAAAAATCACACGAGATCGCCAAAAGTGGCATTTAGAAAATTTTGCTTTTAATTGATTGCTCCTAAGAGTTTCCAATACAATCCGAAGATATTTTCCATGCTCTTCCTCAGTTTTAGAATAAACAAGAATATCTTCTCTGAAGATGAGAATAAAAAGATCGAGGAAGTCTTTGAAAACTCGATTCATAAGGTCAACGAAATAAGCTGGAGCATTCGTTAAACCAAATGCCATATCAAGCCATTCATAAGATCCATAACGAGTACGAATGACGTCAAAGAAATACTATCCTCCGCAATACGAAGCTGATGAAAATTGGTTGCTAAGTCTAACTGTGAAAAGACTTTGGCACGGCTAAGTTGATCAAATAGATCATCAATCTGAGGCAAGGATATTTATTCTTAATGGTAAGATCATTAAGCTTGCGGTAGTCAACATAAAGCCTAAGTGTACCATCGGATTTCTTCACAAAGATAGCTGAAGCTCCCCAAGGAGAGGAACTAGAATGAATAAATTGCTTCGCTTTCGATTCGGATAATTGTTTACGCATCTCCTCACTTTCCGTATTGGACATACGATAAGGAGGATGAGTAATAGGTAGAGCTCCAGGGATTATATTAATTCTGAACTCAATTTCTCGCTTAGGTGATAATCCTAAAATGGGCTCAAATATATCGGGAAATTCATGAACAACGGGAATGAGGGAAATGACACCTTCCTCATCATCATTATCGTCATCATGCAGATTTAGAGAATATAAGGATGCTACCAAATTGGAATGTAATTCTTTAAGAACAATAGAAATCTGCTTAACAGATTGACATTGTCAAAGATGGATAATCCTCTCGGGACATATGATGTGGGCTTCATAATAATTAAGCCAATCCATTTCCAAAATCATTCTGAAGCCTAAGTAATGCATAGCATGAAAATCGGCATGGAAAGCGTAATTACATAAAATAATCTCGACATCTTTACAAAATAAACTGAGTATTGCGGATCCACCAACCGGATTCGCAATTCTCAAAGAAGTCATCAAGACCATAACATTTAAAGACAAAGTATCAACCAGTTCTTTTGATATAAAAGAGTGAGATACACCCGTATCAAAAAGAACTCGAATATGATAATCACAGAACATAATAACTCCATCAAGGATAGAATGAGAAATACCTTAACCAAGAGAAGGGTTACTGGAGGCTTGCACAACATTCATCTTTCCCTCTTTCTTGCTTTGAAGTTCGGACATGAAGATATAAGATGACCCAAACCTTTGCAATAGCAACAATAAAGAGGTTTCGGATACTTATTTGCATAGTGGTCCTTAGAACAACAATTGTAGCATACCCACGATCAGGGGTAGGAGTCTTTGCTATCGAAGCTGCTTGCTTCTGTTTCTTGTTGGGATTAGGGCCTTTGAACTTAATAGGCCTCTTCTTGTTGATGTTGAAGTTCTGTTTGGTACCCACAACTTCAACATCACTCTCTTTATCGGCCTCTTCAAGTCGAAGAGCGATATCAACAAGCTAATCGAAAGAAACTTCTAGTTTTAGAAGTAAAGCCTTTTTGAGATTCTTATTGAAACCATAGATAAACCTTATATTTTTCTTTAATGGTATATTAATATACTCAACCCCATATTTAGAGAGGAATTCAAAAGATGCAACATAATCTGTCATAGAAGATTCACCTTGAACAAGGTCAACAAAGCGTCGGGCTAAAGTTACCTTTTCAGCTTCCGACACAAACTTTAACTCGAACCTTTTCCGGAATTGCTCCCAAGTAAGACCCGCTTCGATAATTTCTAAAATCAAAAGCTCATGCCAATCTAATGCTCTCTCCTGGAGCATGCTAGAAGCCACTTGGACTCAATATAGATCCATAAGATTCATGCGAGAAAAGATGCGATCGCATGTTCTAAGCCTAGCTTGGACTTCTATAGCGCTTTCGAAACCCTTGAATGACCTTCCACCCAAATGGGTATAATCATTGCACAAGCATGCAAATCCAGATTTAGGATGAGTAGGCTCAAGAATGGGTCCAGTAGCTTGGGCATTCTTTACAAGATCCAAAAGCTACTTGGCAGACATGAATACGCTATCCTGAGGAGTAGCACTGGATTGACCGGCGCTGGGACGGCCAGGTCTAGCCATTTCTCTTCTTTAAGAAAGAAAGAAAGAAGAGGAAAAATGTTATTCTCAGAATGTATATCAAACAAACTTGATTGATAAAACAAGGCATCATAAAAGAAAATAGGATAGAACGGGTCCTAAGACTCGAATTAAATCCTAAGGCATGATTCCTAAGAGAGACTTAGGACAACGAACCTTGCTAGATTATTCTATATTGTTCTGAAGTTTGGCTCCAATACCAAGCTGTGACGCCCCACCTCTATACTCACACTAGCCAAGGGCACTACTGGGTAATGTCGTCAACTAGTACGAAGAATAAGGCTGTTGAGGAGCAACCATTTGCGTAATTGCTTTGTGCGAGTACCGATATGTCAGACAGTACGTCATGCATTTCATTACAAGAGTAAATCTGGCATATCAAATACAAACTCAAAGCTACTACACAGTGGCTATGTGGTCTTCAGAAACAAATATAAAATAAGCATAACACAAATCAGTCACAGATATTCATATCACTAGGGCAGAAATAGATATGAATATATCAAATAGAAGTGTACGTCAAAGTAGTGGTCATACAAGAGCTACTACATCACAAAAGGATAGGTACAAGTGTTAGACAAAAGAATATGTATACATTAAGGAGTCTCTATATCGAATGAATAAAAAAAAGACTACTAAGCTAAAGTAGTTGGCCAAAAGTCAGATGATGGTCCCTGATAAGAAGTCAAGTAGAAGCACGTGAAATACATTGGTCTGGCCCGAGTATTATTTAAGAAGAAAAGTAATAAACAGATCAGTCTAGCTATAAATATCATATAAGATGAAATAGGATAAGAGATATGACAAATACATATGATAAGAACAAAAATCATACAATATCTTAAATTTTCTCATACACCAAAAAGAATGTCATATTCTTTATTTTTATTCACCAAACCATAAATATTGATATAGCTTATCAATGCATATCATCAAAATTGGTGAAACACAAATTATAGAAATCAATAATTAGAAATCGAGAAAAACACAAAGGGGGAGACCTATCAAAAACGGGAGCATGAAAACTCACCAACACGTGTATCACAAGCGGGACGCTATCCCATAGGTCGCTAACTCATAGAGCTGGTGCAACGACATAGTACAACAGTATGCCTGAGGAACCTGAAACTCAAATAAGCCAAAACAACGACGTAGTACAACGGTATGCCCAATGAACCGAACTCCATAAAAAGACCATGGGTTGCTAGCCCATAAAACTGAGATGAAACTCCAAAGAACGACGTACAGTCCCCTACGCGAACTAAGAGACATCGCATATCGCTAGTCTAAAGCGCAAAATGATCATCATAGATCAATAAAAAGTGTAAATTACGCTAAGCTAGTAAATAAATGAGTTTAGCTTTATGTCCCATAACCACTAGCTTAACTTAAATATTTACGAATAGATTGCAGATTTTCACTCAAAAATTGTCACAAGGTTTCAATTGAACAAATCTAAAAATTGATCGACGAAGAAAACGCAAGCATTCCATACCACTAGTTTTGCTAAGTCGTTTAATTGGATTTCTCAAACGAATGAGCTAAAGGTTTGTATATACTAATAGATTGGAAAATGGTTTTAAAAACGTGCGTTGTATTAAAAGAAATGTTGAAATCATTTTTGTGAAAGAGTTTGAATATTTACTACTAGTATAGAAACCTTCGTATTTTAAAGTGACAAATCAAAGAAATAATTGTAAAAACAATCTATCACCAAAAATTCACATACGACAATTTGAATTAAATCCTTGGAAATCGATATCAAAACCATCAAATGGAAATACCAAAAATCCAGAAAAGAAGTCATTAATGTCGATAATAAATGACATAACTAATCGGATAAACCAAAAATCGATTAAAACGGAAATCCACTCAAAATAGGCAAATTGGCCGAATTTAACAGCGCCAGACGTCTGGTGGTTCTCCCAAACGTCTGAGCTGAAGCTTAGGGCAAAATTTTCCTAGGTCATTAATGGCCAAATCAGTTCGGAAGCGATCGGACAAGCAATAGAGGTAAGGGATTTATGCAAAACGACAACCCAGCCTTATAGACTCTTCAATATACTTCAAACAACATGTCCAAACATCCTTAGTAGGATTTTCATAGGTTTTAACTTCAAAATACCAAAAATTGGAAAATTCACCAAACCAATTCAATTCAAAAGCAAATGAACATGAAATAGATGTTAGGAATTCATACCTAACAATCATCAATGGTATAGACATAGATGTGAATTCAAGAACTCACATTTAAACTCAAAAAAAAGGAATGAGAAGCTGTAAAACAAGGCAAGACCAATTCCTCTTCAAAAACACTTCAAGAATCTTCAATCTATTATCAAATGAAAAGATTTCTTCATTTCGATTATGGGAATTTCTGAAAATTGAAGAGAGATTGAGATGGAGAAGATGAAGAGGAGGCTTGCCTAAGCTTCTCATTGATTTTGGAACTTGAATTAGAATTTCCTAAGAGGACCAAGGCATAGGAATTTCTAATCTCCTCTCCTTTTCCCCATTTTTCCTAGGGCTTGAGTGTTAGGAAATGAGGAGTAGAATGAATGAAGGGGAGTGAAATTAGGGTACTTGGTAGAGGAGTTTGGATTCTCTTATTGGGTTAGTGGGCTAGAACCAAACCCAAAGTCCGAATGAAAATACCAAAATCCTAATCAACTCCAAGCATATCGATGTTTATACTAAAAGAAGATTTAAACATCATTCTGAACTCAATGGAAGTGGTCTCGAGTCTCGATTCGATTGTTTACAAAAAGTCACATTTTGGACTTTACATTCAATCAAAGACACGATATTTAAATAAAATATTTAAATATGAAATCGTAAAATCTGCGGGTTGTTACATAACTTACTAATAAAAATATATTTTTAAATCTCAATAAACGAATTTCACTTTATAATCCTTCTCGATTTCCACCACACAACTTCCCTTTCGGTCTTCTTAACCATTTTCACTTCAAAAATAGTTTTCATTATTTTTCTCTCACCAATTTCCATATTTAAATATAAATTCTCCCTATAAATTTATATTTCTAATTTATCATCTGATATCGACTTCTTTATTTATAATATCATTTATAATTTATTTTATAACTCCTTTGAATTTCTAAAAATAATCTTATTTATAAAAATACATTTCATAAATTTAATTCCTTATAAATTCATTTATTTTTACCAATTTATTCTTAATATTGGTTTTAATTTTTTTCTATATTTTTCGAATATCATTTTAAAATCCAGTCTCAAAAATCCCTTTATATAATTTGTTTTAAAATCTCAATTTAAAAATATTTCCCCGCATTATTTAATATGATCAAAATCCACCATTTCATGTTCAAACCAATCTCTTTTAAATAATCCAAATTTCGATATACATATTTTTATATTAAAAATCTCTTTTTAATTCCACAAAAATTTAAAATAATATTTATGGTATTTAATATATCCAAAATTAATTTCCATACCATTATAACGTTTAAAATTTATAACACGCAATAATCCAGCATTTTATATATATGAAAATTACTAATATATATTTGAGGAATCTAGTTGGATCCCTCCAACCAGTTTTCCTTGCATCCACAGATGTTAGACAACAATAAAAAAATACCAAGCCTACTTCAAGTGGGATATCGTTGTATATAGGGTCACCGCAATTATGCGGGGCGCACATGGTCTCATCCGCTATAATGTGCGCGAATATCACTCCAATACTAATACATATACTACTACTATATATATAGTCATCCAACATATAATTATAAATTTATCAATCCAATCAACATCCAGTCATTAAATTTAAACATTTAAATTTAATATGGTAATCCAAATGAGTGAGAAATTCTCACCTTGATTTTTATTTTGCCGAACATCTGGATTTTTAAATTTCTAAAATCCAAGCTGACTTCGAAAAATCCCAAATTGACCTCGTATAAGGAATTTACAAATTTAATTAATATCGAGATACCTATATTAATTAGACTAAGATTAACTTAAAATTTAAAAATATAAATTATCTATTTACAAAATAACTAACCTTCTTCTCAAAACGTTGGCACTAACCCGAGACCCCCCAAACCATTTCAAACTTCCTTCTGCTCGACCATCCTTACGTTGCCTTGACAGTTACCTATGTCCATCTACAACCCACACGCGCTGTCAACCGTGCTACCCTGACCTTCGCCACCACCTTACCTAAGTCCTACGCGTACGTACGGGCTACGCGAACCCAATCATTGAACGCAGACCCTCCAAAGTTCACCCATCTTCACAAAGTCGCAGCAGTAGCACAGACCACCCCCCCCATCATCGCGATTCCCCCCTTCGATCGCCATTCAGCTCTCTATCACGCACGCATACGGCCCTCCAGTAAGATTGCGAAGCCCCCTTGTTTGCCATCGACCACTCCTATACACGTCGCGCCGCCGCTCCTCCTTCTCGATTTCCTCGATCGCCATTTGCTCGCGGTACGACCTCGGTTGAACCCATAATCTCCAGCTTCTGCGACTTCATCAAATTCAACTTCGATTTCTCCCTTATCTTTTTTTGCTTTACGAACTCAATTTGAACAGAGCGTAAGAGAGCGATATTATTCAACTCATGAAACCGTGACTCCTTTTGTTTAAAACAGAATGAATAATTTTTGATTTGAACGAATGAAGGGGGGCGCGATTTTAAAGCAGGAAGATGGCACATTCTTAACATTTTTATCTTATGATTTCTTTTGATCTAAAAGGAAAAGGAAAGACGTGATTAAATGATAAGAAGGTGGCGTGTATAGGAAGGAAAAGTAGTTGACTAGCCAATTTGTAAATTAATATTTTCAAAAAATATTTCGATTTTCGTAACCTAAGGTTTGAACCCCTATCGGACGTGCTGCTAGGCATTAATAATGTTATACCCCTACTTCAAATGCAATGGAAAAGGTTTCGAGTCCTAATTCGATCATATGGAGAAGATAGTTTTTTGAACCCAATTATTATATTAAATTTCGATATTAATTTAAACGCGTTTATATCCCGTACGACCAAACAGTAATTCCAAATGCTATAAAATTTGAAATCCTATAATATTATACTATTACAGATCTAATGGAACAAGTTTCGTCGAATTCCGAGACTATGCCCCGGATCGCTATTTTAAATCGTCAATTAAATCGACGATTTCAAAATTTTGTGAAATCACTTAAAATTCCTGTTTTAAAATCTTACTAACTAATTTCTAATTCAAATAGAATTTATATCAATACTATAAATCGTTTTGATTCATAAACAACCCAAATTTCAAATTATTTTTAGATTTTTCAATTATAAATTCAACAATTTAATTTATTGTAACGACCCGTAAATTTTAACGGTTTTAATAACGTAATTAACTGAATTTTTGTGAAATTTTAAATAATTGAATTTGGAAATAAAAATTTGATATTTGGTATGCATCTATTTAAATGTAAAAAATAACAGATTTTCATTAGATAATGTGGAACTTAGTTTTATTGTGTTTTCAATTTCACTTTAAATCGGTTAATTTTGATGGAAATTAAATGTTTTGAAATCTAAATATATTTTTTAATAAATTTTTAAATCATTTTCTAAGTGAGATGTCATATTTCATTTCGCCAAATTTGGATTTTCTAGCTTCGTTTATTTTCAGCGAATTTGCAGTAGTTTGGCAGCGAATATCGGCTTTTGATAGGATGGTCGTATCGTTGATATATGTGTACCATTCTGTTCGCCTTATCGCGCTGATCTTTGCAGTGTATTCATTTGTGCATTTCTATATCCGGTGTGGGTGAAAACTGTGAAATGATCGACCGTGTCAATACCTGTCCGAGTCCATTTGTTTTCCGTGACCATTCAATTATCTACCGTACAAAATCAAATGTTCACTAGCCTTTATTATTTCCCTGGATTCACAAGCTGGCTTTCACCATTCCTACTGGTTGATATTTATGGGTTGTCCTTTCATTTTCAGTCGTTTCTCTGTTGGTTTTTAAAAAGTGATAAATGTATATAAACATATACTATTAGTTGAATACAGCTGCTCACTTCATCTTCTCCCCTTTAGCCTATTCATTTTCATCAACATAAAATCTTCTAGATCGTCCTTATCCTTGTTCAGAGAAAAGGAAGGGTATATAGCTTCATTTATATTTTTCCCCTAGGCTGCATGCTCGTCTTCTCTACACTCTACTCCATTTTTTTACCCAAACTCAAACCCATCTTCAACCATGTACAGCCAAAACAATCCATCACCCTGAACCATGCTTGTCCCTGCCTGGTCTCCTCACATCACCAACCTCCCACCACCAACAGCACATCGCGTGCAACACCCACCACAACGGCTCACCCCTCCACCTTCCCATCAACTCCCGCATCCACCAAACTCCATGCCCATCTCCCCACCTCATTTCGCCTTCCCTGACCATGGCCGCTGCGCTCTTTCACCGCCACCACACACGCAAGCCAAACGTGACCCTGGCCTCAACTCTACCGGCACCGCCATCTCCAACCTCAATTAATCTCCATCCCAAGTATAAAATATTATATGTATACAATTATATTATAGTATATTTTATTATATCATATCATATGATATGATATTATATTATAAGTTGCTTCTCTTTTTACAATATGATATGTATGTTATATATAATATTATATGTATATTGCATTATATTATATTATATTACATTAGATTACATTACATTATATTATATTATAAGTTGCAGCCATCCCCTCGGTTATAAAATATATCTTGCATGTATATTGTTTGCACATGTATATTGTAACGACCCGATATTTTGGACCATTCAAATCGACAAAAATCCACACATGTCGGACTTGAATAATTCAAAATTACAGATTGTATTAAAATTTGGAGCAAATAAAATAAAACACAGAATCACAGACATAGAAATATCAGAATAACTCGCAGCGGAAAAAAATATCATAGTAGTTCATGAAGCTACTATCTACATACTCTCAAAACATATACAAAATATCATAGCTTAAAAATGGATACAATAAAAGTCTGGATACATAGATCACTAATGCAGAAGCAATACCGAATAGGAAATAACTGGATCAGAAATAGACTAATAGATGGTCAGATAAACTCCAACAAATCTCTAGCTCCAGAAGGTGAATCCAAAGCATGACTCTCAGGCTGACCCGAGCGTAAAGTAAAACACAAAACACTCGAGTCGGGATATACATGCTTATACAATGAAAACCAACTCAAGTGAACTGTAATAGCAAGACATAATAACTTAAAAGATGCTTCGGATCGCCCATCCTTTAAGGATCCATTAAACCATCAATTAAACAGAAATAAACGCTATCATAGAAATGTCCATATTAAAGTAAACATGCAAATAACAGTGTAAATGTGGCTAGGGTAGCACAGAGCTACATTAATCGCTCACCTCTAGTCACACTATCAAATTGAAGGTGTGCATTAAACAATCACTAGGAAATCAAACGACATACAGAGAAATATACCTGTGGTTATAAATTTCAAATGGTTTATAATTTCGAATTAAAATCATTCATTTAAACCATTAAAAGTGAAATAATTATACTTACAAATCAAATATTCAATTCCCAAAAATTTAGCCTTTTCTGAGCTCATTTATTCACTTAAAAACCATAAACATTAAAAATTTCAGCCTTTCACAGCATTTAGAAAATGCTGTAGTAAGTTATGCTTGAAACAATTCACTTCAACCAAAGACAGCATTAAAATAAAACTGCTGTAATATTTAAGTTCATTTGAAACGGTTCAGTTAGAAAAGACAGCATTTAAATAGAACTGCTGTAGTATTCAATTACAGTTGAAAACAGTTCATTTCAGCCTACTGCAGCACTTATCAAGTACTGTCGTTGCCCTTTTATTAGTTTAAAGTTTTTTATTTCGTTCAGCAACCACGGCACTTACCAAGTGTTGTAATATGCCTTAGTTAAAATTCAGCTATAGTTCATTCGTATCGACCACAACACTTACAAAGTGTTGTAATATCATTTACTTCAGATTTTAAGTTAACTACATCAATGATAGCATTTCTGAAGTGCTACTAAAGACATTTCCATATTTACAGTAGAGTTTCAGCCAATAATAAACTTCAATTTAAACCATTTTTAACTTATAAAATTTCATATTTTCCATTTTAAAAATGATCATTGAAATACCCTTGAACTTATGATTTTATAAAGTAAGTTTCACAAATAAATATCAATAATTTCACTTATTAAATTCAAGTGTACAATTTCCCATTCTTTACCTTTTAACAATTATTTATCACTTAAATTTCAAATTACCATTTCATACATTGAACTAAATTTCCATTTTATTTAATTTACTTAAACTTCCATTTAAAACCAAATCTCACAATTCCAAGTCAAGTTAAATTCCAAATTTCTATTTAACTATCCATTTATTTAACATTTTAAACTAACTACATAAATTCAAAATACACTGTAAGTTGCTTGACTTTATTTTAAAAATAACTTGATATTTTCTTTTACTTTATATTTATCCAATTCATACATAAATTATATTAATTACCAAGTTAAGCTTATAATTCCTTTTTTACTTAAATTTCCGTTATTAAGTTAAATCAAACTTTCACACTACAACTCTAACCATCTATTAACTTATACCTTTTAACCTTTTAGAAAATCACTGCTTAACCATTTTAAATCCAATATAAGTCAAGTTTCATATATATTTTTCTTTGATTTACAATAAATGAATTTTTTAAGAAATCATATTTTGAAATCAACCACCAGTTTGGATAATATTTCACACCTAAATCAAGTGATATGGAAATTATCATATATATCTGTAATCAGTAAAATTTTTGGGTTTTGATTATTTCAAACCCGCAATCCCAAGACAAATACAAATAAATAAAAAATCACCCAGGCCTATCATTTCAGCCCGTAATGATTTTTCCTATTCTAAATTCCATTCGGGTATGTATCATTTCAACCCATAGTGTTTCTATTCTACAAGGTACTTGCAGTGCGAGAAACAGAAATAAATACATAGTATAACAGAATAAAACATAACAAATGATGAGACAAGTTTATAATAGGGTTTAACATCATATAATTAAAATCACAGGCAGGTATAATATGATATAACAATTCTACACATTCACTTGTTATCACTTCACTAATTATATAAGTATAAATGTCATGAGTGAAACTCACATTTTATGTTGGAGTTAGCAAATCAAAACACACAAACGAATTCCAGAAAGCACGATATGACTTTTGATTTGAGTGGAGAGAGAGAGCTAAGATGTTAATATTGTATTCAACAACAAAATAAAGCCATATATAAATATAGATACAATACCAAAGTTTATATTGAAACGAATGGAAATAGAATTAACAAATAGACATCACCAAGCTTTTTAAATCAATTTTTGCTTGACTTGCTCACACTCTTTTTCGGCCACACATGCTTTAGGCTCGGCCACGATGGTCTAATTGGTGGGAATGGGTCTGTTTTGGCACATATAGGCACGAAAAGCAAGAGAATACAAGGGATTTGGGAGTTACATGTGAGGAATGCAAGGAGACAAGGCAAAAGTGGAACTTTTGTTCAACATTGTCTAGGCCTAGGGTCACATCTAGGTTCGGCCATGGCATGTACAGGTCAGGTAGTGGCTGGAGAGATGGCTAGTGGTGGTGAACAAGCAAGTGGTGATGGCTAAGGAGGAGGCCGAAGTGGAAAATGAAGGGTGTGTGCAAACTAGGTTTGGCTATGGCATATTTTTCACGGATTTTGCATCTTTTTGAGATGATTTCACCATTGGATGGCCACGGCCAATATAGGTCAAAGGAGAGGGATGTGAGGTCTTGTGTGGTGGTGGGAAGAAGGTGGTGTGGTGGTTGGAGGAGGTGGTGAGGTGATAGCCGAGCAAAATACATGAAGAAACAAGCAAAAATAATTGAAAAAATCAATAAAAAGGGTGAAAGAAAAAGTAGAAAATATGAGAAGAAGACATTACCTTTCTCAGATCTGATATGTATGCGTGAGAACTGAAATGAAAAGAGTTTCTAATGTGAATATAGGCGGCTAGGAATCAAGTAAATAAATGGCAACAAATATAGAGGAGTTATGGTATGAAATTAATGGATGGAAAGATAAAGAGGTTATAAATAAAAACGTAACGTATGCCTTTAACTAAAACTAGGTAATGTATCTTCATTTATGCATTTCCTATATATTTAATAGAATATATGCCAAAGAAATAATTCAAGAAATACATATCGTTTATATAAACACTATAGAAATAAATAAGAAAATGGTTATAGAAACGTATAAATTAATTGCTATCTACAACTTTGTTCGTTACTTAATTTACAAAGCATATATCCAAATTAAATGAAACAAAAGCGTACCAAATGTTGTAAACATATACATAACATGTCATGTTACACATATATACACAATTATAACATGATATATCAACCAAAAATATTATTTATATCAATTAAAATAAACAATTTTTGTTAAATAAAACAATTTACACATAATATTGTAAAAAGCATAACTTTCACAATATTAATCCGATTTCAACGAAACGAAAAGCAGTATTCTTGAAATTAAATATACTTTCATAATAAAAGATAAAATTTAAAAATTAAAATATTTAAATTTTAAATTTAAAAGTCAAATTTTGACCATTTTGACCAAAATCCACTTTTTTGGAAATATTCCATTTATTCAGGTTTGGAATTATAATTTACACAAAATAAAAATTTATATTTAAAGTAACAAAATTTATCCATTTTAATAAATAAAATAAAGTTTTTAGATCAGGAATTTCAGTTAAAATAATTAAAATGTAAAATTAAAATAATCACAAAATACAGGGTTGTTACATATATAGCTGTATATGATCTGGGTAACTATATATATTCTTGATTTTCTGTATATTATAACACATGTACGTTTTATATATGTATTGTCCAGTTTCGAATATATACGAGTTTAAAATGGGAAAAATTGTACAGTTCAATATAACATGTTTCTATCATATATGGCTTTCAAAACGTTTACTATCCCAAATCTAGGTAAGTTTCGTATTTATAGATATTGATTTAGTATTGTTTATATATATATATATATATATATATTAGTTTGCTCATATTTTGATTTCCGCATTTTTGAAACTAGCTCGTGCTTTCCAATTTGCTCTTCTATATAAATATACGAGTTATATATTTTCTTGTATATTAGCTTATATATTTTATCTATTGATTTAGGATGTATAAGTTTTGTTTTATGTAAAGGAAAAAGGAAAAAATAGTTCTGTAACAGTTTTTAGCACGTATAGACTGTTGTGTGCATTTTAAGTAATACTATAAAGATATTTACATATACATATACTGCTTATGATATATATTGGTTTCCGTGTATATATATTTACTTATATATATTATATATGCATATATATTATTCATTACCATTCTGTGCGCACTGTCTATGGAAAAGTGTGTGTATATATATATATATATATATTATACATTTTAAAAGTACAGATAGACGTTTAAATGTTTATTTTAGGTTATGTTTTAAGATAGTGTATATAGATTATGATTAAATTTATATTTGAGAATATTGAAAAGGAAATATATGTATTTCTATTAATACTGGGTTTAATTGATCTTTTTCTTCTGTAAACAGTGTTATGTTATGATATTTGATTTCAAATCTTTAGTTGTAGAGGTTTTAAACTGTGGGTTTTATTAAATATTGATCTTTTGTATCGAATTTTATAATATATGGATATATTGATTTATATATATGTAGTAATAAATGTTGATATTTTGAAGTATGTATGCATATAATATAGGTTAGTATTTTGCAATGAATATGTACCATCTATATATACACTTTATTTTTTGTGTTGAATTATATTTTGATTTTTATATTATATATAAAGATTTGATCTTATATGTATTTTAATTGAACATTTATTTTAAAACATAATGTGTACTTTCATATAAAATTTTATATTTTGACTCCGTCGAATTCAAATTCGTGTTATCTAGCTTGTCGCAGCCGTCTTTTGCTTGTCGCGTGTTACTAGTTCGTGTCCATATCTATGGATAGTCCTATCTTGTCCTAATTAATTTCTATAGCCTCGAAAGGTAAGCAATCACTCACGATTAACATTCTTATAGTTAGTAAATTTGATTTCACTTGAAATGACAATTGAAATATGATGTTAAATTTGAATTGCTAGTTGTTTAATTGTTAAACATGATATGCCATTATCTGAAATTGTTCATCTATGATATATGACACCATATCCTGTTGTGTATATTTTATATAATTTATCACTAATGATATATGCTTGTTATTGATATGTTATATTTTATCATATTTGTTCTCACTCTGCAAATTCCCTGTTAATTTAGAATTCCCTGTGGGTTGAAATGATATATACCCGAATGATTTTATAGAATAAGGGAAATCGTTATAGGTTGAAATGATAAACATAAGCGATTTTCATTGGTTTTGAAATTTTGAAATTGCGGGTTGAAATGATATATACCCGTGGACATTTAATTGCGGATTGAAATGATAAATATCCGTATCACTTGACCATAGGATAGATAATTATATACGGACACCGTTGGTCTATATTTTGAAAAATGATTTCCAAAGTTTTGAAAGGAAATATATGGTTTTATTGAATATTGATTTTAAAATATAATATATATATATATATGTATGTATGTATGTATGTAGGATATTTTATATATTTATAAAATCTTAATTTTAAATAATATGCTTTGGCAATTTTAAATATATAAGTTAGTTTTGAAAATATTATTTTTAAGACTTTGCTTATAATTTTATTATTTTAAAATATATAAAATAAGATTTAATACAAATACATTTAATAATAAGACTTAATTTAATAAAAATTTAATTTAATTAGTATATAATATGTTTAAGTATTTATTTAAATTTATATTAATATTTTAAAAATGAATTTTTGTAACTTTAATAATAAAGGTTGGAAAGATAAATTAATGTTGACTTAGAATTTAAATTGGTTAATAATTGAATTTAATTAAGAATTTATTTGAACTTATTGATTCTTAGATGTTGAAATTATGAATTATAACTTGATTTGATAAAAAGTGATTAAATGAATATTCTCAATTTTAAATAAAATTGAGATTTAATATTTATGTAAATTTATAAGTTGGGAATTTAATAAATTGTTATTGAAAAGATTAAGTGAATACTTTCCAATATGAATAAATTTAAAGTTAAATGTTGAAATATAAATGAAATTTATATTGTAAATGTTTGAATATTTAAACTTGAAACTTTGAACTTTAAATTGAAATGATTAAACTGGAATTGATTCAAATTGAATTTGTGGAATTTAAAATGATTTGAATCGATTTGCAAAATTTGAGTAAATTATTTTTATTATTATAAAGTATTTTTAATATATAAGCTATTTTAACATATAAATTATTTTATTATATAACACTATTTTAATTTATAACTATTTACTTTATATACTATTTCAATATCTAAACTGTATAAGTCGAAAGTGTAATGATTCCAAAAGTGTTATGATTTTAAAAGTGTTATGATTTCAGAAGTGCTATGATTTCTAAAGTGTTACAAATTTGGAAGTGTTATGATTCTGGAAATGAATATTTTAAAGTGAATAATGATATCGAATTTATATGATTTTAAATTGAATATGATATTTTGATATGAAGTATGAACTATTTGAATCGAAATGACCAAGGTGTGAAATCAGCGTTTGGTTGTTAAAGAGACCGGGATCAGATATTGCCATACTCTCTGCCAATACCAAAAACCACTTTAACAACTATGTACGTGGTGGAGATTCCAGATGAAGTGGATGGTTTGGTGATGATTCTATATGAGATATTAGCGCAGCCAAGACAATAGGAGCCATGCCGAGCCAAGTGAGGTCATTCCTCCGATCGGGCACATTCCTTCGATACCATTCTATTGCTTTTGTGATTTGATTGGGTGCACCTTTGATTTGGGAGTGTGTCACGAGGTGGATGGTAGTAGCTTCTATGCGCTACCACCAGTCTGGATACGCAAACGGTATATTTACCCTGACATTGCCTCAAGTGCCATGTCGCATGCCCTATCGCGCCTTCTATGAGTTTATTTTTTGTTGTAACTATGGAGTGCTCCCTGAAAACCCACTTGCGAGTAGAGTTTACATTATCTGTATAGACTACGGCGTGTGTTAAGGGGGATATGGGTAATGCCTTAATGCTATTTTAATAGTTTACTTTGCATAGACATATTATAATAGCATACATTACTACATAGTAGATTGTTCCATGGATCCTTAGAGGATGGGAATCCAAAACATCCTTAAAGTTATTTGTATTTCAGTTGACATTTCACTTGAGTTGAATTTACCGATATAATAATGTTAGTCCTGACTCGAGTGTTCTGTGTTTTGCTTTATGCTCGGGTCAGACTAAGTGACATAGCATTGAGACTCACCTTTGGAGTTTGGAGCTTCACTTGGAGATCCATCGATATCTATTCAGCTTTTCAGTTATTCGGTTGACTCCAGTGTTATATTCAGATTTTTGTCATTTGGATCTATTGAGTCATCTATGTATTTCAAACTCTGATGTTTATATAGTAGCTTCATGAACTACTATTTATCTATTCCGTTGCTTATTGTTGTATTACTCTGTATCTGTGATTGATTTATTTACTATGTATGTTGAGTTTTTCCAAAAATAAAATTAACAATCTGATAATTTGAGCAATTCAAGTCCAACATGTGCGGATGCAAATGGTTTGAAATAGCGAGCTGTTACAGTTGGTATCAGAGCTCAGGTTTAGGCAAAACTCAGCATATGGAGTAAAATTTAATTACAGAATCATATTCGTTCGAGCTTGAAATTCTTAGTTAGGATCCTCCCAAATTAGAATTTCTTCCGAATTTTCGAAACTTTCCCCTTTGTTCTGAGGTCCATCTTTATCTTATCCTGTTCGCATTCTTTTGATATTGGAGCATCCTATAGCTTCAACCTTAAATGTCAACTCCATCCATGGAGTAACAAACCCCATCGGCGGTCCCGCCAACCTCTATATGATTTGTAAAGGGGTGAAACTCCTTTACAATAGGCGTCGATTTACCGAAGATTTCTATGTCCTCGGTTTACGATGCTGTTATTTTCTTGCAAGCCTGAACAGTCTCTAGTAGAGATCAGGGTAATTCCCTTGTAATCTTGACCCCACTTTGATTGTCGGGGATTATCAGGATGTTTTGGTGAAGTTAGTTTCTCTTTCTCTCATGAGCGGGAAATTGAATTTTGTATTGATCTTATTTCTGAAATCTCAACTGACCCGGTAAAGGTCCTGGTGATTAATATAAGTCCATTCATCTTTCCTCTTTTGTAATTCAATTGTCTCTTCTTCGTTTCGAGCCTATCTTCCTTCATTAGAATCCTTTATAATTAGGATCCATATAAATTTGAATCTCTATCCTTGTTTTGAAATCCATTGTGAATCATCATGTAAGGGAGTGTATTTGTAATTAATATAAATTGTTTTATATATTGTGTTGTTTGAGATGTTAAGTTTGAATTTTGGGTTTCAATCAATTCGTCTAGCTAACGTTATCGATAGGAATGCCAAAACACTTGAACAAAGCAAACCGACACAATATTGTTATCAAAATTTGCAAATGAAATAATTTTGTGTATGATAATATTATATATAAAGGTATAATTCTTTGAAATTAAATAGTTATTAGTTGTTAGAAATGGTAATATTTGATTATCATTTATTGTTTTGTAAACCATTGGCTATTGCAACATGATATAAATGGATGAAATTATAAAACATGGTTTATATATTGATTTGAAATTGAAATGAATTTAAATTAAGCATTTGAGAATTCAGTTTCCGTTATTTAAAAAAACGTGGTTTTGAAAGTTTTGAAATTATGTTATTGGAAAGTATTTTCAAATGAAAATTGTTTCCAAGAAATTTAAAAGAATTAAGTCAGTATTCTCCTATGTTGTTGCTGGAAAACAATTTCGGTGATGACTGCAGCATTATTGACATTCATTTTCGAGTCTCAAAGGGAAGAGACCACTCAGTAGCTTTGCCACAACTTTGTTTGTAAAATGGATTTTATTTGGATTTCTTGGGTACGATTTGATTTATAAAATATATAGGTATATTTATATAATTATTTCAAAATAGTTTGAAGTGAAATCAGAAATTTGAATCTTAAGTTTATATTAAGAAATGGTTTCAATTAGTGAAACAAAGTGAAATTTTTGGAACATCTAAAATGATAAATGAAATTAAACTAACTTGAAATAGTTGAATTTGAATAAAAACTTATTTGCATAATACTAAATCGCATTCTAATATGTATTACTTACCTAAAATATTTAAAAAGTTAAAATGTTAGGGTGAATATATAATTGAGGTTATACAAGAGACAACTTAGGTAATAAACTGTTCGAATTAAATTCTGCTTAATAAAAATATTATAAATAACAGGTAAATTGGCATAGTGCTCACGTACATATGAAACATTAATAAAACTTATCTAAGAAAGGTTGAATGTAACAAGAATATGTGATTGAATAATATGCAGTTAATGTAAGTAATAAGATGCTCAAAAATGATATTTTGTTAAGGGAATTTGTAAATAATAAATTGAATAATGAATTGAACAATAAAAAGAGAATTAGTTGGTGGAATAATAAATGGTTATAATATGTGATGCCCCACCTCAATACCCACACTAGCCAAGAACACTACGGTGTAGTGTTGTCAACTAGCACGGAGAATAAGGCTGTTGAGGAGCGACCATCCATGTGATTGCTTATCACACGGTGGCTATAAATAATCTTCGGAAACAAACATAGAAATAAGCATAACACAAATCAGTCACAGACATCCATATCACAAAGGCGGAAGAAGATATGAATATATAACTAGCACATGAAAGTGTACATCAGAGTAGTGGTCAAAAAGATCCATAATAATACAAAAGAATAGCAACACGTGCTATACAAAAGAATGCAACTATGAGTCTATGTCTCAAGTGTATACAACAAAAACTGCTAATCTAAATAGTTAGCCAAAAGTCAGAGTAGCAAATCCCGGGAAGAAGTCAAGCAGAAGCACCTGTAACATCTCGGTCTGACCCGAGTATTATCTAAGAAAATAATAAACAGATCAGTCTAGCTATAAATATCAGATGACATGGTATAAAATAAAAGATATGGCATAAACAAAAAATATCCATACTGACATACTACTATAAGTATGCAAATGATGATCAACAAATGATCAATCAATAAGAGATAAATCAATACCACAAGAATCTTCTCAAAGATCCAAAGAGGGCATCATACCCTAAACTTGTACTCATAACAAGTCAATAACATAAATTCCAAAAATCAACACAAGAAATCAAGAAGTCACATAAAAAGGGAAAGAGGCCTATACATGATGGTCCGAAGACCATGGGGAGCTACCCCATATGGGTGAGTCGGAATCACCCAGATGAGGTCTAGGCTAACCAAAAAGCATAAAGGTATGTGTGAGTGGAATCACACAAATGGTGTCTAGCCTAACCTCGCAACAAAAAGGTATGTGTGAGTGGAATCACACAAATGGTGTCTAGACTAACCTTGCGGACAAAGAGGTATGTGTGAGTCGGAATCACACCAATGAGGTCTAGTCTAACCTTGCAAACAAAGAGACATCGCACAATTGCTAGTCTAAATCATAAAATGATCTTCATGATCAACGAGAAGTGCCAATTACACTAAGTTAGTAAATATAAAAGTTTAGTTTCATGTCCCATAACCACTAGCTTAACTTAAATATTTTCGAACAAACTGTAAATCTTCAGTAATAAAATTATCACTGGAGGTTCAATCGAACAAGTCCAAGAATTAACCGACGAAGCAAACGCAAGCGTTTCATACCACTTGTTTTACTAAGCCGTTTAATTAGATTTCTCATCCGAGTGAGGTAAAGGTTTGTATATACTAATAGATTGGAAAACATGTTAAGAAAAGAGCTTTGTTATTAAAAATAGAGTTGAAATCCTTTTATTGAAAGAGTTTTGATATTTACTACTAGTTTTGAAACCTTTATATTTTAAAGTGACAAATCACAGAAGCGATTGTAGAAACAATCAATCACAAAGATCACATTCGAAGATGTGATAAAAATCCAATGAAATCAGCTCAACAAGTTCCGTTGAATGTTTTTCAGATAAGATCCCCTACGGAGGGGGGGTCCAGGGGGGGTGGCAACCCCCCAAGGTGGGGGTGCGGGGGCAACGCCCCTGCTAAGGGGTTCAACCTAAGGGAGGATAGGATCGAGCGACCTAAAGGGGCACGCGACCTAAAGGTGTTCGCGACCTAGTGGTCGAGCGACTTAAGGGGGTACGCGACCTAAGGGAAACTCGCTAAGGTAAGGTGCGACTCAACCAGGTGAGCGACCTAGTGGGGGGAAACGACTTAAAGTCTATACGACCTATCGACCTAAGGTCAAATGCGACCTAACAACCTAAGGTCAGATACGAGGTCACGCGACCTAAAGATTTGCAGAGGGCACGCGACCTAACGGCACAAAGGCCTAACGACCTAACTGGAATAAGGTCATGCGACCTAACGGCCTAACTAGGTCGAACAACCTAAAAGGTATAACGGCTTAAGGTTCTTCGACCTAACGACCTTGTGGTCTTGCGGCCTAAATGGTCTAACGACCTAACTGTATTAAGGTCTAACGACCTAAACTGGTCAAGCGTCCAAATAGTCATGCGACCTAATGAAGGTAAGGTCTAACGACCTAACACTCGCGACCTAACGGTCTAAAGAAGATGGCCACGCGACCTACGACCTTGCGACCTAGCGACCTAAGGTCCATACGACCTAACTCCGAAGACGTTAGAAATGGCCAGAACGACCTACGACCTAAGGTCCATACGACCTACGACCTAAGGTCCATATGACCTACGACCTAAGGTCCATATGACCTAACCCCGAAGATATTAGAAATGGCCAGAATGACCTGCGACCTAAGGTCCATACGACCTAACTCCGAAGTGCCAATTTTGCCAGAACGACTTAAGTGCAGTTTTTTCACCAAAAACGCTAAAAATTGGAGTTTTTTCGCCAATCCAATCCAAGCCAAATGCAAATGTACATGCAAAAGTGATGGGGAATCATTCCCAACAATCCAATATAGTTATAGACTAGAATTGTGAGATAAAAATCTCACCTTTTCATCAAATTATGAAGGTAAAGCTTGAAGGAGAATGGAGAAGCAACTACAAGCTTGAATCCAATGCTTTTTCCTTGAATTTGGAGTTGAATGATGGAGTTGGAGTTGAAACCTAGGCTTGGAGTTTCTAATTTCCCTTTCCACTCACCATTAATGTTAAAGTTTGTGTTTGGTAGGAATTTATGAAGAGTGAGGAGAAGGAGAGAAGTGGATTTGAGTTATAATGGCTAATCTAACCCAAGGTCCAAAGCGGGAAAAGTAAGTGAAATTCCACTAACTCCAAACCTATCAATGTTTATACTTAAAAAGGTTGTAAACGGCATTTTGAACTCAATGGAAGTGGTCTCGAGACCTAATTTGACTGTTTGCAAAAAGTAGCTTTTCGGACCAATATCCGATTAACAATAAAATATTTAAATATAAAATCGATAAATATGCGGGTTGTTACATAATAAATGTTTATATACTTAATATATGTGTAAAATAGGTCAAATAGAATAAATTAAATGAGAAAAAGATGTTATTTAAGAAAATAAATATGAACTTAAGAACAGTGAAATTTATATTTGAAGTGAAATCAACTTAACTAGGGTAAAATGGATTTAATAAATAAGTAAAATCGAATCAATTTTTATTTTGGAAGAAATTTTGTAACAAATATTATAAATTGAAACAAATCAACTTTAATGAAAATAGCTCGAATTAAAAATCAATAAAATGTGAATATAAATGAATATTATTGATTATATTCAATTAATTTAAACTAAATTAATTGAATATAAATCAATTTAAAAACTGATAAAATTTATATGGTTTTGAATTTGTTGTGTATTTAATAATATGTATTTCAATACATCTTTGCTTTCTAGTGGTTCCTATTCTCCTACCCCGTTCCTTTTCAAGGACGAAAAGTTTTGAGTGTGAGAGTGTAGCGACCCATAAATTTTAATGGTTTTAATAACGTAATTAACTGAATTTTTATGAAATTTCAAATAATTGAATTTGGAAACTAATATTTGATATTGGGTATGCGTCAATTTAAACGTAATAAATGTCAGATTTTCATCAGATAATGCGGAACTTAGTTTTGTTGTGTATTTTCAATTTCAATTTAAATCAGTTAAATTTGATGGAAAATAAATGTTTCGAAATCTAAATATTTTTTTATAATAAAATTTTAAATCATTTACTGAGTGGGACATCATATTTCGTTTTGCCAAATTTGAACTTCTCTAGCTTCGTTTATATTATTTTCAGCAAATTTGCAGCAGTTTGGCAGTGAATATCAGCTTTTGATACGATGGTCATATCGCTGATATCTATGTACCATAATGTTCGCCTTGTCACGCTTATCAGCCATATCGGTACCCGTTCGAGGCCATTTGTTTTCCGTGACCATTCAATTATCAACTGTACAGAATCAAATGTTCACTAGCCTTTATTATATCCTTGGATTCATGAGCTGGCTTTCACCATTCCTACTGGTTGTTATTTATGGGTCGTCCTTTCATTTTCAGTCGGTTCTCTATTGCTTTTGGAAAAGTGATAAATGTGTATAAATATATAATATTAGTTGAATACAGCTGCTCACTTCATCTTCTCCCCTTTTGCCTATTCATTTTCATCAACATAAAATCTACTAACTCATCCTCCTCCCTGTTCATAGAAAATGAAGGGTATATAGCTTCATTTATATTTTGCCAATAGGTTGGACGCTCGTCTTCTCTACACTTTACCCTATTTTTTTCCCAGACTCAAACCCATCTTCACCCATGTACAGCCGAGACAATCCATCACCCCGAACCATGCTCGTCCCCGCCCGGTCTCCTCACGTCATCGACCTCCCACCACCAATAGCACATCACGTGTAACACCCACCATAGCGGCTCACCCCTCCACCTTCCCATCAACGCCCGCATCCACCAAAATCCATGCCCATCTTCCCACCTCATTCCACCTTCTCTGACCATGGCCGCTGCGCTCTTCCACCACCACCACACACGCAAGCCACACGTGTCCTTGGCCTCAACTCCACCGGCACCACCATCTCCAATCTTTACCGATCTCCATCCCTAGCAACGATCGGCCTCCTTCTCTTTTTTACAGTATTATATGTATATATTATATAAAATATTATATGTATATTATATTATAGTATATTTTATTATATCATATTATATGATATTATACTAGAAGTTGCTTCTCTCTTTACAGTGTGATATGTATGTTATATACAATATTATATGTATATTATATTATAGTATATTTTATTATATCATATTATATTATATTATAAGTTGCAGCCATCCGCTCGGTTATAAAATATATCTTTCACGTATATTATTTGCATGTGTATATAGTTGTATATGATTTGAATAACTATATATATTGATGATTTTCTGCATATTATAACATATGTACGTTTTACATATATATATATATATATATATATATATATATACTATCTAGTTCCGAATATGTATGGGTTTAAAAAGGGAAAATTTTGTGCTGTTCTATATATACACATTTCTATCATATATGAGCTTCAAAAAATTTACTGTCCTAAATCTAGGTAGGTTTCGTATGTATAGATATTGATTTAGTACTGTTTACATATATATTAGTTTTCTCATATTTTGATTTCCGCTTTTCTGAAACTAGCTCGTGCTTTCCAATTTACTATTCTATACACATATACAGGTTATATATTTGCTTGTATATTAGCTTATATATTTCATCTATTGATTTATGATGTATAAATTCTGTTTTATGTAAAGGAAAAAAGAAAAAAAAGTTTTGTAACAGTTTTTAGCACATACAGACTGTTGCGTGCATTTTAAGTAATACTATAAAGTTATTTACATATACATATACGGCTTATGATATATATTGGTTTCCGTGTATATATATTTACTTATATATTATATATATGCATATATATTATTTAGTTCCATTTCGTGCGTTCTGTCTACGGAAGAAGTGTGTGTGTGTATATATATATATATATTATACATTTTAAAAGTATAGATATATGTTTAAATGTTTATTTAAGATTACATTATAAGATAATGTATATATATTGTGATTAAATTTATATTTGAGAATTTTGAAAAGGAAATATATGTATTTCTATTAATATTGGGTTTAATTGATTTTTTTCTTCTGTAAACTGTGTTATGTTATGATATTTGATTTGAAATCTTTCGTTGTAGAGCTTTTAACCTGTGGGTTTTATTAAATATTGATCTTTTATATTGAATTATATAATATATGGATATATTTATTTAAATATATGTAGTAATAAATGTTGATATTTTGAAATATATATGCATATAATATAGATTAGTATTTTGAAACGAATACGTATCATCTATATATACTCTTTATTTTATGTGTTGAATTAAATTTCGATTTTTATATTATATATAAAGATTTGATCTTATATGTATTTTAATTTAAATTTATTTTAAAACATAATGTGTATTTTCATATAAAATTTTATATTTTGACTCCATCGAATTCGAATTCGTGTTATCTAGCTCGTCGCAGCCAACTTTGCTTATCGCGTGTCACTAGTTCATGTCCATATCTATGGATCATCGTATCTCGTCCTAGTCAATTTCTCTAGCCTCGAAAGGTGAGCAATCACTCGCGATTAACATTCTTACAGTTAGCAAATTTGATTTCACTTGAAACGACAATTGAAATATGCTGTTAAATTTGAATTGCTAGTTATTTAATTGTTAAATATGATATGTCATTATCTGAAATTGTTCACCTGTGATATATGACACCATATCCTATTATGTATATTTTATTTAATTTATCACTGATGATATTTGCCTGTTATTGATATGTTATATTTTATCATATTTGTTCTCACTCTGCAAGTTCCCTATTAATTTAGAATTCCCTACGGGTTGAAATGATACATACCCGAATGATTTTGTAGAATAAGGAAAATCGTTATGGGTCGAAATGATACATCCAAGCGATTTTCATTAATATGGAAAGTTCGGGATAGCGGATTAAAATTATATATACCCGTAGATATTTAAATTGCGAATTGAAATGATAAATATCCATATCACTTGACTATAGGATAGGTAATTATATACGGACACCGTTGGTCTATATTTTGAAAAATGATTTCCAAAATTTTGAAACGAAGTATATTGTTTTATTGAATATTGATTTTAAAATATAATATATATAGGATATTTTTATATATGTATAAAATCTAGATTTTAAATAATATGCTTTCGAAATTCTAAATTTATAAGTTAGTTTTGAAAATATAATTTTTAAGACTTTACTTATAATTTTATTATTTTAAAATATATCAAATTAGATTTAATACAAATACATTTAATAATAACATTTAACTTAATAAAAAAATTAATTTAATTAGTATATAATATGTTTAAGTATTTTTTAAATTTATATTAATATTTTAAAAATGGATTTTTATAACTTTAATAAAAAAGGTTGGGAAGATAAATTAATGTTGACTTGGAATTTAAATTGGTTAATAATTGAATTTAAATGAGAATTTATTTGAACTTATTGATTCTTAAATGTTGAAAATATGATCTATAACTTGATTTGATAAAAATTGATTAAATGAATATTCTCAATTTTAAATAAAATTGAGATTTAATATTTATGTAAATTTATAAGTTGGGAAATTAATAAATTGTTATTGAAAAGATTAAGTGAATACTTTTCAATTTGAATAAATTTAAAGTTAAATGTTGAAATATAAATGAAATTTATATTGTAAATGTTTGAATATTTAAACTTGAAACCTTGAACTTTAAATTGAAATGGTTAAGCTAAAATTGATTGAAATTGAATTTGTGGAATTTAAAATGATTTGAATCGATTTGCGAAATTGGAGGAAACTATTTTCATTATTATAAAGTATTTTTAATATATAAACTATTTTAACATATAAATTATTTTATTATATAAACTATTTTAATTTATAACTATTTACTTTATATACTATTTCAATATCTAAACTTTATAAGTCGAAAGTGTTATGATTCCAAAAGTGTTATGATTTCAAAAGTGTTATGAATTCAAAAGTGCTATGATTTCAAAAGTGTTATAAATTTGAAAATGTTACGATTCTGGAAATGAATATTTTAAAGTGAATATTGATATCGAATTTATATGGTTTTGAATTGAATATGAGATATGAATTATGAACTATTTGAATTGAAATGACCATGGTGTGAAATAAGCATTTGGTTGTTAAAGAGACCGGGATCAGATATTGTCATACTCTTTTCTAATACAGAAAACCACTTTAATAACTGTGTACGTGGTGAAGATTCCAGAATGAAGTAGGATGGTTTGGTGACGATTCTTTATGAGGTATTAGCACAGCTCTGACTCCCATGAGTCTGCTTGATGTGGCTAAAACAGGAGCCACACCGGGCCGAGTGAGGTGCACCTTTGATTTGGGAGTGTGTCCCGAGGTAGGCGGTAGTAGCTGCTATGCATTACCACCTGTCCGGATACGCAAACAGTATATCTACCCTGGCATTGCCTCAAGTGCCTTGTCGCATGTCCTATCGCGCCTTCTACGAGTTTGTTTTGTGTTGTACCTATGGAGTGCTCCCTGATAGCCCACTTGCGAGTGGAGTTTACAGTATCTGTATAGACTACGGCATTATATAAAATGTGTTAAGGGGGATATGGGTAACGCCTTAACGCTATTTTAATAGCTTACTTTACTATAGACATATTATAATAGCGTATATTATTACATAGCAGATAGTTCTACGGATCTTTAGAGGATGGGAATCCTAAACATCCTTTAAGTTATTTGTATTTCAGTTGACATTTCACTTGATTTGAATTTACCGATATAAGAATGTTAATCATGACTCGAGTGTTTTATGTTTTTCTTTATGCTCGGGTCAGACTGAATAACACAGCATTGAGACTCACCTTTAGAGTTTGGAGCTTCGCTTGGAGATCCATCTATATCTATTCAGCTTTCAGTTATTTAGTTGACTCTAGTGTTATATTCAGATTTTTGTCATTTAGATGTATTGAGACTTCTATGTATTTGAAACTCTGAGTTTATATAGTAGCTTTATGAACTACTATTTATCTATTCTGCTGCTTGTTGTTGTATTACTCTGTGTTTGTGATTCTGTGATTGATTTATTTATTGTATATGCTGAGTTTTGCCAAAACTAAAATTAACAATCTGATATTATGCGCAATTCAAGTCGGACATATGCAGATGCGAATGGTTCGAAATAGCGGGTCATTATATTTATTTAATAAATCGTTATATTTGAAATTTTAAATTCATTTAAAAATTTTCAACCAACATCTTCATATTCAAAAATCAAAATTATATCCCAAATTCATATTTAAAACCACTTAAATATTCAAAATCAAACGATGAAAAATCTAGTTCATTACATTCCTCCCCCTTAAAAGAATTTCATCCCCAAAATTGCTAAGGAAGGAATAAATGCTCCAAACTCATTTACTTATTCAAAACCCACTTAATTAACTTGCTATTTGACCATTCTAAACTTTTAGCTTCAACTATAACAATTGGCTTCCATTACTAATGCAAATCCCTCTATTTTAATTTCAATTCAAAAATCAACTTTTAATTAACAAAATTTTCAAAAAATTATAACACCCTAACTTTCCAAAAAAAATTTGGCAGTGTCTCCTTTGTACAGAGGACCTTTTGCAATATGACAAGATATATATATATATATATATATATGTGTATATATGTATATACACATCGACCCACACGGTCGAAAAACAAATATATATATCGATATTTATAATTTGCGATATTTAATACGAAAATGTACCTTATTTTAGCATTTTTAAGCAAGCAGCTTATTTTATATGAGATTAGTGCGATCAAATCTAACCAAATGGCCCTCGGGGTACCTATACTTACTCAATTTAACCACGTAAGTACTAAAATATGAAAGTTCAATAAAAAAATTATTCAATTTACAAATTAAACACAAAATTTTCGTAGCATGCCTATATAAACACAAGGTTCTAACATTCGATCATTCATTTTTAATCCATTTATCTATCATTTCATTAATTCGATTGATTTTCAACCCAATAATTTGCATTCAACTCATTTTTATACCAAATAATTCATATCCATCTCATATTGATTAAAATCAATTTATTTGCTTTCTATCAGTTCATAGAATTTTATTTGCTTCTGTTTGCGCCAAACAACAAATTTCCATGCAAATTCGGCGATATCCATTTTATAAAATAACCATTTTAGTTATAGTTATTTTAAATTGATTCCAAATCAATTTATATTTAATTCTATTCCTCTTCAAATTTATTTACGACTAGTTTCATTTACATCTCATTCATATCCACGTTTATTATATTCAAATACATTTTATTAAGCTCGGAATTATTCCATGCTGTTTATTTAATTAATTTCTTCATTTAATCCACTTAAAATTTCAATTTCATACTCGAATTCATTCTCGAATTCTTTTAAAACAATATTCAATGCTATATTCAATTTTTTTACACCCGCATTGAATTTATTTATAACTCAAGCCATTTTATTTCAATCAAATTCCATTTTATTTGATTCATTCAACATATATTTAATCAGCTTATATACAAGTCGAAGTTTATTTATCACTCAAGTTCTATATTCAAGTTCAGATATATTTAATCAGCTTATATACAAGTCGAAGTTTATTTATTACTCAAGTTCTATATTCAAGTTCAGTTTCAACCCACAATCCATTTTATTTAATCAAGTTAATTTCCATTCCAATATTCACTTGACTAATTAATTTATCCAATTAGTTCCATTTTCTTGAGTTCAATTTTACTTTATAATCCAGGTTTGGATTTTTATTTCTTCACTAAAATATCAAACCATTTTCATTTTTGGGTTTTCTATTCCACTTTCCAAATTTTTATAAGTTACACAACTTATTTCCATCAAGTTTATACCCAACTATATCACATTTTATTTTTAACTCAGGATTATAAATCACTATATGGCTTAAATATCTACTTATTCCATAAATTTCAAATTTTATAAGCTATTCAATTTATTTATCCCAAATTCCAAATTTTCACTCAAATTTTATTCCATTTAATTTTTTATATAACTTATAGTTATTAGCCACTTAACAATCCAAGTTTATATATTCCATTCAATATGTTTCAAATCAAATCCAGTTCGAATTAATTTCAATTTCAATTTCCTTCAACCAATATTTCTGAACCATCTTCGCATTTATTCATACTTAAATCAATTTCCTTCCAAACAATTTTATTTTTAATTCATTCAATTTAATCAAGTAAGAATTTTATTTCAATTTTAATTTTTTCCACACTCCCTTACTAATATTTATTTTTTTCCTTTACTTACACATTCCTATGCACTTTAATTAGTTAACTTCATCACATTCTACACATTCTAATTTTTTTGTTATAATCACTTCATTTAATTTAATTTCCTTAACTTTTGCTAAAGTTGAATTCTAATTCCTACAAATTCTCTTTTACAAATCCAATTTATTTAACTTATAACAGTTAAATTTTAATTTCATCTTGAAGTTCACCCTTTTTTCCAGTTTTTATTTCAAAAACTTATTCTCTTCTTATTTCACTTCTCTTTTAATTATTTGTTTCAGAATTCAAACACCCGCTTCTTATTTCAAATAGTCTAATATATATATATATATATATATATATAACTCTGTTTCAATAAACCATTTCCTTCAACTTTCAAAAATCAACTTGATTTTTTTTCTTTTTTCCAAAATAATTCCATTCGGAATTCACAAAAACAACAATTGTTTACCAAAACAAAAATTCCCATATTAGTTTACTATGGTAGCACTCATCACTTAGAAACTCGAAGATAAACACCGATGATGTCGCGATCATCATCGGTATTATTTTCCAACGACTAAAGTGGGTTCAGTGCTATATCTCTTCCAAAATCCATTTTAAAACAATTTCCTTTTGAAAATATTCTTAAAAATAATACTCCCATTATTTTCCCACACCACTTGAAAATCATTTTTCCAAACTTGCTGGGATTTAAATTTCCAAATTCGGGTTTGAATCCAATTTTAGTTATAATCCATTTGTATAATTTATACTTATACAAATTTTTATTTGGTTATATCAACCATGTCCAATTTTATAATCTTATTTGATTATAACATTATCATCCAAACATTCCATATATATATAATAATCTCATAAAATTATTTTCTTTTATATCAAAACATATCTTTGGGTAAAATTATTCCATTTATCTAGTTTTTAAAACAATACCGTGTCGAATTACTCTATTTAAGTGTTTAGAAACCCCTATCGATACAGTTGTATGGACTGTGCCGACCAGAGCTCATAAGCCACTAAATAAATAAACCAACACAATATAAAACATTTTATATTCACTAATAAATATGCTCTCATATCTATTAATACACTCAAACTCATTCTAGGGTACTAATGACCCTATCTCTAATGAGTAACCCCCACCAAAGCCAAGGTTCTTGCTTAACCTCGCTATGATACCAAATGTAACGAACGAAGATTTTTGACCCTTGAAAATCGACATATATACATCCACTGTATAAAATGCCAAGCAGTCGAGTGTCGAAAATACCAGTTCATTAGGGGTTAACAAGAAAAAGGTAGAAGAAAAATATATCAAAAACAACAATATAGAATCTCACAATCGCAGCGGAACAAAATATAATATATATAATAAAAGATTTTAAATACAAGAACTCTGTTAATATAAATACCACTATCAGAGTACAGCGATTCAATACATCAATCTGGATAGTTTAATAACTGGTCCTGAAACACATAACTCACACAGCAGAAATAACAAAGTACGTAATATACGTCTAAACCCCAATAGCTCGTCTCCTGAGCTCCATACCATTTTAACTTGAATCTGTAATACTCGGTCTGACCTGAGCATTATAATAAAATAACACTCGAGTCAGTCAGGAAAACCAGCTTGGGAAAAACCAACTCAATTTGAATTATTAACTTTTCGAAATCCTATGAAAAAATGGTATCTTGTAAGACTGCATCAAAAATAAACACGACGTGTTTTTACCTTACGATAACCAAAACAAATTTTGTCGAAATCATCAAATATTATAATAGTGTCTATAGAAAGTAAACAGAAAATAGTTGAAATGCTTGCATCTCACGTTTCAGCATGGTTGGGCACAATCAAAACCATACAGCGCTTGTTGAAGAATGGATTCCATCGAATGCTGGGCCACTAGTGTACCGCCCACCATAGTACACCTCTAGAACAACGTACCGAGGACCACGCCGGGATTCCTTACTACACAAGACCGGCCTACTCCTAACTTGGATAGACCGAACATGTTATCACCTCGGGTGTTCCCACCCTTACCATCGAGCACTTCTTCCATGCAAAACCATATCCATATTAAATATGTGTCCGAGGACATCTATAAAGGTGATAACATACCATAATTGGGTGCGACCCACTTAGCATTGCTACATCTCCCTAGTTTTAGTCATTCCCAGTTGATGAGTCTCAAGGCTAAGCGTTACCTTTGAAGAAACAATTTTACTTAGAATGCTCATCGTCCTCCAATGACGATGTTCTGATAGCATTCATCCATACAAGTTGTCCTGGCTCTGGACAAACCGAACAACCATCTTCATCATCTTCACAGTATTCATTCGTTACATTCAAACCAGATCAAAGTGGTTTTCAGATACTTAAATCTGATCCAGGTCCCTTCGAAACGATTAAGAAATTGGCCAAAATTGATAGTCGGATATTTAACTGTCAATACACATCCATAAGAAATCATCAAGCCTTATTATAAATTTTCCCAAAATTTATTCCAAAATATCTTTATAAGATATATATTTCCAGTATTTCAACATTTGAAAATAGTTTTCAAATCCTTATATTTTCAACGGAACATTTCTAACCCTTCCCAATACTTAGAATATTTCCCCCACTTCATTTTATATTCAATACTTAGAAAGTATTCCTTTTATTTCATATTTCTTTTTCCCAAAATCATTTTGCAATTTTATTTGTAAATTCCTTGACTAGTTTATAACGAATTCTATAAATTTCGAAATTCTTTAATAAATTCCCTTCAATATTTCCAAAGTCAAATATATTTACTTACAATTCCATTTTCTCTTCTACTTCTTTTATGAATTCTATTTCATTTTTCGAAGCTTACTTTTATTTAACTACTTCGGAATTTTTCTAACTTTTTCCCAAATTTCACTCTGAGGAATCTCTTTAAGTCTCATTTACTAAACAACCCTTTCCCAACTCTTGGGAAGATTTATAAATACATTTAAACCATTCCAGAACTCTATATATATACATATATAATAAAATAAGTATTTAAAGAAAAATAATAATTACTTAATTTTTAAGACATATTCAAATAATTATTTAAAATACTAAAACACTTTTTATAACATCACTTTTCAAAGCAAGTTTAAAAATCTAGGATTTATTAAAATAAATATTAACTATTTGGAAAATTCACTTCTGAAGTATTTCAATACTAACTAACTTAAATTACATAGTTTAATAATAAATTTTCATTTTTAAATAAACTTAACTTATTAATAAAAATATATTTTTAAATCTCAAAAACCGAATTTCAATTTATAATTCTTCTCGATTTCCACCATACAACTTCCCTTTCGGTCTCCTTAACCATTTTCACTTCAAAAATAGTTTTCACTATTTTTCTCTCGTCCTATTTCCATATTTAAATATAAATTCTCCCTGTAAATTTATCATCTGATATCGATTTCTTTTATTTATAACATCGTTTATATTTTTCTTATAACTCCTTTGAGTTTCACTAAAAATAATCTTATTTATAAAATTTCATTTTATAAATTTAATTCCTTATAAATTCCATTTATTTTTACCAGTCTATTCTTAATATCGGTTTCAACTTTTTTCTATATTTTCCGAATATCATTTTTAAATCCTTTCTAAAAAATTCTTTTATATAATTTGTTATCCCACCTTTTGGTCAAGGCTGGAATATCAACAAATTGGCAAGGAAGAATGGTTATCAGGATTGGAGATCGATTGGAAACAGGGTTGCAATCGAAGTCGTTGAAATTTGACCGAGCTCCGATCAGGACGAAATCGATTAGAGATGATGATCAAAGCAAGAAGAAGTTATGTTTCAAATTTCAGGTCGATCAGAGTTCGTATGCACAAGATATGGATGGGCTAAGATACACAAGGAATGGTTCGTATCGATGCATTTCGCATCGATCAATAGATGGCATTTCGAGTCGATACTGTTCGTATCGATCAAAGACAGAGCATATTAGTGGACTTCGAATCGATATCGTTCGTATCGATCAACATGGGCTCGACACAATGGTTTCGTATTGGTCAGGATGGAAAGATGTGGCATGTCTCGAATCGATGCTCTCATATCGATAGTAGAAGGATTTGGCACTTTCGTATCCATGGGAGGCTATTGGGGTTCATATCCATCAGGTAAAGCCTTGTTCGTATCCATTAGGTAAGGTCTCGGTCGTATCCATCCCAAGGATGAGATTCGTATCCATTTTCATGACCACTTCGCATCGATACCCCCATGCTCATTTCGTATCGATCAGCACATATGGAAGCGGTACGAAATGTACTCCTGGAGTCAATACGAAGAAGGACACGAATTGATGGGTGCGAACGCACGATGTTATGAATATGAACAAGCATGAAATGCGGATGCGAACAAAGGAAATCCACGAATCAAGGGAAGAAGCGTTCAAAACGGCGAGGAAAATGGATCGAGCCTTGAAGATAGCGCCACGTCATTGATGCGCACGTGCTGGGAAACAACGCAAAGGGACGTCGATACGAATTGATCGGTGCGAACCAGACAACATCGAGAAACCACAATTCGTATCGATCATATCTTGAGTTCTACAGATCCAAATGCAATGAAATTTTCACAGTAGCTCGCATGTAAGGTAAAGAACATTCCTTCCAAGCTTCAGCTTGATTGGATCATTTTTTGATGGATACGAAATGGTTTCGTATCGATCACAGATTAGGTCGAAACTTTGTGGGGTCTGTCGCGTGGGCCCACTCACGTGCCAGAAGAAGTCTCCCGAAGTTTGAGCACGATATCAGCCTCCTACGCCTATAAATAGCCCCCTGAAGCCTACAGGAGAAGGATCTTTTGGCTATTGGATGTCCAGACTCTGCCGGATTCAATTCTACACCATATCATCGTTGTTATACTCAAATTACTTCATTGTAATAGCGGTAATCATCTGTAACTAGAAAGGATAATCAATAAAAGATAAAACTTTGAAGTGGATGTAGGCTGGAGATTGCCAAACCACTATAAATCCTGTGTTTCTGATTATAATGTCTGAATTGATGTTTGTTATTTGCTGAGATTTGATATTTGTGCTTGAATATTGCTGATTTGTGTTCATACACTGGTGCTTTCACGGTATTTGGAGTTTGTGACCATTTTTGGCGCAAACCCTTTGGTGCTTTCACTGAGAGCGACTAGCACCCGCTACATCGGATTGAAGTTCAGATTTGAAAAGAGTGAAGAGTTTAGATTTGAAAGACAATGACTCGACAAACTAGTAGAAGACGGAGGGCCGAAAGAAGCCAACAGGAAGGAAGTCAAGAAGCATCCTCTGGAGCTGGAGAAGGACAAGCTTCAATCTACATCACCAGGGACGAAATGGAGGCTATGGCCAATTCATTGCAAGAGAGATTGTTGAAAAGTCAACAGGAAATGATGCAGACTTTCTTCGAACAGATGAAAGCTGCAAAAATGCAAAACCTTGGACCGACTACAGTGACTGCGAATGTGGAGCAAGGAACTAGGGTTGCGGAGCCTAATGGAGGACAGAATACAGAACCAAAGGGCAATCAACAAAGGCTTGGGGGCAGGCCTACAGGATCTGATACTCGAAGGCCTATGGATGGAGCTCAACAGGCTAGAGCTAGCGCAAACGTTAGTGAACCGCATGAGGAGTATGTGCCGGAATTCCCTTGGGGGCATGGGGGCAACCTTTGGTAGATAATGCTGGATTGGCTGAGATTATCAGGAGAACTATGCATGAAGGTATGACCAATAGAGATTTGGAAGGGGTAAACAAGAATCCGTTCACACGGGAAATCAGGATGGCTCGAAATCCGCCTGATTTCAAGCTACCTACTGTGAAAGTATACAATGGCAAGGCTGATCCGACAGATCATCTGATGAGATATACTAGACACATGGAAGCACTGGGGGCATCGGAGGAAGTTATGGCTCGATGTTTTCCCTTGTATTTGACAGATATAGCCGCAATGTGGTTTAGGCAGTTGGAAGAAGGGTCTATCAGAACATGGATGGAGCTGGTGGATAGGTTTCTAAAGCAATTTTGGGTTCATATTAAGAGGCCCAAGAACTTGATGACGCTAACATCGGTGAAACAAAGGGCGGATGAATCACTTAGAGCTTTTCTAAATCGATTCAATGCGGCACTTGCGTTGCTGGATCGACCGGATCCATCAATGGTTTTAATGGCAGCCGTGTCACGAGTCAGGGAGGATTCGGATTTCAAGGTATCTTTAATATTAGCCCAACCACTGGATCTCGGGGAATTCTTTCACGAAGATGAGAGGTTCCTCCGACAAGAGGATGCATGTGCAGACTTAAAGATGAAGGAAGTAAATGCGACTGAGGGTGGAGGACCATCCAGTAGAGGTTCGGATAAAGATAAAGGAAAAAGGAAGTTGGACGATGATTCTAGAAAAGCTAGGAAGCGATGGAAGGATCCAAAGTTTTCCACATACACAGGATTGAACAAGACACTGGAGCGGATATACTTGGAAACCCAGAATTGCCTTCCCTACCGAAGGCCAGCTAGGAAAGAGCCTTCTGAACGAGAGAGGGCATCAGGAAGGCACTGCCTATTCCGTGATTTGGATGGGCACGACACCAACAGCTGCAGGTACTTAAAGGATATAATTGAGGAACATGTAAGGAATGGACAGTTGCGACAATATGTCGGAACTCGGAATGCAGTGGTGGAACAGGAGCAACCGCCGCCTACCTCGAGCAACGATGGTGTGAGGCCCAGGAATGATGGTCGATTAATTATCAATTGACCGGGGTAATATGAAATAAGTAACAAGCTACTGGTAAACGGCAAAGTCATTTACACATGTATGGGAACGGAGATAGCCCCTAGGCATGCTCTGAATGATGATAAACTGCGAAGCTATGGTTTGTGAAATCTGTCTTTTGCTTTCGGATTGGACACTGATTTTTCTGGTTTGATTTTGGAGTTTGGTTTGAACACCTGGTTTTGTTTGCTTTTTGGTTTAGATTTTTGCTTGGATGATTGTTTTCTGTTTTGGATGTTGGTTTGGATTTCTGATTTTCTGGTTTTATTTGGATTTCGGATTGGATTTGGATTGGATTTTTATCTGGTTTTTGGTAAATGGTCGTCGGGTATGGATTATATCTGGCAAGGGGTAAGTCTCTTCGTCCGCATGTGGCGAATTGGCTTATTCAGGTCGTTGAGTATGGACTATGCTCAGCAAGGGTCCGGAGTGACCAGGATTCGGCCTAGGAGTTAGGCCCCATATTATCGATTATTGTTTTAGGTCGCTGAGTATGGACTATGCTCGGCAAGGGTCCGGAGAGACCAGGATTAGGCTTAGGACTTAATCCATGGCATTGCAAAACCGTCTAGGGACACTGGACCACGGTCGCCAAGTGTGGACTGCGCTTGGCAAGAACCAGGAGAGGTTAGCTCAACGTCCAGGGACACTGGACCACGGTCGCCAAGTGTGGACTGCGCTTGGCAAGAACCCGGAGAGGTTAGCTCAACGTACAGGGACACTGGACCACGGTCGCCAAGTGTGGATTGCGCTTGGCAAGAACCCGAAGAGGTTAGCTCAACATCCAAGGACACTGGACCATGGTCGTCAGGTGTGGGTTGCGCTTGGCAAGAGCCTGGAGAGGCTATGGATTTGGACATCGACCCGGAGAGGTCCTGGATTCGGTTATTGGCTATTGGATAAAGATGGATTAGGACTCGGTTTTCGAGTTCGGATGGATATGGAATCGGCTAAGGCTTTGGTTATTGGATTAGGAATTGGGCATCGACTCGGAGCGGTCAAGGATGATGTACTCTAGTGATATGGCTATGGACATCGGATACCGGATTCGGAACTATTCAAAACACGCCTTCTTATCACAAGGCATGTTTTGGTGGGCAAATGTTATCCCACCTTTTGGTCAAGGCTGGAATATCAACAAATTGGCAAGGAAGAATGGATATTAGGATTGGAGATCGATTGGAAACAGGGCTGCAATCGATGTCGTTGAAATTTGACCGAGCTCCGATCAGGACGGAATCGATTGGATATGATGATCAAAGCAAGAAGAAGCTATGTTTCAAATTTCAGGTCGATCGGAGTTCGTATGCACAAGATACGGATGGGCTAAGATACACAAGGAATGGTTTGTATCGATGCATTTCTCATCGATCAGTTGACGGCATTTCGGGTCGATACTATTTGTTTCGATCAGAGACAGAGCATAGTGGTGGACTTTCAGTCGATATCGTTCGTATCGATCAACATGGGCTCGACACAATGGTTTCGTATGTCAGGATGGAAAGAGGTGGCATGTCTCGAATCGATGCTCTCGTATCGATAGTAGAAAGATTTGGCACTTTCGTATCCATGGGAGGCTATTGGGGTTCGTATCCATCAGGTAAAGCCTTGTTCGTATCCATTAGGTAAGGTCTCGCTCGTATCCATCCCAAGGATGAGATTCGTGTCCATTTTCATGACCACTTCGTATCGATCAGCGCAAATGGAAGCGGTATGAAATGTACTCCTGGAGTCAATACGAAGAAGGACACGAATTGATGAGTGCGAACGTACGATGTTATGAATATGAACAAGCATGAAATGCGGGTGCGAACAAAGGAAATCCACGAATCAAGGGAAGAAGTGTTCAAAACGGCGAGGAAAATGGATCGAGCCTTGAAGATAGCGCCACATCATTGATGCGCACGTGCTGGGAAACAACGCAAAGGGACGTCGATACGAATTGATCGGTGCGAACCAGACAGCATCGAGAAACCACAATTCGTATCGATCATATCTTGAGTTCTACAGATCCAAATGCAATGATATTTTCACAGTAGCTCGCATGTAAGGTAAAGAACATTCCTGCCAAGTTTCAGCTCGATTCAATCATTTTTTGATGGATACTAAATGGTTTCGTATCGATTACAGATCGAGTCGAAACTTGGTGGGGTCGGTCGCGTGGGCCCACTCACGTGCCAGAAGAAGTCTCCCGAAGTTTGAGCGCGATATCAGCCTCCTACGCCTATAACTAGCCCCCCAAAGCCTACAGGAGAAGGATCTTTTGGCTATTGGACGTCCAGACTCTGCCGGATTCAATTCTACACCATATCATCGCTGTTATACTCAAATTACTTCATTGTAATCGTGGTAGTCATTTGTAACCAGCAAGGATAATCAATAAAAGATAGAACTTTGAAGTGGACGTAGGCCGGAGATAGCCGAACCACTATAAATCCTGTTTTCTGATTATAATTTCTGAATTTTCGTTTGTTATTTGCTGAGATCTGATATTTGTGCTTGAATATTGCTGATTTTTGTTCATACACTGGTGCTTTCGCGGTATTTGGGGTTTGTGACCATTTTTGGCGCAAACATAATTTGTTTTAAAATCTCTATTTAAATTTTTTTCCCTGCATTATTTAATACGATCAAAATCTCGAATTTCTTATTCAAACCAATCTCTTTTAAATAATCCAAATTTTGATACACATAATATTATATTAAAAATCTCTTTTTAATCCCTTAAAAATTCAAAATAGTATTTATGGTATTTAATATACCCAAAATTAATTTCCACGCCAATGTAACATTTAAAAATTTACAACACACAATAATTCAGCATTTCATAAATATGAAAATTACTAATATATATTTGAGGAATCCAGTTGGATCCCTCCAACCTATTTTCCCTGTATCCATAGATGTTAGACAATAATAAAAAAATACCAATCCCACTTCGAGGGGGATATCACAGTATATTGGGTCATTCGCTATTATGCGGGGCCCACAGGGTCTCATCCGCTATAATGTGTGGGAATATCACTGCAATACTAATATATATACTACTATATATACAGTCATCCAACATATAATTATAAATTTATCAATCCAATCAAACAACCAATCAATAAATTTAAACATTTAAATTTAACATGGTAATCCAAATGAGTGAGAAATTCTTCCTGTAAATTTATAATTTTTAAATAAACTTAACTTATTGATAAAAATATACTTTTAAATCTCAATAACCAAATTTCAATTTATAATTCTTCTCGATTTCCACCACACAACTTCCCTTTTGGTCTCCTTAACTATTTTCACTTCAAAAATAGTTTTCACTATTTTTCTCTCGCCCTATTTCCATATTTAAATATAAATTCTCCCTGTAATTTATCATCTGATATCGATTTCTTTTATTTATAACATCATTTATATTTTTTATAACTCCTTTGAGTTTCACTAAAAATAATCTTATTTATAAATTTTCATTTTATAAATTTAATTCCTTATAAATACCATTTAGTTTTACCAGTCTATTCTTAATATCGATTTCAACTTTTTTCTATATTTTCCGAATATCTTTTTAAAATCCAGTCTAAAAAATTCTTTTATATAATTTGTTTTAAAATCTCTATTTAAAAATATTTACCTGCATTATTTAATACGATCAAAATCTCGAATTTCTTATTCAAACCTATCTCTTTTAAATAATCCAAATTTCGATATACATATTATTATATTAAAAATCTCTTTTTAATCCATTAAAAATTTAAAATAGTATTTATGGTATTTAATATACCCAAAATTAATTTCCACGCCATTGTAACATTTAAAAATTTACAACACATAATAATTCAACATTTAATAAATATGAAAAATGCTAATATATTTTGAGGAATCCAGTTGGATCCCTCTAACCTATTTTCCCTGCATCCATAGATATTAGACAATAATAAAAAAATATCAATCCCACTTCAAGGGGAATATCGCAATATATTGGGTCATTAGCTATTATGGGGGCCCATAGGGTCTCATCCGCTATAATGTGCGGGAATATCACTCCAATGCTAATATATATACTACAATATATATATAGTCATCCAACATATAATTATAAATTTATCAATCCAATCAAACAACCAGTCAATGAATTTAAACATTTAAATTCAACATGATAATCCAAATGAGTGAGAAATTCTCACCTTGATTTTTATTTTGTCGAACATCCGGATTTTAAAATTTCTAAAATCCAAGCTGACTTCGAAAAATCCCAAATTGACCTCGTACAAGCAATTTGCGAATTTAATTAATATTGAGATAACTAAATTAATTAGATTAAGATTAACTTAAAATTTAGAAATCTAAATTACCTATTTACAAAATAACTAACCTTCTTCTCAAAACGCCTGGCACTAATCCAAGACACCCCTCCTCAAAACCATTTGAAACTTCCTTCTACTTGACCATCCCTGCGTTGCCTTGACAGTTACCTCCGTCCATCTTCAACCTACGCACGTTGTCAACCGCGCCACCCTAGCCTTCGCTGCAACCTCACCTAAGTCCTACGCATGCATATGCACGTACGCATACCCCATCTTCACAAAGTCGCCGCAGTAGCACAGCCCCCCTCTATTGTCGTGATTCCCCCCTTCGATCACTATTCCTCTCTCACCCACGCACTCATACGACCCTCCAGTATAAGATCGTGAAGCCCCCTTATTCATCGTCGACCACTCCTATACACGTCGGCTGCCTTTTCTCCTTCTCGATTTCCTCGATCGTGATTCGCTCGCGATACGACGTCAGCTGAACCCACAATCTCCAGCTTTCACAACTTCATCGAATTCAACTTCGATTTCTCCCTCCTTTTTTTGATTTATGAATTCAAATTGAATAGAGCGTTGGAGAGCAATCTTATTTAACTCACGAAACCATGACTCCGTTTTTTTAAACAGAACGAACAATTTTTGATTTGAACGAATGAAGGGGGATGCAATTTTAAAAGCTGGAAGATGGCATGTTCTTAACGTTTGTATCTCGTAATTTTTTTGATCTGAAAGGAAAAGGAAAGACATGATTAAATGACAAGTAGGTGGTGTGTATAGGAAGGAAAAGTAGTTGACTAGTCGATTTATAAATTAAAAATTTCCAAAATATCTCGATTTTCATAACCTAAAATCTTGAACCCCTATCGAGGCATGCCGCTAGGCATTCATAATGTTATACCCCTATTCCAAACGTAATGGAAAATGTTTCAAGTCCTAATTCGATCGTATGGAGAATATAGCTTTTTGAACTCAATTACTATATTAAATTTCAATATTAATTACAATACGTTTATATCCCGTACGACCAAACGATAACTCCAAATGCTATGAAATTTGGAATCCAATATAATATGCTATTACGGATCCAAGGAACTGGTTTCGTCGAATTCCGAGACTGTGCCACGGATCACTATTTTAAATCGTCTATTAAATCGACAATTTAAAATTTTGCGAAATCGCAAAAAATTCCTATTTTAAAATCTTACTAACTAATTTCTAATTCAAATAGAATTATGTCAATATTGTAAATCTTTTCGATTTATAAACATCCCCAACTTCCAATTATTCAACGATTTTTCAATTATAAATTCTACAATTTAATTTATCTTGTAAGTCGTTATATTTGAAATTTTAAATTCATTTTAAAATATTCAATCAACATCTTCATATTCAAAAATCAAATTATATCCCAAATTCATATTTAAAACCACTTAAATATTCAAAATCAAACGATGAAAAATCTGAATCGTTACATAAAAGTTCAATTACCTTTATTCTTTTGAGTATAAATTTAATAAGCCTTTAAACTATTTTTACCCTAATAAAAATCCAATATTTAAATTATTTTAATGATTTCAATTATTTGATTCAACAATTAAATTATCAATAGATCATTATATATGAAATTCAACCTATTAAATTTATAAAATTAACTTTTCAATATTTGAAATCAATTAAATATTCCAATTTAAAATAACCAAAATTCTGGGTCGCTACACTGTGTGGACTTGATTGTAAAGTTATTATGCTGGAATTATATAATGTAACAATTTTGGTTATTCTATATATTTATTTTCAACCCTAGATATTATTATAACATCACTTGATTTTCTAATATCAATGTTAAGGTAAAAACCCATCCATATTTATGTGCGGCATAGTCTTAAGAGATACCATTAATTTTGAAGGATTTTACAAACTATAATAAATAAATTCCTTGTGATTTGAGTTTCTCATATTGGTTTTACCAGATTGACTCGGGCGTTGTTTTCCTATAATGCTCAGGTAAGATCGAGCGGCCAGGTTTAGTTGGATGTTTTGGAGCTTCAAGAAATAAGCTGGAATCCTAGAGACATATTCACGTACATGGTTTTTTTCATTGCATTCATGTTATATTTATCAGCAATTGTGAGGGCATGTTGTTATAACTGCCCGGGTTAAAATAGGTTAGTATACTCTGATTGATAGCTGTATATACATATATTATAGTTTTTTGCGTAAAGTTTTGTTATATATCATAGACCATTCCTTCAGATTCTGTGTTATTTAGTTTCTTCTTGTCTTCTTCCTTTTTTCTTTTCCCATAACTATCCGCCTTTTCATTAAATTTGAGCGAGCCATGTGCAGTTTATAGACCGCTTAAACTAAAACACCCCATACCCCTTAGTATTCCCCAAAAGGGCGCACCAAAGTATGTGGTGCGTTATAGGTATAGCTAAAGCATCATACAGACTAAGATTCACAAGACAAATAAGTAAAAACAACGGAACATTTAAATTCATTCAAAACTAAACATCATCTCAAAATAAGTCATAAAAGCATAACATATCTCAAAAACTCAAAATGTCTCATGTCTCATGAAAATACATCTCAGCCTCATAAAATCAGAGTATAAAGATAACAACAATAATAATCTCTCTCACATGTACCAATCCATCATAAGCCAAATGAAAAGGATGAAAAGCAGAAGAATACATCTGAAATGAGAAAACTCTGGGAATGAATCTACAAGCAACCTGAATCAACTATCCACAACTCTGATGCCCTATTGGGGAAAAGGGGAAAGATAGAGGAGTGGGTCAGACAATAATTTTGGTGAGTGAAAGTAATTACTAGCATTTCTAAGCAAGATAAAGATAATAGACTAAGCAATAGTTCTAGCATGAAAGGAAAATACAGAAAAGATGAAATTCGGATAAATTACTGTTTCTGATTCTGTTTGACTGTTTTCTTTGATTGTTTGCACTAGTCTTAAACTACTGTGATTAAGCTGAAATCCTAATCCTATCTCAACTATTTACTTGATTAGGCTGAAATCCTGATCCTATCTCAACTGCTAACTTGATTGGGCTGAAATCCTAATCCTACCCATTGATCGGCCTTTCCTATCTTTGTTGTGCCACTGTGAACCAATCTTGTTGGTCACAGCAAAAGACGCATCTTTAGCACGTAGGGCGTAGTAACAAATTATTTACCGTAATCAATGTCGCACGCTCGGTCATCACCGGTACACACTAACTGTCGCCCTCTATTTGACCCTTTATTTACCCTAATCGACATAAGCGTGTCCAGCCTCACCTACGAGGCTATCAGTCCTCGACCTGAAAAGGAATATTGTCGTTACTGGTCCTAACAAATAAATCTTCTAGCTTCGCACCCCTTGCCCAAATCCCTAGATTTGAGTCTCTATCTATTTGCCACTTATTTACCCTAATCAGCATAAGCATGTCCCGACCTTACCTACATGTGAAACATCAGTCCTAGACCTGAAAGAGAATGTTGTTGGTATGGGCCCTACTTCTATATTTGCTTATTAAATTAATCCAAGATCTAAGTTTTAAAATAAGCTTCTTCTGTTATATCTGCTATATTTGCTTATTAACTTAATCCAAGATTTAAGTTTTAAAATAAGTCCTTTCTGTTATTTCTTTCTAATTATAACCTATGTTATAATTGTTCTTTCAACTGTTACTCTTTTAATTTCTCTTTTTAGTTGTAACCACTCGTTATAATCAAGCTTGAAAATATCTTAAATTTGCCTATTTCAGTCCATCTCTATTTTTATTTCACTTTTTCTCATTTTACATCTGATTTTTGTAAATTTAGTTTTATTCTATTTTAATCCATATTTTCGAATTCTTTTATTTTTAATATTTTATTTGCATAAAAAAGGATTAAATGTCTAAAAAAAGAAACTAACATTTACATGCTAAATTCCAACTTAAAACAGACGTAAATAACTGTAAATAATTGAATAAAATAGCTGAATAGGCTGAAAAGAACTTCTAAAAATTACATAAAAACTGACTGTAAGTAAACTTACATAAAAACTGTCTCAAAATTGTAGAAAATCTACAACTATTGAGTATCCTATTATTTTAAATTGCTTACAAACTAAACTAATTACAAAACAGTCACATGTGGTCCTTTTCTCTATTCTTGGACCTTCATGGATTCGCTTCTAGGGTGTAGAATATTTTTATCAAAAAGATTTTCTCCCGAGAAAAAATTTCTATTTAGAGTCCATCCTCAGCCAATGAACCCAAATGGGAGAAAATGAATGATAAAAATAGCTAGGCCAAGGATTCTATTTATAGTACAGCTTAGGGATCGCAGGCTATTAGATTTGAAGATTAAATCTGGTGCAACCACGTCATAGGGTCACTAGGAACCGTCGGATGCAAGCACGAACGCAAAGGATTTCACGAAAATCATGTTATAGGGTCTTCGGCTCGTACCTAGACCAAATTGTGTGCAGAAGGGGTCGACCACTATGGGGTCTAATTTTTTTCGTTCTTTTTTATTTAATTCTGATTTCTTGTTTCACTCGTAACTTCTCCATATTAGCTCGGATTTCAACAAATTATATATAGAAATTGATCAGAAAATCGCTACGGATCCAATGGTGCAACTCTGTAGCTCGATTCTGACAATTTCACAAACTTATTTTATTATATAATTAATTAATTATTATAACTTAAATTTTGGATTGTTACATTCTCCCCTTCTTAAAGGATTTTGTCCCCGAAATCTCCAAGGAAAAAATAATGAAATAAATATTTTCATCCAAATTCTACAACTACATATTCAACCATCATCCATTACATCTATTGTGATTAAGATTTTTAATGCAGTTTATGATATATGCAATTTTGTAGTGTCAATTTCCCTAACTAATGCAAATGATTAGGCGGTCTGCTGATTCAGTTGACCTCATTTTTATGCAACCATATATGTGCCATGTATCCAAATGAATGCAAATTTCCTACCGATAACTGATAGCTCTACAAGCGTGCTATAATTATGAAAATGCAACAATCATATGCTAATTACTCATTATAGCAACCTTTTAAATAAAATAAAAATGCAAGTGCACAAACATCCATGTGCATATGCTTTAGTGACCTAGTTAGGCTGATCTTTAAAAGATAATAGTGCCTAATGTGTGTATTTGCGTCCATTAGCATCCACTAGCAAACACTTTCAACCACTAGCGTCCAACATACATAACATGTTCTAGTAACATGTTTATATTCAGTCCTACCATCCATAGGTTAAGTCCTAAGATCTACCCTCCCAAAGGATACTAAAGGAAAGAACCTATTCAAAGCTATAGATGGAAATAGGAAATTCAAGATGTACTATGGAAGAGATACAGATAAGAGATACGTGTTTTCTCCTCAACCTCCCACGTAGCATCCTTAGTACAATCTCCCCACTGCACCTTAACCAAAGGGACTTCCTTATTCCTAAGCTTCTTGATATCATGTCCAACAATCTTGGTAGGAATGTGGCGAGTCGATGCTTCTCATTCCACTTCAACATCCTCAAGTAGGAAAGGTTCCACTAGCTCTACTGAATCATGTAAGCACTTCCTCAAGCGCAAAACATGAAAAACATCAACTCCCGCGAGCCTTTCTGGTATCTTTATTCGATACGCCATCTTCCCTACCCTTTCCACAGTAGGGAACGGTCCTACGAATCTGGAACAAGTTTCCCACTTGATCCAAACCTCACTACCTTTCTTAGTGGATACACCTTAATAAAAACCAAATCTCCTACCTCGAACTCAATATCCTTCTCCGCTTATCTGCATAGGATTTCTATCTATCTTGAGTTGTCTTCATTCTTCTTTTAATCAAATCAATCTTTTTCAAAGTCTCTCTAACCATGTCGGGACCAAATAGCGATCTTTCTATAGACTCCAACCAACATGATGGTGACTTACAAGGTCTTCCATAAAGGCTTCAAAAGGAGCCATCCCAATACTACCTTGAAAACTGTTGTTATAAACAAATTCCACTAAAGGAAGGTGCTGCTCCCAAGTTCCTCCAAAATCAAGAATGCACATCCTCAACAAATCCTCAAGAACTCTATTTACTCTCTCCGTTTGTCAATCCGTTTGAGGGTGATTGGCCATATTCAATCTAAGTTGTGTCCCTAAAGCCTCTTGCAAGCTCCTTCAAACCTTGCTAGTAAAGATAGGGTCTCCATCGCTCACTATGCTAGAGGGAACTCCATGAAGTCGGATTATATCACAAATGTCTATGGATGCAAAATAAGGTACTGTTCTCTTACTCTTGACGGGAATGAAGTGAGCACTCTTATTCAAATGATCTACAATCAACTAAATACTGGTATTCCCCTTCCTAGATCAGGGTAAACTATCTATGAAGTCCATCAAAACATTATCTCACTTCCATTCCGGTATATCCAATGGTTGATGCAATCCGCCAGGTTTCTATTGCTCCGCCTTAGCCATTCGGCACACAAGACACTTAGCCACAAACTTTGCTACATACTTCTCCATGCCAATCTAATAAAACACTCTCTTTATGTCCTTATACATCTTATCACCAGCCGGATGAATAGTCATCCGAGAATGGTGTGATTCTTCTAGAACTGCTCTCATCAAATCACTAATGCAGGGGACATAAAGTCTTCCATCTCTCCTTAGCCACCCTTCACTAGAGATGGAATAGCGCTGGAGATGTCTAGAGACCTCTCCTTGTTAATATCTAGAATATCCACAAGCTCTGAATCCTCTTGCTGCCTTGAGCTAATCTGATCTATGAGGGTAGGCTTAACCTCAAATGCCGAAATCTTAGCTAAATCTATGATAAACTTTCTATAATAACCAGCCAAATCTAGGAAGCTTCTAACTTTGGTAGTGTTCTTGGGGGCCTTCCAATCCTGTACTGCTACTATCTTAGCGGGAACCATAGCTAAACCCTCTCTTGAGATTACATGCCCCAAGAAACGCACCTCCTCGTGCTAAAAGTGACACTTCGATAATTTTTCTTTCAACTAATGAACACGAAGTGTGTGAAGAACCTCCTCAAGATGAATAGCATGCTCTTTCATACTCTTGGAAAATACCAAAATGTCGTCCACAGACACTACAACGAACTTATTTAGGACATCTCTGAAAACATGGCTCATCATGTCTACAAAATAGGCTGGGGCCTTGGTCAGCCCAAATGGAAAAACCAACCACTCAAAGAATCCATAGGGTGTCCTAAATGTTGTCTTATCGATGCTATCATCAGTGACCCTAAGCTGATGAAATCTAGTGGCTAAGTTAAGCTGAGAAAATTCTAAAGAACTAACCAAGTGATCAAAAAGATCGTCTATCCTAGAAAGTGGGTAATCGTTCTTCTTCATAAGCTTATTCAACTCTTTATAGTCTACACAAAGTCGAAGGGAACCATCTGCCTTTGTAGCGAAGATGGCTAACGCTCCTCACTCGGATATGCTTCGTCTGATGATGCCTTTTTCTAATATCTCACTGATCTGCTTACTTAACTCCTTCCTCTCCCTAACAGCCATATATCACACAGGCAATGCCACTAGCTTAGCATTATCATTCAGATAGATCCTAAAGTCAAATTTTCTATAAGGGGTTAGCCCCCTAACCTCCTCAAAAACATTTGGGAAATCTCTAACAACTGGAACTAAATCTAATTCTCCAAGTGATGAATCAAGGGAATAAAGGAAGCTCAACATGACTGACCCCTGTGAGTCGCAAGAAACCTTGAGAGTCTGTCCGCTACATGTCTTTAGTCTAATGACTCTCCTCTCGCAGTCCAATATCGCACCATAAGAGGATAACCAATCCATCCCCAAAATCACCCCATTTTTTGAAAATCCTAGTACATAAGCGTCACAATCAAACTCTACACCTAGTATAAAAAATTTCAAACCCCTACAAATCATGGATAAATATGTCGATCCTCCTATGAGGTTTGAAACAACTATAGGGTCTACAACTAGAGAAATATCTAAGTGCAAACAATCAACTAAGGAACTAGAAATGAAAGAATGTGATGCTCCAGAGCCAATAGAAAAATCTAAAATAGAAATCAAACCTTCTACAAAGACTTTTCTACCTCGATCCAGTCCACTACTAGAACGTGCTGCATCCAAAGCCTATACTTGCGCCGTAGATGCGCCTGTTCTCTGCCCCGTCTCCTGAGGACAAGCTCTACTAAGGTGTCCAGGTTGCTCACAGTTGTAACACCTCCCCTTCATTGTGTCCTTACTGTAACAACCTAGAATTTCAGTCATTTGAAATTGGTATATTTAGTTGATTTTAAATACTTACAAGTTAATTTTATAAGCTGAATAACTTATATTTCGAATATAGTGATTTAATTGGTTAATTAAACTATTAATTTAATATTTGAAATTGCTGAAATAATTGGAAATAGAATTTAATATGAATAAAAAATGATTTATAAAGATGTATTAAATCCTATTAGAATTAGAATGATGTTGGTAAACTTTTAAAATTGAATTAAAAGTTAAATTATAAAAATTGAATATTTTAATATTTAATTAACGTGTTAAAATAGCCATTTTTCAAACAGTCTCGGATTTCGACGAAACCTGTTTTATTAGATCCACATGTTATATTATTATAGGATTTCAAATTTCGTGTCAATCAGATTTACGGTTTAGTCGTGGCAAGCTAAAATGCATAGAAGTTTAAGTGAAATTTTAATTTAAATAAGTCGAATCGAAAACCTATCTTCCAAATACGATCGAATTGGCTCTCGATATATATTCCATTGTATTCAAAATAAAGGTAAAGCATTATTGATGCCAGGCGACACGCTTCGATTGGAGTTCGAAATTTTTTCGAGTGAAAAGTGTCGTGAAATTTTATATAAAAGGACGTCATTTTCTTCCATTTGCATCAAACCTAGGTCAGAACCCTAGCCGCCGCCATTATAATTTCAAACGGCCGAAATCTTCCAATCTTTCCCCTTTAATTTCTTCTAATATGTCAACCTATACGAAAAGCTTTCAACTACAAAAGTGAAGAGCATATCGAGATCTTCAATATGAACAGTGATGATGGGTTTTAGAGCTGCGGATCGACGGAGATTTGCATTTGAACGTCGTTCATTCGACCATTGTTTTCTATGCCTAGGGGTGGCCGAGCTCTCCAAGGCTTGGGGCATTGGTGAAGGCGGGGTAGGGCTACTCGGTGATGGTCTTCGATCAGCGTTTCAATCGGGAAAGTGGGCGCGACAATCAAGTGAAGGAGGCGACCCTATGGGTTTCTCTGATCAGTTCAAAACGAAGATCATGGAAGAAAACAAATGCGGCCAGGATTTGATGGAAGCGAAATGAACAGCTCAGATTGAAGAAGGTTCAAAAAATGAAAAGAAAATTGTAAATTTATACATATAATAATTAGTATAAACTTTACAACATCGTAACTTTGTCATACGAGGTCTGTTTTTGATGAAACGAGTTACTTGGGTTCGTATTGACGAGCACTATATTTTAGAGCTGGTTTGGAATTGATTGGAGCCAGTGAAAATTTTATGTAAAATTAAACGCCCGTTTAATTTTATTTGGAATAAAACACTGCAACTACTATTAGAACCAAAGTGAGTACAACTCACTCTTTCTGGATCACTAATTTTTTTATATAAGTGAGAATAAATTTATTTTATGCTGATTGATGATTGTTTGGATGATATATGATATATTATATATATTGATTGGTATTTGGATATATTCCTATCTACTGGAGCAGATGAGACCCTATATGTTCCCGTGTATAAGTGGATGACCCTTTGTACATGCGTCTGCCTCGAAGCGGACATTGTACACATATTCTACTATGTATATTTATTGCAGGTGACAGGTTGGAGGGATCCAACTGGATTCCTCACCAATATTAATTTATTTACACATATTGCGATATATGCTGTTATCATGTGATATATGTTGTTTTGGATGTCGTGATTGATGTATTTAGTGTTGTTGCAGAATTGGGCCTATGTTTGGCAAATTAAAAATACTTAAGTGATGATTTTGATTTAAAAAGGATTTTCAATTGATTTTGAAATTTTATGTTTTTTTAAATTTTGAATTGTTAAGTGAATGGATTTATTTTAAATAAAATAAATGTTATAATTTTGATGTTATTAAAATTATGATTTTTGTGAAATATAATCATAATGTGAATTTTTGAAATATTGAGTTAACTATTTTGTAAATAGTTTAAATTAAGATTTTTGAATTTATTATAAAGAGTATGTATATAAGTATTTTTTTAATAAAAATAATGGAATTATTAAGGAATTTGATAAATGTTAAAATGAAGTTATAAATGGATTTTATAAGTAAATAAGATTATAGATTTAATATTGATGAAGTTATAAAAAGAAATAAAGAGATTTATAAGTTATCAACTTATAATGTGGATACTGGCACATAAATAAAATATACATGGAATTGGTAAATAAAGGGATTTCAATAATTGAAGTTTTTATAAAATATAAATGGAATGTTTAAAAATTGTTTTATAAATGTAAAATCAATTTAAATTGATAAAAGATATAGAAGTTTATTAAAGGAATTTTATCCATTATTTTTGACAGTGGATAATCCTTTAATTAAAAGTGCAATAGTAGTGAATTTGGTTAGAAATCAAATCCACGATTTTGGATAGTGGATGATCCTTTAATAAATGTGTAGAAATATTAGATTTGGTAAATGAACTATATTCATGATTTTGAACAATGAATAATATATTAAATAAAATGATACTTTTAAATTTAAAGACAGGTTTTGAAAAGTGATATTTTAAATGAAGTTAAATTGTTGAAGATGATTTAAAATGTGTTAAGTTTTAAAAACATAGATTTCAACATTCATTGTTGAAATAAACATTTTCGAGAAGAAAGGAAATGATGGATTATAACACTGTTGTTATAGTAAATGATTTTCGAAAGAAAATGTTATGCATGGTATACGGGATTTATATATCTATCTTATTTTCGAATCCCTATACTAATGATTTTGGGTTGTCGTAAAGATGTTTTATGCAACAATCATTTTGCCCAAATAAGTATGTTTAAGCGAATGTTTTTCCTTAAAGAATAAAATATGTACTTAACCCTGATTTAAGTATATGTAATATTTTCTAAGTGTTGAAAATAAAGAGAATTGTGAATCACTTATTATTAAATAAGTATACGAAAATACTTCCCAGTATAGAAAGTTGAAATGGTTTTGAGATTATATCTTTTTAAAGATAATTTGAAGTAAATATTTAGCAAGTAATTTAATTAGTAAAAGATTAATTAAAAGGACCTGGTGATTGTTAATAGTGCTAAATATTTGTTTGTTTGCGTTGATAGTTAAATAACTGACTACCAAATTTGGCCATTTTTAGTTCCTCGACTTGATGTGGGAACTATTTACTACACTTAATATGTAGCCTTCTTTGTAGGCTTGATTATCGTTTATGTTGAGGAAGTTGATTCGTGTAGTGCAGAGTATTACACCAATCTATCGAGCTTCCTTCTTGGCCGAAGGATAGCAAGTTGAAAGTTAGAGACTTGATAAGTCTACGAGACATAGTTTCTGTGTTTGAGGTTGAGAAACGCTTTTGTATTGTTGGTGCGATGAAACCAGGATCGTTTATCCGAAATCCACTTCGGACCAACATTTATGCAACGATTGTGCAAGTTGGTTATAATGATATTGATATTCAGGTTTTCATAGTGGAGGATAGCTTGTTGATCGGTTTGGGTTAAAATCCCAATATACATCCAGTAGCAGTAGTCTTTTCGTTATGAAATATCCAATGCAAGAACTATTCGCTATAGATCCTAGGGATTTCCTGACTGAATGTGGTAGGAAAGTACCTTCGGTTTATCTTGTTCTCTGGACAACTTGTATGGATGTTTGTCTGATATTTCATTTCTAAAGATTATGTACATTGGTTTTTAAAAATGTACATCAATGGTGGTGGAGAAGCCAAGTTCTCTTAACTTAACCCCCTCCTTGAGACGTATGAGCTTAAGGGTTGTATTTTTTTTGGAAGGCAATTAGTAGTCAATAGAAATGGTCGTGTGGCATTCAAAGTGATGTGATTGTGTTATGTGAAAGGTAATCGTTACCTCAGGCCTCATCAAACGAAAATGACCGAAACAAGGTTAGATGCGGCAAGGCTAAGTGGGTCGCTCCTAAGTAAGATATGATCATCCTCTTCTAGATATATCTTTACACGCTATGACGTCGTGTATCTGATCATTGTGGTTTGTATGCTATGAGGGCCCTCGGAAAAGTTCGGTAACGACCGGAGGATGATATATTCGGTACTATCTAGTTACAGAGTTAGGCCGGTCTTGTGTTGGTAGAGGATCCTTTGTGATGGTCCTCGGTACATTCCTCTAGAGATGTACTGCCGGAAGGTAGTCCCTTCACCTGGTCATTTGTATGGAAATCCAAACTCCATTACGCACCTGCCATTTTGGTTGTATTACCCATTTGGGCTATATGCTAGAATTTAATAATGGTAACAATTTCGACTATTTGAATATTATTTATGCAATAGACACTATTATAATATAAGATGATTTGATATAAAATGTTTTAGTTATCGTAAGGTAAAAACATGTCTGTATTTATTTGTGGGCATGTCTTACGAGATACTTTTATTTTGATAAAGGAAAAGTTTGGTAATTTAATAAATTCAGTTGAGTGTTTCTCACGCTGGTTTACCAGACTGATCCGCGTGTTCTTCCCTTTCAATGCTCGGGTCAGACCGAGTATATTTACAAGTTCAGATTTGGTGCTTTTGGAGCTTCAGCAGGAGAGCTGGAGATTTTCATTTCGTATACACGTATCTGTTTTGATTATCCGTTGTGTGCATTGTTGTTGTTGTTGTTTAATTTATCAACGATTGTGAGGACAGGTTATTATAACTGTCCAGGCTGATAACTATTGATTGATTGTTGTATTCTGATTGATGTATGTATATACAGTTTCTATTTTGTAAAGATCATTGATATGATATTATATGTTTCCCGCTGCGATGTGGGATTCTGTATTATTCTGTTGTATTCTGTCTTCCTCTTTCTTCTCTTCTCTTCTAGTCTCTTCTTTTCTTTCTCCTGACTTTCCGTCAGTCTTACTTTTAGGGTCGGACATGTGTGGTTTATTATCGATTCAAAGGGTACAGATTTGCTAGTTTTCAAACTTACAGTCCTTTGAGTAATGCCCAACCAATCCCTAATTTTGACATTTATCGCCCTTCTCGATCTATCCCTTTTGAGGTCCTCCTCCTTTCTTCTTGTCCTTATCCTTCTTGTTCTTCCACACTGCTTCTTAGAGTTTTCTGATTTAGGAACCTCCTTAACATCTTCTTTCTTAGCAGCATGTGACTTGAGGGCTCTTTCCATAAGTGACTCATATGTCGTTTCCATAGGTACATGTGCCAATGCCAACCCTTGGAGGGGCTGGTTCAAAACCTTAGCAAACTTGGTGGCCTTCTTATGCGATGTACTAACAAGCTCCATCTCGAACTGCGATAACTTATTAAACTAATTTATATACTCTTTCACCGAAAGACTCCCTTGCTTCAAACTAATGAACTTCTCCGACTGCATGCTTTCCTCGGCTTGCGACAAGAATTTTCTCTCAAACCTTTCTCGAAATCCAAACCAATCAATGTCTTTACCCTCCATCTCTACAATCTCCCACTAGAAGAAGCCTCTCCCTTCAGCTGCCACGATGCATGCTGAGCTCTCTACTGGTCCTCCAGTCCTAACAACCCAAATATCCACTCCATATTCCCAAACCATGTTCGTGTCTTTACAAAATCCTCCATGACAGGAAACATCATTCCTCCTAGAGTAGCGAAGTCCTTGAATAGTTTAGAAAAATTAGTTGCGGAGGTGGATTAATGAGACCTTCACCCGCCGGTGCTGCATTGGGCGCTTGCCCTTGCACCTATGGTGCCGTAGCTTAGAGGTATCTATAGAACCAACCGGGGACAAGGACACCCTTTGGAAGATTTGGGGCGTCCTCCATACTATGCAAAGAAAAGAAAATTTAGACCCAAAAGAATCGAAAGAAGGTCGAATTGGACTTTGAGGGGATTTTTATAAAACTCTGTTATACTCGAAAACTATTTCTATAATAAGAGTTTCTTTTAGAAAAATACATTTCGTTTGAAGTTATGTTACCATTTAAAAATACTTTACTTTTAAAACATTTTTTAGGAATCCTACAAACTTAGGCTCTGATACTAAATGAAACACCCCACATCCCTTAGTATTCCCAAAATGGGCGCACCAAAGGATGTGGTGCGTTATAGGTATAGCTAAAGCATCACAGAGACTAAGATTCACAAGACAAATAAGTTAAAACGGTGGAAACATTTAAATAATAACTTATCATTCAAAACTAAACTTCATCTCAAAATAAGTTAAAAACATAACATATCTCAAAAAATCAAAATGTCTCATGTCTCATGAAATTACATCTCAGTCTCATAAAATCAGAGTATAAAGATAACAATAATAATAATCCCTCTCACAAGTGCCAATCCATCATAAGTCAAATGAAAAAGATGAAAAGCAGAAGAATGCATCTGAAATGAGGAAACTCCGAGAATGAATCTCGATGCAACCTGAATCAACTATCATCAACTCTACTAGCCTGTTGGGGGAAATTAGGAAAGATAGAGGAGTGGGTCGGACAATAAATCTGGTGAGTGAAAGTAATTACTAGCATTTCTAAGCAAGATAAAGATAATAGAGTAAGCATTACTTCTAACATAAAAGGAAAATACAGAAAATATAAAACTCGAAAAAAATACTGTTTCTGATTCTGTTTGACTATTTGCTTTGATTGTTTGATTGTTTGCACTTGTCTTAAACTACTGTGATTGGGCTGAAATTCTGATCCTATCTCAACTGCTAACTCGATTATGCTGAAATCCTAATCCTATCTCAACTGCTAACTTGATTAGGCTGACATCCTAATCCTACCCATTGATCGGCCTTTCCTATCTTTATTGTGCCACTGTGAACCAATCCTGTAAGTCATAGCAAAAGACACCTCTTTAGTGCTTAGGACGCAATAGCGAATTATTTACCATAATCAATGCACATACTCGGTCATTGCCCGTACACACTAACTGTCGCCTCTTATTTGACCCTTTATTTACCCTAATCGGCATAAGCGTGCCCAGCCTCATGTATGGGTCAGACCATCAGTCCTCGACCTGAAAGGGAATGTTACCGGTACTATCCTAACAAACAAATCTTCTAGCTTTGCTCCCCTTGCCCAAATCCCTATATTTGAGCCTCTATCTATTGGCCGCTTATTTACCCTAATCAGCATATGCGTGTCCAAGCCTCACCTACATGTAAAACCATCAGTCCTAGACTTGAAAGAGAATGCTGTCGTTATGGGCCCTGCTTCTATATTTGCTTATTAACATAATCTAAGATCTATGTTTTAAAATAAGTCTCTTCTGTTATTTCTGCTATATTTGCTTATTAATTTAATCCAAGGTCTATGATTTAAAATAAGCCCCTTCTGTTATTTCTTTCTTTTTGATTATAACATATGTTATAATTGTTCTTGAAACTATTACTCTTCTAATTTCTCTTTTTAGTTATAACCACTTGTTATAATCATGCTTACAAATATCTTAAATTTGCCTATTTCAATCCATCTGTTCTAGTTTTTCTCATTTTACATCTGATTTCTGTAAATTTAGTGTTATTCTATTTTAATCCATATTTGCGAATACTTTTCTTTTTAACATTTTATTCGCATCAAAAAAGAATACATCTCTAAAAAAAGAAATGAACATTTACAAACTACATTCCAACTTAAAGCAGATGTAAACAACTGTAAATAACTGTAAATAATTGAATAAAATAGCTGAATAAAAGTAGACTGAAAAGAACTTCCATAATTTACTTAAAAACTGACCGTAAATTAACTTACATAAAAACTGTCTCAAAATTGATCTACAACTATTAAGAACCCTATTATTTTAAATTGCTTACAAATCTAAACTAACTAGAAAACACTCGCCTGTGGTCCTTAGCTCTATTCGTGGGCCTTCCTGGATCCTCTTCTAGGGTGTAGAATATTTTTATCAAAAAGATTTCCTCCCTAGAAAAAATTTCTATTTGGGGTTCAGCCTCAGCGAATGAACCTAATTGGAAGAAAATTTGAATGAGAAAAATAGTTAGGCCCAGGGTTCTACTTATGGTGTGGCTTAGGGATCTCAGACCATTGGATTTGAAGATTAAATCTAGTGCAACCACATCACAGGCTCACTAGAAATCATTGGATGGAAGCACGGACGCACAGGATTTCATGAAAAATTAGATTATAGGGGTCTTCGGCTCGTACCTAAACGAAATAGCATCCAGGAAATAAGGAGGGTCGACCTAAGTTTATTGGGGGTCAACCTGACAAATGGAAGAGTCGAACCCTATGAGGACTTTTTTTCGTTCTTGTTTATTTAATTCTGATTTCTTGTTTCGCTCGTAACTTCTCCATACTAGCTCAGGTTTCGACAAGTTATCTATGGAAATTGATCAGAAAATCACCTTGGACCCAATGGTGCAACTCCCATAGCTCGATTTTGACAATTTTACAAACTTATTTTATTATTTAATTAAATCGTTAATTAATTATTACAGCTTAAATTTTGGGTTATTACATAAACTATATGGAAAAGTGGGTCGTTATATACATAATATAAAAATGTATTTAACCCATAATGACATTTTTTTACTATTCCAAATATGTAATATTTCACAAATATACTTTTATAAACATAACTATTAGTATTCCAAACCATGTGATACTCCAAAATAAGGTATCGGAATCAGAGAATCATCACATACACATATAGTTTTCCAAATATATTAAATTGCTCATTGTAAATTAGGAAGATGAGAACCGCATGTCTCAAAACTATGATGTTATAGTTCTACAATTATTTAATAATCACATCATAAAATTTTGAATGAAGGTATATGGTTCTCATGTCCATATGTTAATAAAATTTTGGGTCTCACTTTTAACTAGTGCGAACCCATGTTACGCAAACAGTGTTCACTACATAATTTGTCTAACACTACATGTTTAAAATTTTAAGTTATGAAGATGAAAGTGAATGCTTATGGATTTCATTTTTTTAGATAGCATAATTTTCTTAAAACTATTTATAAACTTTTGCTGATAAATAATCTCAAAGCACGCAACATTTAACTGGTTTTTTAGAGTATATCGACTTCATACAATAAATAGTAACATCAACCACCTATTATTTTTAACTTGGAAATCAGCTCATTGCTATGCATCAATATTAATTTTCAAATGTAATCAGCATATATTCAATATAGATTTATCATATATTTAACATATATATATATGTGTGTGTGTGTGTGTGTGTGTGTGTGTGTGTGTTGCGTATGTATACACATACAGTTTTATTGATATTAGTGTTTCAAAGCTGACAAGGAGAAATAATGCTTAGATTGATTGTTTAAATTTTAGTTAAATTAGATAGCAATTAAAATAGGATAAATCCTACTTTTTAACATTATCCAATACTAAGTGCATTAGAAAAATATTAAAATATGTCTTAGACACATCATACTTCTTAATATATATAGCATAATATGACATGAAAAATATATGCAGAGTAAAAATATTATTAGGTCAAATTTTTGAAACAACCGAATAATCCTTTTTCTCTACTTTTAAATGTGCGTGCAAATACAATAATTGAAATGGTACAATTTAGTATATCACCATAATATGGAGTACTTGGGGATAAACATAAATTTAATTTTAAATGACATTCATTATTACAAATAGCAATAAGATCAAATGGTGTATGGAAACACAATTTAAAAAATAGGAATATTAGAAATAGATTATCAATAATAGAAAATATTTTTCTAGAAAGATATATTGTAAAGAAGAAAAAATACAAGGTTATATTTGCATAAAGAAAAGAATTTAAATGAAATTATGAGTGTTATATATAGAAAAATGCCAAAAGTACCCAAACTTAATTCATTTTATTATGAACCAAAATTTATACGAACTATAATTAATCAAAGATAAATTATGCACTTCTTCCCAAAAAGCTATGGCAAAAGCTGCATATCAATTAAGTACATATAAAAACCTTCAATATGTTCAATATGGTTAATTAAAGGGAAATAATTTATAACTCTCCTCAAAAAACGTATTTGTAAGGAATTGGTATTAAGTTCCAATTTAACTAACTCTATATGGTACACATAGTTCTTATAGTTTGGAAGCATTTGTTAGCGTTATAGAACAATTCACATTAAATATCCACTCATAAAGTTGAAGTTACGTTTCTCTAGGAAGTTTAGTAATAAATGGAATTAAGTGGTCACATGTTGATTCTCAATTGATTAAAATTAAAAAGATTTATTGTACAACTGATACTCTTAATAGATAGGATTTTCTTTAAGGAGGAATGATTGTGATTAATTCTACTGGTTTGATGCGAAATAAAATTGAATAGATAATTTTTGCTAATATTACTTTTAGTGTTTGAGGTTTATGTATATCTCTTTATCAAACTTATATAAGAAAATAAAGATGGTTGAAGAGCATTATATTTATAATGAAATATATTCAAACAATAAATTTTTATTTTGTATTTTAGGAAAATAAATATAAATGTACTAGCAACATTGTTATTACAACTTTAAAAGTTGTTATTAAATATTTATTATGTGCACTTATTGAGGTCTTAGTCGACATGAATATATTTTGTAAAGTCTTGTATATCAATCTTAGTCAACTAAGAATTTAATACATGTTTCGATGGTGTTCATCCAATAACTATGAAATGTTCAAGAGTAATATAGCCTTTTCATTTGAGCGCATAATTACCACTAAATTCATAGGGATCTTATGAGAGAATGTGGTAGTTATTTTTAAAAGTTTGTTTGATCTTATGTTGTTTCGATTTTTTATTGAAGTTTGGAGATATTTATAGATTAAGGATTTTAATATGTAGTTACTTATGATGTTTATATGTAACTACATTCAAATAGGGGACCATAATTAAATAGAAATTTCTTTAAGGAGAAATGATTGTGATTAATTCTACTGATTTGATATCAAATAAAATTCAATAGATAATTTCTGCTAATATTGTTTATTATGATTCCCTATTTGAAGTTAGTTTACATAAAAATATAATAAATAGCCGCATGTCAAATCCTTAATCTATAAATATATCCAAACTTCAAAAAAACCCGAAACAACAAAATATTAAACAAACTTTTTAAGACAGCTACTGTGTATCCTCATGAATTTAGTGGTAACTATGCACTCAAATGAAAAAATTAGGTTACGTATGAATATTTCATAGTCCATTGAATATGGTCGAAACATATATTAAATCATTAACTGACTAAGACGGAAATATATAAGATTTTACATAAAATATATTCATGTCGACTAAGACCTTATAAAATATTTATAAAGCAATAAGTGCACATAATAAATATTTAATAACAACTTTTAAAGTTGTCTGCTATAACTAGAAAAAAATGTTACTTATACATTTGTATATTTTTCCTAAAATACAAAACAAAAATTTATTGTTTGAATATTTTTCACTGCATATATTATGTTCTTCAACCATCTTGATTTTCTTATATAAGTTTGACAAAGAGATATACATAGAAATCTAAACACTAAAAGTAATAGGTAGCACCTCGATCGCTGCAAAACATGAATAATATCATAAATAGTATGTTGAATAAAAAAGTAAAAAATTATGAAAAATTAATTCAAATTCTATCATGTTAAAAAAATTTAAAAAAATTGAGTAAATTTGTTTGAAAAGAACCTTTAATTTGATTTGGACTGAAAATAGATTTTTTTTACATTGTAATACACATACAAAACTGAAAAGGGAGCGACAAAATTATGAAAATGAAACAGTATAGAGAAGAAATTGAAAATGAAAAATAATAAAGGAAATTAATAAACTTGTACTGAAATTGTAAAGAATATGAAGAAATTACACTTAGATCATAAAGGAGTAATGAATGTAAAGAGTGTAGTAAATGGAAATAAGAATGGTATAAGTGAATTTTGTAATAAATAGTTGATAATCCAGAAAATAAGGATTTTATTCTCAAATTTAAGATAGAAAAAATATGGATGATGAAAGATTAAACTTCTTGCATAATAAAGATATACATTGAATATGTTTGAGTTGAAGGTAATGATTTTAAACAGGGTATGATAGAGTTTTTGGCATGTGTAAATAATTTGATATGTGTGATTTGTAAAAGATGAGTGAGAATCCTTACTAAATGCAAGAAGGAGAAAATTTATGGTAAGAAAATGTTAAGGATCTTTTTAGTGGTATTAAACTAAAATTGCATTTTATCTGGAATGAATTATTTAATTACTTATCATAATTATGTTTCAAGTAACAGAAAATTGAATAGGTAAGATAAACATGAGGGAAATTAGTAATGGAGGTGGAGGGCAAAACATGTATGTCATTAACGTGTTGATAGCATATTTTACAAATGAGGATGTTGTTAATGCAACAGACTTTTACAGTAAAATTTTGACTATAAATCATGAGAATTATGTATTTGGGATGAGATTAAAGGAGATAAGATATGAATATTCTCCATATTGACCTTCTTATGAAGATAAATAAACCGATAGAATGGATATTAAAGTGTGGTGAAAATGTTCAAATGAATTAGCTGACTTTAATCACTACCTATAGCTTTGAAATATACTTTGTTGAAATCCATATACCGATCATGTGCAAAGTTTAAATCATTCTTTCGTACATTAAATAAATAAATAATGTATTTGATATCTGTTACATAAGATTGATAAACTTCCAGTTATTATACAAACATACACATATTTATATACATATATTACTTTGCTTAATATAATATTTTATAGTAGAACAATGGAGAAAAGCTACCACACATTGAAAAATCACATGAAAATTGATCCTTTAATTCTTTGAATTATTGATCACATGAATTCAGTCTAAACCCTGTAACATTTTAAATACAGATAATAAAGTCAATCACCAATAGAGAAATTAAAAAAGAGCTTTTGGATTTCTTCATACTACACTATAATATCTTATGATAAAAATAGAGATAAGTTAAAAAAAATTAAAATCACATGAAAATCAATCCTGTAATTTTCTAAACTATCGATTCCATTTACTTTTTTTTAATACCACAACAATTTAGTTACAAATAACAAAATGGAGATAAGAAATTTCATAAAGTTAGTTGATAATAAGCGTAAAAACAGTTGTTAATTATTATTTTCTGAAATGGAAAATTAAAATCGAAATCAAATAAAAAATTAGAAGGATGCTAAGTGAAATTAATGGAAAATGTATCATTAAGAAATTAAACAAATGGAAGGAGGTTCGGTATGCATGATGAGATGAATTGAGAAAAGAGTAACCACAAAGCGAATCATTAATAAGAAATTAAAAAAATTATAGTGAGGCAAAATTAATTGATAATGATGTTACATGAAATTAATGGTATATTATAATCATTAATGGTATCATTAATATATGTATGAAAACGGTATCACTATAGGTGTAAATGTTTTTAGTCCCTTGAATCAATGAGAATTCAGTATAGAAAATGAGATAAATTGTGAATAGGATTAATAAAGGTTCGTACATTCTTGTTTGCATATAATCGAATAAATTGTATATAATAATAGATTTTGTTATTCAAAAGGAAAGAATCAAAAATTCTAAAATACAATGAAAGCAAATCATCAAGTTAAAAATGATATATGCTCTACAAATTATTTTCAACAACACGAAATGACAACTTTGATAAAATGTAAATTAATCATTTAATTATTTAAACCATCGCCCTATATGAATTAAGTCTAAACCCTGTAATAATTTAAATAAAGACAATAAAGTTAATCCCAATGAAAAAGAAACCAAGATTATTTGGGTTTTTCAATTTTATAACATAGTACCTCTAGTAAAAAATAGAGATTTGTTATCACAAAATTTGAAAATCGCATGAAAATCAATCTTTTAATTCTCTAAATTATCTATTCCGTTTACTCTTTCTAATACTACAATGATTTAGATACAAATAAAAAAAATCAATCCACAAATAATTACATTAAATTAGTAGACAATGAGCCAAAAATATTCGTTAATCATTATTTTCTAAGGCTAAGTCTATTCATACACCGTAATTTACCATACATATACCAAAAAATTTATCGAAATCATATACACCATTCTTTTGTTTAATATACACTGTAAGTATTACAAAATCACCCTCGTTTTTGGAATAAAAAAAACAATTACTTTGTTTTTCTAAGTCCCTCATGCATTATTCAAAATTAAGGCACTTATTCCTAAAATTCTCCAAATTCGCCTTTGGAAATTTTAAGAGAGTACTTCAAATGGAATTTAAATTTATAAAATTATTCATATATTAAAATTAAAATTAAAATTTTCAGTATTTAGATATTCAATAATTCAAAATTTGATGTCAAATTTAAACGTAATTCAATTTATGTAAAAAATAGAGTGAACTTAGTACTCAATGAATCATATTATTATAGTATTGAATCTTAAAATTTAATCTTTTGATTAATTTGAAGTGAAAATGTCAAATAGAGTATGCATGAATCCAACTTCATATTTATCAATAGAATTTCATAATTAAGAGGAATTTAAATTTAAGTTAGTTGATGATGTGATGAAATTTTAGTAACTTCATGAAAAAAATTAGCCATATACAAAGTGGATAAAGAGGATTTTTATATTGTAAATTCTTCATTCTTTAATATTGGTATTAATTTTTTATTAAATAAGGACATTTTTGTCATAAGATTTATTAAAAATTTCATGATGTAGATAAAGAAATCTATGGAATATGAATAGAATTAGCAATTTTCTAAAATGGAAAATTCAACACATAATGAAATAGACAAATGGAAGGGGGTTTAGTGAATTAATGGTAGACTATAACCATTAATGGTATAATTAATATCTGAGATGCATGAAAATGAAATTATAAGGATGTAAATGCTAAAAATCCATCAGCAGAATTTAGTATACATGATGAGATGAATTGTGAACATAGTACATAAAGGGTCAAATATTCTCTTTTATGTATAGACAAAAAAATCAATTCTAAATAAGAAATTAAACAAAATTAGTTTATAATGAGCCAAAAACCATTGATGAATGTTATATTTTATAATGAAAATTAAAATACAATGAAATAAATTAATTTTGAAACACTAAGAAAGCAAGCCATCAAGTTGAAAATGATATGAATATAGAATATAATAAGATGATCGTGGAATGGAATTACTTTCCTCAATATAGGGCCTTTCAATTCCTTCATCAATTGCAATTTATAGCACTGTGCAAATTAAAATATAAGCTTAACTTTAAAAGTGTTATGAACAAAAAATGAAACCGTTCGCTTACATCAAATAAACCTCCAGAAAGATGATATTGAAGCCCTCATATTACTCATTTGCATCATTTATTTATATTATATTATACTACATTAATATGATATATTATGTCATCAAACCTAACAGCGAAAAAGTTGCAAATTCTAAAATCCACATCAATTAGCAAAGATCAAATTCAATGAATATGAAGCAAAAAATACGAAAAGTCAATGGAAAACTCAAATAGAGTGATATAAGTAAATTCTAAAACACAAAGCAAGTAGGTCATCAAGCTAAAGACAATATATACTCTACATGAGCATGGGGTTAAGAGCTCTTAAACACGTTTAATTTATGCATTGTTTTAAAAGATGAAACCTTGAATGCAGAATATCATAAGATATTATGGAATGGAATTACCTTTTATCAACATAGGGCCTTTCAATTCGTTCATCAATTATAATTTATCTTCAAGTAAATTTTTATTTTTATTTTTGAAAACCCAAGAGAACCCGACAGGCTGGTAAACTCTTGAGGAGGGTACAGTAAAGCCGTCCGTTGATCCAAGCCCTCATACTCTTGGGTAAATCTTCAAGTACAAATTAAGATATAAGCTTAATTAAAAAAGTATTATGGAAAAATGTAACTGTTCACCCATATCAAATAAAACCTCTAAAATATGATATTGAAGCCCTGATATTATTCACTTGCATCATTTATTTATGGCTAATTCTTTTTTTCACAAAAAATGTGTGGTCCTCTAGAATGGAGGAGAGCACACATGTAAATATGTATATATCACAGAAGACAAGGTGCCTGCCAACATGCCTGGCAGGCAGCTAATCGTAGTACAAATAACAAAGAAAAAAATTCAAATATCCCTAGAATGAGCTTCGGCAAGATCACTTCCCATTACACTCCAATATTGAGCTCCGGTAAGGCCACCGCCCGGTGTTGAGGTGTTAGAAGCACCTAAAAATCTATGAAGGATCTCAGCGCCAATGATACTAGAAGCCATCTTCATCTGAGAAGGAAACGCCACGCTGCTAATTCAGAAGAAATGGAAATGCGAAGGATCTAGAATGGAAAGCGCCAATCTATAGACGTGGTAGAACTGGAGAGAGCGGCTCGCTGAAAACGAATCATTTAGAAAGTAGAAGGCCACAATGAAGCTGAAGAAGAAACGAGAAGAATTCCTCGGCAATCATGTGGACCTGCAAAAGGAATCTAACACCATTTCTGACCAAAACCTATATCTATAAAAGGAACTAAAGAAAAATAAAAAATAATACCCATTTATGTATATAAATGAAATTTATATGTGTGTATTAGTGAAATAAAAGTAAAGATACGAAAGCTAAGACAATATGACAGAATACAGTAAAAATTAGAAAACAGACAAAAAAGAATCCATGATCAAAAGAAGTTAAAGATCCATAAACTAAAACAAAAAAAAAACAAAACTAAAACTAAACCTAAAACAAATTAAAACTTATCCTCATGGTCCTTTAATTAAAAGATATTATGATAAGCAGTGAAAACATCGTTTAGATTTGAAAAAATGTTAAAATTATAATTATTAATGTCAAAAATATTGTTTTTATGTTTAAATAACTTAATATTATTACTAACTTTTTAAGATATTCTTTAAAATAATTATTTTTAGCTAATTTATATTTAGGATTTGAGATCCAATTAAAACAAAATGAAGAAATTATAAAAATCAATTTACTAAAATGACTATTATTATTTTTAAAAATTCTCTGATCTCTCTCTAACCAAATTGTAACGACCCAGAATTTTATTTAATTAAAATTTGAATATTTAACTAATTTTAAATATTAATAAGTGAAATTATAAGTCGAATAAATTTTATTTTGAATTATTGGATTTAATTGAATAATTAAATCGATAATTTAATATGTTAAATTATGGAAATAATTGAAAATTTGAGTTAAATATGATTGTAAATGATTTGTAAAATTTTATTTTATTATGTTGGAGTTAGAACGATATTTTAGAACTTTTAAAATCGAATTAAAAGTTAATTTGTGGAAATTGAATATTTTAATATTTAAATCGACTAGTGAAAATAGTCAATTTTTGAATAGTCTCAGAATTGAACGAAACCAGTTCCATTGGATCCGTAATAGTTAGTTATTACCGGATTTCAATTTTCGTGTCAATCGGAGCTATCGTTTGATCGTGGCAGCTCGAAACGCATCGAATTATTTTTAATTTTAATTTGGCGAGTTAAAATAGCCATTTTTCAAAAAGTCTCGGATTTCGACAAAGCCAGTTTCATCGGATCCGTAATGTGATATTATTGTAAGGTTTCAAATTTCGTGTCAATTGGATTTACCGTTTGTCCGGTACGAATTAAAACGCCTAGAAATCGATTTAAATCGGTTTAATTTAAATTGAACGTTTATTGGCATAACTCGCACATATGTCCGAATTAGCTTTTGAAACCTGTTCCATTGTGTCCGGAACGCGGGATAAACCCTAGGAACGTAAGTTTCGGCGCGTAAATCGGAGTTTGGAATTTCCGGGATGAATAGTGTCGATCGTTTCTCTATAAATAGCACCACCCCTTCATAAATTAAAAAATAAAAATAAAACCTAATTCCTAAAACCCTAGCCGCCACTAATATAAACAATGGCCAGAATTCAATCTTCTTTCTTCCTCAATTACTTCCAATTCGTGAAATTTTAGCCAAAGTTGTTAACTACAACATTATAGAGCACGATGGGATCTTGAAATCTATACGGATTTGATGGGTTTTGGAGCATCGGAGGGGCAGCTAAGGGGGGCCGACCGTGGCCAGTTGCGCACGCAACTCGAGGAAGAAGGGTGGGCCGAGCTTCTCATGCTTATGGCCGAAAGTAGCTTGTGGTGAGGGCTTTGACATGAAGCTACTTGATCGACATGTAGTTGTGTATTTTAGTTGCAAAATCAAAACCTAAATTGGAGCTATATGGGTTCAAGTGAGTATGAAGATAATGGAGATGGAACGTGAAAGAGGGAAGATAATAGGCACGGTTCAGATTGCCTTGGGCTTGGATCTCACGGCTGTAAACAAAGTGGGTATGAAATTGTTAATTTAGGTTGTAATTATTTATATAAAATAGTGTACAAACTTCATCAATGCATATCTTTTTCATACGAGGTTGAAAACGCGCGAAACCAGTTGCGTTGGAATCGTATGGACGAGCACTACGCGATGAAATTGGGTTGGAGTCGTTTGGAGTTAGTGAGAATTTTGGGTAAAGTTAAACGTGCGTTTAATTTTATTCGAAATAAATCGCTAAAACGAAATTGAAATCAAGGTGAGAACTTCTCACTCAATCGAATCAGTTTCGATTTTATTTTAAATAGTTAGATTTAAAATATTTGAATGCATGTTTGAATGATGATTGTTATCTATTGATTGTTAAAATAGACCTTATACGCCGTTAGTAAGCAGATGTTATTTAATAAAAACATATACCGCGAATATTTCATAAACAGTGAAATTGGTATTATATATAATAGCTATATATATATATTGGCATATGTATATATTGGAGTTATTGATTTCCCGCATTTTTTTTAGCGGATGAGACCCTATTGCGCCGTCTATTAAGCGGATAATATTTTAAATCCCATATACCGCGATAATTTCGTACTGGAGCGAAATTGGTATTGTGCTAATGTTTGTGGATGCAGGAAAACAGGTTGGAGGGATCCAACTGGATTCCTCAACAGTATTTATTTGATTATGGATATTTTGATATTCATTGATTTTCATATCGATATATGATATCGTTGTTGTCGTGATTGACTATTTGGTATGTAGCATCATTGGACCAAATTTTGAAACTTTAAAATGATTTTTAAAGTGATTTTTGAAAATATACTATATGTTTGGAATTGATCCATTTTAAATAAATAAACATATAATTTTTAATGTTATATAAAAGTTATGATTTTGAGAAATATAGTTAAAAGTTGATTTTTGAGAATATGATGCTAATGATTTTATAAAATAGTTTAAATTGGATTTCTGAATTTATTGTAAAAAGTTTAAATATAGGATTTATAAAATTTGATTATTTTATAAATCAAAATGATGAAGTTTTTAAAGGAGTTTAAAGACGTTTTAAAAGAATAATATAAATTGATTTATATTTAGAGATTTATAAATGGATATTTATAAATTGAAATATTGACATTATAAAACGAGTTTTTATAAGTGTTTGAATGAAGTGAAAATGAATTCCATAAATGTGAAATTTATAGAATTATAAACGGTGAAGTTATAAATGGAATTTTATAAACAGTAGGTTTATAAAATTTATAAAGTTATTAAAAGAATGGTTTTGGATAAATCATTGAATCTTATAAGTTATAGGATTTATAATTATGAAGTTTAAAAGGAACGATTTTGTAAATAATCGTTTTATAAGCATTTAACTTATAATATGAACCTTTAGTTTATAATTGAGTTATAAATCGAATAGATTAATAAAGGAATTTATAAAAGGAAGTAGTTATAAAATAAATAGAAATGGAATTTATAAACGTTGTTTTATAAATTCGCAAACGACTTATTTTGATAAGAAAATTGTTGAAACCTATTAATGGAGTTATATTCACGTTTTTGACTGTGAATAATACTTTAAAATAAAATGAATAGAAATGATGAAATTGTTAATTGGATTATATTCACGTTTTTGAATAGTGAATAATATGTTAAAGAAAATGTTTAGGATGTGATATTTAAAACAGAATTAAAACAAGTTAATGATGTTTTAAAATGTGTTGAGATTCGAAACCATAGATTTCAACATTTATTGTTGAAATAGACGTTTTCGAGAAATAGAAGGAAATGGTGGACTATAACACTGTTGTTATAGTAAATGATTTCCGAAAGGAAATGTTTTGGATAGTATTGGGATTTATGTATCTATTTTAATTTCGAATCCCTATGCTAGTGATTTTGGGATGTCGTAACGATGTTTTACGCAACATTCGTTTTGGCCCAAATAAATATGTTTAAGAGAATGATTTCCTTAAAGAATGAGATATATACTAAATTTTGATTGAAGTATATTGAATATTTTCCAAGTGTTGAAAATAAATGGATTGAGAATTACTTAATAAATAAGTATGGAAATGTTTTCCAATATGAAGTGAATATTTTGAGAATTTATCTTTTTGAAGATAAATTGAAATGAATAATTGAAATCGAATATGCATGGATATTTTGAAATATAAATTCACTATGAAATTTATAAAAGGAAGTGGAATTTGTTTAAAAATAAATATTGATTTATTTTTGAAGTGTGAAAATTATATATCTTGTAAAGATATTTTGGAAAATAAATAATTGGGAAAATTATTTGGAAACTGGTGATGTTGTGCATATCCATTGATAGTTCAATAACCGACTATCAATATTTCCCTTTGAATGGGTATTTGATGTGATTTGTTTGAATTGAATGCCACACTTATTTTTGAATAAGCGCTCACTATTCGGGTTAACCGGGAAAGGACCATGGGGTCGTATAACCCATTCCGAATATGTGATACGTCGTTATGAATTGCATTTGATGACCGGTGTTGAAGACCGGGTATTTGTGAAAGCGATAGGATGACCTATCGATTGTCTCTGCACTGGGTAGCTCCTGGTATAGAGATTTCCTAAGTGATGGGAAATTCGATCGGGATTGTGAATACCCGGATTGCAAGGGCTTCGTGAGAAGTGCCTTCGGTTTTGTTCGAGCCCGGAACAGACTTGTATGGATTGTATGTCTGACATTACAAATTGAGATATAAAGCAGATTTCTTTCAAATATATTTCTGTTGGTGGCGGAGAATTTATTCTTTTAGCTTAACACCCTTCTCTGAGACGTACGGGCTCAGAGGTTATGTAGTTGAATGTTATCAGCGATATATTCCCAATTTGGTAATGTGACATGCTGAGTGTTGCTGTAAATGATCGTTGTGTTGATTATTTGTGATAGGATCGTTTATTTGATCGTCTATCTTGGTGATCATTTCTATGATCATTTGTTGACCCAAAGCATGGCTTTTGTATAAAGTATGTTTTTGTGGACGTGACTTCGTCGAGCCTCACACCCCGTGAATGGTCAAAACAGGAAAGATGCGGCAAGGTTATGAGGGGTAGCGCCCTTTAGGATATGTGCATTTCCTTCTGGAAAAGGGTGGTATCATGGTATGGAGCCCAGATACTTACTCATGTTGAAAACACTTTATGATTGTGTGAATTGATTGCGAGCGCTCGGTGAAAGGTCCCAAAGGACCGGGGGATGGCATATTCGGTCAGTTGTTACTCAGTTAGGGGTAACCCGGCCTTGTGTTGGTAGAGATCCAGTTTGGTTCTCGGGGATGTCCATCCAGAGGCATTCTCATGTGGCAATGGGAAGTTCCTTGGCCTGATCATTCGTTGGAAATCCAAAGAAACAATACGAGACTTGTACGGTTTTAGTTGTATAACCTGCTATGGAATGTGGCGGTAACCTGCTATTGAACATAGTAGCTATAGTAGGCATAAGTGCGGAATGTCTATGCTGGCTAAGATTTATATTCTACTTTCGAAATGAATTTTTCCTACACTATGCACTAATAATAATATCAAATGTTTCTTTTTTAATGCGTATCAAGCATCTTTGACTATCATAAGGAGAAATCTCCTCCGATTCTGCGTTTGCATTGTGTGTGTGTGCGGGAGGCCTTATGGTAGTCTCATTTTTAAAAGCATTGTGAATTGAATTTAAAAATATTCCTCTATTTTGATTTTAAAGTAAATAAACTGTTTTGAGTTCTCACACCAGTCACATGACTGACTCGGAGTTTATTGTTTTCCTTCCTAAACTCTGGGTGCCCACCAATTTCCACACTGGCAGTCGAGAGTTAGGTTTATCAGGATATTCTGGATATTCTGGAATTGCTGGAGGCAAGCTGGATGGCATGGCGTATTACTAGTATATAGTATTTCTTTTTCCGCTGCATTGTTTGTTGTTGTTGTACACTCTGATGATATGATGTAATGTAATATATAAAATGTAATAACTGATAGTTCTTTGTTTAAAGATTATTCATTTATTTATTATATGTTGTTCCGCTGCGAATTGTGAGATTCTGTTATTGTTCTGCTATTTTCTGTTCCGTTCTATTTTCTATTCTCTTTTTTCTGTTTTCTTTTCTCTCTGTTTTCTATCTTTTCTTTGCTCTTCTCTCTTCTTCTTTTTCTTAAACCATAACATTTCGGGTTTCCGGCCTTCGATTTCTCGGCAGTCGACAAAGTGAGTATCGAGTTAGAACGATATTTTAGAACTTTTAAAATCGAATTAAAAGTTAATTTGTGAAAATTGAATATTTTAATATTTAAATCGACTAGTGAAAATATAAAATTGTTTTATATTGTGATGATTGGTTTATTGAGTGGCATATGAACTTTCGTCAGCGTGGTCCGCAAGACTATGCCGAAGGGGTTTCTAAACACTTGAATAGAACAATTCGATACAATATTGTTTTTAAATTGGGTAAATGAAATAATTTTGCCTTGATTATATTTTTATATATAAAGAAATAATTTTTCAGAATTATTAAAGTGTATATAAGTTGATTGTTAAGTTGTTTGAATAATCTAAATAAAAAGAAGAGTTGTATAAGCAAAAGAATTATAAGAATTGAATTATAATTAAAGTGTTTACAATTGTGAAATAAACTTATGTATATGAGAAGTGAAACTATATGAATATATTTGTCAATATGAGTTATAAATAAAAATGAATTTAAATTAAGAAAAACAGATAATGTTTGAAATGAAGTATAACTTAAGAGATGTTGAATGAAGTTGATATTAGTATCAAAGTAAATTATTAAAGTTAATGATAAATGTGAACTTGAGTTATATAAATGAAATTCAACTTTTGTAATTGAATTGAATAAATCAATTGAATGTTAAGAATTGATATGGAAAATGGATGAAGTATTAATTCATTAAAAGGCTAGTTGAATAGTTGAATAAGAATCAATTTTATTAAACCAATTGATAAGCAAAGGAATTTGGTTGTATTTAATATACATTGGTTGTTATATGATTGTTAGTTGATTGTATATAATTCATTAAGTATTAATAAAATTGAAAGCTAAAGTAATTGAAATCCAATTGGAAGTTAAGTGAATCTTAAATAGAATTGAATTTGATTTGGAAGTGAACCAACTTGAATATGAATTAGTGAATATAAACTAATTGAGAATGAATATTAGTAAACCCAATGTAAATGAATCAAATGTGATTAAATTGAAAATCTATTTCATTGAATATTAATGAGAATATAAATGAATATTGATTTGGTTATGGATGTTTGATGATAGTTGGTTAATGTTTGCATTTGTTGCTTTTGTTACATTTGCTATGTTGACATATATAGTTATTATGTTGCTATATGTTGTATATTGATACTATTGTCTACATGCATGTGCTCATGTTGTTTGTTGAGTGATTAGTAGGTGCGGATCGCGTTTGCTTCGCATTTGGAGCTCGCTTTCGCGCTATATTAGCCGTGTATGCTCGCTAATAAAATATAAGGTACATATCTCGGATTAAATATCGTACTTTTATACTTTTTCCCTACGGGATGCCTCATTACTTGATGAAATGTATATTTGTGATATATATACTGTCATTTTTTTTCGGATCGAGCCGCGCAAAGGAGACTATGGCGAATTTTTCCGGAAATTTAAGGCGTTAGAAAAATTTGAGAAAATTGGAAAATTTTGAAAACTTTAACTTTGATTTGGAATTGAAAGTTAAACAATAGTAGTTGTTTTTGAAAATATAACTAAGTATGATTTGAAAACTTAGTAAAAGTTATTATAAGAAGTTTAACTATGGATTTTGGGAAAATTAATAAATTCTATAACTTTTCTTACTTGTTAATTTCGAGGACGAAATTCTTTTAAGGGGGGAAGATTGTAACGACCCAGAATTTTATTTAATTAAAATTTGAATATTTAATTAATTTTAAATATTAATGAGTGAAATTATAAGTCGAATAAATTTTATTTTGAATTATTGGATTTAATTGAATAATTAAATCGATAATTTAATATGTTAAATTATGGAAATAATTGAAAATTTGACTTAAATATGATTGTAAATGATTTGTAAAATTTTATTTTATTATGTTGGAGTTAGAACGATATTTTAGAACTTTAAAAAGCGAATTAAAAGTTAATTTGTGGAAATTGAATATTTTAATATTTAAATCGACTAGTGAAAATAGTCAATTTTTGAACAGTCTCAGAATTGAACGAAACCAGTTCCATTGGATCCGTAATAGTTAGTTATTACCGGATTTCAATTTTTGTGTCAATAGGAGCTATCGTTTGATCGTGGCAGCTCGAAACGCATCGAATTATTTTTATTTTTAATTTGGCAAGTTAAAATAGCCATTTTTCAAAAAGTCTCGGATTTCAACGAAACTAGTTTCATCGGATCCGTAATGTGATATTATTGTAAGGTTTCAAATTTCGTGTCAATTGGATTTACCGTTTGTCCGGTACGAATTAAAACGCCTAGAAATCGATTTAAATCGGTTTAATTTAAATTGAACGTTTATTGCCATAACTCGCACATATGTCTGAATTAGCTTTCGAAACCTGTTCCATTGTGTCCGGAACGTGGGATAAACCCTAGGAACGTCAATTTAGGCGCGTAAATCGGAGTTCGGAATTTCCGGGATGAATAGTGTCGATCGTTTCTCTATAAATAGCACCACCCCTTCATAAATTAAAAAAAAAACCTAATTCCTAAAACCCTAGCCGCCACTAATATAAACAATGGCCAGAATTCAATCTTCTTTCTTCCTCAATTACTTCCAATCCGTGAAATTTTAGCCAAAGTTGTCAACTACAACATTATAGAGCACGATGAGATCTTGAAATCTATACGGATTTGATGGGTTTTGGAGCATCGGAGGGGAAGCTAAGGGGGGCCGACCGTGGCCAGTTGCGCACGCAACTCGAGGAAGAAGGGCAGGCCGAGCTTCTCATGCTTATGGCCGAAAGTAGCTTGTGGTGAGGGCTTTGACATGAAGCTACTTGATCGACATGTAGTTGTGTATTTTAGTTGCAAAATCAAAACCTAAATTGGAGCTATATGGGTTCAAGTGAGTATGAAGATACTGGAGATGGAACGTGAAAGAGGGAAGATAATAGGCACGGTTCAGATTGCCTTGGGCTTGGATCTCACGGCTGTAAACAAAGTGGGTTTGAAATTGTTAATTCATGTTGTAATTATTTATATAAAATCGTGTACAAACTTCAAAAATGCATATCTTTTTCATACGAGGTCAAAAACGCGCGAAACCAGTTGTGTTGGAATCGTATGGATGAGCACTACGCGATGAAATTGGATTGGAGTCGTTTGGAGTTAGTGAGAATTTTGGGTAAAATTAAACGTGCGTTTAATTTTATTCGAAATAAATCGCTAAAACGAAATTGAAATCAAGGTGAGAACTTCTCACTCAATCGAATCAGTTTCGATTTTATTTTAAATAGTTAGATTTAAAATATTTGAATGCATGTTTGAATGATGATTGTTATCTATTGATTGTTAAAATAGACCTTATACGCCGTTAGTAAGCGGATGTTATTTAATAAAAACATATATCGCGAATATTTCATAAACAGTGAAATTGGTATTATATATAATAGCAATATATATTGGCATATGTATATATTGGAGTTATTGATTTCCCGCATTTTTTTTAGCGGATGAGACCCTATTGCGCCGTCTATTAAGCGGATAATATTTTAAATCCCGTATACCGCGATAATTTCGTACTGGAGCGAAATTGGTATTGTGCTAATGTTTGTGGATGCAGGAAAACAGGTTGGAGGGATCCAACTGGATTCCTCAACAGTATTTATTTGATTATGGATATTTTGATATTCATTGATTTTCATATCGATATATGATATCGTTGCTGTCGTGATTGACTATTTGGTATGTAGCATCATTGGACCAAATTTTGAAACTTTAAAATGATTTTTAAAGTGATTTTTGAAAATATACTATATGTTTGGAATTGATCCATTTTAAATAAATAAACGTATAATTTTTAATGTTATATAAAAGTTATGATTTTGAGAAATATAGTTAAAAGTTGATTTTTGAGAATATGATGCTAATGATTTTATAAAATAGTTTAAATTGGATTTCTGAATTTATTGTAAAAAGTTTAAATATAGGATTTATAAAATTTGATTATTTTATAAATCAAAATGATGAAGTTTTTAAAGGAGTTTAAAGACGTTTTAAAAGAATAATATAAATTGATTTATATTTAGAGATTTATAAATGGATATTTATAAATTGAAATATTGACATTATAAAACGAGTTTTTATAAGTGTTTGAATGAAGTGAAAATGAATTCCATAAATGTGAAATTTATAAAATTATAAACGGTGAAGTTATAAATGGAATTTTATAAACAGTAGGTTTATAAAATTTATAAAGTTATTAAAAGAATGGTTTTGGATAAATCATTGAATCTTATAAGTTATAGGATTTATAATTATGAAGTTTAAAAGGAACGATTTTGTAAATAATCGTTTTATAAGCATTTAACTTATAATATGAACCTTTAGTTTATAATTGAGTTATAAATCGAATAGATTAATAAAGGAATTTATAAAAGGAAGTAGTTATAAAATAAATAGAAATGGAATTTATAAACGTTGTTTTATAAATTCGCAAACGACTTATTTTGATAAGAAAATTGTTGAAACCTATTAATGGAGTTATATTCACGTTTTTGACTGTGAATAATACTTTAAAATAAAATGAATAGAAATGATGAAATTGTTAATTGGATTATATTCACGTTTTTGAATAGTGAATAATATGTTAAAGAAAATGTTTAGGATGTGATATTTAAAACAGAATTAAAACAAGTTAACGATGTTTTAAAATGTGTTGAGATTCGAAACCATAGATTTCAACATTTATTGTTGAAATAGACGTTTTCGAGAAATAGAAGGAAATGGTGGACTATAACACTGTTGTTATAGTAAATGATTTCCGAAAGGAAATGTTTTGGATAGTATTGGGATTTATGTATCTATTTTAATTTCGAATCCCTATGCTAGTGATTTTGGGATGTCGTAACGATGTTTTACGCAACATTCGTTTTGGCCCAAATAAATATGTTTAAGAGAATGATTTCCTTAAAGAATGAGATATATACTAAATTTTGATTGAAGTATATTGAATATTTTCCAAGTGTTGAAAATAAATGGATTGAGAATTACTTAATAAATAAGTATGGAAATGTTTTCCAATATGAAGTGAATATTTTGAGAATTTATCTTTTTGAAGATAAATTGAAATGAATAATTGAAATCGAATATGCATGGATATTTTGAAATATAAATTCACTATGAAATTTATAAAAGGAAGTGGAATTTGTTTAAAAATAAATATTGATTTATTTTTGAAGTGTGAAAATTATATATCTTGTAAAGATATTTTGGAAAATAAATAATTGGGAAAATTATTTGGAAACTGGTGATGTTGTGCATATCCATTGATAGTTCAATAACCGACTATCAATATTTCCCTTTGAATGGGTATTTGATGTGATTTGTTTGAATTGAATGCCACACTTATTTTTGAATAAGCGCTCACTATTCGGGTTAACCGGGAAAGGACCATGGGGTCGTATAACCCATTCCGAATATGTGATACGTCGTTATGAATTGCATTTGATGACCGGTGTTGAAGACCGGGTATTTGTGAAAGCGATAGGATGACCTATCGATTGTCTCTGCACTGGGTAGCTCCTGGTATAGAGATTTCCTAAGTGATGGGAAATTCGATCGGGATTGTGAATACCCGGATTGCAAGGGCTTCGTGAGAAGTGCCTTCGGTTTTGTTCGAGCCCGGAACAGACTTGTATGGATTGTATGTCTGACATTACAAATTGAGATATAAAGCAGATTTCTTTCAAATATATTTCTGTTGGTGGCGGAGAATTTATTCTTTTAGCTTAACACCCTTCTCTGAGACGTACGGGCTCAGAGGTTATGTAGTTGAATGTTATCAGTGATATATTCCCAATTTGGTAATGTGACATGCTGAGTGTTGCTGTAAATGATCGTTGTGTTGATTATTTGTGATAGGATCGTTTATTTGATCGTCTATCTTGGTGATCATTTCTATGATCATTTGTTGACCCAAAGCATGGCTTTTGTATAAAGTATGTTTTTGTGGACGTGACTTCGTCGAGCCTCACACCCCGTGAATGGTCAAAACAGGAAAGATGCGGCAAGGTTATGAGGGGTAGCGCCCTTTAGGATATGTGCATTTCCTTCTGGAAAAGGGTGGTATCATGGTATGGAGCCCAGATACTTACTCATGTTGAAAACACTTTATGATTGTGTGAATTGATTGCGAGCGCTCGGTGAAAGGTCCCAAAGGACCGGGGGATGACATATTCGGTCAGTTGTTACTCAGTTAGGGGTAACCCGGCCTTGTGTTGGTAGAGATCCGGTTTGGTTCTCGGGGATGTCCATCCAGAGGCATTCTTATGTGGCAATGGGAAGTTCCTTGGCCTGATCATTCGTTGGAAATCCAAAGAAACAATACGAGACTTGTACGGTTTTAGTTGTATAACCTGCTATGGAATGTGGCGGTAACCTGCTATTGAACATAGTAGCTATAGTAGGCATAAGTGCGGAATGTCTATGCTGGCTAAGATTTATATTCTACTTTCGAAATGAATTTTTCCTACACTATGCACTAATAATAATATCAAATGTTTCTTTTTGAATGCGTATCAAGCATCTTTGACTATCATAAGGAGAAATCTCCTCCGATTCTGCGTTTGCATTGTGTGTGTGCGGGAGGCCTTATGGTAGTCTCATTTTTAAAAGCATTGCGGATTGAATTTAAAAATATTCCTCTATTTTGATTTTAAAGTAAATAAACTGTTTTGAGTTCTCACACCAGTCACATGACTGACTCGGAGTTTATTGTTTTCCTTCCTAAACTCTGGGTGCCCACCAATTTCCACACGGGCAGTCAAGAGTTAGGTTTATCAGGATATTCTGGATATTCTGGAATTGCTGGAGGCAAGCTGGATGGCATGGCGTATTACTAGTATATAGTATTTCTTTTTCCGCTGCATTGTTTGTTGTTGTTGTTGTACACTCTGATGATATGATGTAATGTAATGTATAAAATGTAATAACTGATAGTTCTTTGTTTAAAGATTATTCATTTATTTATTATATGTTGTTCCGCTGCGAATTGTGAGATTCTGTTATTGTTCTGTTATTTTCTGTTCCGTTCTATTTTCTATTCTCTTTTTTCTGTTTTCTTTTCTCTCTGTTTTCTATCTTTTCTCTCCTCTTCTCTCTTCTTCTTTTTCTTAAACCATAACATTTCGGGTTTCCGGCCTTCGATTTCTCGGCAGTCGACAAAGTGAGTATCGATGTTGGATTTTCGAAAGTCGAAAATTTCCGGGGCGTTACACAAATATACCAACAAATTATAATGAATAAAGTGTCAAGTAAAAATCTATTTTCCATTTTAAACTTAAATCTGAAATTATTCCAATAGTAATCACAATTAAAAAATTTAGTTGTAAGACTAAAGTTAAAGATTTTGAGAGTATTATTCAGAATGTAGTAAGTATCCATGCAATCATAGTGTACATATTTAATATCTATTTAGACACATGTAATTGCTGAATTACCCCCTTAAATTTGAAAAATAATTCAAGGACGAAATTGCCTATATGTCATTCACTATTTTTATCTCCCATCTTATTTTTCCTCTTCTATCCCCTTATCCAACAAACCCTAAATCTGATTTAGGAAAATTCACTAACTTATGTTTGAATAGATATATTTTGATTACTGATAATACAAATCTTATGGAATCAAAAGAGGTAAAAATTGTGTTTGATGCTATTTTGATTTTTTTAATTTCAAAATTTACTTTTTATAGAAGAGGTAAAACTTGAATTTTATGTCGTTCATGATTTTGCTATGGTTATTTATTCAACAGTGAAATTATTTTCTAGATTTAATTTTTACTAGGAAAGACTATAAAGGGAAAATTTAAAAATAAGATGGGTATACTCAGTAAAAACATTTGTATAATGGGTTTTTTAGTTTTGTGGGGAGGGGCTACTTGGCAAATTTTCGTGTTTATATAGAATTAGCCTTTATTTATCTTAGAATCAGATTGCATTAATATGATACATTATGTCATCATATTAAAGAGGAAAGAAGTTGTAATGAAAAAAAAATATCAAAGATCAAAGTCTATGATGATGAAGAAAAAAAAAATGAAAAAATAAATAAGATGAAATTAATTAACTTTTAAAGATGCTTTATCTCATTACATTGAAAATAATACATATTACTTTAATTTTGCTTGTAAAATTGAGAAAGTTAGAGTACTTAATAGGAAAACAAATAAAATGCGATAATAATTGGAACGATTACTGATCTTAAGCTTAGAAATAGGGTGTTGTTTAATTGAGGAATCGAAGATTTTATGAATAATGAAAGAAGACATGGAGTCAAATATGAATATATTTAAGGAAATTGATAAGAAATAGGTTAGTTGAGCTAACACCATTGATACTAGGGTTAATATTTGAAGGCAAAAACAAAATAATTGAAGGGTGAAAAGGTCAATTAAACCTTAAATAAAGAAGAATTCGGTATAAGACTTGAGAACAAATGTAAGGGCAGATAATGAAAAGTCGTATATTAAACTTTATATATAATAAAGTAGATATATATGTTATTATCTCTTTTAAGAATATAGCGTTAATTTTGCATAAAGATCCAATCAACGACTAAGGGAATATGATGTACGTCATCGGGAGATTATTTTAATTTTTTATTTCAATGACCATTCTAATTTCTTATCACCGATAGAAGTATTTTCTATATAAGTGATATACATATAAAAATTAGGGTTCTAACAAAAGGTGTGGATGAAGTTTGGAACAAGTCAAAATAATTATACTAGATCTAGAAGTAGTTATATCTGTTGGATTTAGAAGCAACAAAACTATGGTATCTTTAGGATACATTATAATTAAACATTCTCGTAACTTGAACTCATATTTTTATAAAATAATTAAAGATATTTTGGTCCAGATTTCCACTTTTCAGTGATTTTCACTCAGAGAACTTCTTTATGCAGAGTAATAAGTTTTAAGGACAACACTTTTGAAAAATTAGTTTTAAGGACAATTTATAGAAAAAAGATAAACGAAGTATCATTTCAGTTATATAGAAATAATGATAAATGAATTTATGATTTTCCTGTATAACCTAAAACGATAAATTAATTTATTATTTTTCTATAAATTGTCCTTGAAACTAATTATTTATAAGTACTACCCTTAAAACTTATTACCCTAGAATGAGAAACCCTCTAACCTAATTTCTGCTTTTCAATATATATACTTGTAAAATTAAATATAAATTTTTTGGTTCTAAGAATTAGAAATTGAAATTGAAATTCATTAAAGTAGATTTGACGGATCCAGATATAATCAAGTTAGGTTTATATTGTCTTGAAACAAGTAATAAATCAAATCTAACAGATACATGCATAATAGTTCAAGATATTACATTATTTGATTGTTTGTAAGATCATCAACTTCAAGTTATAAATTGTGGATGACTCAATTCACAATACTTACGTAATTCAAACTTCTAGTTCTAACAAAAAATTAGGGGATTCATTGATAAAGTTAGAAAACTAGTTTTTACTTGTTTGATGGACTTCAAAATTTGATGCATATCATGAAGGTAATCAAAACAATTATGTAAAAGTTTTCACTTTTTTTAACGGCCAGACTTTAAGTTATGATTTACTAATAAAAAATTAGACTAAAATTAGTAGAAATCATAATAAATTCATTTTAAATTCAAATTGATTTTTATAATATATCAAAATTCATTTCCTTAAAATTATCTATCTAACTAAATTTGTTTTTAAAATAAAACGACAAACTTTACTTATTTAAAAAGGGAAAAACAAGAAACAATTTTTTTTAATAGAAACATATGATATTCAAAAATAATATTTAATAACTGAACCGTAGGATCACTCTAAAATTTGGACTTGTTACTCCGGAATATACATTCTATTTTATGTAAAATAGTTGGACAAATGTATCAAATCACAAATCTTATTAAAACCAAAACTTAATAAAATTATAAACATGATAACTGTTTTTTCTATCAAAAAGACATGTTTACATCTTAGAGACTTATCACTTGGTCATAATTATATTAACATAATCTAATAGTCAAAGCAAATTAAGATTAAACCAAAATATATAACAAAGGGTGAAATCAATATAACAAAATCAATAAAGAACGTATACGAATTGAAGTATATAGACTATATTAAAATAATAAGATTATATTTACATAATTAGATAACATAGCGAGATCAATAAAAAAAGATCCAAAAGATATGACAATTATAAGATTATACACATAAAGCACGAGAAGCTCAGTTGTTTAATACTCTCATGAATATGTGTAACGGAAATGGAAAAAACAAATATGCTTAAAGATAGAACATTATTGCTGATATTGTGTTATAAAGTAGATTAGAAGTCATAAATATAAAAGAGAAAAGACATTATAGAGACAGAAAGGATATTTTATTCATTCTCACAAATATAGCAGACATACTAGTATTGTGCTCTATTTATTAGCTCAAGGTGAATTAATTTTACAACATATTTATTAGTAATACATCTAGACATATTAACCTATACATAATACATATTTTATAGCAAATTTAATATAATTGAGCATTAGCATCTATTCTAGAAAAGTCAAGGTATTTGAAAACTATCTATGGGAAAACACTAGAGCAGTCTCACATCCTTTAGACGATATTACTAGCCCTTCATGAAAAGTAATATAATTATTCCGCTTCAGATAACCACATAATTTATCATAAAAAGCTAACTGATGATATGAAGCTGGATCTCTCAGCATTAATTGGTGGTCAACCATATTATTTGGAGGATGTGAAACTATTCTCAACATAGACAAAGTAAACGAAGGTATCTAAAATGATTTCAACGTCAGATTTTATAATTGTGATAGTTTCAATTGAATCTCCTTTAAGAAGAAGATTATTTGTTTTATGGAAGCCTACTTGAATCTTGTCGTGAAACTGTCTTTATTAGCAAATGTGCACATTGACTTCGTGAAGATAAATTAAGAAAGAAATTTTTTATTGGTTTCATCTTTTTATGAGGAGAATGAATTCTTAGATAGATTTAGAAAAAATTATTCGAATCTATTGCGAGAATGGTTTGGAATACAACTTATATTATTTATCAATCTAATCATTAGGGAGATTTGCTTACGTCACTGTCAAAAAGGAAATGTTATGAAGCCCAAAAAACATGCATCTGGCTCTTCGCGTTTTCCATAATTTCCTACTCCTGCTTTGCTTGTCCAATATATCCTTTTATATCTCGACAAAACTCGACTTAAAGTTCTAAATTTCAAATTTCAAACTCAATGACTTCTCCAAATTAACCCAACTGAAACCCTACTAACCTATCAATTTGACTCCAAATCAATGTCATCCCGCCTATTGAGTATCAAAAGCCTTTGAGACGATTGCCCTACACCATCGATGTTCATATAACCGAATAGTGCGCTGCCGGAGCATCATAATCACAAATATAAAACATCACACAATCGCATAACTTGTCGTATATATCGTAGCGCATCAGATAAAATATAATAGTCCTCACATATATAAGACATGAGAGAAAGTAATAACTATATAGACCGCATAAATCAGAGTACATAGACTCATATAGTTATGCGAAATAGTAACAGAGTTTATACAACTGAAAAATAAACTTAACTGATAAACTGTTCTAATAATAGTAAGTCAACACTTTCAAGGCTCCATAGTGTCGCATAGAGGAATAAACAATACTAAGCTTAAAATATTAAATATGAGAAAGAGTCACCTCATGTTAGTCCATCTGTACAGCTTTAAGTGTTGTTTACACCTACTACCTAGTATACTCATTTAAGAGTACCCGAGATAATAAAAAGCAAAGCATAAAACCTCAAGTCAGACAACGGGATGGTTGACTGAAAAATAATCTCAAAGCGCTTTAAAAGTTGGTATAGTATACAGCACAGAGGGTATGAAGAATCATACCTGACATGTTCCTACATCCACAGAGTTAGCACATGACATAGGGTATATTCTACTCTATATCATAGTCTCCAAGGGTGTACTATACATCAAAGTACTAATGGTATCTAGATATCGGCATTGGTAATATCTACATCGTGTGACTTCCTGGAAGTGATAGCAATCAATCAAACATAACATCCATCATCCATCCTCACAGTCACTCACTTGTGTTAGATATATAATACTCTTGCGACCCGTCTGGTCAAGGGCTACTCAACATCCCTGGTTTCTCGGTACTTGAATCCATGCCACTTAGCAGGCCAGGAACTAGATTGCACACCCTATAACAGTTCAAGGTACATATCAAAATATTGTGCCATCTACAGTGCTCCTTATAACCTTAGTGAGCATCCTCACCTACCCTTACTTTACGAGTATATTTCCAAACCTACAATATCAATAATCCCCATTGCACGTCATCTATAGCAAAGCTCATTCTAGAACTGTCCATACAATTCTTGTCTAAAGTCGTCGTGGATGGAAACTACTCTAGACAACCATTGTAAGTCATAGAGTGTCATCATGTGTCCCATTACCTTCCTTCAATAGTTCCATCAATCCGACTTATCGTCACCTACTCTATGTCCTGAAGTACAACTGTCCATCATCAATGTCATTACTTTCCATCATGGAATCAGCATCGTCGAATCATGGAGTCATCGTGTCGAAGCGTCCAACTTTGCTTCACCACTAAAGCTACTCGTCAAAGAGCTATATCATCAAAATCGAATGTCGAACAAACGAACCATCACATCATGCTCCTTTAAGCCTCTCCATCATCCATGTCAAAATTGGCCAAATCAACCATCACCAATAATTGTAGATATCGACCACTCCAAAGTAGTCAATAACGACCACTTTGGTCATGTATTTAACTAAAATGGTTAAATAAAAACCAAATAAAAATGTTCGGCATCTTCCCTGAAGTCCGAAGCACATATCCAAGTCCTTCGTCCTTCATCTTCAGATCATCTAGCATGCACCAATATTTCTCCACATAATTATTATATCCATTCGATTTTGTCATCGTTTGTAGACTCAGTCGATATGCGTGAAACTCTATCATATCATTTGAGTCCCCATCATGCGTGCATTCCATCGATATACACTAAACTCTATCTAACAGAATTTTCCTATATCATCTACGGATGGCATTTCAACTGATTAATAGACAAGTAGACATGCAACCGATAAGCATAGAAATATCTATAATACTCTACATATAACTATAATAGCACAATACAATCCATCCAAAGCAACCAATATGGGATAAATATCAGTAGTAGTCTAAATCCATCGATATCAAAAAATAGTGATATTTAGGTTAAAATCATTTAAAACACTTATTATCCTTTTCATAAAATAAGATACAGATTTAATATATTTTAGAAATCATATTTAAAGTTAGAAAACATTTCAAAATGTTGGTTTAATACTATGCTAACAATCATAATAGCGTGATAGACAATATTACTTATCTCATCTAAATCCCAAGTCATCGCCAAGTCATAGAGCTCTATATCACGAGCGCAACGCAAGAAACAGCATCTAAAATGGGCCTCATATGAAAAAGTTACGCATAATATAAGATAAAGGATTTAATTAAACAATTAGCTCACTTAAATATAATTAATTAGGCCAATTATCTTGGTTAATCTTTCTTCCTTAAACCAAAAAATAGCCTATACATATTCCATGCATATCCACCTTCTTCCACAACTTCTCTCTTCGATTTCTTGCTCCATAGTCGACGAAACGTTGTTTCGTCTTCGCTAACAGACCTCTCTACGTGCCCTGTCTTCCACGGTGCCAAAAAGATGGAGCTCGACTACCCCTAGAACATCAGGACCTGGCCATGACAAGCTCCAAGCCATACGATCGTGATTTGAATAGGGGAGCCGCACACGATGAAAATTGGCCGAGAGGTGTCTTTTGCAAAGAGAAAAATGATGGCACCGTTCATGTTAGATATCGTCGCTTCATTCTTCGGTGACCTAAAACTCTAGTCATGGCATAGCAAGGTCAAACACCACCAAGTACAATAGCACCACTTAAAATTGATATGGACTTGATTCCCACTTCAATATGGACTCAACGAACTTGGTTTTTTTTGGAGTACAACTCTCGATTTGGATTTTGAATACAAATAGGAAGTGACGACCATTTTTTTTTGAAGAGAAATGGAACAATAATTGTGGTTTGGATATCGAGAGAAAGGAGGGTTTTGATAATAATATTATTATATTCAATTTATTTAATTTCTCAAGTAAAAACGGTCAAGCATTTCAAACTCACATGGTCAAACAGTGCGTCCGATCACCACGAATCCCGTCTGTGTGTATCACCACATTTTCTCGGGTCTCGATATTATGAATTTTGTCGCTATCTGAGACAGTACCCCAAGATGATAGTTTCATGCTTTTCTAGGCCATTTCGGTCATACGATCGTTCAATATCCAAATATAGCGATCCATATACTCATTTTAATTTGCAACGTCAATACGACTCGATGGAAATGGTCTCGAGTTTTGATTCGATCTTATACGAAAAATCATATTTTGGATAGTCAATTAATTTGCAATTCAATATTTGAATAAATTATTTAAATATCTAATTGTTAAAAATACGGATCGTTGCATTCTTACCTCCTTAAAAGGATTTCCTTGTCGAAATCCCAAGGACGAAGCAACACAACCCACACTCTCACATAAGCAACGATATAAGAAAATCAACACTTATCAACTCTTGACAACAATCACTGAAAGCAATTACAACAAAGGGAATAGACTTGGAGTCAGTTGAATCCACCATCCTCATCCCTATGTGCAATCACTATCAAATCTATAGTCAATGTGGTAAACCAAAAGTCTAAACTATGCCATTATTTCCAAAGAAAAGGACAATCGAAAACGAAAGCGCCAACTTACTAATCGAAAGACAAGTCAACTAAATATCATACATTACCGATTCTCTCAACTATTGGTAATGTCTAATATCCTATACATTTACTTTTCTCTCAATTTTGGCTTATGTCACGTAAAATTTTGATAGCACCTCCTTTGTGTGCTAGGTCTGGAAAAAAATCCCGATACAACATAGACATATATACATCCCATATCTAAGGCATCTCATTTCCAAGGATAACCAAACATATATAGCAATTACATGCCACAAATGTCGCGTACCTCTTTTATAGCAAGAGCATTTTATTTAGATGCGAATATAAGAGGATAAGCATCCAAATAGCTAACACTTGCTTCCATGTACCTGATCAAGTTCTCAACAGAGAGGATTAAACATAATAGTAACATCATGATGTAAATAAGTATACTAGATAATGTATACAGTAGCTGTGTGAAATAAATATACTATATCAAACCATAACTATCCAGCATGCCTAACTACCATAAGCATAAGTAATCGTGTCAAATGCCAAAAATTAAACATCAAAAGTAACGTCCATGTCTATCCTAGCCTACAGGATACTGGACTATCTAGTATAAAACATCAAATATGATATCCAATATGAAAACGGATGATAAAAATGAAATCTCAGCAAGTGAAGAGCTTCAGACAAGTGGTCCTCATGCTCTTCTCAGTCCACTATATCCTATCGTCTTTACCTTCACTCCATTGAACCTTTACTACTCCACTGCCTTTTTCCTAATCTATTTCTTATCACATCTACGGGAATGAATAGGCTTACGTGATCTCGAAGTTCCTGGTCAACTCCAAATATCATCTATCTAATTCGATGCCAAATTTCCAAACCCATCTTGTAAGTTCTACTAAAATCCACTATTGAACAATGGGTTTTGACCACTTACAATGCTCTTGGTAGACAGTGGAATCACACTATCTGTTTTATATGTAACTTGATTAATTAGGATGCCATTATATTAAACTTAAGGAATACAAGTCTAGCATTCTTTGTCAAGCAATCGACTTTGACTCAAATTCTTTCATACTATCCTCAGTCTTTAACAGTCCATCGATGCATCCTATAGATATTTATTCCTTCTACTCGAGAAGAAATAATATCTTATCCTGATGTGCACATAAATGTGCATATTTTTACTTCCATATTTAATCGAAATTAATTAAATAAATGAGCATATAGGATGTTTTAACAAATTTAAACCAAAATTCAAATTATTTTCAAATCATCATATATTCATCTTCATATAGGGGAAAAATGGTTATTTTTAAACATATATTGATTTGAGAATATTTGTTTGCATATTTTATTTTTATTTGTAGGAAAATTAGATGAAAATTACAAGAGGCTTCATGAAGAAATGTGCATGCCCAGGAGAAGAAAACAAATGAGGATGAAAATAATTCATTTCATGCATTATGAAGGACCCCACCCACCCACTTACCTTGATCTTCAATTATGAGATGATGCACATGCTAAATGCCATTAAAGTTACATGCACATTTAAGTGGAGTATTATCTCATGCTAATGATAACTTGGTGGCCACACTTCCTCAAGGGCAATATGGATAGTTTCCAAATATATGGATGGGGTTTCAAAACATGCATAAATATCCTGTATATTTATATAATTGATCTCTTAGCCTCCTTAGCCTCCATTTTAGTTAGTTCTGTTTGAGGCACAAAAATAAACAAATCTCTCTTTTCTCTTTCGTGGCTACTTAGCCATATTCTTTTATGTAATTTTCTTTTAATGTAATTTTAATTCAATCTCTTTTTATTTTACATGCTTTTTCCATTCATGTTAGTAGTGTAGATCTTTTTATTTATGCAAGTAGGTTAGCTCTTATTTTATGTTAATTAGTTCTCTTCTTACTTAGCTTGCATTTTTCTTTTATTTTTGTTTCATGTTGCAATCTACAATTGTTGAATTGATAACAAATATGAGAGGCTAAATCCCTTTAATTTAGGAGTAATGAAGATTTCTTAATCATGTAGATTCAACATTTTGCTAATTAGTGATCTTTTTTATGCTTAATGGAATTAGTGGATGTGGCTAAATCTTGTTGTTAGCTTTGAATTTGATAGCCTATGTTATCGACACCAAATAGAAATGCTTAAACAAACAAAACACGAATTACCTCTTCATCTACATATGATTATTGTAATGATCTGATTTTAGAATCAAAATTTTATGGTCTATATTTCTAATCAATAGTTAATAGGCCATGCTTAGAGTAGATTTTATTTTTATTTTTAATTTCATTGTCATTTTTATGAGAGTAAAGAAGTGGTTTAATGGGTGTGATATAGTCTGATGGTTTATATTGGGCTAATTAATAGCACAAATATTCCATACTTGTGATAAACTCATCAATTAAATTCACTAAAGACCAAAAAAGAGAGATCATAATTTCATATATGTTGATTTATGTAATCATGAGAAGGGATTTGCCTGTAAATTGCCTTCAAACTCTCATATTTTTATCCATTTTATTTTGTTAGTTTTTACATTTTTTTAGCTTAACACAACTTCAAATCCTGGTTTAATTTAATTGAATAGAAATTTTAAAATCTAAATAATTCCCTACATATCGACCCGTACTCACAATGTACTAGAATTGTAGGTCGTGCGCTTGTGGTTAATTTTTACTTAATTTTTTTTAGCGATTTTCTAACTCATATAAATATCATCGTTAAACATATCCCTACGAAACTAATAGTCTCGGTCGGGTCTGCAATGTATCACCTCTATAGATACTACCATTTCACTAATTTAGCCAAGGTCTCTGCTAGTCTAGTTTCACACCTCTAACTAGTACCGATCTGCTAAATCGAAGTAGGTCTAATAGTCAAACTGACCATCATGTTTGGTACTTGCTCACATTGAGTTCTAAAGTCATAACTAATGATGAACTCAAGCAATTCCTATTTTAGTAATATCGCTCCTAAACCGGTACCTGACTCAAAGCATTACAGACTACATTTCCCTTATAAGCATATAGGAAATGTCAAAGTCGTAGGAGGCCAAGAACTCCAACCATTGCTATTGGCGAAGGTTGAGATCCTCCTTCAAAGAAGAGATACTTTAATGATGTTGGATCACTGAACAACTTGAGCCCCTCTCCAAATAGATAGTGCCTCTAAATCGCTAGAGAGAATCTATCTCCACCGACTTCGAGTTAAGAGTTGGATACTTGCTCTCGTATGGTCTCGGTTATCAACTAGCTTATGTGACTACCCTACCTTTCGGCATCAATACCAATCTAGTTAAGTACGATAGGTGTGTGTACTACGGAATCCCCATTCCCGCTTGGAATGAGTAACATCTACACCTCATGCCTCCAATAAAAATTTGATACTCACTCATCAAATTGGTTAACGATGCTACTACCTTTGAGAAGTCCTTAGTAAAAATTATATAAAATCTTGCCAATTCAACGAAACTTCTCCTCTTCAATCAGTGTTTGGTCAGCACCTACTATCACAATCATCAATCATGCATTATGGTCCTCTTTTATCCATGGGTAGACGAAAGTACCATCAATGAGCACAAGCACAATCTGCTCAAGTGATATCTCGAAACATGGTTCAAGAAATCAACAAAGCATATCGGCTCATTACTTAGCTCGAAAGGCACAACCAACCATTCAAAAATCAAAGTTGCATCCGTAATGCCATTATCGACACACTCTCTCTTGGTCCTCTTAGTGGATGAAACCCCATTGTAAGATCCAACTGAGAGGATACCTTCGCACTATAGAACTGATCAAACAGGCCATCAATAAGCTAGAGTGGAAACTTGCTCATCATCTTATCTAGCTCACTGTAACCAATATACAACCTCAAAGAGATATCCACGCTAATAGCAGACTATATTTTCATCCTACTCAAATATGCGCCTACGAATGAACCGTCGCATCAACAAGTCATCCGCTCACACTTTTAAACTCCTTTGCTCTTTAGGCGTCATATGCCTTAAAGGCATAACATTGGCCTAGTACATCTAACTAGATCGATACAGAACTCTATACTATATGCCCGGACATTCTCTAGCTACAAGCACATATGACAACTCATCATGTAGGATATCAAGCGATTATAGAAAGCTAAGCATCACCTCATTATCAGGTGGGTAGCCGAACACCACCTTCCTCTCATCGTCATTCCCTATTGTCAATAACAGCCTCTCGCAATCCTCCACTATTATGTACCCCTCCAGCCTCAATCTCTAGACTATAATATTGAACCTAATTAAATCTCAAGCAATCAATAACAAACAAATAGACAAACATCCATGAATGGATAAGACAAAGTTTCGCCAAATCATGTATAGCTAAGTGTAGACAAAACATGTGGCAACATTTCGCATTTTGAGGTCTGAAACTAAGCGCTATGGATGTTGCAGTAATCCACAATATTACTTTTCAGTGACAAAATATGGAAAAAATATAGTTGAGCCCCCAACAAGGTTCATCATAATTTAAAGGTTGGTCAACAATTTTGGGTCTCAATCCCAATCTATTAAATAGGAAATATAAAAACTCGATGTCAATAACACAGGTATGGAATTATCATAAGTGGAAAGCATACTTAAATATGGTAATGCCATTTCCCTTCTCTTTCATCGATGGAGCACTTGAAAAAATCAAAATGGCACTCAACACATATGTTTCCATTATCAACCCCTACTCAACATGTTCGGGACAATCCTTCATAATGGGTTCGGGCTCTCACATCATAAAGCCTTTTCAATCAACTTCTCGAAGCTCTCGTCAATATGACCAATTAATCGCTTTCCAAGATGATCACTCAACCCAATGAAAAATGCTCATTCAATCTTAGTGGAATATCAATGAAGATAGGTCGTACTTTGATAGAACATCGAATTCGGCCACATACTCCACCACAGATATGTCGCCTTACTTCAAATCAGTGAACTTCCTAAACAACATCGACTTTTAATAAGTCAAGATAAATTTCTCTTCGATGCGAACTATGAACTAATCCCAAGTAAAATGATCTTTGGGAATCGAAGCTATAAGGTTACTCTGCCATCTCATTGTTCATCCCTGGAGTCATATAGAGGCTAACTTCTACCTCATGGTGTCATCTAACTCTATGTCATCGAAGATCTTTTCGCAAACATCATTCCTTCTCGCACCTCAATAGCTGACTTCATTCCAAGGAATGGTCTAACTCTTAGACTCATGTAGTCTTTATATAGCTTGTCAAAGTTGACTCTATACATTTCCACTTGAGCACCATAATCATTTGGAGTGACTAAAGCATTCCAAAATATGATGTGCACCATCTCAACAAACATAATCTTTAAATCAAGGTTAGTGGTCCTCGATCCTGCCAACTCTCAACTCTGGAGATGGAGTCAGTAACAACATTTCACGTATGCCAGATCATTCCTAGTCCATAACTAATAAGTCTCTCATAGTGAAAAAATTCATCAATGGTACTAATATGTGCAATACAAGTTGTATACCATATATAGTAATATAAAGTTTTGAAAACTAAAATATACAATAATACGGACTCCCTTGTATAGAGGTATGCTCTCGATTCAGTCTAGGGTGTGAACTCCTACCCTATCTCTACTGAGTCATGGTATCAACTTAGGTAAACATTGATACCAAACGAGACGACCATCCTACACCACCAACGCTCATAGTGCACTGCTTAAGCATTCGACTGGTGTAGGGCGATTATCGAGGGAAATAAAAAGAAATAAAAAAGAGGAATAGACAAAAGGAGAAGAGAATAGAAGAAAAGAGAAAGAAATAAAACATCACACAATCATATGATATGTCGTATATCTTAGAATGCATCGGATAAAATATAAAAATCCTCATAGATATAAAATAGGCAAGATAATAATAACTATATAAATCACATAATTAGAGTACACAGGCTTATATAGTTATACAAAATAGTAATAGAGATTATACAACTCATAAATTAACTCAACTGATAAACTATCTCTAATAATAGTAAGTGAACACTGTCAAGGCTCCACGGTGTCATGTAGTAGAATAAACAATACTAAACTCAAAATATTAAATATGAGAAAGTTCTACCTCCTACTAATCCATTTGTAAAGCTCTAAGTTTTGTTTACAACTGCTATCTAGTCTACTTAATTAAGAATACCCGAAGTAATAAGAAGCAAAGCGTTAAACCTCAAGTCAAACAACAGTATGGTGTGAGCGACATATAATCTCAAAATAAGTCGGTATAGTATATGGAATAGAAGGAATGGAGAGTCATACCTGACCTGTCCCTGCATCCATAGAGTTCGCAAATAACATGGGATATATGCTACTCTAAATCATAATCGGCATGGGTGTACTATATATCAAAGTACCAAGGGTGTCTAGATATCGACATCGGTAATATCTACATCATGTGACATCCCTACGTTGATAGATAATCAAGAAAATATAGCATCTACCCTCACATTCACTCACTCAATGCATTTGATATATGATGCTCCTACGACCTGTCTGGTCAAGGACTACTCAACATCCTCGGTTTCTCAGTACTCAAATCCATGCCACTCAGTAGGCTAGGAACTAGACTGCGCTCACTGTAATAGTCCAAGGTACATATAAAAACATCATGCAATCCAAAGCGCTCCTTATAACCCAAGTGAACATCCACACCTGCCCTTTCTTTATGAGAACACTTCGAAACCTATGAATATCGATAATCCCATTTGCACACGTCATCCATAGCAGAGCTCATCCTCGAACTATCCATATAACTCCCATCTGAAGTCATCATGGTTGGAAGCTACTATAAACAACTACCATAAGTCATAGAGTATCATTATGCATCTCATAACCTTCCTCTGATAGTTTCATCAACCTAACTCTATCGCCCGCTCTACATCCCAAAGTATAGTTGTCCATCATTAAAGCTATCACTTCCATCATAGAATCATCGTCAAGTCAAGGGTCGTCATGTTAAAGCATCACATCTCTGCTTCACTGCCAAAAATACTCATCAAAGAGCCATATCATCAAAAGCAAACGTCAAATAAATAAATGAACCATGACATCATGCTCCTCGAAGCCTCTCCATTGTCCATGTCAAAATTGGTCAAATAAGCCATCATCAACAGTGGTAGATATCGACTACTTCAGAGTTGCTGATAATGACCATTTTGTTGTGTATTTAACCAAAATGGTTAAATACAAACCAAATGAAAAAACATCTAGCATCTTCCTTGAAGTCCAAAGAACATATCTAAGTTCATCATCTTTCATATTATGATCAGTCGGCATGCACCAACACTCCTCTATATATTTATCTCATCCATTCGAGTTTATCATCGTTTATACACTCAATCGATATGCACGAAACTCTATCACATCATTTGAGTCCCTACCATGTGTACTTTAATTAATATATACTAAACTCTATCTAATGGGATTTCCTATATAGCCTTCGAATGACGTTTCAACTAATTAACAATTAAGTAGACATGCAACCAATAAACATACTAATATCTATTGTAGCCTACATATATCTATAATAATATAGTACAATCCATCCAAAGCAACTAATGTGGGATAAATGTCATTAATAGCATAAATCTATCAATTTCAACAAATAGTGCGTTAATGGGGAAAAATGTGAAATTTAGTTTAAAATCATTTAAAACACTTTTGATTCTTTTTATAAAATAAGATATAGATTTAGATATTTTAGAAATCACATTTAAAGTTAGAAAACATGTCAAAACGTTGGTTTAATACTATACTAACAATCGTAGTACAGTGAGAGACAATATCACTCACCTTATCCAAATCCATCCGAACCGTCACCAAGTCATAAAGCTCTCTATCACAAGCGCAATAAAGAAATGACGTCCAAACGGGCCTTATATGAAAAAGTTACGCATAATATAAGACAATGGATTTAAATAAAAAATTAATTCACTTAAACATAATTAATTAGTCTAATTACCTTGGTTAATCTTTTTTCCCCAAACTAAGAAATAGCATGTACATGTGCCATGCATATCCACCATCTTCCACAACTTCTCTCTTTGATTTCTTGCACTGTAGTAGATGAAACGTGGAGCTGTCTTCGCCAACGGACCTCTCTTTGCATGCCCGCTTCCCCAGTACCCGAAATATGGAGCTCGACTACCCTTAGAAGATTGTGACCTGGCCATGTCATGCTCCAAACCCATACGAAAGGGATTTCAATAGAGGAGCCGCACTCGATGAAAGTTGGTGTAGAGGTGTCTTTTGCGAAGAGAAAAATGATAGCCCCGTTCGTTTTGGATATCGTCGCTTCATTCTCCCATAAACTAAAACCCTAGGCATGGCACATCAAGGTCGAACACCACCAAGTACGATCGCACCACTCAAAATGGTACGGGCTTGAAGCTCTCTTCGATCTGGACTCAACGAGCTTGGTTTTGTATTTTTCGTAGAGTATAAATCTCAATTTGGATTTTTGAATACAAATAGGAAGTGGCAGCCATTGTTTTCCCAAGAGCAATGAAACAGCAATTATGGTTTGGATACCAAACGAAAGGATGGATTTGATAATAATATTATTATATTAAGTTTATTTAATTTCTCAAATAATGGTCGTGTATTTCGAGCTCAAATGGTCGAAAGGTGCGTCCGATTGCCTCGAAACTTGTTTGTGTGCATACTTCATTTTTTTCGGTCCCGATGGTATAAATTTCGTCGTTATCCGACGCTGTGCACCAAATGATAATTTTGCGCTTTTCTAGACCTTTTTAATCATTCAGTCTGCGAATTTAGCGACCCTTACTCATTATAATTCACAACGTCTATACGTACTCAACCAAAGTGGACATGCGTCCTGATTCGATCGTATGCGAAAAACATATTTTGGCGCCATCAATTAATTAATGATTCAATATTTAAATAAATTATTTGAATACCCAATCATTAAAATATAGGTTGTTGCAGTCTCCACCCATTTCCTTAGTTTATGAATTCACTCGCAAATCAATGCAATCAAAACCAGTGTCCTTAGTACCTGAAACTATGACCTGCCTCCTTATTACCTAAACTACGACCATCTTGTCCACTTACAGTTCGGAATAGGTATTTAACTTCAACTTTAGCATTCATAATTTTAGAAAACATAGATTTTTTTGGAAATTTCAGACTTTTTTATAATTCTTGGGTCTTACATTTACGTTATTATAGTTAATTCATTATTAGTAACACTAAATTGCAAATTTCCAAGTTAAAGACTGGACTGTTTAGGTATGGCACTTCAAAATGTCACTGAACCTTGTTTTTTTGGATGAATCCTACTTGTACCCGCTGTCTATTACCTCCATGAATTAGTATTTAAAGTAATTATCATGCAAATGACTTTCTTTTTTCAAATGAAATATATACAATCAATAGTTGATTGGTTAAATATTTTGACATATCAAGTTTGTGGCTAAACCCACAGGAAATGGCTTCTTGCAAATGTTGATGATCAAAATTCCAAATTATTATGTAATTTTTCTATATTGATAATGTTGCTTTTATATTTGAGAAAACTATAAGTGTAAATTGTAATGGAATAGGCATTAGGAAGGCATATTATACAAGACGAGTAAGATATATCTAAAATGGCATTATGGAAGTTAAATAATTAGGCTTATTTTAGTTAACCATAGATTAATAATAAAAAGTCTGCTTCTTTATTTTAAGTTTGGATGAAAAAAGAGGCATTTTACTATTTCCAAACTTATAATGTATACTAGATCATTATAAGTATGTAGGCGAATACTAAAATAAATATATTGTTAAGGCTTGTATACAGCTCAATATTTTAGGATTATTTGAAACATTAGGACACATTTATAACGACCCATAATTTAGTCATTTTAAATGTGAATGTTGATATATTTTTAAATTATTAAAAATAATGGATTTAATAACTCAAATAGACATCTTTTAAGTAATAAGTAATGATAGTAAATTTGTTTTAAAATTTACTTTACAAAAATAGGTAGTTTGGAGAAAAATCGAACAAGTGACCGAAAATTATTTTTTGGATTTTCGACTTTCATCGTTCTAAAGTTGCCAGAACATGTTATGAACACTAGTGTACATATGTACACATGCATATATATATATATATACACACACTAATGCCTTTGCTAATTAATTTGATTAGATAAAAAAATGTTCACTACAAGAAAACATGTCTTTAGTTCCATTTATTGGTAGCGTTTATGGTGTGAATGCAACCAATATTATTTTAAACCTTTTTTCCTCTTATTTTTGTTTTACTAGAAAGTGAACAAAATTTACCGCCTATACCTGCGAATAGCCAAACCCTTGTCACGTTACCAAATCTTCCCTCCACTTGAAATTTTTTCCCCCCTCTATTACTTTCGTCTCTTACGTATTTGACCTAAATTCACAATTTACTTTCGTCTCCTACGTATTCAACAAATTTTGGATTTAGTCTTCTCCCAATGTATTCAACCTAATTCATCCCGTTCTCTGCCTTCGTTTCCTCAGCTACCGTTGCCTTTTTGAGGTTGTTTCCATCGCGCTTTCGATTGAGGTTTTGGGTTTGATACCATCGCGTTTTTGGATAGTGGAATGGTCGACGTTGAGCAATCGATTCAGATTTAGATCCATAGTTAAGGTACGTAAATTAATTTTTGATTTTGACGTATTAAATCGTTCTTTAGCTGCAAATTTTTTTTGGTAGGCGGTTTGAGTTATAACCATAAATTTCTTCATGCGTTGTTGTTCCATCATCTATCATATTTGGATAATGACTTAGAAACATAAATATGTTTTATTAATTACAAACACTTAACTTGTTTTGTCAGGATATATTTGTAAATGCTTAATGCTTAAATGTAATAGATAATTTGTTTATGTAGGGGCCTGGCATTATAATTTTTCATATGTTATAACCATATAGATTGAAAATTTCAGTACTAGTAATTGTAAATGAACTAGCACAGTAGAATTCCGTTAAGCATATCCCTTGCAAAAAGTATAAAACCGGTCAAGACAATTAACATTTACCGCTTTTCTTTGCGAGGTTTATAATTTTGAAGAGAGGTTTTGAAGTGATACAAAGGTTCAAATATAAATGGCTTGTTAGGAGTATATAATTACTCTCTCAAATATAATGATTTTGAAAACTGGATTAGGCTTCTTATCAATACTTTCGAATGTTTGAAGTTGACAGTCATTAAATATATATGTATTCAGATTCAAATAATTATTTACCCAATAGTACTATGATGTATATTTGAATTGATATTAATGAAATTTTTCTACTAATAATTTTTCAAAAAATTATGTATAACTGAATGGTCGATTCTCCAATTGTGTAATTCTATAAATAAAGTATAGATTGAAAAATAACTTCATTTCCAAACTTTCTTTGCGGTTTTTTTAAAAAATGGTTTAAATTTTTAAGATACTCCTCAAAAACTAAATTTCTTAATTTATCAACACTTAAACCACACCAGGATATATTCATAAAAATTCATTTCTTGTTTAATTCATGATTTTAAAAATAAAATTTAATATATTTACCATATATGATTGTTCCCACTTAAGAATTCAAAACATTGCCCTTGCAGTTTAAAAAATCCTAAACAATTTTTCTATTTAAGTTTTTTTATTACTTAAACTAGGACAAATAGTTGATTTTCACTAGGACAAATAGTTGATTTTCACTATATGGTGGAAGTACCACTTCATGTAACATATATACTATTACAAATAACACATACAGATAAACAGATGTACATGTACATATAATATCAAAGTGTGTGCTCCAGTTTATTAATTTGTGTGTTACGTAAGTATAGTGTATCTTAAATAATTTTAAAAATGTAATTGTAATTGTTCCAATATCAAAATATAAGTTTTAAGTAACAAAAGCTAATAGAATAACATGATCAAAAAATTTTAATATCGCATTGATTATATCATGAAAGGAAAGTTGAAATATGAGATCAATCTTACTTATTTACAATAGAGGATATATTAAATTTTACCATATATAAAAATTCACCCTGGCTTGATTGATAATCATGTGCCGTGCAGATGTTATCTCAAATTCATTCCTGTATTATCACTATTTACGAAAAATGTACCAAAAAAGTACGAATAATAGAGTCATACTTCCTCCTAAACAGTACTATATATTAATATATGCTTTGCAGTTTTTCTCCATCCGTCCTTTTCTTCAGACTTTCACAGTGAATTGGAGTTCAATTAAGTTTGCATCAACATGTAAGGATAATTTCTGCCATATTTTTTGTTTTGTTTATCTTCTTTTAAACTTGATGTCTTATATATACATGATTATATGTTAAATTAGGATTTTCTTTTTCTTCCTTCAGTTTTCTGGTTCAATATATTGATTTCTGGATTGGGAACAAATCAAAATTGTTTCATATTATAAAAGGACAAACATGCGTGTATTATGGTGCTTATTAGTTGTGGACTTATCTGAGTTGTCAAGCTCCATACTTACGGACTAAACATGATCGTTTGTCACATTGTTAATGTTAAAATGGTTCCCTACATCAGCATTTAGACCTAGTGATTTTTGCACCCATACCTTTTCAAGCGTACAAATTTTTTGTTGATGTCCAAAATAGTCGCACTTCTGGCATACTGTAGGCTTCCGTTCATATTCCACTTGCTATAGATGTATACTGTCATTGTCGTCTACGGAATACAAAAATAACATGCTATAGATGTGATTAGATGTTGTTTGGATGGTAATATAAACATGTAAAAGTTATTATTTGTTTGGACGTGCCTAATAGTTTGGATTGCTTTTGCAGTAAGTTTAATTTACATCAATCTTCATTTTTGCAGTTAGTTTGGTTAATAGAAATTCGTATTATGAAATATGTAGTATTTTGTTTGATTAAAACATAAAAGCAAATTCTACATCAAAGCTTGAAAAATTAATTGATTGCTTATATCGCCAATGGAAAAAAGATTGGGTGTATTTAAATAGGTGACTATATAATACTTAACTTAAAACATATTTTGAGAATTAATACATATATGCTAATATAAAAACTTAATTTTTTTCCATAGGACTAGTATAGAGTATTGGCAAGGAGCTTTGAATTTCGTGTGTGTGGCAAAGACAAATCTAAGAAATGTGGAGAAAATTTTGTGCCCATGCATGGATTGCCAAAATCTTAGACGTCATGATGACCACATCATCGTTGAGCATTTAATTATAAAAGGAATGGATCCTAGATATAAGAACAGCAGATGGTATAGCAACAGCGAGCAAACAAATGTAGATAAAAAACCAAACTCGTTTGACACGTATGACTTATTTAGGATGATTCACTATGAAGATGAAGATTTTATGAATCATGATTTTTTTTTATTGATGATAAGGATGATGTTGATTCTCAAAGAAGAGAGGATAAGTTACTCAAAAATTTGGAAGATGCGAAAACTCCATTGTATTCTAGCTATATAGATCAAAAAAATTATCTGCCATCACTGTCTTGTATAATCTTAAATGTGAGACCGGTCTATCTAATAGTGGGTTTGACAAGCTTCTAAATGTGCAACAATTGTTTTTACCAAAAGATAACATACTTCCTAAGACTTTATATGAAGTAAAAAAAATTCTTAAAGCATTTGACATGGGTTTTGAAAAATTACATGCTTGTGAGAATGATTATTGCCTTTTAAGAAAAGAATACAAAGATTTAAATACTTGTCCAAAATGTGATTCTTCAAGATGGAAAATAAATCAAGATACCAAGGAGATTATACAAGGTGTTCCAGTTAAAGTGTTGAGATATTTTTTGATAATTCCAAGATTTAGAAGAATGCTTATTTCTCAGAAAATGGCAGAAGGTTTAAGATGGCATTTCAACAATAGAAGCAATGATGGAAAAATGCATCCTTCTGTGGATTCTATAACATGGAATACAGTAGATGAACGATGGAAATCTTTTTCAATCGATCTACGCAATCTTAGACTAGGTCTTGTTACCGATGGATTCAATCCATTTTCTATGTTAAGTTCTAAATATAGTTGTTGGCCGGTAATGCTTGTGACATACAACCTCTCATCTATGTTGTGTATGAAGAAGGAAAATATTTTGTTAACATTACTTATTCCCCGTCTGAAGCAGCCCTGGAATGATATTGATGTATATTTGGCGCCTTTGATTGAGGACTTGCATTATTTGTGGAGTAATGGGGTTGATGCTTATGATGCATTTAGTAAAATGTTGTTTAAACTGAAAAAAATCTTGCTGTAGACAGTAAATGATTTTTCAGCCTATGGAAATCTTGCTGAATGTTGTGTGAAGGGAGAAAAGGCTTGTCCATTGTATGGTGTTAATACTCATCATCGTTGGTTGAATTATAGTCGAAAGAATGTCTACATGGGTGATAGAAGATATCTACCTATGGTTGATGCATGGAGGAAACAAAAGACTTGGTTTCATAACCCCATGGAGAAAGGTAACGCTCCTATATTTTTAACTGGAAGATACATTTCTATATTGTTAAATGATTTTCCAAATAATTTTGGGAAAGGAAAAAAAAAGGAAGAAGAGAAATAATAAGAAAAGGGCCATTAAGATAACATCCATTAAGCTGAAAAAGAGGAAGAGGAACATTGTCCATGATATGGAAGATGAATATGATGAAGATAACGGACCTGTAAAATTAGAGCTATCAAGGTGGAAAAAGAGATCGATTTTCTTTGATTTGCCATAATGGGAGGTTAGTGGTTATGTGATATCCCGGAATTTCAAGCAATTTAAATGTGATAATCTCTCTTATTAAATTAATAAAATTGGTAAATTGTTATTTTAATCAATATAATGTGATGATTTTAATGATAGTTATAAATAGATTTTTAAATGGAATAATTATTTTTACAAATTTAATTTGGATGTTTTATAAATAGAATTTTAAATAGACTTATTATTTTAAATAAGTATTGTTTAAATGTATATGTATATATATTTATTTAAGATAATTTTAAAAATAGAATTATTATTTTCAAATTTAATAATGTGTTGTTTAAATTAATATATATGTGTGTGTGTGTGTGTGTGTGTGTGTGTGTGTGTGTTTAAGTTGATTTTAAATTGGATTTTTAAATTGAATTTGAATTTAATATTTGATTTAAATTTGAATTTAAATAATAATTATTTTGAAATAGTTGGATATAAAAATATGTGAATTTTCATTAGAATATAATTTGTTTTTTATTGTTTTCCTTAAAAGAATTTATTTATATAAATTATGAAAATATTTATTTAAATAGCAAATAAATACAAAGGTTTTATATTTACATTTATAAATAGATTAAATACACTATATATGATTTTATTTAAAATATGATTGGTTTTATTTTTATTTTCTTTTAAAGGTTTTATTTTTATAAATTTAGAAAAGGCATTTATTGATTTAGAAATATACTAATTAATTAGGATATTTATATAAAAAGCTTTCTAAATCAATTTAAAAATATATAAAAATGAATAAATACATGTGTTAATTTATAAACATCCTTAGTAACATGTGTTGAGAAATTAAATAGGATGGAGGACAAGTGTCGGCCCTTGTATTTTATTTTATTTCTTAACTTTTATAAAATCACAAATTAGTTTGTATAAGCATACATCTTTCATTTCTATTTTTTTTTCTAATCTCATTTCCTAAACAAAGAAACAAAGAAAATCTCAGATCTAAACTGGAAAAAAAAACTGTAAACACTCTTCATGATCAAATACAAACCCTGTAACCATTTTTATCTCAAAACCTATAAACACTTTTCAAAAATCAAAATATTGTAATCATCTCTCAAGTTCAAAACAAAACATGTAACAATTCTCAAAGAAATTTCTAAACCTGTAACAAAGATATAGTTCAAATGCAACCTGGATTTCCAAAGCAATCTGCATCAATTAAAGCTTTAGCCTGCATAAATCAAATCTTAAAGCATTTCAGTTTAAAGAAATCAAAGCATTCAAAGTATTCAGCTTCAACACCCTTCCAGCTTTCTTAACCCAAATCTTTTTCAAAAGCTCCTGCCTGGTGAGTAAACTTTTAAATTAAAAACCTAAGTAACAAATTTCTGTTGCATGTGAATTACTGTGTTAATGGTTGCTTTGTATATCTGTATATATGTAAGCCTGTGTGTATTTCTGTTGATTTTAACTTCTCTGATTCTTAGTTTAAGCCTTTAACTTTTAAACTGTAAACATGAACCACCTTTAGATTTGATGCATGTGCCAAATGTTTGAAGCAAACTCATAAAGTATGTTAGAAAATATGTATGCAAGTTGTTTTTTATCTAAATATATGTATATATGAATGATTTTAAACCTGAGTATATATGTGATTTATTTGTGCATATCTGTGCTACTCTGTTCCATGTTACAGAGTTTAAGTGGCAATCAAAATTCAAGATCTTTTTATAAAACCACTGTTAGGACCTGAATTTAAAACAAAATAGTTTAGTTAAATCATAATCTAAGTACCAAAAATAGATTCAAGTATTTTAAAGATTTGAACTATGCTAGAATATGTAAAATACAGTACTGATGTTAAAACCATGTTAACTCAAATGTTTTAATTCGTTGTTTCAGGGTTATAACTTGAATCTATTTAGAAAATTAGGACTTTTAAAACTAAAATAAAAAATTTTAATAATGCATTAAGGATGCATTTTGGAATTGACTGGAAATTGAATATGAGGCAACCTCTGGCGATCAAGAGGTTGAGAAGTCTCAGGGTTTCTACTATAGGTGGAAGCAGTTGGGGGGTGTTCGAGAAAAATGCCTGAAGGTGTTCCCGATCGTGGAGGCGACGTGGAGAAGGAGATTTAGGTTTTTAAACCTAAGTTGAGCATGTATGGAATTTTGGTCATGGCGGCGTCTCTGATGCATCGAGTTGCATTGAATTTGGGGAGTGGCTGCTTGGGAAGCTAGCGGAGGCGGGGCCAGGGTTGCGCGTCATCTGATGGTCGGAGGCGCGAGTTCGAGGGGATTTTTGGCACGATGTTTGGTTCCAGATCAACGGGACGATTCGATTTTTAATTGTTGGCTTGTGACTACATTTTGGCGATCGGAGTTCATTGCTGCATCGATGGTCGATGTGTTGAGAGTGCCGTAGATGGTCGGAGAGGTCGAGGGTGATGGTGCATGTGCACGAGATGGTTCTCGTGTCAGCATTTTCGGGTTTGCTTTGGTCCCGAAGTAAGGATCGAGGATTTTGGCATGCGACTTGAGTGAAACTCGAGTGGTTCGGGAGAGAGTTTTGGTTCCTGGTTTTAAAATTTATACTTAAACTAAAAGCTAAACCTAAGTTTTGAGAATGGAAGAAGAGAAGAAGAGGAACTTGGGTGTTTCTCAGGTGCTGATCCGGTTAGACCCGAAGTATGATTAAAGATTGTTTTCAAAAGTTTTTAAAAGGTTTTTTATAAAACAGGTTTAAAATTTAAATAAAGTAAGTTTTAAAATTTTGAAATGAATCTTGTTTTTAAATTTATTCTTTATAATAATAAATGTTCGCTTTAGCATTGTTTAAGAAGTTTTGAAACTTTATTTAATTTAAAATTTTGTTAAATAAAGTTAAAGTTATTTTAAAACTTAAGTAGAAATGAAATTTTAAAGATTTTATAAAAGCAAGCTTATTAATTTAAAATTGGTAATAGATTTAAAACTACTACTTGATAATTTTTAAAGCATTTAAAGGAAGTTGTGATTTGTAACTTTAATTTATCAAGTTGAATGAGTAACTTAAAACTTAATTAATGATTTAATTAAGTAAAGTTATTTTTTTAAATAAAATGTTTTAATGGTAATTAAGGCATAAAGGTTTTATCTTAAGATAATTATGGTTAAAATGATTTGAGATTAATTAAGTTAATTTAGAAATGTAAGTATAATTTATTTATTTAATTAATTAAGAAATAAAAGGGTTAATTAAGTAATTAATTAAGAATAATTAATTAACTAATGATTTAGGATTAATTAATTTTTAATTGAGGATTATAATTAATCAATTAAGGTTAATTAATTGTAATTAGGGATTATTATTTGATTAATTAAAGATTAATTAATTTGTAATTAGAAATTAGAAACTACTTAATCAAGTAATTAGAGGTTGATTAAATATTAATTAAGAAATACTTAATTAAGTTTTATTAATTAATAATTAAGAGATAATTAATTTTAATTAAGTATTAATTAAGGGTTAATTAACTGTTAATTAAGGATTGATTAACTGGTAATTAGAAGTACCTAATTTGTAATTAAGTTGTATTAATTAATAATTAAGGTTTATCAATTAATAGTTAAAGATTAATTAATTAAAGATTAATTAATTTGTTTATAAGGATAATTAAGGGATGAATTATCCAATTGTAATTAATCAAATGAATGTGATTGATTTAAGTTAATTAATTTGTTAATTAATTAAAGATAATCTCTTGGTGATTAACTAAGTATAAATACTTAATGAGATTAATAAATATAATTACTTATTGAAGTAATTAAGTATAATTACAGGATGTAATTAATTAAAGGGAATTACTTAATGATAATTAATTAAAGGATAATTACTTAATAGAAGTAATTAAGGATTAATTACTTAGTGTAATTAATCAAAGGATTAATATATCTAATTAGGGAGTTAATTAATTAAGTAATTAAATAAGGGTAATTACTATTTATGATTAATTAAGGTTGATTAATGGAAGTAATTAATTAAAGTATAATTAATTAATGTAATTAGTTAAGGATCAATGTAATTAATTATATTAATTAATTATTGGAAATAATTAATTAAGGATCATTAATTAATTTTAATTAATAAGAGTAATTAAAGGTTAATTACTATAAATGGTTAAGGATAATTTATTTGTGAAATTAATTAAAGGATAATTACTTTATATGATTAAGGAATAATTAATCATAGTGATTAATTAAGATAGATATTTAAAAGATGTTAATTAATTAAGAGGTTTGTAATTAATTAATTATTGATTAAGCAAAGTTGGTGATTAATTCTTAAGTAATTGATTTAATTTAAGTTAATTAAATTAATTATAATTGGTATTAATAATTGTTGCTTATGGATGATTGTTGAGTAGAATATCTGAATTGGTTGATATATATTGGATGATATGCTTTGATATTCTATGATATGATATTTGATATATCATTGATAAATGTGTGATATTTATCTATATTAATGCTGTATGAATTCAAGTATTGAATTGAATTGAACTGTTTAAACCTTTGAACAACTTGGCTTTAAAATACGTTTGGATTTCGATGAGACCGGGATCGGGTATCAGATTTGATTATCCGAAAATCACATCGATCCAAGTTAAACGTTAGGTCGTGACATCTCAAAGTGAAGATCGAGATGGAGTTGAAGTGTAAGGGTTATTGTCGTTAACTCTAAGGGTGATTCCAAAATGAGTGTAACGAGATAATGCCTTCGGTTTCGTTCGAACCCGGAACAAACTTGTATGGATTGAATGCTTTCAGAACATCGTCAGGTGGACGATGAGCATTCTAACATAGATGTGTTCTATAAAGGTAATCGTAGCCTCAAGCCTTATCAACCGGGAATGGCTAAAACAAGGGAGGCGCAGCAAGGCTAAGTGGGTAGCACCCAAGTAGGACGAGTTTTCCCCTGTCTAGAGGTCCCTTTTATTCGGTTGTGTGGGCAGTTGTTGAGCTCCAACTGTCGGGGTTGTCTTGTTCGGGACTATCCAGTAAGGGATGGTTCCGGCCTTATGTTGCAGGGGATTTAGGGTGGATCCTCGGTACGGTGATCTAGGCCACGTACTGTGACGGGCGGTACCCTAGTAGCCCTGCCATTGTATGGAAATCCAATCTACAATAAGTGCCATCGGATTTGATTATATAACCCACTTTATGGCTAGTACGCTGGAATTTAATCATGTAACAATTTCAGCTATTTCTTATTTATTTGAAAACCCTAGACTCTATTATAATATCTTAGAATTTCCTATCAAAGTTTTGGTTAGCGTAAGGTAAAAATTTACCCATGTTTATGTGCGGGGAGTCTTATGTGATACCTTTTGTTTTCAAAGGTTTTTCAAAGTTAAGCAACTTTAAGCGTTTACTCGCACCAGACCCATGTCTAACCCGAAGTTTATTTCTGTTTTACTAAACTCTTGGGTACTTAAATTTTTACAAGTAGCTAAGGGATCCAAGTTAGCTTTGACAAATTCTGGAGGAGATATGGAGCAAGAGGCTTCAGCATTGCAGATATATAGTAGTTCCGCTGTGTTGATCTCTGTGTTGATATTTGTATTGTATATTGAGTTGTATAACTAGACAGGTGTTTATAACTGTCTAGAATGTGTTGTATAAGCTGTGTAACTCTGATGTATATGATACTATATAATATTTATGTGATTGATATAATTTATTCATTCCCCTGTTGAGATTCTGTTGTTGTTTCTTTCTTTCTTCTCTATCTTTCTTTTTTCTATCCCTTTCTTTCTTAGTAATGATGCGTCTTATTTGAGGAGAATAAGACGGGTCATTACATTTGGTATCAGAGTGCTAGGTTGAGCAAATACCTAGGCTCTGGAATGGTGTCTATCTTGAGAGAGCGTACTTGTAATTTTGATACACACACACACACACACACACACACACATATATATATATATATATATATATATATATATATATATATATATATATATTTGTTGGATTACCTGTTCGGGTTTTCCAATATGAATTCTAGAGGTAGGAAGGGTAGTGATGTGTATAGCACGACTACCAATGGAAGAAGTCCGAGTATTGAGGTTGGAAGAGTATCTGTCGAGACTATAGACCCAACACCATCTTGAGTAAGCTTTGTAGTGGTGTAAGGATTTCACCAATCTCTGAAGGTAAATTTTTACAGATTCGGAGTCCATCATTTGAGTATAAGTTTGATCGCTCTCGTGTGAGCGGATTTTCGAGAGTTTGGATCTGTCGGTTAAGCAGAAGCGAGTGATGATAATTTGGCAACTTTAGGAAGTAGCAACTGTGTGATGAGATGTAGTGACTAGGGATGTTTCCAAAGATGTTTCTTTTGGAACAAGTTTAAGGAAGTATGTCTGCATCAGTGATGAGTCTGAGTCCAGCAGGGTGTTGTATTTCGTTTGAGGCCGAGTTTCTTGAGGAGATGTCTGCCCATCTCAAGGCCCTTTTTGATATTGGTTGATATGATTTTGAGGATCAAGGAGCTTTGGTTAAGGAAGTCTTTGGGCATCAGTGGCAGCATTGCAGCTCAAAGTATTTTGTGTGCCTGCAGGAAGATCTTTTGGCTTTGCAGTTTCCTAGAGGTGGAGTTCAGAGCAGCAGAGTGGACCTGGTTCTTCGATGAATTGGCCAACGATAAGCTATTCTGATTTGTGAAGAGAGAACAGTATCTGTGGATATTGAACTGGATAGGATCGAAAAAGTGACTTGCGATAGTTTGAGTGATTCTCTTGGATAATCTTTTGCATGGGTTTGAGGCATCTCTGGAAGATGTAGGAGTTATAGAGTTGTCAGAAATTTTTCGGATGTCTTCTGCGAAGTCAGAGGTTTGTCCGCATTGGATATTTAGTGCTCTATCGACTTGGTTCATGGAGCTACCAGTGATTCAGCTAGGTTGAAAAATGTGTCATAGGATGGGGTTTTGGTGAATCAACTCAAGATTTCTTAATGCTTCTGTGTTTTCTCTTTGTGGATTTGAGAACCTTATTTCTGGGAAGTATTGTTTAGTCTGTGCTTGTGTTCATCACGGAATTCTTATCTACTCCAGATCACAGTTGTGTAGCAGAAGCATGGTGGCAGCTATTCTAGAGTGGAAGCAACATGAAGTTTTTCAAGATCTGAAGGCCAGATTTGGCAAGTGCACCTGTTTTGTCTTTTTCGGATAGGAGAAGTAAGTTTGAAGTCTACTATTGATTGTGAAGTGAAGTTTGCATTCTTGATTTTGGGTAGATCTTGAGAGGATCATTTTGTTGGGTTATTTTCGGTCATGTTTGTTTCAAGAAGCATCAGCGAAGGTTGAGCTAATCAATGAAGGATGTAGGCAGCCCAGATCGTCAGAAGTGTTTTGTGGTTAAGAGATGATGGAATTTGGAATTTGAAGTTTGAGATTTTGATTTTGTTAAGGTTTTCTCCGGTAAAGAAGAGCTATAGGGTTATGTAAGATTGGAAAGCTAGCTCAGAAATGTATTGAATCTTTCTGTATTCTTATAAAGATAAGCGTTGGCCTATAAGAGTTGAATTGCCAGTTTGGAAGACTGGGATTCAAGGTATTTCATGTATCTCTAAGGAAGTACATGTTTGGTCCATCACTGGTTTTGGAACTAGCTGTTGGGAGGATTTGGTTATTGAGTCGGTCTTGTCTGTGGTCAGATCTTGTGTAGATTGTAGATCTAGATGTATAGGAGCTCCGTAGCTTAGTTGTGTAGCTAGTTTGGATTTAATAGAGTGAGTATTCCAGTATCTTTATTTGGGAAACTCGGGATGGTTTTAGAAAGCTTATCCGAATCTGTGTCCGGATAGCTAGAATTATTTGTTTAGATGAATGGTTGTTTGATTAATAGTGTATGGTTGATATGTATGTTTGAAATTGTTTAAAATATAATAAGACTTTGGGATTATCTTTGTTTAAATTTCGAGGACGAAACTCTTTTAAGGGGGGAGGAATTTGATATCCCAGAATTTCAAGCAATTTAAATGTGATAATCTTTCTCATTAAATTAATAAAATTGCTAAATTGTTATATTAATCAATATAATGTGATGATTTTAATGATAGTTATAAATATATTTTTAAATGGAACAATTATTTTTACAAATTTAATTTGGATGTTTTATAAATAGAATTTTAAATAGACTTATTACTTTAAATAAGTATTGTTTAAATGTATATGTATATATATTTATTTAAGATAATTTTAAAAATAGAATTATTATTTTCAAATTTAATAATGTGTTGTTTAAATTAATATATATATATGTGTGTGTGTGTGTGTTTAAGTTAATTTTAAATTGGATTTTTAAATTTGAATTTGAATTTAATATTTGAATTTAAAGAATAATTATTTTGAAATAGTTGGATATAAAAATATATGAATAAGTTTTCATTAGAATATAATTTGTTTTATATTATTTTCCTTAAAAGAATTTATTTACATAAATTACGAAAGTATTTATTTAAATAGTAAATAAATACAAAGGTTTTATAGTTACATTTATAAATAGATTAAATACACTATATATGATTTTATTTAAAATATGATTGGTTTTATTTTTATTTTCTTTTAAAGGTTTTATTTTTATAAATTTTGAAAAGGCATTTATTAATTTAGAAATATACTAATTAATTTTGGATATTTATATAAAAAGCTTTCTAAATCAATTTAAAAATATATAAAAATGAATAAATACATGTGTTAATTTATAAACATCCTTAGTAACATATGTTAAGAAATTAAATAGGATGGAGGACAAGTGTCACCCCTTGTATTTTATTTTTTTCTTAAGTTTTATAAAATCATAATTATATAAGCATACATCTTTCATTTCTATATTTTTATTATCCCATTTCCTAAACAAAGAAAATCTCAGATCTAAACTGGAAAAAAAATTGTAAACACTCTTTAAGATCAAATACAAACCCTGTAACCATTTTTATCTCAAACCTATAAACACTTTTCAAAAATCAAAACATTGTAATCATCTCTCAAGTTCAAAACAAAACCTGTAACAATTCTCAAAGCAATTTCTAAACTTGTAACAAAGATATATTTAAAATGAAACCTGGATTTCCAAAGCAATCTGTAGCAATTAAAGCTTCAGCCTACATAAATCAAATCTTAAAGCGTTTCAGTTTAAAGAAATCAAAGCATTCAAAGTTTTCAGCTTCAACACCCTTCCAGTTTTCTTAATCCAAATCTGTTTCAAAAGCTCATGCCTGGTGAGTAAACTTCTAAATTAAAAACTTAAGTAACAAATTTCTGTTGCATGTGAATTGTTGTGTTGATGGTTGCTTTGTATATCTATATATATGTAAGCCTGTGTGTATTTCTGTTGATTTTAACTTCTCTGATTCTTAGTTTAAGCCTCTGACTTTTAAATTGTAAACATGAATCACCTTTAGATTTGATGCATGTGCCAAATGTTTGAAGCAAACTCATAAAGTATGTTAGAAAATATGTATGCAAGTTGTTTTTTATCTAAATATATGTATATATGAACGATTTTAAACCTGAGTACATATGTGATTCATTTGTGCATATTTATGCTACTCTGTTCCATGTTACAGAGTTTAAGTGGCAATCAAAATTCAAGATCTTTTTATAAAACCACTGTTAGGACCTGAATTTAAAACAAAATAGTTTGGTTAAATCATAATCTAGGTATCAAAAATAGATTCAAGTATTTTAAAGATTTGAACTGTGCTAGAATATGTAAAATACAGTAGTGATGTTAAATCATGTTAAATCAAATGTTTTAATTCATTGTTTAATGGTTATAACTTGAATCTATTTAGAAAATTAGGATTTTTAAAACTAAAATCAAAATTTTAATAATGCATTGAGGATGCATTTTGGAATTGACTGGAAATTGAATATGAGGCTACCTTTGGCGATCAAGAGGTTGAGAAGTCTCGGGGTTTCTACTGTAGGTGGAAGAAGTTGCGAGGTGTTCGAGAAAAATGCCTGAAGGAGTTCCGGATCTTCGAGGCGACGCGGAGGTGGAGATTTAGGGTTTTAAATCTAATTTGGGCATGTCTAGAATTTTGGTTGTGGCGACGTCTCTGATGCATCGAGTTGCACCAAATTTGGGGAGTGGCACTTGGGAAGCTAGCGGAGGCATGCCCAGGGTTGCGCATCAACTGATGGTCGGAGGCGCGAGTTCGAGGGGATTTTTGGCACGGTGTTTGGTTCCAGATCAATCGGACGATTCGATTTTTGATTGTTGGCTTATGTTTTGGCGATCGGGGTTTGTTGCTGCATCGATGGTCGATGCGTTGAGAGTGTCGTAGATGGTCGAAGAGGTCGTTGGTGATGGTGCATGTGCACGAGATGGTTCTCGTATCATTGTTTTTGGGTTTGCTTTGGTCTCGAAGTAAGGATCGGGGATTTTGGCATGTGACTCGAGTGTAAACTCGAGTGGTTCGAGAGAGAGTTTTGGTTCCTGGTTTTAAAATTTAAACTTAAACTAAAAACTAAACCTAAGTTTTGAAAATGGAAGAAGAGAAGAAGAGGAACTCGGGTGTCTCTCAGGTGCTGATCGGATTAGACCTGAAGTATGATTAAAGATTGTTTTCAAAAGTTTTTAAAAGGTTTTTTTAAAAAAAAGGTTTAAAATTTAAATAAAGTAAGTTTTTAATTTTTAAAATGAATCTTGTTTTTAAATTTATTCTTTATAAAAATTAATGTTTTCTTTAGCTTTATTTAAGAAGTTTTGAAACTTTATTTAATTTAAAATTTTGTTAAATAAAATTAAAGTTATTTTAAAACTTAAGTAGAAATGAAATTTTAAAGATTTTATAAAATCAAGCTTATTAATGTAAAATTGATAATAGATTTAAAACTACTACCTGATAATTTTTAAAGCATTTAAAGGAAGTTGTGATTTGTAACTTTAATTTATCAAGTTGAATGAGTAATTTAAAAGGGGCAATTAATTTAAAGGACAAAAATTTGTATATTTTTTGCCTCAAGGACACGAACTCAATATTTTTACCACAAGGACAAACATTCTTTTAAAAATTATTCATAAGGACAAACATTTTCCAAAATTATTCATAAGGACAACAAAACTGCTACCGAGCTAAAACTGATGCCTAAAAACTGCTACCGATAACTACAACTGATACCTAAAAACCGCTATCAATAACTAAAAACCGATACCCACAGAAAGTTGTCCTTCAAGATAAAATATTGAAGGTCTGTCCTTAAGGCTAAAAAGCTATGAAATTTTGTCCTTGACAATAATTTCCTGTAATTTAAAACTTAATTAATGATTTAATTAAGTAAAGTTAATTTTTTAAATAAAATGTTTTAATGATAATTAAGGCATAAATAAGATAAGGTTTTATCTTAAGATAATTATGGTTTTAATGATTTGAGATTAATTAAGTTAATTTAGAAATGTAAGTATAATTTATGTATTTAATTAATTAAGAAATAAAAGGTTAATTAAGTAATTAATTAAGAATAATTAATTAACTAATGATTAAGGATTAATTAATTTTTAATTGATGGTTATAACTAATCAATTAAAGGTTAATTAATTGTAATTAAGGATTATTATTTGAGTAATTAAAGATTAATTAATTTGTAATTAGAAATTACTTAATCAAGTAATTAGAGGTTGATTAAATGTTAATTAAGAAATACTTATTTAAGTTTTATTAATTAATAATTAAGCTTTATTAATTAATAATTAAGTTTTATTAATTAATAATTAAGAGATAATTAATTTATAATTAAAGATTAATTATGGGTTAATTAATTGTTAATTAAGGATTGATTAACTGGTAATTAAGAAGTACCTAATTTGTAATTAAGTTGTATTAATTGATAATTAAGGTTTATCAATTAATAGTTAAAGATTAATTAATTAAAGATTAATTAATTTATTTATAAGGATACTTAAGGGATGAATTATCCAATTATAATTAATCAAATGAATGTGATTGATGTAACTTAATTAATTTGTTAATTAATTAAAGATAATCTCTTGGTGATTAATTAAGTATAAATACTTAATGAGATTAATAAATATAATTACTTATTGAAGTAATTAAGTATAATTACAGGATGTAATTAGTTAAAGGGAATTACTTAATGAGAATTAATTAAAGGATAATTGCTTAATAGAAGTAATTAAGGATTAATTACTTAGTGTAATTAATCAAAGGATTAATATAATTAATTAAGGATTTAATTAATTAAGTAAGTAACTACATAAGGGTTATTACTGTTTATGATTAAATGAGGTTGATTAATGGAAGTAATTAATTAAGGATCAATGTAATTAATTATAATTAATTAATTACTGGAAATAATTAATTAAGGATCATTAATTAATATTAATTAATGAGAGTAACTAAAGGTTAATTACTATAAATGGTTAAGGATAATTAATTTGTGAAATTAATTAAAGGATAATTATTTTATGTAATCGAGGAATAATTAATCAAAGTGATTAATTAAGATGGATATTTAAAAGATGTTATTTAATTAAGAGGTTTGTAATTAATTAATTATTGATTAAGCAAAGTTGGTGATTAATTCTTAAGTAATTGATTTAATTTAAGTTAATTAAATTAATTATAATAGGGATTAATAATTGTTGCTTATGGATGATTGTTGAGTAGAATATCCAAATTGGTTTATATCTATTGGATGATATGTTGTGATATTCTGTGGTATGATATTTGATATATCGTTGATAAATGTGTGATATTTATCTGTATTAATGCTGTGTGAATTCAAGTATTGAATTTAATTGAATTTAATTGTTTAAACCTTTAAACAACTTAGCCTTTAAAATACGTTTTGATTTCGATGAGACCGGGATCGGGTATCAGATTTGATTATCCGAAAACCACATCGATCCAAGTTAAACATTAGGTAATGACATCTCAAAGTGAAGATCGAGATGGAGTTGAAGTGCAAGGGTTATTGTCGTTAACTCTGAGGGTGATTCCAAAATGAGTGTAACGAGATAATGCCTTCGGTTTCGTTCGAACCCGGAACGAACTTGTATGGATTGAATGCTTTCAGAACATCGTCAGGTGGATGATGAGCATTCTAAAATAGATGTGTTCTATAAAGGTAATCGTAGCCTCAAGCCCCATCAACCGGGAATGGATAAAACAGGGAAGATGCGGAAAGGCTAAGTAGGTAGCACCCAAGTAGGACGAGATTTTCCCCTGTCTAGAGGTCCCTTTTATTCGGCTGTGTGGGCAGTTGTTGAGCTCCAACTGCCGGGGTTGTCTTGTTCGAGACTATCCAGTAAGGGATGGTTCCAGCCTTGTGCTGCAGGGGATTTAGGGTGGATCCTCGGTACGGTGATCTAGGCCACGTACTGTGACGGGTAGTACCCCAGAAACCCCGCCATTGTATGGAAATCCAATCTCCTGCCATCGGATTTGATTGTATAACCCACTTTGTGGCTAGTATGCTGGAATTTAATCATGTAACAATTTCAGCTATTTCTTATTTATTTAAAATCCTAGACCCTATGATAATATCATAGAATTTCCTATCAAAGTTTTGGTTAGCGTAAGGTAAAAACTTACCCATGTTTGTGTGTGGGGAGTCCTACATGATACCTTTTGTTTTCAAAGGTTTTTCAAAGTTAAGCAACTTTAACAGTTTACTCAACCCAAACCTATGTCTGACCCGGAGTTTATTTCTGTTTTATTAAACTCTTGAGTACTCAAATTTTTATAAGTAGCCAAGGGATTCAGGTTAACTTTGACGAATTCTGGAGGAAATATGGAGCAGGAGGCTTCAGCGTTGTAGATATATAGTAGTTCCACTGTGTTGATCTCTGTGTTGATATCTGTATTAGGTATTGAGTTGTATAACTAGACAGGTGTTTATAACTGTCTAATATGTGTTGTATAAGCTGTGTAACTCTGATGTATATGATACTATGTAATATTTATGTGACTAATATAATTTATTCATTCCGCTGTTGAGATTCTGTTGTTGTTTCTTTCTTTCTTCTCTATCTTTCTCTTTTCTATCCCTTTCTTTCTTAATAATGATGCGTCTTGTTTGAGGAGAATAAGGTGGGTCGTTATAGGTTATTTTTTTAATTTTTTGATAATAAAAAATAATAATATAATGTAGTTATGGGTTACACCATTGATTTTAACAGGAACTTCCATTACGACATAATTTAGATATAATGCATGTGGAGAAAAACGTTGGCGAAAGCATATTAGGCACAATGTTGTATGGTAACAAATCAAAAGGTGGAACTAATTGCAGAAAGGATCTAGAGGATTAGGTAATTCGACATGGGCTTCATGCACAACTTCGTGGGAAGAAAACATATCTTCCGCCGGCTCCTTATACATTGTCAAATTCGGAGAAAACAATATTGTGCAAAAGATTGTATGATTTCAAAGGACCCGACGGCTACTGCTTAAATTTAAAAAACCGTATATCGCTTTGTAAAATTAGTGGCTTGAAATCACATGATTATCATGTTTTAATGCAACACTTATTACCTGTAGCAAGAAGAGGATTATTGTCGAAGAAGGCAAGAAAAGCAATAATTCACTCATGCTCATTTTTCAACAAATTATGCCAATGTGTCCTTGATAGAGAGAAATTGCAACAAATCAATGTTGAGATTATAAAAAATCTGTGTGAGCTTAAAAAGTATTTTCCACCATCATTTTTTGACATAATGGTGCATTTGTCAATTCATCTTGGTAGGGAAGCACTAATCTATGGACCGGTTCAATTTCACTGGATGTATCCATTTGAAAGATATATGAAAACACTTAAAGATTATGTAAGAAACTATTCACGACCCGAGGGATGTATTGCGAGTCTTATCTTGTGGATGGATGTATGAAATTTTTTAGTGAATTTTTGAAAAAATCAGGACACGTTGAGGAGACAGAGGCTCAAAATAAAGATTATAAAAGCAATGTAATACTCAAGGGACGTCCAATTTCAACGTCTAAGATAGTTACATTATCCTTAAATGAGAAAGAAAGTGCTCATTTAGCTATCGATTGTGTAGATGAAGCTATCGATATTCCAGAAGATTGTGATGTAACCGATATGGATGTTGAAGATGTTAGCTATGTTAGAGAGGATTGCGAAGTCATACTTGAGTAGCCCTATATTTTGTTTGATTATGGAAATTGTTTTTGAGTGCATGTGTATGTCATTCTTGTTTCTTTTCATTATTTGCTCATAAGATCAATGATTATTGTTTGTGTCTGAATTAGGCAAACATAATTAATATGTTTGATAACCAATTTGTTATTTCATGTATGCAGGTATTGAGTTATTGATTATCATGGAGATTTACATACTTGAAGACACATATAATCTTCATCATGAAGGTATGAAGTTAGCTTTAAATCACTTTTAGTTTTCGTTAAGTCAAAATTATTAACTATTAATATTCTAAAAACTATATTATTGGCAAACAAACTCCTACTTTTATCTAAAATAGACACATTATTACTTAAAATTCTCATTCTTACACATTTTTTATCATAAGATAATCTAGGCTATTACATATGTTCTTTTCCATATGATGTCATATAAGCTATCGATATATGATCTTTTCCATACGATACAACCATAGTTAAGATGCACAAATGCCATGGGAATGATTTTTGCCTCTTACCCTTCACTCAAGTAAATATAACTGTTTAATTGATTTTTTTTCTCGGCAATCACACTTCTATGTCCACAATACTTGAATATTTGAACCTTCTATGCTATTGATGAGGATTCTTGAATTATTGTCCAACTGTCATTTTGTGGTTTGGGTGTTTGCATGCTGGGTTGCATGAGCTATTTGTGTAGGTTTACTAACATGCGTGTGTGAGTTTCTTTTGTATACATGTCAATTTTTAACGTACTTGTATATCCTACATCTCTTGCTTCATAAAATTAATAATCAAAATTTACCACCTTTTGTAAATAAAAGAGTGTATGTGCACACTGTGTGTGTATATATATATTTATAGATACATGTATGTATATATGCACTAACACACGTGCTAAAGTATAATACTTTGTTATGATGTTATGTCAACAACTAAAGTGTGCCTCTTAGTTTTTTCCTTTCATTTTCTTTTGAAAATACCTTACGTGAACCACTGTATTCTTCATAAATTAGAATATATCATTGCAACTTTGGGAACTGCTAATCAACATTACTGAATTAAGGACTCGGTCTTTTACTTTGATTATGCTAAAGCCAGTTTTGGTTTACACATTTGCAATTTTTGGTATCATGTCAGAATTAAAAGGTCTTTATCAATTGATTGATCTTGGGAGGTTAAAAGTTTACTAACTTATTCATTGTGACAGCACGAAAGTGCCAAAGTTGTTGACATATTGTTGAAGAATTGGTAAATTTAGTAGATTAGAATTGAAGTTGTGTTACTTTAGCTGGCATTTTGAATTGGAAATTCATGCTACTTGATGACACGTACGTAGATATATCATATATGTTGAGTTGCATAATTTAAAGAATGATTTATCCTCAAAAAATTTATTTTTTCTATAATTTATTTTTTTGGACGTGTCGAAAATGTTGTGCTTGTCTTTTCTTTAAGTTCCAACAATTACCACTGAATATGAAGGAAAGTAGAAATGTTCTATTGGTTCATAGATTTTTGCATCCAACTATTTCATAATTTTGTTTTTCTCATGAAAATCTACATCTTTCAATGTGGCTTATTATATTTCTCTTTGGAATTGGAATTGGAATTGGAACATGCACTGATATAAGTCTACAGTTTTCAACCTGACTTATTTGATTTGATATACAAGAATTCCACTTCAATCCTTTTATTTTTAGAGACGCTAATTGAGTCGATTTTGTTTATAAATTTTTATTAAGTGCGAAAAAATAAAGAGAACTGTAAAAAAATTATAACTTTTTTTTACTATTTTTTTCAAAAGAAATGGCCAAACCTGTATAGAAAATGAGATACAACCATAATTATTTGACATTTTGGTATTGCCTGTGTGACTATTACACGACCAAATCACATTAACATTAGTGGATTTATCATCATTTACTTGCTCATTTAAATCTGGGCACACAAATCGCACTAATAAAATTTGGTATGGTTTTATTCTATATAAATGGATATTAAACACATATATTGTGACTGTTTATCTAATTTTGTCATTTTTGTTAATAACTGTTTTCATAGCAAAAGGTTATGCATACAAGCTTAGTACGTGCTCCCCAACAATTGAAGAACTAGAAATCCCGAAAGCATATACCAAAGGTCAAATATATTAAGCCAACTGTTGAAGCTTGCAATGTAGACAAGGAATAAGAATTACAGCACAAGTCAATACAAATGCCATGTGCAGAAAATGAAATGCCTTGTGAAGAAACTGAAATGCATGAAGAAATTGAAATTCTCCGTGAAGAAAATGAAATGCATGAAGAAGATGAAATAGCTTGTGAAGAAAATGTTGATGCCGAGGTGGAAATCAATAGACCAAGTGAAGTTAAAACTGCAAAAAAACGTGCTAGAGGTCCAACAAGAGCAAAAAAACTCCCATTAAGTCTTGTGAATCGAACTGAAATTGAATTCAATGAGGTAGCCATACCCATAGGAGAAGGCTCGGTACATTTATCCTCTTATCTTGGGCCGCTTGTACGAGAGCATGTTTCGGTTACACTTGACGATTAGAGGCTTATAAGCAATGAATTAAAAGTAGTATTGTGGGATTCGATTTAGGTATGAAAGATTATCATTTTTGTCATATAATAATTGTTTTATTTACGAAAATAATCTATTTTGCGAAACGTCCTTTTAAAATCCTTTTAATATGAAATAATAAAATTTAGTTTTCCTTTAGTTTTTACTTGTAACATAGATTCAAAGTGGATGAATGGCAAAAAATTCCATATTTCAACAAATGGGAACTATTTGCAGATCTTCAAAAAGAAAATTGGTCCGAAAAATAGTTAATGCAACGATGAAGAGGAAAGACTTGGTTTGAAACCTTACAATATAAAAAATATAAAGGAGTGGAGAAAGTTTGTAAAGGTGAAAACAAGTTTGGAGTTTAAGGTATGCTTATGTATATATATTATATACATATATATATATACACATGTATTGTTGCTTTTTTGCTTTTTGGAATCAAAACCCTATATCCCTAGCAGCTCGCAGCTTCTGCTTATCATAATTTTTTATAAGAATGGTTTGTAAGAAGCATACCATAGCTGAGTTCAACTCAGTTTACATTACAGTAGAAATAATTTCAAGCAGATCTTAGTAAGGGCTCTTGAGACTGGTTACAATCTGATACTATTAAAGATGCTTATATATTTGTTAGTCCAAGGCTAGATGTAGTTATCGTAATACTCGATTGATAACTCAATACCCCTACCTAATACTTTTATCACATGGAATATTATTTGAAATATTTACATTCTGTACATAAATTATTTGATGCCACTGTTATATTGTCCTTTGATTGATTCATTAAAAATAAATGAATATGTTGACCCGACATATTTATTAGCTGACTTGCATACAAAATAATGGATACGATATATATGTATTACAACATGGCTCTTTTCTTTGACAATGGCCATATAATTTAAATCAATTAAACACATTATCTAGTGATTGTTTGAAACATAATGAATTACTATTCATATTCGACTTAATATACCTTATCAGACCGAATCTATATAGAATATTTTGTAGTTTCCCAAATCAAACATTATGTTTTTAGTGTACTTTTCTCAAATCTAAATAGTATTTTGAATATCAATAATACTGTTATGATTTATGCTATGAGCAATATATGTACTAGAATTAAATTATGCACATATGTAATAGTGTTTATGCTAACTATGAATTGTATCAAAACTATTCCATATTATACGTATTGTCAAAACTAATAAAACTTTCTGTTATAAATTGGAAAGCTATAAACAGGAACCCTCAATAAAAAAAAGCAAAAGGATAACGATCCACATCAACAGTGAATTTCCTAACAGTGGGACTTCAATTTCCTAACAGTGAAAGCAACAGTACATGTATGTGTGTGTGTATGTGTGTATATATATATATATATATAATTAAAATTTATATATAAAATTTGGTTGTAGCTCTTTCTTGCTATATCAGTTTTTTGTCAATGTTTCCTCTCTTTCTTGCTATATTTGTTTATGTAGTGTTTCACTTTAATTTCACAGTTTCGCTCGTTATAGTTCTATCTTCATGTTTTAAGAGACTGTTTGATTTCATTTATTTCATCTAGAATGAATTCCTTTATCTATTTTTAGGCAAGAAGTGAGAAATCTAGAGCCATTAGGCAAAAACAATTGCCACACACAATTGGACGTAGAGGAATGGCTAGATTTACCGACGATTTGGTTAGTTAATTAAACGTAGCATTATTTACCTAGCCAGTTAATTAACTATTGATTGATTTATTTACTATCTTTCTAAATGTAGAAAAAGCAGAGTCAATATCCATCATCCATATTTAGAGCGGATGTTTGGGTTAAATCTCATTCTAAAAAGAATGATGAACAGGTGAACACGGATGTTGCACATGTTCTTGTAAGTATTTTGATTTTTTTTCACTAATTGAACGTTGTGACATTCTTACCATTGTATATAACATATATGTATGTTAATTTATATAAGAGGAGAATAAAACAATTGAGAATGCTACACAATCCAACTCGATAAAGAATGTCCAAGAAGATGGAATTGCATAATATTAGGACAAGATAAACCAGGACAGTTAAGAGCACTAAGCAGGGGATACACCAAAACCAAGTTAGTTTTGTCACAATCAAGGGATAATCAAATAACTCAATGTCAAAAAAGAATTTCAGAATTGGAGAGTATGATATACTTGCTAATGAACAAATAGGTAAATTTTTAATTTATATATGTGATAATATGTAACTAACTATCAGTTTTCTGCTGCTTCTCGATTTCAACTATTTTTGTTGCTCCTATAATTAAACCTTTAACTGTCATTGCTACTAATTTCGCTTTCGCAGGGTAAAGAATGTTCGAAAGAGGGGGGCACACTTGAAACAGTATAAATCACTTATATTCATGTAACATCATTTGGAGTTTAGTTTTAAATCCAATAATCAACATAATTTTCGACTGAATAATTGTAGAACAATGACAACATATGTGAGCTGTTGAATTGGGATGGAACGGACGAAATTGTTGCCGAAGGGAGAGTGGTGTCCATCGATCCAAATGAAGTTGCCAATGACATTAGTATTAGACCAAACGCTATGAAAGTTGTTATGGATTTCATAAAGAAAGCAGACGCTTATTTATGGAGGCCTACATCTAGTTTATCAGTACTAGTAGAAGCCAATGGTAAGTCAGTGGCATGGCCTGCAAATCGTGTTGTTGCGCTACGAGAACACATGATAGAAGACATTACAGTAAAATTTATGGTTCGCGGTAACTATTTGTAATTGTATACATATTTTTTTCCATTAAATATATTTATTGTTCTTTTAAGAGTAAAACTAGTAGCACAAACAACAAATGCAAGATTTATGATTGGAATGAGGGTGAAGTGTTGGTTGCCGAAGGAAGACTTTGCTCGAATGATTCAGAAATGATTGTGAACGGTATTCCACTTAGTCTGTTAGCCGTGGTGGTTTGGGTAGACTATGAAAAAAAGAAGATGCTTTCTTATGGCGACCCACAATAGATATGTCATGTATTAAAGAGGCCATGGGTAAGAAAATAGCATGGCCAAAATCAGAAGTTGTAGCTGAAAAAGCAAGCGTTGTGGCTTCTCCTTACAAGGCTAGAGCAAGCATTGCAACTTCTCCTTGCAAGGCTAAATCAACTCCTTAGGTAACTAAAGTTCACCATATATATATGTATATAAATTATAGTTGTATGATAAACTGATAATGGTACTTCTCTCAAATTTTATAAGCATTGAGTATTGTAATCCTCAAACCTTGTTAATATGAAAAATCAAACATTATAAAACTGAAAAATATTTTAGATAAAATACATATATACATAGCTGAAATGATTTTAGAATATATATTTTTAGAAAAAATTTGGAAGTTGTATCAATAAATTTTGCATTTTTAAAGGTTTCCAGTGTGTTTATGATAAAGATTTTGTCCAAAAATATATCTTATTTATGATATAATATCTGATACAATTGACTGACCTATCTCATAAAAATTGTTATTTTGGTTCACTTATCCAAAAGAGCTCAAATTTGGTAGCAAAAGCATAGATGCAAGTTGATTGGTGTGGGTGAAACGGTACGTGTAACAGGCCACCTTTTTGGATAGTTCAAATCGACAATAAACACACATGTCAGAATCAAACCATTCAAAAGAGAGGGTTGTTAATGGGGTAAATAAGAAAAAAAAGAAAAAAGAAAGAAAAACAAAATACAGAATCTCGCAGCGTGGCGACAAAATATAATAATCAAATAAATAGTTCATGAAGATGTTTTACAAATAACATGTCATTACACTTTTATAAATTCAAATCAGAGTTATACATATATCATAAATAACCAAATAATGCAGCGGAACACAGAATGTAGTGGAATAATAAATAGAAATAATATACTGAATCTTCGTCTTCGTCCACCAGAAATAGTCTTCAATGCTGAAAAACTCAGGCTGACCCGAGCATAAAGGAAAATAATACATTCGAGTCAGAACTAAAATTCTTATGCAAATTAAATCAAAAGTATATGAAATAAGGAATGCAGATAACTACATTTTTGAAGGTTCAAATTTCTGGAAATGTTATTGCTTCCACATTCAAAATAAAATGGATTTCACAATAGATCCATTCTAGTAAATTACAAATTTACAGAATAATTCCCAGTTAAATTTCATAGTTTTAGAGATTTGATTTATAAAAATGTTCCAAAGTTTCAATATTCACTTTTTTTTGAAAACTTCCCAATGTTTCAAAATTTAATTTTGAAAACTTTCAAGTAAGGTAACGATGGTTTACTTCCCAAAATCATTTTTGTGGTTCAAATAGTAAATCTAAACATACTATTTTTTCTCTGATGTAAATACTTGAAATTCATGGGTTTTACATCCTTATTCAGTGTGCAAATAATCAACATGAAATTTAAATAATTACAATAAACTATAGGGTGATAACAAAGATATATCAAATAAATGAACAAATATACATTCAATCACAGTAGCATCCATCACAACATACAATCAACATTCAAATCAATCAATTCAACAAATCAACCAATTCAATAATATGTCACAGTAATTATTAGTCATCACATATCATAATTTAGCTATTCAAATTAAGTATTAATAAATATTCCAAACCAACAATCAAAAATTTATCACTATATGACCTGGTTTAACTTGCAATAAAATTTTAGTATTTCGTGAGTGAGTTTAAACACTCACCTTCTGGATTTCCCTTTTCTAGTCGGATTTGGATCCGCTACTACTTCCTCCTTTTGAGTTGTTTCCTTCTATCTTAATCTTTTTTTAGAATGTTTTGGAAGAGAAATAAAAGTTGTTATAGCTTTGGATTTAAAGAAAAAGATTTGGAAGAATGTTTGAAAAAGAAGAAGAAAATTTAAAGAAGATGAAGAATTGAAAAAGAAAAGGAAGCTTTCAAAAAGAAGAAGATTTGAAGAAGAAGAAGAAGAAGAAACAAAAAGACAAAGAATGAAGTAAAAAAAATGAGAAGAAGGAGATTTAAAGAAGAAAAATGAAAATGGAAGGAGGAAGGCGAAGAGAGAAAAAAATGAGATGGAAGTTTTATTTGGAAAATGAAGCTATAGAAGATGAGATTAGAAAATGAAATATGACTAAAGGAATGAAGATGGAAACAAATTAAAAGCTAATAAGGTATATATAAACAAACTAGGAACTGAAATAAAGTAAAATATGAACAGCCCTAAAACGTAGTATTGAAAGATGTGAACTAAATGAATATGAGGAAATAGAAGAAATAAAATGCAGATGAAGAAATAAAATTATAGATTATTTAATAATAAGGAAATAAAGGTGGAGGGACAAAATGCACGTTTAGTTTTAAATGCTTTGGGCATTGATAATGCATAAGGAAATGTATGTAGGAATGAGAAAATTTGCAAATCAAAGGAAAATAAAAAATTTTAGAACCAAAAATGAGATGGAAAGAATTAAATATAGCCTAAAAGCTTAGGCTTATGTATTAAACCGAAGGAGAAATGAACGTACCAAGTTTTAATAATAAAGTAACTATTTTAAAACGTACATGCAATAAATAAAAAGAAATGAAGGGATCACCTACACATTTTGAAATTCAATTTCTTTCGAAACGTAACCAAATTAATTTCATTCACTCAAAAATACTCAATTTGTACACATACAAATTTTTATCTACGCACAATTAATAAAATTATACCTACCTTAAAAATGAGAATGTTCAATTCTTTTATTTCCATTAAAGCACCATTTATGTTTAACACAAAATGTACGTTTCTTTTATTAAATCTATTAATTGCAATCAAAGTTTTCTTTCCCTTTAATCGAAATCTTTCCATTACATTAATTGCAATTAATAACAAAGTTAAATTTCAAAATAGATAAACCAAAATGGACGAGAAATAGGATAATTGTTTCCTTAAGTCATTTAAACATGTTTATAAATTTGTTGTTTTACACCACCGTAATAAATAACTTACTTAAATTATATTCCTATTCTTGAAACCAATATGTATGCTAAAACAGCGTTCAAATAAATGTATATTTCCTTTTTTTTAACAAATCATTCTATTCTTTACTCTAATGAAATTAAATCTACATTCATAAATGAAATATTTCAAGGCAAGGCTAGCGTGTAAATAAATAAAACTTACTGGAAGACCAAAAGAGACATGTATTTAATGAAAGAAAGTAGTGATAAAATAAAATAAATGAAAGCGGCAGATTTAAATTTTAGAATGTAGTCCGTACATAGAAATCCAAATCAAATATACTAAAAAAACAATTCATTGTAACATATTTTATTAACCCTAATACGCTCAAATTTACACACATATATGTATTTTTATTTAGTAAACAATAAATAAAATTAAACACTACAATTAACATAATGAGGACCGCCACCCCACACATTAAAAGATGAACTGAGACCCCAAAGTCAAATTTGAAACGGAATAAATCTCCTATGTTAATATGCTAACTATTCCAAATCAAAAACATAACCAAACTTTCAAGTTGTTTTCTTACCATTTTATTATTGTATATTTTTTTTTAATTAAATTCAAATTAAGGAATATTTAGATAAATCAAATATTCCAACTAGAAACATACAACAAAATTCAATTCTTTGTTTTAATGAAATTAAATTAACATTCATAGATGAAATATTCACTTTATTTGATAAGAATATTCTTATCCAGAAACCATTCTTTTCTTTTCTTTTTATCAAAACATATTTCTTTTTATTACACATTCATCTACAATTAACACCTCCCCCTTTAAAACCAACTTATATCTAAAGATTATCCCATTAAAAAGTCAGAAATAATACTTTGTACAACCACATCATTTCTTTATCAATTAATTTCATGTAATCGTTATATTTGTACCAAATTTAAGTGCTTACAATTTGAACGTAATATTTCTCAATGAAATTCTCAATATATTTTTAACACAAAACATATGTTGCACATATCATTAATTAATTACCATTTACTTCTATCTCTTATTAATGGCAAGATATAATTACTATTACTTACAATGATTACATCTCAAAACATACCCTAATACAGGGAATAATTAATCCAATTGTTTCCTTTGAAATCCAATTTTCTATGTTAAACCCAATATCTATATACTAATTTAATTCCAACATTTAATTACAAATGTAATAAAACCTCTTCATTATATATTTAAATTTCAAACAAATCCTTTTATTTTGATTTACATTCTTATTATCAAATCAACTATTCCCTTATGCAATTGATTAACATAAGTTTTACACTCACCACTCAACAGTTAACGTTTCTTCTTATATCACTTGTAATATTTCAATTACATTAATTCTCCATTAATTACCAAATAAATTTCTAACAGATTTAATAATAAGAAAATAAATAAAACAATGGTTATACGTTAATAATCCATATCTATTAACTTATTGTTTACAAACAAAGGTTAATAAATTTACGTACAAAATAATTGATTTCATACTCCATATTAAAACCAGTTGCAATTAATAATATAAGATTACATCAATGTATACATCGTTTATTATATTCCTTATTAACCTTTATTATTTAAGTTGATTGAAATTACGTTAACATAGTATAGTAGTCAATTACATTCAATCAATATTAGCCAATTATATGTTTTATCTCATTAAATTATTTGTTTTAAGATTTATCTTAAAGTCAAAATTTCTAATCTAATAAGATTCAATTTAATAAATCATAAATTTTAATTTCTGACAATATTAAAGCCCAAAACCTTATTAAATTTAATATTTTTAATTATCAAAATATGGACTGTTACAGTACGAGTAGTGGATGAAGGAACTATCGCTTCAACTGATCCAACAACAATGGTTCACTGTGTTCCATTAGGAAAAGATGCGGTAAAAGTTTGGGTAGACTTGGTGAGAGTTAATGACGCATTACTATGGAGACCTACATCGAGTGTACATACATGGAAGTTGCTTTTGGGACTACCGTAGCTTAGCTGGCGGCATATTTCATTGGGGAATCAAGTTCTAGTAAGTATTATTTTTCAGTTTAACAATAATATTATATGAATTCTGCCTATCAGACTGCACATAAACAAACACACATATAGTTGATTTTTAAAATAGTCAAATAGGTAAAATTTGAAGGGCTAAGATCAAATTGGGACGTAGAAAGGTAAAATGTACAAAAAGGAATCTAACCTAGTTTTTGATTTATAATATGCTTTTTTTAGTTGAAATAAAAAGTGTCATGATCTAATGGTTTAGTGTTAAAGTTTAAATCATACACGACCAGGCAATATTGACATATAAATGTCTGGATATTAAGTAGGCAAATGAACTTGTCTGATGCCTATTAAATTTTTGCTTCTCTCTATGTGTGGATTTAGCACGTAATTGAGTTCAATACCTACTCTTTTAGCTGTTTAGTCACCTTATATACCTTAGCTTTAGAACTGTTGTTATGTGTAGTCTGTGTAGAGATTGGTTACAGTGTGTATTGGCAGACGGTAGCGCAGGAATGAGGTTGCTGTTTTCAGGCGAAGAATACTTGCAGATGGTTGAGATGCAGGTAGTGGCAGTTATAGGTGACAGTTCTATTCATGAAGTGATTGTTGGCGAGGTGTTTATTTGGAGAAAATGTTTGGAGTGCAGAAGATGTTAAGGTGAAGGGGATGGTTGTTGTGAAAGGAGAAGTTGGTGATTCTGTATGTGCTAGTGATGTTGGTACTTCTGGGTTTGGCAGAGGCTGGAATTGAGTGCGATTAGTTATGGGTTTGGCAGAGGCTCGAGCTGAAACTGATGGTGGTTTGGAGATTTGTTGGAGGGAGACGGTGGTTGGATTGGCTTCAGGCAGTTCGAGAATTTCGACGAGGGTTGTTGGAATGATATTCATTGGTAACACTGGTTTATATTGCTAAATATAAGTTACCTACAAAAAAAAGAGGTGTGGATGAAAATTTTCTTACACAAACCTTGTCATTTTCTCACTTCAAAATTCCAAAAAAATTCTAATAAATTTCTAAAATTAAAAAATTCAAGAGAGAGATTCCTGGCATGTATCCACTTCATTTAATAAAAGGAAATCCTATGTTAGTCTATTGATTAGTGCATTGGAAAAAAAACTATCAACGAGTAGAAATGCAAGGAGAAAGAGAAACAAGAGTAATTGATTGGTGATAATCATTGATAGGTGATATATTACTCATATTTGTGTCAACATACACTACGAAATTGCATCCAATTTCTGATATATGTGGAGCAGGTTGGTAATGTTGATATGTAAGCATGATATTTGGTTCAGATATTAATCATATTCCCTCTTTTATCATTAAGAGGTATAGACAGGTTTCGATGTTAGAGTCAATATGTATGTGGAAGGATGAAGATGAGTGCCCCTGAATTGTTTGATGTTGTGGTATCAGGTTCTCATATAATTATCTTATTGACTTGTCTCTTTTTATTATCGGAAAAAGAAAAGCCAGTTAACGCATCTAACTCAGAACACCAACGGACGTTGGCATCGTATAGATTAGAAAACCATTTATCATTCAATATCTTGGTAATAATCCATTTACTTTCTAAGACCAAAAATACAATAAAATACCATGATAATTTATTGTGGAGTTCTTAAAGTGGAACGATATCGCTAGATAGATTAGCTTAACACATCCACGAATTATTGGAGTATGATATGCCATATTTACTGAGGCTGATTTTCTAGTCCTATTTTCTATAACATCCTTGGAAATCCAACATTTCATTTTCTGTTTTTCAACAATGTAAAAATATCAAAAGGACTGATGTCCTATGTTTACTTGATTCATAAGAAAATCTCCCATATTTATTGCCATACTTTCAAGAAGTGAAACAAGACTTCGTATCTTACCAATTAACTTGTTGTTCTATAGTCTATTCTGCAATATTCTATGAGAAATTTTTGTGTATTAAAATAACTATGTGAAATGCAGTCGTAAGAGAGCATAAAGAAAAAAGTTACATTCCAATATACATTCAGTGCACACTATGAATGGTGTTTAGGACTGCATGATTCATTGCACGAAAAAACGAAGTGCTCATTTTAACAATTCAGTTTTACTGAAGTTTCATTGCTTTCAACTTTCTTATGCAGAAGAATGTTGTAGGTAAAAAAATGATAATGGTAATTATATTTGCATGTTATGTTATTTAAAGTAATAGTGGAAGTTGCAAGATTAAAATAGGTTAATGCTTGTCTACAAAAATCATTTTGCAAACTTGTAAAGATTTACTGAACCATTTTAAAGGCAGATAGTGGTTATTCTTTTACTGTAATTTTTTTTTCAATACAGGTCACTTTCAAAACTATTAACATGAATAAATCAGTTGAAACATTTTTATTGATACATTTTTATTTGCATGCACACTGAGATTTATTTCAAATCCTAATAGTCCATCTGTTAAGGTGGCTGGAAACTTGCATTTTCTTTTTGGGATAATATGATTATAGTAGTTACTTGATAATATGATTATAGTAGTTACTTGATAATCAACCTTATTTATAGGTAATTAGCTTTTCCTGAGTGAAGACCATCCGCAACAATGGACAAGATTTCAATTGTTATATATATTATGATATTTGTTAGTATTGGTTGTGTAAACTTGTTTTTGAATGCTTGTGGTATGTGAATTTGCTCATTTTGTCAAATAATTATTGTCTAAATGGTTATGGATATTATACTTATGTAATTAACGTGTTCTCAATTATTTGAATATGATGATTATATGATTGTTGGTTTAAATATGATAATTATATGATTGTTGCTGATTTTAATATGACTATTATGTAACTGGTTGCTGGAAATAATATAAGCCATTAACAGTAGATAGTAGCATCTAAAATATGCTACAAAACAATCAATACCTTTTAGCAGCATTTTAGAAATGCTACAGAAACAAATGTAAAATACCTTCTGAATTTGTAGTGGCATAAAATAGATGCAACGAAAAGTTTTTACTTGCACAAAATAAACGCTGTAGAAAATCAAAGAATGATCCACGTACAAACGCAACTAAAAATGTTATTTTTGGTAAGGTTTTGTAAACGCTGTAGAAAAACCTTTAGCATCGTTTAAAAAACGCAGTTATACGGAAATATTTTGTAGCGTTTATTAAATCGCAACCAAAAAATAATACTTTTAGTTGCGCGACCTGTAGTAGCGTTCTTTAAAAGGCTACTAAAAGTTTTGGTAGCGTTTTTTCAACGCTACTAAAGGTCTTTTCTGATGTAGTGGTTTGAAATATACTTAAGTAAATAAAGTGGAAGTGGCATTTTCTTTTATAATTTAAAAAGAAATAAAAGCGCAAACTCTAAGACATAAGTACAGAAAAAAGAAAGAAGTGATGGCATGGAGTAAAAGGGGGGATGCATGTTACAAGAGGAAAGAGAGGCGCATTGTCAAGATTTGAATGGATGGCATTTACTTTTATAATGGAGGGTAATTTAATAATTAGCTATTTTTCATTTTCTATAAAAACAACACATCTCTTTCACTTTCCAATTTACTTCATTTTTTATTTTCCATTTCTTTCTTTCCACTCTCTTCACATTTTCCTCCTTCATGGATTCCTAAAAGAAAAGTTTTAAAATTTCCTTCTTTTTCTCTTTAAATCATTAAGCTAATTCCTAAAACTAATTGTGTTCCTCCCTACATCTCTCATTCGCCAAAAAACAACCCAAAAACTCCTTTTTTCAACCATGGTCGAGCCCTCTTACCCCAATGCCGAGCCTACTTAACCTCCCTTAGGTCCTGAAAATCAAATTTTGTAGGAGAAAGCAAGGTCTTGTGTCGTTTGCAGGGTCATAGTAGGATCAGGTGAGGTTCATGTTTGTTTAAGTGAGTAAAGCTCACTTAAAAGCAAGTTTGAAATTTTATTATTTTATTATAATAATTTAGGTTGGTTGTTTATTTGTATAAGTGTATGTTAGTATTATTTTTGGTTTGGCACCCGCATAAAAGCAGATGAAACATAAGATTTAGACATGGGACTTGAATTGAAGTCGAAGTGGTCGTAACGAATAGGTCGCGATGATCCCCTTCGAAGTGTAAATGAATGATCTATAGGGGACTTTTATAGACAGGCTCAAAAAGAGTTCCTCGCCTTTGTGGTTTTTATATGTGTGCTTGTGTATATAAATATTGTGAATATTTCCTAGTATAATTAATATATTTGAGTTGGTTTTTATTCGACATCGAGATTTTATGTTTTCTTTCAACTAGTTTACTACTTCATTTTCCAAGAATGTTTTAAAAATGTTACCTTTTCCAAACTGGATTCTTGCTTTCAAAACTCTTTTATGAAAAGGTTAGAAAGTGGTTTGGAATTTATTAAAAGGGTGTTTACATTTATAACAGAAAATGTTAATTTGTTTAAGAATCAAGTTTAGTTTTAAATAATAGATTTTTGGAAAAAGTTCAATCTACTAGTTTAAAACCAAAACTAGAATAAATTTTCAAAGATGATTTTTTGATGATTTTTAATGGTCTTTGTTTTTAAAACAAGGGATTTATTTGTTAGTGCCATCAAGTAACACAAAACTAATATTATAAAATAGCACTGAAATGTTGACACATTTTATGAAAATAAGTTGCCTTATATTTTGAGATCTAGAATTGAAGTATTGTAACTAAGGCAAAGCATGGTGCAACCGGTACCCTAACTTACTTGACTTTGATCCTTGGCGAGGGATAGAGAACTCAAAATGTCATAAACGTGATAAATATAAGAGGGTTAATTTGGATAAATGGGTCGTGATTAATTAATTGTATGGAAGGTACTTAATCGTATTATTGACATTAATTTTCAAGGTATGGAAGCCCATTTTCCATCTGTGAGAGTTTAGGAATGTACGTCAAGAAATGTGGTTCTCTAATTTGTCCGACTTCATTATTAATGGAGGGATAGTACGGGGTTAAAATTGAAAAGTGGTGATAAGTACACGATGTTCGATTTTCCATATACAAACTTTATGCTTACACCAGATTGTGGTTCGTGCATTATCAACAACTTGTACTATTTTGACTTAGGAAGTATATAAAAGCTTCACGATTTCATACGGTTTGAGATTCTCTAAGGAGGACACATTTCTATGAAACGTAGTTTGCTTTAAAGAATGTATATTCGAACTCTGGCAAGGACTCTATCTTTATTTGCATACTTCTAAAAGAACCGAAATTTAATCAGTCAGGAATTTTTCGCTTTAGTTTGGAGACATCGGTTTTCGACAAGTGTTGTTTATCCAAAACACTTCAAACTAATAAATTATTCGTGAACTAGACCATGGTATAGTATATTATGGAGTTGTACTACCATTGCTAAAGGTGATTCCAAAAGGGGAGGCAGTAACTTTTGTGATTGTTCGATCCCAGAACAACTTGTATGGATGAATGTTGGCATTGCATTATTATAGAGGGCAGTGTTAGCATTCGAAAAGGGGTTTGCTAAAAATGGTAATCATTGCCTAGAACCTCACATCAGGGAATGACTAAAATGAGGGATATGCCGCAAGGTTATGTGGTTCGCTACCATTAGGTTATGATCATGCATGATCTAGATCAATATTTAATTGGATGTATGCTCGAGCCTAGTACGGTTATTGATTGTAACTGATGGATGATTATATTTGGTACTATTCGTAAGGGGTAGATCGGTCTTGCCATGCACGGGGTCTCGGTAAGGCCCTCGTATATTTTTTTCTAGAGATGTACTGTGATAGGCGATACCCCAGCAGCCTTATCATTATAGGAATCCATTTTTCCAATACATGCTTTATGGGCTTAGTTTTATACCAAATATGTTAGAATGTGAGATGCAAACATTCCAACTATTATCATTTATTTACATAAAAACCTTAGCCATTATTATAATATTACTGTATTTCTTAAAGAAATGTTTTGGTTATCATAAGATAAAAACCCGTCCATGTTTATGTGCGGCGTGATCTTACAAAATACTTTTGTTTTTAAAGGTTTATAAGTACAAAAATTCATATATTTTGAGTTTGCTCACACCAGACACATGTCTGACCTAGAATTTTTCTTTCTTTCTCTTAAACTCTTGGGTATTCTAATTTTTGTGTAGCTAAGTAGTCCAGGTTGTTACGAATGAATTTTGGAGGAGCATGAAGCAAAAGGCTTCATCGTTATCTATTTTATTTTTGTTGTGTGCTTACACTATGTTTCAACATTATAGGGGCAAGAAGTTATAAACATCCCTGTCTGAAATTAGTATTCGCTATAATTCTGACGTGTCGTTTTGAAAGTGACTGTATGCACTATCTTATGTTCTGTATATATGATTTCCAGGTGTTGTGATATTCTATGTTTCTTCGTTCTTGTCTTTTCTTTTCGTTTACCCTAACAATCTATCTTAAAGACACCAAGATGATCGGTACATGAATATCATGGATGTATTAAGTTTCATCTTTAGGAGTAAGAAGGTGGAAAGTTACATATGATATCGGAGCTAGGTTGAGCGAACACCTAGGCCTTGATTGGGGTCAACTCATTAAAGAGATGGTTAGTAACACCGAAGAATGAGTTTAGTCCATGAGAGCGTGCATTTGCATTTTTTATTCCTGTATATACATACGTATATACATACATACACACACAGATATACACACACACACACACACACACACACGAATTATGTTGATTAGCTTTAACATTTTTGATTTGGTACCCTATTCCTTAAGTTAATATTTCCAAAGTATTTTAAAGTTATCTTACTATATCCAGGTAGTACGAATGAGTAATAGAGGAAGACAAGGGAGGGGAGTTGGTAGCACCACGACCATTGATGGTCGACCCTCAAATGTTGGAAGGGTATGAGCAGTTGAAGAGGCAGCACCTGCGCTGCCCCATGTTAACTTTACAACCTTGTGCAAAAACTATACTAATATGGAAGGAAAACCGTTCAAGGGTATGGAATCCATTATCAAAGTCTAATCTTGGCTTCATTCTTTTGAGAAGATCTTCAATGGCCTTGATATTTTGGATGAGCAGAATCGTTTCTTGGCTTCTTATCAAATACAAGATGGAACTTCTGTAGGAAATACATATTACGGATCTTAAGGCAGAATTAACACTAGAGGGGGGTGAATAGTGTTTAATTAAATTTATGAATCTTTTTGAAATATTTTCAAATTAAACCCAAACAGATGCAATTCACAAACACAGACAATCACAGAACTAGACACAGATGCAGATAGTAAATAAAAGTAGTAAAGGAAAGAACACACCAGAATTTTATACTGGTTTGGAGTTACCCTACATCTAATCCCACACAATTTCTTGTGCGGATTTCTTTTCAAATATAATATCGATATTACCATCTCGATTTCAAGGCCATGAGATACACCCTCCTGTCTTCGAATCCAGGGATAACTCTCTGGAATTAACCAGGCTACAAGATCACCTAGTTGATTTACGGGATACAATCACACCCAATTGATTTACGGGCCACAGTCATACCGTTTCCAATCACACTTTGATAGAGAGAGACTCGATACGCTTCGATCTTTCGATCTTTGATTACAAATGATCTTATAACTCTGAATAGCACTGAGATCTTTGAGAGATTGTGGTAAAGAATCAAATAGAGACGATTGAGTTTGATTCACTTAGGATTTCGGTAAGAATGGAATAGAAAGAGGAGAGAAACAAAGAAATCTTAAGTTTAAAATTCATTGAAAACTACTGGTATATATAGGAGAATAACGACCATGTCCATTTGTGAAAAGTTATGACGAATAGATACTTCTTTTGAAAATTTGAATTTTAAAATCTACGGCTACCATGTCGACATGGGGGGTATAGGCATGTCGACATCCCTAGTATTTTTTTGAAAATTGATTTTTTTTAAGAAGGGATTTTCTTTCTAAAGTTTGTCGAAACAATCTTAGAACTTTATAAACTATTTTGAATATACTTTATGATTATAAAAACCTTTGGAAAGTGATCTTAAGAAATATAAAAGTAATAAAAATAAATATATAAATATTTTGAGATTAATGCTAAAACATCAAAACCAAGAGATAGTTTAAAAATAAGAAATGATTTGGAAACACACCACACCCCTTAATATACCCAAAAAAGACACATTAAAAGGCATGGTGTGTTGTAGATATAACTGAAACCAACAGATTCTAAGAGTCAAAAGACAAAAGTAGGTAAAAACAACGGAAACTAAAATAATAACCTATTCAAAACAAAAACTTCATAATTGCTTCATAAACCAAATAAGTCAAATACTAAATACAACATACATGTCTCAAAATCCAATATGTCTCATGAAATAAAAACTCATACTCTCAACAAAAATTAGAGTATAAATATCCCTCTCAAATGCTAGTATAAAAAAAGAAAAACGAAAATAAAAGTAGGGAAATACATAGCAGAATCTTCTCCAAGAAACCTCCGAGCAACTGCAATCTACTGCCCTCTCCCTTGATTGCCTATAGAGGGAAAAGGGAGAAAATAGAGGAGTGGGTCAAACAAAAAGCATGGTGAGTGATAGTAACGACAAGAATTTTCAAGCAAAGTAAAGGTAATAAACTCTTCGAAAGTTCTAGTATAGACAAAAGAAAACAAAGGAAATAGGAAAGAGATAAACTAGAAAATACGATTAAACTATTACAATTGATAAGATAGGTCAACTTTGATTGTTTGCACTTGTCTTTGATAGCTGTAACAACCCGGAATTTTCGATCTCGAAAATTCCAGATAGTTAAGAAAAAAGAAGAAAGAGATAGAAGAATAAGAAGAACAGAAACACCTACATCTCACATTCGCAGCGGATAAAATATAATAACAAATAATAACAGTTATACAAAAGAATTCCGTATCTGTCAAAATACCTTTATAATACATCATAGTTACACATATATACAGACACTGGATATACACAATCATCATGTCTCAGATATACAACAATATAATACAACGGAAACACTCCATACGTTCTTGCCATCCATCTCGCCTCCTGAGCTCCAGAACGTCCTTACCTGAAAATCTGTAATACTCGGTCTGACCCGAGCATTATATCAAAGTAACACCCGGGCCAGACTGGAAACCTGCGTGAGTAAACTCATCTAACATGAAATTCCAATGCAAAGAACTTGTTTAAACCCCAGGGTAACTCGTATCAATTTACAAATTCACAATTTGTTATAGACATCACTTATTTCACACATCAATTTTCTAAGTACCAAAACTTAGATTAAATAGTCCAATCCACTTAAATCATTTCATTCCAGCATATTGATTTCACATATCAATCTATAAAAATTCGAAGTGGTTTCGGATATTTTTCTAATACCCGGGCATGGTCTCTTCGAGTCTCATGTCATCCTAACCCAAGTTATCCAAATGAAGTACACTTCAAACTTTAAATACATGATGTCCCTTTCACAACAAGTCACCATTGATATATAACCACAATATCCTGTCCGTCCAAACAGATGATACTGCAAACATTTCATATCAGAGATATCAACTCATTCAAGGCATCCAATACCATTCAATCATCCATAAGCAAAGCTTGATCACTTTCAAAATTAATTTAATTAATTCTAATTGAATTACAAACCTCAATCACTTAGGTTCCTGCACTTAACATTAATTAATTTCAAATCAATTAATTAACCTTCCTTTAATTATCCATTTCAATTAATCGCCCTGGATTAATTGTCCTTCAATTACATTCAAGTAATTATCTTTAATTAATTTCACAAGTTAATTATTCTTAACCAAAATCAATAATTAATCTTTAATTGCTTCTCAAATTAATTAACTATAATTAATTACATTAATCCTTAATTACTTATATTAATTAATTTCTCATAAATCACTTATTATTGATTAATTAATCTTAATTAATCAATCTTTAATTACATCATCGATTATATAAATTAATGATTTCGAATTACATTTCAATTTATCCTAATCTAAATTAATTACATTAAGTGATTAATCATTAATTAACTACAAATATTAATCACTCTTGATTAATCTCAACCAGTAATTAACTACCTTTTTATTTACTTCATTAATAAAATTAATTACTCATTTTATAAAAGAAGTTTAAAGGAATGTAAAACCAAATTTATTTTTAAATTAAAATCAATTTAAAAATACACTTTAACATTCAAGTTTTTAAAACAATTTAAATTTTAAAAACTTTATTTGTTTAAAAACCGAGATTCACTAAACTTGAATTCCAGATTTAACTTTGATTTAAAACTTGTTTTAAATCTCTACTTTACAATTTAACTTCAGTTTTTAAATATCACTTTTATTTCTTTCCAATTCATTCTTATTTTTATTCTATAATTATTTCACTTCCAAAATTTACTCTTATATTTTTCCAAAAAAAATCCAATTCAATGTTCCAATTATCAATATAATTCATCACAGAATATCAAATATTCATAACACAGAGTATTAAACAGTCTAAATAATTTTGATAAATCCAGTTGGATCCCTCCAACCTGTTTCCCTGCATCCAAAGATGTTAACACAATACCAATTCCACTTCGAGGTGGAATATCGTGGTAAATGGGATTTATATAATATCATCCGCTATTATGCGCCGCATAGGGTCTCATCCGCTATATAATGCGGGAAATCAATCGCCCAATATATACTATATACTACTATATATAATATAGCACATCAAATCAATTCAATTATTCAACCAATTATTTAAATTTAACCATTTAAATTTAAATAGTAACCAGATGAGTGAGATTAACTCACCTTTGATTTTTGCAATCCACTACAAACCAGCTTGTTTCCATCAGGATTCAAACCTTGTATAAATATTATATAAATTAATTAACACTTGAATTTTAAATCAAACAATTTATTATCATTCACTTATTTAATTTAACTTATAATTTGACTTAAATTCTTAAACTAAAAATTTCATTAAACCAATTATTTTTAGCCCAAAAATAAAATAAGTTAATTGAAATAGTTTAACCACCACATCCATCATTTTTTTCATTTAAATCCTTACATTTTCAAAATCTATAGTAACTTATATCACTTAAATTTATATACATTATATAAATTCATATAAACTCTATAGCATTTAAAATCCTATGATTTTCTTATTATTCACATCTATATTTCTGTTAAACCTTATAAAACCAAAACTGTTTTGAAATCACAAATTTAAACGTACTATTTTCAAAATCTACCTTACTATCAACATTTTTTTCTTCTGTTTTAACTGTATATAAAATAACTCTGTTTTCTGCATGCATATATATATATATAACTAAAAATTGTATATATAATTTTCACTGTAAAATATTTCTTTCGGTCTGCGTATATGTATAAAAATTTAAAATGTAAGAATAAGTTTACGAATATACCTCACGGTCGATCGAAATTCTAGCCACCATTCTTGACTTCACCATCGCTCTGACACACGACCACGAGCAACTGCCTCAAACCCTACTTCTTCCCAGCTACCCATGCACCCAAACGCCGCAGTCGCCACTCGCTAAAACCCTAGTTTGCAATCCCCTCTGGCGTCGCACTCTACTTCGAACGCGGGGCTCGATTCCCACATCGTTAATCCCCCAAGTCACACAACCCACGACCACGCTCCCCTCTCGAATCGCCTGCCACATTACGGCCATCACTTTCGTTCGCACGCACACCACTAGAATTTGATGTTGCTCGTGTAACTCCAGGTCATTGCTACTTCGTTGTCGCGCCTCCTGCATCGCATCGCTTGCCTTCACCAGCCTCCGATTGCTCCCCCCTTTTACGATAATCGCTTACGTCCACATGCTGCCAGCGCAATTTTTTTTCCTTTGAATCGCGATTCTGGATTGGTACTTAGGGCTCCAGTTCGAGATTAAGAACTAAGGATTTTTATCTGCCCTTGATTTCGTACTGGAGGTGGCCATGATTTTGTTTCGTGGGTAATGTAAAAAAATATTTTTAGAAAACGATTTTGTTTTTGAGAAGAAAGAAAAGGAGGCTCGGCTGTGAATAAAGTGAAAAGGAAAAAGTTGTTTGCGTGTTGGGTAGGGAAAATGGAACAGGATATGACGCTGCCCTAAGGAGTTGCGGGCTACAATGATTCCGAAAAGTAACAATGGGAAAGAATTTCAGCTGGAGTTGATTAAGCAATATAAATTTTTATATATTAATTTAAATTAAAATTCAAATTGTCCCAATAAATGCAACTTAAATTTTTGAACTTCTATTGAGGCGTGCCGCTAGGCGTTTAGAATGTTATACCCCTATTTTGAACGCAATGCAAAAGGTTTTGAGTCATAATTCGATTGTATGAGGAAGATAGCCTTTTGAATCAAGTTAAAATATTAAATTATCATTTTAATTTCAATACGTTTCTCACCCGTACGGATAAACAGTAACTCCAAACGCTAAGAAAATTGAATTCGATAATAACTAACTATTACGGATCCAATGGAACTGGTTTCGTCGAATTTCGAGACCGTGCCTCAGAAGGCTATTTTAAACGTCAATTTAAACGATATATTTTCAAAGCTTAATACAACATTCCCAAATTCAATTTCAACACTTTTACTATCTTCAGTTCTATCAATATAAATCCCTCAAGCCTTAAAATTATTATTAATAAGCTTAAAACTGAAGATTCAATAATTTACCCAAATTCAAATTATTAAATTCAATAAATTCAATCGCCAGATTCAAACTGATATTTGAAGTCCAAGTTAAATTATCTTGCAAATATTTAAAATTAATTAAATATTCCAATTTCAAATGCTAAAAATTTTGGGTCATCACATTCCTCCCCCTTAAAAGAATTTAGTCCCCGAAATTGCTTGTTAAAAAGAATGGTCCAATACCCATTTACTTTTTCCCCAAAGCCAAACAATTCCAAACAATTCTTAAAACAAACTTTTTATTAAAGACACACTAACTCTTGTTCTAGCTTTCTAGACTTATCCTTAAGTCCCAATATTATTATTTACTTAACAATTCAAATTCAAATTTAAATCCAAATTTAAATTATCAAAACTTTCTCAAAAAATTTCTAACTCTCTGAATTTTTGAAAATTTTTGCCAGCGTCTCTTTTGCGCGGCTAGCTCGGTACAACTACAAAATGCCTCTACGGGCTCCCAAATTCCAAAAGAAAACAAAAGGCCAAGTGGCTAGATCAAAAACCCAATCATACAGAAATTTAAACACATACCTTTTTGTCGAGCAATTCAAATTTATCTTCTGGAATCAAAACCAATTTTCTGTTTCCTTTATAATACCTGTATATCCTACTAAGCTATAATGTTCAAATACAACATTCAAAAATTGCTTTACACATTTCTTTACAAAAGATTTCATATCTATTTTGATTTCTATTCACTTTTCTAATCCTTTAGTTCTAACTAAATAATTAGTTACACTCTCCATTTTCAAAATTCCTTATTTCAATTCCAATTTGAAATATTTTATTGCTAACAAAAAAATTTCCAAAATTTTCTAACTCCCAAAATTTTCGAATTTTTTTGGCATAGTCTTCTTTGTACAGAGGATCTTTGCAATTTGACAAGAGATATAAATATATATACATCGACCCACACGGTCGGAAAAACCAAAACAGTTCATATTTCCTATTTTTATTGCGTAGGCGTACCTTTATTTGGCATTCTAAGCAAGCGGCTTATTATTTTAGCAATTAGCACGTCCAAATCCAGCCAAACGGCCTTCAGGTACCTGTACTTACTTAATTTAAATATGTAAGTGCCATATATAGGAAATTTATTTACATTTCACTCATTTTCAATAGCTAACACATTGATTTCATAAGCCATAGCTACCAAACAGCACTTAAAAGTAATTAATAAGGTTTCAATTACCAATCATTTGCTTTCACTCGCTTTTCTTACTCTTGCATTCAATTTAAGTGATGTACAACTCACTTACTTACCTTCAATTCATTTATAATTCCAAATAAACTCATATTTATATCAATTGATTCAAAAATCAATTATATTTGCTTCTACTAATTCATAAAATTTAATTAAATCTCGTTTACGTCAAACGACAATCATTTCTACGCAATTTGATGATATCCATGCGAATAAATAATTACTTAAGTTTTATAACCAGTACAAATTGATTCCGATTCAATTTATTTTAATTCCTTCCATTTTAATTCATTCACAACCATTTTATTTAGCTCGACACATTCCATGCCTGTATACTACTAACCATTCCCAAATTAATTCAGCCCAAGCTTTTATTTAATGGTCTACCCTTCCTACTTGAAGTCGAGCTTTAATTTACTTTAATTTAGTCCAACTTCAAAACTTAAGCTCGCTTCATTTGCAAAATAAATTTTCCTTTTCAATTTAACTTGGTTCTATTTCAATCAAATCTCATTTCAATCTACAAATCTATTTGATTAGTTATTATAAATTTAATTTCCAAATTCAATTCATTCAAGACTCATGTCCATTTTCAATTTATTTCTACCTTTTTGAATTTAATTTGCAATTCAAACCATTTCTGTTTCAATCCAACTTCCTTTTTATTCAACAATATTCCAATTGTATTCAATTTACTAACAATTCAAGTCAAATTTAATTTATAACTCAAGTTTTCATTTCCAAACTCCATTAATAACTCCCAATTCAACTTTTATTTAACTAATTTAAATCTTATTAACATACTCACTTAACTGATTTATTTAGCCAACTAGCTTACTTTTTTATTTTAAAATTTTAGAAATACTTTTAAATTCACATAATACTATTAAAATTTTTTTTTATAAAAATACTTCTTATAACTCGATGTCTTAACTAGTCCATCCTTGTTCTCACAGAAATTCGGTCATACGTTGATCAGGCGTAGGACTGAAAATCTAAAAGTACTTGGTAAACCCGTTTTCAACACCCAGTGAAAATACTTGGGAAAATAATTTTATTGAAAATATAGAAAATAGTTTTTGAAAATAGAGGAAATATCTTTGGTGAGAATGCTCTGGAAATCATCATCCCCATCCATAGTCGCAGTTACATCCTGGGGTTACGTTGCCATCGCAGCAAAAGTCCATGTAATTGTAGGCACTCCGCGCCCCTCGATTATGCCATGGAACCCACAACAGATCTCAGTTACATTCCAGGGTTACGTTGCCATCATAGCAAAAGTCCATGTAACTGTAGGCATCAGCGCCCTTGATTTTCGTTGTCAAAACTGAAACTTCTCCACTCCCATATAGGTCGCAGTCTACCAATGTAAAATCAAACGCACTGTTGGCTTTCAGCGGCACACACGACTTTCGCTATGTTACCACAGGTCGCAGTCTACCGATATAAAATCAAACGCAGACTGTTGGCTCTCAGCAGCACACACGACTTTCGCTATGGTCTGTAGTAGATTGCAGTGACATCGAGTTAAACTGTCATCACAGCATAACCCAAATGCCTCTGTAGGCATCAGCGCCCTCGACTTTCGCTACATACTACTCATAATCCTTAGGAACTTGTTCTGTCCGGACTCCTTACAGGATCAACTTTAAAACCCCCCCTTAGGGTTCAAGGTAGTACCACCCTGTGGTACTCCTGAGAAGTTCATTTCAAGGGAGCGCCTTTTCCCCCAGAGCCATTATCAAAACACTTTATACTATACACATATAGTATCTTCCAAATCATACACCTAGTATGAATCTCATATAAATCTCCTTTTCTCAAAATCGATTATCCCAAATTGATAATTCTCAAACTAGGCTTTCCAAATTCCAATATTGATTTTACCCAAAAATCAAAAGCCTTTCCAAATCCAAAGGTTCCCAAAACCTTTTTCTAAAATCCTCATAAGATCCTTTATATATATATATTTTTTTTTTAAAAAAAACTTTGGATCATTTCAAACTTGTATAAAACTCCTTTTATACTTCAAACACTTTCAAAATCCTTTTCTTCCGGCAATTGATTCAACAAGGGGAGATTTATCTTGTATAACAAAGATATATAACTTTGTTTATTCAAAATCAAATATTCAAATTTGATTACTCTTTTTTTATAAAGTTGTTTCCATCTCACGTATCGTCATAAAAATATCCAACTTTCACTTTTATCCATTATATATTTCACAAAATATACTTTCATTTCAAAAGAAATCATTTCACATTTCTTATTCACAAAGTTTAAATATCAATTTCATTCAAATCCGTACGATGTACACATATCATCCGTACGATATACCAATCTGATCGCTCACTCGATCACACAATTACACTTCCGAACTAGTATCGTCCACCCGACTTTCTAGTGCGGACTCAGATCTGGTTTCTTGATCAGAAACCGTCATTCTCCTTGCATAGCCTAGCTATGATAGAGAATATCCAGAATCAATCAACAATCCATATCCAGGCTCGCCGTCGTAAATCGAGTGAAAAATCCCAACTCGGATCGATATAACTATCTCGAAATTCTGAGCTCGAATTTGGATCAAATCACTATGCGAATAGAATAATATACGTACATCCACGTATCTGTCCTCATTGATTTATTAGCCAAAACAATTCCCTTTCTATTCACATTCACTTTAATTTGCATTCGCTTATTAACAATTGCTTCAATCCCATTTGGATTATCACTTTAATCCTTATCTCAATTGGGTAATTTAATCATAAACAATTTGCACTCTGACCGGCTTCAATTTAGAAAATAGCTTGAATTTTTTTTTAAATAGATAAGTAGTTGAAAAATAATTATTAGTTTGTAAAATAGATGTAAAATAGTTAAATAACGATAAAATAATTAGAAAATAGTTAAATAGTTTCAGAAATTTTAGATAATTGCCGCATAGTTGTAAAATAGTAATTAATTTGTAAAATAGTTGAAAAATAGTAATTAGTTTATAAAACAGTTGAAAATTTGTTAAATAGTTTTCAAAAATAATTGTAGAACAAGTATAAAATAATTTAGCTTTAAAAAGAAAGGTTATATATATTAAATAGCTTGGAAAAACAAGTTTATATTAAAACAGTTTATATTGAAAATAGTCCAGAGCAAAAACTATTCACTTTCCCATCAACTCAATTTAAATTTCCACTTCCATTTAAATTGACTCAATTCCAATTTGAATAACTTTAATTTCCGTTGAAATTGATTTAACCCCAATTCAAGTTGAATTAATCTTGATTTCTTTCCAAATTCAAATCAAATTCCATTTGATTTTAAACCTATTCAACTTTAATTACAATTCCAAATTATTCCAATCAATTTGGACTAATATCAATTGAACCCAATTCAATTTCAAATCATCTCAATTCAATCCAACTCAAATTTTCCATTTGAATTTTTAAACTTATCCATCTTCAATCATAATTGCAATTAATTCAAATCAAATTCAATTTGAACGAATTCAATTCAAATTTCAAATTTAAACCATCCCGAATTATATAAATTCGAGTTAAAATTTTTAAATGTTGATTTAATCCTTTAAATCAAATCAACTTATCTATTTAAACCATTTAATTCTGAATCCCTTTCAAACTTAACTTCATTTAATTTTAATTTGGTTGTATTTCTATTACCACTTAATTCTCATTATTAAATTTTTCAAATAATATAACAACCAATTACCTTAATATTTATTAGTAAGAAATATTTCTTTATATATATATATATATATATATATATCAAAATATAAGCTTATATAAAATCATTTAAAATCTTTATATAAGAAAATAACAAGTACGCGCTCTATATATATATACACACACACTCAACGCATTCTAGGGTACCGTTGACCCTATCCCTATATGAGTAATCCCAACAGAGCCAAGGTTTTCGCTTAACCTTCGGCTCTGATACCAACTGTAATAGCCTGGAATTTTCAATCCCGAAAATTCTAGATAGTTAGAAAAAAGAAGAAAGAGATAGAAGAATAAGAAGAACAGAAACACCTACATCTAACATTCGCAGTGGATAAAATATAATAACAAATAATAACAGTTATACAAAAGAATTCTGTATCTGTCAAAATACCTTTATAATACATCAGAGTTACACATATATAAAGACACTGGATATACACAATCATCGTGTCTCAGATATACAACAATATAATACATCGAAAACACTCCATATGTTCTTGCCACCCAGCTCGCCTCCTGAGCTCTAGAACGTCCTTACTTGAAAATCTGTAATACTCGGTCTCATCTGAGCATTACATCAAAGTAACACCTGGATCAGGCTGGAAACCAATTTGAGTAAACTCATCTAACATGAAATTCCAATGCAAAGAACTTGTTTAAACCTGGGGTAACTCGTATCAATTTACAAATTCACAATTTGTTATAGACGTCACTTATTTCACACATCAATTTTCTAAGTACCAAAACTTAGATTAAATAGTACAATCCACTTAAATCATTTCATTCCAGCCTATTGATTTCACATATCAATCCATAAAAATTCGAAGTGGTTTCGGGTATTTTTCTAATACCCGAGCCCGGTCTCTTCGAGTCTCATGTTATCCTAACCCAAGTTATCCAAATGAAATACACTTCAAACTTTAAATACAGGACGTCCCTTTCACTACAATTCATTATTGATAGATAACCAAAATATCATGTCCGTCCAAACAGATGATACTGCAAACATTTCATATCAGTGATATCAACTCATTCAAGGCATCCAATACCATTCAATCATCCATAAACAAAGCTTGATCACTTCCAAAATTAATTTAATTAATTCTAATTGAATTACAAACCTCAATAACTTAGATTCCTTCACTTAACATTAATTAATTTCAAATCAATTAATTAATCATCCCTTAATTATCCATCTCAATTAATCACCCTGGATTAATTGTCTTTCAATTACATTCAAGTAATTATCTTTAATTAATTTTACAAGTTAATTATTCTTAACCAAAATCAACAATTAATCTTTAATTACTTCACAAATTAATTAACTATAATTAATTACATTAATCCTCAATTACTTATATTAATTAATTTCTCATAAATCACTTATTATTGATTAATTGATCATAATTAATCAATCTTTAATTACATAATTGATTATATAAATTAATGATTTCTAATTACATTTCAATTTATCCTAATCTAAATTAATTACATTAAGTGATTAATCATTAATTAACTACAAATATTAATCACTCTTGATTAATCTCAACCAGTAATTAACTACCTTTTTATTTACTTCATTAAATAAATTAATTACTCATTTTATAAAAGAAGTTTAAAGGAATGTAAAACCAAATTTATTTTTAAATTAAAATCAATTTAAAAATACACTTTAACATTCAAGTTTTTAAAACAATTTAAATTTTAAAAACTTTATTTGTTTAAAAACTGAGATTTACTAAACTTGAATTCCAGATTTAACTTTGATTTAAAACTTGTTTTAAATCTCTACTTTACAATTTAACTTCAGTTTTTAAATATCACTTTTATTTCTTTCCAATTCATTCTTATTTTTATTCTATAATTATTTCACTTCCAAAATTTACTCTTATATTTTTCCAAAAAAAAATCCAATTCAATGTTCCAATTATCAATATAATTCATCACAGAATATCAAATATTCATAACACAGAGTATTAAACAGTCTAAATAATTTTGAGAAATCCAGTTGGATCCCTCCAACCTGTTTGCCTTCATCCACAGATGTTAGCACAATATCAATTCCACTTCGAGGTGGAATATCGCGGTATATGGAATTTATATAATATCATCCGCTATTATGCGGCGCATAGAGTCTCATCCGCTATATAATGTCAGAAATCAATCACCCAATATATACTACATACTACTATACATAATATAGCACATCAAATCAATTCAATCATTCAACCAATTATTTAAATTTAACCATCTAAATTTAAATAGCAACCAGATGAGTGAGATTAACTCACCTTTGATTTTTGCAATCCACTACAAACCAGCTTTTTTCCATTAGGATTCGGACCTTGTATAAATATTATATAAATTAATTAACACTTGAATTTCAAATCAAACATATTTATTATCATTCACTTATTTAATTCAACTTATAATTTGACTTAAATCCTTAAACTAAAAGTTACCTTAAACCAAATATTTTTAGCCCAAAAATTAAATAAGTTAGTTGAAATAGTTTAAAAACCACATCCATCATTTTTTTCATTTAAATCCTTATATTTTCAAAATCTATAGTAACTTCGGTTACTTAAATATGTATATACATCATATAAATTCATATAAACTCTATAGCATTTAAAATCCTATGTTTTTCTTATTATTTACATCTATATTTCTGTTTAAACCTTATAAAAACAAAACTATTTTGAAATCACAAATTTAAACTCACTGTTTTTAAAATCTACCTTACTGTCAACATTTTTTTCTTCTGTTTTGACTGTATATAAAATATCTCTGTTTTCTGCATGCATATATATATATAACTAAAAACTGTGTATATAATTTTCACTATAAAATATTTCTTTCGGTCTACGTATATGTATAAAAATTTAAAATCTAAGAATAAGTTTACGAATATACCTCACGGTCGATCGAAATTCTAGCCACCATTCTCGATTTCACCATCGCTCTGACACACGACCATGAGCAACTGCCTTGAAACCTACTTCTTCCCAGCTACCCACGCACGCAAACGCCGCAGTCGCCGCTCGCCAAAACCCTAGTTCACAATCCCCTCTGGCGCCGCACTCTACTTCGAACGCGGGGTTCGATTCCCACATCGTTAATCCCCAAGTCGCACAACCCACGACCACGCTCCCCTCTCGAATCGCCTGTCATATTACGACCATCACTTTCATTCGCACGCACACTACCAGAATTTGATGTTGCTCGCGTCACTCTAGGTCGTCGCTACTTCGCTGCCGCGCCTCCTTCATCGTGTCGCTCGCCTTCACCAGCCTCCGATTGCTCCCCCTTTCACGATAATCGCTTACGTCCACATGCTACCAGGTGCTCGCGATTTTTTTCTCTTTGAATCGCGATTCTGGATTGGGACTTAGGGCTCCAGTTTGAGATTAAGAACTAAGGAGTTTTATCTGCCCTTGATTTCGTACTGGAGGAGGCCATGATTTTGTTTCGTGAGTTATGTAAAAAATATTTAGAAAACGATTTTGTTTTTGAGAAGAAAGAAAAGGAGGCTCGGCTGTGGAATAAAGTGAAACGGAAAAAGATGTTTGCGTGTTGGGTAGGGAAATGGGAACATGATATGACGCTGCCCTAAGGAGTTGCAGGCTATAGTGATTCCGAAAAGTTACGATGGGAAAGAATTTCAGTTGGAGTTGATTAAGCAATATATATTTTTATATATTAATTTAAATTTAAATTCAAATTGTCCCAACAAATGCAACTTAAATTTTCGAACTCCTATCGAGGCATGCCGCTAAGCGTTTATAATGTTATACCCCTATTCCAAACGCAATGGAAAAGGTTTCGAGTCCTAATTCAATTGTATGAGGAAGATAGCCTTTTGAATCGAGTTTAAATATTAAATTATCGATTTTAATTTCAACACGTTTCTCACCCGTATGGACAAACGGTAACTCCAAATGCTATAAAAATTGAAATCTGATAATAACTAACTATTACGGATCCAATGGAACTGGTTTCGTCGAATTCCGAGACTGTGCCTCGGAAGGCTATTTTTAAACGTCAATTTAAATGATATATTTTTAAAGCTTAATACAACATTCTCAAATTCAATTTCAACACTTTTACTATCTTCATTTCTATCAATATAAATCCCTCTAGCCTTTAAATTATTTTTAACAAGCTTAAAACTGAAGATTCAATAATTTACCCAAATTCAAATTATTAAATTCAATAAATTCAATCGCCAGATTCAAACTGATATTTGAAGTCCAAGTTAAATTATCTTGCAAATATTTAAAATTAATTAAATATTCCAATTTCAAATGCCTAAAAATTTCGGGCCGTCACAATAGCTACTTGATTAGGATGAATTCCTAATCATATAATTCGGCTGAAAACCTAATTCTATCATTTGATCGGCCTGCTACCCCATAGACCTTACTGCGGACTAGATGCTATATAACTCCCTACACAGCAGCCAATGGTAACTAAGAAAGATACACAAAGCACCCACTGTGGACTAGTCGATACATACTCCCTACACAGAAGACAATGGTGTCTATGAAAGATACACATACTAAGCGCTTGTAACTCATAGCGATTACTAAGCACCGAAATGGAATTCGCATGCATAACTGCCGCCATGCTCATGCTACCTGTTGCTTCATCTATTGGGTCGTATTATTACCTCGACTCAGCATAAGCATGCTCCTTAACTCACTTCAGGATTATGTGAAGCACTGTGTCCATAGAAAATATAGGAGAATGTTGTCGGTACTGGCCCTTCATCCAAACAATATCTAATACCGCCCTTGTCCAAATCCCCCATGATTTGAACATCTCTATGTTGACCAATTACAACCAATACTAGCATAAGCGTGCCACATGTCTCACTTCAGGTTTTTGTGAAACCTATAGAAAATAATAGGGGAATGTTATCTGTTATAGGTCCTACTTTAATTCTTTGCTTATTAACTTAGATAAATTATTTAAGTAAGTCTTTACTCTTCTTAATATCGGTGCTTATTAATTTATCCTAAGTCTTAAAATAAGTCTTATTATGTTCTATTTCTTTTTATAACCTACGTTATAATCATGCTTATTACTTAACCCAAGGTCTAAGTGTGAAAATATTTTTCTTCTTTTATTCTTTTTAGTTATGATTCTAAGTTATAACTAGGACAATCTCTTTAATTCAGTCCAATTAATATCATAATTAGGCATAATTTCAGTCCAATTCCATTCATATTATAGTCTTTATAATTTACATCTTATATTCCATTATTTCAGATTTCTTATAATTTAATCCCATTTCACGTTAATTCTATTCTAATCCATACGCGGAGAAGAAGGAGGAGGAATAAAAGAAAACCGAAAATAGAAGGAAATCCAAGGTGTAAGAAGAAGATGTAAATAATGCATAAGTAATAGTAAATACACTAAAATACTGTAAATAAACTGTAAATAAATGAAAAGGCTAGAAATAAACTAAAATTAACTGAAAATAATTCTATAAACTGTAAATAAATTACTTAAAAGGTTACTCCAGAAATCGTAGTAAAACTACAACTATTGGAAAACCTATTATTTTAAATTACTTAAAGAAATTTAAAATAATTATGATCACTCTCCTCTGGTCCTTAGCTCTTCCCTTTACGCCTTCACGGATCCACTTGGGGTTGTTAAATATTTTTATCTAGAATGATTTCCTCTATGGAAAATTATTCCGCTTAGGATCCTTCCTGAATAGGTGAACCCAATTGGAGAAAATCTAAATGATAAAAGTGTTAGACCTAGGATTCTATTTAAAGGGGTAGAAGTGGATCTAGAACTGTTGGATTTGGGGATTGAATAGGATGCAACCACGTTATAGGCTGAAGAGAGGCCATTAGATGCATGAATGGAAGGACCAGATCAGTTTAAACAATGCAAAATACGAGTAAAGTCAGCTAAATATTCAAACGAACGAACGTTTGTTCGTTCTCCCTAAAAAGGGCAAGTGGGTCGACCAGGGGGTCGACCGCCCCCTTGCCCAAGCCGACCGGCTGGTCGACCTGGCCATAATTTTTTTCTTCTCGTTATCATGTTTAATTCATATCTCGTTCATTTTAGCTCGGATTCTAATGTTTTGTATATGAAAATTGACCAAAAAATTACCACAGACACAATGGTGCAACTACCATGGCTCAATTCTGATAATTTCACAAAACTATTATATTATTTAATTAATTTAATTAATTATTACGGGTTAAGTTTCGGGTTGTTACATTCTCCCTTCCTTAAGGGATTTTGTCCCCGAAATCTCTAAGGATAAAAGAATGCACTAAATTTTTTCATCCAAGTTCTACATCCAACTACTCAATCATCATGCATTACATCCATTGTCCTTAAGTTTTTCTAATGCTATTCATGATACTTATGCAATTAGTGTAGTATCAATGTCCCTAACTAATGCAAAAGATTAGGTGGTCCATTGATTCAATTGACCTCCTTTTATGCAATCATGTCTGTGCCATGTATCCAAATGAATGCAAAAATTTCCCAATGGCAACTGATAATTCAATATGCATGCTACAAACATCAACCAAATGCAACAACCATGTGAAAATCATCCATTTATAGCAATCATGGAAAATAGAATAAAGTGCGCATATATCCATATGCATATGTTCTAGTGTCCTTGTAACATCCCGCCTTTTTGGACGCTTTTTAAGAAGACATACGTGCCAACTCAAGCCATACAAAAGGGCAGATTGTTATTGGAGTAAATAGGAAAAAGAGGAAGAAATAGAACAAAACAAAACAGAATTTCACAGCGGAATGACAAAATATAATAATCAATTAACGGTTCATGAAACTGTTTACAAAACATTTGATTATGCTAATATAATACATAATCAGAGTTACATATATCAGGGATGAATAAATAACAACACAGCGGAACCATGTGATGCAGTGGGATAACTTAGTAAATAGTAATAATAAGATCTTCATCTCCATTCCCCAGAAACAAGTCTTCAAATCCTAAAATGCTCAGGCTGACCCGAGCGAAATGAAAAGACAAAACACTCGAGTCAGAACTAAAAGATCTTATGTAAGTTAAATCAAAGGAAATAAATATGAGTGGAACGGCGTCAGAGATGTTTACGGGATTTGACATCTTCTATCCAATGTCTAACGTGAGTGTAGTAACTTAAGAGATGTTCGGGATTCACATCTCCTAAGGATCCGTTAAACTATCTACTATGTAGTACAATACGTTATTATAATATGTCTACAGTAAAGTAAAGGTATTAAAGTAGCGTTAAGGCTTTATATTTTCCAACTTAACACATTTTATATTCTCATAGTCTATACAGTACCATAATCTCACCCATATTGGATGTCGTCAGATGGCTCTCCACAGGTATGGTACAAAACAAACTCGCAGAAGGTGCGCTTGGGTAGGTGACACGGCACAACTAGGCAATGCCAGGGTAAATATACCAATTACACTTTCGGACTATTGGTAACGCAAAGGCGCAACTACTGCCCAACTCGAAACACACTCCCGAGTAAAAATCGAAGGGTGTCCACCAAAAAATCAAAAGTCGGAATATAGTATCGATGGAGAATGCCCGATCGGAGGAACGACCTCACTTGGCCCGTCGATTGCTCCTGTTTTAGCCACCTTAAGCCAACCCATGGGAGTCGGGTCTACGTATATACCTCATATAGGATCATCGCCACCATCCTACTTCATTCTGGAATCTCCACCGCGTACACAGTTGTCAAAGTGGTTTTCGGTATTGGTATAGAGTATGACAATATCTGATCCCGGTCTCTTTAACAACCAATCGCTTATTACACACCGGATGGTTGTTTTATATTTCAAAAGCCAATTTGCAATTTGTATCACCGTCACTTTTGAAACTATATTCACCTCAAATCATATTCGCTTTCAAAATCATATCGTTTCCAAAAATCATAATTTCTTCCAAAATCATAATTTCTTCCAAAATCATATTTCCAAAATAGGTTCAATCCTTACTTCAAAATCATCATATCCCATTAGTTAATACTTAAATTCCAACTTAGGTTATCACATCATTAACCATATTCACTTTAAAATCGAGAATTTGGATATAACCCGTCCATTTTACTTAGTTTGGAATTTAGAAGAAAATAGTCTTAAATAGTTATAAATAGTTAATATAGATCTGAAATAGATTAAATAGCTTTAAAATAGATTGATTAGGTTTAAAATAAATTAAAATAGTTTAATTAGTTTAAAATAAATTAAATTGGTTTAAAATTGATTAAAATAATTCATATAGTTAATATTAGTTTAATAGTTTAATAGATTTGAAATTCCTAATAACTAGAAATTTCAAAATAATATATTTTTAAAACAATTTATATTAAAATACGAGTTTGAAATTAATATCAAATTAAACTATTCATTTCATTTCAACATATTCGGACCAGTTCACATTTCCAAATCGACAAACCAAATTTCAATACTATCGAATTTCATGTCGTTATATCCATGTTTAAAATATCAATACGGATTACTCCAATCTCAAAATATTTCAAAGTTATTTTCAAACAAATTTAATAACTCAATTTCGATAGAATTCCATTTACGAAAAAGTTTAAATTTTATACTTTCCATTTAATTCTTAAAGAAATTCATTTTTAAACCAATTCACAATTCAACGCCAAACTTGATCTTCCAACAATTCTTAAATTTGCATAGATCAAATTTTTCATTTCAAAATAACATTTTATTAAATTCAAAAAATCGAGAATTTTAAAATCATTTAATTTAACCAAGCCGGTGTCCGTATATAATTTTATACCTTAGGGTCAAGTGATATAGATATTTATCATTTCAATCCGCAATTTAAAATTTTATGGTTATATATCATTTCAAACCGCAATCCCGAATCAAATAAAACTACATAACTAACTTGCAGTTTATAACGATATAAAATACAACGTCCATTCAACCAACATCAACAATCAACATCCATCACAATCATCATCCAAAACCATCAATAAATATCAATATAGAACTGATAATCGATAACAGGTATTTACTGGCAGTTTATATTCAATAATGAATTAAATAACAGTTTAATTTAAATAAATTCAAAATAACTGAAATAATGATTAAAAATATGCCAAATAGTCATAAATAAATTTCCAATCACATCATAAATTTTAATTTAACAACATAAGAAATTTTAGAAGTTGTGAGGGGGTTAAAACACTCACCTTTGAATTTAAATTGAATTTAGATCCAATCTAAGCCCAAAATTCTAACGATATCAGAATCTGTCCAAATCAGCGTCAATGTCTAGAATTTTGATACGATCCCAGTGGAGAAAACGGGACGTGAATCGGACCTCGTATGCAAAAGTTACGCGTGTTAATAGATTTGAAAACGAAATTTAAATAAATGGAAAATAATATAAAACTGCCCAATAGAAATGGGCCATGTCACACTTCACTACCCTGGAACCCTAGCTTGCCTCACGCCTTCGACTACCCAAGATCGAACTGAAGTCGTCGCCGCTTCTGTTAATCGCGCCACCAGCCAAGGCCGACCATGATTCCTCCCTGACGTCGCGACCACAACGCTCTTTCCCCACGGCCTTCGAGACGACCAAGGCCATGTGTCTTCCACGCGATAACCACCAAAAACCGCCATAAGCATAAACCGTAACGCAATTAAGCAAGGCGATCAAGCCGTTAACTCATCATGAAACCCATATGGATGCGATACCCTCGGCTCTCTCCATAAGACTGTGCCTTCGATTTGTCGATCAAACGAAGTTGATCGACGATCAACGGACGACCAAGAATAGTTCATCAATTTCTAGATAGATAGAGGTTCAACTTGAAAAATATATTAAAGATCTGAGATGCGCTCATCGAGAGCTTCAAATCGATATATAATCTGATAGAGTTTGGAGGAGTCTGAAATTTTTTGATTTGATTTGGATTTGCAATTGAGTTTGGAATTAGAAATTAGGGTTTGTCTGCAATTGAAAAGAGGACATGAGAAAAGATGTACGTACAAACAATTGAATATGAGGAGTGGTTAGGGTTTATAATGAGATATATATAGGTAGGTTAGAAAATAGAAACAACGGATCGGATTTGACTTAGGTTGGAACGATAAACGACCCAAAAAGCCCGTTTCGACTTCGGAACGAAAATGGGTCAACCCATATATCAAAATAGATGTTTTTGATAATTTTAAAATCAATGGAACATGTTTCAAGTCCTAATTCCATCGTATGAAGAAGTTACGTTAAAATCAGTATATTTCAAATTGATTTCCATTGATTTCAATTAAATTGATTTTTAGGCGTTTCGAGCCCTTACGATCAAACGGAAAGTCTGATCGTTGCAAAACTTGAAACTCTACAAAAATTTACTGTTACGGATCTGATGAAACTGGTTTTGTCGAAATCCGAGTCAGTGGCCAAAATAGCTATTTTTCAGTTAATTAAATAAATTAATATTAAATTAATTAATCACATTTATTTCAATATTTAATAATCTACGATTTCCATCACTTAGAATTACTTAGTGATTTATAGTCCTTAAAAAAATTCCAATATTAATTTACTGTGGAATATTTCACAATTACAAGGTTTTAATTTCAATTTCAATATATTCAGAGATTATAATTTACATTTCCAATAATTCAATATAATTGAACTTTCATCCAAATATTCAACCCATTATTATCCAATGGATGAGATTAACATTCGTTCATATCTTAGCATGTTAATTTTATCCAATGTTATCTAAATTTCAAATAATGTAATATTTATTTTCATTTAATTTCAATTGATTTCCAATTTCAATTCAACTTACTAAATAAACGGGTAACTTATAACAATCGTTACCATAACTTTTAATTACACTTATGAATTCATTATTCACAACCAAATGTTACAATTCTAATATAATAATGATTTTATTTAATTACCATTAACTCTCTATTTCATACAACAATTAAATATTTGCATTTGTTTCTTATATTCAATCTTATAACCAAGTATAATACTTACATTATTTCCAATTTGTTGTAATTCCATTCAATTTGTTAATTACTAACTTTAATTACCATTATTACATTTCATTTTAGCATTCATTTCATTATTAAATTACAAAGTTTTTATTTCTTTCAATATTAAATTACAAAATCTTATTAAATTAACAAATTTAATTATCGAAAATTACGGGTCGTTACACTCTCCCTTACTCAAAACTTTTCGTGCCCGAAAAGGAAAAAGACGAGATAAGAAAACCAAATAGTTAATATATCTTATTCAAAATATTAAATTTATAAACAATAACTTTACAAAATTAAATGATTTAATAAAATATACCAATTTATAACTATTAAATCCTTTTATACTCAAACAAGTAAAATTTGGAAAACATTTTTCAAAAATTTTCTAAGTCCAAAATTTACGAAAAATTTCGGCGGAGTCTCCTTTGTACGGAGAGGCTCGGGAGAAATTATAATATCAATAAAACAATATATAACATATATTTTCCAAAATAATATGTCCCAACACGGGAAAAATAATACAATATCGCTAGAAAACCGTAATCCGAGAACGTACCTATTTGTAGGGAAAACAAACGCTTAATTATGAAACCAAAAGTAGTAGCAATTGCTTCCATAACCTGTATTTCACTTGTATAATCCAAAATGAGTTAATAATTATATAAATGGAATATTTAAAGTTGTTTCAACCATTGACAAACAAATCAATATAAAACAACCATCACTTGCACCCATAGCATACAATCACCATATGAAATCAATACAAATCAATTATCTATCCTTATCAACCAAAGCGAGTAGTTTGTTCGGGTTAAGACACTTTAAATCGAATAGAATGACAAGTAAACTACCAAGTATACCATCTACTCAACAGTCTTAGATAAACTCAATAAATTATTCGTGCACCCAAACAATTTAAAGTATCTTTCCTTAAATAATCCATAAACCAACACAATCAACACTTTCAAACAATAAATCAAGTTCATTCTTTTTAATTCCATTTCTCAATGATCATTTCTTTAGTTTGCATTTATTCTTTACAACATTCAATTTCCATTCATTCATTCAGTATTTATTTCATTTATTACTTACAAAAATCCATTTTCATTTATTCACATCATATCAAAAAAAAAATTATTGCATTACATTTATTCATTCATTACTTAATTTTCATTTATTTATTCATTTATCTATAATACTCATGATCAATTCAATTACTCAGCATGTCAATTCATTAACTTAAGTTTAAAATCTTCTACTTACAATACTTAATATTTATCACATTTTATATAATAACATTTCAATTATAACTTGAGTTTTTAACAATTATAATATCAAAGTTCTTATTTATAAAAGTAAATTTCATTGAACACTTTCATTACTTTAAGTATTTCTTGTATAATATTCCATTACATTTTCTTTTAACATTTCAACCCTTAATTGGTAAGTTATATTTATGTCTTTAAGAATGTAATTGAAAGTTACACAAGTTTAACTTACTTCATTTTAATTAACTTAATGTTCAATAGTCATATCCTTTTTATTTACAGGTTACAAGCTTCAAATTTCTTGTATATCTCATTTATAATTTAACATTTAATTCCTTATTTTCGTTTAGAAGTTTCAATTATTAAATAGTTATTCCATTACAATAATTGAAATCTCTAATTTATAGAAATTTAAGAACTAAATGTCGGGTTCCATTTCAAATCATTTAAAGTAACATATATATCATATCTTTTATATGTATCAAATCATATTTGGAAATAAAATTTATATTTATTTATCAAAAAAATGTGTGGTAAACAACTACAAAGATCTTCCCACTTCGAAACTCGAAAATGAATATCGATGATGCATGCACTCATCACCGAAATTATTTCCCAGCACCAGAGAGGGGAGTAATGAATTTGTTTCTTTCGAAAGTTTCTTTAAAACAATTCTTTCAAATCATATTGAAATATTTGTATCAGAAAATACTTCTAAATAATATTATTATTACATTCCATAATCATTCAAAGAAATTTTCAAAAACCCGAAACTTTAAGTTCTAAATTTTCTATTTTCATTAAATTTATTTACACATCTTTATTTCAACCAATAGTTATAAATTTCACTACCTAACAAACAAATATATTACAGCCAATATATATCATTTATAAATCATTATTTATATATATAAAATATACAATAGGCAAAATTATTTCAGTTACCTATATTTTAACACAAATATTATGTCGGTCTGTCCTATTAAGTGTTTAGAAATCCCTATTGATGTCATAGCGTCTTATGCACCAACCAGAATTTATAAATACAAAACGAAACAAATTAACACAATATAAAAATATTTTTATAACACTAACAAATATGCTCTTTCATATAAATACACTCACCGACTCATCATAGGGTATTACTACCCTATCAATAAAGAGTCAGACCCCACAAAGCTAAGGTTTTCGCTAAACCAAAGCTCTTATACCAACTGTAACACCCCGCCTTTTTGGACGCTTTAAGAAGACACACGTGCCAACTCAAACCATAGAAAAGGGCAGATTTTTATTGGAGTAAATAGGAAAAGGGAAAGAAATAAAACAAAACAAAACAGAATCTCGCAGCGGGATGACAAAATATAATAATCAAATAACAGTTTATGAAGCTGTTTACAAAACATTTTATTATACTAATACAATACATAATCAGAGTTACATATATTAGGGATGAATAAATAATAATGCAGCGGAGCAGTGTGATGCAGTGGAATAACATAGTAAATAGTAATAATACGATCTTCATCTTCGTTCTCCAGAAACAAGTCTTCAAATCCTGAAATGCTCAGGCCGACCCGAGCGAATTGAAAAGACAAAATACTCCAGTCAGAACTAAAAGATCTTATGTAAGTTAAGTCGACGGAAATAAATATGAGTGGAATGGCGTCAGAGATGTTTACGGAATTTGACATCTTCTATCCAGTGTCTAACGTGAGTGCAGTAACTTAAGAGATATTTGGGATTCACATCTCCTAAGGATCCATTAAACTATCTATTATGTAGTACAGCATGCTATTATAATATATCTACAGTAAAGTAAAGGTATTAAAGTAGCGTTAAGGCTTTACATTTTCCACCTTAACACATTTTATATGTTCCCATAGTCAATACATTACCGTAATCCCACCCGTACTGGATGTCTTCAGAGGGCACTCCATAAGTATGGTACAAAACAAACCCGTAGAAGGCGCGCTAGGGTAGGTGACACGACACAACTAGGCAATGCTAGGGTAGATATACCAATTAAACTTTCGGACTATTGGTAACGCATAGCCGCAACTACCGCCCAACTCGAAACACACTCCCGGGTAAAAATCGAAAGGTGGCCACCAATAAATCAAAAGTCAGAATATAGTATCGATGGAGTGTGCCCGGTCGGAGGAATGACCTCACATGGCCTGTCGATTGCTCCTATTTTAGCCACCTTAAGCCAACTCATGGGAGTCGGGTCCACGTATATACCTCATATAGGATCGTCGTCACCATCTACTTCATTCTGGAATCTCCACCGCGTACACAGTTTTCAAAGTGGTTTTCGATATTGGCAGAGAGTATGACAATATCCGATCTCGGTCTCTTCAACAACCAATCGCCTATTACACACTGGATGATTCTTTTATATTTCAAAAGCCAATTCGCAATTTGTATCAAAATATCATATTCTATAAACCATCACTTTCGAAATTGTATTCACCTTCAAATAATATTCACTTTCAAAATCATATCGTTTCCAAAAATCGTAATTTCTTCCAAAATCATATTTCCAAAATAGGTTCAATCCTTACTTCAAAATCATCATATCCCATTAGTTAATATTTGAATCCCAACTTAGGTTATCACATCATTAACCATATTCACTTTAAAATCGAGAATTTGAATATAACCCATCCATTTTACTTAGTTTGGAATTTAGAAGAAAATAGTCTTAAATAATTATAAATAGTTAATATAGATTTAAAATATATTAAATATAATCAAAATAGATTAAATAACTTTAAAATAGATTAATTAGATTTAAAATAAATTAAAATAGTTTAACTAGTTTAAAATAAACTAAAGTGGTTTAAAGATTAAAATAATTCAAATAGTTAATATTAGTTAAATAGTTTAATAAATTTGAAATTCTTAATAATTAGAAATTTTAAAATAATATATTTTAAAACAGTTTATATTAAAATATGAGTTTGAAACTAATATCAAATTAAACTATTCATTTCATTTCAACATATTTAGACCATTCCAAATTTTCAAACCGACAAACCAAATTTCAATACTATCGAATTTCATGTCGTTATATCCATGTTTAAAATATCAATACGGATTGCTCCAATCTCAAAATATTTCAAAGTTATTTTCAAACAAATTAATAACTCAATTTCAATAGAATTCCATCTACGAAAAAGTTTAAATTTTAAACTTCCCATTTAATTCTTAAAGAAATTCCTTTTTAAACCAATTCACAATTCAACGCAAAACTTGATCTTCCAATAATACTTAAATTTGTATAAATCAAAATTTTCATTTCAAAATATCATTATATTAAATTCCAAAATTTGAGGATTTTAAAATCATTCAATTTAACCAAGCTGGTTTCCGTACATAATTTTCTACCCTAGGGTCAAGTGATACGGATATTTATATTTCAATCCACAATTTTAAAATTTTACGGTTATATATCATTTCAAACCGCAATCCCGAATCAAATAAAAATTCATAACGAACTTGCAGTTTATAACGTTATAAAATACAACATCCATTTAACCAACATAAACAATCAACATCCATCATAATCATCATCCAAAACCATCAAAAAATATCAATATAGAACTGATAATCGATAACAGATTTTTGCTGGTGGTTTATATTCAATAATAAATTGAATAATGATTTAATTCAAATAAATTCAAATTAGCTGAGATGATGATTAAAATATACTAAACAGTCATAAATAAATTTCCAATCACATCATAAATTTTAATTTGACAAACATAAGAAATTTTAGAAGTTGTGAGTGGGTTAAAACACTCACCTTTGAATTTAGATTGAATTTAAATCTAATCTAAGCCTAAAATTCAAATGATCTCAAAATCCGTCCAAACTTGCATCAAAATGTCCGGAATTTTAATACGATTCCGCAAGAAAACCACGTGTGAATCGGACCTCTTATGCAAAAGTTACGCATGTTAGGATATGAAAACGAAATTTAAATAAATGGAAAATAATATAGAACTGACCAATAGAAATGGGCCACAACACGCTTCACTACCCTGGAACCCTAGCTTGCCTCATGCGTTCGACTACCCAAGATCGAACCGAAGTCGCCGCCGCTTCTGTTCATCGCGCCACCAGCCAGGGCCGACCGCGATGCCTCCCTGACGCCGCGACCATCGCGCTCTTCCCCTCAGCCTTCGAGACGACCAAGGCCGTGCGTCTTCCACGCAATAACCACCAGCAGCCGCCATATGCGTAAACCGTAATGCAATTAATTGAGGCGATCAAGTCGTTAACTCATCATGAAACCCACATGGATGCGATCCCCTCGGCTCTCTCCACAAGACTGTGCCTTCGATTTGTCGATCAAACAAAGTTGATCGACGATCAACGGACGGCCGAGAATAGTTCATCAATTTCTGGATAGACAGAGGTTCAATTTGAAAAACGAATTAATGATCTGAGATGCGCTCATCGAGAACTTCAAATCGATATATAATTCGTTATAGTTTGGAGGAGTTTGAATTTTAAAATCGAAGGAACGGGTTTCAAGTCCTAATTCCATCGTATGAAGAAGTTACATTAAAGTCAATTTGTTTCAAATTGATTTCCATTGATTTTGATTAAATTTATTTCGAAGCGTTTCGAGCCCGTACGATCAAATGACAAGTCAATCTTTGCAAAACTTGAAACCCTATAAAAATTCACTATTACGGATCCGATGAAACTGGCTTCATCGAAATTTGAGTCGGTGGCCAAAATGGCTATTTTTCAGGTAATTAAATTAATTAATCGCTTTTCGATTCAATATTTAATAATTTACAATTTCCATTACTCAGAATTACTTAGTGGTTTATAGTCCTTTGAAACAAGTTCCTATATCAATTTACTGTGGAATATTTCACAATTACAAGGTTTTAATTTCAATTTCAATATATTCAGAGAATATAATTTACATTTCCAATAATTCAATTTAATTGAACCTTCATCCAATTATTCAACCCATTATTATCCAATGGATGAAATTAACATTGGTTCATATCTTAGCATGTTAATATTCTCCAATTTTATCTAAATTTCAAATAACGTAATATTTAATTTCACTCAATTTCAATTGATTTCCAATTTCAATTTGTTAACTCCGTTTAGGCAACGAGTTAAGGTCTGGGCCGATTCACGACTTAAGGTTCTTAACGGTTCAGGAGGGACCCACTACTCAAGAAGCCTCACGACTTAAAGGGTGAACCGACTCAACAAGCAACCGACTCAACAAGCAACCGACTCAACAAGCTACCGACTCAACAAGTTAACGAGTTAAAGCTTAAGGTGACTTAGAGGAGTGGAGCGACTCAAGGGATTAACGGTGTGTGGGATAGATCGACTCAAGTTCTCTAACGACTCAACGACCTAAGGTGTCAAGTGACCTAACTAACTAAAATCCCAAAACAACAAAGGACCGACCTACGACCTATGGTAGGTCGTTCACGACCTAAGCAAAAGAATTCGATACCACTTCATTTTACATCGTGGCCCATTGACTCGTACACGACTCGGTAAGCAAGCTAACCGGTTAGGCCACGACTCACGACCTAGCTTGAGTCGTCCACGACTTAAAGCTACTAAGTAGAAATCCAATGCCGCCTCATTTTAGACCATGACCTTTTAACTCGCAGACGAGTTAGGACTTGTGCTATATACAGAGGACCGAAGACGCTCTGATACGAAGCCTGGGCTCAACCAGTTGAGTCACCCACGACTCATGACTTAACAATTCCAGCCCAGAAATTTGCCTATAAATACATGGCCACATCCAACATTTAAGGGACTTTTCGGCTCATTCATTTCAAGCGCCGTTACTCTGCCGCATTCTGAACTACTTCAACACCTTCAAGGAACTTCACGAAGAAATCAAACATGTCTAACCTGTGTTCAAAGATTCGGATCAACATTGAAGTTTAGACTACTTGTTCTAAGTCACTTGAAATTCAAAGTGTGTTGTAACCAAAGTGTAACTGTATTGATTTGTAATCGAATCGTCAATAAAGATATTCAAAGTGGACGTAGGCTCTCTCTTAAGCCGAACCACTATAAAATTGCTGTTGTTTACTACTTTGTCACTGTTATCTGCTTATAATCTGTTCCCGAGCTATCGGGTGGTGCTTTCACAATCTCACTTCATACACCGGGGTGTTAGCGTTCAAGTTTTAGCGTTAACATTTTTGGTGCTTTCACTGAGAACTGAACTCAAGCGAGTTATTATCATCGCTTCACAGAGGTTTGTAGAGAGAATTTCCTTGAGAACCAGAAGTCTATCCGAAATTATGGCTCCTGGAAGGAAGAGTAGATCTGTCAGATCTGGGAATATTCAAGAGGGAACCTCCGCTTCCCCTATATCGAATCAAGCCACTCCAGCTGTCGGAGTTACAAAGGCAGAGCTGGATGCTGCAATCTTAGGGCTGAACCAACAGATCAATGCCCAAAATGCACAATTCGAGGCTCAGAATGCCCAGAATGCCCTAATTCTGAATAGGTTGAACGATTTGCTTGGGGCAAACCGTCAACCGGCAGGTAATGAAAGGAATTTTGCTTGCAACATTCATGAGGCTGAAGATAGGAATGCTCCTGAAAGGGCTGCTAGCCCCTTTGAACAAACACTTCCTGAGATTGGTGGATCTAGAACTCGACATGATGAGGAGTATCTTTCTGGAATGGTCCGACAAATCATGAAAGAGAGTATGCAGAGGGTTGAAGACGAGAAAGAATGGGGTTTCGCCCCGAGTAAAACTCCATTTACTGAGAAAATCTTAAAGGCTGAATTCCCAAGGAAGTTTGTCCCTCCAACCATTCCAGCCTACAAGGGGACAAGTGATCCGAACGAATTCCTATACAAGTATGATTGGCACATGACAGGTGCCAGAGCCTCTGATGAAATAAAGTGCCGATATTTCCCTGTGTATCTCGAAGTTGTAGCTCTGCTTTGGTTCACCAAACTTCCAGTCCGATCTATAGATCAGTTTTCTGACTTAACCCGGAAATTCAAGGAGCAGTTCAGACTATATGCCTCAAAAGCAAAGGATATCATGTCACTGTCAAGTTTGGAGCAGAATCCAGGAGAGACTATCAGATCTTTCTTAAACCGCTTTAATATAGCGCTAGCTGAGGTGGACAATGCAGAACCGCGAATGATATTGACTTATCTGATGAAGGGAATTGACAAGTCGAGCGAGTTTGGGAAATGGCTAAACATGAAGGAACCAAATTCCCTTGAAAAGTTCTATAAAAAAGCAGATGAATTCATACGCTTAGAAAGCCGTCCCGTACCGGTAAAGGCAGTGTTGGAAAAAGCCGAAGATAACACTGTTGTTCCACGCAAGAATGAATCTGTAGGGCAAAAAAGGGAAAATAATAATGGGAAGAAGCAGAGTAATCTGAAGAAGCCCCGATCCTTCAAGCCATCAGAATATACTCCTTTATCAGATACGCCGGAGCGTATCTACCTTGCCACTAAAGATTCTATTGACTTTCCTAAACCTCCTCCTCTAAGGACCGGGAAAAAGGTACAGAGTGGGAAGTTCTGCCGCTTCCATAATCAACCCGGTCACGAGACCGACGAATGCCGTCAGTTGAAAAATCTAATTGAAGAGTTGCTAAGGGAAAACAAACTGCAGCAATTTGTGAAAAAGAATAGCAACAATCCTGCTTCATCTAGTCAGGGGCAACAGACTCCTACTCATCAGCCTAGGACGATTGAGAAGGCTACAGGGCATGAATCTGGAAGGCCCATTATCAATGTCATTACAGGAGGACCTCACCCAGCAGGCAGAAGCTGGGGTGAAATGGAAAGATATACCCGAGCTTTAAAGTACGTACCGGCCGAGGAAGATGTATTTGTTCTGGAAGGTGCTACGCCCTTGAAGCAACAAAGAACTTTCGATGATGATATCGTGTTCAAAGCTAGGGATTCCGCAGGTATTGAAGCTCCTACCTTGGATCCCTTAGTCATCTCGGGTGGTATCGGGCCAGCTATCGTCAGAAGAGTCCTCATTGATTGTGGCGCATCCTGCAATATCCTCTTCAAGAAAACATTCGACCAAATGAAGATCCCTATGACTGATGTGCAAGCCTCATCGCAGAAAATTGCTGGCTTCACTGGGGAGCCAAAGCAGCCAGTAGGAACCATTGATTTGTTTGTGGAACTTGGAGAAGGAGAGAGAAAAGTGGTCCGCAAGCAAACTTTTGTGATTGTCGACGAATTTTCTGCTTACAATGCTTTCCTTGGTCGTCCAACTCTGGCAGCGTTTAAAGCTGTTCTTGCCCCGTGGTGCCTCACTATTGAATTCCCTACAGACAATGGAGTAGGAGTTATAAAAGGGGATCAAAATGCTGGGCGAGAGTGCTATCTGACAGAGCTACGAGAAACCAGAAAAAGAGAAATGGGAAAGAACGCGGCAGCCCCAATCCGCATCAAAGAACTAGCCTTGTAGCAATTACAGGGCGGACCCTGCACGGGCGAGCACAGCGGAGCAAGGAAAGAGATGGACCCTAGAAAAGTCAGTGCAGGAGAAAATAGAGTGGTACCAGTGGAAACGACAATACCAATACCTGTTGACCCAAAGGACCCAAACAAGGTGTTGAATGTGGGTTCACAACTTAATGTGTCAATTCAGAGTATCTTAATATCTTTTTTAAAGGCAAATCTGGATGTTTTTGCTTGGACTCATGCCGACATGTGCGGAATATCCTCAGAAGTTGCAGTGCATGCTCTAAATATTGATCCAAAATTCACACCTGCGAAACAAAAGAGGAGAACTCAAGGTCCAGAAAGGTCGGCAGCATTAAAAGAAGAAGTTAATCGACTAATGGAGAATAATTTTATCAAGGAATCTACCTATCCGAATTGGGTTTCAAATCCAGTGCTAGTTAAGAAAGCCAACGGAAAATGGAGAGTATGCATCGATTTTTCAGATCTAAACAAGGCCTGCCCCAAAGACTGCTTCCCATTACCCAGAATCGACCAATTAGTAGACGGAACAGCGGGACACGAATTGTTATCTTTTATGGATGCTTACTCCAGAGATAACCAGATCATGATGCATGAGCCGGATCAGGAGGATACGAGCTTTATCACCGACACTGGTCTTTACTGCTACAGAGTTATGCCCTTCGGGTTGAAGAATGCAGGGGCAACATACCAAAGACTCGTTAATGCTATGTTCAAACCGCAACTGGGCAAGACTATGGAAGTCTACGTCGATGACATGTTAGTAAAGTCTAAGAAAGCAGTGGATCACATAGAACACTTAGCAGACATGTTCGCAGTCCTTCGGAAATACAGAATGAAGCTCAATCCTTTAAAATGTTCATTTGGAGTGGAATCCGGCAAGTTTTTAGGCTTCATCGTGAGCGCTAGGGGCATTGAGGCCAGTCCAGCTCAAATTACTGCATTAAAAGAAGTCAAAGCTCCTAGAACAAAGAAGGAATTGCAAAGTCTCAATGGAAAAGTTGCCGCCTTGAGTCGGTTCATTTCCAAAGCCACAGATAAATGCATCCCATTCTTTGACGCCCTAAAGAAAGGAAAGAAAAACTTCGATTGGACTCCTGAATGCCAAAAAGCCTTTGATGAATTGATTCACCATATGGAAACGCCTCCAATACTTTCTAGGCCCGGCGATGGCGAGGATCTTCTTATATACTTGGCAGTATCATCTCATGCTTTAAGTGCAGCGCTGATACGGGAAGACAAAAGGATTCAACATCCCGTTTACTATATCAGCAAAAGACTCACTGGGGCAGAGATGAATTACTCTAAGTTGGAAAAACTCTCCTATTGCCTACTAATTGCATCTAGGAAGTTGAGGCAATATTTTCAAGCTCATTCTATCAGAGTCCTCACTGATCAACCTTTGAAGCAAGTCCTGTTTCGCCCTGAGACTTCGGGTCATCTTCTAAAGTGGAATATTGAACTCAGTCAGTATGACATCACTTATCATCCCCGAAAAGCAATCAATGGACAAGCTTTAGCAGATTTCATTGCAGAATTCACAGATAAGGGTAACAGTGAGGAGGACACAGTCGACGATTCCCCAATCCAATGGAAGTTATATGTCGATGGTGCAAGAAACGACTACTGTTCTGGAGCCGGAGTTGTACTTGAGACCCCTGAAGGCCGATCATTATGCTATGCACTAAGATTGGAATTTCCTTCAACAAACAATGAAGCAGAATACGAAGCCCTTATCGCTGGCTTAAGGATTGCTAAAGAATTAAACATCCGAGTGTTACAGATATTCAGCGATTCTCAGCTTATCGTATGCCAAGTCAAAAAGGAATTCCAAGCAAAAGGGGGGAATCTGCCCACCTACTTGTCAAAGGCTTGGGAGCTCCTGGGTGATTTCGATCATTACATGATAAGTCACATTCCTCGAGAAGAAAACATGAAAGCAGATTCTCTCGCAAAGTATTCTAGCACAGGCGAAGCCCAATTTCTGGGATTAACTCCAGTGGAGGTCCTGTCGACTCCTAGCATTGATAAGATGGATATTGATTGGATCATGAGCGTGTCTCAAGAGCAAGAATCATGGATGACTCCGATAACAGAATATTTTCTCAATGGATCTTTACCAGGAAACTCAAAAGAACGACAAAAGCTACTGAGAAAAGCCTCTCGATATGTAATCCAGGATGGCCGATTGTACAGACGGGGATTCTCAATGCCATTACTTCGATGTGTATCCAGGGAAGAGTCCAAAGCAATCCTAGCGGAGGTACACGGAGGAGAATGTGGTGATCATTCAGGCGGCCAAACATTAGCAAAGAAAATTCTCCGATACGGATATTTTTGGCCGGAAATTAATCGAGATGCAGCAGAGTATTCCCGAAAATGTGACAGATGTCAAAGATTCGCCAAAATTCCTAGAGCTCCTTCCACTGAACTCACACAGATGGTCAGTCCATGGCCATTTGCAATATGGGGAATAGACCTTGTAGGACCGTTACCAACCGCCAAATCTGGAATTAAATATGTCATTGTTGCTGTAGATTATTTTACTAAGTGGGCAGAAGCTGAACCACTGGCTACGATCACCTCAAAGAAGATGATAAGTTTTATGACTAAAAACATCATTTGCAGATACGGTGTGCCTCAAAAAATAATTACAGACAACGGTACTCAGTTTGAAAGTGAAGAATTCCAAGACTTTTGCAAGCAATTCAAAATCCGGAAAAGCTTTTCAGCAGTGGCTCATCCGTAGGCAAACGGGCAAGTGGAAGCCGTGAACAAAATTATTAAGTCAACCATCAAGAAGCAACTGGAAAGAGCAAAAGGTGGTTGGGTTGATAAGCTACCACTGGCACTATGGGCATACAGAACCACTCACAAAACTGCGACTGGGCACACCCCGTTTTCATTGGCATACGGGTCAGAGGCAATGATTCCGGTAGAAATAGAGGTTCCTTCACACAGAAGAATCCATTTCAATCAAGCAGAAAACGAAAAGCTACAGCTTGAAGCGCTAGATCTCCTTGATGAAAAAAGAGATGAGGCTAATCTCAGAATTGCAGCTCATCAGCAAAAGATAGCCAGACATTTCAATTCCAAAGTTCGCCAACGCAGCTTTGAGATTGGAGACCTAGTCCTGAAGAGAATTATGACAGCGACAGGTGTGTTTGGGCCAAATTGGGAAGGACCATATGTCATAGGTCAGAAGCTTCTTGACGGCACATTCAAACTCACTACTGTTGAAGGAGATCAAATTCCAAGGGCATGGAACAGCAATCATTTGCGTCCATACTTTACTTGAAAATTTTGTCGAAATATTGTAAAAAGAATTGTGAATGTATGATTCTTGTAATTGAAGGCAATTGTAAAAATGATGCAAGTAAATAATGAAAAAATATAAAGTGGATGTAGGCCCAGTTTCCTGGCCGAACCACTATAAATCTTGTGTTCCTTATTATTATTACATGTTTGCTTTATTTTCGATATAAAAAGTACATAGAATGTATTGCTGAAATGTCGATTCAAATTTTTGCAGACAATGGAAGTGAAACTTGCACATAATAAGACCTAGTGATTCTCGCCAAATTTCAAGTCGCAAAAGCTCCAAATTCAAATCCTAGATAGGAAGTACTTCAATTGAACGGCCTGTGATTTCGACAGGAACGAGCCTTTGCTAATAAATTGAGATCGTTTGAACAAACAAACATCCAATTAAGAAGCTGATGCTCGTTCTCACGAACTTGCCTGACAACGAAGTGCATTTCCTTGGATTAAACAAGTCACTTGTAAAAAAAAAAAAAAGGGATCACTGAAAAGGCATAAGCAAGTGGACAAGGGAACAACCAAAGCCATCATCGGCAGCACAAATCCTCTTCGAAGGCACAACTATTCGGAGAATAAAGACCTCTAATGGGTCATACGCCACAAAAAAGAAAGTTCTCTACTCAACAAAAAAGATTGGAGGAGTCATGACCCTCCAACCATGAGAGAGTAACTTCCAGGCGATGAAAACCCTCTCTGAGGCACATTTCACCAGGAGTTGAAGTGTAACAACCGCTCTTCGGAATTTCACTTCACCAGAGTTGAAATGTAAACAAAATAAAAGCCCTCTTCGGAGGCCCATTTCACCAGCAGTTGAAGTGTAACAACCGCACTTCGGAATTTCACTTCACCAGAGTTGAAATGTAAACAAAATAAAAGCCCTCTTCGGAGGCCCATTTCACCAGGAGTTGAAGTGTTACGACCGCTCTTCGGAATTTCACTTCACCAAAGTTGAAATGCAAAACAAAATAAAGACCTTTCTGGAAGCCCACGTTTCGCCGAGATTGAAATAAAACTTCCAAGTGTTGAAACGTGAAAAGGCTTTTTTCAAAGGCACAACTCTTTGGAGGTACACGTTTCGCCAAGATTGAAATAAAACTTCCAAGTGTTGAAACGTGGAAAATCCCTCCTCAGAGGTACAACCCCCTCCCGGGGACACAATAAAAAAGAAAGACTTCTTCAGAAGCCCACGTTTCACCGAGATTGAAATAAAACTTCCAAGTGTTGAAACGTGGAAAGGCTTTTTTTCAAAGGCACAACTCTTTGGAGGTACACGTTTCGCCAAGATTGAAATAAAACTTCCAAGTGTTGAAACGTGGAAAATCCCTCCTCAGAGGTACAACCCCCTCCCGGGGACACAATCAAAAAGAAAGACTTCTTCAGAAGCCCACGTTTCACCGAGATTGAAATAAAACTTCCAAGTGTTGAAACGTGGAAAGGCTTTCTTCGAAGGCACAATTCTTTGGAGGTACACGTTTCACCAAGATTGAAATAAAACTTCCAAGTGTTGAAACGTGAAAAATCCCTCCTCAGAAGTACAAATTTCTATTTCAAAAAAAAAAAAAAAAGAGTATGTATCCTCATCAAGGGTATACTTTAACTTTCAAAGGAAGAGTGATTTACCTATCCTAGAAAATAACCTTCCTCAAAAAAAAAGAAGAGGAATAAAGTTAAAGTACTCTTCAGAGGCCTGCTTTACCACATAGAAGAATTCACTTGGCAAAATGCGTACTTAAGCAAAAGAAAAAAAAGTGATTTCTTCGAAGGACAAAGCGTAAAAACTTATATGAAGGAAGTTGTACTCTACAAAAAATTTCTACTAGAATGAAGTAATTATTCTTCAAAAAATAAGAGTGCGAGTCCCCTCAAAGTATAAAATATTGCAGCAAACTTATGGTATGGGGGCAACATGGTATAGTTACATACAAAATGGTATAGCTACATCGGTAAAGTACGCTCAAACAACATACCACTAGTTCACCGCAATATCATATAAATAAACTTGTGCAAAAATGAATAATAAATGCATTCTCAAATTCAAACAAGAGTCTGTACAAATAAAGGATCATTTTATTCAATTGCAGATACAGGTTTCAAAATAAAAAAAAAAGCAGGGGCCGGTACCCGCACAATACAACATCCGACCATTACACAAAAAAGGAGTCAAAAAGCCCGAAGTCCGACTCTTCACTTCTTCTTGCCACCTTTGGACCCTTTATCTGGCCGAATGATTAGTTTTTCAGGTCTATCTATAGGCATAAGGGAAGAAGGAGAGGGAGGTGCAACCGGTGCAACTTCCGGTTCCTCTTCAGTAGTGATGATTTTCTTCCCCCTCCTCTTCGATGTTCCGTGTTTCTTTCCTCTCTTCGAAGAAGACTCACTCCCTGGAGTAACAAGAGCGGACAAAACTACGTCATCAGAGGGAGTCCGTTCCGGAGAGATCTCGCCTCCTTCAAGTCCCTCATCCTTCTGCTCTTGCGAAGCGATAGGGTCATCCAAGCCGTGAAGAGCCTCAATCTGTTCCTCTTGTGACCCGGGTTGTGAAGCAGAAGGAGGAGTCACCTGAAGAGGCGGAGGAGGCTTAACCGGAGGAAGTGAAGTCTGCACAGCACTTGGTGTTTCAACTGCAGAAGAAGAGAAATTAAAAATATTAGTATCTCCCCGAAAGAAGGGAGATATGGGTTCGTCAAGATTCAAGAAGTAATCGAGAAGCTCATCAAACTTTTGAGGAGTAAGCAAGCGATCGACCTGAATCGGACCAATATCAAAATTACCTGAAGATGTTTACTTCGTTAGCTCAATCTCATAATTCTGAGCCCCGATATCCTCCAAAGCCTCATCATCAGTAGGGGTGATTACCCCGGTTCTTGTAGGAGGCAGCGAATGAGCACTAGAGCCGGTAATGTCCACTTCGGAAGAAACTAAAGGACGTTCAGAAGTGGTAGGTGGTATTTCTTTCTCAGAACGTTCTCCTTCCGCCATTCCGGCCCGTACCTTAGCGAGTTGCTCTTTTCCCTTGGCAAGAGCGGCGCGGGCATCATCATCGAGATAATGCTCTTCAAGAGCTGTCTCAGCATAGCCAGCACCTTTACCACCTAGCATATCAAGTGCTGCCTCCCAGACTTCAGCTAATGTAATTTCGTATTTAGGGCCTAGAAAGGCAAGGCTGCCACGCCCCAAAATGCTATGCAGATAGAAATCAAATAATGTGGAGCTAATGTCAGCTTTTGTTGCTTGATGGGCCTCTTCGGCCGCGAGTTTACCAGCAATAGCATCGTCACGCTCCTTTTCGGCCATAGCAAGTCGAGTTTTTAACAACTCTATCTCCAAGCTTTGAGAGCCAGTCTGTTCTCGCAGCTGTGAAGCTTCAGCGCGATATTCTTCTATGACCTTCTCTTTGTATGCAAGCTTATCTTCGACTTCCCTTTGACTGGCATGCGCATCTCGTACTTGTTGCTGAAGCATGCTCTCCTTTTGAGAATGGAAAGTAGATGAAGTAGCTAATTCTTCTTTAAGCTTTTCTACTTCCGCTTTCAGTTTTTCATTATAGGAAGCAATACTTCTCATTTCGGCGTCATGCTGCTCGAGAGTCTTCTGCCACTCAGCCTTATCGTTCTCCATTGTGAGCATGGCCTCGAGATTGGCTCGGTTAACCCTCTGAAGCTCGTCGACAAGTTTTTGCCAGTTCGACATTCTTTCGATATCGGTCCTGACAGTATCAAGATTTCGCAGCATAGCCGATTTGTCGAGAGGAACCAAGTCGAGATCAAATCGAACCCCTCTTAGGCACCACTGAGGGAATCGACTTTGAAGAGTGGGAGGACCTTGCCCGACTTGGTATGCGGGACGATTGATGATTGTTTGAATGTCGGAACGAACGGGGACAGGAGATTGAGCAGGAGCATGTTCAGAAACGGTCGGCATTGTTTCTTCGGTAAGTCTAGCCCGCTTGCTAGAAGAATCGTCCATGTGACCTTTACCTCTCTCATCGTGAGCTTTTCTCTTTTGAGTATCATCATCTCTGTGAGGAGGGTCATGTCTTTCTTGTTCCCTTCGGTGACGTTCTTCATATGCTCGTCTCTCGTCTGCTTTCCTAATGGCCCTCTCTTCATCGGATTCTCTGTAAGAAGGGAGGTAACGCCTATAATCATACTGGCTACGCCTCCCGTAGCGCTGGAAATCATCATAGTACGAGCCGCTGCGCCCCATTGGAGAATCTGGAATAAAAATAATAAGCTTTAGAAATCTTTAAAGTATAAGAAGATGAACGCGCAGAAGTGCTGAAAAATCCTAAGTGTTGTGTAACGTGCAAACTACACGCATCAAGCTACAGACCACTCTGTGGAGTAGAGGTAGTGATAACTTGGGTGGAAGGAGTTGACATTTGTTGTAGAGAAGATGTTGCCTCAATTACAGAAGAGATAGTTTTGGAAACATCATCTTTGAAAAGCTCTTGAGAAGTCACAATTAAATCACTCAACCCCTCGAAAACATCATCACCATCATGTTTTTTGGGACTGGCTTTTTCAACTCCTTCGTCGGCAGATCTTCCGGAAGATCGTGGAGTTTCTTCCTCTTCGATAACTGGGGCAAGTGCAGACTTGTCAGACGGCCCCGCAACGTCCTTCGGAATTGAACACCTCACTAGTGGAGTTTCTGTAGAGGTTCCTCCCTGCATGTGCTCCTTAATAGAGACCGGGGCATCAGGGGTTTCCGCCGGAGAATCGGGAATTTCAGTTGGGACTTCACGAAGTTGAGTAAAGCGAGAGGAATGAAGAAGCCCGTATTGATGTAGAAATCCATCATTTAACAAAAACTTTATACTCCTCTCTTCTGCCGCCACGGCGTTCAATCTCTCGAAAATTTGTTTATAGCATGGATCTCTAGAGGGAGGAGGAAGCGCTAAAACAGGAAAAAATAAAGAAGCCAAGTTAGCATTTAGCAACTCAGATTTCGAAAAGCCCAAGAATGGAGAAATAAAAACAGGAAAATCTTACTTCCTACTCTCCAGATGGCATAAAACCCTGGAGGGCAACGAACAAAGAAAAACTGGTTTAGAAATCCATGAACACTTTCAGGAAGATCGGTGATGAGCTTGCGGTTTCGAGCACTCCTTATAACTACGATAGAGGGATGATCTTTAATTTTTGTGAATGAGCAAAAGTAGCATACTTCCTCAAAGCTCGGTAATCGGCCCAGAACTCTATTAAATAGCACACATAACCCCATCAGAATGGCATGACCATTGGGGTGCAGTTGGAATGGAGAGATAGATAATCGAAGCAGGAACTGCTGAAGGAAGTCAATGAAAGGTGGTATGGCACCGCTCAAGCACATTTGGCGGTTGACAGCAATAAAACCAGAAGGGGGCCTATCTGCAGTATCATTTGGCCCCGGCAGTAAGGCATCAGCTTCGGCAATACCAAACTGGATGAGCAATTGGTTAAACACCCGCTGATTCAGAGTTGTAGGAGTTCTCTCCGGAGGATTATCCAACAAGTTGGCTACTGGGAAGATATCTTCAGCCTGACCCGTCGATTCTTCTTGTTGAGATGTCATTCTACACAAGCAACTGGGTGTTCAAATACGAAGGTGCACGTTTCCTAAAAGTGTGAAGTGTTGTGCAGAACTAATGAAAATAACAAGTAAATATAACTGGAATTAAACTGGTTGACGATTGATCGACTAAGGTAATTTCAGAACTTGTTAATTTAAAATTCAAGCATAATATTAGTGCAGGCTGGTCAGTTTCGATTGACTGTGTCAGTGTTGCTTTAATATTCTACTTGAAATCAATAGCACTTCGTTCACACGATTTGTTTAAGTTAATTATCTGTTATAAACTAATCTGTCTTGATATGGGCGGTCGATGACAGTATATTCGTCCCAATTTTCTGTGAATGTTGTGTTGAACAGATTGTTAGCCTGCAAGTCAAAATAACCTGTGAATGAATGCAATAATAGTCAACAGTTCAAAGTTTATGCAATGGTTCAAAGTTCGAGCAGAATTCACGCAAGTCCTGACTCGTCAACGGCTCAAAAATCTTGAGTCGGCAGTAAAGCTTGAGTCGGCAGTGCCCTAAGTCGTAAGTCATATAAAAGGGAGAAGCTCTGGTTCAACTCAAGGCTTAGGCCGTAAGTCGTAAGTCGTAAGACGTGAGTCGTAAGTCGTATCTCGGCCACGACTCAAGGCTTAGGCCGTGGAGCATGTGGGTTGGACCATGGTTGTTGGATCATACAAAAATGACCGAGTCGTACCTACGGCAATATTCGAATCAATCTGACCGACTAATCACCTAACTCCTAACCAGGTTACCTTCTAATCCATAAACCTTTTCACTCCTAACTCCTAACCCGTTAATCTTCCAACTTTTAACACCATTAACCATCTAACTCCTAACCCATTAACCATCTAATCCCTAACCCGATAACCCAATAACCTCGCAATGGTTAACCCCAGTTCCATCACACCACTAGGTCGCCTCAAATCTCGAATCGTTACAAGTAAGATCAAACCGCCTGCCTTTAATCCATCAATGTCCGATGAAATAATATTCGCAAGGATCAAGGGGGAAAAACAGAGGCGGAGATCGGCAATCATCAGCAATTGAAAAAAAGATGCAAAATCTCTTACACGGTGTGATGCTAAAGATGATCGAAAATAAATCAGGTTGGAATCGCCTTTGAGAGCTCGAAGATGCGTTAATGGCAGACACGGTTCAAAGGATAAGAAATGAGAAGAAGGAAGTAAGGGGAACGACTCAAGTCTTTTATAGCTTTGAGCAGTGGCAGTTGAATCGGCACACGAGTTAAGATGAGTCGAAGCACACGACCTACGACTTAGGCGTGAACTTCGAGGGGCAAATGTTAACTCCGTTTAGACAACGAGTTAAGGTCTGGGCCGATTCACGACTTAGGGTTCTTAACGGTTCAGGAGGGACCCACTACTCAAGAAGCCTCACGACTTAAAGGGTGAACCGACTCAACAAGCAACCGACTCAACAAGCAACCGACTCAACAAGCTACCGACTCAACAAGTTAACGAGTTAAAGCTTAAGGCGACCTAGAGGAGTGGAGCGACTCAAGGGATTAACGGTGTGTGGGATAGACCGACTCAAGTTCTCTAACGACTCAACGACCTAAGGTGTCAAGTGACCTAACTGACTAAAATCCCAAAACAACAAAGGACCGACCTACGACCTATGGTAGGTCGTTCACGACCTAAGCAAAAGAATTCGATACCACTTCATTTTACATCGTGGCCCATTGACTCGTACACGACTCGGTAAGTAAGCTAACCGGTTAGGCCACGACTCACGACCTAGCTTGAGTCGTCCACGACTTAAAGCTACTAAGTAGAAATCCAATGCCGCCTCATTTTAGACCATGACCTTTTAACTCGCAGACGAGTTAGGACTTGTGCTATATACAGAGGACCGAAGACGCTCTGATACGAAGCCTGGGCTCAACCAGTTGAGTCGCCCAAGACTCATGACTTAACAATTCCAGCCCAGAAATTTGCCTATAAATACATGGCCACATCCAACATTCAAGGGACTTTTCGGCTCATTCATTTCAAGCGCCGTTACTCTGCCGCATTCTGAACTACTTCAACACCTTCAAGGAACTTCACGAAGAAATCAAACATGTCTAACCTGTGTTCAAAGATTCGGATCAACATTGAAGTTTAGACTACTTGTTCTAAGTCACTTGAAATTCAAAGTGTGTTGTAACCAAAGTGTAACTGTATTGATTTGTAATCGAATCGTCAATAAAGATATTCAAAGTGGACGTAGGCTCTCTCTTAAGCCGAACCACTATAAAATTGCTGTTGTTTACTACTTTTTCACTGTTATCTGCTTATAATCTGTTCCCGAGCTATCGGATGGTGCTTTCACAATCTCACTTCATACACCGGGGTGTTAGCGTTCAAGTTTTAGCGTTAACACAATTCAACTAACTAAATAAACAGGTAACTTATAACAATTGTTGCCATAACTTTTAATTACACTTATTGATTCATTATTCACAACCAAATGTGACAATTCTTATATAATACTGATTTTATTTAATTACCATTAACTCTCTATTTCATACAATTAAATATTTGCATTCGTTTCTTATATTCAATCTTACAACCAAGCATAATATTTACATTATTTCCAGTTTGTTGTAATTCCATTCAAATTGTTAGTTACTAACTTTAATTACATTGTTACATTTCATTTTAGCATTCGTTTCATTATTAGATTAGAAAGTTTTTATTTCTTTCAATATTAAATTAACAAATTTAATTATCGAAAATTATAGGTCGTTACAGTCCTAGTTAGGCCAATCCTAAAGAATAATAGTACCTAGTGTACCTATATGCGTCCATTAGCATCCACTAGCAACCCCTTGCACTCATTAGCATACATCATTCATAACATGTTCTAATAACATGTTTATGTCAAATTCTACCATCCATAGGTTAAATCCTAGGTTCTACCCTCCCAAAGGATAATAAAGGAAAGAATCTATTCAAAACTAAAGATGGAAATAGGAAATTATAAAAACTTACTGTCGAAAAGACGAGGATAGGAAGTACGAATCTTCTCTTCTGCTTCCCAAGTGGCATCTACAACATCATCTCCCAATTGCACCTTTACTAAAGGAACCTCCTTATTCCTCAATCATTTGATGTCTCTTCCAATAATCTTAGTAGGGATACGCCGAACAGATGCTTTCCTTTCTACCTCCACCTCCTCTAACTGACTAGGCTCTACAACCTCCGTCGAGTCATGTAAGCACTTTCGCAAGTGGGAAACGTGGAAAACGTCGTGCACTCCTACGAGCCTATCTGGTAACTTCACTTAGCAAGCCATCTTCCCAACTCTCTTTATTGTAGGAAATGGTCTAACAAATCTGGGGGCTAACTTTCCATTCAATCCAAACCTTACCACTTTCCTAAGTGGGGATAATTTGATAAAAACGAAGTCTATAGCCTCAAACTCAATGTCTCTCCTTCGTTTATCCTTATAAGACTTCTGCCTATCTTGGGCTGTCTTCATCCTTCGCCGAATTAAATCTACTCTCACTGTTATCTCCCTCACCATGTTAGGCCCAAGTAACAACTTCTCCATAGCCTCCACCCAACATGAAGGAGACTTTCAAGGTCTCCGATATAAAGGATCAAATGGTGCTATTTCTATGCTCGTTTGGTAACTGTTATTATACGCAAAATCAACCAACGGAAGATGCTCCTCCCAAGTTCCTCCAAAGTACAAAATGTACATCCGTATCAAATCCTCAAGGACTCTAGTCACTCTCTCCATTTGGCCATCTGTCTATGGGTGACAGGCCATACTCATTCTAAGTGTGTTCCTAGCGCCTCCTGTAAGCTCCTCCAAAACTCACTAGTAAAAATGGGATCTCAATCACTTACTATACTAGAAGGGACTTTGTGAAGTCGGACTATCTCTCAAACATAAAGGGATGCCAAAAATGATGTCGTGCGCTTACTGTTATCTAGGATGAAGTGGGCACTCTTGGTCAACCGATCAACAATCACCCAAATGCTAGTATTCCTCTTCCTAGAACGGCTTAAACCATCTATAAAATCCATAGAATTATTGTCCCACTTCCATTCTGGCACATCTAAGGGCTGAAGTAGTCCACCTAGCTTCTGCTGGTCTGCCATTACCCTTTGGCATATGAGACACTTAGCAACGAACTCTGCCACATCCTTCTTCATGCCATTCCAATAGAACATCTTCTTTATATCCCGATACATTTTGTCACCACCCGGATAAATTGTCATACGGGAATTGTGGGCTTCCTCCAAAACTGCTCTCAAAAAATCTCTAGCGCATGGAACATAAAGCCTCCCATCTCTCCTAAGCCACCCTTTGATATCAATGGAATAACGTTGGAGATGTCTAAAGACCTATCCTTGGCTAATCCTATCCTCACATCTATAAGCTTCGAATCCTCTTGCTGCCTCAAACCAATCTAATCCATAAGGGTAGGCCTTACCTTTAATGTCGCTAACAATCTAGGAGTAATGTCTGTAGAGGGCTTAAAATCATAAGTAGAAATAAACTCTAAGCTCCTCCACTCTACGAACAAAGGAATAAGGGTTGCTTTCTTTCTACTCAATGCATCCTCAACCACATTACTCTTGCCATGGGTATAAGCTATCACTAAATCATACGAGGCTAAAAACTCCATTCATCTTCGTTGCATTAAGTTCAAGTGCTTCTACGAGAATAGGTATTTCAGTGACTTGTGGTCATTGAAAAGCTCAAACCTCTCTCTAAGAAAATTATGCCTCCAAGACTTGAGTGCAAAAACTATTGCGGCCAACTCCAAATCGCGGGTAGGATAGTACTTCTCATGCGTCCTCAACTGCCTACTACCATAACATACCACCCTTCCTTCTTGCATCAACACCGCTCTTAGGCACGTCCCATATGTGTCGCTGTATATAGTAAAAGACTTAGCTCCATCGGGTAGTACTAACACCGGTGCACTAGTAAGAACCCTCTTAAGCTTTGTGAAGGAATCCTCGCAATCCACATCCCACATGAAAGCTTTATTCTTCTTAGTAAGCCACGTGAGTGGTACCGAAATCTTGTCAAAGTCTCTAATGAACTTCCTATAATAGCCAGCCAATCCTAGGAAGCTCCTAACTTTAGTGACGTTCTTAGGGGCCTTCCAATCTTGTACAGCTATCACCCTAGCGAGGTCAACACCCAAACCTTCCTTCGTGACCACATACCTCAAGAAACATACCTCCTCTCTCCAAAAGTGACACTTTAAAAACATATCTCTCAAATGATGACTTCGAAATGTACAAAGAACCTCCTCTAAATGAACAGCATGCTCCTCCATATTCTTGGAAAATACCAAGATGTCATCCACAAATACCAATACGAATTTATTTAGGACTTCCTTAAAAACGCGGCTCATCAAGTCAACAAAGTAGGCTGGGGCATTGGTTAGGCCAAAAGGCATAACCAACCACTCATAAAGTCCGTCTAGAGTCCTAAAGCGCAGTCTTATCTATGCTGTCATTGGCGACCCTAAGCTGATGGAATCCCGTGGCTAAATCAATCTGAGAGAAAACCAAAGAGCCAACTAACTGGTAAAATAAGATCATCAATCCTAGGTGGATATTGGTTTTTCTTGATGAGCTTGTTTAATTCTCTATAATCAATGCAAAGTTGAAGAGAACCATCCGCCTTAGTAGCGAAGACAACTCGCGCTCCCCATTTCGATATGCTCCTTCTTATAAAACCCTTCTCCAAAAGCTCATTGACTTGTTTGCTTAACTCTTTCATCTCCCTAGGTGCCATGTGCCTCACAGGTAACGCCACTGGCTTAGCATTCTCGGTCAAATAAATTTTGAAGTCAATTTCTCTTTTAGTGAGTAGTCCCCTAACCTCTTCAAAGACGTTGGAAAAATCTCTGACGATAGGAACCGAATCAAACTCTGCTAAAGATGAATTGAGGGAATAGAGAAAGCTCAATATGACTGACCCTTGTGGGTTGCGAGATACCTCATGGGTCCTACCACTGTAAGTCTCTGATCTAACGACTCTCCTCTCGCAGTCTAACGTAGCACCATCTGTTGATAGCCAAACTAAACACAAGTTCATCCCATACCCCGAGAATCCCAAAACATAGGCATCGTAGTCAAATTCTATGCCTAGGATATAAATTTTGAAACCCCTACAAACCATAGAAAAGTGTGCCGATCCACCTTTGGGGTTTGAAACAATGATGGGGTCCACTACTAAAGAAATGTCTAAGTGCAAACAATCCACAAGAGAACTAGAAATAGAAGAGTGAGATGCTCCAAAATCGAATAAAGTCCGAATGGAAAAATTAGATATAGAAACCAAACCTTAACCTGTGACTTTCCTACCTCTATCCGGAATCTTAAGGGAAGGTGCCACATCTAACGCCCGAATCTGTGCGACTGGTGCACTGGCTCCCTAACCAGCTCTTTGGGGACAACTACCACTCATATGACCTGGTTTTCAACAATTGAAGCACTTTCCCATCATCTTTTCTCTTTTGCAATCCTTGGCAATATGTCCCATAATTTCACAGCAATTGCACCTCAATCCTTTTTAATCTACTTCTGAGAGCCATCGCCTTTTTTCTTCTCTTTGTTATTCCTTCACCATTTCTTTTTGGACATTCTGACTTAACAACTTCCTTAGACTCTCCTTCCTTGATTACATCAGACATAAGTGCCATCTCTACCAAAGATTCATAAGTAGCCCTCATCGATACGTGAGTCAACAACAATTTCTGAAGGAGCTGATTCAATCCCTTCGCAAACTTCATAGCTTTCTTGTGCCGTGTATTCACCAACTCCACTCCGAACAGAGACAATTCATTAAATTGATTGATGTACGCCTTCGCCGATAAGCTTCCTTGCTCAAATTAATAAACTGCTCTAACTAAACACTCTCCTCTACTTGAGACAAAAACTCCCTATCAAACCACTCCCGAAATCCACTCCAAGTCAACTGCCTTCCTTCTAATCTATGAACTCCCACCAATACAAAGCCTCCTCTTTCAGCTGCCAAGATGCTAGTTGAACCCGCTACTGGTCCTTCAATCCTAATAAGCCAAATATCCTCTTGGTGTCCCTAAGCCAAGCTCGCGCCTCCACAAAAGTCTCCTTGCCTAAAAAAGTCTTTAAGGCCCAAACTCGTAAAATCCTTACAAAGCTTAGAGAAATTGATGGCTGCAGGTGGGTTGATGGGGTTCCCACCCAATGGTGCAGGATTGGGTACTCGCCCGTGCACCTCTGGAGTCATGGCTTGTAAGTACCTACGAAACCTGGCTGGTACTGGAATGCCCTCGGGAAGGTTCGGGGCATCAGCCATTCTACGAAAAGAAAGAGATAGTTTAGGAAAGAGTCAAAGGGAGATTGAACTGGACTTAAGAGGGAACTCTTATAAAAACTCTTTTATTCTTAAAAACATTTCTAAGAGTTCTTTTCTTAAAAGTACCTTTTAAACAACTTATTTAGGAAAAGACTTTATTTTTAAAATAAATTTTAGGAATCCTGTTATCTTAGGCTCCGATACCAAGTGAGACACTCCCACACCCCTTCATATACCAAAAAAGGACACATTGAAAGGCATGGTGCGTTGTAGGTATGATTGAAACTAGCAAAGACTAAGATTCATAAGATAAAGTAGGTAAAACAGCAAAAACTAAAATAATAACTTATTCAAAACAAAAACATCATAATTGCTTTATAAACCAAATAAGTCAAATACCAAATACAACATACATGTCTCAGAACCTAATATGTCTCATGAAATAAAAACTCATAGTCTCAACAAAAATCAAAGTATAAATATCCCTCTCAAGTGTAGTACAAAGAAAGAAAAACGGAAATAAAAGTAGAGAAATACATAGCAGAATCTTCTCCAAGAAACCTCTAAGAAACTGCAATCTACTGCCCTCTCCCTTTATTGCCTATGGGAGGAAAGGGAAAAAATAGAGGAGTGGGTCAGACTAAAAGTCTGGTGAGTGATGGTACCTACTAGAATATTTAAGAAAAATAAAGATAATAGACTCTTCGGTAGTTCTAGTATAAACAAAAGAAAACAAAGGAAATAGGAAAGAGATCAACTAAAAAATATGATTAAACTATTACAATTGATAAGATAGGTCAACTTTGATTGTTTTCACTTGTCTTTGTTAGCTGCTTGATTTGGCTGAATTCCTAATCCTATCATTAGGCTGAAATCCTAATTCTACCCTTTGACCGGCCTGCTACTCCATAAACCTTACTACGGACTAGACGCTATATAATTCCCTACACAGCAACCAATTGTAACTACGAAAGATACGCAAAGCACCCACTGTGGACTAGCCGATACATCTCCCTACATAGAAGGCCATGGTGTCTACGAAAGACACACATACTAAGCACTTGGAACTCATACCGATTGCTGAGCACCAAAATGAAAGTCGCCAACATAACTGCCACTATGCTCATGCTACCTGTTGCTCCATCTATTGGGTCGTATTATTACCTCGACTCAGCATAAGCATGCCCCTCGTCTCACTTCAAGATTATGTGAAACACCGTGTCCATAGAAAATATAGTGGAATGCCGTAGGTACTGTCCCGTCATCCAAACAATATCTAATAACGCCCTTGTAATGACCCTGAATTTCAGTCATTTGAAATTCGTATTTTTAATTGATTTTATGTAATGACTGCGATTTTTCGTTGCCGAAAAACCGAACCGTTATGGTTGAAGAAGAAGAGAGTCGAAGAACAAGAGAGAAGAAGAGGGAAAAAGATAGAAGAAGAACAGAAAATAACAACAGAACAAGGAAACAATATCAGAATCTAACCATCGCAGTGGGATAACATATAATAGATCAATGAATATTCATTAAAACAAAAGAACTGAATATTTTATACATTACATCACATTACCCTCATTATCAGAGTTTACAACATCAAACAGCGGAAAACAAATACTATATACAATAGATAATATGCTACGCCATCCAGCTCGCCTCCAGATATCTGTAGCAACACCTGAATCTAGAATGACCTGATAACCTAACTCTAGACTGCCCGTGTGGAAATTGGTGGGCACCCAGAGTTTAGGAAGGGAACAATAAACTCCAGGTCAGTCATGTGACTGGTGTGAGAACTAAAAACAGTTATTTATCTTTAAAACAAAGAATAGGATAATTTTTAAATAAATTCGCAATGCTTTTTTTTAGAAAATGAAACTACCATAAGGCCTCCCGCCACACACACAATGCAAACGCAGAATTGGAGGAGATTTCTCCTTATGATAGTCAAAGATGCTTGATACGCATAAAATCAAATCATTTTTTTGATATTATTATTAGTGCATAGTGTAGAAAACAATTTCGAAAGTAGAATATAAATCTTAGCCAGCATAGGCATTCCGCACTTATGCCTACTATAGCTACTATGTTCAATAGCAGGTTACCGCCACATTCCATAGCAGGTTATACAACTAAAACCGTACAAGGCTCGTATTGTTTCTTTGGATTTCCAACAAATGGTCAGGCCAAGGAACTTCCCATTGCCACATGGAAATGCCTCCGGAATGACGTCCCGAGAACCTAACCGGATCTCTGCCAACACAAGGCCGGGTTACCCCTAACTGGGTAACAACTGACACGAATATGTCATTCCCCGATCGTAACCGATCTATATCCGAGGATCCCCGATTTCCAACAACCACAAAGTAATAAATTTGCAGTAACCACATAGGTTAAGTATCTGGGCTCCATACCATGATACCACCTCTATCCATAAGGAATGACATACACTAAAGGGGTGCTACCCCCTAATAACCTTGCTGCATCTTTCCTGTTTTGACCATTTCCGGGGTGTGAGGCTCGATGAAGTCTCGTCCACAAAGCCACGCTTTTAAACAAAAGTCGTGCTTTGGGTCAACAAATGATCAAAGCAATGATAATCAAGATAAACGATCAAACAAATGAACCTATCATAAATGATCATTCAACGATCATTTCACAGCAACACTTAGTATATCACACTACCAAATTGGGAGTATATCACTAATGACCTTCAACTATATAACCTCTGAGCTCGTACGTCTCAGAGAAGGGTATTAAGCTAAGAGAATAAATTCTCTGCCACCAACAGAAATATATTTGAAAGAAATCAGCTTTATATCTCAACTTGTAATGTCAGACATAGAATCCATACAAGTCTGTTCCGGGATCGAACAGAACCAAAGGCACTTACAAAGAAGTCCTGGCAATCCGGATATTCACTAATTACGTCCGGACATCCCGTCACTAAGGGTGATAAAACCTCTGTACCGGAGATCAGCCGATGCAGAGTAACTCGACGGTAATCCATCCGTTTTCACAAATATCCGGTCTTCAACACCGGTCTTCAATTGCAATTCATAACGACGTATCACTATTCGGAATGGGTTATACGACCCCATGGTCCTTTCCCGGTTAACCCGAATAGTGAGCGCTTATTTTAAAAATAAGTGTGGCATTCAATTTCAAGCAATTCACAACAATTACTCATTCAAGGGTAAATATTGATAGTCGGTTATTTAACTATCAATAGAGATGAGCAGCATCATCAGATTCCAAATAATTTTCCAAATAATTTATTTCCCTAAAAATATCTTTACAAGATATAAAATTTTCCACACTTCGAAAATAAACAACGTTTATTTTGAAACAAATTTTCCCTTTCCACTTATAAATTTCCATAGTGAATTTATATTTCAAATTATCTATTGGTCTACAGTTTTCAATAGATTTCAAATATTCAATTCCAATTTATCTTTAAGAAGATAAATTCTCAAAAACATTCCATTTCATATTGGAAAAGCATTTCCATACTTATTTAATAAGTAAGTGATTCACAAATATTATTTATTTTCACAATTTGAAAATATTCGATATACTTAAACCATAGTTAAGTATATATTTCATTCTTTAAGGAAATCATTCTTTTATTCACATTTATTTGGGTCAAAACGAATGTTACGTAAAACATCGTTACGACAACCCAAAATCATTAGTATAGGGATTCGAAATTTAAAATAGATATATAAATCCCAATACTATACAAAATATTTCTTTTCGAAAATCATTTACTATAACAACAGTGTTATAGTCCACCATTTCCTTCTATTTCTCGAAAACGTATATTTCAACAATAAATGTTGAAATCTATGTTTTCATTCCCTTTTTATTTCTCGAAAACGTCTACTTCAACAATAAATGTTGAAATCTATGTATTCGATACTTAATGCATTTTAAAACACCTTTAATCGTTTTAAATTCCATTTAAAACATTCCTTTCCCAAAATATATCCATTTTCTTTAATAATATATTCACCGTTCAAAATAGTGAATATATTTCCTTTAATAAATTTCAATATTAAATTTATCAAATTCAATTGATTTCGAATTTATAAACAATGTCTATAAATTCTATTCTTATTTATAAAACTTCGATTTATAAATTTCCTTTATTAATTCAATTCAATTTACATAACCCAATTTTGTACCAAAGGTTCATATTATAAGTTGATTACTTATAATCCTTTTATTCACAAAATCGTTCTTTCTTAACACTTCACAAATCATAAATCTTATTACTTATAAGATTTTATCTAAAGCCTTATTTTCAACATTAACAACCCCTTTTTAAAATTCCATTATTTCGATTTATAAAATATATGTTTTATAAATCTCATCTACAAACCGTTCATGCTTTATCAAAGATTTCAATTTAACTGCCAAGATCTGATTTATAAGATAATTTCTTATAAACTCTTTATTTAATAAAATCTACTCATTTTAAAATCTTCACAATTTGTAAATCTGTGATTTTCAATGAAATCCATTTTATACTCCATTTAACGCTTAATAGACTCCTTTTAAAATTCCAACATTTTTAATTTATAAATGTAAATTTTCAAAATCTTTTATACGCATCCTTTATAATAGTTTTTCAAAATTCCAATTAAAACCATTTCATAAATTTATTAACTACTTATCTCAAAAATAACATTTTAGTTATATTTTACAAAAATCCTAAATTCTATAACTTTAAAAATTGAAATTTGAATTTATTTTAAAATGAATACATTCCAAATTTTAAATAAAAACATATACTTTGAAAAATCGCTTTAAAATCCTTTTCAATTCAAAATCGTTATTTTTAACTTTAAAAATGGATCCGATGATGCAACAGCATCCAATAGTCAATCACGGCAACAAATATCATATATCGATATGAAAATCAACAATCATCACAATATTTACAAGCAAATAAATATTTGTGAGGAATCCAGTTGGATCCCTCCAACCTGTTTTCCGTGCATCCAAAGATGTTAGCACAATACCCATTCCACTTCGAGGTGGAATATCGCGGTATATGGGATTTTATAAAATGTTATCCGCTTACTAACGGCACAATAAGGTCTCATCCGCTATACAAGGCGGGAAATCAATCAACTGCAATATATACATATGCCAATATATATATATATATATTGCTATATATAGATATATCCTACTATATCTAATATCACAATCAAGCAATCAATCAATCAATCAACAAATTTTAAATATAACTATTTAAAATTTTAAATAACCCTTTTGAGCCAGAAGTTCTCACCTTTGCCTTTTATTTTGCAATCCATTTCCTTTGTGACTTGATTATCTTCACAATTTTGACCTTGTATAAATATTATAGAAATTCATTAATATTCGAACAGATCGAATAATAATTTTTCATTTGATAATTTCGATTCATCGCTGATTTCATTTTAATAGTTAAATTAACTGATAGTCTTATTTAAACCAATATTCTCCTTTAATAAATTTATTTTAACTAATTATTTTACTTTAAATTAATATCTTTAAATCAATTTCTTTTAATAAATTTGTTTAACTAAAAATTTAAATTTTGAAACTAAATCCCTTTTAAATAAATTTATTTAACAAAAATTTAAATTCAAAACTAATCTTCCTTTAAATAATTTAAATTAACCAATAATTTATTTTTCATAATAATAACAGCAGTGCATTTTACTGTATATATACATATATACATAAAATCTTTAAGTCACTATTTTATAAAACTTACTGTAAAAAGATTTCTTCACAACAGTTGATAAATCGAGGCATTATTTGTAAACTTTTGAATATAAAATTCTAGTTTAACATTTTAAATTTTAAGCTATAAAATATAACTTACAGAATACCCCAAGATTTTCCGACTACTGCTGAAATTCGAGACCTCCAGACAAACACAGATCGAACCCAAACCCAGCCTCGACCTTTGCCTCGCCGCCTATGCTTTCACGCAATTCGATGCAGCCTGCTTGTGATACTACACCGTCGACGTTGAAGTCAACCCCAATTGCCACCTTCCATGAAACCGCCTGCTACTAAACGACTCGATCAAGCCCTTCAACCAAGTTGCGATTTTTGACCTCATCACTGCCTCGACTTCGGCCGTGCTTCCCAGCCCTGACGTCGACGAAAACCCTAATTGATTCGAACGTGAGTTGACGCTCAAACCCCTGCGACTGACCAGATGTACGCAGCGATAACAAGCTGCCGCGATGAACTCAAACTCCACTGCCCTCGTCGCCGCTGCCTTATCCACCGCGTCGCCCTCCCCAGGTCGAGTTACCTTCGCCTCCACAATGAACTGGAATCGAAACTGAGGGCAGGCTCGAGATTTACACGGTTTGATTTCGAATAGAGGGAGGGTTTCAATTTACTGAAGGGAAGAGGGAAATTTTTTTCTTTTGACTTTGCTTAAAACGCTCGGCCCTGATTTATTGAAGAGGGATGGCAGCCATTTCCCTTGAACGATGGATTTTAAAACTCGGCTATGATTTAATAAAGGGAAGAAGGAGACGATGGCCATTGATTCTGTTTGAGATTTTCCCTCTGCGTTTTGATTTCTTTTTTTTTTTTTCTGAACGAAAGATTGTGCTCAGGAGTAGGGTGGTTGTGGTATATTAAGGTGGCTGATGTTGACAATTTAAATATTTAAATTCAAATTGAATTTGATTCGAATTCCAATGCGTTTACTCAACGTGTGCTCACATAACAACTCCGAAAAATACGAAATTTGAAATCCGGTAATAATTCAATATTACGGACCAAATGGAACTGGTTTCGTCGAATTCCGAGATTGTGCCTCGGACGGCAATTTTTAAATTCAATTTAAACGATAAAATTTCAAAACTGAACAATTCACTTTGAAATTCAATTCCGAAGCTTCTATTACGTTCAGTATTGTCACTACGAATCTTACAAGCCTTCGAAAATATTTCTAATCGGCTTACAATTGAAGATTCAAATTTTTATTCAACTTTCAATAGATTAAATTCTATAATTTAATCGCCAAATTCATTCTAAAAATTTGAAATTCAAGTTAAACCATCATTCAAATATTTAAAATTAATTAAATATTTATAATTTAAATTGTTCAAAATTCTGGGTCGTTACAATCTTCCCCCTTAAAAGAATTTCGTCCCGAAATTACAAGTTAAGGAGAATGATCCTAAACTGTTTATTATTTTTCACAATTCAAATAGTTTTATCAACTTTCTAACACAAACCTTTTTATTAAAGATCCATTATCATTTCAACAAGCTTTCGAACTTCAATTCTAAGTTTCAAACAATATTGTTCTACTTAACAATTCAAATTTAAATTCAAATTCAAATTTTAAAATTTCAAAATTTCTCAAAAATTTTCTAACACCCTAAATTTTCGAAAAATTTCGCCAGCGTCTCCTTTGCGCGGCTAGCTCGGTACGACTACAAAACGGCACTACGGCCCCTCAGAATCAAAAAGAAAAGAGAAAGCCAAGTGGCTGAAAAAGAAAACCATTAAATCTCATACTGAAATTCAAATACGTACCTTTTTGTCGAGCAATTCAATTTTATCTTTGAAATCAAAATCCCAATTCCTTTATAACACCTGTATAACCTGCTAGTAGTATAAATAATATCCAACTACAATATTCAAACCATTTTGCCAATTCTATTGCAAAATTTTAAATATATACTTCTTATATCATCTTTACTTCACTATTGAAGTTATATATATTCAATTTCAATCAACTTTGCATTTCATTTGAATTCAGTTCACAATTTCAGTTATATTTGAATTCAGTTTAACTTCTATTCTGAATATTGGGTTTTATCAACTATCTTTCATTCACAACTGCACTATTTTAAATTAGTTCCAATTAATAATTCATAACAAATTCCTATTCACTTTATTCAAATTTGTTTTCAACATTCAGTTTCAATTCCAGTTTTCTTCTTTTGTTCACTCCCAAAATTTATTTTCAATTCACTATTTTGGTTTATAACCACTTATATTAAACTGGATTTCAAATTCTATATGAATTCAATTTACTTCATTTACTTGCAATGGTAAATTCATTCATTCATTCTCAATTTATTTCTATAATTCAATACTCAATTCCTATTCATTTTGATTACTCCAAATTTATTTTCAACTTAATAATATTCCATAAATACTTTTATATAGCATTCCAGAGTCTTTTTAACCTTTCAAAACCAATTTCGAAATCAATTCAAATTATCTTTTGAATTTCCAAACTCAAATCCAAATTTTCCAATCAAATTCCACATTAAAACAATTTAACAGCAATACCTCTTTTGGAAACCCGAAAATGAACATCGATAATGCTGCAGTCATTACCGAAGTTATTTTCCAGCGACCGAAAAGAGTTTAGAGCTTTTATCTCTTCAAAATACTTTTCAAAACTTTTGAAATTCATTTTCAAATCAAAAAGGAATTTAATTTCTAAAATTTCCAAATTCTTTCAAAAACATTTCCAAAACTTCTCTGGAATTCTATTTCCAATTATAAATCACATTTATAATTTTCATTCTTAAACTTCATTTGTATATGGTTTTTATTTTTTTGTCTTTGAAGTTATGATTTCAATTTCTTATTCAATTTCAATGGTAATAGTTTTAATGTTATCAATTCCTAACATCCAAGCATTCATATACTATAATAATTTATAGAAAACCATTCCTGTTATATACGAAAATAGTTTGGGCAAAATTATTTCATTTACCCGATTTTAAAACAATACTATGTCAGTTTATCTTGTTTAAGAGTTTAGAAACCCCTATCGACAAAGTTAGCTAGACTGCACCGACCAGAATCTATAAACAATCAACCGATAAGTCAACACAATACAAAACAATTTTATATTCACTAACAAATACGCGCTCATATCTATTATTACACTCAAACTCATTCAAGAGTACTACTGACTCCATCTCTAATGAGTAACATCCAACAGAGCCATGGTTGTCGCTTAACCATATGCTCTGATACCAAATGTAACGACTGCGATTTTTCGTTGCCGAAAAACCGAACCGTTATGGTTGAAGAAGAAGAGAGTCGAAGAACAAGAGAGAAGAAGAGGGAAAAAGATAGAAGAAGAACAGAAAATAACAACAGAACAAGGAAACAATATCAGAATCTAACCATCGCAGCGGGACAACATATAATAGATAAATGAATATTCATTAAAACAAAAGAACTGAATATTTTATACATTACATCACATTACCCTCATTATCAGAGTTTACAACATCAAACAGCGGAAAACAAATACTATATACAATAGATAATATGCTACGCCATCCAGCTCGCCTCCAGATATCTGTAGCAACACCTGAATCCAGAATGACCTGATAACCTAACTCTAGACTGGCCGTGTGGAAATTGGTGGGCACCCAGAGTTTAGGAAGGGAACAATAAACTCCAGGTCAGTCATGTGACTGGTGTGAGAACTAAAAACAGTTATTTATCTTTAAAACAAAGAATAGGATAATTTTTAAATAAATTCGCAATGCTTTTTTTTAGAAAATAAAACTACCATAAGGCCTCCCGCCACACACACAATGCAAACGCAGAATTGGAGGAGATTTCTCCTTATGATAGTCAAAGATGCTTGATACGCATAAAATCAAATCATTTTTTTGATATTATTATTAGTGCATAGTGTAGAAAACAATTTCGAAAGTAGAATATAAATCTTAGCCAGCATAGGCATTCCGCACTTATGCCTACTATAGCTACTATGTTCAATAGCAGGTTACCGCCACATTCCATAGCAGGTTATACAACTAAAACCGTACAAGGCTCGTATTGTTTCTTTGGATTTCCAACAAATGGTCAGGCCAAGGAACTTCCCATTGCCACATGGATACGCCTCTGGAATGACGTCCCGAGAACCTAACCGGATCTCTGCCAACACAAGGCCGGGTTACCCCTAACTGGATAACAACTGACACGAATATGTCATTCCCCGATCGTAACCGATCTATATCCGAGGATCCCCGATTTCCAACAACCACAAAGTAATAAATTTGCAGCAACCACATAGGTTAAGTATCTGGGCTCCATACCATGATACCACCTCTATCCATAAGGAATCACATACACTAAAGGGGTGCTACCCCCTAATAACCTTGCTGCATCTTTCATGTTTTGACCATTTCTGGGGTGTGAGGCTCGATGAAGTCTCGTCCACAAAGCCACGCTTTTAAACAAAAGTCGTGCTTTGGGTCAACAAATGATCAAAGCAATGATCATCAAGATAAACGATCAAACAAATGATCCTATCATAAATGATCATTCAACGATCATTTCACAGCAACACTTAGTATATCACACTACCAAATTGGGAGTATATCACTAATGACCTTCAACTATATAACCTCTGAGCTCGTACGTCTCAGAGAAGGGTGTTAAGCTAAGAGAATAAATTCTCCGCCACCAACAGAAATATATTTGAAAGAAATCAGCTTTATATCTCAACTTGTAATGTCAGACATAGAATCCATACAAGTCTGTTCCGGGATCGAACAGAACCGAAGGCACTTACAAAGAAGTCCTTGCAATCCGGATATTCACTAATTACGTCCGGACATCCCGTCACTAAGGGTGATAAAACCTCTGTACCGGAGATCAGCCGATGCAGAGTAACTCGACGGTAATCCATCCGTTTTCACAAATATCCGGTCTTCAACACCGGTCTTCAATTGCAATTCATAACGACGTATCACTATTCGGAATGGGTTATACGACCCCATGGTCCTTTCCCGGTTAACCCGAATAGTGAGCGCTTATTTTAAAAATAAGTGTGGCATTCAATTTCAAGCAATTCACAACAATTACTCATTCAAGGGTAAATATTGATAGTCGGTTATTTAACTATCAATAGAGATGAGCAGCATCATCAGATTCCAAATAATTTTCGAAATAGTTTATTTCCCTAAAAATATCTTTACAAGATATAAAATTTTCCACACTTCGAAAATAAACAACGTTTATTTTGAAACAAATTTTCCCTTTCCACTTATAAATTTCCATAGTGAATTTATATTTCAAATTATCTATTGGTCTACAGTTTTCAGTAGATTTCAACAATTCAATTCCAATTTATCTTCAAGAAGATAAATTCTCAAAAACATTCCATTTCATATTGGAAAAGCATTTCCATACTTATTTAATAAGTAAGTGATTCACAAATATTATTTATTTTCACAATTTGAAAATATTCGATAAACTTAAACCATAGTTAAGTATATATTTCATTCTTTAAGGAAATCATTCTTTTATTCACATTTATTTGGGTCAAAACGAATGTTACGTAAAACATCGTTACGACAACCCAAAATCATTAGTATAGGGATTCGAAATTTAAAATAGATATATAAATCCCAATACTATACAAAACATTTCTTTTCGAAAATCATTTACTATAACAACAGTGTTATAGTCCACCATTTCCTTCTATTTCTCGAAAACGTCTATTTCAACAATAAATGTTGAAATCTATGTTTTCATTCCCTTTTTATTTCTCGAACACGTCTATTTCAACAATAAATGTTGAAATCTATGTATTCGATACTTAATGCATTTTAAAACACCTTTAATCGTTTTAAATTCCATTTAAAACATTCCTTTCCCAAAATATATCCATTTTCTTTAATAATATATTCACCGTTCAAAATAGTGAATATATTTCCTTTAATAAATTTCAATATTAAATTTATCAAATTCAATTGATTTCGAATTTATAAACAATGTCTATAAATTCTATTCTTATTTATAAAACTTCGCTTTATAAATCTCCTTTATTAATTCAATTCAATTTACATAACCCAATTTTGTACCAAAGGTTCATATTATAAGTTGATTACTTATAATCCTTTTATTCACAAAATCATTCTTACTTAACACTTCACAAATCATTAATCTTATTACTTATATGATTTTATCTACAGCCTTATTTTCAACATTATCAACCCCTTTTTAAAATTCCATTATTTCGATTTACAAAATATATGTTTTATAAATCTCATCTACAAACCGTTCATGCTTTATCAAAGATTTCAATTTAACTGCCAAGATCTGATTTATAAGATAATTTCTTATAAATTCTTTATTTAATAAAATCTACTCATTTTAAAATCTTCACAATTTGTAAATCTGTGATTTTCAATGAAATCCATTTTATACTCCATTTAACACTTAATAGACTCCTTTTAAAATTCCAACATTTTTAATTTATAAATGTAAATTTTCAAAATCTTTTATACACATCCTTTATAATAGTTATTCAAAATTCCAATTAAAACCATTTCATAAATTTATTAACTACTTATCTCAAAAATAACATTTTAGTTATATTTTACAAAAATCCTAAATTCTATAACTTTAAAAATTGAAATTTGAATTTATTTTAAAATGAATACATTCCAAATTTTAAATAAAAACGTATACTTTGAAAAATCACTTTAAAATCCTTTTCAATTCAAAATCGTTATTTTTAACTTTAAAAAAGGATCTGATGATGCAACAGCATCCAATAGTCAATCACGGCAACAAATATCATATATCGATATGAAAATCAACAATCATCACAATATTTACAAGCAAATAAATATTTGTGAGGAATCCAGTTGGATCCCTCCAACCTGTTTTCCCTACATCCAAAGATGTTAGCACAATACCCATTCCACTTCGAGGTGGAATATCGCGGTATATGGGATTTTATAAAATATTATCCGCTTACTAACGGCGCAATAGGGTCTCATCCGCTATACAAGGCGGGAAATCAATCAACTGCAATATATACATATGCCAATATATATATTGCTACATATAGATATATCCTACTATATCTAATATCACAATCAAGCAATCAATCAATCAATCAACAAATTTTAAATATAACTATTTAAAATTTTAAATAACCCTTTTGAGTGAGAAGTTCTCACCTTTGCCTTTTATTTTGCAATCCATTTCCTTTGTGACTTGATTATCTTCACAATTTTGACCTTGTATAAATATTATACAAATTCATTAATATTCGAACAGATCGAATAATAAATTTTCATTTGATAATTTCGATTCATCGGTGGTTTCATTTTAATAGTTAAATTAACTGATAGTCTTATTTAAACCAATATTCTCTTTTAATAAATTTATTTTAACTAATTATTTTACTTTAAATTAATATCTTTAAATCAATTTCTTTTAATAAATTTGTTTAACTAAAAATTTAAATTTTGAAACTAAATCCCTTTTAAATAAATTTATTTAACAAAAATTTAAATTCAAAACTAATTTTCCTTTAAATAATTTAAATTAACCAATAATTTATTTTTCATAATAATAACAGCAGTGCATTTTACTGTATATATACATATATACATAAAATCTTTAAGTCACTATTTTATAAAACTTACTGCAAAAAGATTTCTTCACAACAGTTGATAAATCGAGGCATTATTTGTAAACTTTTGAATATAAAATTCTAGTTTAACATTTTAAATTTTAAGCTATAAAATATAACTTACAGAATACCCCAAGATTTTTCGACTACTGCTGAAATTCGAGACCTCCAGACAAACACAGATCGAACCCAAACCCAGCCTCGACCTTTGCCTCGCCGCCTATGCTTTCACGCAATTCGATGCAGCCTGCTTGTGATACTACACCGTCGACGTTGAAGTCAACCCCAATTGCCACCTTCCATGAAACCGCCTGCTACTAAACGACTCGATCAAGCCCTTCAACCAAGTTGTGATTTTTGACCTCATCACTGCCTCGACTTCGGCCGTGCTTCCCAGCCCTGACGTCGACGAAAACCCTAATTGATTCGAACGTGAGTTGACGCTCAAACCCCTGCGACTGACCACATGTACGCAGCGATAACAAGCTGCCGCGATGAACTCAAGCTCCACTGCCCTCGTCGCCGCTGCCTTATCCACCGCGTCGCCCTCCCCAGGTCGAGTTACCTTCGCCTCCACAATGAACTGGAATCGAAACTGAGGGCAGGCTCGAGATTTACACGGTTTGATTTCGAATAGAGGGAGGGTTTCAATTTACGGAAGGGAAAAGGGAAATTTTTTTCTTTTGACTTTGCTTAAAACGCTCGGCCCTGATTTATTGAAGAGGGATGGCAGCCATTTCCCTTGAACGATGGATTTTAAAACTCGGCTATGATTTAATAAAGGGAAGAAGGAGACGATGGCCATTGATTCTGTTTGAGATTTTCCATCTGCGTTTTGATTTCTTTTCTTTTTTTGCTGAACGAAAGATTGTGCTCAGGAGTAGGGTGGCTGTGGTATGTTAGGGTGGCTGATGTTGACAATTTAAGTATTTAAATTCAAATTGAATTTGATTCGAATTCCAATGCGTTTACTCACCGTGTGCTCATATAACAACTCCGAAAAATACGAAATTTGAAATCCGGTAATAATTCAATATTAAGGACCCAATGGAACTGGTTTCGTCGAATTCCGAGGCTGTGCCTCGGACGGCAATTTTTAAATTCAATTTAAACGATAAAAATTCAAAACTGAACAATTCACTTTGAAATTCAATTCCGAAGCTTCTATTACCTTCAGTATTGTCACTACGAATCTTACAAGCCTTTGAAAATATTTTTAATCGGCTTACAATTGAAGATTCAAATTTTTATTCAACTTTCAATAGATTAAATTCTATAATTTAATCGCCAAATTCATTCTGAAAATTTGAAATTCAAGTTAAACCATCATTCAAATATTTAAAATTAATTAAATATTTACAATTTAAATTGTTCAAAATTCTGGGTCGTTACAATCTTCCCCCCTTAAAAGAATTTCGTCCCGAAATTACAAGTTAAGGAGAATGATCCTAAACTGTTTATTATTTTTCACAATTCAAATAGTTTTATCAACTTTCTAACACAAACCTTTTTATTAAAGATCCATTATCATTTCAACAAGCTTTCCAACTTCAATTCTAAGTTTCAAACAATATTGTTCTACTTAACAATTCAAATTTAAATTCAAATTCAAATTTTAAACTTTCAAAATTTCTCAAAAAATTTCTAACACCCTAAATTTTCGAAAAATTTCGCCAGCGTCTCCTTTGCGCGGCTAGCTCGGTACGACTACAAAACGGCACTACGGCCCCTCAGAATCAAAAAGAAAAGAGAAAGCCAAGTGGCTGGAGAAGAAAATCATTAAATCTCATACTGAAATTCAAATACGTACCTTTTTGTCGAGCAATTCAATTTTATCTTTGAAATCAAAATCCCAATTCCTTTATAACACCTGTATAACCTGCTAGTAGTATAAATAATATCCAACTACAATATTCAAACCATTTTGCCAATTCTATTGCAAAATTTTAAATATATACTTCTTATATCATCTTTACTTCACTATTGAAGTTATATATATTCAATTTCAATCAACTTTGCATTTCAATTTCATTTGAATTCAGTTCACAATTTCAATTATATTTGAATTCAGTTTAACTTCTATTCTGAATATTGGGTTTTATCAACTATCTTTCATTCACAACTGCACTATTTTAAATTAGTTCCAATTACTAATTCATAACAAATTCCTATTCACTTTATTCAAATTTGTTTTCAACATTCAGTTTCAATTCCAGTTTTCTTCTTTTGTTCACTCCCAAAATTTATTTTCAATTCACTATTTTGGTTTATAACCACTTATATTAAACTGGATTTCAAATTCTATATGAATTCAATTTACTTCATTTACTTGCAATGGTAAATTCATTCATTCTCAATTTATTTCTGTAATTCAATACTCAATTCCAATTCATTTGATTACTCCAAATTTATTTTCAACTTAATAATATTCCATAAATACTTTTATATAGCATTCCAGAGTCTTTTTAACCTTTCAAAACCAATTTCGAAATCAATTCAAATTATCTTTTGAATTTCCAAACTCAAATCCAAATTTTCCAATCAAATTCCATATTAAAACAATTTAACAGCAATACCTCTTTTGGAAACCCGAAAATGAACATCGATAATGCTGCAGTCATTACCGAAGTTATTTTTCAGCGACCGAAAAGAGTTTAGAGCTTTTATCTCTTCAAAATACTTTTCAAAACTTTTGAAATTCATTTTCAAATCAAAAAGGAATTTAATTTCTAAAATTTCCAAATTCTTTCAAAAACATTTCCAAAACTTCTCTGGAATTCTATTTCCAATTATAAATCACATTTATAATTTTCATTCTTAAACTTCATCTGTATATGGTTTTTATTTTTTTTTCTTTGAAGTTATGATTTCAATTTCTTATTCAATTTCAATGGTAATAGTTTTAATGTTATCAATTCCTAACATCCAAGCATCCATATACTATAATAATTTAAAGAAAACCATTCCTTTTATATACGAAAATAGTTTGGGCAAAATTATTTCATTTACCCGATTTTAAAACAATACTATGTCAGTTTATCTTGTTTAAGAGTTTAGAAACCCCTATCGACACAGTTAGCTAGACTGCACCGACTAGAATCTATAAACAATCAACCGATAAGTCAACACAATACAAAACAATTTTATATTCACTAACAAATACGCGCTCATATCTATTATTACACTCAAACTCATTCTAGAGTACTACTGACTCCATCTCTAATGAGTAACATCCAACAGAGCCATGGTTGTCGCTTAACCATATGCTCTGATACCAAATGTAAGGACTGCGATTTTTCGTTGCCGAAAAACCGAACCGTTATGGTTGAAGAAGAAGAGAGTCGAAGAACAAGAGAGAAGAAGAGCGAAAAAGATAGAAGAAGAACAGAAAATAACAACAGAACAAGGAAACAATATCAGAATCTAACCATCGCAGCGGGACAACATATAATAGATAAATGAATATTCATTAAAACAAAAGAACTGAATATTTTATACATTACATCACATTACCCTCATTATCAGAGTTTACAACATCAAACAACGGAAAAGAAATACTATATACAATAGATAATATGCTACGCCATCCAGCTCGCCTCCAGATATCTGTAGCAACACCTGAATCCAGAATGACCTGATAACCTAACTCTAGACTGCCCGTGTGGAAATTGGTGGGCACCCAGAGTTTAGGAAGGGAACAATAAACTCCAGGTCAGTCATGTGACTGGTGTGAGAACTAAAAACAGTTATTTATCTTTAAAACAAAGAATAGGATAATTTTAAAATAAATTCGCAATGCTTTTTTTTAGAAAATGAAACTACCATAAGGCCTCCCGCCACACACACAATGCAAACGCAGAATTGGAGGAGATTTCTCCTTATGATAGTCAAAGATGCTTGATACGCATAAAATCAAATCATTTTTTTGATATTATTATTAGTGCATAGTGTAGAAAACAATTTCGAAAGTAGAAAATAAATCTTAGCCAGCATAGGCATTCCGCACTTATGCCTACTATAGCTACTATGTTCAATAACAGGTTACCGCCACATTCCATAGCAGGTTATACAACTAAAACCGTACAAGGCTCGTATTGTTTCTTTGAATTTCCAACAAATGGTCAGGCCAAGAAACTTCCCATTGCCACATGGAAACGCCTCTGGAATGACATCCCGAGAACCTAACCGGATCTCTGCCAACACAAGGCCGGGTTACCCCTAACTGGGTAACAACTGACACGAATATGTCATTCCCCGATCGTAACCGATCTATATCCGAGGATCCCCGATTTCCAACAACCACAAAGTAATAAATTTGCAGTAACCACATAGGTTAAGTATCTGGGCTCCATACCATGATACCACCTCTATCCATAAGGAATGACATACACTAAAGGGGTGCTACCCCCTAATAACCTTGCTGCATCTTTCATGTTTTGACCATTTCCGGGGTGTGAGGCTCGATGAAGTCTCGTCCACAAAGCCACGCTTTTAAACAAAAGTCGTGCTTTGGGTCAACAAATGATCAAAGCAATGATCATCAAGATAAACGATCAAACAAATGATCCTATCATAAATGATCATTCAAAGATCATTTCACAGCAACACTTAGTATATCACACTACCAAATTTGGAGTATATCACTAATGACCTTCAACTATATAACCTCTGAGCTCGTACGTCTCAGAGAAGGGTGTTAAGCTAAGAGAATAAATTCTCCGCCACCAACAGAAATATATTTGAAAGAAAACAGCTTTATATCTCAACTTGTAATGTCAGACATAGAATCCATACAAGTCTATTCCGGGATCGAACAGAACCGAAGGCACTTACAAAGAAGTCCTTGCAATCCGGATATTCATTAATTACGTCCGAACATACCGTCACTAAGGGTGATAAAACCTCTGTACCGGAGATCAGCCGATGCAGAGTAACTCGACGGTAATCCATCCGTTTTCACAAATATCCGGTCTTCAACACCGGTCTTCAATTGCAATTCATAACGACGTATCACTATTCGGAATGGGTTATACGACCCCATGGTCCTTTCCCGGTTAACCCGAATAGTGAGCGCTTATTTTAAAAATAAGTGCGGCATTCAATTTCAAGCAATTCACAACAATTACTCATTCAAGGGTAAATATTGATGGTCGGTTATTTAACTATCAATAGAGATGAGCAGCATCATCAGATTCCAAATAATTTTCCAAATTATTTGTAACGACCCTGACTCGACCTTCGAAAATCGGCACCGAATACGACACTCGTATTCAAATGCCGCAAATCCAAACATCGAACCTGGTTCGCCGGAGCTTATAACACATTAAGTAAATAATACAGCGGAAGAAATGAATAGCATATATCAATATACAACATTTGATACAATAACTGATACAACACGAATGATACAACAGAATGGTACAATAGATATCAACATTATCAGAGATACAAATAATAGCAGCGGAAATATAATAATAACACTAGCAGCGGAACAAATCTCAAAAATAGTCTTCAAGAAAGAACTCCAGTATCAGTAATCTCCATCTCCAAGACACTAATCCAGAAATAGTTCGAACTCCCAATAACATCCACTAAGAGAGCAAGACTGGTGTGCAAAGGATTGCCACATCCTAGGCTGAAAGCTATCGAATCTACACCTACTATTGATTATCTGAAAACCCAACTCTAGACTGCCCGTGTGGGAAAATAGTGGGCACCCAGAGTTTAGGAAAGGAACAATAAACTCCAGGTCAGTCATGGGACTGGTATGAGCAAACAAAAACATTTGGTCTTTTAAACAAACAAGAGAATTTAAATTAAAAAAAAACCGCAATGCTTTGGAAAATGAAACTACCATAAGGCCTCCCGGCACACACACAATGCAAACGCACACATGGGGGAGATTTCTCCTTATGATAGTCAAACATGCTTACTACGAGAAAAATTCTTTGATATTATTACTAGTGCATAGTGGAAAATCTTTCGAAAGTATAATATAAATCCTAGCCAGCATAGGTACCATGATGTTATGCCTACTATAGCTGCCATGTTAAATGGCAGGTTCTACAACTAAAACCGTACAAGGCACGTATTGGATGAATGGATTTCCAATAAATGGTCAGGCTAAGGAACTTCCTATTGCCACATGGGTACGCCTCTGGCGGGACGTACCGAGAACTAACGTTACGGTTAGATCTCTGCCAACACAAGGCCGGGTTACCTCTGTAACTAGGTAACTACTACACGAATATGCCATCCCCCGGTCCTTTGGGACCTTTATCCGAGCGCGCGCAACAACAACCACAAAGTATCACAAAGTAATAGATCTGCAGTATCCACATAAGTATCTGGGCTCCATACCATGATACCACCCTTTTCCAGAAGGAAATGACATACCCTAAAGGGCGCGACCCTCATAACCTTGCCGCATCTTTCCTGTTTCGACCATTTCCGGGGAGTGAGGTCCTGATGCAGTCTCGTCCACGAAGCTACGCTTTATACCAAAGCCATGCTTTGATCACAAATGATCAACAAATGATCATCAACACACAGCAGCACTCAGCATGCCACACTACCAAATTGGGAATATATCACTGATAAATATCAACTACATAACCTCTGAGCTCGTACGTCTCAGAGAAGGGTGTTAAGCTAAGAGAATAAATTCTCCGCCACCAAGCAGAAATGTATTTGATAGAGATCAGTTTAATATCTCAAAGTGTAATGTCGGACATACAACCATACAAGTCTGTTCCGGGTTCGAACAGAACCGAAGGCACTTCCGAAGAAGCCCTTGCAAATCCGGGTATCCACAATCCCGATCGGACTTCCCATCACTTAGGGAATCTCTATACCGTAGCTACTCGGTGCAGAGACAATCGATAGGTTATCCTAACGTTCTCGAAGACACCCGGTCTTCAACACCGGTCTTCAAATGCTATCCATAACGTCGTATCACTATTCGGAATGGGCTATACGACACAAGGTCCTCTCCCGGCTAAACCGAATAATGAGCGCAATATTTAAAAATATATGGATAAGGGATTTCAGTTAAGTCACAACTTGAAAATCCAAAGCTTTCTTTCAAATGTTTAACCAAATCACCATTTTAAAATCTTTAAACAAAAAGATTTATTTCACAAAGTTCACAAAGATTCATTCATAGATTTCCAAAACAATTCCCATTCAATTTAGATTTACTCATTTAAACCTTTAAATTAAAGATTTAATTAATAGCTTTCAAACCGTTTCCAAAGATTTATTCATAACTAGGAAAAACCATTTTCCATTTTAGACTTAAAATCCTTTTAACACCATTGGAAATTCATTCTTATGTGAAAGTTCGCAAAACAGTTTACGTTTTCAGAAAAATCCAATTATATACAAGTTGAAATCTTAGGTTAAATTTAAATTCCAAAACATCACTTTTAAAATGGTTTTAAAAACCCATATAAACCAATTAATAAGTTGAATAACTTTTTATTTTTGAAACCCATTTTTCAAAACTTTCAAATCCAATTCCAAACTATTTTGGATTCAAAAACTCAATTTAAAACAATTTCAAAAATCTGTGACTTAACCCATTCTCACGTGCAACCCATATTTGTGTGTGTATAAGTGTGGTCCAGGGGTTTTACACAATAAGAGTGCCACATCATCAATCGGCACAGATTCAATCATGACAATTCGATGTGGGTTTCGGATAACCAACTGGAATCCGACTCCCTGTCGCATCGAAATTCAAATGTCGTTCTACGGGTCAAAGGTTTTGCATAACAATATATACATCACAGAAATAACAGCTTAGCACAAAGTATTACATAGCATCACATCACATATCAAACATATCCTTCCATCACATAGCATTCAATAAAAATCAAATATCTTTAATTAAGATAAATAAACCGTGTGGTTATGAATTTATTATTCCCATAATTACTTCTATTTGTAGTCTTTAAATCAATGATTAATCATCATTAACTATAATTGATTAAGTCTTAACTACTTTCATTTATTTATCATTTATTTAATTAATTATCTTAATTAATTATCCTTTGATTGTAATTAATTAAATCTTAATTACATATTCCTCAATTAATTACTTTAAATAATAAACTTTTAATTATTGACTAATTAAATTATAATTAATTGTCTTTAATTGATTAATCAATAGATTTATTATTCCCTTAATTAATTACTCCCTAATTAATAATGATTTCTTAATCACTTTAAGTTAATTAACCTTAATCGATTTAGTTCTCTTAATTAATTAACCACATTAATTAATTATTCTTTAAAGAAATTAATCTCAAATATTTGATAAATCAATCCTTAACCTTTAATTATCTTCTCTTAATTATTTTCACTAAGTATTTATTATTTTCATTTGATCATTCATTAATTATTTGATTTATTGACTTAATAATTCAATGAATCCGAATTATTAAATTCTATTTATTTATTTTTAAGATAAAGACATCTTTTACTTAAATAAAGCATAAAAAAATAATTTGCTTTCAAATTTATTTTAAATTTAGGATTTAAAATGGTTACAAATTTAACTTAAACAAAGTATCTCACAAGTTAAAGAATTATTCATTTTATAAAAGAGGTTTAAAAGTTTTAAAACCCAATTCATTTTTAAAATTTAAATCAATTAAAAATACACTATGACATTCAAAGTTGTTTAAATTATTATTTTTTTATCTAAAAACTTCATTTTATTCTAAACTTGAATACATGTTTGAATTTTAATTCCAAGTTACTTACATTCAAAAACTTACTTATATTTAACTTCATTTTAAATTCCAAATCACTTAACCAATTTTAAAGTAGTTAAACAATTTAAATTTAAAAACTTCATTTCATTTTAAAACTGAAATTCAAACCAAATTCCAGATTTTAAATTTCAGATTCAAACTTATTTTAAAGTCTATAATTTAAATTTAAACTTCCAGTTTAAATTCAAAACCAATATTCTTTTATACTTAAAAGTTTCTAAACCAAAATTTAAATTTCAAAACTCAGATTCAAGCACTTTGAAATCAGATTCAAACTCATTTTAACTTATTTAAAATTTCCAACATGTATTTTAAACTTTACCTTAAATTTTAAAAACAAAGAACGGGTTTCTGTCTGATACTAAAACCTGAATCAAAGCGATATACCCGAGCAAATCTTAACCTTACTGCGAGCCAGATCCCACCATGCTTCGAGTCGCCACGCGTTTTGCTTCGAGAACGAACCCTAACTACTGTTATCTTCCTCAACTACCATACTTCCAGATGCACAGATTATGGCGTGTGCATATGCACGATCGACGCGAGCACTTCCATTCGATGCTCTGATCATCGAAAGACTACCCATCATTCCCTGAGTCACCATGACAACCCAGATCGTCGAAATTGACCATGAATTGAAATCGAGTAGTTCAACACCCAGATTGAAACAGTACCGAACCACCATAATCACATCGTCCCCTCACCTCTGGCCATCGGAGGCCATGGAAACTTCACTACAGCCTCGTCTTGACCACATGCTGCAACCCCACTGGACCGATCGCCTATAGTTCACCCATTACGACGAAATCCCTTCCCAAACTTTGTCGACAATATCAGAGTGCAGAATCCTAAAATCATGTCAAACCATCACCCCGGCATTTTATAGAATTCACGAGTATTTTTCCATGATTCTCCCGCATCCAAGCTATCTTCACCATGAATCTTGACTACTAACTCCATGCCGATCATCAGATTGTTATAAAAATGTCAAATTTGTTCAACTTGTGATTTCTCTTCAAATAACAACTTTAAAATCTTGATTTTATCATTAAAAATCATTTTTTCCTATTAAAAATCATATTATGAAATCCAAATTCGAAAACTCGAATGTTAATTTTCAACTTGCATATGATTTCCACTGTAATCACTTGTTCTCTGAATAGTTCCCAAATATTTTCATTTGAGACAACTTTTAAAAATAACATTGTAACGCCGTAGTCAATTTCCTTTTAAGGATCAAAGCTAAACAAGGTTTGGAAAAAAAAAATTTGATGATTTGAATTGAAGACAGAGAAGAAGCAATTTGGTTTTGAACAGTTTTTGAAAAACCTGGAACTAGAAAACAAAAGCATATGTCTGTATTCTTATATGCACAAGCACATTCATATCAACATCCAAACACATATCATAGCATATGTAAATTTATTTACAGACAAACATCAATCCTACCTGTATGCAAACCAGGATGTAGGTAAAGTTAAGGATTTACTCACATTGATGGAACAGAGGCCTGTATATAGATATATACAGACATGCAACTTCAACACACACTTATTTATAAACATATACACACCAATTTGCATCCATTCAAACATTTCCTATCACACAATCAAACATTCACCACAACATCACAACTGATCAACTAAATTAGGCTTAAAGAAACAGTTTGCTCACCTGGATGAATTTGATGAAGAAAGACAGAGAACAGTTTGAGTTTATAGGCTTTTGCTTCTTTTTTTTCTTTTTCCTTGTTTTGATTTTTGATTGGTCTTGCCTGAGGCTTGAATCTGGAACTTGTAAATCAAATCTTTGCTTAATCACTATTTATTTGTTTATTCATTTCATCAATAACAAAAATTTTAATTTACTTACGTACAGTTTAAATTCTTGGGTGCAGGGATATATGGTCTGCAGTTGAAAACCAGAAATCACTTTAGCCCTTAAACTTGATTTGTTTTCCTGCAACTGATTTAGAAGGTTGTTTAAATCTTTGTTTTATTTACTGATTTATAACTCGAATTCAAATTTTAAAAGAAAAGATTCACTTGCCTTTGAATTGCTTAAGAGGATCTGCACTATCTCTGGCCAAAGACTGAAACAACCATTTTTTTTTTGATTTAACTTCAGGTTGATTTCCCATAATTTGGTTTTCCAATTTTCTTTCTACTTTATTTCTTCAACTGGAATATCTAGTTTTGATCTTCTGGTTTGTGTTGAATATTGAACTTTGCCTCTATTTCTAGATTTGAACTTGCATGTTTACTGAGTTGCTTCTTTACTTTGAATTTAAACTTGCTGGAAACAAATGTAAACTGAAGCTTGATTTTGAAATGATCTTGCATTTTCTTCCAGGTTTTGTTCTATATCTTATTGTTTGAGATGACCCTTTGCTGATCTGGTTTGATGGTTATTAAGATTTACAAGATCTTATACTTTATTTTCTTGGATGTTGAGATTTTTTTTTTTTTTTGTTCTGTAAACAAGCTTGATCTTCAGCTGATATCTATGCTTTTTATTTTATTATTATTTTTTTCTTGTCCAAATCTTTGATTTGCAGATTTGATTGGTGGCTGATAGGGGGTGTTTGGTGGCTAATGATATTCTCTAGTGTGCAAAAGATATGCATTGATTATCTTTGTCTTCTTTTATTTGTTTCATAGCTGAAAAAAAAATGTTATTTCTTTCTTTTTGTAATTTTAAATTTGATTATTTTATAAATGCAATGATGCCATTTGTATATACATATACACAAAGTTTAAAAGAATTGTTTCTAACCAATCTTTATATTATACAAGTTACACTTCAATGATTTTTTAAATGCCAATTATTTTAAAACATATCATTTAAAATTTAAATTCAATTCCAATATGTATTCAATCCTTATGACCAATATTATTTAAACTTAGTTCATACATTTATTTCAAAATTTATATTTAAACCATTTACATTCATATATTTTTTTTATTATTTATTTTGTACAATTCTACAAAAGAAAAGAATGGATTCAAACACTTTGATTTCATATTAACAATTAGTCACACTTATTTATGTATGAAAATTTAACTTAAAAATAATATTATGAAAATTAATACATCTTCCAAATAAAAATTAATATTTTAGAAAACAATTATTACTATCATTTTATTAATCTCAAGCTTTTAAATTCTATTTTTATTTTTTTAATACATTTTATTTTGAAACTCAATAAATATTTTATAAATCAGTTATCCTTAAATTTCTTATATAAATTTCTATTTATAATCAAATTATTTATTTATTTATCCTAGAAAATTTTCTAATTAATTCACAATTTATTTTCAAAAATTAATTTAATTGCCAAATTAAACTTAATGAATTTTCAGGAATGTTACAGATTTCCCCCCTTAAAAGAATTTCGTCCTCGAAATTGCAAGGAAGACGAGAAAGAAAAGATAATAGATAAAGAAATAATTGATCAGATCAGAATCGAGATATTTATTCTGCATTTGGTTTCACAAATCAGAATATCAACAATATGAGAACAAACTCATACAATATTACACAAAATACTCGTGTTATCCGGTCTACGAATATGCAAGGGCATTGATTAGTTCGAAGGGATAACTAATCATTCGTAGAATATATCGGATCCCAGAGAATAGATAGATGGATTTAGTCTTCTATAATTTCTCAAACACTAGGTATGAATTCAAAATTCGGGTCTGAATACCCCAAAGTATATACCAATTTGTACCTCTTAGACTTTGATATACACAAGAAATTACAATAGAATTTCGAATTTGTTTTTAACCGATATCGATTTATTGATCCAATTTAAATTTAGCTTCATATTTGTTAACCAATTTAACTTAATTTAAAATCTCTAACTTATTTAAAATTTTCAATCTCAATTCCAAATTTATTAGAGTTTAGAACGAAATGCTGATAAGAAATTGGATGAAGAGAATACGAAATAGAGACTTATCTACACGATTCGTAGGGCCACCATCACACCGAAACTACTTTCTGGAGCTGTCACGAAGATATCGAAAGAATTTAGAATCGAATCAAAGGAGATTGAGAAGAAAGTAATTTCCACTGTTGTAGGGTATTGACCAGCGGTAGTGGTATTCCCTCGTCCCCTATCTCATCCTCTTCTCGCACTCATACTTACTATCAGTGGATAGTAAGAGAATTTACTGAGGCATTCGAACGGATATCCTAGGGATCACTCATTCTAGGGTATACTTCACCCTATCTCTAATAAGCTACTTAATGCGTTATACTCCTGAGCTATGGTTTTAACCTGGCTCTGATACCACTGTAACGACCCTGACTCGACCTTCGAAAATCGGCACCGAATACGACACTCGTATTCAAATGCCGCAAATCCAAACGTCGAACCTGGTTCGCCGGAGCTTATAACACATTAAGTAAATAATACAGCGGAAGAAGTGAATAGCATAAATCAATATACAACATTTGATATAATAACTGATACAACACGAATGATACAACAGAATGGTACAATAGATATCAACATTATCAGAGATACAAATAATAGCAGCGGAAATATAATAATAACACTAGCAGCGGAACAAATCTCCAAAATAGTCTTCAAGAAAGAACTCCAGTATCAATAATCTCCATCTCCAAGACACTAATCCAGAAATAGTTCGAACTCCCAATAACATCCACTAAGAGAGCACGACTGGTGTGCAAAGGATTGCCACATCCTAGGCTGAAAGCTATCGAATCTACACCTACTATTGATTATCTGAAAACCCAACTCTAGACTGCCCGTGTGGGAAAATAGTGGGCACCCAGAGTTTAGGAAAGGAACAATAAACTCCAGGTCAGTCATGGGACTGGTATGAGCAAACAAAAACTTTTGGTCTTTTAAACAAACAAGAGAATTTAAATTAAAAAAAAACCGCAATGCTTTGGAAAATGAAACTACCATAAGGCCTCCCGGCACACACACAATGCAAACGCACACATGGGGGAGATTTCTCCTTATGATAGTCAAACATGCTTACTACGAGAAAAATTCTTTGATATTATTACTAGTGCATAGTGGAAAATCTTTCGAAAGTATAATATAAATCCTAGCCAGCATAGGTACCATGATGTTATGCCTACTATAGCTGCCATGTTAAATGGCAGGTTCTACAACTAAAACCGTACAAGGCACGTATTGGATGAATGGATTTCCAATAAATGGTCAGGCTAAGGAACTTCCTATTGCCACATGGGTACGCCTCTGGCGGGACGTACCGAGAACTAACGTTACGGTTAGATCTCTGCCAACACAAGGCCGGGTTACCTCTGTAACTAGGTAACTACTACACGAATATGCCATCCCCCGGTCCTTTGGGACCTTTATTCGAGCGCGCGCAACAACAACCACAAAGTATCACAAAGTAATAGATCTGCAGTATCCACATGAGTAAGTATCTGGGCTCCATACCATGATACCACCCTTTTCCAGAAGGAAATGACATACCCTAAAGGGCGCGACCCTCATAACCTTGCCGCATCTTTCCTGTTTCGACCATTTCCGGGGAGTGAGGTCCTGATGCAGTCTCGTCCACGAAGCTACGCTTTATACCAAAGCCATGCTTTGATCATAAATGATCAACAAATGATCATCAACACACAGCAGCACTCAGCATGCCACACTACCAAATTGGGAATATATCACTGATAAATATCAACTACATAACCTCTGAGCTCGTACGTCTCAGAGAAGGGTGTTAAGCTAAGAGAATAAATTCTCCGCCACCAAGCAGAAATGTATTTGATAGAGATCAGTTTAATATCTCAAAGTGTAATGTCGGACATACAACCATACAAGTCTGTTCCGGGTTCGAACAGAACCGAAGGCACTTCCGAAGAAGCCCTTGCAAATCCGGGTATCCACAATCCCGATCGGACTTCCCATCACTTAGGGAATCTCTATACCGTAGCTACTCGGTGCAGAGACAATCGATAGGTTATCCTAACGTTCTCGAAGACACCCGGTCTTCAACACTGGTCTTCAAATGCTATCCATAACGTCGTATCACTATTCGAAATGGGCTATACGACACAAGGTCCTCTCCCGGCTAAACCGAATAATGAGCGCAATATTTAAAAATATATGGATAAGGGATTTCAGTTAAGTCACAACTTGAAAATCCAAAGCTTTCTTTCAAATGTTTAACCAAATCACCATTTTAAAATCTTTAAACAAAAAGATTTATTTCACAAAGTTCACAAAGATTCATTCATAGATTTCCAAAACAATTCCCATTCAATTTGGATTTACTCATTTAAACCTTTAAATTAAAGATTTAATTAATAGCTTTCAAACCGTTTCCAAAGATTTATTCATAACTAGGAAAAACCATTTTCCATTTTAGACTTAAAATCCTTTTAACACCATTGGAAATTCATTCTTATGTGAAAGTTCGCAAAACAGTTTACGTTTTCAGAAAAATCCAATTATATACAAGTTGAAATCTTAGGTTAAATTTAAATTCCAAAACATCACTTTTAAAATGGTTTTAAAAACCCATATAAACCCATTAATAAGTTGAATAACTTTTTATTTTTGAAACCCATTTTTCAAAAGCTTTCAATTCCAATTCCAAACTATTTTGGATTCAAAAACTCAATTTTAAAACAATTTCAAAAATCTGTGACTTAACCCATTCTCACGTGCAACCCATATTTGTGTGTGTATAAGTGTGGTCCAGGGGTTTTACACAATAAGAGTGCCACATAATCAATCAGCACAGATTCAATCATGACAATTCGATGTGGGTTTCGGATAACCAACTGGAATCCGACTCCCTGTCGCATCGAAATTCAAATGTCGTTCTACGGGTCAAAGGTTTTGCATAACAATATATACATCACAGAAATAACAGCTTAGCACAAAGTATTACATAGCATCACATCACATATCAAACATATCCATCCATCACATAGCATTCAATAAAAATCAAATATCTTTAATTAAGATAAATAAACCGTGTGGTTATGAATTTATTATTCCCATAATTACTTCTATTTGTAGTCTTTAAATCAATGATTAATCATCATTAACTATAATTGATTAAGTCTTAACTACTTTCATTTATTTATCATTTATTTAATTAATTATCTTAATTAATTATCCTTTGATTGTAATTAATTAAATCTTAATTACCTATTCCTCAATTAATTACTTTAAATAATAAACTTTTAATTATTGACTAATTAAATTATAATTATTTGTCCTTAATTGATTAATCAATAGATTTATTATTCCCTTAATTAATTACTCCCTAATTAATAATGATTTCTTAATCACTTTAAGTTAATTAACCTTAATCGATTTAGTTCTCTTAATTAATTAACCACATTAATTAATTATTCTTTAAAGAAATTAATCTCAAATATTTGATAAATCAATCCTTAACCTTTAATTATCTTCTCTTAATTATTTTCACTAAGTATTTATTATTTTCATTTGATCATTCATTAATTATTTGATTTATTGACTTAATAATTCAATGAATCCGAATTATTAAATTCTATTTATTTATTTTTAAGATAAAGACATCTCTTACTTAAATAAAGCATAAAAAAATAATTTGTTTTCAAATTTATTTTAAATTTAGGATTTAAAATGGTTACAAATTTAACTTAAACAAAGTATCTCACAAGTTAAAGAATTATTCATTTTATAAAAGAGGTTTAAAAGTTTTAAAACCCAATTCATTTTTAAAATTTAAATCAATTAAAAATACACTATGACATTCAAAGTTGTTTAAATTATTATTTTTTTATCTAAAAACTTCATTTTATTCTAAACTTGAATACATGTTTGAATTTTAATTCCAAGTTACTTACATTCAAAAACTTACTTATATTTAACTTCATTTTAAATTCCAAATCACTTAACCAATTTTAAAGTGGTTAAACAATTTAAATTTAAAAACTTCATTTTATTTTAAAACTGAAATTCAAACCAAATTCCAGATTTTAAATTTCAGATTCAAACTTATTTTAAAGTCTATAATTTAAATTTAAACTTCCAGTTTAAATTCAAAACCAATATTCTTTTATACTTAAAAGTTTCTAAACCAAAATTTAAATTTCAAAACTCAGATTCAAGCACTTTGAAATCAGATTCAAACTCATTTTAACTTATTTAAAATTTCCAGCATGTATTTTAAACTTTACCTTAAATTTTAAAAACAAAGAACAGGTTTCTGTTTGATACTAAAACCTGAATCAAAGCGATATACCCGAGCAAATCTTAACCTTACTTCGAGCCAGATCCCACCATGCTTCGAGTCGCCATGCGTTTTGCTTCGAGAACGAACCCTAACTACTGTTATCTTCCCCAACTACCATACTTCCAGATGCACAGATTATGGCGTGTGCATATGCACGATCGACGCGAGCACGTCCATTCGATGCTCTGATCATCGAAAGACTACCCATCATTCCCTGAGTCACCATGACAACCCAGATCGTCGAAATTGACTACAAATTGAAATCGAGTAGTTCAACACCCAGATTGAAACAGTACCGAACCACCATAATCACATCGTCCTCTCACCTCTGGCCATCGGAGGCCATGGAAACTTCACTGCAGCCTCGTCTTAACCACATGCTGCAACCCCACTGGACCGATCGCCTATAGTTCACCCATTACGACGAAATCCCTTCCCAAACTTTGTCGACAATATCAGAGTGCAGAATCCTAAAATCATGTCAATCCATCACCCCGGCATTTTATAGAATTCACGAGTATTTTTCCATGATTCTCCCGCATCCAAGCTATCTTCACCATGAATCCTGACTACTAACTCCATGCCGATCATCAGATTGTTATAAAAATGTCAAATTTCTTCAACTTGTGATTTCTCTTCAAATAACAACTTTAAAATCTTGATTTTATCATTAAAAATCATTTTTTACTATTAAAAATCATATTATGAAATCCAAATTCGAAAACTCGAATGTTAATTTTCAACTTGCATATGATTTCCACTGTAATCACTAGTTCTCTGAATAGTACCCAAATATTTTCATTTGAGACAACTTTTAAAAATAACATTGTAACGCCGTAGTCAATTTCCTTTTAAGGATCAAAGCTAAACAAGGTTTGACAAAAAAAAATTTGATGATTTGAATTGAAGACAGAGAAGAAGCAATTTGGTTTTGAACAGTTTTTGAAAAACCTGGAACTAGAAAACAAAAGCATATGTCTGTATTCTTATATGCACAAGCATATTCATATCAACATCCAAACACATATCATAGCATATGTAAATTTATTTACAGACAAACATCAATCCTACCTGTATGCAAACCAGGATGTAGGTAAAGTTAAGGATTTGCTCACATTGATGGAACAGAGGCCTGTATTACAGACATGCAACTTCAACACACACTTATTTATAAACATATACACACCAATTTGCATCCATTCAAACATTTCCTATCACACAATCAAACATTCACCACAACATCACAACTGATCAACTAAATTAGGCTTAAAGAAACAGTTTGCTCACCTGGATGATTTTGATGAAGAAAGACAGAGAACAGTTTGAGTTTATAGGCTTTTGCTTCTTCTTTTTTTCTTTTTCCTTGTTTTGATTTTTGATTGGTCTTGCCTGAGGCTTGAATCTGGAACTTGTAAATCAAATCTTTGCTTAATCACTATTTATTTGTTTATTCATTTCATCAATAACAAAAATTTTAATTTACTTACCTACAGTTTAAATTCTTGGGTGCAGGGATATATGGTCTGCAGTTGAAAACCAGAAATCACTTTAGCCCTTAAACTTGATTTGTTTTCCTGCAACTGATTTAGAAGTTTGTTTAAATCTTTGTTTTATTTACTGATTTATAACTCGAATTCAAATTTTAAAAGAAAAGATTTACTTGCCTTTGAATTGCTTAAGAGGATCTGCACTATCTCTGGCCAAAGACTGAAGCAACCATTTTTTTTTTTTTGATTTAACTTCAGGTTGATTTCTCATAATTTGGTTTTCCAATTTTCTTTCTACTTTATTTCTTCAACTGGAATATCTAGTTTTGATCTTCTGGTTTGTGTTGAATATTGAACTTTGCCTCTATTTCCAGATTTGAACTTGCATGTTTACTGAGTTGCTTCTTTACTTTGAATTTAAACTTGCTGGAAACAAATGTAAACTGAAGCTTGATTTTGAAATGATCTTGCATTTGCTTCCAGGTTTTGTTCTATATCTTATTGTTTGAGATGACCCTTTGTTGATCTGGTTTGATGGTTATTAAGATTTGCAAGATCTTCTACTTTATTTTCTTGGATGTTGAGATTTTTTTTTTGTTCTGTAAACAAGCTTGATCTTCAGCTGATATCTATGCTTTTTATTTTATTATTATTTTTTTCTTGTCCAAATCTTTGATTTGCAGATTTGATGGGTGGCTGATAGGGGGTGTTTGGTGGCTAATGATATTCTCTAGTGTGCAAAAGATATGCCATTGATTATCTTTGTCTTCTTTTATTTGTTTCATAGCTGGAAAAAAAAATGTTATTTCTTTCTTTTTGTAATTTTAAATTTGATTATTTTATAAATGCAATGATGCCATTTGTATATACATATACACAAAGTTTAAAAGAATTGTTTCTAACCAATCTTTACATTATACAAGTTACACTTCAATGATTTTTTAAATGCCAATTATTTTAAAACATATCATTTAAAATTTAAATTCAATTCCAATATGTATTCAATCCTTATGACCAATATTATTTAAACTTAGTTCATACATTTATTTCAAAATTTATATTTACACCATTTACATTCATATATTTTTTTATTATTTATTTTGTACAATTCTACAAAAGAAAAGAATGGATTCAAACACTTTGATTTCATATTAACAATTAGTCACACTTATTTATGTATGAAAATTTAACTTAACAATAATATTATGAAAATTAATACATCTTCCAAATAAAAATTAATATTTTAGAAAACAACTATTACTATCATTTTATTAATCTCAAGCTTTTAAATTCTATTTTTATTTTTTTAATACATTTTATTTTTAAACTCAATAAATATTTTATAAATCAGTTATCCTTAAATTTCTAATATAAATTTCTATTTATAATCAAATTATTTATTTATTTATCCTAGAAAATTTTCTAATTAATTCACAATTTATTTTCAAAAATTAATTTAATTGCCAAATTAAACTTAATGAATTTTCAGGAATGTTACATTATTTATTTCCCTAAAAATATCTTTACAAGATATAAAATTTTCCACACTTCGAAAATAAACAACGTTTATTTTGAAACAAATTTTCCCTTTCCACTTATAAATTTCCATAGTGAATTTATATTTCAAATTATCTATTGGTCTACAGTTTTCAATAGATTTCAAATATTCAATTCCAATTTATCTTCAAGAAGATAAATTCTCAAAAACATTCCATTTCATATTGGAAAAGCATTTCCATACTTATTTAATAAGTAAGTGATTCACAAATATTATTTATTTTCACAATTTGAAAATATTCGATAAACTTAAACCATAGTTAAGTATATATTTCATTCTTTAAGGAAATCATTCTTTTATTCACATTTATTTGGGTCAAAACGAATGTTACGTAAAACATCGTTACGACAACCCAAAATCATTAGTATAGGGATTCGAAATTTAAAATAGATATATAAATCCCAATACTATACAAAACATTTCTTTTCGAAAATCATTTACTATAACAACAGTGTTATAGTCCACCATTTCCTTCTATTTCTCGAAAACGTCTATTTCAACAATAAATGTTGAAATCTATGTTTTCATTCCCTTTTTATTTCTCGAAAACGTCTATTTCAACAATAAATGTTGAAATCTATGTATTCGATACTTAATGCATTTTAAAACACCTTTAATCGTTTTAAATTCCATTTAAAACATTCCTTTCCCAAAATATATCCATTTTCTTTAATAATATATTCGCCGTTCAAAATAGTGAATATATTTCCTTTAATAAATTTCAATATTAAATTTATCAAATTCAATTGATTTCGAATTTATAAACAATGTCTATAAATTCTATTCTTATTTATAAAACTTCGCTTTATAAATCTCCTTTATTAATTCAATTCAATTTACATAACCCAATTTTGTACCAAAGGTTCATATTATAAGTTGATTACTTATAATCCTTTTATTCACAAAATCGTTCTTTCTTAACACTTCACAAATCATAAATCTTATTACTTATAAGATTTTATCTACAGCCTTATTTTCAACATTAACAACCCCTTTTTAAAATTCCATTATTTCGATTTATAAAACATATGTTTTATAAATCTCATCTACAAACCGTCCATGCTTTATCAAAGATTTCAATTTAACTGCCAAGATCTGATTTATAAGATAATTTCTTATAAACTCTTTATTTAATAAAATCTACTCATTTTAAAATCTTCACAATTTGTAAATCTGTGATTTTCAATGAAATCCATTTTATACTCCATTTAACGCTTAATAGACTCCTTTTAAAATTCCAACATTTTTAATTTATAAATGTAAATTTTCAAAATCTTTTATACGCATCCTTTATAATAGTTATTCAAAATTCCAATTAAAACCATTTCATAAATTTATTAACTACTTATCTCAAAAATAACATTTTAGTTATATTTTACAAAAATCCTGAATTCTATAACTTTAAAAATTGAAATTTGAATTTATTTTAAAATGAATACATTCCAAATTTTAAATAAAAACATATACTTTGAAAAATCGCTTTAAAATCCTTTTCAATTCAAAATCGTTATTTTTAACTTTAAAAAAGGATCTGATGATGCAACAGCATCCAATAGTCAATCACGGCAACAAATATCATATATCGATATGAAAATCAACAATCATCACAATATTTACAAGCAAATAAATATTTGTGAGGAATCCAGTTGGATCCCTCCAACCTGTTTTCCCTACATCCAAAGATGTTAGCACAATACCCATTCCACTTCGAGGTGGAATATCGCGGTATATGGGATTTATAAAATATTATCCGCTTACTAAAGGCGCAATAGGGTCTCATCCGCTATACAAGGCGGGAAATCAATCAACTGCAATATATACATATGCCAATATATATATATTGCTATATATAGATATATCCTACTATATCTAATATCACAATCAAGCAATCAATCAATCAATCAACAAATTTTAAATATAACTATTTAAAATTTTAAATAACCCTTTTGAGTGAGAAGTTCTCACCTTTGCCTTTTATTTTGCAATCCATTTCCTTTGTGACTTGATTATCTTCACAATTTTGACCTTGTATAAATATTATACAAATTCATTAATATTCGAACAGATCGAATAATAAATTTTCATTTGATAATTTCGATTCATCGGTGGTTTCATTTTAATAGTTAAATTAACTGATAGTCTTATTTAAACCAATATTCTCCTTTAATAAATTTATTTTAACTAATTTTTTTACTTTAAATTAATATCTTTAAATCAATTTCTTTTAATAAATTTGTTTAACTAAAAATTTAAATTTTGAAACTAAATCCCTTTTAAATAAATTTATTTAACAAAAATTTAAATTCAAAACTAATCTTCCTTTAAATAATTTAAATTAACCAATAATTTATTTTTCATAATAATAACAGCAGTGCATTTTACTGTATATATACATATATACATAAAATCTTTAAGTCACTATTTTATAAAACTTACTGTAAAAAGATTTCTTCACAACAGTTGATAAATCGAGGCATTATTTGTAAACTTTTGAATATAAAATTCTAGTTTAACATTTTAAATTTTAAGCTATAAAATATAACTTACAGAATACCCCAAGATTTTCCGACTACTGCTGAAATTCGAGACCTCCAGACAAACACAGATCAAACCCAAACCCAGCCTCGACCTTTGCCTCGCCGCCTATGCTTTCACGCAATTCGATGCAGCCTGCTTGTGATACTACACCGTCGGCGTTGAAGTCAACCCCAATTGCCACCTTCCATGAAACCGCCTGCTACTAAACGACTCGATCAAGCCCTTCAACCAAGTTGCGATTTTTGATCTCATCACTGCCTCGACTTCGGCCATGCTTCCCAGCCCTGACGTCGACGAAAACCCTAATTGATTCGAACGTGAGTTGACGCTCAAACCCCTGCGACTGACCAGATGTACGCAGCGATAACAAGCTGCCGCGATGAACTCAAGCTCCACTGCCCTCGTCGCCGCTGCCTTATCCACCGCGTCGCCCTCCCCAGGTCGAGTTACCTTCGCCTCCACAATGAACTGGAATCGAAACTGAGGGCAGGCTCGAGATTTACACGGTTTGATTTCGGATAGAGGGAGGGTTTCAATTTACTGAAGGGAAGAGGGAAATTTTTTTCTTTTGACTTTGCTTAAAACGCTCGGCCCTGATTTATTGAAGAGGGATGGCAGCCATTTCCCTTGAACGATGGATTTTAAAACTCGGCTATGATTTAATAAAGGGAAGAAGGAGACGATGGCCATTGATTCTGTTTGAGATTTTCCCTCTGCGTTTTGATTTCTTTTCTTTTTTTTTCTGAACGAAAGATTGTGCTCAGGAGTAAGGTGGCTGTGGTATATTAGGGTGGCTGATGTTGACAATTTAAATATTTAAATTCAAATTGAATTTGATTCGAATTCCAATGCGTTTACTCACCGTGTGCTCACATAACAACTCCGAAAAATACGAAATTTGAAATCCGGTAATAATTCAATATTACGGACCCAATGGAACTGGTTTCGTCGAATTCCGAGATTGTGCCTCGGACGGCAATTTTTAAATTCAATTTAAACGATAAAATTTCAAAACTGAACAATTCACTTTGAAATTCAATTCTGAAGCTTCTATTACCTTCAGTATTGTCACTACGAATCTTACAAGCCTTTGAAAATATTTTTAATCGGCTTACAATTGAAGATTCAAATTTTTATTCAACTTTCAATAGATTAAATTCTATAATTTAATCGCCAAATTCATTCTGAAAATTTGAAATTCAAGTTAAACCATCATTCAATTATTTAAAATTAATTAAATATTTACAATTTAAATTGTTCAAAATTCTGGGTCGTTACAATTTAAATGTACACAAGTAAATTCAGTAAGCTGAATAAAGTATATTTCGAATATAAGGATTTAATTGGATAATTAAATTGTTAATTTAATATTTGAAATTATGTAAATAATTAGAAATTGGATTTAATATGAATGAAAATGATTTATAAAGTTGTATTAAATTTTATTTGAGTTAGAATGATGTTACAGAACTTTTAAAATCGAATTAAAAGTTAATAAGTAGAAATTGAATATTTTAATATTTAATTGACGAGTAAAAATAGTCATTTTTCAAACAGTCTCGGATTTCGATGAAACTAGTTTCATCGGATCCATAATCTTATATTTTTGCATGATTTCAAATTTCGTGTCAATCGGATTTACAGTTTCTCCGGGGCAAGCTAAAACGCGTAGGAAATCGATTTAAGTGAAATTTAAATAATTCGATTCGAAAAACTTATCTTTCAAATACGATCGAATTGGCTCCTGATATATATTCCATTGCGGTTGGAATGGGAGTAAAACATTATAAACGCCAGGCGGCATGCTTCGTTTGGAGTTCGGAAAAATCCGGATGAATAGTGCGCGTAAATTTTATATAAAAGGACATCAACACTTGCATTTTGCCAAAACCCTAACCAACCAAGGTCAGGCCGCCACTTTCATTTTTATGGCCAAAAATCATCAAACCTCCCTCCTTGATAACTCATGATCCATCCACAATTACCAGAAACTATCAACAACATAGATGAAGACCGTGGCAAGACCTAACTAATCAACGGATGAGATCGTTTAAAACGAGGCGAATCAACGGCAATTTGCATTCAAACGCATAATGTTTCAGCACGTTTTTCGAAGCTAATAGTTGACCGAGTTTGTCATGATTGCAGCAGTGGGTGGCTCACGTGTACGCGAAGGTGGGGGAGCTCTCTGATCATTGTCACGGCGTTCGTTTTGGTCGTGAAAATTCGATTGAAAATGGCGGCCGAGTGGGTTTAAGCATGCATGATAACCTGGTAGGGAGGAAGAAGAAGGGCATGGCCTTGATTTGGAAAAGCAAATCGAATGGCTGCAATGAATCTAAGGTTTAAATAATAAAATAAAATTGTAAATTGATTTATATTAAATCGTATAAACTTTAAAACTGCGTAACTTTTTGATACGAGGTTCGGTTCGCACGAAACAACTTGCATTGGAACCGTATTGACGAACATTACGCGATGGAGCTGGTTTGGGGTTGGTTGGAGCTAGTGTGAATTTTAGGTAAAATTAAACGGTCGTTTAATTTTATTCAGAATAAAACACTACAACTTCTATTGGACGCAATGTGAGTACAACTCACTCTTCCTGATATTTTTATACAAGTGAGAAATAATTTATTATATGATGATTGTTTGGATGATATATGATATAATGATTGATATTTGGATATATTCCTGCCTATTGGAGTAGATGAGACCCTATACGTTCCCGTGTATGAGCGGATGACCCTTTGTACGCGCATCTACCTTGAAGCGGACATTGTACACATATTCTAATATGTATATTTGTTGCAGATGACAGGTTGGAGGGATCCAACTGGATTCCTCACCAGTATTGATTTATTTACAGATATTGTTATATATTCTGTTATCATATGATATATGATGTTTTGGATGTCGTGATTGTTGTATTTAGTGCTGTTGCAGCATTGGGCCCATTTTTGAAAATCTAAAAATGTTAAAGTAACGATTTCGAATTTAAAAGAATTGTAAAAGTGATTTTGAAAGTATACGTTTTATTGACTTTTTAAATTGATTCATTTTAAATAAATAAATGTGATAATTTTTATGCTATAAAAATTATGATGTTTTGGGAAATATAATTGAAACGTGATTTTTGTGAAATATGGAGTTAATGATTGTGTGAAATGGTTTAAATTGAGATTTTTGAATAATATAAATGGTTTATAAAGAAGATTTATAAAATTGAATTTTTATAAATCAAAATAGTTGAATTATAAAGGAGTTTTAAAATTGTTAAAATAAAGTTATAAATGGATTTTATAAGTGAATACGATTTACATAATTTGTGAAATTATAAAAGAACGAATTTGTAAATAAATGATATAAGTGAATTAGCTTATAATTTGAATTTTGACATATAAATGATATAAATGGAATTGGTTAATAAAGTAGATTTATAAATTGAAGTTTTTATAAAATATATAAATGTGAATTTATAAACATTGTTTTATAAATCCGAAATCAATTAAATTTGTTAAATTAAATATAGAAGTTTATTAAAGGAGATATATTCGCGATTTTGGACAGCGAATTATCCTTTAAATTAATAATAAAGAATTTGGTTGGGAATTATATCCACGATTTTGGACAGTGGATTATCTTTTAAATAAAATGTGTAGAAGTATTGGATTTGGTAAACGATTTATATTCACGATTTTGGACAGTGAATAATCTTTTGAAATAAATAAATATTTTTGGGAAGTGATATTTTAAATGAAGTTAAATGATTAAAAGATGTTTTAAAACGCGTTAAGTATTGAAAGCATAGATTTCAATCTTCATTGTTGAAGTAGACGTTTTTGAGAAGTAAGGAAATGATGGACTATAACACTGTTGTTATAGTAAATGATTTCCGAAAGGAAATGTTTTTGTATAGTATTGGGGTTTATATATCTATCTTAATTTCGAATCCCTATACTAGAGATTTTGGGTTGTCGTAACGATATTTTATGCAACATTTGTTTTGACCCAAAACAAAGATGTTTAAAGAGAACGTTTTCCTTAAAGAATAAAATATATACTTAATCGTGATTTAAGTACATGGAATAATTTTCTAAGTGTTGAAAATAAATTGATTTGTGAATTTCTTATTATTAAATAAGTATTTGGAAATGTTTTCCAATGTTGAAATGATTTTTGAGAATATACCTTTTTAAAGATAAATTGAAGTGAATATTTGGCAAGTTATTTAATTAATGGACGATTAATAAAAGGGCCTAGTGATTGTTATGGTGCTGATTATTTATTTGTTTGCTTTGATAGTTAAATAACCGACTATCAATTGCCTAAATTTTAGTTACTCGACTTGATGTGGGAACTATTTAGTCGTACACTTAGTACGTAGACTTTTGTGTAGGCTTGATCATCCTTTTGTTGAGGATGTTGATTCATATAGTGCGGAGTATTACTCCAATCTATCGAGCTTCCTTCTTGGCCCAAAGGATAGCAAGTTGAAAGTTGGATACGTGATAAGTCTATGAGACTTAGTTGCTGTGTGAAGTTGAGAAACGCTTTTGCGTTGTTGGTGCGAAGAGACCGGGATTAGATTTATCTGAAAACCACTTCGGACCAATGTATATGCGACGATTGTGCAGGTTGCTTGTGATGATATTGATATTCCGAATTTTCGTAGTGGCGGACTGCTTGTTGATCATTTGGGGTTAAAATCTGAATATACATCCAGTAGCAGTGATCACTTCATTATGAAATATCCAATGCGAGGACTATTCGCTACTAATCCTAGGGATTTCCCGACAGGATGTGCTAGGAAAGTACCTTCGGTTTGTCCTGTTCCTGGACAACGTGTATGGATGTTTGTCTGACATTGCATTTCTATAGATTACGTACATTGGTTTTGAGAAACGTACATCAGTGGTGGTGGAGAAGACAACTTCTCTTAGCTTAACACCCTCCTTGAGATGTATGAGCTTAAGGGTTGTATTTTTGTTGAAGGCAATTAGTAGTCAACGGAAATGGTCATGTGGCATTCAAAGTGATGTGATATGTGATTGTGAAAGGTAATCGTTACCTCTAGCCTCATCAATCGGAAATAACCAAAACAGGGTTAGATGCGGCAAGGCTAAGTGGGTCATTCCCAAGTAGGATATGATCATCCTCTTCTAGATATATCTTTACACGCTATGACGTCGTGTATCTGATTATTGTGGTTTGTATGCTATGAGGGCCCTCGGTTAAAGGTCGGTAACGACCAAAGGATGACATATTCGGTACCATCTAGTTATAGAGGTGGGCCGGTCTTGTGTTGGTAGAGGGCAGATGTTCTGTGCCTCGGGACATCCATCTAGAGGTGTACCCCTTCGGAAGGTAGTCCCTTCACCTGGTCATTTGTATGGAAATCCAAACTCCACTACATGCTTGCCATTTTGATTGTATTACCCAATTAGGCTATATGCTGGAATTTAATCAATGTAACAATTTCGGTTATGATTAATATTATTTGTATATAGTGTCACTACTATAATATAACATGAGATTTGATATGAAATGATTTAGTTATCGTAAGGTAAAAACATGTCCATGTTTATGGGTGGACTTGTCTTACGAGATACTTTTGTTTTGAAAACTAAGGAAAAGTTTGGTAATTTAATAAATTCAGTTGAGTGTGTTTCTCACGCTGGTTTACCAGACTGATCCAGTCGTTCTTCCCTTTCAATGCTCGGGTCAGACCGAGTATATTTACAGGTCTAGATTTGATGCTTTTAGAGCTTCAGTAGGAGAGTTGGAGATCTTCATTTTCATATACACGTACCTGTTTTGATTATCCGTTGTGCTTTGTTTGTTGTTGTATATTATCGACAATTGTGAGGAAAGATTATTATAACTGTTCAAGCTGATAACTCTGATCGATTGTTGAACTCTGATTGATGTGTATATATATACAGTTTCTGTTTGTAAAGATCAATGATATGATAGTATATATTTTCCGCTGCGATGTGAGATTCTGTATTGTTCTGTTGGTTCTATCTTCTCTCTTTCTTCTATTCTCTTCTTCTCTCTTCATTTCTTTCTCTTGACTTTCCGTCAGTTTGTGCTTTTTGGGTCGGACATGTGTGGTTTATTGTCGATTCAGAGAGTCCAGATTTGCGAGTCGTCACATTTGGTATCAGAGCTTAGATTTTGTAAATTCCTAAGCTTTGATGTGTACTTAGTATAGATAGGGACAGTAGCACCCTAGATTGAGTTTGAGTGTATTATATATATGAGCGCGTATTTGTTAGTGAATATAAAATGTTTTATATTGTGTTTGCTTATCTGTTGAGCTGTTTGTGAATTCTGGTCGGTATGTGGAACGCCATATTATCGATAGGGATTTCGAAACACTTAAACGAGGCAAGTCGACATAGTATTATTTTTAATTGGGTAAATGAAATAATTTTACCTTGATTATATTTTGTATATAAAGAAACAATTTTTCGGAACTATTAAAGTGTTTATAAACTGATTGTTTGGTTGTTTGAAAATGTAAATATGTATAAGTTAATAAAAGCTGTTTGAATAATCTAAATAAAAATAACAATTGTAAAAGAATAAATTATATAAGCAAGTGAATTATAAGTATGGAATTATAATTAATATGATTTACAACTGTGAAATAATCTTATATATAAGAAGTGAAACTGTATGAATATATTATAAATATGAGTTATAAATAAAAATGAATTTAAACTAAGAATTTGTGAAATTTGAATCCCGTTTTATTTTGGAAGTTGTTTTTCAAAGTTAAAGAGGTTATATTATTATTAATCTTAATAAGATAAAAGAATTTGAAATGATCTTATGCAAGTAAAGTGAAAATAGTGAAATTATATATCAATATTTTTAAATGTGATTTATAAATATAAAAAGGAATTTTTGAAAGAATATAAAGCAATGAATTCACTGCTGTTACTGGGAAATAATAAAGGTGATGACTGCAGCATCATCAGTATCATTTTCGAGTTTCTATGTGATGGATTTGCTACCAATAGTAAATTGAAATTGAATTTTTGTTTGGATAAAAAAATTTGATTTAAAATCCAAGTTATAATTGATAAATATAAGTAAAATAAGTTTTGGACTTATAATATGAAGTAAGAATTTACTTTAGTAAAGTTGAAAGGAATTTGAGTTAGTAAGTGAACTATATGGTTTGAAATATAACTAAAGGAAGGTTAAATAAATTGAATTGAATTTAAATTGGATTAGATATGTTATTGAAATCGAAATTAAACTTAAGATGATAAGTGATTACGTAGTATGAATTTGGAAGTTTATAAAATTAAGTTGTATAACATATAAAATGAGATAAGGTAAGTAAAACCAATTGTTAAAGTGGTTAAACAATTTTGTTAAGTAAAACAAAAATCTGAATTTGAATGGTGATATGAAAATGACTTAAGTTATATAAAAATGACTTTAGAATTGAAATCTGAATTGGATTTATAAGTCGAAATAAAAGTTAAATGAAATAGAAATTAAATTAAATTAGAGATGAACTTAAGTTGTATAGTGAAATGGAAGGTAAATGAAATTGAAATGAAATGTAACTTAAGTAATGTTGAATGAAGTTGATTTTAGTATCAAAGTAAATTAATAAAGTGATGAATGTGAACTTGAGTTATATAAAAATTCAACTTTATTTGTAGATTGATTTAGCAATTGAAATAATGAAATGTGAATTGAATGTTAATCATTGAATGTAAATGAATTGATATGAAATAGTGGATGTAAGTTGTTATCCCACCTTTTGGTCAAGGCTGGAATATCAACAAATTGGCAAGGATGAATGGATATCAAGATTGGGGGTCGATTGGAAACAAGGCTGCAATCGATGTCGTTAAAATTTGGCCGAGCTCCAATCGGGACGAAATCGATTGGAGATGATGATCAAGGTTAAGGAAAGCTACATTTCAAATTTCAGGTCGATCGAAGTTCGTATGCTCGAGATATGGATGGATTAAGGTGCACAAGGAATGGTTCGTATCGATGCATTTCGCATCGATCAGCAGATGGTGTGTCTTATCAATTGGATTCGTATTGATCGGCAATGGTTCGACTCGATGAAGTTCGAATCGATTAGGTTTTGGTTCGACTCGATGGCGTTCGTATCGATCAGATGGAAAGTCCAGAGGGATTTCGACTCGATAGCTGTAGACATAGATTGGTAAGCGAGCGTGCAGTGGTTTGTTTGAATCAATGACCTTCGTGTCGATCAGGTTGGAGGCAGGCGGCACATTCTGAATCCATGCTTTCATATCAAGCGCGGGTAAGTTTGATTCGTATCCATCCACTCTACAGCCCTCTTTAGTATCCAAGCGGTTCATGGTTGTACGAATCGATTACATTCGCAAACGATCATGGGATGAATGCTATTCGTATCCATACGCATATGGCGCTTGTTTGTATCCACCTCAAAATAAGTCACTTCGTATCGATCGTATTGCAGCGATCAATACGGAAGACATCTCATCAAGGCGAACATAGGCTGGGTCAAATGGGTACGAATGGAAGGTTACCGTTGGGTGCGAAAGAAGTGATGAAGCCTCGGTCAACACGGTGAACAATATGGATCTCCCCTGGTTTATCGTTCCACGTCATCGAGCGAGCACGTACTTGTGAACGACACGAAGCGGATGGATTCGAAATGATGGATTCGAAATCTGCAGCCTATGAAGAACATGAGATTGTATCGATCATATCTCCTAAACCGCTGATCCAAATGCAACGAAATTTTCACAGTAGCTTGCATACAAGGTAAAGAACAGTCCTGCCAAGTTTCAGCTCGATTGGATCATTTTTTGATGGATACGAAATTGTTTCGTATTGATCACAGATCGAGTCGGAACTTGGTGGGGTCGGTCGCGTGGGCCCACTCACGTGCCAGAAGAAGTCTTCCGAAGTTTGAGCGTGATATCAGTCTCCTATGCCTATAAATAGCAACTTGAAGCCTACAGAAAAGGGACCTTTTGGCTATTCGACGTGCAGACTCTGCTGGATTCAATTCTACACATTACTATCGCTGTTGTACTCAAATTACTTCATTGTAATCGCTGTAATCATCTGTAACCGGCAAGGATTATCAACAAAAGATAAAACTTTATAGTGGACGTAGGCCGGAGATAGCCGAACCACTTTAAATCTCGTGTCTTTGTTTGTTATTACTGGATTGTTGTTTGTTGTTTGCTTAGATCTGAGATTTGCGCTTGAATATTGCTGATTTGTGTTCATACACTGGTGCTTTCACGATACTTGGGGTTTGTGACCATTTTTGGCGCAAACATAAGTGTTAATTCATTAAAAGCTAACGAAATTGGAAATTGAATAATTGAGTGGATGTCAATTAGATGTTGAACCAAATTGAATGAATGTAAAGTAAATAAATTTGGTAATGTTGGTTATGCATTGTTTGTTAAATGGATGTTAATTGATTGTATAGAAAATCCATATAAAGTTGAATTAACAAAATTGAAAGCTATAAATAACCGAATTCAAATTGGAAGTAACTAAATTTGAATAGAATTGAATTTGATGTAATTTGGAAGTGAACCAACTTGAATGTAAGTTAGTGAATATAAACTAATTGAATATGAATAAATGAATATTAGTAAAATCCAATGTTAATGAATCAAATGTGATTTAAATTGAAAAACAATTCAATGAATATTGATGAGAAGTGAATCTATATTGATTTGGTTATGGATGTTAGTTGGATGATAGTTAGTTGATGGTTGGATTTGTTGTTTATTGATGGCATTCTCTATATTGGCATATATAGTTGTTGGTATATGTTGTATATTGATATTACTTTCTATGTATACATGTTTCTCATTTGTGTATTGAGTGTTTAGTAGGTGCGGATGGCGTCTACTTCGCATTTGGAGCTCGCTTTCGCGCTATATTAGCCGTATATGCTTGCTAATAATATATAAGGTACATATCTCGGATTACATATCGTACTTTTACACTTTTTTCCCTTCGGGATGCCTCATCCTTGATGATGAGATGTATATTTTTGATATATATATTGTTATTTTTTTCGGATCGAACCATGCAAAGGAGGCTATGGCGAATTTTTCCGAAAATTTAAGGCGTTAGAAATTTTTTGGAAAAATTGGAAAAATTTATGAAAACTAAATTTTGATTTTTGAGTTATAAAGGTTTAACGATATAGTTGGTTTTGGAAAGATAACTATAAATGGATTTGAAAACTTAGAAAAGTTTTTATAAGAAGTTTAACTAATGGATTTCGAAAAAGTTAAACACTTAAGAGATTTGGTAATCTAATTTTAACGAATTGTTTTGAAAAGTTAATGGATTTTGTGACTTTTTCTTACTTAGTAATTTTGGGGACGAAATTCTTTTAAGTAGGGGAGACTGTAACGTCCTAGAATTTCAGTCATTTGAAATTCATATATTTAATTGATTTTAAATGTGCACAAGTAAATTCAATAAGCTGAATAAAGTATATTTCGAATATAAGGATTTAATTGGATAATTAAATTGTTAATTTAATATTTGAAATGTAAATAATTAGAAATTGGATTTAATATGAATGAAAATGATTTATAAAGTTGTATTAAATCTTATTTGAGTTAGAATGATGTTACAGAACCTTTAAAACCGAATTAAAAGTTATTTGTAGAAATTGAATATTTTAATATTTAATTGACGAGTAAAAATAGTCATTTTTCAAACAGTCTTCGATTTCGACGAAACTAGTTTCATCGGATCTGTAATGTTATATTATTGTAAGATTTCAAATTTCGTGTCAATCGGGTTTAGGGTTTGTCCGCGGCAAGCTAAAACGCGTAGGAAATCGGTTTAAGTGAAACTTAAATTTAAATAATTCGATTCGAAAAACTTATCTTTCAAATACGATCGAATCGGCTCCCGATATATATTCCATTGCGTTCGAAATGGGGATAAAATATTATAAATGCCAGGCGGCATGCTTCGCTTGGAGTTCGGAAAAATTCCGGATGAATAGTGCGCGTAAATTTTATATAAAAGGACATCAACACTTTCATTTTGCCAAAACCCTAACCAACCTAGGTCAGGCCGCCACTTTCGTTTTTATGGCCAAAAATCATCAAACTTCCCTCCTTGATAACTCACGATCCATCCATAATTACCAGAAACTATCAATTACAAAGATGAAGATCGTGGCAAGACCTAACTAATCAATGGTGGAGATCGTTTAAAACGAGGCGAATAAACGGCAATTTGCATTCAAACGCAACATGTTTTAGCACGTTTTTCGAAGCTAATAGTTGACCGAGTTTGTCATGATATCAACAGTGGGTGGCTCACGTGTACGCGAAGGTGGGGGTGCTCTCTGATCGTTGTCACGGCGTTCGTTTTGGTCGTGAAAATTCGATTGAAAATGGCGGCCGAGTGGGTTTAAGCGTGCATGATAACCTGGTAGGGAGGAAAAAGAAGGGCATGGCCCTGATTTGGAAAAGCAAATCGAATGGTTGCAGTGAATCTAAGGTTTAAATAATAAAATAAAATTGTAAATTGATTTATATTAAATCGTATAAACTTTAAAACTGCGTAACTTTTTGATACGAGGTTCGTTTCGCACAAAACAACTTGCGTTGGAACCGTATTGACAAACACTACGCGATGGAGCTGGTTTGGGGTTGGTTGGAGGTAGTGTGAATTTTGGGTACAATTAAATGGTCGTTTAATTTTATTCGGAATAAAACATTACATCTGCTATTGGATGCAATGTGAGTACAGCTCACTCTTTCTAACTCACTGATATTTTTATATAAGTGAGAAATAATTTATTATATGATGATTGATGATTGTTTGGATGATATATGATATGTTGATTGATATTTGGATATATTCCTGCCTATTGGAGCAGATGAGACCCTATACGTTTTCGTCTATGAGCGGATGGCCCTTTGTACGCGAGTTTGCCTTGAAGCGGACATTGTACACATATTCCAATATGTATATTTGTTGCAGGTGACAGGTTGGAGGGATCCAACCTGATTCCTCACCAGTATTGATTTATTTACAGATATTGTTATATATTCTGTTATCATATGATATATGATGTTTTGGATGTCGTGGTTGTTGTATTTAGTGCTGTTAAAGCATTGGGCCTATTTTTGGAAATCTAAAAATGTTAAAGTAACGATTTCGAATTTAAAAGAATTGTAAAAGTGATTTTGAAAGTATACGTTTCATTGAATATTGAAATTGATTCATTTTAAATAAATAAATGTGATAATTTTTATGTTATAAAAATTATGATGTTTTGGGAAATATAATTGAAATGTGATTTTTGTGAAATATGGAGTTAATGATTTTATGAAATGGTTTAAATTGAGATTTTTGACTAATATAAATGGTTTATAAAGAAGATTTATAAAATTGAATCTTTATAAATCAGAATAGTTGAATTATAAAGGAGTTTTTAAAATTGTTAAAATGAAGTTATAAATGGATTTTATAAGTGAATACGATTTACATAATTTGTAAAGTTATAAAAGAATGAATTTGTAAATAAATGATATAAGTGACTTAGCTTATAATTTGATTTTGGCATATAAATGATATAAATGGAATTGGTTAATAAAGTAGATTTATAAATTGAAGTTTTTATAAAATATATAAATGTGAATTTATAAACATTGTTTTATAAATCTGAAATCGATTGAATTTGATAAATTAAATATAGAAGTTTATTAAAGGAGATATATTCGTGATTTTGGATAGCGAATTATCCTTTAAATTAAATGTTGTAATAATAAAGAATTTGGTTGGGAATTATATCCACGATTTTGGACAGTGGATTATCCTTTAAATAAAATGTGTAGAAGTATTGGATTTAGTAAACGATTCATATTCACAATTTTGGACAGTGAATAATCTTTTGAAATAAATAAATATTTTTGGGAAATGATATTTTAAATGAAATTAAATGATTAGAAGATGTTTTAAAATGCGTTAAGTATTGAAAGCATATATTCAATATTCATTATTGAAGTAGACGTTTTGGAGAAGTAAGAAAATGATGGACTATAACACTGTTGTTATAGTAAATGATTTCCGAAAGGAAATGTTTTTGTATAGTTTTGGGGTTTATATATCTATCTTAATTTCGAATCCCTATACTAGAGATTTTGGGTTGTCGTAACGATGTTTTATGCAACATTCGTTTTGACCCAAAATAAAGATGTTTAAAGAGAACGTTTTCCTTAAAGAATAAAATATATACTTAATCGTGATTTAAGTATATGGAATAATTTTCTAAGTGTTGAAAATAAATTGATTTGTGAATTTCCTATTATTAAATAAGTATTTGAAAATGTTTTCTAATGTTGAAATGATTTTTGAGAATATACCTTTTTAAAGATAAATTGAAGTGAATATTTGGCAAGTTATTTAATTAATGGACGATTAATAAAAGGGCCTAGCGATTGTTATAGTGCTGAATATTTGTATGTTTGCTTTGATAGTTAAATAACCGACTATCAATTGCCTAAATTTTAGTTCCTCGACTCGATGTGGGAACTATTTAGTCGTACACTTAGTACGTAGCCTTTTGTGTAGGCTTGATCATCCTTTGTCTTGAGGATGTTGATTCATATAGTGCGGAGTATTACTCCAATCTATCGAGCTTCCTTCTTGGCCCAAAGGATAGCAAGTTGAAAGTTGGATACGTGATAAGTCTATGAGACTTAGTTGCTGTGTGAAGTTGAGAAACGCTTTTGCGTTGTTGGTGCGAAGAGACCGGGATTAGATTTACCTGAAAACCACTTCGGACCAACGTATATGCGACGATTGTGCATGTTGCTTGTGATGATATTGATATTCCGGATTTTCATAATGGCGGACTGCTTGTTGATCGTTTCGGGTTAAATTCCGAACACACATCTAGTAGCAGTGGTCACTTCATTATGAAATATCCAATGCGAGGACTATTCGCTACTAATCCTAGGGATTTCCCAACAAGATGTGCTAGGAAATTACCTTCGGTTTGTCCTGTTCCTGGACAACGTGTATAGATGTTTGTCTGACATTGCATTTCTATAGATTACGTACATTGGTTTTACAAACGTACATCAGTGGTGGTGGAGAAGGCAACTTCTCTTAGCTTAACACCCTCCTTGAGACGTATGAGCTTAAGGGTTGTATTTTTGTACAAGGCAATTAGTAGTTAACGGAAATGGCCATGTGGCATTCAAAGTGATGTGATATGTGATTGTGAAAGGTAATCGTTACCTCTAGCCTTATCAACCGGAAATGACCAAAACAGAGTTAGATGCGGTAAGGCTAAGTGGTTCATTCCCAAGTAGGATATGATCATCATCTTCTAGATATATCTTTACACTCTATGACGTCGTGTATCTGATTATTGTGGTTTGTATGCTATGAGGGCCCTCGGTTAAAGGTCGGTAACGACCGGAGGATGACATATTCCATACCATCTAGTTATAGTAGTGGGCCGGTCTTGTGTTGGTAAAGGACAGTTGTTTTGTGCCTCGGGACGTCCATCTAGAGGTGTACCCCTTCGGAAGGTAGTCCCTTCACCTGGTCATTTGTATGGAAATCCAAACTCCACTACGTGCTTGCCATTTTGATTGTATTACCCAATTGGGATATATGCAGGAATTTAATCAATATAAAAATTTCGGCTATGATTAATATTATTTGTATATAGTAGACACTACTATAATATAACATGAGATGAGATGATATGAAATGATTTAGTTATCGTAAGGTAAAAACATGTCCATGTTTATGGGTGGACTTGTCTTACGAGATACTTTTGTTTTGAAAACTAAGGAAAAGTTTGGTAATTTAATAAATTCAGTTGAGTGTGTTTCTCACGCTGGTTTACCAGACTGATCCGGGAGTTCTTCCCTTTCAATGCTCGTGTCAGACCGAGTATATTTACAGGTCTATATTTGATGCTTTTGGAGCTTCAGCAGGAGAGCTGGTGATCTTCATTTTGGTACACACGTACTTGTTTTGATTATCCGTCGTGCTTTGTTTGTTGTTGTATATTATCGGCAATTGTGAGGATATGTTATTATAACTGTTTAAGCTGATAACTCTGATTGATTGTTGAACTCTGATTGATGTGTGTATATATACAGTTTCTGTTTTGTAAAGATCATTGATATGAAATTATATATTTTCCGCTGCGATGTGAGATTCTGTATTGTTCTGTTGGTTCTATCTTCTCTCTTTCTTCTCTTCTCTTCTTCTCTCTTCTTTTCTTTCTCTTGACTTTCCGTCAGTTTGTGTTTTTGGGTCGGACATGTGTGGTTTATTGTCGATTCAGAGGGTACAGATTTGAGGGTCGTCACAGCCCTTCTCCAAATCCCCCGTGATTTGAACACTCTATATTGACCAATTACTACCATTATTAGTATTTGCATGCACCTCGTTTCACTTCAGGTTTATGCGAGACATCGTACTCATAGAAAATAATGGGAGAATGCTATTTGGTACAGGTCCTACTTTAATTCTTTGCTTATTAACTTAGATAAGTTTTTTAAATACGCCTTTACTCTTGTTCTTACTATCTGTGCTTATTAATTTATCCTAAGTCTTAAAATAAGTCTTATTCTATTCTATTTCTTACTATAACTTACGTTATAATCATGCTTATTTCTTAACCCAAGGTCTAAGTGTGAAAATAAGCTTCTTTTATTCTTTTTAGTTATAATTCTAAGTTATAACTAGGCCAATCTCTTCAATTTAGTCCAATTAATATTATAAATAGGCATATTTTCAGTCCAATTCCATTTATGTTACAATCTTTATAATTTACATCTTATATTATATCATTCCAGATTTATTATAATTTAATCCAATTTCGCGTTAATTATATTCTAATGCATACGTGAAGAAGAAGGAGGAGGAATAAAAGAAAACTGAAAATAGAAGGAAATCCAAGGCATAAGAAGAAGAAGGAGTAAATAACGCATAAATAATAGTAAACAAACTAAAATACAGTAAATAAACTGTAATAAATGGAAAAGCTAGAAATAAACTAAAATTAACTGAAAATAATTCTAAAACTGTAAACAAATTACTAAAATGTTACTCCAAAAATCGTAGTAAAACGACAACTATTGGAAACCCTATTATTATAAATTACTTAAAGAAATTTATAATAATTAGATCACTCACATCTGGTCCTTAGCTCTTCCCTTTACGCCTTCATGGATCCACTTGAGGTTGTTATATTTTTTTATTCAAAACTATTTCCTTCTTGGAAAATTATTTTGCTTAGGGTCCTTCCTGAATAGGTGAACCCAATTGGAGAAAATCTTAAATGAGAAAATTTTTTAGGCCTAGGATTCTATTTATAGGGGTATAAGTGGATCTCAGACCGTTGGATTTTGGGATTGAATAGGATGCAACCACGTCACAGGCTGAATAGAGGCCATCAGATGCATGAATGGAAGGACCAAATCAGTTTAAACAATGCAAAATACTTGTAAAGTTGGCTAAATATTCGAACGAACATTCATCTGCCCTAAAAAGGGCAAGCTGATCGATCGAGCGGTCGACCGCCCCTTCCCCAGGTCGACCTGGCCATAATTTTTTTTTCTTGTTGCCACATTAATTTCATATCTCGTTCATTTTAGTTAGGATTTTAACATTCTATATATGAAAATTGACCGGAAAATTACCACGGTCACAATGGTGCAACTCCCGTGGCTCAATTCTGATAATTTCATAAAGTTATTTTATTATTTAATTAATTAACGGATTAATTAATTATTGTAGGTTTAATTTTGGGTTGTTACGGATTTTGAAATTAATATGATTAAAAATAGTTTTGAATTAAGGCTAAAATATTTAAACCCATAGAGATGTCTTTTTTAAAAAGATAGTTTTGAAAAAATCTAAAAATAAGTCATTTTGAAAATTTCGTGGATTCCATTCCACTAAAGAAGGTCATGGGTTCCATCCCACTAAAGAGGTCGTGGGTTCCATCCCACTATTAAAGCAAGAAAGTGGATTACGTTCCACAATTAAAATCCGAATAAAGATTTTGGTGCAATTATGAAGTTTTAACATAAATCTAGACTCTATTACTTATCTTTATATCTTGAACTCTTGATAATCTTGATAGTCGCGAGTCTTCAGTCTTGATTTCTTCAATCTTGAATTCGTCAGTCTTGAATCTCTATACTATACAGTCTTCATTCTCAGTACCTACATATATATATCCTGCATATACATATATATCTAGATAAAGATATTAGTATTTATATTTTTAACAAGTCCTAAGGTTGTTGTCATCAAAACCATCATCTCAAGAACTAACAATCCCCTCCTTTTTTATGATGACAACCTATGTTTATAAAATATGCTCCACAAAACTTTGATTCTACTCTGACTCCCCCTTATTCCAATAACTCCCCCTTAACCTACTAACTCTCCTTAATCTAAGCCTAACTAACAACCTAACTATCCTATTTTATATCTTCCCCTTTGTCATCAACAAAAAAACTGAGCCTAAACTAATAACTTCCCCTTAAACTAATACTATAGAACTAAATGCTAATAACGAAGTACAATAAGAAAAACATAAATCTAATTTTATTATATATGATGTTACATTACACATATATATGAAACATAGACACAAATATTTACAAGTGCACAAAATATAAAAACATTAATATAATAACAATCTAACGAGAGTCCTTGACAATTGGTCATTTGTGAATCAAACAATTAGGGCATTGGAGACAGAAGTTTCCATGTTGTTTGACCAAATTACCGTTTTTGTCAAAACAAACTTCTCCTACGCAAACAACATTATCGTCCTCGTCCATTTATGCGTCTTCCTCTTCTTCTTCTTCTTCTTCATCCTCCTCTAATGGAATATAAATACGTATGTTAGAGGAATCATCTTCAATCACAATAGAGTCTGAAAGATTATCCATTAGAAAATTTTGCAAATTTCTTAGAATCTTGCCTTTTTTTCTCTTGTTCCTTTGCCATCCTTATTCGCATGACTTATAATTAATCAACATTTCAGAGAATCCTTCATAATTTCCTCGATCTTCATTACTCGAGCCAATGCAGTACGTTGGAATGGACTTGAATTAGGGGAAGGGAAGGAAATGGTTGCATTTTCGTTTGATTTAGAAGAGGAGGCCATTACTTTGTATTTTCAGAAGTTTATTGCAGAGAAAATGAAGTGAGAAGACAGATGAATTCGAAATATTGTGGTTGTATAACAACCAAACTGATTTTAGAGGGAAAATAAAATTTTCAAATCTGACCGTTGTATGTCAACATGGGGGTAAGGGGCATGTCGACATCCCTTTGAAAATTTTCTTTTTCTCTATTTATTTAAATATATATGTTACTATATTTATATTCTATATCTCAGTTATAGAAAAAAATACCTAGTTCTCTTCGTAATTTAGTTAAGGTTGACTGATTCAGGGGTTCGGTCAGAATATCAACTATTTGATTCTTAGTGTTGATAAATTCAAGAGAAATGATCTCTTTAGTTATATTATCTCTGAGAAAATGATGGTTGATATCAATATGTTTGGTTTTGGCATGATGAGTAGGATATTTGGATAAATTTATTGCACTTGTATTGTCAAAATAAATTAATAGTTTTAAAATATTTAATCCAAAATCCTTTAGGGTCTGTTGCATATAGATAACTTGAGAACACGCCAAAGCAGTAGAGATATATTTTGCTTCAGTTGTTGATGGTGGGACAGTATTTTGCTTTTTACTAAACCAGAAAACCAGAGAATGTCCTAAAAAGTTATAAATTCCACTTGTACTTTTTCGGTCTATTTACAATCAGCATAGTCAGCATCACAATGATATTAAATCAAATGAATCATTTTTAGGGTAAAATAGGTCATAGTTTAAAGTGTGTTTAACATATCTTAGGATGCGTTTAATAGTTTTAAATGGGTTTCTTTGGGTTGAGACTGGAATCTTGCACAAAGACGGACACTATGCATGATATTAGGCCCACTCGCAGTTATATAGAGTAGGGATCCAATCATTCCCCTGTATAGTTTTTGATCAACATCTTTTGATGTGTCTTCTTTATTTAAGCTTCATTGGTTGCCATAAAAGTGGGTATTCCACTCGCAGTGGTCATACCAAACTTACTAACTAGATCCCTAGTATACTTTTCTTGACAAATGAAAATACCACTATCTAATTGTTTCATTTGCAATCCTAAAAAGAAAGTAAGTTCACCCATATGACTCATCTCAAACTCTTTGTTCATTTCATTGTTTGTTGATCCAAAAATGATATCATCTACATAAATCTGTCCTAATTGGATATCATTTTTGTTTTTTTAATAGAAAGAGTATTACCTACTCTACCAATTTCAAAATTTTATTGCAATAGGTAAGATCTTAGTCTGTCATTCCAGGTTCTAGGAGCTTGTTTCAGACCATATAAAGCTTTCATTAATTTGTAAACATGATTGGAAACTTTTTTTATTCAAAGAGTGGAGGTTGTTCAACATAAACATCCTCTTTAACAAAACCATTTAAAAAGGCACTTTTGACATCCATTTGAAATAATTTGAAATTGTTGTGGTTTACGAAAGCAAGTAGAATTCTAATGCCTTCTAATCTTGCTATGGGTGCAAATGTTTCATCAAAGTCTATTCCTTCTTCGTGCTTCCTTTGGATTTTTGGGTTCAATAGTTGACATGAAAGCTACAGTGCTCATCTTATTTAGTTGATTTCTAGTTCTAACAACAGATTCAATATTTCCTAGTATATTTTCTATAGGATGATCTTTTAAAAGCCTGATCCTTTTATTACGATGGACGTTTTCACAATTTATTTCATTTGATTCATTATTAAAGTAATAAAATTCATCTTCATCATTTATTTGAACAAAATCTTTGAAATTTTCATCAAAAGATACATGCATTGTTTCTTTAATGGTGTTAGTTTTTAAATTGAAAACTCTGTATGCTTTACTTCTATTAGAATATCCGATAAAGATTCCTTGTTGGATTTAGAATTAAATTTATCCAAATTGTCCTTTGTATATAGAATAAAGTATTTACTTCCAAAAACTTTAAAATAAGATACCTTTGGTTTCTTATTAAAAATAAGTTCATATGGTGTTTTATTGGTTAGAGGTCTAACTAAAATCCTATTAAAAATGTAACAAGATGCAGCAACTACTTCAGCTAAAATATTTCATGGTAATTTACTATCTTTAAGCATAGTTCTTGCACACTCTTGAATCATCCTATTTTAAGGCTCTACCACTCTATTTTGTTGTGGAGTTCTTGAAAAAGAAAATTAAGAGTTATTCCTTTTTTTACAAAAATTCTCGAAATTTTCATTTTCAAATTCTCCATCGCGATCACTACGAAGAGTTTTGATTTTCTATTGGTTGTAACCTTGTGTGAACTTACAATCCAGAATTGTCAAAATAAATCTGGTCAAGGATTTTCTATTGTGGCATGTGCAAATTAGCTATTTTAGTCCAAAGAAGCACTAAAATAGTACAAAGCATATCTGAAGATTTTAAATCGTAGTGCTTATAGTTTCATATGCTTTTTTGAAGATCGAGGGCCGAAAAACCGAGCTGAAGAAGAAATAACCAAGGACTTGAAAGCGGTTGGTGGTAGATTAATGTGAATAAGTGCAGAGACGATGATTGTCCGAAATGAGTGCTGCATTTTGTTTAGTGCGGGGACAAACTACTACATGTATCCATGAAGTTGAAAGCATTAAATAAGCTAATGGAGATATTTATTGGTACCTGGTGTAGAATATGCTAGTATATGATTTTTGTTTGATGATAATAAATATATATATATATATATATTCATTAAAATGTATTTGTTATTGTACTATTTTTTTCACATAATTGAATAAATATTTGATGAATTAAAGAAATAACATAGAATTCATATTCAAACAAATGTTTTATTCAAATAAATATTTTATTACAAATCAAAATAGCACAAATATGAACTCTCACTACATATATACTATAATGACCCACCTTTTTGGATGGTACAAATCGACAATAAACTACACATGTCAGACTCAAACTATTCAAAAGGAAGGATTGTTAATGGGGTAAATAAGAAAAAAAAGGAAAACAAAACACGGAATCTCGTAGCGGAACGACAAAATATAATAATTAAATAAATAGTTCATGAAGCTGTTTTACAAATAATGTTTGATTACACTTTATAATTCAAATCAGAATTATACATACATCAGAAATAAACAAGTAATGCAGCGGAACACAGAATGTAGTGGAATAATAAATAGCAATAATATACTAAATCTTCGTCTTCGTCCTCTTGAAAATAGTCTTCAATACACTGAAAAAGCTCAGACTAACCCAAGCGGTATTAAAAGACAAAACACTCGAGCCAGAACTAAAAGATCTTATGTAAGCCAGATCAAAATAAGTAAAATACAAATATTTGTGCAGTAGTTGCATAGATGTTACGGGATTTTCATCTCCTATCAAGTGTACAACATGATTATATCTATTTAAAGGGTTTCAAATAATTCTAAATATCAATCTTAATCATCTAATTAAAACAAATCCGAAGTTTGAATTAACTTAACCCTTCAAATAATTCAATTCCAAATAAAATCCAAATTCAAGAAATTATATGGGTATATGTCATATCAACCAGTATCAAAAATCAACATTTCCAAATCAATGAAAACCGTATGGGTTTATCATTTCAACCCATAATGATTTTTCCATAATCTATAAGATCGTTCGAGTATGTATCATTTTAACTCATAGGTATAATAGAGATATAGACATAAATAATAGCGAATCATCCAAAATGTCGACCAATAATATCCATCCAATCACCCAAATATCAACAATTGAACATACAACACTATCATCATTGAAATCTACCAATAACTACCAACAATTTACTGGTTATCATTAACACGTATTTAGCTGGCAACTCAAATTTCAATATTAAATTAAATGACAATTAAATTCAAAAAAAATTAGATTTAACTGGAATGGGAATTTAAAATATACTAAACAACAACCAATCAATTTCTAATCACATCATAAATTCAATTTAACTAGCATAAGAAAATCTAGTAGTTGTGAGCGTTTGCTCACCTTTCGTGGCTACGAAGGTGATGATAAAAATGGAGCAATATGGAGGTTCCTAGCAAAGATCCAAATGCAAAGAAAATCCAACAAAGCTTAGACACGAACATGAATCAATAAACAAGTTTCAACTACTTCCAACTTCCAAACAACCCAAGATCCAAACTACGGATAATCCTGAAACTATGTTGTCATTAAGAAAATATTCAACGCAGAATATTGTTGAATCTGTAAAAGTAACTAACTAGAAAGTCATTACAAATTATTTTCTCTTCATTTTCAAAAAAATAATCACCCAAAAAGCTTCTGTCTTGAGGAAGTTATTGGCAAAACAAACCGAGGTGTTTTCTAAGTTGAAAATCTAAGTTCAAAAATACTTCGAAAAGATTTGAGTTTTTAACATAGCAAATTAAGGAATTTGAAGAAATGATCAAAGATAAAGTTGAAACCACTAGAAAAATAAGTGGTTTGAAAAAAACAATCACATAATTTGGTTAATTGCAGAAGGAGATATGATTGATCCAATATGGGGCATTTTTGACCAAAACTGAACTCGAGAAAGGACTTGAAAAATGGAGTTTTTGATATAGAAATATTGGAATAGGAAGAAGGGTTCAACAGCAAAATTGTTGCCATCGAAATTATAAAGGGTTCAAAAAAAAAATTTGATTTGGAATAGTTTAATGGAAGCCATGGAAATAAGGGGAAGAAAAAGAGAAAACAGGGAAAGGGAGAAGAAGGGAAAAAGGAGAAAGAAGAGGAGAGGGAAGGTGGAAGGAGATGGTCTTGGAGATGGTGGAGAGGGCACTTGCTGTAGGGAGGAGGAAGAGTTGAAGGAGAGGAAGAAAGGAGTTTTGATTTGTGAAGTTTTTGGAGTTTTAGATCTAGATTTTTCTTTAGATTTTGAGAAGAAAGAAGAAGTGTGGAGAGAAAGTTTCTCAAGAAAAAAATTATGTACGTAGATGTTATCAGATAAGAAAATAAGATCGTATGAAAAAGAATGGTCACATGATTGACTAGAGTCTCTTGGTTAACCAAGGCCCATTAGACCAAACAAACCCAATATGCCTTAGCCAAATAAAAGACAACTGAACACTACCAATTAATGTTAATTTTTCATAGTAATTCAAATTTTTAGAGCAACGGGAATTTGATTTTGACGAAATGTAAAGTGGAGGGAAGATCAGCATTTAGTCTAGTATCGTATAAAAAGAATAAAATTTTAAAATTCAAATTTAAAATTTAAAATTTTCAACCAAAAGTCAATCTTTGACTAAGTTTGACCAAAATTTGAAATTTCACAAAAATTCTATTCTATTAAATTTGGTCAAATAAAACACTCAACATCACAAATTCAAATTTTTTTATTTAATTTTTATTTAAATTCAAAATACTGCATTTTAAAGTAGTTAAAAATTACGGATCATTACGCTTTATCTTAATTAAAAGATGTAATATCAATTAATGCAATATTAATTTGTTCTCCCTTATCATACGCATCCAATTCTCATCCAATTACATTCAAACCTATGTTATCATCCTTATTATCCAATCAACAATACCCTATATTAACATAATTTTACATTATATTACATTCATTATTTTACCATTATCATCTTTTACCATATTAACTGCAATAACTAATTACATAAATTTTCATGGATTTCCAAATTAATTACAAGCATATTAAATAATGAGATGATAAATGAACAATTGCTACCTTTAAGTAATTTAATCATATTTATAAGTTTATTATCTACAATAAATGTTATGACTACTTACACATCACTGATTATATTCAATTTCAATTAACATACAATCCAACATTCAATTGCCTTAATTCCATTAACTACACATTTAATATTAGAATGGACAAATTAATGAGAAGATAATTACAACCATCGTTTATAATAATAGTTCATATTCATTATCTTATCATTTACAACCAAGGGTTATAACAAAATGATTTTATATTTTTATTAACCTATTCTAATCAATTACATATAATCTCATCATTAAATGCATCATTTAATTTATTTCATTACTTACAATTATAACCAAATAACCTTACAATTATATCCATTGATTGAAAATAGATTAAAATGGTTATCAATTACATTAAGCCAACATTACTATATTACATTCTAATTGTTTTATCATTACGAATCATAAATTTTAATTTCTTACAATATTAATATTTCAAAATTTTATTAAATTTAATATTTTAATTACTGAAAAATACGAGTCGTTACACTCTCCCCCACTCAAAACTTTTCGTCCCCGAAAAGGAAAAAGGAGGAATTAAGACATTAATATATTTTATTCAAAGTATTTAATTTATAAACAATTAACATAATTAAGTATTTTAAATAAAATGTATAGATTAATAAATAATCAAATCTTCATATTCAATTTTACTAAAGTTTGAAAAAATATTTTCACTTTCGAAATTTTTTTCTAAGTCTAAAATTCACGAAAAATTTCAACAGAGGTCTGGAAAATAATAAAAATATCAATAATAACCACATATATATATATATATATATATATATATATCATATTTGAAAATAAAATATCCTAATTACGGGAAGAAAAAAAATATCGGTAGAAAACCGTAATTCGAAACGTATCTATTTGTAGGGCAAACAACGCTTATTTATGAAACCAAAAGCAGTAGCTATTGCTTCCATAAACCTGTATTTCACTTATATAATCTAAAATAGGTTAATAATTATGCAAAAAGAGAAATATTTAAGTTGTTCAATTTGCAACAAAAGCAAATCACTATAAAACATATAAAAACAAATAATACAACCATTATATGCAACCACAGAATCCATCATACATTCATAGCAACCAAAATCAATGTTTTGTTTAGTTCGGAAACTTTTAATCGTAGAAGGTGACGAATAAACTATCAAGAGTATCCTACACTCAATAGCCTTTGGTAATTACTTAATCACTACAAGAAAAACCATTTACGGTTACAAAAAACTGTGGCGTTTTATCATAAATGCAACCAAAAATATTTTTTCAAAATATGTTTCGTGACTAAAAATTTTTTGTTCCCGCTCCTTAGAAAAATTTTTTGCCTAGCCAAAAATAAACGTAACCAGTCATTGTTTTCCATCTCACGTATACATAGAAAACTCTCTCCCCATTTCGATCTACTTCTGTAGAAAAATTTTCCCCTTTTTCAATCCTCACGGCAGCCAGCAATCGCTCAAATTTCATCAACTGAAAATCAAGTTCCCCTTTTCATCGTCCACTCCGTCCTTGCTCGACGTCCTCGCAGCATTACTCAACATCCTCGCGGCAGCCAGCAATCGCTTAGGTGTATTTAGGTATGAATTGTCTAAATAGATTTTGTGATTTGATTTTGTGATTTGATTTTGATTTAACCCTGATTTGCATGCATTGTATATTCGAATTTCTTCCTAATTTCTAACTGAAATTATTGATTCAACCCTAATAACGATGATCTTTTATTCAACCCTAGTTTACACCTTTATATATTTATGTTTTTTTATTAAATGAATAAAAGCTTGTCTATGTCCAGGGTTAAACTATGTAATTGTTTTACCGTTTTAACCAAAGTACAAATTTTGTACACCAAGTACAAATAATCACAAAATTGAATTATGGAAGATATTGAATATCAACAGTTTGGACATGGAGAGTCTGGCTACACTCATGATTTTGTCAAAATTATCTGTAATACTAGACTCCAATTTGGAAAATTAGAACAGTGGTGAATTGCAAAGTAATACATAATCTTTTTCCTTCATATGTTAAGACTTTGAGAGAGACATGATAGTTGAGTAAGTCTAATTAAAAGGGTTGCATAATCCATACATTTACCAATCTGTTAGTGTGCAATTAATATAACTTACATCATAGAGAAAGTCATCAATAAGTGTCTTCATCGTGTCTTTTGTCCTATAATTAAAAAAACCAGGTAAACGGCAAAAGGCAAGTGGCTTTGCATGAAACCTGGAAGTAGTCGGCAAATATAAATCAAAAACAGGGATGCATGTTGCATCTGTTTATATGATGTAAGGTTTTACATAGATTCCATATGAGTCACTTTAGGTGTTACGGCCTGCATGACTTCAAGCAATGCCTTCTAAGCAAAAAAATCAATTTCTTTCTTTTATCTATGGTTGCAATTATTTAATACATATGTAATCAAATCTGTTATCCGGAAAGTAACCATCTGATCATGCTCCTCATCTTTGTCACTTTCAACTAGTTTCCATTTAGTTGACTTTTATAATTTTGCATCAAGGACGTAATAGTTTTACATAAGTCAGATTTAGTAGTTTCAGAGCTTGAATTTTTTTTGGTTTCATTAGTCATATTGTTTGTCTTCCAATATAAATTTAATTGATTTAGACTCTTTATATATTTTATGGCCGGTGTAATAAATTTTATGGCCTGTGTAATAAATTTTAAGTCTCATTTTTCTAGCCATGGTGTAGATCAATTTTATGGCCTGTGTAATAAAATTATATGCTATAACACTGCATTGTTTTAACCATAACCTTCAAACCATTTATAGCCTGTGTAATAGGAACTAAAAAATGCTTATTTGATAGCACTAGAAACATACGTAACCGGCTTTACAACCGTTCCTAAAGCAGCAAAAAAAAACTATTACAATGTTTTAAAATATCGAATTTGTTACAAGTTACACTTCAAAATACCATATTCATTCGGTGTTATTATACAGAATGAACTGATTTTTCAGTAAAACCTACATGTATGAAATCACTTACCCTTGTTCATAATTTAACAAAAATTCATTGGAACGTCATTGAACAAAGTTTTATTTGGCTAATCTTTAGAATGATTGGGTGGCCCGATATTAAGAAGTATTATTAATGTAGTAACTTATTTTTTTTTAAATTAGTATCAGACACAGGAAGAGAAGGTGTCACCAATTTCTACGTCTAAGATTGGGAACTTATTTGCCTTCATATGTCGACGATGGAAAAAGATTGGGTTTTTTAAAACAAGTGATAAAACAATGCTTAACTTAATATGTATTTTGAGAATTAGAACATGTAATATAATATTAAAACTCAATTTCTTTTTTATGTTTTTAACTTTTGTCATAGAACTAGCATAGAGTACCGACAAGGAGCAATGAATTTCGTACATGCTGCAAAGAGGAATGTAAGAAGTGTAGAAAAAAATTTATGCCCTTGCAAAGATGGTCGAAATCTTAGTCGTCATGATGATCACATCATCGTTGAATATTTAATTATTGGAGGAATTGATCCTAAATACATACACGGTGTACGGTTTAACCATGGCGAACAGATAGTTAAAGAGAAGAAAAAAAATACGTTTGATGTATATGATTTATTCAAGATGATTCACTATGAAGATGAAGATTTTTTAAATGATGATTTTTTTTCATGATGATAAAGATAATATTGATTCTCAGAGTAAAGAGGATGAGTTACTCAAGAACTTGGAAGATGCAGAACTCCATTATATCATGGTTGCACAGATCAGACAAAATTATCTACCATCACCGTCTTGTTTAATATTAAATGTGAGACTGGCTTGTCTGATAGTGGGTTTGATAAGCTTTTAACTATGCAACATTTATTTTTTCCTAAGAATAACGTGCTTCCCAAAACCTTATATGAAGTAAAGAAATTTCTTAGAACATTCGACATGGTTTTTGAAAAGATACATGCTTGTGAGAATGATGTTGCCTTTCAGAAAAGAATACAAAGATTTTTATATTTGTCCAAAATGTGGTTCTTCAAGATGGAAGAAAAATCAAGATACTAAAGAGATTATAAAAGGTATTCCAGTTAAAGTATTGAGATACTTTCCAATAATTCCGAGATTTAAAAGAATGTATAGATCTCAAAAGATGGCAACAGATTTAAGATGGCATATTAAAAATACAAGCAAAGATGGAAAAATACGTCATCCCGTGGATTCTATGACATGGAAAATGGTGGATGAAAAGTATACATCTTTTTCATCTGATCCACGCAATCTTAGGCTTGGTCTTGCTACAGATGGATTCAATCCATTTTCCATATTGAGTTCGAAATATAGTTGCTGGCCGGTAATGCTTAGGACATACAATCTTTCGCCTACGTTGTGTATGAAGAAAGAAAATATTATGCTATCTTTACTTATTCCAGGCCCAAAGCAAATGGAAATGATATTGATGTATATTTGGCGCCTTTGGTGGAAGACTTGAATCGTTTGTGGTGTAATGGAGTTATTTCTTATGATGCATTTGGTAAAACTTTGTTTAAATTGAATTCAATTTTGCTATGGACGATTAATGATTTTCCGGCTTATGGAAATCTTGTTGGCTGTCGTGTGAAGGGGGAAAAAGGTTGCCCGTTATGTGGTGTCAATACCCATTCTCGTTGGTTGAATCACAGTCGAAAGAGCGTCTACATGGATCATGGAAGATTTCTACCAACTTCAGATTCACGGAGGAAACAAAAGGCATTGTTTGATAACACCATAGAAAAAGGTAGTGCTCCTAGAATTCTAACTGGGAGAAACATTTATGCATTGTTGAAGGATTATCCAAATGGTTTTGGAAAAGAAAAAGAAGAGAAAAGTAAGAAGAGAAAGTGTGCTTATGATACAGAATATGAGTATGATAATATTAACAATTCTATAGAATTGGAGCTATCAAGATGGAAGAAAATATCGATTTTCTTTGATTTGCTATATTGGAAGGTTAGTAGTTAATTTATTTATTTTTCATTGTTTTTACATAATAAAAACCCAATAATGCATTATAGTTTTGGTTTTCACACGAACTTCCATTACGTCACAATATAGATGTAATGCATGTAGAGAAAATTATCGGTGAAAGCCTATTGGGCATGATGTTGCATGGTAATAAATCAAAAGATGGAACCAACTATAGAAAGGATTTAGTGGATTGGGGAATTCGAAATGAGCTTCATGCACAACCTTGTGGGAATAAAACATATCTTCCACCGACTCCATACATGTTATCGAATTCCGAAAGAAAAATATTTTGCAAAAGATTGTACGATTTCAAAGGACCATATGGCTACGGTTCAAATTTGAAGAATCGGATTTCATTGCATGATTGAAAAATTAGCGGATTGAAGTCACATGATTACCATGCACTAATGCAATAGTTATTTCCAGTAGCATCGAGAGGATTAATGGCAAAGAAGGCAAGAAAAGCAATAATTCGCTTATGTTCTTTTTCCAACAAATTATGTCAACGTGTTCTTGATAGAAAGAAGGTATAACAAATCAGTGTTGAGATAATTGAAGTTTTATGCGAACTTGAAAAAAAAATTCCACCATCTTTTTTTGATATAATGGTACATTTGTCCATTCATCTTGGAAAAGAAGCACTAATGTGTGGACCAGTTCATTTTTGTTGGATGTACCCATTCGAACGATATATGAAGACACTTAAAGATTATGTAAGAAACTATGCACGACCAGAGGGATGTATTGCAGAATCCTATCTTGCAGAAGAATCCATGATGTTTTTCAATGAATTTTTGAAAAATCTTGACATATAGAGAAGAAAGAAGCTCGAAATGAAGATTATGAAAGCAATGTAATACCTGAGGGACGTCCGATTTCAATGTCCAAGACAGTTACATTGTCAGCTAATGGAAAGAAATGGCTCATTTAGCCGTGTTAATGAATATGAATGTGGTGGAACCATTTATAGAGTAAGTTTATGTTACATTGTTTTAATCATTTTGATGTGTTCGTAATGCTATTTATAATTTATAATCACTTGTTTTATACTAGTTTGCATTTGGAGGAATTAGATAATTCAGACCTGCGCATGAGAAAAATGCGACCTTACTTTGGGACACACATACAAAAAAATTTGCCGATTGGATTAAAAGGAAGGTTAGTTAGATTCCAAATATATTCTCATTTGAGTACTAATATTACTCTAAAATATTTATGCTAAATGGAATTTGTTATAGATACCTATTGCCTCCAAGGATCATGATGACATGTTAAGATGGATTGCTTTGGGTCCGAAGAATGATGCCTTGTTTTACAAAGGTTATGTTATCAACGATCAACGTTTTCATATAAAAGATGTAGGGAGAGAAACTCAGAATTGCGGGGTGGCCTTTGATGCGACTACTATGTGTAGAGCAAGTGAAAAAGATATGTCCCAAGTGGTTGATGTGGTCACTTATTATGGAATATTGATAGATATAATTTTATTAGATTATCATTTGTTTTATATTCTAGCTTTTAAGTGTCATTGGGCGTATAAAGGGAATGGAGTAAAAGTTGATGATGATGGGGTCACTCTTGTTAATTTACATCAAGCATCGTTTTCAAGAGATCCATACATACTTGCATCTCAAGCAAGACAAGTATTTTACTCAAGAGAAAATGATGATTCTAATTGGTATGTTGTAATGAAAGCACTATCAAGAAGTTTTAATGATTTAGAGACACATGATTGCATAGAGGAAGATATCCAAGCCGTGGAAGATTATGAAATAACCAAAATGATGATGAGGATGTTAGCTATGTTAGGGAGGATTGCGAAGGCATAATTGAATAGAATATATGTTCACCTACTAAGTCAAATCCATACATTAGACTACCATCTCAGGCAATCTTGGCCTAGTTCATTGTCTTTTATGTATTTGTAATGGGATAGCCTATAATTATTGGTTTTTTGAACTAAAATAATCTGAATTATAACATGCAAATTTTCATCTGAAAGTTCTGAAATAATGCTTTTCCATTCCTATTTTAAATTGCTCAGTTGGTACTTGAAGAATTAAAGTCGGCAAATTTGGCTCTATAACTTTCCCACATCGTCACTCGTCTTCGAGGATTTCCAGGCCCCTATTCTATTCATCCTGAAATCATGTATTTTTGAATATATTAAAACTTTGCATGGTAATTGTGTCTGTACTTAACCGTGTTGAAAATAATAAATGTGCTTGATAAAAAAAAGTTGCATGCATACATATGATCAACACTGCATAAGATTAAGTGTATGTCTTGTTCGATTAACTATTTAATAACCTACTTGAAGAAATTTACACCATATTTAATGTTATATTTCTTGTTTCTTTTTTAATTTATTTACTTCACCCTTTTTGCATCTGATCTGGTCTATATTTGTTTTAGAATAACTCAAGCTTTCATTTGTAATGAGGTGTGGATGTAACAAAAAAACCGGTTGCCTTGGATATGTTTTACTGATTAAGTTATTTTCAATCAGGATGCTTCTATTAACAAAAAAACTTGGATGCATATCCTGTTCATAAAGTCTGTGTTTATGAGTACTCAATGTTCATAAAATAATGCATATCCTTTTCTACTAGTTTGTTTGCAAAGAAGCACGAATCTTCTGTGAATAACATGATAAACAAGAAAAAAATATTTTACCATATTTTAAGTTGTGTGAGAGAATCTGTACAGTTTGCTTCATATTTCTAATTATCTTCTTCTTGCTTCCTCAGTTGTCTTTAATTACCTATTTTAGTCTTACTTTGCATCTGATTACTGATTGATAAGATTTCTTTTAAAAGTAACCAAATGACAAGATTATGATCAGATTGAATTTTGTTTTGGATGAATGGCTATTGATAAATATATTTAATTACTTTAGTACACACTTCAAAACAAGTAAGTCGACCAAATAATATAAACTCGTAGCATTATTACATATAAGCTCATGCAACTCATGTTAGATGAAAACATTTCTTTTTATATATAGACAAAAAATTGACGACTGCATTCCTGGAAATTACAGTTATTGAGAGCCATTCTTGTTTAACCATTTTGGTTTTACTAGTGAAATTAGTTAAACCATTTACTATTCTATTTTTAGTATGTATTTATAGGTCCAATTTTATTCATTAGCCTACTACATTTTGTCATGGATGGTATATATTTTTCTCATCTACATAGTCAAAGAACTGATTTTCAAATCATGAACTCAAGCTGGAAAAGGATTAAACTTGCTTAACATGACTACTCTATAATATTTATTTTTTTTACATATATACTACGTTAATTTTTGCATGTTAACATACAAGGTCTAGTAAGTTTCTACATTAATGTATTAAAAAAGAATATTGATCTGATTAAAAAAATTTATCTTTTGTTAATTAATTTGTTCGTTATATTGTTTAAGATATAAAATTAACTTCTAGAATACTTCGAAATAAAACGTTAAAAATATCCAGAGATCATGTATCTGCAAACTAATTATTGGGTCCAGATTCCTCCAGCGAGTAAATGGTAAATAATGAAATTTTTAAGTATCTCATATTTGGTTTCATTTGCAGAAAAGAGATGTTTCCAAGCTCTGTACGTACTCGCAACCAGAAAAAGACCGATGAGGAATCCCAGAAGTATAATTTAAAGCGGAAGTATAATCAAAGCGGAAGTATAAGATTCCAGCCGGTGCTTGCAGTGAAGGAAAAAACGAGCAGTCAATGCTAAGAAGAAAGCTAGTGTTTGCAATGAAGATAAAGAACAAGCACTACACGATAACCCTTCTGACCCAAATGGTGAAAGGGCTTTGTTAGATGAAGAAGATCCAAATGATGAAAGGGCTTTGTTAGATGAAGAAGAACCCCGCTTAGACAATGAAATTCTTCTTGACCAGACTGATGCTGCTGAGGTGGAAATTGAGAGAGCAAATGATGCTAAAATCGCAAGTTCGTCTCGAAAAAGAGGCAGTAGAGGTGAAACAAAAGCAAAAAAACTCCCGTTAAACAGTCATGATCGAATTGAAGTTGAGTTCAATGATACAGGCGTACCAATAGGGCTAGGGTCGGTATATTTATCCTCTTTTCTTGGACCTTTTGTGCGGGAGCAGGTTCCATACACACTTGATGATTGGAGGAATCTAAGTGAAGAGTTAAAAGTTGTTTTGTGGCGATCGCTTCAGGTATGGAGCAGGTTCCCTACCGTATATGCTAGAGAATCTATTTATCAACATTTGTCCCTGCTTCTGTCTATATTTATTTTGTAGATTTGTCAAGCAACTCATCTTTCTTCTTCTCCTACCACTTACTTTTTAAATTTAAATCCGGTTATAGTTTTGCCAATTTGCGGTTTTTAAATTGACTATAATAAACAGGAATTTATATTAAGAAATCCACAAGTTCTAGTAGTTGAATCATGTCGTTTAAACATTTTATCCTAACTTCTGTTTAAGAACCTTAATTTGTTAATTTGAATAATCATTACTGCAGGTTCGTATTGTGGGTTATCCTTCGAAATTCAATTGTTCATATTTCTTGTTTTTTAACATTTAATAGAGAAATAAATTAGAAATGAATATTCATATTTCACATAAGGTTCAGAATGACAGAGATTTATGGGTCCGGATGATTATTTCTAAGGCAAAAATGTAAACATGATTTGAATTATGTGTTACAAATCATAATTTGAGTCATCTACTAAAGTACATCAGTACGAATTTGCTTTCTTATAAAATTAATGAATCGTTTTTTGATAAACTTTCATTCTTTTCTAATTATTATTTTTGATAAAATCAGCCGACCAATGATTTCAAAACAATTATTCTAGATTTCAAATGCTATTCTTCAAAAATTAAACAATGCTGTCATAGATTATTGGATAGAATTAAAAAATTTAAACACCAATATCCCAGCTCACTTGAGATTGAAATCATACCAATTTTGATTTTTAGTGACGTTGCAATCACCTTCAAGAGTACAATTCCTATAGATATATTTTAGGTGCCTAATGTCAGGACCAGGTGATTATTTCATGATTTTCATTCAGATTTCTTCAAAATTTAGAGACCATAAAGTCATATATTCACCAATTATGTACTAGCTTGACAGCATTCTGCTTCACCATAGCATGTTTCTTTACATTCACCTACTGTTAATATCATGTTTTCTACTGTTATTATCATGTTTTCATGTATTGTTGCAGGTTAGATTTAAATTAGAAGAGGAATGGCAAAGAAAAGCCGTATTTCAATAGATGGGAGTAACTTGGAGATCCTCAAAAAGCAAATTGGTTCAAAAATTAAATAAAGCGGAGAACGAAGAGGAAAGACTTAAACTGAAACCTACCAACATCAAAACATTAAACGAATGGAGAAAGTTTGTGAAGGCCAAAACAAGTCCGAAGTTTAAGGTAACATTAAGATATCTGTAATATGCTTTTGGTTACTAAATTCTAACATCTTTCAATATTTCCAGAAACGAAGTGAGAAATATTCGTCCCTTAGGGTTAAACAAGTTCCACACACATCTGGTTGTAGGGGAATGTCTAGATTGACTGAGGACATGGTTAGTTAGTTAGTTAAGTATCGCGTTATTTAATATTATTTTATACCTGTCAGTTTATTTGTTTAATGTTATTCTAAATTTAGAAAAAAGGAAGTCCAAATCCATCGTCCATAACTAGAGCTGATGTTTGGATTAAATCTCACATTAAAAAAAATGGTGAACCAATGACCGTGGAAGCTATAAATACTATTGTAAGAATTTTTTATTTTATTGATATATAAAAAATTGTCCGAAAATATGATGATTTTAACATCGTACATTATCTGTATGTATTTGTTTATGTAGGCGGAGATTAAAAAATTTGTTAGCCTATCACAGTCCAGCTCATCACAGGATATCAATGGAGATGCTCTTGCAAATGTATTGAGACAGATAAACCAGGACGGTTAAGGGCACTGGGAAGGGGCTGCACCTTAACCAAGCTAGCTGTGGCCCAGTCCAGAGTTAAACAACTATCTCAATGTCGAGAGGAAATAGCAGGATTGAGGGGTATCGTACACATGCTGGTGGACCAAAAGGTAAACTTTGAAAAGTAATTTATTAAGTAGACATTGGGAAAACACTGGGAATAACATTGGGAAAACATTAGGAAAACACTGGGTACAATGGCTTGAGGCAGCAAGTGAACCGAACAACAAGCAACACTTTGTTTTAGTGTGAAAATACTAAGCCTGGTCAGACTCTGCTAATTAAGGCCCTATTGTAGCTGCATTGCTCACTGGGAATAACATGTTATAATAATTGGAGACCCTTAAAAAGTTGGAGGCGTGTTAGGTAGTTGTCTAGTGGCCTAGTCCAGGGCCTACCTTTTCAAATGGTTTGTAAGAGACAAATGTTGAGTATCATATTCGTGAATTCTTTTCGTTATTTATAGATTATAACAACTTTGGAATGGGTTACTAAACTCTTTATTAAGTGAGTCTATTTATCCGTTGAGATATTCTCTTGTAACATGTCTAAATTTATATTTAGGCAACAAGAATGTTTAAGTTTGTTTATCATGGAATGATATTTGTTTTGGTGTCAACTATATAATAATTTGATGCTTTCTTCCTATTTAAATTAATGATTGATTTCCAGTACTATTTATTTTGGCACACAATTACAATTTACAAAGTTATTTATTCTTATACAGTAGATGAATAAATTCACACTTGCAAATGCAGCTTATTCTCCATCCGCTTTTATTAATAAAATTACAATCATATTATACCCGAGAACATTGTAACAGAATTAGTTGATGGGCCTTTCATCTTTGGTTTATATCTTCTTTGACATATTCTACTGAAGATCATTTTATTGATGGATAAATGTTTTTCTAATGTCGTCTGTTCACATAAACCTTTGGCATCCATTTTGAGTATCCAAACAGTATATGTAGTATAGGTGTTCCTGCTTGCTTTTCATTTTTTCTCAAATAAAACTCTCAACAAGTTTTGGGTTCACATGTCGTCTTGACACTTGATCACTGAACATAAAAGGTAAGTCTATGATGAACAAGATTTACTGATGCACCTATAATTTATTGCAAACATGAATAACATCAAAGTATATATAAAAACATTTTAGTAACTGGGAATAACAAAACAGTGCATACCAACTGGTTTTTTGTTATATAATAATTTTGAAAATAATGAATTCAGACACACATGTTTGTAAATGATTCTACAACAACTGGTTTATTGTATGTACTTTGCCATTCAAACTTGTTGGACTGATTCTAGTGACATTTTAAATATTTTTCTCTCCACTTCAGTGCTCCTAAGATCAAAATATCCTAATATTAGTGCTTTGCTGCAGGGTAAAGAAAATTCGAAAGAAGGGAGCACACTTGAATTGGTAAAAATAATAATTATGTTACTCAAGAAATAACATTTGGATTTTAGTTTTTAATCCAGTAATTGCTATAATTTTCTATTAAATAATTGTAGAGTAATGACGATGTATGTTCGGTGTTGAATTGGGATGGAACCTCTACATTTTTGTCGGTGGGGGAGTGTTGTCCATAGACCTAAATGAGGTTGTCAATGGCATTCGTCTTAGACCAAATGTTGTGAGCGTTATTATAGATTTCGTGGAAGAACCAGATGCTTACTTATGGAGGCCTACACCTGAAATGACAGTATTAACAAACGTTGAGAATAAGGTAGTAGCATGGCCATTAAATTGCATTAAGAGGGCGCTGCGAGGACAGCAGAACGAAGTCAGTACGGTAAATTTTATAATTCACAATATTTACGTCGGTCTTCCACAAATTTAATTTTGAAATATGTCTTGTACAATATTTTCACTTAATCACTAAACTCTTGATTTACACTTCTCCTTTTCAGAGTGACAACAGCGCCCAAGACGACAAATGCAAGATTTATGGTTAGAATGAGGGTGAAGGGGTAGTTGCCGAAGGAAGAATCTAAGCCAGAGATCCATAACATCTTGTTAATGGTATTACGCTCGGTCCGGCTGCCTTTGCAATTTGGATGGCCAATGTAATAAATGGAGATGCATATTTATGGCGACCCACAGTTGATTTGTCGTGCGTTAGAGATGTAGTTGGTAGGAAAGTAGCATGGCCAAAATCAAAAGTTGAAGTTAATAAAGATGCAGTTGGTAGGAATGTAAATTGTGCGACTTCTCCCGTCATATCCACACCCATAATCGCGAAGAAAGGCCACAACAACATGTAAGTAAATATGCTAGAAATATTTTGTAGTTTGTATTTTCTTTCTTCTATTTGAAATATGCACCACTGTGTTGTTGCATTTTGTATGCATTGGTTTCTAAAATAAGTACACAGTTTTCAATATGCACTGTTTGAAATATGCACCATTTTTTTCCAGCCGATTGCAAAGCTGGCAAAAGATAATAAATGCAAGTTGATTGATGTGGGTGAAACGAACGAAGTAGTGGCTAAAGGAACTATCATTTCAACTGATCCAATATCGGTGGTCCATTGTCGTCCATTGGGACGTGATGCTGTAAAAGTTTGGGTTGAAATTGTGAGAGTTTCGGATGCAGTGCTATGGAGACCTACATCGAAGTTGACGTGCATGGAAGATGACCTTTGGTGTTCCCATAGCTTGGCCAATAGCAAAAGTCATTATGGAACCAAAATGAAAGGTATGCAATTCTTTATGTAATTGAAAACTTTTGCAAAATTACCATCATGGATAACCAGTAGCAACAAAATACTTAAACCATCAACTCAAATAATTATAATGCCTAAGTGATTTGAAAAGGGGCTGCCTTTAAAGTTATTTGAAATTTTCCTCTAAATTGCCTCATTATAACCTGCTTGTAGATGTGCAATGAGTTGTTGTACTTGAATGATTTATGTGAATATGCAACAATGTGAATAAGTTAGAATTGATGTTGGAATTTACTATGATCAGGCTTATCAAAATATGGTATTTATGTTGTATATATATTAACTGTAATTAGTCGGTGGTTTAATCCATCAGTAGCCATAAGTTATATCGACTAATTGTACGTACTTAAAAGATAATTTATGATCCTAAGTTTCCAGTCATTTCACATACTAAGACCATATTATATTATTATCCCATATTTTTATCAACAAATGCATCTATCGTTATGAATTTTTTGAATCTGTGTTTGGCTGTATCCATATGGGCCTGGCAGACTTCTTACACCTACCTAATTTCACTATCTAAAATAATTCATGTACACTTATATTTTCATCTGTGTTCGAGTATATGAAAATCTGTGTTTGAGTACATGAAAATGTACAGGTAGAGATAAAATGTACAAAACATTGGTGACAAATCTTCATTTTCATTTTATTCTTGGCCAAAACTAACATGCACATTATTTTAGTTTTCATATTCAGTTGTGCACAAGATTGCACATATTCAGTTGTGCATAACTTTAGTCTCATTGTTTTCTCAGTATTGATCGTCCTGTCATTATTATCTCGGTATTGATTATAACTTGAGTCTCATTGTTGATTTTATTTTGTCTACAGGTAGGCATTGCTAAAGAATGAGCAGTAGCAGCACTAGTTTATCGTACTTGTTAGGTAGTTTGGTTGTTTATTGTACTTGCTTAGTTCAAATGTTTATGGTCATTTAACTGCAACAGTAGCATATGTTTTGTTGTACGTAGTTCAGTTGTGTAAACTTTTATGTACGGTTAACCTTTTGTCTTGAAACTACTGTTTGGTTGTGTAAACTTCTATGTACGGTTAACATATTGTTTATGTTAGTGCTTTTGTTTATGTATTTTGTGGTTTTTAAATGTGTTTATGTTTGAATGTATATGTGTATATGTATATGTCTTTTGCGGTTGTTTAATGTGTATGTGTTTATGTATTATGTTATAAGCTATGAACAAGATTGAACGGGAGGCAATTTATAGGCAGAGCTGGAATATTTTTAGTAGCGTTTCAAAAATGCTACTAAAAACACTACAAAAAATAAAGGGTCGAAGGAGAGTATATATAGTATCGTTTAATAAACGCGGCTACAGGCTTTGTCAATAAACTGCGTCCTCTATTACAGCGCTTAACATACGCTAGCAAAATATTTTTAAGCAGACCAGGTACATTTTGGTAGCGTTTTATACACGCTGCAAAAAAAGAATTTAGTGGCGTTTCATAAACGCTGCAGTAAAATGATTTATGGTAGCGTTGAATAAGTGCAACTAAAAATCAGGTATTTTTAGTCGCGGGCTTTATAACAGCGTTTATCAAAACGCAACTAAAACTTTTAGTAGCGTTTTTTGAGCGCTACTAAAAATCAAACTTCTTGAAGTGAATAGACTATCCATACGACGTTAAACAATTAGAAGTATCATTTTCAAACATCTCATACCAAAACAGCCAAGAATTTCCACACATTATTAGTTTACTTAATTGGTTTCTTTTCACATCATTATTTACGTTTTTTTTATTTTTTTCATTCATACAATGTCTTATTCTTTCTTTCATATATTTACATAATTATTTCACAATATTAACTTACATTCATAACATTTCTTATACATCGAAATTTTTATTTAGAAATAATTTCATTGAACACTTCCATTAATTAAGTTTTACTTGTACAATATTCCATTACATATACCATTCACATTTCAACTTATTAAACATTTCTCGTAAGTTATATATATATATATATATATATTAGGAATGAAATTGAATGTTACACAAGTTTTTGGTATTTGTCCTTGAAGAGAAAAGAAATATTTCAATATATCTAAAAATTCAATTAAAACATTTAACCCTATTAACTTAGTAAGAATATAAGATATATTCCAAACATCTTTATAGCGTTATGCAAGAATTTTCCAAAAAGTTTAAAAAATGTTAGAATTTTATATCAAAACATTAGGATAAGCCCCTTTTTAATACAGTTCCTTAAATCCGGTAATTTATTAGACTCGTTATTTTAAAATAAGTATAACCCTAGATTATTAAGCTGAAACTAATGGTAGACTCAAATCTTACATTAAATATCCAAATCAAAGTGTAAAATTCATATCTTCAAAATTAATTTTACACTTGTTTAAAATGAATATTCAAATCATGGAAAAATATTTATTATGGCTTAATACAAAAATTCAAACCTATCAATTTACTGTTATTGCTTCAAAATCAAGTAAATATTTCAAACCATAGTTCCACAATAGAGATTCAAATTTATTGGTCAAGTATATTACTATAAATAAAACTTCGAAAATCATTTTTTTCATTTGTGTAATATATTTAAATTATACATTCAAATAAAATTATATAAATTTTACTGGAAATATTCATTTGAAAACTTCATTTTCAAATCAATCATCTTTAATACTTTACTGAAAATTTCATCTGTAAAATTTCTTGCTTCATTTATAAATGCTACATAAATTTTTTTAAATAACATCTTTATAAATATATGTAACTATTTGAAAACAATTATCGACATCATTACATATATTTAAAAAGATGTTATTGAAAACCTTAAATCCATTAATTATAAATTTTATTAGTTTTAAATCTCAAAATACTTTTAAAAATCATTAATAAATTAATAATCATTAGCTTTAGATATTTTTATTTAATTAATAACTTCTTACAATATTTATAACACTAATAATTTACTACTAAACCATGTTGTACATAAATAAATAATATTTTAAACATTTTAAAGTATTTAGAAATGAAAAAAATGTCCAAAGTATCTTTTATATAATACTTTATCAAATACTTTTATAACTCGATGTTTTAACAGGTTTATCCTTGTTCTTGTAGACTCTGGTTGTACGTTGATTAGGAATAAGACTAGAAACCTTCAGGTACTTAGTAGACCTGTTTCAACATCCAGTTAAAATACTTAAAAATAGGTATGAGAAGTACCACTCAAAATCTGATGTCAAATGATGATGTTACGAAAGCAGTGGTCCGCTGTTGATCCAGTGTTTACACAATGGACACAAAACTTTCCAGAAGATCCTTCCACCTTCCAGATTCTAGAAAAATATCGTAGCGATTTCTTAAACAGGGGACCATCGACCTTTGTTGTGGTGGTAACTGTTGATTCAATGATTTACGCAATGGATGCACTTCCTTCCCGGAAAGATCCATAAACTACGGATCCCAGGATCGAAAGCGCCTCCATTGGGTAACTAAGGAACCATCTACCCTGGAAAAAATATCGAGGAACTCATGAGTTTAAGTCCAAACAACCATGTCGGTTCGAATCCATTTCTGAATTCACCCAAGTATATTATGGATTATCGGTTAAATCCATTCTTGGATTCCCCAAGTCCATCAGGGTCGAGGCATATCATACTATACTTCTTTGTAGAGGGTACTTCCCCATTCCTTTTATTTCAAAATAATAGCATACCATGTATAGTACTCTTTCAAAATCATTACTTCAACTATTACACTTATATAAATTCCATTATATATAAGATTTCATTTTCAGATAGAGTACTTTCTAAAGTCAGTAGTCTCGAATATATCAAATCATTCTTATATAAATTCCGTTGTATATAAGATTTATCTCTTTAGATCGAATACCCACCAAAATCAATAGTCTTCCAAATCACCATTTACTTATATAAAGTCCATCTTATATGTAACGACCCGTAATTTTCGACAATTAAAAATAGTAACTCTAATAAGATTTTAGTAATTAAATGTTGGAAGAAATATAAATTTAAGATTTATAATTGGAATAATACTAAAATGAAATGCAACAATGTTAATTAAAGCTAATTATTGACATTTGACTGGAATTCTAATTAATCAAAATAGTGTAAGGTTATATTTGGTTATAAAGTGAACATAGGAAAAAGAATGTAAATATTGAATTCATTAATGAAATAATATATTGTTAATGGAAGTTGGATAAATTTAGTGTGAAAGAAGTGGTAACATTTGTTTGTAAGTAATAAACTTATAAATGTAATTAAAGGCTAATGGTGACAATTGTTATATATATTACCTACTTATTTGGCCTATTAAATTTAATTGGAAATAAATGGCAATTAATACCCTTAGTTAGTGCAGTTAATGTAGGTTTAATTGATAATGGTAAAAAGGTTGATTCTATACAATGTAACTAATGTAAATTTTTATCAACCTTTGATTTGAATAAAAGAATGGAAATCAGTTTACTCAAATTTGTTGAATTGGAAATTTTAATAAGTGAATTTATTACAATCAATGAAATAAAAGGTTACGTAAACGAAAGGTAAGATGAAATCGTAAAATATTGATGTAATGGAAGATATAACGATGTTGACTATGTATGTAAGGTAATAATTGATTTAATAAGAGAATGAAACCAAGGTAAATAAATCAATTGAGACTTTAATTATAATTAATGTGTGAAATTGACCAAAATTCAATAAAATGGAAATATGGCAGTTAATACAAATAAAGGATGGAAATTGAAGTATATTAACGTAATGAAATATAAAACAAATGTTAACTATGTTATTAGATCATAAGTTTGGACCATAAATAAAATTCTAAAACAACAAACTACAATGAAGCAATGAGGTGGAAGGTTCTAACGCGTAATAAAAGGATTGGAATAATAAATGTCAGTTTTAATGATGAGTTAAATGAATATTGATTGATAGAGAAAAACATTTATTTAGTATGTAATGTAATGCTTGTTGGGTACTGTAATTATAAATGTGTTCGCATGACTATACATAAGGATTACAATGTTCACGTGTTTATTTAATTGATTCATCAATTAGGGTCTATTTTGAAGTTGAAGATTTAAAATTAATTGGAAATAAATTTATTGAAATCTTTCAATTGAAAAAGGAAAAAGAAAAAAAGTACAATTAATAAATTTAATGTAAGAATGTTTTCATTTGGAATGTACATTATTTGGAATATAAGAATGGATTTAATATTGTATAAGTTGATCATTTTAGAATATAAGAATGTTTGCATTAATGAATTGCAAGTAACGAATAAGAATTTTAAGGAAAATAAAAGAATGTTTGAGGAAAATAAAGTGAACGTTTCCATTCTGAATATAAATATAACTTTGTAAAAAGAGAAAATTGAATTTTTAAAGCAACATTTTTGGTAGATAAATAGCAGGCATAGGTTGTAAGGAAGTGATTTGATTGCTAACCTTGAAATTTAAAATAAATTTGAGTTCATAATCGTGTCGAGAAAAATGTTGTTTTAAATTTAAATTTTTAAATCATGGTTCATTTTTATTTTATATAGCGACATTCCCCGTTATATAAATTGGTGTTTTCAAATTTAGTTATGTTGTGGTAATTAAATCTTTAATGAATGTCAAATTTTGTATGTTTGGGGTTAACAAAATTAATTGAGTGAACAAATGTTTTGAAATTTGAATTCCAAAAGTTTGTTTATAGAGTAGCGTTGGTCCATTCATTCCCTTTCTAATTAATAATTATCACACATTTTTTCATCGTTTTCTCATTTGTTCCATTACTCATTTTCATTTACATTATCTAAAGCATTTTCATTTCCTGAATGTTACCTACTTTTCATATTTTTAATTCTTTCCTTCACCTCTTTTAATACCTACCATTTTTTAGGGTTGTTCATATTTTTAATTTATTTCAATTCCTTCTTTGTTTATATTTAGCTTTATTAGCTTTTCACTAGTTTCAATCTTCATTCTTGTAGCTTCATTATATTTTTTTTAATCTCATCTTCTGTAGCTTCATTTTTTTGTCTCTCTTCACCTTCCTCCTTCCTTTTTTTTCATGTTTCTTCTTCAAATCTCCTTTCTATCCATTTTTTCCAAAGCTTTTTTTTTTATTTTCTTCTTCTTATTCTTCAAATCTATTCTTCTTTTTCAAAGCTTCCTTTTTTTTCAGTTCTTCTTCTTCTTTAATTTTTTTTCCTTTTCAAACCTTCTGTTCTTTCCATGTCTTTTTCTTCAAATCCAGATCTATGTAATCTTCTCTCCAAAACTTTCTATAGAAAAAGATTAAGATAGCAAGGAAATAAAACAAAATGAGATAATAGTTGTAGATCCAAATTTGGCTTGAAAAGGGAAAGTAAAAAAGGAGAGTGATTCAACCCACTCGCGCAATACTAAAAATTCCATTGCAAGTTAAATAAAATATATGATGTGACTTATAATTTTTTCATTGTTGTTTGTTGATTTAAGTTGGCATTTGAATTGATACTAAATCTAAATTGACATTTAATTTTATATTGGAATTTAATTGATAGTTAAACCCCGATATTGATAACTATTATATGTTGAAATATATTGGTTGATTTGGACGTTGTTTGAAATGGATGGTTATTAATTGATATGTTGGATATATGTTTGTTTATTTATTTTAACATGTCCCTGTTATCACCTTGTATATTGTTGACATCAGTTAAGTGGTCCTCTGAATCATTTTAGAATTGGATAACTAGGACATTTAAATTATGGGTTGAAATGATATATACCCATACAATTTCTTGAATTTGGATTATTTATTAAAACTAAATTATTTAAAAAGTTTAAGTTTTTTATTTGAACTTCGGATTTATTTTAAATAAAGTGGTTAAAACTGGTATTTCGAATTATTTGAAATCTCGTAAATTACCGCATTCACGTTGTACACTTGACAGGAGATGAAAAATCTCATAACATCTTTGAAGCCATTGTACTCATATTTTTATTCGAGATTGATTTGACTTACATAGGAATTTTTAGTTCTGACCCGAGTGTGTTGTTTTTTCATTATGCTCGGGTCAGTCTGAGCTTTTTCAGTGTATTGAAGACCATTTTATATTTTGGAGCACGAAGACGAAGATTCAGTATATTATTGCTATTTATTATTATTATTATTCCACTTCTTCCTGTGTTCAGCTGCATTATTTTTTTATTTTCTGATGTATGTATAACTCTGATTTAATTGTCAAAGTATAATTAAATTTCATCTGTAAAACAGCTTCATGAACTGTTTATGTGGTTATTATATTTTGTCATTCCGCTGCAAGATTCTATGTTTTGTTTTTTTCTTCTTTTCTATTATTTTCTTATTTACCCTATTAACAATCCTCCCTTTTGAATGGTTTGAATTAGACACTGTAGTTTATTGTCGATTTAAATCATCCAAAAAGTGGGTCTTACATTATATATGAATCAAAATTTTCCAAAATCAATTTCACTGTATGAAGAGCCAAATGGGATTGAACATATTTTCTTTATAAAACGTTTTGAATTTAGAATAGTTTTGTATATATAGAATAGTTTGTAAATAAAATTGTTCGTAAACTAGTTTATAATAAAATAATTTGTAAAGAAAATAGTTTGTAAATAAAATAGTTTGTAAAATAGTTTTTTATATAAAATAGAATAAACTAGTTTGTATAAGAAAAATAAAAGAGAATAGTTCTGTAAAATGATTTTAAATTAATAGTAGTTTTGCATAAAAGAAAAATTCCAATTTGAAAAATCGTTTGTCTTCATGTCCTCTCATGGTGTCCTTCCCCTCTATCTTCATGTTCCTTGCTCATCCCCTTCCATCCCTCCTGCTCCTTCCATCCCTGCCTGTCCTATCGTTGACATTCTATCGCTTCCTCCTCCTCTTTTGCCCCCTCCTCCATTGCCTGATGATTCAATTCCTGCTCCTCTTCCTTCTCCTCTGCCTGGTCCGCTTGTATCTTCCCTTTCTCCTGATCACTTTCCTTCCCTTGGGTCCTCCTCTCCTTCCGTTCCTTCTGCTTCCTGGTCATCTCTTTTCAGCTCAAAACCTAGGAATGCTGGTTCTTATGTTCCAACTCATTTTGATGTTTCCTACTCTGGCTCTCCCATTGATCCTCCTCAGGAAGTTTTGAATGAAGGTATTAAAGCTTGGTCGGATTGCTTGGTTGGTTCCTTTTTGGCTGGTAATGTGAACTACATGGCTGTTAAATCTCATTTACAAAAATCATGGAAGCTTAAAGGATCATATGAAATATTCTTTGATAAACAAAATTATTACTTTAAATTTGCCTCTGAGGAAGACAAAAATCTTATTCTAAGGAGAGATCCCATGTTTATTAGGGGACAAATGTTTATCATCTCTAAATGGAACCCGACCCTTTCATCAGCTCAGGCAGCTGTTAGGTCTGTTCCAATTTGGATCCATTATACCAATAATGTTATGGTCTCTGCTTGGCATTAATTGGATTGCTTGTCACCTTGGAAGGCTCGTATGCTATGATGGGAATACAAAAAGAATGAAAAGATTTGAATATGCTAAGTGTTTAATAGAAGCATCGCCTGAAAAAGAACTGCCTAATTTTCTAGCAGTAGGGGATGATTCTTGTCCCAATATTATGATTGAATACTCCTGGAAACCACTTATTTGTGTTACTTGTAAAATCTTTGGTCATGCCACTAAACAATGTGAGAGGAATAAAGAGATACAAGTTGAAGGAGAAGTTGAGAACTTTAGTAATAAAAATGTAACAGCTGATGATGGATCCAAGGAAGATAAAGATATGCAAAATGATAAAGATAAAAGAGGCTTTCTTGTAAGAGGCAAAAAGAGAATTAAAACAGGGCAAAAAGTGTGGAGGAAAGTGAATAAGGAGACAAATAATAATAATAATAAGGTGACTTCTATACAAGAAGATAATCAATCTGAAGAGGTTCGATTAAGTAAACAGAATGAAGATGTTAATGACCAAAATGTTTTGGGTCAGATTGAAGTTATGTATGAGACTAGTCTGGATCCTAATAAAAATGGAAATAAGGATACTAATAGTGTTACTTCGAGTCAGCAAGTGGTTTTACATGTGTCTGCTTCGAATCCTGTAGATGATATTTCTTTATCAGGTATGGGTAATTCTACGAATAAGTCTGGTGATTCTCTAGGGGAAACTATGAGTCCTGATAAAGTGATTGTTATTTCAGGAAGTGTGATCTCAATGCAACCTGATTGTGAAATGGTTACTACACATAATGCTTTTTCTGTGCTTCAGTTGATTAATGAGGATGATGATGTTTTTCAACATCTTTCCAGTAACTCTTCTGACATGCACAATGACAATCTAAATACTGACATGCACAGCTTCTCTATTGCTGAGATTTTTCCCATCTCCTATTTCTCCTCCTAATCAACATCAATTGACCTCTGATTCTATGCAAGCTTCTCCATATTCCTCCTTCTCTCTTCCAAATCAAATATTCAATGACCTAATCAAATCTTCTTCTTCAGTTATATCAACTTTGCAACAGTCTCCCTCCATTTTATTTCCTGATTCCTCCTCCAAAAGGAAAAAAGGTAGACCTAAGAAATCCTCTCATAACTCAACTATTGATCTAGACAATGGGATCAATTTCTCTGTTGGTCAAACTAGTTTGACTGTGTCTCCTCTTAATAATCTTGCAAATACTTCATTTGGGGTTAAAACTAGAGCTTCTTCTATATTATCATCAAAATGACTGGAAAATTAGGTTTTTGGAATATTAGGGGTGCTAACTCCATGGCTAAGCAATTAGAAATATATAACCTTATTTCTTATCACAAAATTGATCTTATGACAATTGCAGAAACAAAACTAAATCATATTACATCAATCAGTGCTGCCTCCATTATAAAACATGGCTGGAGCTCTATCCACAATCTCTCTCAAGCCCCTTTTGGTAGACTATTAATCTTATGGAATCCTTCAGTTTTTTCCCTTTCCCCCATAACTGCCCATAGGCAATTCATTCACTCTGAGATCATTCACATCCCATCTTCTACTTCTTTCTATCTTACTACTGTTTATGCAGATAATAATGTTGCTCATAGGCAAGCTTTCCTTGACATCCTTCCCTCACTTCAACAGTCCAGTTCACCGTGGCTATGCCTTGGTGATTGGAATTGTATGCAGTTGTCTACTGAGAAAAGTGGTGGAGTTCCACTGACTTACAGTCAGACTAGACCTCTCAATAATGTTATTTATGCTTCTAACCTTCTTCCCACCTCTGTTATAGGTGCTTTTTACACATGGAACAACTCTAGTAAAACTGGAAAAAGGACATATTGTAAACTTGATAGAGCATATATGAATTTTTCCTCTGTAATCAAATGGCCTAATCTCATCACCATAATCCCCCCATCTTTATCTGACCACTCCCCTCTTATTATTGACTGGGGAAACAACACTGTGAGAAGGCGCTCTTCATTTTCATTTTTTAATAATTGGTCTAAGCACCCTAATTTTTTAAATATTGTTTCTAAAACTTGGAAATTTCATACATTTGGCAACCCTATGTTTATTTTGCAGGCTAAACTCAAGCATCTTAAGGTTATTTTGAAGAAGTGGGCTCAGGAAACATTTGGTAATGGGAGTAGTTTGTCTTCTACTATTAGAGAAAAATTATTTCAAGTTCAACTTGATATACAAAGATGCCATAATCTGGCTAATCTGTCTGTTCTTGAAACTTCTCTTTTAAAGGACCTTTCTAAAGCTTTAGTTGAAGAAAATTTTATGGCTAAGCAAAAATCAAAACATGAATGGCATGTGAATGGTGATAAAAATACATCCGTTTTTCACAAAACTTTAAAGATTCAACAGGCTTCTGAAAATATATCTTCCGTCCTTAATATGCATGATTTTCCTTGTGTTACTCAAGATTCTATTCAGGCTGCTTTCCTGGAATACTTTTATCTAAATCTGGGTAATACTCAAATTCCATCTATCACTCTGGAACAATTCTCTCAGATTCATCTCCCTACCATTTCTAATGACATAGGGAATGATCTAATCAAGGAAATATCTGATGATGAATTAAACAGGCAATTTTTGGAATGAATTCTAATAGCTCACCAGGTCCTGATGGTTTTAATGCTCACTTCTTCAAAGCTACTTGGGCTATAATTGGTAGTGATGTGATCAAAGCCATTAAGAACTTCTTCAAGCATAATAAATTAGTCATTGGAATAAATGTAACCAAGCTTGCTTTGATTCCTAAAATTGTTCAACCTTCATCTATTAATCAGTACTGACCCATTGCATGTTGTAATGTGATTTACAAATGCATCTCTAGAATTTTGGCTGCTAGAATGAAGATCTCTCTAGCTGGTTTGATTTCTTCTAATCAAAGTGCTTTTCTTCCAACAAGAGATATTACTGATAATATTTTACTTGCCACTAAACTTATGAAGGGTTATGTTATCCCAACTTTTGGCAAAGTTAAGACATCCAAAATTTGCTAAGAATAAACGATTATTATTCTTGAGTATCAACTATGTACTACAGGATAACCATGGATATCGATGAATTTTTTCCGAGTCCAGATTGAGCTACAATTTATAGGACATGACCAGAAAGATCATAGAAGCCAGTGGTTCAAATTTCAAGTCAATCTGAGTTCGTATGCTCAAGTTATGATGGATTCAATTTGAGGGAAACAAACCTTGCTCGGTTCGAATCGATGGGATACCCCCGAGTTCGAATCGATGGACTTCGCATCCATCGGTTCGACTCCATCTACCTCGAATCCATCAAGCAAGCCCCCAGATAGCCATGCTTCGAATACACCCACGCCTGCCCTGTTTGAACCCAACATGATGAAATCCTTCGAACCCATCACGATGGCCTACCTTCGAATCCATCCACATGTCTCAACTCGACTCCATATAGTTCGCAACCATCAACACTTCGCTCCATGCAAACCCACCAGGTTCGAATCCATCGAGAGTTGGTTGCTTTGAACCGAACTTGTTCGAATTGATCGAGTTCGAACCCATTGAGGTACCTCAGTTCGAATCGGTCGTGTTCGAATCCAGGAAACATTCACTCGCTCGCATCCACCGAGTAAACTAACTTGGATGACGTGTCACTCCACGATGCGAAGTCGACGAGATCCACGGAGACGAAGCGTTCAACCCGGAGAGAAGGCCGGATCGACTCAAGGACGCACGCCACCTCATCACAAAACCGCGTGCGCTGATGGACTCGAAGGGAGTGGGTTCGAAGGGATCGATTCGTCCCAAACAGCCAAACGAAAATCTCTACTTCGAATCGATCATATCTCTCAATCCCTTGATCCAAATGCCATGAAATTTTTACAGGAGCTTGCCTACGTGTTGAAGAATGTCCACGCCAAGTTTCATCGCGATTGGAAAATTTCTTGATCGATTCGAAGCAAGGGTCGAATCGATCCCAATGTGGGCCCGGATCTCCAGGTTTCGGCCGTGTGGACCCCTCACGTGCCTGAAGCGGTCTACCGGACTTTTAGGAGAAATATCAGCCTCCTACGCCTATAAATAGAGCCCCAGGTCATTCAAAAAAGGGATCGATCTCTCTCTTGCTGGATTTGGATTCTAAAGCGCCGAGACTCTATCAGACTCTACTCTGCACTCCACGACTACCGTTGTATTCGAATTTCAGAGCTATAACCCACTGTAACCCGCTGTAATCAACTGTAACCAGCGAAGAACATCAATAAAAGTTAAAACCTTTGAAGTGGACGTAGGCCGGAGATAGCCGAACCACTATAAATCGTGTGTTCTTGTTCATAATTTCTGTTTTGCTGCGTATTGCTTGCTTAGATCTATGATTTGTGTTTGAATATTGCTGATTTATATTCCAACACTGGTGCTTTCACAATACTTGGGGTTTCTGACCAATTTTGGCGCAAACACTTTGGTGCTTTCACTGAGAACAACCAGCACCCGCTACATCAGATTCAAAATTCAGATTTAAGAGTTTGAAGAATTCCGATTCAGAGACAATGACTCGACAAACAAGACAAAGAATTGATCGGAGCCAACAAGAAGGAAGCCAAGAAGCATCCTCAGGAGCAGGAGTAGGACAAGCTTCCGTCTACATCACTAGAGACGAGATGGAGGCTATGGCTAATTCAATACGCGAAAGCATGATGAAGACCCAAAAGGAGATGCTGCAGAATTTCCTCGAACAAATGAGGGCGGCGAATATGCAAAACCTTGGACCAACTACAACAACTGCAAGTGCGGGACAAGGAATTAGGATTACAGAAGCTAACGAAGGACAGGTTCAAGACCAGAACGCAGGAACTGAAGGCGACCGACAAGGACTTGGGGGCAGACCCTCAGGGTCCGATACTGGAAGACCAACAAACGGAGCTCAACAAGCCGAAGCCAATGCTTATGCTAACGAGCCACCAGAAGAATACGTACCAGAATTCCCTTCAAGGCTCAGGGGGCAGGATAGGAACTTGACAAAGGGCCAACCCCTAGACGGAGACGAGAGAATGATTGGCCTAATGCGACGAATCATGAGAGGAGGACTGCCTAGCGGAGGGCTGGAAGAAGTTAGTCGGAGTCCGTTCACTCCGAACATCCGAAACACAAGGAACCCTCCAAAATTCAAACTACCAACGCTAGAACCTTATGACGGGAGGTCAGACCCGACCATGCATATTACCAGATATATTAGGCACATGGAAGTGCTGGGGGCATCCGAGGAAGTGATGGAACGATGCTTCCCTCTATATTTGTCAGATTTGGCTGCGCTTTGGTTCAGGCAACTAGAGACTGGATCAATCAGAACATGGAGCGAGCTTGTAGACTGCTTCATGAGACAGTTTAGGATCCATGTGACGCGACCCAAGAGCGTGATGACTTTAGCTTCGATCAAGCAAAGGGCCGGAGAGTCCATAAAAGATTTCCTACTAAGATTCAATGTAACAGTGACTTCTGTAGATCGCCCGGATCCATCGATGATTTTGATGGCGGCGGTGGCAGGAGTCGCGGAAGGCACCAAATTTAAAGATTCTCTGACTAAAGATCCACCACAAGATCTTGGAGAGTTCTTTCATAAAGCTGAAAAGTTCATCCGATTAGAAGAATCACGAGCCGAGAGGCTGGAAACAAATGTTGCACAGAGCGAAGGAACCTCCAGAGAACAGTCCGGAGCGGACAAGGGAAAAAGAAAACAGGATGACAGACATGATGGTCCTGATAAACGGAAGAAATTCCGAGAACCAAGATTTAGGCAGTACACAGATCTGACTGCAGGCCTAGAAAGAATCTACACTAAAACTCGGGGGCAACTCCCCTATCGAAAGCCACCTATAAGGGATCCCACTGAGCGAGAGCGCAGGACTGGAAAATATTGCCTATTCCATGAGCTGGATGGGCACACCACAGATGAATGCCGCCACCTAAAGGATGAGGTGGAAGAACATGCCAGGGGTGGTGGATTGCCACAATTTGTCAGAGAACGGACAGCGGAGGTAAGGCCTGAACAACTACCGCATCCACCTGACAGGAACGATCCTGGATCGGGATCACGACTCGTCATCCACTGATTAAAGATGGCAAGGGCTAAGTCCAGGATTTGGACTTCGGTCGAATGATTCTATTTAGATTTGTTTTCAGAATAAACTGTCACTCCACTTACACATGTACGGGAACCGGAGAGATCCCTAGGCATGCTCTGAGATGGAGATAAACCGATATGCCCGGAGAGGCAATGTTTAGCTTTTTCTGATGTTTGAGATTGAACATCTAGAACTCGAATTTTAATAAATAAATTAGAATTTATTGCAATAAACCTTTTGACCAAAGAGTAAGAATATGAACATTAAATACCAATATAAAAATGATCGCTTTATGACCCTACCCGGAGAGGCGGGGTCTGGAGTGCAAGAAGTGAGTTGCTTCGCCGAAGAGCGACAGGATCAACTCACTTAAGCGCTGTTTCCCCTTCACCGGAGAGTGACAGGATGGGATCCAGCAAGAGCCTGGAGAGGCTATGATCGGTCTCGAACGACCAAGACATCGCTATACGTCCTAACCAGGACCAGAGTGTAAGGGATAGAAGGCAACGCCAGAGTGCAATAGGATCTTTCTATTCAATCACTAAGTCTAGAATGGACTTAGTAAGGGTTCAGAGTAGCCATTAATAGTCCGGAGAGACTACGGAACTTCATTCTCAACTTCTACAGAAAGAATGAATGCTGATTCGGCTTCGAACAGCCATAAACTTGATTGATAATACTGCAGCTATGAATGAAACGTGAATTTACTACATTCGATTTAAGACCGTTCAAAACATACCTTTTACCAAAAGGCATGTTTTGGTGGGCAAAGTGTTATCCCAACTTTTGGCAAAGTTAAGATATCCAAAATTTGCTAAGAATCAACGATTATTATTCTTGAGTATCAACTATGTACTGCAGGATAACCATGGATATCGATGAATTTTGTCCAAGTCCAGATTGAGCTACAATTGATAGGACATGACCAGAAAGATCATAGAAGTCAGTGGTTCAAATTTCAAGTCAATCTGAGTTTGTATGCTCAAGTTATGATGGATTCAATTTGAGGGAAACAAACCTTGCTCGGTTCGAATCGATGGGATACCCCCTAGTTCGAATCGATGGACTTTGCATCCATCGGTTCGACTCCTTCTACCTTGAATCCATCAAGCAAGCCCCCAGATAGGCATGCTTCGAATCCATCCACGCCTGCCCTGTTCGAACCCAACATGATGAAATCCTTCGAACCCATCACGATGGCGAACCTTCGAATCCATCCACATGTCTCAAGTCGACTCCATATAGTTCGCATCCATCAACACCTCGCTCCATGCAAACCCACCAGGTTCGAATCCATCGAGAGTTGGTTGCTTCGAACCGAACTTGTTCGAGTCGATCGAGTTCGAATCCATTGAGGTACCTCAGTTCGAATCGGTCGTGTTCGAATCCAGGAAACATTCACTCGCTCGCATCCACCGAGTAAACTAACTTGGATGACGTGTCACTCCACGATGCGAAGTCGGCGAGATCCACGGAGACGAAGCGTTCAACCCGGAGAGAAGGCCGGATCGACTCGAAGGACGCGCGCCACCTCATCACAAAACCGCATGCGCTGATGGACTCGAAGGGAGTGGGTTCGAAGGGATCGATTCGTCCCAAACAGCCAAACGAAAATCTCCACTTCGAATTGATCATGTCTCTCAATCCCTTGATCCAAATGCCATGAAATTTTTACAGGAGCTTGCCTACGTGTTGAAGAATGTCCACGCCAAGTTTCATCGCGATTGGACAATTTCTTGATCGATTCGAAGCAAGGATCGAATCGATCCCAATGTGGGCCCGGATCTCCAGGTTTCGGCCGTGTGGACCCCTCACGTGCCTAAAGCGGTCTACCGGACTTTTAGGAGAAATATCAGCCTCCTGCGCCTATAAATAGAGCCCCAGGTCATTCAAAAAAGGGATCGATCTCTCTCTTGCTGGATTTGGATTCTAAAGCGCCGAGACTCTATCAGACTCTACTCTGCACTCCACGACTACCGTTGTATTCGAATTTCAGAGCTATAACCCACTGTAACCCGCTGTAATCAACTGTAACCAGCGAAGAACATCAATAAAAGTTAAAACCTTTGAAGTGGACGTAGGCCGGAGATAGCCGAACCACTATAAATCGTGTGTTCTTGTTCATAATTTCTGTTTTGCTGCGTATTGCTTGCTTAGATCTGTGATTTGTGTTTGAATATTGCTGATTTATATTCCAACACTGGTGCTTTCACAATACTTGGGGTTTGTGACCAGTTTTGGTGCAAACAAGTTACAGTAGGAATATCATTACACCTAGATGTGTTCTTAAACTAGACATTCAAAAAGCTTTTGACTTTGTTCAATGGAAATCTATCATTTACATTCTTCATAAGATGAATTTTCCTATCCCATTCCTTTGTTGGATATACACTTGCATATCTACTGTTAATTATTCCCTAAGTATTAATGGTTCCACTTTTGGCTACTTTGGTGCAACTCAGGGTATTAGACAGGGTGACCCTGTTTCAGCCTATATTTTTATGTGTGTCATGGAACTATTCGCTTCTCTCATTTCAGCAGCTATGTCTAATAAGCTTTTGGATTATCACCCTTTATGCAAGAAGAATTGTATTTCTTCTATGCTTTTTGCAGATGACCTGCTTCTTTTCACTGAACCTAATTCTAAGTCTATTAATGGGGTTTTAGATGTTCTATCTAGTTTTCAGATTTTGTCTGGTCTATCCATTAATAGAAGTAAGTCCAGAATTAATATTGCAGGCCTGTCTGAACATGATAAGGGGATCTTGTATGCCATGTCAGGGCTGTCTCCATTCAGTGACAATGAATTTTATCTAGGAGCTCCTATTTGTACTTCTAAAATAAGGACATTCCAATGTTTACAATTGTTTGAAAAAATTACCTCAAAGTTATCTAGCTGGTATTGTTCAAAATTTTCTATGGCGGGTAGGTTAGTGATTGTTAAATATGTAGCTGTCTCCATGTGTGTTTATTATGCCAGAATCTTCATCCTTCCTGCCAAGCTTATTAGCATGATCAACTCTGCTTTGAATCATTTTTTATGGCATGCTAACCCTTATTCTAAGAAATTGATCCCTATTGCATTTAGACATATATGTTGCTCTTATGATAAGGGTGGGCTTGGAATTATGAATATTAAAAGATGGAACTTTGCTGCGCTTTCTTCTAGAGTTGACAAATTATTGAGAAAAGACACAAATTTATGGGCTTCTTGGTGTAGATCTTATCTTATCGAAGATGGTAACTTCTGGGTTGTCTCCCCTCCATCTGATTGTAGTTGGTCCTGGAGGAACATTTTGAGAAGTAGAGATGTGTTCCTTCCTATGGTTCAGCTGGGTATGAAAGACATTGATAAGATCTCCTTTTGGTATCATCCTTGGTCTGCTAAAGGTGTAATCCTAGCTAATATTATTGATAACGAGACTAGAGTTATTTCTGGAATACATGACAAAGCTTTTGTTGAAAGATATTGGTCTAAAGGAACTGTTACCTTACCTTATTGTAGTTATTATGTGGTTAGAGCTGCATGGAATGTTATACAAAGTAAGAATTATACCATCAGCAATGATCAGGTTATATGGAATGAAAAGTCGCATTCGATTAAATCTGTTTACATTGTTCTTGATTCTACCATTGTTTATCCATTATTTCCTTGGTATTCTAGAATCTGGAACTCTCAATCTATCCCTAAGGAAAATTTGTTCATGTGGAAAGTTTTGAAGAATGGTATTCTTTCTCTTCAAAAACTTAAAGCCTTTCGAGTAATACATACTGATACATGTTTTTTGTGTGGTGTTGGTGTGGAGACTGTGTCGCATTTGTATTTTGAATGTGACTATTCTTTCTACGTTTGGAATAGAATTTTACATCACTATGGCTTGCATAATCCTAGGCGTGCTTTGGAATGGTACAGTATTTTCAAAGCCACTAGATGGGAGAATGAAAGAGGAAAATTGATGTTAAGAATCCTTAAGAAGACTATATATCTCATTTGGATAGAGAGGAACATTAGAGTGTTTAAAGGTCAAACCACCTCTAAACATGTAATGGTCCTTTCAATAATTAGATCCATGTATCTATAGTTTTCCTTATGTATTGATTGCTTTATTTTGGTGGTGTGTTTGTTGTATTGTTTTGTAACAATTCTTGGTTTTTCAATATAATTGTAGGGGTCCATTCAACCCCGCTGGCTTTTCCAAAAAAAGAAAAATTCCAATTTAAATTACAAAGAATATCCAACCCAACAACTTTCAATTTCAATGTCAAAGCATATCAATAATATTAGAACATAAGATGTACATATGTCATCATTTCGCAAAATCACATTTCGCTTGCTCGATCACACAAGTTCGCTTTCGAACTAGTATTATTCATTCGACTACCCTAATGTAGACTTCGATAAGGTTTCTTGAATAGAAACCATCATTCTCCTTGCATATCCATACACTATGATAGAGAATTTTAGAATCGAATCAAAAACCTATATCAAATATTCACCATGAAGAATCGAATGAAAAACCCTAATACAAAATGGTGTAATTCACCTTGAACTTGTGCACTCAAATCCGGATCAAATTAATTATACGAATAAAACAATATACGTACAACTTACATACTTATTCCAATTTGTTTCATCCCTATTACATTTTGATTTAAATTCATTATTAATCTCATTGATTAACACAAATATTACTTCATACTTTAACATTTGTTTCACATAATTTATCCATTTAATATAAAATATTAATATATTCATTCTCATAACATTGCTTGTATTTCTCCTCATTTTTAAATTAAATTCAATTTCACATGTAATATTTCTCATTTAATACAACATTTATTGCAACATCCATTTATTTCATAAACAATTTACATGTCATAACTTTATTTAAGATCATTTCACTTTTAGTTCATATTCGTTTATCCAATTAGTTATTACTTTTCAAATTTTTCACGCCACATTTCATAAATTTAATTAAGTTCATAACACTTTTTTTTAAATCCCATATACAGCTTTTCCTTAATCACAATTTTGATTTAAACAAGCCAAGGCTTAAAGTTCACATTTGCATATTATCACATTACATGCTAATAATGTATACAACAATTCCATCCATTTACTACATAGATATAAAATTTAACCTTGTTTCACTTGCTTTCAATTTAAGGTTATCAAATCCAACTGCATAATTCAACCAAATTTCTACATTTCAACTCATATATTAATTTAGAAGTTACGACTATCCAAAATATTTGAAACAAAATGGAATATCTAGATATTCCTTTTTATTTCAATAGTTGAAACTACCAATCAACAACCAACAATATTCACAACCAAACATTTCAATTTCATAACCAAATATCCTAATTATTCATTTTTATTCTCTTTAATACACCATTACTAAACTAGTGTTTAGTCCGTAAATTAAATCAACAATAATTAGCCAATGCTTATAAACTAACCAAATACAACAAATCAACAATAAATGAAAATAATTAAATATTACCATTTCACAAATCAAACACATTACAAATAAGTATAATAGTTATAAAAGTTTTATTCCTTTATATATAACATATAATATAAGGAAAAATTATTTCGTTTCAAAACTTAAATAAACATTGTATAACACTAACAAATACGCGCTCTCATATATATACTAAGACAACTCATTCTAGGATATTACAACCCTATCTCTAATGAGTTAACCCAAACAGGCTAAGGTATGCCTAAACCTCACTCTGAGACCAATTGTAACGACCCACCTTTTTGGACGGTTCAAATCAACAATGAAACACATATGTCAGACTCGAACAATTCAAAAGGAAGGATTGTTAATAGGGTAAATAAGAAAAAAAGGAAAACAAAACACAGAATCTCGCAGCGAAACGAGAAAATATAATAATCAAATAAATAGTCCATGAAATAGTTTACAAATAACATTTGATTACACTTTTACAATTCAAATCAGAGTTATGCATACGTCAGAAATAAACAAATAATGCAGCGGGACACGGAATGCAGTGGAATAATAAATAGCAATAATATACTGAATCTTTGTCTTTGTCCTCTAGAAAATAGTCTTCAATGCACCGAAAAAGCTCAAATTGACCCGAGCGTAATGAAAAGACAAAACATTCAAGTCAGAACTAAAAGATCTTATGTAATTCAGATCAAAATAAATAAAATACAAATATTAGTGCAATGGTTTCATAGATGTTATGGGATTTTCATCTCCTATCAAGTGTACAACGTGAATATAATTATTTAAAGGGTTTCAAATAATTCGAAATGTCAATCTTAATCATCTAATTAAAACAAATCCGAAGTTTGAATTAACTTAAACCCTTTAAATAATTCAATTCCAAATAAAATCCAAATTCAAGAAATTATATGGGTATATGTCATTTCAACTAGTATCAAAAATCAACATTTCCAAATCAATGAAAACCGCTTGGGTTTATCATTTCAACCCATAACGACTTTTCCATAATCTATAAGATCGTTCGGGTATATATCATTTTAACACATAGGGATAATAGAGATATAGACATAAATAACATCCAATCATCCAAAAATGTCGACCTATAACATCCATCCAATCACCCAAATATCAAAAATTGAACATACGGCGCCATCATCATTGAAATCTACCAATAACTACCAACAATTTACTGGTTATCATTAACATGTATTTAACTAGCAACTTAAATTTCAATATTAACTTAAATGACAATTAAATTCAATAAAAGTCAGATTTAACTAGAATGACAATTTCAAAATATACTAAACAGCAACCAATCAATTTCTAATCACAGCATAAATTCAATTTAACTAACATAAGAAAATCTAGTAGTTGTGAGTGTTTGCTCACCTTTCGTGGCTACGAAGGTGAAGATAGGAGGTTCCTAGCAAAGATCCAAATATAAAGCAAATCCAAAAAATCTTAAACACGAACACGAATCAATAAACAAGTTTCAACTACTTCCAACTTCCAAAAAACCCAAGATCCAAACTACGGACAAACCTTAAACTATGTCATTTTAAGAAAATATTCGAACTAGAATATTGATGAATCTGTAAAAGTGACTAACTGGAAAGTTATTACAAAATTTTTTCTCTCCATTTTCAAAAAAAGAGTCACTCAAAAAGCTTCTGCCTTGAGGAAGTTATTGTCAAAACAAATATAGGTGTTTTCTGAGTTGAGAATCCAAGTTTAAAAAAACTTCGAAAAGATTTGAGATTTTGGCATAGAAAATTAAGAAATTTGAAGAGATGATCAAAAATAAAGTTGAAACCACTGGAAAAATAAATGATTTGAAAAAAATAATCACATAATTTGGTTGATTGATGAAGGTGATATGATTGATACAATATGAGGTATTTTCGACCAAAACTGGACTCGAGAAAGGACTTGAGAAATGGAGTTTTTGATATAGAAATATTCGGAATGGAAAGAAGGGTTCAACAACAAAGTTGTTGCCATTGAAATTATACATGGTTTCAAAAAAATTATTTGATTTGGAATAGTTTAGTGGAATATAGAAGCCATGGAAATAAGGGGAAGAAAGAGGGAAAATAGGGAAGGGGAAAAGAAGGGGAAAAGGAGAAAGAAGTGGAGAGGGAAGGTGAAAGGAGATGGTCTTAGAGATGGTGGAGAGGGCGGTGGCTATAGGAAAGGAGGAAGGGTTGAAGGAGAGGAGGAAAGGAGTTTTGATTTGTGAAGTTTTTGGAGTTTTATATCTAAATTTTTAGGTAAATTTTGAGAAGAAAGAAGAAGTGTGTAGAGAAAGTTTCTCAGGAGAAAAATTATGTACGTAGATGTTATCAAATAAGAAACATAAGATCGTAGGCAAAAGAATGGCTACATGATTGACTAGAGTCTCATGGTTAACCAAGGCTCATTACACCAAACAAACCCAATATGCCTTAACCAAATAAAACAGAACTAAAAACTACCAATTCATGTTAATTTTTCATAGTAATTCAAATTTTTAGAGCAATAGAAATTTGTTTTTGACGAAACAAAAAGTGGAGGGAAGATTGGCATTCAGTCTAGTACCATATAAAAAGAATAAAATTTAAAATTTTCAACCAAAAGTCACTCTTTGATTAAGTTTGAACACAAAAATTTTATTCTAAAAAATTTGGTCAAATAAAACACTCAACATCTCAAATTCATTTTTTATATTTAAATTCAGAATACTGCCATTTTAAAGTTGTTAAAAGTTACGGATCGTTACGCTTTATCTTACTTAAAAATGTAATATCAATTAATGCAGTATTAATTTGTTTCTCCTCATCATATTTAAAAGGTTAAATTCCATTAACTACGCATCCAATTCTCATCCAATTACATTCAAACCTATGTTATCATCCTTATTATTCAATCAACAATACCCTATGAATTATGTTAACATAAGTTTACAATTTATTACATTCATTATTTTACCTTTAACATCTTTTACCATATCTACTGCAATAAGTAATTACATAAATTTTCATTGATTTCCAAATTAATTCCAAACATATTAAATAATGAGATGATAAATGAACAATTGTTACCTTTATGTGATTTAATCATATTTATAAGTTTATTATCTACAACAAATGTTATGACTACTTACACATCACTATTTATATTTAATTTCAATTAACATATAATTCCAACATTCAATTGCCTTAATTCCATTAATTACCCATTTAATATTCAAATGGACAAACTAATGAGAAGATAATTACAACCATCGTTTTATAATAATAGTTCATATCCATTATCTTATCATTTACAACCAAGGGTTAATAAAAAATGATTTTATATTCTATATTAACATACTCCAATCAATTACATATAATCTCATCATTAAATGCATCATTTAATTTATTTTATTATTTACAGTTATAACCAAATAACCTTACAATTATATCCATTGGTTTAAATTGGGTTAAAACGGTTATCAAATTACATTAAGTCAACATTACTATATTACATTTTAATCGTTTTATCATTACAAATCATAAACTTTAATTTCTTACAATATTAATATTTCAAAATCTGATTAAATTTAATATTTTAATTACCGAAAAATACGAGTCGTTACATATACATTTTTCAATTACATTACAATTTCAGTTACATCACAAATTTTATTTTACAATTTACCATCTCACTACATATCACTCATTCACTCGTATTTGTTCTTCAACTCTATTCTAGTTTGTATCCATAATCTAAATTATCTGCAAAATAAACACTGACGCGCTAAAATTGAAAAAGAAATATTTTTGCAGTGTAGAATAAAGTGTGTATTTTGAGAATGTTGTTTGCCTCAGTTATTTGGGTTGTTCGTCATTTATTTCTTTTGAATTAATCTACATGAACAACTTATGACATGCACAGTGTATCACTGTACATGCCACAAGGCCCTGCACACCGATATACACTTGCGTGTTGGAACTACAAGGACAGGTGAGCATAAGGTCAAATCCGATCTAAAGATGGATTCAACTCAGGTGAAATACAAAAACGAAAATAGAATGGTCAAGTACAAGTTTCAATGACTAGAACAAACTCCAACATACTTGAACCAGACCCCACATGTATATTTCAGAGGATACAAAAGCACCAGCACGGTACACATGAAGCTCATATGCAAACTTCAAACAGAGACCAGAGCAATGCAGGGATGCAATCATGCAACTCAACTCATACCAACTACACCATACAACAAGACTACAAGTGCAAAGCACAAATGGAACCAGACTTGAAGAAGTAGCAAGTAACTCACACGATATATACATATAAATACAGAGAGCCAATAAGCAAGCAGCTCAAAATGGTAACTGGAAGTAACTTAAAGCAACTCAAAGCAATATGAAAAATCGAGTAAGCCAGAGTACACACATCAGTTTCATAGACATGTACACAAGAAAAACAATGGGAGCAGTGCACAAGCAGTTGTGAGCAAAAGAGATGAACCCAGAATAACAAAGTGAACCCAGACCAAAATCACGTCAATTCACACAACAACTACAAGCATCAGGTCGCAAATTTTCCTAGCATGAACACACTTCGAGTGGAACAAGAAAACAAAGAAACCTGACATGTAACAAGGCCAGAAAGTCAAAATGCTCAAATACAAGGAACCAGACTGTACAAGACCATGAAACAAAGACATGGTAACAGACTCAACCAGAAATGTACTCAACATAAACCAGTCAAACATGAGCAGACGTCAAATGGCATAAAGGAAAAAGCAATGACCAGCATACATGTGGAAACATGTACAAATATGCAATAACATTCACTACACATATGTACATGCATATGTATGCAAATAAATGATCTACAGTTCAAATCCACATGCATACAACATGAATACCCAAACCCGACTTCAAAAACATCATACAAACATGCTCAGTGCACATGTATAAGGTGATGTACACATGAAGCCAGTGACAACAAGCTCTAGACTAGACTCAAGTGAAACCAAAGCCACGGCAATACAATATGCACAAACTCGAAACAATACACACACATAGACTAGGCTCATAAGCAACATGAAATCAGTAATGCAATGGCCAGACTCACAAACACCAGACCACGTGATACAAGTGTACACAGACAACATATATGGAAACACAAACAATATGAACATATGGAGATGATCAACAGAATACAAGTTCAGTGCAATGGCAACAAGCTACAAATGGGACTGAACACAAGTATATACATATGCAACACAAAAGACTTGAATGAACATGCGTTGGTGCAGACTCTACATGATTCAAAGGCGATCGGGTTCAGAAACAAACCAAGACAATAGTAATTGGAAAAGACTTCAATGGTTTCAGACTCAATTGCAACAAAGAAGGCCAACTAATTAACCCAGAACAATGCATGCATGAAGACCACATGTGACAATAGAATCAATGCACCAAAACAGTGACAATGAACTAGTGTGCATGAAACAAATCAAGGTGGACAGAGCAATATATATATATATATATATATATATATATATATATATATATATATATAGACCAACATGAACATAACAATAAGTTCACGTGAAACCAAGTGGATAGGCAGAACAATTATACACATACATATATGTATGTATGTATGTATGTATGCACATATTTATACGTGTAGAGTTATTAACAGTAGCAGTGCGAACGAGAACAAGGGAGGAGAACGCAAAGCAAATCAAGTTGCAGCAGTAAAAAATAAATTCGAATGTATTCAAACAAAGTCAAAGCCAATAACATGAATTAAACAAGTCAAAATTATAGAAATTATCTCAAAAATTAGAACACCGAAGTTATAGGAACTGACCCAAAGCAACTTCGACCACGTGAACAAATCAAGGCAGAAAAGAATGCAAAGAAATTCAAATATATCAGAGATGGAACAAGTCAAAAATCATCGCATTGTTCAAACGAAAATAAATGGCCGAGCATAGCTGCATGACAAATTCAAAATATACGAACGTAATTTTAGTGATTTTATCCCTATAAATTAACCCATATCATCATCGATATAGGTATTTGAGTTCAAGCATCATAAAACAGAGAAATCAAAGTAAAAAATCACATACTAGTATAATTTGAACTCGATCAAATTGAAGCCACCGAGAGCAAATCAAAGGAAGGAACGATTGACAAAGAAATTCAACTAAGAATCATCATCTCAATCTATCTATATCACAATCGGGGCTTCAAATTTCAACTACCCTAATTTCAGATTGCAAGTGAAAAAAGAAACGGCATGGACTAAAAGAGAACACGGCTGAATATTCTACTGAAAGAGAAAAGGAGACAACTTTGTTTTTTTTAATTGGGTTATCAAATAAAGTGGGTCGGTCATATTTCTTTTGGGCCACAATTTTAATTAGGGTTTTCTTTTATTTTGTTTTATTTTGGTTAATTTATTTTCTTTTTAAATTCAAATCAAACTCTGATCGTGTGACTAGGTTACGAACTACGGTGGCGTAGTTTGAGAATTCGCAACCCAGTGGCTGAGTTATGATAGAGTTTTGAGCGTAGAGTTAGGTTAGTCGTTAGCGGGTGTCACAAGTTTACGTGTGTAAGCGCCCGACTACTTAATTTTTAGTACAAACCTCGGGGGCAGCACGTAGATAGGGTTTTTTCGAAGCTGGGTAAATCTGCGTTATTCTATTTCTGCTTTTATTATTCTGCTATTATCTATAATGCAATTATTATATTTATTTTCGCATTAATATTTATTGTTATTAGTATCAGTCTATTCATCCCACCTCTAGGGTGAAATCGATCCTACCCTGGTGCATATGCTGTCGCGTGTGCATAATTTTGTAGTTAGTTTAAGAGTGTAAAATTCAGTTAATGCATCTAGAACTATACGTTACTATTTAACTAGACAAAGTACTGGCTTCGTCTACTCTGTATTGCATGTACCAATTACGCACTTGCATTTAATGACAGGAGTAGCAAAGAATCTTTGCTCATTTCTTGAAACAAATGTTTTATTTTCATGAATATTTTAGCCCACAAATTATATGGTAGTGGTCCGTTACCCACCACTAACTACCATAATCTTTGGTAAACTGAACATGATTTTACGGAATATTTTGGTTGGTTTCGATTTTGATTTTGAGTTATCGAATAAGTAGCGGTTGGTACTGGTTTTTTCTCATAGTCACAATACTGAACCGTTTCCACCCCTACTTATATTTATGGTGAATGCATAAATTACTGGTCAAACATTGGCCAAATGTGTTCAAACTTTGGTGTTGCCTATATTATAAGGGTTGGAAGTTCCTCCAAATATTTACATTGCATAAGTATAAAGTTATACAAAGGCACAGGTTAAGTATTATTGTAGTATATTTTATTCTATGTGCGTACATTTAATCAAAACAACCATTAGGGATGCTTGCTTACTGCTAGTAGAAGTGAGCAATATTTAGTTAGAACCAATTAATCGACCGAACAGTTCATTTCGACCAATTCAATTATAAATTAAACTTGTTTGAATACGGTTTATAAAATAATTGTTATCGTTTAATCGAATTAATCGAATTTTAATTATAATATCTAAATTTATGGTACTGTAAATATCTTTAATAATTAACATAGTTAAAAAAAAAACAAAGTTTACCTATTTAGGTCAATTTTCCTTATAAACATAAAAAAAATATACAATAAAATATTTTCAAACATAAAGTTATGTTTTCCTTCATTTGAATAATAAAATATGATAATTTCTCATATTTATCTTTTTACTTCGGTTAATCAGTTACCGACCTAATTAACTATTACAATCTTGAATATTCTTACTTTGTCAGACCCTGGAGCTTTGCCAAAGCCTGCAGACGCTTTACCTCCTACTCTATCCATGCAATTCTCCCTATAGCCGGTCAGGTCTAAGAGATCAAAGTTCTTCCCTATTTGAACAGAATTACCATGCGTGACTTGTTGCCCATAATTAGCATCCGCATTGGTTGTTTCTTTCTGTCCGGAGTAAAGTCTTCCTGTGATTCGGTTCGGTTCGATTTTGACTTTTTTTTATTTCAATTTCTTGTGACATTGTTACCTTAAAACGTACTAAATCGAGTGAATGTTCATCCCTACTTGTAAGCTTGCAAAATCAAACAACATTAAGCTAAAATTGAACATCAAAGGTATTTGTATATTTTTTTCAACGACTGTTGAAAAGTTTCAAATTCACTTCCGTTCTCTGTTAAAAAAAGTTTCATGAAATATCCCTGTCAACTTTTTTTAGTAAAAACGTGTATTTTAGACTGTAAATAATACAGTCAAAACTACATATATTTGTTGCAATAACTGCAAATTTTCATTTCACAAAATTGTGCAGCTAGAATTGTAAATATTTGCATTTTAAACTGCATATATTTACAATTCTAAGTGCATTTATATGCAGTTTAAAATGCATAATTTTGTTGAAAATTTGACAGATGTATTTTATGAAACTTGTTTTCGAAAAGAGTTTTCAAGTATTTATTTTAAAAATAAGGGACGAATCCTAATTTTCGGTAACGTATTTAATATGTCTTATATCCCTTCATTCATGTTTACTTATTTACACCACAAACATCTCAAATCAATTTTCGTACTTTGTTTATTCAATAAGGTTTTGGCTTTGTTCATAAACTTTTAAATTTCTAGATTTACAAATTTCGAGTTAGAAATTCAAATTCAAACTTTAAATTTCAAACTTTTAGTTTTAAAATTTAAATTGCAATAATACTATTTTTCGAATTTAGACAACTAAACGGTCGGATTTTCACCGTTGTGCGGTACCATCGTTTAAGTGAAATTAGTGAAAAGTTATATTAATTTATTTTTTAGGTTATAAAGCCAAATGGCTGGTTTCTAGAAGTTGCTATAATTTTTTTTTAAATGGAAAAAATAAATAGACAGTTTGATTGTAGCGAGGGGATAAATATAGCGGCACTCATATCAGCCTTCTTCCTCATTTTAAGTAATTCAATGTACCGAATATTGATTCAGAGCACCGAATATAATTCAATTGCGAATATTCGTCGAACTGTTAAAATTTTAATAATAATAAAACCATATTAGCAAACCTTCAAATAACTCAAAGCCGTCGATTTCCACTTTACAAAATCATCCATCAATCTTACGGTCCAGCTCTGCATAGCTAGCATCCCCTTCATATATTTGTGCATACCGACTTACCACTTCCTCCTCTGGTTCTCTCACTAGCCCTTATCTTCTGTTAGTTTGTTCGTGTTTCAGGGTTGGTGTTTGGCTTTGCATCATGTTGGTCTATCAAGATTTACTCACAGGTACAACTTTTTTTTTCTTAAAATTTGTTTTGTTTTAACCGCTGCTTATTTATACTATATCATGTTGATCCGAATTTTAGATTTGATATCAGAAACTGTTTGTACTCTGACTGACATGTATGAAAAATTCTTTTATTTTTGTTCAATTAAATTACATCTGATAATAGACTCGGTGAACGACGCTAAATATAATTTTTACCTTGTTGGGAAGTCTATTCGGTGATCTGTTATTCTGGTAAATTCATATTTAGCTTTTCCCTCTGCAAATCGATGGCCTTTTTCTCACTTGTCATTTTCATCCTTGTGACGTATGCTTGTCCCATACCATATGTATATGCTGTTGCGAGCCTATAAAAAGATTATTCACACATTATGAAACCACACACAAAAAAATGCATTTGATTGAGATAATTTTGTTTGCATGTATGTTTAGCTAGATCTTGCGGACCTCCTAAATTTTGGTAATTACTGTTAACCTTAATCCTAAATTTGATAGGTGCCTGTCAATGAAACAGTAGCATGGTATAAGTTGATGTTACTAATAAACTTTCAATCGTATGAGATGTTGAAATATAAAGTATGGAGGAGTTATAACTATAACCATTCATACTTGTGAACTTTGAAAAGCCAGCCAAACTGCTGTTATAAATATACAATGATTATTTCTTAGAACGGCACCAATGATACATGATACATCTAAACATCATTTTACCTGTATTGTTTTTATTTTGCTTCACCAATGATGTTAAACAATGTTTATGATCTTACAGGTGATGAGCTCTTGTCAGATTCCTTTCCGTACAGAGAAATTGAAAATGGAATTTTGTGGGAAGTTGATGGAAAGGTTGGTCTATGCTTCATTTAGTACATACTTGATGCATTTTATAAGATTTCCAAGTGTGTTAAATTTTGGGTTTTCAATATTTTCCAATTCTATCGTGCTATGTTTAAGATCATAACCTGCTACGCTGTTTGAAGATGCACTGAATTTTTCATTAATAATGTAACTGTTGGGGATTTTGCGGTTCGAGACGAATTTGACGGCGATAACGATGAAGACAATGCTGTACTTCCGACTTCAAGGATCTATGGAATAGATTCTTTCAGACAATAGTTCAACCCACCAGGTACAAACGGGTTATCGAACTATCGACTTTCAGGATTCAATGAAGTCCTATAACAGCGTAATCGGATTCAAAGTTTGTACGACTTTGATCCGACTAAGAACACTTCAGAAAATGTATCTGATGATGCAATTTATATAGAATATAATGAAGAGGAAGAAGAATACAATCCTGCAACGCTTTCTGAATTTGCAACACCTTAGAGGCGTCACAAAACAGAGCGTTTAGTAACGCTATCCCGGCGTCGCAGAACTGCTGTAGGAAGAAGAAGAAGATGCGGAACTGTTACTGATTTGCAACTGTTCTGGGCGTTGCTATTTATATACGTTAATGGCCATGTGCTTAAATCCTGGTTCATGAGTCTACTTAGAAAGCGGTCTTACTTTCCTAGGAAACGGCCTGATTTCCATACTCATATAGGTAAGTCTCTTAAGGTGTTTCTGCGATACATCTTTCAAGGTTTCTAGACTTATTAAGGAAGTATATCCATCCTTTGTTCTTGCAGAATCCAACACTAACTATTATGGGATTATCAATTTAGTGTTGCATAATCATTCGCTTAACTTGTTGGTACCCATTGAACTTTGTCTATCCTTTTCAAGACATAAGTTGGGTTTCTGTTAAGGATGATCAACCTTCATTCACAGACCTTAGTCCCATTTCTTGTGACTTTATAGAAACCATTGCCTTTGGAAGACCTTTTGTAAGTGGGTCAACCAAGTTTTTCTTCGTTTCTATGTAGTCTACAGTTATAACTCCTCTTTTGAGTAACTGTCTCACCATTTGATGTCTTAGACTCACATGTCTACACTTTCCATTATATGTCTTATTAGACACATTGTATATAGTTGCTTGATTGTCACAGTTAATCAAGACTGCTGGAGATGGCTTCTTCCACAAAGGGATTTCCATTAATAAATTCCTAAGCCATTCCGCTTCTTTACATGCATCTGCTAATGCAATCAATTCTGATAACATTGTTGAGTTAGAAATACAGGTCTGCTTCTTGGAAGCCCAAGACACAGCAGCGCGTCCTAATGTAAAGATCCATCCAGTCGTAGACTTGAATTTGAATTCTACATTGTTCCAGGTTGCATCACTATATCCTTCTATTACAGAAGGATATCCTTTATAAGATAAACCATATTCAATGGTTCCTTTCAAATAAGCTAAAACTCTGGAAATGGCTTTCCAATGTTCGAAACCTGGATTACTCGTAAATCGACACAATACACTTATAGCATGCGCGATGTTTGGTCTAGTGCAATGCATAGCATACATAAGACTCCCAATAACACTGGAATACTCTAATTAAGAGATAGTACGTCCAGTGTTCTTTTCTAATTTAATACTAGGATCTAAAGGAGTTGGTGCTGGTTTGTCATCGTAATGACCATACTTTTGTAAGAATTTCTCTATGTAATGGGATTGAGTTAGTAATAACTCCCCCTCTTTCCTAACAATTTTAATTCCCAGAATTACATCAGCCTCTCCTAGATCTTTCATATCGAATTTAGAAGACAGAAACTTTTTAGTTTCATTCACGCAGGATATATTGGAACCAAATATTAGCATGTCATCAACGTATAAACATATTATAACAATACCGTTGTTATCCGATTTGCTATAAATACATTTATCAGCATCATTAACAATGAATCCATATGACAGTGCAACTTTATCAAACTTCTCATGCCATTGCATGGGAGCTTGCTTCAGGCCATAAAGAGATTTTACTAATTTGCAAACTTTCTTTTCTTGGCTTGGGGTTTTGAAACCTTCAGGTTGTTCCATATATATCTCTTCCTCTAAATCTCCATTTAGAAAAGCAGTCTTTACATCCATTTGATGTATGACTAATTTATGAATTTATGCAAGTGCAATTAAACAGCGTATAGAAGATATGCGAGCAACTGGAGCATATGTATCAAAATAATCTACTCCATGTCTTTGCTTATATCTCTTGGCAACTAATCTGGCTTTAAACTTATTAATGGATCCATTTGTATTCAACTTTATCTTGAATATCCATTTACATCCTATAGGTTTAGCACCAGGAGGTAAATCAGTTAAAACCCAAGTTTGGTTTAACATTATGGAATTCATTTCATCATTGATAGCTTCTTTCCAGAAATTTGAATCTCTGGAACTCATAGCTTCAGAATAAGTTTTGGGATCATCATCAACGTTCATTACATATTTAGTCACATTAAGGACTTCGTCCTTACTGCCTTCTACAAGATATGTAATGAAGTCAGGACCATAGTCCTTCTCTATTCTCACTCTTTTACTTCTCCGTTGTTCAGTACCATTATCTGGTACTGACACTTCCTTGTTGTTTTGAGCAGGAGCATAATCATCGTCATTGATATCATTAGTCATACTACGTTCTGGACTAGATGATCTCAATGGGATCTCAACAGTTTGATTTTCAAAAAATTCTACATCTACAGATTCTATAACTTCTAGGGTGTCAAGAATAAGAAATCTATAAGTTATACTATTAAGTGAATATCCTATAAAAACACATTTAAATGCTCTATTTCCTAACTTTGGTCGTTTAGGGTCTGGTTTTCTAACATAAGCTAAGCAACCCCAAACTTTAAGTCTAGTTAGGTTAGGTTTCCTATTAAACCATAATTCATAAGGGGAAATATTATTCTTTTTAAGTGGTACTCTATTTAAAATATAACATGCAGATAACATAGCATCACCCCATAGGTTATAAGGTAAATTAGAACTTATGAGCATGGAATTAACCATTTCTACTAAGGTTCTATTCTTCCTTTCAGCAACACCATTTTGTTGTGGTGTATATGGGGCAGTACATTGGTGAATTATACCTTGTTGTTTACAAAACAAGGTGAATTCATTTGAGAAATATTCACCACCACGATCTGAATGTAATATTTTAATTTTAACTCCTAATTGTGTTTCGACCTCTGATTTGTAAGTTTTGAATTTATCAAAAGCCTCATCTTTAGTTTTCATTAGATATACATATGCATATCTAGTATAATCATCAATGAATGTTATATAGTATTGGTTACCACCATAGGTGATATGATTTTTTAAGTCACCCACATCACTATATACCAAATCAAGCAAACCAGTTTTCCTTTCTAGGATTTAAAGAATTTCCGGTGTATTTTTGCTTGAACGCATATTTCACATTTAGAGATGGTATCGAAATCACAATCAGAAATTAACCCTAATTTATTCATATTCCTAATGGAATTATAATTAACATGTCCTAATCTACCATGCCATAAATTAATAGAATCAACAATATAAACAGAAGATTTCTTTATTAAATTTAACTTAATCATGCCGTTACAAGAGTATCCCTGTCCAATGAATTTACCATTCTTAGACAACACTAGCTTATCAGACTCATACACCATCTTGAATCCTCCTTTGTTAAGAAGGTATCCAGAAACCAAATTCTTACACATATCAGGTACATAAAATACATTGACTAATGTAAGAACTTTTTCAGAGGTGAGAGAAAGTTCTATAGTGCCTTTTCCCAGAACTTTACTTGGAACCTTATTTGCTCCAGTAACTTCATCGGCTTCTCCTTTATTTTCTTCGTAACTCTTGAAAAGATTACGGTCTTTGCAAATGTGAATGGTTGCTCCAGTATCGAACCACCAATTATTATTATTGCCACTAACGGAGTTTGCATCTTGCACTACAGCCACAAGCGAGTCTTCGACCACATTCACTTTTTGTTGTTTCTTCCGCAGACGGCAGTCTCGGGCATAGTGGCCGGGCTTGATACAAAAATAACAAGCACCTTTCTTTTTGTTGTTAGTTTTGGAATGATTTTTCTTAAACCGTGTCTCGTTCTTTGGCTTCAATTTATCAGTAATTTCAACATTATTTGCCTTAGAATGGGACTCAGTTTGCGGATTATCATCTAGATCGCATTTGCGAGAGTCTTCTTCAATACGAAGATGACGCTGTAAACCGTCTAAATTATAATCCATTTCCGTATGCTTCATCTTTTTCTTATAATCATTCCATCTATGCGGAAGTCTAGAAATTATTGCTCCAACAACAAAAGATTCAGGGAGATCAATTCCAACATCTTTAAGTTGATTCACCAACAGTAAGATTTCGCTTACTTGTCCAATTATGGACTTATTGGTGACCATTTTGAAATCCATAAAATTAGAAATAAGAAACTTTTTATTACTTGCCTCGGATATGCGGTACTTATTCTCCAGAGCAGTTCAGAGTGCCTTCGCTGTTTCCAAAATCCTATGAGCATTGTAGACTGGGGTAGATAGTGCATTCAGAATATGGCCTCTGCATAGGAAATCGTCCTCTTTGCGCTTTGCACGTTTAGCCTTTAGAGCAGCATCGTCCTTATCAGTTTCCTCCGGGATTTCTTCCAAGTCATCTTCCAAGATGTAGAACAACTTGACGGTGACTAGGAAAAATTTCATCGTCTTTTGCCAACGAGTGAAATTGTCACCATCAAAACGCTCCAATCGAGTTAGATGCTGATTCATAACCTGTAGAGCGCTCGAACCTTTCATGGTTGAAGATTATTGTCTGAAAATTTGTTGGGGATTTTGCGGTTCGAGACGAATTTGACGGCGATAACGATGAAGACAATGTTGTACTTCCGACTTCAAGAATCTATGGAATAGATTCTTTCAGACAATAGTTCAACCCACCAGGTACAAACGGGTTATCGAACTATCGACTTTCAGGATTCAATGAAGCCCTATAACAGCGTAATCGGATTTAAAGTTTGTACGACTTTGATCCGACCAAGAACACTTCAGAAAATGTATCTGATGATGCAATTTATATAGAATAGAATGAAGAGGAAGAAGAATACGATCCTGCAACGCTTTCTGAATTTGCAACATCTTGGAGGCGTCACAAAACAGAGCGTTTAGTAACGCTATCCCGGCGTCGCAGAACTGCTGTAGGAAGAAGAAGAAGATGCGGAACTGTTACTGATTTGCAACTGTTCTGGGCGTTGCTATTTATATATGTGAGGATGTGTCTATTCGCCAAGAGTCACGACCGTTTGCAACGGTTCTTAAACATCGCGACCTTTCATCTGCAATGTTCAGTAAAACGTTACTAATTCAAACGTCGCGTCCATTCAGTTTGTAACGTTTAGAAAAACGTTACAAATTCCCGCCTTTTATCTAAATTCAAATTTTCCGGTTCTGGGTCCTTAACGGGCCGAAATCTGGCCCGTTACTATTCATATATGATCCAAAAATATTTTCGGATCCAAACCCGAAACCCGGCCCGCTTCGGTCGGACGGCGGCGGCGGCGTGCGTGTGGTGTTGCATGACTTCTCTCCTCACAACAAAGCAAACATGTGGGAGGCCCAAGGCCCCATCATCCACTTGAGAAAACTTTATTTATACAAATATCTTGTATAAGTTTCTATGATGTGGGACTTAGTTCTTTCTTCTTTCTTACTTCTTTCTCTTCCAAACAAAAATCCCAAAGCCCAAATCATTTTTTGAAAATTTTACAACAGTAACTTTCCTAACATATTACAAACAGATGTAAAATATTTTGATATATTTTTTATCAAGATTCGAGATCTTGGTTTCGGTTTCGGTTTTGATCTTTTATAATTTTAGGAATTTCGATCTAATTCGTGAATTTCAGAACTTTCGGTGATTTTGGAATAGTACGCATATTTTTTTTTAATTTATTGATACAACATGTATAATTTACCTCTGATTGAAAAATAAGGTATCAAAAAGAATATCGCTTAATCATAAATATTTATAACATTAAAAAATGTTTATTCATTACTTTATTTTTTTAACTTTTTTTAGTTGCACTATATATATATATATATATATTATAATTTTATATGCTACCTAAGCTAAAATTTTAAATCTCGAATATTTGTATATTTGAAATTCAAATTAATTCCTTTTTAAGTTTTCTTTTATAAAATTTGAAGTTTAACATTTTATTTCAGTGAACTAGAGTTTCTGTTTGGTTTCATTTTGGGACCCGTTGAAATCGAAACGAAACTCAATATTTCGGTTGAAATCGAAACGAAATGATCAGAATTTCAGTATTTCGGTTGAAACCTCAAGCCTTGCTTTTTATCCAAATATTTCACAATTATCATTCATAAAACAATTGAATGTTTCTTGTTTTAAATTTTAAGCACAAAAATGTGTAAAAATAAGAACTCATTCTAGGGAGAAAACTAATTGTATTTTGGTCCTTTTATAGGAACAAATATGAAAAAATATATTTTATATTTTCTATATGTCATGTACCATAATATTTCAAATATGGAAAAAAAATCATTTCTATACCAATTAAATTGCAGTATTCTTTGTTGTGAAGTTTATTACTGATAATTCATAGAGAATTATTTCTTACACAAACCAATTTGCAACAATAAATAATAGTAGTTTTCCATGTATGTATTGACTTTTTGATATTAGTACATGACATAGCTATGAAAGCGCGTTAAGGGGAGTGTAAGGTGCGGCACGACATGACGTTTGCGTATTTATTCTTTATGGGGCGTTGCACATGGAAAAATGTAGCGAATGACCCAAATGAAGTGTGATGCAAAAATGACATGCATTTTCGCTATTTTATTATTTTTTTACTTCTTTTTCGCTATAAGAACAGTCACTATTACCGATGCCACTCAGGAGGCAATTTTTTGACGCTTGCTTGAACATCTAAAAAACAAGCGTGAAAATATTTTTCCATGCCTTCTGACGACTTTCATGGGGTCTTGGCGACGCCATTTCAACGACAGTTGTAACAACTCGCATTTCGAAGGGCTTAAGTCGACAATAATCCACACATGTCCAACTCAAAACAATCTGAAACATAGATAATCTATGAGGTTAATTAAGAAGAATAAGAAAAGAAGAAAACAAACACATAATCTCGCAGCGGAATGACAAAATATAATAATCAAATAAACAGTTCATGAAGCTGTTTATATTATACATTTGATTATAATTTATACAATATTTATCAGAGTTATATATACAACAAAATAATAGAGTAATGCAGCTGACAACACGATACAGGGAATAATACTAGTAATAATAATATATCAAATCTTCGTCTTCGTCATCCAGAAAATATGATCTCCAATGCATTGAAATACTTAGAGCTGACCCAAGCATAAAACAAAACAACACACTCGAGTCAGAACTAAAATATTCTTATGTGAGTCAAATCAGTATCGCGTATAACATTAGTGTAATAACGTCAGAGATGTTTACGGGTTTTTACATCTCCTATCCAGTGTATAATGTGTGTGCAATAACTGAAGAGATGTTACGGGATTTTCCATCTCTTAAGGATCCATCAAAATATCTATACATTGTAGAATACAATATATGTAATGTCTAATCAATAAAATAAATATTTTTTCTAGCGTTAAAGCTTTACATTAATTCTCCTTAACGCGTTTTTAAGCATTGTTGTACAATTTGCATATAACGTCCCAGTAGGCCGTCGGATGATAGGGATGCGTCGTGATATGACAATACTCAACCAAACTCGTAGTGGTCTCGTATAAGAATAAAAGTATAACAAGGCACGTGAGACAATGTACAAGGTAGGATACTATCAGTTCGGATCGCAAGGCCGATAGTAACGCATCGTAGCCAGGATCGTTCACCGCGTCCATCCATCCCATATCGAGTCAAAGAGAGGTCATTCCAAATCAAAGTGCACCAATCAAAACCAACATCAAGAAAATAGTATGGACTAAGTCTAAAAAGAAAATCGAAGAACGGATGTCCGTTAGAGGTAGCTTCCCTCATTTTCCATGTCAAGCCGTCCTGTTTTAATCATTTCAAATTGACACAAAGTGTCGGGGATTTCTATCATTGTTTTTTTTTTCAAATCCAGCCAAGGGTGAGCACAGTCGGTTAACTGAACCGATCAGTTAATTAATCGATTTAACCACCAAAAAATTTCGATTCGATTAACCAAACCGAAAATAAAGTTGAATGGTTCAAACCGACCGAACCACCAAACCTTAACCGCGGTTAACCGCAAACCTTAACCGGTTAACCGCTTAACCTTAACCGGTTAACCAACAGTCGATTAACCGTGTATAACCAATTTTAACTGTATTTAACATTCAAAAATTAACCAATACAAAAAACTGCTATCCAAATCAAGGCAGTAAATGCCTCGGCAGTGTGTTCTTTAGTAGGTTACTGATTACACTTCAATTAAATACAGAATATCCCAAAAAAATCTCAGTTCAAACTCAAAAGATCTTATGCTAAACAGTTCAAAAATGCGTCTGTTCAAATCCTCTAACTTCAGTTCAAGACAGTCTCGGTTCACAATATAGTTGCAGCTTACACAGTTCGTTATTGCAGTTTAGACAGTTTAGCAATTACATTACATGAATACAAAGTTCAGGAGCAATACGTTGCAAACACTACAAAGCAGCAATACATAATTCATAGCATAGAATACCGGCAAGAAAATGAAAATTGATAGGTACATTGCATAACTTCATACATAGTGATATTGTCACTGCCTAGTCCAGGCAGTTCATTTTTACATAACTTCGTGTATAATTCAAATAGTTTAGAAAACTCTTTATTGTCGCGCATACCGCATCGGTTGAAAGCAAGACCCCAAGACGGCAGGACCAACAAGTTGCATGAACTGAAAATAAACGACTGAACAGAGATATTTATGAATCGAATATGATATTATGAGATATTCACGAGATATTCAAATCATACAGTTGTGGATTATTTTCAGTGATAAGATGGTAATATCAGCAGGAATCTGATGTAGCAATAAGAATCTAAAGTGAAGTAGTGCGTAACTTTTATCTTATATTAATTTGGTAAGTAAAATCAAAATGCAAAATGTTTTGTTTAACAAATTCTACCAATTCATAAAGCAAAAGACATCAAAAGTTCAAAACTTAATAATACACTGATAAGGCATACTAAAAATTCATTTGACTGAAAACTGATTGACTGGATATGGCTTAATATAATTATCACGTGAACATAATATATTAGGGTACATGTACTATTTACACCACACATGCCTTCATTTTCAAGCATCAGTCTTTGTATCGCACGGGTTGAGTGCGTGCAAACCATGATTCATACCCTATGGAGCAGGAAATTTATTATGTGAAAAAAAAAACAATGCAAAAATGAAAGCCTTCTGCTTACACACACTCATATCAAGAATTATGAAAGGATATGTATTGCAACCACTATGGCCGAAATCATCAAATGGACAATGCTAAAATTAAAAAGTAGAACACAAAGAGCATGGTACAATTAAGAGGTTCTTTCTTGCTTCTACAAACATGAGACATAAGATGAGGAAACTTTGAATTCAAGATAGGAAAAAAGGGTTAATTAACCTAAAGCCTACACAGTGATATTCTATTAATTACTTTTCAACATTTGTTCAAATATCTTTATTAATAGTTTGCTTGGAAGCGCAAGCTTTTGGTCCGACGGTAAACTTACGAAAATATCCTTTACTCATATATATAATTTAACGTTCATTTATATATTTTATCAAATCTCTTAAAAATTGGATCTAACAAATAAATTCCCTTTATAAATTCAACACGTGTCTTTACAAATATTAATGAACATTAATATCACTTGAAGATAGGACATGATTAATAGTTATTTTTACAAATTCAAAACGTTCAAATATAATCAAATCTTATGTCACTTTAAAATAGGATATAACAAATGAAATTCCTTTACAAATTCTTTCTTTATTAACTAATAACAGAGATATAAATTCAAACTACCAAAAAAAATTAGATACTGAAACTTAAAAATAAAAATTCAAACACACTATGCGTGAGTTCAACGCAAAATACGACTAAATATTTCTGAAAATTATTTTTTGATCGTTTTGAAACATGTACAATTTGTATAACAACTCACGCGCGAAGCGCGTTTCGTAACGCTTATACATATAATTTTTCTTGATTAACAAAGTAAAAATTTATCATTCATGTTTTGACTTTTAATAACGTTTATGAAGTTTGGAGTTTCAAACTAAGAACTTAGGTAGTAGGAAAAAAATCAAAACATGCAATATTAATTCCATTAATTGTAAAGCATAAATGATTAAAATGAGGCAGCAAAAAGACAATTTCAGTACGCATTATATCATCCAAAGACCCATGATAATATTGATTATTTTCATTTTAAATACGTTGGATAAAAGCTTGAGTTACAAAACAACCTAGAAGAAACGGTTTTTGCATGATTAATGACTTAAAAATCAAGATAATGTGCACGGCAGTATATGCATGTTGCTCTTTGATAACACCGGACTTTTTCACTTACATCCACTCATGTCGTATATAAAACATTGGTCGTCAAAGTGACCACAATCACACTTATCACACTTGAGTGTTTATGGAACCTATCATTATAGGCGTGAAAGCGAAACCCATCAACACAAGGTTGTAATTCAGAGCAGATGTACTACTAAACTGCATAAGCAAACTTCTTCACTACACTCAACTATCAATGTTACTAATGCTGCAACTAACAAAATAATTTTCGTAAGTTCTTAATCGACATCAAGCTATCTGAATTATTAGTTCATCTTATTTCAGTTTTCGTCTGATATTCAACAAGTGTGTGGTTTTGAAATTGTTAGTTCATTTGTAATAATTAGAATTGCCAGACAACGATTATAGAAACTAGCATTGACATTTGTACTTAGTAGCATTGATGGGTATTTTCAGTTCATCGGTAACTCAATTGAAAATATCCATCATTAATAGAAACTACTAAACTAGCATCGAGATTTAAACCATTCACTTCAGAAGAAAATATGAAAACAAACTTCACTACAAAAATCTTATGAAACAAAAATAACATCAATACTGCTCAACTCCAAATTAATATTTCCATATGACGAACAAAACCACAGAAGAACAATAGCACGTATGAAGAACAAAATCAACAATTATTCACATGCTTTCTCTTCCTCCTCGACATCGTGTTTTCTGCAACAGTTGAAGGCTTGCACTCAATAGCATCGCCAAGGACTCAGCAGCATCTCGGCTAGACTACCGCGGATGTACCGATCGAGGGTTTTGATGAAGTCTGAAGATGATTTTTTTTAAACAAGATCTAGGGTTTTGATTTTCTCATGATTTTTTTACGGATAGTTGAGAGAGCAGCTCTATCTATTCTAGGGCATGAGAATCTGGTTATTGCTTTGGTGATGGGTATGGGCACTGGCGTGTTATATTAAAAATTGGTCGGTTAAATGGTTAACCGCTGATCAAATTTCAATTAACCGTTAATCGAACCGAAAATGTTCAGTTATGGTCGGTCGGTTAACCATGTTTATCGGTTAAGTCGGTTCGGTATATGTCAGTTTAATCGGTTAAGTCGGTTAAATGCTCACCGCTAAATCCAGCAACATACACCAAATTCAACCATTTCATTCTGAAGTCTTCTCCACGTACACCTTTGTTAAAGTGGTTCCAATATTGATAAAGAGTATGCCAATAAAAGACTTCGGTCTTTTTAACAATCAAACGTCATTTTACACACTGGTTGGTTCTTTTACATTTCAAAAACGTTCATATTTGATATCAAAATATCATATTCACTTCAAAATATCATTCATTTCAATATCATCATATTTCAGTTCGAAATCAATTCTATTTCAAAATCGTTTTATTTATTTTCAAAATTATCTCGAATATCAACTTAGGCTATAACTTCAGTTTAACCAAATTCGCATTTAAATCCACGATTTAAATATAAACAATTCCCAACTAAAATAGTTTGAATAGTTAAAGTAGTTCGAAAAATTAAAATAGTTAAAATAGTTTATTTAGATATTAAAATAGTTTATATATTAAATGATTTGACAATTCAAATAATTTGAAAATTTAAAAATAAATAAATTTGAAAACAGTTTATAGTAAAATAGTTTCAAATTTAAACCATTCTTTCCATTTCCCATAAATCTGGACCCAAGTCCAAATTTCAAATCAAGCAAATTCAATTTCCAATCTTTTAATTCAATCGACTCAATTTTGATTTAAATTCAAATCGACTCAATTTCGATTTAAATTTGAATTAACTTCAATTTTGAAACGTTCATTTTAACTTCAAATTCGATTCAACAATTTGATTCAATGATTTAAATTTCAATTCAATTCATATTTTAAACCATTTCTATTATATCGATTTCGGGTCTAATTTCAATTTACCGATTTAAATCATTTAAATCAAATTAAACTTCATTGTTCAATTTACGGTTCAAATCTTTAAAATAATTCAAATCATGTTTTAATTATAACTTCAAATTGCATTCTTTAAACAATTTCTCTTAACCAATTTCAATTTCAACATTTCAAGTTCGAGTTCGAAAATAATTCAGTTTTTATAAATTAATTGTTTTATTCTTTAAAACGATATCATTTAAATAATTTTCAAAACCAAGAATTTTAAAACAATTTAATTTAACTAATCCGGTGTCCGTAAATAATTTTCTATTCTACGGCCAAGTGAATATTTATTTCAATTTTTAATTGTAGAAATGGATATATATCATTTCAATCCAAATCTCAGTGTCATAGGTATATATCATTTCAACCTATTTCTTAATTTATTCGAATAATTCAATTTATAGTTTTATATACTAGTAATAATATACAAGGTGATAACAAGGATATAAAAAAATAAACGTCCAATGATCCAATATATTAACCAATAACATTAAATTTCAATCAACATCCAAATCAGTCAATAAATCACAATAATTCTACTAGTTATCGACATCGAGTATTTAACTAGCAATTCAATTCAATTTCAAATTTTACCGTCGATTAAAATTCCTAACAGTTCAATTCATATGGCAATTTAAATGTCAGTTAAATTATCAAACGATAATCAATAAAATTAAATCACTTCAAAATTTAAATTTAACTAACATCAGAATAATTTAGTATTTTGTGAGTGAGTTTAATGACTTAATCACTCACCTTTATTTGAAACTGCAAATTTTTCAGCCTAAAATAAATTCCAATCCAACTCCATATCGTAGCCTTCGTCGATACGATAGTAACGCCACTCGTTTCGCTTGAATTAGACATTGTTTGAAAAGATTATACTAGCATAACGATATAATTAAATGATAATTAACTAAATAATTAAAATTTAAATTAACCTAACCTTCCCTCTTCCCTCATCTCCTAGGCAACAGGTGCACTCGTGATTCTTTTTTTAACGATCGTCGATCGCCAAACGACACCCACCAGACACCCAGCCGCCGACCGCGTGCTCCTCCTCCTTGCTTGTGCACGTGTTCGTGCGAGATCAAAGCAGTGAAACCCAACCCGCAACTCGAACGCTGACGACCGCCCATCGCCATCGGACCCACATCCAAGCCCGCCACGACATGCGGCCCCCTCCAACCCCACCACCACCTCAAGTGCGGCCTCCTCCAGCACCACCATCGTCGAGAAAAACGCGGAACGCGCGACCTACAAGCCCATATCCTGGCGATTTCGAAATGTTTCGCCTAGATCAACCGTCCATCTTGTAGAGCTCGATGAGATCTATGCTTTTTCTTTTGGTGTCATTCGATTTCGTTGAGTGGATTGAGAGAAACAAGGAATAAAAGAAGTGAATTTTCAGCCATTAAACGTTAAATGGAGCGGCACCGAAGCTTTAGGGTTTTGACGAAATGAAAATATAACGGCCTTACATATAAATTTCCGACCTGATTTAACCGTGAAAATTTAGAACTCCAAACGAAGCATGTCGCATGACATTTTATATGTTATACCCCTATTCCGAACACAATGTAATATGTATCGAAGGCTAATTCCATCATATTCAGAAGATAGCTTTTCAAAATCAATTTAATTTGGTTAAATTCATTTCATTAAATTTTACGCGTTTCAAGCTCGCACGGCCAAAGGGTGATTCTGATCGCCACGAAACTTGAAATCATATAATAACTCACTACTACGGATCCGATGAAACTGGTTTCGTTGAAATCCGGGATAGTTGTCCGAATGACTGTTTTTACGCGTTAATTAAAACGAGAAATTTCCAAAATCAATTTAATCACTTTAAATTCAATTTTAAAAGTTTACTATCATCATTCTAGTTTAAATAAAATTTAAATCTAACTTTTAAAATCATTTTCATTTATATTAAATTCAGAATTCAATTATTTAGATAATTCCAATATTAAATTTAAACAATTTAATTAGGGGCCGATTATTTGAACACAAAATGGTGACACAAAAGATCCGTACCATTGAATTTTTTTTATCTTTATAGGGTAGGTGGAATTCAGGGGGCAATCCAATGACGGTGATTCTTTGTGACACCAATTGTGTCTATATTTTGTGTCTAAATAGACTTTCCCATTTAATTATCCAATAAATCACTATAGTTGAAATATAAGTTATTTAACTAATAAAATTTAACTTTCAAAACAAATTCAAATGATAAATCAACTACTTCCATTTCACAGTAATTCAACATCAATGCAATTATTTACAATTCAATATTATCTTATTTACTTTCTAATATATGTTATCATCTTTTATCTTATTGAATTTTGTTATTCAAATTTTTTATCTAAGTTCATGTTTAGTAAATTACATTAACAAATCATTAAATTTTTATTTTTAACCATTTTTGTTATATGATCATATTAAATTTAATAATTTAAAATAGTTAAAAATATGGGTCGTTGCAACAGTTTTTCGATACATCTTAGAGGATTTATATTTATATTTCCGACGTCTTTTTTGAAATGCAAATTCCATATTTTCTCATGCCTTTTCGACACTTTTACAATCCTATTACTGAAGTAAATTTGTAGCATTTACGCTGCAATTCTTACCCTCAAACCCAACATTCAATACAACCATTCTGAAAATGCCAAACAGGCAATAAAACACATATCTCAATTAAACACAAGAATATTACTAACATCATTTTAAAACAATAAAAACAACAACAATATCATGGAACATCAAACAAACATAGTATTATCCAATACAACCTCAAACTAATGTCACTTACATGTCTAAACAAGCACACAAGTTTAAACAAATATCATGTCCATATAGTAGATAAATATATACACATCGTAATACATGTCTGAGGTAAAATATATATTAAATGCATACCAAGCATGAAACCTCAGTGGTCTGCTACGTGGTCTTGGTTTTAATAGGGCTGACCTACTTGCCATCCGAAGGCTTGTCGACTAATTAGCTATGCCTCTCATAACTCGACCAAAGTATTTAGATCTCGACTTCCATTGCTGCAAACTTTTGCTCCATTTGAGCGATATACTATGATGATTGGCCTGAAACATTGGTGATGTCTCTACCTCCATATTTCCTCATTTATTTGATATTTAAAGTGTGAACCAATAATTTAACATTTATTTTACTGAAGTAATGTAATTATTTACTTGTAATTTTAGAAATTATCATAGGAATATCTCATGATTGTACATAAGGTGCTAACATTTTGGCCATAAAAGTGCTTAGAGGGCGCGAAAGACTTCTTCATGAACTTCATATGTGACGTCCATGTCTTTTCTTTTTAGCTGGTCAATATGATCTTGATATTTTTTAATATATATTTATTAGAATTACAAATATATGCATATATTTTTTAAATCAATTTTTTTGAATTGCATATTGCAAACTTTCTCATAACGTCGTCAATCCATCTACTGGTGATCGATGCATCCTTAGTGGACTTGACCTTGTGAGTCCATCATAGTGGTGCGTATGGCAAATGTAATAAGGGCACAAATTTGATTGCAGCTTAAATACATGGAGGGAGAAACACATTTTATAACTATATAAAAGAATGAACTGAAAGTGAGTTTACTCAATTTTCATTCTCAGTTTTGAAAACTTGAGTTAACTTGGATTAGAAAATCAAAATCGAGGAAAACCGAGAACTCGGATTTGAAAGATAAGAAGAAGAATGATTTAATCAAATCACCATGTCAACATGACAAATTTAAAAGTTGAGCATGACGATTAGTGCTAGTGAAGGATACTATGGCAAAAACATAAGCTTTTTATCCCATATCGTGAAAATATATGATGTGTGAAACTAAAATACTAAACAATTGCCATGTCGACCCTATTAGGGATCCATAAAAACTTAATGATGTTTATTACTAACTTGTTAATATAATTGTAGAAAATGCAACGTCAAGGGTTGGATGTTGGTAGGTCAATTTTCATGGGTTGGACAAGTGTATGTATGCCTACTTGATTAGATGGAGAACCGAAATCAGTTCTTTTCAAGGATTTCTAGTTTATGCTATTAAATGCGCTATTAAATAAGTGCTTACCATATCGAAATGATAATCAACATTGAATCTCGAACCACTAGTGTGCTGCTTTAGAAGCAATCTTGAGCTTTAGCGTCTTCCAATATGCCTTGAGCTTAACAAATATTTCCTAAGGCAACATTGAATGTTGTTTCCCTGATATGGATCTGGTACGACTACTCTCGATACTTTATGCTAGCTCTCGCCTTCCACGCCTTATGTACAAGCTCCTTAGAAATGCTTTCTTCCCAGGTGAGAGTTTTATATATGCAATTAAATACATTTTCAAATAATAAGAGTTATATGTATTGTTAACTTATCCAAAACTCGTCAAACATAACCGTCTTCACATCAGACAATTTACATCAAACAAGATAGTATTGAATGTTGTGTTTTAGGGTGGTGGACATTAGCTTCGAGTTGGTGAAGGATTCGACGGACCTCGCAGAGGTTTGCGACATTGACGAGTTTAGGGGTTTCCTTATTTAGTTTTTATTTTTTTGCTTTTCTGTGTAAATGAAGTAAATTGGTATGAAATTGATGTTGTAGGAAAGGATGTCGTTGAGGTGTCAGGACAACGTCAAAAAGAACTTTTTTAATTTTCAATTTTAAAGTACTTCACCTTTTCAAATATTTCAATATATATTATCAATTTTGATAATATATATCATTACATTTTAATTTTTATACACATAAAGTAAAAAATTTAAAATCTGTATATAATTACTATAATTATTATATACTTTTAGATAATAAAGTATTGTTTATTATGCCATTTATATTACGAATATTTTGAAATCCGACCATTGAGAATCGACATTGTTGTCATGGATACTCATATATAAAATTTTGTGCCCTTCGGAGTTAGTTCGATCTGCAATCCCGTATTGATTATTTTCTATAATCACCTTACGCATAAGAATATTTGCATTCGATAAGATGGATGGTCAAACCGACTCAAAATTACACGAAATCGTATATTAAAGGTTTCATACGGTATTAATGAACGTGTACCGTTGGATTCCATAAATGTTGAATGTGAGTATGAATTCCGATTATAGCTGGTCGTTTTCAATAGAGCTCTAAGTAATTTATGTGGAAAACGACGAGTTTGAATCAGCTGTCTCGTTTGCATTATGAATATTTAAAATCCGAATTTTGAAAATCAATATTGACCTGGATGAGTAGTACAAAAATTTCATGCCGTTCTGAGTTAGTTTGATCGGCGATCTCGTAAGTTAATCGATTATTTTCAATAATCAACCAACAGTATGAATATTTACATTCGATAAGATGGATGGTCAAACCGACTCAAAATTACACAAAATCGTGTATTTAAGTTTTTCATATGGCATCAACGTATGCGTACGTCGGATTTCATAAATGTGGAATGCAAGTAAAAAATTTAGTTACAATTGGTCATTTCCTATAGAACGGTAAGTAACTTGTAAGGAAAACGACCAATTTGAACCAATAGTTCCGTCTGCATTACGAATTTTCAAATTCACCGTTGAGAATCGATGATCGATGTTGTCTTGGATACTTAAGTATAAAATTTGGTGTCGTTTCGAATTAGTTTGATTTGCAAGTTAATCAATTATTTTCAATAATTAATTGACACGTAGGAGTATTTACATGCGATGAGATGGATTGTCGAACTGATTCGGAATTACATAAGATCGTATATTTAAGTTTCTCATATAGTACTAACAAACGTGTACAATCCAATTTCATAATTTTGCAATGCATAAAATGGGAACTAAAAATATAGTAGTTAAATTAAAAAAATAAAAATATAATAATATACATTATTATAATTTAAAATAGATAATTTTGAAATAATTGAAATATATATAATTTAAAAATTATGTAATATTATTTGCTTTTCATATAAAACGAACTTAGCAATTATATAAGTAATAATTTAAAATAGCATACATATGTAAACGTTTTATGTTAATATAAATAAATAACACACACATATATACTTGAAACATTATGACAATACAATTTTATTTAAAACATTCAAAGTGCTATAAATAAATAAAGAAAAATAATAAAGGAAGAGTAACCATAAAGTCGTTGAAAGGGCATTGGAAAGCACCGACGTCGTACTGCCGCCTTCGATTGAGTTTGTCGACAATATAAAGACGTCAGTATTTTCCAACGTCTTCTTTCTCATTTACAATTTTCTGACGCTTTTATGTTGTTCGACAAACTCAACTAAAGGCGTCGGGATAACGTCGGTAATTGTTAACGCTTTTCCGATGACTTTGTGTTTACTCTTCCTTTTGTTATTTATAATATTTTAAATGAAATTGTAGTATCATAAATTCATAATGTTTCAAGTGTACATGTATATACATTATTCGTTTGCATCGCCCTGCCTTTTAGACGTTGGAATGACTTGGAGATTTTCATCGGCATTTCACTAGTTTCCTAGCAGCGTGTATTTTTAATTTTTCAAAATCAAAACTGCATAAAAGTTAGTATTTATGATTGTAGCGAATGGTTAACGTGAAATATGGATAATGTGTCTAATGCTGAAGACGAGCTCATATTGATGATGATAATGATGATTTGACTTTGGTATTGTTGCTAGAACTCCATGATTGGAGAAAAACTAGATATTCAAGTATAAAAACATCCACTTCGAGAGGTTTTTAGTACCCGCTTTAGCTTTTTTACATCTTCACAAAGAAGAAATAAATCCAAATGAGATAGATGAGAAAGATGCTGAAGCTGATTAGGAAACTAAAATTGTTGAATCGGATTTCTATGATAATGAATTATTACCAATTAATATGCTTACTCTCCGATTTCATTGTTTATGATTTGCTACATCTTACCAGTATATAGTCAAATATGAAGAATCTCAGTCATCTATTATGCGTGTTTTCTCTTCGATTCGATGTAGATCATCTTTCTTATTCGGTGTCTAGAATTTTCTCATCTTCAAAACTCCAAAGTGAAATTTGGAGTTTTGAAGGTGAGGAAATTATGAACAGCTAAGAAAGAGGATTGACAGTATATTGGCTAGGACACGCTAATCGGTGAGTCAGTGAGTGGGATCTTCATATTTGGGTATATAATGATAAGATGCAGTAAATCATATTTATGGTCTTTAATCAAATTGTAAATGTTCAAATTTGAGAATAACCATATTAATTGGAATAATTCGTAACTAGGATGTAATATGTCATGCCATGACTATAAAAGCATCCACATCGAGAGGTTTTTCAACTGCCGCCTTAGTTTCTTTACGGATATTGATTAGGAAAATAATTGTTGAATCAGATTTAGATTTCTGGTTTACCAGTATTATGTACTATTATCTTAGATGTTGGTTTTTGAATGCTATTACGCTTGAAATTTTATGCTTATGATATTATATATAACGATGTTTTTTGCGAAATGTCTAGCAAAATCTTTGTTATATATGTTTTAGTAAAAAATATATAATTATATTGAACTTTTAAATTAATTGATACATACTAAATTTATGAAAGAAATTATAAACGTGTGCAGTAAATGAAAGAAGAAAAAAACACGTGTGTCATTTGCCATGACATACGCCAAGGCTCTAGAGAGGCTTTGTGGCTTTTTGAACCGTTCGCCGTTAATAACTATGTTCATGATGTTAGATATTTCCAACTTGTCACCTTGTATGTAGCATATTTAAGTTGGACATGTGTATTTACATTAGATGATGCAAGATACATTTGATCACTGAGTTTGGTGTTCAATTCTGTTTAGTCTGAGAGGATAAAACTGATCCCCTCAACTTCTATTAGTACTGCGAGAAAAGGTCGACTTTGGCCCCCACCTCTTTTTTGTACTCAACCCGGGAGATTTCAAATTTGATAAATTTTGTAGCAGGTTAATGTATTTCGCGTTTTCTGGCCAATTTGCACTTACTTTAATTGTTATTACGTTTGTTTTCTTTAAATCTCTTATTTTATTTTGCTATTTTGTTTTAGTAATTGGTCATTCAAGCCCAACCACACCAACCCCAAACCCAACCCCCACCAACGCCCCCCCCCCCCTCTTTTCTCTTTAGTTGATTTTTATCTAAATGAGTTGTATAAATTTCAAATTCTTATCAATTATTTTTCTCAATTAAAAGACGGAATATTAAATAAAAATTTATTTCTATATTGATTTAGGTGTGCTGGCTTAATATCGAGTTTTTTTTTCTCCTTTTGGTTGTGAAATTACTTGTATTTCCACTCTCTTCTATTGATAAGTGTAGTGATTTTTTTTTAATTTGAGCGGAAGCGGTTTATTTGTTCAGAATCTAGTATTGCCTATTTAGATATCAATGACACTTAAAAAGAATTATGCAGTCTCACAGAAAAATAACAGAAATAGAAGACAAGAAGATTTAACGTGGTTCGGATATGAATATCCTACGTCCACGGAGACCCAACAACTTTTTATTTCACTAAAGAAGAGAGTACAAAAGAAAGAGGAAAGAATAATGGTGGATACTACACTTGCTTGTTCATATGAAGATAAAATTCCTTCATTTATATAGACTTGATAATGAAGGGTTGCTTGAAGATTAAGCAAATTAATTCCCTGATTACGCAGATATCTTTTCAATTTGCGTGATTTGATTTTAGTATAAATAGATGGCGTAATCTTCGTTTCCATATATTTCCTTTATTCTCCATGCCTAATAATTTATTTCTTCATATAACAGACTAATTAATTGATTTACTAATTAATTAGTTTCCTTAAAATATCCTTCCATATATCAGCTAAATTAACTGATTTGATTGAATCAATTAATTAATTTCTTTCCCTTTTAAGGAATATTTGAATCATCCAAATTCAACACTCCACCTTGATTCAAATATAACAATCTCTCTTCATCACCTTATCATCAAATAATCAACATATAAGTTGTTGGGTCTAGCGCCCCATGGCGCTCAAGTAACAGGTATCAAACTGATCAAGTTTGAGCAATGCTCAAACTTGTCCTTAGGAAGTGACTTTGTCATCATATCTGAAGGATTATCCAAAGTACGCACCTTCAACAATTTGATCTTTCTTCGTTCTTCCTCAAGCATAAGAAAGAAACCTCTAACATCAATGTGCTTCGTTCGTGAACTATAAGCTTGATTTTCTACAAGATGAATCGCACTCTGACTGTCTGAAAATAGCTCTACTGTCCGCTGCACCATTGAAAGATCATCCAACAACTGAAGTAAGTATAATCCTTCTTTTGTTGCTTCCACAATCGATATCAACTCTGCTTCGGTAGTCGATAAAGCTACGATAGATTGCAGCTTTGATCTCCATGAAATCGAGCCTATGCCAAGTGTAAAAACATAGTCCGACACTGACTTCCTAGCATCTCTATCCCCAGCGTAATCAGAATCACAGTATCCTCTAAGAAATATGTCACCATCCACTCCACCATATAACAAGCCCACCGAAGAAGTGCCTCGAAGATATCTAAGAATCCACTTCACAGCTTGCCAATGCTCTTTGCCTGGGTTAGACATATATCGACTCACAACACCCACTGCATGGGCCAAATATGGTCTTGTGCACACCATCGCATACATAAGACTACCAACAGCACTAGAATAAGGTATATCAGCCATATACCTTTTGTCTTCTTCCGATGAGGGAGATAAGTCTTTTGACAACTTAAAATGAGAGCCTAATGGAGTGCCAACCGGTTTAGCTTTCTCCATTCCAAATCGAGCGAGGACATTCTCGATGTACTGAGCTTGAGTGAGCCTTAACTCTCTCCGCTTCCTATCCCTGCTTATCTCCATACCCAATATTCTTTGTGCCTTTCCCAAATCCTTCATGTCAAACTCTCTACTGAGCTCCGATTTCAACTCCTTAATTCTGACCATACTCCTAGATGCAATCAGCATATCATCAACATATAACAACAAATAAATCATATCACCATCACATCTCCTAAAATAAACACACTGGTCTTTGAAACTTCTGGAGTATCCCTGCGAAAGCATAAACTTATCAAACCTCTTATACCATAGTCTAGGAGACTGCTTCAGTCCATATAGAGATTTGTTGAGTTTGCAAACATAGTCTGGCCTGCTAATGTCAATGAACCCTTCCGGCTGCTTTAAATAAATTTCCTCATCCAGATCACCATGCAAGAATGCAGTTTTGACATCTAGTTGCTCTAATTCCATATCATAATGAGCAACCAATGCCAAAAGAATACGAATAGAAGTATGCCTAACCACTGGAGCAAAGATATCGTGATACTCTACCCCTTTCTTCTGAGCATACCCCTTTGCGACTAACCTTGCCTTGTATCTGAGATTACCATTTTCGCCGTCTTTCACTCTATAGATCCACTTGCATCCAATAGCTCTCTTGTCGGTGGGAAGAGGCACCAAATCCCAAGTATGATTTCTCTGCAATGATTCAATCTCCTCCTCCATAGCAACTAACCAACTGGAACCGTTAACTGATGCGATGGCTTCTCTATAATCACAAGGCTCATCATGGACAACATTCAAAGCATATGTTGCCATATCATCGAAGTTAATATCTTCGATGCTCAATCCAACAAACTCATCAAGCCACTTAGGCTTTCTTCTTTGTCTGACAGGCCTAGGTTCCGAATGAGCTCCACCTTGAGTTTGATCCTCTGTACCAACATCGATATTATCATCATCAACCACGGTGTCATCGGAAACACCATTTGAACGTCTATGGAAAGAATCAACAGATGACTTGCTTTATGTCTGGTATTCTTCACATGTCCTCTCATTGTCATCCGATGAGGAAGGCTCCACCTTCAACATAGCTTTCTCATCAAAAGTCACATGCCTGCTCATAACGATCTTCTTGCTAATAGGACACCACAACCTATATCCCTTCACTCCTCTCCTATAACCTAGAAAAATACACTTGCGAGCTCTAGGTTCCAGCTTCCCTTTGCTCTCGTGCACATAAGCTGGGCAACCAAACACTCTGAGAAATGAATAGCTAACAGGCTCTCCTTTCCATACTTCTTCAGGGATCTTCATATCTATGGCAGTGGAAGGTGTGCGGTTGATGAGGAAGGCCGCCATAGATAAAGCTTCAGCCCAAAATCCCTTCTTCAATTTAGCAGTCAGTCTAAGGCATCTTGTCCTCTCCAATAATGTCCGATTCATCCTTTCTGCAACTCCATTAGACTGGGGGTCGCCTGGTGTGGTGTAATGCCTCTTAATGCCTTCAGACTCACAATAGTCGATGAATTCCTGTGATACAAATTCACCGCCATTATCTGAACGGAGAACTTTCAATTTCTTTCCTGACTGCTTCTCAACCATAGATTTCCACTTCCGAAACTTGGCAAAGATTTCACTCTTTGACTGAAGAAAGTATACCCATACTTTACGAGAGAAATCATTTATAAATGAAACAAAATATCTGGCTCCACCTAAAGACGGACAAGGGGAGGGATCCCAGACATCTGTATGAACATACTCCAAGACAGCTTTTGCTTTATGCTCTCCTGTACCAAAAGAAATCTTCGTCTGCTTTCCAAGAACACATCCTTCATAAAAATCAAGTTTTGAATGATGAACTCCATCAATCAATCCTCGTTTTCTCAACTCATCCATGCTGCGCTCACCGATGTGACCCATCCGTAAGTGCCATAATCTAGAAGAATCCGAATCAACAGATGTAACAGAAGCTGATTCACCAATTACAGTAGTGCCCTTTAGTAGATAAAGATTTTCTGCCCTCACAACTCTCATAACAATCATGGAACCCTTCGATATCTTCATTTTCTCTCCTTCCACTACAATCTTCAAGCCAAGTCTACTTAACGCCCCAACAGAAATCAAGCTCCTCCTCAAATCAGGTACATGTCTAACATCGGTGATCGTACGAATAACACCATCAAACATCCTAATCATCACGCTAGCAACACCCACCATACGGCAAGAAGCATCATTGCCCATCAGAACTTCTCCTCCATCAATTTCACGGTAAGTGGAAAAGCAGTTCCTATCAGGTGTCATATAATAGGATGCGCCAGAATCAATCAGCCATAAGTTGCTCTTCCCAGAAGAGCCAGAAGCTGTAAATACATCGGTGTCACTTTCTGTATCTGATTTCTCTGCTGTAGAAGCTGAAGCTTGCTTTAGATCTTTTCTTTTACCTTCAAGCTTGGGACATTGTGCTATGAAGTGCCCTGGTTTTTTACAATAATGGCAAGTCAAATTCTTAGGCCCCCTAGACTGAGACCGTGAATAATTCCGTCATCCACCTTTCTTCGTCCTGCTTTGGCCTCTACCTCTCTGAACAGATAAGCCTTCAGTATCACTATCCAAGCTAGTGCTCGCCAATCTACCTCTTAATACTTCATTATGAAGACCAGCCTTTACATCAGATAGGCTAATTTTACTGCGGCCAGAAATCATGGAATTAACAAAAGCAGTATACTCCTTAGGCAAGGAACATAAGAGGATCACAGCTTGAGCCTCATCAGTAATATCAACTTCCGCTGCCTTCAGGTTCATAATCAAAGTCGTCAAAGCATCTACATGCTCCATGAGATCAGCTCCAGGCTTCATCTTGAACGAATAAAGTTGTTGCTGAAGAATAATCCGATTAGTGAGAGACTTGTCTTGATATGCATCTGATAATGCATCCCATAGTTCTTTCGCCGTCTTCTTTTGAGAGAATTCTCTAAGAACTTCATCTGAAAGGCTCAACTGAATTGTTGTAAGAGCTTCATCTTTCATCTCTTCCAAATCAGCTGCATCAATATCTTTCAATTTCTCAGGCGCAGAAACAATCTTGTAAGTCTTCTCCTTCTTCAATACAGCCTCCATCTTCATCTTCCAAGTACCAAAATCTCCTTTTCCGTCAAAACGTGTTACTCCATAATTGACACCAGATCTGCCAATAGACTTACTAGAAGCAGCCATTAATATCCAAACAGAAACAATAACACTAGCTCTGATACCAAACTGTAGTGATTTTTTTTTTTGAGCGGAAGCGGTTTATTTGTTCAGAATCTAGTATTGCCTATTTAGATATCAATGACACTTAAAAAGAATTATGCAGTCTCACAGAAAAATAACAGAAATAGAAAACAAGAAGATTTAACGTGGTTCGGATATGAATATCCTACGTCCACGGAGACCCAACAACTTTTTATTTCACTAAAGAAGAGAGTACAAAAAAAGGAGGAAATAATAATGGTGGATACTACACTTGCTTGTTCATATGAAGATAAAATTCCTTCATTTATATAGACTTGATAATGAAGGGTTGCTTGAAGATTAAGCAAATTAATTCCCTGATTACGCAGATATCTTTCCAATTTGCGTGATTTGATTTTAGTATAAATAGATGGCGTAATCTTCGTTTTCATATATTTCCTTTATTCTCCATGCCTAATAATTTATTTCTTCATATAGCAGACTAATTAATTGATTTACTAATTAATTAGTTTCCTTAAAATATCCTTTCATATATCAGCTAAATTAACTGATTTGATTGAATCAATTAATTAATTTCTTTCCCTTTTAATGAATATTTGAATCATCCAAATTCAACAATAAGTGAACTCATTTTGCCTATTTTTCTATGCTCAAAAGGACAAGAAAAATATGAATGCTTCATTTCCTCATGTATATGATATGTTGAATTAGTTAAGGTATCTTTTACTGAAACTGTCACCTAGATGGATGCTGAAATCTGAAATATACTTTTTACATATCTACGTTTCAAAGAATCATGGTATCTCAGTGAACCAAGCTTTGTTCATAAATATAAATATTGAAAGATGTATATCTGTCTATATCTAAACTTATATTTGGGTGAATCAAAGGTTCATATAGTACTATGGTGGTTAGAATTCTACACCTCCCACTTTTAAACTTGATATTTAGACACTTGGCTGCTCTGAAGGCTAATATGTCTATATGTGTAAACCAAAACAAATGCATTGAAATTAACCAAATAACACAAGGTATACAAGTACTTGTCAAATCAGTTTTTATTTATATTTTTATATGTTCAAGTATGCTTGTGCCAACAAAATTGTTCAAATTAGTAAATTAATGAGACCATCAGGTTTAAACTGTTTGCTTTTGCCTTTGATTTGACACATAATTAATGGATACCATATTAACAACTATATATGATTATCAAATCACTTGGGATTGAGACAAGGTTGATGATGGTGCTGATGATATTATTATCAAATCGGTTTGTTCTGCAAAATAAGATGTTTTAATTTTCATTCAGACCTTATTATTGCTAGTTTTTATCTGAGTTTGTTTTCATATGCATTTAGGCTTTGCTTGTATTATCTTGAGTGGAACATGTGGATTATTGGGTGATGTGTAGCACTTATATCAGTAATTATTAAAACCTATTTATCATTACAAAGCTGTTAGGTGTGACTCGCATTTGAAAGTGCGTGGGTTGAACGATAAGTCACACATCGTAATGGTGCATAACGTGGTATATATGTGGGATTGGTGGCACGTAATAGTGGGAATTCCTTTTGTTACAAGCAAGTGTTGCCAAGACCACGTATGTGTCGGTTTCGGAAGGTGATGGAGGGATGTTCAATTCGGACGCTGACATATTAAATCTTTCACGGAGGTTTATTCTCAACAATGTCATTCACATGTGGTGTATCTTAAGTCAGCCAAACTTGTTGGTGTTTATATTGGGAGATGAAAAGTAAACGTAGTTAAGCTTACATGATGATTAACGGGTCCAACTATGCACCCAAATTAGATTGCGAATCATTTATTATTACAAAGTCAGTTGGCTAAGTGGTTTTTAATATATTTATACTGGCTTCGTTGATATTAGTTTCTTTTATTGGGATGATGTGCATATGCATCAAGATAATATGACAATATCACAGAATCAATTTTTTATTCTTAGAATATATGCATGATGATTTTTCGAGATATCCATTTTACATATAAGAAAGTAAAATATATGATTGCATGTGCACCATATGAACATGTACTAGAAAATAAGAAGAAGAAAAAAAGCATGAATGAGATACTAGGTTGTTTGCTTATGCTTTGATTCCTAGGCTTAAGTTTTATATTCTAAATTTCTAATTTACAATTTACTCTCCTCAACTCTGCAGTTAAAGGAATCAATGTACTTGCTAAGACGTATCTGTTGACTTCATGACTGATCCACCTAGAATATAAATGCTTAATTGGATAAAGTGCAAAATATAATAAAAAGTGCAAAATATAATAAACTTTATGCTAATTTATATCCCACTAAATAACACCATCATCTATTCATTTGCAGTGGGTAGTTCAAGGTGCCGTTGATGTGAATATTGGTGCAAATCCTTCTGCTGAAGGTTGCGAGGAAGATGAAGGTGTCAGTGACCAGGCTGTTAGGGTTGTTGACATTGTAGACACATTCAGGCTTCAGGTTTATTTTTGCCTTTATTTGCTCATTCTCTTAATCCTCACCAATACGTACACATTTGTAATGAGCAATAAGTATATAAGGTTTGTTTTGGTTTTCACTTGACAGGAGCAACCAGCTTTTGATAAAAAGCAATTTGTGACATGGGTGAAGCGTTATATTAAACTGTTGCCACCAAAATTGGATGCTGAAAAAGCAGAGGAATTTAAGAAGGGCATTGAGGGTGCTACTAAATTCTTGCTTTCAAAGCTCAAAGAACTGCAATTGTAAGTTTATTTTGTTTTCCTTTTTATTTTTTTTCAACTAAATTTTTACTACATCGAGGGAACCCATGTTTTCCAAGGAGGCTTTTTCTTCAACCACGTTGAGTATACACTATAATTCAATTCAGCATATGATTAATGTATATTTGTGTACTTGTGGATACGACGAATACAGCTTTGTTGGTGAGAGCATGCATGATGACGGCACCTATGTGTTTGCATACTACAAAGAAGGTGCCAGTGACCCAACTTTCTTATATTTTGCCCATTCCCTCAAGGAGGTCAAATGCTGAGTGGACAAGCTTGTTGAATATTCTATATCGTTGATTTATGGTATTACTTAAATGCTATTTTTAACCGATGCTACTGTTAAGTTATCCTAGTTTATTGAATTATATTTGGATTGTTTCCTTTGATCGTTAGATGGGATAACGCGTACTACTGTTCTTGCTAGTTTTAGTTTTCTTCTCGAAGTTTAGATTAGACCTGCATCGAAATTAATATCGGATATCCACCGATACGGACGAATATTAGATGTTCATTGGATATTCTTCGATCACTGCACAACTAATAAATCTTAACAAATAAATACAAAATTTTGATTTATTATAAATTCATTTTAGTATTAAGATTATAAAAATTAACAAATACACTAAAAAAAATTAAAATTAATTTTAAGCAGTAAATATTGATTTTTATATGCATGTTAATCATTTATTTACTTAGATAAAATATTAAAGACAGTCATTTTATATATTAAAATACACAAAAAAAGAACTATAATCTTGATAAAAACCGAACGGTTAATTGTTGAACATGGTCTATCTGTATTGTTTTTTGATATCGGATAATTTTCAATATTTGATATAGATGCGGATGGATTTTGGATTTCAAAATTAAACTACTTGGCTAGCCAATCATACAGAATTACTAGTTATCAATTCTGAAGTAAATGTAATCCAACAGAAATTCAAATCTAAGTGCAAGAGTAGATATATTGCTTAAGTTGCATTTGCTATGTGCATCTGGTGCAATTGGAAAGAACGTAACATGAGAATCTTTGAATCAAGCAAGATCCAACCAAAACGTGAAGTGTGTGAGCAAATGCACATGGTAAGAGTAAGATTATCCAGATCCAAACATAGCACGTTCATCAATGAGCAAAATGAAAACATATGTAAACAAGGAATGTAGTTTGTCTTACCGCCCAGTCTCCTTGAGACCGGGTTTTGGCAGCTGTTTTGAGTTCACGCTTGTTGGGACAAGGCGAATGCTAATACCAGCTCTCCAAATCAGGTTCGAAAGATTTTTGCTACACTATGAAAGTGTAAGTGCAACCTATGGAAAGTATATAAAGTTAATGTAAACATTGGTGCTGAGATTTACACTAGAACGGACATATTTTCCCTTTATATATGCCGTTGTTATCCAAAATATTTTTTTTAAAATAACATACACACATATATATCTGTGTGTGTAGTTGTTTATATTGAATAGACTATGGTTGTGTAACATGTATTGAAGTTAAAAGTAGGTAATTTAAAAAATGGTTTTAATTAAAAGATAGTTTCAAATTTTGTTAAAATACTTTACATAAGTCCACTTTTTATAAAGCTAGAGTTACAAATACACACACATATATACGTATATAACGTATATGTGTATGTATGTATGTATGAATATTTATGTACGTATACACACGTTGCAACAACCCTGTTTTTCTACGCCGTATAAATATATTTAATTAAAATAAAATAATTTTGAATTCGACATTTGTAACTGATATTTTGAAAATAAATTTTTAGTTAATTAAATTCTATTTAATATAATATTTTTATTTAATAAATTGAATTAAATTAATAAATTCTTTTCATATATTATGGAAATCATATAAAATTGTGCAGATATCGGATTTTTTGTAAAATGAAGCATTAATCAAATTTAAGTTAATTAAAATTTATTTACAAATAAATGAAAAGGGATTATTAAAAAGAAAAGAAAAAAAATCAATAGATTTTAATTAGAGCCCAAAATATAAGCCCAAAGCCCATTTAAGCTCATATTCTCCTCCTTTCTTCTCTAGAGAACTCCTTATGTATAACGACCTATGATTTAATCACTTTAAATTTGGATTTTTAAATATATTTTTAGTAATTAATTAATGGATTTTATAACTTAAGTAAACTTCTTTTAAATAATAACTAATGATGGTAAAGTAGTTTTTAATTTTTTTTACAAAAATAATTAGTTTAAAGCAAAATAGAAAATGTGACCAGAAATTGTTCTACGAATTTTCGACTTTTCGATGTCTAAAAGTTGTCGTAAAACGTTGTGCACATTTGGGTAATATATATATACACATTTATAAATTGAGTTTTATATATATATGCGCATATATATATATAGATATATTTCTTCAAACTAAAAAATAAATAAATATATATATATATGTATGTATGTATTAAAATAAGAAATATAAATGAGTAAGTTGACTAATTATGTAAGTTTACTAGTATGTATCCCGTGCCGATGTCAAGGGTTCAAGTTTTGCTTGACATAACCTACAGTATGAATATGTGTAATTTGATTGGTAGTAAAGTTGTTAACAACATGATTAGTAAGAATTTGTAATCTTAAAATTGATACAACATGCACCTAATTTTTTTTTCTATTTTGTACAACATGAAAACCAATGGAGTATAGCAATAGAATGAGTTCACTTGTTTGGGAATCCGTATAATAAAAGTGTAGGGACAATAAAAATTTAACAAAGAAATCAAATAGTTTGATTTTCATTCAAAATGCAGAGGAAGCATGTGTTTGTAAGATAGAATACTAATGGGTACAAAATATTTCTAAAACTATAAGTAAATAACAAACTAATGATTATTAATGACGCACTTAAGTTAAAATTATGTTAGTTTGGTTGCATAACACTTGACATTGCAACACCAAGAGTACCCACATATATTGGACTGCGATGATATATCAAACTAAAATAGAATTAGTAAAAATCCACAGTGCATAGTTCTTAAGTGTACCGATCTATTTGTCGAATTAGTTGCACAATTAGTAGAATATTTAGGTTGCAAAGGGAAAGTATGCAATTGATTCTGTCTGACATGTGTGTTGTAATATTATACACGATTTAAATTTACACAACAATAATCAGATATCCAACCGTATAGAGAAAAGCAATAAGCAAAGAAACCAAAAATATCGACCCAACACAGTAGCATGAGTCCACATCTTGCATTGACTGCATAGATAGCTTCCAAAATTAATGCCAAGGCATATGTACGAAAGCAAACCCATATTATGCGGTAAAAGTATCCATTTTCTTCAATTGAATAAAAAGAATGGTTATAAAGAGTTGTGTTCAACCAACAAAGAATTGAGGAATAAAAAATGCAGGCACGTGAAAAATAGTTAATTAAGGATATGAGTAAATATAGATGATAATTGTATGTATATAAACATGGACCGAATTAATAGAAATTTTAGCTAGAATGTCTTATTGACAATATTTGATGAATTTAAAAAGAATCCTGGATTTGAATGTTTTGAGTACCAAGAAAGGTAACGAAATAAAGGTAAGAAATTCCTGAATTTAATGAATTTAGTGACATATTGAAAGAAAAAACAATAGTGAATGACAGTTGCAGTACGATTAAGTAAACATGTAGCATTGTAAATTAATACCTAATGCCTAATCACTTTAACAAACATTTATCATACCACAGTATAACATAATAAATAAAACATAGATGTCAAATATACAGCTAATTGTCGTTATTATGATAGCTACAATAAATAAAATAAGTCATAAGAAAAAAAACTAAAAACAACAAAGTGAAACTCTCTTAAACTAAATAAGTAAGATATTAGAAGTGCAATGAAATTAACATGGTAAAAGTTGGCATAAACTAAAGATTTGACATCCTAAGCCATGGTACAGCTGCTGCGATCTATATCGTCTATTCACACTACATGAACATGCATCTTAACAAAAGAAATCCAAAACGGACGGCAAAAAATATATGGCTACGTAATTTAAGGAATAATCAATGTGCCAATAACAAAATTAGAAACAACAATAACAAATCAAAGAGGTAATTAATTTTGAACATATTAAAACATATGTAACCTTGGTATTGTTTCTAGAAGGCAAACATAACCATATTGAAAAAGAACTTTCAGATTTTAATGAACCAACAAACAGTGCATGCTAAAAAGATTACTGTATGACCACGATTAAATTTTCAAATAATTACCCTGATAACGTGATAATAAGACAAAGATTCCTTAAAACATTCTCTAAGATAAAAACTGAAAATTGATGATTTCATATTTAGGTATGGAGTTGGATTTCAAAGATAAAGGAAGCAAAACTATGAAAATGAAGGTATACAAAGTCATTAGCAGTTGGAAAATTTTCCCGAACTTATTATATGCGTACAAATATGAGTGAGAAGTAAAAACCGAAAACACCAAAACTGTGGGTATCAAGAAATATGAACTCAGTAGAACTAAAACTCGGCAATGCATATGTAATCCAAACAAAACCACGTCAAACTGTAGAAAACTCATTACCACTGAAACTCGAAGTTCATAAATTATAAACCGCCATTACCTACCTAGTAGTATCAGTGAATAAAATATAACAATTTGAGGAAGCCAAAAATATTTAAAATTCATCATTCCTATGAAGAATGGATAGAAGAAAAAACAAATTTCTGTAATGAAATATGTACTGCTACCATAAACAATTATACAAACTGTATGTAACAGAAGATGGAGATTGAAATGGTGAAAAACCTTTTATTTGGGTTCTATTAGTCAGATAGCAGTAGAACTTCGAAGGAACCATGGGAATAATAAATAGATAATAGAGAAGTCGGCTCCAAAGTGTGAACAATATTTTGAAAAGAACATGAGCGATCAAGGGGAAGTTATGATATTTGAAGTAGAAGGAATCGAGTTCGGTGGAAATGGTGGTTTACTGGATAGTGGATATTGAATTGCAGAGGTAGTGGAAGCGAAGGGTTAGCAACTTAAATCCTGTTGTTTGTTGATTCGTCTGATATCTTTTCTTAATTTAGATCAGAGCCATCCTTTATCATAAAATTTATGTCCTAGTCAGCACCGATGCTTTTTGTTATATAGATATAAAACAAAATCAAAATGTAGACGTAAGTCACATTATATGTCAACTCTTTACAAACATAAGTACACAAGCTATTAAATGAATGTTGGCTTGGAAAATGGATGGGAGGGGGAAGATTCACGTGTAGAATTGAGGGAGGAGACAAGGGGAGTGATGTGGCACTAGTCTAGTGGAGGTTATGTACTTAGAGAGTGATTAGGTAATTTTGAAATTCTACTTAGTATATAAAACATTTTCCTAACAATTCCACCATTTTCGTTCACTTCTTTCATAAAAATTCCTCATAAAGCTTTCACGTTTATTTCCACGGCCTCCAAAAATAATTCCTAAGTTAAAAAATCTAGTTCTATTCTCTTTTAAGTTTTAAATCCTTGTTAAAACCGTTCTCTTCCGCTTCTACACTTCATCCTCACAAAAATAAGCCCTGACACCCCTTCACCATTTTGGTCGAGCACTAAAACTCCCTTAGGCCGAATACTTTTCACCTAAATGCCACCAAAAACTCCACTTTTCCAATCTAGAAGCAAAAACGTAGGTTGTATACGAGTTATAAAAGAAATCGGCTTGATTTAGTCCACTTATCGGCTAGTAAAGCTCTTTCCTTTATTCAAAGTTGTCAACTTTATAAATATTGTATATTTGTTAGTTAAATATGATGCTTGTTTGAGTAGTTATGATGTTGAATTGGTTATGCATGAGCATACTTGGAAATGATGTTGATTTGGTTGTATACAAGTATGTTTGTGTAACATCCCCTATCTTGATGTCTAAAGCAAAATACTACAGATGCTGCAGTCATCTATAGTATTAACTTCCGACGATAAAATACGGTAATGTTAATGGTATCCATAATATCATAAGCACATGAATATGAAACAAAATCACAGATTTCAAAAACAACTTTTCTGATTACATTTCACAAAATCATGTTTCATATCCAATTACATAATCCCAACTGTTTTCCAGGTTAAGATCAAAAATAATTATTACATAAATACGCTAAGAGCGACATATGAAGATGTCCCCTTGGATGACCAGAGTACTATATAGACAAAAACCGTCTTAATACATCACAGCGGAATAAAACAAAACAACTTCTAAATATAGCTGACATCAGCCTCCTGTTCGTCTTCGGAAGCTTTATTCGTCCACCTACAAAAACATATAAACCTTAACCTTCAGCCTGCATGAATCAGTTTTCAGCATCCGAGTGTTTAAGGGAAAAAACATAAACTTCAAGTCAGACATAAAGGCTGGTGTAAATAATATTATACATCTCGGTTATCTGATATTAAGTGAGACCACGCCGCTTAGCGGAATGGGTTTCCCCTGACTAATATCCTTTTAAAAAACATATCTTTTGCTAATCTAAATCCTGTAACTATGCTGGTTAAAACAATAACATCGATCTTATGCAAGCATATTAATCAGGTAATCAATGGACTATCTGTCCGAACACTATAGTTTTGTTTGGCTAACTACTAACCTTTGGCCGACTTCGGCCTACTAGACAAAATAAAAAAATAATCTAACATCTATTAGGAACTTTTCTGGACGGTCTCTCCCTGACTTACTTCTTCCAGGGTCAATTGATCCTAATGATTTTTCGGACTCACCAATAACCTATCCCCACTCTGTATATTCCTTTTTGTGTATAACATCATTTAATCTTACCTGTGACAAAGCCCTAAACCTTGGAATTTTGGACTTATATTGGCTAGGGTCTACTAGCAAAAGTATATAGTGCGACCTCATAGCAGTCCCATCTGGTATTCTAATATCTGAGTCATTTTACTTAGGGTCATCTACTCTTAAAAATTTTCTTGAAAACATTTCTTTCAAAATGATTTAACACTTTTTAAATCATACTTAAACAAGAAAAATATACTCTATGCTTTACTCAAATCACCTTGCCATGTTATATATACTTTACGCGGAACAATGTTGATGAAAACATTCGAAACCTTTCAAAGTATCCCTTTCGAAACCACTGAAAGTACCTCTTTCGAAACAGTAAACTACTTTACTTTATAACCTTAGGCGGAAAGGTCAAAACATTCCTTCTGAAACCATTTACATTCAACCTTTCGAAAACATTGAAAACATCCCTTTCGAAAGCTTTATAAAAACATAGACATCCTCTTTTCAAAACACTTTAAACATGCCTTTCAAAACCATTGGAAACCTTTCATTTAAAACCTTTCGAATACGTTAGGGAACCACCCCTTCGAAACTTTTATCTTAAGCCTTTCGAAAACATTAAATTCTTCACATAAATCAAACCTTTCGAAAGCATTTTGGTTCAAGTAAAACAAGTGTGGAACAACCTTTCAAAATCATTCACAATCATTTCTTTCGAAATCTTTGGGTTTAACTTTCAATAGAGAAAAGGGTCTTAAAACAACTAAGTCGAAAGCATTCTTTCGAAATCAATTTTCTAAGTAAAAGAAGTGATGGTGTCGAAATCATTCCCTTCGAAAGTATTGGAGAAGTGGCTAAGGCATTGCTTCGAAAGGTAAGATGTGGCAGCTCGGGGTTTCAACCCATTCGAAAGCTTCTTTACAAAACAAAAGGCGCAACCTCTTTCGAAATCATTCTTTAAAACCATTTGATCCAGTCGAAAGCTATCTAAGTCCAAAGCATTCTTTTCGAAAGTAAAGTAGGCGCATTTCCTTTTAAAAGCAAAATAAGGTTTCGACCCCTTCAGAACACCTTGTTCGACTATATATCTTTCGCCTACGTCCAACTCTTTTCAACTAACCTGTCTTGTTTGTCAACATATGATTGGTTGCTAATTTATTTTCAATTTTTTTTTAAAAGTACTGCCGAAAATTTCAGAGATAAATAATTTAAAATATTTACAAAATGCCCCTTCTCCTTTTATAAATACATAAAACATCTAAGTCCCATACCTTAAATAATTTTATATACATATTAAAACACTTAGGAAAATTCTACAAAAATTCTCATATATTATTTTTAATATGTTTTCTAACATATATTAATTCCTGACCCAAAAATAGTATAAATTGGCCGTAATTAATTTTTAAACTCATTTAACCATTTTCTTCACTGGAAAAATTAATAAATCCACATTAATTCAGAAAATTATAAAATTCGAAACTCATCTCTAAAATATCATTTCTGACCTTATATTAAAATCGCAAGGCATTTGAATGCCATTTAATAGGGTTTTCACATTAAACTTATCATAAAATCCATATGAAATAGCATAAATCACCAACAAGTACCTATATATATATATATATATATATATATATATATATCCATTTTAACAATCAAAACATGGCAAAAACATTTGCAAAATAATTCAGATTTCAATCTAAACCGAAAACAATAAAAATATGAGATGTAACCTATTATTCACCTTAGCTTTGTGATTATGGAGTTGAGATTTGATCTTTAATGGATTTGATTAATCTTACTCTTGATCTTGATCTTTAGCTTTTCTTCTTCTAGCATTTCCCTAATGGTGGCCGACCTCACTTATATTTTATTTTTGTTTTTGAACGTGTAAAATGAATGAGCATGAAGGGTTTAGGGTATTAGAACATGTCTTATTCCTATTTTTCCCCTTATCTATTTGCCTTACCTATTTCATTTTAGTTTCCCTTAGTTCATTGTTTTAAATTGGCACCAGTACCTCTACTATCCCAAATCTCAATCCCTTAACTATTTCGTTATTTATTTGATTTATTTAATTTAACTAATTAAATGTCTTAAATAATGTTAACCAAAATTAGGGTCGTCATAGACTCCCCTCCTTAAAGGATTTTGTCCTCGAAATTACGATAAGGTACACAAAAAATCAATCGTAAAGGTAAACATATAATGAAACAAATCAGGATAAGCGTCTCTAATCCTGCTCTCATTTTTCCAAGTACAGTCTCTCTCATCGTTCGCTCTACTGGACCTTAGCTAATATGGCTACCTTGTTCCTTATTCTCTTCTCATCCCTCGCGACTATGCGAAATAGCTTTCTAACTATAGTCAAATTCGGCTCCATTACTAATCTAATACAGTTGATGCTATAGTAGTCTACGGATCTCGAACACAGTTCCTTAGATGAGAAATATGAAAAACATCATGGATTCGTGCCAAACTATTCAACAACTCCATCCTACATGCAAATTTCCCGATCATTTCTATAATAGGAAATTGTCCAACAAACCTCGACACCAATTTCCTTAATTTTTCGAATCGAATTATACCTTTCATCGATGATATCTTGACAAAAACATGACCTCCTACTGAGAACACTAAGTCCTTCCGCCTTCTATCAGCATAACTCTTCTTCCCAGACTAAGCTTCCTTCATTCTAACTCAAATCAACCCTAACCAAATCTGGAACAAGAACCAACCTATCCTCAGTCTCTAACCAACAAACAGGTGATTTGCATGGCCTTCCATACAAAGCTTCAGACGGTGTTATCCCTATACTAGTCTGATAATTGTTGTTATATGAAAACTCGATTAAGTGTAGATGGTCGTCCCATGATCCCCCAAAATCTAGCACACAAGCTAGCAAAAAAGCTTCTAAGATCTTGTTAACTCTTTCCGTTTACCCATCGGTCTGTGGATGGTAAGCAGTACTCATATTGAGTTTGGTACCTAAAATCTCTTTTAGACTCTTTCAGAACTCACTAGTGAATAAGGAATCTATATCACTAACCATACTACTAGGAATTCCATGCAGTCTAACTGCATTCTTCATAAATAACTCAGCTAAAAAAGATGTCGTCCAGGTTGACTTAACTGAAGTGAAATGGGCACTCTTGATTAACCTGTCCACAATGACCCATATACTTTCATTTTCTTTATTAGATTTTGGCAACCCGTCTATAAAATCCATAGAAATAGAATCCCACTTCCATACGGAAATATCTAAAGGCTGAAGTAACCCACATGGTTTCTGATGTTCGGCTTTTACCTCTTGACAGTTCAGACACTGCTTCACCCATAAACCTGCATCCCTCTTCATACCTACCTAAAAGGAACTCCTCTTCGTGTCCTGATACATCTTAGTTCTTCCCGGATGAATAGTGAACTTCGAATGATGACATTCCTCAAGAACTTCTTTCCTAATGTCTCCCATATTGGATTGCATAATCTTCCTTTCTTCCTTAACCACCCATTCTGGCCAAGACTAAAATCCTTCAAGTCATTGCTCTCCATTCCATCCCTTAACCTTTTGATCCGTTCAACTAATAATGGACCCTCCTTCTGCTTAGAAGCAATCTTTTCGATCATCATCGGTCGAGCTTCCGAGCATGACAACATAACCGTTTCCTTACTAGACCTAGCTTCAGATTTCCATTGCACTCTACATGCCGTCAGAGCTTCAAAATCTTTCCACTCTGTTATCATCCCCGACACTGCATTCTGATGTTTTCTGCTAAGTGCGTTTGCAACCATGTTTCCTTTTCCTGGTGTGTACTCAATTACAAAGTTATATGCAACTAAAAACTATTACCACCTCTATTGTCTCATATTCAACTTTTTCTGAGAGAATAAATATTTCAGCGAGTTATGATCCATATACAACTCAAAGCTCTCTCCCAAAAGGTAATGTCTCCACAATTTCAACGCAAAAATTACCGCCGCTAATTCCAAATCATGCGTTAGATATCTAACCTCATGCGGTCTAAGCTGTCGAGATGCGTAGGCAATCACTTTACCATTTTGCATTAACACGGCTTCTAATCCTATTCCACATGCATCTGTGTATACTACTAAATGCCGATTCTCTTCTGGAACAACTAACATAGGTCCATTCGTCAATAAGTGTTTTAGCTTTTGGAATGCCTTCTCACACTTTTCAGTCCAAACAAACTTCACATCCTTTCGCGTTAGCCTGGTCATCGGTGCTGTTATCCGTGAAAAATCCTTAACGAATCTCCGATAATACCAAGTTAATCCAAGGAAACTCTTTATCTTAGTCACAGTCTCAGGCCTCTTCCAATTATTCACCGCTTCAATCTTAGTCGGATCTACAGACAGCCCTTTCTCTGAGACTACATGACCAAGAAACTTCACTTCCTTCTTCTAGAAATGACATTTTGAAAGTTTTGCCTTCGGCTGATGCTGCCTCATCCTCTCATGCACCACTCTATGATGAACTTCATGCTCTTTTTTATCCTTAAAGTAAATCAAAATATCATCTATGAAAACCAACACGAACCTAAGTGCTCTCGGAAAACTCGGTTCATCAAATCTACAAAGAATGTTGGCACATTAGTTTGTCCGAACGGCATTACTAACCATTCATATGATGCATACTGGTTCTAAACGCCGTCAAAAGAATATTATGCGCTGCCACTCTAAGCTGATGGAAACCTGTCGCTAAATCCAACTGGAAAAATACTTTGGCTCCACTTAACTGATCGAACAAATCGTCAATTCTAGGCAACGGATATCGATTCTTTATCGTCTTCTTATTCAACCTACAATAATCGATACATAACCTTAACGATCCATCCGGCTTCTTAGCAAACACTGTGGCTGCTCCCCAAGACGAACTGCTTGGTCTGATAAAATTCTTACCTTCCAAATCCACCAACTACACCTTTAACTCCCTCATCTCAGTAGCTGTCATTCTGCTGGATGGTCAACTCACCGATTCTGCTTCTTGTACTAAATCTATCTGAAACTCAATAGCTCATTTCGGTGGCAACCCTACTGCAAGTTCAAAGACATCTGCGAATTTTCTAACCACGAAAACTCGATTCAACTCGTCTTCTACCTCCACAACACCCAACAAAGCATTAACCTCCAAACTAGGGTTTTGTATGGAATATACAATCCAATCACTACAATGAGGGTGTCTAAGCGGTTTTTTTCTATCATGGCAAAATATCCTAGCATCATATTTACTTAACCAATCCATATCCAAAATAATGTCAAACCCTACGAAATCAAACACATGCAAACTGCAAACAAAGGTATGACCTAGCAAATCAAACTCTAGGTGGTCGCGTCTCATCCCAAGAGTCACATACCCTACTCTCCGATTTGTAACCCTTAAGGAAGTAACTAGGTATGAGGGTTCTAGGTTAAGCTTATCTACCAAACAATGAGATATAAAAGAATGCGATGCACTAGTATTAAATAGAACGCTAACTAATATACTATGAATCATAAACGTACCTCCCAACACAACTTTTCCTTCTTCCTCCGCTGTTGGTCTCGAGGTAGTTGGCTCCAATGCATACACCTTCCCCTTTCCATCCTTGGCTGGCTTCTTGCACTGCTTCTTATAATGTCCAATTTGATCGCAGTTGAAGCATCAAATATTCTTCTTTTCGATCACCTTCTTTCCATCACTCGAGCGACATTCATTTGCAAAATTCCCTTTCTTATCACACTTATAGTAGACAACCTCTGCCTTTCCTTTCCTTGCAGCTCCACCCTTCTAAGCGCCCTTCTTATGGAAAAACTTTCTCTTCTAACCCTACCCCACTTGGACTTCCTTTGCCTTATTCCTTTCCAGAAAAGCAAGCATCTCCTCATGCCTCAAAGTCATTTCCACAACATCATCACATGGATTCCTAACATGCGGCAATGTAGCCCTAGCAAGCTCAGGTTTCAATCCCCTAATGAACTTCTCATTCCTCTTAATCACAGTATTCATCGTAGCATAACCATATCTTGCCAGCTTCTCAAACCTCGTTTCACACTCCAGCACATTCAAGTCTTCCTGCTCAAACTCGACGAACTTACCAAGTATAGTAGATTTGGCAATCTCCGACATAAAGCTCTCCTCAAATCTCTTTTTAAACTCAGCCCATGTCATCATCTCCTCATTAACTCTGATCATAACACTATTCCACCAGTATAATGCTGCTCCTTGTAACTGTCTAGAAGCAAGCCTTCTCTTTTGCTCATCATTGAGCCCCAGATCCACGAAAATCCTTTCGCAATGAAGTAAACAATTCTCTACTTCGATTGCGTCCTCAGTACCAATAAATGGCTTTCTTCCCAACCGGGCATAGTCTTTACTCAAAAAAACATAGTTATTCACCACCGGAGTTTCTTGATTTCCTCCTCCAACTACTCCAACAGCAACTCGTGCCTCCATCATGTTGACAAAGAACTGATACATGGCTCCATTGTCTACTTGCGGAACTCTAGCACCCACATTTCCATCTTGTGCCTTACCTTGGTTCCTTCTCATATTTGGTCTGCCATTTTCATTAGTTTTGGTGCTTTGCCCACCAATGTTAATTCTACCACTTCTAGCATCTATATCTGCATTCGAGCCTTCATAAGATATGGAAGAATAGCCTAATAGAGTTATGAGAATAGAGTATATAGCAAATACAAGTATATTACTATAGCATTATCCCATACCCCGATCTTATCTCTAATTTCATAAGATTATGTTTTCAAAATTCATTTTTAGTTTAATTTTTTTCATAAACCTATGCTCTTATACCATGTTGTAACATCTCCTATCTTGAGGCCTAAAGCAAATGCCACAGCTGCTGCAGTCATCTATAGTATTAACTTCCGACGATAAAATACGGTAATGTTAATGGTATCCATAATATCAAAAGCACATGAATATGAAACAAAATTACAGATGTCAAAAACAACTTTTCTGATTACATTTCACAAAATCATGTTTCATATCCAATTACTAATCCCAATTGTTTTTTAGGTTAAGATCAAAAATAATTATTACATAAATACGCTAAGAGCGACATATGAAGATGCCTCTTGGATGACCAGAGTACTATGTAGACAAAAATTGTCTTAATACATCACAACGGACTAAAACAAAACAACTTCTAAATATAGCAAACATCAGGCTCCTGCTCGTCTTCGGAAGCTTTATTCGTCCACCTACTAAAACCTATAAACCTCATCCCTCAGCCTACATGAATCAATTTTGAGCATCCGAGAGTTTAAGGGGAAAAACATAAACTTCAAGTCAGACATAGAGCCTAGTGTAAATAATGTTATACATCTCGGTTATCTGATATTAAGTGAGACCATGCCGCTTAGCGGAACGGGTTTCCCCTCACTATTATCCTTTTAAAAAACATATCTTTTGCTAATCTAAATCCTGCAACTATACTGGTTAAAACAATAACATCGATATCATGTAAGCATATTAATCAGGTAATCAATGGACTATCTGTCCGAACACTATAGTTTTGTTTGGCTAAATACTAACCTTTGGCCGACTCCGGCCTACCAGAGAAAATAAAAAAATAATCTAACATCTATTAGGAACTCTTCTAGATGGTCTGTCCCTAACTTACTTCTCCCAAGGTCAACTGATCCTAATGGTTTTCCTGGCTCACCAATAACCTATCCTTACTCTGTATATTCCGTTTTGTGTATAATATCATTTTAGTCTTACCTGTAACAAAGCCTTAAACACTAGAATTTCAGACTTATATTGGCTAGGGGTTACTACCAAAAGCAAAGAGCGCGACACCATACCAGTCCTATTTGGTATTCTAATATCTGAGTCATTTTACTTAGGGTCGTCTACTCTTAAAAATTTTCTTGAAAGAATTTCTTTCAAAATGATTTAACACTTTTTAAATCATACTTAAATATAAAAAAAATACTCTATGCTTTACTCAAATCACCTTGCTATGTTATATATACTTTACACAAAATATTGTTGATGAAAACATTCGAAACCATTGAAAATATCCCTTTCGAAACCACTAAAAGTACCTCTTTCGAAACAGTAATATGCTTTACTTTATAACCTTAGGCGGAAAGGTCAAAACATTCCTTTCGAAAACATTCACATCCAACCTTTCGAAAACATTGACATCCCTTTCGTAAGCTTCATAAAAGCATAAACATCCTCTTTTCAAAACACTTTAAACATGCATTTCGAAACCATTGGAAACCTTCCATTTAAACCCTTTCGAATACTTTGGGGAATTACCCCTAAGAAACCTTTATCTTAAACCTTTCAAAAACAATAAGTTATTTACATAAATAAAACCTTTCGAAAGCATTTGAGTTCAAGTAAAACAAGTGGAACGACCTTTTGAAACCATTCACAGCCATTTCTTTCGAAATCTTTGGGTTTAACTTTCAATAGAGCAAAGGGTCTTAAAACAACTAAGTCAAAAGCATTCTTTCAAAATCAATTTCCTAAGTAAAAGAAGTGACGGTGTCGAAACCATTCCCTTCGAAAGTATTGAAGAAGCGGCTAAGGTTTTAAGACAAAGAAACCTTTCGAAGGCATTGCTTCGAAAGGTAAGATGCAGCGGCTAGGGGTTTCAGCCTCTTCGAAAGATTCTTTATAAAATAAAAGGCGCAACCTCTTTCGAAACCATTCTTTAAAACCATTTTATCAAGTCGAAAGCTATCTAAGTCCAAAGGATTCTTTTCGAAAGTAAAGCAGGCACAATTTCTTTTAAAAGAAAAATAAGGTTTCAACCCCTTCGGGGCCCCTTGTTTCGACTATATACCTTTCGCCAATGTCCAATTAGCTACTACCAAGTCTTTCGTACTATACGCATAGGTTTCGATGGAGATGGAGGTGGAAGTACCTAGTCGAAAGGTGTTGTCGAAAGTGGAAAAACAAGAAAATCATGGTAAACTTTTTAACTTTAAAAAGTAAATTCTTTTCAACTAACCTGTCATGTTTGTCAGCATATGATTGGTTGCTAATTTCTTTTTTAAATTCTTTTCTAAAAGCACTATAGAAAATTTCAGAGATAAATAATTTAAAATATTTACAAAATGCCCCTTCTCCTTTAATAAATATATAAAACATCTAAGTCGCATACCTTAAATAATTTTATATACTTATTAAAACACTTAAGAAAATTCTAAAAAAATTCCCATATATTATTTTTAATATGTTTTCTAACATATATTAATTTCTGACCCAAAAATAGTATAAGTTGGCCGTAATTTATTTTAAAACTCAATTAACCATTTTTTTCACTGGAAAATTAATAGTAAATCCACATTAATTCAGAAAATTATGAAATTTGAAACCCATCCCTAAAATATCATTCTGACCTTTTATTAAAATCGCAAGGCATTTGAACGTCGTTTATTCGGGTTTTCACGTTAAAACTTATCATAAAATCCATATGAAATAGCATAAATCATCAACAAGTGTGTGTGTATATATATATCCATTTTAACAATCAAAACATGGAAAAAACATTTGCAAAATAATTCGAATTTCAATCTAAAACTGAAAACAATAAAAATATGAGATGTAACCTATTATTCACCTTAGCTTTGTGATTAAGGAGTTGAGATTTGATCTTTAATGGATTTGATTAATCTTATTCTTGATCTTTAGCTTTTCTTCTTCTAGCATTTCTTTAATGGTGGCCGACCGCACTTATATTTTATTTTTGTTTTGAACATGTAAAATGAATGAGCATGAAGGGTTTAGGGTATTAGAACATGTCTTATTCCTATTTTCCCCTTATCTATTTGCCTTACCTATTTCATTTTAGTTTATCTTAGTTCATTGTTTTAAATTGGCACGACTACCTCTACTATCCCGAATCTCAATCCCATAACTATATCGTTATTTATTTGATTTAACTAATTAAATATCCTAAATAATGTTAACCAAAATTAGGGTCGTTATAGACTCCCCTCCTTAAGGATTTCGTCCTCGAAATTACGATAAGGTATACAAAAAATAAATCATAAAGGTAAACATACCATGAAACAAATCAGGTTAAGCGTCTCTAATCCTGCTCTCAGTTTTTCAAGTACAGTCTCTCTCATCGTCGCTTCACTGGACCTTAACTAATCTGACTGCCTTGTTCCTTATTCTCTTCTTATCCCTCGCGACTATGCGAACTAGCTTTCTAACTATAGTCAAATTCATCTCCATTACTAAGTCATCTAATACAATCGATACTATAGTAGTCTACGGATCTCGAACACACTTCCTTAGATGAGAAATATGAAAAACATCGTAGATTCCTGCCAAACTGTTCAGTAACTCTATCCTATATGCGAGTTTTCTGATTATTTCTACAATAGGAAATGGTCCAACATACCTCGATGCCAATTTCCTTGATTTTTCGAATCGAATTATACTTTTCGTCGGTGATACCTTGACGAAAACATGACCTCCTACTGAGAACTCTAAGTCCTTCGCCTTCTATCAGCATAACTCTTCTTCTTAGACTAAGCTTCCTTCATTCTAGCTCAAATCAACTCAGTCTTTTTTTTGCAGCTTCTCTAAACAAATCCGGACCAAGAACCAACCTATCCTCAGTCTCTAACCAACAAATGGGTGATTTGCAAGGCCTTCCATACAAAGCTTCAAATGGTGTCATCCCTAAACTAGTGTAATAGCTGTTGTTATATGAAAACTCGACTAAGTATAGATGGTCCTCCCATGATCCCTCAAAATCTAGCACCCAAGCTCGTAACAAATCTTCTAAGATCTTGTTAACTCTTTCCGTTTTCCCATCGATCCATGGATGGTAAGTGGTACTCATATTTAGTTTGGTACCTAAAATATCCTGTAGACTCTTCTAGAACTCAGTAGTGAATAAGGAATCTATATCACTAACTATACTACTAGGAATTCCGTGCAATCTAACTACATTCTTCATAAATAACTTAGCTAAAACAGATGCCGTCCAGGTTGACTTAACTGAAATGAAATGGGCACTGTTGGTTAACCTGTTCACTATGACCTATATACTTTCATTTCCTCTATTAGATCTTGGCAACCCATCTATAAAATCCATAGAAATAGAATCCCACTTCCATATGGGAATATCTAAAGACTGAAGTAACCCACTTGGTTTATGATGTTCGGCTTTTACCTATTGACAGTTCAGACACTGCTTCACCCATTTACCTATTGACCGTTCAGACACTGCTTCACCCATAAACATGCATCCCTCTTTATACCTTCCCAAAAGAAACTCCTCTTCATGTCTCGATACATCTTAGTTCCTCCCGGATGAATAGAAAACTTCGAATGATGGCATTCATCAAGAACTTCTTTCCTTATGTCTCTCACATTGGAACGCATAATCTTCCTTTCTTGCTTAACCACCCATTCTGGTCAAGACTAAAATCCTTCAAGTCATCACTCTCTATTCCATCCCTTAACCTTCTGATCCGTTCAACTAATGATGGAACCTTCTTCAACTTAGAAGAAATCTTTTCGATCATCATCGGTCGAACTTTCGAACATGGCAACATAACCGTTTCCTTACTAGACCTAGCTTTAGATCTCCACTGCACTCTACATGTCGTCGGCGCTTCTAAATCTTTCCACTCAGTTATTATTGCCGACACTGCATTCTGATGTTTTCTGCTAAGTGCGTTTGCAACCATGTTTCCTTTTCCTGGTGTGTACTCAATTCCAAAGTCATAAGCAGCTAAAAACTATTATCACCTCTGCTGTCTCGTATTCAACTCCTTTTGAGAGAATAAATATTTCAGCGAGTTATGATCCGTATACAACTCAAACCTCTCTCCCAAAAGGTAATGTCCCCACACTTTCAACGCAAAAATTACTGTTGCTAATTCCAAATCATGCATTGGATATCTAACCTTATGCAGTCAAAGTTGTCGAGATGCGTAGGCAATCACTTTACCGTTTTGCATTAATATAGCTCCTAACCCTATTCCACATGCATTTGTATATACTACTAAATCCCAATTCCCTTCTGGAACAACTAACACAGATGCATTCAGCAATAAGTGTTTTAGCTTTTAAAATGCCTTCTCACACTTTTCAGTCCAAACAAACTTCACATCCTTTCGCGTTAGCTTGGTCATCGGTGATGTTATCCGTGAAAAATCCTTAACGAATCTTCGATAATGCCCAGTTAATTCAAGAAAACTCTTTATCTTAGTCACAGTCTCGGGCCTCTTCCCATTATTCACCGCTTCGATCTTAGTCGGATCTACAGACAACCCTTTCTCTAAGACTACATGACCAAGAAACTATACTTCCTTCTTCCAGAAATGACACTTCGAAAGTTTTGCCTTCAGTTGATGCTGCCTCAGCGTCTCAAGCACCACTCTAAGATGAACTTCATGCTCTTTTTATCCTTAGAGTAAATCAAAATATCATCTATGAAAACCAACGCGAACTATCCAAGTGCTCTCGAAAAACTCAGTTCGTCAAATCTACAAAGAATGTTGGCACATTAGTTAGTCCGAACGGCTTACTAACCATTCGTACGATGCATATTTGGTTCTAAACGCCGTCAAAAGAATATTATCCGCTGCCACTCTAAGCTGATGGAACCCTGTTGCTAAATCCAATCGCGAAAATACTTTGGCTCCACTCAACTGATCGAACAAATCGTCAATTCTAGGCAACATGATATCGATTCTTTGTCATCTTTTTATTCAACTTACGATAATCGATACATAACCTTAACGATCCGTCCAGCTTCTTAGCAAACACTACGGCTGCTCCCCAAGGCGAACTGCTTGGTCTGATAAAATTCTTATCTTCCAAATCCACCAACTGCACATTTAACTCCCTCATCTCATTAGCTGTCGTTCTACTGGGCGGTCTACTCACCGGTTCTGCTCCTTGTACTAAATCTATCTGAAACTCGATTTCTCATTTCGGTGGCAAAAATTCTCAAACCATGAAAACTCGATTCAACTTGTCTTCTACCTACACAACACCGAACAAATCATTAACCTCCAAACTAGGATTTTCTACGGAATATACAATCTGATCACTACAATGAGGGTGTCTAAGCGGTATTTTCTTATCATGGCAAAATATCCTAGCATAGTATTTACTTAACCGACCCATACCCAAAATAATCCGAACCATACGAAATTAAACACATGCAAACTGCAAACAAAGGTATGACCTAGCAAATCAAACTCTAGATGGTCGCATCTCATCTCAAGAGTCGCATACCCTCCTATCGGATTTGCATCCTTTAAGGAAGTAACTAGTTATGAGGGTTCTAGGTTAAGTTTATCTACCAAACAATGAGATATAAAAGAATGCGATGCACTAGTATTAAACAGAACGCTAGCTAACATACCAGGAATCATAAACGTACCTCCCAACACAGCTTATAATGTGCAATTTGATCGTAGTTGAAGCATCTAATATTCTTCTTCCCGATCACCTTCTTTCCATCACCCGAGCGACATTCATTTGCGAAATGCCATTTCTTATCACGCTCATAGCAGACAACCTCCGTCTTTCCTTTCTTGGCAGCTCCACCCTTTTGAGCCCCTTTCTTATGGAAAAACTTTCTCTTCTAACCATGCCCCACTTAGACTTCCTTTGCCTTATTCCTTTCTAGAAAAGCAAGCATCTCTTCATGCCTCAAAGCCATTTCCACAACAACATCACATGGATCCCTAACATGCAACAATGTAGCCTTGGCAAGCTCAAGTTTCAACCCCCTAATGAACTTCTCATTCCTCTTAATCATAGTATTCACCGTAGCATAACCATATCTTGCCAGCTTCTCAAACCTCGTTGCATACTCTAGCACATTCATGTCTTCCTGGTCAAACTCGGCCAACTTCCTGAGTATAGTAGACTTCGCAATCTCTGACATAAATCTCTCCTCAAATCTCCTTTTAAACTCAGCCCATGTCATCATCTACTCATTATCTCCGATCATAACACTATTCCACCAGTATAATCCTGCTCTTTGTAATTGTCTAGAAGCAAGCCTTTTCTTCTGCTCATCATTGAGCCCTGGATCGGCGAAAATCCTCTCACAATGAAGTAACTAATTCTCTACTTCGATTGCATCCTCAGTGCCAATTAACGGCTTTCATCCCAACCGGGCATAGTCTCTACTCAAGACAACATAGTTATTCACCATTGGAGCTTCTTGATTTCCTCCTCTAACTACTCCAATAGAAACTCCCGCCTGCATTATGTTGACAAAGAACTGAAACATGGATCCAATGTCTACTTGTGGGACTCCAGCACCCACATTTCCAACTTCTGCCTGACCTTGATTCGTCCTCGTATTTGGTTTGGCATTTCCATTAGTTGTGGTGCTTCCCCCACCAATGTTAATTCTTCCACTTCTAGTATCCATATCTACTTTCGAGTCTTCGTAAGATACAGAAGAATTGCCTAATAGAGATACGAGAATAGAGATCTAACGTATACTTATATATAACAAATACAAGTACGTTATTATAGCGTTATCCCATACCCCGATCTTATCTCTAATTTCATAGGATTATGTTTTCAGAATTCATTTTTAATTTAAAGTTTTTCATCAACCTATGCTCTGATACCAATTTATAACATTTCCTATCTTGAGGCCAAAAGCTAAACGCTACAAATGTTGTATTCATATATAATATTAACTTCCGGTGATAAAATACGGTAATGTTAATAGTATCCATAATATCATAGGCACATGAATATGAAACAAAAACACAGATTTCAAAAACAACTTTTCTGATTACATTTCACAAAATCATGTTTCATATCCAATTACATAATACCAATCATTTCCCAGGTTCAGATCAAATATAATTATTACATAAATATACCAAGAGCGACATATGAAGATGCCCCTTGGATGACTAGAGCACTATATAGACTAAAACCGTCTTAATACATCACAACGGAATGAAACAAAACAACTTTTAAATATAACTAACATTAGCTTCCTGCTCATCTCCTGAAGTTTTATTTGTCCACCTATTAAAACCTGTAAACCTCAACCCTTAGCCCACTCAAATCAGTTTTGAGCACCCAAGAGTTTAATGGGAAAAACATAAACTTCAAGTTGGACATAAAGCATGGCGTAAATAATATTATACATCTCGGTTATTTGATATTAAATGAGACCACGCCGCTTAGCAAAATGAGTTTCCCCTTACTAATATCCTTTTAAAAAATATCTTTTGCAAATCTAAATCTTGCAACTAAACTGGTTAAAACAATATCATTGATATCATATGAGCATATTAATCAGGTAATCAATAGACTATATGTCCGAACACTATAGTTTTGTTTGGCTAACTACTAACCTTTGGCCGACTCCGGTCTACCAGACAAAATAAACAAATAATCTAACATCTATTAGAAACTCTTCTGGACGGTCTGTCCCTAACTTACTTCTTCCAAGGTCAATTAATCCTAATGGTTTTTTGGGTTCACCAATAACCTATCCCCACTCTGTATATTCCTTTTTGTGTATAACAACATTTTAGTCTTACTTGTGACAAAGCCCTACACACTGGGATTTTGGACTTATAATAGCCATGGGCTACTAGCTAAAGTATAGGGCGCGATCTCATGCTAGTTCGATATGGTATTCTAATATTTGAGCCATTTTACTTAGGGTCATCTAACCGTAAAATTTTCCTTGAAAACATTTCTTTCAAAACGATTTAACCATTTTTGAATCATACTTAAACAAAAAAATATAATCTATGCTTTACTCAAATCACCTTGCCATATTATACATACTTTACAAAAAACATTGTTGATGAAAACATGCGAAACCATTGAAAGTACCCCTTTCGAATCCACTGAAATTACCCCTTTCGAAATAGTAAACTACTTTACTTTATAACCTTAGGCCGAACGGCCAAAACATTCCTTTCGAAACCATTCAGAGTCACCAATTCGAAAACATTGAAAGCATACCTTTCGAAAGCTTTATAAAACCATAGGCATCCTCTTTTCGAAACACTTTAAACATGCCTTTCGAAACCATTGGAAACCTTCCATTTAAAGCCTTTCGAAAACATTGGGGAACCACCCCTTCGAAACCTTTATCTTAAACCTTTCGAAAGCATTAAGTTATTTACATCAATCAAACATTTCGAAAGCATTGGGTTCAAGTAAAACAAGTGGAAAAACCTTTCAAAACCATTTCTTTCAAAACCTTTAGGTTTAACTTTCAATAGAGCAAAGGGTCTTAAAACAACCAAGTCGAAAGCAATTTCCGAAGTAAAAAAGTGATGGGGTCGAAACCATTCCCTTCAAAAGCACTAGAGAAGGAGCTAAGGTTTTAAAACAAAGAAGCCCTTTCGAAGGCATTCCTTCGAAAGGTAAGATGCAAAAGCTATGCATTTCAACCCTTTCAAAAGCTTCTTTATAAAATAAAAGGCGCAACCTCTTTAGAAACCATTATTTAAAACCATTTGACCAAGTCGAAAGCTATCTAATTCGAAAGCATTATTTTCAAAAGCAAAGCGGGCGCATTTCCTTTTAAATGCAAAATAAATTTTCGACCCCTTCGGAACCCTTTGTTTCGACTATATACCTTACGCCTATGTCCAATTTTCTGCGTACCAAATTTTTGATACCACACACATTGGTTTCAATAGAGATGGAGGCGGAAGTACTTGGTTGAAAGGTGCTGCCGAAAGTGGTGAAACAAGAAAAATATGGTAAAACTAGTTTTCAACTGTAAAAAGTAAATTCTTTTCAACCAACTTTCCTTGTTTGTCAACATACGTTTGGTTGCTAATTTCTTTTCCAAATTCTTTTCTAAAAGTGCTGCCGTAAATTTCAGAGATAAACAATTTAAAATATTTATAAAATGCCCATTCTACTTTTATAAATATATAAAACATTTAAGTCTCATACCTTAAATAATTTTATATACTTATTAAAACACTTAGGAAAATTCCACAAAAATTGTGATAAATCATTTTTAATATGTTTTCTAACATATATTAATTTTTGACCCAAAAACAGTGTAAATTGACCATAATTTATTTTTAAACCCAATTAACAATTTTCTTCACTAGAAAATTAATAATAAATCCACATTAATTCAGAAAATTATTAAATTTAAACCCATGTCTAAAATATCATTTTTGACCTTATATAAAATCACAAGGCATTTGAATGTCATTTAATATGGTTTTCATATTAACACTTACCATAAAATCCATATGAAATAATATACATCATAAACAAGCATATATATCCATTTTAACAATCAAAACATGGCAAAAACATTTGCAAAATAATTTGGATTTCAATCTAAAACCGAAAACAATAATAATATAAGATGTCACATATTATTCACCTTAGCTTTATGGTTAAGGAGTTGAGATTTGATCTTTAAAGTATTTGATTAATCTTCTTGATCTTTAGCTTTTCTTCTTCTAGATTTTCCCTAATGGTGGTCGACCTCACTTATATTTTGTTTTTGTTTTGAAAATATAAATTAATGAGCATGAAGGGTTTAGGGTATTAGAACATGTCTTATTCCTATTTTGCCCCTATCTTTTTGTTTTACCTATTTCATTTTAGTTTCTCTTAGTTTATTGTTTTAAATTGGCATGGAAACCTCTATTAACCCGAAGCTCAATCCCTTAACTATTTCATTATTTTATTTAATTTAACTAAATAAATATCCTAAATAATGTTAATCAAAATTAGGGTCATTACTGCTTGTATGTGAATTAGTAGGATATGATCTTGCTTATGTATATGATTATGGTTTATATATGTGTTGGTGTTTCTACTTATGATGTACTAAGTTAAGAAAAGTTAGCACTAGTTTGTGCTTGAATATGACATCGAAATGCCTTTTTTTTCCACAACTTGTGTACTTATGGATTTTTGAGAAAAGTTTATAAAGTTTCAAACTTAGTTTTGTTCTTCAAAAAGGGTTTATTCAAAGTTATAAAGTTAATTAAGTTACAGAAGGTAGAATTTTAAAGAGCTATTTGAGGTGTAAAACAAGTTTAAATTTTGGGTCGTATAGCATTGTCGTTATAAGTGTAGTTCGAAAAAACGAACTCTTTTCAAAATTTAAAGCATTTCCACTCAGAAATCTTTTGAAAAATATTTTAGAAACATATATTAAGTAATAAAAGTAATTAATTAATTAATTATATAATTAATTAATGATTGTTTAATTTATCAATTAAGTAAGGTAATTAGTACTTAACATTAGTTAACAAAGGTAATTAATACTTAAGTGTTAATCAATCAAATTAATTAAAATTAATTAATTAATTAAAGATAATTATCATTTCATGAATAATTAAGGATTATTTATTTATTTAATATTAATTATAAATTAATTATTTATTTAGAAGGGGCTTAATTAATTACTGATTTAATTAAACTAAATTAAGATTTTAATTAGGACTCACTTAAGATTTAATTATTATTTAAAAAGGGTTAAATTTATTATTTAAATAATTAATAAGGGTTTTAAAATTTGAAATCGCTTTGTTTCTAAAATCAGTTTTTTAGAAAAGTTTTCCTTTTCAAAAGTATTTTAAATCAAGAGATTTCTTTGTTGATTACCCCTAAGTAACATCAAACCAAATTGAAATCAATATTAATGTGGTCACACATTTATGGAAAGTATGTTATTCCATAGTTAGCACTAAAAGGCGATGATTAGGCCAATCCTCTACCTGTGAGAGTTATCAGAAATGTGATAGATATGGGAGAGTTAATTTCCATCAATGGGTTGCGTTTAATTAAGTATATGGTTATCTATATGTGAACTCTTTATAGTCACCCTTAATAGTGGATTGTTTACTATTTATAACTTGACCTGTTTAACTTTGGAAGTATATGAGGTATATTCGAGTTCCCAAGTGAGGATTCAATACTTGTTGAATACACCCAAAAGAATCGAAATTGAGATTGCCAGGAACTATCGCTTAGCTAAGCATACCAATTTAAGATAATGTGTGTAACGACCTGCCTTTTTGGACAATTTAAATCGACGATCAAATACACAGGTCGATTCCAAACCATTCAAAAGGGCAGATAGTTATTGGGGTAAATAAGAAAAGAAAAGAAAGAGAAATAAAGGAAATGAAACAACACAGAATCTCGCAGCGGAACGATAAAATATAATAGTCAAATAAACAGTTCATGAAGCTGTCTACTATACTTTGACAATTATTTATACAACATTTATCAGAGTTTATACATATACAACAGAACAATTAAATAATGCAGCAGATAACATGATGCAAGGGTAATAATAGTAATAGTATACCAAATCTTCGTCTTCGTCCTCCAGAATAGATCTTCAAAAATCTGAAAACTCAGGACTGACCCGAGCGTAATGAAAAGACAAAACACTCGAGTCAGGACTAAAATATCCTTATGAAAGTTAAATCAATCGTAAATAAATATGAGTGTAACGGCGTCAGAGATGTTTACGGGGTTTGACATCTCATATCCAGTGTCAACGTGCGTGCAATAACTCAAGAGATGTTACGGGATTTTCCATCTCTCAAGGATCCGTGAAACTATCTACTATGTAGTAATATACGCTAAGTAGATAATGTCTATCAGTAATATAAAGTATCAAAATAGCATTAAGGCGTTACCATAATCCCCCTTAACACATTTTATATTCCCAAAAGCATATACAAGACCGTAGTTTCCCCAAAACCGGAAGTCACCAGAGGGCAATCCATATACTCAAGGTACAAACCAAAACGTAGTGGTCGCGAATAGGATAATCAGTATGACAAGGTACATGAGGCGATACCAACTAGGATACTAGTAGTTACGTGATCCGGACTGATGTTGAGCATAGCAGCTAGTACCTCAACACCGCGAAACAACACTCCCAAATCAAGGGGTGCACCCAAATCAAATCACAAATGTAATAGATATGGTATCGAAGAAGTGTGTCCGCTAGAGGTGGCGAACCTCAATGGCCCGGCGCGGCTCCTGTTTTAGTCATGTCAGGGGTCATCCAATATCGTTCTCTTTCTTCAGTCAACGCGTTCACCAAACCATCCACTTCATTCTGGATCAACACTCCGCGTATAATAGTTATTAAAGTGGTTTTCGGTATCGACAGAGAGTATGTCCATATCCGATCCCGGTCTCTTTAATAACTACGTATTATTACACTGATGGCTCTTTTATATTTCAAATTGATTCATGATTGATAACAAAATATCATATTCGCTTTAAAATCAAATCCATTTCAAAATCATCATATATTCAAAATTATCAATTTTGTCCGATAAATCAATTTCACTTCAAAATTTGATTCGAATTCAACTTAGGTTATAATCTCTACTTTAACCTAGTTCGTATTTAAACCAAAGGTTTAAATATAAACATTTCCGTCTCTTTAACCAGTTTGAATTTAAGAAAATAGTTTAAATAGTTTAAAATAGTTAAATAATTCAAAATAGTTTAATAGAAAATATTTAAATAGTTTAATCGAAAATAATTTGAATATAAAATGGTTTATATATAAAATAGTTTGAAAAAAATCAAAAATTATTTGATAAATAATTCCAAAGTCAAACCAGTCAACTTCCCAAATTTCCTATCCAAATCAAATCCAAATTCCATTTCGATTTAATCGATTTATTCCAATTTCAACTTGAATAAATTTCTATTCCACGTAAATTTCGATTTCAATTCACAAATTTCTTTAAATTTCAATTCAATTCCAAATTAATTTAAATCTAAATTTCAAATAAATTTTCAATTCCAAACCCAAACTTGAAATATCATTTCATATCAATTTTCTTAGAAATATTCAGAGTTCGATTAAAAGTCCAATCTTTTAAAACAAATCAACTTTCAAAAATTTACACCGTATTTCAATTTTCAATTTAAATCTAAACTTCGATTTTATTTAATAATTTCGTTTACCAAGTTTAAATTCTAACATTTCGAGCTCCAATTCAAAATAATTCAATTTCCATAAATTGGATTTTATTCTTAAAATCAATTCATTTAAATAATTTCAAAACAACTTTTAAAATCATTTAATTTATCCAACTCGGTGTCCGTATATAATTTTCTAACCTATGGCCAAGTGATTAGTTATTACAATTAAATGTCAGGGATGAATATATCATTTAAATCAATCACAGTGTCATATGTATGCATAGCAGGATATATATAAACAAATAAACATCCAAACATTTAAATATCAACCAATAACATCCATCGAAATACATCATCCAATAGGCAATACAATTCACGGCAATTTCATATTTATCAATATCAGGTAATTTAATCGCAATTCAATTTTAATTTAAATTTAACTGTCAATTTAATTTTTTTAACGGTGAATTTAAATGACAATCAATATGATAATTAAATTTTATCAAACAACAATAATTAAAAATCATAACTATGCATAATGTCAAATTTAACTAGCATAAAGATATTCAGTACGTTGTGAGCGTTATAAAACACTCACCGTGATTTCAATGTAGTTCCAGCGCTTTATTTCGAATAAAATTAAACGAGCGTTTAATTTTATCCAAAATTCTCACTATCTCCAAATGATTCCAATCCAGCTCCATTGTGTAGTGCTCGTCGATACGATTCCAACGCAAAAAGTTTCGTGCGTTTTCGACCTCGTATGACAAAGTTATGATAGTTTAAAGTTTATACGAATTTAAATATACAATTTCAGCTTTTATTTTAAATATCAAACCCTCAACTGCATCCAGGCCGTTCATCCAAGCATCTGCAGATCTGGGCCGCTGCTGCATCTTCTTCTTCTTTACATGAAAACTCATGTATGCAAACCCATTAGCCGTCGTTCTTCCACAAATTTTCACCTCTACGACGACTTCTAGAGCGATCAGGGAATACCACCACGCGCGCCACCACACGAGCCACCAATGCCTGGAGCAGCTCGAAGCTCGGCCTCCCATCTCTCCTTGAAAAACGTGAAAAATGCAGCAGGTTTGAACGTGATTTCCCGTCGATCCGTGGCTCCGATTCCGATCTCCACCGTTGGATAGCTAGATCTTGATGCCCTCTACAACTTTGTAGTTGAGAGTTTTTGCTAATTGTTGATGGATTGAGAGGAAAATGAGGAAGAAGATCGGCAATTTCTGGCCATGGAATAGGTGGCGGCCATGATTTAGAATTAGGGTTTCTGGGTTAAAATAATAATAAAACTATCTCGGTTTGCGTGCGTATTTATATAGGTAGGTCCAAAATCATCCGAACTCCAATCGAGACGTGCCGCCAGGCGTTTATAAGGTTTTACCCCCATTCCGGACGTAATGGAACTAGTTTCAAGGCCTAATTCGATCATATCTGGAAGATAGCTTTTCGAAGTCGATTATTTTAATTAAATTCGAAATTAAATTTCTACGCGTTTCAAGCTCGCACGGCCAAACGACAAGTCCAATTGCTACGAAAATTGAAATCCTACCATGATTTACTATTACGGATCCGATGAAATAAGTTTCGTCGAAATCCGAGCCTGTTTGAAAAATGGCTATTTTAACTCGTCAATTAAATATTAAAATATTCAATTTTCACAAATTTACTTTTAATTCGATTTTAAAAGTTCTACAACATCATTCTAACTTTAATATGATAAAATAGAATTTTACAAATCATTTTTAATCATATTAAACCCGTTATCCAATTATTCAAATAATTTCAAATATTAAATTATTCAACAAATTACATTAATAATCATTTTCCTTCAATAATCACCTTAAATTTTCTAATTAAAATAGCTAAAAATATGGGTCGTTACACTCTCCCCCACTCAAAACTTTTCGTCCCCGAAAAGGAAAAGAAGAGAAAAGGAACTAAGTATAGAATTCAACATTAGATATATTTTATTCAAAGTTACCAACTTATAAAACAATGAAATTCCATTTATAAAGTCATAACTACGCTTCCACAATGTTACTCCGAATGGCTTTCTAAATTTAAAAGTTAGTTATCAAAACAAGTTATAAAATTTAAAACTTGAAAAATTTTCTAACACCCGGATTCACGGAAAATTTCGGTAGGGTCTCCTTTGCGCGGCTCGATCGAAATTTTTTACAATTCAATATATAACACAAATATAACCAATATATATCAAATATACATCTCATCTCAATGATGAGGCATCCCATATCTGGGGAAACAACATATATATATCACCAATACCATATAAAACCATAAGCGTACCTTTTATTTAACATTTATTAGCAGTTTACTTACATTTTGTATTTAGCACAGAAGCGAGCTCTACAACGAAGCGCAACCCCTTTGCTACCTACTAAAATGCTCAATAACTAAGTTAGAACCATGCATATAAAGATAGATCGATATATTTAGCCTACACAACATATATATAACCTATTTAGCTTCAAAACTGAGATTCCAATTTCAGGACAGCAAACAAATCTCAGTTTTAGGTCACCTAAACTATAAAATTTGGCAACATAATCTAAACAAAAGTTGTTATATTCATTTCAAGCTTTCCGGAATGTCCAAAATCATCGAATTCGGACCATACATTCAAAAGTTACGGCCGTTTTACTTAGAGGATACGCCTCAGCCTAGGCAATGAATTGCGCAGGTCAGCGACGTTCACCCATGTTTTCGACCTTCTAAACGATATCAAAACACAAAACACTTGAAACAAAAGTTTTAGCTTAAGTTCTTAGCTTTCCATAAAGTGCAAGATCATCAAAATCCGATAAACCAGTCAAAAGATATGGCGAAAATACTAAGGGTGTATACTACTGATTTTACTTATTTTTACACAGGATAGCGAGTAACATTCAAGTTTTTAACCAAGCAGACGAAGGAATTTTCTCAAGTTATCTAAACAAAAGTTGTGCTATAGTTTCTAAGCTTTCCGAAAAGTCCAAAATCGTCGAATTCCGTTCAGCCATTTAAAAGTTATAGTTGTTTTCGTTTCAGCATATATTGGACAATGTTGGATTTTATTTTTTTCAAAAATTTGCTTTTATTATTTCAAAGTACAAAACATCAAAACTTCAAATTTTCTAAAGAACAATCATAAACACAAAGTTATCTATTTTCTTATTCATCCATGCAATAGGTTTACATTCAATTTGTTTCCGATTTATTCAAGTTCGTTTCATTCACATTTTTAATTCAAGTCAATTTGCTCCCAATTTGGATTTAATTATTTAAAATTTTATTCCGTTTATTCAACTCCATTAACACTAATGAATTCTACTTAACCAATTATCATCCATCTAACAACCAATGCATATCAAACATTAACATCCATCCAAAATCTACACTAAATCAATTATACATTTCCAAGTCAATTTTAATTTCATACACTTCCAAGTTTATTGACATTTAGTTATATTCAAATTTAATTAGTTTCCATTTACCAATTTTATATTTCATTAAGTTTAAATTTTATTCATTCACTTATACATGTATCATTCATTTTACAGCTTAAATTTCTTTTATATTTACAACTATCAATAGATCTTTACATTTTATTTTTCACTCTCACACTGGTATATTATTTCTCTACTTATCCTTATTAGCATTTTAAACCCTTTAAGTATTTGGTAAGTTATAGTTATGCAAATAAAATGTAGTTAAACAACATACAACTTCTTTTCATTTAAAGTTGAATTTTCAATTTATCAATTCTTAAGTCATTACTTAAATTTCACTATAATTTAATTTCACATTTACATTCACATATAGTATTTTCATTTTATATTAACATAATTGTGAATCACCTTTAAATGTTAATTTAAATTCCAATTATTTACTAACAATTTTATTTATATTTGCAAACCATTAATTAAATGCATATTTCATTATTCAAACCTATACTTGTATATTATCCAATTAACAATTCATATAACATTTTTGAACTTCTTAAGTATTTTGGTAAGTTATATCTAAGCTATAGAATGAAATTTAATACTATGCGAGTTTTACAGTTTCAATTTTATTTTAAGTTCATAATTTTCTAATTCTAAGGATTTCTACTTCAATTGATATTTTCACTTAGCTCTTAGGTTCATTTCTCATTTCACAATTCAGAAGTTCCTTAATGATTCAAGTCTAAATTCATTTCAATCATAAAAAAAATCATTAATTATTAAAGAACTTAAGAATTCCAATCCCGGTTTCATTTCAAATCAAGGTTTGAAATAATATATACTTATATAATTTATATATCAAATCATACTATAGAGAATGCAAAACAAAATAAAATTTGAGTCAAAACAAGGTTTAGACAAGCTATTAAGTGGTCTCCCCCACTCGGACTCTCGAAAATAAATGCCAATGATGCGTGCACACATCATCGAAATCATTTTCTAGCGTCAAGAGAAGGGAATATAACACTTATCATAAAAAAATCCTTCGAAAACAATTTCAACTCAATTATACTATCATATAATGCTCATATTATATTTTTCAAATTCTTGTAAGTCAATCTCAAACATCGGAATTTAAATTCCCAAATCCAAGTTAAAATTCATTTATATTCATTATCAATTGTGTTTACAAGATTTCATTTTCCTAAATCCATTGTTATTTAATCAATTGTTGTAAATATTGACTGATCAAACAATAACGATAATAATCTAATATTATCATCTCCTAACAATCAATTCAATCAAAATGAATAAATATTCAAATAATTCTTTTATATAAAATATATTCCAAAATGATATTGTGTTGGTTTGTCCTATTCGAGTGTTAAGAAATTCCTATCGACGCCTTGGCGTCCCAAGTATCGACCAGAATTCATAAATACTCAACGGAACAAATTAACACAATATAAAACCATTTTATATCAAATAACAAGTACGCTCTCTCATATACACTCAACTCATTCATATAGTTCACCTCTATTTCAATGAGTTATTCCCCCTAGAGCCAAGGTTTATCGCTAAACCAAAGCTCTGATACCAACTGTAACGACCCGCCTTTTTGGACAATTTAAATCGACGATCAAATACACAGGTCGATTCCAAACCATTCAAAAGGGCAGATAGTTATTGGGGTAAATAAGAAAAGAAAAGAAAGAGAAATAAAGGAAATGAAACAACACAGAATCTCGCAGCGGAACGATAAAATATAATAGTCAAATAAACAGTTCATGAAGCTGTCTACTATACTTTGACAATTATTTATACAACATTTATCAGAGTTTATACATATACAACAGAACAATTAAATAATGCAGCAGATAACATGATGCAAGGGTAATAATAGTAATAGTATACCAAATCTTCGTCTTCGTCCTCCAGAATAGATCTTCAAAAATCTGAAAACTCAGGACTGACCCGAGCGTAATGAAAAGACAAAACACTCGAGTCAGGACTAAAATATCCTTATGAAAGTAAATCAATCGTAAATAAATATGAGTGTAACGGCGTTAGAGATGTTTACGGGGTTTGACATCTCATATCCAGTGTCAACGTGCGTGCAATAACTCAAGAGATGTTACGGGATTTTCCATCTCTCAAGGATCCGTGAAACTATCTACTATGTAGTAATATACGCTAAGTAGATAATGTCTATCAGTAATATAAAGTATCAAAATAGCGTTAAGGCGTTACCATAATCCCCCTTAACACATTTTATATTCCCAAAAGCATATACAAGACCGTAGTTTCCCCAAAACCGGAAGTCACCAGAGGGCAATCCATATACTCAAGGTACAAACCAAAACGTAGTGGTCGCGAATAGGATAATCAGTATGACAAGGTACATGAGGCGATACCAACTAGGATACTAGTAGTTGCGTGATCCGGACTGATGTTGAGCATAGCAGCTACTACCACAACACCGCGAAACAACACTCCCAAATCAAGGGGTGCACCCAAATCAAATCACAAATGTAATAGATATGGTATCGAAGAAGTGTGTCCGCTAGAGGTAGCGAACCTCAATGGCCCGGCGCGGCTCCTGTTTTAGTCATGTCAGGGGTCATCCAATATCGTTCTCTTTCTTCAGTCAACGCGTTCACCAAACCATCCACTTCATTCTGGATCAACACTCCGCGTATAATAGTTATTAAAGTGGTTTTCGGTATCGACAGAGAGTATGTCCATATCCGATCCCGGTCTCTTTAATAACTACGTATTATTACACTGATGGCTCTTTTATATTTCAAATTGATTCATGATTGATAACAAAATATCATATTCGCTTTAAAATCAAATCCATTTCAAAATCATCATATATTCAAAATTATCAATTTTGTCCGATAAATCAATTTCACTTCAAAATTTGATTCGAATTCAACTTAGGTTATAATCTCTACTTTAACCTAGTTCGTATTTAAACCAAAGGTTTAAATATAAACATTTCCGTCTCTTTAACCAGTTTGAATTTAAGAAAATAGTTTAAATAGTTTAAAATAGTTAAATAATTCAAAATAGTTTAATAGAAAATATTTAAATAGTTTAATCGAAATAATTTGAATATAAAATGGTTTATATATAAAATAGTTTGAAAAAAATCAAAAATTATTTGATAAATAATTCCAAAGTCAAACCGGTCAACTTCCCAAATTTCCTATCCAAATCAAATCCAAATTCCATTTCGATTTAATCGATTTATTCCAATTTCAACTTAAATAAATTTCTATTCCACGTAAATTTCGATTTCAATTCACAAATTTCTTTAAATTTCAATTCAATTCCAAATTAATTTAAATCTAAATTTCAAATAAAATTTCAATTCCAAACTCAAACTTGAAATATCATTTCATATCAATTTTCTTAGAAATATTCAGAGTTCGATTAAAAGTCCAATCTTTTAAAACAAATCAACTTTCAAAAATTTACACCGTATTTCAATTTTCAATTTAAATCTAAACTTCGATTTTATTTAATAATTTCGTTTACCAAGTTTAAATTCTAACATTTCAAGCTCCAATTCAAAATAATTCAATTTCCATAAATTGGATTTTATTCTTAAAATCAATTCATTTAAATAATTTCAAAACAACTTTTAAAATCATTTAATTTATCCAACTCGGTGTCCGTATATAATTTTCTAACCTATGGCCAAGTGATTAGTTATTACAATTAAATGTCAGGGATGAATATATCATTTAAATCAATCACAGTGTCATATGTATGCATAACAGGATATATATAAAAAAATAAACATCCAAACATTTAAATATCAACCAATAACATCCATCGAAATACATCATCCAATAGGCAATACAATTCACGGCAATTTCATATTTATCAATGTCAGGTAATTTAATCGCAATTCAATTTTAATTTAAATTTAACTGTCAATTTAATTTTTTTAACGGTGAATTCAAATGACAATCAATATGATAATTAAATTTTATCAAACAACAACAATTAAAAATCATAACTATGCATAATGTCAAATTTAACTAGCATAAAGATATTCAGTACGTTGTGAGCGTTATAAAACACTCACCGTGATTTCAATGTAGTTCCAGCGCTTTATTTCGAATAAAATTAAACGAGCGTTTAATTTTACCCGAAATTCTCACTATCTTCAAATGATTCCAATCCAGCTCCATTGTGTAGTGCTCGTCGATACGATTCCAACGCAAAAAGTTTCGTGCGTTTTCGACCTCGTATGACAAAGTTATGATAGTTTAAAGTTTATACGAATTTAAATATACAATTTCAGCTTTTATTTTAAATATCAAACCCTCAACTGCATCCAGGCCGTTCATCCAAGCATCTGCAGATCTGGGCCGCTGCTGCATCTTCTTCTTCTTTACATGAAAACTCACGTATGCAAACCCATTAGCCGTCGTTCTTCCACAAATTTTCACGACCTCTACGACGACTTCTAGAGCGATCAGGGAATACCACCACGCGCGCCACCACACGAGCCACCAATGCCTGGAGCAGCTCGAAGCTCGGCCTCCCATCTCTCCTTGAAAAACGTGAAAAACGCAGCAGGTTTGAACGTGATTTCCCGTCGATCCGTGGCTCCGATTCCGATCTCCACCGTTGGATAGCTAGATCTTGATGCCCTCTACAACTTTGTAGTTGAGAGTTTTTGCTAATTGTTGATGGATTGAGAGGAAAATGAGGAAGAAGATCGGCAATTTCTGGCCATGGAATAGGTGGCGGCCATGATTTAGAATTAGGGTTTCTGGGTTAAAATAATAATAAAACTGTCTCGGTTTGCGTGCGTATTTATATAGGTAGGTCCAAAATCATCCGAACACCAATCGAGACGTGCCGCCAGGCGTTTATAAGGTTTTACCTCCATTCCGGACGCAATGGAACTAGTTTCAAGGCCTAATTCGATCATATCTGGAAGATAGCTTTTCGAAGTCGATTATTTTAATTAAATTCGAAATTAAATTTCTACGCGTTTCAAGCTCGCACGGCCAAACGACAAGTCCAATTGCTACGAAAATTGAAATCCTACCATGATTTACTATTACGGATCCGATGAAATAAGTTTCGTCGAAATCCGAGACTGTTTGAAAAATGGCTATTTTAACTCGTCAATTAAATATTAAAATATTCAATTTTCACAAATTTACTTTTAATTCGATTTTAAAAGTTCTACAACATCATTCTAACTTTAATATGATAAAATAGAATTTTACAAATCATTTTTAATCATATTAAACCCGTTATCCAATTATTCAAATAATTTCAAATATTAAATTATTCAACAAATTACATTAATAATCATTTTCCTTCAATAATCACCTTAAATTTTCTTATTAAAATAGCTAAAAATACGGGTCGTTACAATGTGATTTATCTAAACCACTCCAAACTAATAATGTTTGTGTTTGGATCATTATGAAGTATGTAATGGAGCTGAACTATTCTTTCTGAGGGTGATTACAAATTGGAAAATAGTAATTGTTGAATGTTTTTTCAAGCCTGGAACAACCTATATGGATGAGTGCTATCATTGCATTGGATGCCTGGAGGGCAATGTTAGCATTCCAAGATGGTTTGCTAGAAGGGAAGGTAAACGTAACCTCAAGCCTCACAGCTGGTAAATGACTAAAGCCTGGGCTTGCGACAAGGCTATATGAGTCACTCTCATTAGAGCATGATCATCGCCAAATCTAGAGCGATCTCTACGGTTTTTGTATGCTTCAGGACTCCATTTATGGTTATTGATCGCGACCAAGGGGTGATCATATTCGGCGCTATCCCATAAGGGGTTGGGCCGATCCTGAGTAGTATAGGTGCAATGTATTGTAGCCTCCGGTACATTTTATCTAAAGGTGTATTGATTCAGTGGTAAACCTTTACCCTTTTATAGTTGGAATCCTTTTTCCAATACGAGCCTTCAGACTTGATTATATACTTATTATGTTAGAATTTAATAATGTAACAATTTCGGTTATGATTCTATATTTATTTTAAACTTAGACATTATGATAATATTAGAGGATTTTATGTAGAAATGTTTTGATTATCATAAGGTAAAAACCCGTCCATATTTGTGTACTATATGGTCTTATGAGATACCTTTGATTTGAAGATTTTTATATAGTTAAACTTATGTTTTACTCACATCAGACCCATGTCTGATCTGGAGTTTTATCTCTTTCCCTTAAACTCTTGGGTACCTAAATTTTTATGAGTAACTAAGTAATCAGGTTTTTTGGAGCATTTTAGGAAGCAATATGGAGTAGGAGCTTTCATCATTATCCATTAGTCATCTGTATTGTCATTGTGGTTGTCCATTATATAGTAGTAATTTGGGCAGGCTGATACAACTGTCCTTGTTGGGAATAATACTTGTTGTAACTTTGATGTAACATTTTGGAGTAACCATTTGGACTATTCTCTGATGATGTATTTGTAACTATGACATTTGTGAGAGAAAAGTCCGTGTTTGTTTTTTTTTCTTTACCCTGTGACCCTTCTTTCAAACACTTAGATGATCAGCACATGAATATCGATGATATATTAAGTGTCATCTTTAGGTGTAAGAAAGGCAGGTCGTCATACTTGGTATCAGATTTTAGGTCGAGTGAACACCTAGGCCTTTGTTGGAGTCAACTCGTTAGAGATGGGGTTAGTAGTACCCTAGAACGAGTTCAGCCTTTAAGAATGCACTTCCGTGTTGTTATGATCAACATTTATATATTTTGTTTTGTGCTCTTTTTCCTAAGATAATCCCGTCCATGTATTCTAAAGGTATCTTACTTTATTCAGGTAGTAAGAATGAGTACGAGAAGGAGACGAGGAAAGGGAAACAGTAGCACAACAACCAAAAATGGAAGTACCCCGAATGTTAGAAGGGGTGGAATAGTTGTTGAGGCTATAGCTCCAGTACGTCCTCGAGTAAACTTTACAACTCTGTGTAAGGATTTCATAAAACTAGAAGGAAAACCTTTCAAGGGTACAGAATCCATCATTGAAGTACAAGTTTGGCTACGGTCATGTGAGAAGATTTTCAAAGGTTTGGATATTTTTTATGATCAGAAATGGTTCGCATCATGGCAACTACAAGAGGGTGCAGAGGCATGGTGAGATTCTGTCATCCAATTTCAAGAAGATGAGTTCTCAAGGCTAGATTCAGAGAAGTATTCGAAGACCAGTTCATGCCAGCCATAGGTAAAACTCGATTATATAGATGTTTCATGGATCTAAAGCAGTCCCCCTATCGATGGTGAATACCAGACGAAGTTTAATGAAATATCTCATTTTGGCCCTAGTTGATACACCATTAAAGAAAAGATAGATGTTCGTATTAGGTATGAAAGAAGAGACCATGAAAAGATAACGGCTCATGTGAAGGAATCATATGTGGATTTAGTTGATACATCCTTAAGGTATGAAGTGCTTTTGAAGCCTACAGTAGTAGCACCCAATGGAGGTACAATTAACCCACATAAAAGAAAGTTTAATCCGAACTGTAAGAAGAAGAAAAAGAAAGGGAAAACCAACAGGAGGAGATCAAGGAAATAAGTATAAAGATATTGTTTGTTACAATTGTAAGAAAAGGAGCATATTTCAACACACTATCAGCAGGTGAAGGCTATCTCTCCAATTGTCTAAAAGATGCTTTGGTATAATTTCCACCAGCCTGGACACATGGTCAAGGGCTGCCCACTATTGAAGAAGGGTCAACAGAAAAGGTCTACGCTATTAAGGATGCGCCCTTAACTTTTAAAGATGTTAAAGGAAAGGGAGTCATGGAAGATACTTTACTTATAAATGGTATTTTAGTTCATATTTTGTTTGATACGGGAGCTTCTCATAGTTTTGTCTCTAAAGAATTGGTAGATAGGTTACAACTTATCTCGAAATTCATAGAAACCCCTATTTGTGTATTCAACCACATAGGTGGTATAATGAATCAATGCTTGGTTTATCAAAGAGTATAAATTGATTTCTAAAAACATATTTTCTTTTGTGACCTATTTGTCTTGGATTTTAAGGGGTTCGATGTTATTCTTGGTATATATTGGTTGTCGAATTATGGAGCTATTCTAGATTGTGTTAAGAAATAGGTAGTGTTAAGTAGTTTCCTTTATTTCTTAGAATCATCCGAAAAAGAGTTGGGATCAATAGAAGTTGTTTAAGATTTCTCTGATATTTTTGAACCAATTAGCAGTTTATCTATCTATTGGGAAATTGAATTTCTTATTGATTTAGTTCCCGATGTGAGACCCGCCATTCAACCTCTACGTAAAATGGCCCCAAGAGAGAAGCATGAGCTAGTAAGTCAAACCGATGATTTGTTAATAAGAGGATTGATTAGATGACGTCGTTCGAGTTAGGGATCAGCAATAGTTTTTGTAGCAAGGTATGATAGTTCGTTAAGATTGTGCATGGCTTATAGGGAATAGAAGAAGCATACCATTCGAAATAATTATTTGTTACCCCAAACAGATAATATGTTTGACCAACTTCATGGGGCTGGGGTGTTTTCCCAAATGGACCTTGCTACGAGTTTTCATCAGTTAAGGGTAGTGGAAGATAGTACACCCTTAACTGCTTTTAGAGGACCAGACTTTTTCTATGAGTGGTTGGTTATGCCTTTTGGGCTAACCATTGCACCTGCATTTTTCATTGATCTTAGGAATAGAGTTTTTAGGGATGTGTTGAATTAGTTCGTGTTGGTTTTCATCGACGACATTCTTATCTACTCATAGGCAGAGGAAGAGCACAAACACCATTTGGAAGTGGTGTTGAAAATGTTAAGGAAAAACATTCTTAAGGCAAAGTTTTCTAAGTGCCACTTTTGGCAATCACAAATGAGATACCCTAGGACATATTGTATTAGGAGTGGCATTTCAGTTGATCTAGCATGTAGCTGCTGTTCAAGATTTCAAGAGACCCCAAACTCCCACAGAAGTGAGAATTTTTTAGAGATGACAGGTTATTATAGAAAGTTCATAAAGGATTACTCCAAGATTGCCTCTCACCTTACCAAGCTGACAAAGAAGGATGTTAAATTCGAGTGGACTCCGAAGTGTGAGAGTGCATTTCTCGAGTTAAAAGAGAGATTGACCAATGCCCCTATTTTAGCTATTATAAATGGAGGAGCAGGGTTAACTATTTATATGGACGCATGTAGAGTGGGTTTGGATGTGGTGTTGATGCAATATGGGAAGGTTGTAGCCTATGCAAGTTGACAGTTAAAGCCTCACAAGAAGAATTATGCAACTCATGATTTGGAGCTATTAGCGGTAGTATTTGCATCGAAGATATGGAGGTATTACTTTCTGGGTAAGAATCCTTCTTTCCTCTTTTGTTTATTTCTAATCTTTAAGGATCCTAGTTAGTCATAATTTCCTTCTTAAATAGGAGAAAAGTTCAAGCTCTTCACGGATCGCAAGTCCATGAAGTATCTTTCCACTCAAAAGGATATGAACCTAAGGCGGCGGCAATGATTGGAGTTCTTGGCAGCCAACAACTTGGATATTCTCTATACGCCAGAAAAAGAAAATGTGGTGGCAGACGCTCTTAGTAGGAAGCCAGTGTTGGCTCTCTTAGAGTTACATTCACACTATTAGAAAGGATTGCTAGTAAGCAAAATGAAGATAAGCGCTTTATGAATATCATCAAGGATGTTGAGGAGGGGCAGTGTGCTAGTTTTGAGATAGATAATTGAGGCATACTACATGTGAAAGGAGGACCTGCGTCCCTAATATCGATGGCCTTAGATAAGAATTTTTAATCTATCCAAATTGAATATCCATCTAGGCGTTTCTAAGATGCATCGAGATATGAAACAAGTATTTCGACGGCCCGAACTGAAGAGGGATGTCTCAATCTTTGTCGGTAGATATTTGATCGGTCAGTAAATAAAAGGCGATAACCAAAAGACAGCTGGTTTACTTCAACCCTTGGAAATTCCAAATTAGAAATGGGAGATGATATTAATGGATTTTATCGATGGTTTACCAAGAACTAGAAAAGGAGATGAAGATGTGTGGGTCGGCTAATGAAGAGTGCTCATTTTATTCCGTTAAAGTTGAAAAGAACTGCAGCTTCTTTGGCCGAAATTTTTATAAGGGAGAATGGTCGATTGCATGGAGTACCAGTGAGTATTGTAAATGATCGAGATCTCATCTTTACCACTCAGTTTGGGAAGGCGTTGCAAGTAGATCTAATAAAAAGCTAAGCTTAAGCATGGCATACCACCTCCAAATGGATGGACAAATGAAAAGGGTAAACCGGATTCTAGAAGATCTTCTAAGTGCATATATTCTGGATTTTGGAGGATCGTGGAAAGATCATCTTCACTTACTGGAATTCTCGTATAAGAATAATTATCAAGCGAGCATTGGCATGGCCCCTAGGAACCCCTCTATGGACGTCCATGCAAACCACGACATATTGGGTTGAGACTAAAGATCGGCTAGTACTTCGAATAGATATGATCCGGGAAGCTACTGAGAAGGTTGCGGTAATAAAGAAAACGATGAAGGAATCCTAGGATCGACAAAATAGTCATGTCGAGAAAAGGAGAAGAGATTTGGAATTTGAAGTCAGAGACTCTGTATTTGTGAAAATTTCGCCTATTAGAAGAGTTTCGGAAGGGCTGGAAAGTTTGTACCAAGGTAAATTGGACCTTTTAATGTTATTGAAAGGATTGGACCACTCGCCTACAAGGTTGAATTACCAAAAAGGTTATTGGAGGTCCGTAATGTTTCCATGTGTCTCATTTGAGAAAAAAAATTCATGACACTTCGTTAATCGTAGAATCATCATTTAAAGATGATTCGAAGATAGAACCGAATCTGATAGTGATTAGACATCCAGTTCATATTGTAGATCAGGATAGAAGAGATTGCAAAATAAACTGGTGAAGTTAGTAAAGATTTAGTGGAATGAGGATCCTCGAGATTGTATTTGGTAAACTCTAGATCATATGAGAGAAGTCTATCCTGAATTAATGTTAGAGTAGTTGTTTGTTTGTTGTGTATGTAGAGTTTGTGTTATGGATGCGTAGTGTATGTCCTTTGTATGGATTACATGATATATAATATATTCCTTTTTGAGCTATTCTGAGTTATCTCGTTGTTTGCTAATTTTAGGAGAAATTCTTTTAAAAGGGGGAGACTATAACGACCTAGCATTTATTCACTTTAACTTTGGATAATTAAACAAATTTTAATAATTAATTAATGGATTTTATAACTCAAATCAACCCATTTTAAATAATAACTAATGATGGTAAAATATTTTCTAAATTTTTTTCACAAGAATAATTAGTTCAAAACAAAATAGAAAATTTGACCTGAAATTATTTTTCAAATTTTCGACTTTTCGGTGTCTAAAAGTTTTCGGGAAACGTTGTGCACATTTGGGTAATATATATACACATTTATAAAATGAGTTATGGTTTGTATATATATTCATGTATGTTGGTATGTATATTAATAAGAAATATAAATGGGTGATTTGACTAATTATGTAAGTTTTATAAAACAAAATTAAAATGTAAACATAAGTGACATTGTATGTTTAGTCTTTACAAACATAAGTACACATGCAATTAAATGTATATTGGCTTGTAAAATGGACGCGGGGGGGGGGGGGGGGGGGAGAGCGGGGCAAGATTCACATGTAAAATGAAGGAAAGAGACCCGGGGAGTGATGTGACAACTATCTAGTAGAGGTTATGTACGTAGACGTGATTAGGTAATTTTGAAATTCTACTTGGTATATCAAACATTTTCCTAACATTTCCATTATTTTCATTCATTTATATTTCATGAAAATTCCTCCTAAAGCTTTCATGTTTATTTCCATGGTCTCCAAAAATAATTCCTAAGTTAAAAAAATCTAGTTTTATTCACTTTTAAGTTTTAAATCCTTGTTAAAACCGTTCTCTTCCACTTCTACACTTTCTCCTCACAAAAACAAGTCCATTCACCCATCCATCATGTTGGCCAAGCACCAAGACCCCCAAGGCCGAATACTTTTCACCAAAAGGCCACCAAAGACTCCACTTGTCCAAGATAGAAGCAAAAACCTAGGTTGTGTTCGAGTTATCGAAGAAGTTAGCTTGATCTAGTCCACTTTCGTTGAATAATGCTCGCTCCTTTTTTCAAAGTTATTAACTTTATTAATGATGTATAGTTGTTATTAAATATGATTCATTTTTGGGTAGTCATGATGTTGAGTTGGTTATGCATAAGTATGCTTGGAAATGATGTTGATTAGGTTTTATATAAGTGAGCTTGTATGTGGTGTTATATAAACATAAAATTGAAAGTTAAGTGAAGTAAATTAGTAAGATATGATTTTGCTTATGTATGTGATTATGGTTTATATGTGTTGGTGTTGCTAATTTTGATGTACTAAGTTAAGAAAAATTAGCATTAATTTGTGCTTAAACACGACATCGAAATCCCTTCTTTTTTTTCTTCCAAAACTTGTGTGCTTATGGATTTTCGAGTAAAGTTTATAAAGTTTAAAACTTAGTTTTGTTCTTCAAAAAGGGTTTATTCAAAGCTATAAGGTTAATCAAGATATGGAAGAAATAAGTAAAAAGAGCTATATGAGATGTAAAACAAGTTTAAATTTCGAGTCGTGTAGCGATAGTCAATATAAGTGCAGTTCGTGAAAACGAACTCTTTTCGAAATTTGAAGTGTTTCCACTTATAAATCTTTTGGAAAATGTTTAAAAACAAATATCAAGTAATAAAATTATTTAATTAGTTGATTAATTATACAATTAATTAATGATTATTTAGTTTATTAATTAAGGTAATTAGTACTTAATCACCAGTTAACAAAAGTAATTAATACTTAAGTGTTAATCAATTAAGTTAATTAAAATTAGTTAATTAATTAAAGTTAATTATCATTTACTTAATAACTAGGGATTAATTATTTATCTAAGACTAATTATAAATTATTTATTTATTTAAAATGGGGTTTAATTAATTATTAACTAATTAAATTAAATTAATATTTTAATTAGGACTTAATTAATATTTAATTATTAGTTGAAAATGGTTTAGTTTATTATTTAAATAATTAATAGGGGTTTTAAATTTTAAAATCGTTTTTTCTAATATCAATTTATTTTAAGATAGTTTATGTTTTTTCAAAAGTGTTTTAAATTAAGGGATTTCTGTGTCGATTACCCTTAAGTAACCTTAAACCAATATGAAACCAATATTAATGTGATGATACATTTATGGGAAGTAAGTCATCCCATAGTTAGTACTAAAAATCGATGAGTGGGCTAATCCTCTACTTGTGAGATCTAGAATTTATCTTCTAGGCGAGGGGTAGAGTAGGTCGAAATATCGAAAACGTGCTAGATACATGAGAGTTAATTTCCATCAATGGGTTACGTTTAATTAAGTATATGGTTATCCACATGCAAACTCTATATGGATTGTCTGCAATTTATAACTTGACTAGTTTTAACTCTGGAAGTATATAGGGTATATTCGAGTTCCTTGATGAGGACTCGAATATTTGTTGAATACTCCCAAAAGAAATGGAATTATGTTAGCTGGGCATTATCACTTAGTTTGGAGATACGGTTCGGATAATATGATTTATCCAGACTACTCCAAACTAATAACATTCGTGTTGGATCGTTATGAAGTATGCTACGGAGCCAAACTATTCTACCCGAAGGTGATTCTAAAATGGAACATAGAAATTGTTGAATGTTTGTTCGATGACTGAAATTTTTTGTATGGATGAATGCTATCATTGTATTGGGTGTCAGAGGGCAATATTAGCATTCCAAGATGGTTTCTAGAAGGAACGGTAAAAGTAACCTCAAGCCTCATAAGCGGTAAATGACTAAAGCGGGGACGTGCAGCAGGGCTATGTAGGTCGATGTCATTAGTGTATGATCGTCGCCTAATCTAGAGCGATATGGCTTATGTATGATTCGGGATCCCTTTTATGATTGTTGATCGCAACCAAGGGGTGATCATATTCAGTGCTATCCAGTTAGGGGTAGGGCCAATCCTAAGCAGTAGAGATGCAACGTGTTGTAGCCTCCAGTACATGTTATCTAGAGGTGTACCGATTCATTGGGTGGACCCTTACCCTTTCATAGTTGGAATTCATTTTCCAATACGAGCCTTCGGACTTGGTTGTATACCTATCATGCTGGAATTTAATAATGTAACAATTTTGGCTACGATTCCATATTTATTTTAAACCTAGACATTATGATAATATCAGAGCATTTTATATAGAAATGTTTTGGTTATCGTAAGGTAAAAACCCGTCCATGTTTATGTACGATGTGGTCCTACAAGATACCTTTGATTTGAAGGTTTTTATAAAATTAAAGTTATGCTTTATTCACACTAGACTCATGTCTGACTCGGAGTTTTATTTCTTTCCTTTAAATTCTTGGGCACTCAAATTTTTATTAATGACCAAGTAGTCAGGTTTCTTTGAAGCATTTTAGGAAGTAGTATGGAGTAAGAGCTTTCATCATTATCTAGTAGTGTCTTTATTTCCGCTGTGATTGTTCATTATTTGTTAGTAATTGGGTAGGCTGATATAGCCGTCCTTGTTGGGAATAGTACTTGTTGTAATTTTGATGTAACATTTTGGAGTAACCATATGTACTATTCTTTAATGATGTATATCTTACTTTGACGTTTGTGAGAGAAAAATCTATGTTTGTTTCTTTGCCTTTTATTTTCTTTAATCCAGACATGTCTTTAGGAAACTTAGATGATTGGCACATGAATACCGTGGATGTATTAAGTATCGCCATTGGGTGTAAGAAAGGCAGATCATCACATTATGCTTAACCAATTCATGCAAAACTCGAACAATCCCTTTGGATTGAATTTGTAATCCCAACCGTAGGAAAATGATCGCCATAAATAAATAAATAAATAAAATTAACAAACGCACACAAGCATGGCCTGGCATAGGCGAAGGTCGTGAAGTGGATGGGCGGACGTACGATACCACGATTTAGCAACGGTGAGTGGTGTTGGTGAAGGCGCACGTGACGTCAGGAGTGGCCGGGAGTATCATTGTGAACACGAACCTAACGACGACATGATTGACGTCGCGGTGATAATGGGAGATCAAGCTTTAGTAGCCATAATTTTGTGTCACTATTGGAGCAAGCACGAGGTTGGCAGTGGCATAAGTTGGAGGTAGATAGTGATGGTTGTGTGCTACCCTGTAACATTGACATAGGAGGCGTGTAGATGTGATAACGGGCACGGTGACCCCCTAGAGCTCACTGGGGGCTGGCGATGTTTGTGCGGTTGCAGCAACGATTGGAGGCAGCAAGGGATTTCGCTCAATAATTTGGTGAGTTTCCTACGCTTACAACTATAGCACTATATTTATCCCGTATTTATCGTTTGAATTGTTTGGTTCCATTAATTATTTGGATTGTTGGTATATCGGTTTGAAATTGGATGTTATTGAGATAATTGATGGTTTATATTGGTTGGATGTGTCAAATTGCAAATGGAACTCTGTTTGATTGTGAATTTAATTATATATGCATATTGGTATGTCAATGAGTGTATTTTATAGAAAAACAAAGTTCGACGTAACTCGACTCAGGTTACACAATAAATTCATAATGTTGATTGGTTGATAAATATTCTTGAAGTAATTTTACTCCATGGTTTATATATTGAGATATTCATTTATTTTCTTAATTTTAAATGATGTCTTGAAAATTTTTGAAAAAATATTTAAGGGCTTTGAAATTTTATTAGAAGTATTTTATAAATAATCTAGTAGATTATATTCGATTAGCTAGTTTCATACTTGCAAATATAATTTGAATTATAAATATAAATATAAATATAAACATATATTTCTTTTAGTTATGAAACTCTTTTTAAAGTCAATACTATTTTATACTATAAGTTTGGAATTGTTTTAAAGGCAAAATAAAACATAATGCTATTTTATAAAATATATTATGAAAATAATAATATTACTTTTAAGTGATATCTTATTATAAAGGTTACTTTAATATTTTTGAAAGAGTGACTTAAATATTATGAAAACATAATATATATTGTGTATTATTTTATCCTAAGAAATACATGTGTTTATTGCTTTGTGTCGATACTGTTTACGTTTTTTCGTGAGTTATATTTGATTTTTAAATACGTACCAGTGTTAGCCTAAGTGAATATTCATCTATGTACCCCATATAACATTATTCTCTGTTTAATCTGACAGAATTGCTTAGTAATAGTCTTGGATAATATTGGTATAGAGGTGGGTTGTTACATTTTGGTTTCAAAGCAGGTTCAGCGCAATACATTACATATAAGAGATAGAGTTATGACCTTGAAGAGACTTAGAGTCCCTGTCGCATTGGCAGGAGTATACGATGAGTACTGGGGTAATCATCTTAGGACGTACTTGTTATTTTTTACTCCTTTACATATTATTTTAATCCTTTCAGATTTGTATGTTAATTTCAACGTGGATTTTAGGGTGTGAATGGAGGCAGTGAAATAAAGAGTTGCTAGCCAGACCATTAGTGTCGGCATTGGTGAAAATGAATAAACTTCTATGTGGCTTTGAATAGATTAGCTAGATCTAGTAGTAATGAGAGAGTGCAATGGATGCTAATAAATAGCATTTTTCCGAATGCATTTGTCTATTTTATTGTTTAATGTGTGTTTGGTTGTTTTAATTTTGTTTTCAATTGGCCTAGTCTAGAATGTAGGAATTGAATAGAAGTTATCGCTCAAATATTTCTAAATCCACTTTAATTTGGAGTTCTGGGCAGAGCCAAATATTAAAGAAGCTAGTGGTTTATCTAAATCTTAATCGTTAAGAGATAATAAATCTATTTAAGAAATAATAATACAGATGAGGAATGAGAAAAAATAAATTAAACTAATTTATTACTTGATTGATATTAGATGTGCGATTATTTGTATTGATGCTTATGGTTGTTGAATTGAATGTATATATGAATTCTGGAATATTTAACTACAATATGATTTAATAAAATTTGGATTTTATTTTTCCAAAAGATTTCAAAATGTTTTAATATTTATTTTGGTGTTAATTTATCCGTTGAATGCTTTAAAAATTGTGACGATCCATAATTCGGAAGGGTTAAACCAATAATAATCCACATATGTACGACTTAAAAAATCCGAAACGTTGATAATCAATGTGGTTAAATAAGAAAAATAAGAAAAGAAGAAGAAAACAAACACAGAATCTCACAGCGGAACGATGAAATATAATAATCACGTAAACAGTTCATGAAGCTGTTTACTATAAATATGATTAAAATCTATACACAGTTATCAGAGTTATATATACACAAACACATATCAGGAATAAATAATCAATACAGCAGAATAGCATGATGCAAGGGAAAATAATAATAATAAAATACTAAAACTCCATCTTCGTCCTCTAGAGAATAGTTTTCAATACGCTGGAAAAAACTCAAGACTGACCCAAGCGTAATGAAAAGACAAAACATTCGAGTCAGGACTAAAATACTCTTATGTAAGTCAAATCAATATCACAAATATGAGTGCAATAAACTATGAGATGTTACGGGATTTTCCATCTTCTAAGGATCCGTTAAACTATTTATATATAATACGATACGCTATAATAGATAATGTCTATCGGTAAAATAAATATCAAAATAGCGTTAAGGCTTTACATTGATCCACCTTAACGTATTTCTACAGTTTAAACCAAAGTCGTAATGGGCTCGTATAAGGATAAATATGACAAGGCACGTGAGGCAATGCCCAAGGTAGGATTCTACCAGTTTGCCCTTTCTGGCTGGTCGTAACCCAACCGTGGCCGACCGCGACAATCTATCCAAACGAAAAATAAGGTGCACCCATCGAATCTTAAACCACAATAGTAATACGAGGGATCAACATCGTTAGAGGTAGCTAACCTCATTGGCCAGACATAGGATTATGACATGAATGTCAAGGCTATCGATCATCGTTCTCTTACTTCATTCTAGTAAACGTCGCCAATTCAACCACTACATTCTGAATATCATCCACAGTGTACACGGTTGTCAAAGTGGTTCCAATATCCAATTTCCTAGAGAAAAAAGCCAAATTTCCAATATAATTCAATTCCAAGCTCAAATTTGAAATATCATTTTATATCACTCTTTACTTAGTAAGATTCAAAGTTCGAATAAAAGCCAATCCTTTAAAACAAATCCATTTCTGAAATTTACGACTTATTTCGTTTATAACATAAAAATTTAAACTTCGATTAATTAAACAATTTCGTTTACCAAATTTAAATTTCAACAATTCAAGCTCTAGTTCGAAAATAATTCGATTTCCATAAATACGATTTTTATTTATTAAAATCAAATCATTTTAAATAATTTCAAATCAAGATTTTAAAATCATTAAATTTAACCAATCCGGTGTCCGTATATAATTCTCTATTCTATGGCCAAATGAATCAATTATTTCAGTTTAAATTCCAGGGATGGATATATATCATTTCAATCCAAAATAAATGTCATAGGTATGTATCATTTCAACCTATTTCTTAATTTATTCGAAATAATTCAATTTACAGTTTTATATACTATAAATATTATACTGGGTGATAACATGATACATCAAAATAAATAAGCATCAAAATATCAACCAATAACATCCATCACATCCAATCATCCAAACAGTCAATAAAATTCACAACAATTTTATAATTATCAATGTCAGGTGTTTTATGGGTAATTAAATTCTAATTAAATTTAACTATCGATTCAATTTCCATAAATTAATTTAGATGTTAATTTAAATGTCAATTAAACTTATCAAACAACAACCAATAAGTTTTAAATCCCTTCACAATATTGATTTAACTAACATAAAAATATTTTAGTCAAGTGTGAGCATATAAACACTCACCTTGGATTTATCGTCGATTTAAATTTCAAATAAAGGCCTAAATTTGAACAGTCCTAGAATCCAATCATCAGTTCCATGTTGTCTGGAATTTCAATATTAACACAACGGAGAAAACCGCGTGTGAATTCGAGCTCGTATGAAAAAATTATTAAAGTTAGAACATTTGAATTTTAATATAAAATAATTAACTATTAAACAAATAAATAAAATCATGTACATCTTCTTCCTCTACATCACGTACACAGCCTACCAACTCATGCATGTCCAAGCCTCCAAGCGCAAGCCATCTCCGACGTCCTGACATTGATCAAAGACCACCGTTCAAAGTGCCTTGGCCTCCTCCTCCTCCTCCTCGAACGCCTCGTCCCCAATCACCTCCGTTTTTCCCAAAAATCTATAAGAATGCACGGGCTTCCACCTTAGATTCTGATGATTTCGTGAAGTAAAAGCATAGATCAATCGTGTTGATTCGAAGAGCTCGCCGAGATCTACAACTTTGCTTTTGGAATTTTTCGATTTCGTTGAACGGATTAAGAGATATTGAGGAGGGAAGTTGATGAATTTTCAGCAATTAAAAGAAAGTGATGGATAGGGTTTCAAAAATTAAAATAATAATAAAACTGTCTCGATTTACGTGCGTATTTATATAGTTAGGTTCAAAATCGTACGAACTCCAATGGAGACGTGCCGCCAGGCGTTTATAATGTGTTACCCCCATTTCGAATGCAATGGAACTAGTTTCGATGCCCAATTCGATCGTATGTGAAAGATAACTTTTCAAAGTCAATTTATTTTTTCCTTATTCCTTTAAATTGATTTCTACGCGTTTCAAGCTCGCACGGGCAAACGACAAGTCCGATCGCTATGAAACTTGAAATCCTACAATAGTTCACTGTTGCGGATCTGATGAAACTAGTTTCGTCAAAATCGAGATAGTTGCCAAAATGGCTATTTTTACTCGTTAATTACAATATAAAATTTTCAATTTTAATTATTTACATTGATATCCAATTTTAAATATTAAGATCTTAATTTTTGTTTATATAAAATTTAAATCAACTTACGACATTAGTTTCTATCATATTAGTTCAGAATTTGATTATTCATATTTTTCCAGTATTAAATTATTTAAAAAAATTCATTAATAACTATCTTCATTCAATAATCACCTTGAATTCAACAATTAAAAATAGCTAAAAATACAGGTCGTTACATACTCCCCTACTCAAAACGTTTTTTCGTCCTCGAAAAGGCGTTAAGTACAGAATTTAACATACAATATATTTTATCAAAATAATTAACTTACGAACATAAATATCTTATTTGCAAAACTATTACTACGCTTTTATCACGCCATTTTGATATCAGTTTTACAGAAAATATAACTTATATATAAACCAAGGTATAAAAGTTTTAAAACTTTAAATTTTTTCTAACTCCCGGATTTCGGAAAATTTCGGCAGAGTCTTCTTTGTGCGGCTCGATCGAAAAAATTATACAATTCAATATATAACATAAATATACCAAAACGATATCAATTATACATCTCATCTCAATGATGAGGCATCCCGAAGGGCAAAAATATAAAATCGCAGTATGTAATCCGAGATACGTACCTTTTTATTAATAGTATGAGCGAGTTTGCTCATATTAAGAAAGTAAAGCTTATAAATCCCCGTATACGCCCAAACGATCTTCGTATGTACCTATCTTAACTCAATTTGGAATGTTAGTCACTTATAAGAAGACGTAGTACATGCATAAGTTCAAATAAGTATAAACCATGCATTCTAAATCCAAATCTCAAGCACGAGCACAAGTATGAAACGATACAACCATCATGCCTTCAAAACATTCAAACAAGGATTTACAACAAAACAAATCATCCGACAATCAATATTCATTCAATTCAATTCACAACTATCAAAATTTACATTTCAATGTCAATATTTAATTTATACACTCATCCTCAGTAACATTCAACTTTTATTAACATTTAATTGGCTCGATTCAATTTATTTGAATTCAACTAACTTTTATTCAATTAGATTCACGTTCCATTGATTTTCATTCAATTTATTTACTTCCAATCGATTTCCATGCAATTACCAACATTAATAAATTTACATTCTATTAATTTACACTCGATAATAGTTACATTCATGTTTTCTTCTTTCTTCCATTATTTCATTTCATTAATTCATATGATTAATTACATTTAATTGATTTCTTTTAATTTATTAACATTCATTACAAATTTACTATATTTAATTCAATTTGTGAAATTCCAATTTTTTCACTATTTGTTTAATCTATTTCATATCAATTCATTTGAAATTATTTCGCTTAACTATGCTTAAGTTAAATCTATTATATTTTCACATAGTATATCCTCCTTTTCTTATTTTACTAACATCATTTATAAATTTATCTAAATTCGTCATAAATATTTTATACAACACAATCACGTTCATTATTACTACTTCATATTTTATTATTATTAACTCATCGATTTACATCATTTGTTCAAATTCATCTTATTAATTTACTAAAGTAAATTTTCTATTTTATAACTCAATTCATATTAATAAATTCTTTTTTTCACAATCAACTGATTCAACTTCTCTTATGTTTACTTCAATTTAACATTTATTCTAATAATTTATTCCATATTATATTAGTTAACATTCAATTTTCTTAAGTTACTTCCATCATTTAATTTATTTTATTAACTTATTTCTTATGCAATTAGCCAACATGCAATTTAGTAAAACTCATTCATTTTATTAACTTATTTTCATTAAATTTAAATTAAATCGAATTACTCTAAATTTTTTTCCTACACTCATTTATTTTTATTCAATTTCTCACATTAATTTTTTTTCTTCACACTTAAATTACATTTCATTTAGAAATTAAAGTTCATATTCATTTGATTAAATCATTTTTTTTAGCTTAAATGAAATTAATTCATTTTACTAATTTATCCAGTTTCATTTAATATCCAATTCAACTTATTTAATATTAAGTTAAACTTCATTTCATTTTAATTCATTAATCATTTTATTTAATCCTATTCAAGCTAAAATTTCTTATTATCCACATTTAACAAATTTAAATTTTCTTTAGCTTAATATTCTCAAATTTATAAACTATATAATTTATTCATTCAAAATTTTATTTTATTCATTTCATTTTAAATGCAATTCATTTTATTCAAGCTTTCACGAGGTAAACTATATTTTATTTTATTTCACTAACTCAATCAACTTAATATTTCTTAAGTCGATTATTTTGCTTAACAAAAATTTTAACTATTTTAAATTTGGTTTATTTTCCTATTCAAATTTATAAGTCATAATTTATTTCTAATATACTATTTTCAATTTTAAGTTCAAAACAATTTTCCTATATCTCTCAAATCATAATTGAATATATATATTTTTTCACCATCAAACTTGTTTCAATCAAAAATAAATAAATTCCTTTTGGTAGCAATCTTCACTCTGAAACTTGAAAACGAACACCAGCAATGCTGCAATCATCCCCAGAATTATTTTCCAATGACCAAGCGAGTTTAATGCTTTTATTTCCTTCAAAAATCCTTTTAAAATATATTTTTCTCGTCAAACTCTTTTAAATAATATTAATATTAATTTTGAAGCTTCAAAAACAGTTTTGTAAACAAAAAGGGATTTAAAATTCTAATATTCTCAATTTTTAAAACCATTTCTTTATATAAGCTATATTACAATATACTTACAAAAATTTCCTTAACTTATTATCAAAATATTCCATTAATTTACACTTGGTCATCTTAACTAATTCTTATTTTAATTTTCTTTTCATTCAATTTTATTATTATATGCTTCATAAAATAAAATCCATTAAGTATTCGGTTTATTTTAATTCAACCAATAACCAATGATAATTAAATATTATCATCGCCTGACAATAATTTCATTTAAAATTATCATTATATATATAATATACTTAGGAAAAATCATTTCATTTACCCAATTTAAAGCAATATTATGTCGACTTGCCTCGTTTAGAATCCACTTATCGACAACACGACGTCCCACACATCGACCGGAATTCATAAACAACTCAACGGATAAGTAAACACAATATAAAACATTTTATAACACTAACAAGTACGCTCTTTCATATATATACACTCAAACAGACTCATTCTAGTGTATTACTACCCTATCTCTAATGACTCAAACCTTACAAAGCCAAGGTTATCGTTAAACCTTCGCTCTGATGCCAACTGTGACGACCCACATTTCGTAAGGGTTAAACCGACAATAACCCACACATGTCCGACTTAAAAAATCCAAAACGTAGATAATCAGTGTGGTTAAATAAGAAAAATAAGAAAAGAAGAAGAAAATAAACACATAATCTCGCAGCGGAACAATGAAATATAATAATCACATAAACAGTTCATGAAGCTGTTTACTATATATATGATTAAAATCTATAAACAGTTATCAGAGTTATATATATACACACATCAGGAATGAATAATCAATACATCAGAATAGCGTGATGTAGGGGAAAATAATAATAATAATAATATACCAAAACTCCATCTTCGTCCTCCAGAGAATAATCTTCAATACGCTGAAAAAACTCAGGGCTGACCCAAGCGTAATGAAAAGACAAAGCACTCGAGTCAGGACTAAAATACTCTTATGTAAGTCAAATCAATATCACAAATATGAGTGCAATAACCTAAGAGATGTTACGGGATTTTTCATCTCCTAAAGATCCGTTAAACTATTTATATATAATAGGATACGCTATAATAGATAATGTCCATCAGTAAAATAAATATCAAAATAGCGTTAAGGCTTTACATTGATCCACCTTAACACATTTTTACAGTTTAAACCAAAGTCGTAATGGGCTCATATAGGGATAAATATAAAAGGCACGTGAGGTAATGCCCAAGGTAGGATTTTACTAGTTTACCCTTTCTGACTGGTCGTAACTCATCTTTGACCGACCGCGACAATCAATCCAAACGAGAAATAAGGTGTACCCATCGAATCTGAAACCACAATAGTAATACGAGGGATCAACGTTGCTAGAGGTAGCTAACCTCATTAGCTAGACACAGGCTCCTGTTTTAGTCATTTTAATTATGACAAGAATGTCAAGGTTATCGATCATTCTAGTAAACGTTGCCAAATCAACCACTACATTCTGGATATTATCCGCCGCGTACACGGTTGTCAAAGTGGTTCCAATATCCAATTTCCTAGAGGAAAAAAGCCAAATTTCCAATATAATTCAATTCCAACCTCAAATTTGAAATATCATTTCATATCACTCTTTACTTAGTAATATTCAAATTTCGAATGAAAGCTAATCCTTTAAAACAAATCCATTTCTAAAATTTACGACGTATTTCATTTATAACTTAAAATTTTAAACTTCGATTAATTAAACAACTTCGTTTACCAAATTTAAATTCCAACATTTCAAGCTCTAGTTCGAAAATAATTCGATTTCCATAAATACGATTTTTATTTATTAAAATCAAATCATTTTAAATAATTTCAAATCAAGAATTTAAAATCATTAAATTTAACCAATCCGGTATCCGTATGTAATTCTCTATCCTATGGTCAAATGAATCAATTATTTCAATTTAAATTCCAGAGATGGATATATATCATTTCAATCCAAAATAAATGTCATAGGTATATATCATTTCAACCTATTTTTTAATTTATTCGAAATAATTCAATTTACAGTTTTATATACTATAAATAATATACCGGATGATAACATGATATATCAAAATAAATAAACATCAAAATATCAACCAATAACATCGATCACAGCCAATCATCCAAACAGTCAATAAAATTCACAATAATTTCATAACTATCAATGTCGGGTGTTTTATGGGTAATTAAATTCTAATTAAATTTAACTATCGATTCAATTTCCATAAATTAATTTAGATGTTAATTTAAATGTCTATTAAACTTATCAAACAAAAACCAATAAATTTTAAATCACTTCACAATATAGATTTAACTAACATAAAAATATTTCAGTCAGGTCTGAGCATATAAACACTCACCTTGGATTTATCGACGATTTAAAATCCAAAAAAGACCTAAATTTGAACAGTCTCAGAATCCAACCAAATCAGTTCCATGTTGTCTGGAATTTTAATACTAACGCAATGGAGAAAACTGCGTGTGAATCCGAGCTCGTATGAAAAAGTTATTCGAGTTAGAACATTTGAATTTTAATATAAAGTAATTAACTATTAAATAAGTAAATAAAAGCACGTACATCTTCTTCCTCTACATCATGTACACAGCCTACCCACTCATGCACGTCCAAGCCTCCAAGCGCACGCCATCTCCGACGTCTTGACATTGATCAACGACCACCGTTCGAAGCGCCTTGGCTTGCGTCTCCTCCGCCTCGAACGCCTCGTCCCCAATCACCTCCGTTTGTCTCAAAAACCCATAAGAACCCACGACTTCCAACTTAGATTCTGACGATTTCATGAAGTAAAAGCATAGATTAACCGTATGGATTCGAAGAGCTTGCCGAGATCTACAACTATGCTTTTGGAATTTTTTGATTTTGTTGAACGGATTGAGAGATATTGAGGAGGGAAGTTGGTGAATTTTCAGCCATTAAAAGAAAGTGACGGCTAGGGTTTCAGAAATTAAAATAATAATAAAACTATCTCGATTTACTTGCATATTTATATAGTTAGGTCCAAAATCGTCCGAACTCCAATCGAGATGTGCCGCCAGGCGTTTGTAATGTTTTACCTCTATTTAGAATGCAATGGAACTAGTTTCGAGGCCTAATTTGATCGTATGTGGAAGATGGCTTTTCAAAGTCAATTTATTTTATCGTATTCCTTTAAGTTGATTTCTACGAGTTTCAAGCCATGGCCAAACGACAAGTCCAATCGCTATGAAACTTGAAATCCTATAATAATTCACTATTGCGGATCTGATGAAACTAGTTTCGTCAAAATCAGGATAGTTGCCAAAATGGCTATTATTACTCGTTAATTACAATATAAAATTTTCAATTTTAATCATTCACATTTATATCCAATTTTACATATTAACGATCTTAATTTTTGTTTACATATAATTTAAATCAACTTACGTCATCAGTTTCTATCATATTAGTTCAGAATTTGGTTATTTGAATAATTTCAAATATTAAATTATTTAACAAATTTCATTAATAACTATTTTCATTCAATGATCACCTTAAATTCAATAATTAAAAATAGCTAAAAATACGGGTCGTTATAAAAATTCTGGTCGATGTGTCTTGCCAACATTATCGATAGGGATTTCTAATCCCTAGAACAAGGCACTTCGACACAATGATTTGAATAAAAATATGTTTTGAAAAAAGGCAACGTTTTGGAAAATGGAAAAAATATAATTTTGAAAAATAATAATATAAAGATTTCGATAGTGATATTAATAATATTTTGTGAAGTAACTAACATTTCGAAAAATTATATTCTTAGCGAGGTTTGAAATTTTGAAAATAATAATAATAAAGTAGTTTGGGAAAAAAATTATTAGTATTTTATTCAAGTTATTTAGTTCTTTTAATTTGAAAGGAAGAAAGGGGTTCAGTTTAGTATAAATTAAAAAGTAGTTAGAATTAATGGGGTTTAAGTTTGAATTATTTTTCAATTTAAAATAATATGATTTATATCTTGTTTGAATTGAAATCCGTTGAAGATAAATATTTCTATGGATTTTGAAGTAGAAAAGCTTTTACTAAACGAAGCTGATTTATTTTCTAAAATGGTTTGAATTTGAAAATTTTGTGGATATTATTTGGTAATGTGTAAAGAAGTTTTGAAATCGTTTCGACAAAAAAATGAATCTATGAAAAAAAAGGTGCTCAGCGATAATTGCTATATAAAATTTTGAACTTTAAGGTTTCGATTAATTAAATTTGAAGTTATTTATTTAAAAAAATCGTTGTTTTGAACAAATGAAAATTTTCAAATAATGTGGAGAAATTTTGAGTTAAAAACTGTAATTAGTTTTGATTATAAATCTCAAACCATTGATCTGTTTTCGATGAATTTATATATTTTTTCAAAGCTATGCTATTAGAGAAGAATTTTTTTAATTACCTATGATCAAAACATGAATTACAATTAAAGTATATCGCTTCCCAAAAAAGTAAACTTCATAAAACAGCGTAGAATTCAATTAACCATATCTTTCAAATAATTTATCCGATTTTGACCATCTTATCCATTTCGAAAAGCTAAGAACATAAGCAACAACTTTTGCTTTAAGCGTTTCGCAAAATTTTGATGTTTTCTAGGATAAAATACGAAAATAATAAAGGTTGGCCTACGCTTATGTTAGAAAATCTGAGTTGCTTACCTTTTGAAAATCCCACATAACTTGAGTTTCAATTCATATTTTTGCAATCCGAAAGTTGTTTTGGAACGACAATTCGCTATAAAATAATTTATTCTTTGAGGCCATTGTCTAGTTTTGTGTTTTCAACCTTGAAATCTTTGTTTAGAAATGTCCTATAGCAATGTTATGGATTTCATCTGTTATATGAGTGTATACTTATTGTACTTCATCATATATGACTAATATTTGAACGTGAGTTAAGAATATGGTCTTTTAGTGTTTATTTGATTAGTTTGCAACGACAGCTCGCTTTTGCTCGCATAAACATGAAATAGCTCGCTTAAACGTTGATAAAAAGGCACATGTTTACATTATATTAATGTATGATGTGATATTATATTGTTTCCTTGTGTTTCAAAATGTCTCATGTTGGATATATATATATATATATATATATATATATATATATTGTGATATATTGTATTTTATTTTTTTGAAACGCTCTTCGTACAAAAGAGACCATCGAAATTTTTTGAACAATGCAACACTTAGAAATTTTTTCACAAATTATCATATGCGAAAAGTAGAAAGTTTTTGAATGAATCTGTAGCATACGATAGGTGAAGTTTGTGAAAGAGCCACATAGAGGTTTGTATAAGCTTTTAAAAGATTGTATAATATGAAGAAAGTCAGGGTATAAGTTGTACAATATTTCCCTATAAGGAATTGCAAGAATGCAATATTTATAAGTGGGGAAGTCTATAATAACCCTGTTTTCTACGCCTATAAGTAAACAAATTTAATTAAAATAAAACTGTGTGACTTCAACGTTTGATAATTTATATTTTGAAAATAAATTTTTAGACAGTTAACTTTTATTTAATATAATATTTTGATTTAATAAATTGAATTAAATCAATAAATTCTTTTTAGATAATATATTGAAATTATATAAAATCGTGCAGCTATCGGATTATATTTCATAAAATAACACATTAATCAAATTTAATTAAAATTAAAATTTATTTACAAAAATGAAAAGAGATTATTAAAAAGAAAAGAAAAGAAAGAAACCTTTTAATAGATTTTAACTAGAGACCAAAATATAAGCCCAACGCCCATTTAAGCTCATAGTCTTCTCCTCCTTTTCTACAAAATCCTTCTGCTTAACCAATTCAAGCCAAACCTGAACACCCTCTTTGGCCCTAATTCCGAATCCCAACCATAACCAAGTGATCGTGAAAAATAACAACGAAGCGCACGAGCATGGCCTGGCATAAGCGAATGTCCCGAAGGGGAGGGACAGACGATGTCGCGATTAGGCAATGATGAGTGGCACTGGTGAAGGCACGAATGACTTTAGAAGAAGTTGTGAGCATCTATTCAAACGTGAACCTACAGACGACATGATTGACGTCGCGATGATGATGGGTGATTGAGCTTTGGTGGCCGTGACTTGGTGCTGCGATTGGAGCCGTGACTTGGTGTTGCGATTGGAGCAAGCGGGATGTTGGCAGCGGTAGATATTAAAGGCAAATGGAGGCAGCAGCGTTCTGGCCGATAATGTAGATGGAGGAGACGTGCAGAAGTGATGACGTGCACAGTGACCGTAGGAGTTTGATGGCGGCTGGCGATGTTTGTGCAGTTACACCAACGATTGGAGGCAACAGGGGATTTCGCTCAATAACTTGGTGAATTTTCTACGCTCACAACTATATTACTATATTCATCCCATATATTTCATCTAAATTGGTTGGTTGAATCAATTAGTTTCATAGATTGTTTGGGATTGTTTGTGTTGGATTGTTGGTAAATCGGTTTAAAATTAGACGATGTTGAGATAATTGATGGTTTGTATTGGTTGGACGTGTCAATTTCCAAACGGAACTCTATCCGATTGTGAATTGGAGTACATATGTATATTTGTATGTCAATGTTGTGTATTTTATAGAAAATTGAGGTTCGATGAAACGCAACTCGTGTTACATGACAAATTCGTAATGTTGATTGGTTGGTAAATATTCTTGGAGTAATTTTACTCCATAATTTATATATTTAGATATTGATTATTTTCTTATTTTTAAATGACAATTTGAAAAGCTTTAAAAATTTATTTAAGGGTTTTGAAATTTTATTAAAAGTATTTTATAAATAATTTACTAAATTTTATTCAATTAGTTATTTTTATACTTACAAATATAATTTGAATTATAAATAAATAAATATAGCTTTCTTCTCTTTTAAAATCAATATTATTTTATATTATAAGTTTCGAATTGTTTTAAAGAAAAAAAACATAATGCTATTTTATAAAATATATTATGAAAATAACAATATTACTTTTAAGCGGTATATAATTATAAAGGCTACTTAAATTTTTTGGAAGAGTTCTCAATCCTTGGGAAATAATATAGAATTCTTTTTATGAGATAATTAAATGATGCTGGATATGTTTGGAATAAAAAAATTCTTTATATATGAGAATTTCGATTATGGTATAATTTAAAGGTAAATGTTTTATTCTAATAAATTAGTATAAAGTGAAAGTTTTGAATTATATTTTATATTTATTTTGGAAGTCTATAAATTTATTTTAAAGTATAATTTCATTATGGTAATCTTCGTTGTTATATTTGATTGGTAAAATTATTATGAACGTTTTACATACATATATATATATAAAGAAGGATTTGAAAGTAAATTATAGTGTTAAATTTATATTTTTGGTATTATGTAAATGATGTGAAATTATTTAATATATAAATGTCTTTACTAATTTTATTGTAACTAGCATATAGAAATGGATTGCAGAAAAGTCTTATTTAATATTTTAATTTATCAAAAAGAAAGTTATAATTGGTTTTAAATAGTATTTAAAGATTTGTATAAATTCCCAAAGGTAAGAAATATTTTGTGATTCATATTTTAAGTACTTTGAAGAGTATTTCATGATTAATAAGTTAAATGAGAAGTATATTATGTTTATATTTATATATGATTAAGCGAAATATGTATTTATTAATTTAAGGGTTAATTATATATTCTTTTTAACTCTAGAATATTTATTATGCATCTTTGATGCTTTTATTATACTTTTCTGATTTCTCCTTTCATTTATATTGAATTAGAATTTACGGTTGATTCACCGTTGATATTGATTTGTGTAGTGTTTAGAAATGATACGGTGGTCATCCTTCTATATGGATTCATAATATTGCTATTCTTATGATATTCTATATTGGTTATGTTATTCTAATTCTGTGTGACGATAAATCTGAATAAACGTTATAATATGTTTGGGATATGGGCATTCGGTAATATTTATTCAGTTATTGTTTGGACTCGTTATAGAATACTGATGGAGCGAGGTGATATGTGAGCATTGAATAAACAAACTAGTAACATGCGGTAGTATGGGACGCCGATGTATTATTTATTCGGCTATTCTTTGCTCGTGAGTGATACTCATATGAGAATTTGTTATGGATTATGGGGCTCGATGCAATGAGTCCTATATTTAGCCGTGTCGGTGATTGTATGGAGTCGTGCGTCTGCATATGTGTTATGTTGTGTGTCAACATATGTATCGAGCCGTGTATCGACATATGTATATGGCTGTGTACCGGCTATATATGTATATATATGTATGTATGTATGTATATGCACACAAAAAGAGAGTTTTTTTCTATCACCGTCCAACTCCCTTTTTGGTGCAGAAGTGAACCAGAATTGCTAATATCCATCCTAGCGGCCTGATCGCGGTGGTCGCACGCCAGATCTGTGACACGTTTTTCTTGTTTAGCTTAGACTGTGTGTTAGCCTATTACCACGTGTCATTATATGCGTTAACCCCGTTGTGTCACCTAGACTAACAGTTTGTTACCATTTAAGGGGCGTGTGTAAAGTCGTGACCGACTTCATGCATAGTTGAGAACAATGATGAATATGAGCCATGATGACCATCGACGTAACCAAGACTGTAGGGGCTATGTTACAAGAACATGTGTGTTGTGTTCGCTAATCACGTGTGCAATCTCCTGGAGCAAGTGTGTTTGTCAGTCTTTAGTTTGGTTTTGGTGTGTGTAATTTATAGACATATATTTTAAAGTGAAATGAGCTTTGACTATATTTGAAGCCGTGTCTAGTGTATGATCAATCCCATATCTTTCTTAGGCGAGTGACATCGAATATCTTTTTCTTTGGCGTTTGTCATCTATTATCTTTCATTGGCGAATGTCGCCAACTACCATTCATTGACATGTCTTTGCTTATTATCTTTCCTAGGTGTGTGTCACCGTTTATCCTTTATAGGCATGTGTCGCCATTTATAGGTGCGTGTTGCCAATTGTATGTTTGGATGTATGTTTTCTATTTATTTCACTTTATGGATATGACAGACCTAGGAAAGTTAATCTAATTATTATTTAAGAATCATACTTTGATGATTATTCATGTATTGAAGAAGTTGTGTATTTGGATGTTTCAATCACGGGACACTGTTTATATGGTGATTATATGTGTATGGTATTAGTTTATCATGATAGTCGTTGCTGTATTACGACATCTACATTTTAGATATAGTCCAACTCGTGTATTATTTATAAAATACGGGTCAGTCTGAGATATTTCAGATTAAGGGTTGATGAGACCCGCTTGTGTTTTTTGGACATAGAGATGACTAGATATTCAGTATTGTAGTTTGTATCATGTACGGTATAGTCTGTTAAGTGTATATCGTTGTAACGTATATCGGACATTTGTTGTATATTTTATATTATATATTATTGCCGCTACATTGGCTATGTGATATATGATATTTACTATATATTGTGTATTGCTCTATCTTGAGAAATGCACGTGTTTATCGTTGATAGAAGAAATGCACATGTCTATTACTTTGTGCCGATACCATTTGCGTTTTATGGTGAGTTATATTCGATTTTAAATACATATAAATGCTAGTCTAAGATCATATTTATGTATGTACCGCATATAACATCATTCTTCGTATTATCGATAGTATTAATTAGTAATTTTCTTGGATAGTATGGATATAGAGGGAGAGTGTAATCCGCATAAAAATTAAATCAATGTTTTAAAACAAAAGACATTATAAAATTAGGCTAGCTCTATTTGCACCCCGAAATTTTCCTTACAGACCTCGTTTGGTTAAAGAAAAACTACCCACCCTTCTATTTTCTCTTTATCCCCTAGTTTATTCCATAAACAACCCTATTTTTTTTTTAATTTCTAACGTCAGTTTTTATAATAGAAATCACGTTCAGGTTGAACTTTGTTTTGTATAAAACCTCACTCGGAATGAGCAATGGTTTGTAAGGAATTTCGCTCAGAACGAGCAAGGATTTGTATGGAACCTCGCTTGAAACAAGCGAGGTTTTGTATGGAACCACGTTTGGATCAAGCTAGATTTAAAAAAATCATACACGGTATCGCCGGTTCATATTAACTACACTTCAAGGGAGCATGGTTTGTTAGGTTACCTCACTCGCTTCACGTTTGGTTTGTTAGATTTCCTCGCTCCCACCATACTTGGTTTTTTTGGTTTTCTCACTCGTTTGAAGCTTGATTTTTTGTGTTTCCTCACTCACTTGAAGCTTGGTTTCTTATAATTCCTCGCTTGCTCCAAACTTAATTTTTTAAGGATCCAACTTTATTTTTATGATGATTTATAGCTACAAGTTTTTTGGCAATTTTGTCTAAATATTTTTTTTTTTAAATTTACCGGGGGTGAAAAGCAAAACAGGAGATGGTAATGGACACTCCCATAAAATTATGTTTAATTAGCATGTAATTTAGAAACCATGTCTATAAATAATAGATTTACTTGGGAGTTTGAGAGCAAACAAATTACACAAGAATGCTAATTATACATTATCTTATACAATAAAGCAAGACCCTGGTCAAAATGGTCAAGCTGAAGCCTTTTTCAAATTGCCAAAGCTGTCCTTTTCCTTCCATGACAATGAAAAGAAAATGAGGGTCTTACTGTCTTCCTCCCGTCCACCATGTTCTCAAACCAGTTGCCACATTCCATTTCATCCCCACTTCCCTTTCCCAACTTTTTCTTCCCCCTTAACCTAGAAAATCGAAAGACAGAAAAATGTTCATTAAATCAACTACTAATTTTCGACAACTGACAAATCAAACAATTGTGTACGATCGAGACGGCTTCAACATCTATTTTGAGATTTTCATATTGGAGAAGTACGATTGATTCATGGTAGAAGACGATTTGTCTAAATCTTTTTCCCCTTTTACGATTTGGTAAGCCCATCCACTTTCTATGCTCTTTTCATACAACATCTATGATAAAGTTATACCTTTTATCGATTTTAAGTTATGATTTATTTCAGTAATTGGCAACCTCAGTCTGAACAACGATCATGAAACAACGAAAGCAATGGCGTTGTCCCCCTGTTGATTTGACGTAATCACCTGCAGTACTCCCCAATTAAAGTCGGATCTGAGAAGAAGCCTAGCAAAAGAATTCCAAGGTCGACAAACATGTCACCTTTGTCATATTATTAGTTTTGGATATGTGGATTTAGAGCATCAAACATAGTTTGCGGTATTAGTCTGTTTTGATTGCAGAATAATATGTTATTATTAGTTTACTTAAATTATACTACTGAATTACTCAAATTTGGCTATTTTCTGCATGAAAACAGCCTGACTGAAATTAGCTATTGCCTCTGCTATTGAATTAGTAAACTAGCTCTAACTTATTTCCTCTTTTGACTGTTCTCCTACCGACAACCATAGTTGAGTTGATGTAATCACCTGCAGTACTCCCCAATTAAAGTCGGGTCTGAGAAGAGGGCTAGCAAACGAATTCCAAGGTCGGTACAGTACTCCTCAATTAAAGTCGGATCTGAGAAGAAGCTTAGCAAAGAAATTCCAAGGTCGGTAAACATGTTACCATTATCATATTATTAGTTTTTGAAATGTGAATTTAGACCATCAAACATATTTTGCGGTATTAGTCCGTTTTGATTCCAGAATAATATGTTATTATTAGTTTAGTTAATTTATACTAATGACAACACTTTCATTTTTTAAATGGCATGCAACCAATTGATGTACGATATGATTATATGTAACAAATGAACTGATTTTGACATAGTTGATTAATCTTGTACGAAATCAGGCAAATTTATGTGAAGTTCATATGACCACAAACATGAAGAATATTATCATCATCCACTATAGATTTAAATTCAAAACGATGCAACTAATTATTATATCAACATTAAGAAATACATTGCGACAAATTTATGTGAAGTTCAAAACCTATCAAAAAAAACTTCCAACTGAAATCCAAGGATTTTCCTTTCTTCTACCTAACTATTATATAAAATTTATATTATGTATTATTTAAGGTAAATAAATCCGGCGATGGCTCTGTAATGTAACAAAAGCAATGTGCTCCACAAACATGCTTGAAACTGTAAACAATAATACGATGTTATCATTATGATTATTGTTATATGACCATCTTTGTTTATCCTATTATAAATATCTTTCTTTTCAACATTTACAATTATTTACAGATTGTAAAATTCTGTATCTACATAAGAAATAATATTATTTATAATTAGTTCGCACTGCCTAGCCCAGCTGCATTTTCTGGCTTGGTTACTGTTAAAGAAGGCATTTTCAAGTCATCACTATGACATGAAATAAAAAAAATTGCTGCCTATTTCACTGCATACGTACTACTTTGTTTACTGACAGATCTAAATATTGGTACTCGAATAAATATTTTATTAACTCATTTAGGTAATCGATATTTCTTATTTATATTGATGGAAACAGATGAATGGCGAGAGGATGACGAGGATTTGACGAACAAAAAATGGTTGATATGACCACTGAAAAGTTGAGGTAATTTATTTTTCACTCTTGACCTTTCATTCTTCAAATTTGCAATAGCCAAATTTGTGATAGTTGATAACAACGATTTATTTATATACTTTGACTCAACATTGAGGCATTACAAGCAAACCATTTGATTTTATAAGGCACCATATCTTAATTTTTTTACTGCTTACATTTGTGCATGTTACGATTATTTGTTTTTACGAAGACTTGCACCCTACATGTATAATTTTATGTTTTAGACCATCCACTCAATCCGTTTGATGAAATGAGACTGATAAGTAGTGTACAATTATTTTAATACAAAGAAAGATTGGATGCATTTTTTTATGTTTAATAATTTTTTCCACTAAATGTTCGCATGTGGTGGACGAAATGACCACACTTTCCTTTTTTAATGGCATGCAACCAATTGATCTACGATATGATTATATGTAACAAATTAACTGATTTTGAAACAGTTGATTAATGTTATACGAAATCAGGCAAATTTATGTGAAGTTCATATTCCCACAAACATGAAAAATATTATGATCATCCACTATAGCTTTTAGTTCAAAACGATGCAACAAATTATTATATAAACATTAAAAAATACATTGTGACAAATTTATGTGAAGTTCAAAACCTGTACAAAAAAACTTCCAACTGAAATCCAAGGAATTTCCTTTCTTCTAGCTAACTATTATATAATATATATTATGTATTATTTAAGGTAAATAAATCTGGCGATGGCTCTGTAACGTGACAAAAGCAATGTGCTCCTGAAACATGCTTGAATCTGTAAACAATAATATGATGTTATCATTATGATTATTGTTATATGACCATCTTTGTTTATCCTATTTTAAGTATCTTTCTTTTCAACATTTACAATTAGTTACGGACTTTAAAAATCTGTATCTAGATAAACAATAATATTATTTGTATTTAGTTCACATTGCCTAGCCCAACTGCATTTTCTGGCTTGGTCACTGTTAAAGAAGGCATTTTCAAGTCATCATAAATAAACAGTATTAAACTATGCTTAAGAACTTTAACATCAAGTCAGGCTAAAAAATTCTAAAAGCAAGGCTCAATCCATGAATACAACCTATGTGAATACATCAATATAACATATGGGAAAACAGCTACCTAATATTGTTTGGTAGACACCTCTAGAATTTTAAACTATTGCTAATTCAATTGACCGTGCATTAATAAATAAATGTGTAACTTTCCATTCTCATCAGTTCCTCTGGCACAAGATGCAACAACAACTTCACCAATGATTTAGCATCCAACATTACAAGAAAGTGTCCACGGAAAAAGCTGCAGCTCTTTGAGACGGATAAGAAAATTAATTTGTTTGTTTGCATATATATTATTTTTATTATTACCTAACATCATTCTTAAATGATAAATATGAATATTTGGATTCGATTAAAATATACATTTTCATAAATTATTTTTTATATGTTACTTTACTGCCATTATTACACTGTTATTCTTCAGTGGTACATTGTGTAAACAGATTTTTCATATTCATCAAATCATATTGTGACATGAAATAAAAAATTTGCTGCCTATTTCACTGCATACGTACTATTTTGTTTATTGACAGATGTTAATATTGGAATTCGAATAAGTATTTTATTCACTCATTTGGGTAATCAATATTTCCTACTTATATATAGGAAACAGATGGATGGTGAAAAGGACTACGACGGTTTAATGAAGAAAACATGCTTGATATGAACACTGAAAAGTTAAGGTAGTTTATTTTTCACTCCTCCACTTTCATTCTTCAAATTTGCAATAATCAAATTTGTGACAATTGATAACAACGGTTTATTTATATACTTTGATTCAACATTGAGGCATTATAAGCAAACCATTTGAATTTTTAACAACCACTGCATTTATATCCTTCGAGAATGGTTTTCCAATTTCCACATCTACACCTAAAACTGTTTCTGATTGTTCTTACTGCCTCTTACTTTTTCGCTTATGTTACTTGCTGCTGTTCAAATAATAATACCATTTTTTTACACGTAGCACTTCACATCATTTTCATTGAATAAAATTCCTTCCATGTGTTCCTGTTTATTAACACAAAGATCAAATACCCTTTGCTATTCCAAACATTGTTCTTGATACTTACCATAAATTTTTGTACTGCATCTTCCTAACAGTAAGAAATCCTTCCTCAAGCCAATACTTTCCACACAAGTTAGATTGTGTTTAAACAATCTTACATCAAATTCATATGTACTCTATTATTAGTATTTAATACTTCTACAAAGTTTTAATATGATAAATTTGCGTCTCTCTTTTTTATGCTCCAGCTACAATCATACTTTATTGCGATTACTACACTGGTATTCCTCAGTGGTAAATTGTGTAAATAGATTTTTCATATTCATCATATCAGACTCTGACATGAAATAAAAAATTTGCTGTTTATTTCAGTGCAGACGTACTATTTTATTTATCCACAGATGTAAATATTGGTATTCGAATAAATATTTTATTCACTCATTTGGGTAATCAATATTTCTTATTTATGTATAGGAAACAGATGTATGGTGAAGAGGATGACAAGGAATTGATGAGATAAAAAGTGTTGATATGAAAAGTGAAAAGTGGAGGTAGTTTATTTTTCCCTCCTTCCCTTTTCATTCTTCAAATTTGCAATAACCAAATTTGTGACAGTTGATAACAATGGTTTATATATGTACTTGGATTCAAGATTGAAGCATTATAAGCAAACTATACATAATCATAGAATAAATAAAATGAAATAATTTGTTCTTACCAACTCCAATATCGAACTGACTTAGTTATCAAAACTTACAACTGCTCAATCTTATGCTATGGCTTTAAATGGTATGATAACAGATGTTTAACTTTATACCGACATTTCTTTGTTCTTTTAAACTGTCATACAATATGAAATTGCTACCTCACCGTTTGAATTTTTAAGGACCACTGCATTTACATCCTTCAACAATAGTTTTCCAATTTCCATATCTAACCCATACCATTTTTGATTTCTCTTATTTCCTCTTACGTTTTCACTTATATTTCTGGCTGCTGTTCAAATAATAATACCATTTTGTGATCAAGTAACGCTTCACAACTTGCTCCTTCAAAAAAATTCCTTCTGTGTCTTTCCTTTTATTAGCAGAAATATTAAATACCCTCTGCTGTACCAAATTTTGTGCTTCATACTTACCATAAAATTTTGTTATGCATATTTCTAACAGTAATAAATCCTTCACATACATAAATACGTTGCTGTTTACTGACTCTTGCCTTCATATATTGCTACCTACAGTATATGGGTTTGTCAAAAACTGTGCTTGTTCAGATTTTATGATTTTATGCCCATATATGTCATATTGCTACCTCACTATTTCAATTTTTACTCACCATTGCATTTATAACCTTTATTCCATATCTATACCTAAATCGTATCTGATTGCTCTTTTCACCTCTTACTTTTCCAATTATCTTTTTTTCCTGCTGTTCAAATAATAATATCCGTTCTGTTTGGACGGAACAGTTGACAACCTGTTAATCCACTAAAATCCCTTTTCTGTGTTCCTTTTTATTACCACAAACATCACATAACCTTTGCTATTCAAAATTTTGTGGTGGATACTTACCATAAAAAATTTCCTGCGTATTTCTAATACTAACAAATCCTTCTTAAAGGCAATACTTTACATACAAATTACATTGTGTTTATACATTCTTACATCAGATTCGTATTTAGTCTATTAGTATTTACTACTGGCAGACAGTTTTAGTATGATAAAATTATGTTTGCCTATTTTGTGCTCCAATTTCAATCATACTTTATTGCCATTACTACATTGTTATTCTTCGGTGCTAAATTCTGTAAAAAGATTTTCTATGTTGCTCACAACATACCATGCAATGATATAAACAATTTGCTGCCTACTTTATTGCACATTTTCTATTTTATTTACCCACAGATATAAATTTTTGTATTTGCATAAGTATTTTATTTATTCATTTGGGTAATTAATATTTCATATTTACATATACGCACCAGATGGATGGTGAAGAGGATGACGAGGATTTGATGAACAAAAATGGTTGATACGAACATTGAAAAATGGAGGTACTTTATTCTTCACTCATGCCCTTTTATTTCTTCAAATTTGCACTTACCAAATTGTGATAGTTGATAATAAAGGGTTTTTTATTTAACTGCAGCTTCCTCCTTAACTAAATGTACCTAATTATACTTTATTCTTCACTCATGCCCTTTTATTTCTTCAAATTTGCACTTAACAAATTTGTGATAGTTGAAAATGAAGGGTTATTTATTTGACTGCGACTTCCTCCTTAACTGAATGTACCTAATTATCTCACACATAAATAAAAACTATTCAACTCATGATTTGTTCTATTTACTGCTGCAATAAACTCCCCACATAATAGTACGCCATATATGATGCAGAAATACTACAAACCGTTACTTACAGTTGCAAAATACCTAATTAACTTTGACCTGCTACACACTAGCCGTTAACCCACCTGTTTCAGCCTTAATTACAGAACTCTGACAACATCAAAATCTTCCACATAATACGTCTGTTGCAAAATATGTAATCTACCAACCCCTATAAGTATGCAACTCCCAATATCCACTCCCCCGACTTTTTCCCTTTGCTACTACGTACTATTTCACTTTCGTTTAAATAACAATATTTCCCCACATCAGTTCAACTTCCCCACCCTCTTAACACATTTCTTCCACCTAACTCATTTTTTTATAACTTTATGGACCACCAACAAAGGGAAAGACGATGCGTTACTCAACATGCAAGGCGTCAACAAGCTAGAGAGTCTGTCGTCGCAAGTAGAAGGACAGCCGTCGCTGAAAACCAACAGCAGCAAAATTCGACAAGTACTTTTCCCCTCCCTTCAGCCTTACAACTGTTTGACATTTTAAGAACTATGTTTCAGTTTACATAAGTATACTTCACATATATACACCATTTCTGGATTTTATGCTGTAAACCACTTTTGCACAGATAGCCTGTTGATCTGCAGATATTCCACAATGGATCATATAAATAATTAATTTAATCTCTCCTTTTGCCATGACTATATTTCACTTATATACAATGGACACCATATTGATATGTTAAAATTATAGGCATTCATCCACAAACCAGTTAAAAAACAATAAGACACAGTCCACAATGGGTATTTGAAGTGTCGAACACATTTTTACATCAAATTCACGTCTTATGCACTTTTCAACCGTTAGCCTTTTGAAAAACATTTGTTTTTAAGTCACCAACATCAGTTTGCAATGTCAAATTTTAATGAAGTACTTATCCTCAGTTAAATTCATATACCATGCTTTCTACATGTAACCATTTTGTTTTACTAGCTTTTTATACGTATCCATGCTTACAACTTAAGCCCACGGCCAGTGCTGAAAATCAACATCACAGAGTTTTCAATAAAGAAATTAAGAATTTAGTTACATCCTACAGTTGATAGCATATTCCATTAAACAGAACATCTTTTATTGCATACAACACTTCCAATTAAATTGTTAAACATAAATTACTTTCCTAAATTTTTTCGTTTACACTTTTAGACATCATTCCTTATTTAATTTTACTTTAAAATATGTTCATATTGTACTACTGCAATTTCTGGCCTGAAGAAAATTTGTCCCTTTTACATTCAAATAAAAATATACATTTACCAACAATCCACTGTCAATAATGTACAAAATTACGTTGATTTCCATTTCTATTGTAATTACATTTTTTCTTCCTTTGTCTGTCTACACTGTCAATTTGCAACTGTTGAATATGTGCTTATATGATTTTTGTTTGATGATAATAAACATATATATATTCATTTAAATGTATTTGTTAATGTACTATTTTATTTTTCATAGGTTAAATAAATATTTGCTAAATAAAATTAAATAACACAGAATTTGAATTCAAACAGAAATTTTATTCAAACAAATATTTATTACAATTTTTGAATAGTACAAATTCAAGCTCTCACTATTCACTATACAATTTTGATTCTAATTACATCACAATTCAATTTACATAAATTCCTCACTACATATCACTCATACTCGTAGTTTATCTTCAACTTCATTCCAGTTAGAATCCAGCATGTGAGCAATCTGCAAAAAATATTCACTAACGCAGTAAAATTGAAAAAGAAATATTTTTGCAATATAAAATAAAATATGGATTTTGAAAATATTATTTGCTTCAGTTATTTGGGTTGTTCGTCATCATTTACATTTGAATTCATCTCACACGAACAATGTGACATGCATAGTGCATCACTGTACATGCCACAAGGCCGTGCACACCGATATACACTTGATAATGTTACAGGGACAGGTGAGCACAAGGTCAAACCCAAAATAAAAGGACGGGTTCAACTCAGGTGCAATATAAATAAAATCTCGACACAAGCACAAGGTCAAACCCGAGCGTTTAAGCTGGATTCAACTCAATGTACAAATTATAACGCACAGTCCAACTATAAAGTCAACATGCTCGCGAAAGACTACACAAATTCAAGAAGGCACCAAACCAAACAAAATGCAATAGGTCAAGTCACTGACTCAACTCAACTGCAGCACCAAAGCGCAAAGGCTCGATTGACCAAGTGCACCAGAAATATGGCAACACAATCAATGTACAGTGAATCAAAGCATGGTTCAAACCAGAGGCAAATGGACAGAAACAACAACCACCAACGTAACAGCAATAAAGGAACCAGACAAACTTAATGCAATAAGACTCAAGTCAGTAAATAGTTCAGTGGTAAAGATGAGTGCAGACTCAAATGTATAGTTCAAGTGTGTCAACCAAACAACTGAAATGCAAACTGTATCGAACATGATATAGTGACAAGATCAACACAGCAACTCAAATGACACAGTGTACACAAGTGAAGCCAAATGAAAATCAAGACATCATGTATATACACAATGTCAACCAAAGTAGTGGAACTGCAACAGTATGGCTATATGCATGCTACAGAAGGAACAAGCACATGAAACAGTATATGTGCAAGCTGAAAACATAAATAACAAATAACCAGAGACTACAAATCAACTGCACCAAGGACTGATACAACTGACATTCAAATACAAGCCTCACTGAATCGAAGGAGCATCAGAAACATTGAAGTAATGATATCAAGTCAATGCTACAAAGTTGAACCAAAAAAGAAATGACAACAATAGACCAGTAAACCAAGCTTCACAATGAACATATCAATGAATATAAGATGTCGAAGTCACCAAAAGCAAGCCGAGGTAAATTTACTCTGCTACAAACTACAGTACTCAAAGCTACAAACTGGACAATGCAAAATACAACATGACTGACCAGTTTCAACCAAGAATGCAACCAAGAACGTAACCAAGAATGTAAACAGTATGCATACACATATATGAGGGCCACAAAATCAAAGCCGAGGTAAACAAGTCAAGTCAACAGCAGTATAATCGAACATGAAGCAGAGATGAACAATGTAAATGTCGAAGTCGTGGAAGCATACCAAAGTCAACGAGAAATTCACGAAACCAAAAACGACCGAAATCAAAGTATGAACAAGTCAAATTCGAAATCGTGGTGGCCAAGATAATTGACCAAGTTAAACATCAAAGCCGCGGAAAGGAGTATCAAAAAATATGAATTTGAATAAGTCAATTAAATCTCAATCATCCAAGTAACATCAATCGACAGAGAATTTTTTTTGACAAATTCAAAAATAATCAGACGAACGAAAATTTAGGAGTTCGACTCCAATAAATTGCAATAATCATCATCGGCATAGATCAATCGAGTTCGAGCATATAAACAAGAACAAATAAAAAGGAAATCACATACCATATCATTCAACCGAACTCGAAAAATTGAAGCAGCTGTCTGCAATTCAAAGTAACTTCTAATCGAACAAGCAAGCATCGAATTAAATCATCTGTTTCGATCGAACAACGAAGCAACACTTCAGTTTCATCAACAACCCTAAATTGGATCGAAGGGACGAAGCCCTAATTTGCAAAGACGAGAAGAGAGCCGCCGCTATCTCAAAAAACAACGAGCCGAACTCAAAAATATAAAAAGAGAAAAGGCAGGCCATTTTATAAAGGGCTTTTATTTTAAATTAGGGTTATTTTAATTTTAAATTGTTTTTAATTTGTAATTTATTTTTAAACCGTTTAAATTTCTAGTCGTGTGACTAGGGGACAAACTACGTGGCGTAGTTTGAGAATTCGCAACTCAGTGGCTGAGTTGTGGTAGGGTTTTGAGCGTAGAGTTAGGTTTAGTCGATAGTGGGCGTCGCGAGTTTACGTGTGTAAGCGTCTGACTATCTAATTTCTAGTAGAAACCTTGGGGGCAGCACGTAGGCAGGGTTTTGCCGAAGCTGGGTATATTCTGTGTCGTTCTATTTCTACATTTATTATTCTGCTATTATCTGTGCTGTTATTGTTCTGTGATCTGTGTTGAAATTATTTTATAAGCTTCCGCAATTAATTTTTATAATTTATACCATCACCCTATTCACCCCCCTCTAGGGTGAAATCGATCCTACAGCAACAATTATAGATGGCCAGTCTGCACAGCAGTTACAAAACAATTACAAACAGACCATAACGGGTCATTGTCATGTCAGCTTATATTTTATTCAAATGCTGCTAATACCGACGACACGATAGCATATGACTACGGGAAAATGTTCAGGCTGTACAGTCGAACACTATTTTACATAAAAAAACACGTCTTACGCACTTCTCAATAGTTAGCCTGCTGCCAAACATTTGTTTTTAAGTCACTACCATCTGTTTGTAATGTCAAATTTTAATTCGGTATTTACCCTGAGTTAAATTCATATACCATGCTTTCAAGAGGCAAACATTTTGCTTTACTATATTTTTATACGTATCCATGCTTCCAATTTAAGCCATCAGCCAGTGCTGAAAATCAGCATTAGTGAGTTTTCAACATAAAAACAAAATTTACTAACAGCATGCACTTGATAACGTATTCCTCTAACTAGAACATCTTTTACTGCATTCGGTATTTCCATTTAAACTGTCACCGCGAATTAACTTGGGTTACAGGTGTGGTTCTGGCTGTATTGACTACATCTTTTGGTGTAACTGGTTATTCCTTACCTTGGGACCAAATTGGTTATTGGGCAGTAAAAATTGTGACAGGCGTGCCTGACGCATTCCTATAATAGGATCTCCTTTGGTAGAGTTATTACGTGGAAGTGCAAGTGTGGGTCAATCTACCTTGACTCGTTTTTATAGTTTATACACTTTTGTATTGCCTCTTCTTACTGCCGTATTTATGTTAATGCACTTCCCAATGATATGTAAGCAAGGTATTTCAGGTCCTTTATAGTTATAGCTTTATTTTATAGAGAAAACAGATCATAGATATTTGTAATTTCTGATATATCCTATCGGGAAGGAACAATAGTATAGACATAAATTAATTGCTAACATTATAACCTTTTAACTTTGTAGACATCATTCCTTACTTCATTTTCGTTTTAAATATGTTAATATCGTACTCTTGCAATTTTTGGCCTGAACAAATTTTGTCCATTTTTCTTTAAAAAAAATACATTTATCAACAGTCCACCGTGCATAATCTTCATAATCCTTTTATTTCCCTTTCTGTCGTTCTCTCATTTTCCTTTGTCTGCCTACACTGTTACTACATGACAATTATAGCCGCTCAATCCGCAGAACAGTTTCAAAAACATTACAAACAGTCCATAATGGGTCATTTTCATATCACATTGTATTTTATACAAGTACTACTACGTCTGACGACACGATACCATCTGCCTATGGGAAAATATTCAGGGTGTACAGTTTAACTACCCATTTTGTGGTGTAATATAACTATTTAACATTGGTTGTTTTAAGTTTAAAAAAATTAATATTTTATTTTTAACTAATTCATCCACTTTCCTTTTTACTACTGCTGAACTTAATGCTGTCAACCGATTTTTTATACATATACAGTCCATACGCTTTATTTAATCTTCATTCTTATTACATGTCGGCTGATGCTAATTTTCAACTCTTACTCTTTTATACATCATTCATCACTTACTTTTTCTCTCCAATATGTTGCTACCTTACTACTTGAATTTACATGTTATATAAATTTATATTCCTTTCCCCTCCCTTTTCAGCTGATACTTTTTTATTACTTTGAAACGTCAAACTAGGTTATAATTCAAAATTTATTAACCATTCAAATATGTACAACCAGACACATACAAACACACAGAGACACACAGAGTTATTTATGACCGTCATATATCTTCATTCACAGCACATATTGGCTCATGCTAATTGTTAACTCTTAATCCTTTATACATCATTCAGTACTTCAACTTTCTTTTTACTACGCTGATATCTTGCTACTATATGCACTTATGCTATAGAACGTACAATGTTTGGGTCCCTGATAGATGTTTTATGGTTAATATCATAATCAGCTAATTACATGTTTTGAGAATTATACGAATTAAAGGAATAACCTTACGAAATTACTGTATAAACGTATGAGTAATTCATGTAAAACCTTTTCTGCTCCGTAAAAAAATACTACAGTAACGTGAAAAATTCATTTTTGATAAACACAAATTAAATTCCCATGTTTAACATGTTTTACTCTGCTCTGTTCGTGAAATATTACTATATTTTTTTACTCAGTCCGAACTTATGCTTTTCAAACATAACAGTCGATGCTATTTCCACTACACCGACTGCTACATCTCCTCCCCAGCAACAACTTCTGCATCAATCAACCCTTCCAACCCGTTATAACTGCGGTCGAAATTTTACTGCTTCCCTACCGTTCCTCCGCCATATCCTACCTCAACCAACTCAGTGCCGACACTGTACTGTAAAATTGTTTCCCTGTGAAACAAGTGGGAATTGTTGCTCAAGTGGTAAACTTACCACTTCCTACCCTCCGCCACCTCCTGAACTTTTAACTTTATTCACTAAAGACAATGAAAGAAGTTTACATTTTTGAACTAACATTAGATCTTACAACAATGCTTTCGCATTCACTTCTATGGACGCTAACATCGATCAAAACTTGGCCTCCGCTGGGAGCGGAATATACTCTTACCGTGCACAAGCTCCATCTGCCACGGCATCAGAAGTGTTCTGCCTCTGCCGGGTAGTAGACCTAGATACCTCCAAATGCACATCTACGATACTGATCATGAGATTAACAATTGACAGCATGATAGTGCAATATTAAGAGCAGACATCCTACAAACGTTGCAACAAATCTTAGATTTTTACAACCCATATGTACATGTGCTGCGCCAGTTGGGGCAGCGTATTGATTTAGAGGATTGCAGACTGATAATAAAAGAACTTATAGTTAACCGTCATTTTCACCAACTACCTACTGGGTCACAAGTAGCGGGTATCATTATAGGCGACGATTGCTCAAATAATTCAAACGATAGAGAACTTATAGTTGAAACAAGATCAGGAACCCTGCAACGAGTTATGGATACAGCAGGATTTTACCCACTACAATATCCACTTCTCTTCCCACGTGGTGAACAAGGATGGGATGTGAACATGCACAATACCAGACATAACCATATCAGCTGTAGTGCCTACTACTCCCATCTGTTACAGATTTGTACTCCCCTATGCTAAATGGAATATACAACTTTTGTACGCATACCTCACATACATTAACTCTCCCATATATCCCCTACGCTTACCACTTTGTAATGCATCGCAGGTACGACCTACAGAGCTGTCTCTTCTACTACTTGGTGGTCGCCTACTCCAACAATTTGGGGTTGATACCTATGTCAAAATTGAAACTATGCGACTATGCTATCTTTGAGACAACCAAGCTACTATTCGAGCTGTGACGACCCGCCCTTCTACTCCCAAAAAGACGTATCATCATTTAAGAAAGAAAGGGACAGAAATAGAAAAGAATAGAAAGAAAGAACAACAACATCAGAATCTCACAGCGGAATGGAACAAAATATAATACATCACATAATTATTACATAGTTTTTACATATATCAGAGTTATACAATATCAATACGCGTGACAGTCATACATACATCTGTCACTACATACATCAGAGATACAACATACATCAACTAACACAGCGGAACTAGATAGATATATACGTCTGGAACTCCTGCTCCAAGCTCCTCCGGAATTCAGAATTCAAAACCTATCACTTGGCTACTCATAAAAATTTGAGTACCCAAGAGTTTATAAAAATCAATATATAAACTCTGGGTCAGGCATGGGTCTGGTATGAGTAAACGGTTTAAAGTTGTTTAACTTTGAAAACATTTGAAAATAAAGGTATCACGTAAGACTCCCCACAAATAAATACGGGTAAGTTTTTACCTTACGCTAACCAAAATATTTTATAGGAAATCCTGTGATATTATAATAGTGTCTAGAGTTTTCAAGTAAAATATAGAAATAGCTGAAATGCTTACATCTCGCATTCCAACATAGTTGGACACAATCAAAACGTACGACTCTTATTGGAGATTGGATTCCATACAATGGCAGAGCTACTGGGGTACCGCCCGTCACAGTACGTGGCCTAGATCACCGTACCGAGGAGCCACCCTAACTCCCCTGCAACACAATGCCGGAACCATTCCTTACTGAACAGTCCCGAACAAGATAACCCCGGCAGTTATTGCAATCAACTGTCCACACAGCCGAAATAAAAAGGGACATCTAGACAGGGGTATATCTCGTCCTGCTTGGGCATGACCCACCTAACCTTGCTGCACATCCCCTGTTTTAGCCATTTCCGGTTGATGAGGCTTGAGGCTGTGTTTACCTTTACAGGACATATCTCTTAGAATGCTCATCGTCCGCCTGACGATGTGTTGAAAGCATTCAATCCATACAAGTTCGTTCCGGGTTCGAACGAAACCGAAGGCATTATCTCGTCACACTCATTTTGGAATCACCCTCAGAGTCAACAACGATAACCCTTGCATTCTGAAAGCACCAACTCAATCTCCACTAGAAAATTCACGACCTATCATTTTAATTGGATCGATGTGATTTTCGGAATATCAAATTGACACCCGATCCCGGTCTCATCGAAATCCAAATGCCATTTTAAAGGCCAAGTTGTTTATTTAATTTAAACAGTTTAATTCAATGATTGAATTCACATAGCATTTATCACAGATAAATCATACACGATCATCATAGATATATCAAAGCATATCACAGAAACATTACAGAATATCACCAAATAAATATCACAAATCAGATATTGTACATACAACATTCATAAGCAAACAACTTAAATTCTTATTGTAATTAATTCAATTAAATCAATTACTTGAGAATTAATTACTTAACCCTGTTTAATTGATCATTAATTATCAATTAATTACTTATTCTATTTCAAATTATTTATTTAATTAATCATTTTCTTAATCAATTATTAAGTCTTAATTACTTAATTAATTATTTTATTTCACACCATTTAATTAATTACTTCTTAATCAAGTTATTTAACTTTAATTTCTTAATTGATTACCCTTAATCATTAATAATAAACTTAATTATTAATCCATAAAACTTAATTATCCATTCATTAACTGCTAATTACTTAATTAATCATTTATTAATTCTTAATTAAATCACTTAATTAATTAACTATTAATCATTCATTAATTAACTTACGTAGTTAATTACAAATTCACTTATTACTTATAATCCATCACTAATTACAATTAAAAAAGTAATTATTCTTAATTACTTTCTGAAAATAACCAATTAATATTAATTATTCAACTTAATTAACATTTTAAAAGGAATCTTCTTTAACTTATGAAATCAATTTATTACTAATTACAAACTTATATGTTAATAAGTTTTATACCTATCTTATATTAATTACTTAATTAGAATAATAATTAAGAGCTTCAAACATTTTAAAGTATTAACTAAAAATTAAACTTGTATCTAAGTTTTAACTTAAACTGTTAAACTCTACTAAGTTTTACAGGGTTTAGACCTTGTTGAAATCTGTTTTACTTAACTTTACCTTTAATTACAATTCTGCTGTTTGAAGAAAACCCGTGACTTTTCCCAATAAAACTCGAGTAGCACTTCGAGTTAAACACCCTATTCCCCGAGTCACCCTCCCTGTACAACTTCTTCTTCTCCCTCTTTCTTTTTTTCTATTTCCCAGTAAGTTTTAGGTTTTTAAACTTAAGTAAAACAAATTAAAGCATCAGGAAACTACGCGTTCGAATACAACTCGAAGAAAACACCCAGCATTCTCGAGCACGACTCGAGACACAAGCATCAACGTTGCTGACACCAATACTTCGCCGTACACGTGCACGGCGACATGTGAGGCTCTGGTGAACTACCAAGATCATCGGCAAGTCATAGTTCGTCTCTACGCTCGTAATCAAAATTCAAATCACAAGGAAAAATTCGAATTCGAAAATTTGTCATTCGCTCAAAAAAAACTATGACAACACCTTCGACAAAACGCCTCGCCACCGCCGTTCCATCCACCTGCGGCACCCAAACTTTCACCACACGACGACAACACGTTAAACCACCAACCTCCAAAATCTTGTGCCACTCGATCACATAAAGAAGTCGCACTCGCCTCGTTACAGACATGAATAAGAACTCCAACTAAAACCCTAACACGATCTCGTATCTAAATTTCATGCAATAGAAAAATCTTCTAATAATTTTCACGAAATCCCTGATGTTTATACTTGCTTCATCCTAAATTGCAACATTTATTATTGATTTAATCTCTAGAAATTGATAAAAATAAAGTTTTTTCACAAATACAAGCTGCTCTTGAATTACTGCACTAAAAATCTTCATTCTAGTTTTTAAAATCATAATTTTCAGTAAGCATTCAAGTTATAAACTTGAATTAGCTTTTTATAATAATTGGATTTATCAATTTATTGCTTGATTTCCTGTAAACATGGCTTCCAGTAAAAATATTCCACCAATCATATTTTAACCAGCTTGCAAACCTTGTTTAAGTTTTAAAAATCTTATTTGATTGCAACTGAAAGTTTTACAATGATTTGATGAGCATAAATTTAAGTTTGAAAAGAAATATGAACATGTAACAAACAACATAGAAGTACATAGCATCACAGTGATATATTCAAACAATAACATATGTAAACTATATTTTCTATAAATCTAGAACCATTTTTAATCAACTTGAAGCTTTAAAATTTGGTGTTTACTCACCTGCCAAATTACTGTGAACATATAACAAATTTGATGATCTGCAACCCTGTAATTGAATCTGCCTTGAATTTCTGTTTTTGTACTGCAGTTTTGAATTGAGTTTGCTTTCTTTCTTTTTTCTTTTATTTATTTATTTATGAGATACTGAACGAACTAAAAAGCAAATGCATACATATATATAAGATAACAGTATGTATGAGGGAGGTATTATCTGGACATGCTGTTCCCTTATCTTGCTTTATTTTAACCAGATTTGATAAATATTTTGAAATGACAAATATTAGGCTGAGATGAAAGCAATTTAATGCCTTGTTTCTTAATTAGCTTACATATTATAATTATGTTACTGCTGTGTGAAGATGTTGTATGTAAAAGTACACTTTGTAATTAGAGATATGGCTTGTGTAAGAAGATATGTTTTGCTATGTAAAAAGATATTTTGTATGCAGACATATACTTTGTAGGTAGATATGGCTTGTAGATGAAGATATTGTATATGAAGATAAATTTTTTAGAGATGTTTATTTTATTAACTAAAGTAACTAAAACTAGTATTTAAGTTTTAACTTAAATTTATTACTTAATTAAAATATTAACTATCAATATTTAAATTATTATATTCAATATGGTTTACTTATATTTATTTCTATTTGTATTTTTTCAATAATTAAGTTATATTCATATGTTTGACTCAATATTTTATACCTAATTTATATTGATAGAATTATATTTTATTTTAAACATTATCATCCATATATATTTTTATCAAATGATAACAAGACAAAGTATTTTAATTCAATTATATAAGACAATTTTATTATAAATATTATTAAGAGACTTTATTTTAAATTTTCAAACATTATCATCTATATGTATATTTATACCAAACCTAAACAAAGTAAAGTATTTTAATTAAATTATATAAGATAGATTTTTATTGTAAATATTATTGAGATACTTATTTCAAATTTTCAAATTCATTTCCTTTCAAAATACAAATCCATTATAAACAAATGGAAATATTTCAAAAGATTTATTCATTTTAAAATGATGAGTTCACCTTTTTATTTAATTAGATTAAATATTTATTAAAATAATAGGGCCAAAATCCAGGGTCGTTACATTCCTCCCCCTTTAAAAGAATTTCGTCCCCGAAATTTAAAACAAAGATAATTCAAAAGCCTATACCAACCATTTAAACATACATATCGTTCATACATTAGCAAACAACCAAATAATCTATCCTAACAAACATCACTAGCTATCTGGACACAAATCCAGATAAGCTTTCCTAAAACTATCAAGAGTTTCTCGGGTGCAATCTCTGGGATCCTCACTCCACTGCACTTTGACAAGCTTCACTACCTTGCTCCTGAGTTGCCTCTCGTCTTGATCAACAATCCGAAATGGATTCCTGACCACAATCAAATTCGACTCAACTTCCAAATCTTCTTGAACTACTGGTTCGACAACCAATGATGGATCATGAACAAATTTCCTTAAATGGGATACAAGGAATACATTATGAATTCCAAACATCCGTTTTGGCAATTCAATCTTGTAAGCAATTGCACCAATTCTTTCTAATACCCAAAATGATCCAATATATCTCGGGGCAAGTTTTTCCATCCTTCCGAATCTAATAGCTCCTTTAATCGGGGAAACTTAGGCAAAAACAAAATTACCAATCTCGAATTCTAACTGTCTCCTTCCCTTTTCCGCGTACCTCTTCTGACGATCCTAAGCAGCTCTCATCCTTTCTTTGATAAGCTCAACTTTAGCAGAAACTTCTCGAATCAAATCTGGCCCAGCACAAGACGATCTTTCAACTCTATCCAACAGAATGGGGATCTACACAGTCTTCCATAAAGAGCTTCATAAAGAGCCATCCTGGTACTCGCTTGGTAGCCGTTATTATAGGAGAATTCTACCAATTGAAGATGGTCTTCCCACGATCTGCCAAAATCCAAAACACAAGCTCGCAGCAAATCTTCTAGAATATGATTAAGCCTCTCCGTCTGAGGATGATAGGCTGTACTCAATCTCAAACTCGTTCCCAGCTGATTTCAGAGCCTCCCAAAATTTGCTAGTGAAAATAGGATCACGGTCACTTACTATACCGACAGGAACACCATGCAATCTGACTATCTCCCTCAAGAAAAACTCTGCTAGAGAAACTGCAGTACAAGTTGCCTTAACTGGTGAAATGAGCACTCTTAGTTAACCGATCCACAATAACCCATATACCATCGTTTCCTTTCTTGGTTCTTGGCAAACTGTCGATGAAATCCATCGAAATCATCTCCCATTTCCATTCTGGGATTTCTAAAGGCTGCAACAAACTAGCTGACTTCTGTTGATCTCCTTAACTTGCTGATAGATAGCACAACTATTAACGAAAGCAGCTACATCCCTCTTCATGCTCGGCCACCAGAAAATTCTTCTCATATCTTTATACCTCTTGGAGATTCCTGGATGAATATTCACTCTGGAGCGATGATACTCAGCTAAGATTTCATGCCTCAATCTGTTTGCGTCAAAATTGACCGCAAACAACCAAAAGTCGTGAAAGCACCCGTTCGCAGTCACGAGTCACAAATTACAAATTTGTAGATAACAAAAATGGTGAACATTCAACCGAAACAGCAAAAAACAAGTAAACGACACAGGATTTATAGTGGTTCGGCGATCTTGCCTACGTCCACTTTGAAGTTTTCTATCTTTTTTGATATTCTCTTGATGATTACAGTGATTACAGCAAGTTACAATGGACTATAGCTCTGAAACTCGAATGCTACAACGATGATAAGGTGTAGAATTGAATCTGGTAGGGTCTTGGCGCTTCAGAATTCCCATTCCCTTTCCTGAATGACCTGGGGCTCTATTTATAGGCGTAGGAGGCTGATATTTTGCCTAAAAATCCGGGGAGACCACTTCTGGCACGTGAGGGGGCCCATACGGCCGAATTCTGGAGATCCAGGCCTACATTGGGATCGATTCGACCCTTGGTTCGAATCGATCAAGAAAGTGTCCAATCGTGATGAAACTTGGCGTGGACATTCTTCAACATGTATACAAGCTCCTGTGAAAATTTCATAGCATTTGGACTTGTAGATCGCGAGATATCTTCGATTCGAATTAGCGTTTCCTGGACTTTTCGCTCCGTTCGAATCGATCAATTCGAATCGATTGATTCGAGTCTATCCAAGCATGCGCTAGTAGGTTGATGTGGCGCGCATTATTCGGGTCGATCCACATTTTTCGCCGAGTTGATAGAGTCGTCGCTTGAATTTCGCCGCTTTGACTTAATCGATTCGAAGGCTTTACTTATGCATGGATTCGAACTAAGACTCGTTCGTATCGATCATATCTCACTTCAACTGATCGATACGAAATGAAAACACTGGTTGGATTCGAAGAGAGGTGTCTTCATGCATTTGAAGGTCAGTAACATCTGTGGATTCGAAGCAGGGGGAACATGATGGATTCCATCATGTGTTACAGCGATGGATTCGAAGGAAGGTAATGGGATGGATACGAAGCCTGGCCACCTGATGGATTCGAAGGAAGGTTGGGCTTATGGATTCGAAGGACTTCCGAACTTGATGGATTCGAAGTAGATGGGTACGAACCGATGGATGCGAACATGATTTCTGGCCATGGATTCGAACTAGGGTACATATTATGGATTCGATCAAGGGTTATCTCCTCCATCTTGAATCGATCATATCTTGCGTGTATGAACTCGGATTGACTTGAGACTTGAAACGTTGGCTCTCGCGGCTTTGCTTGTCATGTCCTATCAATTGTAGCCTGATCCGGGCTCGAACAATATTCATCGATATCCATAGTGAAGTGGAATGCGACCAATATCTGAGGCGAATTGTCTCTCGTTTTCGACCAATCCTTTGGTATCACGGCTTTGCCAAAAAGCGGGATAACATTTGCCCCCCGAAACATGCCTTACGGCAGGAAGGCGTGTTTTGTAATGCCATGAGCTGGACGTTCATATCCTGTTGATGTCCTGCAAAGGAAGTTATAGTTTCATGTGACCTCAAATAACGACCGTTCGGGATCAAGATATTTGAGATGAAGTGCGACCGTTCATGGTCAAATGCCTGACTTCAAATGACGATCGTTCGAGATCGAGCCATTTGAGGTGAAGTGCGACCCTGTGCGGTCAAGTGGCGGACCTCAAATGACGACCGTTTGCGATCGAGCCATTTGAGGTGAGATGAGTTGTGCCGTTCGGGGCGAGTCGTGCCTGTTCGAGGCGAGTTATGCATGTTCGAGGCGAGTTGTGACCGTTCGCGATCGTGTGCCGTTTGAGGCGTTTTTGTGACCGTTCGAGGTCGGGTGCCGTTCGTGGCGAGTTGTGACTGTTCGAAGTCGAGTGTCGTTCGAGGCGAGAAAGTGTGCCCGGGAGGGCTTGGTATTATCGACACCAGGCTCACGTTCGAGTAGGTCCCTGGATCATTTGTCAGGGCGGTTTGTCGCCATCTCAGAGCATGCCTAAGGACCGTTCGTGACCCCGTACATGTGTAAGTAGCTTAGCCATTTTAGAATTATCAGGATCAAATATCTATTCAACAGATGAATTCTAAAAACAGAAATGTCCAAACAAACCAAGTTCAAATGTCCAAATCAACATGAAACAAAAGCAAAGCAAAGATGTCAAAGTGTAAGTTCCCACTACGAAACAATCAATGATCATTCAGAGCATGCCTGGAGAAGTTCGCGATCTCGTACATGTGTAAATGATTTAATTGTGTTAGTGGAAGCTTGCGACTTGTTCATCGTTATTTTAATTAATTGATAACCAAACGATGTCCTGGTTCAGGGTTGCCCCTAGCTGATGTAGACGGTGGCCGCTCTGGCTCCACCGCTGAAGCTCGCCTCCTCACATATTGAAGGAGCATATCGTTCCTGATATGCCCTTCCACCTCGTCCTTCAGATGCCTACAATCATTAGTGTTATGACCATTTAATTCATGAAATCCACAAAACTTATTAGATCTCCTTTCGTCAGAAGTTGGATCCCTTCGCATCGGTCTACGATAGGGAACCTGCTCTTTGGTATCCTGATAAATTCGCTCCAAACTCTCAGTCAGCTCGGTGTAAGTAGTGAATCGCGGCTCCCTCCGTTGCCGTTTTGACCTGTCATCATAATCCTCAGCCCTTCGTTTTCCTTTATCCTTGTCTGAGTCCTTTTCGAGAGGCTTTTTGTCCTTAAGCACATAAACTTCTATTCCCTCTCCTTCTTCTCTTTCTGCCTTCGCATCCTCTAATCGTAAAAACTTTTCTGCCTCGTTGTAGAATTCCTCTAGATCCACGGGTGGATCTTTAGTCAATGAATTTTTGAACTCTGTGCCGTCAGCTACTCCGGACACAGCTGCCATCACCACCATAGATGGATCTGCTCGATCCGCCGAAGCTGCTGCTGTATTGAATCGCGCTAGATAACTCCTCAAGGTCTCTCCGGCTTTCTGCTTTAGGGTTGCCAAAGTCATCACATTCTTGGGTCTTGTAATGTGAACCCTGAATTGCCTCATAAATCTCTCAATTAAACCATTCCACGTTCTGATGGATCCATTCTCCAATTGTCTAAACCACAATGCTGCAATATCCGTCAAGTACAATGGAAAGCACCGAGCCATAACCTCCTCTGATGCCCCCAGCACTTCCATATGCCTCATATACTTCGTTAGATGAACCGTGGGGTCTGTTCTCCCGTCATACATGTCCAATGATGGTAACTTGAAATCCGGTGGGTTCTGAGCTCGTCTGATTGCTGGAGTAAAAGGACTCCTATTAACATCCTCCAAATCTTTGTTTACCAAACCGCCCCTCATAGCTCTTCTAACCATCTCCGCCAATCTGTCGTTGTCACCGAGATGCAATCTTCGTTCATTACTTTCAACCTGCCCCCCGAGTCCACGAGGGAATTCTGGGATTTGCACCCTTGACTGAGCGTTCACTCCTCTGCTACTCCCAGGTTATACAGATGCTCCCCTCTCTCTCTCTGGGATTGGGTCAACATTCTCCATGTGTGTGCCCCTTACTCCAGGTGCTACGTCGGATGGTCCTGCTCCGTTCTGAACTCCGGTTACTCCTTGATTCTGCGCTCCAAGTTGTCCTATCTGTTGAAATAAACTTTGGATCAACTCCTCTTGTTTCTTCATCATTGTCTCCATCTCGTCCCTAGTGATGAAGATCGATGCCTGATTCGCTCCTAAAGAAGCCTCTTGACTTCCTTGGTGTTCACTTCTCTCTGGCCTTTGTTTCTTACTTGTTTGTCTCGTCATGGTTCTTAGATCTAAATCTTTAAGCCTTCAAATTCAAATTATCCTGAATCAGCCTTTCTCAGTGAAAGCACCAAAATGTTTGCGTCAAAATTGACCACAAACACCCAAAAGTCATGAAAGCACCCGTTCGCAGTCACGAGTCACAAATTACAAATTTTTAGATAACAAAAATGATGAACATTCAACAGAAACAGCAAAAAACAAGTAAACGACACAGGATTTATAGTGGTTCGGCGATCTTGCCTACGTCCACTTTGAAGTTTTCTATCTTTTTTGATATTCTCTTGATGATTACAGTGATTACAGCAAGTTACAATGGACTATAGCTCTGAAACTCGAATGCAACAACGATGATAAGGTGTAGAATTGAATCCGGTAGGGTCTTGGCGCTTCGGAATTCCCATCCCCTTTCCTGAATGACCTGGGGCTCTATTTATAGGCGTAGGAGGCTGATAGTTTGCCTAAAAATCCGGGGAGACCACTTCTGGCACGTGAGCGGGCCCATACGGCCGAATTCTGGAGATCCAGGCCCACATTGGGATCGATTCGACCCTTGGTTCGAATCGATCAAGAAAGTGTCCAATCGTGATGAAACTTGGCGTGGACATTCTTCAACATGTATACAAGCTCCTGTGAAAATTTCATAGCATTTGGACTTGTAGATCGCGAGATATCATCGATTCAAATTAGTGTTTCCTGGACTTTTCGCTCCATTCGAATCGATCAATTCGAATCGATTGATTCGAGTCGATCCAAGCACGCGCTAGTAGGTTGACGTGGCGCGCATTCTTCGGGTCGATCCACATTTTTCGTCGAGTTGATAGAGTCGTCGCTTGAATTTTGCCGCTTTGACTTAATCGATTCGAAGGCTTTACTTATGCATGGATTCGAACTGAGACTCGTTCGTATCGATCATATCTCACTTCAGCTGATCGATACGAAACGACAACACTGGTTGGATTCGAAGAGAGGTGTCTTCATGGATTCGAAGGTCAGCAACATCTATGGATTCGAAGCAGGGGGAACATGATGGATTCCATCATGTGTTACAGCGATGGATTCGAAGGAAGGTAATGGGATGGATACGAAGCCTGGCCACCTGATGGATTCGAAGGAAGGTTGGGCTTATGGATTCGAAGGACTTCCAAACTTGATGGATTCGAAGTAGATGGGTACGAACCGATGGATGCGAAAATGATTTTTGGCCATGGATTCGAACTAGGGTACATCTTACGGATTCGAACAAGGGCTATCTCCTCCATCTTGAATCGATCATATCTTGCGTGTATGAACTCGGATTGACTTGAAACTTGAAACGTTGGCTCTCGCGGCTTTGATTGTCATGTCCTATCAATTGTAGCCTGATCCGGGATCGGACAAAATTCATCGATATCCATAGTGAAGTGGAATGCGACCAATCTCTAAGGCGAATTGTCTCTCGTTTTCGACCAATCCTTTGGTATCACGGCTTTGCCAAAAAGCGGGATAACACAATCCATCTATATTAGGTACACACAAACGACAATTAATCTTCAAAACCCCTAGATCATCCACCTTGAAATCTGAATATCGACCATCCTTGGTTCCAAGAATCAGTTCCTCAAAAATCTATCCTCCATTTGCTTACTAATGACTCTATCTTGAAGAGATGGAATGACTTCCCAAAAGAGACAAAACTGCATTCCTGCTAAGAGCATCAGCCACAACATTCGCCTTTCCCAGGGTATATAGAATATCCAAATCATATGATGCCAGAAACTTGACCCACCGCTGCTACCTCAGATTAATATCCTTTTTGAGAGAAAATATATTTCAACGGTTTTGTGATCCGTGAATAACTCAAACTTCTCTCCCAAAAGATAAAGTCTCCAAATCTTCTAAGCAAACAATGGCTACAACTCAAGATCGTGCGTAGCGTAGTTCCTTTCGTGTTGCTTCAATTGCCGACACGCATACGCAGTTACTCTTCCATTTTGCATCAACACTGCTCCCAATCCAATTATACTAGTATCTGTATAAACATCAAATTTGCTCTTTCCATCCGGAATAACTAACACTGGTGCACTGGTTAGCCTTGTCTTCAATTCTTGAAAAGCTTCTTCACACCGGGGTATCCATTTAAATTTAGCTTCTTTCCTTGTCAAATTAGTCAGATGTGAAGAAATCTTGGAATAATCCTTAGTAAATTTTCTGTAGTAGCCAGCTAATCCCAGAAAAATTACAAATTCCCGTCAGTGACTTCGGTTGCTTCCATGCCAGAATAGTCTCTACCCTCGCTGGATCAACAGAGATACCTTCACCAGAAACAATGTGCCCTAAAATTTACTACCAATTTCCATAAATGGCACTTAGAGAACTTCGCATTCAAAACATGCCTCCTTAGTGTCTCCAACACTATTCTCAAATGTTGCTTGTGCTCTTCTTCGGACTTAGAATATACCAAAACAAACTTATTCAGCTCTCAAAAATCCACACAGAATCTTAACGATCCTCCGACTTAGTAACAAACACTGCCGCAGAACCCCAACAAGAAAAACTAGGCATACTTAACCCCTTCTCCAAAAAATCCTGAGTTTGCTTAACTAACTCTTCTCTCCCTTTAGGAGCCATCCTCCTACTAGGCTGAATCACCGGCACTACTCCTGGAATCAAATCAATACGAAAATCTATCTCTCAATGTAGAGGCAGATACTTGACTTCCTCTAATACATCAGGGAAATCTTGGTCCACATCGATAACTTCAACCTTCTCTTGAGAAGTCTCGACTCCATGTAAGAGACTACTCAAGTGAATTCTAGAATTATCCCACAACACTCAGGCAATTCTACCCAAATCAGTTTCCAACGAAACCGTCTTCTCATCACAATCCAAAATAGCTTTATACTTATCGAGCCAATCCGTCGAAGAAATGGAACCACTCTGCTCCTTCTGAAATTACCTCAAGAAAACTGCTAACCAGAAAATCTTCTCGACGGCACACAGAACACTTCAAGCTGCACTGCTGACTCAGATGCCCCAAAATTTCCTATCCAAAATTCTTCGAGAAACTCGAACCTCAAACCAAACAAAAACATCCTACTGAACTTAGCCACAATGCCGAAACATACATACTCCCTTAACTTGTTCCAAAGAAACATCTTCGGAGACATCCATAATCACTGTGTCTCATCACACAGCTGCTACATCCTGAGGTATCAAGATATCATGACTTGCTTCCGTCCAACCAACAGATCCAAACTCTAGCTCATCCAAACTTACACTTCAAAGATGAACTCCAAACCTTAACAGATTTCCTTACACCATCCAAAATTTTCTCGAGACGGTAATAGGTCTACAGTCTCGACAGATACACTTCCAACCTCAAACATTCAAACTCTAACCATTGGTAGTTTTGTTACACACACCACTACCCTATCTACCTTTATAACTTATATTGGAAAACCCGAACAGGTATCCCAACAAATAGGTAGAAATATATATATATATATATATATATATTAAAATTGCAAATACGCTCTCTCAAGAAAGAAATCACTCAAGAGCTTAGGTATTCGCTCAACCTAGCGCTCTGATACCAACTATGACGACCCGCCCTTCTACTCCCAGAAAGATGTATCATCATTTAAGAAAGAAAGGGATAGAAATACAAAAGAATAGAAAGAAAGAACAACAACACCAGAATCTCACAGCGGAATGGAACAAAATATAATACATCACATAATTATTACATAGTTTTTACATATATCAGAGTTATACAATATCAATACACATGACAGTCATACATACATCTGTCACTACACACATCAGAGATACAACATACATCAACTAACACAGTGGAACTAGATAGATATATACGTCTGGAATTCCTGCTCCAAGCTCCTTCGGAATTCAGAATCCAAAACCTATCACTTGGCTACTCATAAAAATTTGAGTACCCAAGAGTTTATAGAAAACAAAATATAAACTCCGGGTCAGGCATGAGTCTGGTATGAGTAAACGATTTAAAGTTGTTTAACTTTGAAAACATTTGAAAATAAAGGTATCACGTAAGACTCCCCACAAATAAATACGGGTAAGTTTTTACCTTACGCTAACCAAAACATTTTATAGGAAATCTTGTGATATTATAATAGTGTCTAGGGTTTTCAAGTATAATACAGAAATAGCTGAAATGATTACATCTCACATTCCAACATAGTTGGGCACAATCAAAACGTACGACTTTTATTAGAGATTAGATTCCATACAATGGCAGGGCTACTGGGGTACCGCCGTCACAGTACGTGGCCTAGATCACCGTACCGAGGAGCCACCTTAACTCCCCTGCAACACAAGGCCGGAACCATTCCTTACTGAACAGTCCCGAGCAAGATAACCCCGGCAGTTGTTGCAATCAACTGCCCACACAGCGGAAATAAAAAGGGACATCTAGACAGGGGTATATCTTGTCCTGCTTGGGCATGACCCACCTAACCTTGCTACACATCTCCTGTTTTAGCCATTCCCGGTTGATGAGGCTTGAGACCGCGTTTACCTTTACAGGACATATCTCTTAGAATGCTCATCGTCCGCCTGACGATGTGCTGAAAGCATTCAATCCATACAAGTTCGTTCCAGGTTCGAACGAAACCGAAGGCATTATCTCATCACACTTATTTTGGAATCACTCTTAGAGTCAATGACGATAACCCTTGCATTCTGAAAGCACCATCTCGATCTCCACTTGAAAATTCATGACCTATCGTTTTAATTGGATCGATGTGGTTTTCGGAATATCAAATTGACACCCGATCCCGGTCTCATCGAAATCCAAACGTCATTTTAAAGCCCAAGTTGTTTATTTAATTTAAACAGTTTAATTCAAAGATTGAATTCACATAGCATTTATCGCTGATAAATCATACATGATCATCATAGATATATCAAAGCATATCACAGAAACATCACAGAATATCACCAAATAAATATCACAAATCAGATATTGTACATACAACATTCATAAGCAAACATCTTAAATTCTTATTGTAATTAATTCAATTAAATCAATTACTTGAGAATTAATTACTTAACCCTGTTTAATTGATCATTACTTATCAATTAATCACTTATTCTATTTCAAATTATTTAATTAATTAATCATTTTCTTAATCAATTATTAAGTCTTAATTACTTAATTAATTAATTATTTTATTTCACACCATTTAATTAATTACTTCTTAATCAACATATTTAACTTTAATTTCTTAATTGACTACCCTTAATCATTAATTAATAACCTTAATTATTAATCCATAAAACTTAATATCCATTTATTAACTGCTAATTACTTTATTAATTCTTAATTAAATCACTTAATTAATTAACTATTAATCATTCATTAATCAACTTAAGTAGTTAATTACAAATTAGCTTATTACTTATAATCCATCACTAATTACAATTAAAAAAAATAATTATTCTTAATTACTTTCTGAAAATAACCAATTAATATTAATTATTCAACTTAATTAACATTTTAAAAGGAATCTTCTTTAACTTATGAAATCAATTTATTACTAATTACAAACTTATATGTTAATAAGTTTTATACCTATCTTATATTAATTACTTAATTAGAATAATAATTAAGAGCATAAAACATTTTAAAGTATTAACTAAAAATTAAACTTGTATCTATGTTTTAACTTAAACTGTTAAACTCTACTAAGTTTTATAGGGTTTAAAGCTTGTTGAAATCTGTTTTACTTAACTTTACCTTTAATTACAATTCTGCTGTTTGAAGAAAACCCGTGACTTTTTCCAATAAAACTCGAGTAGCACTTCGAGTTAAACACCCTATTCCCCGAGTCACCCTCCCTGTTCAACTTCTTCTTCTCCCTCTTTATTTTTTTCTATTTCCCAGTAAGTTTTAGGTTTTTAAACTTAAGTAAAACAAATTAAAGCATCAGGAAACTACGCGTTCGAATACAACTCGAAGAAAACACCCAGCATTCTCGAGCACGACTCGAGACACAAGCATCAACGTTGCTGACACCAATACTTCGCCGTACACGTGCACGGCGACATGTGAGGCTCTGGTGAACTACCAAGATCATCGGCAAGTCAAAGTTCGTCTCTACGCTCGTAATCAAAATTCAAATCACAAGGAAAAATTCGAATTCGAAAATTTGTCATTCGCTCAAAAAAAACTGTGACAACACCTTCGACAAAACGCCTTGCCACCGCCGCTCCAGCCACCTACGGCACCCAAACTTTCGCCCACACGACGACAACACGTTAAACCACCAACCTCCAAAATCTCGTGCCACTCGATCACATAAAGAAGTCGCACTCGCCTCGTTACAGACATGAATAAGAACTCCAACTAAAACCCTAACACGATCTCGTCTCTAAATTTCACGCAATAGAAAAATCTTCTAGTAATTTTCACGAAATCCCTGATGTTTATACTTGCTTCATCCCAAATTGCAACATTCATTATTGATTTAATCTCTAGAAATTGATAAAAATAAAGTTTTTGCACAAATACAAACTGCTCTTGAATTACTGCACTAAAATCTTCATTCTAGTTTTTAAAATCATAATTTTCAGTAAGCATTCAAGTTATTAACTTGAATTAGCTTTTTATAACAATTGGATTTATCAATTTATTGCTTAATTTCCTGTAAACATGGCTTCCAGTAAAAATATTCCACCAATCATATTTTAACCAGCTTGCAAACCTTGTTTAAGTTTTAAAAATCCTATTTGATTGCAACTGAAAGTTTTACAATGATTTGATGAGCATAAATTTAAGTTTGAAAAGAAATATGAACCTGTAACAAACAACATAGAAGTACAGAGCATCACAGCGATATATTCAAACAATAACATATGTAAACTATATTTTCTATAAATCTAGAACCATTTTTAATCAACTTGAAGCTTTAAAATTTGGTGTTTACTCACCTGCCAAATTACTGTGAACAGATAACAAATTTGATGATCTGAAACCCTGTAATTGAATCTGCCTTGAATTTCTGTTTTTGTACTGCAGTTTTGAGTTGAGTTTGCTTTCTTTCTTTTTATTTATTTATGAGATACTGAACGAACTAAAAAGCAAAGGCATACATATATATAAGATAATAGTATGTATGAGAGAGGTATTATCTGGACATGATGTTCCATTATTTTGCTTTATTTTAACCAGATTTGATAAATATTTTGAAATGACAAATATTAGGCTGAGATGAAAGCAATTTAATGCCTTGTTTCTTAATTAGCTTACATATCATAATTATGTTGCTGCAGTGTGAAGATGCTGTATGTAAAAGTACACTTTGTAATTAGACATATGGCTTGTGTAAAAAGATATGTTTTTCTATGTAAAAAGATATTTTGTATGCAGACGTATATTTTGTAGGTAGATATAGCTTGTAGATGAAGATATTGTATATGAAGATAGTTTTTTTAGAGATGTTTATTTTATTAACTAAAGTAATTAAAACTAGTATTTAAGTTTTAACTTAAATTAATTACTTAATTAAAATATTAACTATCAATATTTAAATTATTATATTCAATATGGTTTACTTATATTTATTTCTATTTGTATTTTATCAATAATTAAGTTATATTCATATGTTTGACTCAATATTTTATACTTACTTTTATATTGATAGAATTAGATTTTATTTTAAACATTAACATCCATGTATATTTTTATCAAATGATAACAAGACAAAGTATTTTAATTCAATTGTATAAGACAATTTTATTATAAATATTATTAAGAGACTTTATTTTAAATTTTCAAACATTATCATCTATATGTATATTTATACCAAATGTAAACAAAGTAAAGTATTTTAATTAAATTATATAAGATAGATCTTTATTGTAAATATTATTGAGATACTTATTTCAAATTTTCAAATTCATTTCCTTTCAAAATACAAATCCATTATAAACAAATGGAAATATTTCAAAAGATTTATTCATTTTAAAATGATGAGTTCACCTTTTTATATAATTAGATTAAATATTTATTAAAATAATAGAGCCAAAATCCAGGGTCGTTACATGAGCCGACTTATATCAGGGTTTACAGGATGCTCTAGCCAGTAGGGAGACAACTGCCGGTTCATACTTTCCGTCCCATCCATTTCGTCCTGTTCACAATATACATTACATACTTCAAATTTTGACACACCTCTGCTGTTTGTAGGAAACGTTGGGGTTCGAAAAGTGCTTCCATCCTCCATATTGGTAGTCCATGAGACATGCATCAACGGTACCAGGACGCAATGGCAATTGTACAAAGGTATGGAAAACCCGACTTATTTATTACTGACCTGTAATCCTAATTGGACTGAGATTACACAAGAGCTATTTCCCTTTCAATAACCATATGATCATCCTGATTTGAAAACTCGAGTTTTCCGTGCAAAATTGGAACAACTTAAAGTTGATTTATTTGATAAACATGTCCTAGGTAAAGTCATTGCACATGTTCATATCATAGAGTTTCAGAAAAGTGGATTACCACATGCTCATATCTTACTTATTCTTGTAGACACTGATAAACTAAATACTACCAATGATTACGATACTATGGTTAGGGCAGAAATTCCAAACATCGAATTAGAACTAGATTTGTACACGTTAGTTATTAAACACATGATTCATCATCCAGCGGCAATTTCAACCCCACTGCCGTATGCATGCGAGATGGAATGTGTAAGAAAGGGTTTCCTAAACCCTCGTCACAACAACCTTACAAGGAGCTGATTCATATCCCATCTACAGACGTCGTGACATTGGAGTACAAGGTCAAACAAATAATAGTGCAGTTGACAATCTTTGGGTCGTTCCTTATAACCCTTATTTGCTTCTAAAATATGACTATCATATAAACGTTGAAATTTGTTCCAGTATTAAATCTGTTAAATATCTAGACAACTACGTTTATAAAGGATCACATCGCGTATCCTTAAGCGTGTCTTCTTCATCATCCACCATTGATGAAATTTCTCAATTCGTTAATGCCAGATGAATCTGTGCATCGCAGTCCCTACAGAGGATATTTAAGTTCCAACTTAGTAGTATGTCTCCGTCAGTAATAAGACTACAAATACATCTGCCTAACAAGTAACATATTCAATTTAACACATGCGAAAGCTTACAATCTATTGTAACTGACGAACACATAACAAAAACTATGCTTACTGAATTTTTTACCCAAAACTTAACAGACGAGGACGCACGCCAGTACCTTTACCATGAATTACCTGAAAACTATTGGTCGAACAATGAACAAAAACAATAGGTACGTAGACAAATACACCATAAAATAATTGGTCATCTATACATCGTACCTCCTACCAATGGTGACCGCTACTACTTATGATTATTACTTAATCATATTCCAGGCCCAGTTTCTTTCACACACTTACGCACTGTCAACGAAACTGTTTACAGTACATTCAAAGAAGCAGCCAAACGACGAGGATTCCCAGAAAATGATAATAGCATTAAGGGTTGTTTAACTGATGCTTCGAATACCCATATGCCTCTTGCTTTATGGCGATTATTTGTTACCATTTTAGTGTACTGCGAACCGTGTGGTGTACGTGACCTATGGGATGAATTTTGATCTTTTCTACCTGAAGATTACCTATCCACTTCTTTGGCCTCACTACCTGTTACATATTTAGTTGGTCGATGTCTTTTTTATCTTAATAACCTTCTAAAACAGTATAATAGAACCATATTTGATTAAGATTTCCCATATAACTCCGTACATTCAACTGACGAATACAACAATTTGACGCTTCTTTTGGAAGAACAGTCAATACAAATACCATTATCCGATTTACAAGCAATAAATAAGTTAACCGCTGAAAAAAAGGAAGCTTTTGACGTGATCATGGTTACAGTAGATTCGAAAAGCAGCTCCATTTATTTCATCGACGACCCTGGAGGGACAGGAAAATCTTTTCTATATAAAGCAATTTTAGCTCATCTATGAAACCGAGCTCTTATCGCAATTGCAACCGCTATTTCTGGAATAGCTTCTATTGCGTTCCCCGGTGGTAGAACAGCACACTCACGATTTAAAATTCCTATTAACTTAAACTCTTCGTCCACATGTCATATTACCAAACAATCTGATACCGCGAAACTTCTATCCATGGCAACCGTTCTACTATGGGATGAAGAAACCATGGCTCACCGTCATGCGTTCGAAGCTATAGACAGAACATTACGAGACTTGACCAATGCCGATGTTCCATTTGGAGGAAAAATTGTTATATTAGACGTTGATTTTCATCAAGTTTTACCAGTTGTTCCAGGCGGTACTAGAGCTCAAACATCTTATGCATGTATAGTTCGGTCATATTTATGGTCAACTGTTAAAGTATTCCAGCTAACAAAAAATATGAGGGCACGAGCTGACCAACCTTACGCTGACTTTGTTTTGCGCGTTGGAAATGGTACTGAACCCACCGTACACGACGACATGATCAAACTACCAGCGTATATTGTCATACGATGGGATGGTCCATGTTCGTTACACTGTTTGACTAATGAAATCGTCCCCGCATTAAATGATAATTTTAAAAATACAAACTACATGCTAAGTAGAGCGATATTATCACCAACAAATGAAACCGCGGATGAAATTAATAACATGGTAATAAAATAATTTCCCGACGAACAACACATTTACTACTCTTTTGACAAAATAGAAGACGACCCGTCAAACTTATATCAAACTGACTTCTTAAACACTCTTAACCCAAATGGTATGCCATCTCATAAGTTGACTCTTAAAGAAGGATGTCCAATAATGTTACTACGGAACCTTGATCCACGAATTGGACTATGTAATGGGATGAGACTAATCTGTCGTGTTTTCCATCGAAACCTTACTGAAATTTCTTTCGGTTGGTTCCAGGGTACAAGGGTATTCATTCCATGTATACCATTAAAGCCTTTTGAAAACATAAAGCTACCATTCAACTTTATCTGTAAACAATTCCCCGTGCGGCTTGCCTTTGCATTAACAATAGACAAATCACAGGGACAAACCATCCTACATGTTGGAATTTACCTTTCCAACCATGTTTTCAGTCATGGCCAACTTTACGTTGCTTTATCCCATGGGATTTCAAGCAGGACAACAAAAAATTTGGTTGCAAATGGAGAACTTCGTCGCAGTACTGCAACACATACTCGAAATGTTGTTTACCACGATGTTTTGCATGCGTGCTCTCAAATTATGAATGTCCCATAAAGACATCTTACCAACTCCACTTTTCACCCAACCGTCCACACACTAGCCACTTCACCCTCCCTACCTCTTCCCATCCCCCTGCTGCACTTAATATATTCTAAGTTACATTCCAGTTCTTTTTTCTTTCAACACATAACCTCCTGTCTTTACCATGCATTTACATTCCAAATTAATAAAATAAACAAACAACATAATAAAACTGCATATCCTTCTTCTCATCACACCCCCTCGGTCTATTTGTTTTATGTACAAATATTGTTCTTTGACTTTAAATTTAACATATGCCTTTCCAACTGTTATACTTCTCTGCTTCTCTGCCTACTACCAAATTTCCTTCGCTCTTTCCTACATAACAAACTGCTGTTGATTTGCTTGCGTACTACAATTTGGGTTCACACTGTCAACTCGAACGAGGTGCCTAACTACTCAACTCAATATATCAACGGGACTAAGTGGGTACAGTTCACATGAGTATCCTACTCCACCAACGCTGTTTTCCACACCATAACTTCAACTACTGTTCTCAAGTTAACAGAATTACACAAAATGTAAGTGCTCATACTATAAGACTGCAAATTTTACACATTATACATACTGTTCTTCTAACACGATATTCTATGTTTTATTCCTTCTGCAGGCATGATTTACTTAGTATTCTACAAGGACACAGCATAAAGATATAAAAATTGCCTTTCAAGCCCCTTAAAAAAACATGATATGCATCCATTTACCAACCGTATCTTCATCTATTATATTGATAGTTTAGTTATATTATTTCACTAACACTTTCTACAAGAAGTTAAGACAGTAAAAGCAAGCCTTATTTCATTTTTGAGGTTAGCACTTTATTTATTTCACTGGAATGATAAATTTTGGTCAATCGCCATTCCATATACTGTACGTTCTTCCAAAATTTTGCCTCCTAAACAAGCGCAGACGTGTTTGTGAACGAACAGTTCAAATATATTGCTTTTTTCCCCGACTGCTGCCACCTTCCATTTTAATTCGACTTTATCTTCTCCCCTACTTCATGCATATGATTTTTGAACTAACACTGTATACTGCACACTCAGCCTACCATAAATAAAAATCTAGCTCAGTTAACAGCAGCTACGTTGAACTTTTATTGACTTAATGCATTTATCACTCTTTTATCGTTGACTTCAACTCCATTGTATGATTCATAACATACTTGTAAATAAGACGAACACTGTTTGTATTGACAAGGAAATGGAAAAACGGGGCATGACTGTGCATGCAATTTGTTGTCGTAGTTCAAGTTATGGAACTTACCGGTGTCTTCACGTTAAACTATTATCTACTCCCTGCGAAAATCTTCTCCACAGCATAATGCTTCTTCCGGTAATTAATACTCTTCCACATCTTCATGTCAAAGGCCCGTATGCTGCCCAACAAAATGGATAACGTATGGATAGGTGGTAACGTTGGATAAATTGATCTTTCTATTAAAATTGTACATTTTGCCTTTATATTCCACAGTTCAACCTAATGAAAGCAAAATAGAGTTCTCAACAGTAAACCAGAATTATAAACAATGTCATTTGTACCAAGTTCATCCTCATCTCAGTAATTTAAATTCAAATCTCTTTTATATTTTTACACACGCATATCATATGTGACATGATTTTATTTCTTTTGTCTATTACTTCATACTGTTAATATTCCACTAAGAGGTACTGTGTTTAACGAACTAACATCAGCCCACCAATCATGGGGACCCAAACAAAATCATCGAAAAGAAAAACTTTACATTGATATACCTACTGCACTTTAATAATAGTCCATCCAAACCTCCTGAATACTAAACCATTCTCATTAAATATCTCTACGACTGCAAAGCAACTTTGGTCTTACACATACAAAATATTGTCACAGAAACTCAATTTACTCAAATATTAACTCCTACTTGCCTTTAATACACTTCCACATAACTTTCTCTTATGCATAACAGTCGTCAACATACATGGTCGCCATTTCAATATGACCACCGCACGTCTGCCTGAATTCTCATACATTTCTATTAACAATCATCATATTTCTATTAACTAAAAAATCAAGAATCCCACATTTCTTACTATATGACCGATACCGTAAACATTTCCTGACTCTCACAACTCCCTTAATTTCAACAACACAAAAGTATTACCCCTACATACAATATTTGTGCACAATTTACTGCATTTGTTCTGTTGTTGATGTGCAGTAAAATTGGTCCAACATGCTAATAGTACACAATTGTATTACACAATACCAATTTGCTCCCATATTTCCGTATGTACGGCCTGCACATTCACAGTAGCTATATTTTTTCTCTCCACTCCATATTGTCCCACGTTATAACTGCTATGCCCGTGCTATGAATACAGCTGTCCTCTGCAAACATGTATATTAGAGTACTTATTGCACACACGTTATCAAGTAAAGATCCTTCGTTAGTTTAAAAAAAATCTTCACCTTAAAATTGAAGTCCCAAGGTTCAACTGCACATATATATTATCCGCTTTATGTCAATGTACTTCTTTACACTAAAAAAGGCGAGTGCATTAAAATTATATGACCAACGTTTAAATGAACATATAGGAGGACCATGTAATTTGAACACATACAACGCAGCTACATCACATATTACGTTCAGCACATACTACCTTTTTCCACTTTCTCCACACTTACGTGTCCTGCTGCCAACATTCAAGTTTACACATTCCTATCCCCTCCGAAACAGTACAACCTTCTACCCCGTGTTTCTCCTTAATTTATCCCACTACCTTTCCTACCCTCTTACATGTCAACTTTTCCCCTACATTCAACTAACATCCTCGCCCACATATAAACTCTTCCCCATCCAAATATTTGTACACCTCATTCATCCACGCAACAACCACAATGAAAAAGGTAATTTTTCAAACTAATATTTCCTCAGCATCTTTTACTTTCTGTCTTATTTACAACTTCACAGCATATTGTTTATTCATTTTAACAAATTTACAAACCAGTATGCATATTTTAATATCTGTACTATACCATTACACTAACTACTACACAGTACATCCATACATTCACTACCTCTTCCTTCTACCACTTACACCACAGTTACAGTGAAACCCCTTTGACTGCATAACTTATCATACTAAATTATCACCTCCAACTGCTTCCAACCACTGTTGGCCCATCCCGCACGTCCCCAACTCTAATTCAACTTCCTCCTCTCCACCATTACTTCTACCACATTTTAATACTGAATATGTGTACTTCTACCCCATATAAAGTTTGCACTTTTTTTCATTCACTTCAACTAACACCTTCAACACCCCCTCCCCCTCCACTCCCCCTCCCCACGAACCAAATGTTCAACAACCATTCAACAGCCTTCGGCTGCCATTTATAGGGACAAAACAAAGCAAAAATGCACCAGTGCGTCAAAGCTTCTGCGATCACCTTCTCCTGAAATAGTTGCTGCTTCTAACCTTACATCACCTCCTCCAGCTTCAGAGGACAGGTCAGACAAAAGTACCAACGCAAACCGCCTACTACAGCTTCCCTCCTCCATAACATCACCAAATATTGCGCAGCAATATTTTGAAACTTGCGTGACATCACCTACTACTGCGCATTAAAACAGCAAGTTTGAAAAACCGTCTATATTTGTAGAACAACTGCAAATCCATAACGACCATGAACAATTTACACCCTGTCAACCATACGACAATTAGGATGCTTTCTTCACACCAGAAGTGGTATGCTGCACATAACTCCCTATACTTAATACATACTCTTGTTACTCAACAAATATATGCTTATTCTAATTTCCAACCCCTTTTACCTTCTCCCACAGATTGAAGAGTGCGATAAAGCTATTGAGCGTTTTCTTGCAGAGCATTCGCATAACTAATCGTGCTGCGTGCTGCTACAACATTTGCTCCTCCTTCTACTCTACCTCATTTTTCTCAATCTGCAACTACCAATAAGCTAGCTGCCATAACTCCTCTGCTTTATAACATTTACTACTCTATATAATGTATTGTCCGTCTACCGAACTATTTACTGTACCGCTTGCTTATTTTCTTCCGCAACATTAACAAGCAATAATCTGCTCTACCAACTTACGTTTAACATCAACTCCATGCTTCATCTCTGATTATTTTGTTCTATTTAATCTTACATTCCAATGTTTCTTTCATTACATTTCACAAAACTGCGAACTAACTCGGCACATCTATAAACTTTTAAACCGATCAACAACAATTTATGATCCTTCATTAACCATCATATTTTATACTCCACAAACGAATGCAAGTGAACAATTAACATCAATTACATATAAATTTCTCGGTGGTAAATTAACACAAACAAGCAAATATGAAATTAGGTTAAAGTTCGACCAATTACTCCACCTACCTACACAGACTGTACTATTGTTATGTACAATGATACGTCAATTGATTCAGACGTATAATTTAGTTCAATTAAACTTTAATACTTTATTTCACTTCGGTTACCATATCAGTTCCTACTTTTCCTCCTGCTATCACATACTTTACCATGCTATCTAACAACACGACAACTGTAACAAAGAGAAAATTTGCTCTCTCCCTGTTACTCACATGTCCAACGGACGTGCCACCATACTCGTTTGAATAAATTTCATTTCATTTCATTTTCAAACTAATCCTCAAAAGATAAACTTTCACCCAGATCCGCACAAGCGTAGATATAGGAAGAAAAACCCATAATGCAAAAGTCACAGAGAGTCAATTAGCATGGGTGTAATGATGAAAGATTGCAAATTCAACAGGACAAAGGGGATAAGTTGTTCTTTGGCAGCGGAGATGGCGTCAGACGCCAACAGTAGAACACTAACTGCGGATGTAAGGCACGAAGTAGGCAAATAGCTGTTGTAAACGGTCGAACAATGAACGCTAACCTCTGATCTGGCACGGTTGCATGTTTTTAGTGGATATTGTGAACAATTTTGTAGGAGAAGTGGAATTTTTCTCTCAGTATTTTGGAGCCGACATGCGCAAATATACGCTAACCTCTTCAAACTGTCGATTGATAACCCATTCCTTGGTGATTTTTGGTCTCTTTCATTATTTTATCATATATGTATGTATGTGTATATATATACACACACACACATATGTGTGTGTGTAAAAACATCCTTTTATATGCATATACTAGTGAGTGGCCCGTGTTATGCACACGAACAATGGTATACCCCGTTGTTGTAAGTTATCCTAAGAATAGTGCAAGCACACGATTTATATTTTGTGTTGAACTACAATGTTAATATGTATTTCTTATTACAACTTGACTGTTTAATTCATTACCAAAATTTAATACCTTAGGAACTCGTATTAAATTTTGAATATCAATAACACCTTCCACTTCAACTAAGTGTTTTTTGTTGAAAAAGAACCGGGTTCTCAACAATGTCAGACTTTGTGGCAACATTAAACATTTATTGATTGCTGAATATTCAGCGAGTTAGAGAATCAGTTGGAACATGACATCCAAGTCTAAATATTTTGAGTATGAAATCAAAACCTATACTACTTTTCGAATAGTAACCATTGTCCACTAACCATTGTCCCTAACTACTTATCATGTTATGATATAACAATACCACTAAAGGAATTGTTAAACTTGTAAAGAATGGATTCATGTGTTCCAGAAGCAGAATGTGTAGAAAAAATTATATTATATACTACATAATATGTTGTACAACACTTGAGAGTGCATGTAGTCTGCACACATCACATTATGCATCGAGTACTTAATTGGACATATTTTTTACTGTGCACTTGTATGGTGGTGGAGAAAAATATATAAGACAGTATAACTAAATGGAAAGGAAGATTTATAAGGTACTGCGAAGAGAGAAGATGTGTGCAATGTGTACATGCATAGAACATGCAGAGTATTGCGCATTATCATTTAAAACGCATATTAAAAGTTTAGCTGTCACGTTAAAAATAGTTAAAAAAAAAGCAATTCCTAAACAGTGGCTAATTACATAACCTCACATAGCTCCCTTTATCGTTACATGAAGGAGAGTAATTTGTGGTTCAATAAATTGCTTTAATCCAGTGAATTGAAGGTTCAAGTATTGTCACACAGTCAAATAAATAGCATAAATTTTGAGCCGAAAAATGAATGATTGTAACCCTTCATGAAAACAATAAATCACAAATCTACATTTAGATACTAACATATGCTTCTTGATCGAACTATAATACCAATAGTTAAGAGAGGTTTGCTAACATATACTCACATGGTTCATATATTATATTGTAAAAGAGAGCATCTACAGCATAGGCACGACTTGAAACGAAATTGTATCCAATTGATAAAGTATATCAGCTAGATTTTCCAAATCTTATATGTTGATCCTCATATGTAGACGACGCCAAATCCCACATCATACTCTATGATCCTTGCAGTAGATTGAAAAACCGTGCCACATTAGCAATGGCAAACAAAGAACGCACTGCAACACATCCTTCACATCTCCAACTCTACAGGCATGCGTTCTTCTTGTTTCCTCGGTCTCACCTACCAAAACATTCAAGCTCTTGATGTTAGCCTTGTAGTCAAATTATGAAAAATAGTAGAATATAATATAATATGCAGGCTTACATTAAATTTTATATTTATTTACTCTTTACACAACATATACTTAAATACTCACTACTGATATGTGGTTTAGTTGATGTTTATAAAATGTGGTCCACATCGACACTTCTTTTTTAGTTTCTATTATGTAAATGTGCACACATCTAAACTACTCATAAACGTCAGTTGTTGGACCTATATTTTGGTGGGTAGAACTTTTTTTGAATTAGTGTGACATAACTATTTTTCATCAAAAATATTAACTAAGATGTCAATTGAACGACAAAATAATATTCATGTTTCCAAAAAGAAAAATCTAATTGTGCAAAAATTATAGTAAAAAATTAGAGATTGGAAAAATAGATGAAAAATGGAAGCATAGTGACATGAACCTAAAAAATAGTTATGTAAGAAAAATATAGAGTTGAACAAAATTTCCACTAAAAAATATTTTAGGACATTCCCAAATATGCACTTTCAGGTTATGATATCTTTTGGATTAAAAGGGGGGCTAAAAAGGACATATTATGTGTCTAAGAGATTTTTTTTAATGAAAATAGATAATTTTAGTTGCCAAAAATACATTAAAGAACATAAATGAGGTGCCAATATTTAGATAATTGTTATCGATATAGTTTCAGTGACCTAGTTATACCTGTCGTGTTCCATTATGCAACACTGCTTTCTCTACCTTACTCAAGAAAAAGGAACATGAGGTTTACCTAATATCCCAAAGATAGTTGTAATATAAATAATGGCTATCTCCGTGTACATTTTAGCAGGTACTTTATGCTGCCATAATTCTAGAAAAGAGTTTGATTCGTTGTTTGGCAAAACAATTTTGTTTACCGCTTACATGAACCCATTTTTCAAGGAAAACTACAACGATACTATGATGGTTGTGGGAATATCCCTCTGATGTATACATGCAGGCCCTACAATTGTAATTTCTTCATTGTTTAGAAATAAATTTGAAATGAAAAGAATTAACACATGGGCTGAAAAATGCATAACTTACCCTGTTTGAAAACTTGAACATGTATTGTAGGTTAAGAGCCTAATAAATCTGCAATCTTATCCAATAGTTCACCGGTTCCGCAAACTCAAATGAAGAGCGGATATTAGTTAACAAAATCATGCTAGTAAACAATTTTCTCAAGACAAACCAATATTAATGAAAAGTTAGACAATAATAACAACAATGACCTATGATGCTTCTCAATTTGAGGATACAGATAACGTATGATACTCGATTTGAGGGGAAGCAAGGTTGGGTCGAGGAAATTTGAAAATAGGAATGAAATCAAAAATTAAGTTTGTTAGCACCAAAATTGGTCACTAACACTCTTGAGTAGAATTATTTAGAGAGATTAATGAAGAAAATAAATTAAAATAGAGGAATGTATACAAAACTAACTGCAGAAATAAGAATACCAGAATTATAGTGGTCCGGCATAACTGCCTACGTCAACTGTTAGTATAATCTTTATTGCTTTCCTCAAAGACATGAATACAGATATAATCCGTAAACAAATAACTCGAATACAAGTTTGAACTGAAAGAAAGCTAGTGCAGAAAATGGCAGAGTGTCCCTGGAGTTCTCGAAAAAAGGTCCTCTCCACTGTACCCCTGCTCCTCTATTTATAGACGAAGATAGGCTGGATGCTCTATGCAGACCCAAGACCAAGGCAACCAGCCAATGGATGATAATCTCGAGTCGGTCGGCCGAGGCATTCTGAACGAATATCGACCGATCGAGGAATACTGAACCTTCATGGCCGACCGATGGTCATATAGCAAGTGACTCGAAGTAAGTCCTCAAAGAACTCGAAGGAACTCGCAATGGATCTCGACGTGAAGCAATGCCGAACTCCTCAACCTGATGTTGACTTCCAAGAATAAGCGAACTCCTACATATTGCATCGAACCGGGTAGACCGACCACTTGCGTCGAACCACTACCGACCGAGCGACAATGGCATCCCAACCGCAACCGAACGATGTCCGTTACCTCGCCTAATCCGAACAGCGTCTACTAGACCTTTCGGACCGAACTGCGTTGTCTCTCTATACTGGACGATCCACAAAATTCCGAGTCATCCTTCCCTGAGCATCCAGACCAAACTGTCCCGCTTTTACCTGCATTGGCTGAGCGATCCATGCTGCCCATCTCGACCAACTCATGCGTGACCTTCGTTCTTGATCGAGCGGTGCTTGTTGAACAATCCAGACTGAACCACACATCCCAACACTTTGGCCGAGCCTTGTGTTCCCTCACTTTGGCCGAGCCATACTGCTGAACATATCGAATGCCCCAACCCTTTATACCTCCAACCTTCCTTGGTCAGAGTCTTGTCTATAGCTATCTATTACCTTTGTAACTATCGTCTCATAGCCAGGCCAAGGTGTCGGGTAACATTTGCCCTCAAAAGTGTGTTGTGTGAAACAACACGACACGCTTTGAATCAGTAACCAGCTCCTGCTTTCAAAAGCCAAGCGTATACGATCTCATGAAGGTCGTCACATGGCGAACTTTCCTTGCATCATGTGTGTATGTTTATATAATATTTATTTCAGTAATATTTCCTCTCCCTCTCACTCTTTTTAAAGGGATGGCTGAACGTACGAACACCTGGCCATGTAATTGATCTTCTCAGTGTCGCTCAGTTATGTTCACTTATCGACCCACCATGGTGCTCAGACCGGTTCCATAGGGTAATGCATGTTTGCCTCCTCTTCTTCATATAAAATCCTACACTTCTCCTCTTCTTTCCTTTACTTTTACTTACATTTTTCTCTTACAACCCCCAAAAGTTTATTTCCTGCAAAGCCTTGCCTGTCACTCCATCCCTCTTCCTTTCAAGCCTAGTCTTCCACTTTGCAACTCGAGCTGCCATCGAAGCCAAACGAATCTCGACCCGAACCCAACAGTTTGCATAGGTCCTAAGCTTTGCATATAGGTATGAATTTCTCGCTCGACTTATCCTCCCAAATTAGGAGCCGCATAGGTTTTTAGGTGGAAATTAGTAGGGACCGGTGAAGGGGAGGACGAATTGGAGATGAGAGTTTGCCTTAAATTAGGAATTTGGTTCGGTCTTGGTGGAGCTAGGGTAAGGTAGAAGAAGGAATGGCTATAGCCTTGACTTCGAGGTCGGGGACATGGAGAAGAAGAGAGTCTAGTGATTCATAGTAGCTGGTGTACGATTTGTAGAACTCTAATTGTCCAACGACTGAGGAAGGTTGTTCGGTTGCCTACTATGGTAATGCTGAATCATTAGGAGTATAGTAATGGAATAGGTTGAAATCTCAAAGAATGAATGGCTTAGCATACATCAAGTTGAGGCCGTTCGGTGACTTTAAGGTGAGTGGATCGGTATAAGTGAATTGCAGTCATTCGATGAAAGAAGTAACAACCCCGGGTCAATATTTCGAGTGGATGTTTATTGCTTGGTAAATTTCCTAGGGGAGTAGTGCTAGAGTGATGTTCGGTATGGAATGTGAGAATGTCGTTCGGTCTAGAGTAGGAGAGTGCCATTCGACCTAGAATGAGAGTCCACAAGGAGGGTTCGACATACCGCAAGCGTGGTTCGGTGTAGCCCCAGTACGTCATTCGTTGTTGAGAGAGCATCGATAAGGAGAGTGAGCGGGTCGGTGTTGTTTGTCTAGCGGGCCGCTTGATAGCTTATAGATAGGTGGTTCGGTATATAGGTTTAGAAAGGAGATCGGCTACGGTCTTTGGGGTCGGCATTGGCAATCAAAATCATCTCCACTTAAACATTGCATATGTTAAGATCACATGCTTCCACGCCCAACCATAGAACAATGAAAAATGACAAGGACTTAAGCACATGAGCATATGGAACTGTTTTGACTAATGACTCCATAGTTTTAAGGACTATAGACGCAAGTTAAACTTAACAAAAGCAAATAACGGCCTTTAACATACAATGCCAATGTCCGATTTCAAGACCCATACTACCGAACATGGGACAAATTCCCGGCGACGGTCAGTGATGACGGTCTTCAAAGATGACAGTTTAATGCTCAATCACACTTCATCAGTCTTTAAATCTTTAATTCTCTTACACTTATGCTCGAATGATTGCACTAGTCTACACACCACACGGGGGGAATATTTTTGTCGTTATATCTAATATCAAATGTCTTTCAAGTATAGTTTAAACGGGTATCTATTCACATCCATCACTCTTTAAAGACGTCCATAAAATCGAGTTCTGCTACAGTTTCCGATAAGCCTGAGCCAGGTCCTCAACAGGAGGTAGTAGGAACTTCGAATCCACCAACAACCACCATGCAGGGTATTCTGCATTTATCAACGGCATTTGTTAGCCCGGCTCCTGATGTTATAGACGAAGCAGTTATCCTGGATAATCCTATTGATTCACAAGGAAATCGGTGAAGCCGGTCTTCGTTGGTTGTGTACAATTCACGGAATCACTTTCGACGACGTTTTTGTGCCATCGAGGCTAGATCAGCCTCACCTGCCCCAGTTGGATTTACAACATGCAATAAATTCATGTGATGGGTTGGTAGTGTGCCACCTTTCAACTCCATTCTCCGTGAAGTGCTACAGTATATCGGGATCACCCCAACATAGCTACATCCCAATAGTCACACATTCATCTATGGCACTTGTATTCTCTTTATGAGAATCCTATTCAGGCTCCCCACTCCCGGTGATATCCGTTATATCTATCGTTTCAAAAGACGGTCTGACAGTCCATCCTTCGTATTTCTTGATCCATACTCTAAGTGTCAGATCTTGATGGGAGCGTGGAGCAAATTTTCACATTATAAGCAAGAATAGTTCTATGTACGTTGTCCCTCTGGCTTTGCGAGGAGATGGTTGGAAGGGAGTAAGTTTCATTTCTGGACCAATATTTATCTAAGGCACGAAGTGCATTCTTTCTACACTTCTTTCGATTTTTGCAGGTATAAGCCCATGTCCCGAAGGTACCGGGTATTCTTAGACCGTCGAGGCCATTCGAGCTGTTCCCATGGGAGATCGATAGATCAAATCCGTCATTTCCAATGAATCGCTTTTAACGTTCGGATTGTTGGAATAAGGTCATCGAACAAGTCTCCCTCCCAGTGCCACTACAACCGGACCTGCCTCGAAAAAGGCAAAGGGCAAGCTGGGCCTTCGATGCCCTCTATAGGAGTAACCACTGATATATCTAAAGAAGGTGAAATAAAGGAGGTCGAGGCGCCAAAAACGACTGATGAGAACTTAGGCTCTGATATTGCGCTATAACTGACATACCTAACGTCGCCAAATCGCTTCCCCCTTCGAAGAGGCAAAAAAGCTTAGCCTATAAATTAAAGAAGAAAACAGTTGGTGGGACTTCTAAAGTTACCATCACTCCGGTCGAGAAAAAATCATCTTCCCGACATCCAGAGTGTTCACTAAAAGGTCTTTCAGACATGACCATCCCCGATGACTTACTGAATTATGGTTTTAATGACCCGGAGGCATTTGGCTTAATTCGCCTACGAAAAGCGATGTAGGCGATTTGGTTGGTCGACATAGAGTGTCAACCCCAATAAGTAAAGCAAAAGAAACTGGTCCGTCGGGGGAATAACTAGGACACACACGAACACTTACACTTCACCCTGCACTTAAACTTCAGCCATCATATTATTCTTGATTACTCGTTCTCACTTGATTTTTATGCAGGTGATATGGGGCGCACTCACGGATTCGACCGCCTTCGCGATCTTCTATCTTTCACCACTCCAATCGGGATTCAGGGTCAGGTAGATGCCGAGAAAGAGATAATAGCGGCGATAGGGACTACCACCCTAGAGACTCGTTATCTGCTCGAAGAAAAATATACAGCCATTTTTCGTACCCTAATGATCCTCCCCCTCACTCAGAGTACAGTAGGAAAATTTTTGCTCAAAAGGGGTCTTAATTTGAAGCTCCCCGCGACCAACACTCTGGTTCTTCCAGTACAAAGAATTCTTATGAGCCTCACAAAAAGTCCATGGCTCCGACTAAGCTAACCCCTCCAATCTCAACACATGATCTGTCGATAACCGAAAGATCGGCTGAACTTAAAGCCATGTTATCAAAGATATGCTTCGATGGATTGAAATTTCTTCCTACGATTCACCTAATTCCAAGGCACGTCAAACAGAGCGCCATCATCTACAATAACGATATCTATGTTCAACACGATGCGTTTGTTCACTTGGTAGAAAAAGTTTCAGAAGTTTCTATGGAATGCCAGTATGAGATCGATCGCCTGAAACTTGAAGCCATCTATGATAAAGACATTATCAAAGCCTAGGATGAAGAGCTTTCCTCGTATAAATCTCAACTCAAAGCTGCCCAACAAAATGCTAAAGATACAACCGAGGAAGTCAGTTGTTTGGAAGCTACTCACAAAAGGAAAATTGATGAGGCGGTTCAACGCTGTGGCACTTTAGCCTTAGAAAAAGACTCCGTTCAAAAAGAGAATGATGCCCTTGCTCAACAAGTCAAATAATTGGAGGAGCTACTCCTCAAAGAGAAGGAAGCAAAAACTGACGCTCAGAGGAGTCGCAATGATATTGCGACGAGATTGTTGCTACACGACTCCTGAAAACAAAGCTTGATGAGGAGTTCTCCAAAGCTGAAGTGTTAAGGGATGCAGCCCGTGAAGAGGGCAAAAGAATGGCATTGATGGAAATTGACTCTCGTCTTGAGGCAGCTGCTGAAGCTGAGAGAGAAGAAATCAAATGCCTATTTGACCCGCTTATTGCTAAATACAACGCTCGAGTTCTCATGCTCGAGATCTATCCTTTTTGAGCGAGGGTTACCTCGAATCATTAGTTGAGGCATGAGGTACTTTGATAAAAATCAAACAAGTAGAGCTGGGCACCGAGGAGGTTGATGAGGATTCTCTCGTGAAGGAAGTGCTACGAGGAAATGAGCCTTCCGACTTGTCTGCAGCCAAAGCCCTTTATGGAAGAGATTCCTCCTCATTAAAAGTAAAGGACGAAGTTGCTGGTCCATCCGAGATTGAATATCATGTTCTTCCTTCTGTTCAGCCAACCGGTCGCTCTTCACTCGATCCTTTTGAACAGCCTGTTGGCTATGATCCAGAGAAACCTGGGCTCGATATCCACAATCTGTCCCTTATCCAAGAGGTTGAGACTCCCAAAATAGCAGAGAGTCAGCCAGTGACTGGTACTCGGCCTTCCTTCCTAAAGTTCAAATAATCATCGCTTCTTAGTGGGCAATAAATGTATTCTAACATTTGTCTTTTATAACTTCACGTAGGCCATTCTGATCCCGAACCAACTCCAAGGAGCGATGCCGCCATGGAGAAGGAAGAGAAATTGGGAGAGGCATCTCACATTGGGAATGCTCCCAGACCCGATGCTCAAATGACCGAGGCGCTCGATGAGGACAAACTCGAGAACCCCTGACCTACAGAAGAACACGACAAAGTCGAAATCACGGGCACTTGATGAGGTCATTATCCCCGGTGGGACCAGGCCACTGGAAGTTCCTCCTCCTTCCCTGAGCACCATCTCATTAGGAAGCAAGGCATCCAAGAGAAAACGCTCAGGTGAGGAGCCTTCGAAGAAACCGAGGAAGGAGAAGAAATCAAAAAAGTAGCTATCCGAATGTGCCTTATTCAACCTGAACAAGTTTGAATTATGTAGTTATTTCTATTTATTCTCATAGTCGTTGCAAATATACTATTGGCTCCGAGTTCAGGAGAAATTGTAGTGGATTTTGGATTAGTGAATAAAACTTTGTTTATTTGTTTTTGATGATTTTCGCTGTTTAGCTTGCTATCTAACTTGTAGCCGAAGTACGAAATCTTCTGAGTTACATAAGCTCCAGTTTACTTCCATATGACTTGGAAATTTTTGGAATCGTAATTCTTCTAGTCCATGCTCTGGGGACTTAGAATACTTTTTGTCCGTGCTCCAGAGACTTAGATATTTTTGAATCATTTATACTCTAGCCCACACTCCGGGGATTCGGAGCACTCTAGTCCACGCTCCAAGGACTTAGAGATTTTTAAGTCGTTTATACTCTAGTCCACGCTCAGGGGACTCAGAGTACTCTAGTCCGCACTCTGGGGACTTAGACTAGATATTTAAGTCGTTTGTACTCTAGTCCACACTCTAGGGACTTAGAATACTCTATTCCACGCTCTGGGGACTTAGAGATATTTTGAGTCGTTTATACTCTAGTCTGCACTATGGGGAATTAGAGTACTCTAGTCCAAACTCTGGGGATTTAGAGGTTTTTTAAGTCATTTATACTCTAGTCCGCGCTCTGGGGACTCAGAGTACTCTAGTCCGCACTCTGGAGAGTTGGAGATTTTTTTGAATCGTTTATACTCTAGTCCGCACTCTGGGGACTCAGGGTACTCTAGTCTGCACTCTATGGACTTAGAGATTTTTTGAGTCATTTATACTCTAGTCCGCACTCTGGGGACTCAGAGTACTATACTCTGCACTCTAGGGATTTAAAGATTTTTTGAATCGTTTATACTCTAGTCCACACTCTAGGGACCCAGAGTACTCTAGTCCGCACTCAGGGGACTTAGAGATTTTTATTTTATCGATTGACTTTTAATTTTGTGTGTATGTTCATACACTGGGCAGAATAATGTGATTTAATTTTTTTCATGGAATTATAACACACGGAACATCAATAGTTCATAGAAAAGCGGCTTCAATCCTTTATTATCAATAATCGAATAGCAACAACTGAATTGTTTTACATGCCGAAAACAAAAGAAAAACATACTAGAAACAATTACTACTAAAATGCAAAGCAAATAACTAACTGTAATAACGACGCAAGTGCTCGCTATTTCACGCTCTAGGGAGCGTCATGCCATCGACAGTCGCTAGCTTGAAGGTTCCTTCTCCAATCTTCCGTTCGATGACACATGGACCTTCCCATGAGGGATTCATATGCGATTGGGTTGGAAAAATTCGTTTCAAGATGAGATCTCCCACATCAAAAATTCTCGGTCGAACTTTTTCATTATAATATTAAGCGACTCGAGCCTATACACAGTCGCCCTTAAATCAGATTCTTCACATTTTTCATCGACAAAGTTCAGTGGTTCCAGTTAGAGATCCTAATTCGTCTTAGGATCATAATGGGTTACTCGATGAGAAGGAACTTCAAGTTCCACGGGTATAAAAGCTTCCGTTCCATATGCCAATGTGAATGGAATGTGGCCAGTCGTGGACTTATGGGTGGTTCTACAAGCCCAGAGTGTTGTCGGAAGCTCATCCACCCTCTTTCCTCTAGCCTTCTCCAAACGTTTTTCAATATGGATTTGATTATTTTGTTTACGGCTTCGACTGGTCCATTGGCTTTAGGGTGAGCGACTGCTGCAAACCTTTTCTCAATGCCATATTTTTGGTAGAATTCTTTGAACTCCCTACTTTCAAATTGAGTTTTGTTGTCCGTATTGATAGTTCGTGGGAGGCCAAAATAACATATGATGTTTCACACAACGAAATTAATGACCTTTTTGGTGGTGATTGTAGCTAAGGGATCTGCTTCTGCCCACTTGGTAAAGTAATCGACTGCAACAATTGCATATTTTGCACCACCTTTGGAGATCGGCAAGGAGCCGATTATATCGATCCCCATATCGTAAATGGCCAGGGACTAACCATTTGTGTAAGTTTCGTCGGGAGAGCTCTCGGAATTTTTGCATACTTTTGACATTTGTCGCACCTTCTAACATGGTCCGTGACATCCCGATTCACGGTCGGCCAATAGTATCCATAGCGGAGGATCTTTTTCGCTAATATCTGCCTTCCAGTATGGTCGCTACATTCTCCTTCATGAACCTCTTTCAAGACCCACTTTATCTCGTCGTGGGCAATGAACTGAAGTATGGGAACTGAGAAACCTTTCCGATACATTATTCCATCCTGCATTATGTATCGTGAGGCTTTGCAAATGACTTGTCATCTTTCGTTCCTTTTCTGGGGCAGAGCTCCGTGTGACAGGTATTGTTTGAATGGGGTTATCCACGACTCCCTCTTTGCTTCCATTTCCAACACAAAATCTACTTCCATCTTGTTTATACTCGGACCATGTAAGAATCCGACGGGTACCAATCCCATCTATTGTGCATCACTAGTACTTGCGAATTTTGCCAATGAATCGGCTTTCCCATTTTGTTCACGTGAGATGTGTGAAATATCACAGTATTTAAGGTCCGCCGATAGCTTTTGAACCCGGGCAAGGTATGAGGCAAGTCCCTGTCCCTTTGCTCGATAGTCTCCCCGCACTTGGTACACTACCAAATATGAGTCACAAAAGATTTCAACCGATCTTACTCCAAGTTCCCTGATAACTTTTAAGCCAATAATCAATGCTTCATACTCGGCTTTGTTATTTGTAGCTTGAAAATCGAGCTTCAAAGCATAATAAATTGATCAGTTTCGGGAGTTATAAGAATTACACCAGCCCTAGAATAATGGTCGTCGGACGCTCCATAGGTGTATAGTTTCCATCGAATGGGGGAATAACATCATCACCGCTTGGCTCGTCTGACATGGTGAATTCTGCAATGAAGTCCGCTAGCGCCTGCCCTTGGATAGCCCTCCGCGGCAGGTAGGCAATATCGAATTGACTCAACTCAATGTTCTACTTTAACAACCTTCCAGAGGTTTTGGGTCGTTGGAGCACCTATCGCAGAGGTTGATCGGTATAAACACTGATCGGGTGTGCCTGAAAATATGGACGAAGCTTGCATGACGCAATCACCAAACAATAGGCTAGCTTCTCAATTTTAGGATAATTTCTCTCTTCCCCCGTTAGACGTTTACTGATATAGTACACTGGCTTTTGAATTCAGTCCTCCTCGCGAATCAAGGCCGTATTGATGAAATCCTGAGACACGGCCAAGTATACATACAACACTTCATGGTATACAGTCTTTGATAGAACTAGGGACTTTCCAAATGTCTTACCAAAGGTCGAAACGCATCCTCACAGTCGGGTATCCATTCAAAATTTCTCTTTCCTTTCTTTATCACATCGAAGAAGAGGATGCATTTGTCGATCGCACGGGATATGAATCGACTCAATGTGGCGACATTTCCATTCAGGCCTTGTATTTGTTGTATATTTTAGGTGCTTGTACGTCTCCAATAGCCTGAATCTTTTCTAGATTAGCTTCAATTCCTAGCGCATTGACAATAAAGCCTAAAAACTTTCCCGATGCAACACCAAAGGAACACTTCAGTGGATTGATTTTCATTCCGTAGGATCTAAGTATATCAAACATCTCCGCTAAGTCTCGAATGTGGTCATTTGACTGCCGTGACTTCACGAGCATGTCATCCACATAGACTTTCATTATTCTACTAATTTGGTCTTTAAACATCTGATTTACCAAGCGCTGGTAAGTCGCCCCTGCGTTCTTTAACCCAAAAGGCATCACCACATAACAATATAGCCCGACATCCGTGACAAAACTAGTGTGTTCCTGATCTAGAATGTGCATCAGGATTTGGTTGTATCTCTAATACGCATCCATAAATGACAATAACTCGTATCTGGCTGTTGGGTCAACCAACTTGTCAATTCGGGGTAAAGGGAAACTATCCTTTGGGCATGTCTTGTTCAGGTTTGAATAATCAACATAAGTCCTCCATTTTCTATTTGCTTTTCTCACTAGTACAGGGTTAGAAACCCGTTCAGGGTAGCAGGAGTCATGGACAAACCCATTGGCTTTGAGTTTGTCCACCTCCTCTCTAAGAGTATCAGACCTCTCTGGATCCATACCTCTCCTTTTCTGTTTCACTGGTGCATATTTTGGGTCAATGTTCAACATATGACTTGCGACGGTGGGAGAAATTTTGCACATATCAGAGTGGGTCCAAGCAAAAACATCCAGATTAGCTCGGAGGAAATCAGTTAGGTTCTCAGCCATCGAGGGAGCGAGTTGTGATCCAATCTTAAGCACCCGTGATGGGTCGTCGTGGCTGACTGAAATGTCAATCGTTAGTTCAGCCGGTGCAGCTTTAGGCTTCTTAGGTTCTTCACCATCGACTCTCGAATCTATGTCTCTGTAGATCTGAACCTGCCTCCCGAGCCAAGGCTCGGGCGCTGCTTGTCAATTTTGCGCTACCTGGATGCGGACAGAGTTGTCCACAACCTTTCCCTTCTCTCTCCACTGGGCCTCTCCCAGCTCAGCCACATAACATGCACGACCCATCGCCTGATCACCATGTACAACCCCAACTCCTCTATCCGTTGGAAACTTCAAAGTCAAACACCACGAGGCAAAAGTTTCCCGAAAATCTTCCAGGGCCGGTAGGCCCAAAAAAACATTATACGGGGAATCAACATCCAACACAATGAACGGTAGGATCCATACCCTCCTACGTTCACCTTCTCCAAATTAAACTGGTAATTCAGCAAAACCTATCATGTCAGTGACTGCACCATTAAAACTGTGAATGCGGGCTTTAGATGGTTTCAGATACTTGGCCTCCATCTTCATTTGGTTGTATGTCTTTTTGAATATAACATTAATATAACTCGTGCAATCAATCAATATTCTTCCCACAAACGCTGACCCAATCATGGCCAAGATGACCATCGGGTCAATGGTAGGTGCCTCCACCTGATCGGCATCTCTACATCTAAACACTATATCATCCGTCATTATTCGTTGCTGTTTCACTGGAATCCCATCTTCCAAGTTCGAGCAGCATTAAAAGTCTACATGTTTCAAGGAACTAGCATAGCGTTCCATATCTTGTCAACTCTTTTCTACTGGATGAGGCCCACCGACTATTGTGTTCATGATTAATCTACATACAGTTGGAGTAGTTTCCTCAGGATGGCGTGGAGCTTGCCCGCGACAAGGGCCTGACGTTCCTTGTCCGCCTTCCTGTGGATTCTTAACAAACTGCTGTAATTTATTTTGCCGAATACGTTTTTTCATAGCATCGTAGGTCTCGTGAAATCGGCAGTACTTCCCAGTCTGCTTTTGTTCCTCAGTGGATTCCTTTAGTCACGGCTTCCGGTATTGGAAGGTGTTACAAGTTGACAAATAAATATTCTCTAGAGATGCGTTCAGAGGAGTGTATTCGTTGTAGGACGGGATCCTTGGCTTCCACTTTCCATCTTTCCTCTTTCCTCTTGAATTTTCCCTTCCATAAGCTTTAAGCTGCTCGAGCTTGATTTGAACATTAACCTTGACCTTTCCAAAATTATCGCCAGCCTGTTTTATTGCAATGTTGCTTTGCTGTCTCTTTGCTAGGCCCTGGCGCACTACCTCGCCTCATCCATTGGCTTCCTCCCTTCTCATGAACTGGTGTGCCTTTAAATAAAAACGTTCCAGGGAAGTCGGAGGTTTTCCTGCCAGCCAATCACCAAACTCTGAGTCTGGATCTACTCCTCGCATCACGACCATAAGAATAGCATGGTCATTCGGGTTGCTAACTTCGATAGCTGCAACGTGAAACCTTTATAAATATTCCTTTAAGGACTCCCCCGGGGATTGAATTACACTGGATAAATACATCACGTCCTTTAGACGAGTGGTATGAATTCTGAACTGCACCGCATATTTCGTTATCAACTCATCAAATCTGGGGATCGATCGTGGAGGAAGTCTGGTGAACCACATAGTAGCGATTCTAGATAAGGTTGAAAACATCTTCGCTTCGTCGCATCATTCGCCCTAGCCGAGTCCATCATCCACTCGTATCTTATTACATGCCATCGGGGATCAGTCTTCGCCTCATAGGCTAGAATAGTCGGCATACTAAACTTCCGAGGGTATTCAGCTTGTAGGATAGCATCTGTGAATGGAGTATGACTTCTATCTTTGCCCTAATCATCGTTGGATAAGCTTTGATTTTCGCTCATCAACTGTCTGACCATGGCTAACAAGTTTGGGGTTTGGATGGGAGGTGGCAAGTTGGACTCCATCCTACGTGACCATCCCGGCTGGTGCCTCCTTGATTGGTGATCTCCCAAACGAGCGTCCTGGAAACATGCTTCGTTGCATCCCTGATGAGCCAGTCGGCCAGCTTCCACTCGCACTCCAGATCCTAAGTTTCCCATTCCAACTTGAGATCGGTTTCCTAGATGCAAGTGAGGGGTCACGGCTCCAGGTAGGGAACCTGGACCATTCCTGTTGGATTGATCTACTGCGCCTGTTTGCGCCATTTCAATTCTATGGCATCTACATCTGGGATGTTCATCAGATGAAGCGGTGCCGTTAGATGATGAGTCGGTAGCATGACTCCCTCTAGCATTCTGATGATGTTGTTGAGTAAGTTGGATCACTAGATTGGCGTTAGCTTGAATCTGCTCATTAAGCTATCTCTTGCTTTCCACAAGTTCTCTCATCAGCTCGTTGAACTCTGTTCTAGTGGAAACTTCTATTTGGTTTTGGGACGGGCGATGTCCCTGCGCCTGGATTAGGTTGTTGATTGCTGGGTCCTACTTGTTGGACGCTAGCGGTCTCGTTGACATCCACATTATGGAAGGCTAATCCGGTACACGGTCTTCCCATTATATAGTTATTGGTAGAAACTTTGAGTAGAATCTATGAACTTCTTATGAACGAACTTGGATCTTCTTTTGGGGATTTCTTCAATCCAGTAGCGACAAAGTAAATCCTAACAGCCTGAGAATGTTATTCTCAGTGAAAGCACCAAAATGTTAGCACCGAAATTGGTCACTAACACCCTTGAGTAGAATTATGTAGAGAGATTAATGAAGAAAATAAATTAAAACAGAGGAATGTATACAAAACTAACTGCAGAAACAAGAACACCAGAATTATAGTGGTTCGACGTAACTGTATACGTCCAATGTTAGTATAGTCTTTATTGCTTTCCTCAAAGACTTGAATACAGATACAATTTGTAAACAAATAGCTTGAATACAAGTTTGAACTGAAAGAAAGCTAGTGCAGAAAATGACAGAGTGTCCTCGAAGTTCTCAAAAAAAGGTCCTCTCCACTGTACCCCTGCCCCTCTATTTATAGACGAAGTTAGGCTGGATGATCTATGCAGGCCCAAGACCAAGGCAATCGGCCCATGGATGATAATCCCGAGTCGGTCGGCCCAGGCATTCCGAACGGCTATCGGCCGATCAAGGAATGCCGACCGGTGGTCATTTAGCAAGTGACTCGAAGTAAGACCTCAAAGAACTCGAAGCAAATCATAATGGATCTCGAAGTGAAGCAATGTCGAACTCCTCACCCTGATGTTGACTTCCAAAAATAAGCTAACTCCTTCATATTGCACCGAACCGGTTAGACTGACCACTTGTGCCGAACCATTGCCGACCGAGCGACAATGGCATCCTAACCGCAACCGAACGATGCCCGTTACCTCGCATAATCCGAACGACATCTGCTGGACCTTTCGGACCGAACTGCTTTGTCTCTGTATACTGGCCAATCCACAAAATGCGGAGCCATCCTTCCCCGAGCATCTAGACCGAACCGTCCCGCTTTTACCTTCATTGGCCGAGCGATCCATGCTGGCCATCTCGACCGAGCCATGCGTGACCATTGTTCTTGACCGAGCGGTGCATGTTGAACAATCTAGACCAAACCACACATCCTAACACTTTTGTCGAGCCTTGTGTTCCCTCACTTCGGCCGAGTCGTACAGAGATGCCAAACATATCGAATGCCCAAACCCTTTATACCTCCAACCTTCCTTGGTCAGAGACTTGTCTAGCGCTATCTATTACCTCTGTAACTATCGTCTCCTAGCCAGGCTAAGGTGCCGGGTAACAAAGTTAGGTAAAAGTTGTTGATGGAAAAGTATTATTACCTTGTAAGCCAAATCCATGAACGGATGTGGGAAAATGACGTTTACTGTATGCTCGTCTAATGAATGTTGCTGGTTGCTAAGGAAATTAAATAACAATCAATTGACGATGGCAGTAAAATGATAAGTGAAACTAAAATAGAAGAGGTTGAAATTGGAAGGAAGGTGGAGAAATAGTTTGGGGAGAAAGAAGGAAGAATAACCCAGCGTTGAACGATGGTTCAGAGAGGATTATAGAAGGAGCGAGTAACAGGATTATAGAAATCGAAAAAAATTAGAGCAAGGTGTAGGACAATATTTTGGGAAGAAACGAACGTGAGGTGGAGAATGTGAGAGTGTAGAAATGAACAAAGAAGAAGGGGCAAGGTAGAGAGAGTGGAGAAGTTAGGGTAGTTACGAAATTTTTAAAAGGAAGAAAAATAAAAAAAGAAACGTAGAAAGTGTAGCGCGTTGGGCGGTTTTACATCACGTTATGTTAAAAGTTTTATCTTGTTAAAAAAAACTAAGAGAGTAGATAATTGTGTTTCATTTTGAAATGGGATGTCTTAAGACCTCCAGATCAGCAGGAGGAAGTTCCTGCATTAAGTTTTAAATAATAGATTTGCAAATATCTCACCATCTAATAGGTTTTTTAATTACAGTGGTTGTTGAAGACCATACTGCATGCATTGACGGATGCTAGATGGTTGTGATCGACTGTCGATCATGGGCCTATCATGGTTTTGGTCTTGCTTAAGGCCTCAAGTGGTTTAGGGAGGCGGTGTTGCTTCATGCTACTGTTGTGGTTATTTTACTTCACCTGACATTCTAGTTTTTGATTGATAACTCTAGCGATCTTCCATTTAGTTTCGATACTTTATTTTATTATTCCTTTCTACAGTTAGGATCTGGGAGAGTTCTTTTCTTTTTCTTCATTGAACTGAGGAGGGAGGTGGTTCTACCAATCATGCTTGTTGACAGTTTTTTTATTGCAAAAACTATACGAGTGCTCCCATTTGTTGGAGGATCGTTCAATTTTCTCAAAGAATTTCCTATTAAACACTTTTAGAAATGCATTTTAGCTGTACGTGAATGCACATGTAACAACGGTGGATACTTGACCAAACTAAACAGTATCGATTTAACCAAATTAACATAACCAAGCAGGTCAATATTTATTAGTTAACGGTTAATTCTTCCTTTTATAGGCTAACCCATGAGCCCAGTTGCCCCCGACATTTGCCAAATCTATTATCTAACTACAACATAAGAATTTATCTCAATATTCGGTGTTGAACTACTAATATCTCATGTTCTTACTACAGTGTAAGAATTAAATTAGCTTTATCAGTCCATTGTTGGGGCGGAGGCTACAAAATGATTAAATTAATGGTTACCATCGACTGTGAATCTTAAGCAATTGATGCAACTTTTCATAATACTGGTTTAAATCACATGGTACGTGCATCTAAGAGTTAAATATATTACTTTTTATTTAATAAAATTTAACGAGGGATGTGTGTTATAAATGCAAAAAAATTTATGGTAAGAGCACCTTTATTTCAAACAGTCTTGTTGGTGATATAGGATGTAAATCGATAGTGAAATTCCGTTGATGGATGGTTGGAAAGGCGGTGATGATAGAGGTTCCAAATCGATGGTTAGATTCGTTGTCATGAAGAGATACTATTTAAGGCATTTTCGGAATTTCAAAATACATAATGAAAATCCTATTGATTGTATTTTCATTATTAATAGTAGAGACGTGATATAAAACAAAACAACTTTCCATAGTGTTGTATCAAGGGATAACCATATTGCTATTTTCTCTTACTTTATTAATGACATGTAAAGTTTCCCATTGAATTCGTTTGCAGATTTTACCATTAAAGTTTGTATATGTAATATAATATTGTTGTGTATATAATAACCCTTGCTTTCATGTCCTCTAGGTCGTTCTTGAAGGATTGGAGAAAGCAAGGCAAAAAAAGACCGAAATCTAGTAAAAAAGGAAATGTTGAGGTTCCAACCAATGGTTATGTATGTGTTCTTTAGCCAATATGGTAAAATCTTTGGAGTCTATGACCGAATAAAAAAAAGCTAGGTTTAGAAGTGTTTTCTGAAACCGCTGGTCTGCCCGTTGGAATCAATGGCTCAAATTATTCAGCTGGCAATGGACGGGTCAGACATTTCGAACGTCTTCAACTGTGTTTAAATTCTATTTTCTTTTTAAATAATCCTTTCATTCCCCTATCAAATACCCATTTCATTTCCCTTTCAAATACCAATTTTGATTTTGCTACGCACAACAACACGTTCTCCTTTCACTAAACTTTTTCCTTTTAAACTCTTTTCAAATGTCATGTGTCAAGTTTCAATAAAATTTCAAATACACACTTGAAAATGATGAGCGACGCAGTATAATTTCAAGCGATGTCTAATTTTGTTGTAATATGAAAAGGCTGGACATTTTTACCATATTATCACTTACCAACCATTACCAACTGCTACCAAGTGATATGGTAACAAAAAAATGATAATCAATTAGATTGTTACGGTTTGTCGAACAACATGATAATATGTTGTACGTATTGTTAATCAACTATCAATAATGATAATTACCATATCTACCACATATGTTAATCTACACACACACACTTCATTATATAACAATTAACATTTTATGTTTAATAATTTAGTGGAAAATATAGTAAACTACTCTTATGATCTTAGACCTAATGCAATTTTTGTTATATACTTAAGAAAATAACATGATTTTATACAATTTTTAACATTTTGGACAACTTTCTCTCTTAACTTTTACTATACAAAGTTAAATTGATAAATAACCGTACAACAAAAATAACAACTTTTAATATTTATCTTTTTTAACATGAAATATTGTAAACAAGTAGATACAGTATTGTAAACGGTAAAAGCTTATTTCCAACCCTTACCGGTCACAAAATGAAACATTGGTTTTCAGATTGCTTTCATTGGTAATGACACGATTTTTCTATTATCATATAAATGGACGTGGTAATGGTTTTGAATACAAATTTCCAGTTTTGAACCAAATTCAACTCTATTATATGGTGTAGATTTATTCTTCCATGGCATGGATAAATCACTCTTTTTCTAGAATATTTTTCCTAATCTCGGATTATAGAGATTTGTTAGAAAATGTTCTCTCAGGAAACAGTGGATTAAGTTTGTGCAAGTTATGACCACTTGCACAGATCAGAACATTAGAAATTGATCAGATGGTGCTTTATTAGTTTGAATTCGAAGAATGTAAAAGGAAACGAGTTATTGTTTTCATGACAAATTATTGTTGTTTATATATAAAGAGGAAGCATATTTTGGTAGTAACTGTTGAAATGAACCGACAATTTTTGATCCCAATGGTCATAGTCGGTCGTTCGAACCCAAATTTAAAAAATCAAATAAAATAAAAAATCATTTTTTTCAAACGGGGTGTCACCTCGCATCCTACTATGGCGTGCTTCCCCCGCCCACCAACTACATGGATTGCCCTCCACCCACAACCGCAGGGGCAATCAATTTAGACCATCTTGTTAAAAGAAAATTTTTCGATATTTTTTACTAAAAAGGATTTTGAGAATTGATGAGATATTGTCCACAAATTTTAGCTGATAGATTTTGGTTCATCATCCATTAATTAAATAACATTATGATATTGGAAAGCGTAGTTAAATTTAGTCAAATTGTAATTGTATTGGTCCAAAAATTGTGTCACAGCAGATTAAATGATTAAATTTTGATTGGACTATAGGCTCGGTCAAGGACATAAATATTGATAATTTAGCATTTGGCATTAGTTACTTTCGAAATTATCAAAAATAAGTCAGACGTAATTGTTTCGTCAACAGTTGGTTAGAGAGCGTTTTGCCACTCCAAATTGTAATAGATGAATATGACGTAAAAAAACAAGTCAGATGTTATCTAATTAAGTTGGAAGTAACTTTTTACATCCAATTTTTTGATGTTTAAGTTGTCATCATCAAATTCATTCTTCACACTCATTGGCTATTTCTTTCTACAATTTCTTCCTAGTCATGTCTAGATACGATTTCAACTATAATAATACCGCAAATGATTCGCAAAGCTCGAAAGACTCAATTGATAATAATGATTTATCTGATTCCACCAATTCAATGGAGCGCGATAATGATCTTGAAGCTGTTGTGAGACTGATGATATATCCATTTCAGTTAATTCCTACTCCACAATAGTACTTACATGTATGATGATGAGTAGGACAATGATGGAGAGGTACAATTTTAAGAAAGTTGTTTGATGGAATGGTTTGTTGTTTGCCTTGAATGTTAGGCAACCAAAGTTCCCGCCATGTTTTTGCTGATTTTTGGTCTTCATGTATTTTTTCTTAATTTAACTTTCAAGTTGGGCTAGGGCAACCAAATTGTTTGGTTCGGCCCTATCCACATCATACTTCATCTTACACCAGTCGAATGTGGATAACTGATATTCTTGACAGATATGAGAACAGAAGTTAAAATCTTTTTCGAATGAAAGGCGCTACGTTCCAATGTATATGCGACATCCTATCTATCAGGTGTGGTTTAATTTCTACTAAACATATACAAATTCCTGAAATGGTAGGAATGTTCCGCTGCACGATAAGCCATGGAACATCACACGAAAGTTTTAATCATGCTATTTATAGCATTTGTACTTGTGTTTCTAAGGTCATACAAAACGTCTTATTTATGAACAAAGATATTATTAAACCAAAATATTTCAACGAGGTTATGGTACATTTTACTACCCATTTTTTCAAAATGCAACTAGAGTTATGGAAGGACACTTGTTCCTACGAGAGTTAGCACAGAGGAATTACAAACACTTATAGATAGAAAATGATGTAAAACACAAAATAATCATGCTACTGTTAATTTTGATTTAATATTTAATATTGTAATATCCGGTTGAAAAAACTCTATCCTTGATAATAGACTGTTAAATCATGCCGTTGAAAAAGTTGAAAACTTCCCAAACCCGCTACCCAATAAGTGTTAACTTATAGATTCATGGTTCAAACGTAGAAATGGATATCTGCCACCTCATCGTAATGAATTCTACCATGTTCCAAAGTTTCAGAAAACCCCGAAGGTTCCGAAATTGCATAATGAAATCTTCAATTTCTATCATCCTAGTTTGCGCATGGCTGTGGAAATGACATTTGGTATTTGAAAAAAAATTAACATTTTATGAAATATGTCGACAGATAGTTTTTCAAACAAGCTGTTTTTGCAACTTGCGATATTCAAGATGTTATAAGAAAATACAACATTACATATCTTGATTATGAAGTAATTGTTAATGCGGAAGTTCTATCGAGTTATGTAAAAAATTAGCATGAACAGTGTCGGCACAACCATGGTAGTGTAAATTCATTAAGTACAACATAGATTATTGCAACACGAGATCAGATTGAAGACACTTTGGTTGCTGCACGACGATGTTGATGTCTTAAATATTTGTATGTTCTTTATCGTTGGTTTGAATTTGAGTTTGAATTCATAGTGTATGTTTGAATTTATATTTAAATTTGAATTTGAGTTGGAATTTAAATTTGAAGTTCTATCGTTTTTGATTAAATCTACCAATTAATAATTAATTATTGTAAATATAAAAACATATACATTCCACAAATATTATTAAAAAAATCCATCCAACCTAGTGTCCAACCTAATAATTAATTACTCATCAATGTGAAACTATAACCACGACCGTTAACCTCAATGAAACTAACAAATGTAAAATTTGACTTGTCGCCCATTCATCTATTAAATAATAGTAAAGTAGAAGAATTTAAAGCTCTCTCATTGATTCTAAGAGTTATCTATGTTCTCCTTAATTCTCTCTAAGTGGATATTTTATTTTCAAAATCTTATGATTTACCACTTCACAATTATTCTATTAAAATTTTCACACTATTTTACATATTTGAATATCTATTATTAAAAGAATCTACAATTATTTATAAATATTTCACGGTTCTTTCTCAAAATTTTACATTATAATCCACACATTTAAATTAATTGCATAATCTTAAATTTAAACCAATTGATAAACTTAATCAACTAATGTTTATTTAAATCCAAAAGGTTGAAATTTTCAATACGTCTACTATAGGTGCATAACAAATTGGTGAAAAAAATCATACAAATATATAACTTACATAATAAAAATCATACTAATAACAATAACAAATTTATTCTATAATCTATTCACTAAATGAATTTATCATGTATTGCACTGTAAAATTCTATTAACTTCAAATACCTAAAAAAATTTTTTTTACAATTACTTTGAAACCTTTCTCAATTATCTTTTAATATTTTACATTTAAGTCTATATATTTAACTAATTGTGTAATCTAAAATTTAAACTATTGAAATAAATACGATTAACTAATATTTATTAATCCATATAATAACTCCTAAAAATAAAAGGATCTCCATATATAAAATATTCATGTATAAGATAAAAAATAAAATTATTTCTTCTTTATTCGGATATATAAAGATATATAAATCACATAATATAAATATATACAGAAATAATAATAACTCTTTTATTCTAATTCATTTGTCTCTAAAAAAATATCATACATTACATAACATAATTTCATTTTAAAAACCTTTACAAGATAAATTTATACTTTACAACATTATGATGTGAACGTACATATTAAACCGATAAAAATTAGATTATACAAACATTCTAACCTTTAACATGTTATATACCATACCCAACTCATAAATCAACTAAATACTACATAACATTATTCTGCCACTATCGAAGTTGTAGGTATGACCCTTCTATAAGAACATGAAATTTATGGTTAACTGCAGGGATAAAATTGTTTAAAAATGAAAACTTAAAAATGAACAAAAGTTCACGTCTGATTCATCACATGCAGATAACCTAACCATACGGTCTATGCTCATTTCAGTTATAAATTTGTAAAAAGCTCTTCCCAATTTTAACTTTTTTTACATTTAACTCCTTATATTTAATTAGTTATATCGGTCATTAATTGAAATTATTCAAATAAATTCAATTTGTTTAATGTTTATTATCCAATTATAAATCTTTCAAGAAAGATGATAATTCAATATATATACAACAATCATATTAAAAAATTGAGAAGTTACGTATTCGCTTACACACATACACACACATTATGTATATAAAAGACATACCACATAACATAAATTATTTATGCAGACAGCATTAACAATTTTAATTACAATTTTTTTTAAGTTGGGACATTAATGTTTACAAAGATATGTAATTAACAAGTACTGAACACTCAACCTTATATCTGAACGTCACAAATCGCTTTAGTTTATGGTTAATATATCACAACAAATTTATCATATATTGCACAATAAAAATATATTTTAACAATAATTATAAATAATATTTTTTTAACAACATTACCGTGTGCAACGCACGGGTTACACACTAGTTATGATATAAAGATGAACCCACGAAAATATAAGTCTAAAATATAATTCTAGCGGTTGTATGTAACTGAATTTATTAAATGCCAGAACAAAATTCTACCTCAAAATACAGTGCATCATCCCTGCATTTGATCATTTTTATCTGTAAAAGTAGGAAGTATCAATCCATGAATAAGGTGCACAAGAGAAGAGTTTACCAAACACTGTAAATTCTCATATTGCAGATTCGATGTTGCAAGTATTATCTGACAAATTAAGCATATACATTATTATATTACGCAATACCCATAATATATATATCGCAATATAAACTTGATATTTAACTCGATTGCACCTGGTCAAGTTTATATTTAAGCCGATAGTTATAGCACACAGCTTCGATTTTTGGACTTACACCAGAAGCAGCCTCTTGATTTTTCAATCAACTGGTTGCATCATTAAAGCTCCTTTGCATAGTTTTCTTACTTTTTGATAGCCAAAATGAATTGATTTCTACTTCTTGAAAAAAAGACCTGTTTAAATCGATACAAAAGAACCATAAACATCATGAAAATAAGACTTTGAAACATATAGAAATCCATTCACTACAAGGAAAATGGGTATTTGCGTCGGCAGAAAACTGACGCCGGCCGATTCTAGCCGACGCAAGCCGATTCTAAAAACCGATGCAAAAATAGACGTCACCACCAAGCATTCGAGTCGGGTTTTTCGTCGGCTTCGTCACCACTTTGGTGTCGGGAGGTGAAGGCTAAATCCACGTGGCCATTTTTTTTAAAATTCTGTTGGCCGTAACTAGCCGATTCCAGCCGACGCAATCCTGTAACCAAACAGCCGATTCTAGCGGACGCAATCCTGTAACCAAACGGCCGACGCAAGCCGATTCTAGCCGACGCAAGCCTGTGTTCTGCTGTTTGTAAACAGCTGCTGTTTGCGCCCTCAAACCACAATATAAACAATTTCCGTCGAACTATAACAACATTCAATCTTCCAACACAAGTATAACACCAACCTCTCATCAATCAAGCATGACATTCACAATTTTCCATCAAACAACAACTATATATCCAAAAACTCATCAATCAAACACAACGTTCAATAATATACATCATACTCAACAATACATGTAAGTACTATCAAACAAATCATCCATCATTGTCCTACTCATCATCATACATCAAACAACAATAAGTTCAACACAAAACGACGGAAAAAATATAACAAGCACAACCTTACCTACTCATCATCTCCAAATGCATCCTCTCCAGGCATTCTTCCATGCTCTGCCAGGTATGCCGCGATATGCACATCGAGCTGCTGTGCAAAAGCATTGCTCTTCCGCTAGTCATTGATCGCTGTAACCTGCTGACGCAACAAAGCTATCTCTTCCTCTGCATGGGATCTCCTGTAAGTCCTCTGGGACGATATCGCCTGTGAAATAGTTAATAGCTAGTTATAATTTATGCTTCATATCATATTAAATGTATATATTAGTTAATGAAGCAGTTTACCTCCATATTTCCATAACTATATCGCCTATTTCGCGTAGGCGGATTTACAATGGCATCCCAAATATGGTTTGACTCCTCAACGGTTAACTCCTTACGTCCGGTGGTCTGCGCCACACGTGTCCGCTCCGCCTCATATGACTCCTGCAATTATAAATAAAAGTTTGACACGAAAAAAATTTAATTTATGATCTTTTAGCTGTGAAATAAAGTATTATCAAACACTATCATTACGGATAAGCATGTTTACCATTATAGATTGAGATTTGACGTCTGTCCATCTATACGAAACATTTCCTTCCTCGTCTGTCTCCACCACAACATGTGTGGCAGTAAACAACTCAGCCATCGTAGGCTCACGATTATACTTCCTAGACCAAATATATACATATGAATAAACAATGTTACCAATATGATTAAATAATGTTACAGATATTTATAAACACAATTTATAAATTTACCAATTCGTTTTTATGTTGCTGAAAAGATTTCGAGCCACCATGATGTATAGCAGGATTCTTATTCCTGTTTTCGTGTTCCGCGCTGATATTTCCTATACATTTAAACACAAGGTTAACTATATTAATGCAACTAATATAGGAAATCTTAAAAATTTTAAATTACAATTTGAAAGTGGATGGCTTACTTTAAATTCAGGAGTATCCCAGAGCCAAAGAAACTCACTATGTACGTCAGCGCCCATCCAACTTGGCTTTTTTCCCCCACTCTTTGCTTTAGTTATCGTGTTTCTATAATTTTTTCTCATTCTTTGATTCTAATGATTTCTAAACACATCCAGATCCTGGGGCTCAACACGTACGGCAGCCTTCATATTGAAATTAACTTGAATTATAAACATTCTATTGACATTTAAATCAAATAAAAATTTATACTCAATTACCATTAAATATACCCATATTGCGTTCTTTACAGACGCTGGGATGTCGTCCCACCGTGGCCAACAGTCGGACATCCTACTCATAAACGCCTGTCTCGACGTTTGTAAAATGAAATCTGAAGGCTCCACCTTAAAGCCCCTGTATAAATTTTGATGTACATATTTAATATATTTTAAATAACATACTTGAAATATATTTGATACTTACCCTGTCGTCTTCGGAACAAACTCAGTAACGGGGTGTAAATCCGGCACATTACCACTGGCACCTGCGTCGGGAGAAGGAGAAGGCTCAGACCTACTACCGTGTCTCCTGTAAGACATATCTGCCACAAACATATCATATATCATATCAGAACATATCATATCATATCAGAACATATCATATCAGAATATATCATATCATATATCGTATGTCATATCAAAACATATCATATCATATCATATCAGAACATATCATATCATATCATATCAGAACATATCATATCATATCATCGCATAAAACATTCCACTTGTTTCAGACTTTAAATATTACATATGTCATAAAAATACATTATACAACATGCAATTCAAATATTTACATATGTCATATTCAGACTCTAAATATTACATATGTCATAAAAATACATTATATAACATGCAATTCAAATATTTAAAATTATCAGTCTTCCTCGTTCTCTGATTCAGACTCGGTCTCGTACTCTAGATCGTTTTCTTCAACACTTTCAAATGCATCTACCAAAACATTTGATTCATCATTCAACAACCCTACATCAATGTCATCGGTTATTATTACTTCAGTATTTGGCTCAAGATCCGCTTGATACGCTGTTTCGTCGGGAATATTATTTCCGTCAAATGTAAATTTTGCCTTTGTTTTAAAAACAGCCGACCAATCTGCTTTATCTCTTTTCAAGGATGGATACGGAGCAAAATAAACCTGTAACGCTTGCTTGGCCAATACGAAAGGATCATACTTATAGTAATGTGAGGTATGTTTTATTTCAATAAGTTTATAATTTTTGTGCACGTTGATTCCAGTACCAGGAACATTGCTAAACCAGTTGCATTTGAATAAAAAAACTTTTTCTGCAAGTTGTATGTAATATGTCAACTCTAAAACCTGTGTTAAGACGCCGTAAAAATCTTTTATATGCTCATCTGGATCATCACTACCTTCGACAAATACACCGTTGTTATATGTCAATTTTTCGGCACCGTAATCTTTGGTGTTGAATTTAAATCCGTTGACGAAGAATATTGGATACATCTTGACATTTCTTTTTGGTCCGATCGCAAGATGTCGTAATCCTTCGTCAATGACACAGTTTATTGGATCGTAAAAGTAATTTGAAAACCATTTAGCAAATTCTTTACTGAGATCGCCAGATGGATGCAGTGATTCGTATATACTACAAATATGCAATATGTTTTAATATAATTAATATGTAAGTATAATTGAATTATGTATGAATTTATTATTACTTGACAAATGGTGCAACTTCTGGACAATTTAGAAGAACATATGTGTGTGCTACATGATGATTTCTATCGTCTAACCATATTTCCACACATTTTCCAGCATGTCGGTCATGTTGTCTAAAAATAGATAACATTGTTTGGGAAGAATAATGTTCAACGACTTCTTCATTACGAGGAACACTTACAAACGATAAGTTCACATGATCACTAAAATAATGAAAGAAATAGAATGAAGCTTCTTCTTCAAGATATGCTTTGCAAATCGAACCTTCAACTCGTGATTTTTGCCTAATTTTTTTCTTCAAATGATTCAAGTACCTATTACAGATTTATTTTAAATTTAGGTATATAAAACTGAATTTTAAACTAACATAAGTATTGTCGATATTCAATATTACCTCTCAAATGGATACATCCAACCATATTGAATAGAACCTCTAAGAAGTGCTTCGGATGGAAGATGAACAGGTAGATGTTCCATTACATTAAAGAAACCTGGCGGAAATATTTTTTCCAGCTTGCAGAGCAGTATAGGAATTTCTACTTCAAGTCTACATATACGGTCGATTTTTAACGTCGTCGAACAAAGTTGTTTATAAACAAACTTAATTCTGTTATAACGCTTCATACTTTTGCGGGCAACAGTTCTTTGAGAATAATGGGTAATAGATATTCCATCATGATATGGCAATCGTGACTTTTCATCCCACTCAATTTATTGTTTTTAAAGTCAACACATCTACGAAGATTAAAAGAAATCTCATCAGAACATCTTAGTGCTTCCATCCACTTTAGCACGAGTTTTACTTGCTTACTGTCTAACTCATAGCATGCTTTGAGTTTTTTATTGTCATTGGGTTTCATATGAAGTTCGAGACGTTTACAAAAGTTTGCTATATCAAGTCTTGAATTCAAATCGTCCTTTGTTTTCCCCTTTACATTCATAACTGTATTAAACACATTATCAAACACGTTTTTTTCGTTGTGCATCACGTCAATATTATGTCGGAGTAGGAGATCTTTCCAGTAGGGTAACTTCCAAAATATACTTTGTTTGCACCAATTATGAATGTTTGATTTACCTGGAATTTCATTCTGCACTCTAGTTTCATGTATCTTCGGATACTCCTTTACAATTTCATGTATTTCTTCGCTTGACCAAATCTTCGATGGTTGCATACTCTCTTCTCTGTTAGCTATAAAGCTTTTTCTATCTCTTCTAAAAGTATGATTGAGATGGAGAAAACACCGATGATAATCAAACCAAGAAATTTTCTTTCCATACTATAGCGAAAACGCTCGTATTTCTTCCATGCAATAAGGACAAGCTAGACGACCAGCCGTACTCCAACCTGAAAGCATCCCGTATGCAGGAAAATCATTAATAGTCCACAACAAAGAAGCGAACATACAAAAGTTCTTTTTTCTCGAAATGTCGTACGTTTCAACTCTTTCATTCCATAGCGTTTTCAACTCTTTGATCAATGGTTGTAAATAAACATCGATTTCTTATGTTGGATCATCGGGCCTAAGGACGACAGTAGTGAGAGACCTATATGGAGTTTTCATACACATCCATGGAGGTAAATTATAAGGAGTTATGATAATAGACCATGATGAATATTTACTACCAAACTGAGAGAATGGTGCAAATCCATCCGTACATAAACCGAGTCTGACATTACGGCTTTCGGTAGCAAATGCAGGATAAGTCATATCGAAATGTTTCCATGCTTCTCCATCAGATGGATGTATCAAAGTTCCTTCTTCCGGTGTTCCCACACCGTGCCATCGCATATGGAACACCGTAGCAGAAGATGCATATAACATTTGAAGTCTGAGAGTCATCGGTAAATAATGCATCCTCTTGTATGGAACTTCTTTTCCTTTTTTTTCTTGATTTGTATCTTTCTTCGTTACATATTCTGCATTTTCTAAGCTCAACGTCATCTTTCCAATACAACATGCAACCTTTTATACATGTATCTATCTTTTGGTACGGCAGACCGAAAGCGGACATAAGTTTTTTCACTTTATAATGACTATTGCACATCAGATTATTGTGTGGCATGTGTCGTTTTGCTGCTTGTACAACTACTGTAAATCCAGCTTCTGTAAGGTTTAAATTTGATTTTATAGTAATGTATTCGGCAGTTACTGATAATTCGGTTCCACTTTTACAACCATCCCACAACGGCATTTTAGCAGAGTCCAATAAATCATATATTTTTTAAGCTTCCACAGTCGGTTCTTCTTCGACATTTACATCTTCATCATCATCTTGATCAAACATTGGAAACATTGATCGTGCTGCATCTTCCACCATATTTTCTATTCGATTCGTCAAAACATTATTGTCATCTAACGCTACAGGATTAGATGTGGGTGCAAGAAGTTCCCCATGACGATCTCACAAGTAATAATTCGGCACAAAACAATTTTTATACAAATGTACTTCAACTATATCTTCTTTCCAATGCTTCAAATGTTTGCACTTACTACATGGGCAACGGAGTTCTTCGTTATTACGATTATTAGATTTAGCGAATCTAATAAATTCGTGTACACCGTTACAGAAATGTTTCTTTATTGAACCTTTCATACCAGTTCTGACTTCATACATCCAACTACGTTCGAGAAAATAATCGAACATTTTTCCTGATTTGAAAATATATGTTAGAAACACAATAAAGTTTATCGTTTATTAATCCAGATAATCAATTCGATTTAGTTTTTGCTTTTTTCTTTATTTTTTTAACTTTGATGGTCAACCAACCTACTTTCCATTACAAATGCAATAAAGTAATTACATTTCATAAATCATATCATTTTAAACGATTCACAAAATTTCGGCAGCACTTCCCCTTTGTTCCCTGTATCGTACACAAATACGTGTACACAGAAAACAAAACGGAAGTGCTATCGAAATTTTGTGAACGGTTTAAAATGATATGATTTACAAAATGTAATTATACTTTATTGTATTCGTAACTTGTCCAATATAGGGACAAATCCGACAAATATTATATCAGATGAATATAGATGTCCGTTCTGCGAAAAACCGAACAACTATATAACGATCATATACAACACTTGTCAGACGGGGCCAAAAATGCTCTAAGGGGTTTAAAAAATAAAACTTTTATAATTAACAATATTCATTCAACTATTTAAATATTTATTAACTAAATTTGAAATTTTACAACGTAATTTAACTTTCGTTTAACTATTTTAATTTTTAATTTGCCGATTATGTAAACTAAAATAAGTTGTTCACACATATAATTAGTAAAAATAGATTTTTTGTATACTAAATCAACTAATACCTTTTATCATCAACTATTGTACACCATTAACATCAACCCATACGCAATAATCAACAATTACAAATTGATAATCAACTCTTTTCCCTAATTACCCTAATTTCAAGCCGACAATGTCAAAATTATATTTCCAAATCAATCTAAAACAGTAACATCATCGAATGATACCAATCAATCATTAATTTCTAATCTACCATCAACTAATTTCAAATTTTAGGGTTTAAATCATACCTCAAATAAACTGAAATCAGAAAGAAAGGAGATACCGGAGAGCTTTGGAGAGCGTCGGGGGCTAGATGTTGACTTAAGATGGCGATGATGACAGACGGCCGCGGCAGGTGACGAGGAGGAGGGTTTTGACGTAAAATGGGAGGGAAGAAAAAATGAGAATTTTCTCGTGGGTTTTTGCTTCTATAATGCGATATTGCGCCGGTTAGAATCGGCTAGAATCGACCGCGTTTTTTAGCCAATTCTTGTCGGCGCAAAGCCTGGACACTATACAGGCCGATTCTAGTAGTAATTAGGTAACAAAGCATAAAACATCCACCCGGTTATTGAAGCATTAAATAAATTATTTTTGGCATTAAGCAACACTGGATGATGACATAAATATATAAAGCAAACCACGACCACTGTTTGAATCCAGTTCGTCCATTGCATTTGCATCCTCATCATTCTTGATCATCTTCATCTGTATAAAATCATTTTTTTTAATCAGAAAACGTGTGCAAGAAACATTTAGAATAGCAACCATAGATCAGTAGGTGTACTGTAAGTCTGTATCAGTCCCACAGTTGTATATCAACATATTGATCGGTCAACTATTGATTGGAAAATTAAAAATGCACCTTTTTCATGTTTTACAACTCAAATTTTCATTTTGATAAGTTAACCATGTTACAGATTCTGATACCAGCAAGCAATACAAAAGCATTGCCCAATCAGAAGGTTGCATAACATGGCACGCCAAAAGCAAAGAAAAATAAATTAAAATAAAGATAATAAACCAAATCGAGTTTGCATAATCACGGTTGTTGTACATCATAACATATTTATTTTTACCAATGTATCAAATTAATAAGTAACCCTGAGGTCGGTACGAATAATGCATTTCAAAGTCAAATCGTGCTTATTTCAAAAAAAAAATCAAATTGTGCAATATTGTTGTTTATTAATTTAATTTTTTTTGTATTTATTTGAAAGTGTTGTCGTTCACATATACTTATATTGGTAAATTTGAGATTTAAGATTAATTTAAATCCTCAAATTTTAAACGAAATTTAATGCACAATTTAACAAGGTTATACTGTAATATGATGTATTTACATTTGTAAAAGTGGAAATTAGGTTGGAGGAACTCTCATTCTAAAGCAATAAGTTTTAAGGACAACGGACAATATACAAAAAAAATTATAAATTCATTTATCCTTTTAAGTTATACAAGAAAATGATAAATTCATTTCTCATTATTTCTGTATAACTAAAAATGATAACTTCATTTTTCCCCTATAAATTATTCTTAAAATTAATTTTTCAGAAGTGCGAACTTATAACCCTGCACAAAGAAACCCTTTGGGTGAAAATCACCTTTGTAAAATTCTAACGTGTGAGATTAGACATGTATTTAAAATATACCTTGCTATTTTATAAACAAACCTTATAAAAGTTAACAAATAAAAAAATAAACCATTTAAGACATAAATATGCATGTGTAATGGAAAAATTACATAGACTATGCGCATATACAGAGTTGTAATATTGTTGGTGTAACTTGATGTCAACCAGAACTACCAAAAAAGTAACATCAAAGGTATTACAATTTATTAAGAAAAGATATATAGGCCTTAGATTTTTTCTAAAAGAATATATATAGGATTTGTGCTAAAAGGAACACCAATTACTTATTTTCTTAGTTTTCCTTATTGAAATCAATGTATGAATCATTTATTTCATATTTAGGAATTAATCAATAGTTCATTCTAAGTTGATTTAAATTCCTTACAAAACTTTTTAGGATGATTCCTTTATAAAATTAATTCTTATCAAATTTAGAGATTAGATAATTTTACCAAATCTGGATCAACAGATCATGCGTCATCTTCGTAAACAACATCTTCGTAGTTATCAATATATTATGGTGTCAGCATGATAGCCAACAACGAAATTTTACAATAGTAAAGAACGACAAGTACAGAATAGTAGAATTGAATAAACTTCAACACTATGCTTGGAAACAGTAAACTTGTGCTTACTTGATTTACATTCAAAATCATTCGCCATTGCCAATAAAGGAATCATGCTCTCCATAAAATTGAAAACATCAGACTTGCTGCCAGATATTACTTGAGGAATTTCCTTCATCCTTTTGCATTCCAAATCATACGAAGTGCAAGAATAAGTTCCATAGCACATCACATCTCTAAGTAGAAGAAGTTGATGGCCATTCGAACATCGTATTGGCATAGATGTCATAAATTCAACAGTAAATGTGTAACAACCACCGTTTGATAGCCATGATTATGGAGAAGAAAAACCGCTGTGATTGAACTGAGGGAGAAGAAGCTTCTGCAAAGTTTCTACAACTGACATTGTTCATCAAAGTTGGGATGGAGATCATCAGAAGGGAAAGATGGGGATGGCAGACACCTGTCAGAGGCAAAAAGTATGAAGATCTTGGACCGTGGAGATAATTAGGTAAGTGTATCAATATATGCACGTCTGCACACGTGCACGGCTGATATATGTGAAATCTAATCCAGTTATTTGGCAGAACCATGCAGTGGGCATTGTTGATGAAGTATAATTGTGTGTGGACTTATAATTCTTTGTAAATGGGCTGTATAGGACTAAATGGGTATGAATGAGTGATTAAGTCATTTTTATACAACTGCCTATTTGTATAAATACCAAAGCATGTTGTATTGAATGATATGAAGAAACTTGAATCAATGAATAACATTTTCTTGTATCCCTGCTGTGCAATTTTATCTTCTTCTCTATTCAAATTTTAGTTAGTTTTTGTTCCAAGTCATTACTTCCAGTTTTAGTATTTTCCATGTTAGAACTTGTATCTGTTGAGTGACAATTTGATCTTTGTTTCAATTTTAGTTCTTTTTTTCTTTTAGTTGGTATTGAATCTACAATTCCTTTTTTTATTATCTTCAGTTTAGTCAATTTTTACTTCTGTTTGTTATAATTCCTACAAACTGTCACTTTTGAGTCTGAAAGCAATTAATTAGGTTATAAATCTATTATATCCAAATCTCATAGCTTGAAATAGCTTACAGCCAGATATATATAATATATTTACAAAAGATATAATAGGATCTGAACAACTTATTCCCTAATAAATAGAAGTGAACCGATCAGCCCTATGACCCATTATTTTATATACAACTAATTCTACACTCCCCCTCAAGCTGGGTGATATATGTTATACATCCAAAGCTTGTTTATTAGTCGCTCAAACATAGGCTTAAAGAGTAGTTTTGTCAGAATGTCTACAGTCTGCTGTGAAGTAGGTATGTAGGAGACCTCAAGAATTCCTTTATCAATATTCTCCCTTGTAAAATTTTGATCAATTTCAACATGCTTTGTCTTATCACGATGGACAGGATTATGTGAAATTGAGATTGCAGCCTTGTTATCACACCAAACAATTATGGGACCATGCTTTAGTATTTGTAGTTCTTCAAGAAGATGCTTCAGCCAAAGAGCTTCACATATACCAAGAGCAGTGGAACGGAGTTCAGCCTCAGCACTACTTTTAGCTACCATAGATTGCTTCTTACTTAGCCAAGTAACCAGATTTTCGAAAATATAGGAACAATACCTTGAAATAGGTCTTCTATCATTTGGACAACCTGCCCAATCAGCATCAACAAATACTTCAATATTCCTTTTGCCTTGTTTTCTAAACATTAATCCCCTATGCAACATCTAGCTGACATTGATATGGCGAGTGCATGAACTGACTAATACAACTCACAAGAAATGCAATATCCGACCTAGTGTGTGCAAGGTAAATTAGCCTTCCAACCAGACGCTGAAACGTACCATGAGCAACTGGTGAATCCTTAGGATTTGCCTCAAGCTTGACATTTGGATCCATAGGAGTATCAACCGGTCTACATCCCATCAATCCCGAAACTTCCAGCATGTCTATGATATACTTTCATTGTGAGACAAATATTTCTTCTTGCGTTCTAGCAACCTCCATTCCAAGAAAATATCTCAGTTTTCCAAGGTCCTTTATCTCAAAAGTCTCTGCAAGATGCTTCTGGATCCTGCTTATTTCTTCAAGATTATCCTCGATGATTATAATATCATCCCAATAGACTATCAATATAGCAATCTTGCCTTTTACTTTGTGATGAAACAAAGTATGGTCGGTATGAGCTTATTTGTAGCCTAACTGAAGGACGATTTTGGTAAACCTATCAAACCATGCCTTAGGAGACTGCTTCAGTCCATAAAGGGCCTTCTTCAAATGACAAATTGATCCCTCTCTATTTTTATTAAATCTCGGTGGAAGATCCATGTACACTTCTTCTGCCCAGATTCCATTAAGAAAGGCATTCTTAACATAGTTGGAACAATAGCCAATCTAAGTTTGTTGCAAGTGATAACAACACCCATATAGTATTTATCTTAGCCACAGGAGCAAAGGTCTGTTGATAATCTATGCTATATGTTTGTGTATAACCCATGGCAACCAAACGTGCCTTGTACCTTTCAACTAATCCATCACTCTTGTACTTAATTGTAAAGACCCATTTGCACCCAACCGGATCTTTCTCTTATGGTCGGTCTACTATTTCACATGTACCATTTTTTTCCAAGGCTTTGATTTCTTCGTAAACCACTGCATGCCATAGTTTATGTTGAAAGGCTTCTTCAATTTTTTTGGTATCATTGTTTTTTAAAGATTAGTCACCAAGGCTTGCAAGGGTCTAGACTCTAGATAAATGGGAATATCCCAAGAAATATGATATAGGATGTTTAATAGTACGTGAATGAGTACTTTTTTGTAGAGCAATTAGCATATCCAATTCAGCGTCATCAGGACCTGGATTCAAAGCAGATGGTTGGTGTGCTAGTGGTCTGGTTCAGTACCTGTTTCAGCTTGTTTACTTCTATTGTAAGTCAAGGGAAAAGGAGTAATTTGTGGTACAATAGGTGCTGCGTTTTGAGGACTTTCCTGACTAAAATTTGCTTGGTCTTGTGGTACAATAGACGCTGGGATTTGAGTACTATTCTGACCAGAATTTTCTTGGTCAGCCCCCTGACTTTGTGAAGAATTTGGCTCAATATGCTGACTTTGTGGAACATTTTGATTTGAATTTACATCAATAAAATCAGAGTTATCATTGGAAAAATCTTGCGAATTTGGTGGGATTTGATCAGTAAGATTTGAATCAATTTGATTTGAATTCAAATCAAAAACATTTACATTGTTTTGATTTTGTCCTTGATTATCCCCCTGAGCAAAATTAGAAGGTGGATTCAAATCCCAAAAAAGTTCCCATTTTTGTTGAGAAACAATAGGGGCTGAGCTAGAAGAAGTCGAAAATTCAGCTGACTCCTTCTGATTTGGAAAATCCGAATAAAAGAATTGATGTTCAAAAAATGTTACATCTCTAGAAATAAAATATCTTTTTTTAAGGTGAATTGCACCTGTACCCCTTTTGTGTAGAGGAATAGCCAACAAAAACACATTTTTGACTTCTAGGATCTAATTTAGACCTAAACTGTGAATGAATATGAACAAAGACAGTGCAATCAAAAATTCTTAAAGATCGGAGAATATATGACTATCAGGAAAACATTCATGAAGAGTTGAAATTGGAGTTTTAAATTTTAAAACTCGAGATGGTAACAGATTAATTCAATAATTGGCGGTTAAAATTGCATCTCCCCAATAGTGTTTAGGCAAATTACTAGTAAAAAGTAGTGCACGAGCAACCTCTAGTAGATGCCGATTTTTCCTTTCAAATACACCATTTTGTTGTGGTGTATCGACACAAGAACTTTGATAGATGATCCTTTTATCTGAACAAAATTATTTAAAGTGAAATTAAAAAATTCAATTCCATTATCAGTTCGAAGAATTTGGATACGCGTGTCAAATTGAGTGAAAATCATGTTATAAAATTTCCCAAATATATGCACAACTTTAGATTTTTTACGTAAAAGAAATATCCAACAAACACGAGAATGATCATCAATAAATGTAATAAACCACCTTTTATTATAAATAGAAGAAATTCTCGAAGGTCCCCTTACATCACTATGAACAAGAGAAAAAGGTTTTGAAGCATGATATGAATGAAGGGAAAAAGGAGCTATAGTGTTTTTAACTAATTGACAAACTTCACACACAAAATTATCCGAGGAAATAAATAATGAAGAGAATATGCGACGCATATAGGAGAAATTAGGATGACCAAGGCAATGATGAAGCAATTTTATTTGGTGGTGACGCTGGAAAGATGCTGAACTATGGACAACTTGACAACAACTAATCGCTGATCCAATACGAAGAAGGTAGTAAAGACCAGCCACTTCAGCAGCACGCCTAATCATCCTCCCCGAGTCCTGATCCTGAAAAATACATAGATTTTTGGAAAAAATAGCTACACAATTAGAGTCCCGAGTTAATTTGCTTATGGAAAGCAAATTATATGGTAACTTAGGAACAGGTAAAACATTGTGTAACATAAAATGGGGATTAAAAATTACAGATCCAATCACCTCTATTGAAGAAACGGTTCCATCTACTAATGTAACAATATGAGTACCAAAATATTTTTTATAATAAGAAAAAATATTATGAGAACTCGACATATGCTCAGAAGCACCCGAATCAATAATCCAAAACTCACCCCGATCTATCTGAATCATTCACTGTGGAAGAAGAAATACCATGTGCTATCAATGATTTAGAAGATGAGAACAATTGACCAATCTGATCTAGTTGGGCCTGAGTAAAGGTCATGGATGTTGAAGCAACTGAGTCAGATTTGGACGGAGCGGAAGACTTGGCTCCATTATTCTGCCGCTAATTACGTGGAATCCAGTCAGCAGGTTTACCATGGAGCTTCCAAACGGTTTATTTGATATGGTGAGGCCGATTACAGTGTGTACACCAAAGGGGCTTGCGAGAATCAGGAGATCGAGCAGCCATTACTGATGCATTAAAGTTAAGAGATGGCGCTGTACTAGCAGATGGACCACCGAGCATAATACAGCGGCCCATAACAAACCTCCAAAAAAATAGAATCAAGAGTCGGGAGTGGCTTAACACTCAGAATGCGACTATGAACATCATCAAGAACCGGATTAAGACCAGTTAAAAAATCATAAGTTTTTTCTTTTGCAAGTAATTTTCGATAGATCTCATAGTTGGTGGTGTCTGTCCAGATTGGCTGAGTAAAAAGATCAATTTCCTACCCGAGTTTGGTTAGAGAACTACAATATTCATTGACTGTACCTTCATCTTGGTGTAGATATCTTGATAGATTTCATAAATCGAACATCTGTGAAGAATCCTCCAAATCTGAATAAGCAAGAATGACAGCATCCCATATGGCTTTCCTGTCGGATAGAGGAGATAAATTTCAGCAATAGAGTCATCCATTGAATGTAGGAGCCATGCCATTACCATGGAGTTGTGGATGTCCCAAGAAGCAAATGTTGGATCAGAAGAGCCTGGTTTAGGAATTGAACCATCAAGGTAGCCAAAACGACCCTTTCCTCGAATGATGAGTTGAACGGACCTGGACCACTGAAGATAATTTTGGCCATTGAATTTGAAACTTATGATTTGGAAAGGGAAAAATTGTTTAAGGTGGCTATGAGATTGGTGGGAATGATTGTGGGATTTGATCGAATGGTGTCCAAGGATCCATCAGATGCATCTGTCCCGCTCATTACTAGAAAAAAAATGAATTTTCTCAACTAAAAAATTGCGCTATTGCTCTGATACCATGAAAGCAATTAATTAGGAAAAAAAATCTATTATATCCAAATCTCATAGCTTGATAGCTTACAGCCAAATATATATAATATATTTACAAAAGATAAAATAGGTCTGAACAACTTATTCCCTAATAAATAGGAGTGAATTGATTAGCCCTATGACCCATTATTTTATATACGACTAATTCTACAGAGTCTAACTTCTTGACTGTTCTTTCAAGTTTTTATTTTTGATGACCATTTATTTCAGCTGCTAAATTCTTGGAAATAATCTTGCTCATAATTCATATGCGTGAATTAAAGTCCCTTTTAAGAAAATTGCTTCTTGTTCAAGTTTTACTACAAATATACAAGAATTAACGGCCTTATCTGCTTCGAGAAAATCTGGTTCTTTCCTGATACCTTCTTCGAGTCACATATCCAAAATTCTTGGTTCTTGATTTTCTTGCAAAATCTTTTCTTTTGATATTTGAAGTGCACAAACACATCTGTGCCCGTGCACAAAACCCACATCTTCTTCTTTCTTCCCGGTTTCTTTCTTGAACAACCATGGCTAAAGGATCAAATCAATCAGGTGCTTCCAATTTGGTATCAGAGCCACAAGATGAGAAAATTTCCGACCCTAATCTATCAAAAGATCCTAATTCGATTCAAGATTTTGAATCACCATCATGGATAATATTTGAATTAGAGCATTTAATCAAGACCTTGGAATCGATGGAGTTAAGCATCATAATGACATTCATCCAATCTATCAACAAAAAGATTGGTTATACTATTTCTTCCCTTCAAAGCAACCTATCATCAAACCATCTTTTAAGTTTTGAGAAAAAAAGATCATTGGGCTTCCTTATAGAATTTGGAATATTTGCATCGAATTGATAAAACAATATCCTTCAGGTTATTATTCTTATATTAATGAATTTGGGTTCTTCACTGTGATCTTGGATGTATTAAAGAATTCTTATATTATTGATTTTTCTAGTAATTCTACAATGGCTGTTGCTACTTGTGGTATTAATGTAGGATTAGTTTCCTCTTATGTCCAAGACAAGATTTCCAGCAAATCAAGAACCAGCCTTCAGTAATGCCACAACCACCACCAATGCATTATCAAGAACCTCATGTCCCAAACCCAAACCCAAACCCATGCACTCCTATGCCCACGCCTTCATTTCTTCAACCTGCTCCACCAAGACTTCCTATAAATGCTCCAAGAAATCATCAAAAACCTTACCTTCCCAATCCATATAATGCAAATTCTTCAACTTTTATTCCAGTAGCCTCACCTCTTAATCCAAGAAACCACTTCCTAAACTCAAAACTGCTGCTAATAGCACTCTTAATATCCATCAAAACCAGGGAGATGTAACAACCATAGTTTGATATCCATGATTATGGAGAAGAAAAACTGCTGTGATAGAACTGAGGGAGAAGAAGCTTCTGCAAAGTTTCTACAACCGAGCACTGTTCATCAAAGTTGGGCTGGAGATCATCGGAAGGGAAAGCTGGGGATGGCAGACACCTGTCAGAGGTAGAAAGTATGGAGATCTTGGACTGTAGAGAGAATTAGGTAAGTGTATTAGTGTGTGCACGTCTACACACATGCACGGCTGATATATGTGAAATCTAATCTAGTTATTTGGGGAGAACCGTGCAGTGGGAATTGTTAATGAAGTAAATTGTGTGTGGGCTTATAATTCTTTATAAATTGGCTTTGTAGGACTGAATGGGTATGAATGAGTGATTCAGTCATTTTTGTAGTACTGCCTGTTTGTATAAATATCAGAGCATGTTGCATTGAATGATATGAAGAAACTTGAATCAACGAATAACATTTTCTTGTATCCCTGCCGTGCAATTTTATCTTCTTCTCTATTCAAATTTTAGTTATTTTTTGTTCCAAGTCATTACTTCCAGTTTTAGTATTTCCCTTGTTAGAACTTATATCTATTGAGTGACAATTTGATCTTTGTTTCAATTTTAATTCTTTTTTTCTTTTAGTTGGTATTGAATCTGCAATTCCTTTTTCTATTATCTTCAGTTTTATCAATTTTTACCTCTGTTTGTTATAATTCCTACAAACTGTCACTTTTGAGTCTAACTTCTTGATTGTTCTTTCAAATTTTTATTTTTGATGGCCATTGGTTTCAGCTGCTAAATTCTTGGAAATAATCTTACTCATAATTCATATGCATGAATTAAAGTCCCTTTTAAAACAGTTGCTTCTTGTTCAAGTTTACTGCAAACATACAAGATTTAATGGCCTTGCCTGCTTCGAGAAAATCTGGTTCTTTCCTGATACCTTCTTCGAGTTACATATCCAAAATTCTTGGTTCTTGATTTTCTTGCAAAATCTTTTCTTTTGATATTTGAAGTGCAAAAACACATCTATGCCTATGCACAAAACCCACATCTTCTTCTTTCTTCCAGAACTCAACACCATCCTCCCAGTTTCTTTCTTCAACAACCATGGCTAAAGGATCAACCAGGTGCTTCCAAAATAGTTTATCCAGAAAGCTCCGATGTCTTATTAGCAATGTTTTCATAACCCGACCCGATCGTGGTCGAACCGGGGATAATCGCGAGCCATGGCCGGGAACTTAATCGAGCCTACTCTATACACAAACCCTTTTTCGACCCTTGAACCCTTGATTTAACCGTTCTTTTCAGTCATTCCAACCTTCTCATCCTTATTTTCTCCTCTCTTCAAAGCCCGATATAAATTTTTACTTTCAGGTCTCGACCAGTTTTCTCCCAATCTTCTAAAGCCTAACCCTTAATCGTCGTCGCCACTTTCCACCTATCATGGCTGCCGCAGCTACATGGCCAATCACAAGTGCCACTGTAGACCTTCTACCATCGCTGCCTATATCCGCACAAGTATCGTTTTTTCTTTTTTTAGATCAACTGCAATTGAAACTTGAAGTTATAAAGTTTCGCTTGTGTGTAACTACGTGCATGGCTGTGCTATGTGTAGGAGTACGAATGGCTGTGTTGTGTTATGAACTCAGTGTATTAGTGTTTAATATGATAATATGTAAGGCATTTAGTTTAACTTGGAGCAAGTGTATCTGCATAAAAGTGGTTGTAGTAGCGTTGTCTGTTGTGTTACGAAATTTATGGAAAGTGTATTGAGCGGTTGTATTAGTGCATTTGTACTAATGTGTAATTTGTAATGTGACCAAATGAGCACTAAGGTGTTCTGACCCATTATTTATTTAAACTAAGTAAGTCATATTATTTGAAGAATTGTCATTGTGTATGATATTGATAACTATATGTGAGTGTTTATGTTTGTTGTTGCATTTTGGATGTATTAAATTCCAAAAAAAATAATATTTCGCTCCTGATGATTTGATTTGTCGGACCTTCAAAACCTTCCTCATGGTTTGAGTAACGCGTCGGTTATGAATATTGGAAATGGATGAGTAATTTGTTGGAAAATGTGAATCATTAAATGCCTACATTGGAAAATATGAGGCATTGAATGCATTAGGATATGAATAGTCCAACATCTTAGAATGATAAATACATTGTGTGTTTATATACTAAGATATGGACTATTATAGTTACTGTGAGGCAAAGAGAGTGTAACGACCCGCCCTTCATTCCACAGAAAGACGCATCATTAATAAGAAAGAAAGAGGTAGAAATAGAATAGAAAGAATAAAGAACTCAACAATATCAGAATCTCACAGCGGAACGAAACAAAATATAATATATCAAATAGATATTACACAGTCATTTACATCGGAGTTACACAGATACAATCATCCTTTCACATTAGACAGTTATAAGGTTCTGTCTATTACATTTCAAATACAACAGACAAAGACTACAACACAACTCAGCACAGCAGAAATATAGATATAGCTACGTCTGGACTCCTGCTCCATTCTTCCCAATATTCGTCAAGCCAAAACCTGATCCCTTGGCTACTCATAAAAATTTGAGTACCCGAGAGTTTAAGAAAAACAGAAATAAACTCCGGGTCAGACATGGGTCTGGTGTGAGTAAACGGTTTAATGTTGCTTAACTTTTGAAAACCTTTGAAAATAAAAAGGCATCACGTAAGACTTCCCACACATAAATACGGGTAAGTTTAAACCTTACGCTATCCAAAACATTTGATAGGAAATCCAGTGATATTATAATAGTGTCTAGGGTTTTCAAGTAAAATACAGAAATAGCTGGAATGCTTACATCTCACGTTCCAACATAGTTGGGCACAATCAAAACGTACGGCACTTATTGGAGATTGGATTCCATACAATGGCAGGGCTACTGGGGTACCGCCCGTCACAGTACGTGGCCTAGATCACCGTACCGAGGAGTACGCCCGCTCCCTTGAACACAAGGCCGAAACCATTCCTTACTGAACAGTTCCGAACAAGACAACCCCGCAGTTGGCTGCAGACCAACTGCCCACACAGCCGAAATAAAAAGGGACATCTAGACAGGGGAAGCTCTTGTCCTACTTGGGCATGACCCACTTAACCTTGCTGCATCTCCCCTGTTTTAGCCATTCCCGGTTGATGAGGCTTGAGGCTACGATTACCTTTGTAGAATACATCTATCTTAGAATGCTCATCGTCCACCTGACGATGTTCTGAAAGCATTCAATCCATACAAGTTCATTCTGGGTTCGAACGAAACCGAAGGCATTATCTCGTTACACTCATTTTGGAATCACCCTCAGAGTTAACGACAATAACCCTTGCACTCTGAATCTTCATCTTCACTTGAGATTCACGACCTATCGTTTAATTTGGATCGATGTTGTTTTCGGATATCCAAATCTGGAAATCCGATCCCGGTCTCATCGAAATCCAAAACGCCATCTTTTAGGTCCAAGTTGTTTTAAAGTTTAAAACAATTCATTTAAATTCAATACAATACATTGAATTCACACAGCATTTCACATAGATAAATATCACACATTTATCACTGATATTTCTAATAGCATGTCATAAAATGTCATAACATATCATCCTATAAATATCATCCAAAAGATATCAACCAATAAATATCATCTAATAGATATCATCCAATAGGTATCATCCAATAGATATCATCCAATATAGATATTCTATACAAACAATCATCCATAAACATGATTTATTTATCTAGGTTATAGTTAGTTTAATCATCTTAAATTAAATTAATTACTTAAGAATTAATCCCCTAATCCTGCTTAAACAATTATTAAGTAAATACAACATTTAATTAATTAATTACTTCTCGATTATCCTTATCAATTAATCAATTAACCTTTAATCACAGATTAATTACTCTCAATTAATAAACCTTAATTATTAATCGATCTCCTTTAAAACAAAGTAATCAACCCTTAACTACTTTATAGTCACTTAATTAACCTTTAATTAACTGGTTAATTATCCATTAACTATTAATTAATAAACTTAATTATTAATCAATATCTCTTAATTACAAATTAATTAATCCATAATTACTATTAAAATTAATTAATTAATCATTAATTAACTAATTAATTATCTCTTAATTATTAATAAAACTTAATTATTAATTAACAATTACAAATTTATTAATCCATAATTATTAATTATCAATCCTTAATTAACATTGATTAATTCTTAATTGCCTTCTAATTAATACTTAATCACCTTTTATTAATTCTTAATTAACTTTTGATTAATCCTTAATTAACTTTGATTAATCAATTAATTAATATTTAATTATAGTATCAATTAATAAATCCTAATCATTAATTAATAAAACTTAATTTACAAACTAAGTACATCTTAAATATTAATTAAGTAACCTCTAATTACTTAATTAACAACTCTCTAATTAAAAATTAATCAAACCTTAATAACTTGATTAATTCATTCTTAATTATTTAATTACTCAATTAATTAATCTTTGATCATTAATTAACAATTTTTAAGTAATAATCCTTACTTATAATTAATCTTAAATTATTAAATAATAACCTTTAATTAACTATAAATTAAATCAATTAATTACTCTTGATTAATTACTTAACTAAACCTTTATAATTAAATAAAACAAATTAATTAGTTATACTTAATTTTCGCAATTAACTTAGTTTATCTCAAGGTATTAAACCTCAAATCATCTTAAGACAAGTCATTATATCATTAATACCTTTATTTAACATTAACACTTAAAAACATTTTAACATTATAATTTATCTTTACTTAAATTTATTTACTCACCATGTTTTAAAGAGCAGAGACTGGTTTATTTACTGTCTTCTTTCCATTTTTCAGATGTTATCCCAACTGAATGCTCTTAAATTATTTTTAAAATTTAGATCCTACAAATGCAAACAACACTTGTTTGAATATCTGATACTAATAGGATTTAGAGGTTTAGATCTTAATTTTTGAAAATTTAAAGTTGACCAATTTTCTTGTTTCAGGCATGCATACCCACATTCATTCATAAACACAGAAATACCACATAAGCATACACAACAAAGCATCATTCACCATATATTTCACAAACAAACAAATATTAACTTACTTAGTTTTAAATTTAAAAGGGTTTACTCACAGATTTTTAAAAACAGAGGCTGGAAGCTTTGAATGTTGCAGTAGAAAATAGTTTGAAGCTTGACAGGTTTGAAGCTGGAAAAACCTTGGACTTTAAGACTGAAAGCTTTGAATTGCCTTGAAAAATTCAGAATTGAAACTGGCAACAAGGTTGAGTTGCTTTGGCAATCTGCTACAGCCTAGCTTACTGGCTTTGATCCCTGAGTTTGAGGAGTTTACATGTTGGCATTTGAAGATCTTTGGTTGCAGATTTGAGGAGTTAACAGTTTACAGAATTATTTGATTTGAGTTTGAGGATAAAACAATATTACAAATTTTTGAACAGTTTTGCAAACAGTTTTACAAAATAGTTTACAACTTTTGAAAATGTTGCAGACATGATTTCTATTGAGAAGATGATCACAGGTTTGCAATTATTTTGGGTTTGAGAAGGCTGCAGATTTTCACATGAGTGTACATTGATTTGAAAAGATTAGTAACAGAGGTGAATTTTAGTTTGAGGAGGATATGTTTTCAAGCTTGATCTGGTTTCAGGTTTTAATGCAACAGAATTTCTGGTTTGGGAAAATAGTTTTCAGGTTTGATGCAAAAGAAATAAGAAAAAGAGATGAGAAAAAGAAGAGTTGAGTTTATATAATGTGATTTAGGATTTATTTGGAATTAAAGAAAAATAAAAATAAATTTGCCACTTGTCTCCAATTATAAATACTTGCCATCATTCATAATTACTTAGCTTACATGTGTATTTAATAAGCTTTATTAACCTACACTTGTAATATTTCATTTTTATTTATCTTTAAGAGATTATTAAAAGCTTTTATATAAATTTTCTAAATTAGTAAATACATTTCTAAATAAATAAATGCTTTCTAAATTTTATAAAAATAAAATCTTTAAAAGAAAATAAAGTATAATCAATCACAATGTAAATAAAATAATATAAAATATTTTTAATCCATTTTAAATGTTAAAATAAACTTTTTGTATTTATTTTACAATTTTATAAACCTTTCTTAATAAATTCTTTTTAAGGAAATAAATCTTATTTTAAACAAAACTCATTCATATATTATTTTAAATCAAAATACTTTTAAGATATAAATATTCATTTAAATTCAAATTTGAATCTAAATTCAAATTCAATTTGAAATCAAATTTAATATCAATTCAAATTTACTCTAACTTTAAACAAACACTAATTTAATTTGAAAATAATAACTTTATAAAAAAAACTATTTTCAAACATTACCAATTAAATTTGCAAATAATTATTTATTTAAGAATCCATTTATAACTATAATTAAAATCATCATGTTATTAATTATTTTGGTTATTTATATTTGAAAATAACAGTTTTTATCTATTTTAATTAATTTATTAAGATGATTATCACATTTTAAATTCCTCGAAATTCCGGGATATCACATTCCTTCCCCCTTAAAAGAATTTCGTCCTTGAAATTTAAAACAAAGATAATCCGAAATACTTTATTTTATTTTACAATCCAAACATCCATATCAACCAAATACTATTAACTAAACAACAAATCATTCGAATAAATAATTTATTCGAACAAACAATTCATTCAAACCACCAATTTATTTGCATAAACAAATTATACAAATCAAACAATTCTAGCTATCCGGACACAGATCTGGATAAGCCTTCCTATAACTATCCAGAGTTTCTCAAGATAAACTCTGAAATCCTAGCTCCACAGAACCTTAATAAGCTAAACCATTAAGATCCAGAGCTTCCCCTTACTCTGATCAAAAAAAATCTGGATCAAAAATCAGACCACACTACAAACCAGCTCAACTACCAGATCCTACTGAACTGCAAATCCCAATGCAGATGGATCATTCACGTACTTCCTCAGATGAGATACGTGAATAACAACATGAATTCCAGCTATCCAGACTGGCAATTCCATCCCGTAGACCACAATCACTAATCTCCTCAAGCACTCAGAAAAGACCAATACATCTAGGGCAAATTCCCCGTCTTTCCAAATCTGATAACTCCTTTAAAATCGGGAAATTTTGACAAAGACTAAATCTCTCATCTCATAATCCAATTGTCTTTGCCTCTAGTCCACAAATCCTTTCTGACAATCCTGCACTGCTCTCAGCTCTTCTAAATAAACTCTACCTTCATAGATGCCTCTCGGATCAAAACTGGGCAAGAACCAGACGGTCTCTCGACTCTACCCAACAAAATGGGAATCTACCAGATCTTTCAAGGAAAACTCCATAGGATGCCATCTATATACTCGCCTGATACAGAACGAGAACTCTATTCGGAACAAATGGTCTTTCCAAGACCCATCAGATCCAAAACACAGCCATCAGCACAAACTCTAAATTCTATTCAGCCTTCCTATCTGACCGTCGATCTGAGAATGATAGGCTGAACTCAAATTCAAACTTGAACCCAAAGCTGATCACAAACCTCCAAAATCTGCTCGAGAAAATAGGATCACAGTTGCTAACAATCCGGACTGAATCATCCAGCATTTGGACAACTCCGTCAAGAAAAACTCAGCCAAAGATGCCGCAATACGGGTTGCCTTTACCGGAATAAAATAGGTGCTCTTAATTAACCGGTCTTAATTACCCATATTCCATTTCCCTCTTTGGTCCTTGGCAGACCGTTGATGAAATCCAAAGAAATCACTTCAAATCCTTCTGATGATCTTCAATGTTCCTTAATCATCAATCCCAAGACTGGAACTGACCATTCCTGACTCAATCCATCCATACACAACGTCCGAGTAGACCTCCAACATACTCTTGCTTTCCAGAATAGCTAGAATAGGCACACTAGTCAGCCTTGCCTTTAGATTCAAGAAAGTCTCATCACACTCGGGTCTACTAAACTTAGTTCCTTCCCGAGTCACTTGGTTAAGTGCGAAGAAATCTTAGAATAGACTTGACAACTTTTGTAAAACTCTGCCAAATCCAGAAAAATACAATTACTTCACTCCTGAATAGAAGTTACCTGGCTGAATCTACAGAAATACCTCTACTAGAAACAAAAGACCTCCTCAAAGAAAACTTGGATCTGCTTCTCCAACTCTATCTCCTGATGAAGGCAAACTTCCACTACCTTGGAAACATCCGGAAAATCTCTAACCACTTCGATGAACTCTACACCTTCTGGAGATGCCTCACTCCAAGCAAAAGATTGCTCAAAAGAACTCCAAAATCATCGCAAGTCACTTTTTGCGATTCTTCCCAACTCAGCCTTCAAAGAAACAATCCTTATATTATCCATCTAATCCATATCCAGAATAAGATCAAACCCTTCGAGATCCAATACCAATGGGTCACAAGAAAATTATAGGGAAGATAAGAAATCTTAAGCCTCTACAGATCTTATCTAACTCAGTTATCCACTTATAGGATTAGATACAAGGATAGGATGGTCAACCAAACAAAGAGAAAGATAAAACTTCTCTAGAACTAAAGTTGGAAATCCGAACAGATATCCAACAAATTTATATAGGAATATAATTATTTAAAAATTACAAATACGCGCTCTCAAGATAGACACCACTCCAGAGCCTAGGTATTCACTCAACCTAATGCTCTGATACCACTGTAACGACCCGCCCTTCATTCCACAGAAAGATGCATCATTAATAAGAAAGAAAGAGGTAGAAATAGAATAGAAAGAAGAAAGAACTCAACAATATCAGAATCTCACAGCGGAACGAAACAAAATATAATATATCAAATAGATATTACATAGTCATTTACATCAGAGTTACACAGATACAATCATCCTTTCACATTAGACAGTTATAAGGTTCTGTCTATTACATTTCAAATACAACAGACAAAGACTACAACACAACTCAGCACAGCGGAAATATAGATATAGCTACGTCTGGACTCCTGCTCCATGCTTCCCAATATTCGTCAAGCCAAAACCTGATCCCTTGGCTACTCATAAAAATTTGAGTACCCGAGAGTTTAAGAAAAACAGAAATAAACTCCGGGTCAGACATGGGTCTGGTGTGAGTAAACGGTTTAAAGTTGCTTAACTTTTGAAAACCTTTGAAAACAAAAATGCATCACGTAAGACTTCCCACACATAAATACGGGTAAGTTTAAACCTTACGCTATCCAAAACATTTGATAGGAGATCCAGTGATATTATAATAGTGTCTAGGGTTTTCAAGTAAAATACAGAAATAGCTGGAATGCTTACATCTCACGTTCCAACATAGTTGGGCACAATCAAAACGTACGGCACTTATTGAAGATTGGATTCCATACAATGGCAGGGCTACTGGGGTACCGCCCGTCACAGTACGTGGCCTAGATCACCGTACCGAGGAGTACGCCCGCTCCCCTGCAACACAAGGCCGGAACCATTCCTTACTGAACAGTTCCGAACAAGACAACCCCGCAGTTGGCTGCAGACCAACTGCCCACACAGCCGAAACAAAAAGGGACATCTAGACAGGGGAAGCTCTTGTCCTACTTGGGCATGACCCACTTAACCTTGCTGCATCTCCCCTGTTTTAGCCATTCTCGGTTGATGAGGCTTGAGGCTATGATTACCTTTATAGAATACATCTATCTTAGAATGCTCATCGTCCACCTGACGATGTTCTGAAAGCATTCAATCCATACAAGTTCGTTCCGGGTTCGAACGAAACCGAAGGCATTATCTCATTACACTCATTTCGGAATCACCCTCAGAGTTAACGACAATAACCCTTGCACTCTGAATCTTCATCTTCACTTGAGATTCATGACCTATCGCTTAATTTGGATCGATGTGGTTTTCGGATATCCAAATCTGGAAATCCGATCCCGGTCTCATCGAAATCCAAAACGCCATCTTTTAAGTCCAAGTTGTTTTAAAGTTTAAAACAATTCATTTAAATTCAATACAATACATTGAATTCACACAGCATTTCACATAGATAAATATCACACATTTATCACTGATATATCTAATATCATATCATAAAATGTCATAACATATCATCCTATAAATATCATCCAAAAGATATCAACCAATAAATATCATCTAATAGATATCATCCAATAGGTATCATCCAATAGATATCATCCAATATAGATATTCTATACAAACAATCATCCATAAACAGGATTTATTTATCCAGTTATAATTAGTTTAATCATCTTAAATTAAATTAATTACTTAAGAATTAATCCCCTAATCCTGCTTAAACAATCATTAAGTAAATACAACATTTAATTAATTAATTACTTCTTGATTATCCTTATCAATTAATCAATTAACCTTTAATCACAGATTAATTACTCTCAATTAATAAACCTTAATTATTAATTGATCTCCTTTAAAACAAAGTAATCAACCCTTAACTACTTTATAGTCACTTAATTAACCTTTAATTAACTGGTTAATTATCCATTAACTATTAATTAATAAACTTAATTATTAATCAATATCTCTTAATTACAAATTAATTAATCCATAATTACTCTTAAAATTAATTAATTAATCATTAATTAACTAATTAATTATCTCTTAATTATTAATAAAACTTAATTATTAATTAACAATTACAAATTTATTAATCCATAATTATTAATTATCAATCCTTAATTAACATTGATTAATTCTTAATTGCCTTCTAATTAATACTTAATCACCTTTGATTAATTCTTAATTAACTTTTGATTAATCCTTAATTAACTTTGATTAATCAATTAATTAATATTTAATTATAGTATCAATTAATAAATCCCAATCATTAATTAATAAAACTTAATTTACAAACTAAGTACATCTTAAATTTTAATTAAGTAACCTCTAATTACTTAATTAACAACTCTCTAATTAAAAATTAATCAAACCTTAATAACTTGATTAATTCATTCTTAATTATTTAATTACTCAATTAATTAATCTTTGATCATTTATTAACAATTTTTAATTAATAATCCTTAATTATAATTAATCTTAAATTATTAAATAATAACCTTTAATTAACTATAAATTAAATTAATTAATTACTCTTGATTAATTACATAATTAACCCTTTATAATTAAATAAAAAAAATTAATTATACTTAATTTCCATAATTAACTTAGTTTATCTCAAGATATTAAACCTTAAATCATCTTAAGACAAGTCATTATATCATTAATACCTTTATTTAACATTAACACTTAAAAACATTTTAACATTATAATTTATCTTTACTTAATTACATCATTAATTAAGTTTTAAAATGAACAATTATTCACTTGATAATTTTAAAGTTATTAAAGTTTAATTTTCTAAAAACTTAAAACATTATCAAGTAAAGGTTTCAAAAACAAATTCAAGTTGTATTTTAAAACTTACCTTTCTAAAAAAAATTCTTAACTCACATTTTAAACTAATGTTTAAAATGACTTTAAAATTTCATCTAACAAAATTTAATTTAAACATCTTTAAAACTTCATAATCTATTGTTAAGAAATACTTATTTTATATAAAATAAGTTTATATAGAGGTTAAAACTAGATTTAACTTCAAATTTCAAAAAAAATTGTTTTTAAAACATTCTGAAAACTGTTTTAATCAGCTACTTCGGGCATTACCCGTAGGACACTCGGGACTAACCCCGAGTCAAAGTACTTCTGCCCATTTTAAAACTAAAAATTAAATTTTGAAGTTTATAAACCTGAAGCTTAAAAACAACTAAATCTACTCGAGTTACTCTCGGGTATTCCTCACAAACTCTCGAGCAATGCTTCGAGAAATCCCCAACACACATCATCAGATGCCACACCCTACCTTGTGCACCTGCACAGCCAACCTCGACGCCAATGACCATCTCCGTTGACGTCGTCAGATCATCCAACGCCTCAACATCATCGCTCAAACATCCAAACTCACTCACGTTCCTTAAATCAAAAACGAGTATGGAAGAAGATCAGCACCCAAAAACCACTACCAGAAACTGTCCCGCAGGTTCTACTCCGATCATCGGAGTTGCTACCCCTCCGGCTATGCCATGCCGACACCCTAAGCTATCATATCCCAAATTCCCAAGACACTCGAACGCTTGGAGGCAGAGCAGTGAATCAATTTCCAGGTCCGACCTATTTTAGGGTTACAAAATTAATTTGCTTGCTGCCAACTCCATGATGATCAGACAACCTTCCCACTATTTTTGCCGATTACACCAATCCTTCCTCTACCCTCAGCTAAGATCTCGGTCATCCCCGACCATTCAACCATCAGCAATTGCTTCAGGACCACTTTCCAATCATTTTAGGATTTCACAAAAAAATCCTAATCTAAAATTCATGATTTTTATCTTAAAAATCATGTTCTTCAAAGATGTTTCGAGTTATGTAATTGAATTATCAAATCATGATACTTGATTTAACATGCATTTTAATATTGCTACTGTATTTTCTAGTTTCCAGAACTAAATTTAAATTTAAACTGTTTTAAATAAAATTTAAACTTAAATTTATGATTTAACAAACATATATTGTATGTATCTCCAAATCTAACAATCATTGAATGATTTGGTTATGATTTTGATCAAACTCTTATTTCCTGAACTAAGAACAGAAACATATAAACGCAGCAGACAATTCACTTATACAACCATTCATGCACAATCAAACATTATTATCTTGAATTTCACAAGAAATCAGAAGTATATTAACAAAAAAATTTTATTAAATTTATTTACTCACCATGTTTTAAAGAGCAGAGACTGGTTTATTTACTGTCTTCTTTCCGTTTTTCAGATGTTATCCCAACTGAATGCTCTTAAATTATTTTTAAAATTTAGATCCTACAAATGCAAACAACACTTGTTTGAATATCTGATACTAATAGGATTTAGAGGTTTAGATCTTAATTTTTGAAAATTTAAAGTTGACCAATTTTCTTGTTTCAGGCATGCATACCCACATTCATTCATAAACACAGAAATACCACATAAGCATACACAACAAAGCATCATTCACCATATATTTCACAAACAAACAAATATTAACTTACTTAGTTTTAAATTTAAAAGGGTTTACTCACAGATTTTTAAAAACAGAGGCCGGAAGCTTTGAATGTTGCAGTAGAAAACAGTTTGAAGCTTGACAGGTTTGAAGCTGGAAAAACTTGGACTTTAAGACTGAAAGCTTTGAATTGCCTTGAAAAATTCAGAATTGAAACTGGCAACAAGGTTGAGTTGCTTTGGCAATCTGCTACAGCCTAGCTTACTGGCTTTGATCCCTGAGTTTGAGGAGTTTACATGTTGGCATTTGAAGATCTTTGGTTGCAGATTTGAGGAGTTAACAGTTTACAGAATTATTTGATTTGAGTTTGAGGATAAAACAACATTACAAATTTTTGAACAGTTTTGCAAAAAGTTTTACAAAACAGTTACAAATTTTGAAAATGTTGCAGACATGATTTCTATTGAGAAGATGATCACAGGTTTGCAATTATTTTGGGTTTGAGAAGGCTGCGGATTTTCACATGAGTGTACATTGATTTGAAAAGATTAGTAACAGAGGTGAATTTTAGTTTGAGGAGGATATGTTTTCAAGCTTGATCTGGTTTCAGGTTTTAATGCAACAGAATTTCTGGTTTGGTAAAATAGTTTTCAGGTTTGATGCAAAAGAAATAAGAAAAAGAGATGAGACAAAGAAGAGTTGAGTTTATATAATGTGATTTAGGATTTATTTGGAATTAAAGAAAAATAAAAATAAGTGCCACTTGTCTCCAATTATAAACACTTGTCATCATTCATAATTACTTAGCTTACATGTGTATTTAATAAGCTTTATTAACCTACACTTGTAATATTTCATTTTTATTTATCTTTAAGAGATTTTTAAAAGCTTCTATATAAATTTTCTAAATTAGTAAATACATTTCTAAATAAATAAATGCTTTCTAAATTTTATAAAAATAAAATCTTTAAAAGAAAATAAAGTATAATCAATCACAATGTAAATAAAATCATATAAAATATTTTTAATCCATTTTAAATGTTAAAATAAACTTTTTGTATTTATTTTACAATTTTATAAACCTTTCTTAATAAATTCTTTTTAAGGAAATAAATCTTATTTTAAACAAAACACGTTCATATATTATTTTAAATCAAAATACTTTTAAGATATAAATATTCATTTAAATTCAAATTTGAATCTAAATTCAAATTCAAATTGAAATCAAATTTAATATCAATTCAAATTTACTCTAACTTTAAACAAACACTAATTTAATTTGAAAATAATAACTTTATTAAAAAAACTATTTTCAAACATTACCAATTAAATTTGCAAATAATTATTTATTTAAGAATCCATTTATAACTATAATTAAAATCATCATGTTATTAATTATTTTGGTTATTTATATTTGAAAATAACAGTTTTTATCTATTTTAATTAATTTATTAAGATGATTATCACATTTTAAATTCCTCGAAATTCCGGGATATCACAGAGAGACAAGAAAGTATAGTCATTTAGTGTTTGAGGCGTATTAGAGGGCTTAGCACTTTGCGCTTGGCTGTTCAGACCGGGCATTTTTTTTTGTCCGTTCAAACTCAAACGGCAATGAAACGGTCGCACCGCTTGGTAAAGTGTCGCAATCTTTCCAAATGCTATAACTGTTGTAAACAATGGTTATCTTCGGCTGAGTCGTGGACTACGTCACTTTCTTGAAGACGTTTCGGCGATCTGCTCTATGGTTCAAGCAGTTCGTATCAATCACCGCCGCCTCTAGGATAAAACAGCCTGTCAAAGATTTATGGTATCGATTCGTTGCACGGACGAAGCGATTCTGTTTGCACTAAAAAATCGTTGCTCGGATTTTTTTTGCTTGAACGAAAAATCGAAAATGTTGTTCTTTTTTTGTTTTCGTCTCTCTATCAGTTAAGAAGACGGAGTAGTGAAAAGAACGTTACTGGTTGGGGGGAACGTGGTCTAGAAAATTGGATCTGAGTAATACCGGGTCAAAATAATAAACGTTGTGCAACGTTCTTCAATACGGGCTTGAATAGACTTTGCCGTTCCAGCCCAGTCAAAAAAAGTTTAATAAATTTGTAGCAAAAATATAAGGGTTACACCACTACAAGCCCGAACCGAACCCGAGCCCGGCCCGGCCCGGGTTGGGTCGAGTCGGTCGGTCGGTCGGCACGCGCGCGCGTGTGGTGGTCAAGCAAGATCTCCCTCCTCACAAAAGAGCATCATTGGGTGCCCAAAGGGCCCAACTTAGCTTCTAAGAATCAAGTATAAATACTTGATTCTTGCATATAATCCTACAATGTGGGACTATTCACATATAGGAGACAACTTACACACTTATTCAATTTTTTAAAATAATTCACTCTCAAAATAATTTCCAACAATCCCCCACTTGAATTTTTTAAAAATATTTTCGAGCAATTTCTAAAAACATAAGATTGTACATAAACAAAGGTGTCGTTTTGACTTGAACCTTTGCATAGTGAATAAGATTCAGTTTTTACTAGAGTGACACGTGGTCTTGAACTCTATTCCTGACATCAGACCACACACAATCTTTCTGGAGTGCAATCAAATAAGCCCGTGCATTTATGGCCATGCACGTCTATCCCGGTTTTGTGAATGCTCTAGGAGTTTTGCCCAAAACTCCATAGGAAACGGCCAAATTTCCACATTCACACAGGTGAGTCTATCAAAAGTACCCCTGAAGGTAGGTACTCCACTCCAAATGGAGTATAGATCTCATTAAGAGTTTCTATTAACTCATCCTCTAATCACTTCAGGAATACATGCTTCTATATGGATGAAAAAATAGCATGTTCAACTCATATCACTTCACAACTTGTTCTTAACCATTGAACCTAGTTCTTGGGATCTCCAGTCATTAGGTCGGGTTACCATTATGCACGACTCAACAATCTAAGGGTAATAGTCCCATTTTTCTAGAAGTCATAAGGACTTTCTCTCTGGCCAGTCCTTTCGTCAAAGGATCTGCCAAATTCTCGTCACTGCGTATGTGATCCACTCTAATAGCTCCTGAAGAGAGTAGCTCTCTAACAGTGTTGTGCTTACGATGTATCTGTCGTCTCTTACCGTTGTAATAACGGTTCTGTACTTTTGCAATAGCCGCGGTACTATCGCAATGGATCAACACAGCTGGTATCGGTTTTTCCCATAAAGGAATCTCAGCTAGCAGATTTCTTAAGTACTCTGCTTCCTCACTAGCTGCGGCTAGTGCTATCATCTCAGACTCCATAGTAGATTGAGCCAAAATAGTCTGTTTCTTGGATTTCCAAGAAATAGCTCCTCCAGCAATGCTAAAGATATAGCCACTGGTTGCCTTTGAGTCATCAGATAAAGTATTCCAGTCTGCATCGGTGTAACCTTCAAGAACAGCTGGAAACTTTTCATAATGTAATCCAAGGTTCATGGTTCGTTTTAGGTATCTCATGACCCTTTCAATAGCGTGCCAATGCTCTATACTAGGTCTACTAGTAAACCTGCATAATAATCCCACGACATAGGCAATGTCGGGTCTAGTACAATCAGTGGCATACCGAAGGCTGCCAATAATGCTCGCATAATCAGACTGTCTTACACCTTCACCGGTGTTCTTAAAAAGTTTTACACTAGGATCATATGGTGTACATGAAGGATTACAGTCAAAGTAATTGTATTTCTTTAAGATCTTCTCAATATAATGAGATTGATCCAAAGAAATTCCCTTTTCGGACCTAGTAATCTTAATACCAAGGATTACACTTGCTTCATCTAGATCTTTCATATCAAAATTGGCACTTAACAAAGATTTAACAATGTTTATGGCATGAATGTTTGATCCAAAAATAAGTAGATCATCTACATACAAACATATTATAGTGCAAATGTCATTTTCAGATTTATAATAAATACATTTGTCACTTTCATTAACTTTGAAACCGTTTGAGATTATTAAATTATCAAATTTTTCATGCCATTGTTTAGGTGCTTGTTTTAAACCATGTAATGATTTATCTAATTTGCAAACTTTATGTTCTTGACCAGGAATAACAAAGCCTTCAGGTTGGTCCATATAAATTTCCTCTTCTAATTCACCATTTAAAAAGGCAGTTTTAACATCCATTTGGTGTATAATTAAATTATACATAGACGCTAATGAAATTAGTACTCGAATGGATGTGATTCTAGTTACAGGTGAAAAAGTATCAAAAAGTCTATATTTTCTCTTTGCCTAAAACCTTTAGCTACCAAACGGGCTTTATATTTTTCAACTATTCCATCAGGTTTTAATTTCTTTTCAAGTACCCATTTACAACCTATAGACTTACAACCAGGTGGTAAATCTACTAAGTGCCAAGTCTTATTGGATTTCAAGGAATCCATCTCATCATTTATAGCCTCTTGCCAAAAATCGGCATCTAAAAAAGATAAGGCTTCTTAGAGGTTTGTTGGATCCTCCTCTATAGTAAAAGTGCAAAAATCCGAGCCAAAATCTTTATCAACTCTTGCTCTTTTACTTCTTCTAGGTTCAGTTTTAGAAGATTCATTAAGTTCTGTTCTAATAGGCACGGTGTTATTTGACGTGCCCCCACTATTCCTCAATTTAAAAGGAAATTTACTTTCATAACAATCAGCATCAATAGATTCTACTATATTATGTGTATTTAGGTCATAAAATCTATATGCTTTGCTATTATTGGCATAGCCAATAAATACACATTCGTATGTTCTACTTGCTAATTTTATTCTCTTAGGGTCGGGTATACGAACATATGCCAAACATTCCCAAGTTATAAAGTAAAATACATTCGGTTTATAATTTCTTAAAATTTCAAAAGGTGAAACTTACTTTTTGATTTAGGGATTCTATTCAATACATAACATACAGTCAACAAAATATAACCCCACCAATGTTTTGCTGCACCCGAATTTAACAAAATAGCTACACCTAATTCGGTAAAGGTCCTATTCTTTCTTTCAGCTTTACCGTTCATTTCAGGTGAATAAGGTGCAATTCTCTCATGAATTATACCATTCAATTTATAGAAATCAAGAAATGGACTAGATTCATATTCTGTTCCTCTATCACTGCGAAGTCTCTTAATTTTCTTATTAGATTGGTTCTCGATTTCAGTTTTAAATAATTTAAACATATCAAATGCATCACTTTTATTTCTCGTAAGATATACATAAGTGAAATCAGAGGTATCATCTATGAAAGTGATAAAATAACGGTGTCCATGTCTAGTCAAAGTACCATCTAGCTCACATATGTCAGAATGAATCAAGTCTAAGGGTTCAGAAAATCTATCAACTGATTTATGGGGTTTTTTAGTGATTTTTGCTTGACTACATAATTCACATTAATCAAAATCAGTTTGTGACATTTTAGGAATCAAATCTAATGTGTTCATGTTATGAATTATACGCTTATTTACATGACATAATCTAGAGTGCCAAATATTAAAGTCACACAACATATCAGCAGAACTGGTTACTTTATTAGATTCAACATTAAGTTTAAACATACCCTCACAAGCATAACCCTTCCCTACAAACATCCCCTTATAAGTCAAAGTATACAAATCAGCCCCTATAACTTGAGTAAAACCAGCCTTATTAAGGAGAAAACCAGAAACCAAATTCTTTTTCATCCTTGGAGTATGCATCACATCTTTCAAAAGAATTGTCTTTCCAGAGGTAAACTTTATTTCCACATTTCCAATGCCAGCAACTGTAGTGGTGTGAGAATCTTCCAGTAGCACTTTCTGATCATCATCAACCGTGTATGTACTGAACATAGCACGATCATAGCAGACATGGCGGGATGCACCAGTATCTACCCACCAACCCTCTGATCCACCAACAAGGTGAATCTCAGAAATCATAGCCGTAAGAGGCTCCTCAGCCAGGTTAGCCTACGGTGCAGGGCCTGATCTGTTCCTACACTTGCGTGCCATATGACCTGGTTTTCCACAGTTGTAACACAGAAACAACTGTCCAGAGTCATTCTATTGGGTCGGTTTCTGCTGTCCTTTTTGGTTCCCTTGCGGGTTCCAATTCTGTTTGTTGCGGTTGCGGTTCTGATTCTTAAAGTTTTTTGGATTCGGTTTCAGAACTGCGGGCTTGGACTTTTTAGTGTTGTTGTTTGCAACAACAAGCACTTCCTCTTTCTGGTCCTGCTTACGAGCCTCCTCCTCAATACGGAGGCGAGTGATCAAGCTCTCTAAGGAGAATTCCATAGTCTTGTGCCTAAGACATTCTTAAAGTCTTTCCAACCTGGGGGCAATTTATCAATAATAACAGCAATCTGAAACTTTTCATCCAAACTCATACCTTCAGAGATGATCTCATGGGCAATTTTCTATAGCTCATGAGATTGCATCTCTACTGACCTGTCATCTGTCATCTGGTATTTCAGGTAGCGGCTGACTGCATATTTCTTCGCTCCAGCCTCTTCAGTGTCATACTTCTTTTGCAGCGCTTCCCAGATTTCTTTGGCTGACTTGTCAGAGTTGTAGTAGTCGTAGAAGGTCATCACTGTGGCCGTTGAGTATGAAGTTCCGGCACAGGTAATCCTGCTCTGTCCAGTTCTGCACCTCCTTTGATTTTTCTGTCCAGGCTCGCAACTAATCTGCGTCCGCTTCGTCTGGTCTGGCCGGCAGCTGTGGTTTGTCGGTTGTTAGCACATCCACGACCTTTCTCATGGTCAGGAAGAATTCCATCTTTTGTTTCCAGCGTTTGAAATGGAGGCCCTCGAATCTGAAAGGCACAACAGAGACCATTGGGACTTGGAAGAGGGAAGCGGGAGCAGTGGCATCGAGATCTGCAGCAGAAGTCATAGTCAGTGGCGACGTCTTCAATTTGTTGTAAACAATGGTTGCCTTCGGCTGAGTCGTGGACTACGTCACTTTCTTGAAGACGTTTCGGCGATCTGCTCTATGGTGCAAGCAGTTTGTATCAATCACCCCCGCCTCTAGGATAGAACAGCCTGTCAAAGATTTATGGTATCGATTCTTTGTACGGATGAAGCGATTCTGTTTGCACTGAAAAATCGTTGCTCGGATTTTTTTTTTGCTTGAACGAAAAATCGAAAATGTTGTTCTTTTTTTGTTTTCGTCTCTCTATCAGTTAAGAAGACAGAGTAGTGAAAATAACGTTACTGGTTGGGGGGAACATGGTCTAGAAAAATGGATCTGAGTAATACCGGGTCAAAATAATAAACGTTGTGTAACGTTCTTCAATACGGGCTTGAATAGACTTTACCGTTCCAGCCCGGTCAAAAAATGGTTAATAAATTTGTAGCAAAAATATAAGTGTTACACCACTACAAGCCCGAACCCGAGCCTGGCCCGGGTCGAGTCGGTCGGTCGGCACGCGTGTGTGGTGGTCAAGCAAGATCTCCCTCCTCACAAAAGAGCATCATTGGGTGCCCAAAGGGCCCAACTTAGCTTCTAAGAATCAAGTATAAATACTTGATTCTTGCATATAATCCTACAATGTGGGACTATTCACATATAGGAGACAACTTACACACTTAGTCAATTTTTTTAATAATTCACTCTCAAAATAATTTCCAACAGTAACCATTCAAAACAAATAGGCAACTTCCCATGCATATATATAGGACGTGGTAGAACAGAATTCATTGCGTTTTATTCTGTTCTTCTTCTCCCTTGAACTCTGTTTATAAATATTTATCTTGAGTTCGTCGATTCTTTGCAGTTTGCAGCGCAGCATTGCTAAGTTTGGTCCGTTTTATTTTGGAAAACAGTTGCTCTTTATCCTTCTGCGTCATAGAGGGAGCAATATTATTTCAAGAAAACAGTTTTCACTGGACTTGAATAATATTGGTATTATATCTATTGCATAATCTGTTTGCTGCATAGTTCTATTTGTAACAGTGTTGCAACATAGTTGTAACAGTTTTGCAAATCGTAACAGTTTCGTAACGCTTTTAGAACATTCTATTAATGATAAAAATATTGTTTATTGGCATGGATGACAAAAAATCAGTTGCATATAGCTTTTCTTAAAAGTTGTCATACAGAGTGAGTCAATCATGATCATCTGCTTGACAAATCACATTTTTCAGCAACAAAGGTCATAATTGTCTTCATCAACTTCAGACTTGATACATAAGGCCAGCGATCCTTTTATCTCCATGATTTGTGCATCTACTGAAGTCGGTTAGGAAATCTATGCAAATTTCTCTTTCTCCAAGTCAAAGGTAAGTATGTTATCGCCATTTTGTTTGTCATAAGCAGGTTTTCAACATACAACCCCCTTGACAGTTATTCCATGACAAGTTGACATACTCTGGCCGTTGCACATTTCACCGAATTTTCTAAAATCGAGTTTTCTACAAACGCGGTCAGTCCCATAAGTTAGTATCTCCACCAACAACTTTAAATCATAAAAATGATCCAAACCAGTAAGTATAGATAACTCAGTGGTAAAATTGGAAATTCTGACAATCTTATCAACATTGGATTCAGTACAGTAACCAAATGCCCATGCTGCTGACTCGGAATAGCCTCCGTGAATTCAACCAGGACTCGAAAGATAATCACATTTGTTCGTTATAGGATTCCACAATTAGCAAGCATGATTAAATTCAGCAATAGAAGCAAAATATGCATAAATAACCACTAGACTATTGTAGGAACTAACAATCCTTAATGTGTCGTTAGAATTGTTGATCAATTTGATATTAAGGTGAAAAGATACATTATCCACTATGATTTTTGAATCAAGTGCATTTCTTCAGATCAAATAAATGTCTTGCCCTTTATTGATGATAATGGATGGGCGGAGGCTGGCCGATTGTCTAAAATGAGCCTCCAGGAAACTAGGATCATTGGTCATGGAAGAGAAATTCTTCGATAAACATTGTAACTGAAACGCTGGTTTCACTAGCAACCTTGAGATCATGTCAGTTACATTTCTTCAAGCAGAACAGAGTTTGTGATTTTTGAGTAATCGCTTGTTATTGTTGTGTTTACTTTAGGATTCTGCGACGAAATTTCCATGGAAATTAAGGCCTATTTGTGGACAAAGAAAGGGAAGGGAATAGTGACAAGAATTTGAAATGAAAAACTTGCATTTGAAAGTGATATCAAGTGTGGTGTTCCATAAAGAAAATACTGATTTTCTTCCCACTCCCAAGTAATTAGCTGTACAGTGTTATTTAAGTTCTAAGACAATTTAATACGGTTCTTGCTTCGATAAGCATTCAAATTTTTATTTGCATAGAGCATTCCCAGCAGCGAATGGAAATTCAAGGAAAATCCCCACTCGACCGGTAGCGAATGTGGAGTCGTTTGCCCTTTTTTTATTAAAACAATTGTCACTAAACGGTTTTCAACGGTTTTCAGAAAACCATTTAGGGAAAAAGTTATATATATATATATATATATATATAACTCGAGAGGGTTTTTACAGTAACTTTCACTGTAAAACCCTCTCGAATTTTAACTTTAATGGCAGCTTCCTCAAACCTAATATCCTAAATTGAACAAAATTTCCACCACAATCATTATCAATCACATAGAATCAATCTACTAGCCTATCTCCTCACTTATACAATCAATTTATCTAATCAAATCGCATAATAAAAACTTCCCAAAATTTAAGGTTTGTTAATTTGGTTGATCTTTGAAGATGGAAGGTGAAAACGTTGAACGATCTAGCTCTGCATTGGTTATTTATAGAAAAAAATGTCGAGGAGGAATCGAAGGGCTTTTGACGATGACGATTGTGGATATGGAGTCGACATAGACAAAACAATTTCATCGACATTTCCGTTTAGGTCAATCACGAGTCTTCAAGAAGGGGTTCATCATATTTACAACGAAGGGAAAGAGCTCACTGTATATATCTTTTTTTCTTCCATAGTGGTAAAACATTAATTCCTTCATATGTACAATTAATTTACATCATACCCTTTTATAAAAAGAATCGTGATAGAATGAGATGTCATGGAGCATTCACAACTGTGTTGAAATGGTGGAAAAAACTTAATGTTCATCCTCAAATTAGAGATTCAGTGTTCAAAATATTTGGTAGATTTATGAATATTGAGTTGAAAAAAGGGAAAATAGATGCATACGTGCTATAGTTGAGCGACGATGGCCGATTGCGCACATATTTTTATTGTCTAGTGCGAAGATTAGCTTTACACGCTTAGATTTTATGATGTTGACATCCATATTCATTGGAATGAACACATTTAGTATACAATATAATGAGAGTTGGAGTCAATTCGCCAATGCTATTCAATTTTACCTCTTCTTGGTGAGAAAGATATTAAGATTGGAAACGTTGTCATATTTCATCTTGTTAAGTATTTTGGTGATGACTACATAGGGGCCAACGTCAATAATCTTGATCAAATTGCCCGAATATTTGTGTTATACATGATGGGGACTCTTTTTTTAGTCAACAAATGACATGATTAGTCTTCAGTACTTGGAGTCCGTACTGGATTTGGATCTGGCTCAACAGTTTGATTGGGGTTCAATAATTATGGGTTATCTATACTAGAGCTTGGACTCGGTTGTGATTAAGGGAGGTCATCTCACCAGCTTTGTCGAGCTATTGCAGATATATTAATTTATAGTACATGCGAATTATTTTATCTTTACTTTTACATTATTCTATTGCTTAATATAGTAATTTTGTGATTTGCAGTATTGGTTCTTTAAGTATATGACGGTTTGTGGTTATATTGTAAAAGAATCTGTGAAGCAGTCAGTTTACCCAAGGTTGAAAGCGTGGGGAAAAAATGGACTCATAACACATAATACTTCGGTCCATCTATTTTCTAGGATGAGTTATTATATTGATCATCGATAGGCCAGTCATATAAATTGGAAACCTTGGCACAATTCAGTTGATTTGCTTTTGGTGAGGTTGTACATGCACGAAACTTATCAATGAAACGGTTGCCCTTGCTTGTTCCCCCAGGAGATTTTTATGAGTTGTTTCTAGGATAGGGGTGCATGAGTCAGTTGATTGGATGGGCTACTATCCCTGTAGATAGTCCCTTGCACATGACATGCAGGATGACACATGCAACTTATGCGGAGATGCAACAAGAACTTTACCAAGATGACTACCAACAATATATCTATTAAGGCCAAGACATGGGATACAACACGTATTGGAAGACAATTGGTAAAGATGTTGGTCCATTACTAGATACTGCAGTGCGTATAGGGAATATGGAATTTTTGGACCTTCTGCATCGAAGGTGGGTATTCAAACCCCATCGTCACTTCTTTAGAAGTCAATTATGCATCATAGTTTTATCAACAACCGCAACAAGCAGATTGGGCAGGGGATCCTGGAAGGAATATGCAATGGGCAGGGCAAGATCCATTTCCCATTCCCCATTTTCCTGATATGCCTTCGGGTCCGTCGCACTACACCATCGATAGTCCATGGGAGACGAACATGGGTATGCAGCAGTTAGCTCTTCAAGAATCATAATACTATGAAGAAGGATTGAATATGATAAATACAATAGCAGATGATTTTGTAATTTATTAATTTATTGTTCAATTCACGTTTTACATTTATATTCTTAATAGTTTACAGCTATAGTTTTGGTCATCACATTTGCACAGAACATGGAGATTATCAAGGAATCGGTTTTGGGTCTTCGCACTAAATCCTTAGGTCGATCAAAGACACCTAAAAAATGAAAGACAGTCCATCAAATGCAATATGGCGATGAAGAGGAAGCCGATGATAATGATGGGAATGAAGAAGCAAAGGAAGAGGAGGAGGAAGGGGAGGATGCTAATAATGACGACGACGACGATCAGGGTGGCATAGCAAGTCATGTGCGCACAAACAGATATGGGGTTAAAATCAAAGGCCCGACCACTTTTATAGTCACTTCGAATACAATTTTAATTTATATTTAAAAACTCAATTTTATAGTCTTCTTCTAAATAAATTTATTTTGTAGGTTCCTGCCGGGGTAAGAGTGTTGATAAAGGAAAAAAGAAGAGCTTTGGAATTGTGAGGAAGATGAAAGTGGTAATTTTTAAAGGGATAAGCAAATCAAGAAAAAATGGAAAAAACATTCCAGGTTTGGAGGATTTGTAAAATTTCGCTGCCAGTGTGCATGTTTGTTTAAACTTGTGATAGGCTGAACGTGTGATGATGGACTGGACTTGTGATTGGTAGGCTGAAACTGTGTATGCATGGATTTACTGAGCGAGGAATTACTGAGAGAGGTGAGAGAGCAGATGATGGATTTGTGAACATATATGGATTGTTTGATGACTCTGTCTATATGTTTAAACTTATTATCTATGTTTGCATGTATGTGCATGCCTTTGTATGCATGTTTGATGACGGCTGGTTATAAAAAAAAAAAATTTGCCCTAAAGGACAAATTGTTTACAGTTTAGTGGTTAAACAGTAAATCAGAATACCGTTTAACCTCTAAACGGTTTTCAGTTTACCGTTTAGGGCAAAAGGGATTTTTTATTCCCTTGTTGCACTAAAACCTATTAAAAATCAAAATAAAAACAAGAAGAAGTTTAATTAAAATTAGCTTTAAAGAATTAGTTTGAAGCTGTGACGCCTCACCTCTATACTCACACTAACCAAGGACACTACTGCACAATGTCGTCAATTAGTACGAAGAATAAAGCTGTTGAGGAGCGACCATCCGTGTAATTGTTTTGTGCAAGTAATGATATGTCAAATGGTATGTCATGCATTTCATTTCAAGAGAAAACCTGACATATCAAATACAAATTCAAAGCTACTATGCAGTGGCTATGTGTTCTTCATAAAAAAAATGTAAAATAAGCATAACATAAATCAGTCATAGATATTCATATTACTAAGGCAGAAAGAGATATGAATATAATACATGGAAGTGAACATCAAAGTAGTGGTCATAAAAGATACACTACATCACAAAAGAATATGTACAAGTGCTAGACAAAAGAATATGAATACATCAAGGAGTCTCTATCTTGAATGTATAAATACAAAAACAACTAAGCTAAAGTAGTTACCAAAAGTTAGAAGCTAGTCCCTACGAAGAAGTCAACTGGAAGCACCTGAAACACCTTGGTCTGACCCGAGTATTATTTAAAAAGAAAAATAATAAATGGATCATTCTAGCTATAATTATCATGTAAGATGAGATAGAACAAGAGATATGACAAATATATACGACGACAACAAAAATCATGCAATATCTTAAGTTTTCTCAAACAAGAAAAAGAATGTCATATTCTTTAGCATATTCACCAAATCAAAAATAATGATAGAGCTTATCAATGCAAATCATGAAAATTGATGAAACATAAATTCTAAAAATCTATAATCAGAAATCCAGAAAACATAAAAAGGGGGAGGCCTATCTCAAACGGGAGCATGAAAACTCACCAACACGTGTATCATAAACGGGACGTTATCCCATGGGTCGCTAACCCATATAGTCGGTGCAATGACGTAGTTCAACGGTACGTCTGAGGAACCTGAAACTCAAATAAGCCAGAACAACGACGTAGTACAAAAGTACGCCTGATGAACCGAACTACATAAAAAGACCATGGGTCGCTAACCCATAAAAATAAAATGAAACTCCACAAAATAGGGTACAGTCCCCCACGCAGACTAAGAGACGTCGCATATCGCTAGTTTAACACAAAATGATCATCATAGATCAATAAAAGTGTAAATTACACCAAGCTAGTAAATAAATGAGTTTAGCTTCATGTCCCATAACCACTGGCTTAACTTAAATATTTACAAACAAACTGTGGATTTCCACTCAAAAATTATCATAAGATTTCAATCGAACAAGTCTAACAATTAACCACGAAGTAAACACAAGCATTTCATACCACTTGTTTTGCTAAGTCGTTTAATTAGATTTCTCATGCGAATTAGGTAAAGGTTCGTATATACTAATAGATTATAAAAGTGTTTTAAAAACAAGCTTTGTATTAAAGGTAATGTTGAAATCATTTTTGTGAAAGAATTTGAGTATTTACTACTAGCATAGAAACCTTTGTATTTTAAAGTGACAAATCACAGAAATGATTGTAAAAACAATCTATCATCAAAAATTCACATTCGACGACGTGAATTAAAACCATGAAAATCGATATCGAATCCATCAAATGGATAATTCCAAAAATCCAAAAAAGAAGTTATCAAAGTCGATAATAAATGACAACAACTAATCAAATCAACAAAAATCTATTAAAATGGAAATCCACTCAAAATAGGCAAATTGGCTTAATTTACCAGGGTCAGACATCTGGTGGTCTTCCCAGACGTCTGATCTGAAGGTCTGGAAATTTTCTTCCAGATCGCCCAGACGTCTAAGCTATAAATCTAGAATTTTTATTTCGTAGCATCAGACGTCTGAGAATTTTACCAGAGGTCTGAGCTGAAGCTCAGGGCACATTTTTTTATAGGCCGTTGATGGCCAAATCAACTTCGAAGTAATCGAATGAGCGACGATGGCTAGGGATTTATGCCAAGCGACAACCCAACCCTATAGGCTCTTCAATACGCTCCAAACAACATGTCCAAACATCCATAGTAGGATTTTCATAGATTTTATTTGGAAAATTCACCAAACCAATTCAATTCAAAAGCATATGAACATGAAATAGATGTTAGAAATTCATAGCTAACAACAATGAAAGCTATAGATATGGATCTGAGATCAAGATCTCATCTTTAAAGTCAAAAACAAGGAATGAGAAGCTATAGAACAAAGCAAGATCAATTTCTCTTCATTACACCTCTATAATCTTCAATCTATTATCAAATGTAAGGATTTCCTAAGTTAGGTTATAGGAATTTTTGAAAATTGAAGAGATATTGAGATGAAGAAGATGAAGAGGAGGCTTACCAAAGCTTCACTTTGATTTTGGAACTTGAATTTGAATTTCCTAAGAATCTAGGGCTTAGGAATTTTGATTTCCCCTCTTTCCCCCTATTTTTCTCTTTAGCTTGAGTGTTAGTAAATGAGGAGTAGAATGAATGAAGAGTAGAGGAGTTAGGGTATTTGGTAGAGGAGTTTGGGTTCTCTTATTGGGTTGGTGGGCTAGAGCATAATCCAAAGCCCAAATGAAAATACCAAAATTCTAATCAACTCCGAACATATCGACGTTTATACTCAAACAAGTTGTAAATGTCATTTTGAACTCAATGGAAGTGGTCTCGAGTCCGGATTCGACTGTTTGCAAAAATTCACATTTTAGACTTTAAATTCAACTAACGATGCTATATTTAAATAAAATATTTAAATGTATAATCGTAAAATATGCACGTTGTTACAAATTAACTCTAGAGAATTAACTTTGGATAAAGTTTAAAGAATTAAAATTAAAATTAACTCAAAGTTAAATATGAAAGAATAATTAAAATAAAAAAAGAATCAAAATACTTTAGATTGAATATGGTCGTTAAAGAAGTTTAAAATATAACAAAAATTTCTAGCCATTGAAGAATATGGCCGTTAGCAAAGTTTATAAATATAATCAAAATTTATAGCCGTTAAAGAAGTTTGCAACGATCATAAAAACAGATCTACATTGTCCCAACAGCTATAAAAATGACTATATTTTATACTTTAAATTCTTCCTATAACAATATCATTTAATTAATCTATATAGAAATAAAAAAAGTCCTATAACTGTGGTAACGATGATGTAGTTTTTGATGAGAATCTGGTGATCCATAGTTCAAATAGAAACGGTCATACTGGTACTATTTAAAGTCAAACTGATTCCGATGAAGGAGACGAGTTGTTTAGACAAAGAGATTTCTGCAATTATCATCGAACAACACGACAAATAGCGATGAGTTAGAGCTAATGATGCAAGCTGTTACCGTTCACCAAGGAATGATGCAAAAAAAATTAATGGAAGGTTCATCTAGTGGTACTCGTTGTGGAAGCGTGTATGGCCGTATAGGCAAACGGAAGACGCGGGATCATAAAGCAGGTACAACTAGGTTACTTAAAGATTATTTCAACACCCCTTGTACTTACGGCCATGAAGATTTTCGTCGTCGCTTTCGTACGAGTAAGAATATGTTTATGCGTATTTTTAATGTAGTTATGGGACATGATCATTATTATTTTCAAAAACGTAATAATGGTGGAACATTAGGGTGTTCACCGTATCAAAAAATCATAGGTGCCTTACATGTTTTAGCGTATGGGGTAACTCCGGATGCATTTGATGAGGTAGTCCGAATAGGTGAGAGTATAATTAGTTTAAGTCTAGAAAGGTTTTGTGTAACTATCATTGAATTATATGGCGAGGAATATTTGCGATCTCCAACATAAAGCGATGTCAACAAACTAAAAAAGTTAGGAGCCAAAAGAGGTTTTCCTGGAATGTTTGGTAGTCTTGACTATATGCACTAGGAATGAAAAAATTGCCGCACGGCGTGGCTTGGTCAGTTTATTGGGCATTATCCTAAAGCGATAATGGTACTTGAAGTAGTTGCCTCACATGATCTTTGATTTTGGCATGCGTTCTTCGGATGTGCTGGTTCCATGAACGATATTAACGTGTTACACCAATCACATTTGTTTAAGAACCTTGCATATGGAAAAGCACCTACATGTAAGTTTAGTATTGCAGCAAATTCATATGACATGGGATACTATTTAGCAGATGGCATATATCCTACGTGGGGTACGCTCGTCCAAACAATTTCAGATCTGAACACAGAAAAAGAAAATATTTTGCTAAAAGACAAAAGGCAGCAAGGAAAGATGTAGAGCGTGCTTTTGGGGTTCTGCAAGCAAGGTTTGCCATTGTAAAAAACCCTATAAAATTGTTTAAGCCACAGGTTTTGAGCAATGTGAAGCGAGCATGTATTATGCTACATAATATGATCATTGAAGAAGAAAGAGGAATGTTTCCATCTTATTTAGGTTATGATCCAGATAACACAACAACGGTTGTTGCTGATAGAAATCCAGCAACCAGTGATGTGTTCTTGAACCGCTTGCGTAGAATAAGATCTAGAGAGATACATCAAAATCTACGAGTTGATCTGGTTGAACATTTATGGCTTCTAAAGGGGAATGCTCCAATGTAATCCATTCTTGACATGCACTGTTTTATTATTGTAGTACTTTAGCGTTGTTGTCGGCTTTGTTGTATTGTTTTGTCAAATCTATAATGTCATTTATTGTTTATTCACTTCTCACTCTGTACTGTTTTCTTCTGTTCTAATAGTTCCATGTCCATGCATGACACTTTAATTATTGCCACAATGACATTGACTAGTCATATCAATGCATATTTTATTATTCACTATGTTTATATATACCACTATATAAAGAGGTTCAGTGAACTTACAATTTGCAGTAAAAATAATGCCCATTTCTCTTTCTACATCGTATGACTATGAAGGTCCCATGGAGCACCCAATGCCCTCTAACCCATCGTCCCCGGAAATAGATATTGATTTCTGCATTGAATTGCAAGAAAGACACTACAAAGTTCTGTGCGAGCACGAATGAGAGTAAGAGGAACTTCGAAGACAAAATTGGAAACAAAGACGATGTAAAGAAAGGCCATGTTAACAGCAAAGTCGCGTTTCGTTGCGTCGGCAACATCAAAACAACCAAGTGGAATACGAACAGGAAGTTGACTCACTAACTGCAGTATGTGACTATGGATATGCTCCCGTTAAAGATGTTATTTCGATAGGAGATAACATTGGTCGTCGTTATTTCAAATGCCACGTTTATTCAACTGGATGTGCCTTTTGGCAGTGGATCGATGAGCCGTTTCCTCATCAAGCCGCTGACTATGCAAATGAATTAGCGTATCAACTTACAACGTTGCAAACTCAATCTGTTTGATGGTAGAATGAAATCCATAGACTAAACGACCTTCTTCATGGCCTAAACATTAGAAGGCAAAATTAAAATATTGGTTCGTGTGTGTATGTTTGGCAATTGTCGACAGTAAATGGTGTATCCAATTGTATCCCTAGTTTCAGTAATGTAATTTGTTGTTTTAAAAAAAAGATTTATATTTCGATAAATAGCAAGTCATGTCGATCACCATCTTATTGGCTAGAATCTGGGATCAAGTTGTGCTAAGTCCGACTCTATTCGTGAAGCTTCTGAAGAATCAATCTCACACCATTTATCTATTGGGTAACATCGTATCCGTGTTCTGGCCTTGAAAGTGAAACTCCATCGAAGTAGGGATGTATTGCTCGTAAAGATTCAATATTCCGCTAATCCCAATGACTATATTTAGGAAACCATAGAATGTATCGAGCGATCTTATCCTAGTCTTCTATCTTCTCATGTCGAGAGTGAGGATTTTAAACTCAAGCTTATCAATTTTCTTTTGCTTCATGAAATAAATTGTGTTGAATACAAATCTTATCTAGGAATTGCGAGGACACAATTTCTATAATGTGGAGTTTGTAACAATCCTGGTTTGGTAATTATCGGTTAATAATAATAAATTATGATGAGATTATAATTTATTAATCAAGAGATAAAATATAACTTGGGATAGATAATTTAAACAAATTATCTAAGTAAAAATTTAAAATTTGAAGTTTTGGAATTTACTTGGGGAAATTTAAGAAAAAGGATGTTAGATTATTGAAATGATTCAAATATGGAATTTTAAAGAAAATACATTTAGTTTGGAGAAAACTTGAGGAAAATAGATTTAAATTATGAGTTGGGTTGAATTTGAATTAAAATAAAATAAATTGGATATAGAAAATTTGTTAAGATTGTTTATTTTGAATAAACAATGGGTTTTGCTGAATAAAATAAAATTTAGATAGTTTGGTTGTAAATAAATGGTGAATAATGATATTTTGTTAATTTGGTGATTAATAAATAAATTAGGTGAGATAAAAGAATTTAATTCAACATTAATTGGTTAAAATAAATATAAAATGTTGGAAATAAGGTTTTAAAAGCTTTATTATATTAGTTTGTGATAAAATGAGCATTTTATTGTCTTAATTTGGTAAAATGCGACAATTTTACAAATTATTGCCAAAGGTGATATTTATAAATTTTAAATGAAGTATTTGGACTTTTTATGATGTATTTTGTAAACAAAAAGGTGAAATTTTTTTCTAAAATAATTTTTGGATGTAAAAATGTTGTTAATAAGGTTTGTTGTATTTTATTGGACGAGAAATATTTTTGTGTAAATTTTGATGTTAAAATTTGTGTTTTATGTAATAAAAGGTGTAAATTGATATATTCAATTAAAAATGGAGTTTTAATAATAGAAATTGATTTTAATAGCTAAAATATCTTTTATTTATGTTGTAAAACATTTTTTTAAACATAAACATTTGTTGAATAAAATTTGTTTTGTTAAATATGGGAAAATTTGTGAAAATGGGATGAATTAAAGCGTGACATTGAATAACTTAGTCAAATTTTCACTAAGCATTTGCAAATAGGCAAATGGATATTTGGTTTAAGCCCAAAGTCCATTTTTGGAATCATCTGAGAAACTATACATACTTTCTCCTTCTCATGTTACTTCATCTTCTAAAACAACGTCCAGAGAAAGAAAATCATGGCTCCATATAACTCTCCAAACTAGCATCTAAATTTAGCAAAATAAAAAAAGAGAAACTAAGAAATAAATTAGCAAATCAAAGTGAATAGCGGTAATCAAAACCAAAATCCTAAAATTATTTCATCAATTCTCTGTTTTGAGAAGATATGTCTATAACTTTCTTTGTTCTTGTTTGAATGTTATTTTTCTAGTTTTTACAGGTCTGTGAAGCCTCTTTGGTCCGAAAAGTTACAATCTTGCATCACAAACTTGCCCAAAAATCATGCTAAGGTGAGTACAACTCACGAATTCTAACTTAAACAAGTTGTACGCTAATATACATGTTGATTTTGGTTTACTATAAACAAATTTCTTGCTTGAATGTTTACAGTAAGAATATATTCTATAGTGCTTCTTTTTGTGGTTTTTAACTCTATGATTTTGCCATGAAATCATGCCGAATTTTATTCGGGTTGTTGTTTGAATGTTGTTGTTTGTGCATGTCAAGTATTATTCCCTAAATCATCTTGTAGCTACTTGAAATTGCAGCTCAAAAATTGAATCGGAGAATAAAATGTTGCTTGTACAATTCGTGACCCAATAGTCGATCAATCATCTTCAGGGGTCGACCCAGACTTCACATAGGTCGACCTTAGCACAAATAAGGTCGACCAGTGCAGTGAATTTTTGTCGCCTTCTTTTCTTTATTTTTGCTGAGTTCTGCTACATGTTTCAGTGACTTTTTATGATCATTTTTGTGTTATGTGGAGTGTTTCCGAAGGACTCAAACCAATCAATAGGTAAGCCAACAATTTTGGTTGATCCGTACTCCGGATTGACAAGTTTTCAAGACGATTTCATATTCTGATTTTCAGCGTTTTCGATAATTTTGTTGTTTTCAAGCGCAGGTTTTCTAAATGATTTTTGAAATGATTTTTATAATAAAATGGCTTTCAAAATAAATATTATAATATTTACAATTATTTTTAAAGCTATGAAAAATTTATAATCTCTTTAATAAAGAGAATTTCAAAGCCAAAAATTTGCAAAACATTTTCAAAAATTATTTTAAAACTAGTTTTCTCAAACTAATTATTTTCTATATAAATTACATTATTTTTGCACTTTTATGAGAAAGAGAATTGAACGGCTTAGTAAAACATGTGGTATGGGACACATATGTTACTCTTTCGGTTAATTCTGGACTTGTTCATTTGAAGCTATGGACCTTCGGGTTGTTATTACCAGTATTTGGATTGTTGGGTCCTATTCTGTACATTGTTTCTTTTCTGGATTTCTTTCCATTGATTTCTAGAATTTAGATGATTTGTGAATATTTTCACCATGGTTGCTGGGTTGGGTTATTTATATAGCCTGAGTGCTATCATGTCGTTTACTACATGGTGATTACATTTTGAGGTTTTGAACTCTTAATAAAGTTTCACGAGTTATGAGATTTTTGAATTTTGAACTCTTAAATGAGTTCCACGAGTTATGTGATTTCTGAGATTTGTGATTTAAATGATTTTGTTTTCTAGTGTGGCATTGACTTACAGTTAGTAAACTGTTATGTGAGAACTTGTGGTATGAGACGCACAATTACCACTTTTCGGGTTCCTATCTCAGAGTTTGTGACCAATGCACAAGTTATTGCCAGTACTAGACCTTCAGATCATCACGAGATATATGTGAATTCGTTCGTCACGAGACATATGTGATTTCGGTCGCCACGAGACATATGTGACTTCGGTCACCATGAGACATACGTGACTTCGGTCATCATGAGATATTATGACCTTCGGGTCCACGAGATAGGTACCTAATACATAGTATTGGACACGAGATTTGCACGTGCAGCATAGCTTCGGCTTGCAATCGGGATTTGGATCCAATCCGGGCAATTCTCCGAGTTATGAGTTTTATTTATGATTTCACCATTTCAAGATGATTGTTTTGTATGTTTTATAGCTTGGAGCTATATGAGAATTTATACATATATGGTGATTTCATTTCTGAGTTTTGAACTTTTAATTGAGTTCCATGAGTTATTTGTGATTGCCATCTTTTGGCGTATTTCTGAGATTTGTAATTTCCTAATTTAGGAATTATTTGAGATTGCCATTCTTTGGAAGATTGTGAGGCTTGCGATCTCCTATTTAAGAGTCATGGTTAATGAAAACCATTATGTTGGATTTTGTATATGTCGATGATATGAGGCAAATATTTGTTCATTTTAGATATTGTGGTTGAATTTGCCTCTTTCGAGAAACTTCTATAAGAAGTATTTGAGTTATATTATCTCTTATGTGATCGTTAACATATATTTATGTTATTTCTTCTCTTTCGAGAAGAAATATCCTCTTATCCTTACATTTCATCTATCATATGCTTACAAGTTTGTTTAAGCTAGACTGATCTGTGTATTTTTATATACTTGGGTCAGACTGAGTTATTTCAAGTTAGTTACCTGCTGTTGATTCCTTCAATGCCGCTTCCGCATTGGATTATCTGCTGTTATCTTCTGTATAGTCTTGTAGTAATTTTGTAAACTCTGATTTGTAGCTATTCATCTTGGACTCGATGTATATATTATGGTTTATGTACCACTAGTATCACTTTGTATCGTACTATGATGTATCTGTGTATATATGTGTGTGTGTATGACTACTGTTCTGTGATCTGTGATCTGTGATCTGTTTACATTTGTTGTTACATATTTTTTCTAATACATCTGTTAGCCACCGTAGTTTTGTATTATGCATATATTGATTATGTCGATCTACTTAAGAAAGATTAAAAAAATTAGAGCTCACAATCGACGTATTCAATACATGTTTAAGACAAAGCTATGGATAGTCACTCCTAACTAGCCATATTCTCCGCATTAGCAGACAGTAGTACTCAGTAATACTCTTTGTTAATGTGGGTCTCGGGGTGGGCATCACAGTCAGACTAATGAAGGTCCAATGAACTGACAATGAGAGAGATAGTACTTGGAAGGAAAAGGACATGATTAGAGACACTTATCCCAATTTATTTGATGGTGCATTTTATATCTATGTTATATGTTTATTATGTAACTTATCATAATTTTGAGGACGAAATTCTTTAAGAATGGGAGTCAGCAACACCCCTAATTTTGATTAACGTTATTCAAGATATTTAATCAGATAAACAAAAATTAATGTATTGACATAAGGAGAATGAGGTTGATAATTAAATTGGTCGTGCCTTGATTAATTGGTTAATAAGTTTAATTAAACCATAGAAAGAAATGAGTAATAATATGCAGGGTAAAATGGGAATAGATCCTTATTTCCTAACTAAAACCCTCATTCTCTGATTGTCCTCATTTCATAACATTACATACAAACAATATAGAGAAGAGAGGCCGGCCATTGCTAGAGATTCATGTAGAGAAAAAAGCAGGAAATCAAAGGATAAAGCTTAGGGGGATCAAATTAACACATATGTCTCAATCTTTTTATATAATCAAGGTGCATAATAGTTATCCATCTCACTATTACCTGTTTATTTTAGTTTTATGCTAAATCAAAACCATATGCTGTTATTATTCCATTTATAATTCATTGGTTGATTATATGCTTGAATAATGAATTATTAGATTTATTATGGAGTTATTTAATAGTTGTAAGAATGAAATCCTAGTTTTAAATGTTCAATTGACTTGAATTTTGGATATGATGTTCATAACATTGTTTTAGATGTAGGTTTTTAATTTCGTAATTTTCCAAGTAAGTATGAATATTTTATGAATTTCGTAAGTGGGGAAAATGATTTATTTCGGGTTTTAATTATTAAAAATAATTAAATCATGTTTTTGATTCCAAAATATTTACATGTTAAAGAATATGGTAATTGTGATTTTTGGGGATTTTTCTAAGTGTTTATGATTTTATATGAAATTATTAGGCTAGATAGGCTTGATAACTGTATTAACATAATATAGATAGGCTTGATAACTGTATTAACATAATAATATATATTTGATGGTTTGCAAATTATTTTGAGAACGATAATTCTGATCTATAGTAGTTTTTTGAAAAGGATTTGATAAAGAAGTTTATTATCCAAATGAAATTTGACAAGGTTTGGAGTTGGTGAAAAGAAATTGCTTTCTAGAGAACTAAAATAGTTTTTATGTTAATAATGGGATTGCCATGTCATTATTAATCAATGTAACAACTATCTACGTTCGCATTAATGATTCTGCTAGTTTTCATTATCAACTCCTTAAGACAACAATGTCACACTTATCTATACTGCTATTAATATTTATAGTGGCAATGATGCTGCATATTTCCATATCGACCTTCACTGCATAAAGAGGCATTGATGCTACATTTCTTAAGGCAGCAATACCGCATATTTTATACTGGCTATAGTAATGTCGCTAATATTGATTTTGAGATAAAGGTATTGTGGCAACAATGCCACAAGTTTTCACCATGGTTTCAAACAATGTCGCATGCTTCTTAGTTGATGCCACAACTTATGGCAGCACTGCCACAAGTAGCAGTTCCGACATTAAAGGTAGTGATTACGTTAGTATATAAAATGGAAATGATGCCACCTATTATCAATTTTGACATCATTATTATAGTGGCATAGTAGACCAGTTTTATGAGTTCAATGTTAACTGTTTTACGGCATTGATACCGAAATTCATCAATGTCGACATTCCCATATTTCCAATTTTAAATGCTTTATACTGTGCAAACCTTATAACTTATATTTTATACTGTGACATAGATGATATTGAGCTTATGATTTTGTGATTTATAAATCAGAATAATTTATATAGTTCCAACGTAAAGAGGTGCGACATTGTATATCAACCATAGTGATGCCGCAAGTTATTGATTTAATGGTTTTATTTTAAGAAGCTTGATTGCCTAAAGTTTTAAGGTGCGAAAACCTCCGATTGATTTCAATGTTAACGAAAGCTATTTTATAAAAGCTTATATCTTGGCATTATATTTTGGATAAAATAAAGGGCAATAATTTCCTTGTTTTAAGTATGATGTCAAGGATTAAATCATTAATAAAGAATTAACCATTCACGAAAACAAAGAAGGTATTTAGCCTAGGATTTTACTAGTGAAATTACTGTTCTTATCACAATTGGATAAATTGTCTCAAGGATTAGAGAATAGAGAACTAGATAATGGGATTGATGTAGGGTAGCAACCTGTAATTCAACTGTTAGCTCCTGGTTGACATAAGTCCACAACTCCAATTCGTAGGGCTTTGTTAAGGGTAAAACTAAAAGTAGGTTTATGCACCGAAAGGAATCTATAACTTAGATAGGTTATCGGTTGGCCTACAAAACCATTAGGTTCATAGTGACCCTAGCAAAATTATGAGATTAACAGATAATTTGGTTAACGCTAAGATGATTGTGTTCGGACGAATAGTTCGGTTGTCTTCTAATGGTAAGTTAGAGAATTCTGTTATATCTGGTAGGCCAAAGTCAGCCGTATAAGTTTGTAGTAACCCTGGGAAAACTATGAAGTAGAGACAAATAGTCAGTTAATTGGACAGACTGTTTAGGTTTACCCATTTAGCATGCATGTGTATGATAGTTTATGTTTATTTAATCATTATGAATGCAGGTACGTGATTGTGATTAATATATTTTTAGAAGATATTAGTGAGGAAAAAACCCTTTCCGCTCAACGGCATGGTCTCACTAGATATCTATTATCGAGATGGCATATTATTATTCACACCAGACTTTTTGTTTGACCTGATGTTTTTATTTTCCCCCTTTAGCTCTCTAGTGCTCATTTGAGTAGTTTGAGAGTAAGGAATCCAGGCTTTAGGTTTGACGAATAAAGCTTCCAAAGACATGCAGGAGGAAGAGCTAGCTATATGGTAGTTTATTTATTTATGTTGTGTTGTTCCCATTTTGTTTGAATGTTTGTAATGGCAAAAGTTGAATCTGTCTAATAGTAAACTCTAGTCAACCAGGGGGCATCTTCATATATTGTTTTTGGAGTATTTTGTGATAATTATATTTTGTCTAAACCTTGGCAGCATTTTGGGATTATGTAATGAGTATGTAATGAATATGTGAATTATTAATGAAATGTGTTTTAAAATATTTCATATTCTAGTACTTCTAATGTTAACAATATTATTAACTGATCTCATTTTGTAACCGAAGAATAATACCCTTGATGACTACAGCATCAGTAGCGCTTATTTTCAAACCTTAAAATTAGGGATTTTACAACGGCCCAGGTTGCTCCCCACTTTGCTCCATCATTCTTCAACTTCTTACATGCTAAATCATGGTCTAATGATGTTCTAAGACCTTTGTGAAACTTTGGAGGAGAAATTGGATGATTTGAATAAGATTTGAGAAAGTTATAGAGGACAAAGAGAGGGTGAAGACATGAAAAAGAGTTGAGTTTCTTTGAGAATGAATGAATAAATAAAAGAGAGAGCAAGGGGACGTATATATAGACTTGAAAAGAGAAGTGACAAAAGAACTTAAACCCCTCCACCTTTTCTCCATGTACATCCACACCACGCTTCCACTTAAACTCACCATACCTCCCTTAAATCACTCCCTAAATCACTCTTTAAATGAAGGTCAATGTCTCTTTTAATTCTCCTTATGTTTAACTAATCATTATTTATGAAAATAGATGTTTTTATTGTAACGACCCGTAAATTTTCGATAATTAAAATAGCTAATTTAATAAGATTTCGTGATTTAATGGTAGGAAAAAAAAAATTGGAATTCGTTTGGAATAATAATAACTGGAATGAATTGCGACAATAATTATCCAAGTAATGAAAAATAAAAGGTACTTAGTGAATGCCTTTGAAATCAAAAGTTGAATAGGATAATAAATGTTGAATTCATTGGGTATAATAGAGTAATTGATTGATAAGTAAAATCTATTTAAAATCAAATATTGAATAATGAATAGGTAAATTGTTTAAATTAAATATTTAAAACTTTTTGAATAATTAAATAACTGTAAAATGAAAATAGTGTTCTAAATTGTGAATTGGTTTTAAAAGTTGAATCTTATAAGTTCAATTTCAACATTTCAAAAGATAATGAATTATTGGATAAGCGAAATTGTTTAAATTTAATATTTGGAATTTATTGAATAATTTAATAACGGGAATTGGATAATTGTTTTAATGAAAATGGTTGTTCTATAAATTGAATTTGTTAAATTTTATAAATTTGTTTTGAATATTTCAAAAGACAGTGATTTAAGAATGATCAAATTTAACTAAATTTAATATTAAAAATGTTTGAATAATTAAATTCCGAATTTGATACGATTAATTTGATATGGAAATTTAATATATGAAAATAGAGTGAATAATTGAAATTTGATTTAATATGATTCAAATTGGTTTCCAAGTGACTGTAAGTTATATTGGGATTATAATAGAGTTAATAAGATTTTGAAATTGGAATTTATTGGATAATTGAATAACGGGTTTAATATGATTAAAAATGATTTGTAAAATTTTATTTTATCATATTAAAGTTAGAATGATGTTGTAGAACTTTTAAAATCGAATTAAAAGTAAATTTGTGAAAATTGAATATTTTAATATTTAATTATCGATTGAAAAATAGCCAATTTTTGAACAGTCTCAGAATTGGACGAAACTAGTTCCATTGGATCTGTAATAATTTGTTATTCTTGGATTTCAATTTTCGTAGCAACCGGAGTTGTCGTTTGACCGTGGCAGCTCGAAACGCATCGAAATGGTTTTAATATTAATTTGGCGAGTTAAAATAGCCATTTTTCAAACAGTCTCGGATTTCGACGAAACCAGTTTCGTCGGATCCGTAATGTGATATTATTGTAAGTTTTCAAATTTCGTGTCAATCGGATTTATCGTTTGTCCGGGGCGAGCCAAAACGCACAGAAATTAGTTTAAATCGATTTAATTTAAATTGATCGTTTATCGCTGTAACTTACACATACGATCAAATTCGCTTCCGAAACCTGTTCCATTGTGTCCGGAACGCAGGATAAACCCTAAAAATGCCGGTCACCGCGCGTAAATCGGAGTTCGAAATTTTGGAGTGATTAGTGTTCGTTGAATTTTCTATAAAAGGTCCCTTATCTTCATTCTTGCTCCAAAAAAAACCCTAAGGGCTAACGCAGCCGCCTTTATCATATTCAAAGGCCGAAAATTACTCGTCTTCTCCCCTCAAATTCTTCGAATCCGTTCACAATTTCAAAAAGTTTTCAACTACAAATTCGTAGAGGGCGACGAGATCTTCGATTCTATATGGAGATGATGGGGTTTCGAGTTATATACGAAGATGAATTGGGCCGCGTTCTCCACCGTTTTGCGCACGTCATTCGAGGGTTGGGGACCACCGAGCTGGGCTGCACTCTGGCCGGTGATGGAGTTGACGTCGAGCATTCTAATGCCGGTCTCTGATCGATGTGAAGATGCTTCTATTTGTCGTGGAAATTCGCAAGGGGGTGGCGGCTATTGGTTATTAGTCTCGGCTGTTTACGTTTGGGGAAGAAGCAAAAGGAGCGGCCAGATTTTTTTGAAGGGGATTGGACGGTAGTGATTTAATCTAGGGTTTAAATTAAAATAAAATATGTAAATATTTATATTATAATTCGTGTAACTTCAAAATTACGTATCCCTTTCATACGAGGTCCAAATCGGACGAAACTTTTTGCGTTGGAATCATATTGACGAATACTATGCAATGGAGCTGAATTGGAATCGTTTGGAGCTAGAGAAAATGAAATCGAACGTCGTTCGATTTGATTTAAAATCGAAAAATCAAGGTGAGTGTTTTATAACGCTCACAACGTACTGAATATCTTTATGCTAGATGAATTTGATATTATGAAGTGTTATGATTTTTATTTGTTGTTGTTTGATAAATTTAATTGTCATATAGATTGTCATTTGAATTAACCGTTGAAATTAAATTGACAGTTTAATTTAAATTGAAATTGAAATTGAATTGCGATTAAATTACCTGACATTGATAACTACGAAACTGCCATGAATTGTATTGTCTATTGGATGATGTATTTTGATGGATGTTATTGGTTGATATTTAAATGTTTGGATGTTTATTTGCTTATGTATACCGTTATGCATACATATGACACTATGATTTGATTTAAGTAATATATATTCATCCCTGACATTTAATTGAAATAAATAAATATTTGGCCATAGGATAGAAAATTATATACGGACACTGAATTGGCTAAATTGATAATTTTTAAAATCGTCGATTTGAAATTTATTTAAATGTTTTGATTTAAAGTTATAAATAGAAACCAATTTATAGAAATCGAATTTATCGAAAAAATTGACTTTGGAATGTTGAAATAAATTTTGGTTAAAAGAAATTGTTAAATAATTAAAGTGGAGACTTTGGAATTTAAAATCGGGATATGATTAAATTTCGAAAATTGATTTGTATAAAGATTTAACCTTAATTCGAGCTTTGAATATTACTAAGTAAAAGTGAGATAAAAATGATATTTTGAAATCGAGCTTGGAGTTGAACCATATTTGAAATTTGGATTTAAACTTGAATATTGATGGAAAATTTTGTTAAGTGTTATAAATGGATATTTTGAAAATCAAGCTCCAAATCGATATAAATTGAAATTGAATAAATTAAAGGTGAATGAAAAATTGAATTAATTTGATGTAAAAGTTGACATTGATTTGAATCGAAATCGAAATTGAATCGGTAGAATGAAAATTGAAATTGATTTGAACTGGAAAGCTATAATTGAAATGGATTGGTTTTGGAGCTATTTTATTTTGTTTTCCAAATTTCTCGGTTATATAAACCATTTTGGATACTTAAACTGTTTTAATCTATTTTAAATCTACTTAACCCAATTTAAATTATTTTAAACTAAATTTATCTATTTCAAATCCATTTTAAGATTTAAGTATCTTTAACTATTTTAATTATTTAAACTACTTTTAAACTACTTAAACTATTTTTTAAAAATTTCAAGCTGGTTAATAAGGTGAAATGTTTATGTTTAAATCTTGAATTTGAATACGAATTGGATTAAATGAAGTTGCAACCTAAATTGAAATTCGAAATGATTTTGAAATCGAAATGAGATATTGATGCGAAAAATGATTTTTGAAACGGAATTTTACGTTTGAATAGATACGATGATATTTGAAATGGATTTGAATTATGAATCGATTTGAATTGTAAAAGAGCCAACGGTGTAATAATACGTAGTTATTAAAGAGACCGGGATCGGATATGGACATACTCTCTGTTGATACCGAAAACCACTTTAATAACTATTATACGCGGAGTGTTGATCCAGAATGAAGTGGATGGTTTGGTGAACGCGTTGATTGAAGAAAGAGAACGATATTGGATGACCCCTGACATGACTAAAACAGGAGCCGCGCCGGGCCATTGAGGTTCGTCACCTCTAGCGGACACACTTCTTCGATACCATATCTATTACATTTGTGGTTCGATTTGGGTGCACCCCTTGATTTGGGAGTGTTGTTTCGCGGTGTTGGGGTAGCTGCTGGCTATGCTCAACATCAGTCCGGATCACGCAACTACTAGTATCCTAGTTGGTATCGCCTCATGTACCTTGTCATACTGATTATCCTATTCGCGACCACTACGTTTTGTTTTGTGCTATACCTATGGGGTACCCTCTGATAACCACCAGTTTACGGTGGGGCTTACGGTGCTGTATAGACTATGACATTATAAAAATGTGTTAAGGGGGATTATGGTAACGCCTTAACGCTATTTTGATACTTTATATTACTGATAGGCATTATCTACTTAGCTTACATTACTACATAGTAGATAGTTTAACGGATCCTTGGGAGATGGAAAATCCCGTAACATCTCTTAAGTTATTGCACGCACGTTGACACTGGATATGAGATGTAAAACCCCGTAAACATCTCTGACGCCGTTACACTCATATTTATTTACGATTGATTTAACTTTCATAAGGATATTTTAGTCCTGACTCGAGTGTTTTGTCTTTTCATTACGCTCGGGTCAGTCCTGAGTTTTTCAGATTTTTGAAGATCTATTCTGGAGGATGAAGACGAAGATTTGGTATGCTATTACTATTATTACCCTTGCATCATGCTATATGTTGCATTATTTTATTGTTCTGTTGTATATGTATAACTCTGATAAATGTTGTATAAATAATTGTCAAAGTATAGTAAACAGCTTCATGAACTGTTTATTTGACTATTATATTTTATCGTTCCGCTGCGAGATTCTGTGTTGTTTCCTTTCTTTTATTTCTCTTTCATCTCTTTTCTTATTTACCCCAATAACCATCTGCGCTTTTGAATGGTTTGGAATCGACGTGTGTATTTGATCGTCGGTTTAAACTGTCCAAAAAGGCGGGTCGTTACAGTTGGTATCAGAGCTTTGGTTTAGCGATAACCTTAGCTTTGAGGGGTCTGACTCTTTATAAATAGGGTAGTAATACCCTATGATGAGTCGCTGAGTGTAGGTATATGAGAGAGCGTATTTATTAGTGTTATAAAATGTTTTATATTGTGTCGGTTGATTTGTTGAGTGGCTTATGGATTCTGGTCAATACGAGTAATTAACGTCATTGATAGGGATCTCTAAACACTTAAACAGAACAATTCGACATAGTATTGTTTTGAAATTGGGTAAATGAAATAATTTTGCTCAAATTATATTTTGAATATAAAGAAAAAATTTCAAAAATTATTGTGACTTATCTAATTTACCTGGTTGTTAGGAATGAAAATATTGGTTATTATCATTAATTGGATATTGTAATTTAATAAATAAGCTGAATTACAAAATGAACAATGATAAAACACTTGTGAAATGTTTTAAGAAAAAATCCTATAAGAATATTTTATAAAGGTGACATATGAATTAAAATAGATTTAAATTGGAAAATATTGAATTTAAGACCCGGAGATCTTGAAAATGGTTTTCAAAGTTTTGAAGAAATATATAGTAATATTAGTTGGAAAATGTTTATGGAAATATTTTGAAAGCATTTTAAAGGAAAGAATGAATTTAGTATTCCTTTCTTATGACGCTGGAAAATAATTTCGATGATGACTGCGCAGCATCATCGACGTTCATTTTTGAGTCTCAAAGTGGGGGAGACTTCTAAGAAGCTTTGCTTTTCTTCGAAATTATTTTGGGTAAATGGGTTTTGGTTTAAACTCTAAAGGTATGATTTGATATATTAAAGATATAAGTGTATATATTTATTTCAAACGATTTGAAAAGAACCGGGCATTTAAATTTCTAAGTTATGTTAATTAGTAATTTTCAAATTATTTGAATGAAATGTGAATAACCAGAATTTATAAAATAAGAGGATTAAGATATCTAAGCAATTGTTGGGAAAACTTTAAAATCAAAAGGTAAAGAGGATTTAAATAAATTAAATTTGTGAACATTCTAAATTAGTAAAATAAAATTCTATAAATTTGTATAATACCAAATTTGCATTCTAATAACATATAATATGACTTACCAAATATTAAGAAGTTGAAATGATGTTTTGGATATGTAATGAGATGTTGTACAAATAAACAGAACCTGAAAATAATTGAAGTATACAAGTAAGGAAAAGTCAAAGGAATTAGAATGTATATAAATGAAAATTTGGATGTGATAAAATGTTATATACTTAAATATAACATGAAATGATGAATGGATAAATGGAACAAGTAAGTGAACTTAAGAAAGAAGATAAATGAATCATAATATATCTTTGTAAATTGGTTATAGAAAGTAAATATAAATTGCAAAGGGGTTGTAATTTTTTTTCTGAATTTGTAACCTTTAAGATAACCGTAAACTAAGAAAAGTCATTTATGAGAGGTTAGACTTTTATAGGATGATTAATAAACTAGAGTACCGGTTGATAAAATGTTCCACAAATGAATTCGTTATTAACTGAAATTATGAAAATGCAATAAATGTAAACAAAGGGATTTCTTATAGCTAAGAATCAATTGGAAAATGAAATTGGATTTAATTAAATTATATAGAATGTTTAAAATGAACTTGAGTAAGCAAATTCTTTGATATGATGTTTAAGAAAAGATAATGTTAAAGAATGTGCTATGTAAAGAAATGAATATACTAACTGAATAATGGATTGTGAGTAATTAAGTGAAAAAAAAAGTCAATAAAATAATTTAGTATAGATAAATTGGATAGAAATCCATTGGAAGGCAATACGTGAGATTGCACGTATATTATTTTATTTGCATAACGATTTGATCCAAATTCGAGCACAAAATTTCGAGATGATTTATATCGATCCAAGTTAGGAATTTTCACTCGATTTTCGACGGCGAACCCTAGATATGGATTTTTAATTTGATTCTGGAATTATCTATCATAGTATATGGTTATGCAAGGAGAGTAATAGTTTCCAATCAAGGAACCAAATCTGAGTCCGCACTAGAGAGTCGGGTGAACGATACTAGTTGGAAGTGAAATTATGTGATCGAATAAGCGATTAGATTGATATTGCTCACGGATGATATATGTATGGCTTACGGCCTTAATTAAAGTTAATATTGGAAATATATGATGCCAAATATAAAATGATTGTTTTAAAATTATATAATATGATATATATATATATATATATATATATAAGAGATAAACCAAATTGAATGTATAATTAATAATTTGGTTATGTTGGGTATGATTTGGTTGTTATATGATTGTTAGTTGATTGTTTATAATTCATTAAGTGTTAATGAAATTGGAAGCTATAAATCATTGAAATCAAATTGGAAGTTAAATGAATTTAAAAGATATAATTTGATTCAAATTGGAAGTGAACTAATGTAAATATAAATTAGTGAATGTTAACTAATTGAATCGAGAATGAATGTTAGTAAAATCCAACGTTAATGAATCAACTGTGATTAAAATTGAAACCCAAGTCGATAAATATTAATGAGAAGTGAATTTATATTGATTGGTTATGGATTTGTTGGATGATAGTTGATTGATGGTTGCATTTGTTGTTTTGTTGCATTTGCTATGTTGGCACATGTAGTTGTTATGTTGCTATATGATGTATATTGATACTATTTTCATATATGCATGATTCTCATTGTTTGTTGAGTGTTTAGTAGGTGCGGATTGCGCTTGCTTCGCATTTGGAGCTCGCTTTCGCGCTATATTAGTCGTATATGCTCGCTAATAAAATATAAGGTACATGTTTATTTTGTCATTGGATTTGGTGATTTTTGATGAGCCACTTGGCTTTTGATTTTCTTTTGTTGGTTTGGGGCCCGTAGAGGCTTTTTGTAGCTGTACCGATCGAGCCGCGCAAAGGAGACTCTGCTGAAATTTTCCGTAAAATCCGGGTGTTAGAAAAATTTTCAAGTTTTAAATTTTTTTATAACTTGTTTTGATAACTAACTTTTAAAGTTAGAAAGCCGCTTGGAATGACTTAGTAAAAGTGTAGTAATGACTTTATAAATGGAATTTCATTGTTTACAAGTGGATAACTTTGAATAAGATATATCTAAAGTTGAATTCTATACTTAGTTCCTTTTCCCTTTTTTTTCCTTTTCGGGGACGAAAAGTTTTGAGTGGGGGAGAGTGTAACGACCCGTAAATTTTCGATAATTAAAATAGCTAATTTAATAAGATTTCGTGGTTTAATGGTAGAAAAAAAATTTGGAATTCATTTGGAATAATAATAACTGGAATGAATTACAACAATAATTATCCAAGTAATGAAAAATAAAAGGTACTCAGTGAGTGCCTTTGAAATCAAAAATTGAATAGGATAATAAATGTTGAATTCATTGGGTATAATAGAGTAATTGATTGATAAGTAAAATCTATTTAAAATCAAATATTGAATAATGAACAGGTAAATTGTTTAAATTAAATATTTAAAACTTTTTGAATAATTGAATAATTGTAAAATGAAAATAGTGTTCTAAATTGTGAATTGGTTTTAAAAGTTGAATCTTATAAGTTCAATTTCAACATTTCAAAAGATAATGAATTATTGGATAAGCGAAATTGTTTAAATTTAATATTTGGAATTTATTGAATAATTTAATAACGGGAATTGGATAACTGTTTTAATGAAAATGGTTGTTCTATAAATTGAATTTGTTAAATTTTATAAATTCGTTTTGAATATTTCAAAAGATAGTGATTTAAGAATGATCAAATTTAACTAAATTTAATATTACAAATGTTTGAATAATTAAATTCCGAATTTGATACGATTAATTTGATATGGAAATTTAATATATGAAAATAGAGTGAATAATTGAAATTTGATTTAATATGATTCAAATTGGTTTCCAAGTAAATGTAAGTTATATTGGGATTATAATAGAGTTAATAAGATTTTGAAATTGGAATTTATGGAATAATTGAATAAAGGTTTAATATGATTAAAAATGATTTGTAAAATTTTATTTTATCATATTAAAGTTAGAATGATGTTGTAGAACTTTTAAAATCGAATTAAAAGTAAATTTGTGAAAATTGAATATTTTAATATTTAATTATCGATTGAAAAATAGCCAATTTTTGAACAGTCTCAGAATTGGACGAAACTAGTTCCATTGGATCCGTAATAATTTTTTATTCTCGGATTTCAATTTTCGTAGCAATCGGAGTTGTCGTTTGACCGTGGCAGCTCGAAACGCATCGAAATGGTTTTAATATTAATTTGGCGAGTTAAAATAGTCATTTTTCAAACAGTCTCGGATTTCGACGAAACCAGTTTCATCGGATCCGTAATGTGATATTATTGTAAGGTTTCAAATTTCGTGTCAATCGGATTTACCGTTTCTCCGGGGCGAGCCAAAACGCACAGAAATTAGTTTAACTCGATTTAATTTAAATTGATCGTTTATCGCTGTAACTTACACATACGGTCGAATTAGCTTCCGAAACCTATTCCATTGTGTCCGGAACGTGGGATAAACCCTAAAAACGTCGGTCACCTTGCGTAAATCGGAGTTCAAAATTTTGGAGTGATTAGTGTTCGTTGAATTTTCTATAAAAGGACCATTATCTTCATTCTTGCTCCAAAAAAACCCTAAGGGCTAACGCAGCCGCCTTTATCATATTCAAAGGCCGAAAATTACTCGTCTTCTCCCCTCAAATTCTTCGAATCCATTCACAATTTCAAAAAGTTTTCAACTACAAATTCGTAGAGGGCGACGAGATCTTCGATTCTATATAGAGATGATGGGGTTTCGAGTTATATACGAAGATGAATTGGGCTGCGTTCTCCACCGTTTTGCGCACGTCGTTCGAGGGTTGGGGACCACCGAGCTGGGCCGCACTCTGGCCGATGATGGAGTTGACGTCGAGCATTCTAACGCCGATCTCTGATCGATGTGAAGATGCTTCTATTTGTCGTGGAAATTCGCAAGGGGGTGGCGGCTATGGGTTATTAGTCTCGGCTGTTTACGTTTGGGGAAGAAGCAAAAGGAGCGGCCAGATTTTGTTGAAGGGGATTGGACAGTAGTGATTTAATCTAGGGTTTAAAGTAAAATAAAATATGTAAATATTTATATTATAATTCGTGTAACTTCAAAATTACGTATCCCTTTCATACGAGGTCCAAATCGGACGAAACTTTTTGCGTTGGAACCATATTGACGAATACTACGCAATGGAGCTGGATTGGAATCGTTTGAAGCTAGAGAAAATTTTGGGTTAAATCGAACGTCGTTCGATTTGATTTAAAATTGAAAAATCAAGGTGAGTGTTTTATAACGCTCACAACGTTATGCTAGATGAATTTGACATTATGAAGTGTTATGATTTTTATTTGTCGTTGTTTGATAAATTTAATTTTCATATAGATTGTCATTTGAATCAACCGTTGAAATTATATTGACAGTTAAATTTAAATTGAAATTGAAATTGAATTGCGATTAAATTACCTGACATTGATAACTAAGAAACTGCCATGAATTGTATTGTCTATTGGATGATGTATTTTGATGGATGTTATTGGTTGATATTTAGATGTTTGGATGTTTATTTTCTTATATATACTGTTATGCATACATACGACACTATGATTTGATTTAAGTAATATATATTCATCCCTGACATTTAATTGAAATAAATAATTATTTGGCCATAGGATAGAAAATTATATACGGACACTGAATTGGCTAAATTAATAATTTTTAAAATCGTCGATTTGAAATTTATTTAAATGTTTTGATTTAAAGTTATAAATAGAAATCAATTTATAGAAATCGAATTTATTGAAAAAATTGAGTTTGGAATGTTGAAATAAATTTTGGTTAAAAGAAATTGTTAAATAATTAAAGTGGAGACTTTGGAATTTAAAATCGGGATATGATTAAATTTCGAAAATTGATTTGTATAAAGATTTAACCTTAATTCGAGCTTTGAATATTACTAAGTAAAAGTGAGATAAAAATGATATTTTGAAATCGAGCTTGGAATTGAACCATATTTGAATTTGGATTTAAACTTGAATATTGATGGAAAATTTTGTTAAGTGTTATAAATGGATATTTTGAAACTCAAGCTCCAAATCGATATAAATTGAAATTGAATAAATTAAAGGTGAATGAAAAGTTGAATTAATTTGAAGTAAAAGTTGACATTGATTTGAATCGAAATCGAAATTGAATCAGTAGAATGGAAATTGAAATTGATTTGAATTGGGAAGCGATAATTGAAATGGATTGGTTTTGGAGCTGTTTTATTTTGTTTTCCAAATTTCTCGGTTATATAAACCATTTTGGATACTTAAACTGTTTTAATCTATTTTAAATCTATTTAACCCAATTTAAATTATTTTAAACTAAATTTATCTATTTCAAATCCATTTTAAGATTTAAGTATCTTTAACTATTTTGATTAATTAAACTACTTTTCAACTACTTAAACTATTTTCCAAAAATTTCAAGCTGGTTAATAAGGTGAAATGTTTGTGTTTAAATCTTGAATTTGAATACGAATTGGATTAAATGAAGTTGCAACCTAAATTGAAATTCGAAATGATTTTGAAATCGAAATGAGATATTTATGCGAAAAATGAATTTTGAAACGGAATTTTACGTTTGAATAGATACAATGATATTTGAAATGGATTTGAATTATGAATCGATTTGAAATGTAAAAGAGTCAACGGTGTAATAATACGTAGTTATTAAAGAGACCGGGATCGGATATGGACATACTCTCTGTCGATACCGAAAACCCCTTTAATAACTATTATACGCGGAGTGTTGATCCAGAATGAAGTGGATGGTTTGGTGAACGCGTTGATTGAAGAAAGAGAACGATATTGGATGACCCTTGACATGACTAAAACAGGATCCGCGCCGGGCTATTGAGGTTCGCCACCTCTAGCGGACACACTTCTTCGATACCATATCTATTACATTTGTGATTCGATTTGGGTGCACCCCTTGATTTGGGAGTGTTGTTTCGCGGTGTTGGGGTAGCTGCTGGCTATGCTCAACATCAGTCCGGATCACGCAACTACTAGTATCCTAGTTGGTATCGCCTCATGTACCTTGTCATACTGATTATCCTATTCGCGACCACTACGTTTTGTTTTGTGTTATACCTATGGGGTACCCTCTGATAACCACCAGTTTACGGTGGTGCTTACGGTGCTGTATAGACTATGACATTATAAAAATGTGTTAAAGGGATTATGGTAACGCCTTAACGCTATTTTGATACTTTATATTACTGATAGGCATTCTCTACTTAGCATACATTACTACATAGTAGATAGTTTAACGGATCCTTGGGAGATGGAAAATCCCGTAACATCTCTTAAGTTATTGCACGCACGTTGACACTGGATATGAGATGTAAAACCCCATAAACATCTCTGACGTCGTTACACTCATATTTATTTACGATTGATTTAACTTTCATAAGGATATTTTAGTCCTGACTCGAGTGTTTTGTCTTTTCATTACGCTCGGGTCAGTCCTGAGTTTTTCAAATTTTTGAAGATCTATTCTGGAGGATGAAGACGAAGATTTGGTATACTATTACTATTATTACCCTTGCATCATGCTATCTGTTGCATTATTTTATTGTTCTGTTGTATATGTATAACTCTGATAAATGTTGTATAAATAATTGTCAAAGTATAGTAAACAGCTTCATGAACTGTTTATTTGACTATTATATTTTATCGTTCCGCCGCGAGATTCTATGTTGTTTCCTTTCTTTTATTTCTCTTTCCTCTCTTTTCTTATTTACCCCAATAACCATCCGCCCTTTTGAATGGTTTGGAATCGACGTGTGTATTTGATCGTCGGTTTAAACTGTCCAAAAAGGCGGGTCGTTACATTTATAATTGTTAATGTGTTCATCTGTTACTATACAAGTTCCAAAGAGTTCATATAACTTTTGTTGAATAAAAAAGTCGTTTATCAATAAGACAATTTTTGGTCACATTATCGATATTTCTTCAAACCATTTATTTTTATAAACAAATTTAAAAAATGAATTTCTTATCATAGTTATTATTTAAATGGGGTTGACAAAGTTATAAAACCATACTTATTCACATTAAATCCAAGAAACAAATATATAAATAATTCAGATAATTAAATACGAAGTGTCCGAAATTCCAAGTCGTCGCATTCTTCCCAACTCAGAATATTTCACCCTTAAAATTCCAACACATGCAACCAAAGCAACAATCACACATCCGTACTTAGCAGTATTCAAAATTCACTAGCAAACATAGTTCACAGTTTGCTCAAGTTTAAAAATCCTCTTACCACATAAGGACAGTACACTACCTACTAAGCGTACCTTACGCTCAATAGCCATGGTTATCACATAGTCGATTATTCATGCTACCTTATAACAATTTAAAGATTCATTTTCACGGACTCCTTATAAGCCAATAATCATAGTACACAAATATATTAAAGCCTGTGCAATGCACATGGACCACTCGTATGTAATATCATATCTGATCACATAGATTCCACTTCCAAACTAGTACAGATCACTTGACCTCTCTAGCATGGACTCCAATCAAGTTTCTTGATTAGAAACCTCCATTTTTCTTACATAGCTATATACAATAATAGAAAACTTCAGAATCATATCAAGAATCCGTATCAAGTGTTTGCCTTAAAGAATCTAGTGAAAAATCCCTGTACGGACTGGTGTAAATCGCCCCAAAATCATGTACTTGAATCCTAGATCAAGAACTATCATGCAAATAAAATGATCTACGTACAACTTACCTACTTTATTCTATTGGTTTCTTAACTACACCGATTACTTACATTTTAAAATCGTTTATGAAGCATTTCATAAAATATTACTTAAGTTTATAATTATTTTATAAAGACTTATCTTTACATAGAAAACAAATAATTAAAGTAAAATTTCATTTTAAAACATTTCAGGACTTAAGTTCATACCTATATGATACTCTATTACATCCTAAGAGTATATACAAAACATTGATATTTATAGTTCAAAACTTATTTAAATTTTACTACTTTTTTCAAATCTAAGGACTATAAAAATTCAACTTAAATTTCAATACTATATTTCTTTAAAGAAAATTTTAGACTTAAACACCAGGTTTTATTTCAAATCATTGAAATAATCATGTATACATATATCTTTTGTATATCAAATCATTCTTGCGGGATTAAACCAAAATCGTTTTCAAAAAAAATTTCCAAAATATTTTCTTTAAAATCCATAGAAAATATACATGTAGATTGAATGCAAAAAAGATGCAAGGAATTAGGTGTAACCAAATAGTACCATATATCCCTTTTACAAAGAAGGGTAATACCCAAGAGAAGTACTTACGAACCAAACTCATCTTTTATCCATTTTTATTCACTTTCAAACCACTCGAACTAGCTTACATCAAAATAATTTATTTTCGATTTGACTTGCCGATTCCAAGGGAAACCTTGAACTCGAACAAATCTTGAAAATGATTTTTAAAAAAATTAGTCTTTTAAAAATACTTGCAAATAATACTATTATCATTTACTGCAAAAACCATGAAAATTATTTTAAAAAACACTAGAATTAAATTCTTAAATTTTCAATTTAAATCCCTTTTAGTTTATAAAACCATATTTAAAAAGTTACTTTCTTATATAAAATCATTTTACAAATATTTATTTTCAAAAATATCTTACCTTTCTTTTAGATTATAATAAACTACTTTTGTTAAACTTAACCTTTTAACCCAACATTGTCATCGAAAGCTTTATAGTCAAACTATGAAACTTAATTCACAAGGTGTTTGTTTCAGTGTCCCCATAATTTAATATCTACCCAACCCATGTAATAAAAAGGTAAATTACTTGAAAATCAACAAACAATGATCAATGCTCATAAACTAGCAAAGCACAACTAATCAACTAACAAACAATAACAATGCTCATAAATTGGTTGATAAATTTTAAGCTAATAATTCTACATATGATACGAATGCTCAAAAACTGGTCAAGCGTGATTAAGCTAATAAATGAAGGATAAGTGAACATCATTAGTGCCTACATTAACCAACTACATTATTAAACTATACTTATATATATGACTAACATATAACAAATACAAATATAGTCTCATATATATAATATACTCAACTCATGCTAGGGCATTCCATTACCATATCTCTTAATGAGTTATACCCAACCAAAGCCAAGGTTCTTGGTTAACCTTCAGCTTTAATATCGGATGTAATGGTATGCCTTTTCGACCCCTGAATGTCGACACTAATATATCCACGGTATTCATGTGTCGAGCACCCAAGTGTCGAAAAGACAAAATGTTAGGGTAAAGAAAAAGAAGAAAAGAAAGGAACAAGAAAGAGGAAAACAAAAACATCAGAATCTCATAATGGAATGGTAACATATAATATCAAAAGAGAATACACAGAGCAACTCTAATATACGTAGCATTTCAGACTTACTAATCTGAGTACTGTCATCAGCCTGGATAGTTATAACAGCCTATCCTTGCAATTTTTGATATATATATACACACATAAAGAAATGCAAAGGAAATAAATACTATGGTAGGTAAACGTCCAAATCCTCACCAAGAGCCAATAAACATCAAAGAAAACATGCTTTTCTTAGATTACTCGAAAGAGCACCCATGGAAATATAGGAAATATAAAACCATGGGTCAGAGATAAGTCTGCTGTAAGAAACTCAAAAAATATATAACTAGAATATAATAGTACTTTTGAGGCTGCATGAAATGCCATAATGGTTATCCCCTCAAACGAACCACCATCTAATAAGTACATAAGATGATATAATAGATAATGTCTAGGGTGTGCAATATAAATATATAACATAGCCGGAATAGTTACATTAATTACAATAGCATATTTCTAGGTATACAAACAAAACTGCAAAGGCACGTTTGCATAATTGATTTTCCATAAAGACCTCCTAAGTAAAACTCATAAGTAAAACTACGACCGATCTCCTATGACAAGATTAGAAGATACCTATTAAGTGGCGTATATCTCTAATTAAAATATACCATCGAGAAAAAACAAGTGGTCCAACATCCGAACACTTTTGTGAACAACATGAACCAATTGTCAACAACCCTTGGTGCATAACATATCAATAAGCGTACTCTAGATAATGGAGTTGATATACCCCCCTAGCGTAAGAAAAACCCTAGATTGTGTAATCAACTCTGTCTTTATTCATACACCGATGTTGAGGTTACATTCAACATCTTTTACAAGAGTCTTCAACTCGAAAGATCACGATTCTCCAAATAGATTCCAACATCTCAAATAGATCTTGAAATCACACATGGATTCCAACATCTCGAGTAGATCCACTTCTAAGAGATAGAACATGCATCTCAGTCTTGAAATGATTTTTGATAAGTAAACCACTTACCGATTCCAATCACCTCAACACTGAATCGACGAATTTCCAGTTAATTCAATTTCAGTTCTTTAAAAAGTAAGTGAAAGCCAGTGTTGTTTCATACGAATGCTTCTCCGAGAGGGTTCTCAAAGCGTATAAAGCCACGAAGCTTTTTGTTAATTCTTAAGTTAATTTAGTCATATTAAACAACAAAGAAATGATTGCATATGGAAACCAAGTCTCGTATAGTTACCATGTTTCCAACCTTTTCAACTTCTACTATTCCTAGTTCAAGAGGGAAGTCGGTAAGTTAGAGCACTATCGCTCCATCTTTACTCGATCATTAATCTTGAATCTCATAGATAGAATCAAGTCGAGTTCATTGGCTTTTAGTGCTAAGTACACAACTAAATGTTTTTCCTATACAGGTAACCACACAAAGCATGATTAACACACACAAAGCACGATCAAGTCACGTGAATAGTTAATTTTTCATTAGTTAAAACTTTTTTTATTAGTAAAACTCCTTTTTGTCTAATAAAACTTTTTTCATTTAATTTAAAACTTCTTTCTTTAAATTAAATCTTCTTACTGATTTCAAAACATCTTCCTTTAGTTAAAACTTCTTTTAATTAAACATCATTATTAATTAAAGTGACTCATTAATTAAGACTCAACTTTCTTAATTAAACTTCACTTATTTAATTAAACTTTTATTAATTAAACTATCACAACAAACCATAACCTATTTCAGTCTTAGCCATTTTTACTAAAACTTGCTTTTAAAAGGTTTAGTTACATTTAGAGGTTAAAGACACGTGTTGCTTAAACAATGTCTACTACAGCCAAAACCTTTGACTTACAGTTATCTTTAAAGTATTAATTATTACATAACTAATTATATTCTTAAGTATAATTAATAATAAGGTTAAAAACAAATGCTATTAAAACATAGTTTACTACAACACAAAACCATTTATATACTTATCATTAGCCGTAAAACATTTATTTTGAACATCAAAACATATCCACGCTTATTAATTAAGGTAGTACACTTTTAATTAATTTCACAAAACCATTTATTTTAACTTTAAGTGTTAAAATCCAAACTTCCTTGATTGTATTTATAAAATACTTAACTTATTTTTCAAAAGACACACACACACATATATATAATTACTTTTATAATACTTACTAATATGTTAAATAAATTTTGAAATATTTAGAAATATATTATAGTTACCTATATAGATATTATGTAAAAATAATAAAATTTGAAATTAATAGAAAAACCAAAAATAAACATATTTTATTTTAAAAGACGCTTAATTTAAAAATTCATAATTAATTATTAAAAATAGTTTTTAACTTGAAAATACTTTTAAAATACTCTTGTATATGCTAGCAAATACTTCTAAAAATATTACGACAATATTTAATTTTAAACATGATTATCCAACTTTTAAAGAAAATAAGTTATTTTAACGAACTGTTCATATAGCGACCTTTTTACTTTAAAATTTCTTTACTTTGTTTGACTAGTTTTAAACTTTTTAAAACTTGATAATTTTACATTATAATGTAATTATATTTTACTTATTAAAACCACAAAGAAACCCCTAAAGATATCTTTCAAATTATTGTTTAAAATTTCAAAAACATTGTCTACGACAAAGTGCTCCTATAGCGACTATTTCGCTATAACTTTTGCCTCTTCGATCTACAATTTCTACCACTTTTCAAATCAACTCTTCACTGCCCAAAATACTTATAGAAGTTTAGAGAACAACCAAAACAAGTGATATAAAGATTTGTCCATAAATCACTAAATAACACCAATTAAAGTTAAATGATTTCAAAGTGCTTTCATAACAACTTTCTCACTTCAAACATTCGCAAACACTTTTTTACATCACATACAACATATCCAAACATGTATACATCAAGTCATGGTTATGCTACAACAATTTATAACACAACATATACTTGCCAGATGATGAGATAACTCACATAAAAACCAAGCTAACAACCATCAAAAGCTCTAGAACCTAAGAAGCACTTCCTACCATCACCCAAAGTCCAAAGCTACCACCTTCATGCTCAAAAACACAACACCATGCCTTTCCACACCCATAATAGCTCATGGCCCAGGTTGCATCCCCTATTTTCTCCATCATTTTTCAACTTCTTAGATGCTAAACCATGTTTTGATGATGTAATAAGACCTTTATGAAAGTTTGGAGGGAAAAAGAATTGATTTGCATAAGATTTAAGAAAGTTAGAGAGGAGACAGAGAGGATGAATGAATGAACAAAAGAGAGAGCAAGGGGATGTATTTCTAGACTTGAAAAGAGAGTGAAACAAAATTCTTAAACCCCTCTACCTTCTCTCCATATACATGCACATCATACTTCCACTTTCATACACCATACCTCCCTTAAATCACTCCCTAAATCACTCCTTAAATCAAGGTTCAATGTCTCTTTTAATTCTTCTTATGTTTAATTAATATTATTTATAAAAAGAGGTGTATTAATACTTGTTAATGTGTTCATATATTTCTATACGAGTTCCAAAGAGTTTGAACAACTTTTGTTGAATAAAAAGTAGTTTATCGACAAAATAATTTTCGACCACATTATATTTCTTCGAACTATTTATTTTTGTAAACAAATTTAATGAATTTCTTATCATTAGTTATTATTTAAAAAGGGTTAATAAGGTTATAAAACCATATTTATTAATACTGGATCTAAGAAACATATATTTGAATAATTTAGATATTTAAATATGAAATATCCAAAATTTAAGGTATTTACAATTTTGGATCTCCTTAATATGTTAAGGATAACCAGTTCCACTAAAGAACTGAATGTAGTGCTTGCACCTAAGGGGTGCTTCTTCCTCGAATAGTTCGAAGAAGAGAAAGCATAGGTTAAAGGGTGGTAAGGGTAAATCTAAGGCCAGAGAAGAGAAAGTGAATGTTACTTTTGCTTAAATAAAGGACTTTAGGAACTCCTTAGATTAACTATGGGTGCTCTAAGGAAGGAATCTAACTCTGTTCATAAACATATTATTCTTATAGAAAATTGTTTACCAATAAGTATGTCTTGTTGGTTTTTAGATACAGGATCTAGGCTCATATCTGTAATTCGTTACAAGGACTTAGGAGTAAGAAGCCCATAGGAAGAGGAACTATGAATTTTGAGTTAAAAATGGAGCTAATATAACTTTCATTGCAGTAGGGGATTACATATGAAGCTTGCTAGTGGGCATGATTTGATTTTATATAATATTATTATATACCTAACTTTATTTATGGAATAGTTTCTGTTTTCATTTGATGGAAAACAGATATAGTTTTATTTGAAGTGACAAAATTATGAATATTTATTATGGTAATAAAATTGTTTGCTTTGGAACTTTGAGAGGTGAAATTTATATAGTTAATTATAATCATGTATTTCTAATGAAATAATAATGCACCTAAAATATATGGTAACTATCTTTGGCATTGTAGATTCGGTCCTATAATTGAATGAGTTAAGAAACTAGGGGTTTTTACTGTCACTTTATACTTTACATCTTGTCTTAAAGGTAAAATGGCCAAGCATTAATTTAGTGGGAATAATGAAAGAGTTATTGAACTCTTAGGACTGGTCTATGTCCATAATTACTAAAGGTGGAACCTCTTACTTCATTACATTTACTAATGATTTATCTAGATATGGGTATGTGTGTCTTTTGAAACATAAATCAAAGGTCTATGGTAATTTTATGGAATATAAGAACAGTGTTGAAAACCATATATGTAAGAAAATTAAGAGACTTTGATTTGATCGAGATGGTGAGAACATTGGATATAAGCTCTAATAACACCTAAAAAAGAATTGGTTTCTCTCTCAAGTCACTCTACCGTGTACTCCTTAATAAAACATTGTTTTGGAAAGGAAGAATCGACTCTGTTAGACATTGTTCGATCAATGATGAGTGATAATGAGTTACCTCTTTCCTTTTGGGAAAAATCGCTAAAATCTTCGATATATATGTTGAATTCCATACCATCTAAGTTCGCATCTAAGTGCATGTATGAGTTATAGACTGGTAAGTAAGCCCACCTTAATTACCTTAAGGTATGAGGTCGTTCAACTTAATTTAAGAATGTATGCACAAGTAAACTTAAGGCAAGACTGATTTTATGCAAGAGAATAGGGTATCCTATACCTAGGAACAAAAAGTGTTTGTTTCAAGACATGCTATCTTTTAGGAAAGGAATTTCTCTCTCGTAAAAGCAATGGTAGTATAATAGATTTGGATGATAGATTTGGATAAAAACTAAGAAACTTCCATAGAAACTGAATATTTAGATAACAATGTATGGAAGGTACTCAACTTATTAGAAGGTCTAGTAGGGAATCTCACATACCAGAGGGATACTATTAGTCTCTACTTGATGGAAAGAATAAGGATTATATCATTCACGACAAAGATCTCTTCACATACCGACTTGCCTTGAAGACTAAAGACTGTTTATCGCTTGATGCAATGAAATCCAAAATGTATTCCACGTACAAAAAAAAAGTTTGGATTTTATAGAATGTACCTAAAGGGGTGAAACTCATCAGTTGCAAATGAATCTTTAAGAAAATGATTGGCGTAGATTCAAAGGCAAGAGCTACAAAAGAAGGCTGGTGGCGAAACATTTTCGTCAAATTCAGGATGCTGATTATGAGGAATGTTTTTTTTCGAACGTCAGGCTTAAATCATTTCAGATTCTACTTGTAGTCGCTTCTTGTTATTACTACAAAGTATGGTATATGGTTGTTAAAACAACAATTCTAAATGGTGATTTTGAAGATACTTTTGTATATCGTAATAGAGGGTTCGAGATTAGTGGGAGTGGAAACATTACAAGTATACTCTTAAGATCAATTTATGGACTTAAGAAAGAATTTAGAGGTAGGAATAAGTGTTTTGACATGGTGATCAAATTGTTTAGTTTTGTCAAAACACAAAGGAAGAGTGGGTATATAACAAAATGGTGCTATACATTCCTAGTTTTAAACGCTGACGATTTACTACTGATTGATAAAGATAAACCAATGTTACAATAAGTGAAAGCTTGGTTGTCGAACAATTTTTCAATGAAGGATTTAGGAGAGGCATCCTTTATACTAGGTATAAAGATATATAGAGATAGACTGAAAAAGTTATTAGGATTTTCCCAATTGATGTATATAGATACCATACCTAGAGGATTGAATATGGAAAATTTCAAGCGTGGAAATTGTGCGGAATGGATTTATATCGATTAAAAAACCAATGAATTTTATCGTAATAAAGTATCGTAAGCGCACACCATACAATTATAGTGCATTAGCAAGTACGGGTTGAACCATAAGGAAACAAGAATTTTAACTTAATCAAATTATCTCAAATATTTTGAAAAGATTATAACTAAAAATTGTAGAAAAACTATAGTCAAATTAGAATAAAGGAAATGAGTTTAAAAGTAAATTTAGAGATAAATCCACTTTCACCTTCATTTAAATCAACATGTAATAAATTTATAATCTCTCTTTTTAACACAAGTAGAATTAATTGATGCATTTATAAAGTATAGTCTATTTGAGCTATTAAATAAAACAAGATAAACCGTCAAATTTTAATACATCTACCAAACCCACTTATTAAAATCTCATGAAAATGATTCTAAAGTTAGAAATAAAATCTATTTTAAGCATAATCTATTTAGCATCTTAGATTAAGTAATATAGATCGTCAATTTTTAATTCTACTTTAAACTTCATTATCGAAATCAAATTGTTAGATGAAGATGTAACTTGAGTCTATATTTGATTAAGTATAGCTTATTTGTGATTAACAACATAGGCTATTAAACTCATTTACAAAACATCAAACTTCCATTTACATTTAAATTAAGCATAAAACAAGCGATATTAAATGAAAAACTATATTAATTTTATATGAATTATAAGAGCTTCATTACTCCTAAATTGGAAGGGTTTATCCTCTCGTCCTTAAATTCATTTCAACAAAAGTGGATTCAACATTAATAAAATGAAAGGAAATGCTAATTAAAGAGAAAGAGAGCAAATTAATGTAGCGATCCTAATATTCGAACAGTTCATCTTTGAATATCAAAACATTTTGAAATATAATTAAGAATTATAAATATGACTTTCTAAACCTTGTTAAACGTCATTTAATTGATAAATAATGATAAGAAACTTGTTTTTGAAATTCGTTTACAAAAATATATTCTTCGAACAAAAATCGAAAATGTGACCGAAAATCGGTTTATCGATAAACAACTTTTTGATCGGTAGAAGTTATTCGAACCGTTGTGCACTTGTATATTGATCAAATGAATACATTAGCAACTAATTAACATACACACCTCTTCATAAAGCTCGTAATGTTCTAGAAGCTTTTATTAGGATAAGAGATATTACATGAGAGGGGTAAAATGGTAATTAACATAAAGAAGAAGTGACTTAAAGGAGAAATGATGGGAGGTGAGTCTTCCATGGAATAAAGAAGGGTGAAGGTGAGCTTAAGCAACATCAAATGGAGCCTGTACAAGGAGGGTCATTAACTTAGTCATCATTCAAAAATTCACAAAGCTTAAATTTATAAAATCCATGTCTTCTTCTTCTTCCTTTTCATAATTTCCTAAAGCAAATTATTTACAAATCCAAATGAACTCAAACTTGGAATGAAGCCTCATTACCACATTATAAAACATCCTACCTAGTTAGAAGTTGAAGAAGCAAAGCCAGTCTCACCCTAGGAGGATAGGTTGTTAGCAACTTAAGGGGTTTGGAGGCTACGTCAAGGAAAGTGAAGGAGGGAAAGGTATTGCTAGGTTGAGGTTGGACTTAGACACTTGAATCTTGGTTGATATTTAGGTTAAAGATGAGATAACTCACCACTTTGATTGGAAATATAACTCATATTTGCTTATAATTGGTTTTGTTAAAGTTGTTTAAATTGACTTGGACATACGTTGAAAACATTAATTTTTATTATTGCTTTGAAAGCAAGTGGCATACGTATGGATTTTAACGAACTTAAACAGACTTGAATGGACTTGTATTACATATAGAAAGGTCTTGGAACAAATCACATGGATCGTAGTTGAACATAGATTTGAATATAACTTGAATTTGGAAGTGCACTTATAGCAATAGTCGTTATAAATGCAATTGTGAATTGTCTTGTTTTTGGCGATTTGTATGGAATTTTAGAGGTTTCTCGCCATATTTATAATTTTTCATATGTATGTATTTTTCTATTAAAAGTTTGTATAGTAAAAAGTTATGTAACATCTCGAAAATGACCAAAACTTCACTTTACCAAAACTACCCTATTTAAACTTGATTTTTGGACTTAAAAGTTTGGAAAAGATATTTAAATTTAATTATTTTGTTTCAATCTTTTAATAAGTATTTATTGACTATTATTAGAGTATTTTAAAGTGTTTTGAGGTCTTTATGAATTTTTAAGAGTTAATTATGAATTTTTTAAAAAGAGGTTTTTTTATAATAAAACATGTTCTTTTTCAAGTTTTATAGATTTTACAAACTTTTTTTAACTACTATTTTTGATAAATATTTTAAAACCCACTATAAGTATTTTCAAATATTTTAAAAGTATATGCAAATGTTTTTTAGATTAAGAATTGCGTAGCGGCTAAATGGTTAATTGTTTATTTACTTGTTTGAAATGCAATTAACTATGTTTAACACTAAAAGCCGATGAAGTAAGGCTTATCTAGTTAAGATTAATGTCGAGTAGGGATGAAGCGATAGAGATCTAACCTACTATTTTCTCTCTTGATCGAGGAATAGTAAGTTAGAAAATGTCGAAAATGTATTAACCATGTTGATATCTTACTTATTTATGGAAATCATTAATACTGTACTTAACACTAAAAGCCGATGAAGTAAACTTATCCATTTGTGAGATTCAAGAATGAAGTATCTAGGTAAGGCTTTGATGCACAAGTTCTCTAACTTACCTTGCTTCAGTCTTGGATGAGGAATATTAAGTTAGAATGTTGGAAATGAATTAAGCGTACAAATGTTAATTTGTATAAGCAATTGTTTTGACTAGATAATCAATTAGTCGATTATCGAACTTGACCTAATATGGACTTAAGAAGTTACTGAAAGGCTTCCTGATTTCATACCAAAAAGAACCGCCAGGGAGGAGTATTGATACGAAATTTCTCTAGCTTTTGCATACTTTTGAAAGAACCATAATTGAGTTAACCGAAAATTCGTCGATTGGTTTTGAAGGGTCTGGGATTGGTAAGTGTTTTACTTACCGAATACCATTTCAAAACTAGTATACAGATTCTTTGTTTTATAAGCGGCTGAGAAAGGGAATCTATGTGGATATTTAAAATCTATTCGAGATGCTCGAATCCATATAGCGATTCATGATATGTTCGAGATATGGAAATCCATTTATGGATTCGTGTTTTGTTCGAGTGATGAAGACTCGTGTGAAAGATGCCGAACGTAAACTCAACATCGAAAATGGGTAAAGATAGAGTAGGATGCATAATATAGGGTTTGGTGGACCCACGATAGGGTATTATCAATTCCATGTCTAGAGAATACTTACCGATGTTGGTACCGGGGGTTGATGATTTTTGTACCACGTGGTTCTTGTTTATGTTCGAGCATGGGCTTTTGTGTTTAACTTACGATAAATTTTATCTAGAAATATACGATGCTCGGAAGGTGGTTTATGATCCTTATGCATGGAGATTGGATTTCGTCTTGACCAAAGGGATCCTAACGAAAAATCCATTATGCGAACTTACCTTCACAGTTTTGATTGTAACCTAAATATGTTGTGTTTTGGTGAGTGTAAGCACCACAGCTATTTGATATGATTTATACTCTACACTTTATAATTATCTATCATATCACTATATTAAGCTTAATAAATGGTTGGTTTCTTTTAATGGGAAACCTTTTATAGGAATCTGTACGGTCTCAATGGTTACTTTTACATGTTGCATGTATCTTAGATCTTCTCATGCCAGACTTATGTATGAGTTTCCCTAAAATCCTCGCACACTCTTTTGAGTAAGCTAAGTATGATAGGTTTAACTTAGATGCTTCAGAGTTCAAAAGATGAGCTGAAGGCTTCCATTATCTATCTATTTATATTTTTGTTATTCCGTATTAGCAATGGATATATCAACTTGTGAGGACAGGCAGTTATAACTGTCCATCCTGATGATGGTACTTAGATTCTGTAACCTTGAAATTCCTATATTCAGAGTAACCCTTCGTATTGTTCTTTTGATATTATATGTTGTCATTCCGCTATGAGATTTTGATGATTTGTTCTTCCTTTCTTGTCCTATTCTCCTATTATTTTACCGTAACTTTTTTCCTTTTCGACACTTGGGTGTTCGATACATGAATATCGTAGATGTATTCTTGTTGACATTCGACGGTCGAAAATTCGAGTCATTACGTTTAGTGTAACAACCTAGATTTTGGGACTTGTCAAAATCGTCGAAAACCCATCTGATTTAAACTATAAATGAAAATTTCCGATTTAATACCTAATATCATTTGATAAATATTTAACACTGCTAAATGTATAGGATACAAATTCAATTTATACAATTTATTAGAGGAATTTATTAATTCAAAAGATGTGTTTAATACATACTAAATACCAATGTCTATAAATTTACCACTATGCACTCTAATTAGAGAGGCAGCAATATCCTTACCTACAAACTCAATAAACATGTAAATGGGGAATAAGATGATAAGTAGGAAAGATACATGAACATCAAAAAAATAACAACCCATAACAGATAAACATGAAAGGGTTATATTATTTTTGGTTCTGCATCACTACCACTTATGACTGCCTATATACCCCAATCTAATTAGATATCCAATTAGATATAAGATCAAGCCAACGTAGTTCTCCTACCACAAATAGGACTCATGGAGCCTACGATGCAACAAACAAATGTGCAATTCTCCGATTACATACTTTGGCTTAATCTTCATGTTTAGGTTCTTCAAATCTAATTTACTTTATTTTATTCGAAAGCTCTTTGAAAAGAAAAGTATCTCATAAGACCACGTCGCAAATAAACACGGGCGGGTTTTTACCTTACGACATCTCAAAAAAATTATATCTAAAATCATTTAATATTAATTTTAGTGACATTCTTTGAAAACATTTGCAAATAAACCTATAAATCTTAGCTGAAATGCTTGCATCTAAAATTTCAGTATTTGCACAGCTAAGTCCCTACGGCACTTATTGGATATTGGATTTCCAACTAAATAGCAATGTAAGGGACTACCTCATGTACATTGCATTTGTAGAGGAATGCACCCAAGTCCCCTATGTTGGTTCTCACATGAATTAAGACCGGCCTATCTGAAAATATATTATATGAATGGCACCAAGAATTACATCATCTGACCACCGCCTATCCAGGATCCCAAGCATACACCACATAATTTAAACCCCGTGTTATATCGGGTAGAAATCTTTTATACTTAAAAAGGTGATTACATACCCAGCGAGCCACTTAGCCTTAAAGCATCCCATGTTTTACTATTCCCGGGTGTGAGGCTTTGGGGTAACGATTACCTTTCATATACCATATATTCCACTTGGAATGTCACTTTTTCATTCCCCAATAACACAACTGATTTCTACAAAGATATAGCTCTTGAGCTCGCATGTCTCAATGCAGAGTGTTAAGCTAAGAGAAGTTTCCTTCTCCACTACCAAACAGATAATATGTTCATAGAGATCAATCAATATGATCTAAAAATGCAACATCAGACATTCGTCCATACAAGTTGCCCAGAAACAGGACAAACCAAAGGCACTCTCCTACCACATCTTGTCGGCATTACTCCTAGAATTAGTAGCAAGTTAGTCCTTGCATATGAAGATTTTAGAATGAAGGAACCACTACTATTTATTCTTTTATTTTTAGATCGCAATGAGGGGCCATTACAAAGCTATCAATAAGCAATCCTTCCGTTATGGAGATCCTCTTCTTTAAAATCAAGGTCTTCAATATATATTTTCTTCACTTTTGAATCGTAAATTGGTTCGTAGTGGTTTTTAGATAGGAATTACCCAAATTTGATCTTGGTTCCTTGGAATCAATTTTCGATAAAATGATGTTTTATAAGTAGGTGATTATCATTTGATTTATTCATTTCTTTTTATCGGAAAATATCTTCGATACACACACATATATATGTATCTTTAAAATATTCTTGTTTATATATATGGAATCATTAAACCTCTCTTTACTAAATTTTTTTGTTTAACTAAACCTTTTTTAAACTTGGAATAATTACAAAACATTTTACTTAGGAAAATATTACTAAATCATTTATTTAAATCTTGACAAAGATTTCTTATTTCCAAAACATCGCATTTTAATAAGTTGAAACATGTTATCTTAGATGATAAATCCAATTTTTTTTAAATTTGGAAAATTTAATCTTTTATACTTAACTCATTTCCGCCTTTTCGACCTTATCTGTCCCTCACTTGGGGAGGCCAGGTGAGTCAACGCATCGGTTGCTCCTGAATATCTCCTTGGTTTATGCACCTCATCCATATATCACAAATAGAAAAATCAAGCATACTCGTCGGCTTATTAGAGCCAAGATTATAACAGCTTATGTTTAATTCATTTATTTAAATTCTTTTAAATAAATTATAAGATCTTCAAATCATCTTTAAAACACTTAATTATTTATTTAAAAACATTAATAAAATATTTGGGAAAGAATTGTTAAGTTTAAAACCATACTTTAATTGTTTTTGAAAACTGCTGCAAATAGTGTTTTTAAAATTATATTGATCATAACGACTTTTCTATTATCTAAAATTATATTTATATAACTCAAATATCTTTTAAAACATTTGAAAATATTTATAAATATTTTTCCACATTTTTGTGGAATTTAAAAATATCGAATTTAAATCATTTTTAACTTTGGTTGTTAAACTGCAAAATCATGATATATTTGAAAACTTGTTTTACTTATATTACAAAATCTACTTATTGAAATCTCGATCTTTTCTTTTTTTGAAAACTATGGATATAATAGTTTAGAAAATTCTTATCACATAGAAATTCGAGCAATATTCCACTTTATATAAATATTTAAATTTTGCGGCGCGAAATTGCAAACTACCATTACGCGACGCGCCTAGTTTTGACTTGTTTTTCATTTCTTATTCAAACTTCACCAAATTTGTTTCTAGTATTTATAAAACATTATTAAATCATTTTAAACTATTTTCAACAGATTTAACATTTCATACATATTATATTTGATATGAAGTACATATGTCAACGATTAAAGGTTTTTGTATCAACATTTCAAACCAAAAGACTATGAAATCAGATTTTTGCTACCCAAAATTTAATTCTGAATCGTAGCATGAGATCACAAACCTAGAAGAAACGTAAACTTATGTAAAGATGAATTTGCTCACAAATAAACGAAATCCTTAAGTAGTCATGATGTTGTGTATATACTGGAGTAATGTTTGAATTTTTTTCAAGTAAAAAAGGGAAAAAATGGATTGAATTATAGGGAGTAGTACCTCAGTACAAACCATGGATGCATTGACAGAGGTAGAAGAAAGCTCCCCTTCAAGGCTCCAACTACTACTTCAGCAATATATATGGCCATTCGTTCCTGCCATTCCTAACAGAAATTAGTTTTAATGTTTATTAGCTTGGAACACGCAGAAATCAATGATCATGTAACTGAGAGGTTCGAATGTGAAGATTACCTGAGCTTCTTTAGTGCTCGCACGAAGATGAGGTGTGGATTTTACATTTGTATGCATTACCAGCTTACATTTAGTGCTGGGGGTTCTTTGGTGAACACGTCTAATACGATTATTTTTTAATACAATGAGATTTAACATTTTATACATATCATTTCATTAATAAAAGAAAAGTGGTTTTCTAAGCGATTTTAGGTGTGTATTTAACATAACTTGTTAATGAAATCAAAAAATCATATTAAACTACCAAACATAATTAAAAATCATCACAACCAAGCATATTAAACAATATTATATCATCCAATATATACATAATAGTATAAATGGAGTTATCTCACCCATTTCCAAGTCCAATTCTTCCTAGCAACATTCATACGAATCAACACTTCACTAAATCATCACTAAAACAACTCCACCACCCTCCTTGCTCTCTACCATCCTTCCTCCACTACTATAGCTCACGTCATAAGGGCCTAGGTTCAAAGAGCTCGACCATTGGAAAAGATAAAGTTTTTAGTTCATAATATTTGGACACGAAAATAAGTCATCTTCTCTCGGCCTTTTGACTATGTTGCACTCAAAATTTGGAAAACTTGTCAAATATAAAGTTGTTGCAAATTCTTTTCTCTACTATTTGAAAAAATGATTTACTTATTTTATGGTTGTTTTGAAGGAGATATGGGTCAAAAGAAGAAGAGGCATTCTTGAATTTACAAAAATCAAACCCAAGAATGCACTGGAAAGAAGTGGATTTTTGACATAGCTAAGATCAAAACAGGAAGAAGTGGTAAAAGCAGATGTAGCCACTAGAATTTTACATGATTTGAAAAGAAGGGTTTCTCCATTTGGTTCTGGTTCAGAGAAGTTATGGAAGATGGAAAACGAGCTAAGGAGGTGGGTATTTATAGCCAAGTTCATCAAAATATCTACAAACATCATCATGAGCTATCACCTCACCATCACCTCCACCACCTACCACCTACCTCCTACACCACCCTTGGATGGCCAGAAGTCCCCTCAAGCATAAGCAAGACCATGTGCCACCTTGGGTGTAACATTTGAAGTGACAAATGATAATAATTACCTTAGATATTTTATGTGTTTACTCTCTCCACCTTCATTACCCTTGTGTGCCACCTCCTCCTTCATCATCACCTAGCATGGCTAAGTCCCCTCCACCACCACCTAGGCACAACTAACGTGACCCCTCCCATGTACATGTGATGATGGTTGTACTTAGATGTGTAATGTTGACTTAAGGTTGCTTAAGTGTTAAGGAGTTACTAAAAAATATATTTTTGATTTTATATATAATTAGTATATATGTATGTGTGTGTGTGTGTTCATGTGCATGTGTACATGTCCACTGATGCATACATGATATGTACATATGTATTTTACATTTAATCCGCAACGTTGCATAAGTTCTATACGTTGAATCGTTACAAATTTCGATTTTGATTTTCGGTCACATTTTCATTTATTAGTTAATATATATATATATAAACAAAGTTTGAAAATAATTTATTATTATTAGTTAACTATTAAAAAGATCATATTTGAATTATAAAACCATACAAATTAATATTGAAATTTGTTTTCAAAAATCGTTTTTATATCGATAAACCACGATTTTCCTTATATTTTCAAATTAATGATATACCTTTATAAAAACATTATAAATTATTTTTATCACTTTAAAACTAATTAAAATGAATAATTATCATCTTAAAATAATTATTTGAATAATCGTAATTATTTATTATCACTAAAAACAATATTATTTGTATTATCAACCTTTTATTTAAATATTTTTAAAAATAAATATAATTAATAAAAGTGTTAAATTTGAGGGTTGTTACATTTGGGATCAGAGCCCAAGTTTGAGTGAACACCTTGGCTTTGGTTGGGTATGGCTTATTAGAGATAGGGTAAACGACACCCTAGAATAAGTTCAATGTATTATATATACGAGAGTGTATTTGTATTTTCTATAAACCTATACCCCTTTTATAGCTTTCCTTAGGAATGATCTTTTTCTTTGAAATAAATCTAGCCTTTCATATCCTAAATATATTATGCTATGTTTAGGTTGTACATTATGAGTATTAGAGCTACCAATGCTCGAGGAGGTAGAGGTAGAGGTGGTCGGAGTAGTATCGTCACAAATGGTAGAGATTGAGCACTAAGGAATGTTGCTGCGGTCGGGAACCCAAGGGTGGATATTGTAGACAAGGTTGTGCAGGTCAAGCCTTAGGTGAATTTTTCTTTGCTCTATTGCGATTACGAGAAGCTAGGAGATAAGAGGTATGGTGGTATGGAGATGATCATAGAAGTCTAGACTTGGATAAAATTATATGATCGAATATTTGGGGATATGGAGCTAAGTGACATAGTGAAGCGTCGGTTGGCTTCATGACATTTGACGAACGCAGCCATGAATTGGTGGAATTCTATCACTGCTGATATCCAAATGAGTGACTTCTCATGGGCTCAATTTAAGGAGCGATTTGAGATAAAGTTTATCCCAGAAGCTGGGAAGACTTTATTATTTAGGAGCTTCCTCGAATTGATGCAAGGGGCCATGACAGTGACGGTGTATGATAACCGATTCGCTGCCTTATCTAGGTTCGGATCTGATTGGGTGGATGTACCATTGAAGATAAATGAGATGTTACTCAAAGGGATGCGCCCAGAATTCAAGGGTAATATGACAAATTACATCTTGGGGACTTTTGTAAATTTGGTAAACATAGGGTTGAGATTTGAGTGCTTAGCACTAAAGCCGTCTATTCCTGCACCGGATGGGAATAACAGACAAAAGTTTCAACCTCCAAGGAATATATCTAGTTTGTCTTGCCACAGGTATGGAAATAATGGGCATTTTTCCAAAAACTGTACATCGGTTGGGGAGAAACAAGTGGATAAATCGTCGTTGGTTAAGGAACCTATTGCTAAGGTATCGAAGACAGACCCACAGACAGCTAGGGCATAGTTTGCACCAGGAGCTACTACAATTTCCACTAGCCCGATCATCTAGTTAAAGGCTGTCTGATGCTTTTTAATGGGAAGCAGCCTAGAGTTTTTGCTTTAGCACCTTCCACTTCCGTCGCAACAAAGGGGAAAGACGTTTTGGAAGGTATTTTATCTACTTTTAGCATTCATGTTTATGTCTTATTTGATACTGTTGCTTCTCTTAGTTTCATGTCTCGTACATTTATTGATAGATTGGAACTTGAGTCAGTTATGGCTTTAGATCGTATTTGTGTGTCGTACCCAATTGGAGGCTTGGAAAATCTTTGCATGATCTGTTTAGGATTTCTAGATTCTTATGTTGACTAACTCTTTCCTTGTGAAATGTATGTTCTGGGTTATATGGGTGTTGATATTCCACTTGGGATGGATTGGTTATCAAGGAATAACACGGTCTTGGATTGTGATAAGCGAACAATGTTATTAAAGAAGGGGTTGGAAGCTTTGATTGTGGATTGTAAAGGACCTAGCTTGCTTATGACTAGTTTTCTTTATTCTCTTAACGTGGTAGAGGAGGAGTTTGGTTCGATCCCTATTGTTCAAGAATTTTCAGATGTCTTCAAAGAGGTGTCAGGTTTAATACCTCATCGAGAGACAGAATTTTGCATTGATTAAGTGAAGGATGCAAAGCCTAGCATATTTCTTGTTTGTAGACCTCCCCCAAAGGAGAGGTTGGAGCTGACAAATCAGGTTTGTGATTCTTTGCAGAAGGGCTTGATCCGACCAATTTGTTTGGGTTAGGAGCATTCGTCGTCTTTGCTACATAGGTGGATAGTTCCCTAAGAGTGTTTGTAGATTACCGCGAGCTCAACAAATGAATTGTTAGGAACAAGTATCCTTTGCCTAAGATAATTGACTTGTTCAATCAGCTTCATGGGCTTAAGTGTTTGTTCAACTTGATTTTGCTACAGGTTCCATCAGTTGAGGGTAGGAGCAAAGTGCACCCTTAACCACTTTTACATCCGACCAATTTTATGAGTGGTTTGTAATGCCGTTTGGCCTAACTAATGCTTCAGCATATTTCGTAGACTTAATGAATCGAGTTTTCCAAGATGTTTTGAATAAGTTCGTTCTTGTTTTTATCGATGATATTATGGTCTACTCCAAGACCAAGAAGGAACATTCGCGCTATCTAAGGATTGTTTTAGAAAAACAAAGATAGCATGTATTGAAGGTTAAGTTCTCAAAGTGTCATTTTTGGCATTCAGAAGTTAGGTTCTTAGGTCATGTTGTTTCAGTAGAGGGTATTTTTGTTGATCCTGCTAAGGTTATGGTCATTCAGGACTGAAAGAGGTCGAAAAGCGCAACTGATATTAGAAGCCTTCTGGGTCTAGTAGGTTATTATAGGAGATTCATACAGCATTTCTCGAAGATTTCCTCTCACTTAACGAATTTGATAAAGAAAGATGTCAAATTTCTATGGACTGATAAATGCGGGAAAGCATTCGAAGAGTTAAAAGAAAAGTTGACTAGTGATTCTATCTATATTGTACCAGATGGAGGTGAGGGTTTGATTGTTTACACTATGTGGAAAGGGTTTAGATGCTATGTTAATGTAGCATGGGAGGGTTATTTCTTATGCGAGTTGGCAACTCAAACCGCATGAAGAGAGGTATGCAACTCATGACTTGGAGTTGTTAGCAGCGGTATTTACGTTATAGATGTGGAGGCATCATTTGCTAGTGAAAGGTTTGAGTTATATACAGATTGTAAATCTTTGAAATATCTTTTTACGCAAAATGACTTAAACATGAGGCAACATAGGTGGTTGGAGTTTCTTGCAGCCTATGATCTGGATATATTATGCATGCCAGGGAAAACGAATGCCATAGCTGATGCGCTTAGTAGGAGGTATACTTTTATAGCTGGCATTAAGGTTCCTCTAACCTTCATTGGTCGTATAGAAGAGAATCATCTTAGACATCCGCTTATTGCTCGAATAGCCAAAGCTGTAAGTGAGAATGAGGCACTGCAGAGGTGGCCTAGATTTGAAGTAGATAGCCATGGTTTAATGAGGATGAATGGAAGGATGTGTGTTCCCAGTTTTGATGGGATTAGGCAGGGGGTTTTGAAGGAGAATCATAATTGACTGTTATACATCCAGGAGTTACTTAGATGAATCAAGATATGGGGCGTACTTTCTGGTGGAAAGGTATGAAAAGAGATGTTTCTATCTTTGTGAGCAGGTGTGATAACAGATAGCAAGTAAAGGGTGGTCACCAAAAGACGGCTGGACTGCTTCAGCCGCTTGAAATAAATGGGAGTAGATTTTCGTGGACTTCATGACATATTGCATAGGTCGAGATTAGGTAATAAAGGTATGTGGGTTATTGTGGATCGACTGACCAAAAGCATTCACTTATTACCTGTTAAGACAACGAGAATAGCATCTAGTTTGGCTAAGTTATATGTTAAGGAAATCGTCATATTACATGATGTTCCTTGTGACATCGTGAGTGATAGAGATTCAACATTCACAAGTCAGTTCTAGATGGGTTTGCATGAGGCCTTAGGGACCGAGATTAGTTTGAGTATCGCTTACCATCCTTAGACTGATGGGACAGAAAACGTGAATCGAGTGTTGGAGGACTTGCTTCGAGCATGCATTTTATATTTTGAGGGTTCACGGGAAGAACATTACCACTTGTTGAGTTTTCATACAACAATAGTTATCAGGCCAGTATCGAAATGGCGCCATTTGAGCATTGTATGAAAGGCCTTGCAAATCTCCATCATGTTGGGTAGAACTTGGAGATCGTCTTGTGCTTAGGCCGGATATGATTCGAGAGGCATCAGATAAGGTCATAGAGATTTGAAAGTGAATTAAGGAAGCGTAGAATTGGTAGAAGAGATATGCGGAAAATAGGCACACAGACTTAGAGTTCTTAGTTGGAGACTATGCATAAGTTTTTGCATGACCCTTCGATGATAGTGGAAGCATTAAAGCAGGAGGGCTTAGAGATAGAGCCAAGTCTGACTGTATTAAGACAGCATGTTCGTACTGTTGGTAAAGATATGAAGTCATTGAGCACTAAGGTTGTGAAGTTAGTCAAGGTACATTGAAGTGATGATGCTTGTGATTGTACATGGGAAATAGAGGATAGTTTTGGAGATTTTTATCCGGATTGTTCTTAGGCTATTATCTTAGTATCGTACGTCTTTTGTAGTGTACTCACCGCTTGAGGTGGAGTCACTTAGTATTTGGGTTGCATTTTAGTTTGTATATAATTTCAATAGTAATCTATATATATATACACTTTGTTCTTCTATCTTCTTTAATTATCGTTCTTATTTGAATTTCTAGGATAAAATGTTCTAAGTTAGGGAGAATGTAGCGACCCAGAAATTCGAATATTTCATCTTTGAATATTGAAATGTTTTGAAATATAATTAAGTTTAATAAATATGATTTCATATCCTTGTTAAATATCATTTAACTAATAAATAATAATAAGAAACTTATTTTTGAAATTTGTTCACAAAAATATATTTTTTGAAAAAAAATCGATAATGTGACCGAAAATCGATTTATCGGTAAATAGCTTTTCGATTGATATAAGTTGTTCAAACTATTGTACACATGAACACATTAGCAACTAATTAATACACACGCGTCTTCATAAAGCTTGGAATGTTCTAGAAGCTTCTATTAGGATAAGCCAATTATCATGAGATGGGTAAAATGGTAATTAACATAAAGGAAAAGTGACTTAAGAAGAAGTGATGGGAGGTGAGTCTTTCATGGCATGAAAGGAGTTAAAGGAAAGCTTAAGCAACATCAAATGGAGCTTCTTTGAGAAAGGGCATACCCTTAGTCATCAGTCACAAAATCACAAAGCATGAAGTTATAAAATCCATGCATTCTTCTTCCTCTACATAATATCCTATAGCAAATTATCTGCAAATCAAGTCTAAATCAAAACAAACTTGGAGTGAAGCCTCGTTGCTAAATTACAAAACATCCTACCTAATTAGAAGTTGAAGAAGCAAAGCCACTCCCACGCTAGGAGGATAGGCCATGAGCAACTTAATGGGTTTGGAGGCAAAGACAAGGAAAGAGAAGTAGGGAATGTGTTTCTAGGTTGAGGTTGGACTTAGATGCTTGGATCTTTGTTGATTTTTATGTTAGAAGGTGAGCTAACTCAACACTTTGATTGGAAATACAACTCATACTTTCCTATGATTGGTTTTGTTTAAATTGTTTAGTTTACTTGGACATATGTTAAAAATATTGATTTTGATTCTTGCTTTGAAAGCAAGTGGCATATGTATGGATTTGAACGAACTTAAATGGACCTGAATGGACTTGTACCACATATAGAAAGGTCTTAGAGCAAAGCACAAAGTTGTAGTTGAACATGAATGTTAACCTGCCTTTCGACAAGGCCGTACGTCGGCGGATTTAACTCAATAGACTTCATGGTTATCAAGGCTGTAATACCGTGGATTTGGCTCAACTGGACGGATAATCAACTACGGATAATAATATGAAGTCAAGATTAAACAAAGTAGGTTGATAAATGATCCAGGGTTCTTAACAGATGGATATTGGCTTGAATAAAGAAGGGTCGGCATAAGATGATTTGATATAATATGGATTGACATAGTAGAGGTCGGCATGGAAAGGGTTAGCAGGACATGAAGCAACATAGTTTGGATCGGCATATTTGATTGAGTCGGAAAGTTACGTTGAAGCGTTCGACATGTTTCAATAAGAAGGGATCGGTATGTTGAATGGGAAAGGAAGGGTAGGTGTGGTTGGAGTAAAGGAGGGATTGGCGTTGGCAAAGGCAGTTGGATTGGCATAGTTCAAGGCAAGATGGATCGACACTGTAAGCTAGAAGGGTTCGGCATACATTAATTCTCAAATAAGGGATCGGTTTAGATAGGTGGGCAAGGGATCAGCATAGCCTATAGAGGATGGATTGGGGTAGCATGTGAAGGAAGGGACAACACTCAACGGGTCGGCATAGTATATGGAATGGCTCGGGTCGGCATAGTATATGGGATGGCTCGGGTCGGCACAATATGGATGAGGTCGGAATTTTCTTGGAGGAAGAGGGATCAGCATTTGGTTTGGATAAGAGGGATCAGCATTGGTTTAGAGGAAGAGAGATCGACATTGGTTTGGATGAAAAGGGATCGGCAAAGGTTTGGATGAAGAGGGATCGGCATTTTCTTGGAGGAAGAGGGGTCGAATTGGTTTAGGTGAAGGGATAACGTTTAACATGACTATGCCGATCGTTATTCTTGGATGAGTTGGGCTTGCTGATCATTATGGTGGGCCCATGTAGGTGAGAAGACTCTATAGCCTAAGTTTCTGTAATATCCCGGAATTTCCAGAAGTTTAAAATGTGATAATCTCTTAATTTAAATTATTTGAACTGATAAAATTGTTATTTTCAAAAATAAATAACCAAGTAATAATAATATAATGTTTTAATTATGGTTATAAATTGGTTTTATAATAAGATTAATTATTTTATTATGTAAATAAATTCTAAATTGGTTTATTGTTTTCAAAATTTGATAAGTGTGTTTAAATACATTTATATCTGTGTATTTTAAATTGATTTTAAAATAGGATATATTATTGGTAAATAATAATAAGCTTATTTAAAAGTTGATATTTATGTTTATTTAAATTAATTTTAGATTTGGATTTTTAAATTTGACTTTGAATTGAATATAAATTTGAATTCAAGAAGATATACATACATGTTAAAATAAAATAATATATATTTTAGCTTTAAAGTACATAGCTAATGTTTTTAATTAAAAATAAGATTTGCTTTATGTTTTTCTTTTTATAGAAATTTATAATAGAAATTTGGAATTTTATTTATTTAATAAGAATAAATGCAAGGCTTTTGAAATAGCATTTTTAAATTGAGTTTTCAATATTGTATATAATTTTATTTAAATTATATTTGGTTTCATTCTTTTTAAAGATTGTATTTTGTATAAATTTAGCAAACATTTACAAATGTATAAATGTATTTGTTTATTAGATATTTAATTAGAGAAGTATTTTTAAAATTAAGAAAAAACATATTAGTTAATTAGAAAATTTATTTTAAGGGCTTTTAAATTTCTTTAGAATTAAAATAAATACAATTTGACAAGTGTTAAGTTAGGAATCATTTAATTAACAAGTGTTAAACATTTAATCTAAACTAAAGACAAGTGTCCATTATTATTATTTTCTTTTTAAGTTAATAAATCTGAAACTTACGTATAATCACCATCTTCCTCCATTTTCTTTTTCTTTAAAATTTTTGTTCATTCCTAAAGAAAGCAGCTAGAATCATCAATGCAATTTTTACTCATTCCAAAATCAGAAACACTCAACCATCAAAAATCAGAAATCCTCAAATTTAAATCTGAAGCTCCTCAATCAAACCATGCTCAAATCAAAAACCTGAAACATTAATTCATGTTTACCAAAACCTGTAACCTTTTCAATTTCCAAATACAAAACATTCTTCAAACCATGCTGTGACCAGATCTGCATTTTGTTTTCAAAAATTCAAGTATCTGCAAATTTGTTTACCTGAAAAACTTTTTCCGAAAGCCTGCACCTACTCCTCAAATTCAAGCACCATCCTGAAATTAAATTTGAAACCCTGTAACCCAATACCCTGATCTGGAATCATGCAAAGATTCAAAACAACTTTCAACCCAGTTCTGCATTTTGAATGTCTACATCACTTCTAGTGCATGCAAGATAGGTAATTAATGATTTCTTTATATTTTAATTTAATTAATGAATTAAGTTAAGTAAAGTTATTTCAAGGTTAATTTAAGATAATGTTTTATCTTAAATATTAATAAAGTGTTAATGATTTGTAATTAATTAAGTTGAATAAGAATTTTTAAGTTTAATTAATTAATTTAATTAATTATTTTAAAAGGGTTAATTAAGTAATTAATTAAGTATAATTATTAATTTAATTAACTAATAATTATGATGATTTAATTAATGACTAATGATTAATTAAATTTTAATTATTAATTAATTAAGTAATTATACTGGTAATTGAGTTTTAATTGAGTTTTAATTGACTAATAATTAAAAAGGTTATTAATCTAATGCAAGATAATTAAGAATTAATTAACTATTACTAAAGGTTAATTAATTGTAATTAAGGATTAGTTAATTATAATTATGAATTGATTAATTTATACATTAAGGTTGTTAATTAATAATTAAGTTTATTAATTAATGATAAAGAGATAATTAATTGATTAATTAAGGTTAATTAATTAATTATAAAAGTAATTAGTGATTAATTACTTTGTATTAAAGAGTTGATTAATAATAAGGTTTATTAATCTATAGTTGAAGGATAATTAATCTGTAAATTGAAGAATAATTTGGTTAAAGAGTAATTAATGGATGAATTACTCGATTTTGATTTATGAGATGAGTGTAATCAAGTAAGTTAATTAATTTGTTAATTAGTTAAATATAGTCACTTGATAAAAGATTAAGTATGTTTACTTAATAAATTTGATAAGGGTAATTACTTAAGATAAGTAATTGATGAATTACAGATGTAAGTGAGATAAGTAAAATTACTTATTTGGAAGTAGTTTTAAATTGATAATTACTTGGTAAAGTAATTAAGGGTTTATTACTTGGTGTAATAAATCAAAGAATTTTTAAAGTAATTAAGAATAATGAATTACTATTATATTTATTAAAGTTGATTAATTGGAAGCAATTAATTTAAGCATGATTAATTAATGTAACTAATTAAGAGATAATGTAATTAATTATAGTTAATTAACTAATGGAAGTAATTAATTAAGATTCATTAATTGATATGATAAATGAAAATAATTAAGGATTAATTACTTGATTAAGAGTTAATTAATCAAGGTTGATTAATTAAGATGATAATTAATTAATTAGTTTAATTAATGGATAAGTAAGTAAGATTTATTGTGATGAAGGTAATTAATTTAATTAATTTTAAATTAATTAAGAGATGAAGTAATTAATTAATTCACTTTAAATTAATTGGAGATAGAGATAGTTAATTTAATTCATTTTAAATTAATTATGTGTGATTAAGTAAATCATTTCTTGTGTATGAATGGATGACATTAATTTTCTTGAATGGATGTAATCTCAGAAATGAGATAAGTAATGATTGTGTGGTATGAATGCTTGGTTGCATTGTGATGGTAATATAGATTATCTATTGTGATGATGATATGGATTACCTATTTTGTTATGAATCATCTGTTTATTTTGATAATGTGGTTATCAATTGTGACTTGTGAATTATCTATCTGTGTGTATATAGATAGTTGAATTGAATTGTTTAACTTTAAACAACTTGGACCTAAAGGATACGTTTTGGATTTCGATGAGACCGGGATCGGGTTCCATATTTGGATATCCGAAAACCACATCGATCCAAATTAACGATAGGTCGTGAATCTTTTGTGAAGAGTGAAGACTCGAGGTGTAAGAACTATTCGTCAGTATAACTCTGAGGGTGATTCCGTGATGAGTTTGACGAGTAGTAATTTCAGGTTCGAGAGGAAGGTTCAGAGTGCAAAGGTTATTGTCGTTAACTCTGAGGGTGATTCCAAAATGAGTGTAACGAGATAATGCCTTCGGTTTCTTTCGAACCTGGAACGAACTTGTATGGATTGAATGCTTTCAGAACATCGTCAGGTGGACGATGAGCATTCTAAGTGATGTGTTCACTAAAGGTAATCGTAGCCTCAAGCCTCATCAACCGGGAATGGCTAAAACAGGGGAGGTGCAGCAAGGCTTCGTGGGTAGCCCCCACTTGAGAGTAAGATTTACCCCTGTCTAGAGGTCCCTTTTTTGGCTGTGTGGGCAGTTGAATAGCTACATCCGCCGGGGTTGTCTTATTTGGAACTGTTCAGTAAGGAATGGTTCCGGCTTTGTGTTGCAGGGGAGCGGGCGTACTCCTCGGTACGGTGATCTAGGTCACGTACTGTGACGGGCGGTACCCCAGTAGCCATGCCATTGTATGGAATCCAAAATCCAATAAGTGCCAACGGTTTTGATTGTATTACCCACTTTTGTGGCAGTAGCTGGAGTTTAATAAATGTAACAATTTCGGCTATTTCATATTTATTTGAAAACCTTAGACCTATTATAATATCACTGAATTTCCTATCAAATGTTTTGGTTAGCGTAAGGTAAAAACTTTTCCATGTTTATGTGTGGAAAGTCTTACGTGATACCTTTTCTTTCAAAAGGTTTTTAAAGTTAAGCAACTTTAACCGTTTACTCACACTAGACCCATGTCTGACCCGGAATTTATTCTATTTTTCTTAAACTCTTGGGTACTCAAATTTTTACGAGTAGCTAGGGGAATTCAGGTTGGCTTGATGAATTCTGGAGGAGCAATGAAGCAGGAGGCTTCTGCGTGTAGATATAGTATTCCGCTGTGTGTTCTCTGTGTTGTTGTCTTTGAATTGTATTGAGTTGTATAACTAGATAGGTGTTTATAACTGTCTAGTATGTGTTGCTTAAGCTGTGTATCTCTCATTTATATGATAGTATGTAATGTATTATGTGATTAATATAATTTATTCGTTCCGCTGTTTAGATTATGATGGTGTTCCTTTCTTCTTCTCTGTCTTTTCTCCTTTCTATCCCTTTCTTTCTTAAAAATGATGCGATTTTCTATGATAAGAAAGTCGGGTCGTTTCAGCTGGTATCAAAGCATTAGGTTGAGTGAATACATTGGCTCTGTAGTGGTGTTGTCCTTGAGAGAGCGTACTTGTAATTTTATATATAACTATATATATATATATATGTTATTTCTACCTATCCATTGGGTTACCTTTTCGAGTTTTCCAATATTAGTTATAAAGGTAGATGGGGTAGTGGTGAGCGTAACACAACTACCAATGGTTGTAATTTGAATGTTTAAGGTTGGAGTGTATTTGTCGAGACTGTAGACCTAATACCGTCTCGAGTAATCTCAGCAATTTGATGTAAGGATTTCATTGATCTCTGAAGGAAACCTGTTAAGGTTCGGAGTTCATCTTTGAAGTGTAGGTTTGATCGCGCTCGTGTGAGCGGATTTTGAGGGTTTGATCTGTCAGTTAGGCAGAAGCGAGTGATGGTATTTTGATACCTCAGGAAGTAGTAGTTGCGTGATGAGACGTAGTGACTATGGATGTCTCTGAAGATGTTTTCTTTCGGAGCAAGTTTAAGGAAGTGTGTCTGCTTCGGAGTTGTAGATAAGTTCAGCAGGATGTATGTGTTTAGTTAGAGGTCCGAGTTTCTCAAAGAACTCTGGATAAGAAGTCTTTGGCATCTGTGTTAGCGGTGCAGCTTGGGAGTGTTCTGTGTTCCAGCAGGAAGATCTTCTTGGCTTATCAATTTCCTAGAGGTGGAATTCAGAAGCAGCAGTGAGGACCTGTTTCTTCGATTGATTAGTTGGTCGAGGATAAACTGTTCTGATTAGTGGAGAGAGAACAATATTTTGGATATTGGATTGGGTGATCGCAAAAGTGACTTGCGATGGTTCGGTGATTATCTTAGATAGTCTTCTGCTTGGTTTGTGTCATTTCTAGAGGATGTAGAAGTTATGGAATTGTCGAAGATTTTCCTGATATATCTTCAGGAAAGTTAGAGATTTGCCCACATTGGAGATTGAGTTCTGAATCGACTTGATGTCAGAGTGATACCGGTGATTCAGCTAGGTAGAAGGTTGTCTCCTAGGTTGATTGTTTGGTGAAGCAGCTCTATATTTCTTGGAATTTCTGTTGAACCTTATTTCCGAGATGTGATGTTTAGTCTGTGCCTGTGTTCATTCGACGGCATTTTCATCTGCTCCAGATCAGAGTTGTGCAGCGAAAGCAAGGTGGTTGTTGTTCTTGAATAGAAGCTACTGGAAGTTGTAGTATTTTTGATTAGAGATTTTCTACTGAATTTATTTTTCAGGATCTGAGGCAAGTTGGCGAGTGATTCTATTCTGTCTTTTCTAGATAGGAGAAGTTGTTTTCTACTGTTGATAGTAAAGTTTGGTTTTGATTTTGGATTGATCTTGTGAGGATCAGTTTGTTGAGTTGTTTTGATCCAGATTGTTTGTAGAAGCATCAGAGAAGGTTGAGCTGATCAGGAAGGATCTGTAGGCAGCCTGGATCATCCAGAAAGTTTTAAGGTTAAGTAACGGAAGATTTTGGAATTCGAAGTTGGAGACTTCGATATTGTTGAGGTTTTCTATGGTAAAGGGAGTAATAAGTTTTGGTGAGCTTCGAGGTATATTGGATTCTTTTGAGTTTTTGTAAAGATTAGTGCTTTGGTTTGAAGAGTTGAATTGCCTGTTTGGAAGACTGGAATTCAAAATATTTCACGTGTCTCTAAGGGAGTACGTGTTTGGTCCATCACTATTTTTGAGACCAGTAGTTCTGTGAAGGTTTTAGTTGTTGATCAGACTTGTCTATGGTCTGGTATCTTGTGCAGATTATAGATCTAGCTGAGTAGGAACTCAGTAGCTTAGCAGTATAGCTAGTTTGGATTTAGTAGAGCGAGCATCCATGTGTCTGTACCTGGGGAAACTCGAGATAATTTTAGGAAATTTATCCGGATCTGTGTCCGGATAGCTAGTGTTAATTATTTGATTGAATTGGTTGTTTGGATGAAAGTGTTTATTTGATTGATAGTGTATGTTTGAATTATTTAAAATAAAATTGTGGATTATCTTTGTTTTAAATTTCGAGGCGAAATTCTTTTAAAGGGGGAGGAATGTAATATCTCGGAATTTCCAGAAGTTTAAAATGTGATAATCTCTTAATTTAAATTATTTGAACTGATAAAATTGTTATTTTCAAAAATAAATAACCAAGTAATAATAATATAATGTTTTAATTATGGTTATAAATTGGTTTTATAATAAGATTAATTATTTTATTGTGTAAATAAATTCTAAATTGGTTTATTGTTTTCAAAATTTGATAAGTGTGTTTAAATACATTTATATCTGTGTATTTTAAATTGATTTTAAAATAGGATATATTATTGGTAAATAATAATGAGCTTATTTAAAAGTTGATATTTATGTTTATTTAAATTAATTTTAGATTTGGATTTTAAATTTGACTTTGAATTGAATATAAATTTGAATTCAAGAAGATATACATACATATTAAAATAAAATAATATATAGTTTAGCTTTAAAATACATAGCCAATATTTTTAATTAAATATAAGATTTGCTTTATATTTTTCTTTTTATAGAAATTTATTGATAGAAATTTGGAATTTTTTTATTTAATAAGAATAAATGCAAGGCTTTTGAAATAGCATTTTTAAATTGAGTTTGCAATATTGTATATAATTTTATTTAAATTATATTTGGTTTTATTCTTTTTAAAGATTGTATTTTATATAAATTTAGTAAGCATTTATAAATGTATAAATGTATTTGTTTATTAGATATTTAACTAGAGAAGTATTTTTAAAATTAAGAAAAAACATATTAGTTAATTAGAAAATTTATTTTAAAGGCTTTTAAATTTCTTTAGAATTAAAATAAATACAATTTGACAAGTGTTAAGTTAGGAATTATTTAAATAACAAGTGTTAAACGTTTAATCTAAACTACAGACAAGTGTCTATTGTTTTATTTTATTTGCTTTTTAATTTAATAAATCTAAAACTTACCTATATAATCACCATCTTCCTCCATTTTCTTTTTCTTTAAAAATTTCGTTCATTCCTAAAGAAGGCAACTAGAATCATCAATGCAACTTTTACTCATTCCAAAATCAGAAAACACTCAACCACCAAAAATTAGAAATCCTCAAATTTAAATATGAAGCTCCTCAATTCAAACCATGCTCAATCAAAAATCTGAAACATTAGTTCCTGTTTAGCAAAACCTATAACCTTTTCAATTTGCAAATACAAAACATTCTTCAAACCATGCTGTGACCAGATCTGCAGTTTGTTTTCAAAAATTCAAGTATATGCAAATTTGTTTACCTGAAAAACTTTTTCCAAAAGCTTGCATCTACTCCTCAAATTCAAGCACCATCCTGAAATTAAATTTGAAACCCTGTAACCCAATACCCTGATCTGGAATCATGCAAAGATTCAAAACAACTTTCAACCCAGTTCTGCATTTTGAATGTCTGCATCATCTTCTAGTGCATGCAAGTGTATAATATGGGTCAAGGTATTACCTGAAGCAAATTTGTTGGAGCAAACCTGAAGCTTTTCTGTTTTAAAAAGGGGTTCATCTTCAAATTCAAAGCATTTTGCAGTTCCAGTTTTATCATCAAACCCCTGCATTTCTTTTATAAAGGTGAGTAAACAATTTACCAAAAGTTAAAGTAGTAATTATCTGTTGCAAATAAGTAGTGATGATGTTTATATGAGTTTGTCTCTGTGTAGATATAAGGATTGCAATAGGTTTTGTTTAGTTGAAACTGTGCATGTTGATTTTCATTTTTTTTCCTCCCTGTGTTTTACTGTAGAATCTGAGAAAAAGGATCAAATATTCAAACTATTCTATTCAAACAATTGTTAAGTCATAGATTTAAAACAAACAAGTTAGTTTATGTATAAACCAAGAACAAAAATAAAACAAAGTCTCTGATTTTTGAAATTCACCTGGAAATCAAACTATGCAGTAACAATTTATTACCAATGTTTGAAACCAAATGTTAAAATTTGATGAAATAAGTATACAATCTGGATTGTCATTGGGAAGTATGATTTTAGAAAGAAAATCTCAATTTTAAAAATTATATTGAGTGTGTAATTGGGATTTATCTGAAAATTGGGTTTTTGCAAAATTCTATTGATATGAGCATTTGGATTACTCGAGATTCATGATGGAGTTAGTGGTAGGATTGGGAAGCGTGGTAAAAATGGTTGATGAATTTGTAAATCTCTGTGATAATTGGAATTGCTTGATTTTGATTTTAACCCTAGTTCTGTTTGAACTTGGGAATTTTGGCTACTGCATCTTCATAATCGCATCGAGCTTGAAGAAATTTTGGATGAATGATGCGTGGTGGGTCGGCGATCCATGGCCGGAGTTGTGGCGCTTATCATTGATCGGAGGCGAGGGTTTACTGGGATTTGCTGATGATGGTATTTGGGTTCTGTTCGACCATGGGTACTCGATTTTGATTCGAGGCAAGAAGCGATGTTCTAATGATCGTAGGGGTTTATAGGGTTGTTGAGTGATGTGGCGGTGGGTTCGTCGTTGGCCGGAGGTGGTTCTGGCACTGGTGCAGGTGCACGAGAGGGTTGAGTGTATTTGTGGGTTGGTTTTAGGTTCACATGTTTTTCTCGAAGTAGGACTCGGGATATAAGGAAGATGGCTCGGGAAATAACTCGTGTGGGTTCTGGGGTTTTTGCTTGTGGGTTTACACTGTTATTTTTTTAACAATTTTTAATTTTAAACTGAAACGGTTTTTATATTTTAAAATCAAACTGTTTTTAAAAAGAAAAAGAAGATGTACTTGTACTTGAATTCAAGTATACATGGGTTGAACCCAAATTAATGTTCAACCAGATTTTTATTTAAAATATGTAAGTTTTAAACTTTTAAAAATTAAGTTAAATTAAATTCTTGAGAACTTACTACTTTAAATTGAATTGATTATATGATTGAATTTATATGAAGGCTTTAAATGTTTTTAAGTTAAAAACCTTAAAGTTATTTTCAAAACTTATTTTGAAATACAAAAGGTAATTTCAAGGAAATGATTTTTTTGAAATTAGTTAGTGAATAATGATTTATTAATTAACAATTAAGTTTTAAATAATTGATTAACTAAGGAATTGTTAATTTATAATTAAAGATAGGTAATTAACGATTTCTTTATATTTTAATTTAATTAATGAATTAAGTTAAGTAAAGTTATTTCAAGGTTAACTTAAAATAATGTTTTATCTTAAATATTAATAAAGTGTTAATGATTTGTAATTAATTAAGTTGAATAAGAATTTTTAAGTTTAATTAATTAATTTAATTAATTATTTTAAAAAGGTTAATTAAGTAATTAATTAAGTATAATTATTAATTTAATTAACTAATAATTATGATGATTTAATTAATGACTAATGATTAATTAAATTTTAATTATTAATTAATTAAGTAATTATACTAGTAATTATACTAGTAATTAAGTTTTATTTGAGTTTTTCTTAATTAATAATTAAAAAGGTTATTAATCTAATGAAAGATAATTAAGAATTAATTAACTATTATTAAAGGTTAATTAATTGTAATTAAGGATTAATTAATTATAATTATGAATTAATTAATTTGTAAATTAAGGTTGTTGATTAATAATTAAGTTTATTAATTAATGATTAAGAGATAATTAATTGGTTAATTAAGGTTAATTAATTAATTATAAACGTAATTAGTGATTAATTACTTTGTATTAAAGAGTTGATTAATAAATAAGGTTTGTTAATCTATAGTTGAAGGATAATTAATCTGCAAATTAAAGATTAATTTGGTTAAAGAGTAATTAATGGATGAATTACTTGATTTTGACTTATGAGATGAGTGTAATCAAGTAAGTTAATTAATTTGTTAATTAATTAAATATAGTCACTTGATAAAAGATTAAGTATGTTTACTTAGTAAATTTGATAAGGGTAATTACTTAAGATAAGTAATTGATGAATTACAGAGGTAATTGAGATAAGTAAAATTCCTTATTTGGAAGTAATTTTAAATTGATAATTACTTGGTAAAGTAATTAAGGGTTTATTACTTGGTGTAATAAATCAAAGAATTTATAAAGTAATTAAAATTAATTAAGAAGTAATTAAGAATAATGAATTACTATTATATTTATTAAAGTTGATTAATTGGAAGCAATTAATTTAAGCATGATTAATTAATGTAATTAATTAAGAGATAATGTAATTAATTATAGTTAATTAACTAATGGAAGTAATTAATTAAGATTCATTAATTGATATGATAAATGAAAATAATTAAGGATTAATTACTTGATTAAGAGTTAATTAATCAAGGTTGATTAATTAAGATGATAATTAATTAATTGGTTTAATTAAAGGATAAGTAAGTAAGATTTATTGTGATGAAGGTAATTAATTTAATTAATTTTAAATTAATTAAGAGATGAAGTAATTAATTAATTCACTTTAAATTAATTAGAGATAGAGATAGTTAATTTAATTCATTTTAAATTAATTATGTGTGATTAAGTAAATCATTGCTTGTGTATGAATGGATGACATTAATTGTCTTGAATGGATGTAATCTTAGAAATGAGATAAGTAATGATTGTGTGGTATGAATGCTTGGTTGCATTGTGATGGTAATATAGATTATCTATTGTGATGATGATATGGATTACCTATTTTGTTATGAATCATCTGTTTATTTTGATAATGTGGTTATCAATTGTGACTTATGAATTATCTATCTGTGTGTATATAGATAGTTGAATTGAATTGTTTAACTTTAAACAACTTGGACCTAAAAGATACGTTTTGGATTTCGATGAGACCGGGATCGGGTTCCATATTTGGATATCTGAAAACCACATCGATCCAAATTAACGATAGGTCGTGAATCTTTTGTGAAGAGTGAAGACTCGAGGTGTAAGAACTATTCGTCAGTATAACTCTAAGGGTGATTCCGTGATGAGTTTGACGAGTAGTACTTTCAGGTTCGAGGGGAAGGTTCAGAGTGCAAGGGTTATTGTCGTTAACTCTGAGGGTGATTGCAAAATGAGTGTAACGAGATAATGCCTTCGGTTTCGTTTGAGCCCGGAACGAACTTGTATGGATTGAATGCTTTCAGAACATCGTCAGGTGGACGATGAGCATTCTAAGTGATGTGTTCACTAAAGGTAATCGTAGCCTCAAGCCTCATCAACCGGGAATGGCTAAAACAGGGGAGGTGCAGCAAGGCTTCGTGGGTAGCCCCCACTTGAGAGTAAGATTTACCCCTGTCTAGAGGTCCCTTTTTTTCGGCTGTGTGGGCGGTTGAATAGCTACATCCGCCGGGGTTGTCTTATTTGGAACTGTTCAGTAAGGAATGGTTCCGGCTTTGTGTTGCAGGGGAGCGGGCGTACTCCTCGGTACGGTGATCTAGGTCACGTACTGTGACGGGCGGTACTCCAGTAGCCCTGCCATTGTATGGAATCCAAAATCCAATAAGTGCCAACTGTTTTGATTGTATTACCCACTTTTGTGGCTAGTAGCTGGAATTTAATAAATGTAACAATTTCGGCTATTTCATATTTATTTGAAAACCCTAGACCTATTATTATATCACTGAATTTCCTATCAAATGTTTTGGTTAGCGTAAGGTAAAAACTTTTCCATGTTTATGTGTGGGAAGTCTTACGTGATACCTTTTCTTTCAAAAGGTTTTTAAAGTTAAGCAACTTTAACCGTTTACTCACACCAGACCCATGTCTGACCCGGAGTTTATTCTGTTTTTCTTAAACTCTTGGGTACTCAAATTTTTACGAGTAGCCAGGGGAATTCAGGTTGGCTTGACGAATTCTGGAGGAGCAATGGAGCAGGAGGCTTCTGCGTGTAGATATAGTATTCCGCTGTGTGTTCTATGAGTTGTTGTCTTTGAATTGTATTGAGTTGTATAACTAGACATGTGTTTATAACTGTCTAGTATGTGTTGTTTAAGCTGTGTATCTCTGATATATATGATACTGTGTAATGTATTATGTGATTAATATAATTTATTCGTTCCGCTGTTTAGATTCTGATGTTATTCCTTTCTTCTTCTCTGTCTTTTCTCTTTTCTATCCCTTTCTTTCTCAAAAATGATGCGATTTTCTGTGATAAGAAAGTCGGGTCGTTTCAGTTTCACCTGTAAATATAGCAGGCTTGACTTCAGAAAAAGAACCTTCATTCTGCTTCTCTTTATCTTTTACCTAGAGGATACTTTTTCATTTTTCATTCATGAAATTTGGATTGTAATTGTAATCAAATTTCAGTATAATAATACGGATTATTCTGAAGTGGACGTAGGTCGGAGTTAGTCGAACCACTATAAATCTTGTCTCTTTTACTTGCTTTCATTTTAATTTGATTATTTTTCATATTGTATTCTCTACATCATATTGTGACCAATTTTTGGGCAAACATTTGGTGAAAGAGAAAGCTTTCACTTAGGGATTTGGAAGTTAGAATCTTGGATTTGAAAGCTTGGGAGCTTGGACTTAGGAAGTAATGGCAGGCAGTCAACAAGGAGAATGCTACCGGAATGGAGACACCATGAAGGGAGTCAAGAGGTTTTCTCAAGGGCTGGAGCTAATCAAGCATCTATCTACATCACTAGGGATGAAATGGAAACAATGATGAATGTGATGCTTGAGAGGATGCTGAAGAGACAGGAGGAAATGATATAAAACCTACTCCGACAAATTGCACAAGTTGTGTGCAAAACCAAGAAAATAGAGTAGCAGGGAATACTGGAAATATGGATCACAGAGTCGAGGCTGCAGGAATAGCTGAAAACTAGAACCAAGAACATGGGGATGGAACTAATAAGCAAAGGAATTGAGTAGAACAGCCAGGGGCAACCCCTCACCAACCTAGAGGGGTCGGTACCGATCCCCACAGGCTGGGAGGCATGCCCTCGGGTCTGGTTGATCGTGATGCCGAAGGACCTGCGGTCAGTGCTGTGGAGCTAGGTGTCCATCATAATTTGGATGATCGACCGGAGGAGTACGTCTGGAGTTCCCTCATCGACTCGGGGGGCAGCTTGGGAATGATGATAGGAGACTACCAATGGAAGACAATGGCAGGTTTATAGACATGATAAGGCGAGCTATGCGTGGAGGGTTGGTGAACAGGGAGCTTGAGGATATCAATAGAAGTCCATTCGCTCTAAATATCAGCCAAGCTAAGAATCCATCGGAGTTTAGATTACCAACACTTGAGACTTATGATGGAAAAACGAAACCCGTTGTTCATTTGACGAAAAACATGAGACACATGGAAGTACCGGGGCATCGGAGGAAGTCATGGAATGATGCTTCCCTTTATATTTGACAGATATAGCTGCACTATGTAGGATCAATTTCACCCTAGAGAGGGGTAAATAGGGTGATACTAATAGCAATAAAAATTAGTGCGGAAATATATAAAATAATTGCAGCGCAAATAATAGCAGAATAATAAAAGCAGAAATAGAATAACAAAGATTTACCCAGCTTCGACAAAACCCTGCCTACGTGCTGCCTTCAAGAATTCTACTTGAAATTAAGTAGTAAAACGCTTATACACGTAAACTGATGACACCCGCTATCGACTAACCTAACTTTACGATCAAAACCCTGCCATAACTCAGCCATTGAGTTGCGAATTCTTGAACTACACCGCCGTAGTTTGTCCCCTAGTCACATGACTATAACTTACAAAAGTTTAAAAGAAAAATACAAGATAAAAACAAACAAAAAACCCTATATAAAATTAAAGCCCAATTAACAATTATAAAGGCTGGCCACTATAGTTTATATCACAAGAAAAATTATCTCTCTTAATATTTTCTTCTGTTCGACCCATATCCTTTACTTCGTGAAAATGTCTACCTCTTTTTCCTTTGCTCGAGAACGTTCGTTCCTCTTTCAAAAAATTAGGGCTTTTCTTTGAATTGGAGATGCCGCTTGTTTTTGATCAATTGTAGTGATTATTTGCTTTGTTTGGCATGGACAATCGATCCTTTGGCTGTGGTATGCTTTAGGTCGCTCCAATCGTCAAGATTAAAAGATTACAAAACTGGTATGCAATTTGCCTTTTTTTGAATTTTAATTATTCTCGAATTGATTCGAGTTTTATGATTTGTTGCTTTCGGTAATTGCTTGAACTCGAATGCTTTTTTTTCCGATGATGATTTGGGTTTCAAATAGGGAATAAAACACTAAATTATCGTTCATATATTTTCTATTTGAATTCTTCAATTTTCTATGCTCGGCCATTGATTTGTATTCGAACATTGCTGATGACTTCTGACTTGTTCATATCATATGTATACTTCGTGAATTTTAGATTAGCTCCGTTCTTTTCTCTTTTGACTTCGGCCATGTGATATTGTGGTAATATTTTGAGATGGAAATTTGCTTTGATTTGTTCAATTCGAACTTGTTATTATGTGGCTTTAACTTTGGCATTTGAAACTTCTACCCTGATTTTGTAAAACTATAAACTAGATTGTGTTGCTTCATGTACATCCTTGTATTTGCTATCTCCTTTTGAGTTGCAGTCTTGCGCATTGACTACTAGTCTAGTTGTGTCTGGTGTACTTTGTTCTCACAAATGACTATGTACATATTCATGTGATTTGCAATCGTCTGGTTACATTGTCCATGGTTTATATGTGGTCAGTGTTGGTGGTTGTTTTGCATTTTGGGGTCTACTTTGGACCTTGCTTTACAACTGAATTAGTGTTAACTTGTTCCATGCTTGGAGTCTTATGTACTTGTGTATATGCATATGTGCTGGTCTAGTCTTACATTGTGCCTGATCTTGAGTTGCATCCCTTTGTGTTCATGCGCATACTTGAGTTGATGTTGAATTTGGTCTTTTGGTGGCTTGCTTGTGCACACTTAAGTTTGTTCTAGTTTATGCCCATGTTGCCTTCATACCTAAACCGGTATGATCTGGTTGCATTTTCTTCCTCTGTTTACTTGAGTTTCATTGTATACATGAGCATGTTTATCACCTTTGGTTTAGTTTATTCTTCTTTGCATTGTACCGATTGTCACTGCATACTGTCGTGATGAAGGCACTTGTATCAGTCCATATTGAACTCCATCATGATGATTTGCATTCATCTTGAATTCCATTGCTTCGAGTCTGTGCTGTTCTGTTCCTCTTGAATGTTTAGATATGATTATATTTGTGTTATCACCATATACGTACATACATACATATGTATGTGTCCATATATATATTTTTTGCAGTCCTCTCTATTGTATATCATCACGCTTGTTGCTCTTTGTGATTGTAGTCTGGTTTGAGTTGAGTTGCATCCCCAATGATCTTCATGTTTAGTTGTTGTGCACTGCATATATATCTATACATGTGTGTATACATATGTGTGTGTGTGTGTGTATGGTGATTTCTTTGTGTAGCTTTCAATTGGTTATCACTTCTTGGTATTTTGCTGTGTTGATAGTTATACACTTTGAGCTTCTAATTCAGTTCTGTGTTGATGTTGCACTTGGTCGCACTGTCCACTTTGTTACATATGTTTATTTGAGTTTAATTCTGGCCATTGGTTCATGTTTACTTGAGTATGGTCTTCATATGAACATGTCCTTATGCATTTTAAACTTTGTGACTTGTTTTTGTATTGCACCTGAGTTGAATCCAGCCTTTGGCTTGGGTTTGACCTTATGCTCACCGGTCCCTGTAGTTTTATCAAGTGTATATCGGTGTGCACGGCCTTGTGGCATGTACAGTGATACACTATGCATGTAACAAGTTGTTCGTGTATGATGAATGCAAAAGAAATGATGACGAACAACCCAAATAACTGAGGCAAATAACATTTTCAAAATCACACACTTTAATTTGCATTGTAAAATATTATCTTTTTCAATTTTATCGCGTCAGTGTTATTTTGCGGATAACTCAGATGCTTGATTCAAGTTGGAACAGAGTTGAAGATAAAAACACGAGTGTTGAGTGAATATGTAGTGAGGAGTAATATGTAAATTGAAAAATTATGATGTAATCAAAATTGTAATGTAATTGAAATTGTGTGTGTGTGTGTGTGTAGTGAGAGCTGAAGTTTATACTATTTAAATTTGTAATAAAATATTTATTTGAACAAAAAATTTGTTTGAATATGAATTTTGTGTTATTTATTTTATTCATCAAATATTTATTTAATTATGTGAAAAATAAAATAGTACAATAAAAATACATTTAAACGAATATATATATGTTTACTATCATCAAACAAAATTCATATACTAGCATATTCTAAACACTATGGTTCACACAATTGGAAAGCGGCTCTATCAGCACATGGACGAAATTGACTGACTGGTTTATGAGGCATTTTAAGGTTCACATCTCGAGACCCAATAATGTGATGAGTTTGGAAACACTGAAACAGAGGACTGGAGAGTCCCGGAGGAGTTTCTTAACACGGTTTAATACCGCGACACTAGTGAATCGTCCTGATCCATCTATGGTTTTGATGGAAGCTGTATCTGGAATTGCTGATGGTATGGAGTTCAAGGATTCATTGGCATGGGACCCACCTATGGATCTCGGGTAATTTTAGCATGAAGTAGAAAGGTTTTTTTTGATATGAAGATGCACGAGCAAACAAACCGAAAGTGAATGCAGTGCAAGGTGGAGGATCATCAGGAGAAGTAAACAAGAATGATAAAGGCAAACGGAAAATGAATGATGATACTGGAAAGCCAAAAAGGTAATGGAGAGAACCAAAATTCTCTTCTTATACAGAATTGATCGGATCTTTGGAAAGGTTTTACTTGGATACTTGGGGATGCCTTCAATATTGAAGGCCGGCAAGGAGGGAACCCTCTGAACGTGAGCGGGCATCGAGGAAGCATTGCCTATTTCATGAGCTAAATGGGCACAGTATAAACAATTGCAGTCATTTAAAGGATATCATTGAGGAACATGTGAGGAATGGTCAATTACAATAATACATTAGGACTCGGGGCTACGATGGTGGAACAGAAGCAGCCACCGTCCACCTCGAACGAAGATGGCACTAGGACAAGGCATCATTGCCAACTTGTCATCAATTGATCGGGATGGTAAGGAATAAGTAATAAACTCGGGTGTAGTACGGCTAAGTCAGTTACATATGTACGGGATTGAGAACGGTTCCTTGGCATGCTCTAAGATGATGATGAACCGCAGTGCTTGAGTTTGTGAAATTGTGTTTCTTCTTATTTGCTTTGAATTTTGGTTTATCGCTTGGACTTAGGGATGCTTAAGTATGGATCAATGTAATAAATAATATAGGCGGCGTTTGTGGCCTCGACTGGAGAGACGGGGCAATAACCACAAGGTGCGGGTCCCTTCACCGGAGAGCGACAGGATGGACTCGTACACAGATCAAGTTCTCGACTGGGGATCGAGGCCGGAGAAGGGTACACGGTGGAACAATTCCTCGACTGGGGATCGAGGTAAAAGGAGGATACCCCATGGATCAAGTCCTCAACTAGGGATCGGGGTCGGAGAAGGATACCCCATGGATTAAGTCCTCGACTGGGGATCGAGGCCGGAGAAGGATACCCTTATGGATTAAGTCCTCGATTGGGAACCAAGGCCGGAGAAGGATACCTCGTGGATTAATCCCACAACCGGAGAGTTGAGACCGAAGAAGAAAACCCAGTAGGTCGTCGAGTATGGATTGTGCTCGGCAAGGATCTAGAAAGATCAAGGTCGTCGAGTATGATTGTGCTCGACAAGGATCCGGAGAGATCAAGTTCGTCGAGCATGGATTGTGCTCAACAAGGATCCGATGAGGTCAAGGATTTAGATTAGGCTGATGACCCAGAGCGGTCTATGGTTTTGGAAATGGACTCAGAGTGATCCCAAATTTGGATAAAATGACCCGAAGAGGTCTATGGATTTGAAAATGGGCCCAAAGTGGTCCCGGATTTGGATAAAATGACTTGGAAAGATTTATGGATTTGGATATGGATTGGGAGTGGTCTTGAATTTAGATAAAACGATCCATAGAGATCGTGGATTTAGTTAATGGGTTTGGAATGGATTCGAAAAAGGAAATCGACTTAGAACAATCATGGATTTCGCTAATGATCCGGAGAGATCAAGGAATCGGGTTGGCAATGGATCGGATGCTGGGTTGGTAATATAACAATCAATGGATTATGGACTTCGGGTTTTGGACTTAGGACAATTCAAAACACACCTTCCCATCGCAAGGCATGTTTTGGGGGGCAAAGTGTTAACCCACCTTTCAACAAGGCCGTACGCAGGCGAATTTAACCGAATTGACTTCATGGTTATCAACGCTGGGATATCATGTATTTGGCTCAAATGGATGGATATTGGCTTGAATAAAGAAGGGTCGACATAAGATGATTTGATATAATATGGATCGGCATAGTAGTGGTTGGCACAGAAGGGGTCAGCAAGGCATGAAGCAACATAGTTTGGAATGGCATATTTTATTGATTTGGGAACTTACGTCGAAGGATTCGGCATGTTTCAATAAGAAGGGATCGGTACTTGAATGGGAAAGGAAGGGTCGGCGTGGTCGGAGCAAAGGAGGGATTGGCGTTGGCAAAGGCAGTTGGATCGGCATAGTTCAAGGCAAGATGGATCGGCATTGTAGGCTAGAAGGAGTCGACATACATCAATTCTCAAATAAGGGACCGGTATAGATAGGTGGAAAATGGATCGGCGTAGCCTATGGAGAATAGATTGGGGTAGCATGTGAAGGAAGGGTTTGACGCTCAAGGATTCCATATAGTATATGGAATGGCTCAGGTCGACATAGTATATGGAATGGCTCGGGTCGGCATAGTATATGGTAAGGGTTAGGTTGGCACAGTATGGATGAGGTCGACATTTTCTTGGAGGAAGAGGGATCGACATTGGTTTTGATGAAGAGGGATCGACATTGGTTTACAGGAAGAGGGATCGACATTGGTTTGGATGAAGAGGGATCAGCATTTTCTTGGAGAAAGAGCGGTCGACATTGGTTTGGATGAAGGACAACATTCGACATGACTATGACGATCATTATTCTTGGACGAGTTGGGATTGTCGGTCGTTATGGTAGGCCCATGTAGGTGAGAAGGCCCTATAACCGAAGTTTCACCTATAAATACAACAGGCTTGTCTTTTGAAACAGGACCTTCATTCTGCTTCTCTTCATCTTCTACCTAGAGGATACTATGTCATTTTTCATTCTTGAAATTTGGACTGTAACTGTAATCAAATTTCAGTATAATAGAAAGGATTATTCTGGAGAGGACATAGGCCGAAGTCGGTCGAACCACAATAAATCTTGTCTCTTTTACTTGCTTTTATTTTAATTTGATTATTCTTCATATTGTATTCTCTACATCATATACTATCTGTGATCTGTAACTGGATATTGGTGCATTCATATATAACTGGGTGTTTGTGACCAATTTTGGCGCAAACAATAAGTTTGAATATAACTTGGATTTAGAAGTGCATTTATAGCTATAGTCGCTATAGACGCAGTTGTGAATTGCCTTATTTTTTGCGATTTCTATGGAATTTGTAAAGAGATTCTTAGGGGTTTCTTGCGATATTTATAATTTTTATATGTATGTTTTTTGCTATTTAAAGCTTGGATAGTAAAAAATTAAGTAGCATCTTGAAAATGACCAAAACTTCAATTGTGCAAAACTGGGCCGTTTAGAATTGATTTTTGGACTTACAAGGTATGAAAAGATATTTAAATTTTAGTATTTAATTTCATTCCTTTACAAGTATTTACTAACTATTGTTAGAGTATTTTAAAATGGTTTGAGGTCTTTATGCATTTTTAAGAAATAAATGTGAATTTTTAAAGAAGTGGTTTTTATAATAAAACATGTTCCTTTTCAAGTTATATAGATTCTATAAACTTGTTTTTTTAACTACTATTTTGGATAAATATTTTAAAACCTACTTTAAGTATTTTAAATGTATATGAATTGAAAATTGATTAAGAATTGTTTAGTTGCTAAATGGTTAATTATTTAATTACTTGTTTGAAATGTAATTAACTATGTTTAACACTAAAAGTCGATGAAGTAAGACTTATCTATTTGTGAGAGTTAAGATTGATGTCGAGTACGAGCGAAGCAATAGAGATCTAACCTACTATTTTCCCTCTTGATTAAGGAATAATAGGTCAGAAAATGTTGAAAACGTGTTCATCGTGGATTCCTACTTATTTATGGAAATCATTAATACTATAACTAACACTAAAGTCGACGAGGAAGACTTATCTATTTGTAAGATTCAAGAATGAAGTATCTAGGATAGACTTACTTTTGAAAGAACTGGAATTGACTTAATCGAAAATTCATCAATTGGTTTTGAAGAATCTGAGATTGTTAAGTGTTTTACTTACCAAATACCACTTAAAAACTAGTATGTGGATTCTATGTTTTAGAAGCGGTTGAGAAAGGGAATCTATATGGAGATTAAAGATATGTTCGAGTTGCTTGAGTCCATGTAGTATTCATGATTTGTTTGAGATATGGAAATCCATTTGGGAATTCATGTTTTGTTCAAGTGATGAAGACTCATGTGAAAGATGTCGAACGTAACCTCGACATCGGAAATGGATAATGACATCGTAGAATGCACAATCTTAGGTTTGCCTGATCCATAACCGGGTGTTATCAACTTTATATCTAGAGAGTAATTATCAATGTTGGTACCAAAATTTAATGATATTTGGTATCGTGTGGTTCATATTTATGTTCGAGCATGGGGTTTTGTGTTTATCTTATGGTATATTTTATCTAGAAATATATGACGCTCGGAAGGTGGTTTCTGATCCATGTTCATGGGGATTGGATTTCAGCTTGATCGAAGGGATCTCAATGAAAAATCCATAATGCGAACGTACCTTCGTGGTTTTGATTGTAACCTAAATATGACGTGGTTTGATGAATGTAAGCACCACAACTATATGATATGATTCATATTCTACACTTTAGACATTATCTATCATATCATTATATCCAACTTAATAAATGGTTGGTTTCTTTTGAGGGAAAAACTATTACAGGAATCTGTATGGTCTTAGTAGTTATTGTTGCATGTTGCATGTATCTCGTATTTCCTCATATCATATTTATGTATGACTTTTGGTTTTTATTTTTCCTAAAATCCTCATGTACACTTTCGAGTAAGCTGAGTATAGCAGGTTTTAACTTGGTCGCTTCAGAGTTCAGAAAACGAGCTGAAGGCTTCCATTGTCTATCTATTTCTATTTTGGTTATTATGTATTAGCTATTTATATATTAGCGTCGTGAGGACAAGGAATTATAATTATTTAGGCTGATGATAGTACTTAGGTTTTGTAACTTCGAAATACCTACATTCAGAGTAACCCTTTGTACTGTTCTTTTGACATTATATATTACCGTTCCACTGTGAGATTCTGATATTGTGTTCTTCCTTTCTTGTTCTGCTCTTTTTTTATTTTACCATAACTTTCTATCTTTCTAACACTTGGATGTTCGACATATGAATACTGTGGATGTATTACTGTCGACATTTGAGGTTCGAAAAGTCGGGTTGTTACATTAATTGCTTAAAAATTGCATAAAAGTAAATGTACACTAACTTGCATAAAAGAAATCTAATCTACTTGCATAAAATAAAAAGTGAAGCATGAAATAAAATAATGTAAAAGGACAAGCATGAAATAAAATTATATAAAATAAAAGGCTAAGAAGCCATTAAACAGAAGATAGTTTTTATTTCTATTTTTTGGCTACAACTACGCATCTCTTTCATGAATCATAAGAGGGTATTTTTAAAAGTTTAAAACCTTAATATTTTTTATGACGCTACCAAAACTACCCTTCACTTTGTGTGGTCTCCAAGTAATCATTAATGATTAAGCATTCCCACTAACATGTGCTTTTCTTTTAATCATGGTCTATTTGTAAGTGGGTAGTGAGCTCCTTCATGAAGAATTAACTCTTTCTTCTCTTCTTTATTTTGGCATCCAAAACATGTGCATGCATAAATCCATGATACTTCTTCCAATTTGCATTCAATTTCCTACAAAATAAAATTATGCAAATAAATTTTGCTCAAAACTAATGCATACACACAAAGTTACCTCTTTGCCCAAGTGTAGATGAGTGAATGATGATTTGAAAACACTTTTATGCATTGGTAAAAACGTGTAAAAATACCATATTCCCTTTATTTTAATAAAGAAGATTAAGTATGAGAGTAAAAACATACATTTTTCCATACACATCAGAAATGTTCCGGTGTGGCACATAATCATTCTTTCTAAGAAAGATTCCCCATCTATAGATGAGGAAAGACAGCGTACAAATAGGATTCCTCATCCATTAGCAACATGATTCATAATGTATACCATAATATGTACTAGACCATATGTTGCTTTTGCACTAGGAGCAGTTAATCAGTATCAATCAAATTCGGGTGAAAATAATTGGAAGGTAGTCAAGGTCATCCTTAAGTATTCAAGAAATACTAAGTATTTTTTTCTGATACATGGAAATAACCAACTCCTTTTGAAGGGGTAATCATGCTTAACTTTTCAAAGTGATATCGACAATAGCAAATTAGTCTTAGGATTCATATTTACCTTCAACGAAGCGGTTGTTATTTGGAAAAATTTCAAATAAAAAGTTGTGCTTTATTTAACAATGGATGCTGAGTATGTCTCTTTAAATAATGCCACAAAAGAAGAAGTTTATATGTGCAAATTTGTTGAATATCTAGGAGTGATCCTAAGCATAGAATGTATGATGATGTATTTCAACAATAATGCAAAAATACAGATTGCCAAGGAACCGCGAGCTTACATGAAGTCGAGACGCATCATCCCCAAGTTCCACATGGTAAGTACGGAGAGGTAGTAATTGAGAGATTAGATACTAAATATAGCATTGCAGGTTAATTCACTCAGGCATGTTCTAAGTCTAATTTAGTTAGATTGATCGAAGGCATTGTAATACCCTGGAAATTTGGCAAAATTGTAATTAAATGATAATAATAAGTTAAATTGAAAAGTGAATTGGAGGGAATTTTGATAAATTTTAGTTAGAATGCTAAAATGGTACTTCTACAAATAGTTGAATTAGTCGATGGAAGTCGCACCATTGCATAGCTTTCCTTGTTTTGATTGAAATGGAGTATTCATTTGTTTAAATAGGAAGTTGGATGAAGTTAGATACGAAAGAAACAAGTTCTAGGGTTAAGTAGGTTCTGGGATTTTAGCATTTGGGTTTGAATTTGAATATTTGAGATAACGATTAGATAATTCTCTCCAATTGATTAAAACTAAAGTATGTATAGTTACGTCTTTTAGAAACAACCGACTCCCTCATTTTCTCCTTCTCTCTCTTTCTTCCCAAAAACCAACCAAGAATAAAAATGTAATAACCCACTCAAATTTCCACAAAATCGAATGAAATGAAAAGCCTTATTAAGCTAGAAAATAGGGCGCCCAATAATAATTTGGAGGTGGAAACTCAAAGATAGGTGATGTAGCAACTCCGAGCATCGAAGGATAGGAATGAAATTCGTATGTTAGTTTAATGTCAATCTTCAAAAAGGCATATCTCCTTCGATTCTCAACGAAAATTCATGAAACCAGCGACAAATCAAAAGTATCATAAAGGGCTACAGATCTGAGGTGATTGATTTGAGAAATTATGCAGTATGAGAGTGCAGTAGGCCCAGACAGTGAAGGATTTTTGTATACAGTTGTCAACGTTCAACATCAAACTTCAAATCAACGTATCTCCTTCATTTTTTTAACAGAATTCAGCGATCCATCCCTCGAAATGATCATATAGACGAGGAATATGATTTCCAAAAAGAGTGGTGAAAACCGATGGTTCTTGGCCAAAAATTGAAAAGACAGCAAAGATAGGAGTAAAATTTGGTGTTTCACTGAGTTGGCTTCCACGAATCTTGTTTAATGCTATGATAATGATATAGGATGCTTTAAAAATAACATAGAACTAAACTATGTTGATAAATATGCCTAAATGATGAACTTAAAACTATGGAATGGAATATACGTATAATGTTTTAAGAAACTAACAGAAAACCTTACTTTTCAACAAATCGAATCACAATCATGGAGAAACCCGACTTAAATGTATATGAATAAGATAAGGCACTAGAAACATGTTAAATAGCATATATAATAGAGGATTACTAGGAATAAAAATGAAAAAGAAGAATCGAAATCTAGAATAAAGAAATCAAAATGTAAACAAAAAAAATTCTCGTATCTGCCATATAAACCTGTGCACCGGTGGTGCACACCCGGACACCGCTAGACAAGCTAGATTTGGTATTTTGGAGCATTTGAATGCTTGAATCGATGTGCGTTTTTTCAATCTTTTGCATGGTGTTCTTTTACCACTCTATGGTGATAACTTGACCTATAGAGCTGATGTGGTTTGATGGTATTAACAATGAATGAGCGTAGTATATATGTCTTTAGAACGATAAATAAATGTAGTTTATATGGTTTTTGATGATGAATGAATACCTGAATCCTGTAGTGATGCGATGGGTCCTTGATTCATTGTAGTAACGAAGCCTTCTCTGTGGAGCATCGAGGCCGGTCCAGTGTTTTGATTTCGACAGTGCTCAACCCATAGTGCATGTGGCGGGACTAGGCGTGAGTCTGGTATGTGAATATCCTTTATCACACATGGCAAGACCAGATAGCCATAGACATATAATCCTTTACCGCAAGTGGAAAGACCGAATTACTTTAAAGGTTATTTAGTTGGTATAATATCATTCTATAGCATGGCGTAGGCGGGTCCAGAAGATATTATACTTTAGGCTTAAACCATTTTATATCACTATCACAGTAGTATAAAGTTTAGATTGGTTTCACTCACTCAGACATGTGTTTGTCCCACTCCAATATTCTTCTATCTATGTTGTTCAGATTGATGGAGTCTGGAGACGTAATGGATCAGGAGGCATGGATTTTTACATATTATAAATATTAAATATATAATTGTTGTATAAAATCTGTATCTAAAAGACATGATGTGATAGTGCGTATGTGTAGAGTTGATTTGGTTAGAATTGTACAAACTTTGTTTTGGTATCGAATATGTAATTAAATGTATATATATTTATGTAATAAGATATTTTGTGTGACCATCCGTCGCTAGACTTTGAAAGCCAATAGTTAATGTATTTTTTGTCATGTACTCTCTTTTTATATCATATGTATTATCAGCCTAATGACCCGTCATTCGAGGGCTTCATTGTAAGAGTTGCAGGGTTTTAAAAAGGTGTGTTGTTACATTTGGTATCAAAGGATAGGTTATAAGATTAGGAATCGTATTGAGAGAGCGTACTTGTATAGGATAATGAATCTCAACCATGGATATCTAAGGGTGAATAAGTTGGTAAGGATGGAAATTGAAACAAAAATATTATTGGTGGAGTAAGACCAAAATTGGAATGGTACTAAGTCGATCTTAAGGATATTATGGTGTGAACGTCTTCATTCAGTTCCACTGATATCTATAAACGATGGGTCATACTAATGTAAACCCCACAATAACTGCAGCTGGAGTCATGTGGAGTGATTCTTGGTGTTATGTTGGAAGTGAAACCCACTTGATATTGGGAATGTGGCTAAATACTCGTTAGAGTATATGTGATCATTTGGATTTGATTTGATGGTTGTAATAGATAGTTGGTTACTAAGGATGGTAAGATGATTGAGTTTCGAAAGTAAAACATTTAAAGGGAGGAAATTTAAAGAAATTTTTTAAAAAGGAAAATATTTTTGAAAGTTTAATTATAAATTTCATTTATCAAAAAAGTTATGAATTTATAATGTGTTTATATAAGATAATGTGTATTTGGATAATTTTTGAAAAAGATGTTTAAAGTTTTAATCCGAAGTAAGTAGAATTTATATTCATTTTAAATAAGAAATTGAAGGACTTGTGAAATTAATTATTTTTTACATATTTGTAGTAAATATGATTAATGGCCACAGAAATGGTTTTCTATATTATAAATGTTGAAAGTAGCTAAAGTGAATTTTAAAGCATATTTTTCATATATATACGTTTTTATATTTAAAGGTGCTGGAAAAAATTTATTTACAAAATAAATTAATATATATACTTATATATATGTATATATGCGTGTATATATATATATAATAATATGACAATAAATTATTTGATATGATATTTTGAAATAAAATAAGAGTACTTTAGAAAATGACCACGGTTTATTTAAATTTTAATGTGTTTGAAAGTAGTTAATATTAAGTTATTGAAGTTAAGGAAATTATTTGGTGTTGAAATTTAAATATAGTGATAAGTAATTGTTTGACGAAAACATTGTATTTCATGACTTTAAAGTAAATGAGATATTTTCGATAAAACAATATTTTGAAAAATAATGATGTATTTTAAAAGCGAAAAGAAACTTTAAAATTTTGATGTTGTGAAGAATTTTCGATCAAAAGATCTTTTAATATGGTTATAAAAAGGAGTTATGAATTGTCAAATTTAAAATTTGTTTAATGGATTAGAAATAGATAAAGAACGGAAGGGTTAGGCATTAGAAGTGGCCCCAGGTTCAACTATGATACTATTTGTTGTAAAGATAGGAAAAAGAAATCGTAGAAGGAGGCAAGCTATGATTTTGGATAAGGAAATGTAGCGGTAAGTAGTTGAAGTGTAAGTCTCACATACTGCTTGAATCGATTGATTTGGGAGTATATTAAATGACTATTTATGGGATGATGTTGGATACAAATAGGAAAGTGGCTTGGATAAGGATCAATGGACTGGGCATAATATTGTCATAAGTCATGATCTCGATAGTCGTATGAATTTGAATACAAGAACTTTTGAATAATGAAAGGAAGAGTGTGGTTATATTTAGAAAGAGGAAAAGTGAACCGAATTATTGTGTTGAAGTATAATAGAGAAGAGACATTTTCCTAGTAACAAAACTAAATGGGTTAAGCTTCATATGAAGAATATTTTGGCCTAGTTTACACTTATTTGATATTGGAAATTTTTGAAGATATGTTTGAAGTAAAATTGACTTAGAATAATTTAGTAGTAAAAGAGAAATAAGTGAGATTAGAATTTCAATCAATTGGATCTTGTTAGCCAATTGATTGAAAATATTTTACGATATCGGTGAAGAATTTTGTTGAAGGTCTAGGGTTTATTTTAGGATAGGGTTACTGTGGCCCAATGATGCTACTATATAATTTGACTCTGTGGTCGGTCCATAGTGCATAAATGAAATGATCGACATTCGCGTTCTTTTATTCTGTATCATTGTGGTAATGGTCAGAGATGGAAGCAAATGATATTTCTGATGCTTATTTGTTTAATATCGTTATAAAGTAGGTTATTGATGGGTAACTAAGAAACTTTGTACTGATAAATTTTTTAAAGATGGAATTGTGTGTTTTGAGCTAGGTACTCATAATATTGAAATACGTTGTTTAGAGAATTATGTGTTTTAGGTTGAGTACTCATAATATCGAAATTCTTGTTAAGAGAACTATGTGTTCAGGGCTAAGCGCTCATAATAACTATGTGTTGGGAATTGCGTGTTCGTTGCTATGTGCATATGATTATTTATGTAGAATCATATAACATTTTGTGGTATGGTTCAATAGAAGCTGATTTATAGATAGAAAAGGTTTGATATAATAAAGCATAAAAAGTTGGGATGTTTAGATGGACCATATTAATTCATTCGATTTGGATATGTGATGATGGCCTAGATATTAGGATGGATGTAGTAGACATTAAAGATCAGTGATGTCTATTTTGAAGTAACCTTGAAGTTATCAGAGTTGTAACTGTATTAGCATATTGTTGATTTGATTGATATGGCAAGGCATTGTCCCAATTGAGTTGCCACATACATAATATCAAATGGTAAGTCGGTAAAATGATATATGGAAAAGAAAACATTGGTTTGTTATTGTTAGAAAATGAGTTGTGCTTAGATTTTTGTTGTGAACGGTACTAAGTGTGAATTCTTAATTTTAAATATCTTATGGATTAGATTTGGTATGAAAATGTATGACTCAGATAAGTATTTTGATATATTAAATAAGTTTGTAAAAGTACTCAAATATGGATGTCATAAAAATCATATAAGTTCGTGTTATTTATAAATGGGATGAAGTATTCAGGATTTTGTGGATAGATGTTGTTTGAACCAAAAATGGCCCACATCCAAAAGTAATTGTAGAGAAATAAAAGTGAAGACGGTAAATGAAAAACAAGTAAAAATATGAACACACAAAGTTTTATAGTGGTTCGGCAAACTCTGTCCTACATCCACTTAATGATTTTATCGTTTATTTCTAACTTGAAGGCAGACGTTCTTATGACTCGATATACTTCTAACTTTTAGCATTTCAGAGATGCAAGAATGTAAGAAATAATAGAGCTGGAGCCAAAAGATCCTCAAAAATGAGCCCTACCCCTCTATTTATAGAGGTAGGGAGCTAAAATCTTGCTCACAACCATCTCCAAGCCGTTGTATTCAATTTAAACTAATTCTCCATGAAAGTAGGCGCCACCTCAGCAAAAGCCAGGAGTCGGTACCGATCCCCAAGTGGAAGTTGGTACCAATCCCCAAGTTCTTCATGTTTGGAGTCTTCAACCCTGCATCTTGGCTCATCTTATAGTAAGCTTTATGATTCAATAGTTATTTGCACCATTGCTAGCTTGTTTCTAAGTCCAAATGATGGAGTTAATGGAGAACAATGTTGTAGTTTCAAGTGTTCATGGAGATCGATGAAGAATTGCATTCATTCAATAAAACATCTTTGGAAATAGAGCCTTAGAATCAAGATAAACATGTAGGCATAAAATGGGGTCCACCAAAGTTGTTTTTGAATGTAACGACCCACTCTTTTAGGCGGTTTAAATCGACAATAAACCACACATGTCGAACTCAAACCATTCGAAAAGGGAGGATTGTTATAGGGTAAATAAGAAGAAAAAATAGAGAAGAATGAAAACAAAACATAGAATCTCACAGCGGAGTGACAAAATATAATAATCAAATAAACAGTTCATTACACTTTTACAATACAATCAGAGTTCAGTAAAATAGAATATTGCAGGAATAAATATAATAAATAGTAATAATATACTAAATCCTCATCTTCGTCTTCCAGAAAGATAGTCTTCAACTGAAATACTTAGGCTGACCCGAGTGTAATGAAAAGACAAAACACTCAAGTCAGAACTAAAAGATATTATGTAAGTTAAATCAAAATAAGTAAATTTGAGTGTAATAACTTCAGAGATGTTTACGGGATTCTACATCTCATATCCAGTGTTTAACGTGTGTGCAATAACTTAAGAGATGTTTGGGATTCCATCTCCTAAGGATCCAATAAACTATCTACATATATAATACAATACGCTATTATAATATGTCTACAGTAAAGTAAGGTATTAAAATAGCATTAAGGCATCACATATATAAACACATTTTTATATAACCATCATAGTCTGTACAGTACCGTAATTCCTCCGTAAACTGGAGGGCTATCAGAGGGCACTCCATAGTGTACGACATAAACCAAACTCGTAGTGGGCTTGATCAGGATAAATATGATAAGGCACACGAGGCAATGCCCCGGGTAGGATACTCATGTTTTGATGAACCGAGCTCGTGGTAACGCGTAGCAACTACTATTACCCACTTTGAGACACACTCACATAATCAAAGTTGCACACCAATCAAATCACAATGTAATAGATATGGTTTCAAAGAAGCATGCTCGATAGGGGGCAACCCCACTTGGCCCAGGTATAGCTACTGTTTTAGTCATTTTAATTATGACCCGAAAGTCAAGGCTATTCATCATCGTTCTCTTACTTCATTCCAGTAGCATTCTCCAAACCATCATACTTCATTCTGTATTCTCCACTATGTGCACAGCTGTTAAAGTGGTTTCGGAATTGGGGGAGAGTATGGAAATATCCGACCCCGGTTTCTTTAACAACCAAATGCTTTTTTCACATAGGTTTGTTCTTTTGCATTTCCAAAACTGATTCATATTTGATATCAAAATATCATATTCAATTCAAAAATGTCCCTTATCTCAAAACCATCATATTTACTCAACATATGTCATTTCACTAGAAAATATCATTACAAATTCAAACGTTGGTCATAACATCATTTAACCATATTCTCCTTTAAATAAAGGATTTAAATATAACCAATTGAACCATGCATAGTTTAAACTTAGAAAACAGTTTGGATAGTTATAAATAGTTTAAAATAGTTTAAAAATAGCTTAATAGTTTGAATAGTTCAACAATTTTAAAACAAAAAAATGATTTAATATAAAATGGTTTGAGTATTGGAAATGGTTTATATAGTAAAATAGTTTTGAAAATCTAAATAGTTAGAATTTTAAAATGATAGATTTAAAACAGTTTATATTAAATGATTTATTTTGAAAATAGTATCAAATCAAACTATTTTTTCCATTTCAACAAATCTGAACCATATCCAGGTTTCAAATCAACAAAACTAAATTTTTAATCTTTCAATTCAAATGTCGATTTAGTTCCAAATCAATGTGATTTCAGTTTCAATTCGAAATAACTTCAATTTTCGAAACATTCATTTTTAAGTTCAATTTTGATTTAACAATTCAAATTAATGATTTAAATTCAATTCCATTCTTATTTTAAACCATTTCAATTCATATCAATTTCAAACCCAATTTTATTTTATTTATTTAAACCACTTAAATCAAATTTAACTACATTGTTAAAATTTAAGATCCAAATCTTCAAAATAATTCAACGTTTTGAATTAAAGTCATACATCGATTCTAACTTTACATTCCCAATTTAATGCTTGAACAATTTCTTTTTTTACTATTTCAACTTTCAAAGCTTGAATTAGAAAATAATTAAATTCATATAAATCTATAATTTATTTCCTTTAAAACAATAACATTTAATAAAAAATCCAAATTAAAAATTCTAAAACATTTAATTTACCCAATTCGGTGTCCGTATATAATTTTTTATCCTATGGCAAAGTGGTACGGATATATATCATTTTAATCCGTAATAAATTTAAATTGCCGAATATATATCATTTCAACCTGTATCTCAAATCATAATTTCCAAATCCGTAAAATCTCTCGGGATTATCATTTCAATCCATAACAATTTTTCCATAATCTATAAGATTGTTCGGGTATGTATTATTTCAACCCACAGTGATTTCCTAACAATAAATAGGGGAACTTGCAGTGTGATAACAACATATAAAATAAACATAATATCAAATCATCTAAAATGTCAACAAATAAAATCCATCACAAACATCATTAAACTCAACCAATAAATCACAACAATTAACTGTTTATCATTATCAGGTACTTAACTAACAATTTAAATTCAATATAAATTAAATGGCAATTTAATCTAATATAAATTCAAATTAAATTTAAATAACAATTAAAATACGTAAACAACAATCAATAAATTTCAAATCACATCATAAATTTAATTTAACTAACATAAGATAGTTTAGTATTTGTGAGTGGGTTAAATCACTCACTTTTGATTTATCGTCAATTTAAATTCCAAATAGGATCCAAAATTTGAACAGTCTTAGTATGCAGCCAAACCTGTTCCTTATTGTTCGTAATTTCGATACGATCGCAATGGAGAAAATCGCATATGAATCTGAGCTCATATGAAAAAGTTATCGATGTTAGAACATTTGAAATTCATTAATTTAATAATTAATTAACGAGTAATATATAAACACATCACCTTCCCCCTAGGCACGATCGAACCCTCGTTCAAACCCTCAGGCGCCACCTAAAGCTCCAGATCGCCGCCGCTACAACCCACAAACCCATGATCGAGCATCACCAAGGATGGACAGTCGAAACTTCTTTATCGTTTTCTTGTCAAACTATGCATCAAATCGGAAAACAAACTATAGCAGTAGATTGCGCTCGATGAGAGCTTTCAACAATATATTATGACATAGGTTGAGGAGTTTGGATTTTTGAAATTTGAATTGAATATGAAATTAGGGTTTACGAATTGGGGATTAGGGTTTCAGCTATTGGGAGCCATTGGGAAGGAAGGAAGCAGCAAAAATTTGTATGTACAGAAATATGAAAAAAGGCTGCTAGGGTTTTAGAAAAGAAATCTATTTATATATACAGATGGATAGGAACGAACGGACAGATCGAATTGGGTCGAAACGACAACGACGACCCAAAATGCCCGTTTCGTACCCGAAACGAAAATAGGTCATCCAATAAATCTAAATATAGGTTTTCGATATTTCTAAACTCAGTGGAACTAGTTTCAATCCCAAATTCCATTTTATACAGAAGTTAGCTTTAAAATTAGCTTATATTCATTTAAATTCTTTAAATTGATTTCTACGCATTTCGAGCTCGCGTGATCAAACGCTAAGTCCGATCGTTACGAAACTTGAAATCCTATAATAATTCATCGTTACGAATCCAATGAAACAAGTTCCGTTGAAATCCGAAAGAGTTGCCAAAATGGTAATTTTTCACGTTAAGTAAATAAATTATTATTAAATTGATTTAATCACTTTAAAATTCTAAATTAAGGTTTAATATCATCATTTTGATTAAACTGAAATTAATAATCCTTTAAAATAAAATTTCCATATTAAATCCAAGATTTAAATGTTTCATTAATTTCAGCGTTTAATTACAACTGAAATAAAACCTAATTTAATAATTTAAGTTTCAATCAAATTCTTTTATTTTGTTCTGGATTTTCAATCAAATTCCTTTAAATTACAAGTTCTTATATTAAATCAACCATTACTTTATGACTTTAATTAACATAAGTTTTCATTTTATTACATTCTTATTCTATAGTTATCATCTTAACTCATATTAACTGCAATATTTTATTATATTTAATTTCAATTGATTTGCAATTAATCTCAACGGATTAAATAATAAGGTAATAAATAAAACAATTGTCATATATTAGTAATCCAAACACATTTCAAAATTTATTGTTTACAAATAGAAGCAAATAAATTTAGGTACTAATTAATTGATTTCATATTCCATAATAATCCTATTCCAATTTACAACAAATTCCAATATTTAATCCAACATTTAATTTATTCCTTATTTACAATTATAACCAAATCAACTTTACAATTTCAATTAATTGAAATTACATTGAAATAGTTGTCAACGATACTCAAACCACATTATTAAATCATATTCAAATTATTTTTCTCATTAATAAGTCATAAATTTTAATATCTCACAATATTAAATTTCAATATCTTATTTAATTAAATAGTTTTAATTATCAAAATTTACGGGTCGTCACACTCTCCCCCACTCAAAACTTTTCGTCCTTGAAAAAGAACAAGAAGGAATTAATAACCTGATATAATTTTATTCAAAATATTCAATTTATAAAGATTTTAAACTTACATAATTAAGTTTTTAAATAAAATCAATTTGTAAGCAATTAAATCTTTCATATTCAAGTTAAATAAAAGTTTGAAAATATTCTCACTTTCGTAAAAAAATTCTAAGTCCAAAATTTTTGAAAAAAAATCGGCAGAGTCTCCTTTGTACGGATAGGTTTGGAAAATAATAGTATCAATAATTTCAATATACATATATATATGTCATATTTCAAAAATAAATATCCCAAACCGTGGGAAAAACAATAAAATATCATTTCAGAACCGTAATCCGAGAACGTACCTATTTTTTGGCAAACAACTTTATTTATGAAAGCAAAAGCAGTACTTATTGCTTCCATAAACCTATATTTCACTTATATAATCCAAAGAAGTTAATAATTATGTTAAAAGAGTGATATATAAGTTGTTTGAATTAATTGTACAAGCAATAAAACATCACAACGGTCATTTGCAAACGAAACCGCACAACTATTATATGAAATCAAAGAATCCATCACACATCTAAAGCAACCAAAACAAATGATTTGTTCAGGTTCATAAATTTTTAATCGTACAAGGGTGATAAATAAACTATCAAGTGTACCTTACGCTCAACAGCCTTAGATAATTACTTAGTAAATTATTCATACAACCTTAAACCATTGAAGTATCATCTCCCAAACTTCCCATTAACCAAACAATACAGAATTTAAAAATATTTAGTTTATGCTATTGGTTTCCCTTTACTCTTTTATTTATTTTCATTCATTCATACAATGTCATTTTCCTTTAATTTTCATTCATTTACTTACATATGTTATTTTTCATTCAATTATTTAGAACATCAATAAATCGATTCTTAAAATATTATATAAGTTTCTTTGCAGATTTAATTCAAAGTTATTATTTGCTTATATAATTTAATTTCCATTTAATATCAGTATTCATTAGTGAATAAATTCATACTTAAGTTTTTTAACTTTTAAATTCACATTCTTTCCATCATATATAGAATCATTTAATATTAAAGTTGTTTCTAAATCAATTCAACATTTTCTTAAGTTTATAATAATTTACTTAATAGTATTCACTTTTTCTTTTATTCGGTTTAATTATTAAGTATTTCAAAATAATAACTTAAGTTTACAATATTCATTGTACATCTTAGTTTTTCATTTATAACATATTATGTCCATTTTGAAGCATTTTTGTTATTAAGATTTTACTTGTATAATATTACATATCCATATTAACATTTCAACTTTTAAAATATTTAAGGTAAGTTTTATACATGTTTTAAGAATGTAATTTAATGTTATACAAGTTTATCTTATTCATTTTTGTTAACGAAAATATCCAATAATTTACATTTTCTTAATTTTTCATTATCCTTAAATTTCGAAGTGATAAATCTCCAATTTCTTTACAGTTTTATTAATCACATAGCTTCTAATTTCTTATTTTTCATTTTAGAAGTTTATAACTATTAACATTACTTAAGATTTCATTTCATTACAATAATTGAAATTCCTAATTTATAGAAACTTAAGAACTAAATCCCAAATTCATTTCAAATCATTGTGGAATAATATATATATATGTATATACACACACACACACACATATACATATACATATCTTTTATATATTTCAGGTCATACTTAAGAAAATAAAATTAAAATTTGTTTGTCAAAACAAATGTATTGTAAAGCTACTACAGTTGTCTTCCAACTTTGAAACTCGAAAATGAATGTCGATGATGCCACGGTCATCACCAAAATTATTTTCCAGCGACAAAAGAGGGGAGTACAGAACTTATTTCCTTTCAAAATTATTTTAAAACACTTCTTTCAAATTACGTTGAAAATTTTTACATCCAAAAATACTTCCAAATAATACTAATATTATTTTTCCTTTCAAAATCTTTGAAAACCAAATTCAAAACTCTGAAAGTTAGGTTCTCAAATTTCCAAATAAATTCATTCTATTTGTAAATCCTATTTTGCGTCCAATATTTAGGAAATTTCACTTCCTAAAAAACAAACATATTTCATAAGCTATATTCATTTATAAAAATATTCTTTTATATACAAAATATAGTGCTAGGTAAAATTATTTCATTTACCTATATTTCAAAAACAATATTATGTCGGTTTGCCCTATTAAGTGCTTAGAAATCTCTATCGATGCCATGGCGTCCCATGTTCCAATCAGAATTTATAAGTACTCAATAGAACAAATTAACACAATATAAAGACATTTTTATAACATTAACATATACGCTCTCTCATATATATATGCTCAAACAACTCATTCTAAGGTATTACTACCCTATCTCTAATGAGTCAAACCCCACAAAGCTAAGGTTATCGCTAAACTAAAGCTTTGATGCCAACTGTAATGGCCCACCCTTTTGGATGGTTTTAATCGATAAACCATACATATAAAACTCAAACTATTCAAAATGGAGGATTATTATGTGGTAGATAAGGAAAAAAAAAGAACGAAAACAAAACACAAAATCTCATAGAGGAATGACAAAATATAATAATTAAATAAATAGTTCATGAAGCTGTTTTACAAATAACATTTGATTACACTTTTACAATACAATCAAAGTTATACATATAGCAGTAAAATAGGATAATGCACCGGAACAACATAATGCAGTGGAATAAAAATAATAAATAGTAATTATATATTAAAGCTTCAACTTCATCTTCTAGAAAGATAGTCTTCAATGTGTTGAAATAACTCAGGCTGACCCAAGCGTGATGAAAAGACAGTACACTCGAGTCGGAACTAAAAGATATTATGTAAGTTGAATCAAAATAAGTAAATATGAGTGTAACAGCTTTAGAGATGTTTACGGGATTTTACATCTTCTATCCAGTGTTAACGTGTGTGCAATTACTTAAGAGATGTTCGGGATTCCATCTTCTATGGATCCATTAAACTACCTACATATATAATACAATATGCTATTATAATATGTCTACAGTAAAACATTAAAATAGCGTTAAGGCAATACCCATATTCCCCTTAACACATTTTTATATAAGCAACGTAGTCTATAAAGTATCATAATTTCTCCGTAAACTGGATGCTATCAGAGGGCATTCCATAGTGTACAACACAAACCAACCTCGTAGTGGGCTCGATCAGGATAAATATGACAATGCATACGAGGCAATGCCCAGGGTATGATATTACCATTTTGCAAAACTAGGCTGGTGGTAACGCATAACAGCTACTACTGCTCACCTCGAGACACGGTCCCATAAGCAAAGGCGCGCACTAATCAAATCACAAAGTAATAGATAAGGTTCCGAAGAAGCATGCTTGATAGGGGTAGCAACCTAACTTGGCCTAGGTATATCCCTTGTTTTAGTCATTTTATGACCCGAAAGTCAAAGCTATCCATTATCGTTCTCTTACTTCATTCCAGTAGCGTTAGCCAAACCATCCTACTTCATTCTAGATTCTCCACCATGTGCACGATTGTTAACGTGGTTTCGGAATTAGTAGAGAGTATGACAATATCCGATCTCGGTCTCTGTAGCAACCAAATGCTTATTTCATACCGGTCGGTTCTTTTACATTTCCGAAACTGATTCATATTTGATATCAAAATATCATATTCAATTCAAAATATCCTTCATTTCAAAACCATCATATTTACTCAAAATATGTCATTTCACTAGAAAATATCATTTCAAATTCCAATGTAGGTTATAACATCATTTAACCATATTTGCATTTAAATCAAGGATTTAAATATAACCAATTCAACCTTGCACATTTTGAATTTAGAAAATAGTTTGGATAGTTATAAATAGTTTAAATAGTTAAAAAATAGTTTAAATAGTTTAAGGATTTTAAAATAGAAAGAAAGTTGTTTAATATAAAATGGTTTGAGTATTGGAAATGGTTTATATAGTAAAATAGTTTTGAAAATCTAAATAGTCAGAATTTTAAAATGATAGATTTTAAAATAGTTTATATTAAAATAATTTATTTCGAAAATATTATCGAATCAAACTGTTTTTTTTCATTTCAACAAATCTAAACTATATCCAGATTTCAAATCAACAAAACTAAATTTTTAATCATTCAATTCAAATGACTCGATTTCGATTTAGTTCCAAATCAATGTGATTTCAATTTCAATTCGAAATAACTTCAATTTCTGAAAGATTCTTTTTTAACTTCATTTTTGATTTAACAATTCAAATCAATGATTTAAATTCAATTCCATTCTTATTTTAAACCATTTCAATTAATATCAATTTTAAACCCAGTTTCATTTTACTTATTTAAACCACTTAAATCAAAATTTAACTTCATTGTTAAAATTTAAGATCCAAATCTTCAAAATAATTCAGCTTTCTGAATTAGTCATATATCTACTCTAACCTTACATTCCCAATTTAACTCTTAAACAATTTCTTTCTTTACCATTTCAATTTGAACTTTCAAAGCTTGAATTAGAAAATAATTAAATTCGTATAAATCTTTAATTTATTTCCTTTAAAACAATAACATTTAATCAAAAATCCAAACTCAAAATTTTAAACCATTTAATTTAACCAATCCGATGTCCGTATAAAATTTTCTATCATATGGCTAAGTGATACAGATATATATCATTTCAACCCACAATAAATTTAAATTTTCGAATATATATCATTTCAATCCATATCCCGAATCATAATTATCAAATCCATAAAATCATTCGGGTTTATCATTTCAACCCATAACAATTTTTCCCTAATTTATAAGATCGTTCGAGTATGTATCATTTCAACCCATAGTGATTTTCCTAACGATAATAAGGGAACTTGCAGTGTGATAACAACATGTAAAATGAACATAACATCAAATCATCCAACATGTCAACAATTAAACATCCATCACAATCATCATTCAAATCAACCAATAAATCACAACAATTAACTGGTTATCGTTATCAGTATTTAACTAACAATTTAAATTCAATATAATTAAATGGAAATTTAATCCAATATAAATTCAAACTACATTTAAATGACAATTTAAAATACCCAAACAGGAATCAATAAATTTCTAATCACATCATAGATTTAATTTAACTAACAGAAGATAGTTTAGTATTTATAAGTCGGTTAAATCACCCACCTTTGATTTATCGCCGATTTAAAATCCAACTAGGGCTTAATATTTGGATAGTCTCATAATGCAGCCAAACCAGATCCATATTGTCTTCGATACAATCACAATGGAGAAAATCGTACACGAATCTGAGCTCGTATGAAGAAGTTATCGATATTAGAACATTTGAAATTCATTAATTTAATAATTAATTAACAAATAATAAATAAACATGTCACCTTCCCCCTAGGCACGATCGTACCCTCGTTCAAACCCTCGGCCTTCACCTAAAGCTCTTGATTTCCTCCGCCACAGCCCATGAACCCATGATCGAGCATCACCAGCGTCTTCCCCATCTCGAGCCAACCCTCCACCGTGCCTCGTGACCGGTCCACCGCTGCGTCGCCACCTTCTTGACTGATACATGCAAAATCAATGCCCTTTAAACATAAACGAACCCATGGATGCACTCCTTTCGGCCTCCTTTACGCATTAGTACCCTCCGATCGTCGATTGGTCGACAATCCATCGTCGAGTAGCATACCCTAGGACGGACGACCGAAACTTCTTCATCGTTTTCTGGTCAAACGATCCATCAAATCGAAAAAGAACTATAGCAGTAGATTATGCTCATCGATAGCTTTCCAAAGATATATTATATGACATAGTTTGAGGAGTTTGTATTTTTGAAATTTGAATTGAAATTGAAATTTGGGTTTATGAATTGGGAATTAGGCTTTCAGCCATCGGGAGCCATTGGGAAGGAAGGAAGGAGCAAAAATTTGTGCGTACAAAAATAAAAAAAAGGCTGCCAGAGTTTCAGAAAAGAAATCTATTTACATAAACAGATGGATAGGAAAGAACATACAGATCGAATTGAGTTGAAACGATAACAACGACCCAAAAAACCCATTTCTCAAAAGGAAATTAGGTCGTCCAATATATCGAAATATAGACTTTTGATATTTTTAAACTTAATGGAACTAGTTTCAAACCCAAATTCCATTGTATGCAGAAGTTAACTTTAATAATAATTCCAACTCATCCCGGTGGGTCCCCAAGTCAAATCTTACAACAGCCTTTCAGAAACTATCCCGCTTCCCAACGCACCCCTCGCCCCCTCCAGTTCCCAATAACCGGCCTCAATCAACTTCTCATTCTCACCATTCAGAAAACAATTCGAAAAAATTTTGACGAATGGAGCCATCTCTTCTCCTCACCGCGGAAATTATTAGCGGTGCCTGGTCGATTGACTCGCTTCACCACGCCCTCACCACCAACTTCCATCATCAGAATTGGCCCTTGTGGCTCCTGACAGATAACAGCTTTATATTTGAATGCCCCTCATATGCAATTCGTGACCAGATTCTCCAAAGATCAATCATCAGAAGAACAAATGCAGTAATTCAATTTCAAGCTCGGCATGAACCAGAGATCCCAGCCCCACCTTTGGATCCGCCGACATGGGCTCGGGTCTTAGGCTTCCCAGAACTCTTCTGATACAACTCGGACGCCATCTCTGACGCAGTCAGCCCTGTGGGTAGATTCCTGGTGCAGGATGACTGTGAGTGGGCAAATCTTGATCACCGCTTCTTGTTTATCAAGATACAATTCTACAGTGCCATCAGTACCCCATCCTCCTTCGTCGCCACGGTGAACAATGTGGCATATCCCCTTATCATTGAGAAATGGGAGCATGTTCATCCCAACAGGAGACCCGAAAATCACTTGCTTGGCCTGGACTACGAAAAGGATTTTCAGTTTTTTGATAAACATATATCAATTGCCAACTTGGATTCCGAGGAAAGATTCGATGTCATGAACTATGAGCCCCACTTCTCTGTCCCCATTCCGGCCCCTGTCCAACTCATCGATCAATCGATAGAGGTTGTGGGTCCAAGAGGCTGGGACCCCTGGCCGGCTCAAGAACAAGCATGGAATCCATACGCTGACCCAGATCTTTAAACCCCCTATCCTCAACAGCTCTCCCCTCTACCAGTAAACCGCACTTGACAACCCGCTCAACATAACACTATAACCCCTCCTGTTTCCCATCTCCTTACATAGACACTCCCTGTTCCACAGTCCGATGAACAAGGCCCCTTGGTCACACCGACGACTGTTCGCCGGAGTTCTAGACTGGATAAAGCGGCTTCCCATCCTGGTAGTTTCTTCAAACACGTTGTTTTTTCCTCCATTAATAGAAGTTTAAATAAAAAAATGGCACGTTGCATGGGCATGAGTTTGCTTGATGAACACTACACTTCCATGCAAGCACTAGAATCGGAGCGTTTGTCGTTATCCCAATGAAGCTAATTTCATGGAATGTAAGGGGGCTTGGGGACCCTAGTAAAAGACATTCTGTTAATCGCATCATTGCCCCACCACAAAATCGACATTCTATTTCTGCAGGAATCTAAATTATCTGACCCCTGTCCCAATATTCTTAGACAAATTGGTGGGACATCCATCTCGGGTTAGGCCCACCTAAACGCTCTAGGTTCTAGTGGAGGCATTATTACAGCCTGGAATGAATCAGTGTGGTCCCTCTGCCAAACCTTCAATAACCCATCAGCCTTACATGTAGCCCTTCGCCATTTGCAAACTGGAAGGATATTCTTCTTCTCTAACATCTATGGCCCACTTAATATTCAAGATCGAATCGACCTATGGAGAAATTGCCTCTCCTTCGCCTCTCACATCAATGGCCCTTGGGTGGTTTGCGGAGATTTTAACACCACCCGCTCCTCTATAGAAAGAAACTCGGGCAACCTTTCCCAAGACTCAGAATCCTTCAACTTCATCAACCAGTGCTCCCTAATTGACCCACCTATGAGTAACCGCCTATTCACTTGGTCTAACCGTAGATTGGACCCCTCGCTGGCTAAACTTGACCGCTTTCTCTTCAACCCGGCCTGGGATGACCTTTACCCTCTCTCGGTGATCTCTGGCCTGGCCACAACCATTTCCGATCATTGCCCTCTCCTCCTTGACACTGGTTCTCCTATCTGCCACAATAGACCCTTCCGCTTTGAGCGACTCTGGCTTCTTGAACCGTCATTTGACAATTTTATCAAAAACATCTGGTCTCAGCCTTCCAACATCTCCTCTGCCACCGCCAGAGTTGTTGCCAAACTTCGTTCTCTCCGTAAGATCATCAAACCCTAGGCTAAGTCTGTCTGGGGTTCCATTCGTACGCGTATATCTGCAATCCAAGAAGAAATCCTTGACTTAAATATTCTTGAAGAATCGTCCCCTCCTACCGATTCGGATCGAACTCGGCTAAAAAACCTGGAATCGGAACTGGAAAGGCTGATGCTGCAGGAAGAAATTGGTTGGAAACAGCGGTCCAAAGCGAATTGGATTGAAGAAGGAGACAAAAACACTGCTTTTTCTCACCGCCTTGCTAATGGCAAACGCAGGTCAACTTTCATTCCAGAAATCATCCACAACGACTCCCATATCACAGACCAATCAGACATCCTCAATCTTTTCTCTTCTTATTACCGTAGCATTTTGGGCAACCGTCACCCCCCTATCCCACTCATTGACAGGAATCTGCTATACCCCAACAGCCCCCCAATCCCCATAGACCAGCCATTCTCCGAAGCAAAAATCTGGGCTGCTTTGAATGATATGTCCGACAACAAAGCCCCGGGTCCAGATGGCTTCGGCCCATTTTTCTTCAAGCATTACTGAGATACCGCCAAGGCAGACATTATAGAGATGTGCACCGAATTCCACAATGACCCAGCATCAGTGGCCCGCCTCAATTACGCCAATATCATCCTTCTCCCCAAAACTCCTGGAGCCTCCACCCTCCCATCCTTCCGCCCCATCAGCCTCTTGAACACCACCCTCAAAATCATAACCAAGGTCCTTGCCAACCGCCTTCAATCAGTCATCGCCCCCCTAATTGGTATTGAGCAATCGGCGTTCATCCTGGGACGTAATATAATGGATTGTGTAGCGTCTACACAAGAGGTCATCTCCTTCTGCTAGCAATCTTCAACGCCAGGTATTCTACTTAAATTAGATTTCTCCATGGCTTTCGACTCAGTCAACTGGCAATTCTTGTTAGATCTCCTGAAACATAGAGGCTTCCCCCCGAAATGGTGTACATGGATCCATTGTATTCTCAACACCAGTTTCTCCACAATTTCGATTAATGGTGCTTCCGGTAGCCTAATTAAGTCCGCTCGAGGTCTGCGTCAGGGAGACCCTCTCTCTCCCCTCCTCTTCACCCTTGCCGCAGATGTCCTCAATCGTATGATCAAACTTGCAATCTCAAACAACCTTTTTGATAGTATCAAACTCCCCAACTCGAATCTGACCATATCCAACCTCCATTTTGTCGACTATACTATCCTCTTTGCCTCCCCCAACGACACTCATATCTGTTGCCTTAAAGTTACCTTGTACACTTTTGAACTAATATCTGGCCTCTCCATTAATTTCACCAAAAGCTCCATCATCATGCTTGGCAACTCCGATCACCTTGGGCCTTCTTTCTCCAATTTACTCAACTGTAAATTATCGCAGTTCCCGATCTCTTATCTGGGTATCCCCCTCCGCCCAACGAAGCTCCTCAAAACAGACTGGATCCCCCTCATCAACAAAATTGAAAATAGACTCGCTCCTGGAAGGCGCACTCTCTCTCCTCCGCCGGCAGACTAGTCCTCGTTAAGTCTGTCCTATCAGCCATTCCCACTTATTGGATGTCGTTTTACATGCTGCCTACATGGGTAAGAAATAAAATTGGTATGATTAGAAGCTCCTTTTTATGGAATGGGGGTCGAATTAAGAAACTGGTGAATTGGCGGACTGTTTGCTTGCATCCCAATAATGGTGGCCTTGGTATTGTTGACCTGCATCACTTCAACCTCGCACTTCTGGCTAAATGGCTATGGCGTTTTCTTTCTTCAGGTTCTTTCCTTTGGAAATCTTGGATTTCCTCGCGCCACTACGCTTCCAACCCCCACCTGGCCCTCCACCTCACCCCCACCATCAAACCATCGCCCTTCTGGTCTGGCGTCCTCTCCACCCTCCCCCGAGTTAAAACTCTTTTCCATGTCAAAGCAGGTAATGGTGAGAACTGCCTCTTCTGGCTTGATACCTGGCACGGCAACTTCCACTTTCCTCTTCCCTCCCCACCCTCTTCTCCCTCTCCCCCTTTAGCCACGTTTCCATTTCCAACTCCCTCCGCCTTGGCGCTGATCACCTCCTTCCTCCATCCTATTTTGACCTCTCCACTTTTGCGGAGCTCCTCCAAGCCACTTCTATCCTTCGCTCCATCCAACTTTCCCCCCAACCCGATAAGTTCCTCTGGGCCCCTAACCCTACAACCGGCTTCTCAGTCTCCTCCTGTTACTCCTACCTTAACAACCCTGGACGCCTCTTCAATTTCTCCAGACTGTGGAAGTGCAGACTTCAGCCCCGTATGGCATTCTTCCAATGGTGTCTCATCCAAAAGCGCATCAATACCAGAGATAGGCTCTTTCGTTTTGGCATCGTGCCGGAGTCCTCTTGCGTTTTTTGCTCTACTATAACAGAAAGTATACAACATTTATTCTTTGATTGTGATTTTTCTTATAGAGTATGGGCGGCAACATCCACTCACTTACTCGGCTACGTCCCAATTATCACCACCTTTTTTGATCATTGGCAGTATAATCCCCCCAACATTCACCTGGATCCCTTTGTATCTGTCTTCAGTTGGTGCATTTGGGTTGAACGTAACGATCGGGTGTTCCATGGTACCAATCCTCACTTTGAGAGAACATGTAGGCGTATTATTTATTTTTACTCTCTCTCAACATGGCATAGCTACTCTGCACCGTTCAGGCTTAGACTGCCATACTCCACCACTTCGCCGACGGAGTCAGCTGGTAGCACTTCTGCTGATCCTATTGGCAGGCATCATAGGCAGCAACTGTAGTCCCCTGTGCGCAAATTCTCTGTTTGTCTGTACTTGTTCTGCATTACTATGTTGTAGTTGACTGTTCTCTTATTTTGTGTTGAAAGACTAAGTTGTAAACTATCATCATTTTGGCCATCGATCGGGCCTGTCGATCACGCTACCTATATATTTACTATTATCTAACCGGCTGTGTAGCTGCACGCTACACATCCGTCTTGCTCCAAAAAAAATCAGATTATATTCATTTAAATTCTTTAAATTGATTTCTACGCGTTTCGAGCTCGCACGATCTAACAATAAGTCCGATCGTTACGAAACTTGAAATCCTATAATAATTCACCGTTACGGATCCAACAAAACTACTTTCATCGAAATCCGAGATAGTGGTCAAAATGACTAATTTTTCACGTTAACTAAATAAAGTATTATTAAATTAATTTGATCACTTTAAAATTCTAAATTAAAGATTTCATATCATCATTTTGATTAAACTGAAATTAACGATCCTTTAAAATAAAATTTCTTATTAAATCCATGATATAAATGTTTCATTAATTTTAGCGTTTAATTACAACTGAAATAAAACCAAGTTTAATAATTTAAATTTCAATCAAATTCTTTTATTTTACTTTAAATTTTCAATCAAATTCCTTTATTTGATTTACAAGTTCTTATACTAAATCAATCATTACTTTATGACTTTAATTAACATAAGTTTACATTTTATTACATTCTTACTCTACAATTATCATCTTAACTCATATTTTTTTTTTTTTTTTTTTTTTTGAAACTAGGGAAAACCTGGTCAATCACTACCGACATGCGGTTCCTGATCAGTAAACCTAGGGAATAGATGGAAGGCCCGCCACAACCACTATTCCAGGCTAGCCAGACCTTTCGGTTGACTTGGTGCAAGAGGCGCGAAAGTGAAACAACCTCCCACGTGAAAGGCATTTCTCCTCCCACACAAGGTGGGACTCGAACCTGAGACCTCCCACTTGGGAGGCGTATCACCCCACCACCGCACCGTTAACTCATATTAACTGTAATATTTAATTATATTTAATTTTAATTGATTTACAGTTAATTTCAACGGATTAAATAATAAGGTGATAAATAAAACTATTGTCATGTATTAGTAATCCAAACACATTTCTCAATTTATTGTTTACAAATAGAAGCTAATAAATTTACATACTAATTAATTGATTTCATATACCACAATAACCATATTCCAATTTATAACCGATAATTCCAATATCTAATCCAACATTTATTCCCTATTTACAATTATAACCAAATCAACTTTACAATTATTTCAATTAATTGAAATTATATTAAAATAGTTGTTAATAATATTCAAACCACGTTATTAAATCATATTCAAATTATTTTTGTCATTAATAAACCATAAATTTTAATTTCTCACAATACTAATGTTAGCGCCAAAATTGGTCACTAACACCCAAATGTAAATGAAAACACCAACTAACAGTTGTAGATAACTGATGTAGTGTATGTAGAGAGTGTAAATATGAAGAATATTCAAAATTAAAAAAGAAAGCAGTAAAAACACAGAATTTATAGTGGTTCGGCTATCTCCGGCCTACGTCCACTCTAGAAATTTCCTTTTTATTGATGTTAGTATCGATTACAGTTATAAATGGCAGAGTGACATTAGCCTTAGGAAATAGAAAGCAAGAGAGCAGAAAAAGAAGAACCCTTTTTTTGAACCCCCACATGCTGTATTTATAGGTAAATCCTCAGTTGCTGGGCTTTCTGAGTAGCCCAGGCCCATCAGGTCCATAGCCACACCATCCTACCGAGCCATATTATTATGCCGAGCTACACCGTCCTGCCGAGTCGCAATCCTGCCGAGCCGTAGTCCTGCATTCTGCAATCCTGCAATCCTACCGAGCCGCATTCCTGCCAAGCTGCAATCCTGCCGAGTCGTAATCGTACCGAGCCACATTCCTGTCGAGCCGTAATCCTGCCAAGCCGCATTCCTGCCGACCATATTCCTGCCGAGCCGTAATCCTGCCGATCCGTAATCCTGCCGAGCCGCAATCCTGCCCAACCGCATTCCTGCCCAGCCGTAATCCTGCCGAGCAGCATTCCTACCGAGCCGCATTCATGCCGAGCCGTAATCTTGCCAAGCTCCATTCCTGCCGAGCGGCAATCCTGCCGAGCGGCAATCCTGCCGAGCCGCATTCCTGCCGAGCCATATTATCATGCCGATCTACCCCGTCCTGCCGAGCTACACCGTCCTGCCGAGCTACACCGTCCTGCCGAGCCTCAATCCTACCGAGCCGTAGTCCTGCATTCTGCAATCCTGAATTCCTGCAATCCTACCGAGCCACATTCCTGCCAAGCCACAATCCTGCCGAGCCGCATTCCTACCGAGCCGCATTCTTGTCGAGCCCTAATCCCACCGAGCGGCATTCCTGCCGAGCCGCATTCTTGCCGAGCAGCATTCCTGCCAAGCCGTCTTCCCGTCGAGCTCCATTCCTGCCGAGTCCTAATCCTGCTGAGCTGCAATCCTGCCCAGCCGCATTCCTGCCGAGCTCCATTCATGTCGAACCGCAATCCTGCCGAGTCATAATCCTGCCGAGCTGCATTCCTGCGGAGCTGCATTTCCTGCCGAGCCGTAATTCTGCGGAGCCGCATTCCTGCCAAGCCACATTCATGCCGAGCTATAATCCTACCGAGCCGCATTCCTGCCGAGCCGCATTCCTGCCGAGCCATAATCCTGCCGAACGACCCTCATCTTCCAGGCCGAACCGTCCATGCCGTACGACCCCCATCTTCCAGGCTGAGCCGTCCATGCCAAACGACCCTTATCTTGCAGGCTGAGCCGTCTATGCCGAACGACCCTGACCTTAAAACAATGCAGAGCGACCTTGCCGAGTGAAGTATGCCGAGTGGCATATGCTAAGTGAAGTATGTCGATCGCCCTTGACCGAACGACATGTCCAAGTGGATTTCATCCTTTTAAACTGAATCTATCATATTCCAGCCTCGATAATCATGAAGTTGGTTAGGTTGAATCCGCCTGCTTATGGCCTTGACAAAAGGCAGGTTAACACTTGACCCCAAAACATGTCTTGCCATTGGAAGGTGTGTTTTGAATAGCCTCAAATCCGATATCCAAAATCCATATCCCGTTCATGACCATATTATTAAATTCATGACCTCTTCGGGTTTCACCTTGAATCCGTAGACCTCACCGGGTCGCGTTACCCTGTTCCAGCCTCAGCCCTTCGGTCAAGGGCTTGTAAGTTCTTTGGCCTCGTTCCTCCTACCAAGGACTTCTTATATTCTCCGGCCTCGGCTCTCCGGACAAGAACTTTGATATTCACCGGCATCGGCTCTTCGGCGAAGGACTTACCGATGTCAGCGTCTCCGGTCTCTTATTGGATCCCATACTATCACTCTCCGATGAAGGGGAAACAGCGTTTAGTGAGTCGATCTTGTTGCTCTCCGACGAAGCAGCGTCACTCCCTGCACTCCGATTCTATGTCCCTGAACATTTAGCGATGTCCTGATCCTCCTGGACCGATGTCAGCCTCTCCGGGCTCTTACTGGATCCCATCCTGTCACTCTTCGGTGAAGGGGAAACAACGGTGAGTGAGCCGATCCCGTCGCTCTCGGGCAAAACGAGTTCACTCCCTACACTCCGGTTCAGTGTCCCTGAATATTAAGCGATGTCATGATCCTCATGGACCGATGTCAGCCTCTCCGGGCTCTTACTGGATCCCATCCTATCACTCTCCGGTGAAGGGGAAACAGCGTTGAGTGAGCCTATCCTGTCACTCTCTAGCGAAGCAGCTTCACTCCCTGACACCGGTTCAGTGTCCCTGAACATTAAGTGATGTCTCAATCCTCCTGGACAGATGTTAGCCTCTCCGGACTCTTACTGGGTCCCATCCCGTCCCTCTCCGGTGAAGGGGAAACAGCATTGAGTGAGCCGATCCTGTCACTCTCCGGCGAAACAGCTTCACTCCTTGCACTCCGGACTTCGTCTCTTCGTGTAGGGTTATAAAGCGAATAATTTCAAATTGACTTCTAATATTCATCCTTTAACTCTCCAGTAAAAGGTTTATCTTATGAAATTTATGTTCACTTATTAATTTAAAATTATAAATGTTCAATCACAAACAAAGGAAAAATCTAGATACTGCCTCTCCGAGAAGAGCGGTCTGTTACCATCTCAGAGCAAGCCTGGGGATCTCTCTGGTTCCCGTACATGTGTAAGTGGAATAGCCGTTTTATTTTAAAATCAAATCTAAAGAGTTTATGAATCAACCAAAGTTCAAGTCCTGAACTTGGCCCTCGTCATCATAATCAATTGATAACAAGTCGTGATCCTGATCCAAGATTAGTCCTATTAGATGGAGGTGGTAGTTGCTCAGGTCCTACGGCCGCTGTCCGATCTTTGGTGTATTGTGGCAATCTACCATTTCTGACATGCTCTTCCACCTCATCCTTCAGATGGCGACATTCATCGGTAGTATGCCCTTCCAAATCATGGAATAGGCAGTACTTTCCACTTCTACGTTCCCGTTCTGTGGGATCTATGTGGTTTTCGAAAGGGGAGCTGCCCCCGAGTCTCCGTGTAAATCCGTTCCAGGTTTGCCGTCAAGTCCGTGTATTGTCTGAATCTGGGTTCTTGGAATTTCTTCCGTCTGTCAGGACCATCGTATCTGTCGTCCTGCTTTCCCTTACCTTTGTCTGCTCCAGGTAGTTCTTTGGAGGTTCCTTCACCTTGCACAGCGTTTGTTTCTCGCCTTTCGATGCGCGAATCCTCTAGCCGAATGAACCTTTCAACTTCATGATAGAATTCTCCAAGGTCTTAGGGTGGATCTCTTGCTAGAGAATCCTTAAACTCTGTACCTTCCGCAACCCCTGCTACTGCCACCATCAAAATCATCGATGGATCCGGGCGATCTACTGAAGCCACCATTGTATTGAATCGCAATAGAAAATCTCTTGTGGTCTCTCCGGTCCTATGCTTCATTGAAGCTAAGGTCATGACACTCTTGGGTCGCGTCACGTGGACCCTAAACTGTCTCATGATGTATTTCCCTAGCTCACCCCATACTCTGATTGATCCATTCTCTAGCTGCCTGAACCAAATCGCAGCCAAGTCTGTTAGGTATAGAGGGAAGCATCGTGCCATCACTTCCTCGGATGCCCCCAGCACTTCCATATGCCTGATATATCTAGTAATATGCATGGTTGGGTCTGATTTCCCATCATAAGGATCCAGCGCGGGTAACTTGAACTTTGGAGGATTCCTTGCATTTCTGATATTCGGAGTGAACGGACTCCGACTAACTTCCTCTAAGCCTTTGTTTGACAATCCTCCTCTCATAACCCTTCTTATTAATCCAGCCATCCGCTCGTCTCCATCCGAGGGTAGTCCCATGTTTGCATCTCTACCTTGCCCCCATGTCCTAGGGGATACTCAGGGTAGTACTCTTCATGTTGGTGATTTACGTTCACGTTGGTCCCTGCTTGCCGAGCTTCATTCACTGCTCTCCCAGTATCCAATCCTGAATATCAGCCCCCGAGCCTTTGCTGATTTCCTTCAATCCCTCCGGTTTGGTTATGGTGTTGACCTCTAGAAACTTCTACAGCTACGGTTCCTTGTTCTGCAATGCCAGCTGTCGTTGTTGGTCCATTCCCTTGGCTTTGTGCTCCAACATGTCCAACCTGTCGAAGTAGGTTCTGTATCATGTCTTCCTGCCTTTTCAGCATCGTTTCCATCTCGTCCCTTGTGATATAGACGGAAGCTTGACCCGCTCCAGCTCTAGAGGAGGCCTCTTGACTTTCCTCCTAATTGCTTCTTTCTGTCACTTGCTTCCTTGTTGATGGCCTAGCCATTGCTTCCCAGAATCTAAGTTCCTAGCTCCAAAATCCCCGAGTGCTTGCCTTCTCAATGAAAGCACCAAAATGTTAGCGTCAAAATTGGTCACTAACATCCAAATGTAAATGAAAGCACCAACTAACAGTTGCAGATATTGATGGAGTGTATGTAGAGAGTGTAAATATGAAGAATATTCAAAATTAAAAAAGAAAGCATTAAAAACAAAGAATTTATAGTGGTTCGGCTGACACCGGCCTACGTCACTCTAGAAATTTCTTTTTTATTAATGTTAGAATCGATTACAGTTATAAAATGGTAGAGTAACTTAGCCTTAGAAAATAGAAAGCAAGAGAGAAAAAAGAAGAAGATCCCTTTTCTGAACCCCCCACATGCTGTATTTATAGGTAAATCCTGAGTTGTTGGGCTTTCTGAGTAGCTCGGGCCCATCAGGCCCATAGATACCCCATCCTGCCGAGTCATATTATCATGCCGAGCCACACCGTCCTGCCAAGCTACACCGTCCTGCCGAGCCACAATCCTGCCGAGCCGTAGTCCAGCATTCTGCAGTCCTGCAATCCAGCCGAGTCGCATTCTTACCGAGCCGTAATCCTACAGAGCCGCATTCCTGTCGAGCCGCATTCCTGTCGAGCCGCGTTCCTGCCGACCACATTCATGCCGAGCCATAATCCTACCGAGCCGTAATCTTGCCGAGCCGCATTCCTGCCGAGACGTTACCGTGCCAAGAGTTAATCCTGCCGAGCGGCAATCCTGCCGAGCCCTAATCCTACCGAGCTGCATTCCCGCCGAGCTGCATTCTCGCCGAGCCGCAATCATGCCGAGCCGCAATCCTGCCGAGTTGCAATCCTGTCGAGCTGTAATCCTGTCTAGTTGCATTCCTGCCGAGCCATAATCCTACCGAGCCGCATTCCTGCCGAGCCACACCATCCTGTCGAGCCGTAATCCTGCCGAACGACCCTCATCTTCCAGGCCGAACCGTCCATGCCGTACGACCCTCATCTTCCAGGCTGAGCCGTCCATGCCGAACGACCCTTATCTTCCAGGCCGAGCCGTCTATGTCGAACGACCCTGACCTTAACACAATGCCGAGCGACCTTGCTGAGTGAAGTATGCCGAGCGGCATATTCTAAGTGAAGTATGCCGATCGCCCTTGACCGAACGACATGTCCAAGTGGATTTAATCCTTTTAAACTGAATCTATCATATTCCAACCTCGATAGTCGTGAATGTGGTTAGGTTGAATCCACATGTTTATGGACTTGACAAAAGGCAAGTTAACAACTAATTTCAAAATCTAATTTAATTAAATAGTTTTAATTATCAAAATTCATGGGTCATTACATTGAAAGTCGACACCGATTCCCAAACAGGAGTCGGTGCCGATTCCCAACTTGGGGGATCCCATAGTTGTATTGTCTTGAGTTGTTTTGTTTATCATCCTATGACTCTGTTTCTGCTTGCTTTCTAGACTCCTAGGCTATCTCTCAGGACTTCTTGCCTTGATAATTCCAAGTTTGATTCATCCAATCTGTTCGAAACTTGCCTGGTCAAAAGGCTGGATAACACTAGTATATCGATATATCATCACATTTATGATGGTTATATATTTATATGCATATGTAATAAAAATTATACAATATAAATACAAAATAATAGTTGTGGCATGAATTTAAAAAAAAAATAAGTTAAAATTAAAATAATATTATATAAATCAGAGGTGCAAAAAAATGGCTCGTCTCCAGAAAAACGTTGCTTCTCTCGTCTGAACTCTTTTGCCATCTTTTCCCCCTGTCTCTCTCTAATTCGCCACCGCCTCTTCTCTCTCTCATGCCTCTCAAGAAGAAGCCTAAGCCTCCCTTGCTAGATTTGGTTTGCTCCGTCACATGTTCAGGCGTCTTGTTTAATGCCTCGTCCTGAGTGGAATCTGCGTCTGCGGATCCTCCTGCTCTTCTAGATCTGGCTTTGTCAATAAAAAACGGGACTGCGATTGTCAACAGTGATGACTCATTGTATACGTTGAGTCATGGCAATCCCCTTATGCGTCTGCTGATTGAGTTGGACTGTGCCACTTCCAATTTGCATATCCGCCCAATGTTTATCACTGAGCACTCCTTAAGTCCTATGTTGCATATTGTTGGAAATAATTCTTGGTCCCAGTCTGATGTTGAATTGAACGATGGTATAAATTAAGGAGATGTAGAAACTGTCCTAAACAAGTGCGGGTACGCGTCTATGGACGATTTCATTGAGGAAAATGAGGGTCGTGAGTCTGTGTACAAAGTAAGTGGGTCCAAGTTATCCGACAGTGTTCATTCTCGTAGTAGCACTCAAGGTGCTTGTGGAAATGTCGACCCCAAAAACTCCTTACATGTTCTCCTATAAGTCGCCTATCGCCTGCTGTAATTTCTTCCATCCCTGTGGTCCCCTCTTCTCCAATAGTTTCCACGTCGTGGTCATCGTTGTTCACTATAATGCCGGTGAGCATTCACCATGTTCTTTTGAACATGTTGAGATTGACGGAGTAATGATTCCTCTAAAGGAAGTGATTAAAGCCGAAGTTGTTTATTGGAAAGATTTTTTGGTGGAATTTTTCCTCGACTCCAATCCATCCTATCACCTTGTTAAGGCTAGATGCAATCACGTATGGAAGCCTAGAGGGGGCTTGAGTATTCATTTTGACAATGAAATGTTCTATTTTAAATTCACGCGAAGTGATGAAAGACAGCGTATACTAGAAGCCGACCCGATTCTCATAGAAGGGAAACTATTCATTATTACTACCTGGAGTCTGTTAGTGGATATGGCACATTCTCAGGTTTTATCTATTACTATATGGGCCCAATTTTCTCACATTCCATCTGTTATTCAACCTCTCATCGGGATTGATTGGCTGGAAGTCCTTATTGGTAAGGTGATATGTTACGATGCAAACATAGTGACTAGAAATAGATTAGTCTATGCCAAAGCTCTGATCGAAATAAACCCTGCCAAACCTCTGCCTTCGGTGTTAAAAGTCAAAATCGATGAGAGCCATTTTACTGAGGTCAGAGTATGATACGGTTGGAAACCGAAGATTTATTCGGTCTATCGGTCCTTTGGGGATCTTTAAGAGGCTTCTTCCAGTTCGGCCTCTGTTGGATTTTACCTCTATCCGATCAAGTACCTTTGCCTCATCCTCCCATCAGGAGGTGGGTCCCGAAGGTTGCTCCGCCTCCCTCTGTTACTCGTCCTGCTGATTTGTCTCCTGCTATTGATGCTCCTATTATCGCTCCTGCTGATGCATCTCTTACCGTTGATGCTCCAAATGTCGATTCTGCTGTTGTGTTTCCTGCTATTGACACTCCTGTTATTGTTGATCTTGTTGGTGGGGCCCAGTCTGTGGATGCCTCTGCTATTCTGTTAGATTCTATTCCTTGGAATTCTGACGAGCGAGCCTGGATTCATGTTCCTTCTGATATGTGTTACTCGCAAGTAACTAACACTTACTACGCCTTCATCAGTGATGTTGGGGGTGAAAGCCGTAGTCTTTTGTATCATATCGAGGGTGAGGGTCTATCTCTTACTAGGACTAGCGAGATTGGTGAGGAGAATAAAAGTAAGTTTTATGACGTCACTTGGGATAGAAAATTTATTTACTCCCCTGCTTCTGATGGTTACGATCCAAATCTGGCTACTCTTTTCTCTGGGTTTGTTCATGTTATTGGCCAGTCGTTTGACGATTGTACTGTCCGCTGCTCTTCGGAGGGGGCGTAGACTTATTGTTTAGCAGTCTAGGCTCTTTTGCCTAGCTCCTGTACTTTATTTTTTTGTTGTGGTTGGGCTAATTGCTCCTTTTTAGCTGTTCTATGCATGGGCAGAACACATTTTTTTTCATTATTTATACACTGGCATGGCCCACTATAAAGCCAGCTAGCTTTGCTAAAAATATATATTATATAAATCACATAAACTTCATAAATTTAAATATTACATATCTATATTATAATATTATTAGTGAGTTAAAATTCAAAAGCACAGAAGCATCCTGACTATTTTGGAAAATGAACAGTCCCGTATTTTTTCCCCGACTTCTCACGGCTCCCTTTCCTCCATTTCTCCAAGATGTCAATTTTGGTTTTGTTCCTCTTCAGTCATGCCTTTCCCGTTTCCTTCTTTCCCCAGACCTAAGCGATATTGTCCCCATCAAAATTCTCTTCTTCTAGCCCTAATACAGATTGCGGCTGTGGATTCCCATGAATATTCGACCCAGTGATCAGAGCCAGCCGATCAGAGCTCCGCTTATCAACGCTGGTTGTTCCCATCATTCCTCGACTTCCTAATCTCCTTTTCCCTTTCCACCCGAAATTCATCGATTTCCCCTTACGCTTATCTCTTCTTCTCCCTTTTCCTCCTTTGGAAATCGATTGATTCCCTTTCGTTTGTGTCGTCACCGTTCCTTTACCATCGGTTTCTACCCCACATCGACATATTTTACAAACCCTAGCCTTAAAGCCATGCCCTATTACGCCTCTCCATCAGTTTCCTCTTTCACCATTCCTTGCTCTCCTATGCTTTTCGTCCGCTACCACTATACTGTTGCTCGGCCACAAATGAACCAGAACGGTGTTGCTCTCATCCTGCTCGCGTTTTAGGTATTTCGAATCATTCATTTTCATCAATTTCTTTAAATTACTCGGGTTCATTTAACTTTTTATGTTATCTTCTTCCTTGAGTTAATTTAATTTCATTCGTTTCACTATTTGTTGCAGCTGCCTATGATTTATATCCGACCTTCCTGATTCCTTCGCTGCCTTCAAACGAGTTTCAGGTATGATTTTCTTTCATTTTAATGGTTCGTTTTTTAATTAATCGGGTACAAATTCCTTTTTATTACATCGAGCAACTGGGTTGACTGTACTTAATATTTGCTATGGAACTTTATCAAAAAAATAAAACTTGCTTGAGAACTTTTTTAAGACATGTGATTTTCTTATATTTCGGTTATTTTTATAGTAATCAACAATGATGGAAATTGCATAAAATCTACATACTATTTTATCATGAGTTAGTTGCATATGCATAATTTTTTTCCAAGTTTACTTCACACTGAACCCAAAGAAGCTTGGCATGGTTGGACGTTCATGTCTAATCGAACTACTCGACCGATAGGTCGTTCTCTATACTTACTAGAGTTATTTCATATATTGATCAATATATGTATATGTTAGATGGTATGCTACATGATGCTTCTTAAAGCACTATTAGTTCTAAAAAATAATGCAAGTTTTAATTTAAAAATCGACTTTGAAACAATTCATATACATTGTTTTTCTATAATTCACAAAATCCATAAAATATTTAACAGAGAACTCTATGTAGCACCTAATATGAATAATTTTTGCTTTAACCATGTACAATGTTTAACCTTTATACATTTTGGCTATTGGGAGTAGTTGGGTATATTCACTTTAAATTGATGTGATACAAGCCTGGATTTATGACAAATTGAACTAATATGATTTTAGCTCATATGATGAAATCATAAGATGCTATACAGGTCATGACCATAGTACGTACATGAAGCTTTTTTTAACAGTAAAGATTTTCAAGTTCTTATTGTAAATAAATTTTTGTATCAACCATTTTAAGATTTGCTTTTGACATGGCAAGTAATTAATCAGAGTGGTAACTATGTAGACTGATTTTTACTTCAGTATTCTTATATGTGATTTTCTATAAAGGTTTTGTCAACTGATTAATCTAAGAGTTAACTATATGTAGAGTGGTTTTTACTTTAGTAGCTCTATATGAAATTTTCTATTAAGGCTTTGTGTATTACCTACCAAATTGTCTAATTCCAGTCCACATCTACAATATGACTTCAGTTTTAGCATGAAGATTTGATCAGCTAGCTGGTATTTGGGAATCTCCAATTGTAAAAAATTAGTCGAAAACTATTACAATAGGATTAGTCGAAAACTATTACAATAGGTTGGTCTCTGTACACACTAAAGTAATTTCAACTGTTGATCAATATGCGTACAGATTGGATAATATGTTGCATAGTGTTGCTTAATGCACCTTTGGCTTAAGGAAAATAATGTATGTTTTAATTTATAGTTTGACTTTGCAACAATCCATATACATTTGTTCCTTGTAATTCAAAAATTCCCTACAATTTTCAAGTTTTAAATAAATTTGTGGATCATTGTATCTAATGTATAGCTACTTAAAATCCAACTCACCCTCCATGTTCAAATAATTGAATTAAACCATTTTCCTTATTTTCTAAAAGCATGATTTGTGCATTAGTAGAATATGTCTGATACATTCGACACCGTCCTTGCTATGTAATGCAAAGGCTATTCAAACTTTTATGTGATGAATTTCGTTAGTCTTATAGCAGCGGAGCTTACTGTTTACAGTTTTTCATGAACTAGGTAATAATCTACTATGGATATTTATGAACAAATGAGCGCATTTTTAGCCTTGAATAAAAAAACATAATTTTTTTGGTTTATTGTAAAATGCAGATAACTCCTTTCTTTAATTAGTGCATACACATGTACATAAGATTCTTTTGGCCAAACAATCTTTTATGCCCATGTTAACTGATTTTGCAGTTTTATACTTAAATTTTTAGTTATAAGATTTTACTTTGTTCAAATGTTAGATTTGAAATATTTTATCTTAAACAACTTAAAATATACTTTGGCATGTGCATACTACAGATTTTTACTTAGTTCAATATTTAACCTTTGCACATACTAGCTAGAGGGAGTAACTGGGTATATTCACCTTAGTACTGCAGTGATACAAACTTTGATTTATGAAAAATTGAAATAGGTTATGAAATTACAACATACTTTATAGATCATAATCGTAGGACACAAATGAAGTTTTTTTAACATTAAAAAAATTAGGATTTCCAATTATAACTAAAGAATTTGATCAACCATGCCCTTTTTTAAAAAAAAGTGACAAGTGATTATGTAAGAGGTAATTATGCAGAATATATATTTTTGTATATCAATATGCCATTTTTTGTAAATGTTTTGTTATTTTGCAGACAAATTGTAAGTTCAAGAAAGGCCTTTTGATATTACATAATAAATTTCAATCTAAAAGACTTTTTTGTTTTACATATTGAATTTTTTTTGCCAAAATACTTTCACATTTTTCAGCATAATTTGACAAATATGCGCTTTTAGGACATTTACAACTATGAACAATAATACATACCGATTTAGTGTTACCGAGTATGATATCCACTACATCATGCTGCGGGAATACTCAAGCCACTTCAATTTGTTGCAGGTCGACGAGCAGTACATAGATAGTCTTAGCTGCATCTGTTTTTTCCAGTCGCATCTCTCCATTTAAGCTATATTCTCTTGAGGGTGTCTCAAAATAATCATTAGCGTTGGGTAAATATGTTATGATCACTCGATCATAAACTTTACACTCCACATTTCATCAATATTTATAGACACGCTATTTTTTATCACAATTACGGCTGCTATATTATTTGAGTAGTTGTCTGTAGCAACCTAATCTAAGCCCTGTGGGAATTAATTTTCTTTGATATTCAACAGTCTAATACTAAGTTAGATGCAAGAACCAAAACAAATTAGAGTTAACACTAAGATGTAATATCTTATAAGTGTAGAGATACTGTAAGAAAAAGGCTAGATTATTTGAGACGTATCTCTGGAAAAGAAAGAAAGGCCAATTAATTTATATACCTACTGTCCAATTTTTATACATCAGTGTCGTAATAATCAATCTCACCTTCCTAATCCTTTGTTTAGTTTGTTGAAGGATTCAATTGTTGTGGGATAGAAAACGTTTACAATGTTGGTATACATTATTATAACTAATCAGAATGAAATCCATTTTATTTCTTGGCAGCTGAATTATCATGATTTTATGATAATTATTTGCACACTAACTTCGAGAGCCTAATTGTATCTACAGTTTGATTCTATATTGTATTAGAAGCTAACGTTGCTCCATATCCTCCATCTACTCTACAGCCTATTTTTAAAGAATACAAATGTACCACTTGAAAAAAAAATTACTCCTTAGCTGCCAACCCTTTGTCAAGGTATTAATTCAACTTATATCATTCTCATACTATGTCGGTCTTCAATATGGCCTGAATTTAAAATTAAACTTTTATTGTGACATGTGCACGTATGGAAATTTAAAAGTTTTTCACATTACTGCAAAATTTGACTCAATCTTTTATGACTTTTCTATTATAGCTTGAGGATACAATATAATTGAAGATATATGTGAAGAATTTGAGAAGATGGCTGTAGAATTTCATCGACCGAGCTATATTTAAGTTTTATTAAAATATAGGTAATTTGCTTTCTTTGGGTTGGATACAACAATTTTTGCTTTCCAGCTCTGTGTTTTTTATACATCAAAATAGATTTTATCACTGTAAAAGAGTTTTTTTGTTGCATGAATAACATGTATACCAAGCTCCAGGCTTTGTTCCTATATGCTACTGCTTCAGGCTAGGTTCTTTTAAATCATTTCCTTCTACGCCTGGTTATTTCACACATGCACTGCACTGCACGCATATGCACAAGTATATACTTTTTATGAACATTTCATATGGATGCAAGCATTGTAGTTTAATTTATTTGCTTTAAAAAATTAAGGTATGAAATTACACAATAATAAAAATAGTAACATGTATTGCAACTATATTGTAAAATGCTTAATATTTTATGAAACACTATTTTTTTCACATTTGATAATTGCTGAAACACAGTATAACAAATGATCTTGCTATTATATTTTGTGTTACGTCACTCAAATACAAGTATTATGGCAACACTTCTTTTGATGGGTAAGGGAAATAACACACTAACTTTTTTGTGGTGTTATTACTGCAAATATATTTTTTATACATCAAAAATCTCCTTCGTTGGAATTAATCTTAGACAAATTTGTATTTATACGTTATGATGTCATATATTAGTAATGTTAAAAACGTTAGTATGCATAACAATCAACTATTCATCCAATTTTTTTTTGATTTGATACCATATTTCTTCAATGTTTTTCTCAAAAAATTTATCAGGCTCTCTCTTTATGAGAAATCCTACTATAAAGCTTTAGTTTAAAATGGAACATAGATTATTTATTTTTCCTGTCCATAACAGTGTGGTTATGTGTACAAAGCAAACTAGAACGGAGAGATTCATATCCTAAGTAAATGTTTCTATAGTACTCTAAGAGTTAATTACATAAAATTGACAAAGTAAATTGGAGTTGCTAAATCATAAACATAATTTTATTAATATATATTTTGAACCATGTACAAGGTGGAACTTCAAATGAACTTAATTATTGATTTAAAAGATCTTGGTTGTATTGGTGTAGCAAAATTGAATGACATTGTGTATTCAATTGCATTTATATTAAATTGCGATGAAATTCTAAAAATATAGATGTTCATGCCATATTTCTGAATATTGACCAAGAATTCATAAAAAAATTGTAATCTCTTTTATACTATAGAAAAATGATGGGTATACATTGTTAAAAATATATAAATTTTGATAAAGGTAAAAAGAAGAAGGAAGAACTACATTATTAAAAAAGAAATTTATCCAAAAATCCATTGTACTCCTTGGAATTAGCTTTAGAATATTTATCATTTTATTTGTGAATAAAATTAAATTTTACGATTGGAGCGTTATATGAGAAATTTAGGCCTAATATTACAAACATGTCAACGATCCACCATTTTTTTTTCCATTTATAAATATTATTTGACATAACAACATCCCATTGTTGTTCCAAAATACCTACACGTAATCAGTAGTTCTTATTGTTGCTAATATCTTCATTACATGATTCATGCCCCAGTTTCAACTCATTATCCCATTATTATTTTGTGGAAATTAGGAAGGCATCCCTATCATACTTTCATATTGTAAAGCGGGTCCCTGTCAAAGTTTCATTGTAAAGCGGGTCCCTGTTTTCTGGAAACGAAGAAAAATTATTGCTGAAATGTCAGCAACTTTTATAAATAAGTGCTGATATTTCAGCAACTTTCCCTGTCAAAGTTTCATTGTAAAGCGGGTCCAATTATTGCTGAAATGTCAGCAACTTTTGTAAATAAGTGCTGATATTTCAGCAACTTTCATACACTGTGTTTACAGTGTGCATAAATGTTGCCGAAATGTTAGCAACTTTTATAAATAAGTGCTGATATTTCAGCAACTTTCATATACTATGTTCACAGTGTACAGAAAAGTTGCGGAAATGTCAGCAACTTTTATGAAAAGTTGCATCATGCCCTGCAATAATCGTGAATAAAAAACCAGGGACCTAATTTACACTGAAATTTAGTAAAGGACTTTTCGTGAATTTTGAAACTTAATAAGGACCTGTGCCAAAAGTACCCTATTATTTTTACACTCTTATTTAAAATATCATTGCTATATCAATGCCAAGTCACTTTATTTTAAAGTATTCAGCTGGTAAATATTCATATCCGTTTTCTTCAAAATTTCTGTTAAATTTGTTAGTATTACAATGATCATCTATATTTTCTTCCTTAACTGTAATATTTATTACTATTATTTTTGCTTTATGGCTTAACACATTAATTAGGTGTTAGCAAATTTTGTATGATTTATGCTATAAAAATTTGCTATAAATAGAAACACAATTTCACAGTGCAACAAAAAGATGGGTTGCATAATAGGAAATGTTTTAATATCATTACTACTTATATGATTTGTGATTTGTTGACTACTATATTTAGTAGATTTTTAGGTTCTGATCGATTATTCTATCTTTGGAAACTTGATTTATATAATTTATTGACTCCTCTTTTATTTTGGATTGATGTTGCAAATTAAGTAAGATTTAAAATTGGTCACAGAACTTTAATTTTTTCCCCTTCTTTCTTTATCTAAAATACTGATTTGCATAATCTATTTCCTGGTCTTCTAAAATTTGTTGTTTAAGGCAATTTTGAGACATAATCTGAGTCAGCAATTGCTAAATTTATGTTGTTTAGGATAATTTTTATGCACTCTGAGAAACATGAATTGGAAAATCTTCCTAATATGTTAGTTTTTTTAGAACTATGCACTATTAATGATTTTATTTTGGCCGTAGACTAAATAAACTTCTATGCTGAGCAACACAAAGTAATGTTGACAGTTCATTAAAAATCGGGTTCTTATAGGTAGGAAAAAGTATGAAAAAGTGTGTGCCAAATTTTTACTACTAAGAAATTTATCCTAACCAAATATAGATCAACAAATCATATTTTGAATTATCTTTCCTGTGACAAGCACAAATTTTGTGCATGAGAATATGTTATTTTCTATAATTTGTTGATAGCTTCTTCTATTGCTGTTCTCATATTGGATTATTCTAAATACATATAAATTCACATTATGCCATGCTTCCTCTTTTATTACTGCTTCCTCTTTTTTTAAATTTAAAAAATAACTTAAACATAAACTTCTTCCAAATAAATAATTTTTTTTGACCTCTTATCTTCTTTCAATGTGGTAAGCTTAGCCATGGAGTCGCAGAAGATGTTTAACCACATTCGCTATCCAACAATTCGACATGTATACTGCTATTATAAAGGTATGTAATTAAATTTCTTGCTATGTATTTTAAAAAATGAATTTTAGTACTTGCGGATTTTTGTGGGTGTTGCTATTTTTAAGCATTAATGTCTTAGTTGTTGAACACGGATGAAATTCCCATACTTTCCTTCTTTTCACTAGCTCTTTACGTTATGTCCCATTTTTTGTAGGGTGTTTGGTGTGCTACTACTTTTTAAGCTGTTTTAAATATACCTGATTATATCGACTGTTCCTATATTTATATCATAGCACATACAGTGAATTTGACAAAATAACTTCATGGTACAGTTGAAAAATTCCTTAGAAAAGTATGGTATGAGTCTCATTTCAACTGGAAATATTTTATACGACTTTTTTTATATATTTGCAGCTACCGAATGTTGATTTTGCATAAACACATAATTATTTGTACTTATTGTCAATGATAATATAATAAACACATTACTCAATATATAAGGTTTAAGAAACATCAAGTATAGCTCAACCATAATCAACCAAAACAAAAAAGATTATACAACCATTGTTCTAAACAAGACCAATTACAAATATCAATGATAAGTTATGAAGAAGATTGTCCATATAAGCATTGCTAAAAAGAAAGATAAAACTATTGCATCGGTGCAAGCTTCATATGGCTTACAGTCAATTATGTTTACATGGATATTTATTAAAGCTTTCATTAATCAATTGGCAACTTTGTTTGGTGCTGTTCCCTTTTTTAAACCTACCAAACCATGCTACTTTAATCAGTATATGTACAAATACACATTTCCACTTTACTTGACTGATCAGAAAAGTATTAGGCATTTTTTACAGTTAGTCACATCAACTACATGATCAATAATTTACATTTATGATCAAAGGCACTGCATTACTTAGCTAGGCCTCAAGAAACTTAGATTGATAGAATTCTCTTTTACTCTTCACATTAATTTCTTTCATCCATGCATTTGCTTTGTCTGTTTCTTATATTTTTCCTTTTTGCCCCTATTTTACATTATACTTATTTGAACCATGTATTCTTTTACCTGTGTTGTATTTATAAAACTTTTATATTAATTACTATTATATTCAACCAATGGTTTAATGCAACTATTTTTCAATTCAACTAGGAATGCGATCCATTTCCTCATTTTATAAACTATTCAATCAGATATGCATTCTTAACTGTTATGTTACTATGGAATCTAACAGTTTAGTTGCTTCAGACAAATTTTTGTGAGTTATAGAGGACATAATACCTATTACTCATTAACTATTGTTTTGATGACAAAATTTTTGGAACAAATTACTATAGATATAATATACAGATTAAACACACATTTGCACCTCATTTAAGCTGTTCATGTATTTTTATGCCATAATGAATTGACAACACATATCAAATGTGTTTACGTGAATAAAGTTGTAAAACTAAATGCTGAAGTAAACAAATCAAATTCAACTCAACCATACTTTAACAGCACTAACAATTCATCTACTTGCTCTGTTTGTATGGCGGCAAACAATAATACGATATAAAATTGATCATGTGCGAACTAACATTAGAAAAAGGTTTTTTCCTCTTATTTGGATGAAGCATGGGTAGCACTAGATGCTTTATTGTCCAAGCATCATGTGTATTGTGCTCTCACTAACCGTATGTAATTTTATGCTTTCTACGTAATAAAATTCTTTTGCGGGGAATATAAATTTTAATGATTGATGATAAGATGCTACAAATCAAGGCTACATTTATTTGAACATTTAAAAATGCAATTTGGAAAGCCGTCTAAGTTAACGATAATAATATGTGTGTTGACAGTAATAAAAAATGTTCTATTTTGTAAATTAATTGTTGTTGTTATTATTAAGAATTTTTTCTTCGTTACTGTTCACTCTGTGGTTGTTTAATGGTAACATGCATTTTCCATAGGGTAGTAACTTTGTTCCTATTAGAAATGGAACAGAATGGACTATTAAAATGATTTAACCTTGCATATTTGGCTCTTTTTACTCTTTTTTCTTTTCTGTTTTAACCTTTATTGATTAATAATAGACACTGAAGAAGTTGAGACAAGCTACGAGTTAAAGAAAAGGAAGCATCATGACAAACATTGAAAGAAGGATGTCCGAAGTACTGAAACTGTCATTATAATAGCAATGTACAACTTGATTTGGATCAGCAGTGACTACATTCTTTAATTCACTAACATGCTATTTCTCTTTACATGTTTTAAATCACAATTGAATTGTATTTTGTATTGCTATCTGTGTTTCGCCCAGTAATTATGCTCTATATGTACCTTTTTGTACGCTTAATAAACATCTTGATCAGGCTGTTGAACATGCTACACATTGGTGGATTATTTACTTTCACTACCGTGTCACTTATGCATTACTTTAAACTACATCTGACAAAAATAAATTTCAAAGCAGGTCATGCTCCCTAAATTTATTGTGCAACGTAATACTGTTTTAAAATTTTTATTTGTGATGCATTATCATATTTGATGAATTTAGAATATTGATTGTTATTATTTCCTTAAAATGTCATGAGTAATACTGAACAAGTAATGAAAATATAAGTAATATTATGTGATTATTATTTCTTTGCTTGGTCCACTTTAAATAACCTCCATTTACTCGAGTAAAGAGTGTTCCAATGAAGTTTTGCTGCAAATGTGCTTGAATCAAAGAGAATATATTCCACTTATTGAATTACATATCGTACTCCAGCGATGACATTATAGTAATGACCATATATAAATGTTATATTGTCATATGAGATATGGGCCCTCTCAAAATGAGAAACATTTATTTTGATCTTGCAATTATCGATGGTACATGCTCCTTAGTTTTATTGGCTGAAATGTTTTTAGGTGTGATGCCAACTAAAGAATTTGGCCTTTAGTATACACAAGCCTTAAAAATCATTTAACATTTTGAACCAATCTATTTTATACTGAAAATATTAGACCAGCATTGATATTATTTGATAATACAAATCATTTTTTCACGTGATGTTTTTTCTTCTAATACATGCAAAATTAAGCATTAGTTAATCCCGTTTGTCATTTTTTTACACTACAACTAAAAATTTATACTACCTGTGATTAAAAAATTAGAAAATTTTAGTATAATTTTGCAAGATCCAACCAGTCTTATCTGAAGCTTTTTTGGGTTGCATTTTAGCATTGAATTCCAACCAATCATATGCTTTATCATTGTTTAATCAACATAATAGCATAAGCATGAGAAGTGATGAGAGGTAGTTTGTAACATTACAGAATTGATTACGATTGAAGTAAAATAATAAGTTGATCACCAAAATAATGCAAATGGTGTATCTTCGTTATGTGACATAATAGCGTCTTCGATCCAATGTCTTGATTGCACTAATGGTGTATCTTCACTACACCTTGATTGGAAAAGTGATACATCAAGTACAACCATGACCCCATGATCATATAGTGACAATCTAGACTAAGTTAGCAATTTTCTTTAGCACAGGTTGTTAAAAAAAATCAGAATTTTTATTTCATTACATTTTTTGAAAACAGTTAATTTACAGTATTAATATAGCTATAGATTTCTATATTCTTATAGACAATTCATTAGTTTCCAATATACCAGTATTATACTAAAAAACTATTAGGACAGTGGACAGACAAAAGCTTACACATATGCGGTTGATTGTTAAAAAGTTTAAAAATAGATAGGTACCTTACTAACTGTGTAGTTACATTTACATAAACTCAAAAATTCAAAACAAATAATATCAGTTGTAAAATGTGGATATTGTTATTTAGGTAACCTTAGGCTTAGCTTAAAATCTACGATCAACTTAAAATACAATTACCATACATATCCTAGCCATACAGTCATCAAAACTAATTCATATTTGATAGAAAAGAGTTCTTTTTATTGGATTGTGTTGCTAAAAGACGTGTTCACTCCAGTATTTCACAATAGTGAACATTAATATAATGACTAATAAGCCTCTGCATTTTGCCCATAATTAAATCAATCTGACTATTGTCTAGCTTTAGAGTAGAGGTAATAGATACTATTGAATAACAAAACAATATTTATGGCATTCTCACATTTTTAAATGCTTACATAAACCAACCATCTAACATTTGTTTTTTGAGATAATGTAGGTGATTTGGCAATATATTAATCTTTTGATGGGTTCACTCCTATTTAGAAGGATGAGTTGACCAAGTTAAGTTGTAGATGGAAGAGAAAAATAGGAATTTGTAATTGTGGGAAATAAAAAATGACAAGCTGTTGACTGGAAGTGGTTATAATTTTTATTGTGACTTGCTTTGAAACTTCAAACTATGCAAATATTTAACTAGCATGCAGATTAATTAAACTATACATAATGATGCAATACACTTTTACTTTGTATGGAAATTTTTTTGTTTGCTTTAAAGCAATGCACTATTTTGAAGTATTGCTTTATCTTAGTTTTATTCCAACTGAATAAACAACTTCTTTCATTGGGTACAAATAAAAAATATACTTCATCAGTGGTTAGTGCATCAATGCTTCCTTACTGTTGTGGTTTCTCCCTATTTTAACTATGCTCTAACTAACTTGATGCATTTTTGATTCATGAAGCTTGTGTATGATCTATGTGATTGAAAAAAAATACAAATAAGAGATAGATATAGAAGATAAGTTGGTGTATCAATATCTTTATGTACCAAAATTTATGCTTATAACTCAGAAGCATACACACGCTGCTCAGCAATGCTTGAGTTTTATTTTATAGTTTTCCGTTTAGTAATTATATATTTCAACCGTGTGTGAAGCAATGTTTTTTGTTTAGAACTATTCGTCAAAGATTGATATCTAGAAAGTTATACATACAAGTTGTTTACTTATAGCTCATGCTATGTTCAGCAATGTTTTTTCGTTAGCATTATAATAAAATTCTTATATATTTGTTTAGGCCTATGTAACTACAATATTTTTGCCATATCCGTGTGCGAAGCACGGGTTCGCACTAGTTATATCATACAAACTATGTTAAAAATATTTATATGATCAGTTTATACTTGAGATTTTCGACATAAAAAAATTACACACACACACACATATATATATATATTATTAAAATATTATTTAAATCAAATAAATTTGATAAATCTATAACATCAACAAATATGTCATATAGAATATACTTTAAATTTGTAATATTAATTTCCTACCTAATAAGCATTTAGCAAAGATACTTTTTTCACAAACTATATATATCTGTGTGTACGTATGTATAAATATATATGCGCAAATTAATAATTAAGTTGAAAAATTGATTTTGAATTATAATAATATAAGTGGATATATTTAAATGTTATAATATTATTCAGAAATTTAAAAAAATGTTAATATACAAATTTTATATGTAGAAATAATATTTATTTATTTTTTAAATTCCTAAAGGAATTTAAGTTAATAAATATTTAAAAAATGACTTTTGTCGTCAACGTTATTAATTATGTATATATATATTTATCTTATGCAATTTTATGAACTAACACATATAATTATTATAAAATTATTTATAAGTATGTATATATATATATATATTATATTTATACGTGTAGTTATTTTTATTTATAATTAATTTGGTTTTCGGATTCTACAATAAAATAAATAAATAAATAAAATTTTAGTTTCTTATTTAAAATGAGTTTTCATTTATACACACACACACATATAATTATAAATAAATATTTTATAAGTTCCTTATATATATGATTCAAAATCAAATATATATGTGCGCACACACTTGTAACATTTTTTATATATGAATTAAAGCACATAAGCATACATTTAGACCATATATGTGTATACTAGAGGGGCTAAGATGTTCGTTGCGGTGTAAATCCCAACAGTTATACATAGGCATGTCAAACCTTACACAGATTGCTATGTTACACAGATATACATACATACATACATATATATATATATATGATACATATTTATAATACAATATTAATTGCATAATAAAAAACTATAATCTAACTTTAAATAAAATAACAATTTTATTTAAAATAAATTTAGAAATTTCTAAACGAATTGGATTTCATAGGCTCAGTAAAGATCCAAAATGTTAAAAAGATTGAAATTCACATATATCTTCTGCTGCAGGCTGGTCAAGTTCCAACAAGTGAAATCTAATTAATGTAAGGATTAAGGATGGTTATTCATTGTCCCTCATTAATTAGCTTTTCTTAGCCAATTTATGAGTATTGATTATTGTTTGTTGATTATTAATTTGTTCTCGACCAATGTATGAGCAGTTACACCTAGTGAATTGGGTTTCATAGTTGACTATAAGGCACTCAGCGACAATGTTGGGTTAATAGTTAACATTAATGAAAGAAGTTTAGTATAAATTTTCAAAGTACGGTATATAAAATATGGTTTATAAGCGGAGAGGATTTAAACTGATATTTAAAGAACTTAAATCCCATTGTCTTTGAAATTGATTTTCAAGATTTTGGAAAATGATAGTAGTATTATTTGAAAGTATTTGTGAATACTGATACCTTGAAAAGGGTTTTTAGATTTGTTCGAGTTCGAGATTTCTCTTGGAATCGACAAGTCAATTAGAGAACAAAATATTTTTATGTTATTTAGTTCTAGTAGCACGAAAGTGACTAAAATGGACAAGAGACTTGTTCGGTTAGTAAGCACTTCTCGTGAGCATTACCATTCTTAGTAAGGGAATATATGGTACTACTTAGTAGGATCCAGTTCCTTTGTACCATTTTGGTGTTACTTGATCTATATTGTATATTTTCTATGGATTTTAAAGAAAATATTTGGAAAATTGGTTTATAAATTGAGATCATGGTACTTTGTATTATTGGACGAAGTATTTGATACCTCTTGATTTGATATACAAAAGGTATATGTATATATGGTTATTTCAAATGATTTGAAATAAAGCTCATTATTTAGTTTCAAAAGTTTTCATCTCTTAGAATGTAAAGGATTTTTCAACGATTTTTGGCAGTTTGAAACTTCTGTATCATTATAGAACTTAAGGTCTGGTGATTTTGAAAATATAAAGATGAGTTTATATAACAATTGAATTAAGAAGGTAGTAAAAGTTAAAACAAATTTTAAACTTGTTTGAACGTCCATGTTAAGTAGAACATTCGATGTTAGTGGACCAACTAATAAATGTCTTTATTTTAGGGTTGTCTAAGGAAAGTCGGTTCTAGTCTTGAGTTTGGATACCGGTGTCATGCTCATCCAAGCTATTTTCTTATCCCAAGGGTAAAGAAATCTAAAAGATTGACTCGGTTATAAAACCAAGATTTATTTAAGGCCTTCGTCGGAATTTTGGAAAGAAGAGAGAATTTAATGATTTGTATATACTCTTAGATGCAGTATGGTATTATATGAGTACAAAAAGTGAAATTGTGTATAACGACCCCATAGTTATGCCCCTATTATTAAAGACCATTGTAAATAATGTCATCTAACAATACAGAAAATACGGCTTATTAAGGGCGACTGAATGTGAGTATATATTTAAACTAACACTGACACGTCATACTTATTATTTTACTTAATCTCCGGAATAAAATTTGATGTGTAAAGTCTCAGTCCATAGTAATAACCACACGAGTTTTTTAGAATAAGAACAGTATACCACATAAAAAATAGTCATAGATCACAGCGGAGAGATAAATATCATATACATATACAAACTGAGAGTCTATCAAATATAACATTAGACTTGCATAATATACATCCGGTAGAAGTCTATAATTAAAATATACATTTGATAATAAATACAAAATCCTAAATGAGATAAACTAAAATTAAAAAGTGATTTATCTCCTTGCTAGCATAACCATCCAAATGTTAACTTGTCATGTAACCTGAAAGTATCGGCCTGACCTAAGTATTATAAAATAAACAGGTCAGCCTATCTCTAAATATCCAAAAGAGTGAGAACAAGATATAACACAAAAATAAATATCAATATAAGTAAATCCAAATGTCCAAAATATAACAAGTCGCTTAATTAACTTAACTCAGAATTTACTTCAAGGCACGGGTGTGTGTATATTTGGTCACAAACACACATTAGTCACAAAACACGGAATCATAGAATAAATCACAATATTTCTAACATAAAGAAACCAATTCCATACCGTAGTAAAAAAATAATTGTAGTATCACTCGTACCGATCTAATACCAAAGATCGAGAACATAGAATTTCGAAACGATCACAAGGATCGGGGAACACAGAATCTCGACACGATCACACGGATTGGGGAAAACCAAATCTTGACCGATCAATAGGATCTTGGAAACCATGGCTCAAAAACTCTAGGTTATTCAATATTATTATATATATACACACATATATAGTAAAGAAATCTATTAGTATACCTCTTAAAGATCTATCGGTCCCACCGAACACCAAAAGATAGTAAACTCCAAAGTGTTCAATATTATCACTTTTAGTAATCACAAGGGCTTAACCAAAACGTCCCATACCACCTAATGAAGTTCAAGTATTTACTAGAAGCTAGTAAATCTCACTTGTTATGGATACCACCGGAAAATCTGAACTATATTCTCTTAAAGATCTATCGGTCCCACCGAACACCAAAAGAGAATACAACCCTAAAGTGTTAAATACTTCCTAAAAGCATTCACAAGAACTTAACCAGAGCATTTCATACTACCTAGTGAAATTCAAGTATTCGTTAATGGGATAGCAAGTACCACTCAAACATTCTATTCAATGAGTTGTACAATATTCGATGAAGCGTTACTCAGGAGCATTTAAACCAATCGGTAACACAAAATCAATTACTAGTACTCCCTAAGGCTCTCAAAACATTTTTCTCTTTTGAGTTTGAAGTTGAGAAAGAAAATATTATAATTTTCCATTAATTCCTTTATTATTTAACTTTAAATAAATATTCACTATTTGATAAGATTTTCTATAAATCTGAATTGTTCTAAAGTTGCAATATATATACATAGTTTTCTCAAATTTCCATAAAATTATATTGCTCACAAACCATATTCCAAAACCATATGTATGTATGTATGTATGTATGTGTATATGTGTATATGTGCATGTATATATATGTGTGTGTGTGTGTGTGTGCGCGTGTGTGTATTTATTTATTTAAGTAGCCTTTTATTTTATATAACCTTACTCGTTACTCTTCCTTATCCATATTGATATTTAACATTTGTTTTTTTCCATAAAAAATCAACTAGCTTATATTTCTAAAACAATAATTCAGAACCCATAAAATCCTTTCTATTATTTAATTACTAGTATATAATACATTTTACATTATTAACTAATATATACTAGTTCCAAAGATTTTAACTATATGCTTATATTATTTATAGTAAACCAAAAACTGAATCTCTTTAGTTTTAGAAATTAGTATCGAACATATAATATTCCTTCTTTTAAAATCCATAACACATTTTATTCCTAACCTAAGCTGATAATAATATAAGTGTATATATTATTACACTAAGTTGAATGTAATGTATAAATGCAGCTGATCATAACAAAAGAGTTCAATAAGTATGTAAAATAATTTACCAAACATTCATCCATATATCCTATTTATCATCTATATAACTAAAACTACAATAGGATTTTAATGCAACAAGACTTACAAAAGCATCACAAACTATCATAGGAAGAAGAGCAACTAAAATGGAAATCAGCGAAGAGCGAAAGGAACAACCTGAAGTTGAGCTTTCTCCAGATCATTCGCCCACTTGTGGAACGACGGAGCACGACTAGTCGACCGGTGGTGATGTTTCTTAGAGCATCTGGCTCCATGAAACCCTCTCATAATCGCCATATAGCACATTTTGGCGACGCACTTTAGGTTGTTTGCACGGGTCGGAGTATACACACATGCAAGCAATGATTACCATTCAACAAAGCATTAAAATAGCCATTTAAGCACGTAGTTTTATAGGTTATATAGGGCATAACTTTCAACATGCCCTCCTTCATGGCTATAACAAATGGGTTCATTTTTACATTTGAAACCTTCAGTTCAATTCGGGTAAACAAACATGCAACTTATTTAGAGATGGTTGTATGAGAATTAACTCACCAAATTCCTATTTTCCTTATTGATCTCGCATTTGGAATAACTCAACTCTGATTAAGAATAACCCTAGAACTCCATGGAAACAACCAACACAAAAGGATGTGACGACCCGATTTTTCGGCTCCGAAGGTTGACTTCAATAGTCCACTATATTAATTGCCGACTAGTCGAATGCCCAAAAACCAAACCATTAGCGTTAAAGAAGAAGGAGAAAGAAGAAGAAATAGAAAACAATAACAGAATCTCACAAACGTAGTAGAACAATATATAATAGATAAACGACTAATCTTTAACCAAAAGAAAATTATATCTATTTATACATTATAACATTAGAGTTCCACAAAATCTATAGTACACAATTGGACAGTCATCATATTCTGTCCCCACAAATCTGACTATACAGTTAAACATACATAGCAGAAAATTTATCAAATACGTGCGATACATCTTGCCATCCAACTCGTCTTCTGAGCTCCACAACATCCTTTCTTGTACTCTATAATATCGGTCTGACCCAAGCATTATAGTTAAATAACACCCGAATCAGTCTGGAAAACCAGCGTGAGTAAACACACTCAATTGGATTATTTTGGTTTTCAAAATCATTTGAAAACCAAAGGTATCTCGTAAAACCACGCCACAAATAAATATGTTGGGTTTTTACCTTATGATAACCAAAACATTTCTTATAAAATCCTCTGATATTATAGTAGTGTCTATATACAAAAACTTATTCAAATAGCCAAAATTGTTACATTCATTAAATTCCATCTACTGGCCAAAAAGTGGGTTTTACAAACAAAAACCGTAAAGGCACGTAGGGAGAATGGATTTCCATCAATGGCAGGGCTACTGGGGTACCGGCCGTCATACTAAGTGGTCTAGATCATTGTACCGAGGATCCACCCTGATCCCTGCATCACAAGACCAGAGCTACCCCTTACTAGATAGTCTGAATAAGTTCACCCCGCGGTTGGAATCACCAACCACCCACACAGCCGAAAAAAAGGGACATCTAGACAGGGGTGACCTTACCCCAATTGGTTGCTAGCCACTTAGTCTTGTGTGCACCTCCCCTGTTTTAGCCATTCTCGGTTGATGAGGCTCGAGGCTATGTGTTACCTTTTTAGCACACAATCACTTAGAATGCTCATCGTCCTTCTGACGAAGTTCTGAAAGCATTCATCCAAACAACTCCGTTCCGGGTTCGCACGGAACCGAAGGCACTACACCTACTACATCCATTTTGGAAACACCCTCAGGATTAGTAGCGACTAGCCCTTACACTTTACTGTTCCATCTTTGACTCCAAACTCTTGTCTTCATCATGAAACATTCAAACCGGATCGACGTTGTTTTCGAGAAATTAATCCCGATCCCGGACTCTTCGAAACGATCAGCGTATTGGCCAATATTGATAGTCGTTTATTAACTATCAAATAGCATTCATACACAACCCTCGGATTTAGATAATTTTCCAAATTATTTATCATTCAAAATATCTTCGCCAGATATCTTCTTCACTTCGATCTTTTGAAATCAATTTCAAATATCTTTTCACTCGCGAATAAATTCCATGAAATTATTTATTTCCCACTGAAAATTACCAAGTCTAAATACTTTAGATTTTAAAATAATTTAAATCACTTTATTCTAAAATATACTTTAAAACATTTAAACTAAAACTATTTAAATACTTTATTCAAAAGTATATAATTTAAAAATATTTAAAGTAAAACTACTTTATAAAATATAAAACTAATTTTTAAAATAAAAGTTAAGCCAAACTAAATTTTAAGATAAGAGTTATGAAATTCTATACAAGTTTTTCAAATAAAACTTTAACCAAACTATCTTTAAAATAAAACTACTTATAAAATCTAAATGTTAATAATTATCTTTAAATTATAATACTAGTCAAACCTTTCAAATAATTACTACTATAATTAATTTAAATAAATGTTTACTTTTAAAATTTAAACAACTTAAATAATAATTTCTTAGAAACAAACTTTAAAACTTTTAACTTATACTAAAAATCTGCTTTGAAAAAACGTACTTGGCTTTTTAGGGAAATACACTTTCCTTTCTACACCTTTTAAAAATAAACCACTATTTATCTTTAAAACAAATTACCCATTTCTTTAAAACTTCCCATCCTGAATTTATATTTCCAAATTATCTTCTGATAAATATTTCCCTCTATTTACAAACCTTGTTTATAAGTTCCATAATCTTTTTCCCTTTTGAAACACTGTTTCAATCACTTAATCGATTTTCTAAATTTAAATTTCCCATAAAATTTATTTCTCGATTTATTCAAAGCTTATTTTAGAAATCTATTAATTCCAGTTTTACTTCTTAATTATGATTTAGAAATCTTATTTAAAACTGAAATTATAAATTTCATACTTTATTTCAAAAATTCCCTTTTATTTCTTCCCAGACCATTTGAATTCTGGATTTTTAAATAAATCTTTTATTCTCCAGATAATATCACTTAAGTTAAAACAATCATTTATTTCCATTTATTCAAAATCTCATTTACCATACTTAGAATTTATTATTAGAATTTAAAAAAATTCAAACTTTATCCTTTTCCAATTCATTCTTTAATTTATCACAATTCTTTATAATTACTTATTTAAAATCCGCTTTTTAATTTCCTCAAAAATCCCACCTTTATATTCTAATATCTCAATATACCCAAATATATTCAATTTAAACCATGGCATCCAAAATTTTCAATTTTCAATATAATCTATCAGATTATCAAATATATCATATCATAAAGTATTAAACAAATCTAAATGTTTTGAGGAATCCAGTTGGATCCCTCCAGCCTATTTTCCCTGAATCCACGGATGTAAGCACAATATAATAATACCAATTATACTTCAAGGTGGAATATCGCGGTATATGAGTTTATATCATCTCATCCGCTATTATGCGACGCATAGGATCTCATCCACGATATAATGCGGGAAATCAATCACTCTAAAATACATATATATATTACTATATATTATACCACATCCAATCAATTCAATCATTCAAACAAATATTTAAATTAATTTAAATTTAAATAATAATCCAGATGAGTGAGATTAACCCACATTTGATCTTTGATTTGCAACCTGATTCAAACCCGTTACTTCACTAAAATTGGACCTAGAATAACATTAGAGGATTTTATTAATATTCAAACAAATCGAAAAATCAATTATCTTTTAATAGTTTTAATTTTAGCTAATGATTAAATTTAAACAAATAATAAATCTAAACTAATTTCCCTTAATAAATAATTTTCCTTAGTAACTAAAATAATTTAATAAGTTAATTGAATGTGTTAACCACCCTAATACATATATATTTTTATTTTTAGTAAGTGATAACATATATATATATATATATTTATTTCTTTCGAACTACATACATATTTATAAAATAGATTATAGATTTCAAAAATTCAGCTTTTATAAATTCTTTGAACATTTTAAAGCCCATGTATATTTATATTTATTTTTTTAATATCTGATCTATGTATATTTACAGCTATACGTTAAAATATGGATGTGTATTTAAAGGTATATACTTACATTTATATTAAAATTTTCTTTGTTGTATATAGATACCCATGTGAATATAATCCTGTAAATTTGAAAAATAGGTATGAAATATATCTTACCGGGGAATGAACCCAGGCTAATAATTGCAAAGAAAGAAAAGATAAAAATAAATAAATAAATAAATCTCACCTCGAACATAAACCCATCTCACGGCCTCCACCATCGATCGCGTGCTACCAAAACAACATCGTCCCCAAAAATAAAATCTCGAACCCCAAGCTGTCTTCTCCCATCATTGTCGAGCATCACACAGGCTGGAATCGAAACGGCCTCGAATAACGTCCTCGTGCGCGAGCTCCAGGTTGAGCGATTCAGAAATGCATCGCCCACGAAGACCCCAAATTGCGCATGCATGCTTGCAGCCGCCTCCCATCGATGCCCTCAACCCTAAGCCCTAATTAATAGAAGTGAAATCGTGTTCGATTTCTACAAAAGCAAGGAGCTTGGAGATCGATCTCGAAAATCGATGGCATGGAAGCGAGGTGATGATTTATTTGGAAAGAGGCTTCAGGTTGTTCTTATTTTTTACTTAACGAGTTCGACCATTAAAGCTGGGAAGAGAAGGAACAAAGATATGGGTTTCGTTCCAATTTTTTTCTTCTTTGAATTCGACCCTTAATTCTTTTGCTCGGCTATATTTTTTTTAGAGAGAAAACAACACGTTACAAAGGAAGAGTGAAAATGGGAACACGTGTTTTAAGGAATGATACTTGTCTAATTTTTCATTTTATGAGAATATATATATATTTTAGATTTAAATTCAAATTCAAATCGTCTCGATAATCGCAACTCACAATCTCGATCTCCAATCAAGGCATGCCGCTAGGCATTTGCAGTGTTAAACCCCTATTCCGAACGCAATGGAAAAGGTTTCGAGTCCTATTTGAATCCAGTTATTAAATTGAATTTTCGATATAGATTTCAGCGCATTTATTTACCGTACGATCACATGACAACTCCAAACACTCCGATATTTGAAATCCGATAATAATACATTATTACGGATCCAATGGAACTAGTTTCATCGAATTCCAAGACTGTGTCATGGAAGGCTATTTTTAAATATCAATTTAAAAGATATAAATTCAAAACTTAACAAAACACTTCTAAATTCAAGTCTAACACTTTTACTATTTTCAATACTATCAATATAAATTTTACAAGCCTTCAAATTATTTTTAACAAGCATAAAACTAAAGATTAAATGTTTTACTCAACTATCAAAAATTAAATCCAACAATTTAATTGCCTAAATAAATAGTGATATTTGAAATTCAAGTTAAACTATCTTTCAGATATTTAAAATCAATTAAATATTTCAATTTCAAATATCCAGAAATTTTGGATCGTCACATTCCCCCCACCCTAAAAGAATTTCGTCCCCGAAATAAATTGTTAAGAAAAATGATCCAATATCCATTACTATTTTCACAAAACCAAACGGTTTTATCAACTTGCCATAGCATATCTTTTTATTAAAGACCCACTATCCTTCAACATAGTTTCCAAATAGCATTATTTACTCCACTATTTAAATTTAAATTTAAAACCAAATTTTAAATCATCAAAATTTTCTCAAAATTTTTCTAACTCCCTAATTTTCCGAAATTTTTTGCCAGCGTCTCCTTTGCGTGTCTAGCTCGGTACAATTTACAAAATGCCTCTGCGGGCCTCCAGATTTCAAAAGAAAACAAAAGGCCAAGTGGCTAGACAAAAAAATCATTAAATTTCATACAGAAATTTAAATACATACCTTTTGTCGGGCCATAAATTTTTATCTTCTAAAATCAAAAATCCCAATTTATCCCTTGCCTTAATAACACCTGTATCCTATTTAGCAAACATACTAATTCATAGAATCCAAATTCACTTTATTCTTTTCTTTTCAAAATTTTCAACATTTGCCTCACTTAACCCCGTACGATGCACATGTATCATTCGTATGCAACACACAAATCTGATCGCTCGCTCGATCACACAATTTTATTTTCGAACTAGTATCGTCCACCCGACTTCCTAGTGCGGACTCAGATCTGGTTTCTTGATCGGAAACCGTCATTCTCCTAGCATAGCTACAAACTATGATAGATAATTTCCAGAATCAATCAATAATTCATATTCAGAGTTCGTCGTTGAAAATCGAGTGAAAAATCCTAACTCGGATCGGTATAACTACCTCGAAATTCTGTGCTCGAATCTGGATGAAATCACTATGCGGATAAAATAATATACGTACATCTTACATATTTATATCCATTTATTATTAACTATATCAATTCTCTTTTATTCACATTATTTTGATTTCTGTTCACTTATTTATAATCATCACATTTCACAACTTCCAGTTTAAATTTCATCCAATTATTAACTTAGTATATTCCTCAATTCCAACTTTACTTAAAAATTTACCATTTATTCCTTTAAGTTTAATATAAATATTTTATACACTTCTTATGTTATTTCCATTTTACCACTTTTTTTTTATCTACTTTTATTCAAATTAAATGCCAATTCCATATAAAGTCAATTTGCATCAATTTACTAATTAATTTTCAAATCTCAATACCTTTGCCCAATTTTCATCCAGATTTTATTTTCAATTCTACTTGAATTCAATTCATCTTCAAACTCAGAATATTGAATTTTATCATCTATCTCAACCCATACTTATTTAATCCATCCCTTAACTAATCCCACTTACCAATTTATTCACATCTCAAACACTTCAATTCCCAAACTTTTACTATTTTTAGTCCATTTAGAACTAATTTTCAATTTCATTTACTCTTTACAAAATTAAATATCATCCAATTATTCGATTCCAATTCATTTGCTTTACCCATTTAATTAATTAGTTTACTTATTGATTTTATTTTCAGTCCTTTGTTTTATTTAGTCCAACTAGACTCATTTTCCATTTTTCTTAATTTAACACAATTAAATTTAATTTAAATATCCAGTTTCAATTTCATTTACTTCCAAATATAAATTCATTTGTCCATTCACAAATTTATTTCCAAATAACAAATTTTATTTTCAATAACTTATTTTATTTAGCCAACTTAGATTTATTTCCTCGACGCTTACTTTTTATTTAACTTGGTTTGGTTACATTCTAATTTAATTCAGCTTTCAAGCTTCTATAAGTTCTCTAATTTATTTACCTTCTATTGGCTAACTTCTTTTAATTCACTTCAATTAATTAGCTTACCTTTCAGATTATTTTGTTTCCACGCTTACTTTATTTACTATTTACAAGTTAATCCCATTGCAGGCAAATTTCCAAACTTATAAGTTTCCAAATCTGTTTATAATCCATAAACATTTTTAGTCAAGCTTCCAGAGTTCAAATCATTACTTAAACACTCAAAACATTTTATTCCAGCTCCAGAGTTTTCAATAATCATTTAAGTATTTCAAAATTATTTTGAAATTAATTATATCCAAAATCCTTTGGTATCAAATTATCCTTTGAATTTTAAAATCGAACTTAGTTTTGCAAACACTCCATTTTAAAACAATTTAGTAGCAATTTCTCTTTTGGAAACTCGAAAATGAGCATCGATGATGCTGCAATCATCACCGAAGTTATTTTCCAGCGATCGAAAAGAGTTAATGCTTTTATCTCTTCAAAACCCTTCATATATTCTTAAATTCCAAATCTCACCAGATTTCAAATCCAATCCAAAATATTTCTCAAATAATATCACCATTACTCCTCCAAAACCTTTGAAAATCATTTTCAAACTCAAAGGAATTTGAACTTCCCAAAATTCCAAATTGCTAACTCTTTCAATTCATATTCAATATTACTCTAGAATTTTATTTTAAATTATAAATTACATTTATAATTCTCACTTGCAATTTAATTATGTAATATGAATTTACTTTCTTAACTTTTTGGTTATAACATTAATTTCTTATTTTAATTTCTACGTAACAATGATAATGGTTTAATATTATCATTCCTAACAACCAAGCAATCTACGGAAAATTGTTTCTTTTATATACAAAAATAATTTGGGTAAAATTATTTCATTTACCCTATTTTAAAACAATATTGTGTCGGTTTATCTTGTTTAAGAGTTTAGAAACCCCTATCAATGACATAGCGTCCCACATATCGACCAAAATTCAAAACGCTTAACCGATAAGTCAACACAATATATAAAAAAATTATATTCACTAACAAATACGCGCTCATGTCTATTATTACACTCAAACTCATTCTGAGTACTACGGACTCTATTTCAAATGAGTAATTCCTACCAGAGCCAAGCTTCTCGCTTAACCTTCAGCTCTGACACCAAGTATGACGACCCGATTTTTCGACGTCCAAAAGTCGACTTCAATACGTCCACTGTATTAATTGTCGATCAATCGAATGCCAGAAAACCGAACCATTAGGGTTAAAGAAGAAGGAGAAAGAAGAAGAAATAGAAAACAATAACAGAATCTCACAAGCGCAGCGGAACAATATATAATAGATAAACGACTAATCTTTAAGCAAAAGAAAATTATATCTGTTTAAACATTACAACATCAGAGTTCCCCAACATCTATAGTACACAATTGGACAGTCGTCATATCACGTCCCCATAAATCTGACTATACAGTTAAACATACATAGCAGAAAATTTATCAAATACGTGTGATACGTCTCGCCATCCAGCTCGTCTCCTGAGCTCCACAGCATCCTTTCCTATACTCTAATACTCGGTCTGACCCAAGCATTATATTAAATAACACTCGAGTCAGTCTGGAAAACCAGCGTGAGAGAACATACTCAATTGGATTATTAAAGTTTTCAAAATCATTTGAAAATCAAAGGTATCTCGTAAAATCCTCTAATATTATAGTAGTGTCTATGTACAAATACTTATTCAAATAGCCGAAATTGTTACATTCATTAAATTCCAATTACTAGCCACAAAGTGGGTTCTACAAACAAAAACCATAAAGGCACGTAGGGAGAATGGATTTCCATCAATGGCAGGGCTACTGGGGTACCGCCCGTTACAGTACGTGGTCTAGGTCACCGTACCGAGGATCCACCCTGATCCCCTGCATCACCAGACCGGAGCTACCCCTTACCGGATAGTCTGAATAAGTTCACCCGGCGGTTGGGATCAGCAACTGTCCACACAACCGGAAAAAAAGGGACATCTAGACAGGGGTGACCTTACCCTAATTGGTTGCTATCCACTTAGCCTTGTGTGCACCTCCCCTGTTTTAGCCATTCCCGGTTGATGAGGCTCGAGGCTATGTGTTACCTTTTCAACACACAATCACTTAGAATGCTCATCGTCCTCCTAACGATGTTCTGAAAGCATTCATCCATACAAGTCCGTTTCGGGTTCAAATGGAACCGAAGGCACTACTCCTGCTACATCCATTTTGGAATCACCCTCAGGATTAGAAGCGACTAGCCCTCGCACTTCATTGTCCCATCTTCGACTCCAAGCTCTTGTCTTTATCATGAAACGATCAAACAAGATCGAAGTGGTTTTTAGGAAATTAATCCCGATCCTGGACTCTTCGAAACGATCAGGGCAATGGCCATTATTGATAGTCAGTTATTTTATATCAAATAACATTCACACACAACCATCAGATTTAAATAATTTTCCAAATTATTTATTACTCAAAATATATTCGCAAGATATCTTCTTCACTTCTATCTTTTGAAATCAGTTTCAAATCACTTTTCACTCGCGGAATAAATTCCCTAAAATTGCTTATTTCCCACTGAAAATTACCAAGTCTAAATACTTTAGATTTTAAAATAATTTAAATCACTTTATTCTAAAATATACTTTAAAACATTTAAACTAAAACTATTTAAATACTTTATTCAAAAGTATATACTTTAAAAATATTTAAAGTAAAACTACTTTATAAAATATAACACTAATTTTTAAAATAAAAGTTAAGCCAAACTAAATTTTAAGATAAGAGTTATGAAATTCTATACAAGTTTTTCAAATAAAACTTTAACCAAACTATCTTTAAAATAAAACTACTTATAAAATCTAAATGTTAATAATTATCTTTAAATTATAATACTAGTCAAACCTTTCAAATAATTACTACTATAATTAATTTAAATAAAAGTTTGCTTCTAAAATTTAAACTACTTAAATAATAATTTCTTAGAAACAAACTTTAAAACTTTTAACTTGTACTAAAAATCTGCTTTGAAAAAACGTACTTGGCTTTTTAGGGAAATACACTTTCCTTTCTACACCTTTTAAAAATAAACCACTATTTATCTTTAAAACAAATTACCCATTTCTTTAAAACTTCCCATCCTGGATTTATAATTCCAAATTATCTTCTGATAAATATTTCCCTCTATTTATAAACCTTGTTTATAAATTCCATAATCTTTTTCTCTTTTGAAACACTGTTTCAATCACTTAATCGATTTTCTAAATTTAAATTTCCCATAAAATTTGTTTCTCAATTTATTCAAAGCTTATTTCAGAAATCTATTAATTCCACATTTACTTCTTAATTATGATTTAAAAATCTTATTTAAAACTGAAATTATAAATTTCATACTTTATTTCAAAAATTCACTTTTATTTCTTCCCAAACCATTTGAATTCTGAATTTTTAAAATAAATCTTTTATTCTGCAGATAATATCACTTATGTTAAAAACAATCATTTATTTCTATTTATTCAAAATCTCCTTTACCATGCTCGGAATTTAAAAAAAAATCAACCTTTATCCTTTTCCAATTCATTCTTTAATTTATCACAATTATTTATAATTGCTTAGTTAAAATCCTCTTTTAATTTCCTCAAAAATCCCATCTTTATATTCTAATATCTCAATATATCAAAATATATTCAATTTAAACCATGGCATCCAAAATTTTCCATTTCCAATATAATCTATCACAAATTATCAAATATATCATATCATAAAGTATTAAACAAATCTAAATATTTTGAGGAATCCAGTTGGATCCCTCTAACATGTTTTCCCTACATCCACAGATGTTAGCATAATATAATAATACCAATTCCACTTCAAGGTGGAATATCGCGGTATATGGGTTTATATCATGTCATCCGCTATTATACGGCGCATGGGGTCTTATCTGCTATATAATACGGGAAATCAATCACTCCAAAATATATATATATACTACTATATAATATACCACATCCAATCAATTCAATCAGTCAACCAAATATTTAAATTTAACAATTTAAATATAAATAATAATCAAGATGAGTGAGATTAACTCACCTTTGATCTTTGATTTGCAACCTGATTCAAACCCGACTTGCTTCTTCACTAAATTTGGACCTTGAATAACATTAGAGGATTTTATTAATATTTGAACAAATCAAAAATCAATTATCTATTAATAGTTTTAATTTTAGCTAATGATTAAATTTAAACAAATAATCAATCTAAACTAATTTTCCTTAATAAATAATTTTTCTTAGTAACTAAAATAATTTAATAAGCTGATTGAACGAGTTAATCACCCTAATACATATATATTTTATTTTTAGTAAGTGAAAACATATATGTATATTTATTTCTTTTGAACTACATACATATTTATAAAATAGATTATAGATTTCAAAAATCCAACTTTTACAAATTCTTTGAACATTTTAAAACCCCTGTATATTTTTTTTTAATATCTGATCTATGTATATTTACAGTTATACGTTAAAATATGCATGTGTATTTATAGGTATATACTTACATTTATATTACAATTTTCTTTCCTCTATATAAATAAATACCTATGTGAATATAATCCTGTAAATTTGAAAAATAGGTATGAAATATATCTTACTGGAAAAATGAACCCAGGCTAATAATTGCAAAGAAAGAAAAGATAAAAAATAAATAAATAAATCTCACCTCGAACACAAACCCATCTCGCAGCCTCCGCGATCGATCGCGTGCTACTAGAATAACATCGCCCCCAAAATCAAATCACGATCCCCAAGCTGTCCTCTCCCATCATCGCCGAGCATCACACGGGCTCGAACCGAAATGGACTCGAAGAATGATTGTCCTCACACGCGAGCTCCAGGTTGAGCGATTCAGAAATGCGTCGCCCATGAAGAACCCAAATTGCGCATGCATGCTTGCAGCCGCCTCCCATCGATGCCCACAACCCTAAGCCTTAACTAATAGAAGTGAAATCGTGCTCGATTTCCACACAGGCAAGGAGCTTGGAGATCGATCTCGAAAATTGATGGTCTGGAAGCCCGATGATGATTTATCTTGAAAGGCTTCGGGTTGTTCTTTTTTTCTATTTAACGAGTTCGGCCACTAAAGCTAGGAAGAGAAGGAACGAAGATATGGGTTTCGTTTCAAATTTTTTTATTATTTGAATTCGACCCTTAATTCTTTTGCTCAGCCATATTTTTTTAGAGAGAAAACAACACGTTACAAAGAAAGAGTGAAAATGGGAACACGTGTTTTGAGGAATGATACATGTCAAATTTCGCCATTTTATGAGAATATATATATTTTAAATTTAAGTTCAAATTCAAATCGTCTCCATAATCGCAACTCACAATCTCGATCTCTAATCGAGGCGTTCCGCTAGGCTTTTATAATATTGAACCCCTATTCCGAACGCAATGTAAAAGGTTTCGAGTCCTAATTCGATCGTATGGAGAAGATAGCTTTTTGAATCCAGTTATTAAATTGAATTTTCGATATAGATTTCAACGCGTTTATTTACCATACTATCACACAACAACTCCAAGCACTCCGATATTTGAAATCCGATAATAATACACTATTACGGATCAAATGGAACTAGTTTCATCGAATTCCGAGACTGTGCCTCGAAAGGCTATTTTTAAATATCAATTTAAACGATATAAATTCAAAACTTAACAAAACACTTCCAAATTCAAGTTTAACACTTTTACTATTTTCAATACTATCAATAATGTTTACAAGCCTTCAAATTAGTTTTAACAAGCATAAAACTAAGGATTAAATGTTTTACTCAACTTTCAAAAATTAAATTCAACAATTTAATTGCCCAAATAAATAGTGATATTTGAAATTCAAGTTAAACTATCTTTCAAATATGTAAAATCAATTAAATATTTCAATTTCAAATATCCAAAGAAAATTGGTCGTCACAAAGGATTCAGAAATCACAAAAAGACCTTAGATTAATTGCTTGAACTGATAGAAAAAACTTAGATTGCATACCTTGATTTTTATTTGATTTTCCATGATTTTCTTTGTATTTTAAAATGTAGATCTTTGATGAACTTAGAAGTAGATAAGAACCCTAGCTCTTTTTCTTATTTTTAGAAATCAAGAACATATGTGAGAATAATGAAAGTAAGGAATAGAATAAGTGTCTCTTGTATTTGTTCAAGTATGGCCTGTGTTCTTACTTGGCCCATTTAGATAAAAATGTAATTATTCCTTTATGTTTATTCGTTCTTACAACCAAATTCTAATACTAAAAACTACAAATAAACATTCTCTTTTATTAAAAATAAAAGATTCTAATTAAATAATTCCCTTTCTAAGTATTATTAATCTCTATAACACTAGCTCATTATTTAATACATTCTTTTAAATCAAATTCCCAAATCCAGTTTAAATCTATTTAATAACTACATGGTATTTATTCCCTGTATTTTATTTCTCTAATATCCTAAAATTAGAATTTACTATTTTAAACAGTAAATCTCAATATTAACATTTTACCGTAATTACCAAATTTAAATTGAAATTCTCTTTAAGAAATAAAACTCATTTCTTAAACAAATAAACTCAACTATTCTCAAAAACTAGATTTAATTTCATAATTAAATTTCACAAACCACAATTTAGGATTAATTATCCATAACTAAACTTAATTAATTAGGAAATTAACAACAGGGTTGTTACATTGTGTCTTCATGAAATATTCCATAAATGATTTTAGTATTGAAATAGATATACTATTATTGCAAATTAATGTAATTAAAAAGAAATTTGTATAGTTAAGAAACCAATAGGATAAAATATGTAAATTGTATGTAGATCATTTCATTTGCATGATAGTTCTATCATGATCTAGGATTCGAGTACATGGGTTTTAGGTGACTTACATATATTCAAACAAGGACCTTTCACTTAATTCTCGACGGTGAACAGTTGAAATGAATTCTTGATATGATCTGGGAGTTATCAGAGTACATGACTATGTAAGGAAAACATACATTTCTAATCAAGGAACCAGATTGGAGTCCACACTAGAAGGTCAAGTGATCTATACTAATTTGGAAGTGAAATTCATGTGATTAAGTAAGTGATCAGATTTGATATTGCGTAAGGATGATGCTTTTGCATCGTACGGGCTTAAGCATATATGTATACTATGTTTTGTAGGCTTATGAAGGGTCCGTGGAATGTCTCTTCAATTTGTTGTGGGGTAGCATGAATAATCATCTAAGTAATAATCTATGGCTGATGAGCGTAAGGTACGCTTAGCAAGTTATTTATCATCCTTGTGTGAAGAGAGGTTTTTTGAACCTAAGCAAACCGTGGGCAATGGATGCCAGTCATTTGAATACTGTTTAGTGCTATTGTACGCTTGTTTCTTTTGTTAATTAGTCGTGTTCAAATTTCGAGAACGAAATGTAAGTGGAGGAGAAAATGTAACGACACGGAATTTCAGATGCTTCGTATTTAAATATCTGAATTATCTAAATATTTGAATCTTGGATTTAATATGATTAAATAGATTTTATAACCTTGTTAACTCCCTTTATAATAACTAATGATCGTAAATTTGTTTATGAAAAAAGTTTACAAAAATAAATACTTCGAAGAAATATCGATAATATGGCCGAAAAATATTTTGTCGATAAATGGTTTTTACTCGATATAAGTTGTTCGAACTGTTTAGGCATGTCTAGTGTATTATTGTGTAAATAGTTAGAAACTAAAAATATTTTAGTGTTTATGGCTAACTAAATGTGAATAGTAAAAAGATTAACAACTGATTAAGGAGCAGATATTTTGACCAATAGTAAAAGATATTTCCTAAGGGTTGTGAGGTGTAAAGCTAGGCACATGGGAGGGAGCTTGCATGGTGACCTTCCATGGAGGGTGAGAGGTGAGTGGTTACCTCTTGGCCATTTCTATATAAGGCTCTTCATATAATTACATAAACATATTTGCTAATTTACAAAGATAGAAGCACCTTAGTCTCAATTATCTTCTATCCTCACTAACCAATACTTTATCAAAGTAACTCTTCTCCAAACTTTACCAAACTCAAGCTATAGGCCTAAAACAACATAAAAACAAGGAATAGCATTAAAAACATGAAGAGATGGTGCAAAACTCCTACCCCAAGATTGAGTCGTGAGCACTTGGAGCAAGAAGAGGGGTGGCCTAGTGCAAAAGTGGAGGAAAGGTGGAGCCTTTTGGATGTTTGGTGATGGTAGGAAGTATTAATATGATTCTAGTTGCTTTTGTTGGGTTGTAGGCTTAGTTTGGGGTGAGTTTAATCACATTGAATGAATATATATTTTGTTATATGTGTTGTGTGCTTGAATATAAAGTTAAGTAAAGTTAACTGATGCAAGTATCGCTTTTGGACCCCCTTGCTTTGGAAAGGAAGTGATAACTTTATAAGCAATATTCTCACTTCTATTACCCACTAAAACATGAATCATAGCCTAGACCTTGTGTTTACACGTTTGATATGAATGTGAGTGAAGTTGAAGTATATGTGAACTTGTTTAAAGCGAAATAATCATTATAAGTGCACTTCGAAATCCTATGTGTTTAAACTCCTTAAATGATTATATGTGAATATATGAGCACTTTGAAATTTCCTTGTGTACGACAATTTTAATATGATTTTCAAAGACATCCTTAGGATTTTATTTTTTGTTTTAATAAGTACTATATGTGTACTTCTTACTACAAATATCAAAGTTTAAACAATTCTAAAACTGGTTGGACATTGTTGTAAAAGATAGGAGTGAAAAGATCGTTATATGAGCACTTCATAAAATGCCTTGTTTTGGTGATTTTTTATATGATTTTTGAAGAAATCCTTAAGGGTTCTTTTGCATGGTTATTAAGTGCTATAAGTAAAGTACATACTTTAAAAAAATGGACTTTAGATCGATTGAATAGTAGGAAACTGGTCGATCTTTGACTAGTTCAAAACTGGTTTTGTGGTAAATATATAAAACTACAACACTTTCTGGGTGTTTTTAAACTTTTAATAGCAGTTCTATAATGTTGTAATATTTTGTACGGGACTTTAAAAGGTTTAAAAATGATATTTAAATAAAGTATTTTTCTAAAATATTTTTAGAGTTGTTTATTAACATTTATTAGAGTATTTTAAAGTTGTTTGAATTTTAAATATATTTTTAATAATTATTTATGAATTTTTAATGGGTTTTATATACAAATCATGCATTCTATTGAATTTTTATTAAAATTTAATATTTTTATTTTTAAGTAATATTTTATACAGATATTAATAAGTATGTATGTATGTATATAAGTTTGGAAAAGTAAGTTAAGTATTTTATAAAAGGGTAAGTGGTTGGTTATAACACTTAGTTATTATGTGGTTTTGAGAAGTTAATTAAAAGTATATTATCTTGTTAATAAGTATACCTCGGTCTTTAAAAAGTATGTTTTTAAAGATGATGGTAAGTATAAATTGTTTAAGGTTTACAGTGACAATGTTTAAGTAACATTCATCCTTAACCCATTGGAATATACTTTTGAATATAAGTGGATTTTAAAAAAAATGTTTTTAAGGATAATGTTAAGTGAAATGGTTTTGGGTTTGTAGTGACAATGTTTAAGTAACATTTCTCTTTAACCCTTTTGAATACACTTATGAACGTAATTAGATCTTTTGAAAAGAACGTTTTAAAGATACTGGAAAGTATAAAGTGTTGGGTTTATAGTAAATAGTAACATTTATTTTTATCCTTTTTGTTTATACTTTCAAAGTGGAAAATATTATTAAATTATTTGTGAATATTCTTATACCATTTCAGAAAAGTATATGAATGTATATTTTCAAGTATTGAAAAGAGTATAAATGAATAGTGAAATAGCAGAATACATGTATATATCTTTATGAAGGTATTTTAAATATATATATATATATATATATATAGAAAAGAAAGTAAATAGAAGCATCATAAAAATTCATACGGTTTTTTATCCTCCAGGGTGGACTCGTTTGTCTGAATCATCTATTGCTTTTAGAACGTATGTATTCGAGATTCCCCTAGGAGAACTCCTATATTAGTTTGCTTTCTTTTGAAAGGGAGTAATTATTTAATAAAAGAAGTTCTAATTAATAAAGAAATTATTATTTAATAAAAGGAGATTAAAAGTCGCTTAGGAATCATGCTTTGTGTGACTTAATCATACTTTATGTGTTTACTTGTCTATGAAAAATACTTAGTCATTCACTTAGCACTAAAAGTCGACAAAGTAGGCTTGTTATATCTATGAGAGTTAAGAATGATGTTCGTGTAGGGCTTAGAAGTAAATAGTGCTCTAACCTACCGGTTTTACCTTTGATCGAGGGATAGTGTAAGTTGAGAAGGTCGGAAACGTGGTAAGTATTCGACACTTGGTTTCCATATGCGACCGATCTCATTGTTATTGAATTTGACTATATTGACTTAGGAAATATCTAGAAGAAGCACAAGAATTATACGACACGGTTATCCTCTCGATGATGCTATACCCAACGTATAAACTCATTTTGCTCTTCTAGGACAAGAGATAAGGAAATTCATCCAGATAGGAGATAATCTACACCCTTATGCATTGTCTATTTATTTCTGAAAGAAGTGGAGTTAAATTAATGGAGAATCTATCGATTGGTTTTAAGGAGTCTGGTAAGCGGGAGAGTGTACTTATATGAGATGACTCGAAACCATAACAAATATTAAACCGATATACGTGTTCTATCTTTTGGAAAGTTTTTAAGTGGAATGTTACAGAGTTGCATTGTCTATCCTAAGGCTAAGTCCCAAGGAGATTTCGACAATAACATTTTGGAAAAATGTTATAGAGTTGAATTATCTATCCTAAGGTAAATTCCTAGGAAGAGGTCGACGTTAGCATTTGTCAAACAACTTGTATTGAAATCCATGGGGGATATTCATGAACTATTCGAGATGCTGGAATCAATGTCGAGATTCGAGATCTGCTTGAGATGCTAGAGTCTAGAGAGATTCGAGATCTTATTGAGTAATGAATACTCGTGTGTTAAGATGCTGAAATTACCTTCACCATCAGAAATTGCAGAAAACAAAGTAGGTTGCATAGCCAGTAGGTTTAGTTAAACCAAGGGTATATCAACTCCATACCTAGAAATGCATATTGGTATTGCTCGGGGAGCTGATGATATTTGGTATCACGTATTTAGGCATGGACCAGTTGTGTCTACCTTATTGATATATTCTATCTAGGGATATATGACACTCGGAAGGTAATTTTTGACCTTTATTAGGAGGCAGGCCTCAATGTACTGAGCATACCTCCATGGAAATTCATGGCTTCCATAGCATAGAATATATTCAAAAATCAAAATCAAAATAAAATCAAATAATAAGCAGTTTAAACCTCTTGATCTTTACAAAATTTGGAGGCTGATTCAAGAATTTAGGAGCCATTTATTCATCATTCAATGTGCGTTCTTTTGGCTACATCTTAAGATAAATTTTAGTTTCATTTATTCACACAAACATCTTGTTTATATGATTTAGTTCTTTTGCTTACCATATCTGAATATAAGCTTATATTTAACATGGATTAAATCCCCTTTTATCACATCGCGGTATTAATTTGATTTAGACCCATTTTGTGATATACCACTTTTGTTTACATGTTCGTCTTCTTAACATCAAAGCTATCACATATTACAGCTTATTGAATTAGTTATTTATGTAGTTTAGATCTGAAATTTTACCACAAATTTATATGTGCCTAAGTTGCCCCTTTTGTTCTTGTTTTGGAAATTATTGTTTAATGAAAACAACTATTTTGATTGAAACCTAATTTTAAATTAATTGATATGATTTTGTTTTGTTTTAACTTAAATAAATTACATGTGTTGCCTATTTAAAATCATTTGGAAATTAAATGTAAGTTTTATATGATTGTTGTTTGAATATAATTCTTTTGATTATTGTGTACTTTTGTTTGAAAATTGTTTAAAAAACCATAAGTGAATTTTTGTGTAAAATATCTTAAACTTTTAAATCCTTCCTAATTTAATGTTAGCCTTTTAATTTTCTAAATTTGGAAACTAACACATGCCAAATTACAAACTTCACATATACATATGTTATTTAAATTTTAAATACAGTTTGCAATTAGTTATATACATACGGTGCAGTTAAAGCACTTAGTGATTTCATAGCGGTGGATGTGCAAAAATTTATGGCAAGGATATAGCAGAGGTGAAAAAATATTCATTAAATATAAAACCAAATATTTAAAGTAAATTTATTATCATTTGCACATCATTTGTATAGAAAAAAGAATTATTATTTAATCTTATCCAACAAAATCAAAGAATATCATGATTTATACAGTTCAAATTTGGTGACTACAGTAAATATCTAACTTATATTGAGCATTATACCTTAAAATTAGGTATTTACCCTAACTTTGTTGATTTGGTTCAAAGTAAAACTAGTCGAATTAAACTTTTTATATTGATTATGCTAAAGCGGATGTTAAAATCCTTGATTTAGCGGGTGTAGCAAAAAGTATTGGGCTTAAAGCAGATCTATTATTTATTACCGCTGTATTAAAAAAACATAGCAGTCGAAGAGTGTCATGCGTTATAGCGGAGATTTTGCGGTGATTTAGCAGGACTTTAACTACACGTTATACGTATATGTGTGTGTTGTTCTTATTGAATGTTTATAAATATACTTTTTTGTAAAATCACAAATTTAACTTTAAAATCCTTTGAAAGTTGAAACTTGATTCATACTTGTTAATTAAAGTTTTTCAAATATGAAAATAGTCAAATAAGTTTTATATGCATATATTCTTGGAGAAAAAATAGCGTCTGCTTCGAGTTCTTGCTTTCATCAATCTTTTTCTTCGTTCACTCCAAACCCGAATTCGATTCCAACTAACTCGTTTCCTCATCATAATCGAGTTGCTTCTCTAAGTCGTTCTTATGTGTAGGTAGTTAGGAATCAATTTCTCACTCAATGGAACTCATCTTTCCAAAATCCAAGATTCAACAACTGGATCGAGTCGAAGAGGGATAGAATTTTCTACTATCGGTATGGGGGAAAATAATCATCTGGCGAAAGATTACGATCCAGTCAGGTGTTTTGGGTGTGGAAAGTTTGGTCACAAGAAAAGTGGTTGTTCGATGAAATTAGTTCTTTCCTACGATAATAATTCTACTCGTTCATTGGCCAATCATGGGTTCCAATTTGTTTTGAAATGTATGAAGTTGAAGGGGATATTGCTTGATCATTTATGGTTATAGAGGTCTAAAGGAATTAACTTTTTAGAGGAAATGTTTGTGCATTTTTATCCTATTGATTCGATAAATATTGGTAAGGGATATAGAGATAAATTTGGAGATCCGGATGAATATTTTGGAAATTCTTTCAATGAAGTTGGTTCGGATGTTGATAGAAACGTTGTTTTGAATGAGGCTATTGGTTGTTTGCATAGTATTGAATTTGATTTTGTTTTCAATGCTAAGAGGGAGGAATTTTTTTGTTATGACCCTATTTTATTTGACCCCTCTGTTTTGAAATGTAATGTGATTTCTCTTTCTTCGAAGGAGAATGTGTTAGCAGTGGAGTGTGATGTCTTCTCTTTGGGTAACCATGGCTCCGATTTTAAAACAAATGAAACAAATTTTATTCAATCTCATGACAATAGATACAGAGCGAAATCTCATGACATGGGGAAGTTCAAGTTATCTTTTGATAATAATATGATTGTCTTGCATCTATGGAGGAGTCTGATCATATTACTGATCTGATTGAAATTGAGAGTAATGTAGAACTTCATTCCCAGATCTCCAATGTTGCTGTCGCAAACCAAGTGGGGAAAGTTGTAGTTAGTAATGAGAACTTAAATACAGGGATTAGTGATGGATATGCTGAAGGTTACCAATTAAAGGATTTTCATGATGAATCGTCAGTTTTAAAGGGGAGATTAGTTAATGTTATAATTGCTCAGGAAGTTAACACTGATGATGTCTGATCGGATCAAATGGCTAAAAATTTGAGTTTTGTGGATGAGATGGGCATGGGGAATTCTTCTCAGAAAGTTTGCTATGATGATGTTTCAGTGGATCTGTTGGTTAACTGTCAGATAATTAATAATAATGATGATTCGGTGGATCGAATTGCTAGCTGTAAGATGAATTATGGTTTAAAGTCAAGTGATGTGGTTGAAAACAATGTTGACATGGTGAATGCTTCTCTTAATATCTCTGATATTGCTAACGTAGCAGCTTTAGATCACTTCGATGATGTTGAAATGGAAGTTATGGGAAAATCGGCTGAGGGTAACTCATGTTGCTTTAATATGGTTGATTCAGATTTACAAATTGGTATCAGTGTGCATGGTGCACGTAATGATCATGCTGCTGTTGATATGTTAAGGAGGGTCTGTCTACGTGCTTGATGCCTTTTAATGATCATGCTGCAGATAATTCTATTGATCGATTTGGAGAGTTTAATGGTGTGATTGGAAATCAGCTATCTACTGTTGTTGTGCTAGTGGAATTGTCGGAGATGATTGTAACGAGGTAGATTTTGCTAGTGAATCGAATAGTGAAATATTAACAGATGCTAAAGATAATGGGATGATTAAATCTCGACGGAATATTGGCTACTCTGATGTTTATCAAAAGAAAGCGGAGAAGTCGTTGTTTCAAAATTATTCATGCGCGTCTAAATTGGATGCTACTGTTTATAATACTAGTGTGTAACCCGTGCGTTGCACACGGTAATATTGTAAAATATAATATTATATATTTAATGTTAAAATGAGAACTTTGTTATATAATGTATGATAAATTTAGTGACATAAATGAACCATAAATTAAAACTGGTATTATGTTTGTGTATAATTTATGTTGTATATCGCGCGTGCACACACATATATATAATAATAAAGTAATTTATTCAGTTTTGTTAATATGGATATAACATACATGTTCAAACTGACGTATGTTAGTAATTTTTTAGATGAAGTGAAAAATATTATTTAATGAAATTTGTTTAAATAAATCAAATATAAAATTATGTAATTAGTTTGCGTACATGGACTTGAAAATAAACGATAGGAAGAATCGAGAGGAATTTTGTAAAAAATTGTATAATTTCGATGTGGATATATTGAAGATAAAACATAATTTTGTAATATAATGTATGATAAATTCTTAATATAAAGAAATTATAACTTATTTACAAATTAATTTGTTATGATGTTTATGTACATAATTTATGTTATGTGATTTATATATCTTTGTGGTTGAATAAAAAAATGGTCTTATAATTTTCCATAAAATGTGAGCGTGTGTATGTTAAAATTGACATATATTTTTATGATTCATTAGAAGAATAGATTAACTATTCATTGAAATTATTTAAATTATTTAAATTTGAGATTTCATAAGTAGTTTGAATACATGGATTTAAATATAAAATAATAGAAAATAATTGAGGGTGGTTTAGGAAATAATTGTAAAAATGTTAAAATATACATATTTGAAGCTAAAAACAGAATTTTTCAATGTAATACAATATAAAAAATTTAGATATATGAATAATATATTACATATGGAAATATTGCTTATGCATATTATTTATGTTAGGTGACTTATATATCTTTGTATTTAAATGAAATACTAATTTTATCACATTTGCGCCTGATATGAATATAGTATACATATTGAAACTATTATATCTTAGCATTTATTAAATGAATTAACAAAAATTTATTAATTGAACTTATTTAAATAATTTAAATTCAAGATCACATAATTAATTTGAAGATATCGACTTTAGTATACAATGGCAGGTGATATTGTGAAGTGTTTTGTACCTAACTGGATAAATTCAAAATGTAGGTTTTTGACGTTAAAAAAGGGTTTTACAATGTAATGCATGATACACATATTGATATAAATAAATAAAACGTTAAACTTGTAATTATTATTTATGAATATAATTTATGTTATGTGATTGATGTATTTATATATTTGAATGAATTTTTTCATCATTTTTGTTAATATGAATACGGTTCATATTGATCAACTTATTTGACAAATCGGTGAAAAATTGCATAGTGAAATTATTTAAATAGTTTTTAAGTTATGTAATTGATTACAATATATGACCTTAAATGTAAAATATTGTAAAGGAATTGAGGGGAGGCTGTAAATGATTATAGAAAATTTATAATGTAGGCATCCAGAGTACAAAAAATATAATTTTGTAATGCATTTCATGATAAATTTATTGAGAGAAATGTGAAAAAATGATTTATTATTATTATTATTTATGTATTCACTTTAAGTTCTTTAAGTTATATAACTTAGGCATCTTTACATTAATCATTTTTTTAAATTTTGTTAATACGAATTAGGCGTACATATTGATATTTTCATAAATTACTAAACGAATTAACAAATATTAGTTAGTTGGATCTATCTAATTAGTTTAAATCTAGATCACATAATTAATTGTTACATATAGGGTGAAAAGTAAAACATTAGAAGAAAAGTGAGGTAAATTTTGTGAATAATTATGTTAATTTTAAATGTAGGTATTTGAAGTTAAAGTAGAATTTACAATGAAATGTATGATAAATTTATTGAAATAAATTAACTACAATTTTTTATTATTGGTTTATGTGATTTATATATCTTTATAGTTGAATGAAAGATTAATATAAAATGTGTGGACTTAAATATAAAATATTACAAGGTAGCTGATAAATTATATGTAAATAATTATATATACTTTAGAATACATGTAGCAAAATGTAAAATAATAGAAGAGAATTAGTATAATAAGTAAAATAATAAATTAAAGAATTTGAAAATAAAATATCTAAAGAGAGAATTAAGGAGAAGAGAGAAAATTCCTAGAATTAAGGAGAGAGCCAGAAAATCTTCTGCTTTACTATTATTTAATAGATTGGAGGGATTACATCATCTGTTCCCACATCAACGAGGAAAGGTAGGCATGGGAAGTCTACGGCTGTTAGTGGATCTGTATGATGCAGTGTTAGGATCCGTGGTGGTCATTTCCATGAGTGAGTTACCTGATTCGAGTGCCACAAGTGGTGCTATGAATTCAGGCTCAGGTATGATGCCTGATTTGGGTGGTACGTATTCATCATATGCATTAGGTAGTTTGTCTTCATCTGAGTCTTCACAGATAGCTAGAGATATCGCTTTTATTTTTTCTGATGTTGAGGTTGATTTAGTGTATATTAGAAGTAAAGAATTTGATCCGGCTAGATTTGTTGGTTTATGAGGATCATTAGTTGGAATATTAGAGGTTTGTACGATTTAAATAAGTGTTATAAAATAAGAGCTTTTTTAAAGACTATTCTATTGACATCGCACTATTACGGGACACTAAAATCGAACGTCCTGATATTCATTTTTATAGAAGATTAGATGGTTATTATTTTAGGAAATAGGCTTATTTCTAGTGCTTCTGTGGTATACTTATTGGGTGGCGTGATAATTCATTTAAATTGCTGCAATGTATTTCTAAGCAACATTTACTGCATATTATTCTCATTAATCTTAGTGATAATTTTATTTTAAATATTTCAAATATTTATGGACCAAACTCAAAAAATGGTCGTCGAATTCTTTGGAATGAATTTCTAGAATTTAGATCTTTAGCTCATGATTCTTGAATTTTGGGGGGTGATTTCAATGTTAAACGTTTTCAAGTGGAGCGCTCACCACGAGAGGGTGATTTCTCTACTATGGATGAATTTGACCAATTTATTACTAATTCTAATTCGACTAAAATTCCTCTTGCTAACAGAGAATTTACATGCAGTAATACTAGGAAGTCCCCATCTATGGATCTTCTCAGTAGGTTTTTCGTTAGCGATGAAATTGAGGATAAATTTCCTATTTGTGGAGTTTCTGGTTTGCCTTATACTTGTTTTGATCATTTTTCTACCATTCTCACGTGTGAACAACATAGAGTTGTTAATAGATCTTTTAAATTCGAAAAAATGTGGTTATTAGAATCCATTTTTCAAATTTAAATAATAATAAATGGATTTCTATGAGCTTTTATAATATTAGAAATAAGAATAATTCTCCTAAAAATTTGGTTTAAAACTTAGGAGTCTTAGGAACTTTCTTAAAAATTGGAGTAAGAATATTTTTGGTAGTATTAAAATTAAAAAAAGAAAACATTCTTTCTGAAATGCTTAACATAAACAAAATAGAAGAAACTAGACAACTAAATCATGGAGAGCGTAACGTTCTTGCTAATCTAAAAGAAGAGCTTAATTTAAATTTAGAAAAAAAAGAGGTTATGTAGAAAAAGAGATCTAGAATTCGATGGATAAATAAAGGTGATAATAATACTAATTTTTTTCATAATATGGCTAATGGTAGAAAACGTAGCAATACGATTAATTATACTTTTGCGAATAACGAAGAATTGATCGATCAAAGAGATCTTAATAAGGCTTTTACCGACTATTATAGAGATATTTTCGTTAATAAAAATAAGCATAGAATTAATGCCAGATGGAATGATCTTCATCCTTCTGATTCTGGCGTTGACCTTTCTGAGTTAGATAATCCTTTTTCTGAAGAGGAAATTTGGAAAGTTATTAATGACATGTCTGGTGATAAATCCCCGGGTCCGGATGGGTTCCATATTTTCTTTTACAAAGTATTTTGGGATGTTTTAAAATTTGATTTAATTAGCATGTTTAATAAATTCTATAATTGAAAATTGCAATTAGAAAGATTTAATTTTGCAAATGTTATTTTACTGCACAAAAAAGTAGGGGATAATAATTTAAAAGACTTTAGACCTATTTCATTAATCAACTATTCCGTTAAAATTATTTCAAAAGTCTTAGCTAATAGACTTAGTATAAGAATGAATAATCTAATTGACTGTTCACAATCTGCTTTTATTAAGAGGGGAAATATCGCTGATGGTGTGACTATTGTTCAAGAACACATTAATCACCGTTGTAAGAATAATATTACTTGTGCGATTTTAAAATTGGACTTTGCAAAAGCTTTTGATTCTGTAGATTGTGATTTTCTAGTCGATATGTTTCATGCTAGAGGTTTCAGTCATAAATGGATTAGCTGGATCATGAATTTACTTAAAACGGGTAACTCTAGTATTATTGTAATATCCCGGAAATTCGGACAATATAAATTTGATAATCTGTGTTTAAACTTGAAATTGAATTGATAAATTTTGTTAATAAATTTGAAATTGATTTAAATAATCTTCTTTATTTTAAATATTTAATTTGTAAAATTATTTTTAATGAGTTAATAAATTGTTTTCTATTTAATAATGTATATGTATTTGTATATATTTTAAATAGATAAGTTGTTCTTAATTAAATTAGTATAGCATAATTTTAATGTTTTAAAAATGGAAATTTTGATTTGTTTTTAATTTAAGCTTTTCAAAAATATTTAATTAAATAACTATATGATTTTAAATATGAGATAGATGCTTTAATTAGTTTAAAATTCATTTTTATTTTTAAAGTTTGAATATTAAAATAAGGTTAAAAATGTTGTGTTAATTCTTTTTAAATATTAATTGATAAATTTGATTTGTAAGTTTAATTTGTGAATTTAAAATACAATTTATAATGTGAACATGTATTCATGTAAGTTGTTGTAACCTCTTTTATAAATCTATTTTAATTATTTAAAAGTATCTTTTTCAAATGATTTATTTGTATGTTGTTTTATTTATATTAACAACTTGCTCTATTTTTAAAAAAAATTATTTTAATACATAACTATGTATAAGAACTAATTAACTAAGCTTAATATTTCATTAACTTTAATTAAAAATGCTAATTAATCATAAAGACAAGTGTTGTTAGGTTAAGATTGCATTATAACAAGTGTAAGCCTCTTAGAACCTAAGTTAACAAGTGTTAGTAATTTTGTACAAGTGTCATGCTTCAATATTTATTTTTCTTTAATTTTAATTCATCATAATCTAACTATATAAGCTTGCATATACACATTTCTTCTCCTCTTTCTCATTTTTCCATTCTAAAACAAAGAAATCTGAAAATCCCGCACAACAATTTCCTGCAAATCATTCCCTGTATAATATTTTCCAAATACAAAGCTTTTTCTTCAAGCTGTGAATAACTCCTCAAACCTGCAAATTCAAATGCCTAGCAAACAAATTTGCATTCAACTCCTAAAAAAAAAAATACAAGTCTGCATCTTCCAAAATACAGTTCTTCTGAAACATGCAAGACTACTGCAATTTCAAGTTTGAAGGCCTGCATGCAACAGACTTTAACATGCATTCATGAATCTTCAAAATCTGGAAGCATGAATAAATCAAGGTTTAAAAGCAAGAAGGGGTCTGCATTTCAAAGCATTAGAAGCCTGCATTTCATAAATTTTCAGATCTGGAACCTGCAAATTGAATGGGCTCTGCATTTTTGGGAGAAACTATGAGTAACTCCTCTTTTCTAAAATTAAGTTGGTTGATTGCATGTTTAAATCTGAAATAAGATGAAATTTGCAGTGAATATTTATATGTGTGATTATATGTGTGCATGCTTATAAAGTACAAATGAATATTTATGCAATTACCTGCACATATATGTCTGTAAACAAGAAGATGACTGTGCATATGTGTTCTTCAAATTTCAAATTTATGTTTGATTCTTGAATATTTCCTTTAACTTGTTTGCTGAATAGGACTTAAATTCTTGAACAAGTCATGTTTGTTTTGGAATGGTGTAAGTTCTAAGTGTATATAAATTAAATATGATATCTGTAACCTGAAGAAAAAAAAAACTATATAGAACCAATTTGACTAGAGTGATAATTTAAACTATATGATTTAATATTCCAGGTTTATTAATAGAATCAGTAAGTAAATTCAAGAATTTTAAAACAAAAATTTCAATTTAATGTGTTGTAAATATGGTGCAGTTTCAAGAACACTGTATTTTACAGTTTAGTCAAATTCAATTGAAGCTTACATTTGATTTGGTTGAAATTGTTTCTGGTGATAGTTTATCTATCAATGATCATGGGAAAATTATTTAATTGAGTTGAAATTTGGTTTTGGTGTTGAAATTTGGGATTTAAGGTGTAGAACCCTAGTTTACTGGGTTTAAGATGTTTTGGGTGCTGCGGCTTCAAAGGTGCATCGAGTTCAAAGCTGTTTTGGGAAGTGGTAGATGGTGTAGTGATGAAGTTATTGTCGGAGTTTGGTCGATGATGGTGACCGGAGATGGGAGATAATGGTGGTGACAGGTTTGAAGTGGTGGGGGTTTGGTCTGTTCCGGGGGGGTTGATGTTTGGATTGCAGAGATTTAGCCTCGGGATGGTCTCGGGATTTTTGAGGGGAAACTCGAAGAGAGTAGGGTTTTGACTCGAAGTCTTTTAGGATTGTCTCGAGTCAAATTTTGTTTCAGGTTGTAAACAAAACAGAAACTGTTCTGTTATTTAGAATTTTTAAAAGTAAAGTTTAAATTAAATCTGGAAATTGAACTTAGAATTAAACTTGAATCTTGAGATGAAGTCAAAAAGTTTGAATTCTGATTTTGAATAATTTGAATTAAGAAATTCAAGTTTGTTTAAAAAAAAAGGGAACAGGAAACTGTTTCCAGTTTTATAAAATTTGAACTTAATGCAAACTACAATTGTGACTTAGGATTTTAAAAACTGAATTTAAGTATGAATTCAAATAAGTTGAATTCTGTTTTTTTTTTTGAAATAGTTTAAATTCAGGAAATTTCAAAGTTTGGTTTTTAATAAAACAGAAAAACTGTTTTTTGTTTTTATATGTAAAGGTAAATTTAAATTTCAAGGGGAGATTGAATAGAGTTTTAATCTGAATTTGAATATGAATTCAAATTTGATTGTCAGAGATTTGAAATCAATTATGTTTTTTAAATTTAATTTTGATTTTTCAAACTCACAAGTGTAAATGCATATGTGTTATGCATTTGAATTGAAAGGTTAAGTATTTAAATTAGAAACTCAAAATGAATTCAAATCTGAATTTTTAAATCTGGGATTTAAAATTTAAAATTTCAGTTTTTAAAATAAAAGTTTAAATTTAAATTGCTTTTAAATGATTAAACTGATTTGCATTTTGAATTGAGTGTGAAGATGGTAGGAATAATTTTAAAGAGTTAAAACTAAAATGAGTTTGGAAGTTGTATTTCAATTTTAAAGTAATTTTTAAATTGATTTGAATTTAAATTGTTTTAACTTATTAATAAGTAGATGTTTCTTTTAACATATAAGATTAAGTTTTGAATTGTTTAAAATAAATTAACTCTTAAGTTTAAAATGAAGTTAAATAGAATTTAAAGTAAATTTAAAAATATTTTGTTTTTAAATGTATAATTAAATAAGAAATGATTATCTAAGAGATAAATAAAATTAAATGAATGGATTCATTTAATTATTAAGGTAATTAGGATGAAAATTAATTATTTATTTAATTAATTATGTGGATGTTTAATTAAGTAACTAATGATTTTTAAGTTAATTAATTAGATTGAGATTAATTAATTAAGGTTAATTAATCTATAATTAAGGATGATTAATTAAATTTTAGTTTATGATTAATATTTATTTAATCAAGTGATTAGAGATAAATTAGATTTTAATTAACACTTAATTAATTAATAATTAGTGATTAATTAAGTTGTAATTAAGTATTAATTAATTGATAATTAACAATGATTAATTTAAGTTAATTCTTAATTAAGTAATTAAGAAATGTTAATGAAGTCATTAACTTAAGATTATTTTAACAATTAATTAATGTGATTAATTTTGATAATTAATTAGATTAATTAATTAATAATAATCAATTGTTTAATTACTTATGAAAGTATTTAATGAATTAACTACTTGGTGTAATTAATTTAATGAATGTGATTAGTTTAGATTAATTAAGTTAAATTAATTTAAACATTTGTGGATTGTTGATAATTACTTTATGTAATTTATGAATTTGTAATTACTTAAGGAAGTAATTAATTAATAATTACAGGATGTAATTAAGATATTTGATTTAGAAGTAATTGGATTTAAATTACTTTGAAATTAATCAAGGGGATTAATTTAGATAATTAAGAATAATTAATTATGGGATGAGTAATTAAAGTAGTTAATTACTGAATGGTTATTAATCATGGGTGATTAATATTTATATGTGGATTAATTTCAGATTAATTACTTATGTAATTAATTTATAATTTATTAAATGTAATTAGAATCATTAATTAATTAGTTAATGATGTAATTTGAAATTGATTAATTAAGGTATAATTAATAATGAATAAATAATTAATGTAATTAATTTTAGTTAATCAATTAATTTAGTAATTACAAGTTAATTGTTTGCAAAGGGTTTAAGTAATTAACTTGTGTGATTAATTTATAAGCTAATTACTTATTGTAATTAGAGATAGTTAATCAATATTAGTTGAAATATTGAGATGGTGATTTATAAATTGATTTGAAATCAATGGATGGTTAAGTTAAGCAGAATTTTAATGATGAAGTAATTGATTTAATTCATTTTAAATTAATTAGAGATTGAGTAATTAATTTAATTCATTTTAAATTAATTATAGGAAGTGTGATCATTAGATCATTGCTTATGTTTGATGAATGGTATTGGTTGTTTGGTATGGTTTGTAATCTCAGTTATGAGATGAGTAGTGTATGTGATATGGATGCATTGGTCGCTTTTGGATGTTAGTATGGATTATCTGATTATGATATGAATTATCTGTTGATAATGATAAGGTTGATTATCTGTTGTGTTGTGAATTTTCTATCTGTGTAGATTTAGATAATGAATTAAATTGTTTTAAACTTAAAACAACTTGGACCTTAAAAGACATGCTTTGGATTTCGATGAGACCGGGATCGCGTTTCCATATTTGGACATCCGAAAACCACATCGATTCCAATTAAACGTTAGGTCGTTAATCCAAGTGGAGCGAGTGAAGACTCGAGGTGTAAGGGCTATACGTCAGTATAACTCTGTGGGTGATTCCGTAATGAGTTTGACGGAATAGTACTTATAGATTCGAGATGGTGATTCAGAGTGCAAGGGTTATTGTCGTTAACTCTGAGGGTGATTCCAAAATGAGTGTAACGAGATAATGCCTTCGGTTTCGTTCGAACCCGGAACGAACTTGTATGGATTGAATGCTTTCAGAACATCGTCAGGTGGACGATGAGCATTCTAAGTGATATGTCCTATAAAGGTAATCGTAGCCTCAAGCCTCATCAACCGGGAATGGCTAAAACAGGGGAGGTGCAGCAAAGCTTCGTGGGTAGCCCCCACTTGAGAGTAAGATTTACCCCTGTCTAGAGGTCCCTTTATATTTCGGCTGTATGGACGGTTGATCATGACAATCGTCGGGGTTGTCTTATTCGGAACTGTTCAGTAAGGAACGGGTCCGGCTTTGTGTTGCAGGGGATGAAGGGAGTAATCCTCGGTACGGTGATCTAGGCCACGTACTGTGACGGGCGGTACCCCAGTAGCCCTGCCATTGTATGGAATCCAAAATCCAATAAGTGCCAACGGTTTTGATGTATTACCCACTTTTGTGGCTAGTAGCTGGAATTTAATCATGTAACAATTTCGGCTATTTCTTATTTATTTGAAAACCCTAGACCCTATTATAATATCATCAGATTTCCTATCAAATGTTTTGGTTAGCGTAAGGTAAAAACTTTTCCATGTTTATGTGTGGGAAGTCTTACGTGATACCTTTTCTTTCTAAAGGTTTTTCAAAGTTAAGCAACTTTAACCTGTTACTCACACCAGACCCATGTCTGACCCGGAGTTTATTTTTGTTTTTCATAAACTCTTGGGTACTCAAATTTTTATGAGTAGTCAAGGGAATTCAGGTTAGGATTCGGATTAGCTTTGACGAATTGTGGAGGAGCATATGGAGCAGGAGGCTTCTGCGTATAGTTATATAGTTCCGCTGTGTTGGTATCTCTGAGTGTTTCTGTATTGTGATTGAGTTGTAATAAGTAGACAGGTGTTTATAACTGTCTAGTATGTGTTGTATATGTCTGTGTATTCTGGTGTTTGATGTATGCTATGTAATACTTATGTTATTAATATAATTTATTCGTTCTGCTGTTGAGATTCTTGTGTTGTTTCTTCTTTCTCTTCTTTCTTTCTCTTTTCTATCCCTTTCTTTCTTCTTAACGGTGCGACTTCCTGGTATGTGGAAAGTCGGGTCGTGACAATTATGGTTAATGGTATTTTAGGTAATAGAATTCAATCTAAGCAAGGTTTAAGGCAATGTGATCCTTTATCGCCTCTCTTGTTTAACTTGGTCACATAAGTTTTCGCTAAGATTATTAAAAAAGCAGTTGATAATGGATCTTTGGGGAATGCTAGTAATGAAATCTTGCATAATGGTATATCTGTCCTTTAATTTGCGGATGATACCCTACTACTTTCCTCCTATTTGCCTAGGCATGTTATTACTCTTAAATTTATTTTACATAGTATTGAACTTCTATCAGGTTTAAAAATAAATTTTGATAAAAGTTCGGTTTAGTTTTAAATGATTTTGATAAGGTTGAAAATTTAATTGCGAATACGCTTAATTATAAAACTATGAATTTTCCATTTGATTATCTTAGTTTTTTGATTAGACCAACTAAACTTAAACATGACGATTGGTTTATTATCATAGATAAAATTAAAAATAGGATTTCTAATTGGAAGGGAGATTTTTATCGAGAGTGGATAGATTAATTCTTATAAACTCTGTTTTATCAGCTCTTCCGATCCATTGGATGTATATGCATCTTTTTCTAGAATGGATGATTAACAAAATTGACAACAATAAGAAGGGACTTCTTATGGAGTGGAGAAAATCCTAACAACGGCATTAAATTTTTATTTAATTAGGAAACTATTTGTAAATCCAAAAAGGAAGGTGGTTTAAAAGTCATTAATTTGCGCAACATGAATTTATCTTTATTAGGGAAATGATTATGGAAATTTAAGGATATTAATGATAATACTATTTGAAAAAAAAATCATTTCTAAGTATTACTATAATGGTAGTAATAATTTACATCAAATTACTCCTACGGTTATAAGTAAATTGTCTAACTTTTGGAAATCAATTTTAAAATGTCATGAGATTTTAACGTAGGTACTAATACAATAGTTCATTCAGGTAATAATACTTCTTTTTGGCATGACTGTTGTATTTCTGTTATCCCTCTTAGGATATAATTTTAAGACCTCTATGAAATTTGTAACTTTAAGAATGCTTTAATTCTGGATGTTTTTTCTCCCGAAAATGATCCCCCTTGGAATTTTAGTTTTAATATAATTTTAGTACTCATAGGCAGTTTTCTTTATTATATGCTAGATTGAGTCTTTATAATATCGATAATGAAAATGATAATATTAGTTGGAAATAGAATAAGAGTAAGAAATATACTTCTAATTCTTTTTATAAATTTCTTAACTTCTCGGTGTAATTAATAACTCTTTTAAATTTATTTGAAAATCAAATGTTCTTCCTAAATCTAAAATTTATTTGTGGTTAATCATGCACGGGAAACTAAATTCTATAGAATTTTTAAAAGGAAAAAATATGCAAATTGATAATAAATGTTATTTTTGTAATATGCATTTTGAAGAATTAAGCATGTATACTATGATTGCTTAGATACTTACTTCATTCTGAATAATACTCTCAAAATCTTTAACTTTAGTCTTACAACTAAAATTTCTGATTACGATCACTATTGGAATGATTTTAGACTTAAGTTTAAAATGGAAAATAGGTTTTTATTTGACATTTTATTCATTATAATCTGTTGGGATATTTGGTTTGAGAGAATCAGAGAATTTTTAATAATAATAGTCATTTTAACAAATTGATTTTTATAATTTCTTCATTTATTTTTAATTAGATCTCAAATCCAAAATATAAATTAGCTAAAAATAATCGTTTCAAAGAATATCTTGATAAGGTTAGTAATAATATTAAGTTATTTAAGCATAAAAACAATATCTTCGACATTACTAATTGTAGTATTAACATTTTTTCAAATTGACAAGCACGATTGTCCAAGTGGTTAATTGATTCGGCTTGGTGCAGGATGTCACAAGTTCGAAACTTGCTTTCGAACGTTTATTTGGCATGGGATATGTTGTCCCATTGATTTGTTTTATATAAAGTACCAGTTCAAAAAAAAATCATTTTTTCAAATTAAATGATGATTTCACTGTGTATCATAATATCCTTTTGATCAAAGGACCATAAGGACAAGTTTTGATTTGCTTTAGTTATTGCCTTAGTTTTAGTCTGTTTTTGTTTTAGTTTATAGATCTTTATCTTCTTTTGATCATGGATTCTTTTTAGTCTACTTCTTTAATTTTTATTGCATTATGTCCTATTATCTTAGTTTTTGCTTCTTTGCTTTTATTTTATTAATATATATATATATATATATGCATATAAATTTCATTTATATACATATATGTGTATATTCTTATATTCTTCTAGTTCCTTTTACAGATACAGGTTTTGGTCAGAAATTGTGTTAGATTCTTTTTACAGGTTCAAAGGATTGCTGAGGGCAGGATTATTGTTTGCAGTGAGGAGTTCTTCTCAGTTCTTCTACAGCTACATTATGGCATTCTACTTTCTGCTTGATACGCTTTTCAGCGAGGCACTTTCTCCATTTCTATCGAGTCTACAGAGTGGCGCTTTCCAGTCCAGATCTTTCGCATTTCCATTTCTTCCGAGTCTGCAGTGTGGTGTTTCCTTTTCAGATGGAGCTGGCTTCTAGTATCATTGGCGGTGAGATGCTCCATATTTTTTGCTAGTACTTCTAACACCTCAATACCGAGCGGTGGCCTTGCCGGAGCTCATTCCAAAGGTACCTGAGTTATTTTCTTTGTATTTGTACTATGATTAGCTACCTGTCAGGCATGTTGGCACCATCTTGTCTTCTGTGATATATACATATTTACATGTGTGCTCTCTTCTATTTTAGAGGATCACACATTTTTCTCAAAAAAAAAATTATATGCATATGTTGAAGAGTTTAGTTACTGATTTGAAACGGCATTGAATAAATGAGTAAAGGAATGCGAAAAGTCATCTACCTTTCCTTTTTCACAAAAGCCTACTTTAATTCAATAAATGTCTTGGTATTAAATATCGTGTTATAAATACAAGTTATGTTTTATTTATTAGTAAATACTTTTTAACATATTATGTATAAGTATAAGTAAATTTTGTATATACATTAATTACTATTATTTACATTTTTCAAAATTAATAGTACGGAGAACAAAGGCACATATAAAGGACGAATGTGTCCGCTGCAGTATAAATCTCAACATTTATATAGTGCACATTAGTTATTAACCTACTTGTATGTTGCACTTACACTTACACATAGAAAGTGTTTGATACATTCTTTATTATTTATTTGAATTTAAATTAAACTTAAACTCAAACTTCCTTTTAATCAAATTAAATTAAATAAAATTTTATTCAAAACTTCATTCGATTGGATCTTATAATATTTTTAACTTCATAGGCTCAACCGATCCAGAAATAGTCAAAAAATTGAAATATACCAATTTTGCCTACTTTGGACTGGCCGATTCCTTCACTTGATTAATTGGTGCATTTTATTTCCAAACTAGCCTGGCTTTATTCTACTACATTTTGGATTTTTTTTTGTGTGGAATACTAAACTAGAGAAGTATCTTGTTGTGATTTGATGATTGAAACACTGTGCGTCGTATATTTGTAAGATGCATGATAATGCTTTTTCGAAACATATTATATCACATATTATTTATGTTGCACATGAAGAGCAAGAAAATTCAGGTATGAGTTGTAATAACTTATCTTTTTATCTGCGAACCTCTTTATATATAAATCTTTGATCAAAAAGTCATATCATAGGCAAGTACAGTATGGAAAGCCTACGAGCGTTTACTTGCTTTAATATTATATATTTTAGGTAGTTATATCTCTCATATAGGACCATAAGTTTAACCAACGTGTTATTTATTTTGTTGTAACTCTCCGGTACACTCATGTGCAGCACGAGAGTACAAGCTAGTTTGATATTTGATGATTGGTACCGATGGAGACACCGAGGAGGCTTAGATGCATTTTTACACCTATGGAAATTTTGTTATATCAGTAAAGTCATGACACTTATAGATGAACATTTATGTATATATTCGTTTACAAAGAAATAGTTTATTTTTATTTTGTGAACCGATCGTCTACGAATTGTTGTTGTCTACTAGTCTTGATGTATATTATATTTTAGAACCATATAGACATATGTAACAACTCGGTATTTTCAACCATTCGCATCCACACATGCCGCACTTGAATTGCTCAAAATACCGCATTGTAAATAAATTTGGAACAAATGAAATACATTCATAGAATCACAGACAAGAAAATATCAGAATAACTCGCAGCGGAAATTAAAACACCATAGTAGTTCATGAAGCTACAATAACAAACTCTCAAAATATTATACATAATATCAGTCTGAAACATATACAATAGAAATCCTAAATATATAGAAGTTTATAAATACCAGAACTGAAATAGAACAACTGAAACTGAAAGGGAACAGATAACAAGACAAGAAGAATCTCCAGCGATTCCTAGCTCCATAAAAGAAATCCAAAGCTAAGCTGTAAATACTCAGGCTGACCCGAGTGTAAAGTAAAACACAAAACACTCGAGCCAGGACATATATACTTATATAATGTAAACCAACTCAAGTGAACTATAGTAGTAATGTACAATAACCTAAAGGATGCTTGGGATCGCTCATCCTTTAAGGATCAGTAAAACTATAAATTAAATACATCCCGTGGTTAAAATTTCAAAATGGTATTTTATACTTCTAAATCAAATATCATTTAAAAATTCAATATCATTTCAAATTCATTTCGAAATACCAAAATATCATATCTTTCCAAAACCAGATTCATTTTTATTTAATTTAAATACCATTTCAAATCACATTTTAAAATGGTTTATATTTCAAATCAAAATATTCCATTTAAACCAATTAAATATTCCAAATAAACCAATTAAATATTATATTTAAATCATTTAAAAGTGAAGTTATTATATTTAATAATTAAATATCAAATTCTCAAAAATTTGTCCTTTTCAAAGTTCATTTATTTTTTTAAATTTATCAAAACAGTGTAAATTCAACTTTCGCGGCACTTAGAAGATGCTACGGAAAGTTATGTTTTAAAACAATTCATTTAACAAAAGATAGTTTTTAAAATGCTGTAATAGGTTTAATTTAGCTTCAAATAAAATTTAGTTAAGTCCAGCAACTACAGTATTTACAAAGTGCTGTAATAGCATTTGTTCAATTCTAGCCATTTCGTTCATTTATATCAACTACAGCATTTACAAAATGTTGTAGTATCCTTTACATTAATAACATTGCAAACATGTAATTAGTTAAATTCCAAATATTCAATATAATTTCATAAGTAATTAAATTTTTATTTAAATCATTTTAAACTTATGAAATCGTATATTTTCACTTTTAAAACAATCATTTAAATACCCTTATATTTATGATTTTATAAAGTGAAATTTTCATTCAAAATTTAATAAAAATTTACTTATATAATTCAAGCATAAATTTTAATTCTTTATAATTAAATTTTTTACTTAACACTTAAGTTTAAATTTCCAAATATAACTTATTTTTCATTTTATTTTCTTAACTTAAAATTCATTTTTAAACAAAATTCACAAATTTCCAATCTAAATTATAATTCAAAATTCAACTTAAATATTCATTTATTTAACCTTTTAACTTATTCAAAAAAAATCATTAACACTTTATAAAATCATTTTAAATTCATTTGAATTCAAATTTTAAATCTATTTATCATATTTCCTACTTAATTTAAATTCCATTTATAACCAAATCCTAATTTTCAAAATAACTTATATTTCAAATTTCTAACTTTATCATTAATTCATTTCACTTATGAATTTTTAGAAAATCAATAATGCGTTATAAAATCATTTTTAATTAAGTTTAAATCAAAATATTATAATATTTACATTTCTAAAATATTTTTAAAAATTTAGAAAAATATATTTTAACCATGGGTCTGTATATCATTTTCTAGCCTAGGTAAAGTGATACGGATAATATATTATTTCAATCCGTAATTTATGAAGAAAACCCGGGTTCTATCATTTCAAACCTGCAATCCCAAATAAAAATGAAATAAATAAAAATCATTCAGGCCTATCATTTTAGCCCATGATGATTTTTCCCTATTCTAAAGTCCGTTCGGGTATGTATCATTTCAACCCATAGTGATTCTAATCTAAAGGGAACTTGCAGTGTGATAAACTGATATAAATAAACAGAATAACATTATATAACAGTAACAGATGGTATAGCAGGTAAGTAAGCATGGATGAACATCATATGATCATAACATAACAAATATAGCATGGTGATATGTTTTACAGATTCAATTGTGATCAGTTCACTAGTCATATAAGTATAAATTGGTCTGGTGAGAATTACTCACTTGCATAGCTGGTGATGACAACCAAATGCACAAACAAGGAACTTCAAAGGCACGATAACACGACAATGATTCGAGAGTGAAAGAGCCAAAGCTAATTGCCTTGTTACATAACAAACAAAACAAAGTACAATACATAAATATCAAACCAAACTATTATAAACAAAGCTAGAAATATTAGAACAATACATAGCAAAGCTTTTTGCACTTGCATTCAACCACTTATGCTTCAGCTATGGACTGGAAAAGCACTGTAATAGGATGGTTTTGGATCAGGTTAAGGTCAGGTTGAGGTCATATAGGTTGGCCATAACAATATATGAAGGAAATGAAGGCATATGTGTGCATCAACACACAACTACAAGCAACAACATGGATTTCAAGGCCTAAATGTCTTCGATCAAGGGACTATTGGGCATGGCCTTATCTGGTATGATCAACTATAGGTGAGGCATGGATCCTAGGCTCAGGTTGTGGCTGGTGGTGGTAGTGGATGGTCGGCCAAAGTGGTGGTTGAAGTGGTGGCAACAAGGGAAGGCTCGGCTATGAAGTTTAAAGTGGAGTTTTCATCAATTTTTTGGTGGATCATCATCCTATAGGGCTTCGGCCATGGATGGTCAGTGAGAAGGAGGGGATGATGGCTGGAGCAGGTGGTGGTGAAGGCGGCCAAGGGGCTTGAGGTGGCAGGCCGAACTACGTTAAGGTGAAGGCAAGTGCAAAATCAAACAAAACAAGTGCAAAAAGTGAAAATAAAAGAAGAAATTTTACCAAAACTTTCAAGGATGATGGCCGAATTATTTTCAGGTTGAAAAGTTTTATTTTCACGTGAGAAAAACAAGAAATGATCGGCTGAAGAAAGGATGATATGGCAACCAATTGAATTAATGTATTGATTTGTGAAAAGGTATGTGAATATGAAAAGGCTAGGAATAAAAAGAGTCACAAACTATTCATATTTCCATAATTCTTTTTGAAATTTTAAATACATGAAAAATATGTATAAACACAGATAAAAACACTAAAATATAGTAGATAAACAAAAATAAATAAATATTAATCAAATATAATTAAGTTAGGAAAAATAGCAAAAATTGGAAACTAGGCTTAAAAATTTGAAAATAAATGCAATAAATTTTGGAAAAATTATAACATCACTTTAAAAATGTTTTAATATAAAATATATACCTAACATGTCATATAACACATATTAGAACATGATTTGACAAATAAAATATTATTTATATAATTTAAAATAGATAATTTTATTAAATAAATCAATTTACACCCAATATTGTAAAAAGCATAACTTTCACAATATAAATCGGATTTCAACGAAACGAAAAGCAGTATTCTTGAAATTAAATTTATGTTCATAATAAAAGATAAAATTAAAAAATTCAAGTATTTAAATTTCAAATTTAAAAGTCAAAGTTTGACCAGATTGACCAAAAATCCACTTTTTCTGGAAATATCCTATTTATTCAGGTTTGAAATTATAATTCATACAAAAAATAAAAATATGCTCTTAAAATAACAAAATTTATTCATTTTAACAAATATAATAAAGTTTTTAAATAAAATAATCAAAATAAACAATTAAAATAAATTACAAAAACAGGGTTGTTACACTCTCCCCCACTCAAATCTTTTCGTCCCCGAAAAGGAATTAGCAAAGGAAATAAGGAAAAGCAAGAAAGAAAAAAACAAATAGTACCTGAAACGAACAATTCCGGATTCGAAGCACGAATGCTCTCCTCCGTTTCCCAGGTACAATCCCAATCTTCAGTACCCCATCGTACCTCGATCAGACTAACAAATTCCCTTCTTAGCTGCTTCGTACATCTGCTGACAATACGAAGTGGCTTACTCTCGGCAGTCAGATTAAGCTCAATATCCAAACCTTCAAGAACAGAAGGCTGAAAAAAAAGTGATGGGTCATGAAGATACCAGCGAAGATGCGAGACGTGGAATACATCATGCACTCCAGAAAGCTTCTCGGGCAGATCCAAACGATAAGCCAAAGAACCAACTCTTTCCATAATGCGGAAAGGACCCTCGAAGAGGAAGAAGGTTGAAATAGCTAGAAGGAAGAATAGCTTGAAAGCAAAAGGATGAACCATATTTTAAAACCATATAAATTTCAGTTAAAATTTTATAACATTTTAAACATTTTATAATATAATGAATAGTCATTTGATTCAAATCTGATAGTTCGAAGTAAACAATATTTAAAACAATTTTAAATTATTTAGAAAAGTAAAATAAATGATCAAAATATCCTTTATATAATATACTTTATCAAAATACTTTTATAACTCGATGTCTTAACAAGTTTACTTTCGTTCCTGTAGACTCTGGCCATGCGTTGATCAGGCGCAAAGCTAGAATTCTTCGGGTACTTAATAGACTTGTTTCAACACCCAGTGAAAATACCGGAAAACCTTTTAAAAACAACAGATATGGAAAGTACAATCCAAACAAATCAACCAAACCAAACATGTCGATCATGGATCGCGAATACACAATGGTTACACCTGAATCCTCTAGGAAACATCCTTACCCGTAAGCTGACTACCACAGCCCTGCGATTACGCCATGAAGACTGGTAGTACCGCAAATACACAATGGTTACGCCTGGATCCCTTAGAAAACATCCGTACCCTTAGGAACTCGCAGCCTCTGCAGATTACGCTACCAAGCGACCCAATAGATCACAGATACACAATGGTTACGCCTGCAACCCCCAGGAAACATCCGTACCCTTAGGCTTTCGCAGCCCCTGTGAATTACGCTATGCAGTCGCGATCATAAGACCATGGAGATCGCCATGGAATTTGATGGACACTCGAGTATCATATCCAGAAAACCCAAATCAGAGAGAATAATATCGATAGAATGAATCCACAGTGTGGCCACAAAGCGGATATCAAGCAGAAGGCACTTTCCATATCTTTACTTCGAAAATATGTATCATATAGTATCTTTCAAAATCACTTTCAAATATCATACTTATATAAAGTCCATTATATAAGATTTCATTTCAAATCGAATACTTTCCAAATCAATAGTATATCAAATCATACTTATACAGACTTCGATTATATAAGATTTCTCTTTACAAATTGAGTACCTTTTCCAAATCAACAATTTACAAATCAACTTCATACTTATACAAATCAATTTTATATAAGTTCGATAACTCCCAAATCAAAGTATTTAAATAAACAAAGTTCTCAATTTTAAACCATTTCAATATCATCTCAGTTACAAAATATATATGATTTCTCCAAATCGTTTCTTCCAAATTACATATATTCAGTTTCAAAGTTTCTTAAAACAATAGATTTAGAAAATAATCCAAATTTTCAAATCAACAAAAATTTAGGACAAACAAATTCATTTCCATTTTAAACATATATTCACTTTCAAAAAATCATAATACTTTCAAAGTTATAAATCCTTCGAAACCAAAATACTTGAAATCATTACACTTTGAAAATCATAACATTTCGAAATCGTACATTTGATATCATAAACATTCCTTTAATTCTTTACATTTCACAAATTTATTCAGTTAAACCCAAATCTAAAATTTTCAATTTTAATTCACTTCAAACCATCAGTTTCAATTCAATTTAGTTTTCCAACAAAACCATTTCAAATATTATCAAATTTCAAATAAAGATTTGATCCATAAAATATACTATTCAACTAAATTTTATAATTTCATATATCTCAAATTTTACTTCATTATTACTTAGTTTTGAAATATTCATTTCATAAATCCATCATTTTTAAAATAAACTCAAATTATAAGTAAACCAAATATCCTTTCATACAAATATAAACTTCAAATATTCATTTATTAAAATCAATTATCATTTCAAATTCACATTCTTTATCAAAATAAAGATTAAATCCTTTAGAAACCATTTCAATCATCAAAATATCTAAAATGGTTACTAAATTTAAAACCATCTCTTTTTAAAACCTTCAAACTATTTATTTCCATATGAAAAATTCAATTTACCATTGGAAAGATTATTTTTCTATATATATACTTTATTAAAAACATTTCAAATCTATATTTCATACCAGTATAATTCAAAATAGTCTTATTTATTTCACTCAACAAACAGTTTCAACTTATATAAATCATATTACTTTATACTTTAATCATACCAAACTAAACTTATATTCTTTATCAAATACCCTATACCTTTCAAAATTACTTAGCTTTGAAAAGTTAACCTTGATTTGGAAGTGCTCGAACCTTCAAAATAGTCAAAGAAATCATATTTTCAATCCAAGAATTGGAAATTACCAACAAATCAGTAAACCAATTCCAAAAGATAGGATTACACCAAAACAGATCTGAATCTCGAGGGCTGAACACCGGCTTATTTTAAATCATTTAATACACACACACATATATATATTTCGAACATCAAACCATACTTTGAAATCTGAAATCAAAATTTGGTTTCACAAAATCACTCACATAGCAAAGCTACTAAAATGGCCTCTCCCCACTCAGAAACTCGAAAATCAATGTCGATGATGCATGCATTCATCATCGAAATTATTTTACAGCGACATAAATGGGTTCTCGACTTTTATTTGCTTGAAACTTCTTTGAAATCTCTTCGAAATCATTGGAATTCACTCGAATACATTTGAAACATTTCATATTCAGCAAATATCTTTAAATCATATTATTATTATATATTTTCTAAAAACCTAAAACCGATTTCAAAACACCGGAGTTCGATTCCTCGAAATTCAAATTCAAAACCCTTCAGTTATACAACAATTTTATATAAATCAAATTCTTATAAATTTTTCAAATTTTCAAATTTTCATTTTTAAAAGGTATATAATCCTTATCGAAAATAGGGTCATCCTTATCAAAATAATAGTCTCGATGTATGCACAATTTCAAAATACAACCAAACACAAATTTCCAAAGGATGATTCAAGGTTAGATTTCAAAAAAACAGAGATTCGAATTTAGAGAAATTCTAATCAAATAGAATTCTGGATCAAAGATAAGCTCGAACAAAGATGAGATAATTTTATTACCAAATAGAAGATGGATAAGCCTATATATATCGCGGGCGACCTTAACCGGGTCAACGGTGAATTCAGGAATATAATAAATTCGGAAATCTAAGGCAAATCGACATTCGATTGCCAGAGATAGAATCCAGGTAGAGCAGGACATAGATAGCATCGTAAACCGAGGATACAGAAATCTCCGGTGAATCAATGCCAATTGTAAAGGAGTTTCACCCCTTTACAAATTATTCAAATATTTGCGGAATCACCAACCTTTAGAGAGGTCATTCCAAAGTGGAGTTATGGAATGCTCCAAAAATCAAAGGAATACAAATAGGGAAGACAAGACTGGATTTCAGAACAATTGGAAGCGTTCCAAAGTTCAAGGAATCCAAACTGATAAGAATGCTAACCAAAAGATTTCTAACAAGGTGGATACAGAAGGATGTAACGATCGCGATTTTTCGACGCTCGAAAACCGACATCAATACGTCCACTGTATCAACTGCCGAGCAATCGAATGCCGGATAACCGTACCGTTATGGTTAAAGAAGAAGAAAATGATAGAAGAAGAGAGAAAAAGATAGAACAACAGAAAAGAAAGAAACAACAGAACAATATCAGAATCTCACAATCGCAGCGGAACAACATATAATAGATAAATGAATAATCTTTAAACAAAGAACTATATCAGTTATTACATTACATCATATTACATTACATCATCAGAGTGTACAACAACAAACAGCGGAAAGGAAATACTATATACTAGTGAATATGCCATGCCATCCAGCTTGCCTCCAGATCTTCTGAATCCCAGAATATCCTGATAACCTAACTCTAGACTGCCCGTGTGGAAATTTGTGGGCACCCAGAGTTTAGGAAGGAAAACAATAAACTGCAGGTCAGTCATGGGACTGGTGTGAGAACTTAAAACAATTTATCTTTAAAAGACAACAGAGAAATATTTTTAAAATAGATTCGCAATGCTTTTTGGAAAATGAGACTACCATAAGGCCTCCCGGACACACACACAATGCAAACACAGAATCAGAGGATTTCTCCTTATGATAGTCAAAGATGCTTGATACGCATTAAAAAGAAACATTTGATATTATTAATAGTGCATAGTGTAGAAAACATTTCGAAAGTAAAGATATAAATCTTAGCCAGCATAGGCATTTCGCACTTATGCCTACTATAGCTACCATCTAAACAGTGGTGACCACCATAAGTAAATGGTAGGTTCTACAACTAAAACCGTACAAGATCGTATTGTTTCTTTGGATTTCCAACAAATGGTCAGGCCAAGGAACTTCCCATTGCCACATGGGTACGCCTCTGGAAAGACGACCCGAGAACCTAACCGGATCTCTGCCAACACAAGGCCGGGTTACCCTTCAAACTGGGTAACTACTGACACGAATATGTCATTCCCCATCGTAACCGATCTATATCCGAGGATCCTCGATTCCAACAACCACAAAGTAATAAATTTGCAGCAACAACATATGTTAAGTATCTGGGCTCCATACCATGATACCACCTCTATCCAGAAGGAATGACATACACTAAAGGGGCGCTACCCCCTAATAATCTTGCTGCATCGTTCCTGTTTTGACCATTTCCGGGGTGTGAGGTCCGACGAAGTCTCGTCCACAAAGCCACGCTTTATACAAAAGCTGTGCTTTGATTCAACAAATGCTCAACAGCACTTAGCATATCACACTACCAAATTGGGAGTATATCACTACAAACCTTCAACTACATAACCTCTGAGCTCGTACGTCTCAGAGAAGGGTGTTAGGCTAAGATAATAAATTCTCAGTCACCAACAGAAATATATTTGAAAAAAATCAGTTTTATATCTCAATTTGTAATGTCAGACATACAATCCACACAAGTCTGTTCCGGGCTCGAACAGAACCGAAGGCACTTCCAAAGAAGCCCTTGCAATCCGGATATTCACTAATCACGTCCGGACTTCCCGTCACTAAGGGTGATAAAACCTCTATATCGGAGATCAGCCGATGCAGAGTCATTTGACGGTAATCCTTCCGTTTTCAAAAATATCCGGTCTTCAACACCGGTCTTCAAATGCAATCCATAACAACGTATCACATATTCGGAATGGGTTATACGACCCCAATGTCCTTTCCCGGCTAACCCGAATAGTGAGCGCTTATTTTGAAAATAAGTGTGGGCATTCAAATTCAAGCAAATCACAACAAATGCTCATTCAAAGGTAAATATTGATAGTCGGTTATTTAACTATCAATAGGCATGCACAACATCACCATATTCCAAATAATTTCCCAAATTATTTATTTTCCAAAAATATCTTTACAAGATATATATATATTTTCCACACTTCAACATTTGAAAACAAATTTTCAAATCACTTTTCACCTTTACCATTTTTGAAAACAAATTTCAATCATTTTCCTTACGCGGAAATACTTTCATTTCAAAATGGTTCATTTAAACCAATTAAATAAATCCTTAACGATTTACTTTATATTTACGTTCCAAATCCGTAAATTTATTTCCACACTTCAAAAATAAATCAACGTTTATTTTTAAACAAATTTCCCTTTCTTTTATAAATTCCATAGTGAATTTACAATTCCAAAATATCTATGAATATACGATTTCCAAATCGATTTCTAATATTCATTTTCAATTTATCTTTAAAAGATAAAATCTCAATACATTCACTTCATATTGGAAAACATTTCTATACTTATTTGATAATAATAAGTAATTCACAATCCATTTATTTTCAACACTTGGAAAATATTCAATATACTTAAATCGAAATTAAGTATATATTTCATTCTTTAAAGAAAACGTTCTTTCAAACACATTTATTTGAGTCAAAACGAATGTTGCGTAAAACATCGTTACGACGACCCAAAATCACTAGTATAGGGATTCGAAATTAAGATAGATATATAAATCCCAATGCTATATAAAACATTCCCTTTCGGAAATTATTTACTATAACAACAGTATTATAGTCCATCTTTTCCTTGTTCCTCGAAAACGTCTATTTCAACAATGAATGTTGAAATCTATGTATTCGATACTTAACGCATTTTAAAACAAATTCAAATCGTTTTTAATTCTATTTAAAATATCACTTCCCCAAAACACTTTAATATATTATTCACTGTCCCAAAATCGTGAATATAAATCATTAACCAAATTCAACACTTTTACATATTCAATTCAAAAATTATCCACTGTCCCAAAATCGTGAATATACTCCTTTAATAGCTATAAAAATTTACTTATCAAATTCAATCAATCTTGAATTTATAAATCAATGTTTATAAATTCACATTTATATATTATAAAAACTTCAAGTTATAAAAATCACTTTATTCACAAATTTTATCCATATCCCATTTACACGCCAAAATCCATATTATAAGTAATTTTAATTATAAATCTTTTATTTTACAAAAATCTATTCATTTTATAACTTTACAATTTATAAATCGATAAATTTCATTCACTTAAGAAATCCAATTATTCTTCATTTTAACACTTATAAAACTCGTTTTATAATTCCAATATTTTAATTTATAAATATCAATTTTATAAATCTTTTATATAAATCGTTTATAATAATTCAAAAATCCCAATTTAAACCATCTTAAAAATTTATCAACTATTTATTTCGAAAATCACATTTCGGTTATATTTTACAAAAATCATAATTTTTATAACATTAAAAATTATAACGTTTACAATTCCAAAATTTAATAAAACATATATTTTCAAAAATCACTTTAAAACCCTTTTAAAATTCAAAATCGTTACTTTAATATTTTTAAAACTCCAAAAATAGGTCAATGCTGCAATAGCAACAATATATCAATCACGACAATCAAAACATCATATATCAATATGATAATCAACAAATATCACAATATCTGTAAATAAATCAATATAGTTGAGGAATCCAGTTGGATCCCTCCAACCTGTTTTCCTGCATCCATAGATGTTAGCACAATACCAATTCCGTTCCAATACGGAATATCGCGGTATATGGGATTTATAAAATATTATCCGCTATTATGTGGCGCAATAGGGTCTCATCCGCTATATAATGCGAGAAATCAACTCCAAGTACATAAATAATACCAATTCCAATCAAGATGGAATTATCGCGGTATATGTTTTTAATAAATAACCTCCGCTTAATATACGGCGTATAATGTCTATTTCAATCATCAACAGATAATAATTTATCATCCAGGCATACAATCATCAATTTTAAATTTAACTATTTAAAATTTAAATCGAAACAGATTCGATTGAGTGAGAAGTTCTCACCTTGGTTTCCATACAGTTTCAACGTTTTATTTCGAATAAAATTAAACACGCGTAATTTTACCCAAAATTTTCACTAGCTCCAAACGATTCCAATCCAGCTCCATCGCGTAGTGTTCGTCCATACGAACCCAATGCAATTCGTTTCGTGCGTTTTCGACCTCGTATGAAAAAGATATTGCATTTTAAATATTACACGAATTTATATTATAAAATTTAATAACAAATTAATTATAATTTTTCCATACTTTAATCTCGGCCGTTCGTTTACAATTCAAGATCAAGGCCATGCACGCAACTTCCTTCTTCCCCAGTATCTCACGCGCATGCAAGAAACCCAATCGGCCGCCCTCCTTCTTCAAAAACGCGACCACCTTCGAGCACCTGGAAGTTGATCAGAGCCTTCCACATCGAAGCCCACGTCGTGCCCTACCTTCGGCACGAACGCCGATGAACTCTGCCACCATATTGCTTCGAAAAACGTGTACAAAGTCCGGCCAAACGCGTGCGATTTCTGGTCGATCCACAGCTCCATTCACGATCTTGACCGTTGGTTGTGAAGATCTCTCAACGCTCTACATGTTTGTAGTTGGAAGTTTTTGCTAAAAGTTTGTGAATGGAAAGAAAATTGAGGGAGAAAATGAGAGTGTCTCGGCCATTGATGGTAATAGAGGCGGCTGGCTTAGAATTAGGGTTAGGTTTTGTTTCTTATTGCAAATGAAAAAAATGAAGACCTTTTATAGAAAATTTCCAAATTACTATTCATTCAAAATTTTCCGAACTCCAAACGAAGCGTGTCGGCTGGCGTTTCTAGGGTTTACCCCACGTTCTGGACACAATGGAATATGTTTCGGAGGTAATTCGATCATATGTGCGAGTTACGGCAATAAACGATCAGATTTAAATTAAATCGATTTAAACCAATTTATATGCGTTTTGACTTGCCCCGGACAAACGGTAAATCCGATTGACACGAAATTTGAAACCTTACAATAATATAACATTACGGATCCGATGAAACTGGTTTCGTCGAAATCCGACACTGTCTGAAAAATGGCTATTTTAACTCGTCAATTAAATATTAAAATATTCAATTTTCACAAATTAACTTTTAATTCGATTTTAAAAGTTCTATAACATCATTCTAACTCCAATATGATAAAATAAAATTTTACAAATCAATTTCAATCATATTAAACCCAATTTCCAATTATTCTGTATTTTCAACTATTAAATTATCGATTTAATTATCCAATTAAATCCAATTATTCGAAATAAAATTTATTCGACAGTTTAACTTCACTTATTTATATTTAAAATCAATTAAATATATTAAAAAAAAAATTGACAGAAATTCTGGGTCGTTACAGAATGAAGTTTAAAAAAACCTTGATTCCAAAATAAGAAAAATTTTATACCAAAATAATCTTTAAAAATCCTATAAAATCATTTGGAAATCATTTTATACTTCGAAAATACGTTCTATCGCAAAAAAAAAATGATTCTGAGATTGATTTCACTCATTCTAGGGTATTTCTACCCTATCTCTAATGAGTTTTGATCCGCAGGCTATGGTTTTCCTAAAACCAAAGCTCTGATACCAACTCTAACAACTCGGTATTTTCAACCATTCACATCCACACATGCCGGACTTGAATTGCTCAAAATACCGCATTGTAAATAAATTTGAAGCAAATGAAAAACAATCACAGAATCACAGACACAGAAATATCAGAATAACTCGCAGCAGAAATTAAAATACCATAGTAGTTCATGAAGCTACTGTAACAAACTCTCAAAACATTATACATAATATCAGTCTGAAACATATACAATAGAAATCCCAAATATATAGAAGTTTATAAATACCAGAACTGAAATAGAACAACTGAAACTGAAAGGGAACAGATAACTAGACAAGCAGAATCTCCAGCGATTCCTAGCTCCAGAAAGAAATCCAAAGCTAAGCTGTAAATACTCAGGCTGACCCGAGCGTAAAGTAAAACACAAAAGACTCGAGTCAGGACATATATACTTATATAATGTAAACCAACTCAAGTGAACTATAGTAGTAATGTACAATAACCTAAAGGATGCTTGGGATCGCCCATCCTTTGAGGATCAGTTAAACTATAAATTAAGTACATCCCGTGGTTAAAATTTCAAAATGGTATTTTATACTTCTAAATCAAATATCATTTAAAAATTCAATATCATTTCAAATTCATTTCGAAATATCAAAATATCATATCTTTCCAAAACCAGATTCATTTTTATTTAATTTAAATACCATTTCAAATCACATTTTAAAATGGTTTATATTTCAAATCAAAATATTCCATTTAAACCAATTAAATATTCCAAATAAACCAATTAAATATTCCAAATAAACCAAATAAACCAATTTAATTTTATTTATAGGATTTTTCCATAATTTTTAATTCAGAAAATATTTAAATTTTCGTTTGATGGTTTTTGGCAAACGACGGTATTTTATGATTTTACAGAATCCGATAACCAATGTAATTTACTATTGTTTTGTGATCGTGGCGCATTTTTGTGCACGGTCATATATTTGTTTTGTCGTTCGTGGGTCATACACGAACGAAATTTTATGTGAAGAGATGTCGGAAATTTCAATATAAACCAAACTAAATACTTGGCTTATTCAACATCTTTTCTTTGCTTCAATTACTATTTTACTCACGTTTCTTGGAAAACTAAAAGCTAGGTAAGACTCGGAATTTCAGTCATTTGAATTTGAAATATATAATTGATTCTAAATATAGAAAAGTTAATTTTATAAGTTAAATGGATTAAATTTCAAATATAATGGTAATTTTAATAATTGGAATTGTTTAAAAATAATTAAATCTTGAATTTAATATGAATGAAAATGATTTCAAAAGTTGATTTAAATTCTATTTGAATAAGAATAAAGATAGTAAACTTTTAAATCGGAATCAAAACTGAATAAACTAGTTTTTGTAATAATTCATTTTAATTAATATGTGAAAATAGCCTTTCGGAGTATTGTCTCGAATTTCGACGAAACCGGTTTCATCGAATCTGTAATAGTGTATTATTGTATGATAACCAATTTCATGACGATTAGACATATTGTTTGGTCGTGTGAGATCGAAACGCTTAGAAATTAATTTCAGGAATTTATATAATATAATTGGGTTTGAAAAGTTATCTTCTGTACATGATCAAATTAGAGCTCGATACTAGTTCCATTGCGTTCGGAATAGGGGTATAATATATAAAACGGCAGGCGGCACGTCTCGTTTTGAGTTTGAAAATTTAACGTGCGAATAGTATTTGGTAAAATTTTCTATATAAGGACATTAACATTCTCATTTTTGCAAACAAAAACCAAGCCGCCATTTCTTTTAAAACCATAATCCTTGAAATCAACGGCCTAGAATCATCACGTTGATCGGAGAAGAATTAGGCAAAACGTTCTACTGGAAAGTTGTGTGGCATGACCTAGGGAGTAGATCGATGGTCGTGGATCATCGAATGGAGCACCACGGAAGTTGGATTTTTTTCCACATTCAGTGGCATTTGAGTTCGTTGTTCTGACAATCGACGATGATCTGGAGGGTCGCGCCGGTGGCAATAGGAGGGGGGAGGCTTGGCACAACGGCGCTAAGGTCGTGGCGACGCACAATGAAATGCGACGGCGGCAAATCGAAGAATCGCGGTCGATTGAGTTTAAGCGCGTGCCTAGTTCAAAGTCGCGAGCGTAACAGGATGATCGTATCGACGAATACCACATTACAAAGTTGGATTGGATGGATTCGGAGTTGGTAGAAAATTGAATAACTATTCAATTTTAATTAAACCGGAGTGTTTTGGCGATTACTGGAATCAAAGTGAGTTAAACTCACCTTTTTAGGTAACTGGTTCTGTTATATGGTTGATTTAAATTGCTGACGGGAATCAAAGGGATATTTTTTTAAAGGAAAATAGAAATATTTTGATATAAATATTTACTAACCATTTTATATAAAATTATATATATATATATATATATATATATATATATATATATCTTATGTGTGTGCATATTAAATTTATTTACAAATGTGAGATTTATAAGTGTGATATTTATAAAAGTGGTATTTTACAAACGAAGTGAAGATTTGTAAAATCGGATCTTGTTAATAAAAGTATGGATTTATAAACGGCGTTTATAAATTAAAGGAAACTATTATCATTTAATAAATTGGTGAAATAAATTAAACGGTGGGTTTATTATAAGATGTGTAATGTTGTTCAGAAAATAATTGATTTTATTTTCGAAAAAAAATGAAAATTAGGATAGATTGGAGATGTTAAACGATATTTTATAAATAGACAAAATTTATAAAAGAAATTCATAAACATGGATGCAACATTATAAACGGATTATAATTGATGTTTAAAATGGAAATTTTATGAATAAACGAGATTTCTAAAGAGATGGAGTTATCAATGGGGTTCATAATAAATGGAATTTATGAAATGAAGTTTTATAAAAAAGAAAAAGATTCATAAATATAATTTTATAAATATGGAAATGATTATGTTAAAATTTAGGTATGGATTTTTATCAAGGAAATATAATATTATTTAAAGCTTATTTATTTATATTTAATATTGTTTTAAAGTTATTTATCACTATTTTTAATTTTTTGAAGTTAATTATTTAAATAATTAATATGGTTTGAAATTAATAACAATGATTTATTAATAATATTTTGGAAATTAACTAATATTATTTATAAAAAAGTTGGAGATTAATTATTATTGTTTATTAATAATGGTTGAAATTATTAATTATTATCTTTAAATGGAATTATTAACTATTATTATTTATAATGTTATTATTAATAATTATTATTATATAAAAGTGTTTTGAAGTAAAGGATTATTTATTTATTAGTAAATGTTACGAGATTTATAAACAGATTTTTATAACTGGTTTCAAGGATTTATAAAATAGTTTTATAAATGGTTTTTCTAGATTTTAAAAGAGTTCGTAATTTCTCTTAGATGTTTATAAAGGAATTTTATAGATTTATAAAAAGAGTTTTATAAATAGTTTACGGATTTACAATGAGTCTGTAAAGGAGTTTTAGAAATGTATAAAAAGAAATTATAAGTGTTTGGAATTTATAAAAGAGATTATAAATGATTTCCTGAGATTTATAAAATAGTTTATAAATGGTTTTATAAATTTTTAACAGAGTTTATAAATGATTTATAATTGTATAAAAAGGAAATCTTTCTCGGTTTTGGTGAATATACTTATGCCGTTGAGATAAGTATCTGAATATATTTCCAAGTATTGAAATATAAGGATTTGTGGGTATGCGTGTGTACACATACACATATATATCTTTGGAAAAGAAGTTTGCTACTATATTTAAAGAACGAAATTAATAAATGAAAAGATTCAGTAAAGAAGTTAGTGGTTACTTATGTGTTAAACAATGTTGATTTTCCCCCATGAGATTAAATCCATGATTGAATGTTTGTTATTTGATAGTTATATAACCGACTATCGAATTTGGACCCAAAACGTAATTTTGGAAATATCTAGGAAAAACACTTGAGTTATATGGCACAGTCACCTCTGATGATATTGTACTGTGCGTATAAATCTCGTTTCTTTCTCCTAGGACAAACGATAAAGAAATCGGTCCACTAACGGTTAGGGGGTGTTCTCCGCTCTTATCTTTGACTGTTTGTTTCCTAAAGAACCAGGGTTGAGTTTATCGAAAATTATCGAAAGTTGTTTCAAAAATACGGGATCGGATATGTTATCTGAAGATAACTTCGATCCAACTCAAGCGTTTCGAAGTGAAAACATCTTGAAGATGATGGAATTGAAGACTGAGCTCTCAAGCGTTTCGTTCAGTCCCATAACGAACTTGTATGGATGAATGTTGGTATTGCATTGTCTCCTAGAGGGTAATGTTAGCATTCCAAGTGGAAAGTGCAATATAAAGGTAAACGTGGCATCGAGCCTCATCAACCAGGAAATGACAAAAATCGAGCATGCAGCAGGGCCAAGTTGATCGCTCCCAAGTAGGTTATGGTCATTTCAAATCTAAATCGGTATTATCTCCCATTTGTATGCTTTGGAGCCCATTAACGAGAGATGATGGTATTCGGTACTACTAGTCAAGTGGTAGGCCAGTCCTGTATGGTAGGGGTACAAGATGTTCTTATCAGACCCTGGTACATTTTAGTCAAAGATGTACCTTCGGAAGGTAGTTCATTACCTTATCATAGTATGGAATCCATTCTCCAATATGAACCTTTACGATTTTAGTTGTATAGCTATTATGTTGGAATTTAATTAATGTAACAATTTCGGCTCTGATTAATACGTATTTGTATTCTAGACATTATTATAATACCAAAGGATTTTCTATAAAAATGTTTTGGTTATCGTAATGTAAAACCTTGTCCGTGTTTATATGTGGCGTGGTCTTACGACATACTTTTGATTTCAAAGGTTTTATAACTTCAAGATCCAGTTGGGTGTGCTTTCTCACGCTGGTTTTCCAAACTGACTCGGGTATTATTTTATTATAATGCTCAGATCAGATCGAGCATATTTACAGATTGTTTTGGATGCATTGGAGCTCGCGAGCTGGAGGTCTACAAGTCGTATTCATGTATATGTTTATTTTCCATTGAATTGGTTATTTTAATTATCAGCAATTGTGAGGACATGTTGTTATAACTGCCTAGGCTGATGATTGTGATTTGTTGTTGTACTCTGATGGATGTATGTGTATAACAGTTTCTCTTTTGTAAAGATCATTGATATTATATTACATATTGTTCCGCTGTGATTGTGAAATTTTGTGTTGTTTTTAGTTTCTTCCTCTCCTTCTCTTCTCTTCTTCTTTCTTCCTTCTTTTCCCCTAACAATCGGGTTTTCCGGCATTCGATTGCTCGGCACGCAATACAGTGGACGTGTTACTGTCAATTTTCGAGGGGATGAAAATTCCGGCGGTTACATCCATCTCCTTCAAAAAAATTAAAATCTAACAATCGACTCAACCAAAATCCTAAAACAAGAATCTTTGAACTTGTTGAGCCTGGATCTACAAACCTAGGTGCTTATTGGAGGTTGCGGTCACAAAAGGCGCATGTGATGGTATTTTAAGTCGATGGGGATTACATTATATTTGAAGTACGTAGGAGTGTGGGTCGGATTTGAATGTGAAGTTGGAGTAGTGTTAGCAGTGACACTGAGTGTAGTGTGCACGTCTAAGTCAATGACGGTTTCAGAACACAGGAGGAAGTGGAGGAAAGAATACGTTTACTAAGACTTGCTTCATCAGTCGAAAGATGGCCTGCCAATGATACATCAATCCCATCAGAATTAACAAGGTCGACACACAATTTGGATCGACAAGCGGCACTGCGAACATCATCACAAATGGCATGCCAAGATTGGGATCCCTTAGGTGTGCCATGATATGGTAATTCACCAACGTCCTCATCAAGCAAGTCATCTTCACGGTTTGTTTACATAATAGAATCTCTTTCCCAAAGTCGTTATATAGTACCACACTGATTGCGGAACCACTATACATCTTATGTATTCATTATTTTTGTTTTTTTTTTGCTTGTGTTTGGGCAAGTTTTGATATGTGGTAAATTGAGATTTGTTGAAAGCCACTACTTGTTACCACTTAATGGTTATTTGTTTTGGCATGCAAATAACAATCCATCGGTTCGTGGTGCGGAGTTGATTTGAGGATTCTTCTCAACTGGGACCTCAAATTTTCCCTAACGACCACATTGGTGGAGGAGATGGATTATGTTGTCTACTTGTTATGATGATTGATGAAAACAGCGACACTAGTTGGTGGGGAAACGACAATGAATGTTAAAGACGCAACCACGACAATAGTAATGGAGGAGGCAATTTAGAGTTGACGTTTAATTTATGTGAATGACAAACTCTGTAGTGATACTTGTGTACAGCATTCTATGAACTGGATTTTTATATGAAAAAGATGTATAATACAACTTATAATGTTATTTGCATATAACATTCTATAAATAGAAAATTTATGTAGGCTTGTTTTTCATTGACATATTTGTACTGAAGTCAATGTAATATATTGATATGATAGTTTGACGTAATCAAATATTATTGTAGCATATTTTATTTTACATAGTTCATGACATTATAATTATAATGTTGTTCCTAAATGGCATTTGAAAACTAGCTTTTATATAAAACTATTTTATGAAGTATTCGTTAACATCCCTAGCACTATTTTGATACGGCATTTCATAGCTATTGTTGTTGAAACTGTATAATGCTATTTTCACATAGCATTTTATAGTTGTACATAGCATTTTCATAATGCTATATCATATAACATTTTATGGTTGTTGGTTGTTGGTTGTTACTGAAATTATCAAAGGCAAGGCCAGAGAAGGAAGCACGGGAATATAAAGTGTGATGAGATGTCATAGCGAGATGGCACAACAAGGAATTGTTATGTGGAATCAATGGTGAAAAGGAGTTGGTGATGAAGAGAAAATTGTTTACATAACTAGGTTAAACATCGTGATGCCAACGAGCATTTACGAGAAAGAAAAGGTGGTGATGAGGCAAAGATCCAAGCAGCCGCAATTCTAGAGTGACAAGTGGATATAGTAAAATTTCAAAGTAGAGGGGTGTTGATTTTGGGAGAGAAAGCTAATTAGGGAGAAAATAAATGGATTTATCATAAAAGCCTAATTTTTGTAAGTAATGTCGTGGAAATTAATTTTTATTACAAGTTTCACATTTAAACTAAGTCACTCTTAAATATTGTACATTATAAAAAAAAGCTATAAAAGAAAACTTTCATTTTTTTTCATTGTCGTAATTTATCAGTCATATGTTAGAAGGATCAAAATATGTTAATTTAGCACAAAATTGGATCCCATTAGGAGTGGGTTTTTAACTGAATTAATCAACTTAACCGACCTAACCGACCTTAACCAAACTTACTAAACCGACTAAAATGGTTAAGTGATGTTAACAGTTAACTGATCGACATTAACTGACCATTTTCACTTCGGTTAACAAATATCGATCGGTCAGTTAACCGATTATACTTTTCATACAACTTTTTTACTACAAAACCCAGCATTGATGATTGGATAACCGCAGTTCCGCCCAACGTTAATGAAAAATGTTAGTAAATAAGTGGGTTATCATTGTTAACCATAGTTAATAAAATGATTAAATGGTTAATCGATTAAAACGAGTGGTTAATCGCATAAAACGAGCGGTTAATAGTTAAGCGAGCCGCAAGCGGTTGGCGTTTAACCGCTTTTAACCACTCGATTCGATTGATCAATCGCAACCAGTCTAAGATCCCACGTATCTTGTCTTCCAAATTTTACTTCTCCAACTTCCTAAAACTTAAATTCTTGTTGTTTAAATCTTGAATTAGCACCCAAAAAAAATCAAATTTTGCATTCTGGCGTATTTTAGAGATTACGATTTCAATGAATTATCTTAAATCATCGTAAATATTTCATTTTAGTTTTTTAAATGATGATTGTGCCTGAATTTTTTAGAGTTAGGGTTTAGATGGAAATAAATTAGAGAAGAAAATTGAGACAAACTACCATATCATATTTTTGGAGGTTATGATTTCAACAAATTATCTTCATCATAGTATATATTTGTGTTTTTATTTTTTGATTGATTGGGCAAAATTTTATTTAGAACTAGGGTATTGATTAAGAGTAGAAATCTATATACCATATACACGTTTCTTAGATAAGGTTAGAGGGGGTCATTTCATTACCTTTTATAAGAACATTTCCAATAGTGTTGTTTCCATTAGTTTTTTATAAACCACTAGTTTTCAAGTAGTTGTGTATACATCAATTCTAGGTAGATCAGAAAATAAGTGTGGAAATATCAGTCGTGTGAAGTATCCCACTTGAAATAAAAGAACAGTGATACTATTTACATCTACGTAAACACCTTCTCTTGCTTATTTACCAGCTCATCCAATCAAATACTTCACTCGTCCATCCACACCCACTTTTCTATATAATTTTTTTCCCTTGAAACGATAACTTGACTTCTTCTTCTCTCTCTCTTCAAACAACAGAATCAAATTTTCTTCATCTAATTTCTAACCAACCCATTATTTTCATAAAATGCTTCATCAACATATGAATCCAACTAATTGGTTGCGAGAAGTTGTTATCGACTTTGACCGTAAGTAGATTTTCCAATTTTTGTAAATTGTGTAACCCTAACTAAGATCAACATACTAAAAAATAACATGTGCTAGGTATAACAGAGTAAAGAACCTTTATTACGTATCCATTTTTTTTGTCTCAATAAGAAAAGAAAAAAAATATAAACATAAATCAACTGTAATATAAAACAATACAATATAGTCGAATATAATTAATTATCAATTCATTTTCTTTATAAAATCAATGGGATTACAAAAATATTGATTTACATGTATATTCTAAATATAACTAAATATCTTAACTCATTAACTTATATTTTGAAATTGATAAAATAATTTTACTTACAGTGTTCATCTCATTTTCTTCTTTCATTAGTGCTTGATAGAAATGAAAATAGTTATGTTTGAGGATTAAATTTCATTCAATTTCCAGATTCCTCACTTATGCATAACCATTCGCATTTGCTTTCAGGTCCATTTTTAATTTTAAGATAGATTCTTGAAGTAGTTTTTGTGATTTAATTTCATTAAATGTTTAAATGGTGCTAATAAGTGTATAGGTGGGTATAAATAGTACCAACTTGAAAGAGACTTAATTAGATAGTCACCACTGGAAATAAGAAAGTGTAAACAACTTAATTTTATGGGTTGCTATTAGTTTTTATATCTACTATAGATGCTCCAATGAGAAATACAGTTTTTCCCTTATTAACTTTTTAGTTCTAAATTTTAGAAAAATTCCAGCGCCTTATCGTTTTGTTTTTCCCTTGAGAACAGCCTTTTAAAGTCATATGCAAAGTATTATCAGAAAATAAAAGAGAGTTAAAAAATAGAAGTACTAAAAATATCCAAGGAGTGGATCAAATTTTCGATAAAAAAATAGAAAAGCACTTTTGAAATATTGTGTTAATGCCAAAAAAATTGACTCTTATTAAAGAAAGATTGTATTATTCATGCTCATCCATGTGTGTATAATCATCTTCTGATATCCAATCTGAAGACCAGACACAAGTTACCCTATATATATATTCCAATAGTAAACTGATCTGCAAAACTATTATTCTACTGCTGTACCATTCCGCAGTATGTACGCAAGATAGTCATTATGCTAAAACATAAGACATAGAAAGGGTTGTTTGATACTTCTAAACATTCTTTTTTTTTTAAAAAAAATTAAATTAAATTATGCTTAGTGGAACATCGTATAACCAATATGCAACTGTTGGAGCATCACTGGTAATGATAGTGTTGCTTGATGTCATTCCATTATCAAAATTGTAGAGAAAGCAGAAGAGAAAAACAAATACTTACAAAAGAGGTAGGTCTACAGTCTGCATTCCCAGGCCAACTTCTAACCTTTCAATCAATATATACACTTCACATTCCCCACCACTTTTTACGGTTCTTAGCTCTATCAGCATTGCCTTGCTTTTGAACTTCCAACTTGGCATCGTGTAGCTTTGCTTTGAATTCCCTTTTCCAAGTAGTGAATCTCTCTTTCAATTTACGAAGCTCCTCCTCTTGATTCATACTCAAATCATTCACACATTTTGCCTCGTCTTCGAAACTCTTTTGTTGCATCTCAAGCTCTTTAACCATGTACGACAATACCGAAGCAGACCTAAAATCTTGAAGCTCGTAGTACTGCACTTGTTTCATTGCTCTTTCATCGGCTAGTGCTATCTTTGCTTCCCCTAGACTCATCTTCACACCAAATATACAGTCAATTATAAGTTGTTGACCCTGATACATACTATATGTTTAAAGAAAATTTATCCATTTGAACCACTTTAGAAACAAATCACAAATTTAAGCAAGTTTCAAAAATATTTACAAAAAAAAAGGTTATTTTCTGCCAATGTAAAGGAAAGTACATACCTGCCCCTGGACTCAGCGTGCTTTTTCAAATAACTCTAATACAAAATTTTAGTGCCCGTTTGGTTTGTTTTGTGTTTTGGATTTTCAACGTTAATTATAAAATATAAGAAGAGGTGGAAGGAAAGCGGAGGGGACTACGAAGGGGATGGAGAGACAACGGAAGGATGAATTGTTTCTCGTTCTTTTTTTAATTTCCAAAACACGAAAAAAGGTTGTTTTCTATTTTCTATGTCATTTTCTAAAATAGTCGTTTTTCACAATATACATGAGTCATGCGCATTTTTGTATGGACGAACACCCAAAACTAAAAAGGTAAACCAGCCGTAGCCTTATTTTTTGCCACACTAACTTTTAAAATGTGAAAGCGACACAAGACGTTCTTTTTTCCGTAAGATAAGGGCATAAATATCAAAACGTTGAGGTGAAAGCTTTTCGGCTAAACATTGAAATGTAAATTAGTACTAATTATTATTATTATTATTATTATTATTATTATTATTATTATTATTATTATTATTATTTTCTGATTAATAAATAAATGTTCGCAATTAACCGTATAAAATTATAAATAAATAACAATATGAATAATCAACTTTGAAGAATTCATTCATAATCAGTCCTCGGTTTTCATTCATAAAAGTACAAATAAATAAATAACTAAAATTTAAGCACTTAAGAATGTATATACATGACTCAATCCTTATTATTAAGTTTGCATAATTCATATTCAACTTTCAGCTCTGTAGCAGGTATGTACTTTATTTTTTCTTCCTCCTTTATTTGTCTTCAATTTTATTTTAGATAACTGAAAGTGATCTTTGATCAATTCTACTTCTCTATTACAAGCTGTAAATTATTAATTTATTTATTTATTCTCCTACCAATATAAATCAAGCCACGAAATTTATTTTCTTTAAATAGCATTTGTGAAACCATTACGTAATTCATGATCCTTGTTTCAAAAACAATATTAGTCAATCACGCGGACATTAAAATTAAAAAAATAATGATTTCTGTAACGACCCGTAAATTTTAACGGTCTTAATAACGTAATTAGTGAAATTTTAAATAATTGAATTTGGAAGAAAAAAAATTGATATTTGAAATATGTTTATATAATCATAGCAAATGGTAAATTTTCATCAGGAAATATGCAAGTTTATTTTGTTGTGTAATTTTATTTAAATTTAAATAAGTTAATACTTGATAATAATAAAATCATTTTCAAACACGAATATTTTTACATAATAAAAATGTTTATCATCTTCTGACTGAGACGTCATATTTCGTTTTGTCAAATGTGGACTGTCTTAGCCCCGTTTATCTTATTTTCGGCGAAATAACAGCAAATTAGGCCACGAATATCGACTTTTGATAGGATGGTCGTACCACTTATATCTATATACCGTTTTGATCGTTTTATCGTGCTGATCTCTGCGGCATATTCATTCGTGTATTTTGGCGTCCGATACACAGAAAAATCTATGAAACGGTAACCGTATCGGTAACCGATTTGTGCCTTTTTGGTTTCTTATACCCTTTCATTTCCTACCGTGCAAACCAATAACTATCAACAATTAATGTCTCTAGCTTTTCACTTTTCCCTGAATTCGTGTGCCTGACCTTCATTCTCATCGTACAATTTTTATGAGCTGATTCGTTTTCTTTTATTCCACTTTCTACCTTTTGTTCATTGGTTGGAAGAAAAATGAAAGTAACATTAAAAACTTGTTTATATGTTTTGCTGAAACCTATTCCATTTAAATCCATTCCCTTCCTTCGAATCTTCCTTCAACCTTCATTTCTTGAAACTAAACCACAATCACTCATGCCATCACCTGACCGAACCCATTGCTCGTGCCTGCGTCTTCTATTTGATGTCACCTCCTTCACAAACCCAACAGTGTGCCCACCTTTTCTCTTACCCTGACCACCTTTTCCTTACCTCCTTCAACCGATTTATCCAAGCCCGGCATGGCCGAGACTCATCGACCTCCCCACGTGACCCTCCCTGAGCCTTCCACCATGGTCTGCTTCCCAATGGTAACCAAACAACAAACCTAGCTCCACCCTCCGCCTCTAACTTTTTACACCGCCATCCCACTCTCTCTCCACACAAAGCCCAGTTCGGTCATGAGCACCTCCACATCAACAGCCGTGTACGACTCCCTCCACCCTCTGTCGTAGCCTGTTTACTTCCTCGTGTGGTTGCTGTTCCATAAATTTATGCTTGCATCCCTATGTTGTTTTATAAGGTATATATATACAGTTATATATAAATGGGTTATATATATTTTATAATCCGTTAGTGCAATTTGTTGGTTATATATGTTAGATTATAAAATTATATATATAAGTCTACATAAGTTTATGTATTATATTATAAGTCTGTATATATTTGTATTTATAAAGTCTGCATATTTTATATATATTGATCTTGGTTTAATTAATTTTATTATATATATATGTATGTATGTATGTATGTATGTATAATTTACATATATATTGATTTCAATATATTGTGTTTGTACTTATTTTCTCACAGCTGTTATATAGGTAGGTTTGCAAAGTTCTGTTTATACAAAAGGTATATGAACTGTAATCTTTTGAATATATATAGAGTTATATAAAGCTGTATATCATCTATTGTTATAAAATATAAGTTTATATAAGTATATATATATATATACAAGTAAGTTATATATAAACTTATATATTTTATATATATGTATATATTGTTGATTTCAAAGTATATATGTATATAGGTTTATAATAGTATTGATTTTTAAATTATGTGTGTGCATATATAAAGTTAATAAGTTCATATTTGCATATATATATAAGTATGAATGAGTTTGGCCTTCGTTCAGAAGATAAGCGTAGCAGAGATGCATATGTTGCGATGGAGTTGCGGTCATATAAGAGAGACCGAATTAGAAATGAGGATATACGTGAAAAATTTGGAGTAGCACCAATTAAGGAGAAACTAATTCAACGTCGCTTAAGATGGTTTGGACATCTCCAACGAATGCCGCCCGAGGCACCTGTGCGCGCTGGAATTATAGGCCGTGTCGTTTGCTCAAAGAGAGGTAGAGATCGACCAAAGTTGACATGGAAGGAAGTTGTTAAAAGGAACTTGAAAGGTTGGAATATAGTCGAAGAGCTGATAACGGATAGAAGCGCATGGAAGTTAGCGATCCACGTACCGGAACTATGAGCTATGAGCCTTATTAGTTTTAGATTATAGGATTAGGAAAAAGAGTCTAAGACATAGCGTTTATTCTCTAATCAATGTTATTATCAGCAACGTTATTACTATTCATACTATTATCATCATTTTTTTACATATATATGTATTTCTATCTTTATTTTACTTAGTTACTATTATTATTAATTTACCTATTTGACTTAATTTTATTATTGCTATTGTTATTGTTATAACCTTTAAATTACTTTGTCACTTAGTTTTGGGTTTCAACTCTAGCCGATCCAAATTGTTTGAAAATAATGACTCTGTTGTTGTTGTTTAAGTTTAAATTTTTGATTTGAAAATATATATAAGGAATTTATTTTTAAATATATCTTTTAGCTTTGATTAAGAGAGAATTTTATATATATAACATATATTTTGCTCGGTTAATATTAAGCTATTTTGATTTATTTTCCATCAATTCCAAATCTCCGGCTTTGCTTTGATCGTTAAATTCGTGCTCATCGTACTTTACTTTAGAATTTGTTGCTCGGATTAGCAGCTCAGTTAAATTCTCTAGCCTCGAAAGGTGAGCAACCACTCACGATTAACATTCTTATATTTAGTAAATTTGATTTCATTTGAAACGATAATTTGAAACATGCTACTAAATTGAACTGTTAATTATATAACTGCTATATATGATATGTCATTATCTGTAACTGTTCATCAGCGACATATGACACCATAACTTGTCATTTATATTATGATTTAATTTATTACTGATGATATATGTCTATTGTTGATATGTTATACTCTTATCATATATGTTCTCACATTGCAAGTTCCCCGATAGTATAGAATTCCCTATGGGTTGAAATGATACATACCCGAACGATATTATACATTAAGGGGAAATCGTTTTGGGTTGAAATGATAAACCCAAACGATTTTTCATTGACTTTGAATTTGGGATTGCAGGTTGAAATGATATATACCCGTAGATATTTAAATTGCGGATTGAAATGAAATATCTGTATCACTTGACCATAGGATAGAAAATTATATACGGACATCGTTGGTCTATATTTTGAAAATGAATTCCAAAGTTTTGAAAGGAAATATATGGTTTTTAATGAATATTGATTTTTAAAATATAATATAAATATTATTATATATGCCTAAATTTTTTATTTTTAAATTTATATGTTTTTGAAAAAAAATAAATCTATAAGTTAGTTTTGAAATTTTAATTTTTAAAAATTTTACTTATAATTTTACTATTTTAATATATATATATATTTAATATAAAATAAATTTAATAATAAGATTTAATTTAATAAAATTTAATTTAATTAGTATGTAATATGTTGTATTTATTTAAAAATTATATTTTAAAAATAGATTTTGTAATCATTTTAATAAATTAAGGTTGTGAAGATAAATTGAAATTGATTTGAAATTTGCATTTGTTTAAGAATTATACTTAAATAAAATCAATTTAAAACTTATTAAATTGAGACTTTTAAAGATATGATTTATAACTCGATTTTGATTAGAGATGATTAAATGAATATTCTTAAATTTATATTTAGTTTATTTAAATTGGTAATTTGAGATTTTATTTAAATGTTATTGGATTGATTAAGTAAATATTTCAAAACTAAATTAAAGTTGGATTTCAAATATAAATGAAATTATAAATTTGAGTTATTATAAATGTTTGAATATTTAAAACTTTGAAACCTATTGAAATTGAAATGGTTTATTTATGGTTCAAATATGTATGTGAAATCGACATAAATTAAAATTGGTTTATTGAAAAATTTAAATTGAATTGTAATGGACGAACTAAGATTTGATTTAAATGGGATTTTGGAATTTTGGTTGATTTGAATCGATTTGTAGAAATGGATGAAACAATTTTAATTTGGAAACTATTTCAGTATAATCTCTTTAAATAAATATAAAACTATTATTAGTTTACAAATATTTTACTTTATAAATTATTTTAATATATAAACTATTTTTGATATAAAACTATTTAATATGCAAATTATTTTAACATATAAACTATTTTAATTTATAACTATTTTATTATTATATATGTATATTATATTTTAATATCTAAACTATTTAAGTTAAAAGTGTTATGATTTCGAAGTGTTATGATTTTAAAAGTGTTATAATTTTGGAAAGTGTTGCGATTTTGGAAATTAAAATTATTTAAAAGAATAATGATATCAGATTTATATGGTTATGAAATGAATATGATATTTTGATATGAAATATAAACTATTTGAAATGATATGACGACGGTGTGAAATAAGCGATTGGTTGTTAAAGAGACTGTGATCGGATATTGTCATACTCTCTGCCAATACCGAAAACCATTTTAAAAACTGTACGCGATGGATATTACAGAACAAAGTAGGATGGTTTAGCGACGATTCTGTATGAGGTATTTACGAAGCCCTGACTCCCGTGAGTCAGCTTGAGATGGCTAAAACAGGGGCAATTGACGGGCCAAGTGAGGTAGCTCCTCCGACAGGACACTTCTTCGATACCATTCTATTACTTTGTGATTTCATTGGGTGCACTTTGGATTTGATTATGGGAGTGTTGTTTCGAGGTGGGCGGTAGCTGCGGCTATGCGTTACCACCAACCCAGATGTGTAAACGGTATATCTACACTGGCATTGCCTCGTTGTGCCTTGTCATATGCCTTATCGCGCCTTTTATGAGTTTGGTTTGTGTCGTACCTACGGAATGCTTCATGATAGCCCATCGGTTTGGTGGAGTTTATAGTACGGCATTATAAAATGTGTTAAGGGGGATATGGGTAACGCCTTAACGTTTTTTAATAGTTTACTTTACTATAGACATTATTATAATAGCGTATATTACTACATAGTAGATAGTTCCACGGATCCTTAGAGGATGGATATCTCAAACATCCTTTAAGTTGCTTGTATTTCAGTTGACATTTCACTTGAGTTAAATTTACCGGTATAAGCATGTTAATCCTGACTCGAGTGTTTTGTGTTTTGCTTTATACTCGGATCGGACTAAGTGTCACAGTATTTGAGACCCACCTTTGGAGTTTGAAGCTTCGCTTGGAGATCCATCTATCTATCCAGCTTTCGGTTATTTCAGTTATTCCAATTGTTATGTTCAGACTCGTCATTGCTTATGTATTTGAGACTTCCATGTATTCTGGATTTCTATTGTATTTTGTTTCGTACTCTGTTGTTTATATAGTAGCTTCATGAACTACTATTCATCTGTTTCCGCTGCTTATTGTTATATTACTCTGTGTCTGTGATTGTGTGATTGATTTATTTACCGTATATGCTGAGTTTTGTCAAATATAAATTAACAATATGATGTTTTGAGCAATTCAAGTCCGACATGTGTGGATGCGAATAGTTTGAAATACCGGGTCGTTACATATGGTATCAGAGCTCTGGTTTTAGGCAAACTTAACATATAGAGTAAATTTAATTACAGAATCACCTTCGCTCGAGTTTGAGTTCTTCCACTTTGACTCGGTTTCCTTTGAATTTTGAAATCTTTCCCCTTTGTTCTGAAATCCATTCTAGTGTCTTCTTATTCGTGTTCTTCTTGATTCTGAAGCATCCCATAGCCCTACTTCAGTTGATCTTTATAATGAATTGGCGGTCCCGCCAATCTTAGAATGATTTGTAAAGGGTGAAACTCCTTTACAACAGACATTGATTCACCGGAGATTTCTGTATCCTCGGTTTAGATGCTGCTATCTCTTGTTATGCCCGAATTCTATCTCTTGCGATCAAATGTCGATTTACCTCAGAATTCTGCATCGATATTATTCTTGAAGTCACGGTTGACTTGGTTAAAGTCGTCAGCGATTTATAAGTCTATTCATTTTTTCTCTTTTGTTATTTAATCATCTTATCTTCGTTTCGAGCTTATCTTCTTGTTAGAATTCTACTTGATTAGAGTTTCTCTAAATTGGATCTCTAACCTTGTTTTGATATCCATTCTTGTATCATCCTGTGAGGGAGTGTATTGTAATTAATATAAAAATATCTTGTAGTGTGTTGTTTGAGTTGTTACCTGTTAAGTTTGAATTATGGGTTAGATCGATTCGGCTGGCCAACGCTATTGATAGAAATTCCAAAACACTTGAACAAAGCAAGCTGACACGATATTGTTTTCAAAATTGGTAAAAGAAATAAATTTTGTATGATTATATATATAGGTATAATCTTCTGAAATCTTATAGTTAAATGAATTGGTTGTTAGAAATGATAATACTAGACTGTCATTTATTGATCAGCAAATGAAATGAATTTAATTTAAGAATTTGAGAATTTAATTTCCGATGGTTTCCAAACTTTGGTTTTAAAAGTTTGAAATATATTATTTGAAAGTATCTTCAAATGGAAAATGTTTCCAATGAATTTTAAAAGTTTTAAATCAGTACTCTTCTATTTTGTCGCTGGAAAATAATTTCGACGATGACTGCAGCATCATCGACATTTATTTTCGAGTTTTGGAGTGAAGAGACCACTTAGTAGTTTTGCTACAATTTTGTTTTGTAAAATGGATTTGGTTGGAATTTCTTGAGTATGATTTGATTTATAAAATATATAGGTATAGGTATATATTTATTTCAAAAAAATGGTTTTTAGATTTTTAAATAAAGCAAAATTTTGAATAATTGAAGTATCTAAAAGAGAAATTGAATTGAGATAACTTGTAATAGTTAAACTAGAATAAAATAATTTAGGTTGAATGTAATTGAATAATATATAATAATAAATAAGAAGTCCAAAATGAATTTTGTTAGGAAATATATAGACAAAAAATTTAGGTGATTATGATAAATTTTATACACTTAACCTATATTTTAAGATAGGTCTGTGAAATAAATTGAAAAATAAAAGGAAAATGCTATCTAAATAAATAAATATGAACTTAAGAATAGTTAAAGTTCAATGTTGAGGCGGAATTAACTTAACTAAAGAAAAGGGACAAAATAAACAGGTTAAATAAAATAAATTTTGTTTTAAAAGAAATTTGTGTAATAAGGGTTAATAATTGGAGCCAAATGAATTAAATGAACATATATTGAACTGAAATCAATCAAAGGTGAATATGATTATTTATTGATTGAATAAAATGGATTTAAACCAAATTAGTTGAATATAAATCAATTAAAAAACTAAGGAAATTTATAACGTTTCGAGTCAATTGTTTTATTTTGTATTTCAATCTATCTTTTCTTTCCGGTTGCTCATGTTCTCCTACCTCGCTCCTTTTCGGGGATGAAAAGTTTGAATGGGGAACAGTGTAACGAACCGTAAATTTTAACGGTTTTAATAACGTAATTAACTGAAATTTTGTGAAATTTTAAATAATTGAATTTGAAAATAAAAATTTGATATTCCAAATACGTTTGTATAAACATAGCAAGTGGTATATTTTCATCAGGAAATATGGAAGTATATTTTGTTGTGTAATTTTATTTAAATTTAAATCAGTCAATACTTGATGATAATAAAATCTTTTTCAAACCTAAATATTTTTACATAATAAAAATGTCTATCATCTTCTGAGTGAGACATCATATTTCGTTTCGTCAAATTTGGACTGTTATAGCCCCGTTTATCTTATTTTCGGCGAAATAGCAGCAAAATGGGCAACGAATATCGACTTTTGATAGGATGGTCGTACCATTGATATCTGTATACCATTTTGATCATTTTGTCGTACTGATCTCTGCGGCATATTCGTTCGTGTGTTTCGGCGTCCGGTGCGTGGAAAAATCTATGAAACGATAACCGTATCGGTAACCGGTTTGTGCCTTTTTGGTTTTTTTATACCTTTTCATTTTCTACCGTGCAAACCAATAACTATCAATAATTAATGTCTTCAGCTTTTCACTATTCACTGAATTCGTGTGCCTGACCTTTACCATTCCCATCGTATAATTTTTATGAGCTGGTTCGTTTTCTTCTATTCCACTTTCTTCCTTCTGTTCATTGTTTGGAAGAAAAATGAAAGTGACATAAAAAGCTTGTTTATATGTTTTGCTGAAACCTATTCCATTTAAATCCATTCTCTTCCTTCGAATCTTTCTTCTACCTTCATTTCTTGAAACAAAATCACAATCACCCATACCATCACCTGATCGAACCCATTGCATGTGCCTGCGTCTTCTATTTGTTGTCACCTCCTTCACAAACCCAGCAGTGTGCCCACCTTTCCCCTTCCCCTGGCCATCTTTTCCTTACCTTCTTCAACCGATTTACCCAAGCCCGGCATGGTCGAGACTCATCGACCTCCCCACATGACCCTCCCCGAGCCTTCCACCATGGTCCGCTTCCCCATGATAACCGAACAACAAATCCAGCTCCACCCTTCGCCTCCAACTTTTTCCACCGCCCTCCCACTCTCTCTCCAAACAAAGCCCAGTTCGGCCATAAGCACCTCCACATCAACAGCCGTGTACGGCCTCCCTCCACCCTTTGTCGTAGCCTCCTTGCTTCCTCATGTAGTGGTTGTTTCATAAATTTATGCTTGCATCCCTCTGTTGTTTTATAAGATATATATATATATATATATATATATATATATATATATATATATATATATGTATGTATGTATGTATATATGCAGTTATATGTGGGTTATATATGTTTTATAATCTGTTAGTGCAATTTGTTAGTTATATATGTTAGATTATAAAATTATATATATTAGTTTACATAAGTTTATGTATTATATTATAAGTCTGTATATATTTGTATTTATAAAGTCTGCATATATATATATATATATATATATATCAATCTTGGTTTAATTAATTTTATTATATATATAATTTACATATATATTGATTTCAATATATATTGTGTTTGTACTTATTTTCTCGCAGCTGTTATATAAGGTAGGTTTGCAAAGTTCTGTTTATAAAAAAGGTATATGAACTGTAATCTGTTGAATACATATGGAGTTATATAAAGCTGTATATCACCTATTGTTATAAAATATAAGTTTATATAAGTATATATATACCAGTAAGTTATATATCAGCTTATATATTAGTTATATATATATATATTGTTGATTTCAAAGTATATATGTATATAGGTTTATAATAGTATTGATTTTTAAATTGTGTGTGTATATATATAAATGTGTATAATGTATAAGTTCGTGTTTGCATACATACATACATATATATATATATATATATATATATATATATTCTTATGTGTTTAAGTTTAAATTTTTGATCTGAAAATATATACAGGGAATTTATTTTTAAATATATGTTTTAACTTTGATTAAGAGAAAAATTTATATATATAACATATATTTTGCTCAGTTAATATTAAGTTAATTTTGATTTATTTTCCATCAATTTCAAATCTTCAGCTTTGCTTTGATCGTCAAATTCGTGCTCATCGTACTTTACTTTGGAATTCATTGCTCGGATTAGCAGCTCGGTTCGTTATCAAAAATTCTCTAGCCTCGAAAGGTGAGCAATCACTCACGATTAACATTCTTATATTTAGTAAATTTAATTTCATTTGAAACGACAACTTGAAATATGCTGCTAAATTGAACTATTAATTATATAACTGCTATATATGATATACAATTATCTGTAACTGTTCACCTGCGATGTATGACACCATAGCCTGTCATTTATATTATGATTTAATTTATTACTGATGATATATGTCTATTGTTGATATGTTATACTCTTATCATATATGTTCTCACTCTGCAAGTTCCCTGTTAGTATAAAATTCCCTACGGGTTGAAATGATACATACCCGAACGATATTATAGATTAGGGGATAATCGTTATGGGTTGAAATGATAAACCAAGCGATTTTTTATTGACTTTGAATTTGGAATTGCGGGTTGAAATGATATATACCCGTAGATATTTAAAATGCGGATTGAAATGATAAATCTGTATCACTTGACTATATGATAGAAATTATATACGAACACCGTTGGTCTATATTTTGAAAATGATTTTCAAAGTTTTGAAAGGAAATATATGGTTTTAATGAATATTGATTTTTAGAATATAATATATATAAATGTTATTTTTATATATGTCTAAATTTTTGATTTTTAAATTTATATGTTTTTGTAAAAATTTAAATTTATAAGTTAGTTTTGAAATTTTAATTTTTAAAATTTTTAGTTATAATTTTACTATTTTAATATATATATATATAGATTAATATAAAATAAATTTAATAATAAGATTTAACTTAATAAAATTTAATTTAATTATTATGTAATATGTTTAAGTATTTATTTAAAAATTATATTTTAAAAATAGATTTTATAATAATTTTAATAAATTAAGGTTGGGAAGATAAATTAAATTGATTTGGAATTTGCATTTATTTAAGAATTATACTTAAATAAAATCAATTTAAAACTTATTAAATTAATTTTTTTTAAGATATGATTTTATAACTTGATTTTGATTAAATATTGATTAAATGAATATTCTCAAATTTAAATAAATCAAAATGAGATATTTAGTTTATTTAAATTAGTAATTTGAGATTTTATTTGAATGTTATTGGATTGATTAAGTAAATATTTCAAAACTAAATAATAGTAAAGTTGGATTTAAAATATAAATGAAATTATCAAATTGAGTTATTTTAAATGTTTGAATATTTAAAACTTTGAAACCTATTGAAATTGAAATGGTTTATTTTGTGGTTCAAATCTATATGAAATCGATATAAATTAAAATTGGTTTATTGAAAATTTTGAATTGAATTGTAATGGATGAACTGAGATTTGATTTAAATAGGATTTTGGAATTTAAATTGATTTGAATCGGTTTGTAGAAATGGATGAAACAATTCTAATTTGAAAACTATTTCGGTATAATCTCTTTAAATAAATATAAAACTATTATTAATTTACAAATATTTTAATTTATAAATTATTTTAATATATAAACTATTTTTGATATAAAACTATTTAATACACAAATTATTTTAACATATAAACTATTTTAATTTATAACTATTTATTATATATACTATATTTTAATATCTAAACTATTTAAGTTAAGTGTTATGATTTCAAAGTGTTATGATTTTAAAAGTGTTATAATTTCGAAAGGGTTATAATTTTGGAAAGTGTTACGATTTTGAAAATGAATATTATTTAAAAGAATAATGATATCGGATTTATATGGTTTTGAAATGAATATGATATTTTGATATGAAATATGAACCATTTGAAATGAAATGATCAAGGTGTGAAATAAGCGTTTGGTTGTTAAAGAGACCGAGATCGGATATTGTCTTACTCTGCCAATACCGAAAATCACTTTAACAACTGTGTATGTGGTGGAGATTGCAGAACGAAGTAGGATGATTTGGCGACGATTCTGTTTGAGGTATTTACGAAGCCTTAACTCCCGTGAGTCAGCTTAAGATGGCTAAAACATGAGCAATTGACGGACAAAGTGAGGTAGCTCCTCCGATCGGACACACTACTTCGATATCATTCCATTATTTTGTGATTTGATAGGGTGCACCTTCGATTTGATTATGGGAGTGTTGTTTCGAGTTGGGCAGTAGCTGCGATTATGCGTTATCACCAGCTCGAATGTGTAAATGGTATATCTACCCTGGCATTGCCTCGTTGTGTCTTGTCATCTTCCTTATCGCGCCTTCTACAAGTTTGGTTTGTGTCGTACCTATGGACTGCTCCTTGATAGCCCACCGGTTTGGTGGAGTTTACAATACTGTATAGACTACGACATTATAAAATGTGTTAAGGGGATATAGGTAACGCTTTAACGCTATTTTAATAGTTTACTTTACTATAGACATTATTATAACGGTGTATATTAATACATAGTAGATAATTCCACGGATCCTTAGAGCATGGGTATCTCAAACATCCTTTAAGTTACTTGTATTTTAGTTGATATTTCATTTGAGTTAATTTATTGGTATAAGCATGTTAATCCTGACTCGAGTGTTTTGTGTTTTGTTTTATACTCGGGTCAGACTGAGTGTCACGGCATTTGAGAATCGCCTTTGGAGTTTGGAGCTTCACTTGGAGATCCATCTATCTATACAGCTTTCAGTTATTCAATTGTTATGTTTTAGACTCGTCATTGCTTATGTATTTGAGACTTCCATGTATTCTCGATTTCTATTGTATTTTGTTTCGTGCTCTGTTGTTTATATAGTAGCTCCATGAACAACTATTCATTTGTTTCCGCTGCTTATTGTTATATTACTCTGTGTATGTGATTATGTGATTGATTTATTTACTGTACATGCTGATTTTTGCCAAATATAAATTAACAATCTGATATTTTGAGCAATTCAAGTCCGACATGTATGGATGCGAAAGGTTCGAACTACCCGATAGTTACAACTTCCATTTTCCTTTTTTTGGGTTGCCATTATATAATTATTATTTAAACCACTGACTAAAGGTGATCTATTTTTTAAATAGTTTTAAAACTTGCATAAATACGTTAACTTATTTTGAAATATGGTCTAAAATGATCAATGAATAATATGTTTAATGAGGATTAATAAACCTGTAGCGAGGTCATTTGCTTTTGCCATGTCTCTTCCATTGATTCCATTTTCATTTCATATTGATGGATCTGCTGTTTCAGTGCAAGATTTTCCTCCCGTGTGCACCTCACTTCATCTTCTGCCTTCAACGTGCGTTTCTTAAGTTTTTCCATAACTTCATTTTGCTCTTCAGGTTCCTCCTCCCCTATGGCCTGTTAATTAAAACACGTTTTCCCCTTTTCAGCTTAAAGTCGTATTATAATCTTTTTATGATTATCTAAAGTATGAATGACCTACTTCCAATTCATGTGAACTCTCATGACGGTCATTCGAACTGTCCATTTGTTTATAACTATTGAGATGCTTCCTTGCTAGCCAACCACGAGTAACTACAGAAGAAAATGAATCACAGGACAATTATTTTCAAGTTGATAAATTGATTAATTCATATGCCTTACATTTCTGTAGTATGTTAACTCCTTTCTTGAGCTGTTGAAAATAGCATCGAGCTTTAACACCACGAACACGCTTCTGAATATATGTGATGCCAAGCAGAATTCGATGTCTTATTTCTTCTAGATCAGCAACCTGCATTAATTATTTGATCTGTAAGGAAATAGTCTACAAAAATAATAACAACGTAAACGAATAATAAAAACGACATATTTTTACTCTAGACCTCGAAAATAAACTTATTTCAAGTTTAGGCCATATTCAAAACGTATTACGAAAATAGACCTCTTTTCCACTATACGGAATTTTGTACATGCGTATTCTAAAAATGCGCATGTACAAAATTTTATTTTATTTTTTTGAAAAAATATACTTGCGCACTTTGAATTTGCGCAAGTACAAATTAAAATTTCTTATTGTGCATTTTTTGAATGCACAAATATAAAATGCTGAATGGTGATTTGAAAGGAGTCTAAACTTTTTCTCTAAGTCTAGAATGAAAATTTATCCCAAAAAGAAATTAACTGCAACAAGAACTAATGAGCTGATGACTACCACCTTTATAAGACAGAAAAAGAAAAGTATATTTGAAGTTTGAAAGGAAAATCCATCTGAATATATGAACACAAATGCAAGTACAGCCAAGGTTATATGTAAAAGAATCACAAAGGGAAAGGGAAGGCAATTAATCAATTAGTTACCTGCCCTGTTCTGAAAAATATCTTCATACAACCAAGTTTATACATGTCAGGCTGGACATTGAAGCGCTCAAGAATGTTCGCTGAAACACTCACCGGATTTTGTGAGGCAAAGAGGAAAACACCATACCTAAAAACAAAAGTAAATACAACTCATAAAATATGTAAACTACTAAAATAATTTTCTCCAATAATTGTATTAGGAACTCAGGATGTTGTTTTTTCATTTTCTTTTTTTCTTTTGAAATCGAGTTAATATTATTAAGGAACTAAATGATAACATACAAAGGAATATTTTTCTGGGTGTATAACTAGATAAAGAAACACAAAAAGAATCAATATTATGAAATCCAATAGCGCAATACACCCAAAAGGATAGTGGCGCTGCTTTAATGTGTTTGTGTATAATATACATATCACGACATATGAGATATAAGGTATAGTAAAGTAAACTGAGATATAATCTACCTTTTAGAAAATTTCTGATGTGTCATTCGTGATGGATACCCTGAACTTGCTATTTCGACAGCTTCTAGTATTCCACAACATCTCATCTGTTCTATGACTTCATTATTTTCAAAATTTTCAGGTATATTCCTACAATTGGGTTTTATGCATAGTATAAAGTGAGGTGTGGTGTCCTCAAACTGCTGCAAAATTTTGGACACTTCATCCTAAGAGCATATGAAATATTTAATGAGTTGAAAATTGAGCAACAAATGACTTGTGTCATTCACATTCTTGCATACCTTAAGTTTTGATCCAACACCAAACTGATCTGAATAATTAGCCATATTTATCTTATGAGAAAATGATTGAACAAATTGACAAGAGGATGATGTAAGTAGTTTGATCAGATCCAATTGAATAAAATCTACGTTCGTCTCCAAGAAATCACTTGTGTTGTATAAAACCTGGTAAATAAAGCGTTGTCATCGTATTTATCAACAACATAATGAAGACATGATGGTGTGCAATGTTTGGTCTTTGAGAACGTTCTATGTGCAATTTATTTATTACCAGATCAACGTACCTCCCCAGCAAAATGGCGGATAGCAAAATAACCACAGCTTTCGCCCTTAAAGCATGCATTAGTGCTCAGCTGCTGCTTAAGCTTATTAGTAAATGATATATTACTTGTTTTTCCTTCAGAAGACAACTCCTCGTCCAATATAGAGAGAAGTCCATCTGGTTTCTGTTATTCAAGAAACCTTGCACTTACAGGCGTGCTTGATACAACAAAATTAAAGAGGTCACTATTAATTAACTTTCGATTTTTTTTCATCCAGCAAAGGCTTTTTTGCTGCATGACTGGGCCTATAAACATCAATGACATTGACCATGCACCAGATTTAAAAAAAATATGAACTGTCCATGTACTTTGACTATAACTATGCAAGATATACTACCTTCTCAAAAAGATTCACACAATCCACGTTGCCCAAGGAATCAAAATTGGTCCAGTCGATTCCATTTTGAGAGTACTCCTATGAAAAAATAATATTATTATTATTTTATTTTTCAAAGACCGTGATTGCTGTAAAGAAATGCATAAAATTGACTAAGTTTGAACGTTGGCTGAAAATTCTTGTTTTTTAATCACATGCTAAGAGGTTTACAAAGTATAATTATTTCATATCTTGAAAACAAAAAACAAAGAGTATCAATTTTGTTCAATATTTGGGCGAGATATATATTAATTAAGCATATAAGATAAAAAGGTGAAATGATGTCTAACAAAGTTCCTGCAAGAAAATTTAACATTCCATGGATTTGATATTAAGTACCTCTTGCTCAAATTTATGCACATGCCAAGTAAAATATTTTTGCAAGCGCTCATTAGTGTAATTTCTACAAAATTGCTCAAAGCCATTCTTCTACAACAAAGAAGAGTGTATATTGGAACAAACACAAAACTTAAGAACATAAGTAAGGCATAAAAATGATACATAATTAGTACTTGGAAAGATTCAAACCCAAAGCAATCTAAGATATTAATGGATCTTGTTGAGCAGCATCCAACTTCTGTAAGACAACTATTAAGTTGTTCTACGAGCCAGTCAAACAAGCATTCATATATTGATTTTGCTAATGTGTCCCGAATTTTGATTGCCTAAGGAAACAACATTAAGAATGTAAACACAATGCTCCAACCTTGCAAGGTGGAATACAAAAAATAAAAACCTGTTGTAATGTCAGCTTTGCAACAGAACTTTCAGCTCCCATTTTATGTTGTTGAGTCGATAAGGTAAACATCAAGTTGGAAACTTCACAGTCGATCAACTTTGCTGCATTAGTCACACCTTCAGGAACATAATTGTGAGCTACATGTCAGCAAGTTTTTGTCGTTATAGGCTCTCCAATAATTTAACCAGCCATTATTATAAACTTCCATAAAAAAGACATTTACAATCTATTTAATTTGTTGATGTCTGACAAGAGTTGCAATGTTCACCTTCACCCGAACCCACTTCTACATGGTTTTCATCATCGATGACTGAAAAACCAATGTTCCCAAGCCACAATACCAATGCAAGCATAGCAAATGCGTTATCTTGATCTTTTCTAGAGATTCCGATAGCATTCATGGCTTCCTAGAGTAAAATGCTGAATAAACTATAATGCAGTAAATATAATTTAAGAGCCTATATAATGACTATGTATTATTTATTTAATGGAAAAGGACAGCTCTTAGAAAATAATCTCAGAAGCTACCATTAGTTTGTGAAATCTTTGAGCATCATCATTATTGTCAGTTTTCAAGCAGTCAGAGTACTTCAAATATTCGTAATCACTGGCCTCTTTAATGTTCAGTTTCCCTGCAGATTATAGACCAACATTTATCAGTAAACACATGCATACATAAACAAATATTCATGCAAAAGAATGTGATCAGGGCAGAAACCTTCCTCTTTGTTTATATCTAAACTACACAAGACTGAAGAATTTACCAAACAATTGTACGTACTTATGATGAAAGATAAACTGGGATGTTTAGGACATGTATTTTAACATAACAGCAACCTATACCTCGAAGATGAGTTGAAGCTCCAGCACAAAGCTGATATAATACATGATATGATCTTTCTCCAGTTGATCTTTCAATTATCCTCGACTATTTTCTCGAAAAGGAAACACATATTTTATCAAATAAAGATAAAACACTATTAATAATACAAGTTGTGCCGAAGTAGAACATAAAAAATGTATCATGAAATTGAAATTGAAAGAGGAGTTGGATCACCAACCGTATCAAGATGGACTTTCCAGATAATTTATTTGATAGCGACCATGGGAAATGAATATAGTCAGTTGCTTTGAACAAATGCAGCAATCTCTTTTACTGGCAAATGTGAAAATAAGCACAAAAATCTCTTACGTACTTACAAGTTTGTATCTTAGCACCACAGATTTTCCCAGTATCATCAAACAGTATTTTAGTTAGCTTTCCCTGCAACACATCCAAGCAGGGAACCACATTCAAACATTCGAAGCTCACGTTTGCCATGACAATACGATAGAATATTTACTCACATATTGGCTAGAGTTGTGATTTTTTAATGTTCTTGCATTTCCAAATGACTCCAAAATTAAATTTGATTGCATAATTTTAACATTAATACCACTTCCATCACCTAGGGAAGAAAGATACTGCATCACAAATTTTGCTGTTTCACTTTTCCCAGCGCCACTTTTACCACTACAACAAAAATAATGTGAAATATCATTACAAAAATGACCAATGCATTTCCTATAAAGAAAGTTTTGTTTACCTGATGATGACTGACTGGTTATTCCCATCTGCAAAGTTTATTAAAATATGTCCATTAGTAGTAATCTAGAAAAATGTTGTGAGAAGGAAAAATATAGGCAAGAAGAAGAAATGTAAGTGTTAATATGTTACCTATCATCATTTTATTGTAAGCTGCACAGGCTAATGAAAAAATATGTGGACTGTCCATTGATTTCTTTGTGTATGCTTTAGGGAAGCTATTACCATAGATAGACATCTCTCTGAATGGATTAAGAGCGATAAGAACTCTCCCTAATTTTGTCTAACAGGCAAAATGGCAAAAGCATAAAAATAAAGATCAGGCATGTTAAGAAAGAAAAGAAAAATGATTTGATTGCAAAAGGAGTTGTAGAGCGTACATATATAATATCACAGGAATATCTGATTTGAAGATGATGCACGAGAGATGGTACATTCAAATAACTAAGTTCAAGAAGATCATCTGCGCCAACAAAGATATCTGGGTTTGCTGGAAAAAGATTTTTCGCTGATTCTTTCAAAATCTGCGGAAACAAAAATTAAAATAAAATCGACAAATATAAATGGTACCAATACAAGTTTTCAGAACTTACTGCCCCATCAGATAATATGACCTCTAAAATGTCTCCTGAAACTGATCGAATATTACCCAGTTCCAATTTTCCATCGGGAAAACAATACCAGACACGAAGACCCTATAATAATTAATATAAGTGTCAGAAATTTTTTGCAATGATTACAACATGTTAAAGATGGTAACTTATATGCTACATGATAAGGTTTGAGCATTACCTATTCATTGTGGAACAACAATTTCCAAGTTTTATTAGCTGAAACATATGCACGGCAATTTTCAATTTTAAGGAAGGAAAATTTTCATCAATTTTAAGAAAGGGAAATCTGCAGAATTCAAAACCTTAAAAGAGAGATAACATGTAGTTGTTTTAGTGTTTAACTTATCTAATTATGGTATATGGCAACATATATTATTAACTTGAGTAGCCATTGTTGATTGACTCAAAGCATCATTGGGGGCAAATGCCACTGTTCGACATAATCTACCCAAAGTCCCAAATGTTGTGTTTGTAATCTTTTATAGACTCGTATCTTAGCATCAATACACCTGCTTATCAATCAGTATGCAAGTAACACTTATCCATATACATCGTTCATAACGAGTCACATAATCCACAATTCTGGCTCATCTGTAACAATCTGCATTCAAAAATTATTATAAATTGTACCAACTTAATCATGTCTACTACATGAGTCAAGCTAAGGTATGAGTAACTGTGTCTTACGAAACTTTGGTGTGGTTTGAACTGATGACTTATGAGACACACACAAGTGTGTGTGTGTGTGTATGTGTTAAAATGAGTACTAAACTTTGCAGTATAAATTGAATACTGTAGGGTGTTATACAAATTAGTTTACACCATTGGACGAAAATACCAAACTAAAGTTAGAATCTGAACACAGCTGTACCTTTCTGAGAACATGAACATTTTCAGACAGTTTTGCATCCTTGGCAGAATCTATCAAATCGTTCACTTCTTCTGAATTCATTTCTTCGCGTCTCTTCATGGAGAATTCAACCTTTTTCTTTTTAATTTCATTCCCACTACTTTCAATGTTGACATTACTGGACACTACCCGCCTATTTGGTGGTGGTCTACCTCTAGAAACAGGTCGGGTTGGTAATGCAGGCATTGATCCACGTGGCTGCTCATCATCTTTCTGCTTTAATGCATCCAACATTACTTCCAATGAACTTCTCGCCGAAGTGGAACTCATTTTAGGAGCTACTTATTTTTATCCTTCAGTAGCTTCTATAATCTGACTGGAAAATGATCATAAAGACGAAAAGATGCAAAATTTATCTAGTAATGGCTTCGTTGATTATAAAAAAGAATCGGAAAGGTAGATGTTATATATGATACTTGAAATACACAGGTTACAGAGTCTTAAACGGCCAATTTTATTCTGGAAAATAATCAAAATGAGCGGCGAAATGCAAAGTTGATTCGTAAGTTGAGGACTATATGTCGAGAAATCGAGAACCAAAGCTCAAATTGCATATCATCTGTGTTGGAGATAGGAACACGATAACCTAAGACAAAAATGGAAATATGTAGGCGAAAATTGAAAACGAAAAATTCCAGATTGGGGATGATGACAACAAGCGCTGCGCTTTCATGCACTAACGAGAAAGAAACTCTCTGGTTTGCTTCAAAAGAAATTAATCATATTTTAAGAGGCATTATCTAGGACTCGTTTGGACAAACTGGGTCGGTTTTTCAATATCCTTAAAATTTGCTACCTAGCATGGTTTTAAGATTTTTCATTCAGACAAACCCCTCATATTTTCTCTTTTTTTTTTTCTTTTTTTTTTTTTTTTTCCATTTTTCGACGGTATACTATCGATTTTGCTTTAATGAAGGTAAAATAGTAAATCGTCTAATTTGGTTTGATTTTACCTAGTCGTTTCCATAAACAAAATTGGACGGAGTCTTTCTTGTTGGAATTGGATCGATCTGCATCGTATAAATTTGGTGAATTTCAAAAAAAAAAAAAATGGATCATGATGAATCTGAGAAGTCTAATGGGTTTACCAGATCTAATCTAGTCGGTTTAAATATTAATTTTTTATTTAATTTCTTAGTTCAGTTGATTAATATATTTTAATTAATTTAATGATAATATAGATTTCAGTATATTAATATATGTTCAAGTGTATACGATGTGCATGTGAAACATAGTAATGTATACATAGTTAATGTATATGTATATAAATATTGAGATTTATATTTATAACATATGCATTCGTCATTTTATATGTGCGTTGGTTGTCTCAAAGCATTGTTAAATCTACATATATGTTTATATGTTTATTTAAATTTTGAAACTTATTATATATGTTAAATAAAATAAACTTTTAGAACATCTAAATTAATTTTGATCGAGTCATTTTAAATCCAAATTTAATATCTTAAATATTTAATTTTGACTTGGAAAAATAGTTTAAAATTCAAATCTAATCTATAATTAAATATCTTTTAATTATTTAAAATAAGTATTTGTTTGTTTGTTTATATTTTATAAAATATCATCACTATCGGAAAAAATTGAATCCATAGAATTAATGTATGTATTTTTAATAAGATAATTATTAAAACAATTTATATAATTATTTCTTTTCTGCTAGACTTGAAGTTTTATTCTTTTAATGAAAACGAGCATTAAGGCACGCGCTTCGCGCGTGATAATGGCACATGTCTCGTGCATGAATTATTTTTCTACAAACTATATATAATTAACACATTCATGAAAAAATTGTTTTAATATTGATTAAACTTTTTCCTTGGAATGCAACATAGAAGAATTTTAACAAATTCGAAATTTAGGGTTTTCTTCTGCCATGGGATATAACAATCTCCCTCTCAAATCCAAATCCAATTCTTCTCTCTCTCGTCCTTCTCCTCAAGACAGGCCACCTAAATCTCATTTCAGAAAGCCGAACAATGTCATCATTGATAATGAGGGCTTCCAATTGGTTCAGCCAAGATCGCAAAGAAGATATCAGCCAAGAAATAATTAGATTCGATCTCAATTTAACGATGAGCAGAGGAAGAAAGATGATTAGAAGACCAACTCCTTCGAGGACAGGACCAAATTGATGCAAATCAGTAAACCACCAACAAAGTTCTCTCTGAATAAAGAACTATGGCAGAAATCTTGGGCTGATATTGTCTCTGAGCAATCCAAGGAACCAAGAGATAAAAAATGCAGTCTTGAAATCATTGCTCCTATTCGAATCAATATCAAGAAATATGGTGTAGTAAAGGAGGTTGTATGTAAAAGAGCCACAGAGTGCTGGAATAACTCCATTTTGGTTTATGTGGTTAGCAGTAAACCTTATTTCTTATTTTTCAAAGAATATATTAAAAGAGTGTGGAAACCAAAAGGTGATTTTGAAATCTATTCGAGAGAAAATGGGTTTTTTCTAATCAAGTTTAATGATTCACAAGACTGCAATTCTATCATTCAGAATGGTCCTTACTTCTACAACGGCAAACTCATCATCATGAGAAGGTGGACTGAGTCTTTGAGATTGGACAGAGATCTTCTGTCAACCATGCCGATATGGGTTAGATTACCCAGTGTAAACCTCAAACTATGGGATAGAGAGGCGTTTAGCATCATGGCGAGTATTATCGGAAAATCCATAAAGATGGACGCAGCAACTACCATGAAGTCGAGATTGAATTATGCTCGGCTTCTCGTGGAAGTTTCTACAACTAATGAACTTCCAGATGAAATTTGTCTCAATCTTTATAATGGTGAAATCATTACACAAAAAGTCGAATACGAATGGGTTCCACCAAAGGGTAGCATCTGTAAATGTTTCGGTCACAATAAAGAATTAGTGCAACCCGAAACAGATGTGGATCCGCAAAAAGAATGATAAAGATACAGTATTTATTCAAGAAAATAATTCTGAATTTGTTCAAGAAATGAGAAACAGTGAAGGCACAAAAATCCAATCAAGATCCCAGGAGGGCAAAGATCGAATCTATCAAGAAGATATCATTTTCGATCAAGAAAACAATAATAGAGAGCTCACTGACCAAAATGATGAGATCATGGCAATGGAAGTTCATCAGCAAAAAGACTGTGAAGAAATCTCAAATGTTCTAATTCCGACAAGTATAGAAGAGGGTAAAATAATAAGTTCTTTAACTCTGAAACCCTCCATATTTCAGGGCCATGTTTAAATACAGACCAGAATATTACAAAAATATTCATCGGTCTTCAAACCCGAATCAGGAAACTATAATTTTGAAGGGATCTTCCTCTACGCTTGCTGCAGATGTTGAGAGAATGAATAATAACTCAACATTGCCTTGCAAGTGTGATCCACCTCTAGAGCAGGTTGCAGTGACTGACTGCAATGAGCTAGTCATGCCTCACACAGCTTCATTTGATATTTCCTTAATCAAAATTCTAGAATCTGCACAAATGGAGGAAGAAGAATCGGAGAAGGGGACATCATAGAGGAATTTGACTTATCAGAATTACAAATTGCTAGAACAAAATCATCTGGTAAGATAAAGGGAAACAAAGAGAAAAAAGCCTATAACCAAAAATATATCTCAATCAATCCAGAATGGGACCGAATGTCTACTAGTCTGAAAGCTAAAGGTACTGATAAAAAAAGGAGAGGTAAAAGTACTATGGTGTCAGGTACCATTTAAAATTCATATTTTATTATCATATATATATGTCTATATTTGCTCGGAATGTAAGGGGGATGAATACCCCTGCTAAACAATCTGATATCCTCTATATGATTAACTTTTATAAACCTTCTATTATCGCTTTAATTGAAAATAAAATGAATGATGAGAATTTTGAAAGATTTTGTCTTAAATTGTCCAGTAATTGAAAAGCTATACATAACAATGATTGTGGCTGTAAAAGAAGAATCATTGTTATTTGGGATTCTAATATCTGGACAAATACAAATATAAACAAAGATAGCCAATTTATAGATTGTAGTTTTAAAAACATTGGTGGTTTTTATTTGCAAGTTACCAGTGTTTATGGCAGTAATTTTGATTTAGAAAGAAATGCTTTGTGGCAAAAACTTAAATCTTTAAATTCCATATATGATTTCCCTGGATTGTATTAGGGGATTTCAATACTGTTTTTCATGCTAATGAGAAGTTTGGGGGGATTAAAATCCCTCAAAATAAATTGAATAGAGTCAATAAATTTCTGTTAGAATCTGGTGTTATTGAACCTATTATCAGTGGTAACAAATATACTTGGAAATCTGGTTTAGCAAAAAACATTCACTGCAAGTTAGATAGAATTCTGTATAATAAAGACTTTTCTAAAAGATTTCCTGATAGTGTTTGCTCTACACTGGAATAAAACTTAAGTGATCATACACCTTTAATGGTTAATCTTTTTATAAATAGTGAGTTTAATAATAAAGCTCCTCCTTTTAGATTCAAAAATAGCTGGGTGATGGAAGAAGATTATAAATCCTTAATGGAAAACTGTCATAAATTTTCTTGTAAAGGGTCTAAACAGTATCAGTTTTATATGTTTTTGAAATTCACAAAGAATAATCTTAAAAACTGGAATAAGAACAATTATTTAAATAAAAACAAGATTGTTAGTTTAAAAAAAGAAGGCAAACTTTTACAAATAAGTGCAGATAATAAGCCTGATGATATCAGTGAAATAAATAAAAAAATTCAAAATCAAAAGGAATTGTCCAATGAAATGTATAAAGAATCAGTTAATGCAAGACAAAAAGCAAAGGTTGATTGGCTTACTTTAGGTGATGACTGCACCAAGTTTTCTTATGCAAAAATGAGTAATAGAAAGCACTTAAATAACATAGGTTGCATAATAGATAAAGAGGGAAATTTAGCAAATGCATATGACAAAGTTTCTGCTGAAGCTATAAATTTCTATAAGGAGCTATATTTTTCTACAACAAATGAAAAGGAGTTTCCATATATAACTTGTAAAAATATTTTAAATCATAATGCTTCTGAAATCTTGTTGGCTCCAATGAGTCTAGATGAAATAAAATTTATTGTTTTTAATGCTGGAGATAACAAAAGTCCAGTCCTTGATGGTTTCAATGCAAAAAAAATTAAGAATAATTGGGAATATATTAGACAACAGGTGTTGGATGTTGTCAATGAGTTTATAGATAATGGTAAAATTCTTAAAAGTTTAAATCATACTTTCATTACCCTTATTCCAAAAAATAAGAATCCCTCTGATATTGGTGATTATATGCCTATTTCTTGTTGCAACTTTATTTATAAAATTATTGCTAATGTCCTTGGTAACAGAATAAAAGTGTTCTTGCCTTTTCTGATCTCAGAAAATCAGAGTGCATTTGTTCCTAGTAGGCTTATCTACGAAAACTCTCTTTTAGCACATGAGATGGTCGGGAAATTTAACACTAAACAGGGAGACAATGTATGTATTAAAATTGACTTACAGAAAGCATATGATAAGGTAAACAGACACTTTATTCATCATGTTATGAAATGTATGGGTTTTCCTATAAAGTTTTGTGATTTGGTGTTTGAGTGTATTAATACTCCTACCTTTTCTATTCTGATTCAAGGAAAGGCGGTAGGGTTTATTAAATCTAATAGGGGGTTAAGACAGAGGGACCCCTTATCACCTTATCTTTTTGCTATTGTTATGGAATACTTTTCTATCCTTATGGAAATAGAGAGTATTAAAGGTAATGTTCAGCCTATAAATAGAATCCAACCATGTGTTAATCATCTGATATATGCTGATGATCTCATGGTGTTTGTTAAAGCTAATGTAGATAATGCAGACTCTATTAAATCAATTTTTGATAATTTAAAAAATTATGCTGGACTTCAACTCAATGTGAATAAATGTAAAGCCTATTTCAGTAAATCTTGTAAGTCTAAAAGAGAATTTTTAAATGTTTTGCAAATAGAAGAGGGATTTCTCCCAATCAAATATTTAGGTCTGCCTCTTTCTACAAATATGATTAAGGACTCTGATTGTTCTATTCTTATTGAAAAAATCTAGGACAGAATGGAGACTTGGTCTTGTAAATTACTGTCCATTGCTGGAAGACTTGAACTTATTAAGACAGCGATTTATGCTATTATTCTTTACTGGCTACAAACTTTTCAAATCCCAGCTGCATCTATTAAAAAATTGGAAAGTAAATACACTGATTTTTTATGGAAAGGTAAATATCACAAAATTAGCTGGGAGAATGTATGTAGGCCTAAAAATGAAGGGGGACTTGGCATTAGAAATATTAAGGATTTGTGTACTACTTGCCATCTAAAATTATTTTGGAGATTCCTTAATTCTGATTCTTTGTGGGCTAGATGGATGAGATCCAAATATTTGAAACAAAATTTTTTTGGACTGTTGGTCATAATTAGTAATCAATCAAATACTTGGAAACAAATATTAAATTGTAGAGAAATTGGTAAATCACTGATTGAAAGAAAATTTAAAAATGGTCAAGATACAAGTTTATGGTTTGATCCTTGGTTTAAAAATGAGGCATTTATAAATAAAGTTGGGTGGAATAGCCTTATTATATGTGGTGGATCAAATGATAAAGTTTCTGATATCATAATTAATAATCAATGGCAACCACAAATCCATCCTATTACTAATCCTCATAAAAAAGAAATATGCAAAATACAATTTGATACTTTTGCAGAGAATGACTACTGGGAATGGAAAGCTAACAACAGAGGGAAGTTTTCTTTTAAAGCAACTTGGAATTTTATTAGAAACAAATAGCCATCAGAAGAGTGGTATCATTGCATATGGAATAGAGTGAATTGTCCCAAGATGGCATTCTGTACTTATTTTGCAATTAAGAACAGACTGCCAACTTGGGACAGATTAAATAAATAAGGGCAATAATTTAAATTCACTCTGCTCCCTGTGCAATATATGTAATGAAAATGCTAATCACTTATTTTTTTGAATGCGGTTACTCATTTTTTATATGGAATCAAATCAAAGCTACTCTGAGCATAGATGACAACAGGCATATGGATCTTATGAATATTATAAAGATAATCAACAATAACTTCAGATCTAAATCTAAAGAGGCAGATTATGCTCATATTTTGCTAACTACGGCAGTGTTTAACTTGTGGAAAGAAAGAAACTTGTGTGTGCACAACAAAGGCAACAGAAGTAAAGAGCAAGTTTGGTTAAATATTAGTAAAGATAGGAAGATTATTCTGCAAAAATCTAAGAAAATATTTAAAAACCAAACCAAATTTGCTTCCCTTGCTGAGGACTGGACATCTGAATCTGGAAGTAAACATTTAGAAGCTTATCTTTTGCATTCGAAATGCTTGCAGACCAACAATCATTTTCTTAGTGAGGCAGGCGGTGTCAACCAACAAAGGGTGATTGATATAACTGGTAAGATCGGCGACTTTGAGACTGATAACAACTGCGCTACCCCACATCAAGCTACGGCCAGCAATTTTTACAATATCAGAGCTAATCTGGGTAGCAATATCAACTCGAGGAGAGCATCGTCGGATCTAGGTCACGTTGACGCTAGATCTAACGAATTTGTGTATTCCAGCAATAATAGCTCGAGTAGCAGAACTAATCTGAGTAGAGGTAACAATTTGAAGAAGAGATCGTCAGATCTAGGTCGAGATGACGCTAGATCTAACAATTATATTCATCTCAGCAAATATAACAACTATCGTATAGCTGATAACAAATTAGAGAGCGGTAGAGGTATGAGAGCTGGATCTAATAATGCTCTTTCTTATTGGGAGCGAGGAGAGAGTACCAGAACGAAGAATGAAATAGAAATGGATTCGGAGATCAGCCATTTTTAAGTTTCATTCGTGTTTTTTTGCTTCTTTTGTTTTGCTGAGTGTTGGAGCGTCGGCGTGCTTTTAGGGTTTGTGAGGGTTTGTTGGTTTCATTTTGATTCGGGTTTGTTTTATTGATCCGGTTTTGGTTGTAAGCTTCTGGGCTTGGCCCATTTAACATTTATTCGAAAAAAATGAAAAAATTGTTTGGACAAATAATTAACCATATTTTTACGTTGAATTAATATGTAATTAATTTAAACTTTTATTTCTAAGTTGCAACATCTTATTTTTATTGTTAGTTTTTATTTGTATTATTAATTAATAAACAACGAATTTGTAGTTAATTAAAGAAAAAATGTTTATTGGTTATATCCTATTTTTAAGTGCAGATGAACATTTTGAATTTGCAATTCAAAATGTTAGATTCTATTTTCATGGGATATTAAGATTTGTTAATATTGAGCAAGTTTAACAGTTAGATCCTATTTTTAAGGACTATTAAAATTTGTTAATACTATAGAGGGGTATTTTTGGTAGTTCACGCTTATAACAAAAAAGTATGACACCAAAGATATTACAACTATTATTGAAGATATAAAACTATCTTATTATTATTTTTAATTATACATATATATGTTACAATTAATATAAACGTTGCTTAAATAATTATTAAAATGTAAATACAACTAGAAGAAATTAGTCTAAAGGAAAAACCTGAGAACAATTTTGGTTGAAATGACACAAGTTTTAAAATTTAGCCTAAAGGATAACATAATGATATATTAATATATATTACACATATATGATGTTATATTCATATAGCATTACACATATATAGCATTACACAAAGCTTTAAATTTTTGAAAACTCATCAACCATTTGCGATGTTATTGCCATTACCTCTTTCATGAGTCCCCATGTTCTTTGTCCATGCAATACATAGAGACCTAGCGGTGGTGACAAAAAAATGTCCATGCAAATAATACAATCGTTTTGTCTTCATTAATTGTTAACATGTGAGCATTTGGTATCACATCGTCTTCTTTTTTCTCCTTTTTTTAAGCGCTAAAACAATGGTGCAAGAGAGCTATACTTTCAATACAAAAGTCCTGTCTTTTTATTGCAAACACTCTCCCCTAAGGTGTATGAACACGGGGGTTGTATTGTTATGAAAATCAATTAATGTGTTGTTAGAAATTGTGATGTGACATTTAAAGTGGGATTTGTTGTTTTGAGAAAGGTAAAACGTTACCTTAAGCCTCATATGTTGATAATGGCAAAATAGGTAGATGCGGCAAGGCTATGTGGGTCGCAGCCGTTAGGATATGGTCATCATCTTTCTAGATTACCCTCTTTTTATTGGGTTTTTTTTGTATGTTATAAGACGTCTCGGATAGATCGGGAACGACCGAGATGATGTCATATTCGATACCATCTATGGCAGAGGTAGGCTGGTCTCGCGTAGGTAGAGGATAGCGCGACTGTGCCTCGGTACATTCCTTTGGAGATGTACTATATGGAAGGTAGTCCCTTACATTGACATTGTTAGAATCCAATCTTTAATACGTTCCTTTAACGGACTTGATTGTATACCTAAATATGCTACCAAATTTAACAAATGTAACAATTCCGACTATTTTAATATGCTATTTAAAAGGATTTTCAAAGCAATATCATTAGAAATAATATCAGATGATTTGATAAAAATGTTTTAGTTATCTAAGATAAAAATCCACCCGTGTTTATATGCGGCGTGGCTTATGAGATACTCTTCTTTTTAAAGATTTTGTTCGGCATCAAAGTCGATATGACACTGTCATATATTTATGATTTGCATTTCTCACGCTGGGCCTGGGTATTTTTAATACTCGAATTAGATTCAAGTAAGTTTCAAGTTTAGCTTAGGATGCTTGAGTTTCCAGAGGAGAGTTAGAGATCTTCGACGACCTATGATCATACATTATATTCCCACTGCATTTGTTTACTATTTTGTATTCAATATTTTCAAGGATAGAGGTTTATAACTGTCCAAGTTAAATAGGCTTTGATGTACTTATATACAATTTTCCACTGTAAAGATTATTGAAATAATATATGTTAATCCATTCGTATGAGATTTTGTTCTACGTCTTTATTTTCTTTTTACCCTTAGCGGTCCGCCTTTTCGTTCGATTTGAGTTGGATATATATAGTTTATTGTCAACTTAAAATGTAAGGAAAAGAGAGTCATCATAGTTGGTATCTGAGCTTAGGTTGAGCGAACACATAAGCTTGGTAGGGGTAAAATCTCATTAAAGATAGGGCCAGTAATACCCTAGGATGAGTAACTCATTAAAGATATGGTAAGTGGCACCCTAAAATGAGTTAAGAGTATTATATACGAGTGCGTGTTTGTTAGTGCTACATAAAAATGATTTTTGTTTTGAAAAAATGGTAAATGAAGTAACTTTACCTAGGATTATATTTTGAATATAAAGTAATATCTTTTAAATGATATAGTTATTTGTGTAGTGTTTGGTCGTTAAGGAAAAAATAATAGTAAGTTATTACATTTATTGATTAGTTGTTTGATTTAAAAGTTTAAATACGAACTCCTCATGAATTTAATTTCACAATTTGACTATGTGGTGTTCGGTAAATAATAATGTTGATTTAAGATTAAAGGAATTTATTTAAGATAAATAAATTTCATGAATGCGTTTTATAAGTGATTTTATAAATCGAATTTATAAAACGTGTTTTATAAAGGAATTTTTGAGAATTTAAATCTCGGTATTTCTAAAAAATCTCATGCTTAACTAGTTTGATGGCTCATCAGTAGTTAAAATGGGTAGGAGTTGTGTTCGGATGGTAAACACTTCTCTTAAGTATTCCTCTTCTTGTTAAGTGAATATGCGATCTTATTAGTAGTACCTAGTTCCTTGGTATCATTTTTGAATCGCTCGATCTATATAATTTTCTAAAGTTAAAAAAACAAAGTGAATCATTAATTGATAGACTAATTAGTGATTGTTAAATTTTATCAAGCTGTTTGCATTTAATATTAGATAAAGGAAGTATATTATAATATAAGGAGTTTACTATTATTTTAGAAATAAAAGATAATTTATCTTTCAAATTGAAATGGTTTTTTTGGAAAGAAGATAGAAATTTTTGGATGAATAAAATTTTTAAAGTGATTATATATAAAGAAACATCTTTATAAAAATGTTTGAATAAAAGATAAAAAATTTATGAATGTTTTCAAATTTTTTTGGGAAAGTTAATAAATATGTAGGAAGCACATAGATAATTTCATTGCACGATTCTGATCTAAGATTCGAGTACGGAACTTTGCGGTGTTTACACCAGTCCGAATAAGGATTTTACAACCAATTCTTGACAGTGAATATCGATGAGGGTTTATGGTTGGATATTTGCGTTTTCTATCATAGTTGAGAGTTATGTAGGGAAAACGAAGGTTTATGTTCAAAATATCTAATTAGAATCCACACTAGAGGACCGAGTGATCAATACTAGTTAGGAAGTAAAGTTATGAATTCGAATAGAAGATCGAATCAGATGTTATGGATGATCTGTGTATATCATACAAAATTAAGTTTAAAGATAATATTTTGGGTAAACTCTTTTGGATTTTGGGTTGTGGTGAAATTTTGGGGGATAGAGTTCTTTTAAAGGGGAAAGTATGTAATGACCCGTAATTTTATCACTTTGAATTGGAATATTTAATTTATTTTAATATTCAAATAATTGTTTTTAAATAATAGACAATTAATTTTAATTATTATATAATGATAATAAGTGATTCATAATTATTTCATAAATATATTAACTTGTTTTATAAAGATATACAAGGTTCGTCGTATTTTGGCGGTTCAACATCATATTTTTAGAAATGAATTTTAAATTAAAATGGTTTTATAACTTGAATAATCTTGTTTTAATTATTTAAAGATGGTAAGAAATTCATTTTTAAGTTTTGTATAACTAAATAATTATTTTGAACCAAAACTAAAAATATGACCGAAATTGGGATTCCAGATTATCAACGATTTAACAAATAAAAGTTATGATTAAACGTCGTTAGTTGAAATATGACATATATACATATATGTACATGCATACACATCTACACATACAAATATACATTTACATTTAGCATATAAAACAAAAATGGTTTACTTTTGAAAAAGCAAACTTACACATCGCCATGGAAGGCACATGGATGGCACTTGGAGGGGGAGTGGGTTAAACACATGGTTGTGTAAGAGATATTTATGCAAATTTTCCTATAAATAGCCAAGCACCCCTTTCATAATTTTCACACACTTCTTCTTCTCTGCTCTTCTTTTAATGGCCTTAGGCTATGAATTTTGGAGAGTGAGGGGGGCTTAGGCTGTAAGTTTTTAAAGGAAGGAGGAGGGGTGGCGCAAGCTATGGTGGTGGTGGAGAAGGGAGGTTGTGAGCTTAAGGAGGGGAGGTAATCATGGTCGTAGGGTTTAGAAGAGAGAATGGATTGTTTAGGTGATGTTTAATGAAGTAGAGAATGTTAGAGAAGTGTTGTTATAGTTGAATGTTCATAGGAAGAGATTTGGTTTGGAAATTGTGAGTTTATCTCACTTCGAATCACTTGATAATCAATCACTTAATATTCCTTGTTATTAATGATAATAATAAACATTAACTAGTTAAAGTCATATCCTTGATCATATGCTAAAATGATTGCTTATATGGTTGCTTAGTATGTTTGGATGATGATTGGTTGATTAGATAAAAGTTTGGTTGTGATAGATATGATTGTTATGATTTATAAGTTGAAAATCATATATGATGAGAATTGATAACTATATGAATTAACAATACATATCTTGTGAAAAATTATTCAGATTATACCCAAAAGAAATGTATACAACATATGTTAGGCCTCTTTGTTTTAAAACAAAAAAAAAACGTAATTTTATAATATTGGAATTTACTTCAAAAAAGTAAATAAATGAGAAAGTGAAGATTCTAAATAGATTTGATATTTTTTTAAAAGAAGGGTTGGAAAAGTGGAGTTTTGGAATTATTTGAAAAATAAAATATGGTTTCATTTATGAAAAAAAAATAGTTTTCAAAGGTCAAAAATGATGTCGAAGTATCATATGCGTTTAAATGAATGATTTTGATTTGAAAAGGTTAGAAAAATGAATATTATAATAATATAATATTATAATAGATGAAAAGAAGTAAAATAGATTTTTAATAAGTAAAACGGTAAAATATTATTTTAAACTACTTAATAATTGTTTATTATATTATAAAAATGATATAAAAATGTTTCGAACAAGTTTTATAAAATTTGACTAAAATGTGAAAAATAAGCCGTCGCGTTTCGGCAGTTCGTGATTTCGCGACTTGAAAAGTTAAACGAATGTGTGGGATAAAATATAAGTCAAAATTCTTTGAAATAAGAATTTTTAAAACACTTGTGGTTATAGTTTTCAAAATAATAAGACAAATCAAGATTTCGTTTAGTAAAGCTTGAGATATGTCCAAATCAAGTTTTCAAAATCGTCGCGTTTTCACCGTTCGTAAAGTATAGTTTTCAACACTTTAAAAAAAGGTATTTTAATCATTAAAAATATGAAATAAATTCCATAAATATGTTAAAATGTTTAAAAAGGAATTTGAGTTATAAAAAATGGACATATATGTAATGGAATATGTGTTTTGATCTACATAACTTTAAAACCACTATTCGCAAGCAATTTAACAATTGAATTTGGCAATTTTGAAATAAATTATTTAATCTTGGATTTCTCTTCCCGAATTTTTTGGAAATGTTTTCCAAATAATTATACAAGTATTTTAAAGGTTTAGAGTCGACCAAATAACTTTATCACCTTATAGGTGAAAGAGAGCTTGTCCCTAGATTGGAGTTTGGGAAACTAGTTGCCTGCTCCCCCTAGCTATTCGAACTGGCACGACGGAGGGGATAGTAAATTTGATTTACTCGGACCACATTTTCCTAAGATACAAGTAAAATTTTATAAAATCATATTTTCTAAATAAAGTTATAGATTTATAAACGATGTTTTATAAATAAAGGGACATATTTATAAATGGCATTTTTTTAAATTAAGTAAAAACATTGTTTTTAACCTATTAAAGATATGTATTGGAAATATGAAATGTTCATTAAGATTGGAATTATACTAATAATAGCATATGGAAATATTTTCCTAAATAATTTAAAGAAAAATGATTTGAAGATATCTAAAAGTTAAAAGAGGTTTTAATTAACCAAAAGGATTTAATAAAAGAGGTTTAACATTTCTTATACACATATACATATCATTTTATCAATAATTGGTTCGGAGGGAACGAGATCAGATTTGGGTGATTCCTATCCGAAAACCACTTCGGACTAATATACGCATTCCAAACTGAAGACATGCTGAAGAAATGATTTTTAAGATTGGAGATCTTCATAATGTAAGGTTGCTTGCCACTAACCTCTGTGGTGATTCCTGTATTATATATATGGTGGCAGTGGTGCCTTCATTCTGAAATCTTTGATATAATGGCAGCTCGCTACTAATCCGAGGAGGTGATTCCCAAACAGGATGTAGTAGGAGTACCTTCAGTTTATCTTGTTCCTGGACAACTTGTACGGATGAGTGTCTGACATTGCATTTCTAAGACCACGTACATTGGTTTTTACAAACGTACATTTGTTTGGTAGTGTAGGAAGCACCCTCTTATACTTAACACCCTTCCCCGAGGCGTATGAACTCAAGGTTGTACTTTTTTGGAAATCAATTAGTGTTGTTAGAAATGGAGATGTGGCATTCAAAGTGGGATTTATTGTTTTGAGAAAGGTAAAACGTACCTCAAGCCTCACCCATCGGTAATGGCAAAAATAGGATATATGCGGTAGGGCTATATGGATCGCACCCATCAGGATATGGTCATCACCTTTCTAGATTACCCTCTATATATTGAGTTCATTTCGTATGCTATGAGATATCTCAGATAGGTCAGGAACGATTGAGGTGATGTCATATTCGGTACTATCTATGGTAGAGATAGGCTTGTCTTATGTTGGTAGAGGGCAGTGAGGTTGTGCCTCGATACATTCCTCTAGAGATGTACTATACGAAATGTAGTCTTTTACCTTGTCATTGTTGGAATCCAATCTCTAATACGTGCCTTTAAAGGACTTGATTGTCTACCTAAATATGCTACTGAATTTAACAAATGTAACAATTTGAGCTATTTTAATGTGTTATTTAAAAAGTTTTTCAAAGCAATGTCATTAGAAATAATATCAAACAATTTGATAAAATTGTTTTAGTTATCATAAGATAAAAACTCGTCCGTGTTTATATGCGGCGTGGTCTTACGAGATACTCTTATTTTCAAAGTCTTTGTTTGGCATCAAAGTCAATCTACAACACTGTCATATATTTTATGATTTTCATTTCTCATGCTGGTTTGCCAGATTGACCTAGCCATTTTTAATACTCGAGTCAGATCTGAGTATGTTTCAGGTTTGTTTAAGACGCTTGGAGTTTCTAGATGAGGGCTGGAGATATTCATCAACCTATGATCATAGATTATATTGCAATTGCATTTGTTTACGGTTTTGTATTCAGCATTTTTAAGGACAGAGGTTTATAACTGTCCAAGCTAAATAGGGCCTGATGTATGTATATAAATTTTTCTGCTATAAAATTTATTGAAATAATATATGTTATTCCATTCCTGCAAGATTCTGTTTTATGTCATTTTTTTACCCTTAAAGGTCTGCCTTTTTGTTCAAGTTGAGTTGGAGATGTGTGGTTTATTTTCAACTTAAAATGTACATAAATGCAAGTCATTATAATATCCTTTCTCGAAACATCTTGAACATGAATATTTAAAATAATATTGTAATGACCTGCCTTTTGGACTCTTAAAAGTCGGCATTAATACATCCACGGTATTCATGTGCCGATCATCCGAGTGCTGGAAAGATAAATTATTAGGGTGAAAGAAAAGAAAAGACAGAATAGAATCTCATATCATGATGAGTAATATATAATATCAAAATAACCTTTACAAAAGTAAACTTTAATATTCTACAATAATTAGAGTCCAACCTATCATCGGCCTGGATAGTTATAAAAGTCTATCCTCATAAATGATGATTAATACAAATAAGTAATACTGTGGAAAATAAAATATGTCGAATTTTGGAGGCGTCCAACTCATCTCTTGAAGCCCCAAGCATCCATAGCTGAATATAAAAGTATACTTTGGTTTGATCTAAGTATTTTAAGAAAATAATACTCAGATCAATCTGTTGAACCAACGTGAGAAACTCAAATCACGTGAACTATTCTATTCATAAAATCCTTTCAAAAATAAAGGTATCTCGTAAGATCACACCGCATATAAACACATGCAGGTTTTTACCTTACGATAATCAAACCATTTTATAGGAAATCTTGTGATATTATAATAACGTCTATGGTTTAAAATGAATATTTAACCATAAGCGGAATGGTTACATTAATTACATTCAATGGCATATTTGGTATACAAATAAGTTCATTAAGGTACGTATTGGAAAATGGATTCCATACAATGATAAGGCTATTGGGATATCACCTGCCACAGTACACCTCTAGAAAAATGTACCGAGGGCCTTATATGGACTCCTTATGAATCAGGACTGGCCTACCCCTTCTTGGATAGTATTGAATATGTCACCACCCTGGTTGCGATCAACAACCACACCCGGGTTCGAAGCATACATCCAAAGAAGTATTGATCTAGATTGAGCGATCATCATAGCCTAACAGTAGCAAACCACATAGCCTTGAAGCATATCCTGTGTTTTAGTCATTATCAGGTTTGAGGCTTGAGGCTACATTTTACCTTTTTAGCAAATCCCGTTTGGAATGCTAAGACTACTATCCAGGCAACAATGCAGTGCTAGCATTCATCCAAACAAGTTGTTGAGGGTATAAATAAACCGAAGGCAAAACTTCTAGTATATCCTTTTTGGGGTCACCCTCAGGATTAGTTGAAAGTAGCCATTGCACTTCAAAGAACTCCTTCTTTGATTCTATCATCTTTAAGATGTCCCCATTCGAATGCTTATGTTGGTTCAAAGTAGTTTTGGATAACTCGTACTTATCCAATCCCGGCCTCTTCAAACCAGCAATCGATATTTTTCAGTCAACTCAATTATGGTTCTTTTAAGTAAGTGAACAATATAAGAGTCCCAAGTGGATCTCGAATATGAATATACATGCTTAAAGCAAGAGACTTTCCACCGAAATAAGTTCTCCCAAGGGATCACAAATCATATGAAATTGCAAAGCTTTGGTTTACTTTCCAGGTCAAACTAGTTCAATTATCGATAGTCTGGTTTAAGTATATAGTTTGCATATGGAAAATAGAACATCATATACTTATCACCACTTTTCGATTTCAATCCAATAATATCCATCGATTAACAATGAAGTCAGATAAGTTAGAAAACTACCCTTTCCTTGATGTACATTCTTAAACTCTCGCGGATAGAAATAGACTATACCTTAAAATTTAGCGTCGAGTAAAAGGTGAAGTACATTCCATACACTTAATTAATCATGACTAAAATCAACCCTCTTATACTTATCACATTTTCAACATTTCGATTTCTCTATCCCTCACCCAGAAACGAAGCTAGGTAAGTCAGAGCACTAGTTGCACTTGGCCTTGCCTTGGTTGAAGCACTTCGTTTCTAGATCTCATGGATAGAGGAAAGTCTACTCATCGATTTTTAGTGCTAAATATAAGGTGACTACTTATAAACGTGTCAACTTTGAGATATGGAAACATAGAAACAAGTTTCCATATCTCAAAGTTTAGAAATTAAAATAGGATCCAAGAGTTCCAATATACTTATTATTAAAAAAAATCCAAAATCACTTATTTAAACCCTTAGCTCCAAACCCCTAAAAGGTCCTTGCCGCTTTCATTTTCCTTTATCTCTTTCCTTTTCTTTCCCCCACTCAACTTGCTCATTGACCGATGATTTTATTGAATTCTCCAGCTTCTGCTATGGGACGTTGAGCAACTATGTTGATCGGTTAAAGGTGGTCGGCAACCAGGTTTAGGACTTGAAGATTCTAGGGACTGATGCCAACCTCCATCGGGTTGGGCTAATGAGAGGAGCTCAGACCATGGTTATGTAGTGGTCTACATTGATAAATAAACATGTATAGAAAGTAGCCAAGCCTAAACGATACTACTCCAAGGTCAAAGCAACATGGGCGAGCCAGTCCCTCATATGGAATGGGGATATAATGACATTATCATAGGTGAGGAGCCCGGAGGGTGACAATAAGTTGACCTTGGTAAGATAAGTGATGTAGTGTCGACAACATAGTGAGAAGAATACAACCCATGGTAGTTAGTTGATGTATCGGTCCCTTGGCATGAGACACCCCCGTTGATTGGGATACTGAGGCGAGCCCTAAGGAAATAAGTATAGGGGAGGTTACGTAGCCAAGCATCGGTATGGACACAAGTCCCTTCTCTAAGCAAATTCCTACATATGAAACTTTATATCCTAGGTATGAAGTTATGTCTCTGGGTTAGCCTTATGCTGGGATAGGTCAAACTAATGCTAGTAGCTTAGCCTCATCATGCCCGCCCCTTGTCAGAAAGCAAGGTCAGGCTAATACAAATGGTAGTCTACTTACACTTGAACTTTCTTTTTTCTTTCACTTGAACTAACAATGATCCTCTTTATTTCAATGGCTGCAAATATTTATTTTGACAAACTCGATGATATTGACACAACATTTTCATTGTCGTGACTCCTTTACCAAAGGCACTTGAAGCAGGCCAGCAAATCATCAAATTGACCTCCAACCCAAGTGGTCATTGTAGTACACCACCAAAAGCAAGAAGAGGAAGAGGGACGAGGTTAGCACGTCCTAGCCTATTGAGGTAACCCCTCCTTACTCCAAGTTTCTTTGTATTTACAATGAGAAGGGGCTAGCCGTTGAGGGCGATGATATACAACTAGGGCATGTAACTTTAGAGATCTCCTAGGGCATAGATACCAAAGATCTAGATCGTCTGCCTATAGGCTTCTAGCTTATGTCCATGGAGAACGTATCATACCCCTAGTGGGTTAGAACTGGCAAGAGCCTACACTCGAGTCTGTGGTGAATGAAAGAACACGGGGTGCCTTGTTACTAAGTTTCCAACTTTGAATTTTTGTCTTGTTAGTTTTCTAACACTGGTTGTTTAATTTAGATACCATTTCATCGACATACAAGACGAGGTTGAGAAGCTCCAAGGGGTGTTAAAAGCCATAGGAGAAGATCAGACGACGTCCAAGGATGAGGCAATCAAGGCAAAGGAGGTGGCAGAGAAGACGGCTAGTGAGGCAGCCAAGGTAAGGGAGAAGGTAGAGAATACAATCATGGATCTTAAGGAGAGTCTGGTAAAGGCGGAGAAAGAAGCCAAGGGTCTGCGAAATGACCTGAGCAAACAATCAACTAGATATCGATCTCTTGCAAATGTAGGGGCCACTAAGAAGGTGGAGAGGATTGATGGTTAAAACAGTTGAGGGAATTGATAAAGACCTTGCTAGGGAAAACTACCGCGTCTTGATTTCTATCAGTAAATGTAATGTGAGGCCTTTCCCCAGACCCGGTAGGAGATGGTCCTAGAGATGAGGGATGTTAGGATAGTCATGCTAGACATCTTTACATTGGAGCAGTTAGACCCCTTGACGTAGTCGCTTAATGAACCGATCGTGTAGATATTTTTGTCTTCTTTTTGTATGCCTAGTAGAGCGGGCTGTGTGCCTCGCATTTTTAGGATGAATGAATAGTTTGTTTTTTGCTAAGTGAAATTTGTCTAAATACTTTATTCCTTTTTTTGTTCTTGTCTATCTGCATAGTTTGTAGGATAGCATAATTTGAGTAGCTAGTATAGTCCATGTATTATCTGCACTTAAAACAATTTCACAAGATAAATAAAATAGCAGTATGCAACTGAGACGGGTGTGAGAGCGGCTCATTCATTTTAACCATATGCTTAGTTGTTTGTGAAATACTTTTTTGTACATCAGCTGGGCTAGCATGTAGGCTCAGACATTAGTGTATGTTGGAAATCTCGATCGTGATTGAGAACTGAGGCGGGCATTTGGTGGCCGAGCCTACTTGCGTTCTATGGCGAGGAGAAATCCCGGCAAGAATCAAAGCGTTGAGTGGCTTAAGATTCTCTTGGGTGACACATGATAGGATTGAGTTGCAAGTGGTCCCAGCATGAACAAGAGAGTTAAGTGGCTCTACAATTCTCTTGGGTGACACGTGGCAGGATTGAGTGACTGATGGTCCCGGCATGAATCTGGGCGTTGGGTGTGTCGAAGGTTCTCATGGGTGGTATGCCGCCAACTGACATTAAGCTTAGCTTATTTTTATGCTGATGCACTACGGATGTAGGACTATGGCGTCACTCGAGGTAATAGCACTAATCTCAATAGCAGTGCCTTATCCCGCATGAGGGGCTGACGACATTATTGGCAAGGGATACGGTACCGTTGCAATTGCATCTCAATCCTTAATGTACCCTGACATGAAGCGGAGACTCTCACCAAAACTCATGAGGCAGGTGGGCTGTTCCCAAGTAAGAAAGTGAATGCATGATGATTTAATCTTGCTATGCAGCCTAGCAATCCCTAAACAAGGAAGTATATGCATAGTCACCCTCATGGATATTCAGACAGCAAGGAAGGGAGAAGGGGCTGGCGTAGTCCTTGGTAACAAAGGTTGCTAGTCCCCAAACAAGGTATTAAGCATATATTAACTCATCCTCCTTGGATAGCCTACAGACATTGCAGACAATCCCGACATGAACCTGAGCATTAGGCCCGAAGATTCTCTCGAGTGACATGCGACCAGTTTAGCAGTTCCCAAGTAAGGAAATGAATGCATGATAATTCACCCTCGTTGTATAGCAGGCTGGCAAGGAAGGGAGGGGGCCTTGCATGGTCCTTGGTGGCAAAGGTTGGTATCTCCAAACAAACTATTGAGCACATGATAACTCATCCTCGTTTGGTAGCCTTGGTGATTGTGTTGAATAAAGTTGGCTCTGTTGTATTTTTCCCAAAAGTTTCATTGCATAGCTTTATATTTGTGGATAGATTTCATATATGATAGGCCCGAGGTGCACCGTGTCCCAAGTGCGAGGAATGTGGGTTCCATCCAAGTGAGAGAGGTCGTAAACGCTATTTATCAAGGTGCCGTTGATAACATATGGCCCCCCCAATTCAGGCGAATCCTTTTGTTGGGTCTTTGTATTTTCGAACACCCAGTTCAAAATTAGATTAGCTATAAGGAATTGTCGTAGATTTACCTTGAGTTGTAATGCTTAGTTTTCTTTCTCTTGTAGGCTTTAGTGCGGAGTTTAGCTTTGGCTCTTCATTCTTTTACGGTGCTGAGCTAGAGCTTGAGTGGCTCATTGTTTTTTCAAGCTTACAAGTAAAATGTTAGGGCGAGGTGATATCTACTTTAATAGGTAGCATGGCTTCATACCCATTGGAAAGTGAGAAAGGAGTATAGCTGGTTGAAGTGCGACTGGATGTGCAATGGTACCAAAGAATGAGCGACAGCTCATTGGCCATGTTCCCCTTAGCATTTATGAGGTGCTTCTTGAGTATTGATTTGATAACCTTGTTGATGGACTTAACTTATGCATTTTATCAAGGATAGGTAATAAAGGAGAAGCATTTTTCGATCATGTTCCTTGCACAAAAGTCTTGGAAGAGGCCTCTCTCAAACTGGATGTTTTTGTCGGTGATGCTCTTCTTTGGCAAGCCAAAATGGCAGATGACGTTCTTGATGACAAAGTTTAGCATCTTAGGGTTGGTGACCCGATGAAGGGCTTAGCCTTGACACATTTGGTGAAGTAATCTATGATGACTATGGCGAGATTATACCCTTCCATGGAATTTGTCGGCTTTCCTATCAAGTCAATTCCCCATGTGTCGAAAGGCCATGGGGAAGTCATAGGGATAAGGAAGGTCGAAGAGGCTATGTGTGTCTTGAAGAATCGCTGACATCAGTCACACTTCTTGACATAGTTTGTTGAATCTTCAATCATAGTTGGCCGTGCCTACTTTGATAAGCTCTGCCCCTCGATGTGATCCCCACAAAACCCTTCATGCAACTCCTCCAGTATTTGGCCATTTTGTCTTCAGGCACACCGCTAAAGTGTGTGGAGTACCCCTTTTATAAATCTTCCCATCTATGATTGTGTAATGGGGAGTCGGGTAATGGTCCTTCTTAGCTTCTTTGCGGTCTCAGGAAGTTCTTCACTTATAAAGTACTTGAACAGGGTCGTCATCTAGTTTCCACAGATGACGAATCAATTTCCATTGTTGTTGCTCTGGCTTGTAGCAAAGAGTGCTTCAAATCTCTAATAGGTACTAAGGAGTGGCTTCTTTTGGTTTGCTTGCTGCCTTGACCAGTTGATTGGCCTTGGCATTCTACTCATTGGGTATCTATTCTAGCTTGAATTCGGCGAATGTGTTGACTATCTTCTTGGCATCTACGACATATAAGGCTAGCGTCCTGCCTTTTACATTAAGGCGCTCGTCAATTTGATTAATGACCAGTAACGAGTCATTGAATGCATGGATGGAATCCATATGTAACTCCTTTGCCATTCTAATCCTAGTTAAGGCAGATTCTTACTTGACATCAGTGTTGGTTGCTTTGAAAGTGAGGCAAACTTCAAAAAGTTTTCTTCCTTTGAGAGAGATAAGGACCATACCGGCCTCTGCCTCTTCTCATTGACGCCCCATTCATGCACAAGTGCCAAGTTTGCTTATTAGTGACCGTTTCTTCTTCGCTGTTATCTGAGATTGAACATTCGATGATGACCTGGCCCTTGATGGAAGTATGGGACTGGAAAGAGATGTGATGTTGTCCCAGTTCAATGGACCACTTCAATAGATGCCTCGATGAGTCAACTGAGAATTTGCTTCAAATGTTGGTTGGTCAGGACCTTGATGGGATGAGCTTGAAAATATGGATGGAGTTTCTGGGATACCATGAGTAGGCAGAAAGAAAGCTTCTCCAACTAGGCATATCTTGTTTTTGGGCCTAACAACCTTTTATTAACATAGTAGATCGGTTGTTGAACCGTCTCATCTTCTTTTATCAATGCAACACTGATCGTGTGGTCAGCACCGCAAGGTAAAGGTATAGATCCTCCTTGTTGAAGGGCTTGGATAGTACCAAAGGTGTTGTGATGTTCAGCTCTTCGAATGTTTTGGTGCATCCATTGCTCCAAGTAAATCACTTTTCCTTCTTAATAAGGTCGAAGAAGGGTAAACACCAATCAGTTGCTTTATAAATGAACTAGCTCAAAGCTATAACATCTCGTTTAGGGATTGTACGTGCTTAATAGTTCATGAGACTTGCATATCTTAGATGGTTAGAATTTTCTCAGGGTTAGCTTCGATTCTCTTAGCGCTCAAAACATAGTCGGGGTCTTTTCCGAACTGGATGGCAAAAAAGCATTTTTTTTGGGGTTCTACTCCATATTGTACTAGTGCCGTATGTAGAAAGTCTCGGTCGGGTTTTGTATATGCACCTCATCCTTCTAAGATTTTACCAACATGTCGTCTATATATAGTTCCATAGATTAACAGATCTTTTCTGAGAACATACAGTTGACAAGTCGCTGATAGGTCGGTCCGGCATTCCATAACCCAAACGACATAACACGATGGCAATACAAACTGAAATTTGTGATGAAGGAAGTGTGCTATTGATCCAAGCTATGCATAGAGATATGATTGTACCCAGAATTAGCATCCATGAAGGTGAGGAGCTCATGCCCACTGTTCGCATCTACTAGCTGATCGATGCAAGGCAATGGAAAGTTGTCTTTGGGGCAAGTTTTGTTGAGCTTGGAGCAGTCAACCCAAGTTCTCCAAGACCCATTTAGCTTCGAACCAGCACTGGGTTAGCACCCAGACTGGATATTCTACCTCCCAGATGAAGCCATTAACTAATAGCTTTACCACCTCTTCTTTGAGAGCTCGGTACCTTTCTAGGTTGAGTGGTCAATGTTTTGATGTACATGGGTAGCTGTAGCACCAATATTAAGTGCATGGCAAATGCACCTGGGATCAATGCCAATCATGTCAACGTGGCTCTCGGAAAAAACAACTTTGCTTTGCCATAGAAATTTGACTAGCTTATCTCTAATTTCAAGGCCGAGCTTGGTGCTGATCTATACAACCTTACTGGGACAGCATGTCTATGGATATCAATTCCAATGTTGTAGTCGACTTGCCTTCATTGTTTGAATGTCGCATGATGGATCAAGCGGTTCTTTATCAAGATCTGAGGAAGTTTCCAAGTTACATTGGTCCAACTTGTAAATCATGCGCCCTATTACATTCTTGAGAGGGACAAACTGTAACGACCCGTAATTTTCGATGATTTAAATTAGTTGGTTATTAAGGTTTTGGTAAATAAATTAAGACGAAACAAAATTTTTGTAATTTAATAATGAAATGAATGCTAAAATGAAATGCAAGCATGGAAATTTTAGCTAAGTGGTAATGATTGAAATGAAAATTTGATTAATTGAGGTAATGAAAATTGTTATGCTAGGATATAAATTGAATATAAGAAAGCGAACGTAAATATTGAATTTAGTTAATGAATTAATAATAATAAATAGAATTGAATAAAATCAATGTCCTGTAAGTAATTATAATATTGTTTGAAAATGATAACTTATAAAAGTATGATTAAGAGTTAGTAGCGACAATTATTATAAGTTACCAATATATCTTACTCCATTAAACTGAATTGGAATCTATTGCAATAAATCTAAATAAAATATTTCTTTAATGTTAATTAAAGTAATATTTGAAAATAATGTTAATATTATCCATAATAGGATAATTTGTTGAATTAAAAGAATGGGAATGAAGATTTATTAATTTATTGGAATTGAACTATAATAATTGGATTTAATTGCAAATAAATGAAATTAAATATCTAAATATTATGTTAATTGAAATGAAGATGAAATGTGAGAATATTAATGTAATAGATTTTGAATCAAATGTTAATTTCATCTTTTTGATAATAATGAATTGACAATGAAAATTAAATTAAATAGAATTATTGGAAATTAAATTTATAATTTTGAATTAAATGAAATTGAGGTTAAAACTGAAATTAACAAATTAATCAACTCTAAATTGACATTTAAATTTGTTTAAATCATTGTAAATGATTGATAAATCAAAAATGAGGAGATTTGTCAATTATCGAATTGAAATTGAAATTTTGATTTAATTAATTAATTATTAATTTATTTAATTGATGTAAAAATAGCCATTTTGGCCACTGACTCGAATTTCAACGAAACTAGTTTCATCAGATTCGTAATGGTGAATTATTGTAGGATTTCAAGTTTCGTAGCGATCGGACTTGTCATTTGATCGTACGAACGCGAAACGCCTAGAAATCAATGAAATTGAAATCAATTTGAAATAACTTGATTTTAGCATAACTTCTTCATACGATGGAATTTGAACTTGAAACCTGTTCCATTGCATTTAAAATATTTAAAAACATCTATTGTGATATATGGGTTGACCCAATTTCGTTCTGAAGTTAGAACGGGCTTTTCGGGCCATTTTATCGTTCAACGCATATATCAATCGTGTCCATCCATTCTAATTTCAGCTTTGCATATATATATATATATATATATATATATATATATATATATATATGTATGTATATCGTTATAAACCCTAGCCTACTTCTTATTCCTTATTTTATGTACGTGCAATTCTATCCGCTTCTCCTCTTCAATGGCAGACAGAACCCTAAATCCAAAATGCAATTTCAAATAAAATTCAAAGCCAAAAATTAAATCTATTCAAACTATATCGAATTATATATGGATTTGAAGCTCTCGACGAACGCAAGTCAAAAATATGATTCGTTTTCCAATCCGAGGCTCTGTTTGTCTAGAAATTGAAGAACTGTCCACGACCTTTCATTGATAGTTGATGAACTCTGACGGATCGACAAATCGCGGGTACTGTTGGGTAAAGAGTGACGCGCGCAGCGCATCGGTGGTGTTCTCGAGGCCGGATAATGGTCAGGTCGTCGTCAATAATTCATTTAGGGCTTGAAATTTCTGTCGGCGGCTACTCATTTTTGAGCACGACGCAGCGAGTCACTCGCGCAGGCGGGGTAGGCCGTGAGGGGGGGCCAAGCGCGACGTTCTGGTCGTGCGGAGGCATCGCGATCGTGGTGTTTTCTAGTGGGGGCGATGGCGGCTGTAGGGTTTGCAAGGGGATCACGTGCGTATCGCGTGCATGAGCGTGAGCTTCAGTGATGTGGAGAGGTAATTGTTTTAATTATTATATTTAATTAGTTTAAATTTGTCGAGTGCTCTAACGTGTTTAACTTTTGCATACGAGGTCCGTTTCACACGCGGTTTCCTCGGCTAGGATCGTATTGAAATTCATTACATTTTGACGCTAATTTGGACGAATTCTGAGATTGTTTAAATTTTGGATTTAAATTGGATTTAAATTCAATTTAAATTCAAAAGCTGAGTGTTTTAACCCACTCACAACTTCAAAATTTTCTTATGTTTGTTAAACTGATTTATGACATGATTAGAAATTTATTTATGACTGTTTGGCATATTTTTAATCATCATCTCAGTTAATTTGAATTTATTTAATTAAATGGTTATTTAATTTATTATTACATATAAATTGCCAGTTAAATTGTTATTCAATTTATTATTGAATATAAACTGCCAGTGAATACCGGTTATTTATTATCTTTCTATATCGATGTTATTGTTGAATTGGATGATGATTGTGATAAATGGTTGATGATTGATATTGGATGAATGGATGTTGTATCTTATATTGTTATAACCTGCAAGTTGTTATGCATTTTTATTCCATTCGGTATTGTGGTTTGAAATGATATATAATCGTATTTTTATTTTAAATTTCGGATTGAAATGATAAATATCCGTATCACTTGACCATAAGGTAGAAAATATTATACAGACACCATGGTCTATATCTAAAATATTTTGAAAATGATTTCTATGGTTTTGGAAAGAAATATATGGTTTAATGAATATTGATTTTTGATATTATATAAATATTATTTTTATATATAGTTAAATGCTTGAATTTAAGCTATGTATAAGTTTGTTAAATAGAAATTAAGTTTAATAATAGAGTTTGATTTTTTTAAAATAAAGGTGATAAGTATTTAAATTTTATTTTAATATAGAGTGTATAATGATTTAAATAAATTAAGGTTGGGGATAAATTAGAGATTTATTTGAAATTAAATTTATTTAAGAATTAAACTCAAAAAGGTTGATGTGAAATTTATTAAACTGGAAATTTCAAAAGGTATAATTAGTATAACTTGATTTTGGGGTCAAGGTGAATTAAATGATTATTTCAAGTATAAATGAATTGAAAGAAATATTTAGTTATTTGTAATTTGAGTTCTATTTAAATGATAAGGGATTTATTATGTAAAATATTTCAAGACTAAATAATAGAAAATTTAATTGTTGAATCGAACTTATCAAATTTGGTTTTGAAATTTTGGAATATTTAAAGCCTTGAAATATATCGAAATTAAAGTGTTTATAGAAATTGAAGTGTTTTGAAGTTATGGATTTCAAAGTATTTTTTTAGAAGTGTTATAATTACAAATGTTTGGTTTCGAAGTGTATGAATTCGAGAGTGCTATGATTTTGGAAAAGAGATATATTTGAAATAAAAATGATATTATATTAATTTGGGTTTTAATAAAAAAAAGATATCATATTGATTTGGTTTTTGAAGTGGAAATTATATCATATTTATATGGTTTTGAAACGGATATTATATTCTGGTTTTGAAGTATAAATTATTTTGAAATGACCGCGGTGTTATAATAACATTTGGTTGTTAAAGAGATCGGGATCAGAAGTTGTCATACTCTCTGCTAACTCCAAAAACCACTTTAACAACCGTGTACGTGAAGGAGATTCCAAAATGAAGTAGGATGGTGGCGATGTTCCTTTGAGGTATATACGTGGACCCGACTCCCGTGAGTTGGCATAAGGTGGCTAAAACAGGAGCGATTTCGGGACAATGAGGTCATTCCTCTGATCGGACACACTCCTTCGATACTATACTCTGTCTTTTGGATTGATTCGGTGGCCACTTTTGATTTTTGATTTGGGGGTGTGGCTCGAGGTGGGCGTTTGTAGTAGCTATGCGTCACCACCAGTTCGGATAGCAATTGGTATATCTACCCTGGCATTGCCTAGTTATGTCGTGTCACCTACCCTAACGCGTCTTGTACAAGTTTGGTTTTCCCCCGTAGCCCGTGTGGTATCCTCTGGTGGCTTCCCGATCATGAGGGATTATGATACTGGATGGACTACTGAGACTATTACATGTTAAGGGTAATATTGGGCCACTCCTTAATGCCATTTAAAAGTAAGTTTATTTTACTATAGACATTATTATAATAGCGAAATATTACTACATAGTAAATAGTTTAACGGATCCTTAGGAGATGTGAATCCCGAGCATCTCTTAAGTTACTGCACTCAAGTTAGACACTGGTTAGGAGATATCAAATCCCATAAACATCTCTGACGCCATTCCACTCATATTATTTACCATTGATTTAACTTACATAAGATCTTTTAGTTTTGACTCGAGTGTTTTATCTTTTCAATTCGCTCGGGTCAGTCTGAGCATTTCAGGATTTGAAGAATTTATCACTGAGGGATGAAGACGAAGATTTGTATTACTATTATTTATTATATTCCACTGCATCACATTGTTCCGCTGCATTGTTATTTATTATTCTCTGGTATGTGTAACTCTGATATGTGTTGTAAAAGCATAATCAAATGGTTTGTAAAACAGCTTCATAAACTGTTATTTGATTATTATATTTTGTCGTTCCGCCGCGAGATTCTGTTTTGTTTATTTTTTTTCTCTGCTTTTCTTATTCACCCCAATAACAATTCACCCTTTTGTATGGTTTTAGTTTGACGTGTGTGGTTTATCATCGATTTAAAGCGTACAAAAAGGCGGGATGTTACACAAACATCTATGCATGAGCCAAAGGGTAGAGGTTGCCCCCGGCTCTAATGGATGAGTCTTCCAGTGTTGAAAGGATAAGAGTTGGTGTATGTGATGTCCCCATTTGCCAACTGGGTGCTATTTGCTCATTCCATGATGAGATGAATTCTTTGGTTCTTATGGGAGTGGCCAAGAAGATAGAATCCCTACCATCCCGGTCTTTGTTGTGGTCGGTGGTCCTTACATGACCCCGATTTCTGCTAGGCTCGAGAGTACTCTCTAGTGACACATGGCCAATTAATCTAACTTCACTGCTTTGGGTGATCTTGGAATGAATATGAAAGCAGATGGGCTCGAGGTTACTCATTGGTGACACACCATCAGCAGCTGTATCTGCAAGGGCAAGGATGGTCCCATATGAGTGTGAGTGTTGTCCGTCTTGAGCACTCTCTTGGGTGATACATCGCTAGTTGTCGTGACTTGATCTGGCATGTGTTGTCTATAAAGGGAGCTGTTGATGTTGATGCCATGACTTTAGGATTGGGGGTGGTCTTAACACGTACCTAAGCAATGACTGTCTTGAAGGTTCTCTTAAATGACTTACCGTTGATAGATGCAAGTTCCCAGTGAAGAATGAGGACTCCTTTCTTGGCTTATTTAAGGAAGGGACCATAACACACCTTAGTTTTTTTATTGCCCTGAATTTCCCTAATCCCACTTGGGATACAGAACTTCATGATGAGCAGTTGTAGGAGACGACCACATTTAGTTCTGCAAGTGTAGATTGTCCTATCAAGAGATTATAAGCAGATGGGCAACAACTACTACAAAGTTTACCTGAATCTTTACAACAAGGGGCTCTTTGCCAAATATGGTCACGAAGGAGGTTGTACCCATTAGAACAACGCTTACACCCCAAAGTCGTGGATGGGAAAGGCATAGTGGGTGAGGCTAGAGGCAAGAAGCTTGAGAGCCTCAAAATTTTTTTTTAACATGAGATTGACTGAATTACCCCCATCTACGAAGGGTCGATGCATATTTTTAGTTGACCATTGCAAGAGTGGTGATAATAGGATTATGGTGGGGTTAAGAGACGGCTTCCTTATCTTTGGTAGTGAACATGATGGACTTATCTATTTCCAACCCGGGTGCTTTTGGACGCTCGATGCTCTAAAGAATAGCTATGGCTGGTTTAACCTATTTCTCTTTGATATTGGGACTATACTCTATGGATGCTTCTAGCCATATGTAGGACTCCATATATATTCAACATATCGGTGAAGGCTACGACATTATTGTTGAGTTGTTGGGGTAGTGTTGGCTGGTTGTTGTGAGCTGCCAATTGTTCCACTTGATGCTGAACAAACTCTAAAAGAAACCCTTCTCGAATCAGTTTTTAATCTCGTCTTTGAGCAACTAAAAATCATTAGTGAAGTGGCTATTGATTTGATGGAACAGGTAGTATTTTTCGTTGCTATGAACTTCCATCCTTCTATCGACTCGAGTGGTGTTCGGTCTTTGTTATTGTAGATATATTATTTCTATATCCTTGTTCAGAATGGCATATTTAGTGTACTTAGACCTAAACCGGATGCCATTTTCTGCTCTCTTTTGGTGTTGTTATGTCAACCATTGGGTCGATGATTTGTATCGTGGGGACCGACTAAGCTTGTATGTCGGGTTTCATTATTGAAAAGATCTACATCCTCTATCCTCATAATGTCGTTCACCTATTGATAGAAGTTAGTCAGGGACATACCCGACTACTTTAGGAGTTCCTTCTTGATTCTCAACTTATATCTAACCCCTGAGCATAGGACCCCAACGAGGCTATTCTTATCAGCACCCCTAGCCTAGGTGGATTACATGTTAAAGCAATTCACATATGACCAATAACTCTTGGTCGACCCTTGATGTTACCTAGCTCATAAGCCATTATAAATGGATCTTTGAAGTGAAGAATCTGATCTTGAAGTCTGCACATAACTGGACCCAAGAATGGAAGCTTCCTGGTTGTAAATGCAGGAACCAAGAGAGGCCAATCCTGCAAGAATGGAGGGGAAAAGCAAGCCATTTTCTGGGTGGAAAGCTGGCCGGCATGGATGATGGAGCTGAATGCAGTGATGTGACCGGATGGGTTAGGAATCCTATCGTGCTTGTCAATAGTATGTAGGGCATACCGCTGGTGAATGAATGTGCTTAGAGTTTCCTTGAAAAGTGACACTCCGTTCTCATCATTGGACAAAACTTCACCCCCATAATTTCAGCCTATTGTAAAACCCATAATTCTGTACATTTTAAGTTGAAAATAAACAACACATGTCCAACCCAATGTGAATGAAAAAGCAGATAGTTAAGGGAAATGAAAATAAAGATAGAAACAGAGTAGAAAACAGAATCTTACATGAATGGAATAGAATATATTATTTCAACATATAATCCTTACAGTGGAAAATTTTAAATACATTTATTAAAGTTTAACTTAACATTAACACGAACAATTATAATCTATGTCCTTACAAATGCGGAATACAATAGTACATAAGTATGGTAGAAATGGATAACATTCTTCTAAAGAATCTTCTAACTCCATGCTCCAAGCTCTTCCAAAAAGATCTAAACAAAACCTGACTATTAGGCTGCCTTTAAAAATAGAGCACCTAGAGTTTAAGGGAAAAAAGATAAACTCCGGGTCAATCATGAGACTGGTATGAGAAGCTCAAAACATGAGTATTTGAAAAACAAAGGGTATCTTATAAGACCACGCTGTCCATAAACACGGAACGGGTTTTCACCTTATGATAACCAAAAATTCTACATAAAATCTAGTGATATTATTTTTCATGACATTCTTTGAAAAGCTTTTCAAATAAACCTATTCAAATAACTGAAATTGTTACATTGGTTAAATTGAATGACATTATAGGTTTAAAACTAAGTCCGATGGCACTTATTGGAGATTTGGATTCCTAATGAATAGCGAGGTAAAGAACTACCTCATGTACAGTACATTTCTAGAGGAATGTACCGAGGATGGACATCTTTGAAACTTCTGCGAATTAAGACTGGCCTACCCACGGACCTATATAGTGGCAAATAGCACTAAATATGATATCACGTCGACCATTATCGACCTATCTAAGATCTCATATACCATACACCACATTTTTTTTACCCGACTTCATAGAGGGCGCAAAATAAATCTAGAAAGGTGATATCATAGCCTAATGGTAGTGAAATGCTTAGCCCTAAAGCAACCCTTGTTTCACAATTCCTTGAGTGTGAGGCTTGAGGTAACATTTACCTTTCTTAGAGCATATGCCACGTTGCCATTTCTAACAACACACTATTGATTTTCACAAAAGTACAACCTCTGAACTCATACTTCTCAGAGAAGGGTGTTAAGTATAAGAGGGGTTACCTCCTACTCTATGAAACAGATGTACGTTTATAGAGATCAATGCATTGTGATCTTAGAAATGCAATGAAAAACATTCATCCATATAAGTTGTCAAAGAATATGACAAACCGAAGGCACTCTCCTACCACATCCCTTGGGATTTGCAGCGAGTAGTCCTTGCATACGAAGATCCCAGAACGAAGGTACCACTGCTGCTTATTTATCTTGGGAGCTACTCCGAAACTACCAACAAATAGTCCTTTCATTATGAAGACACCGCCTTCAACTTTATCGTCTTTAACATATCTTCACCTTCAAACTCGTAAACTGGTTCAAATTGGTTTTAAGATAGGGATCGCCCCAATTCAGACCCCGGTTCCTTCGAACCAATCATCGATAAAAAGATGTTTAAGTAAATAGGTGCTTATTATTTGATTGATTACTTTTCTCTTTATCAAAAATATCTTCTAAAGGTATATATTTTTAAAACCATTTCTTTTCATTATATACGGAATCATTAAACCTCTTTCATTAAATCTTTGTTTAATTAAAACCCTTTTTATATCTTGGAATAATATTGAATCATTTCATCATTTACTTAGGAAAATATTTCTAAATCTTTTATTTATATCTTAACAAAGATTTCTAAATCGTAACTTTTAAATGGGTCAATAAATTTTTATTTAAGATATCATTTACTATAAAGCCAAAAGAACTAAGTTTAAGTATAGGAATTAAATTAATTCCAAATCCTTTATTTAAATCTTGACAAAAGGCTTATTATTTCCAATACATATCTTTTCAAATAGGTTTAAACCATGTTATCTAAGATGGAAAATCCAAATTAGTTAGTATTCAGTTAAAAAGAATTCATATAAATTACACTAAATCAATGTTTGAGCCACAATTGGTCACAAACCCCAGAAGTAGCGAAAGCACCAGTGTATATACATAGATTCACAATATTTCGACACAGATCTCAGATCCAGATAAAGTAGAGAATAGAAATGAAGAAATAGTAAAATTAAAGTGGAACAAAGAAGTAAGGAACGCAAAGTTTATAGTGGTTTGGCTATCTCCGACATACATCCACTTTGAAGAGTTGCTATTTTATTGACTATCACTTGTAGGTTAGAAGAGTGCAATTGATAATAATAGAGTTACAATGAAGTTCAGCAGAATAATGGCATAAAAGAATCAGCCGCCTCCTTTTCTGAAGCTCTTGGACGGCTATTTATAGGTGCAGGCTGCAAATATCCTCCCCAGATCTCGAAAGACTCCTTCTCTCACGTAGGTGGCCCATATGATCGATCTCTAGCGATTTCAACTCGATCCATGATCGATACGAATGGAATTCGTATCAAACAAGATCTTGCCCAATCGAGTCGAGATCGAGCATGGACGTTCTTGGGGTTGTACGCAAGCTCTTGTGATAATTTGGTAGCATTTGGACTTGTAGATTGTGAGATATGATCGATGCAAGTTTGGATTTCCAATGTGTTGTCCCATTTGTATCGGTTCATTTGAATCGATCCATTCGTATCGCTCTAAGGCACATGCTTGCTAAGTGACGCGACGCTATCTTTTAGGATCGATCCACTTTTTATGCTGAGCGACCGAGTCTTCCTCTCGAATACAGTCTCATTTGTATCGACCTGATGTACTCCATTCTTTGTATTGATCCTGGGATGCTTATTTCATATCGATGATTCAATAGCCTTTTCGTATCAATCGAAAAGGGATGACATTCGTATCGATCAATTATGTGTTCTTCGTATCGATCAATGGCCGATCGATACGAAATACGTGAATGGGTGTACGAAGTGCATGGAATGATCGCAAGAAGTGACAATTTCTCATGGATATGAATTAGCTGGTGATGATGGATGCAAAGTAGGATGAATTCGGACCGATACGAAGTGAGGCATGCTTGATGGATTCGAACAAATAAGTGTGATGGATATGAATGTGACTTCCTGCCATGGATTCGAACCATCACTTACCTTGATGGATACGAGTTAGTATTGCCATGACGGATACGAACAATGTAGTTTTCCTTGATCAATTCGAAAGAAACCGACACGAAGAAGGTGATCCGATGGATACGAATTGCATGTTTTGCATCAAGCATATCTTGACCATATGAACTCCGATTGATTTGAAATTCGAAACGTAGCATTTTCTAGCCTTGTTCACCATTCCCAATCGATCCTGTCTCGATTAGAGCTCGGTCAAATTTTTATGATATCGATCACAACCTTGTTCTCAGTCAATCTCCAATACTAGTTTCCATCCTTTTTAGCTTATTTGTTGATATCCTGGCCTTGACCAAAAGGCGGGATAATATTTGCCGCCCAAAACATGCCTTAAGGTAATAAGGCGTGTTTTGAATAGCTCCGAATCCAACATCCAAAGTCTATATTCCATTCATTGCCATTCCATCTGATCCATAATCCAATATATTACTAAGCCATCCTATCCGAGTGCCACAGCTATATCCAAGTCCACGACTGCTTTAAGTCGATGTCTAATTCGAAGTCCTGTGACCATATCCTTAGCCAATTCCATAGCTATCTGAATCCGACAACTGAGCTTTAATCTATCAATATCCAATGACCAATAACCAAATCCTTAACCTTTCTAGGTTGATATCCAAATTCGAGACTGCAATGGGGCCTTTGCCAAATTCGGGACCGCTTTGGGTCCATTTATCCCAAACGGAAATCCGAATCGAGGACCTCTCCAGGTCGCATTATACTATTCCAATCCACTATTCCAACCCCGACTCTCCCGTCGAGGGGTTTTATGTTCTCCGACCTCGGCTCTCCGAACAAGGATTTTTTTAATATTCTTCAGCCAAGGACTTTTATATTCTCTGGCCTTGGCTCTCCAGCCAAGGACTTTTATATTCTCCGGCCTCGGCTCTTCGGCCAAGGATTTTATATTCTCCGGCCTCGGCTCTTCGGCCAAGGACTTTTTATATTCTCCGGCCTCAACTCTTCGGTCAAAGACTTTTATATTCTCTGGCCTCGGCTCTCCAGCAAAGGACCTTTTATATTCTCCGTCCTTGGCTCTCCTGCTAAGGACTTTTATATTGCATTTGAGTCCATACCATCGCTCTCTGGCGAAGGGACTTGTAATTTGCGATTACTGCTCCGTCTCTCCAATCGGGGCCGTAATCGCAAGGCTCGTATTATTTATTACATTAATCTGAATCCGATCATCAAAATAAAGGTTTTACATACAGAGAAAATCAAATAAATGTTTGTACATCCTAGGGAGAAACCAAAGTTTTTAGGAAAACAAAAGGAAAAACAAGATTTCATAGATTCGAGCCACACAGTTTATCATTGTCTTAGAGTATGCCTAGGGACCGTCCTCGATCCTATACATATGTAAGCAACATAGCCGTATTACTTCGAGCTCTATTACTTATTCATTGCCACAAATTTATTTAGCTGATAACAAGCCGTCGCTGCCTAGATCCAGTGCTATCTTCGTTTGAGGTGGGCGGTGGCCGCTTCTGTTCCACTACCACAGCTCGATTCCTCACATATAATTGTAGATGGCAATTCCTTATCCAGTGCCATCTTCGTTTAAGATGGGAGGTGGCCGCTCATGTTCCACTTCCACAGCTCAATTCTTCACATATTGTTGTAGATGGTAATACCTTACATGCTCCTCAACGATATCCTTTAAATGCCTACAGTCGTTCGTGTTGTACCCATCCAGCTCATGGCATAGGCAATGCCTTCCCGATGCCCGCTCGTAATCGGAAGGTTCCCTTCTTGTTGGCTTTCCATACCGGAGGCGTCCTCGAGTATCCAAGTAAATCCTTTCCAGAGTTTCGATTAGATCTGTGTAAGAAGAAAACTTTGACTCCGTCCGTGGCCTTTTCGAAGTGCTACCGTTCTCATTCATTTTCCTTTTGCCTTTATCATCTTTGTTTGGATCCTCCCTGGGTGGACCTCCACCCCTTACTGCATAAGCTTTAGCCTCTCTCCCTTCACTCTCATCCTGTGCATCTTCCTGCCTTAGAAATCTCTCCGCTTCATGGTAGAACTCCCCGAGATTCATCGGTGGGTCCTGCTTCAATAGCACATTGAAATCCGAATTATCTACAATTCCAGAGACTACCACCATCAAAATCATCGACGACTCAGGTCGATCCACTGAAGCCATTGCCACACTGACTCTGGTCAAGAAATCTCTAAGCGACTCCCCTTTCCATTGTTTCATCTACGTCAAAGTCATCACATTCTTGGGTCGAACTATGTGGACCCAAAACTGCCTCTTAAATCTTTCCATCAGCTCCGTCCATGTGCCAATAGATTTACTTTCCAACTGTCTGAACCATAATGCTGCAATATTCGTCAAATACAAAGGGAAGCATCGCACCATGACTTCCTCCGATTCCCCTAGTACTTCCATATGCCTCATGTATCTCGTCAAGTGAACAGTGGGATTCGTTCTCCCGTCATACATCTCCGGTGTTGGTAGTTTGAAATCCAATGGGTTCCTAGCTTGCCTAATCGTAGGAGCAAAGGGACTCCTATTCACATCCTCCAAGTCTCTATTTACCAATCCACCCCTCATGGCTCGCCTAAGCATATCCACCAATCTGTTGTTGTCGCTAAGCTATAGTTCATGTCCGTTGCCTCCAATCTGCCCCCTGAGTTCACAAGGGAGTTCTGGAATCTGCTCTCCTGAACGAATATCCATTCCTCTATCAATGCCTTGTTGCACAGCTCTACCTGATACTCTGCCCGGAATTGGATCAGCATGCTCCAGGTGAGTGCCCCTAGTTTTGGTGCTACTCCTGATGGTCCTGCTCTGTTCTGAATTCTGGTTGATCCGTGCTCCCGATCCCTACCTCTAGCATCTCCTGTAGTTGTGTTTCCTTGATTCTGTACTCCAACTTGTCCAACTTGTCGAAGTAGGTTCTGCATCATCTTCTCTTGTCTCTTTAGCATCATCTCCATCTCATCTCTTGTGATGAAGATCGAGGCCTGATTTTCTCCTAAGGAAGCCTCCTGACTCCCTTCATGCTGACTCCTTTTCGCTCTTTGCCTTCTTGTTGATTGCTTTGTCATAGCTTTCCAGATCAAAGTCTTTAAGTCTACAAATCCAAAGTCTAAGATGTAGATTCCTTGAGTTCTAGTCTTCTTAGTGAAAGCACTAAAGTGTTTGCGTCAAAATTGGTCACAAACCCCAGAAGTAGCGAAAGCACCATTGTATATACACAATTTCACAATATTATGACACAGATATTAGATCTATATATAGTAGAGAATAGAAATGAAGAAACAGTAAAATTAAAGTGGAAGAAAGCAGTAAGGAACACAAGGTTTATAGTGGTTCGACTATCTCCGGCCTATATCCACTTTGAAGAGTTGTTATTTTATTGACTATCACTTGCTAGTTACAAGAGTACAATTGATAATAACTGAGTTACAATGGAGTTCAGTAGAATAATGGCGTAAAAGAACCAGCCGCCCCTTTTCTGAAGCTCTTGGATTGCTATTTATAGGTGTAGGCTTCAAATATCCCGTCCAGATCTCAGAAGACTCCTTCTCTCAAGTGGGTGGGCCCACATGATCGATCCCGAGCGATTTCGACTCGATCCATGATTGATATGAGTGGAATTCGTATCGATCAAGAACTTGCCCAATCGAGTCAAGATCGAGCATGGACATTCTTGGGGCTGTACGCAAGCTCCTAAGAAAATTTGATAGCATTTGGACTTGTAGATTGTGAGATATGATTGATGCAAGTTTGGATTTCCAATGTGTTGTCTAATTCGTATCGGTTCATTTGAATCGATCCATTCGTATTGCCCTAAGGCACATGCTTGCTAAGTGACGCGGCACTATCTTTTAGGATCGATCCACTTTTTTATGCCGAGTGACCAAGTCTTCCTCTCGAACACGGTCTAGTTCGTATGGACCTGATGTGTTCCATTCTTCGTATCGATCCTAGGATGCTTATTTCGTATCGACGATTCAATAGCTTTTTCATATCAATCAAAAAGGGATGACATTCGTATCGATCCATTATGTGTTCTTCGTATCGATTAATGGCCGATCGATACGAAATATGTGAATGAGTGGATCGATATTAAGTGCATGGAATGATCGACACGAAGCGACAACTTCTCATGGATATGAATTAGCTGGTGATGATGGATGCAAAATAGGATGAACTCGGACTGATACATAGTGGGGCATGCTTGATGGATTCGAACTAATAAGTGTGATGGATACGAGTGAGATTTCCTACTATGGATTCGAACCATCACTTACCTTGATGGATACGAGTTAGTGTTTCCGTGACGGATACTGACAGTGCTAGTTTTCCTTGATCGATTCGAAAGAAACCAATACGAAGAAGGTGATCTAATGCATATGAATTGCCTATTTTTCATCGAACATATCTTGAGCATATGAACTTCGATTGACTTGAAATATTAAACGTAACATTTCCTAGTCTTGTTCACCATTCCCAATCGATCCCGTCTCGATTGGAGCTTGGAATTTTTTTGACGATATCGATCATAGCCTTGTTCCCAGTCAATCTCCAATGCTAGTTTCCATCTTTTTTAGCTCATTTATTGATATCCTGGCCTTGACCAAAAGGCTAGGTAACAATCAAAATCATTTCTCATAAATCATGTTGTAAAACTTTTTTAATTAAAAAGGGTTAATAGCAATTATACTAATTCTACTCAACATCAATTTTTGTATTCAAAATTTACTATCTAACGAATGGCAGTGAAATCACCTTTTAAATTCACATGGATAGTATAGGTTCCCCCTCGAAATTTAATACTAAGTATAAGAAGATTATCTCTTCACAATCCAAGTTGTATTAGATTTAGAAGAATAACATAAATCTTTTATAATAACCTCGTTTTTGACATTTTGACCTTATCTATTTCGTCGCCCAGGAAAAAGGCCAGGTGAGCTAGGACACTGGTTGCTTCTAAACATCTCCTTAGTTTAAACACCTCTCATCCGGATCTCACAAATAGAAAAATCCAGTCTATTCATCGGCTTTTAGAGCCAAGATTAAATCACTTGATTATAACAGCTTTTCTTTAAATATTTATTTAAACTCTATTAAAATAAATTATAAAACCTTCAAATTATCTTTAGAATACTTAATTATTTATTCAAAAAAAATTATAAAAGATTTGGGAAAGAATACTTAAGTTCAGAAATATATTTTGGAAGTTATTAAAAGTGCTGCAAAAAGTGCTACGAATAGTGCTTTTAAGCTTATTTGATCAAAATAACTTTTCTATCATTTGGAAATCCATTTTTATAAATCAATTATCTTTAAAAAAATTAAAATATTTTAAGAATTTATCCCATACTTTTAAATATTTTATCGATTTGGTTTCCGCACTGCCAACCCACGACTATTTGAAAATTTATTTTCCTCATATTTCAAAATATACTAAATGGAATCTCAATCGTTTTCTTTTGTTTGAAAACTATGATTATAAGAGCTTAAAAAATTCTTGTTACAAAGAATTCCGACTCCAAATCCATCGTATAAATGGATTTAACATTCTACGTTGCGTAATCGCGAACTGCCATTACGCGATGCTCCTATTTTTGACTCAATTTTCATAACTTGTCCAAACTTCACCAAATTGGATTTTAGTGTGCACAAACATTTATAAACCATTTTAAATCTTTTTAAATAGGTTTGACAATCTCATATACACCACTTCATTTATTAAAGGAAAGTGATTTCCTTTGTGATATTCTGATGTATTAAACGTGAATCATTTCAACATCAATATAAACATATAGTCAACATCCAAACTTGATGATCATAGCATAGTAAACATCTATAGCAATCGTATCATATCATCATCATATATATATATATATATATATACACACACAGTTTCTCACCTTTATTGGTTTCTAACTATATAAAAATTCGCTATAACTTCGCTACGATCGAATCAAAGCCTATGGAATCGAGCCATGGACCTATGGAAAGCCACGGCCTAAGCTTGCAAGAGGTGGAGCTCTTGATCAATGGTGATGGAGGTGGTGTCTATGAGTTTGGAAGGTGGAAAGGAGGTGATTGCACTTGGTTTTGAAGTGGATTGGCATGGTATATACATGTGTGTGTATTTTACTTTATTTTGGAATATTTTGCCATGTCTTGGCTACATTTTTTTAAGGAATGGAAGCCATTAATGAAGAACTCTTAGAGCTTTAAGAAGAAGGAGGAAGAAGAAGTGAATGATTGAATGAAATGAGAGAGCTAAGGCCTTGTATTTATAGGCAAAAATTTGTGAAAGATATCAAAATGTGCATTTCCATTTCTAGTGTGAACCCACACCCCACCTTTCCCATCTTCATACATGTTAATCCTCCTCCCCCATGTGCCTCCATCACTTCATGCCATGTGCATTGACTTTAAATGCCTTAAGACTGAAGATAAATGAAAATATCATGATATTTGTTTCATAATATCATGACATTTCTACCATATGTATACTTGTATATATGTATGTGTATTTAAATGTATATTTTTGCACGTGACATCTATGTGCATGTATATATGTGCATAAGAGAACGAACAACATTGCAATAACTTTGATTAACTTCCATTCGTTAAACCGTTGAAAATTGAGAAGCCCATTCCTGGTTACATTTTCCCTTATAAATCAATTCACGTATAAATGCAAAAAAAATTGAAAATAATTTATCACCATTTTTATCTAATTAAAATGATCACATTTGATTTATAAGACCATATAAATCAATATTAAACAATTGTTTACAAATAGTATTGTTATATCGATAAAGCGATATAAATTTTCTTATATTTCAAGTCAAATATATATCTTTATAAAACTATTTTAAATGATTTATTATCACTATATAACTAATTAAAAAGAATTATTATTTTAAAATAATTATTTGAATAATTATAACAATTATTAAATCATTAAATCTCAATTGAAAATTATGTATCCATTATCAAATATGATATCATTATTGATGATGTCATAAATACATTTTATTCCCAAAAAATAAAATAATTTTTTTTATTTCATATTCTTTTTTAAACGGATAAATAAGTGTATGTACCTAGCTCTGTGCATGATTTCTGATAATTATAGAGTCGTTTCTTGATAAAACGGTTTCAGTCATTTTATCGATATTTTTCAAGTATATATTTTTGTAAATACTTATTCAAAATAAGATTAACATTATTATTTATTATTCAAAATATCATAATCTATGTTTAAAACCTTATATTTAAATATTTTTAAAATAAATATAATTTATCAGATTGATAAAATTTGCGGGTCGTTATAGACTTCCCTTCTTAAAAGAATTTCGTCCTCGTAATTACAATGCAAAAACCAAAAGTGTTTGCCCAACATATTTATTTTAAAATAAGGCTTGTATAGTGTGCATAGATTATGTACGCAATATCTGATTCAATCTATTATTCAAATCTACAACTTTACTTCCAAACTAGTATTGATCCCCCGGTCCACTAGTGCGGACACCGATCGGTCTCTTAGATCAAATCTTTAGTTTTTCTTGCATAACTCTCAACTATGACAGAAAAATCAAGTATCCAACCGCAAACACTTATCAATATTCACTGTCAAGAATCAAGTAATAAATCTATTTTCGGACCGGTGTAAATACCTCAAAATTCTATACTCGAATCTTAGGTCAAACAGTTACGCGAATAAAATGATCTATGTATAACTTATGTATTTATTCCAGTTGGTTTTCTTAACTATACCAAATCACAATCAATGATAAATGAAAATATCATGATATTTGTTTAATAATATCATCATATTTCTATCATGTATATATGTATGTGTATTTATATGTACATGTTTGGATGTGACATCTTATGCATGTCTATGTATGTGCATAAGAGAATAAGCAATGCCGTAACAACTTTGAACTACCTTTGTTCGTTAAACCGTTCAAAATCGGGAGTCGATTCCCGGTCACATTTTCATTATAAACTAATTTACATATAAATGTAAAAAATTGAAAACTAATTTCTCATCGTTTTTAACTAATTAAAATGATCACATTTGATTTATAAAACTATATAAATTAATATTAAACAATTGCTTACAAAAAGTATTGTTATATCGATAAAGCGATACGAATTTTTTTATATTTCAAATCAAGTATATATATTTATAAAACTATTTTAAATGATTAATTATCACTACATAACTTATCAGAATGAACTATTATCAGTTTAAAACAATTATTTAAATTGTTTAATTATTAAATCATTAAATCTCAATTTAAAATCATAAATCAATCTTAATTAATGATGCCATTATCGATGATGTCATAAATAGATTTTATTCCCAAAAGTAAAATAAATTATTTTATTTCATATTCTTGTTTAAACGAATAAATAAGTTTATGTATCCAGCTCTGTGTGCGACTTCTGATAATTATAGAGCGGTTTATTGATTAAAGGTTTTTAGTCATTTTATCAATACTTTTTCAAAATATATACTTTTGTAAATACTTATTCAAATTAATATTACCATTATTATTTATTATGCAATACATCATAATATATGTGAAAAACCTTATATTTGAATATTTTAAAAATAAATATAATTTATCAAATTGATAAATTTGCAGGTCGTTACACCTATTGTGGGATTATCTGGCCAGTAATCAGTTGTGGGCTCAGCCAGCGTCTTTATGGAGTGGGAGCTCGGTGACGAAAAGGTGATGGAGAGTGATGATGATGGTGACTTAGAGTAGAAGACCTCCTCTCCCTATGATAAAGAGCGACCATGATTAACCAGTCTGCCCCTTTCTTGATCTTGGCCAAGATGCACCCCTATGGGATCAGCAGCGCTCCGACACTACCCTTTGCTATCCCTCGATGGAATGAGCATCATCGCTTAGACTTTCAAACCTCAAGTCTCGAGTTCCATTTGTCGCCTAGAGGCGTTCAAAAGCTGAATGACATTTTACTCAAGGAAAGCAGCGACGTCTTAGTTTTTATGAATCATTATCTCTTGGTCAATGTCAACAACATGACTTGACCCACGCACAACATGTCTTCTTGGATGAGCATGACATCCACGATCAAGGTTTCAAGCACCAACCCACCCTGGGCCTCGACAATGTTTATGAGGTCATAAACATTGGGAAGGGTAGGTTGGAAAGGAGTTAGTTCGACGGCTAGAGAGGGTAGTGAAACAAAGTTCACAGTTGTAGGGAATTCCAACCTTGTCCTCGGTTCCTTGGTTCATTTACCTCATGGGCTCAATTTCTAATGCTGGTCAAGCTTTGCAGCATACATCACCATGTGTCATTGCTGAGCCCAGGAATGGAACTAATAGTGCTGGTAACAATATTACCATCAGTTTCATGGTCATCAGAGTTGATGAGTACATTCCTACCATTAGTATTTGACATGGCAAAACATGAAAAGAGCGTGTAGAGAAGAAAAAGTGTAAAAAGAAGAGAGCTTTAAGGGGAAACCCTCCTTCTAGTGCCAAATCATTGGCCAACCTCGGGATTAGGCTAATGATTGTATTAGCAAAAGGCACTTACTTGTACTAGGCCTAAAAATATAAAATAAGGAGAAAACAAGATAATTAAAGAAGATGACATAAGGATATATAGTGCTTTGGCTAAGTTTGTCTACATCCACTATGAAGATCTCTTATTATATTTCTCTTTTACAATTAAAGTAATTACAAAATAATAATAAGAAAATTATCATTATAATGATTCTAAACTTAAGAACTTTAGTAGGGTTTACTTGTTGGAATATACATTCTAAGCATAAAAATCAACTCCTTTAATGTTGCATGGCATGGGTATTTATAGTAGTAGACATCGATGATGGATGACTGAGATAGCATAGTAAAACAGGTGAGAAATGCTCCTGGCCATCGTTCTAGTCGCATAGGCTGATGGAAGACGGGTATAAAGGCGGAGTGGAATGTGTAGTTGAGAAGTATGCTAGCTGCCATTCCATATTAGGCACACGCTTCGCATTTATGTACATTCAATGTGGCGGCATGCTACAAGAGTACACACACTTTTGGCATACTTGCTACAGTTGCTAGTACGATTGGCTGTACTAATTGTTGTTTAATCTTACTTGCCCAGGTGGTAAGGCAAATGGGAAGCTTAGCGGTCGATCGCTTGTTGTCGATGGTTGTTGGGTGAAGCCTAATATGCTAAGGCCGGATCATGAAGGAACGGAACCAGATATAGGGACAAGACAGACTGCTTGGGATTAGCTGTAGGTAAACTAAGAGGGCCAAGCTATAGATATGTTGCTTTGAGCCAGGAAAATCATATAAGATAACTATGTCGAACTGAACCAGGCCAGGCCAAGCACAGGGATCCAGGCCGACCTATCCGTGTCTTATCGAATTTGGAAAAAGAACTTTAATATTGTCAGGGCCAAGTTACGAGAGATGTGCCAGCCATTCACGGAATGACGAGATCTATAACGATCTGCCTTTCTTACACCTAAAGACGACACTTAATACATCCATGGCATTCATGTGCCAAACATCTAGGCATCCAAAAAACTGACCATTAGTGTAAAAGAAAAAAACAAGAAGAAAGAAACATATAATCTCATAATGAATGAAAATCATAAATAATATAACATAAGACAGTACATACAGTCACTTCCAAAAGTGAAATATCAAAGTTACAATAATTACTAACTTCAGCCAGGGACGGTTATAACTATCTTCCTCCATAATGATGATACATGACAAGATATAAATCGTGAAAATAAATAAATAACCAGATAACGGCGAAGCCTCCTGCTCCTCCAAATTGCATCTAAAAGAACCTAGCCAACTTTGCAATTGAAAAATCAGATCAACCAAGAGATTAAGGGAAAAAAGCAACTTTCTGGGTCAGACATGGGTCTGTTATGAGTAAACTCAAAACATATGAGTTTTTTTATTTATAAAACCCTTTCAAAATAAAGGTATCTCACACATAAATACGGATGTATTTTTACCATATAGTAACTAAACCATTTCATAGAAAATCTTGTTATATTTAAATAATGTATAAGGTTTAAAACAAGTATTTAATCATAGCCGGAATTATTACTTTGATTACATTCAATGGCATATTTAGCATACAACTAAGTCTGTAAAGGCAAGTACTGAAAAATGATTCTATATAATGACAATGTTACTGTGGTACCGCCTGTCATGGTACATCTATAGAGTAAAAGTACCGAGGTTACAAACCTTGCAACCCCTACCAACAAAGAACCGACCTACCCTTTCATATATAATACCGAATATAATCATCCCTCGGTTGCGATAAACAATCGTACTGGGCCCGAAGCATACATCCAAATAAATTTTGATCTAGATCAAGGATGATCACACCCTAACGGTAGCAAACCACTAAGCGCTGCTGAATATCCCATGTTTTAGTCATTCCAGGTGTGAAGCTTGATGCAACGATTACCTTCCCTTTTAGCAATCCTATCTTGGAATGTTAACACTGCCCTCCAAAAAACAAAGCAATGCTAGCATTCATCCATACGAGTTGTTCAAGATATGAAAAACCAAAGGCACTACTTCTACTAAATTCTTTTGGGAATCAACCTCAGGATTAGTAGCAAGTAGCTCTTACACTTCAAAGAACTTTGTCTTCAATTTCCAACATCTTCAAGATGTCTCAAATTCAAACGTTTATGCCGGTTCGAAGTGGTTTTCGAACAACATATCTTATCCCGGTCTCTCCGAACCTATGACCGATAATTTGTACTTAATCTCGGATCATTTAGAAATAAGCGGACTAAATTAGAGTCCTAAGAGGTCCCTCACATCCCCTAAAGATGGAGACATTTCACCGAAATGAGTTCTCCCAAGGGAATCTCAAACTGTACGAAATCGCGAAGCTTTCATATACTTCCTAAGTCAAAATAGGTCAAGTTTTTGATAGTGTACAAACCACTATTTAGTTTAAGCATATATTTTGCATATGGAAAATCAGATATCATATACTTACCGCCACTTTTTTGATTTCAACCCCATGTTATCCCTCGATTAACAAAAAACCAGACAAGTTGGGGTATTATTACCTCTTGAACCTTGACTTGAAAACATTCTTAATTCTCACAGATTGAAACAAGCTCTTCTTCCTATCCTATATTTCATTCATCTTCTTTCTAATCATAGCTATCTTTTCTATGGCTTCACGAATCATATCGAGACAAGCACTAATCGATCTCCAGTTTCAACCCAACATGACGGTGATTTGCACGGCCGACCATAAAGAGGTTCATAAGGCGCCATGCCAATAATTGCTTGGTAACTGTTATTATAAGAGAACTCAACTAAATAAACATGATCCTCCCATGATCCTTCGAAATCCAATATGAAAGCCCTCAAAAAATCTTCCAGGACTCGGTTTACTCTCCCCATCTAACCATCAGTTTGAGGATGATATGCAATGCTTAAACTCAGCTTTATTCCCAGAGTTGTTTGCAATACTTCCTAAAACTGACTAGTAAAAATTGGATCCTAGTCACTTATAAAGCTATTAGGTACTCCATGCAACCAAACAATCTCCTTCATGAAAATATTTTCTAGTCTACTATAGTTCTAGTCGGCTTCACCAGAATAAAATGTGCACTTTTGTTAGTCGGTCAACAATAACCCAAACATCATCGTTACCCTTTCTTGACCTAAAAAAACCATCTATTAAGTCCATCGACACCTGCTTCCATTTCCAACTCGAAATCTCAAGTGGTTGTAGTAGTCCAACAGTCCTTTAATGGTCACCTTTTATTTGCTGGAAATTTGCACACCTGCTAACTAAACGGAAATATCCCTCTTCATACCCTTCCACCGGAATACTTGCTTCAAATCCCAATTCATCTTTGTAACACTAGGATGTATATTAGTTTGGATTGATGGCATTCTACTAATAATTCTTGCCTAATAACATCGATATTCAGCACATATATCCTTTTGTTCACCCGCAATATCCCATGGTGATCAAACTCAAAGCTTGAACAATTTCCCTCGCTTGTGTCCTTGATGATTTTCTTTAAATGATTATCTTCTCTTTGGTTGCTTACAATTCTATCGAGGAGAGTCGGAGTAACTTCTAGATGAGCCAAAGCTGCATGCATTCTACTTAGGGCATTAGCTACTACATTGGCTTTTCTAGGTGTAATAAAATATCAAGATCATATGCCGCAAGAAGTTCTAACCAATGCTACTGTCTCATGTTCAAGTCCTTCTGCATGAAAAAATACTTCAATGATTTATGATCCGTGAAGAGCTCGAACTTTAACCTAGTAAGTAGTGCCTCCACATTTTTAATGCCAACACAACGGCTAATAATTTTAAGTCGTGTGTTGCATAATTACGTTCATGAGGCTTCAGTTGCCTACTAGCATAAGCGATAACCCTTTCGTGTGTGCATTAACATTGCATCTAACCCTACGCCACAAGCATCCGTATACATTGTCATACCTTCACCTCCATCCAAGATAGCTAGGACGGGAGCACTGGTTAACCTCTTCTTTAACTCATTGAATGCTTTTTCACACAGCAGAGTCTAGATAAACTTAACATCCTTCTTTGACAACTTTGTTAGATGCGAGGCAATTTTGGAGTAGTCTTGAATAAATCTCCTATAATATCTTGTCAAGCCTAAGAAGCTTCAGACCACCATTGGAGACTGTGGTGACTTCTAATCTTGAGTAACTTCTTCCTCCTCCGAATCAATTAAAATACCATCGCCCGATACAATATGTTTGAGGAATCTTACTTTCGATTGCCAAAAATTGTATTTAGAAAATTTAGCTTTTAAAACGTGCTTCCTTAACTTCTCAAGCACAATTTCTATGGCGTTTGTGTTCCTCCTCGGTCTTCGAATGAATAAGAACATCATCTATGAAGATCAACATAAATTTATTTAGCACATATCTATAGGCTCGATTCATTTACAAAATAGACGAGTGCATTGGTTAGCCCAAAAGACATAGCCAACTACCTGTAGGAACAATCCTGATCTCTGAATGCTGTTAAGGTTATACTATCCTCTACTATCATTAATTGATGGAATCCCATGGCAAGATCCATCTGTGAGAAACCCGAGCACCATGAGGTTGGTCAAGAAAGTCGTCTATATGAGGTAGATGGTACTTGTTCCAAACCATCTATTTGTTTAGCTTACGGTAGTCAACAAAAAGCCTTAACGAACTATCTAACTTTGCAATAATGACTACAACTGTTTCCCAACCTGAGAGACTTGGCCTAATCAATCCCTTTCCAAACAAATCATCTGTTTGATTTCTGAACTCCAACTTCTCTCGAAGCAATCTTATGGATATGATGAATAATAGGTTTCCAACTGGGAATTAAGTCGATACAAAACTCAGTCTCCCTATGTGAATGTAGGTTGTTTACTTCTTCCAAAACATCTGGGAAGGAAGGTAACAAGCAGGTTAGAGGAAATGTTAATGAAGTTGTTATGAAAGTTGTATGTACCAGGAATGTTTGGAGGAAAGTGGGGAATTATTCAAAAGATAAAACAAGTAACATGAAGGAAGTGAGTAAAGTAATGGAGGTAGGATCTGAAGAAATTAATGATAAGAAATGCGGGGAGAGGGATGACATCGAGAAGAAATAAGGCATCTTAACTGGCGTGGATGAAATGGTTATGGAGGAAGTAGTTATTAATTCAAATGATGAGGAGGATAATATTTTAATTTCAAATCAATTTCAGGCCTTGCAGGATATGGAAGGGGGTGGAAGTGAAGCTTGTGATGTTCTTGGAGATGTTTTAGAACATGCTACTGCCCATGATGATGCACTTCTTTCACAAGCGTGTAATATTGATACTGTGTGCACCATGGTCCCTCTGGTTGCAACAAGATCTGTAGTGGTGAAGCCACTTGCCAACAGCGAGCACTTGTGTATTAGGGCAACTCAAAGTGAAGCTTTATTATTACCAAAATATATCTCCGCCGATGTGCATTTTCTTGTGCGTGCACAAAATATTGACACCCATGCAACTGAAGGCATTAACATTAATTCCTTATCTAATTTCACTTTCCCTAATTAAACAATTAATGTGCACACTTCTATCTTACCTTCTCAAAACCCTACTTCAATTACAAATCTTGAAACTAATCCTTATTCGCATATCAAACCTACTTCTGGTTAGATATCACTCCCTTCTGATTCAATTGATCTTATATCATTAGTAGCAACTCTTCCCATAGTTCAAGCTACATATATCTCTAGTTCCAAAAAGAATTACAATGCTAGGAACAAATTGAAAAAAAATATTGAAAGTATAGACCATGATAAAGTAATAACCATTGAATTTAATGAAATAGTCCCTAAAACTAGTTCTACCTCCTTTTCTGATGGAAAAGAACAAGGAACAACACCAACCACTCTCCAATTAATTATTGATATTATATAATACTGGAAGCTGGTATATAAGAGTTGCTCACAAGGAAATTAAGTTACTTCAAGCAAGGCGGTTAATTACTATGAACAATCTTGGTATCCATGCTCTTCTTGAAACAAAACTCAATCATCATCTCATCTTTCAAGCTGCTAAAATCATCAACCCTTCTTCGGAGCTGAAACATAACTTGGATCGGGCTCCTTATGGTAGAATAATGATTCTCTCTGGCTGACGCAGCGTGGGAAGCGAATTCGAAGATGTAAATCGAATCCGTCCAGGATCTCACACGATTAGCGGAAATAATCGGTGAATCGGTGATAAATCGATGGATTTAAGAATATTGAAATGCCCAAAATCATTGATCCGAAGATACCGAATTCTAGCTATCTCTGACACGTTGATCGCGCACGATACCGTGAAATGAGATCTACAATTCTTCGAGCGTTGATCAAGCGCACTTGATTCCGCGAATTGGCTTCAACGAACGTTGATTCGAGCGCACTCGAATAATCGTAGGTGGAGATAGGAGATAACATTCGACTACCAATTTAAAAAAGAAGGCACAAAGCACAAACCAAATATTATTCAAATTTCAACAACAACCTTTTTTACAAATGCCACAACCCCTATTTATAGGAGATTACAACACATATGACTTAACAAAGTGATACAACAAACATAGCGACTTAAGAAAACGAAATACAAACTGTATAACGACTTACAAATGCACAAACGACCTAAATAACAACGCACACGACCTAAAATGCTTCACGCGACTTAAGATAGCTCGGCAGCGACTTATGGAAGGCGGCACGCGACTTAAGAAAGGGGGAATTCATCAGCGACCTAACTGAAGCTTTATTCGCGACTTAAAATTCTTCACGCGACCTAAAATCAGTCCTTCGCGACCTATGGAGACTGTTCGCGACCTAGCAAATCATCAGCGACCTAAGAGAAGTCGTTGTTCGTTCGCGTTTTAGGTCGGGGAAGGTTTTAACTGGGAGCGACTTAGCTTTGTTAGTTTTGTTCGCGATTTGGGTTGAGGTCGGGGAAGGGTTTAAGTCGCGGAGGCGATTTAGAATTAGGTCGAGGGTTCTCGTGGGTTCTTGGATCGCGGCTTTGGGGAAGAGTTGAGTCGTTAGGTCGTGGGGGTGATGGAGTTTAGGTCGTGGGTCGCGAAGTGTTAAGTCGCGGCTATGGGGAAGAGTTTGGGTCGTTGCTCTCGACTTTGGATAGGTCGTCCATGACCTAAAGGAGGCCGACGACGTGCTCGAGGTAAGCACTTCATCATCCTCCCCTTGTTGGAAGGAATTCGTCCTCGAATTCACACTCTCGTCATTTTCAACAAGTTCCTCTTCATAATACGGAATTAAGTGATTGACATTGAAAATATCAGAAGTATGAACTTCTTCCGGCAATCTTAACCGATACGCATTATCATTGATCTTCTTCAAGATTTCTACTGGACCAATTTTTCATGCTTTCAACTTGTTGTAAGTTCCAACTGGAAAACGATCTTTCGTTAAAACGGCATATACAAAATCTCCCTCTTTGAAGACAACTCTTCTTCGTTTCTTATCCGCCATTTGTTTATACTTCTCATTCGAATTTAAGTAATCATTCCTGTACAACCTTGTGGCATTCCTGTAACTCATTCACCAAGTCACTAACCCGCTTAACAACTCCTTTCTGATATGGTATTGTCGTTAAATCCAATGGTCCCTTTGTAATGGTTGAATATACAACTTGAAATGGACTGAAACCTGTACTCCGGTTAACTGCATGGTTGTGAGCGAACTCTGCTTGACACAATTTCGAATCCCAATTCTTCAAATTGTCTTTCACAAGACATCTCAGTAAATTCCCTAACGATCGGTTAACCACCTTCGTTTGTCCATCAGTTTGCGGATGGTAAGCGCTACTAAAATTCTACTTTGTTCCGACCATCTTCCACAAACTCAACCAAAAATGGCTTAAAAATCTAGTATCTCGATCAGAAACAATAGATTCTGGTAAACGATGCAATCGATACACCTCTTTAAAGAATAATTGAGCCACTCGAACTGCATCCGTTGTCTTCTTACAGGCTATAAAATGTGTCATCTTCGAAAACCTGTCCACCACAACAAATATAGAATCATTCTCCCTCTGAGTTCTCGGCAAACCCAACACAAAATCCATACTAATATCAACCCATGGTTTAGTAGGTACCGGTAATGGCATGTATAATCCCGCATTCGTCGCTGTTCCTTTCGAAACCTGACTGATATGACATCTCTCCACAAATCTCTCTACTTCTTTCCTCATTGACGGCCAAAAATAAGATTGAGAAATCAACTGCAATGTACGATCTCTGCCTACATGGCCTTCTTCATGTAATTCTTTAACAATCTTCATTCTCAAACTACAGTCTGGTATGCATAATCGATTTCCTTTAAACAAGAATCCATCAACCAACACAAATTCATCAGTTTCTCCATCCTTAACTTTCTCAACAAACTTTGCAAAGTAAGGATCCTCCTCAAACAACTCTGGCAATAATTCGAATCCTGTCACTTCAACCTTCAACGTTGTCAACAAGTGATTCCTCCTGCTCAAAGCATCCGCTACACGATTTGTCACCCTGATTTGTGTTTTACAACGAAAGTAAATTATTGTAGATATGCTATCCATGAAGCATGTCTCGCTGAAATCTTGTCCTGCCCTTGTAGATGTTTCAACGCCTCATGATCAGTGTAAAGAACAAACTCCTTCTGAAACAAGTAATGTCGCCAGTGCTTCACAGCTTGAACAATCGCGTAGAATTCTATATCATAAGTGTTATATCTCAACTTGGCTCCAGACAATTTCTCACTGAAATAAGCAACTGGTCTTCCATTCTGACTCAATACTCCACCAATTCCAACCTTCGAAGCATCAGTATGCAATTCAAACAACAACTGAAAATTCGGCAGTACCAAAATTGGTGCTGTCGTCAAAAGTGTCTTGACCTTCTCAAAAGAAACCCCTGCTTCCTCTGACCATGCAAACTTCTTTCCTTTCATGCAATCAGTTACAGGTGCCATCACACTGCTAAAATGTGGAATAAATCTTTGATAGAAACATACCAATCCATGAAAACTCCTCACTTCAGTAATTGTCTTTGGCTGTGGCCAACTCCTGACAGCTTCCACTTTACTTCCATCCACTTGAATACCCTCCTTCGACAGTACATATCCCAAAAACAAAACACTGTCCATCATAAACACGCACTTCTTTGTTGCTGCATAAAACTGCTCTTGTCGTAAAATCAACAATACTTCTCGCAAGTGCTGGATGTGTTCTTCCGTACTCCCACTATAAATCAAAATATCATCAAAGCAAACAACCACGAACTTCCCAACAAATGGTCTAAAAATCTGGTTCATCACTCTCATGAAAGTACTAGGAGCATTTGATAAACCAAATGGCATAACCAACCATTCGTATAAACCCTCTCTGGTTTTAAAAGCAGTCTTCCACACATCACACGGTCGAATACGAATTTGATGGTATCCACTCTTCAAGTCAATCTTGGAAAACACAACAGCCCCACTCAACTGATCAATCAAATCATCAAACCTTAGCATAGGAAATCCGTATCTCACAGTGATCTTGTTTAAAGCCCGACTGTCCGTACACATCATCCATGAACCATCCTTCTTGGGCACCAACAAAGCTGGCACTGCACAAGGACTCAAGCTCTCCTGCACACGCCCCTGTTCTAACAATTCCTCCACCTGTCTTCTCAGTTCTTCATGCTCCTTAGGACTCATCCTGTAATGTGGTCTGTGTGGTAAGACTGCTCCTGGCACAAGATCAATCTGATGCTGAATATCCCTCAACGGTGGTAACTCCGTTGGTAACTCCTCAGGAAACACATCTCTGAATTCTTCCAATATCGGCTTCACTTCCTCTGGGACTTCAACGGATTCAGTAGCTTCATGTCGAATCAACAAAAATACTTCAAGACTCTCCTCCACTTCTTCAACAAATTCCTTCAAAGTCAGCAAAGTTTTAAGCTCCTCAATCTCTTCTGACTTGCTCTCTCCATGTGGTCTCTTCTTTGGAACTAAAATAATCTTAACGCCTTCAAACATAAAACTGTAGCTATTGGTCCGGCCATCATGTTGCACTGCTCGATCATACTGCCACGGTCTTCCCAAAAGCAAATGACAAACATCCATCTCAACCATATCACACCAGATCTCGTCTTTATATTTCTTCCCAATAGAAAATGGAACTCGAACTCGCCTGTCCACCTTCACCTCTCCTCCTTTTCTTAACCATGCTAACTTGAAAGGATTAGGATGTTCTCCGTTTTCAACTTCAACTTTCTCACAGCTTCAGTAGAGATAATATTGTCACAACTTCCTGCATCAATCACAAGCTTACAAACTTTTCCCAGAATAGTGCATGTAGATTGAAAAATGTTGCTCCTCAACCAACTAGCCTCATCCTCTTGCTTCGGTGTTAAACAAGACCTCCTCATCATTAGATTACATCCTTCATCTCCCGACGCGATATCCTACTCATCTTCCTCCACTGGACTAGAATCACCTTCACTAACATCCTCACCTTCAACTTCAGCAATCATCGTTCTCTTCTTTGGCTTTGGACATTCGTTACTTTTATGACCCACTTCCTGGCAATTATAACATTTGAAACTGTTGTTGACCTTTGCTTTCGCAGCCTCATTCACAACTGGTTTACTGGCAACTTTAGAAACATTGGAACTCCCACTGGCACCCTTCACTTGATTGTTGGAACTTGTAAACACACCACCTCCTCGTCTTCCCTGCTTCTCCAAAGCCAACGCCTTTTGGTGCGCTTCAGCCACAGATCTTGGGTCAAACATATTAACCATATCCTGGATCTGCATTCGCAAACCTCCAACAAACCTAGCAGTCAACTGTTCCTCTGTCTCCATAATGTCATTTCGAGCAATCAGTTGATAAAACTCGTCAGCATAATCATTAACAGTCTTTGTCCCTTGCCTCAAGTTCTGCAATCTCTGATACATGAGTGATTGATAATTGTAAGGTAAAAATGTAGCTTTCATCATTTTCTCCCAGTCAATAATCTTCGACTTCCCCATCCATTCTCGTGTAAGTTTGGTTTGCTGCCACCACGCCATAGCTCTCCCCCTCAACCTAGTAGCAACCAACTTCACTCGACGATCTTTCGGTACCTCCTTGAAATCAAAGATCTCTTCAACATTAGACAGACAATCCAAAAATTCTTCTGCAACCATTCCACCTTTAAATTCAGGAATCTCCATCTTCATTCCTGATTCCCATCGACGATCATCCTCTACATCTCGATACTGACGTCGTGTTTGATCTCTATCTTGGTAACGAACACTTCCCCTATCACCATCAAACTCCTCATCAAAATCTGAAGTATATCGATGTCGATCACGACCACCAACATCTCTACCACCACCACTTCTTCGATCTTCATTCCTATCACGATTGTCAGCACTTCTACGATCATGATCTTCTCTTCTCTCCCGATCTGAATGTGGTGAAACTCTACTTCAATTTTGATTCATTTCAAGCATCATTCTCTCTAATCGACCAATTCCTTCATTCAACTTTTCAGTGAAACTCTCGTTGATTTGTTGTTCCATTTCATCGGCCTCTTCTCTTCCATACAAAGCATTAATATTGCGATGACGTTGAGCTCATCTCAGAGGCATGATTGAACTTCAAACAAACTCAAAAATAAATTTCAAACACTTTCCGAACTTTGATCCAAAGTGAGATGGATCGAAATTCCCAACTTGTTGCAACTTCACGATGAATACGATGAACACCAAATTTCTCAACAATGGCAAATCCAATCTCCAAACTTCAAATTCTCGAAACCCAAGTCTCCAAATGATGCAAACTTCTTGCGATCTAGCTTTGATACCAAACTGACGCAGCATGGGAAGCGAATTCGAAGATGTAAATCGAATCCGTCCAGGATCTCACACGATTAGCGGAAATAATCGGTGAATCGGTGATAAATCGATGGATTTAAGAATACTGAAATGCCCAAATTCGTTGATCCGAAGATACCGAATTCTAGCTATCTCTTACACGTTGATCACGCATGATACCGTGAAATGAGATCTACAATTCTTCGAGCGTTGATCAAGCACACTTGATTCCGCGAATTGGCTTCAACGAACGTTGATTCGAGCGCACTCGAATAACCGTAGGTGGAGATAGGAGATAACACTCGACTACCAATTTAAAAATGGAGGCACAAAGCACAAACCAAATTTTATTCAAATTTCAACAACAACCTTTTTTACAAATGACACAACCCCTATTTATAGGAGATTACAACACATATGACTTAACAAAGTGATACAACAAACACAGCGACTTAAGAAAACGAAATACAAACTGTACAACGACTTACAAATGCACAAACGACCTAAATAACAATGCACACGACCTAAAATGCTTCACGCGAATTAAGATAGCTCGGCAGCGACTTATGGAAGGCGGCACGCGACTTAAGAAAGGGGAAATTCATCAGCGACCTAATTGAAGCTTTATTCGTGACTTAAAATTCTTCGCGCGACCTAAAATCAGTCCTTCGCGACCTATGGAGACGGTTCGCGACCTAGCAAATCATCAGCGACCTAAAGAAGTCATTGTTCATTCGCGTTTTAGGTCGGGGAAGGGTTTAACTGGGAGCGACTTAGCTTTGTTAGTTTTGTTCGCGATTTGGGTTGAGGTCGGGGAAGGGTTTAAGTCGCGGAGGCGATTTAGAATTAGGTCGAGGGTTCTCGTGGGTTCTTGGCTCGCGGATTTGGGGAAGAGTTGAGTCGTTAGGTCGTGGGGGTGATGGAGTTTAGGTCGTGGGTCGCGAAGTGTTAAGTCGCGGCTATGGGGAAGAGTTTGGGTCGTTGCTCTCGACTTTGGATAGGTCGTCCACGACCTAAAGGAGGCCGGCGACGTGCTCGAGGTAAGCACTTCATTACTGGCCCAACTATTTATAAACTCAATCTAATCATATCCCATAGGTAATTTATCTACTTCCATGCAATCCACCTCCCTTCCACTTCTTTAGCTTACATCATTTTTGTGTATGCTGACAACCACACTGCCTTTAGGTAGACCATTCTTGATTATCTTCCCCATCTTAGGTAGGAGACTCACCCTTGGTTTGTTGGTGATTTCAATTGCATGCTTAGTGCGTCTGATTAAATTAGTGGATCTCCCCTCACTCTTAATAACATAATCCCACTTGATTAAGACATTTCTTTCTCCAACCTCCATGAAATTACCTTCATTGGCCCTAAATATAATTGGAATAATAAGAGCAGATATAGGATCAGAACTATGAGCCGTGTAGATCTTTATTTCTTTAACTCTGCCTCTCTTGGAAAATGACCTAACCTTGTTTCCTATGTCCTCCCTCCTCTTTTGCCTGATCACTCTCATTTCTTCCTTTTGCTGCGGGAAAAGTAATATTGAAAATATGAAATCAAGTTTTAAATGTGTTGATGCTTGGGTTCAGGATCCTAAATTTTATCAATTGTTCAGACTTCTTGGCATGCTATTTTTATGTTAATAACATGTATATTTTTCAGCAAAAACTTAAAGCCACTAGGAAGCTCTTAGAGGATGGGTAAAAGAAAAATATGATGAAGGTCTTTCTAAAAGCTTGAGACAAAAACTGGCAATGGTGCAACTCAACATGCTGGATCAACCTGATAATATTTCCCTGTCTGAACAATAACATATCTTAACTAATCAACTCACAGAGGCTCTATCAACCGAGTTACATATGAAGTAGTTGAAATTTAGGAAGGAATGGGACATTCAAGGTGATAGGAACACTAAAACTTTCCATAATTCTCTTAAATTCAAGTTAACTAAAAGCAACATTTACCAAAACTATGATGAATATGATATGTTGCATGAAACTCCTAACTCTATCGATAATGCTTTCCTTGATTATTATACTAAGTTACTTGGAACTCCAGTTAATCATAACCCTAACATTAATGATCTTCTATCAATCCCACTTCCAATGTTAAATTTCTATGATGTGAAATTCCTATCTGCTAAAGTTTCTGATGATGGAATGAAATTAGTTGTTGTTTGAGATGAAAAAACTTCTTATAGGGGACCAGTTGGTTTTTAATGTATTAATCTTTACACACTGTTTGTCTATCATAGTAACTGACTTTTTAAAAGTTGTTCACAATTTCTTCAATCATAGCAAGATGTTAGGAAACATCAATGCAACAAATTTAACTCTTATTCCCAAATCTAATCAAGCATCCTCTTCCTTTAGACCAAGTCTCTGTTGCAATATAATTTATAAATGCATTCCTAAAGTCATCTCCTTCAGGCTCAAGCTTGTGCTTCAAAATTTAATTTCTGACAACCGTCCGCTTTCCTGCCTGGTAGGAGTATATTAGACAATGTACTCCTCACTTATGAATTGATGAATGGTTACAATAGAAGTTGTATTTCCCCCAGAGCCATGACGAAACTGGATATAAAGAGAGCCTATGATTCAAATCAATAGAGAGCAATTTTAGCCATCATGGCAAGAATGAATTTTCCTTATCATTTTGTAAGCTGGATTTGTACTTGCATCTCTACAATCACTTATTCACTTGGGTTTAATTGTAAAAAAGTTGGTTATTTCAAGGGCACGCTAGGTATTAGGCAAGGAGATCCAATGTCCTCCTACCTCTTCATAATTGTGATGGTATGTCTCACTCAATTATTCAACGGGGCTGTTACAAACAAATTTTTTTGTTGCATCCAAAATGTAAAGATCCATATATAGTATCTCTTTTGTTCGCTGATGATGTTATTTTATTCACTGAACCTACTAAAGCAGCATTTTCTGTATTTTCAATGTTTTAGATACATTTCACAACTTAACTAAGGTTAGGATTAACTTTGAAAAATCCTACTTGTCGATTGATGGGCTTCCAAAAGTGCACACAGATAGAATTTGTACTCAGTTTGATTTCAAAAATTTATTGAAGAAGAATAGATGTATTTGATCTTTATTGAATGAAGCAGTGATCATGTAAACTGATACAAAAATGATACACTTCTTGTTACAGAGAGATTACGTTATATATATGCAATACAGATAGTAATGGGCCTACTCTCTCAGCCCACTATACTCAGCCTAATGTAACAAAGCAAATACTATGAATACGTTATATCTGGTTGATGAAAACATTCTACTTCATTTACTCCCCCCTCAACCAGATACTAGGGTTAGGGTTACTTTGTCTTCCATGAGCGATTCTGATGCTTGGCTGAGCGGATTCATTTCTAAACCTCTTTATCTTCTTCAAATCTCTTAAATCATGTTATTATGCTAAGATTGAGGCTCAAATTGCTTTGCTTTGCAGATCTGAAGTAAAAGTGACGATACTGAGAGGATTTGTTTGTTACTGCTGCAATTTGACTTTGAGACTTGATTTGAGGACAGATACTACAATAGATCTGAAGTGAAGAGCAGAAAGATGAAACCTTTGTTTCATTCTTCACCGATTGATTCAACCTTCAGTTCTTGTCTAAATCGATGAAAATTCTTTGCAGATAATGCCTTTGTAAGTATATCCGCTTGTTCGTAAGTTGATGGTAAGCGATTCACTTGAAGTTTCCCTCTTTGTATCAACTCTCGAACGAAATATAAGTCAATCTCTATATATTTTGTTCTTGAATGCATGATTGGATTAGCTTTCATGTACACTGTACTTTGATTATCACATCATAATGTTGGCTTTATCTCTGTTTTGATGTTCATTTCTGAAAGTAATGATTGAATCCAAGTGATCTCTGCGGCAGCACTAGCTATACTTCGATATTCAGCCTCCGTGCTGGATCTGGAAATAGTTGTTTGCTTCTTTGAGCACCAAGAAATTGGATTGTTGCCTAGATATATGTAATAGTCTGTCACTGATTTTCTTTAGTCCACATCTGTTGCCCAGTCTGCATCTGCATATGCTGTAATGCTTGGTTGTTTGCACCTCTTTAGTATAATGCCATAGTTTGTTGTGCCATTGAGATATATGAGTATCCTTTTTACTGCTTTCCAGTGTTCTTCATGTGGTTCCTGCATAAATTGTGAAACTTTGTTGACACTGAAAGATATATCAGGTCTTGTTATGGTGGAGTATTGTAGGGCTCCTACAATACTTCTATATTGTTTAATGTTTGATATTGGTTCTCCCCTGTATTTGGATAATTGTTGATGGTTGATCATTGGAGTAGGTTGAGATTTTGCACTGTCCATTTTTGCTTTAACCGACAACTCCTTGATATACTTCTTCCGACTTAGAAAGATTTCTGAATTTGACTTTTTCTTCACTTCTATTTCCAGAAAGTAATTTAGTTCACCCAAATCCTTAATAGAGAATTACTTGTCAAGATACTGTATTATGCCTTTGATTTCATTCTCATCATTACCTGTTATTATTAAATCATCAACATATATCAGTATGTAAACAATAAGATTACTATTAATTTTGATAAATAAGGAGTTATCAGATTTGGTAGATTGATAGCCCAAATGAACTAGTGCTGCTTTCAATCTATCAAACCATACTCTAGGAGCTCTCTTTAATCCATATATAGCTTTGTTTAGCTTGCACACTAGATTGATGCCTTCTTTGTATCCCTGTGGCTGCTCCATGTAAATTTCTTCCTGCAGGACACCATTCAGAAATGCATTGTTTACATCTAACTGTCTCAAGTTCCAGTTATTATTTAGAGCAACTGTAAGAACTATTCTGATGGTAGTTGGTTTCACCACTGGTGAGAAAGTCTCACTAAAATCAAACCCATATTTTATGTATACCCTTTGGCAACAAGCCTTGCTTTATGTCTGGACACTGTCCCATTTGGATTTCTTTTTTACTTTATAAGTCCATTTGCATCCTATGATGTTTTTGTTGCTTGGTGGATGAACAAGGCTCCATGTATTGTTTTTCATTAATGCCATGGTACTCTTCATCCATTGCTGCTTTCCAATTTTTATCTTTAAACGCCTGTTCAAATGTTTGTGGTTCTGAGATGCATGCAGTTGCAGTATAAGCCTTTGGTTTATAAATTCCACTCTTTGATCTGGTGATCATGTGATGACCTATTTTAGTCTGTTGTTCAGTATCAGATGACTCTGAGTTGCTGTCCTGATTTGCAGTATCATCTGGTTGATTTTCATTTCTATTTTGATCTTCATTGCTTGATTCTGCAGGTGACCGAGGATGTGTGGCAGGTTGACTAACTGCATCATGACCTGGTCCAGATGACATAGTGTGTTGTGATCCAGTGGTTCCTGTTCTTTTCTCAGTCTCATCAGCATGCCATATATGTGGCATTACTGGTATGTTTGGTAAGGAAACCTTTGGATTATAAACTTTATGTGTAGTTCTAATACTTGCATTTGCAAAAGGAAATATTCTCTCATTAAAGACTACATGTCTGCTTATAAATATTTTTCCTGTTTCATCTAGACACTTGTATCCTTTCTGTTTGATTGGATAGCCTATAAATGTACATGGTTGAGATCTAAAGTTTAATTTATGACTGTTGTATGGTCTTAGATATGGAAAACACAAGCATCCAAAGGTTTTTAGATGTTGATAGTCTGGTTTGACACCTAAAAACTTTTCTAAAGGACTTATTCCATTCAGTACTTTGGTTGGATGTCTATTAATTAAATAAACAGCAGTACTGAAGGAATCTGGCCAAAATTTTAAAGGCAATGATGCTTGTGCTAATAAAGTCAGACCAGTCTCAACAATGTGCCTGTGTTTTCTTTCAACCAGGCCATTTTGTTCAGATGTGTAGGGACATGTGGTTCTATGAACTATACCATTATCTAAAAAATATTTACTAAGAGGCTTGTATTCTGCACCCCCTCACTCTGAATGATTTTAACTTTATGATTGGTCTGTCTTTCACTTGAGTGATAAAATATATAACATCATTATAAGTTTCTGCCTTGGATTTTAAAAAATATATCCAAGTATATCTTGTACAAGCATCAATAAAGGATATATAGTATTTATACCCAAAATCAGAGCGGATGGGTGCTGGTCCCCACAAATCTGTTGAAATCAATTCAAGGGGTACCTTGTACTCTGTTACAGAATCTGCAAAAGCTAATTTGTGACTTTTACCCATTTGACCATAAGAACATATGTAAGGCAAAGTTATATCATCAAAGCAAATTTTATTTTCTTTAAGAACCTGTTTTACAACACTTGTGCATGGATGACCTAATTTGCAGTGCCAAAGATCAAAACAATTTTTACTGCTTTCACATGACTCCAATTCATTGTTATTACAATTTTTCATTCTTTGATTTGAACTTGTGCTATTAGTCAGGGTGAACTTGTAAAGGCCATTTACTGCATTACCCTGCAAGAGTATATCCTTAGTTGGAATATCTTTAACTAAGCAGTAGGTTGGGTAAAATTCAAAATAAACATTATTATCATGAGCAAATTGAGAGACACTCAAAAGGTTTTTCTTAATACTGGGCACACTTAACAGATTATTGAGATATAATTGTCTTTCACCTTTGATATAAGCATTACCAGTGTGTAATCTCAATTGCTTTGCCATTTCCCATAACAATAGATTGTTTACCTCTATATTCTCTGATGCCCAGATTTAAATTCTCTAAGTTGTTTGTTAAATGATTTGTTGCCCCTGAATCTGGATACCATGACTCATCTTGAATGTGATCTGCTTTAGCAATTTCATCCAGATTTTGATTTCTGGTTCCACTGGGTTGCTTGCCAGAATTTTGTTGTACTTGCACCATGTTTGCACTGTAATTACCATTTCTCTGATTGTTTGATCCCTGACTTGGCACATAGTTTGCATTAAATCTGAAGTAGCATTTAATAGTAGCGTGTCCAACTTTTTCACATATCTGACATTTTGGCTTGTTATTGCCATTGAATCTTCCTCTGCCTCTTCCACTAAAACTCTGACCACCCCTCTGAGATTGTTGATCCATCCATCCATAATTTTGATTTCTGTTTTTACTATTTGAAGCATAGTTAATAGATATGTCTGTATCTGGGGGTTTCTTATATTCTAGCCTTCCTTTATGAGCCAAGAGTATAGAGTGGACATAATCAATAGAAGGCAGAGTTTCTTGTGATGTAATAACTGCCACTACTGCCTCATATTCATCACTTAACCCACTCAATATTGTTAAAACATGTTCTGTATTGGACATCTTGTGTCCTGCTGCCTCAAGTAGATCACAAGTATTCTTGATCTTGGAGAGATATTCTTTCATAGATTGATTGTCTTTACTTATATTGTGTAACTGCCTTTTGTAATGCATTATTTTGGTTGCTGACCGTGTATTGAAGATTCTTTCTACTGTTGTCCATATTTCATTTGCTGTTTTGCACCGTATAACTTGTGGTAGCAGTTTTACACCGATTGAAGAAAGCAACTAAGAACTTATTAAACTGTCTTGCCTTTAAAATTTAACATATTCCTCATTGCTCACAGTTTTATTTTCTTGATTAGTGATGAACTTGGGTGGAGTGGCTATCATGCCAAGAATATATCCATCAAGACCGTATCCTCTGGCGGCAGTTTCGACTTGCACTTTCCAGAGAAGATATCTTCAAGTTGTGCAGTGATGGGATTAGAGTGTGGGCTAATTACAGTTTTGATCAAACCGTCAGTAACATCCATAGATTGTAATGAAGTGCTAGTATCATTACCTGATGTAGCACTGCTTCCTTCAGCCATGAAGAAACTTCTTCAAAAAATAGAATTGAGAATGAGATCAAAAAGTGGGTTGCGAAGAAATCAAGAAATTCTTCCTTCAACAGGTATGTTGCAACCGAGAAATATGATGAGACTTCTCTGATTACTTCTGGTATGGCTCTTACTTTTTCTTTTGAATGCTGAGTTTCTGCTCTCTTCTATGTCTGGATTTCTGATATATTTTCTTGATTCTTGAATCTGTTTTTGAGAAAATCCTGCAGCCGATGCAAATCTTGGCAAAGCGGTAGGTCCTTGAAATAGATTCCTTACCCAAATGATGATGAGATAATTCTGATGGGTAAACTGATCCAAATGATGAGATTTCTCTGATGGATCAGTTCTTGTATAAGAGCTGTTAAGCTTCTGATCTGCCCTGATACCAAGATAGAATTTGTACTCAGTTTGATTTCAAAAATTTATTAAAGAAGAATAGATGTATTTGATCTTTATTGAATGAAGTAGTGATCATGTAAACTGATACAAAATGATACACTTATTGTTACAGAGAGATTACGTTATATATATGCAATACAGATAGTAATGGGCCTACTCTCTCAGCCCACTATACTTAGCCTAGTGTAACAAAGAAAATACTATGAATACTTTATATCTGGTTGATGAAAACGTTCTACTTCATTTACTCACATTAATGCCTACCATGTCATGTCATCACTGCCTGCCTTATATAGTGGAATCTCTCACTTAGGTATTCCTCATTCAATTAGGATGATTGGCCTCTCTCTTTGTCTCCCTCTGTTTGAGAAAATCACAAGTAATATGAACAAATGGGTGAACAGGAAGTTGAGTCAAGCAGAAAAACTAGTGATCATTATATCCATCATCTTTGCCACGACTGTCTATTGGAGTCGGAATTTCATCCTCCCTGTCAAACTTACAAATCAAATTAGGCAAGCCATGAACCATTTCTTATGGAAAAGTAATATGCACTCTAATAAATTGGTTCCCTTTGCCTTTAGAAACTGAAAATGCCATTTTACAACGGTGGTTTGGGCATTAAATGTATGAAACATTAGACTAAGGCTTCATTCTTTAAGCACATTGATAATTTCCTAAACAACAATCTAACATTCGGGTAAGGTGGGCTAGGAAACAAAATCTCAGCAGAAAGAATTTTTGGCTTACGGATTCGTCTTCTCTGCATGGATAGGTTTGGAGAGCTATTCTTTAGCTCAGAGATACACTGCTTCCTCATGTGCAAATCAACATATCTCTAGTAGCTCTGAAAATTTCTGGTATGTCCCTTGGGCTGGAAAAGGTTTAATCATAGCTTCTGCTTTGTCTTATGATGGGATATGTTAATCTAGTATCCCAATGGAAGCAAAAGCCAGTGATTAATTACTAGATGGGGTCATTTCATTTCCATATACTAATAATGTCAGAATTCAGGCTGTATGGAACTCTATTCCTAATGCTTGGATTAACATGGGAAAGGGTTTCTATGTCAGGACCAACAAGTAAAAGCCCTACTCTATTTCAGCAATTTACAATGTTTTATCAACTTTTGCAGTTGAGACTGTCTTTTGGTGGAGTAGTAGGGTTAGGAACAAATTTAGTACTGAAAAATCCAACTTTATATTATAGAAGGTGCTTAAGAATGGTCTTCTGACTTGTGCTAATCTATAACTGAGACGTATGAATGTCGTTAATCAATGTGTGTTTCGCAACAATCATGTTGAGGATAACATGCACCTATTTTTCAACTTTAGGGAAATATACTCATTTTGGTGCATGGTTTTGTCCAAAGGCTATTTTCAAAATCCCCTGAGAGACGGTAAGGATGAATGGATTAGGATTTTCAAGGCCACTATATGGAGATACAATGATTCTTTGATGTTACTTCATGTTTTGAAAATATTTGTTACTACGATTTGGAGGGAGAGAATTGTTAGGGTTTTCGAAAGCAAATTCTCAACATATCAGGTTTTATTCAATGCCATATATAACAAAATTAAGAAAAGCATGTGTGTTCATAGTTTGGATTGTGAAGCTTATCATGTTGTGGTGTAGGACTAATGTATGCTTCTTGTACTGTTTTTCTTCTTCTTATTTTACTTTTCTACATTTTTTTCTTGTTCTTTATTTAGCATTATGTTTTTTCATGGGATTAAGCCTGCTTTTCCCATTTCTTTTTATTATTTAATAAACTGGACCCTATCAACCCTGCTAGCTTTGCCAAAAAAAATTCCAACAACTAGATACAGCCACATTAGCTTTGTACACTTCATATTTGTTCCAAATGCACTATACACATATAAGTGTGTTTGATACACTTATAATTTAATGCTCATACAAATTAAATATAACCTTTTATAAAAAAATCAAATAAAGATTTTATTTAAAATATTTTGGTTTGAATATAAAATATATTTAGACCTTAGTGGCTTAATATAGATCTAAAATGGATTTTTTTTTGAAATTCACCTATTTAGCCCATTGCCGACCTATGACGAACACCATACACCATCATCACCCAGTATAACTAAATAGTGCGCTGTTGCCACGTCCAGACAATGTAGGTCGATTATTAAGGGATAAAAGAAATAAAACATCGCAGAACCTTTCATCTGTCTTACAATGCATCGAATAAAGAATAATAATCATTATATATATAAAACATGGGAGATAGTAATAGCTAAGTGTGATGACCCGCAAATCGGTACCCCTTGAGTCAACACTATTCTACATCAATCAACTCAAGATGAACGGAAATACGAACCATTTGGGTTAAAGAAGAAGAGGTAGAAGAAGAACATAGAAAATAACATCAGAATCTAACCATCGTAGCGGAATAAAACATATAATAGATATTAACAGATCTTTATACAAAAACAAATAATATATATGTTTATACATAAATCATCATAGTACATCAATCACATGACACAATTGGACGGTAATCATAACCCGTACTCACACAACTGAATACACAACGGAATATAAATCAAGTATGGAAGTACGTCTCGCCATCCAGCTCGTCTCCTGAGCTCCACAGCTTTCTTTCCTGTATTCTATAATACTCGGTCTGACCCGAGCATTATAGTTAAATAACACCCGAGTCAGTCTGGAAAAGCAGCGTGAGAAATCACACTCAAATTGATTATTAAAGTTTCAAAATCCTTTGAAAACAAAAGCATCTCGTAAGATCACGCCATAAATAAACATGTCGGGTTTTTACCTTGCGATAGCTAAAACACTTTTTATTAAAATCCTCTGATATTATAATAGGGTCTATTTACAAATACTTATTAAAATAGCCGAAATTGTTACATCTATTAAATTCCAGCTACTAGCCACAAAAGTGGGTAATACAAACAAAAATCGTACAAGGCGCGTAGGGAGAGTGGATTTTCAACTAATGACTAGGCACTGGGGTACTATCTGTCATGGTACCTGGTCTAGATCAGCATACCGAGGATCACTCCCGACCCCCTGCAACACAAGACCGGGACTACCCCTTACTGGATAATCCCGAGTAAGATCACCCCACGGTTGTGATCAGCAACCGCACCACTAAGCCGAAATAAAAGGGACATCTAGACAGGGATGACCTCACTTTGAAATGGGTGCTACCCTCCTAGCCTTGCTGCATAACCCCTGGTTTTCAGTCATTCCCGGTTAATGAGGCTTGATGCTAAGCGTTACCTTTTAGAACATATCCCTTAGAATGCTCATCGCCCATCTGACGATGTTCTGAAAGCATTCATCCATACAAGTCCTTCCTAGGTTCGAACGAAACCGAAGGCACTACTCCTACTACATCCATTTTGGAATTATCCTCAGGATTAGTAGTGACTAGCCCTTGCACTTCATTGCTCCATCTTCGACTCCGAACACTTGTTTTCCACACGAAAACGTACCACCGGATCGAAGTGGTTTTCGAGAAATTAATCCTGATCCCGATCTCTTCGAAACGATCAGCGCATTGGCCAATATTGATGGACGGTTATTTAACTATCAATTAACATTCACAAACAACCATCAATAATAAATAATTTCACCAAATTATTTATTAACTTCAAAATATCTTCACAAGATATATTTCCACTTTTCAACCCTTTTTGAAAACAGTTTCAAACCATCTTCCTTTTACAGAATAAATTCCCCAAATATTTTCTATTTCCACTGATACCACCAAATACAATACTTTAGATTTTTTTTAAATAATTTAAAAACGCTTTATTATAAAATATATTTCAAAACATTTGAATTAAAAACTACTTTAATACTTTATTTAAAAATATATATTTTAAGAATATTTAAAATAAAGCTATTTTATAAAATATAAAACTAAATTTTTATCTTTAAAACATACTACCAATTAAATTTTAAATAATTACTACTAAAATAAATTTGAGAAATACTTACTTTAACATTTAAAAATAATAATTTTTCTAAAACATATTTTCACAACAACTTTTAAAACTTTTCACTTGTGCTTAAAAATGGCTTTGAAAACGTACTTGGCTATCCAGGGAAATACACTTCTCTTTCACATCTTTTAAAAATAAATCACTATTTATATTTAAACAAATTTACCCATTCCTTTAATAAATTTCCACCGTGAATTTATACTTCCAAATATCCACTATATATTACTTCACTTTATAAACCCAGTTTATAAATCTCATAGTCTCATCTTCCTTTTAAAATCCCTGTTTCGTACACTTAATCAATTTACAAATTGATTTCCAAAATTAACTCCATTTAAAATAAATTCTTTACTTATCCAATTTTATTTTAAAATCCGTTACTTTTATTAATTCCATATTCATCTTCTTAATTAGGTTTTAAAATCTTATTTAACTTGAAACTACAAATTTCATATTTATTTCAAGTTCCTTCCTTTACTCCTTCCTTAACAATTTAAAATCTTGAATTTTTAGAAATAATCTATTATTCCTTTAATTAACATCACTTAGGTTTTAAAATTCATTTATTTCCTTTTATTCAAAAATCTCCTTTTCCATACTTAGAATTTATTCGTTGGAATTTTAAAATCACTTTTCCATTTCATTCTTTAATTTATCCAAATTTCAATATTATTTACTTAAAATTCTCTCTTTTATTTTCTTCCAAAAATCCAAATCTATACATTTTTGATAACTCGGTATATCCAAAATTATTGAATCAAACCATAACATCCAACATTTTAATTACCAATATAATCTATCACAGATTATCACATAAACCATATCACAGAATATTAAACAATCTAAATAATTTTGAGGAATCCAGTTTGATCCCTCCAACCTGTTTCCCTGCATCCACATATGTTAGCACAATACCAATTCCACTTCGAGGTGGAATGTCGCGGTATATAGGATTAATATAGTATCATCCTCTATTATGCGGCGCATAGGGTCACATCCGCTATATAATGCGGGAAATCAATCACTCCAATATATTATATACTACTATATATAATATAGCATATCAAAACAATTCAATCATTCAATCAATTATTTAAATTTAACTATTTAAATTTAAATAACCCAGATGAGTGAGATTAACTCACCTTTGATTTTGCAATCCAAATCCAATCTCGACTTGTTTCCTTTCAGATATTAACCTTGTATAAACAGTTATATGATTTTATTAATACTTTAATGGATCGAATAAATTATTACCATTTAATTAACAATTTAATTTAACAAATAATCACCTTAATAATTCATTTGAAATAAACAAGTAAATGGCATTATTATTATATATATATTTCCATTTCCAAACTGCATATAAAAATAATTTATATATTTATATATAAATTTTTTCCGTTTTACTGTTTATCTACGTATGTCTAAATTAATTAAGATTAACTTAAACATTTTAAAAACTGTTTAAAAAGTATTTATTTATTTTTATTTTCCTTTTTACTGTAAACTCTATCTTTACTGTATATGTACATATATATATATATATATATATATATATATTTATATAAATCTTTATTTTGAAGTATAGAATTTTCTATAAAATCCAGTACCAATTATAAATTTTTCCTGACCTATATATATATATATATATACATATACATAATTAAAAAAACAAAATCATACCAAACCGCTCCTCCCTACTCTGGAATTGCGAGCCTCAGAAATTAGCCAACATGCCATCGTGAGTCATCAATCGCGACTTCCCTCTGGTACCGCTTTGCGCGCGCTGCTTCTCTATCGTCCAAGCCCTAACAGTGCCGATGCTCCACTCGCCGTTGTCGCCTTGGCGTCGTCGACGCCCACACGTCGTCGCCTTCCACCGCGAGTCCTCCCAAGCACGCGCGAAAACATCGAACCTCCCCCCCCCCCCCAAAACCCTCCACGCGACTACGAGATGTATTCTTTTTTTTTAAAACGAATCTGATTTCGATTAAGGAAAAGAGCAGTTGATTTCGATTTTTGAAAGGGGAAGAACGAGGTCCGCCATTTTCATGAATTCTTTCGATTTTAAAGGAGAGGCGATTCTATTTTCAATTTTGATTTTAACGTGAGATGAGGGCGGAGTTTGGCATTTCCATTTGATTCGAATGCTTTTGAATCTGAAACGAATGAAGACATGATTTTGATTTTTGAAACTTCCATTTTTTTTCTTGTCGTACTTTGTTTGCTACGTTTAAAAGAAGAAAGAAGAAGCGTATTATAGAAGGAATAAGAAGGCATGAGAATAGGATAAGATATAATTTGACTAAAAATTTCGGCTGATAAGACATATGCAAATAATATATATATTTTAATTTTATATTCAAATCGTTTCGATAGATGCAACTTAAAATTTCAATCTCCTATTGAGGTGTGCTAGTAGGCATTTATAATGTTATATCCACATCCCGAACGCAATGGGAGAAGTTTCGAGTCCTAATCGATCGTATGGAGAAAATAGCTTTTTGAACCCAGTTATTAAAATTTTCGATCTAATTTTCAACGCGTTTATATATCGTACGCTCACACAACAACTCCAAACATTACCAAATTTGAAACCCGATAATAATACAATATTACGGATCCAATGGAACTGGTTTCGTCGAAATCCGAGACTATGCCTCAGAAGGCTATTTTTAAATATCGATTGAAACGGTATATTTTCAAACCGAACAAATCACTTTCAAATTTAATTTTAAAAGTTCTATCACCTTCAGTATTATTAATATGAAATTTTGTAAGCCTTCAAATTATTTTTAACAAGCTTAAAACTGGAGATTCAATATTTTATCTAACTTTTAATTATTAAATTCAATAATTTAATTATCAAATAAATAGCGATATTTGAATTCAAGTTAAAAATTAACTTTTAAATATTTAAAATCAATTCACTATCCCGATTTCAAACATCCAAAAATTTCGGGTCGTCACACTAAGTGAACCAAATATCATAGCATAAATTCACAGAGTTACACAACTTAGTAATTATGTTTATACAAAGCGGAAATAAACTGAAATAGATTGTCTCATAGTAAAGCAAACACTGCCTAGGCTTCATAGTGTTGCACATCGGAATAAGCAATAGAATATTCATATACAATACAAGCTCCATCCAACATGTCCTCTATGCAACCACCGAGTATCACCCAGACTTGCTATCTAGTCTACTCATTTAAGAGTCTCCAAGATAATAAGAAACAAAGCATAAAATCTCGAGTCAAACGACGGTCTAGTGTGAAAGCTAAATGAATTTGAAAATACTATACAAGTCGACTTAGTAAGAAACAAGGTACCCGACCCATCCTTGCAACCAAAGAGTTAACACATAACAAACATAATATGCAACTCTACAAATATCATAAAAGTATACTACAACCTATGTACGACGACGGACGTCCAGGCATCCATATCCACAATACCTATCTCAAGTGACATCCGTAGAGTGATAGACTATGGGATAAAACAAACAAAGCATACATAACATCCATCGACAATCCTCACCATCACTTTATGTGCCCCGGATATATGATAACTTGTCATTCCTCTGCCTATGATTAATGGATAAATCCCGGTTTTTTATTGTACTAGCCTTTAGCCTAAAGCTGATACTATACCCATTCCATCGGTCCAGGATACACGGATCCCTTCAACTGATTCGAGGTAGCCAAACAAAGCACCAAGCGTCCTCATAATACCCCTACTTTCGAGTACATTAGAAAATACTCCGAGTCTCAATGATCCCTTAGCATATGTATCCAAGCCCTTTCCTTGCTCTATCTAATTTCTGTTATCCTTAAGAAACAATTCCACATTCCTTATTTCCATGATAAAACCATTCAACATTGTTTTTCATGGGTCACCCTTCCTAGAACTCGCCGTTTGTGGATAATCTTTTTCACGACTTCTTTCAACATCGAGCCGCCATCATCAGAACCCAAATTCATTCGTCGTCGAGTTACCATCGCCGATGTGCCGAAGCTATCATCATGCTACTACACCACCATTAATTCTAAATGAACAAACAAACAACTTTAGAATGACCTATTGAGCCAACGCTCCCCTCTTGAATGTTTCATAACCCATGGCCCCTAAATTTCATGTTAGCACCAAAAGAGGTTATGATTCACTTCGTTTATACTTACGAAAATTTGTTTACGTACTTTCCACCCTGATCTCTTCTTCTAGTCATACCTAAAACTCCATGCTTCCTTCCCCAAGCACCCAAGCTTCAACCAGAAGTCAAAATTCTACTCAGTACCGATCACCTTACTTAGTCGATTTTTCGACTACGAACTTCTAGGCCTCTACCTACCTTCAACCCAAAGCCTTTCCGGAAGTTTCATGGCCTAAGTCTTGAAGCCTTACCTTATTGCCGAATAGAACTACAAACACTCTACCCAGTCATCATATAATCACCAATATGAATCTCACAACCTAAACTTCATGCAGCTTAAACATTGGGCTCCTTCCTTGCTCCAAAGCCCCACTTTCAAGTTTCATCCAATCCCGATCACTTTTTCTTTCAATTTTCTCAATTCGACAACCTCTTTCCTAAATTATCTAAAAGCACTAGCAAACCAAAGTAGAACAAACAAAACCTAAATATCATCCATACATACACGCAATTCGTCAAAACATGATTATTATACAAACTCAATCCTAGATCTAACTTTCTACCAAAATGACAATATGGTCCAAAAGGCATTGTAAAATATTTTAAAATTAAATCTAATCTTTTAAATTTTGGATATAAACATTTTGAAAGACGTAACTAAACTTAGAAAAAATTTTAGGATCAAAATTATGTTAAAAGCATATATTTAACTATCGAACATGCATAAGATAGTGAGAGGTCAAGAACCACTCACCAAACACCCAAAAAACAATCTTTTCTCCCCAAATCCAAGATGAACAACAGGGAAGCACAAATCTCCAAGCAAAAAATTGATAAATTTACAATCTCCTTTTCTAATTACCCTTCTAATGATGAATTTGGCTAAGATTAGTAAGAAAAAGATGAGCTTTTTGATGAACATATGGCTAATGGAGGTTTTGATCTAATTTAGGAAGAAGAGAAATGATTTGAGGTGCTGCTTCAGCCACCATTTGCATAAATCCCAAGTTAGGCCTTGGGCTTAGCCACTAAACATCTCTAATTACCCAATAATCTATCAGTAGCAAATATAACTTAAAATGGCCATATTTTATAAATGATAAGTCTGTTTTCCTGTTATGACTACTTTACGAAAAGAGAAATGACAAGCCCGATCCGATGGAAGTGGTTTTAGGCCCAAATTCAACTTCTATTAAAATTTATAGGCCTTATAAAAATTTCTAGGGCCAAAATGTCCGATAAAAATTGAAAGTATGGAAAATTTCCCTAGTAGTCATTTTCCAATGTTTCAGAGTCATACGACCTTATATCAATTAAATAATATTACTTTTTGATCCTTCGATACGTAAAATACAGGTTGTTGCACTCTTCCCCTTTATGAATATCACCCCAAAATCCTCACATAAGTCAATGAATAGTCAACTATAATTACCTCGCATGCGTAACAATTATAGGCAATCGTCAAACATATCAAACAACTTGCCATACATCAATAGTATTAAACCTATCCTAGCATATGAGACACTAAACTATCCTACATGATATCAAAGGTGAAAGTAACTATGGTAAACATCAGGCTTTACCATGCAAAGATCTCTAGATATGCAGCCCTCGCACCCTCCTTGATTTCACACATGCAATCGCCTTTACTTTCACCTCGTTAAACCTTCACCAACCCCATTGTTTTCCTTCATGTCGCCTCCGACAATACGAACTGGCTTGTGAGGTCTTGAAGTGCCTTATTTAATTTCGATATCATAAAGTTGATCTAATGTAATCGTCACACCTGAGTCATCCATAAATTTCCACAAGTGAGAGACATGGAAGACATTGTGCATATCCGACATCTACCGAGGCAAGTTGACCCTATATGCTAGGTTCCCTATCCTCTCTACTATCAAAAAAGGACCTATGAATCTCGACAATAACTTCGCTTTGCCATCGAATCAAATAATATTCTTCAATGGATAAATCTATACAAACACCATATCATTGACAGAAAACTCCAAATGTCTACATCTCTTATCAAAATATCTCTTTTGCCTATTCTAAGCAGTTTTCATCCATTGCCAAATAATCTCAATCTTCTCAGAGGTTCCTCTAATTATATCTAGCCTAAGTATCAGTTTCTCATCCCAACAACATGAAGGTGCGTTACACAGTCAGCCATACAATGCTAGAATGATAAATATTATTGTATGAAAATTCCACCAAATGCAAATGGTCATCCTATGAGCCTCTGAAATCGAGTATGCAAGCTCGCAAGAGATCCTCTAATATATGCTTCACTATCTCAGTCTGCCTATCTATTTGTGGGTAACAATATGTACTGAGATGCAACTCAATATCTAATGCCTCTTGTAAGCTCTTCTAAAACGCACTAGAATAAAAGGCCTCGTTCACTCACAACGCGCTTCCGCACACCATGGAATCACATCACGCATTATACATACAACTCGATGTATTTTGTGATGACTCGGAATTTTTGGCAATAGAAGTTTAATAATCTTCATTGATAATTATTTAAAGTGTGCAATATTGGTTTAATAATATTTTTTTAATTATTTTAAAATTTTCAAGTTTATCTTTTCAAAAGCTAATAATATTTAATTGGTAAAATTTATCTTTCAAACCTAATAAAAATGTATTCTGTTTATAATGTGTGTATATATATGTATTTACATTGTGAATAAGAAGTCTTTGGTTTGAATTTAATAGAAGATATGTTTTCAAATTATAATATATATGTATATATATACCGTGATTTGGAAGTTATGTTTTAAATTCAATACAATATTTTTCAAAGGCTATTTAAAATTTAACTTTATATTTCTTAACGACAAAGATAATATCTATAAATATTTATTTATCTAAAAATATTTAAAGCTTAAAATAAGTTTTAATAAAAGGTTCATTTCTTTTGTTTTTATATGCTTTCTTTTAAAATTATATGAATAAATTTGGTTGTAAATATATGAAGTAATTTTCTAAAAGTTAACTAAAGTTAAATTGAACATTTTTATTTATATAGTTATCAATTTAAGAATAATCACTTAAGTTTAAAATTTAAATAAGATTTATATTCTTACTTTTTAAATATCTCATGAATTAAGATAGTTTGTAAACATATAAGTAAATATTAACATGAATTAATATTACATAATTATAAAAAAAACTAAAGTACTTTTTAGAATAAGGGTTTAAACATAATAATCCATGTATTTAACATTTTTAAGATGATAACAATGGATTTAAACATTTGTAAGCTAAGTAATCGATGCATGGACATTTGTATAATTTGACTTAACAAGTGGCAACATTTATTCTTTTAAAAATTTAATTTTAAATAAATAGTGATTAGAGAAACCTGTTTATTTCTTTCAGATCAAACATCTTTCTTTCTCAATCTTCCTTCTCTTCTTCTAAGCTAAAACCAAGCCTAAAAAAAATCAAAGCTACAAACAACAGTTTTCAAACTCCTTAACTATTTCAACCTGAGCAAATAAGAAGTTCAAGTGCAACTCAAGTAAATTCATATCAAGGTAAGCAATGATTCAGATTCAAAATCAATTCCAAGATCAGTATCAACTTCAAGCTTTAGGAAAACAATTTTTATATCATTTCAGATATAGAGAAACCGTTCTCTGTTTTATAATGTCTAGTGAGTAAACATTTCCATGAAAACAGTTTCAAATCTAAGATTAAACTTTGATGCATGTAATCGAATCTTGTAGTAATATAGTATATAATGTTTGCATGTATGTTTGGATTTGAATGTATGTATGTGTGTAAATATATGTCTGTGTATATGTAGATGCTCACTTCTCTGTTGTATTATAGGGATGACTTCATCAACAAAAATTCATATCTTCCAAATGAATTAATTTTGGACCAAGATCTTTAAAGAAAAAAAGATTATAAATGGTAATGTTAATTTTAAAAATGGTTTCAGGAATTTATATTAAGTAATTACCTCAAAAAATTATAAATTACAGAACTAATCAAATACATGTCAAAAATCGATAATTTGAAGTTTTGATATCTTAACAAAATCGTATTGTGAAATGATGATTTTAGACATTAGTATCATGATTTTTAGTTTTGAAATTGTTGAGATAATATGAGTTGATCGATTTTGGGTATATCGTTGATTCCCGTTAATCGGCGATGATTGTGTGTCGTGATTGTTTCTGGAGGTAGAGGGTATCCCAGTGATCGCTGGAAATGATCGTTAGATTTATTGATGGCCGTGGTGGCCAGGCATCGGCGATGTAGGGTTTTGTGTGCTGATTTTGTGAAGATAGTTGCCGAGGTGATCTCGATGTCGTTGGTGCATCAGATTGGATGGGTTCGAGGGGGATCGTCACTGGGGTTTGTGACGCGTCTCTGGTCGAAGTGACAAGGGTTCTGGTGGACGAGATCGTCGTCGGCGAGGTGGTTTTTCGTTTTGGTTTGGTTCTAGAATTGATCGATTAGCTCAATTTTCGATTTCAGGCGAGATAGACGACACTGGGTGGTCAGAACCATCAGCAAGATCATAGGCAACTTGGAGATAGTCGGAGAAAATCTGGTGGCATCTACACGTGTATGCATGCATTTTCGTGAGTCTGGGTTTGGTTTAGTTTGGGAAGAAGGAAGACGCACGGGACGGGCTCGAAGTTTTCTTAGGTTTGTCTCGAAGTTTAGTGAAGTCTATGAGTGCTCAAGGTTAGGCCCGGAGTTTTTGTCATTTTAGCTCGGGTTGTTTTCATTTTTGTTTCCAGATTTAAAGTTTTTAAAATAAAACATGTACATTTTTTTTCTAAAAATTCAAATGAAACAAGATTCCAAGTTTAAAAACAAAAGGAAGAACATGTTTTATGAAATAATGGTCAGGTTTTAAAATGAAAGATCAAGTTTTGAGTATGTAAAAGTGAATCAAGTTTCAAGTATTGACAAGTTTAAAGCAATATAAATGTTTTAATAAATTTTTAATAAGCAAAGGGAAAGGGTCAAGCTTTTTAAGTTTTCTTTAAAATGAAAATTTTTCAAATTAAAGTTTCAACAAATTTCTAAGTAAGGTTTCAAAGATTAAAATGTTTTAAAACAAGTTAAATATTTAAATTTGTTTTGTTAAAAATAATTATATATTAAGTAATTATGTAATTGATTCTTAAATATATTTTTTCAAATGAGATTAATGATGTAATTAAGATGTGATTAAGGTAAGAATAATTAAACTTTAATTAATAAAAATATTCTCAAGTGTTTTGTATAAATTATTTTTCAAGCATTTAATTTAATTTAATTTAAATGATAAGTAAGAGTTTAATTAAGGTAAATGTTTTAACTTAATAATTAAGTCTTATTAACAAAAGTAATTAAAGTATAATTACTTAATTAACTAAGATGGTTAATTAATGTAATTTAATTAAGATAATTATTTGGCTTAATTAATTAAGGATAGTTAAGTATTTAATTAAATTAGGGTTAATTAATCTAAGTAATTAAAGGTCAATAAATTAATGGAAGTAATTAGAGGTTAATTACTTAAAATAGATAAATAAATTTAAAGGATTATTAAATGGTAATTACTTAATGGAAGTAATTAAAGGGATTAATTACTCAATGTAATTAATTAATGAGATTAATTAAAGGATAGTTAATTAATGTAATTAATTAAGGATATTCACTTAATGAAATTGATTAAGTATAATTACTTAATGTAATTAATAAAGGGAAATTACTCAGTATAAGTAATTAATGGATAATTACTAAATGTAATTAATTAAAGGGAAATTACTTAGTGTAAATAATTAAAAGGTAATTACTTAGTTGAAGTAATTAAGGATCAATTACTTAGTGTAATTAATTAAAGGATTAATTAATATAATTAATTAAGGAGTTAATTAATTAATGTAAGTAATTAAAGGATAGTCAATTACTGAATGTGATTAATTAAGGTTGATTAATGAATATGATTAATTAAAGATTGACTATTAAATGTAATTAATTAAAAGAATAATTAGTGAAAGTAATTAGAGGATCATTAATTGATGTAATTAATGAGAGTAATTAAAGGTTAATTAATGTGAATGGTTAATTAATTTATGTAATTAATTAAAGGCCAATTACTTAATGTAATTAAAGAATAATTAATCAAGGATTATTAGTTAAGATGGATGATTAATTAATTGGTTTGTAATTAATTAATTTTAAGCAAGTAGGATTAAAGGTAATCTAAATAATTAAAGTTAGTAATTTAGTTAAGAGATTAATTAAATTAATTAGGAATTAATCAATTTTGCTTATGGATGATTGAATGATATTGAATGCCTTGGATTATGTGATATCTCTGATATGTGATATGTGATGCTTTGTGATATGAGATGCTTTGGTTGAATTGTGATAATATGGATTATCTATATGTGATAATGAGAATTATATATCTGTGTGAATATATTATCATAAATGATAGATTAAATTGTTAGACTTAAATAACTTAGACATTAAAATGGCGTTTTGGATTTCGATGAGACCGGGATCGGATTCCAAAATTTAGTATCCGAAAACCACATCGATCCAAATTAAATTATAGGTCATGAAATCTCAAGTGAAGTTCGAGATGAATATCCATAGTGCAAGGGCTATTGTCGTTAACTCTGAGGGTGATTCCAAAATGAGTGTAACGAGATGTGCCTTCGGTTTCATTCGAACCCGAAACGAACTTATATGGATTGAATGCTTTCATAACATCGTCATTGGAGGACGATGAGCATTCTAAGATATGTATTCTAAAGGGTAATCGTAGCCTCAAGCCTCATCAACCGAGAATGGCTAAAACAGAGGAGGGGCAGCAAGGCTAAGTGGGTAGCACCCAAGTAGGATAAGATTTCCCCTGTCTAGAGGTCCCTTTTTATTCGGCTATGTGGGCAGTTGGTCGCGATAACTGCTGGGGTTGTCTTATTCGGGATTATCCAGTAAGGGATGGTTTCGACCTTGTGTTGTAGGGGATCTAGGTGGATCCTTAGTACTATGATCTAGACCAGGTACTGTGACGGACGATACCCCAGTAGCCGTGCCATTGTATGGAATCCAATCTCCAATAAGTGCCATACGTTTTGATTATGCCCAACTATGTTAGAATGTGAGATGCAAGCATTCCAGCTATTTTTGTATTTTACTCAAAAACCCTAGACACTATTATAATATCATGGATTCCCTATCAAATATTTTGGTTATCGTAAGGTAAAAACCCGACATGTTTATTTGCAGCGTGGTCTTACGAGATACCTTTGATTTTCAAAGTTAAACAAATTTTACCCGTTTACTTACACTAGACCCATGTCTGGCCCAGAGTTTATTTTCTGTTTTCTTAAATTCTTAGGTACTCAAATTTTTACGAATAGCCAAGGGATTCAAGTTAGCTTTGACGAATTCTGGAGGAGGTATGAAGCACGAGGCTTCAGCGTTTATAGATATTGTGGTTCCACTGTGTTAATCTCTATGTTATACCTTGAGTTGTATGATAGACAGGTTTTCATAACTGTCTAATGTGTTGTGATGCAAAGCTGTGTAACTCTAACAGATGTTGTATATTATGTAATAACTATGTGATTAATATATTTTATTCGTTTCGTTGTGAGAATCTGATATTATTTAGTTCTTTCTTTCCTATCTTATCTCTTTTCCATCCCTTTCTTTCTTATTGATGATGCGTCTTTCTATGGAATGAAAGGTGGGTCGTTGCAGTGGTATCAGAGCTCTAGGTTGAGAGAATACCTAGGCTTTGAAGTGATATCTATCTTGAGAGAGCGTGCTTGTATGTGTGTGTGTATATATATATATATATATACACACACACACACACACATCTACCTGATTTGTTGGGTTACCTGTTCGGGTTTTCCAATATGAATTCTAGAGGTAGGAGGGGTAGTGGTGTGTATGGCACGACTACCACAAATGGAAGAGGCCCGAATGTTGAGGTTGGAAGTGTATATGCCAAGGCTGTAGTCCCAATACCGCCTCAAGTGAGCTTTGCATCATTGTGTTAGGATTTCATCAATCTCGAAGGAAGTCGTTTAAAGGTTCAGAGTCCTTCATTGAAGTGCAAGTTTGGTTGCGCTCGTATGAGCAGTTTTTCAAGAGTTTGCATCCGTCGGTTAAGCAGAAGCGAGTAATGGCATCTTGGCAACTTCAGGGAGGCATTATTATAGCTTGGAAGTGTTTTGTGTGCCAGTAGAAAGGTTATCTGGCTAAGTAGTGTCCCAAAGGTAGAGTTCAGAAGTAGAGGAATAGACCCTTTTGCTTCGATGGTTCAGAAGTCTTTGTGTTTCTACTGTCTGCAGCCCGGGCATTTGGTGGAAGCTTGCCCACTTCCTCAGAAGCTCAGTAGATCAAGGTGTTGCTATTGAAGGTGGATCGTCAGTTTCTTCTGATAAGCAAAGGCGTTCTCGCAGGATTTGACCTTGTTTTGGGAATGGATAAGCATAGGCTGTTTTGATTTGTGAAAAGAGAACAGTATCTTTGAAAACTAAACTGGGTAAGATCGCAAAAGTGACTTGCGATAGTTTGAGTGTTCTCTTGGGTAATCTTTTGTATAGGATCGAGGCATCTCAAGAGGAGGTAGAAGCTATCAAGTGGTTAGAGATTTTTCGAATATCTTCGAAGAAGTCAAAGGTTGCCACATCAGGAGATTGAGTCCCATATCGACTTGGTTTCAGGAGTGATACCGATGGTTCAGCTAAGTAGAAGGATGACTCTTAGAGAGAATTTGGTGAAGCAGCTTAGGATTTCATGGAACTTTTGTGTTTTCGCTTTAATGGATCTGATGAACCGTATCTTCTGGGATGTGTTGATCAAGTATGTGCTCATGTTCATCGATGACATTCTCATTTACTCCAGATCAGAGTTGCGTAGTGGAACCAAGGTAGCAGCTGTTCTAGAGTGAAAGCAACCGCAGACTCCTATGGAAATTCGCGTTTGTTTTGGATTAGAGGGTTTCTACACGAAGTTCATTCAGAATCTGAAGGCTAGGCGTCTAGTGCACCTGTTTTGGCTATTCCGGGTAAGGGAGTAAGTCCAAAGCCTACTAATGTTTGTGGAGTAAAGCTTGTGTTCTGGATTTCAGCGGATTTTGGGAGAACCATCCTGTTGGGTTGGATCCGGAGATTGTCTCGTTCTTGGTCCAAATTTGTTTAGAAAGGCATCTGCGTAGGTTGAAATGTTCAAGGAAGGATGAAAATAGCCCAGGATCATCAGAAGAGTTATGTGAAAAAGAGACGAGGGAATTGGAACTCGAAGTTGGAGACATTGTTTTTTATTAAGGGTTTCTCCGGTTAAAGGAGCAATAAGATTTGGTAAGACTGGGAAACTAGTTCCGAGGTGTATTGGATTTCTTTCCATGTTCTCGAAAGGATAAGTTCTTTGGTCTACAGGATTGAATTGCCAGTTCGGAGGGCTGGGATTCACAATGTACTTCACGTATCTCATCTGAGGAGTACGTGCTTGATCCATCTCTGGTTTTAGAGCCAGTAGTTCAGGAGGATTTGGAAGTTGAGTCGGACTTGTCTGTGGTCGGACATCCTGTTCATTTTATAGATCATATTGAGAAGGAGCTCAGGATCAGAGTAGTGTGGCTAGTTAAGGTTCAGTAGGGCAAGGATCCCAATGATTGTACCTGGGAAACTCTAGATAATATTAGAAAGTCCTATCCAGAATTTTATCTGGATAGTTAGATTTATTTGTTTGAATGAATTGGTGATATGGTTGTTAGTGTATGGCTGATATGTAAGCTTTGATGTTTGTAAATAATTTTTTTGCTGGATTATTAAATTAATTTGCTTTTAAATTTTGGGGACGAAATTATTTTAGGGGGAGGAATGTGATGACCCGGAATTTTTGGCAATAGCAATTTAATAATCTTCATTAATAATTATTTAAAGTGTGTAATATTGGTTTAATAGTCTTTTTTTAATTATTTTAAAATTTGCAAGTTTACCTTTTCAAAAGCTAATAATATTTAATTGGTAAAATTTATCTTTCAAAGCTAATAAAAATGTATTCTATTTATACTGTATATATATATGTAGATACATTGTGAATAGGAAGTCTTTGGTTTGAATTTAATAAAAGATATGTTTTCAAATTATAATATATATATATATATATATATGTATATATATATATACTGTGATTTGGAAGTTATGTTTTAAATTCAATATAATACTTCTCAAAGGCTATTTAAAATTTAACTTTATATTTCTTAACAACAAAGATAATATCTATAAATGTTTATTTATCTAAAAATATTTAAAGCTTAAAATAAGATTTAATAAAAGGTCCATTTCTTTTGTTTTTATATGCTTTCTTTTAAAATTATATGAATAAATTTGGTTGTAAATATATAAAGTAATTTTCTAAAAGTTAACTAAAGTTAAATTAAACATTTTTATTTATATAGTTATCAATTAAGAATACTCACTTAAGTTTAAAATTTAATAAGACTGATATTCTTACTTTTTAAATATCTCATGAAATAAGATGGTTTGTAAATATATGAGTAAATATAAACATGAATTCATATTACATAATTATAAAAAAAAACTTAAGTACTTTTTAGAATATGGTTTTAAACATAATAATCCATGTATTTAACATTTGTAAGATGACAACAACGGATTTAAACATTTTTAAGCTAAGTAATTTATGCATTGACATTTGTATAATTTGAATTAACAAGTGGCAACATTTATTCTTTTAAAAATTTAATTTTAAATAAATAAGTGATTAGAGAAACCTGTTTATTTCTTTCAGTTCAAACATCTTTCTTTCTCAATTTTTCTGCTCTTCTTCTAAGCTAAAACCAAAACTGAAAACAAAAGAACAAAAAAAGAAGAAGAAGAAAATCATAGCTATAAACAACAGCTTTCAAACTCTTTAACTATTTCAACCCGAGCAAACAAGAAGTTCAAGTGCAACTCAAGTAAATTCATATCAAGCTAAGCAATGATTCAGATTCAAAATCAATTCCGAGATCAGTATCAACTTTAAGCTTCAGGAAAACAGTTTCTAGATCATTTCAGATATAGAGAAACTGTTCTCTGTTTTATAATGTCTGGTGAGTAAACTTTTCCTTTAAAATCAGTTTCAAATCTGAGATTAAACTTTGATGCATGTAATGGAATCTTTTAGTAATATAGTATATAATGTTTGCATGTATGTTTGGATTTGAATGTATGTATGTGCGTGCGTGTGTGTGTGTGTGTGTGTGTGTGCGTGTATATGATATGTCTATGTATATGTAGATGTTCACTTCTCAATTGTATTACAGGATAACTTCATCAACAAAATTCATATCTTCCAAACGAATTAATTTTAGACTAATATCTTAAAAAAAAGATTGTAACATAGTAATGTTAATTTTAAAAATGGTTTCAGGAATTTATATTAAGTAATTACCTCAAAAAATTATAAATTACAGAACTAATCAAATACATGTCAAAAATCGATCATGTTAATTTGAAGTTTTGATTATCTTAACAGAATCGTATTGTGAAATGATGATTTTAGACATTAGTATCATGATTTTTAGTATTGAAATTATTGAGATAATCTGAGTTGATCGATTTTTGGTATATCGTCGATTCCCGTTGATCGGCGATGGCTGGTGTGTCATGATTGTTCTTGGAGTAGAGGGTAGCCCGGTGATCGCTGAAAATGATCGCCAGATTTATTGACGGCTATGGTGGCCAGGCATCAGCGATGTAGGGGTTTGTGTGCTGATTTTGTGAAGATAGTTGTCAAGGTGATCTCGACGTCATTGGCGCATCAGATTGGATGGGTCAGACGAGATCGTCACTGGGGTTCGTGACGCGGCTCTGGTCGGAGTACAGAGGTTCTGGTGGGCGAGATCGTCGTCGGCGAGGTGGTTTGTCGTTTTGGTTTGGTTCTAGAATTGATCAATTAGCTCAGATTTCGATTTCAGGCAAGATAGACGATACTGGGTGGTCAGAACCATCAGCGAGACCGTAGGCGACTTGGAGATGGTCGAAGCAAAGGTCAGAGGAGATCTGGTGGCGTGTGCACGTGCACTCGTGTGTTTTCGCGAGTCTGGGTATGGTTGAGTTTGGGAAGAAAGAAGATGCACAGGACGGGCTTGAAGTTTTCTTAGGTTTGTCTCGAAGTTTAGTGAAGTTTGCGAGTGCTCGTGGTTAGGCCCGGAGTTTTTGTCATTTTAACTCAGGTTGTTTTCATTTGGTTTCCAGATTTAAAGTTTTTAAAATAAAACATGTACAGTTTTTTTAAAATTCAAATGAAACAAGATTCTAGGTTTAAAAACAAATGGAAGAACATGCTTTATGAAATAACGGTCAGGTTTTAAAATGAAAGATCAAGTTTTGAGTATGTAAATTTGAATCAAGTTTCAAGTATTAACAAGTTTAAATCAATATAAATGTTTTAATAAATTTTTAATAAGAAAAGGGAAAGGGTCAAGCTTTTTAAGTTTTCTTTAAAATGAAAATTTTCTAAAGTAAAGTTTCAACAAATTTTTAAGTATGGTTTCAAAGATTAAAATGTTTCAAAATAAGTTAAATGTTTAAATTTGGTTTGTTAAAAATAATTATATATTAAGTAATTATGTAATTGATTCCTAAATATATTTTTTCAAATGAGATTATTGAGATGTAATTAAGATGTGGTTAAGGTAAGAATATTTAAACTTTAATTAATAAAAATATTCTCAAGTGTTTTGTATAAATTATTTTTCAGGCATTTAATTTAATTTAAATGATAAATAAGAGTTTAATTAAGGTAAATGGTTTATCTTAGTTAATTAAGTCTTATTAATAAAAGTAATTAAAGTATAATTACTTAATTAACTAAGATGATTAATTAATGTAATTTAATTAAGATAATTAATTGGCTTAATTAATTAAGGATAGTTAATTACTTAATTAATTAAGGGTTAATTAATCTAAGTAATTAAAGGTCAATAAATTAATGGAAGTAAATAGAGATTAATTACTTAAAATAAATAAATTTAAAGGATTATTGAAAGGTAATTACTTAATGGAAGTAATTAAAGGGATTAGTTACTTAATGTAATTAATTAAATTAATTATTGTGATCAATCAAAGGATAGTTGATTAATGTAATTAATTAAGGATAATAACTTAATGAAATTGATTAAGTATAATTACTTAATCGATTAATAAACGAAAATTACTTAGTGTAAGCAATTAAAGGGTAATTACCTAGTGGAAGTAATAAAGGATCAATTACTTAGTGTAATTAATTATAGGATTAGTTAATATAATTAATTAAGGAGTTAATTAATTAATATAAGTAATTAAAGGATAGTTAATTACTAAATGTGATTAATTAAGGTTGATTAATGAATGTGTTTAATTAAAGATTAATTATTAAATGTAATTAATTAAAAGAATAATTAATTAATGAAAGTAATTAGAGGACCATTAATTAATGTAATCAATGAAAGTAATTAAAGGTTAATTAATGTGAAAGGTTAATTAATTTATGTAATTAATTAAAGGCTAATTACTTAATGTAATTAAAGAATAATTAACCAATGATAATTAATTAAGATGGATGATTAATTAATTGGTTTTTAATTAATTAATGTTAAGTAAGTAGGATTAGAGGTAATATAAGTAATTAAAGTTAGTAATTAATTTAATTAAGAGATTAATTAAATTAATTAGGAATTTATCAGTCTTTCTCATGGATGATTGAATGATATTGAATGCCTTCGATTATGTGATATCTCTGATATGTGATATGTGCTGCTTTGTGATATGAGATGATTTGGTTGAATTGTGATAATATGGATTATCTATCTATGATAATGAGAATTATATATCTATGTGAATATATTATCCTAAATGATAGATTAAATTGTTTAAACTTAAACAACTTGGACATTAAAACGACATTTTGGATTTCGGTGAGACCGGGATCGGATTCCAAAATTTGGTATCCGAAAACCACATCGATCCAAATTAAACGATAGGTCGTGAAATCTCAAGTGAAGTTCGAGATGAAGATCCAGAGTGCAAGGGCTATTATCGTTAGCTTTGGGGGTGATTCCAAAATGAGTGTAACGAGATAGTTCCTTTGGTTTCGTTCGAACCCGGAACGAACTTGTGTGGATTGAATGCTTTCAGAACATCGTCACTGGAGGACGATGAGCATTCTAAGATATGTGTTCTAAAAGATAATCGTAGCCTCAAGCCTCATCAACAGGGAATGGATAAAACAGGGGAGGTGTAGCAAGGCTAAGTGGGTAACACCCAAGTAGGTTAAGATTTCCCCTCTCTAGAGGTTCCTTTTTATTCAGCTATGTGGGAAGTTGGTCGCGACAACTGTCGGGGTTGTCTTATTTGGGATTATCTAGTAAGGGATGGTTTCGACCTTGTGTTGTAGGGGATCAGGGTGGATCCTCGGTACTCTGATCTAGACCAGGTACTATGACAGGCGGTGCCCCAATAGCCTTATCATTGTATGGAATCCAATCTTCAATAAGTGTCGTACGTTTTGATTATGCTCAACTATGTTGGAACGTGAGATGTAAGCATTCGAGCTATTTCTGTATTTTGCTTGAAAACCCTAGGCACTATTAAAATATCACTGGATTTCCCATGAAATGTTTTGGTTATCGTAAGGTAAAAACACGACATGTTTTTTTGTGGCGTGGTCTTACCAGATACCTTTGATTTTCAAAGTTAAGCAACTTTAACCCGTTTACTCACACCAGACCCATGTCTGACTCAGAGTTTATTTTCTGTTTTCTTAAGCTCTTGGGTACTCAAATTTTTAAAAGTAGCCAAGGGATTCAGGTTAGCTTTGACGAATTCTAGAGGAGGTATGGAGCAGGAGGCTTTAGCATATATAGATATTGTGGTTCCGCCGTGTTAATCTTTGTGTTGTATCTTGAGTTGTATGATAGACAGGTTTTCATAACTGTCTAATGTGTTGTGATGTAAAGCTGTGTAACTCCGATAGATATTGTATATTATGTAATAACTATGTGATTAATATATTTTATTCATTCCGCTGTGAGAATCTGATATTGTTTAGTTCTTTCTTTCCTATCTTATCTCTTTTCTACCCCTTTCTTTATTATTGATGATGCGTCTTTCTGTGGAATGAAAGGGGGTCGTTACATATTTCGATGTCGTTCTACTAGACTTAACATGTATGAATCTGGCACTTTTCATCAATCTATCGACCATGGGCTAAATGCCAACGTACCCTCTTCTGGTCCAAGGCAATCCATCGATACTAATCCCATTTCCACTCGGGAACTTTAAGTGGTTGCAGTAATCTACTTGGCTTCTTTTGCTATGCCTTCACTAATTGGTAGTTATACATTTTGAGACGAATGTCCCGACACCCTTCTTCACCCCTTTCCAATAATAGGACTACTTCATATGATGGTACATCTTATTATGGCTGGGATGTATAGTCAATCTAGAGTAGTGGCACTATCATAGCACCTCATTTCGTAATCCATCAACATTGGGAAAAAATAGCTCCCATCCTTATGAAGCCAACTATCTCGATAGAGTCATTACCGCTTCATCTCCTCAGGTTCTACTCCTTCTATCTTTTCCATGATCTCAACTAGTCAAGCATCTCACCTCTGACTAGTACCGATTCGCTCAATCAAGGTAGTTTTGATAGTTAAACTTGTCAACATCACTAGTTCTAACTCACAGTAAGGTCTGAAGTCAAAGCTAGCAATACACTCCAACTGTTTCCACTCTAGGAACATTGCTTCCAAATTGGCATGTCTTCTGGTTAAAGCATTGGCGACTGCAGTTCCCTTACTAGTGGTATAGGAAATGTCAAAGTCGTAGGAGGCCAAGAATTCCAGCCACTGCTGCTGACGAAGGTTAAGATCCTTCTAGGAGAAAAGACACATCAAGGATTGGTGGTCCATAAACATCTCGAACATTTCTCCTATTATATAATGCCTCCATATGTTTAAAGTAAATTGTACCACCGACATCTCCAAATTATGAGTCGGATACTTCTTCTCATGTAGTTTCAACTGTCGATTAGCTTATGCGATAACTTTTCCCTTTTGCATCAATATCGCACCTAACCTAGTACCATGGGCGTTTGTGTATACTATCAGCACCTCATTCCTACTTGGAATGGTCATTATTGGTGCACTCATCAACCTCTCATCCAGAGTCATGAACACAAACTCACACTTCGCATCTCAAATAAAATATGATTCTTCTTCATCAAAATGATCAACGGCGCTAGTACCTTTGAGAAGTCCTTGATAAAATGTCCATAATATCGTGCCAACCCTAGGAAGCTTATCATATTAGTAGCGTTCATTGGTTGGTTCAAATCCTAAATCGCTGCTACCTTGGCAGGATCTACTACGATGCCCTTCTCAAAGACGACGTAACCCGATAATCTCACTTCCTTCCTCTAGAGGTTACACTTCGAAAACTTCATTCTTACTCTATGCTTCCTTAACACCTCAAGCCCAATCCTCAAGTGCGTCTTGTGTTCCTCCTTTATCCTAGAATAGACTAGAATATCATTTACGAATACAAGCATGAACTTATTTAGCAAGGTCACTGAAGACACGGTTCATGAGATCAATAAAGTGTGTCGGAATATTGGTTAACCCGAATGGCATAACCAACCACTCATAGAAACCAAATAGCGTATGAAGCACGATGATTGACACACTTTCCTTTTGCTACTCTCGATTGGTGAAAAACCGTCGCAAGATTCAACTAAGAAAACACCTTTGTACTATAGAGCTAATCGAACAAATCATCAATGCGTAGGAGTGGATACTTATTCTTCTTCATCACCTTATTTAGCTCATAGAAATCTACACATAACCTCAAAGAGTCATCCACCTTGGCGACGAATACTATAGATGTGCCCCATTCAAACATACTTTTGCAAATAAACCCTTGTCTCAATAGGTCATTCACTTGCACCTTTGAATCCATCTGCTCTCTAGGTGCCATACACCTCAAAGTCACAATTATTGGTCTGGCGTCCTTCACTACTTCTATGCAGAACTCAATCTCTCGATGTTGCAGATAATCCAACCACCTTCTCAAACACATCCGAATACTCTCTTACGATAGGCATAGATGATAACTCATCCTATGGAACCTCAAGCGAATATTGAAACCTAACCATAACCCCATCCTCTAGTAGGTATCCAATCACTATCGTTCAGCCCCCCATAACCCAATCGTCACCAACAGTGTAACGACCCGTAAATTTTCGAAAATTAAAATAGCTAATTTGATAAGATTTCATGATTTAAGGTTAGAAAAAAATTGTAATTTATGTATGGTAATAATAACTGGAATGAATTGCAACAATAATTATCCAAGTAATGAAAAATAAAAGCTACTTAGTGAATGCCTTTGCAATCAATAGTGGAATAGGATAATAAATGTTGAATTCATTGGTTATAACAGAGTAATTGATTGATAAGTAAAATCTATTTAAAATCAAATATTGAACATTGAACAGATAAATTGTTTAAATTAAATATTTAAACTTATTGAATAATTGAATAACTGTAAAATGAAAATAGTGTTCTTAATTGTGAATTGGTTTTAAAGGTTGAATCTTATAAGTTCGATATTAATATTTCAAAAGATAATGAATTATTGGATAAGCGAAATTGTTTAAATTTAATATTTAGAATTTATTGAATAATTTAATAATGGGGATTGAATAACCGTATAATGGAAATGGTTGTTCTATAATTTTAATTCGTTTCAAAAGTTAATATTTTAAGTTCGTTTTGAATATTTCAAAAGATAGTGATTTAAGAATAATCAAATTTTGTTTAAAATTAATATTACAAATGTTTGAATAAGTAAATTCCGAATTTGATAAGATTAATTTGATATTGAAATTTAATATATGAAAATAGATTGAATAATTGAAATGTGATTTAACATGATTCAAATTGGTTTCCAAAGTGAATGTAAGTTATATCGGGATTGTAATGGAGTTAATAAGATTTTAAAATTGGAATTTATTGGATAATTGAATAATGAGTTTAATATGATTAAAAAATGATTTGCAAAATTTTATTTTATCATATTGGAGTTATAGTGATGTTATAGAACTTTTAAAACTGAATTTACAATTTATTTGTGAAAAGTGAATATTTTAATATTTAATTATCGATTGAAAATAGCCAATTTTTGAACAGTCTCAGAATTGGACGAAACTAGTTCCATTGGATCCGTAATAGTTAGTTATTATCATATTTCAATTTTCGTAGCAATCGGAGTTGTCGTTTGACCGTGGCAGCTCGAAACGCATCGAAATTGTTTTAATATTTAATTTGGCGAGTTAAAATGGTCATTTTTCAAACAGTCTTGGATTTCGACGAAACCAGTTTCATCGGATCCGTATTGTCATATTATTGTAAGATTTCAAATTTCATATCAATCGGATTTACCGTTTGTCCGGGGCGAGCCAAAACGCCTAGAAATTAGTTTAAATCGATTTAATTTAAATTGATCGTTTATCGTTGTAACTCACGCATACGATCGAATTAGCTTCCGAAACATATTCCATTGTGTCCGGAACGCGGGATAAACCCTAGAAACGCCAGTTACCGCGCGTAAATCAGAGTTAGGAAAACCCGAGTTGAATAGTGTTCGTCGTTTTTCTATAAAAGCACTTCATTAGTTTTTTTTAAACCTAACCCTAGAAAATGGCCAGCCGCCACGTTATATGCCAATGGCCGAAATGCTCCTAGGTTCTCCCTCGTTTTTCTCTCTATCCACACATTTTTAGCCAAATGTTCCAACTAGGAAATCAAAGAACTCGTCGACCTTTGTAACTTCAACGGTCGAGATCGAGTATGGAGCAGTGATTCAATGGCAATTCGAGCTGGAAGGAGCCGCGGTCGCGCACGCAGTTCGAGGCCATAGGGGGGCCGAGCTCTCCCCTGTTCTGGCCGAGCATAGCTTGCTTGAAGGCCTTCAATATGGCACCCTCTGATCGACTTCAAGTTGCTCGGGTTTGTCGCGAAAATTGGATGCAATAGGCGGCTTTGGGTTGTGTTACTGCGTTCACGAACGGGAGAGAAGGAGAAGAGAAGACGCGTGCGGCCTGGGAACAAATTTTGGGTTAGAAAATAATATGTGAATTAAATTTGTAAATTAATGTGTATTTAAATTCGTGTAACTTTAAACTGTCATAACCTGTTGCTGCGAGGTTGGAATTTCGCGAAACAAGTTGCGTTGTCTTCGTTACGTCGAGCACTACGCTATGGAGCTGGATTGGAATCATTTGGAGCTAGAGAAAATTTTGAGTTAAATCGAACGTCGTTCGATTTGATTTAAAATCGTAAAATCAAGGTGAGTGTTTTATAACGCTCACAACGTACTAAATATCTTTATGCTAGTTAATTTGATATTATGAAATGATATGATTTTATTTGTCGTTGTTTGATAAAATTTAGTTATCATATAGATTGTCATTTGAATTAACCATTAAAAATTAAATTGACAGTTAAATTTAAATTTAAATTGAAATTGAATTGCGATTAAATTACCTGACATTGATAATTATGAAACTGCCATGAATTGTATTGTCTATTGGATGATTTATCTTGATGGATGCTATTGGTTGGTATTTGAATGTTTGGATGTTTATTTGCTTATATATAACCTGTTATGCATACATATGACGCTATGATTGAATTAAGTCATATATATTCATTCCCGACATGTAATTGAAATAAATAATCACTTGGCCATAGGATAGAAAATTATATACGGACACCGAATTGGCTAAATTAATAATTTTTAAAATCGTCGATTTGAAATTCATTTAAATGTTTTGATTTAAAGGTTATAAATAGAAATCAATTTATAGATATCGAATTTATCGAAAATTGAGTTTGAAATGTTGAAATAAATTTTGGTTAAAAGAAATTATTAAATAATAAAGTTGAGACTTTGAAATTTAAAAATTTGGATATGATTGAATTTCGAAAATTTATTTGATTTAAAAATTGAACATTATTTCTAACTTTTAGTATTACTACGTAAAAGCGATATAAAAATAATATTTTGGAATTGAGCTTGAAATTGAATCATATTTGAAATTTGGATTTAAACTTGAATATTGATGGATAATTTTGTAAGTGTTCTAAATGGATATTTGAAAAACCATGCTCTAAATCGATATAAATTGAAATTGAATTAATTAAAAGTGAATATAAAATTGAATAAATTTGAAGTCAAAGTTGACGTTGATTTAATCGAAATCGAATCGGTAGAAGGGAAATTGAAATTGTTTTGAATTGATAAGTTATAATTGAAACGGTTTGGTTTTGAAGCTGTTTATTTTGTTTCTAAATTTCTCAGTTGTATAAACCATTTTTAAATACTTAAACTATTTTAATCTATTTTAAATCTACTTAACCCAATTTAAATTATTTTAAACTAATTTATCTGTTTCAAATCCATTTTAAGATTTTAAGTATTTTTAACTAGTTTTAATTATTTAAACTACTTTTAAACTACTTAAAAACTATTTTCTATAATTCTAAGCTGGTCAATAAGGTGAAATGTTTATATTTAAGTCTTAAATTTAAATACGAATGGGTTTAAATGAAGTTGTAACCTAAATTGAAATTCGAAATGATTTTGAAGTCGAAATGAGGTATTGATGCGAAAATTGATTTTGAAATGAAATCTTACATTTGAATAGCTACGATGATATTTGAAATGGATTTGATTTTTGAAGCGAATATGATATTTTGATATCAATTATGAATCGATTTGAAATGTTAAAGAGCCAACGGTGTAATAATACGTAGTTATTAAGGAGACCGGGATCAGATATGGACATACTCTCTATCGATACCGAAAACCACTTTAATAACTATTATACGTGGAGTGTTGATCCAGAATGAAGTGGATGGTTTGGTGAACGCGTTGACTGAAGAAAGAGAACGATTATTGGATGACCCCTGACATGACTAAAATAGGAGCCGCGCCGGGCCATTGAGGTTCGCCACCTCTAGCGGACACACTTCTTCGATACCATATCTATTACATTTGTGATTCGATTTAGGTGCACCCCTTGATTTGGGAGTGTTGTTTCGCGGTGTTGGGGTAGCTGCTGGTTATGCTCAACATCAGTCCGGATCACGCAAATACTAGTATCCTAGTTGGTATCGCCTCATGTACCTTGTCATACTGATTATCCTATTCGCGACCACCACGTTTTGATTTGTACCTTGAGTATATGGATTGCCCTCTGGTGACTTCCGGTTTTGGGGAAACTACGGTGTTGTATATGGTTTTGGGAATATAAAATGTGTTAAGGGGGATTATTGTAACGCCTTAACGCTATTTTGATACTTTATATTACTGATAGGCATTATCTACTTAGCGTATATTACTACATAGTAGATAGTTTCACGGATCCTTGAGAGATGGAAAATCCCGTAACATCTCTTGAGTTATTGCACGCACGTTGACACTGGATAGGAGATGTCAAACCCCGTAAACATCTCCGACGCCGTTACACTCATATTTATTTACGATTGATTTAACTTTCATAAGGGTATTTTAGTCCCGACTCGAGTGTTTTGTCTTTTCATTACGCTCGGGTCAGACCTGAGTTTTTCAGATTTTGAAGATCTATTCTGGAGGACGAAGACTTGGTATACTATTACTATTATTACCCTTGCATCATGCTGTCTGCTGCATTATTTTAATTGTTCTTTTGTATATGTATAACTCTGATAAATGTTGTATAAATAATTGTCAAAGTATAGTAAACAGCTTCATGAACTGTTTATTTGACTATTATATTTTATCGTTCCGCTGCGAGATTCTGTGTTATTTCATTTCCTTTATTTCTCTTTCTTTTCTTTTCTTATTTACCCCAATAACCATCTTCCCTTTTGAATGGTTTGGAATCGACATGTGTATTTGATCGTCGGTTTAAACTGTCCATAAAGGCGGGTCGTTACAGTTGGTATCAGAGCGAGGTTTAGCGATAAACCTTGGCTCTAGTGGGGAATAACTCATTGAAATAGAGGTAAACTATATGAATGAGTTGAGTGTATATTAGAGAGCGTATTTGTTAGTGATATAAAATGTTTTATATTGTGTCGGTTGATTTGTTGAGTGGCTTATGGATTCTGGTCAATACGAGTAATTAACGTCATTGACAACGATCTCTAAACACTTAAACAGAACAATTCGACATAGTATTGTTCTGAAATTGGGTAAATGAAATAATTTTTCCCTAATTATATTTTGTATATAAAGAATTTATTTCAAAATTTATTGTGACCAATCTAGCTTATTTGGTTGTTGGAAATGAAATATTGGCTATTAACATTAATCGGATATTGTAATTTAAATAAATAGAAAATGAACAATGATAAAACACTTGTGGGATGTTTTAAGAAAGAAAATCCTATAAGAATATTTTATAAAGGTAACTTTTGAATTAAAAATAGAATTAAATTGGAAAAAAATTTGAATTTAAGACCCGGAGATTTTGAAAATGGTTCTCAAAGTTTTGAAGAAATATATGGTAATATTTGTTGAAAATTGTTTATGGAAATATTTTGAAAGGATTTTTAAAGGAAAGAATGAATTCAGTCTCCTCTCTTATGTCGTTGGAAAATAATTTCGGTGATGACTGCGCAGCATCATCGACGTTCATTTTCGAGTCTCAAAGTGGGGGAGACTTCTAAGAAGCTTTGCTTTTCTTCAAAAAAAAATTATTTTGGGTAAATGGGTTTTGGTTTAAACTCCAATGGTATGATTTGATGTATTAAAGATATAAGTATATATGTTTATTTCAAACGATTTGGAAAAAAAAACCGGGCATTTAAAATTCTAAGTTCTGTTAATTAACAATTTTCAAATTATCTGAATGAAATGTGAATAACTAGAATTTATAAAATAAGAGGATTAAGATATCTAAGCTTATTGTTTAGGAAAACTTTAAAGTTGAAAGGTAAAGAGGATTTAAAAAAATTAAATTTGTGAACATTCTAATTAAGTGAAACGAAATTCTATAAGTTGTATAATACAAAAATTACATTCTGATAACATATAACAAGACTTACCAAATGTTAAAAGTTAAAATGATGTTTTGGATATGTAATGAGATACTGTACAAATAAGAAGAACCTGAAAATAATTGAAGCATACAAGTAAGGAAAACTCAAAAGGAATTAAATGTATATAAAGGAAAAATTTGGTTGTGATAAAAGTGTTATATACTTAAATATAACATGAAATGATGAATGGATAAATGGTACAAGTAAGTGAACTTAAGAAATGAATCGTATTATATCTTTGTAAATTGGTTATAGAAAATAAATATAAATTGCGAAGGGATTGGAAAATAATAATTGAATTTGTAACCTTTAAGATAACTGTAAATTAAGAAAAGTCATATATGAGAAGTTAGACTTTTATGAAATGACTATAAACTAAAGTGTTGATTTATAAAATGTTCCACAAATGAATTCGTTATTAACTGAAATTATGAAAATGAAATAAATGTAAACAAAGAAATTTCTTATAGTTAAGAATCAATTGGAAAAAGAAATTGAATTTACTTAAATTACATATAATGTTTAAAATGAACTTGAGTAAGTAAATTCTATGATATAATGTTTGAGAAAGGATAATGTCAAAGAGTATGTTATGTAAAGAAATGGATATATTAATTAAATAATGGATTGCGAATAATTAATTGTAAATAAAATAGAAGTCAATAAAATAATTTAGTATAGATAAATTGGATAGAAATCTATTGGAAGGTAATACGTGAGATTGTACGTATATTATTTTATTCGCATAACGATTTGATCCAAATTCGAGCATAAAATTTCGAGATGATTTATATCGATCCAAGTTAGGATTTTTCACTCGATTTTCGACGGCGAACCCTAGATGTGGATTTTTAATTTGATTCTGGAATTCTCTATCATAGTATATGGCTATGCAAGGAGAGTAACAGTTTCTAATCAAGGAACCAAATCCGAGTCCGCACTAGAGAGTCGTATGAACGATACTAGTTTGGAAGTGAAATTGTGTGATCGAATAAGCGATTAGATTGATATTGCTCACGGATGATATATGTACGGCTTACGGACTTAATTAAAGTTAATATTGGAAATATATGATGCCAAATATAAAATAATTCTTTTAAAATTATATTACAGGATATATATATATATATATATATATAAAAGAAATAAACCAAATTGAATGTAAAATAAAATTTTTGGTTATGTTGGGTATGATTTGGTTATTATATGATTGTTAGTTGATTGTATACAATTCATTAAGTGTTAATGAAATGGGAAGCTATAAATCACTGAAATCAAATTGGAAGTTAAATGAATTTAAATAGAATTTAGTTTGATTCAATTTGGAAGTGAACTAATGTAAATATAAATTAGTGAATGTTAACTAATTAAATTGAGAATGAGTGTTAGTAAAATCCAACGTTAATGAATCAACTATGATTAAAATTGAAATCCAAGTCAATAAATATTAATGAGAAGTGAATTTATATTGATTGGTTATGGACTTGTTGGATGATAGTTGATTGATGGTTGCATTTGTTGTTTTGTTGCATTTGCTATGTTGGCACATGTAGTTGTTATGTTGCTATATAATGTATGTTGATACTATTTTCATATATGCATGATTCTCATTGTTGTTGAGTGTTTAGTAGGTGCGGATTTCGATTGCTTCGCATTTGGAGCTCGCTTTCGCGCTATATTAGTCGTATATGCTCGCTAATATAATATAAGGCACATGTTTATTTTGTCATTGGATTTGGTGATTTTTGATGAGCCACTTGGCTTTTGGATTTTCTTTTGTTGGTTTGGGGCCCGTAGAGGCGTTTTGTAGCTGTACCGATCGAGCCGCGCAAAGGAGACTCTGCCGAGATTTTCCATAAAATCCGGGTGTTAGAAAATTTTTCAAGTTTTAAATTTTTTTTATAACTTGTCTCGATAACTAACTTTTAAAGTTGGAAAGCCGTTCGAAGTAACTTAGTGGAAGCGTAGTTATGACTTTATGAATGTAATTTCATTGTTTTATGAGTTGGTAACTTTGAATAAAATATATCTAATGTTGAATTCTATACCTAGTTCCTTTTCCCTTCTTTTTCCTTTTCGGGGACGAAAAGTTTTGAGTGGGGGAGAGTGTAACGACCCGTAAATTTTCGAAAATTAAAATAGCTAATTTGATAAGATTTCGTGATTTAAGGTTAGAAAAAAATTGTAATTTATGTATGGTAATAATAACTGGAATGAATTGCAACAATAATTATCCAAGTAATGAAAAATAAAAGCTACTTAGTGAATGCCTTTGCAATTAATAGTGGAATAAGATAATAAATGTTGAATTCATTGGTTATAACAGAGTAATTGATTGATAAGTAAAATCTATTTAAAATCAAATATTGAACATTGAACAGATAAATTGTTTAAATTAAATATTTAAACTTATTGAATAATTGAATAACTGTAAAATGAAAATAGTGTTCTTAATTGTGAATTGGTTTTAAAGGTTGAATCTTATAAGTTCGATTTTAATATTTCAAAAGATAATGAATTATTGGATAAGCGAAATTGTTTAAATTTAATATTTAGAATTTATTGAATAATTTAATAATGGGGATTGAATAACCGTATAATGGAAATGGTTGTTCTATAATTTTAATTCGTTTCAAAAGTTAAAATTTTAAGTTCGTTTTGAATATTTCAAAAGATAGTGATTTAAGAATAATCAAATTTTGTTTAAAATTAATATTACAAATGTTTGAATAAGTAAATTCCGAATTTGGTATGATTAATTTGATATTGAAATTTAATATATGAAAATAGAGTGAATAATTGAAATGTGATTTAACATGATTCAAATTGGTTTCCAAAGTGAATGTAAGTTATATCGGGATTCTAATGGAGTTAATAAGATTTTAAAATTGGAATTTATTGGATAATTGAATAATGAGTTTAATATGATTAAGAAATGATTTGCAAAATGTTATTTTATCATATTGGAGTTATAGTGATGTTATAGACCTTTTAAAACTGAATTTACAATTTATTTGTGAAAAGTGAATATTTTAATATTTAATTATCGATTGAAAATAGCCAATTTTCGAACAGTCTCAGAATTGGACGAAACTAGTTCCATTGGATCCGTAATAGTTAGTTATTATCAGATTTCAATTTTCGTAGCAATCGGAGTTGTTGTTTGACCGTGGCAGCTCGAAACGCATCGAAATTGTTTTAATATTTAATTTGGCGAGTTAAAATGGTCATTTTTCAAACAGTCTCGGATTTCGACAAAACTAGTTTCATCGGATCCGTATTGTCATATTATTGTAAGATTTCAAATTTCATGTCAATCGGATTTACCGTTTGTCCGGAGCGAGCCAAAACGCCTAAAAATTAGTTTAAATCGATTTAATTTAAATTGATCGTTTATCGCTGTAACTCACGCATACGATCGAATTGGCATCCGAAACATATTCCATTGTGTCCGGAACGCGGGATAAACCCTAGAAATGCCGGTTACCGCGCGTAAATCAGAGTTCGGAAAACCCGGGTTGATTAGTGTTCGTCGTTTTTCTATAAAAGCACTTCACTAGTTTTTTTTAAACCTAACCGTAGAAAATGGCCAGCCGCCACGTTATATGCCAATGGCCGAAATGCTCCTAGGTTCTCCCTCGTTTTTCTCTCTATCCACACATTTTTAGCCAATGTTCCAACTAGGAAATCAAAGAACTCATCGACTTTTGTAACTTCAACGGTCGAGATCGAGTATGGAGCTGTGATTCAACGGCAATTGGAGCTGGAAGGAGCCGCGGTCGTGTACGTAGTTCGAGGCCATAGGGGGGCCGAGCTCTCCCCTGTTCTGGCCGAGCATAGCTTGCTTGAAGGCCTTCAATATGGCACCCTCTGATCGACTTCAAGTTGCTCGGGTTTGTCGCGAAAATTGGATGCAATAGGCGGCTTTGGGTTGTGTTACTGCGTTCACGAACGGGAGAGAAGGAGAAGAGAAGACGCGTGTGGCCTGGGAACAAATTTTGGGTTAGAAAATAATATGTGAATTAAATTTGTAAATTAATGTGTATTTAAATTCGTGTAACTTTAAACTGTCATAACCTGTTGCTGCGAGGTCGGAATTTCGCGAAACAAGTTGCGTTGTCTTCGTTACGTCGAGCACTACGCTATGGAGCTGGATTGGAATCATTTGGAGCTAGAGAAAATTTTGAGTTAAATCGAATGTCGTTCGATTTGATTTAAAATCGTAAAATCAAGGTGAGTGTTTTATAACGCTCACAACGTACTAAATATCTTTATGCTAGTTAATTTGATATTATGAAGTGATATGATTTTATTTGTCGTTATTTGATAAAATTTAGTTGTCATATAGATTGTCATTTGAATTAACCGTTAAAAATTAAATTGACAGTTAAATTGAAATTTAAATTGAAATTAAAATTGAATTGCGATTAAATTACCTGACATTGATAATTATGAAACTGCCATGAATTGTATTGTCTATTGGATGATTTATCTTGATGGATGCTATTGGTTGGTATTTGAATGTTTGGATGTTTATTTGCTTATATATAACCTGTTATGCATACATATAACACTATGATTGAATTAAGTCATGTATATTCATTCCCGACATGTAATTGAAATAAATAATCACTTGGCCATAGGATAGAAAATTATATACGGACACCGAATTGGCTAAATTAATAATTTTTAAAATCGTCGATTTGAAATTCATTTAAATGTTTTGATTTAAAGGTTATAAATAGAAATCAATTTACAGAAATCGAATTTATCGAAAATTGAGTTTGAAATGTTGAAATAAATTTTGGTTAAAAGAAATTATTAAATAATAAAGTTGAGACTTTGAAATTTAAAAATTTGGATATGATTGAATTTCGAAAATTTATTTCATTTAAAAATTGAACATTATTTCTAACTTTTAGTATTACTATGTAAAATCGATATAAAAATGATATTTTGGAATTGAGCTAGAAATTGAATCATATTTGAAATTTGGATTCAAACTTGAATATTGATGGATAATTTTGTAAGTGTTCTAAATGGATATTTTGAAAAACCATGCTCCAAATCGATATAAATTGAAATTGAATTAACTCAAAGTGAATATAAAATTGAATAAATTTGAAGTCAAAGTTGACGTTGATTTAATCGAAATCGAAATCGAAATTGAATCGGTAGAAGGGAAATTGAAATTGTTTTGAATTGATAAGTTATAATTGAAACGGTTTGGTTTTGAAGCTGTTTATTTTGTTTCTAAATTTCTCAGTTATATAAACCATTTTTGAATACTTAAACTATTTTAATCTATTTTAAGTCTACTTAACCCAATTTAAATTATTTTAAACTAATTTATCTATTTCAAATCCATTTTAAGATTTTAAGTATTTTTAACAAGTTTTAATTATTTAAACTACTTTTAAACTACTTAAAAACTATTTTATATAATTCTAAGCTGGTCAATAAGGTGAAATGTTTATATTTAAGTCTTGAATTTAAATACGAATGGGTTTAAATGAAGTTGTAACCTAAATTGAAATTCGAAATGATTTTGAAGTCGAAATGAGATATTGATGCGAAAATTGATTTTGAAACGAAATATTACATTTGAATAGCTACGATGATATTTGAAATGGATTTGATTTTTGAAGCGAATATGATATTTTGATATCAATTATGAATCGATTTGAAATGTTAAAGAGCCAACGGTGTAATAATACGTAGTTATTAAGGAGACCGGGATCGGATATGGACAAACTCTCTGTCGATACCGAAAACCACTTTAATAACTATTATACGTGGAGTGTTGATCCAGAATGAAGTGGATGGTTTGGTGAACGCGTTGACTGAAGAAAGAGAACGATTATTGGATGACCCCTGACATGACTAAAACAGGAGCCGCGCCGGGCCATTGAGGTTCGCCACCTCTAGCGGACACACTTCTTCGATACCATATCTATTACATTTGTGATTCGATTTGGGTGCACCCCTTGATTTGGGAGTGTTGTTTCGCGGTGTTGGGGTAGCTGCTGGCTATGCTCAACATCAGTCCGGATCACGCAACTACTAGTATCCTAGTTGGTATCGCCTCATGTACCTTGTCATACTGATTATCCTATTCGCGACCACCACGTTTTGATTTGTACCTTGAGTATATGGATTGCCCTCTGGTGACTTTCGGTTTTGGGGAAACTACGGTCTTGTATATGCTTTTGGGAATATAAAATGTGTTAAGGGGGATTATGGTAACGCCTTAACGCTATTTTGATACTTTATATTACTGATAGGCATTATCTACTTAGCGTATATTACTACATAGTAGATAGTTTCACGGATACTTGAGAGATGGAAAATCCCGTAACATCTCTTGAGTTATTGCACGCACGTTGACACTGGATAGGAGATGTCAAACCCCGTAAACATCTCCGACGCCGTTACACTCATATTTATTTACGATTGATTTAACTTTCATAAGGGTATTTTAGTCATGACTCGAGTGTTTTGTCTTTTCATTACGCTCGGGTCAGACCTGAGTTTTTCAGATTTTGAAGATCTATTCTGGAGGACGAAGACGAAGATTTGGTATACTATTACTATTATTACCCTTGCATAATGCTGTGTGCTGCATTATTTTAATTGTTCTGTTGTACATGTATAACTCTGATAAATGTTGTATAAATAATTGTCAAAGTATAGTAAACAGCTTCATGAACTGTTTATTTGACTATTATATTTTATCATTCCGCTGCGAGATTCTATGTTGTTTCATTTCCTTTATTTCTCTTTCTTTTCTTTTCTTATTTACCCCAATAACCATCTGCCCTTTTGAATGGTTTGGAATCGACATGTGTATTTGATCGTCGGTTTAAACTGTCCAAAAAGGCGGGTCGTTACAAACAGCTTCTCGTAATCCATCACTACCAAATACTTCCTCAGTCAGTCCACTCCCTAGATAATCCCAAATCCAATGAAATTCGAAACAAAGTAATCAAAAAAAAAAAACATCCATAAATCGATGAGACCAAACCATAATAAACTATACATAGGCTAGTGGTGCCTCTAATGTGGTTTATTACAATCAAAGGTCGATCAACTATTTCGAGTTTCAATCCAAATCTATCTATTAGATTACTAAATATGTAGGAATGTGATGCCTCGGTATCGAACAAAACACATATGGGAATATCATAAATGGAAAGCATACATTGAATAACAATGCCCTTCCCCTTATCCTTCGTCGAGGGAGTACTCTTCTGCATATGTCAGAACTTTAGCTTCCAAAGCATATGCCTTCACAATCTGCTTCTGCTATGCTGGTTCTAGGCTATTCTTCTACATATGTCATAACTTGTCAAATTTGTAGCTTTTCTTATTTTCATCATCTTTGCGGTCTCTAATTAAGTGATCCCTGTCTCCACAACCATAACAGACGTGATCCCACTTAGCCTTCTTCTGAGCATTCTTTCCCTAAAGCTGCCTTCTTCTACCATTTCATTTCTTCCTGCCTCCACCGCCTTGTTGCTGTTTTTGCTCTTACTTTACGTCAAAAATTGATTTGGACTTGGGGTACAAACTATCTTGGCAAAGAGCTTTCTCGACCACCCAAATGGCTTATCGATGTGACTTAACAACTTCTTCCGTAGATGGTCGTTCGAACCCATAAAAAATTCTCACTCTTTCTCAATGGAGTGTCATTGACAGACATCCCATACTCCGATAGGGCGTCGAACTTAGCAACATACTCGAAGATAGACATGTCTCATTGCTTTAAATCAGCCAAAAATCCAGACAATACTGACTTCTGAGCAGCTAGAATAAACTTCTCCGCGAATCAGGTTTGAACAGGCCCTAAGTAAACTGATCCTTCGGTATAACAACTCTGGTAACATTCCACCACTTCATAGCCCTCCCTTGAAGCTGTCGGGAAGCCAACCTTCTCTTTATCGCATAATCCAATTCAAGGTCATCAAAAATCCATTCCAATGTATCCAACCAACCCTGCATTTTTATAGCCGATTCAGTTCCTTGGAATGGTTTACCACCAAGACTGGCCAAATCCTTACTCAACTTAGCAAATCGACTCTAGGCGCCTAAACCTGACCAACACCACCAACAGTAACATTTGTAGCGACCGATTGGGCATTTAGTAGCATGTTCACTATCAGCGCATTTAGCATTGCCTATAGGTCAAGGTTAGTAGCCCCCGAACTCGCTCCTTCTTCAACTCTAGAAGTAGAGTTGCTCATAGTGTTTCTTATATGTCAAATCATTCTTGATCTCTAACAAGAATGATCAGTCTCTTATAAAGAAAATTGCATCTATGATACATGTATATGCATGCAACTTATATACTATATACTGTTATATAGTTTTGAAAACCAAAATATATAAAAACTATGCTCTCCCTCGTGTATATATAATACAGACACATACACATATATTCTCGATCCAGTCTAGTGTGATAACTTCTTCCCTATCTGTACTGGACCATGGTATTAACTTAGCTTAATCATGTAACATATAATCTGATACCAAATGTCATGACTGCCCTATACCATAGCATCCAGTATAACTAAATAGTGCACTGCTGCTATGCTCGACTGATGTAGGATAATTGTCAACAGTTAAAAATAAAACATCGTAGAACCTATCATATATCTCATGGCGCATCGAATAAAGTATAATAATCATCATATAAATAAAACAGGAGAGACGATAATAACTTAGTGAACCAAATATCATAGCATAGATCCATAGAGTTATACAACATAATACTAGAGTTTATACGAAGAAAAAATAAAATCAAATAAACCGTCTCATAGAAAAGTAAACACTACCTAGGCTCCATGGCGCTGCATATTAAAATATGCAATAGAATATCCATTTATAATACGAGAAAGCTCTATCCAACTCACCCTCTATGCAGCCACCGTGTATCACCTAAACTTGCTAACTAGTCTACTCATTTAAGAGTATCCAAGTGTGAGCAATAAATGAATCTCAAAATACTATACAAGTCGATGTAGTAAGGAACAAGTAAGAACCATACTTAACATGTCCCTTCCACCAAAGAGTTAGCACATAAAAAATATAATATTCTACTCTACAAACATCATAAAGGAGTATTGCAACCTAAGTACAATAACGGATGTCTAGGTATCCCTATCCACAATGCCTATCTCAAGTGACATCCCTAGAGTGATAGACTATAGGAGAAAACAATCAAAGCATACATAGCATCCATCAACAATCCTCACTATCACTCGATATGCACCGGATATATGATAACTCGTATAACCATTCCTCTATCATGGATTAATGAATAAATCCAGTTTTCAGTATACTCGCCTTGAGCCCAAAGCTAATACTAGACCCATTCTGCCAGTCTAGGGTATAAGAATACCTCTAATTGATCCAGGATAGCCAATCTAAAGTACCCATAAGCGTTCTTAGAATAACCCTACTTTCGAGTACATCAAAAAATACTCATGTACAATGATCCCTTAGCATACATATTTGAGCCCTTTCCTTGCTCCATCAAGTTTCTGTTATCCTCAAGGAACCATTCTATATTCCTTCTTTCCATGATAGAACTATTCAAAATTCTATCTATGGGCCACCCTTCCTAGAACCCGCTCTTTGTGTATAATCTTTCTCATGACTCTTTTCAACTTCGAGCCGTCATCATTGGTACCTAACTCCATTCCTCGACGAGTTACCATAATCGAACTCCCAAGCTATCATCGTGCTACTATATTGACATCAAACTCCAAGCAAACAATCAAACACCTTCAACATGACCTTTCAAGCCACTACTTTCCCTCTTGGAAATTTAGCAATCCATTGCCCCAAAATTCATGTTGGTACAGACCAAAAGAGGTCGGTATTGATATGATTCCCTTCATCTATACTTCACCAAAATTTGGCTAAGTATTTTCCACCTCGATCTCTTTTTCTCGGCTTGCCTAGAACTTCATGCTTCATTCCATATGCATACCAAGCTTCAAACTTTAACTTAAAGCCAGAAAATCTACTTTGTATCATTTTGAAGTGCTCGGTATTGATCACCTTTCTTAGTCAATTTTTTGACTTTGAACTTATAGACCTCTTCCTACCTTCAACCTAAAGCACACCCGATGTTTCATGGCCTAATCCCTGAAGCCTTGACTTCTTGCTGAATATATCCGTAAACACTCTACCCAGTAATCATATCATCAGTGATATGAATCCCATGACCAAAAATTCATGATACTTGAACCTTAGGTTCCTCCCTTGCTTCAGAGCCCCTCCTCTTTCGATCACTTTTTCCTTTAATTTGCTCCATTCGAAAACCTATTTGCTAATTACCTAAAAGCACTCGGGAATCATATCAAAGCATAACATACAAAACTAAAAGATCATCCATACACACGTGTAATTCATCATAACATGATTATTATACAAATTCTAGCCTATATCCAACTTTATATCAAAATGACAATATGGTCCACAAGGGTTGCAAAACCTTTTGAAATCAAATCTAAGCTTTTGAATTTTGGCCATAAATATTTTGAAAGATGTAATTAAAGTAAGAAAACATTTTAGGATCAAAATCATGTTAAAAGCATCTAATTTAATATATGAACATGCATAGGATAGTGAGAGGTCAAGAACCACTCACCAAATACCTAAAATTCCAACCTTTCTCCCTAGATTCGAGATAAAAAAAACAAGGAAATGTGAATCTCCAAGCACCAAAGTGATAGACACATAATCACCTTTGCTAATTACACTTTTAATAATTGATTTGGCTAAGATTATTAAGGAAGATAAGCTTTCTGATGAAATTAATGCTAATGGAGGTTTTGATCTAATTTGGAAAGAAGAGAAATGATTTAGGGGTTGTTATTTTGGCACTATTGGCACAAATCTCGAGCTAGGCATTGATTGCCCCTAAGTCTGTCCAATTACCCATTAATCTATCTAGTGGTAAACATAACTTAAAATGGTCATATCTCCTAAGAGGTAAGTCCATTTTTTTATTATAACCAATCTACAGAAAGAGAAACCAAAAGCCCGATCTAATGGAAGTGGTTTCAACCCCTAATTTGACTCATATCAAAAGTTATAGACCTTATAAAATTCCTAGGTCCAAAATGCTCGATAAAAATTCAAAGTGTGGAAAATATCCCTAGTAGTCATTTTATAAAGTTTAGAATCATATGACCTCATTTGAATTAAATAATAATATTTTATGATCCTCCGATATGTAAAATACGAGTTGTTAACCAACTCGGCTTGGTTCCTTTAATAACATCAGAGCCTAAGTGGTCTATGTAGTCTATATTAGCAATGTTAGTGCTAACTGATTAAAGCATATATATTTGTAGGGTGTTTAATAAGGTAGTGTCCACGGTTGAGTTTAGGTAATAACTACTGCCCCACTTGGCTAATGGCTTGGCCCGAAGGATGAGGTAAACCCAAAAATTATCCTTTAAATAACAAACCGAACTGATTTTTGGCCCTGAGATAATTTTAAAAATTTGTTTGAAAATTTAAAATTATATATTAAATTTAAAATATAAAAAGGAAATTTTATAAAAGTTATAAAATGTATTCAAATTTTTCCAAATTTTTTTAAGAAATTAAATAACTAAAATTAAACTTAAAATTTAATTAATATGATTCATTAAATTAAATAATATAATTAATTAAAGTTAATTGGTTAAAACATATATATTGGTATATGTTTATAACTACAATTATTTTAGTTATTGATCCATCTTAAATTGTATGATAAATTAATTAAAATTTCTTATCAATTAAAATATTTAATTAAATTGTTAAATTAAATAAAATTTATTAATAAAATTGATTAACATTTAATTAATTAAAATGCATACATATATTGATATGTACACATAATAAAACTATAAATATTACAGTTGATTAACTATCTTAAATAGTTTAAGATGAGTGATATAAAATTTTAGAAGTTTTATATAAAACAAATTAAGTTCATTAAATGTGATTTAGTTAATAGGAATTAAAATTAATCAAATTAGATTTAATTAATAAGGTATATTTATATATTATATAAGTAAATTAAACTATAAAGTTGTTAACTATATATGTATAAAACTATGCAGAACTGGAAAGAAACATAAATGAGATTTAAGGACTAAGTACATAAGTATAGTACTTATACCATGATTTCAGGTACGTCTGAAGCATTGAATCATGAGGGTATTTCATAAGAAATATATTATTCTCTAATTCGATATCACTCGGTATATGTATATTAGAGATTGTGAATCGTTTAATATAAGTTGTCTAGAATATTTATATATCAATATATTATTTGCATACGCTTTAGTTGTTGATATTCCTCAAGGTACATGCATTATACTTAGGCCACCGCGAAATAGTGAGTATGAATAAGTACCCTCTTTTGTTTTTTGATAGTCCTCTAGGTCAACATGAGATTAGGACAAAGACCACGGTTTATGATTTGTATATGATACAATCGATAAAGTATTATCCATCGCTTAAAGGCCTATGATTTGTTGATATTCCTCAAGGTCGGAATTCCAAGGCAAGCGAGTCCTAATGCCCATTAGAGAAATCAAAATATTCCTATCCTTTTCTTATGTTTTGAAGAAATATAAAAATCTAGTGAGAGCCTTATTAGAAAATGAAATGACAACATTTATTCTTTCTAATATTGAAGAATGTATGCAATACAAATCGAAATAATCTACTTCGATAAATTTTTGCAACTAATATATTTGGTAAAATGTTTATGAGTTAAATTATATAATTGAACTGAATTTAGATAGAAATAGAAATATAACATTTATCTACCAAAAATTCCTTTGTCATGTTGGGACTTATGCAAGTGTCGAAGTTATTCAACTACTAAAAACATCTATGCCTTGGTCATGTAAGTATTTATTTTCCCGAGACTGTACACTGTCTTCTATGAGATTTGAACTCTAAAGCAATATAAAAATATGAGTGTTTGATCCTTATTAGATCATATATATAAGTTGTTTGGTGAACAGTCGCATTCATAATGTATGAAATGTTGATAAAATTGATTCGCTCGAAATGAGCAAATAAACAATATTGCAAAATCAATGTATACAACATGAGTTAATGCAATTAGAATTTTGTAATGATAAAAGACCAAACACTGAAGACCAATCTAGGAATTCGATCACTGAACCGTTATTTTTGAATGGCATACTTAAGTGCAACTTATTTGATATTCTTAAAATGTTAAGAATATCCAAATGCACTTTTGTAAAGAACTTATTGCAGCTTTGTAGTAAAAAATCTTTTAAATAGCTTGACTATTTGAAAGAAATGAATGTTTGAGAGTGGATGTAAAATAAGTGCAGTTGGGATGAAGAGATTGAATTGTCACTTCTCCTTCATAAAGGACATCAAAAACGGTAATTATTCAAAATTTCATAAGATGCTTATTATGGAAAGTGAAATGCGATTTCTATTCCAAATGTATTTTCTTGTAGATTTTTTTCTATGAACATTATTTCTTAGATCTCAAGATAAGTGATGCGAAACGCACGTTTGTAAACTAATTACAGTAAAAGGAATAAAATCTAATGATAAGTGGTTGAATAGGAGTTCGTATTTTGTATGCTATTATAGTAATGGTGGAAATAGTGTGAGCATACCATATAACACTTCTTAGTGGATGCATTAACTAATGAATATTGTTCTTGTAAACATACTAAATATTATTTATTAAATAATAATTGTTTTTCAGTTTTAACTGAAAATAAACATATATTTATTTCAGTATGAATACTGTGGATATTCATTATAAGATAAAACTATATAAAATGATGCGTTAGAAAGTGTAGAAGTATTTGAAATCTTATAAGCAGTTGGAATTGTAGATTAAGACATGGTCTTTGAGAAATAATTCTTTAATCATATGATTACAAATCATATACTACTAGTAAATTGTATCCTAAACAATTGGGGGAAAATCACCCATTTAGTGAAACGACATAAAAGTTGGTGAACTTTTTGGATTGCTTCATATACGTTTATGCAATCGTAGGTCTAATAATATCAAAACAAATTCACGAACTTCATTCACCGATGAATTATCACAGATATGAACACCTGTATTTGATACACATGTATATGTCATAATAAGTTCACAGAATGTAAAATGGAAGTAAATAATATGACTTTCAAAAGAAAATACAACGATTCAAATTGATTGAATACACAGGTGTATTAGAAGTCCAAATGTACCTAAAAAGATTTAATCATAAATGTCACTCCTTCCAATTATACATAATGATGTATCGACAAGAGGTAGTCGGACTTTGTTGGACAAAGTATGATTCATGATGAGTGAAGTTGAGTTAACTTCTTTCTACGAGGTCTGTTTTTTAGAGTAAGTACGTAAGGTTAAAATTAATTACATTTAAAGCATAGTTTATAAGATCAGAGAAGATAAGAATTGTAAACAAACCCTACATATCTTAGATCGAGAAGTTGACAGGTTGTGGGAGTTGAGAGACCAAGGATAATACTTGTTAATAAGGGATCTTGTGTGGACCAACATAAATGAGTTTGAGATCGATCAATATTGATTGACTAACTTACATTATGAACATAAGTTTCGTAAACTTAGAAAACCAAATCAATTTTATACATCTCTACTACTAATAAAGAAAATTCGTTGAACCAATTTACTCGATGTCTTTTTAAAACTCCAAAAATGCCCTTGATTTCTGTTTACATATTAATATTAATGTATACAATAACACAAATAGCCCGTGTGTGAAGCACGGGCCCATACTAGTTATTGATAGGAAATTCATTAAATGTTCGTGAATACATATTCCGTTGTATCGCGAAACAATTATTGCTTCAAGAAACACCAACTTCATGATAAAAAAATTATTTTTAAAAATTATTGCTAGTAAAATGGATTTTGATATGATCTAAAGAGTTACTCACCTGTTAAAATAAGTTGAATAGAGAAAAAAAGTTCTTGCTTTTGAAAACTGCTAGCTTGAACCTCTTTTAATCATCTTGTTTTTGTTTTGATGAAATTGTTTTAAGTTGTAAAAATGGAAAAGCTTGCTGTACAGATTCTTCTCTGGTTTACTATGAAATGAACGAATGAAGGTAAGAGGACATATATAGAGAAGAGTTTGTACAGGGTGATTAAAATTTTGTTTTGTACAACACAGTTACAAGATTTTTCTTTGCTTCGTGGCTGATAGAAAATATGTTGTATTTAGAGATGCAAACATTTAATGCATAGTACTGTATGTTTCTATACTTATCTTATTATATTTTTATTTTCTACTTTGTTTATGTCCTTACTCCTTGCCTTGTATTTCTTCAACTCGGCTGAGATGATATATAGTGGCTTGCATTTATTAACTTGTCTTTATTTCTTGTGTACATACTTGAATATATATCTTCTTTTGCAAGCTTATAGATATCTATATTTATTTGTTTTCTTTAGTCTTGTTTATTTGAATTCTTGAATAAAATTTGCCGTCTTATTTTCCTTTCTCAGCCTCAATACTTACACTTTGTTTAGTGTCTTCTTACTTGAATGTATTTTGTTTCTTTACTTTTTCTTTGTAATTTAAATGAAGTTCTAGTTAACATGTCGTTAGATTTAGCTAATGTATTTACTTATATTTGAATGTAAGCTGTTTTCATTTGCAGCTCAAAGATATTTATTTTTTTGCTTTCGTCTTATTTTTGTAAACTCTACATGCTTACCTTGTTTGTTTACTTACTATTTTACAAAACTATATAATTTATCTTATATATATATTTTAAATTCTATTTTCTAACTTAAATATTTTATTTTCAACTTTAATACTTGAGTGTATTTTTATTTGTTTGAATCTTAACTAGGTGTATTTATTTTTATTATTCTTGTAGTGCATTTTTGTTTGTATTAATACACATTATTTATAAGAGAGTGTTTTGAAATCAAACACGTATTTTTATTTGAATTTGGAGAAACTCAAATCGATTTACTAGTTAATTTCACAAATTTTTATTCAAAAATCGAATTAATTATCAATTTAAAACTTAGTCAAAATCCGGGATTGTTACAGATTCCCCCTTAAGAAATTTCGTCCCCGAAATTTGCCAAGGAGATGACAAAATAGATGAAGAATGTTTCATCAAATCAACTGAACATCTATTCTGCATTTGTCTTACCAAATCAGAATATCAATTATAGATACAAGAACGAACCTTTTTAATTTTTTTTGTTCACAAGATATTCGGGTTATCTGGACCTACGAAATATGCAAGGCACTGGTTAGTTCGAAGGGATAACTAACCATTCATAGAATATATCGAGACCAAAAAATAGACAGATGTATGGATACAGTTTCAAAACTTTTAGTTTAGAACTGAAGTATACCTATTAACCATAGCAATCAAAGCAACCAATTTATCCAAACAAACAATTCTGACCTATTTGGAGTTTGTGTCCCATGCAAATATATCAAATCTTTTTCCTGGATCTACCAGGAACTATCGAAGAATTGAAAAGAGATGCTGAACAAAAGAGATTGATAGATGGATTCAATCTTCTACAATTTTTCAAACATAAGATATAGATTCCAAATTCAAGTCGGAATACTTATACTTTGGGGTATATATAACTTGTCCCTCTTCAGACTTTGATATTCACAAGAAATTACAAAGAATTTTAAATTTGGTTTTAAACGAAATCGTTTTATCCATTCAATTCAAATTTAGCCTTCATATTCTATTAATCAAGTTGACTCAATTTAAAATTTCCAATTTATTTAAAATTTCCAATTTCAAATTTCAAATTCATTAAAGTTTAAATCGAAAACTGATAAGAAACTGATGAAGATACGAAGTAAGGATTTTCTTACAACGATTCGTAGGGCCATCATCACACCGAAACTTCTTTCTGGAGCTGCTACGAAGCAAATCAAAAGAATTTGGAAACGAATCAAAGGATATTGAGAGGAGAAAGATTGTTTCCGCTATTGCAGGGTATTGACCATTTGCACCGATGCTTCCCTGTCCCCTATCTCGTTCTCTTCTTGTACTCATACTCACTATCAGTAGATAGTAAGAGAATTTACTGAGATATACGAACGGATATCTTAAGGATATACTCATTCAAGGGTATACTTCACCCTATCTCTAATGAGCTACTTAACGTGTTATACTCCTGAGCTAAAGTTATAACCCTCAGCTCTAATACCGAATTAAACGATCCTGACTCGACTTTCGAAAATCGACACCGAATACGACACTCATATTCAAATGCCGTAGATTCAAACGTCAAATCTGGTTTGCCGGAGCTTATAACACCATTAAGTACAACACGGTGGAAGAAAATGAATAACATATACAAAATCCGATACAACAGAATGATACAATAGATATAATACTATCAGAGATATAAGAAATAGCAGCGGAAAGGAAATAGATAACACCAACAGCGGAAAGAATATCTCCAAAAGAATGCATCCCCGAATCCAATGCTCCAATCCAGAAATAGCTCGAACCAACATCACGTGTAACCTGGCCAACCAAGTCTCATCCTGATCCAAAGACTGGACTAGCTCCCAATAATCTATTGAACCTAACTATCTGAAAAACCCAACTCTATACTGCCTGTGTGGAAAAATTATGGGCACTCAGAGTTCAGGAAAGAAACAATAAACTCTGAGTCAGTCATGGGACTGGTGTGAGCAACAAAAACAGTTTTTTATCTTTAAACAAGCAACAAAGGAATTTAAAACCGCAATGCTTTTTGAAAATGAAACTACCATAAGGCCTCCCGGCACATACACACAATGCAATCGCACACATGGAGGATATTTCTCCGTATGATAATCAAACATGCTTACTACGCAAAATTCTTCTTTTTATATTATTATTAGTGCATAGTGGAAAACATTTCGAAGGTAGAATATAAATCTTAGCCAGCATAGGTACCATTATATTATGCCAGCTATAACTACCATTTTAAATGGCAGGTTCTACAACTAAAACCGTACAAGGCTCGTATTGTTTTGTTTGGATTTCGAACAAATGGTCAGGCAAAGGAACTTCCTACTGCCACATGGGAACGCCTCTGGCGGGATGCCCCGAGAAACTACCCGACTCTCTGCCAACAATGCTGGCTACCCCCTTCCCGGGGAATAAAACCTCAGATATGCCACCCTCGGTCCTTTGGGACCTTTATATGAGGTACCTCTACACCAACAACATCACACAGTAATAATAAATACTACAGTGCTCACATGAGTAAGTATATGGGCTCCATACCATGATACTATCCTTTTCCAGAAGGAATGGTCACACCCTAGGGGAGCTACCCCTGAAACCTTGCCGCATCATTCCTGTTTCGACCATTACCGGGTTGTGAGGCTCGACGAAGTCTCGTCCACAAAGCTATACTTTACACGAAAGCTATGCTTTGATCAACAAATGATCATCAACACATAGCAGCACTTAACATGCCACACTACCAAATTGGGAGTATATCGTTGATAACCTTCAACTACATAACCTCTGAGATCGTACGTCTCAGAGAAGGGTGTTAAGCTAAGAGAATAATTCTCCGCCACCAACAGATACGTATTTGAAAGAAATCTGCTTTATATCTCAAAGTGTAGTGTCAGACATACAATCCATACAAGTCTGTTCAGGGTTCGAACAGAACCGAAGGCACTCCCGAAGAAGCCCTTGCAATCCGGTATTCACAATCCCGATCGGAGTTCCCATCACTTAGGGAATCTCAATTCCGGCGCGACTCAGTGCAGAGACAATCGATGGGTTATCCTTTCATTTTCTAAAATACCCGGTCTTCACCATCGGTCTTCAAATGCTATCCATAACGACATATCATTATTCGGAATGGGTTGTATGACACAAAGATCCTCTCCCAGCTAAACCGAATAATGAGGGTAATATTTGAAAACATATGGATATGGGATTTCAGTTAAGTCACAACTTAATATCCAAACTTTTCCTTCAAATGGTTCAAACAAATTACCATTTCCAATCTTTTAAACAAAAAGATTCAATTCACAAAGTTCACACAGTTCACAAAGATCCATTCATAGATTTCAAAACAATTTCCATTTCAATTGGATTAGCTCGTTAAATCTTTAGATCAAGATTTAACTTATAGCTTTCAAAACTCATTTCCAAAGATTCATTCATAACTTTTCAAAAAAAATCCATTTCAATTGGATTAACTCATTTAAATCTTTAAATCAAAGATTAACACATAACTTTCAAACTGTTTCCATAACTTGGGAATCATTTTCATTTTAGACTTGAAATCCTTTTAACACAATTTGGAAGTTCATTTCTTATATGAAAGCTTTCATTATTTGGAAACAAATAGTTTTCATTCCAGAAGAATCCGATTATAATTGCACGAATAAAGCCTTTGAATTTAAATTCAAATTCCCAAATCAATACATTTAAAATGGTTTAACCCATATAACTTGTATAACATCTTTAATCCCTAGTTTCAAATCATAGGATTCAGTTTCAAATTTTGAATTTAAATTTAAATCAAATTATTTAAATTTCAAAACTTTATTAAGTTATTCAAAAAATTAAATTTTATCTTCAAATTCCATTTCAAAAACTTTTCACATTTAACCCGATTCTATTTCCAAACCATTTGAATTCAAATTGTCTATTTAAAATCGTTTAAAAAATCTATGACTTAATAGATTTTCTCGTCAAATCCATATTTGTGTGTGTATGGTGTGGTCCAGGGGTTTAACACACTAGTGCGACATCATTCGATCATCATGGATCAAAACACAGAAATATAGTTGATAAGCGGTATAAACTATAACGCTTATCGTTCATTTACAATTTCACAGATAATATACAAATGTATCACAAATAAATGAATAAACTATACACAGCTCAATCCACAGAACAAAACATAACAGATCAGATAGGACAATCAATTCAAGACATCTCATACAATACAATCATTCATAATTAAGGTCAAGCATTCAATAATCATTTATAAGCAGGATTAATTTAATTGTTTAATCCTAATTAATTCATTTTATTTCCAATTAAATTAATTACTTATGAATTAATTATCCAATCCTGATTTATTAATTACAAACCACTTGATATAAATAAATTAATTAATTATCTTAATTAATTAAATTATCCTTAATTAATCATATTAATTAAATCAACCTTTAAACCAATTACATAATTAACCAACCCCTTAATTAATTATTTTAAAAAAAAAATTAATCATTTAATTACTTACCATAAAGTAATTACACTTACACAATTTCATAAATGATTATCATTAATTAATTAATCTAATTAATTGTTAAAATTAATCGCATTAATTAATTATTTAAATAGTCTTAGTTAATGACCTTCATAAAAAAATTCTTTAATTATTTTGCTAAAGTAATTTACTTACGTTAATCATTACTAATTAGAATTGATTAACCATTAATAACTCATTAATTAATCCTTAATTATTTAATTAAGTGTTAATTATAACTTAATTAATTCTTAATTACTTGATAAATTAATCACTGATCATTAATTAAAATTTTAAATATTTTTAATGATCCTTAATTACCAATTTATTTATCCCAAATTAATTAGCCAAAACCTTAATTAACTAATTTTAAACTCTTAATTATTAATTTATCCAAATCATTAATTATTCATTTTAATTAATTTAATCATTACAAATCATTAATCTTTATTTATTTTAAAGATAAAAACATTTTTTCTTATTAATGAATCAAGTTATCATTAATAAGTCACTTAAACAATTTACCTTTATATTTTACTTTTAAATTTCATTTTAAATTCAAATAAATTTTCAAATTCAGTTTAGCATTCAAACTATTTAAACCAAATTGAATTTAAAAACTTCTTTTATTTTAAAAACTAAGATTCAACTTTATATTTGAATTCAGATTTAAACTTTTGATTTCAAACTTCACTTACAATTGAAACCTCACTTTAAAATTCAAGCTACTTAAACATTTTAAGGTAGTCAACACAATTTAAATAAAAACTTTATTTATTTTTTTAACTGAGATTCAATCTAACTTCAATTTAAACTCTGCTATTTATTTAAATTGAGTTTTTTTTAAATTTGAAAACCGTGTAACAGGTTTCAGTAAAAACCTGTAGCTAGAAATCAACCCGAGAACACACTGAAATGCTTCGAGTCCATACCCAGTTACTTCGAGTAAAAATGCGAGTTGCTCGAGACAAACACGCGAGTTCACCATGCACACAAACTAAATACCTAGGTCACCAGAAATTTAGTGCACGGTGCACGTGTACGGCATCACCGCTTGCCTCTGGCCGACCCCACATCATCGAGCAAGTCGACGTTCATCCACGCCTCAACCTCCGACCATCAAAATCCCCATCATCTTCCCGAAATTAAAATCAAGTGCAAACTCGAAACCTGGAACAGCGAACCCCATCACCATCTGAACCTGGAAACTCGCCGTTCACCCAACCTTGACCACCAGATGCTTCGATCTTTCAGCCACGTCTTCGTCAACCACCGAGCCACCACCTCCCCAGAGCATATGCGACTAGATGCTCAAATAAGGCCGCGGCGATCAAATTACTGTCCCCTTCAAAAACTAGGTTTACAAATGAAAAATCATTCGTTGCCGTCGCCAGAGTGGTCGTGAGCGTTTCCGAGTATTTTTCCCACCGTCGACGTAGGCTCCTCCACCTCCATGCGAAGCCTCGATCACCAACCACATTCCGATCAACCACAATTGATCAAAATCCAACTTTCGAACTAATATGAACTGCTCTCAATTCTTTGATCTAAAAATTATAAGTTTTGCTTTAAAAATCATATTAAAGCATACGAACTCAAATTATATACCTGAAATTATGAATTAAGAAACTTGAATTCTGACTTATTTGAAGTTGTATTTGGTTTTCTTGCTTTCTAGAGAAAATTCTAAGTTGTTTAACTGAAATAAATAAATTTTTCTTCTTTAAAACTTTAATACATACTATAACAAACAAATTTTGTTTTAACACCATGTCCAACCAATAAGCAAAACAAGAGGAAAAGATTTTTGAGATAAAGCATGAACTACAGACTTTAGTTATAGAGGTGTATTACAGAACATAAAAATGAAGATATATTATTTCACAACATACAGAATTTTAACCATATATAAACACAAAAACATCATTATCATCATACTTAAATCAAGCAACCAGATACTTAAGTAAAAAAAAGAGTTACTCACCTGTTAAATAAATTGAATAGAGGAAAAAAAATTCTTGCTTTTGAAAACTACTAGCTTGAACCTCTTTTAATCATCTCGTTTTTGTTCTGATGAAATTGTTTTAAGTTGTAAAAATGGAAAAGCTTGCCGTACGTATTCTTCTCTGGTTTACTATGAAATGAACGAATGAAGGTAAGAGGACATATATAGAGAAGAGTTTGTACAGTGTGATTAAAATTTTGTTTTGTACAACACAGGTACAAGATTTTTCTTTGCTTGGTAGCTGATAGAAAATATGTTGTATTTAGAGATGCAAACATTTAATGCATAGTACTACTATATGTTTCTATACTTATCTTATTATATTTTCATTTTCTACTTTGTTTATGTTCTTACTCCTTGCATTGTATTTCTTCAACTCGGCTGAGATGATACATAGTGGCTTGCATTTATTAACTTGTCTTTAATTCTTGTGTACATACTTGAATATATATCTTCTTTTGCAAGCTTATAGATATCTATGTTTATTTGTTTTCTTTAGTCTTGTTTATTTGAATACTTGAATAAAATTTGCCGTCTTATTTTCCTTTCTCAGCCTCAATACTTACACTTTGTTTAGTGTCTTCTTACTTGAATGTATTTTGTTTCTTTACTTTTGCTTTGTAATTTAAATGAAGTTCTAGTTAACATGTCGTTATATTTAGCTAATGTATTTACTTATATTTGAATGTAAGCTGTTTTCATTTGCAGCTCAAAGATATTTATTTTTTTGCTTCCGTCTTATTTTTGTAAACTCTACATACTTACCTTGTTTGTTTACTTACTATTTTACAAAACTATATAATTTATCTTATATATAAATATATTTTATATTCTATTTTCTAACTTAAATATTTTATTTTCAACTTTAATACTTAAGTGTATTTTTATTTGTTTGAATCTTAACTAGGTGTATTTATTTTTATTATTCTTGTAGTACATTTTTGTTTGTATTAATACACATTATTTATAAGAGAGTGTTTTGAAATCAAACACATATTTTTATTTGAATTTGGAGAAACTCAAATCGATTTACTAGTTATTTTTATTCAAAAATCAAATTAATTATCAATTTTAAACTTAGTCAAAATCCGGGATCGTTACAGAATTCGAGATGAAATCTTTTATAATTAGTATAAAAGAATGTTGTAAATGTCACAAATGATATATATAGATGTTGTATTAATTTTTATAGTGTGGAGCATGTAAGATGAATTCCTTGTGCATTGGCAATATGAATCATCTTACATGTTGTGTTTTCTACAGTATCACATTTCGCTTACGTATTTGTCCAAAATAAGACTACTAAATGGTAATGTAGAGCGTTCTCGAATATTTACGAAATACTAGAAAATTGTTTATAGAAATAATAAACTCCTTATGATGGAGTGCGGGAACTCGAATTTCATAAGCCATATTGAGTATATTATTTCAATCCCAAATTCATGTTAAGTATTAAGTTAAGATCTTTAAGTTAGAAATGCTTCAAACAATAAGGGATGGCTGATTTAACCAAAGACTAAAAACGTCACTTTTAATAGCACTACAATAAAAGAAGTACACATAAATGCACAAATTTATGACTGGGCTAAGGGTGATTCCAACTATTGAGAATCTCATGAGATTGTTACCTAATAACAATATTGCGATACAGCTTGTAAAATAACATAAAGCTCACTAGAATTTGAAAAAACATACTCAAAAGGGGTCTACATGATAAAAGCAGTTTATGAGCATCAGAGGCAGTTAATTGACATAGTAGATAATTAAAACAAAATAGCATAACCTCACTAAGGGATTTATCTACTTAGTTTTTGAGAAAACCAATTGAAGAAGTTGGAATATGGTTGAATTGTTGGTCTCCAAGAGTAAATGGAAGATTGGACCTATTGGTATCTTAGGGGATCATTATCAAAAATGATATAATCCTCTTTCTCACCATCAATGAGAAACATGTGATATCTCTTTGATGTATGAGATTCCATATTGGACCGTGGAGTATGACAGTCGATGAATTTTATTTGATGATAAGAAATGTTTATTTGTATATTTGTTTGTTAATTGTGTTATAGGTAATATATCAAAGATGAATAAAATAATCTTTTCCATGGTCACTCCAATCCATTATTGATGCGAATTTATTTTAGACAATGATTAAGTAGTATTATGTCAAGCAATAAACCATAAGGAAAATTCTAAAGAGTGAATATTTTTTTCAACATGTGTGGGATTATGTATGGGACACAAATAATAAGAATTACTCTTCATGATAAAATCCAACCAAACATTTCGTAAACAATCAAAGAACTTTTCATCTACAGTGAATCCCTACCACAACTGAAATTCAAATGCTCAAATTGTTTGACTCAAATGATTATTTCTCTAATCTATATTTCTATTTACCGAGTATTATTTAAACCCTTCATCTTCCGTAACTTTAAGTATCGAAGCAAAAAAGCAACCAAATCAGAAACTCCATTATATCAAATCGTACTCAATTAGATCATTAATGATTAATTCATTTGTCATCCTCAATTTATCAAAATACAATTCATACTTAAGGAGATTCAACAACAAATATCAATAAAATTAGATACAAAGATATCAACCAATCTCTCTGTCCATTCTCCACCATGTATTCATCCTTACACAACCATCAAAACAAACATACGACTTCCAACATTCAATAATAACACCATTCAACATGAACCTATGACAAAGTTACAAAATCCATTTAAGCTCAGGCAACAACATACAACACCGGACCGAATTTTCGACATCAATCAAACACTAGAAGCAACTAGAAATAGAAGGCTTTGACAACATGCTAATATTGAGTAGCAGGCAAGTTATTCGGTCTCAAGTCTAGGGAGATACATGCTGGCACACATCATCTTGAGAACTTTTTTATCCCTAGTAGCCAAAGCAAGTGGCATGTAGATTTTTTGCTAGCTAGAATTGGAGCATATAAGCATGAGAAAATAGAAGAAATATATGGCAAATGTAAGTTTCCTGCAATTCCATTCATCATACCATATATAATAGAATCATGCAACAACCTGTACAACTGTCACTACCATATCCACATACAGATAACAAAATTTGTAATATAAGAAATGATTTGTTTAAAATTAGGAAAAAAGAAGGTAACACCTGCTTATTCTTTTATGTTCATGCATAACAGCTTTTCCAACCACTTGCTCCAGGAACTTACTAGACTTACGAATTGTGCTAGTATTAGCTGGAACTTGTAATGAATATTCATGTGCAGCATCTTATGCATTAGGGGTGCAACATTTCCCTGTTGCAACCGTATCAGTGCATCCCCCTTCAAGATCGGCCTTGTCCTCAAGTTGGGTTAACCATCATTTTATGATAGGATAGAGCCTATTGCTGAATTCGATGCATCAGTGTGGAGGTTGAAAGGTTGCATAAAGTCCGATAGGCTTAGGATTGGAGCATGTGTCATCATCGTTTTTAAGACATAGTGATGTAACGCTAGATCTGCTTCTACTTGTCAGGTAGATGCATTTTTCTTGAAGGGATAAAACAATGGGTCAATGATTTTTTCATAGCATTGAATAAATCACGTATAATAGCCCATTAGCTCGAGAAACCCACTGAGTACCATAAAAGATGTGGGCATGAGAAAAGAGAAGAAATAGAAGAGATATAAATATTAGCTAATGCAAGCTTCTTGCATTCGGTTCACCATTCCACATACAAAAGAATCATGCAACAACTTGTACAGCTATCACTATAATATCCACATTATTACCATCAAAAACCACTCCACCTTAATCGAATCCTTAAAGAATACAAAAGGAGGATCCATGAAGAATGATAGTAATAGCAAGACCTTTCGAAAGGGTCGAAGGGATGCTTCTACAAAAGTTGGATGAGCAATGCGCTTTCAAAGAGGTCGAAAGGGGACAAGGACAAACTTTTGCTTCAGTTGACCACTTTCGAAACGGTTGCTTCCTTATGCATAAAGGTGTTTGGAATGTGTTAAAGACACCTTTCGAAGGCAATAAATTACAAGCTTCTGCATGTGCGCTAAACCTTTCGAAACAATGGTTTTTGCCAACATTTACCTTCCACAGAAGAATATTGGACCAAAGCTACCCCTTCAAAAGCATATGTTAGCTTTTCCAATTGGTTAAAACCATCCACAATTACAAAAAGAAAGCTTAAATGAGTTCAATATAGCCCCCTCAAATATCATATGATAGGGTTATATGCATCAATCAACATGAATGCAATCAAAAGTCACCCACCACATTTAAACCTTCTACTCGGAGCCTAAAATATACACCTTTCGATAATATCCAAAGCCCGCATCCTTTCTTATTTGCAACGGCACATCGATGACAAAGTGAAGGGCGCATTTATACCTTTCGACAAAGTTGAAAGCACTCAATTTCCATTTAGAAGTAAATTTAGAAGGGCGCCTTTAGTTTAGCAGCAACAAAAGGTCATCAAGGCACGCTTTCGACTAAGTTGAAGGACTGATTTAAATGGGTCTAACTAGCGCCTATAAATAAGACCCTAGGGGTATTGTTTGGGGATTTGATTTCATTCACTCAATGCTTGTTCTTTCTTAAATTCATAAACCCAAATCTTTAAATCAATTTGGGATTTTACTCCTTTCTAATTCTTAGGCTTATTGTATTCAAGAAAATTATTATTAAAGCATGTATATTGCGTTCACTAAATATATTTATTGATATGCTGCTTCTATATAGTCCTGTTATGAATTACTTACATCAATGTCAATCGAAAGGTTATCTTTCAAAAGCATAGGAACTATTGAGTCAGTCAAAGCCTTAGATCTATTAGGTCCTAACCTTTAGTCACCTCAACCACTTCGAAAGGAGGTTTCAAAAGGATTCTAAGCCAATTCAACTAGTTCAAAAGGTAGTTTCAAAGGAGATCCAAGTGTCTCTCTACTGTTTCGAAAGGTTGCTTAGAAAGAGTTTCAATGGCCTCAACCATTATGAAAGGTAGACTTAAGGGAAATTTAAATCACCAAGATTGTTTGGAAAAAGGGATTCGAAAGGTTCAAACCATCTTAGCATGTTCGAAAGGTGGTCTCGAAAGGAACACTTACACTTTAAACTCTGCTTTGAGGTGTTGGCATGTTTTCTTGTTAATATTTTTGGCGCTAGAAAGAGGACTCGAACCTCCATCCTTGTTGAATTCCTAACAATATTTTCCTCTAACCTATCCTATTCCAAGCTTACCTTAGACCTTACACCACCATGCTTAGCAAAATTAAAAAGTCCAAACAAGGATCTTCAGAGCCACACTTAATTGGATTCTCCCATGGAACTATTAAAGATTCTAAACCATATGAAGAGAAAAGGTTCAGGTTAGAGGTTTTGAAAATCATCAAGAAAAAGAAGGCTGAATCTTATGACTAGATAAATGGAGCTTAAACCCCTTTCACATTGACCCTACACCCATATTTTCATCAGAGGGATCAAAAGATAAGAATGACGACTTGTGTGATCAAATGAAGAAGATAATTCAATTCTATACCAGAGGCACTATCTTTGAAGAAGAGATGATGGCTGATTACTATACCTTTGCAAAAAAATGGCATCAAGCGACAAGCGGGACATTACCTACATATGAGCTTCAAAAGATTTTGAAAAGGAAATTGGTTATTGAGGGTGAAGCTCCTAAACCAAGCAATAAGAAACCTAGAAATCATCCTCAAAAGAAGAGCTTCAAATCAAGACTCCCTAAAGAATGCTATCTGACTACATCGATTGAGAACATTTATTTACTTACCAGGGAGGAACTCAAATATTAGCCATCCAAAAAGGAAAGGCCCAAATACAAAAGGAATCAGGGAGGATGCTATTGTCACTATCATATGATGAATGGGCATGAAGCAAATCAATATAGAGCACTTAAAGGAATGGTGATCAACTTTTTCAGACATGGAAAAATCAATGGATTTGTAAAGCGATCTTAATCAATTCAATAATGCACCACTTTTCTAAAGAGAATCTACATGGTCAGGAGAAAAATTCTCCTTAATCTTAGAAATTAACTTAAATAGTCATAAGCCTTTGTCCACACCGAGTTGGCCAGGTCAAAATGCCTCCTAGAGAGAGGTTAGAGTAAACCTTTATTCGCGCCATGCTATGGTAAGGTTAAAGTATCTACAAGCCCTTGATCGTGCCATGCTATGGCCAGATCAAGACGCCCCCGGGAGAAAGGACAGAGTAAGCCCTTGGTCCCACCATGCTATGGCCTGGTCAAGGTACCGAACAAGCCTTTAGTCCCACCACGCTATAGCCTGGCTGAAGCACCTTCTAGAGTGAGGATGGAGTAAGCTCTTGGCCCCGCCAAGTTATGGCTTGGTCAAGGTACCGAACAAGCGTTTAGTCCCGCCTATAAGGCTTGGCTAGAGCGCCTCTTGGAGGGAGATTGGGTAAATCCTAGGGTCCTGTATGTGGATAAGCTAAACAAGCGCATCAGACTATAATGGACTAAGACGTCCAAGCGTGAGAAGCGGCACACCAAGCAATGACAAAATACAAAGCCTAAAAGATGACACATATCAAAGGGATCAAAACCCAAAGAATGGGGCAAAAAAGAAACTCAAATATGAATAGATAGCCTTTGACTGATTTCTAGACTTCATTAGTACCTGAATATAGATTTCGGGTCACTTACCATTTACTTCTGGACTTCACCTAATAAAGTCTGAATCTAGGTTTCGAGACCTCTATTTTGGACTTCTGGTCTTGTATTAATCTTAGGGTCTACCTTATTAATACCCAAATCTGGGTTTTGGATCTTCTATTATTTCCAAATAAGGATTTATGGACTCAAATTATTTGTTCCTAAAGGAAGATTCTTAGTATACTATGACTTATTTTCAGATAATGATCTCTGGACCTTTTTTATCGAATGATTATTCTCTTCTTCCATCGGTTATTTTAGAAGATGATTTCTAAACTTCCATTGTCAATGCTAAATTTGAATTTCTGGCCTTCAATTATTAATTCCATAATAAGATTTCTAGTCTTACTAGAGTCAGATTTCTGGTTTTCTCTTAACATTACCAAAGTTGGATCTCAAGACTCCTACTCGTTTCTAACCATGGAATTTCTATTTACTTGTTATTTTCACATGATGATCTGTTAACTACCATTACTTAGATTTTTGGAATTAGTACGTCATACTATTGCCGATAGTATAAAGAACCACAAAATATATTTTTGCATAGATTTTAAATTAATGATAAGAAATGTAGTCTATTCTATACTTTTCAGGAAAACAAGATCAATAAGGAAGATTAAATGGGTCGACAAATATAAAGACCATAGTCAAAGTTATCAGGAAGCAAATTCAAAAAACAGCATTGTAAAAACAAGCAAAGGTTATAAACCAGGTGATATTTACATAACTAACATGATTTGTAAGATTATTTACAAGTATATAGTACAAGTGTATGTATCATAGATCTTGGGCAACCTTATTTAGACTCTCTACAACTAAAGGATCGACAATATGGCGAATCGCTGTATAAAGAATTTCTTTAAGCTATTTGTCCCTTCTTCTTAATTTCATCAGCATAATCAATGGATTCAATATGAATCTTCAAAGCACGGTTGAAAGCTTTGTTGGCACCTTTAAGGGTCTTGTTTTGCCTTTCCAAATCGTTAATGTGTTTTCGAAGATTATATTTTTCATGCCCAAGTTTTTGAATTCTAGCTGCATACTCATTAATGCGCTATGAATATCTCACTTTTGTTTGGTCGTTAAAATATCTCATCATTCAAATTTGACATTCCTGCACCATTCACCTACTTCCTTCTCATCTAAACTTGGGGAGGGTTAGTCGTGGTTAGATATTTTTGAATAGCTAAAGATGAAGACCTTGTCAATTTCATAACAGACGAGGTGATTGGAGAAGTTGGTAAATTAATATTTTGAATGTCACCCTCATGATAAATTTCATGGATTTGCACTGGGCTTGACTATCTTTTAATTTTATCTCCAAATCGTTTATCTATTGGAGAAGCGTAGTCATTTCTTGATCAAATTCGATCGAAGGGTTTGATTTAAATTGGCATTTTAATGAGGAAATTATTTCATCTTAACTCATGATATCTGCTTCAAGACTAGTGATCTAATCGTTAAAATCCCTAATAATTGTCTTCGAAGCAAAAATTTCCTGCGCCATTCCAACACTTCAGTGTTGCCTTGAAGACGTGCGATAGGGAATCTTTAATAGGCTTCTCTTTTCAACATCCAATACCAACCTATCTCTAATGCTGGTGAAATGAGATAATGAATCTAATGAGAGTGGCATGGTAGATTACTGCAATTATTACTTAAACGAACAAAAAAAAGTTAATACTCAAATTACCAATTCCTTTTACTACAATAATAAAGCTTACAACTCAAAGAAAAAAGTACAATCTTATTTTAATAATCAGATACTTGTTTTATTACATTTAAAGCTGGAAACAGCATTTTTAACTTTGTTCAAAGAATTAGTTGAAAATGTAATTGTAGAATCAAAGGGGACATTAAATCCTTCTGGGATAATAATTAGAGGATATTTGCTATAATTCTATTCTCCGACAGGAGGATTTTCATGTCCGTGCATTAATTTGGTATGATATGTTTGGATTTCCTTAAGAAGCCTTTCCTTTTCTTCGTTAAGAAAATCAAAACGAAGGCAAAGATGTTGCATATAAAGCCTCTATAGGCCTCTAAGAAAGCAATATCTTGCAAATTTTGAGGATGTCTAGAGTGGGGCCTTTTCTAAATAATCTCTTCTTAATTTGACATATTTTCCTAAATAATCTCTAGAAATAAGGCTGCTTGATAGATATTTATTCTGTAATAACGTAATAACCTACGACTAAGTATAAAAGGAAACTAATACAGAAAATTCACAAGTGTTACATAATTGCAAATGTTCATCTAGTTTGTACAAAATTGATTTTTTGGATTACTCAAAAATGAATTTATCCTTATAATATTTGAGTTTTTTCGAAGGCAATTCACGAGGGATTGATTTGACTTGCGGTAAATTCCAACAATCCCTGGATGTAGATGAGATCCAAATTCATCTAAATATCTCTTATGTTGACGTCTAAGTAGACCCCCGCTAAAATCATCCAAGTATGAAAAATCTACGGTTGGGTGTCTGCAATAAGCTTTGTATATGAAGTCTACTAGGATATCCATGTCTTCAATTAATATCCACAAGAGTGCTATTAATTCCATGTTCTCTTCCAAGAGCTTGTCATATTGAAGATGCGCCCTTTATGTTGGGGACGACTTCTTGATCTTTAAAGGATGCTAACACTGGGGTTCTCTTACTAAGCTTATTACACTTGCTAGAGAGTGCATTATGTTCTTTTAATTGTTTATCTAACTCCTTATACAAGCTTTTTATTTCCTCTTAATTTCTTTCAAGCTTTGTTTTATAAAGTTGAATGGATTTCTTCTTTATCTAAAATAGAAAGATATCAGAAACTATTATCTTAGAAGTGAAAGCCAGTTAGACAAAGAATCCAATACTTGAGAAACATGAATTGAAGTTTGTGGGGCCTGCTTTTTCCTTTCCCGTTCTCCAACATTAATATAGGCGTCTTTTTCATAGAGATCGGAAGGCTCAGGAAGATCGGTTTGACTTGTTTCAGGAGCACTAGGATCAGGGATGACTTTCTCTATAGCCTTGGGAATACCATCGCCATCCCCTCCGTAAGAACCATCATGATCACCTCTGCTATCGCCAAAACCATAATCTTTATCCTCATTGTCAGGGTTATCATCGTCATCGTCATCACCGCCTTCCTCAACGACGGTTTCATCATCCTCATAATCATCTTCCACGTTAGAGTTAGAATCTCCTTCTATAGAAGGAAATTCGAAATATAAGAGTTTTACGACATCAATTTCTTCTCTATCAGGAACTTCGATCCCTTTCTCCATTTCTTTGATTTTATCCATGAATCTTTTGACCAGCATAGGATCGAGTGAGGGGAAGCTTAAGTCTGGACACTTTTTGATATTGTCGGAATAAGCCAGCATGAGAGCGACCTCATAAGAATTCACGATGATGCCATTAAGAGAAGTGCCCCAAAATTGCAACACCTTTCGTTTGGGCTCAGAAATAGTTTTGATGGCAATAGTTAAAGAATTTTTTTCTTCTCCAACTTCTTCTTGAAAAGAGTGCATTTCTTTTTGAGAGAAGATTGTTTAGCAATCATAAGGGCCTTCTCTTCCTCCGACTCTTTTAGAGTCATTTTTAAAGCCAAATTCTCATCGGCTATGACTTGTTTTGCCTTCCTCTCCTCGAAAATGGTGGATTCCGCTTGAGCAAGAGAAGTGACTAACCTTTCTTGTTCCCCCACTGCTTTATCTTGAGCAGCAAAGAGGGTAGTAATTTGGTTTTTCAACATTGAGACTTCTTCTTGAAGTTTAGACGTCCAGTGTAAGACTTTGAAGCGCTTTCCTAGAGGGAGTACCATCTTTTGTAAATCTCAAAAGAAAAGTATGACATGAATCGAAATTCGATAAGGAATAGTAATAAGAAGATCAAGTGGTATGAAACATACTAGAAGTTATTGCTCAATTAGAGATCGACAATGTTTTATCGGGTCAGGAACAAAAGAAGCAGATGCACGAAAGTAAATGATGAAGAATTCATGATTGACTGTACAATCTCCTTTAAATCATTGGAAGGTACCGATGATGTAGATCTAGATGGATTCAACTCCTAGCGATGAGTTGAAGTGCCTATATCCCTTTGCAACTGCTTAATGATGCTAGGAGAATCAGACACAACTATATGAGCCATGAAATCATCATTTGAAGGAATCATTCTAGATGGGTTAGTAGCAGCATCAAGAGTAGAACCTTCTAGAGTCTTGCCCACATCAATAGAGCCTTGCCCACATCAATAGATTCACTCTCTTTTGGAGGAAGAGAAGACTTGACATCAACAATTTTAGTTTTCTTGAGAGAATGACCTACTGGAGTCATTTCGCTCAACTTTTTTTTGGCAATCATCCTCGATCTAGCGATGGCTTGGGTCAAAGCTGAAGTTCTAGATTTAAAAGTTGAAAGGATTGGATCTTTTATGGTTAATTCAGGAGGGGGAGCAGACACTACAATCCAAAATCATAGGTTAGCAAATGTAATAGTCCGCTTTTCCGTACCCCTTGAAGTGACACTAATCTCCATCGATTAACTCAAGATGAACGGAAATACGAACCATTAGGGTTTAAGAAAAAGAAAAATAAAGGTAGAAGAAGAGAGAAAAAGATGGAAAATAGAGAGAAAAGAAAATAGAACGTAACAGAAGAAAAACAACAGAACAATATCAGAATCTCACAATCGCAGCGGAACAACATATAATAGATAAATGAATATTCATAATCAAAAGATCTGTATATTTTATACATTACATCACATTACATTCATTATCAGAGTGTACAACAACAAACAGTGGGAAAAAAATACTATATACTAGTGAATACTCCATGCCATCCAACTTGCCTCCAGCAACTCCTAAATTCCAGAATATCCTGATAAACCTAACTCTTGACTGCCCGTGTGGAAATTGGTGGGCACCCAGAGTTTAGAAAGGAAAACAATAAACTCCGAGTCAGTCATGTGACTGGTGTGAGAACTCAAAACAATTTATTTATCTTTAAAATAAAGTAGAGGAATATTTTTAAAATAGATTCGCAATGGTTTTGTAAATGTAACTACCATAAGACCTCCCACCACACACACAATGCAAACGCAGACTTGGAGGAGATTTCTTCTTATGTTAGTCAAAGATGCTTACTACGCAAAATCAAATCAATTTTGATATTATTATTAGTGCATAGTGTAGAAGACATTTCGAAAGTAGAATATAAATCTTAGCCAGCATAGGTACCATTATATTATGCCTACTATAGCTACCTCCTGAGGAAGCAGGTTCTACAACTAAAACCGTACAAGATCGTATTGTTTCTTTGGATTCCCAACAAATGGTCAGGCCAAGGAACTTCCCATTGCCACATGAGAACGCCTCTGGAAGGACGTCCCCGAGAACCTAACCGGATCTCTGCCAACACAAGGCCGGGTTACCCCTAACTGGGTAACTACTGACACGAGTATGCCATCCCACGGTCCTTTAGGACCTTTATCCGAGCGCTCATAATCAACATCACACCAAATAATAAGTGTTTCAACATGAGTAAGTATCTGGGCTCCATACCATGATACCACCATTTTCCAGAAGGAAATGCACATACCCTAAAGGGAGCTACCCCTCATAACCTTGTTACATCTTTCCTGTTTTGACCATTTCGGGGTGTGAGGCTCGACGAAGTCTCGTCCACAAAGCCACGCTTTATACAAAAGCTGTGCTTTGGGTCAACAAATGATCATAGAAATGATCACAAAGATAAACGATCAAACAAATGATCATATCACAAATAATCAAACAATGATCATTTCACAGCAACACTCAGCATGTCACATTACCAAATTGGGAATATATCACTAATAACCTTCAACTATATAACCTCTGAGCTCGTACGTCTCAGAGAAGGGTGTTAAGCTAAGAGAATAAATTCTCCTCCACCAACAGAAATATATTTGAAAGAAATCAGCTTTATATCTAAATTTGTAATGTCAGACATACTATCCATACAAGTCCGTTCCGGGATCGAACAGAACCGAAGGCACTTACAAAGAAGTCCTTGCAATCCGGATAATCTCTAATCACGTCTGGATTTTCCATCACATATGGAGATCTCTATACGGAGGATCAGCCAGTGAAGAGACAATCGACAAGAAACCCTTTCGTTTTCGAAAATATCCTGTCTTCAACACCGGTCTTCAAATGCAATTCATAACGACGTATCACATATTCGAAATGGGTTATACGACCCTAAGGTCCTTTCCGGTTAACCCGAATAGTGAGCACTTATTTTAAAAAAATAAATAAGTGTGGCATTCAATTTCAAGCAAATCACAACAAATACCTATTTAAAGGTAAATATTGATAGTCGGTTATTTAACTATTAATAGATATGCACAACATCACCAAATTCCAAATAATTTTCCAAATTATTTATTTTCCAAAAATATCTTTACAAGATATATATTTTCAATGCTTCAAAAATAAATCAATATTTATTTTTTTAAACAAATCCCCCCTTTTCATTTATAAATTCCATAGTGAATTTACATTCTAAAATAACTATGAATATACGTTTTCAATTATTCGTTTTCAATTTATCTTCAAAAAGATAAATTCTCTAAACTTTTCATTTCACATTGGAAAAACATTTCCATACTTATTTATTTATAAGTAATTCACAAGTCTTTTTATTTTCTATACTTGGAAAATATTCAATATACTTAAATCGAAATTAAGCATATATTTCATTCTTTAAGGAAATCATTCTCTGAAACATATTTATTTAGGCCAAAACGAATGTTGCGTAAAACATCGTTACGACAACCCCAAATCACTAGTATAGGGGTTCGAAATTAAAATAGATATATATATCCCAATACTATGCAAAACATTTCCTTTCGGAAATCATTTACTATAACAACAGTGTTATAGTCCACCATTTCCTTCTATTTCTCGAAAACGTCTATTTCAACAATGAATGTTGAAATCTATGGTTTCGATAGTTAATACATTTTAAAACATCTTTAGATCGTTTTAATTCTATTTAAAACATCACATCCAAAACATTTTCTTTAATATATTATTCACTATTCAAAAACGTGAATATACTTGTTAACCAATTTCATCATTTCTATACATTTTGTTTTAAAGGATTATTCACTGTCTAAAACGTGAATATAACTCCATTAACAAATTACAACTATTTACTTATCAAAATAAGTCGTTGCGAATTTATAAAACAGCGTTCATAAACTCCATTTCTATTTATTTTATAACAACTTCCTTTTATAAATTCCCTTTATTAATCTATTCAATTTCATATCTCAATGATATACTAAAAGTTCGTATTATTAGTTAAATACTTATAATTCATTCGTTTACAAAAACGTTCTTTTAAACTTCCCAAATTTTAAATCTTATAGATTATAAGATTAATTTATTTATCCAAATCTATTCCTTAAATAACTTTATAAATTTTATAAACCTACTGCTTATAAAATTCCATTTATAACTTCACTGATTATAATTCTATAAATTTCATTCATTTACGAGATTCATTTACAATTCATTCTAACACTTATAAAAACTCGTTTTACAATTCCAATATTTTTAATATATAAATATCAATTTATAAATCTTTTATATGGATCAATTTATATTATTCTTTTAAAACGTCTTTAAACTCCTTTATAGTTTCATCATTCTCTTAGATTTACAAAATAATCAAATTTCATAAATCCTATATTTAAACTTTTTATAATAAATTCAGAAATCCCAATTTTAACTATTTTATAAAATCATTAATCCCATATTTTCAAAAATCAACTTTTAACTGTATTTCTCAAAAATCATAATTTTTATGACATTAAAATTATAACGTTTATTTATTTAAGATGAATCAATTCCAAAAATATTTTATAAACGTATACTTTCAAAAATCACTTTAGAAATCCCTTAAAAATCAAAATCGTTGTTTTTTTTAAACTTCAAAATTGGATCTGATGATGCAACACATCAAATAGTCAATCACGACTTTCAAACATCATATATCGATATGATAATCAATCAAATATCACAATATCTGAATCAAATAAATATTCGTCAGGAATCCAGTTGGATCCCTCCAACCTGTTTCCCTGCATCCACAGACATTAGCACAATACATATTCCACTTCGAGTTGGAATATCGCGGTATATGGGATTTATAAAATATTATCCGCTTAATAGGCGGCGCAATAGGGTCTCATCCGCTATACAATGCGGGAAATCAATCAGCTGCAATATATACATATGCCAATATATATATATATATATATATTGCTATATACTAATATAATACCAATTCCACTTCGAGGTGGAATATCGCGGTATATGGGTTTAATAAATAACCTCCGCTTACTAACGGCGTATAGGGTCTATTCACATCCAATATATATATATATATATATATATATATATATATAACAATCATCATTCAAGCATTCAATCAACACAGTCTAACAAATTTTAAATCTAACTATTTAAAATTTAAATAAACCCTTTTGAGTGAGAAGTTCTCACCTTTTCTTTCATTAGCAACCCATTTTCATCTTGACTCGATTTTTCTCGATTTATAGACCTTGTATAATTATTGGATTTGTTAATATTCAAAATAATCAAATAACCAATTTTTCATTTGATATTTGTTAATTTAATTAACCTGTGATTTAATTAACAAACTGTTTACAACCTATATATATATATATATATTTCAAAATCAAACTAAATATCCATTTATCAAAATTTTAATTTTAAAATTAATCACTTTAAATGCTGTAATAATTGATTTAACTAAAAATTAAATTTAAACAAATCTCCTTTTTAAACTACATACAAATATATATATGTACTTAAAAATAAATGACAGATTCCAAAAGCCTGATATTTTTTTCTAATATATTTTTTTTCCTCTTTGCTGTATACAAACATTTGTAATTTCCTTCTATTGTTTAAAATTTTTCTTTGAATACATAAACATTTATTTAACCACTTTAAATCAATAACGAAAACAAAAAAAAAACAAAAAAAATCATAATACCTTACTGACTTCGACAGAAACGACGCCGCAACCCCCCATCCTCGATCACGACTTCATCATCGACCCATACGCAAGTGTCGCCCCACTCCCACGCATGCGTCCCCTCCAGCGATTCCCCTAGCCGCCTTCGCCTTCGGTTGCCACGAGCACCGCATCGCCTCCATTGCTTCGCGCGTGCTTGCCTCACTCGACCGAGCTACTCAAGCTCCTTCCCCTCCACGCTCGCGATGCCTTAGTTGATTTCAATTTAGGGCTTCGGTGATTTGTTTTTTTTCTTTTTAACAAACGAATGCGTTTTCGATTACAGGGAGGAGGCAAACGAACTGGGAGAAGAGGGGTTTTTGATTTTTTTTAATTTTTTTTGGATTTTGGAACGAGGGGGGAAAGGAATCGAACCGGTCGCCATTTTTATTTGAATGGAACGACAAAGCTTTTGCTCGCGAATGACTTCAGGAAAGAAGAGGGAGGAATTGTTTTGAACGAGCTCGGCCATGCTTTGCACGATTTATTTTTCATGATTTTAGGCGTAATGCTAGGCATGATTTTAGGGATGAAAAGTAACTGATGTGACAAATTATAAATAAAAATTCAAATTGAATTCAATTTAAATTCGCAACGCGTTTACTCAACGTATGCTCACATAACAACTCCGAAAAATACAAAATTTGAAATCCGATAATAATCCAATATTACGGACCCAATGGAACTGGTTTCGTCGAATTCCGAGACTGTACCTCGGACGGCTATTTTTAAATATCAATTCAAACGATTAAAATTTCAAAACTGAACAAAGCAGTTTCAAATTCAATTCTGAAGCTTCTATTACCTTCAATATTATCAATATGGATTTACAAGTCTTTGAAATATTTTTAAATCAGCTTAAAATCAAAGATTCAAATTTTTATTCAACTTTCAATAGATTAAATTCTAAAATTTAATTGCCAAATTCATTCTTATAAGTTGAAATTCAAGTCAAACCATCATTCAAATATTTAAAATTAATTAAATATTCTCAATTTAAATTGTTCAAAATTCTGGGTCGTTACAGCAAAGCAATCTAAGTAATATCATGACGGCAAGTTATAAACAATACATATAAGTTTACCAAGCCCGTAAAGGCAAATCAGAGACAACGGTGAAAAATTTATGGGGTTGCTCAAAGATATTAACACTTGCCCTTGGAAGTGTGTTGGACAAGGGGAGGTTGCTCGAGAATCCTTTTATAACACCCTTAATTTTAAATAACATTATTCAGGAGATTTAATTAGATAAATCAAACAGAATAATGTAAAGATTAGAGTGATAAGGAGATTGAGATTTTAAAACTAAATAGAGGCCATGATTAATTAAATAAAATTAAAAGAATAGGTTTATGGAAATGGTTTTATAAGTTAACTAATAAGAGAATAAGTCAAGGGAATTATGGAAAATCCACCATAGCTCTTAACCTCTAAACCCTTATTCTCATTTTCATTTCACAAGTCCCAAATTTTAAAACATAAACCAATGAGCTCAAGCCGGCCATAACCTACGGAAATAAAAAGGGGAAAATCAATTAAAAGCTTAGGAATCAAGAAAGGGGATTAAGCAAGATCAAATCTCAAGTTCCTTATCCAAAGTAAGGTGAATAATAATCAAAACCATCTCATTTTTTTTCATAAACATTTATTTTGGGTTTTATTTTTAAATCGTTTTGACGATTGTAATGATGATATGCTTGGGTTATTTACCATGTTTGTTTTAAACAAGAACATTTGATGACTGTTTGGTTCGATTTTAAGGCTAAAATCGTATATATTGGATTTCAAATGCCATGAGGATTTACAAAGTTATGTAAAATATTATTTTGAAGATGGGTTTAAATTTTCATAATTATCCAAGCAATGGATAATTTATTATGAATTATTGAGAGAAGAAATAAATAATCGAGTTTAAATTTTATATCAACTATTATTTGAAGGATTTTGGGTTTGAAATTTATATATGTTAGATAACATATTAAAAGCGATTTTTAATGATTTTTGGGGATTTTTTCTAAGTAATTTGCTATGTAAATTAAATTATTTAAGTTGGAGGACTTAGATGTCTTAATTGTTTTGTTAAAGGGAATGGCTACTTTATAAATTATTTTTAATTAATTCTGGATAAATTTCGCAGTCTTTAGAAATGATTTTGACAAAAATTGTGGCAACCAATTATATTTTTACATATAGGCAAGTTAGTTGAAAAGCTTTTACTTAAAAAGGAAACAAAATAGTTTTGCATAGATTTATTGTTTTGCCTCTTCTAGTAGCAACCTATCAACCCTACACTTCTGCCCCCAACTAAGTCGAAACCAATACACATGGTATCAATGCTTTGGTACAAAGTGGATTGGAGAAAGGCGATAAGTATAGAGTCAAAACCAGTCTTTCGAAGGGGTTGAGTCCATTTTAAATAGCTTTCGAAGGCCTTTGTTTTACTTTCAAAAGAGATGCCCCTTTTCTTGTCTTCAAAAGAATGCTTTCAAAAGATTTTTAATATAGGTTTTGAAAGGGTTGCTGCCTTCTTGTTTTGAAAGGATAGCTTTCGAATGAGTTACCACGTTGTATGTTATAAAATGGAGCTTTCGAAAAGGTAGTTTGAACCTATTCGAAATCATGATGCCGTCTTCATGCCTTTCAAATAGATTGAAGTTATCAACAAGTTTGAAAGGTAAGCTTTTTTTTTATAAATATAAAAGCCACTTCCCGATGTTTTCAAAAGGTACAGTGGCATTTAAACTAAAGGTTTTGAAGGTAATGGCTTCAAAAGTTGTTTCATAGCTATCCTTCCAATTGTTTACTAAAAGACTAAAGCCTTCAAAAGGATAGTTCCGAAACCATCTGTTTTCCCCAAACTCTTTTACTTGAAGGTTAATGGTTTTGAAAGGGGTACTTTTGTTTATGATCACTTTGACCCAAAAGTTATATTTAAGATTAAACCCAATGGTTTCGTAAGACATACTCTCAAATGGTTTTGAAGCTATGCTTTTATAAGTTGGAAAGATAGGCTTTAATACTTTCGAAAGGAATGTTTTGATGGTTTCAAAAGAAGGTTTTAATGCTTTCGAAAGAAATATTCAAAGTGTTTCGAAAGGCATATGTTTAAATGTTTTGAAAAGAAGATTTGAATGCTTTTGAAAGATATATTCTAATGGTTTCGAAAGTAAAGGTCTGAGGTTTCGAAAGCCTTAGTATTCAAAACAAAGAACCCTATCTCATTTTTAAAGGAAAACCCAAGGCAATATAAAAGAGCTTTGTAATGGCCTATAATTTTGAAAGTTTTTGAAGAAGCTTTCCTTGATTGTCATAACCCGTCTTTCACCTCCCAGAAAGACATATCATGAGTAAGAAAGAAAGGGATAGAGAAGAGAAAAGATATAGAAGAAAGAAAGAAACAACATCAGAATCTCAACAGCGGAACGAATAAATTATATTAATCACATAAATATTACATGGTATACATCATCTATCAGAGTTATGCAGCTTATACAACACATATAGACAGTTATAAACACCCGTCTAGTTATTACAACTCAATACAATACAGAGATACCAATCACAGTGGAACACTATAAATATCTACAACGCTGAAGCCTCCTGCTCCATCGCTCCTCCATAATTCGTCAAAGCTAACCCGAATCCCTTGGCTACTCGTAAAAATTTGAGTACCCAAGAGTTTAAGAAAAACAGAACAAACTCCGGGTTAGACATGGGTCTGGTGTGAGTAACAGGTTAAAGTTGCTTAACTTTGAAAAATCTTTGAAACAAAAGGTATCACGTAAGAATCCCCAAACATAAACATGGGTAAGTTTTTACCTTACGCTAACCAAAACATTTGATAGAAAAATCCAGTTACATTATAATAAGGTCTAGGGTTTTCAAGTAAAATACAAAAATAGCTGGAATGCTTACATCTCACGTTCCAACATAGTTGGGCACAACTAAAACGTACGACACTTATTGAAGTTTGGATTCCATACAATGGCAGGGCTACTGGGGTACCGCCCGTCACAGTACGGGGCCTAGATCACCATACCGAGGATCCACCCTAAATCGCCTGCAACACAAGGCTGGAACCATCCCTTACTGGACAGTCCCGAACAAGACAACCCCGGTAATTGTCGCAAATAAACCGCCCCACACAGCCGAATAAAAAAGGACTTCTAGACGGGTAAATCTCGTCCTACTTGGGCATGACCCACTTAGCCTTGCTGCACCTTCCCTGTTTTAGCCATTCCCGATTGATGAGGCTTGAGGCTATGATTACCTTTAGAGGACACATCTCTTGGAATGCTCATCGTCCACCTGACGATGTTCTGAAAGCATTCAATCCATACAAGTTCATTCCGGGTTCAAACGAAACCAAAGGCATTATCTCGTTACACTCATTTTGGAATCACCCACAGAGTTAACGATGATAGCCCTTGCACTCTGAATCTTCATCTTCATTAGAGATTCACGACCTATCATTAATTTGGATCGATGTGGTTTTTGGATATCCAAATCTGGATACCCGATCCCGGTCTCATCGAAATCCAAAACGCCATCTTTTAGGTCCAAGTTGTTTTAAAGTTTAAAACAATTCAATTCCATTATCCATATACACACAGATAGATAATTCACATATCACAATTGATAATCCATATTATCATCATAAACAGATAATCCATATTATCGTCACAAACAGAGATAATCCATATTATCGTCAAAAATAGATAACCCATATTATCATCATAAATAGATAATTCACATTATCATCACACTTCAACCAAAGCAGCCATATCACACAGCATTACTTATCTCATATCTGAGATCTCAAACCATTCAAGGCAACCAATATCATCCACCCATACATAAGCAAGGATTAATCACACTATAATTAATTTAAAATGAATTAAATTAATTACTTCATCTTTGATTAATTTAAAGTAAATTAAATTAGTTACTTTCATCATTATAAAACTTGCTTACATAACCATTAATTAATTACAAATCAATTAATTAATTATCCACCTTAATTAATCATCCCTGATTAATTACCCTTTAATTACATTCAAGTAGTTATCCTTTAATTAATTTCACAAATTAATTATTCTTAACCAAATACAGTAATAATCCTTTAATTACTTAATTAATTAATTAACTATAATTAATTACATTAATCCTTAATTAATTACATTATTTAATTACTCTATAATCACTTATTACTGATTAATTAATCTTAATTAATCAACCCTTAATTACATCATTAATTATATTAATTAATGATCCCTAATTATATTTTGATTAAATACACCATTTAAGTTAATTACATTTAGTAATTAATCTTTAATTAAACCACATTTATTAATCACTCTTGATTAATCACATTCAGTAATTAACTACCCTTAATTACTTCATTAAATAAATTGATTACTCCTTAATTAATTATCTTTAATCAATCCCTTGATTAATTACAAAAAGTAATTAAACTCAAATTACTTTCATTAACAAATCACCATTCAATTAGTTACATCCAATAATTATCCATTAATTACTTTCCTAAGTAATTATACTCATCAAATCCTCAAGTGATTATCTTAAATTAATTAAACTTAATTAATTAACTTAAACTAATCAAATTTATTTAATTAATTACCTTGAGTAATTAATTCCTTTAATTACTTTTGTTAAGTAATTATATTTAAAATAATCTCACAAATGATTATCCTTAATTAATTAGTCTAATTAATTATTAAAATTAATCACATTAATTAATTATTAAATAATCTCAAGTTAATGACCTTCATTAACTTATTAACAATTCTTTAATTACTTTTCTTAAGTAGTTAACTTAGATTAATCATTATTAATTACAAATTAATTTATCCTTAATAACCCATTAATTAATCTCTAATTATTTAATTAATTAAGTTTTAAATGTAACTTAATTAATCTTGAATTACTTGATTAATTAATTCCAAATCATTAATTAAAATCTAATCATATTTAGTTAACGATCCTTAATTACAAATTAATTATTACTTAAATAATTAATCTTAAACCTTAATTAATTAATTCAAACCCTTAATTACTAAATTAATTAACCCAAATCATTAATTAATTGAATTAACTAATTATCCATTTTAATTACCTTACTAATTTAACGTATCACAATCATTAAGTCTTATTAAATTTTAAAATAAAAACATTTTCTTATTAATGATAATTATCATTCATAAACACATTTGAAAACATTTAATTTCAAATTTACTTTTAAATTCCATTTTAAATTTCATTTTAAATTTAAGAATTGAAATGAATACAAAATTAACTTTAACAAAATTAAAACAATTTAACAACCTTTTAAATCACATGTTAAAGAAATACTCATCTTATAAAAGAAACTTAAAGAATTTAAACAAAATTTACTTTTAAATTCTAACCATTTAAAATACACTTTAAACAATTAAAGTTGTTAAAACAATTTAATCTATAAAACTTAATTTAATTTTAAAACTAGGATACAAACTCAGTTTTGAATCCATACTTCAAATTTGTTTTTAAAACTTTGTCTAAACCTATGCTTTCAAATTTTAAAATCAAATTTAATTTTTTTAAAAGCAGACAGGTTTTAAAACCTATAACTATCAACTGACCCGGGCCATCCTAAAAATGCTTCGAGTCAAACTATTCTTTACTTCGAGCAAATACTCAAATTACCCGAGAGTTACTCGAGTACAAATCCCCTGCTTCAAACCATACTTCACCAGGCACAAAAATTCATCGTGCATATGCACCGAAAGTTCCACCACCTTCGACCATCCAAGACAATCCCCACATGTCGATGATCATTCTCAGATCAAACTACAACCGTCAGAACTCCATTATCAACTCGAAATCAAAATCGAGTATTACTGCTCAAACCTGGAAAACAGACCAACCTGAAAGAAAACCCCTCAACCTCATCTCTCCGACCACCGGAGCATCAGCACCTCCGGCCAAGCCTTCGTCAATGTCCCAGCGATCGATCCCCAAAGCCCTGTTAAACTCGATCATCCAGAGAGCTCGTGATGATTAAAATATCACAACCTTGCAAAAACAAGGTTTACAAACAATTCCGACCTCCTATGGCCACCATGGTGATCTAATACTCTGACAATTTTCCCATCATCATTGATCATTCCTCTATCATCATTGAGAATTACAACCCTCCAGATCACAGAGATCACTAGAAACACCCAAATAACCGTTTTCTGTTCAACCCAGAATGGTACTCTTATCCTATTTCTAAAAATTAGGATTTTAGTTTTAAAAATCATGTTTTGGAATGATGTTTCAGATCCTAAGCCTGAAACATTTAATTATGATATTTAAATTTTGACTTATTCAAAGTTTCCACTGTTGTTTATGAATTCCAGAGACAATGCAACGTTATTTTAACTTAAATAAAATTTTAAACATTAATTATTGATAAAATAAACAACTTTGGTTTGAAGCCTATATCCTAACTTAGATTAGATAATGAGATAAAGATTTTTGACTAAAAACTAAGCGTGGAAACTAGAATCAGGGAAATCCAGATACACAACATGCACACATCAACATATTCACATATACATACACAGAAATTCACTTATAAATATGCACACAAACATATTCATTTCCATAGATGAACATGCAACAGATTCAAATACTTAAACTTATTGAAGCGATGTTACTCACCAGTTTTGAGGGTGAAGAACAGAGCACCAAATTTGAAGTTGCTTTTGAAACTTTTAAAACTGAATTGCCCCTTTGCATAAAAACTTGAGTTGCTGAAATGCTATTGCTCCTTGATTTACAAAATACATGCATGCTTCCATATTGAAAAGAAAATGCACAGGCTTGACTTAAAACTGCAGTTGCATGCAGGCTTCTGTTTTGAAAATGAACTACAGGTTTGCATGTTTGAATTGGAAAGTGATTTACAAGGTTTTGTTTGAACTTGAAGAATGTTTACAGTTTTTGATCTGAGAAGTTTGATTACTGATTTAGTTAAACATGATTTCTGGTTTTTAAAATGACTTTAAGGAAGTGATTGTAGCTTTTGTTTTTGTTTTGGAAAGATTGATTACAGATTTTGATTTTGAGAAGTTGTTTTCAGCTGAAGTTTGATTTCAAATTTGTCTTAAGAGGAGTTGTTTTGGTTTGAGTTTTCCCTTAGCTTTTTGAAAAAACATGGAAAAGAAATAGATGAAAGAAACATGTTTATATAGGCCGAAATTTGATTTTATGAAAATAAAAGAAAAACTAAATTTAGAAAATGCCACTTGTTTAGATATTCAACATTTGTCATTTGAGTAGATTATAAATTTTACACTTGTTAAAAAGAAACCTTAGGATAATAACACATGTCTTTTATAATTTTCTATTTATTTATAAATGTAAATAAGAGTTTTTATATCTTATTTAAATATATATATTTGAATTTCTTTCAAAGAAAATGTTATAAACAAATTATATATAAATGAAAGCTTATCCAAATATTTTCAAAATGTTTATTCTTTTGAATTTCAAAATTAATTCAAATTCAAATCCAACTAAAATTTAAAAATCCAATTTAAAGCCAATAACATATTTAATTTGAAATAACAATTTTATTTTTATTAAAATCTATTTATCTATACATTTATTAATATTGTTTGAAAATAACACATTTATCAAAGTTAAATAATTTATAAAAGAGATTATATCAAATCAATTTAATTTTTAATACAGATTATTAAATTGACATTGCCCAAAATTTCGGGTCATTACATTCCTCCCCCCTTAAAAGAATTTCGTCCCCGAAATTTAAAAGCAAAGGCAATTTAATAATCTAATTAAAGGGTTTTTTTTTAAAAAAACATAAGCATATATTATCAATCATATGCTAACAACTGTAGCAACCAATTCATCCAATCAAACAAATCTAACTATCCAGATAAAATACTGAATAGAATTTCCTAGAGTTTTCCAGATATAAATACCGGGATACTCGCTCTACAGAATCCAAACAACTTACACTATTGAGCTCCCATTCATCTAGATCTGATAGGGTATCAGACCACTGACAAGTCTGACTCAACTACCAAATCCTCCTGAACCGCTGGTTCCACAACCAGAGATTGAACTAACTTCCTCAGAGATATGTGAAACACATTGAATCCCAGCTATCCAAACTGGCAATTCAACTCCTAAAAAACAAAGCACCTATCCTCATAAGAATACAGGAAAGATCCAATACACCTCGGAGCTAGCTTCCCAGTCTTACCAAATCTTATAGCTCCTTTGACTGGAGAAAATTTATCCAAAATCAAATCTCCGACTCCGAAATCCAAATTCCTCCGTCTCTTATCCTCCAAACTCTTCTGACGATCCTGGTCTGCCTTCATCCTTCCTGATCAGCTCAACCTTCGCTGATGCCTCTAGAAACAACTAGATAAAAAAAACCCATCAAAATGATCCTCTCATGATCAACCAAGATCAAGAACACAACTCTACTCCACAAATATCAGAAGATTGAACTAACTTCTCCTATCCGAAAAAGATAAACAAAAGTTCTCCCAAACTACTTCCGCTGCACAACTCTGATTTGGAGTAGAAGAGAATGCTGATGATGAACACAAGCACAAACTGGACAACACATCCCAGAGACATGATTCAACAGATCCATAAAGAAAACTTAGAAGTTCCACCAAAACCTGAGTTGCTTCACCAAAACCTCTCTCGAGAAGCTGTCCTTCTACCTAGCCGAATCACCGGTTTCACTCCTGGAATCCTAGTCGATAAGAAAATTCAATCTCCAGATGCTAGGGAAAACCTCTGCCATCGCTGAAACATCCGAAAAAATCTCTGACAACCCAAGAGAACACTCAAACTATCGCAAGTCACTTTTGCGATCATTCCAGCCTAATTCCAAAGAAAACCGTTCTCTCTTCACCAATCAGAACAGCTTATGCTTATCTAGCCAATCCATCTAAGAAATGGATCCACTCTACTGCTTCTGAACTCCACCTCCAGAAAACTGCTAAGCCAGAAAATCTCCTTGCCGGCACACAGAACACTCCGAGCTGCATTGCTGACCCAGATGCTGAAGACTTCCTAATCCAAAGCTCTTCGGGAAACTCGGACCTCAAATCAAACACAACACCCTGCTGAACTCAGCTACAACACCGAAGCAAACACACTTCCTTAAGCTTGTTCCAAAGAAACATCTTCGGAAACATCCATAGTCACTGCATCTCATCACGCAGCTACTACTTCCTAAGTTTTCCAAGATACCATCACTCGCCTCTACCTTACCGACAGATCCAAACCTACTCATCCAAACTTGCTCCATAAAGATGGACTTCGAACCTTTAAAAGGTTTCCTTCAAAGATCGATGAAATCCTTACACCACTGCAGAGCTCACTCGAGGCGGTAGTAGGTCTACAGTCTCGACAGATACTTCCAACCTCAATCACTCAGACTCCTTTCATTGGTAGTCATGCTACACACACCACTACTCTGCTACCTTTACAACTCATATTGGAAATCCCGAACAGGTAACCCAACAAATAGCCAGAATATATATATATATATATATATATATATATATATATATAACCCAACAAATAGCCAGAAATATATATATATATATATATATATATATTCAAAATCACAAATACGCTCTCTCAAGAAAGAGATCACTCCAAAGCCTAGGTTTTCACTTAACCTGGCTCTTATACCAACTGTCATAACCCGTCTTTCACCTCCCAGAAAGACATATCATGAGTAAGAAAGAAAGGGATAGAGAAGAGAAAAGATAGAGAAGAAAGAAAGAAACAACATCAGAATCTCAATAGCGAAACGAATAAATTATATTAATCTCATAAATATTACATAGTATACATAACCTATCAGAGTTACGCAGCATATCAACACATACTAGGCAGTTATAAACGCCTGTCTAGTTATTACAACTCAATACAATACAGAGATACCATTCATAGCGGAACACTATAAATATCTACAATGCTGAAGCCTCATGCTCCATTGCTCCTCCACAATTCGTCAAAGCTAACCTGAATCCCTTGGCTACTTGTAAAAATTTGAGTACCCAAGAGTTTAAGAAAAATAGAATAAACTCCGGGTCAGACATGGGTCTGGTGTGAGTAACAGGTTAAAGTTGCTTAACTTTGAAAAACCTTTGAAACAAAAGGTATCATGTAAGACTCCCCACACATAAACATGGGTAAGTTTTTACCTTACGCTAACCAAAACATTTGATAGAAAATCCAGTTATATTATAATAAGGTCTAGGGTTTTCAAGTAAAATACATAAATAGCTGGAATGCTTACATCTCACGTTCCAACATAGTTGGGCACAACTAAAATGTACGACACTTATTGAAGTTTGGATTCCATACAATGATAGGGCTACCGTGGTACCGCCCGTCACACTACGGGGCCTAGATCACCATACCGAGGATCCACCCTAAATCCCCTGCAACACAAGGCCGGAACCATCCCTTACTGGACAGTCCCGAACAAGACAGCCCCGGCAGTTGTCATGAATCAACCGCCCCACACAGCCGAATAAAAAGGGACTTCTAGACAGGGGTAAATATCGTCCTACATGGGCATGACCCACTTAGCCTTGCTGCACCTCCCATGTTTTAGCCATTCCTAGTAGATGAGGATTGAGGCTACAATTACCTTTAGAGAACACATCTCTTAGAATGCTCATCGTCCACCTGATGATGGTCTGAAATCATTCAATCCATACAAGTTCGTTCCAGGTTCGAACGAAACCGAAGGCATTATTTCGTTACACTCATTTTGGAATTACCCTCAGAGTTAACGACGATAACCCTTGCACTCTGAATCTTCATCTTCACCTGAGATTCACGATCTATTGTTAATTTGGATCGATGTGGTTTTCGGATATCCAAATCTGGAAACCCGATCACGGTCTCATCGAAATCCAAAACGCCATCTTTTAGGTCCAAGTTGTTTTAAAGTTTAAAACAATTCAATTCCATTATCTATATACCCACATATAGATAATTCACATATCACAATAGATAATCCATATTATCATCATAAACAGATAATCCATATTATCGTCACAAACAGAGATAATCCATATTATCGTCAAAAATAGATAACCCATATTATCATCATAAATAGATAATTCACATTATCATCACACTTCAACCAAAGCAGCCATATCACACAGCATTACTTATCTCATATCTGAGATCTCAAACCATTCAAGGCAACCAATATCATCCATCCATACATGAGTAAGGATTAATCACACTATAATTAATTTAAAATGAATTAAATTAATTACTTCATCTCTAATTAATTTAAAGTAAATTAAATTAATTACTTTCATCATTATAAAACTTGCTTACATAACCATTAATTAATTATAAATAAATTAATTAATTATCCTCTAATTATCCACCTTAATTAATCTTCCCCGATTAATTATCCTTTAATTACAGTCAAGTAATTATCCTTTAATTAATTTCACAAATTAATTATTCTTAACCAAATACAATAATTAATCCTTTACTTACCTCATTAATTAATTAACTATAATTAATTACATTAAATCCTTAATTAATTACATTATTTAATTACTCTATAATCACTTCTTATTGATTAATTAATCTTAATTAATCAACCGTTAATTACATCATTAATTATATTAATTAATGATCCCTAATTATATTTTGATTAATTACTCCATTTAAGTTAATTACATTTTGTAATTAATCTTTAATAAACCACATTCATTAATCACTCTTGATTAATCACATTAAGTAATTAACTACCCTTAATTACTTCATTAAATAAATTAATTACTCCTTAATTAATTATCTTTAATTAATGCCTTGATTAATTACAAAAAGTAGTTAAACTCAAATTACTTTCATTAACAAATCACCATTCAATTAATTACATTCAGTAATTATCCATTAATTACTTTCCTAAGTAATTATACTCATCAAATCCTCAAGTGATTATCTTAAATTAATTAAACTTAATTAATTAATTAACTTAAACTAATCAAATTCATTAATTAATTACCTTGAGCAATTAATTACTTTCATTAAGTAATTATATTTAAAATAATCTCACAAATGATTATCCTTAATTAATTAATCTAATTAATTATTAAATAATCTTAAGTTAATGACCTTCATTAACTTATTAACAATTCTTTAATTACTTTTCGTAAGTAATTAACTTAGATTAATCATTATTAATTACAAATTAATTTATCCTTAATAACCCATTAATTAATCTCTAATTATTTAATTAACTACGTTTTAAATGTAACTTAATTAATCTTGAATTACTTGATTAATTAATTCCTAACCATTAATTAAAATCTAATCTTATTTAATTAATGATCCTTAATTACAAATTAATTATTACTTAAATAATTAATCTTAAACCTTAATTAATTAATTCATACCCTTAATTACTAAATTAATTAACCCAAATCGTTAATTAATTGAATTAATTAATTATCCATTTAATTACCTTTCTAATTTAATGTATCACAATCACTAAGTCTTATTAACTTTTAAAATAAAAACATTTTCTTATTAATGATAATTATCATTCATAAACACATTTGAAAACATTTAACTTTCAAACTTACTTTTAAATTCCATTTTAAATTTCATTTTAAATTTAAGATTTAAAATGAATACAAAATTAACTTTAACAAAATTAAAACAATTTAAAAACCTTTTAAATCATATGTTAAAGAAATACTCATCTTATAAAAGAACTTAAAGAATTTAAACCAAATTTACTTTTAAATTCTAACCATTTAAAATACACTTTAAACAATTAAAGTCGTTAATACAATTTAATTTATAAAACTTAATTTAATTTTAAAACTAGGATACAAACTCAGTTTTGAATCCATACTTTAAATTTACTTTTAAAACTTTGTCTAAACCTTGCTTTCAAATTTTAAAATCAAATTTAATTTTTTTAAAAGAAGACAAGTTTTGAAACCTGTAACTATCGGCTGACCCGAGCCATCCTAAAAATGCTTCGAGTCAAACTATTCTTTACTTCGAGCAAATACACAAATTACTCGGGAGTTACTCAAGCACAAATCCCCTTCTTCAAACCATACTTCACCAGGCACAAACAATTCATCGTGCATATGCACCGGAAGTTCCACCACCTCCGACCATCCAAGACAATCTCCACACGTCGATGATCATTCCAAGATCAAACTACAACCGTCAGAACTCCATTATCAACTCGAAATCAAAATCGAGTATTACTGCTCGAACCTGGAAAAAAGACCAACCTGAAAGAAAACCCCTCAACCTCATCTCTCCGACCACTGGAGCATCAGCACCTCCGGCCAAGCCTTCTTCAATGTCCCAGCGATCGATCCCCAAAGCCCTATTAAACTCGATCATCCAGAGAGCTCGTGATGATTAAAATATCACAACCTTGCCAAAAGAAGGTTTACAAACAATTCCGACCTCCTATGGCCACCATGGTGATCTATCCATTACTCTGACAATTTTCCCATCATCACTGATCATTCCTCTATCATCATTGAGAATTACAACCCTCCAGATCACAGAGATCACTAGAAACACCCAAATAACCATTTTATGTTCAACCCAGAACGGTACTCTTATCCTATTTCTAAAAATTAAGATTTTAGTTTTAAAAATCATGTTTTTGAATGATGTTTCAAATCCTAAGCCTGAAACATTTAATTATGATATTTAAATTTTCACTTATTCAAAGTTTCCACTGTTGTTTATGATTTCCAAAGACAATGCAATGTTATTTTAACTTAAATAAAATTTTAAACTTTAATTATTGATAAAATAAACAACTTTGGTTTGAAGCTTATATCCTTACTTAGATTAGATAATGAGATAAAGATTTTTGACTAAAAGCCTGGAAACTAGAATAAGGGAAATCCAGATACACAACATGCACACACTAACATATTCACATATACATACACCGAAATTCACTTATAAATTTGCACACAAACATACTCATTTCCATAGATGAACATGCAACAGATTCAAGTATTTAAACTTATTGAAGTGATGTTACTCACCAGTTTTAAGGGTGAAGAACAGAGCACCAAATTTGAAGTTGCTTTTGAAACTTTTAAAACTGAATTGCCCTTTTGCATAAAAACTTGAGTTGCTGAAATGCTATTGCTCTTGGATTTACAAACTACATGCATGCTTCCAGATTGAAAAGAAAATGCATAGGCTTGACTTAAAACTGTAGTTGCATGCAGTCTTCTGTTTTGAAAATGAACTACAGGTTTGCATGTTTGAATTGGAAAGTGATTTATAAGGTTTTGTTTGAACTTGAAGATTGTTTACAGCTTTTGATCTGAGAAGTTTGATTACTGATTTAGTTGAACATGATTTCTAGTTTTTGAAACGGTTTTGAGGAAGTGATTGCAGCTTTTGTTTTTGTTTTTGTTTTGGAAAGATTGATTGCAGATTTTGATTTTAAGAAATTGTTTTCAGGTGAAGTTTGATTTCAGATTTGTCTAAAGAGGAGTTGTTTTGGTTTGAGTTTTCCCTTAGCTTTTTGTAAAAAAATGGAAAAAAAAATGGAAGAAAGAAATATGTTTATATAGGCTGAAATTTGATTTTATAAAAATAAAAGAAAAACTAAATTTAGAAAATGCCACTTGTTTAGATATTCAACATTTGTCATTTGAGTAGATTTTAAATTTACACTTTTTAAAAAGAAACCGTAGGATAATAACACATGTCTTTTATAATTTTCTATTTATTTATAAATGTAAATAAGAATTTTTATACCTTATTTAAATATATATATATATTTGAATTTCTTTTAAAGAAAATGTTATAAACAAATTATATATAAATGAAAGCTTATCCAAATATTTTAAAAATGTTTATTCTTTTGAATTTCAAAATTAATTCAAATTCAAATCCAACTAAAATTTAAAAATCCAATTTAAAGCCAATAACATATTTAATTTGAAATAGCAATTCTATTTTTATTAAAATCTATTTATCTATACATTTATTAATATTGTTTGAAAATGACACATTTATTAAATTTAAATAATTTATAAAAGACATTATAAATTTCTTATTACTTTTCTTATTTAAATGAATTAATGTTTCATAGGTAAATTGTATTTTAAACTTTAATACCTAATTATAAATCATATTTATTAAGAAATATTTAAAAAGAAAATAAAATAAACCTTTTATTTAAATTTAAACTTAAGCTAAGATATAATTTAAACAATTAATATTTACCTTAAATATTTTAAACTATATAATTATTTATCTAAATAGCTTTGAAAAGTTATATATTAAATTAAATCATAATTTTCCAAATTATCAAAATGTATATTAGAATTTAAAAACAAGATTTTATTTATTTATTAATTTTCAAACCAAAGCTTATGCATTTACAATATATACAAATATACATACATTATAAATAGAAAACAATTTATTAGTTTTTAAAAGATAAAATCCACCAATTAAATATTTATTCAATTTGATTATTGAATTAAATTCAAATTTTATTACAAAGATTATCAAATCAATTTAATTTTTAATACAGATTATTAAATTGATATTGTCCAAAATTCCGGGTCATTACATTGATGGAAACATTGAGCTAATGGGATAAACCGCATTTCTTGTGTAAATGGTTTTAAGGATAGTAAACCATAAATGTTGGTATTGTTATGTTATTTGCTTCTTCTATAAACATATATAATGGGCCCATTACTGTATTTTGGGGAGTAAAGGCAGAATAACCAGCTAGGTTGACCCAGTAGTGAATATAAATAGAGTTAACTCCTGAATGAGTAGAGTTGCATCCAGGAGGTCAGGTAGACCAGAACATTGGATGTCCAAAGACTGACCAAAGAAGTTGTCAGATTAGACAGGTTCATAGTAAACCCATGAAAACTATGCTTGAAAAAAGTTATTGGCAGAGGTCATTAGGTTCTAGTGATCCCAAGAAAGCTATATCTAGATAAAGTTATTGACAGAAGTCAATAAGTTCATAGTCAACCCATGAGAACTATGATAGGAGGAAAGTTATTGGAGATACCAATAGGTTCAGGGAGAACCCATGAACTAATTGAATGAAGTTATTTATAAGGGCTAATAGGTTCTTAGTGATCCCATGAAAACTATAAGATTGGACAGATAGTCCATAAGCATTAAACAGGTTATTAGTCAACCCATGAAAACTAATAGGTTAATCATGACCCTAGAAACAATAGTTGTGACATATATCAAATGAAAAGGAGGTGGGAAATCAAGGTTTTTGTTTTCATATCTTCATGACATATTTTAAATTTCTATGTTTTCAACCATTTTGGATGCAGAAGCATAATATATGGTTATTATATATATTTTTGCAAGATATAGTGAGAGGAAAAATCATTCCGCTAAGCGGCGTGGTCTCACTAGATATCTATCTGGTTTGAGATGATAGGTTATTATTCATACCGAGCTTTATGTCTGACTCGAAGTTTATGTTTTCCCTTTAAACTCTTAGGTACTCAATTGATTTTAAGTAGTTTAAGAGTTGAGGTTTTTTAGGTTCTCCTTTAGAAGAATAACCTTTCGTGGACGTGCAAGAGGCAGTCAGCTATTAGAAGTTCTTTTCTATTAGATTCCACTAAGTTTTGGTTGTAAATGCAAAATTTTTAATGCCTGTGTTTAGATTTTGATCATCCAAGGGGCATCATCATTTGTCGCTTTTGGCGTATGTTGTAATAAATGTATTTTCTCTAATTGTCTCTCTTGAATTTGGGATTATGTAATGAATTTGAAATATGATTGAAGTGGAATGAGAAAATTTTCTAATTGTTTTAAATTCTTTCATATCATATGTTTATGTTATATTTATGTATCTAACAATGTCTCATTTAGTCACCGAGAATTAATAACTATGGATGACTACAACATCCGTAGCCATTAGTTTTGGGCATCCAAGTAGGGGATGTTACAAGTTGGTATCAAATAGGTTTATGGAAACTTAAAAGAAATTTCAAACTTAAAATGGTTTATATATATATAAGTACATATTCCCCTCTCTCTTAGAGCGTTCTTCTTTATTTTACTAAAGCTCATATGCAGATTTACGAGAAAGGAATAAATGGAGGTAGGAAACGGAAAAGGAAATCTCGGTGGAGGAAGCACCATAAAAAACGGAAACGTTCGACCCACTAGGAGGAACTCGGGTCGATAGGGAAATGCTAATCAAAATACAGATGCCAATATTGGTGCTGGAAACCCATCTATAGATATGGGGATGATATATCGGTTTTTCCTTAATCTGATGCAAGCTGGAGCAGCTGCTGGAGTAGCTGGGAACGTTGGAGGAGCTAATCCCGTGGCTCCAATTGGAAACAACTATGCTAAATTGAGCAGTGATAATACCAACCTTGGTGGGAAGCTGTTTTTGGTAACGTAAGATGTTGTAGAAGTTCTGAATTGCCTTTTTCATAGTGAGAGAATCTTCACTAACATGGGTTTGAAGGATGAGCAGAAAAGAAAACTTGCTTCTAGACAGTTGCAAGGAGTAGCGCTTCATTGGTGGAACAGTGTTACTACCAAAGTTCCCAAGGAAGAGGTTACTTAGGTGGAATTTCGAAGGAGATTCGAGTAGAGGTTTTTATCTGAAGTTACCAAGTTAGCATTGTTGAGGATGTTTATGGACTTAGTGCAAGGCGAGATATCAGTGATTGAGTATGCCACGAAATTTGATGAATTATCTAGATATGGACATGCTACCCTTGACACCGTCATCAAGAGGAATGAGACGTTTATTCGAGGATTGAGACCCAAGATTGCTAGGGTGACCCTGCCACATCTTCATGATCCTTGTAATGTTGTAGTGGAAACAGCGATCCGAGATGAGGTGATGCATGCTACTTATGAGAAGGAGAAACAGGTTTCAACCTGGAGTTCTCTTGGCAAGAAGAGGAAGTTGTTTAAGAAGAAAGGAACCTAGAAAAGGGATGCTACCAAGAAGGCAAAGGCTAATCTGGTTTGCTTTAAGTGTGATAAGAAGGGTCATTATGCTCATGAATTTTGAATTGGCAAGGGGAAGAAGGCCGCAGACAAGAAAAGTGTGAAGTGTTTTAACTGCGACCAGGTTGGGCATCATAAGAATCAGTGTCTAGAACCAATCAAGGTGGATAAGGGAGAAGTCTTTGCTGTTGGACCATCATCTACTAGGACAACTACTGCTGAGAAAGGAAAGACTGTGATGGAAGATACGCTTTTTATTCGAAGTATACCAGTTATGGTGCTATTTTATACCGGTACATCGCATTCAATTATCTTAGTGTTTGGTTAATAGGTTATGTTTAGAACCCACATATCTTGTTACTTCCTTAAGGGTTGCAAATCCGATAGGAGGGTATGCAAATCAAGGAATGAGATGTGACTAGTTAAAACTTGATTTGTTAGATCATAAGCTTGCATGTAGCTTGTATGTTTTTGATTTCATAGATTTTGTAATCACTTTGGGTATGGATTGGTTGGATAGATATGAGGCCAAGATATTTTCCCAAGATAGGGAAATATCATTGAGACACTTAGATAGTCATAACCAAATTATATTCTCAGTGGAGGATTTTGACCGAAGTGCTTGTGCTCTATTGAGTGCTATGGAAGTAGAAGAAGAGTTAAGACAAGTTCGAGTAGCAAGAGAATTTGCAGATGCTTTTGTGCTGGTTTTAGATTACCAACGAAATGAGCCGTTGAGTTTTGGATAGATCTTGCACCAGGTGTTGAACCTGTTAGTAGATAACCTAGTAGAATGACACTGACCGAGATGAAGGAATTGGTGCAGCTAGATCTAGAAGGGAGAAATTTTATTAGACCAAGCATTCGCCTTGGGGTGTGGCTGCGATGTTCGTAAAGAAACCGAATGGGTCGTTAACGATGCGTATCGACTATCATAAGTTGAACGAGAAGACAATCAAGAATAAGTATACTTTGCCGAGAATTGATGATATATTTGATCAGTTGTGCAGAGACAGAATATTTTCCCATCAGTTAAGAGTGGTAGAGGACAGTATCCCATTGACCGTGTTTCAGACTAGGTATGGTTTGTACGAGCGGTAAGTAATGCCATTCGGGTTGACGAACAAACCAGCTTTCTTCATAGATTTGATGAACCAAGTTTTCCGAGAGTACTTGGATAGATTCGTATTGGTATTTCTAGATGACATTTTAGAATACACTAAGGATGGAAGAGAGCATGAAGATCATCTTTGAGTGGTGCTTGAGATGCTAAGGCAGCATTAGTTGAAAGAAAAGTTTTCCAAGTGTTATTTCTAGAAGAAAGAGGTTAGTTTCTTGGTTATGTGGTTTCAGAGAAGGGTTTGTCAGTCGATCCAGATAGGATCAAAGTTGTTAATAACGAAAAGAGACTAGAGATGGTGACTGAGATTAGAAGTTTTCTTGGACTTGCTGGCCATTACCAGAGATTCATTAAGGATTTCTCGTAGATATGAGCGCCTTTGACTAAGTTAACCAGGAAGGATGTATAGTTTATTTGGTTTGAAAAATGTGAAGAAGCATTCCTTAATTTAAAGCATTTGTTGACTAATACGCCTTGTGTTAGTGGTTGCAGACGGAAACTGAGGGTTGGTGGTGTATACCGATGCATGTGGAAACGGACTAGGAGCTGTATTGACGCAGATGGGTAAAGTCATTACCTACGCTTCATGACAGCTTAGACCGCATGAGGTGAGATATCCTAATCATGATTTGGAGTTGGTTGCGGTGATCTTTGCACTAAAGATAGGGAGACATTATCTCTTAGGGGAGAGATTTGAGCTCTACACAAATCATAAGTCCTTAAGATATTTATTATCTCAGAATGAGTCGAATACGAAACAGCAGAGGTAGTTGGAGTTTTTAGCAGCTTATGATTTTGGTATTGAGTATACACCTAGGAAAGGAAATAAAGTAGCGGATACTCTTAGCAGAAAACATCAAATGTGGTGTTGGCTATTTTGGCAGAATGGAAAGATTTAAAAGCTTTGACCACTTGTAATGTACAGTTAAGATTGATTCCTATTTCTATAGAGTACCGCCATGTTGTCCTGTTTAGATGTTCAACCAGTGTCGATCGAAAGAATTGCTTCTAAGTAGAAAGAGGACCTATTATTGGTCGAGAAGATTAGAAGGCTTAAGGTTAGGTTTGAGATCAATGATCTAAAGGATTTTAGTCTTGTGGAGTGTTTCGAACGTTGAGGACTTAAGGAAAGATGTTCTTAGGGAATGTAATCGATCCAAATTTATGATTCATCCTAGAGGAATCAACATGTATCAGGATATGAAGAGGAGGTTCTACTAGGAAGGCATGAAGAAGGATGTTGGCTTGTGGGTTAGGCAGTGTGCGAACTGTCAACAAGTGAAGGCCGAACATCCAAAGCCGAGTGGATTGCTTCAACCCTTTTGGATTCCAGTTTGAAAATGAGATTCGATATCGATGGATTTTATAGATGTGTTTCTAAGGTCAAATAGAGGAAATAAAAGTATATGGGTCATAGTGGATAGGTTTACCAAGAGTACCCACTTCATTCCAGTTAAGTCAACCAGATGACACTTGTTTTAGCTAAGTTGTTTATGAATAACATGGTTAGACTGCACTGAATTCCTAGCAGCATAGTCAGTGACAAAGATGCTTTATTTACTGGTAAATTATGAAAGAGTCTACAGGATGTGTTAGGTAACAAGCTCAAGATGACTACTGCGTATCACCATCAGACAGGTGGGCAGACAGAGAGAGTCAATAAGGTACTCGAGGATTTGTTAAGAGCTTGTGTGTTCAACTTTGGTGAATCTTGAGAAGATCACCTGTACTTACTTGAGTTTTCCTATAATAATAGTTATCAGACTAGTATAGGAATGATGCCTTTTGAAGCTTTGTATGGAAGGCCATGCAAATCACCAGCATGTTGGTTGGAGACCGGGTTGCGCTCGTTGCGAGACTTAACTCTACACCTTAGGGAACGAGATGATGACAACCATGCACCACCTGTGTCTGCGTTCCCCAAGGCACCCCTCTCTTTTAAGAGGATTCGCGGCGTGTCAAGCTCTGGTAAGGTTCTTCGCTTTGCATCAAATTAAACTACATGCTCCATCGTTTGCGCGCGCCCCCCTTAATTCCTCTAAGTTTCATCGAAGGCAGATTAGTCTTGGGTCCATATTTGCTTAGAGAGATGGCAGTGAAGATTGAGTTGATCCAAGAAAGGATGAAGGAACTCCGTCTAGACAAAAGAGTTATGCAAATACAAGGTCTAAATATCTAGAATCCTTGCTTGGTGATAGAGTCTTCATTAAGGTAACACCGATGAACGATGTGGAATGATTCGGAAAGTCAGGGAAACTGGCACCGAGATATATTGGTCCGTTCCAAATTATAGAGAGGATCAGAAGGCTGGCTTACGTAGTAGAGTTACAGAGCAGTATGGCAAGTGTCCATAATGTGTTTCATGAATCTCATCTTCAAAAATATGTGCATTATCTAGAGACTACTATTCCTCTGATAGAGTTGGAAGACTTGATAGTAGAATTGAATTTGACTTTTTTTAGACAACCAGTTCAAATTGTAGCAAGAAATGAGAACAGATTAAGAAACAAGACATTCAAGTTGGTGAAAGTTCAATGGAGAGACAACGAGAAGGGGTGTACTTGGGAGACAGAAGATAGGATTAGAGATACTTATCCTGATCTGCTGTAAGGGTATGTTTTGTATTAGCCTTATATAGACTGTTGCTAGTCAGATAGGTTAGTATGGTAGTTAAGAGTTGTTACATATGATTGCTATGATTAGTATTTAGTCCTTACCGAATTTCGAGGATAAAATTCTTTAAGATGGAAGCCTGTAACACCCTTAATTTTAAATAACATTATCCAAGATATTTAATTAGATAAATCAAATAGAATAACGTAAAGATTAGAGTGATAAGGGGATTATAATTTGAAAACTAATTAGAGGCCGTGATTAATTAAATAAAATTAAAAGAATGGGTTTATGGAAATGGTTTTATAAGTTAACTAATAAGAGAATAAGGCAAGAGAATTTTAGGAAATCCATGATAGCCTTTAACCCTTAAACCGTTATCCCATTTTCATTTCACAAGTCCAAAATTATAAAACATAAATCAAAGGGCACAAGCTGACCATAACCTAAGGAAAATAAAAGAGGAGAAAAATCAATTAAAAGCTTAGGAATCAAATAAGGGGAATTAAGCAGGATCAAATCTCAAGTTCCTTATCCAAAGCAAGTTGAATAATAATCAAAACCATCTCATTTTTGTTCTCATAAACATTTGATTTCGGGTTTTATATTTAAATCCGGTTTGATGATTATAATGATGATATGCTTGGGTTGTATACCATGTTTTTTAAACAAGAATGTTTGGTTCGATTTTAAGGTTAAAATCATATATATTAGGTTTCAAATGCCATGAGGATTTACTATGTTGTGTAAAACATTATTTTGAAGACCAGTTTAAATTTTCATAATTATCCATGCTATGGATTATTTATTATGAATTTTTGAGGGAAGAAATAAATAATTGGGTTTAAAATTTATATCAGCTATTATTTAAAGGATTTTGGGTTTGGAATTTACATATGTGAGATAAAATATAAAAAGCGAATTTTGATGATTTTTGGGGATTTTTCCTAAATAATTTGGTGTGTAAATTAAATTATTTAAGTTGGAGGACATAAATTTCTTAATTGTTTTGTTAAAGGGAAGGGCTACATTTTAAATAATAAATAATTTTTAAGTAATTATTCATAAATTCGGCAGTTTTTAGAAATGATTTTGGTAAATATTATGGCAACCAATTATATTTTTACATGTAGGAAAGTTAGTCGAAATGTTTTAACTTGAAAAGGCAACAAAATAGTTTGCATAGATTTATTGTTTCTCCTCTTCTAGTAGCAACCTTTCTACCCTATACTTCCTCCCTTAACTAAGTCGAAACCAATACACATGGTATCAATGCTTTGTTATGAAGTGGACTGGAGAAATGCGATAGGTACAGAGTCGAAACCATGCTTTCGAAAGGGTCGAGACCATTTTAAATAGCTTTCGAAGTCCTTTGTTTTGCTTTCAAAAGAGATGCTCCTTTCCTTGTCTTTAAAAGAATTCTTTCGAAAAGGTTTTAACACAGCTTTTGAAGGGGTTGCCGCCTTCTTGTTTTGAAAGGATAGCTTTCGAATGAGATGCCACGTTATATGTTTTAAAATGGAGCTTTCGAAAGGGTAGTTTTAACCAAGTCGAAACCATGCTGCCGTCTTCATGCCTTTCGAATAGGCTAAAGTTATCAACGAGTTTGAAAGGTAAGCTTTTGTTTTATAAATATAAAAGTCACTTCCTAACGTTTTCGAAAGGGCTCCGGTAGCCATTTAAACTAAAGGTTTTGAAGGCAATGGCTTTGAAAGGTGTTTCAAAGCTATCCTTCCAATTGTTTACTAAAAGATTAAAGCTTTCGAAAGGATGGTTTCGAAACCATCTATTTTCACCAAACTCTTTTACTTGAAGGTTAATGGTTTTGAAAGGGGTACTTTCACTTATGATCACTTGGACCCAAAAGTTATATTTGAGATTAAACCCAATGGTTTCGAAAGAGTTACTTTCAAATGGTTTCGAAGCTATGCTTCTATAAGTTGGAAAGATATGATTTAATACTTTGTTTTGATGGTTTTGAAAGGAAGGTTTTGATGCTTTCTAAGGAGATATTTTAAAGTGTTTCAAAAGGCATATGCTTAATTGTTTGAAAAGAAGATTTGAATGCTTTCAAAAGATACATTCTAATGGTTTCAAAAGTAAAGGTCTAAGGTTTCGAAAGCCTTAGTTTTCAAAACAAAGAACCCTATTTTATTTTTAAAGGGAAACCCATGGCAATATAAAAGAGATTTGGAATGGCCTATAATTTTGGAAGTTTTTGAAAAAGCTTTCCTTGATGAAAATAATAAGTTAAAGGGATTTACCATATTTCTTATTTAAATGGTTTTAAGGATATTAAACCATAAATGTTGGTATTATTATGTAATTTGCTTCTTCTATAAACATATTCACTATATAATGGACCCATAACTGTTTTTGGGTAGTAAGGGAAGAATAACCACCTAGGTTGACCCAGTAGTGAATATAAATAGAGTTAACTCCTAAATGAGTAGAGTTGCATCTAGATAGTCAGGTAGACTAGAAGATTAGATCTCCAAAGACTGATCAAAGGAGTTGTCAGATAAGACAGTTTCATAGTAAACCCATGAAAACTATGCTTGAAAAAAGTTACTGGCCGAGGCCTTTAGGTTCGTAGTGATCCTAAGAAAACTATATCCGGATGAAGTTATTAATAGAAGTCAATAGGTTCATAGTCAACCCATGAGAACTATGATACGAGGGAATTTATTGGAGATACCAATAATTTTAGGGAGAACCCATGAATAATTGAATGAAGTTATTAGTAGGGGCCAATAGATTCTTAGTGATCCCATGAAAAATATAAGACTGAAGAGATAGTCCATAAGCTTTAAACAAGTTATTAATCAGCCGATGAAAACTAATAGGTTAATGGCGACCTTAGAAAATATAACTGAGACAGATAGTCAAATGAAAGGGGGATGGGAAATCTAGGATATTTTGTTTATTTACATGTCATCATGATATATTTTTTATTGCTATGTTTTTAACCATTGTGGATGCGAGAGCACAGTATATGGTTATTATGAATTTTTGTGCAAGATATTAGTCAGGGGAAAACCCGTTCTGCTAAGATGCATGTTCTCATTAGATACCTAATTGGTTTAAGATGGTAGGTTATTTTTCATACCAGGCTTTATGTTTGACTCGAAGTTTATGATTTTCCCTTAAACTCTCGGGTACTCAATTGATTTTGATGAGTTTGAGAGTTAAGGTTTTTCAAGTTCTACTTTAGATGAATAAGCTTCCATAGATGTGCATAAGGAAAGTTAGCTATTAGAAGTTCTTTTCTATTAGATTCTGCTGAGTTTTGGTTGTAAAGGGAAAGTTGTTTAATTGTCTGTGTTTAGACTCCGATCATCCAGGGGAATCTTCATATGTCGCTCTTGACATATGTTGTAATAATTATATTTTCTCCGAACGTGGTTCTCGAATTTGAGATTATGTAATGAATTTGAAATATGATTGAAATGGAATGGGAAATTTGTCTAATGGTTTAACAAAATTTCATATCCATGTGTTTCTGTTATATCAATGTTTCTAACAATACCACATTTGGTCATTGAGAATTAATAACAATGAATGATTGTAGCATCCGTATCCGTTAGTTTTGGGCCTCCAAGTAGGGGATGTTACACCTTTGTCCTACTGGGAGGAGAGAATTTTTTTGAAGATTTCCTAGGATCAACAACGTAAGTCTATTCCCAATTCTACCAGAAGCAGCAATTAATGACTTCACGATTCTCTTCCTCTCATCATCAGGATCTTTAGGAGCAGGGCCTAACAAGATAATGTAATTTAGCAAAAGAGAATAATTCAATGAAAATGGAAATAATGATCAGCTTATGTGGAGAAGTGAAAGCTCCACTAATATCTAGAAAACATTTGACATAGAAGAATTGTGTCTCCCAATCTTTAAACTTATTTACTCCCTTAGAAATTAACTTCTTGTGTGGGTTGGCACCAAAAATTTGGCTATTTAAATTGCTAATCTTAACGAGACGCACTAAATAATTTAGAACTTCGGCACTTAGCGAAGGAAGGCCTGACTCTAAGGAAATGAGCTTTAAGGAGACAAGATAACATATAAATTTGGAGACAATTCAACCAAGGTGACTCAAGAATCTTGACAAGAATCGAAGAATGGAATAAAACCTCCATGCCAGATATGGATGGCAGTGTAAGCAAAATATCCTTCAGAAGGACTCTGGATAGTATCATTATCGCCAGGAGGAATGGCTTCAGCTCATGTGATTCTGAAGTCGTCAAGAATTGCATCAACTTCATCTTGAGTGGATATAAAAGAATGCCTCAATATTGCTTCGACCTTCTTTGGAGAGGACTCTAATTCTGAAGCTACATCATTTTTAGGTTTTTAGAAGTCATTTTCAAACCTATGATCCTGCCAGTGCAATTGTTCTATTAAAATTATAATTTGTTTCATTATTAACACCTTTTGAAGATGTTGAAAGCCTATTGCAACGGTTTAAATATCCACCAAGGCATATAGTTCAATACCTTCGAAAGGGTGTTAAAGCTAATGAGAATCATGAGGTTCATCAAGCTTTTGATAGTGACGAAAAGGGAGATCAAATACAGACACCTAAACACACCCTTCGATGATGTTGAAAGCCTAGAATTTGTTTTACTATTAATAAGTGCAACCATCCCTGCAATGCTAATTTGAATACATACATTATTGAAACTATTATAATATCCCCCAATCACGTCAAATGAACCTTTCGACTATGTCGGAACCCACAGATTTTAGTTTACTTAAAGAAAATATGAATATTGCCAAAACACTATATTCTCACTAATTCAGAAGACTTGGAGCAAAGTGATTCAAAAACAAACGAAAGAGCCTTAGGACGTTTCGACCATGTTATTTTGAGAAAATGATAGTTATATTTTTGTTGACTATAACGGATCTTGAGCAAGTCAACAGGGGAAGATGGGGTTTTGAAAACATGCAAATGACTAGGCTTGTCTTTATTTTTGGGGTTTCAATCAAGTCGAAAGGCTAGATAAGGTTTTCGATGTAACAAAAATGTATTATTCTCAATCCAATTGATGGTAAGAGATATGAATTTCTAACTTTTAATGTCTTACAAAATAAATTAAAATTGGACATGGTCCACCCAAAATAAAGTTCAATTGCAAATCAAATTCACTTTTTATATACATTATGTTTTGAACCTTTCGTAGAGAATGGGGCCTTCGAAGAGATGCACCGTATAGTCACTAAATTGAACCCTTCAAGACGACTTCTTAGAAAGGTGTCAGAATACATCGAAACATACATTAGCTTTCAAAGATGTCCATCCCATAACAACAACATCAACCCCTTCGAGAGTATCCATTTAAAGTGGATACTTGACTTCCTTTCGACCCCTTCGAAAAGGGTTAGAAAATGAAGTGGAGTTAATCGCATTAACCCTTTTCGAAAGTGTTGGAAAATTAAGTTGTGATATTAGTTTATTGATATACATAACTCAGCCTTCTCTTCGAAGTTACCAAAAAGGAATTCCTTCCTGAATCATTGTTAACCCAACACTTCTTAGATGTTGATAACTATATTGATTCGAGCTTGAATTCGCATTTAACAACAACAATAACCCTAATTTTAGCAAATTTAAGCTCCGACCATAATTGGCTCCATGGATTAATCAACATCGAAAATAAATAAATAAATAAAATCCTCTCAAACTAAATAAAATTGAGCGTAACAAAATTCGAGACTAAATTCGTGCACAATAATGGAAAATAACCCTAAATTTAATGAATTCAAGTTCAACCCAAAATCGATATCATAGAATAATTAAAATCAGCATAAAAATGAATCCAAAGGTCATTTATATGAACGATGAACTCAATTCATTCTCAAAAAATTAAAACAGAAACGTAAATTTGAACAATAAAAACTTAAAATTAGAATTGAATATGAACAATAGATGCACACCTCAAATTTTAACTAGTGTCTACTGAAATTAGCAATTTAATAAGAAATTGGAACTTCTGATTTTTTATTCGAGTTTTTTAATCTCAGGTAAATAAAAAGGGAGAGAGAAGAAAGCTGATTCATAAGAGAAGCAAACACAAAGAAAGCCATTCGATCAAACTCAAATTAACGGCCAAGATCTATGTAAGGATATGAAAAGGCTGGAAATTTTATGTTGAAATAAAAAAGGCGTCGAAAAGTTGACTTGAAAAATCAAGAGCATCCTTCGCTTGGGGGGGGGGGGGAGGGAGTGTTACCATCAAAAACCACCCCAACTTGATCGAAGCCTTAAAGAATACAAAAGAAGATCCATGAAGAATGATAGTAATAGCAAAATCTTTTGAAAGAGTCAAAGAGATGCTTCTGCAAAATTTGGATGCACAATGCGCTTTCGAAGAGGTCAGACAAGGGATAACCTTTTCGCTTCAGTTGACCCCTTTCGAAACGGTTGCTTCCTCATGCGTAAATGTGTTTCGAATGTGTTAAAGGTGCATTTCGAAGGAAATAGATTACAAGCTTCTACATGTGTGATAAACCTTTCGAAACAATGGGTTTCGCCAATGTTTACCTTCCATAGAAGAATATTGGTCTAAAGCTACCCCTTCAAAAGCATAGATTAGTCTTTCGAATTGGTTAAAACCATCCACAGCTACAAAAAGAAATCTTACATGAGTTCAATATGGCCCCCTCAAACATCAGAGGATAGGGGTTCTTTATTACTTGCAACAACACATTAATAGCAAAGTGGAGGGCGCATCTATACCTTTCGATGAAGTCAAAAGCACTCAATTTCCATTCAAAAGCGAAGTTAGAAGGGCGCCCTGATTTAGTAGCAACAAAAAGTCATCTAGGCACTCTTTCATCTAAGTCAAAAGGACTGATTCGAAAGGGTCCAACTCTTGCCTATAAATAATACCCTAGGGGTACTGTTTTGGGGCTCTGGTTTCATTCACTCAATGCTTGTTCTTTCTTAAATTTGTAAATCCTAATCTTTAAATCAAGTCGGGGATTTTTCTCCTTTGTAATAATTAGGTTTCTTTTATTCAAGAAAATTATTATTAAAGCAGGTATATTGCATTTCCAAATATATTGATTGATCTGTTGCTTCTATACAATCTTGGTTATGAATTACTTACATTAATGTCAATTGAAAGGTTACCTTTTAAAGGCATAGGAACCTATTGAGTCAATCAAAGCTTTAGATCCATTAATTCCTAACCTTTAGTCACCTCAATCACTTCGAAAAAAGGTTCCGAAAGGATCCTAAGCCAATTCAACTAGTTCGAAAGGTAGTTTCAAAGGAGATCCAAGTGTCTTGGCTGTTTTGAATGGTTGCTTAGAAAGAGTTTCAATGGCCTTAACCTTTTTGAAAGGTAGACTTACGGGAGATTTAAATCACCAATGTCATTTGGAAAAAGAGGTTCAAAAGGTGGTTTCGAAAGGAACACTTACACTTTAAACTCTGCTTTAGGGTGTTGGTAAGTTTTCTTGTTAACACACATATAGATAACAAATTTTATAGTACAAGAAATACATATTTTTAAAATAAAAAAGAGAGAAGCGGTCCAGATCTGCTGTTCCAGTAGTCAAGTACTATGGATTTAGTCTATAAGGTCACAAATTCGAATCATATGTAGTGCATGTGTGACGACCCGCAAATCGGTACCCTTTGAATTGTAACATTCCTGGATTTTAGTCAAGTTAAATTTGATAATTAATTTAATTTTTGAAATTAAATTATGAATTAAATTGAGTTTTTCCAAAATAAAATTAAATATTAGTTGTTCATATATATATGTTGATTTTTAATAGAAATTTGAATTTGGAAACTCAAAAATAAATATATTTGAAAAAAATTGGATTTAAAATTTTATTTTTAAAATAATAAGAATTTGTTTCTAATTTTATTAAATATGCATATTTTTTGGCAAGGCCAGTCGGTTTTATAGTGGACCGTCCACTTTTTATTACGAACGTAATAAGAATTGAAGTACAAGAGCAAGGTTAAAGCACCTTAACTACTAAAGTAGAAACAGAGAAAACAGCACAGGTACGTGACAGCTATGTCACGATAACTATAGGAAACACATAAAACTAGCACTCCTCCGAGGAGGTAGAATCACCAACAACCCCAGACACCAAAGAAGTGCACAATGGGACAAACCCAGAAAGACCAGCAAATGGGCGAAACCGTAGAGCAAGACAAGGGTCATAAACCACATCATCAGAACAGTAGATAAAAGATCGATCCATGATGGATCAGCAAGCATGACAGCATTATCACTCGCATCCATACCGTCCAAATCAAGAACAATAGAGTCACCTGATTGTTTGTAGCGAAGGCACCTAAGGTCAAGTTGATCGTCAGAAACAAACTGGAAGAAAGATTCATTAACCGGGTTATACCTCATATCAGAAATGCGATCTATCCAACACCCTTCGGGCTCATCCCAAGCTACAGATTTAAAAAAGATGTTTTGAATTTGATATAATAGATTTTTCAAAGGCTAATTAAGAATGAAATTTTAATATATTTATTCATGTGAAATTAAATTTTAAAACCATTTTTCTTTAATGGATTATATAAATGATTAATAAAGAAAATGTATTTATTTAAATAGGAGATATGATATAAAGTTATATTTAAAATATTATTTGTAGTGTTTAACATATAGTAAAAGTTTTAAAGTTCTTTAAAAGCTAAATTTTATAATATACTTATTTATTAAAGTATAATTTGTATTAAAATTCAATTTTTCTTAAGATTCTATAAAAGAGAATGCATTTATTGAATAATAGAAATTGTATATATAAAAACATTTGTTTTAACAAGTGTAAACAAAATAAAATACATATGTTAAAAATAAGTACATAAGGGTTAAAAAACAATTTTTAAATTAATTAAGATAAAGGATTTAAACACAATTTTAATTACATATAACAAGTTGAAGCATTTTTATAAAGAAATTAACAAGTGTTAAGTAAGAATTTTCATGTGGTAACAAGTGGCTTTAATTTTGTTTAAAATGAATTAAATTTTATATTGAAGAATAAAAACTAAACTACATTCCTTTCTCATATCTTTAACATCAGATCTGAAATAAGAAAAGAAAACAAAATCAGTATCGATATCAAAACAAAATCATCTCAAGATCAAAACCTGAAGCAAATCAGGTTATAAATCCAATTCAGAAACCTGTGAATCAACTATTCTTCAAACCTGGGAAAGAAAAAAAAGGTTCAAAGCAACTAAGTCTGGAATCAAACAATACAGACCTGAAAACAGAAGATTTAAACCTGAAAGATAAAAAGAAAAATCAAGCAAACCTGGACAGCAAGCGAAACAGTTCAAGTCAGGCAAATTCAAATCAAAGTAAAGCCAAAGCAATTCATCATCAAGTAAGAACTCAGGATTTTCAAATTCAGGAAACAAAATCAGCAAATATGTTCTCTGTTTGACATTCCAGGTGAGTAAACTCACTTCTTAAACCTTAGATCTGTTTGAATTTTTGGTTTGCATGTGATCTTGGAAGTTATGAATTAAATATGCTGAGATGGTTATGTATTTATGCCTGTATGTACATATGAACCGTGTTTATATATCTGGAATTAAGCAAGAAGGCCTTTGTTAAAAAAAATTACAAGGTTAGATTTAGTTCAAAATCCAATTCCAAATTCCTCGATCCTTTTTAGCTAGTGATGTTAAAACAAAATAATTTTAAAATCACCATAACTAAATTTTAAAAATATATTTCCATGAAAATATGAATAGGTTGTTGTCTAGAAGAGGAATATTCATTGTAAATTCAAATCTGTCGAATTTTCAACTTGCATGGATTCAAGATTCGTTTATATCATTCAAATTCATTATGCAAATAAAGATTTTTTTAAAAAAAATCAAGATTTTTTGTTTCAAATTGAGGTCTTATTTGCTCGATGGTTTTTGTGAAAATCTGGTGATGGGCACATGTTTGAGGGTCGGGTTTGCTTCCAGAGGTGCTGGAACGATGGTCGAACTCGAGAAAAATACGAGATGATTTTTAAATTCGTCATGGAAGTTGGACGAAGTTGATTTGGGGTTTAACCCAAGTTTTTAGTAGAGGTGTGAAAACTGGCACCGTGACTTCGTTATTGTATCGGACTGCACCGGAGGTGGTGGAATAGAAGAAGGGAAGCGAGGCGAGGCTTCAGACAAATGGACGTGATCTCCAATGTCGAAAAGAGGTGATGCAAGGCATTTTCTGGCGATTGATTTGGTTCCAGTATTTCAATCGAACGGTCAAAATTCGAATCTTGGTCGGAATCGTACTTCTGAGTGTTTGTGATGCTTGAGGGTGTCATTGATGATGTGTTGGTGATCGGAGCGACTGTTAGAGGCGATCGAGTTGATTGTGTTGTGCACCAGTTTGCATGTGTGTCTGATGGTGTTTAGGAAATTGGAAGAAAAGGTGTGGCTCAGGAAGAATGAAGAATGCGAGAAGAAGAAGATTTAGCTCGAAGCAGATGAAGTTTGGGTGAAGCCCGAAGTTTTGCTCGGGGAAACTTAAGATTTGCTTGGGGTTTGTGTTTTATATGTAAAATAATTTTAAGTTTAAAATTTTTAAACAAGTTTTTATAAAGTTTAATTAAGTTTTAATGAATTTTGTAAACAAATTCTTTTATACAATTCGTGGTTATTTTAGTATCAATTAAAGGTTTTAAATATAAATTATTTTAAAATCTATCAAGTTTAAAAAGTGTTTTAAATATATTTAAAAAATAACCTTTAATATTTAAAGAAATTAATCTAAGATGAAAGAATTATCTTTTGATTTGACTAAAGTCTTAAGCGATTAAAAGATAAATTACTTGATTTAAGTTATTAAAGGTAATTATTTAATGTAAGAAAATTTTAAGGATAATTAATTAATCAAAGATTGATTAAGGTTAATTAATTTCATAATTAAGAATAATTAATTAATTAGAAGATTAATTAAGTAATTAGAGGTAATTAATTACTTAAAGATAATTACTTAGTTAAAAGTAATTAATTAATGGTTAAAGTTAATTAAGTAATTGGGGATAATTACTTATTTTAATTAATTAATTTTAATTAATTAAATGATAATTAATTAAGGGTTAATTAATTGATTAATTAATTAAGGATAATTAATTAAGGGTAATTAAATAATTAAGATTAATTCATTAATAATTAAAGGATGATTAACTTATTAAGGTTAATTAATAAATAATTGAGGGGTAATTAATTAACATAAATTGTAATTAATTAATGTTAATTAATTAACGTGGATTACTGATTACTCTGGTTTCAATTAATCAGATGATATTAACCTTACTTATGGATGACTGTATTCTATTGAATGTTGTGAATTGTTGGATATCTCTGTTGTGTGATGTTTTGTGATATGAATTGTTTTAATTCAAGCTGTGATGAATGTAATTCATTTTATCTGTGATAAATGTATATTATTTATCTGTGAATCTGTGTATGGAAGATAAGCGTTATAAGAATATACCGCTTATCGATATTGATATGCTTGAATCTGTGATGATTGATGATGTTGCACTATTGTGTAAACCCCTGGACTACACTATACACAACAAATATGGATTGCACGAGGAAATTGGTTAAGTCACATATTTTTAATGGTTTTAAAGTTGGATTTTGAATCCAAATGGTTTTGGAAATGGATTTGGGTTAAATATGAAACTTTGAAAAAGAAGATTTTACGATAAAAGTTATTTTGAATAACTTGATTAAGATTTGAAATTTACATAATTTGATCTGAATTTAAATTCAAGATTTGAAATTGAATTCTATGTCTAGAAATTATGTTTTAAAAATATTGTACAAATTATAATTGTGCTTATATGGGTTTAAACCATTTTAAAAGTATTGTTTTGAGAATTTGAATTTAACCCAAGGTCTTTAACTTGTACAAATGAAATCGGATTTTTCCCAAACGAAAACTATTTGTTTTCAAATAATAAAAGCTTTCATTGAAGGAAAGAATTTCCAATTTGTGTTGAAAGGTTTTCAAGTTTGAATGTAATGGTTTACCAAGTTATGAATGAATCTTTGGAAACGATTTTAACAGCTATGAATTAAATCTTTGATTTAAAGATTGGATGAGTTAATCCAATTTGAAATGGAAATTGTTTTGAAATCTGTGAATGAATCTTTGTGAAAGATGGGTGAACTTTGTGAAGTGAATCTTTTTGTTTAAAGATTTGGAAATGGTAATTTGTTTAAACCGTTTGTTTTGGGTAATAAGTTGTGGCTTAACTGAAATTCTAATATCCATATGTTTTTAAATATTACGCTCATTATTCGGTTTAGCCGGGAGAGGACTTTGTGTCATATAACCCATTTCGAATAATGATACGACGTTATGGATAGCATTTGAAGACCGGTGGTGAAGACCGGGTATTTTCGAAAACGAAAGAATAACCCACCCATTGACTCTGCACTGAGTAGCTACGGTATTGAGATCTCCATATGTGATGGGGAGCCCGATAAGGATTGTGAATACACGGATTGCAAGGGCTTATTTGGAAGTGCCTTCGGTTCTGTTCAAACCCAGAACAGACTTGTATGGATGTATGTCTGACGTTACACTTTGAGATGTAAAGCAGGTTTCTATCAAATACATTTCTGTTTGGTGGCGGAGAATTTATTCTCTTAGCTTAACACCCTTCTCTGAGACGTACGAGCTTAGAGGTTATGTAGTTGATGGTTACTAGTGATACATTCCCAATTTGGTAATGTGGCATACGAAGTGTTGTCGATCATTTATAGATCAAAGCATGGCTTTATGAAAAGCGTAGATTTGTGGACGAGACTGCATCAGGACCTCACACCTCGAAAATGGTCGAAACAGGAAAGACGCGGCAAGGTTGCTGGGTCGCGCCCCTAGGGTATGTCCATTTCTTCTGGAAAAGGGTGGTATCATGGTGGAGCCCAGATACTTAACTCATGTGGATACTGTAAATTTATTACTGTGAGATGTTGCTTTGTGGTAGAGGATCCTCGGATAAAGGTCACAAATGACCGAGGATGGCATATCTTTAGGTGTTACTTCTAGGAAGGGGTAAACCGACCTTGTGTTGGCGGAGAGCTGGGTAAGTTCTCAGGGCGTCCCTCCAGTGGCGTACCCATGTGGAAAAGGGAAGTTCCTTGGCCTGACCATTTGTTGGAAATCCAGTCATCCAATACACGCCTTGTACGGTTTTAGTTGTATAACCTGCTATTTACTTATAGTGGTCACCACTGTTTAGATGGTAGCTATAGTAGGCATACAATAATGGTTGTATGCTGGCTAAGATTAATATTACATTTTCGAAATGCTTTCTGCACTATGCATTAATAATAATATCAAAAGGTTTTTGCGTACCAAGCATGTTTGACTATCATAAGGAGAAATCTCCTCCAATTCTGCGTTTGCATGGTGTGTGCGGCGGGAAGTCTTATGGTAGTTTCATTTTCCAAAAAAGCATTGCGGATTTCAATTTTAAAATCTTTTATTGTTTGTTTTTATTCAAAACTATTTTCGTTTGCTCACACCAGTCCCATGACTGACCCGAAGTTTATTGTTCCCTTCCTAAACTTTGGGTGCCTACAATTTTTCCACACGGGCAGTCTAGAGTTGGGTTTTTCAGATTACCAAATAGTAGGTGTAGATTCGATAGCCTTCGAAATCTTTGGTTTGGTAACATTTGGGAATCTTCTTCAGTTTTTGGATCTTTGAAGTTTTGGTTGGCAATCGCGTTCGGGATCGCATTTTCCATAAGTTAAACTTGATGGTAGTTCGAGTTTGAAGTTTAGAGCTTTGTCTTTGGAGTTTTGGTTTGGAGTTGCAGTATTGGGTTCTCTTGAAGAATTTGCAAATGTCGATATATTTCCGCTGTGGTGTTGTGTTGTAATCATTCTCTGTTGGTGTTGGGTCGTTGTATAATGATGTACCTGTCATTGTATCTATATTGTATATTAATGCATCATCTTTTGTTTTCACTGTGTTATTTATCATCTAATGTTGTTGCAAGCTCCGGCAATACGAATTTCGATGTCGTTTATCAGGCATCGAGTTCCGGTTATCACATGAATCGATAAAAAAACCACACATGTCCAGCCCAAAAAGCACAGAATGATGGAAAGTCATAAGAAAGAAGAGAGAGGGTGAGAAGAAAGAAAGAAGAGAAAAGAAGTGAAGAGAAGAAGAGAGTAATAGAATAATAAAAATACATAATCTCACATTGTAGTGGAATAACATATATTATAGATGAATAATCTTTACAAATGAGAAACTGTAATATACATACATCAATCAGAGTACATGAATAAATAATTATCAGCTTGGATAGTTATAACAACCTATCCTCCCAAATGCTGATAATTTACAACAACAATGCAGCAGAAAATAAACAGATACGTGTATACGACATGAAGATCTCCAGCTCGTCTGTTGAAGCTCCAAAAGCACCAAATCTGAATATGTAAATATGATCAGTCTGACCCAAGCATTGAAAGGGAAGAATGCTCGGATCAGTTTGGTAAATCAACGCGAGAAAAACACATCTCAACTTAATTTTGAAGTTTTAATATTACCAAAACTTTTCTTTATCAGAAACAAAAGGTATCTCGTAAGACCACGTCCACACATAAACACAGACGGGTTTTTCCCTTACGATAACCAAAACATTTCATATCAAATTCTCTTATATAATAATAATGTCTATTGCAAAAACAATAATTAATATTAGTTGAATTTGTTACATTATTAAATTCCAGCATAATAGGTTTACAAACAAAATGGCAGGCACGTAGTGGATATTGGATTCCATACAAATGACAAGGTAAGGGACCTTCCGTACAGTACACCTCAAGAGGGATGCACCTCGGGAGTAGATAATGCCCGCCTAATCCAACATAAGAGTGGCCTATTCCTTCTCGGATAGTACCGAATATATCATCATCTGGTTCGTAACCGACCTTTAAGGGTACCTGGGTCATACATTCACCACATACTTAGACAAGTGTAGAGTAAATCTAGAAGGATGATGGCATCTTCTAATGGGAGCGACCCACTTAGCCTTACTGTCTCTACCCTATTTTAGTCATTTCCTGGGGTATGGGCTAAAAGAGGTATTGAATACATTTCATATATCACATCATCATCATCTTTGAATGCCATACTGCCATTTCCGTTGACTACTAATTGCCTTCCACAAAAATACAACCCTTCAGCTCGTACGTCTCAAAGAGGGTGTTAAGCTAAGAGAAGTTGCCTTCTTCGCCACCATAGATGTATGTTTGTAAAAACCAATATACGTATCTCAGAAAATGCACTATCAGACATCCATCCATATAAGTTGCACAGGAACAAGATAAACCGAAGGTACTTTCGTACCACATCTTGACGGATTAGTAGCGAATAGTCCTTGTATTGGATATTTCATAATGAAGAGACTGCTGCTACTATATGTATATTTGGATTTTAACCCCAAATGATCAATAAGCAGTCCTTCATTACGAAAATCCTAAATATCAATATCATCAAAAGACCTGCACAATCGTCGCATATAGGTTGGTCTGAAGTGGTTTTCGGATAAACCGATCCTGGTCTCTTCGCACCAACAACGCAAAAAGTGTTACTCGGCCTCATTCAAAAAACATGTCTCTTAGATTTATCATGTTTTCAACTTTCAACTTGGCATCCTTCGGCTAAGAAGGAAGCTCGGTAGATAGGAATAATCACTCTACAGTACACGAATCAACATCCTTTACACCAAAAGCCTGCACAGATGGCTATGTACTAAGTGCATGACTAAATAGTTTCAATACCAAGTCGAGAAACTAAAATGGCCAAAATATAATTTAACACTTAAACAGTCACTAGGCTGATTTATCAATCTTTTATTAATTAAATCACTTTTCCAAATTTATTGCTTCAAATTATCTTTAAAAAGATATATTCTCAAAACCATTTTAATATTTTAATATTTGGAAAATATTTTCATATACTTATTTTAAAATAAGTGAATTTACAATTTATTTTATTTTCGAACCATTTAAACTCTATTTTATAATATCACTTTCCAAAACATTCATTTTAAGGATTTTTCACTTTAAAAACGTGAATATATTTCCTTTTATAAAAATCCATATTTAGCTCATCAAATTAAATTTATTTCACATTTATAAAACAATGTTTATAATTCACATTTCTATTTTATAAAAACTTCCATTTATAAAATTCCTTTATTAATGAATTTCCCATTTATCTCATTTATATATCAAAATCCCATTATAAGCTTATTTACCTATAAATTTCTTTATTTACATGTTCATTCTTTTGTAATCTCGTTATTTATGGAGTCCATTATAAATTCATTTTTAAATTTCAATTGCAAATCCATTTACAAGTTTAATTATAAATCCATTTCTAATATTTATAAAACGCTATTTATAAAAATCCATTTCATTAAATCTCTTTATTAATAGCATTCCTTTATAAACTTTCCTTTTAACACTTATAAAACTCATTTATAATTCTATTACTTTTATTTAAAAAAAATCAATTTTATAAATATTATATATAAACCATTTGTAATAAGTTCAAAATTCTCAATTTTACTTATTTTACAATATAATTAACTTCATTTTTTAGAAATCATATTTAAGTATATTTCACAAAGCCATATTTTTATAACATAAAAATATAACTGTTTATTCATTTAGAATAAGTGCATTTCTTTAATCATTCGAAAAAATATTAAAACATATATATTTTCAAAATCACTTGGAAATCCTTTTTAAATTAAAATCATCATTTTAATATTTTCAATTTCCAAAAATATGGCCCAATGCTACAAAAGTGCTAAATAAAGGGATTCACATCAATAATAGCAAACATGCCATCCATCACATCAAACATCACATAATACAACATACGTAACAATATGTGTAAATAAAAATCAACAATGGTGAGGAATCCAGTTGGTCCCTCCAACATGTAACTTGCAGCAAATATACGTATGAGAAAATATGTACAATGTCTGCTTCGAGGTAGACGAGCGTGCAAAGGGTCATCGCTCATACACGGGAACATATAGGGTCTCATCTGCTCAAATAGGCAGGAATATATCCAACCACTAATAATATAGCATAACATCTAAAAAATCATCACATAATATAAAATAAATTTATTCCCACTTATGTAAAAATATAAGCGGGCTAGAGAGAGTGAGTTTTACTCACTTTGGTTACTTCCGCCATTGTAGCGTTTATTTCGATTAAAAATAAACGAGCGTTTAATTTTAACCAAAATTTTCAACAGCTCTAAATCCATCATAATCGGCTCTAAAATTTAGCGCTCGTCAATACGAACCCATCACAATTCGTTTCGTTCAAAACGGACCTTGTATGAGAAAGATATGAATCAATTACCATAACGAGATAATTAATTATAAAATTAACTTAATAAAAAATAATTTATTCCTTTATCCCTACACTGTTTAATTCTCCTCCTTCCCATGTAAAAGTCAAGTGCACGAACCCATGTACATGTACATTCCATTAATTGTCTCTCCTCCCTCGAGCCACTAGAACATGATCGACCACCACCACATTGAAGAGCCCAAAGCCACGCACCAGCGCCTCTGGCCTTGTCGAGCTCGACCCCACCTTTTCCTCGAAAAACGTGTTCGAACGCAACAAATACATGGCCAGACCTAGGCCACCATGACGCTCCGTTTCCAATCTCCACGGTTTGATGTGAAAATCTCGTTACGCTCTACGATATTGTAGTTGAACATTTTTGCTAATTGTTTGTGGATCGAGCGATAATGAAGAAAGAAAATTCGAGCTTTCTTAGCCGTTCGTGATATTAGTGGCGGCTAGCCTAATTGCTCTAGGGTTTTGCAAATGAAGGTCCTTATATAAACAACGTTTTAAAGCACTATTCACGTGAAATATTTGTGAACTCTATACGAAGCATGATGCCTGGCGTTCATAATGCTTTACCCCTATTCCGAACACAATGGAATATGTATCGAAGACTAATTCCATCATATACAGAAGATAGGTTTTCAAATCGAATTATTTTATTTAAATTTACTTAAGTAATTATCTAGGCGTTTCGAACTCACACAACCAAACTGTAAGTCTAATCGACAGAAAATTTAGAATCCTACAGTAACTCACTATTACAGATCTAATGAAACTAATTTCGTCGAAATCCGAGGCAGTGTCAAAATGACTATTTTGCACGTTAATTAAATTAATAACTTGCCAATTTCTATTTATTCACTTTTAAATCAAAACTAAAAGTTTACTAACTCCATCTAAATTCAAATTTAATTTAATTCAACTTTAGAAATCTTTTTTTATCTTCATTACACTCCAGATTCAATTATTTAATCTATTTAGCTTATAAATCTTACTTTTAAATATTTAAAATCAATTAAATTTCTAAATTCAGACGACTGAAAAACTTGGTCATTATAGCATGATTCGGATCACTAAACATTATTAATTTATAATATTCTATATACTACCCAAGACGTATAGCACAATCATGGAATACCACCTAAATACCTGATTTAAAAAAAGAGGGAAAGGGATTCTATTCTTTTGTCGTCACGCATGATAGCTTTACCAACAACTTACTCCAAGAACCTTCTAAGCTTGCGAATGATGTGTGTAGGCCTAGTATTAGCTGCAGCTTGTGATGAATATTTGTGTGTGGCTTCTTCTGCATCAGGTGTGAACCTATGTCATGTTGCAACTGTATCGTGTTCCATCTAGGAGGCATGAATAATCATCAGCAAAAACTATAATTTAACTTGAAACAATAGGAGAATGACATGACATTTTCAAAATCTACTAATCTCAAAACAAATGGTTAATTTTCTCAAATTCCATAATAACAAAGCATTGTCTAAGATTCCATTGGTAAAGCTTGGGTCTTAGGAGGCAAAGTGATCGGTTTCAATCGAACGATGGATATTTCGAATATCTAGGTGAGGAGTTTTGGCCTTTCACACATCGACGCAATATCATAAATCCAATAACATCTCAGACTTTCGGGCGAAGTTAGTGAGAGAAAAAGGTAAGATTTGGTAATTGCAACACTAACATTCAAGGATGCAAGTTGCATGATTTGACCAAGCATGCTAGTAATTTTATTCTAATGGTGTGTGATTAGATTTAAATAAAGTAGGTAGACAAATTCTTTATTAAGAGAAGTTCGATTATAGGGAGAAACATTTTTGGAATTCATGGAGTGGAAACAGTAAAGTGCAATGAATAGAACACTATTACGTCATGGAAGAGCCACTGTCTTGAAAGAAAATTTATCACAACGAAGGTGCAATCAATAGTGTTGTCCATTCGCCTAAGTTAACACAACGATCCCTCATACTTATGTAGTTAAGGCTGAAAGATTTAGAGATTTGCAAAAACCATTGCCCAAGGATTTGTGATGTCTTTATAAGATAATTTATGAGAAATATTAGGAAGATAATTTTATTAGATAAAGATAATTTTATTGGATAAAGATAATATCATGAAAAAAAGATTTAATGAAATGCAATTAAAAAACATTTTTAATTTTTTTATGCATCTCTCATACATATAAGATCAATATATTATTACTCCAAAAGTAAAAGTGTAAAGAAACCAGAATTTTACCGCCTTGATTTGCGAAAATTTAATAAATTATAAATATTAAAATAATAGGTTTTATAAAAAAATACAACTCTTTCAAATAATAACAAATAATGTTAAATTAAATTTGTAACGACCTATGATTTTGGCACTTTGAAATGGGCTATTTAAATAAATTTTATATAATCAATAAATGGATTTTATTAGCAAATAAACCTATTATAATTATTTAATATTGATGACAAAATAGTTTTCAAAACTCGTTTACTAATATAGATAGTTTATAGAAAAATAGAACATGTGATCGAAGAACGTTTTCCGAAATTTCGACTTTTCGACACCCGAAAATCATCGAGAACGTTGTGCACACTTGGTGCAACATGCACACAAATATATATATATATATATATATATATATATTAGTATCTCTATTAATTAAGCATACTTATATATATATTAACTTATATATACACACACACACCCCTAAGCATGGATGTGACAAATTATGTCATTAAAGCAAGTATATATACATATAGACACGCTTATATATATGCACAAAACATCTCCATATCTTTAATGCACACACATGCAAGCATTAGCATGATTCAAGGCATGGAAGAGGGTGACTTGTACAAGTAAGAGAGAGGGGAGGTACGTGGTGCATGCATGTGTGTGTATTTAATTCATATCACTTTACGTATTTTAATAATTTTATAAGCCTATAAATATCGCTTCCATTTCATGTTTTTGTAACACCCTTAATTTTTGATAACATTATTTAAGAGATTTAATTAGGTAAACTAAATAAAATAGTTAAGTGATAAGGGGGTTGAGATATGAATATATTTAAGGGGCAGAGCTCAATTTAATTAAATGGGCTTAAGGTTAATTAATTTACATAAGGGTATATTAGGAATTAGCCGCACATAACCCCTACCCTTATATATATTCACGTCCCTTACACCATTCACGGTTACTTCTCATTTCATAAAAATGAAAAAACACAAATGTAAATCAAGAGGTGCCGGTCATAGCAAGGATGAAAAGAGAAGATAATTCAAATCAAGCTAAAGAATTAAAGCTAGGGGAATAAATCTCAATCTCAATCCAATCACCTTATAGTAATCAAGGTGAACAATAATAAATACCGTCTCTATTTTGCTTTATGGACATATGTTTTTCGGATTTAAGATTAAATTCGTTTCTATGATGATTTGGATGATGATATGCTTGAATTACAATTTGTTTGATTTAAACAAGAATGTGTAAATAAGATTGTATGCGGTTTTAGGGAAAAACCGAATGATATTAATGTTTAAATGCCATGGAAAAATTTCATGTTATGTAAAACATGATTTTGGAGTTGGATGTTAATTTTGATAATTTTTCAAGCCATGGAAAGATTATTATGAATTTTCAAAGGAAAATATGGTTAATTGGGTTTATAAATTTATTTCAGAAATTATGTTGAGAATTTGGGTCTGAAATTTTGATATGTTAGATAACATGATGAAAGTGAATTTCTATAAATCTTGGGGATTTTTCCTATATGATTTTCTATGCAGATTAAATTATTTAAGAAGAAGGACTTATTTGCAATATTGATTTTGCTTAATAGAATCGCTTATTTGTTAACTTAACCTTGGTTTAGATCTGAAATTAAGCGGTAGTTATTTTTGTAAGAATTTGAAAAGTTGAGGCAAATAATCACAGGTTTACATTTGGGCAGGTTAGCTAGAAACTAATTACTTTTATTGGTTTTAATTCAGCCTTTAGCAAAAAAAGTATGTTCCGCCTCTCTTAGAAGTTGCATTTCGACTCTATGCTTCCTCCTCGACCAAGTCGAAACCATCTCAATCGAGACTAACCCATGCGGAAACCAATGAACAAGGCATTAATAAGATTGGTGCGTAGTGGATTGGAAATGGGGCAGAAGGCATGGTGTCGAAAACGTTGCTTCCGATGGGGTCGATATCTTTGTTTGTTTTTAAAAATTGAGTGCCTGCCTTTGTTGTACTAAAGCTTTCGACGTGGTCAAAACATATGTTTTCGAAAGGAGTTTTCTAAATAGCTTTCGAAAGAGGTTGCCAACCTATGTTTTAAAGTATGAGCTTTCGAATGTGTTCCTTCGTTTTAAAATAATGCTTTCGAAAGTAGTGGTTTCGAACTGGTTGAAATCATGCCGCTGTTTGTGTATCTTTCGAAGGTATTGAAGTCATCAATGCTTTCGAAGGGTGCCTTTGTTTTAAACTTATGTTAAGCCACTTCCTAAATGCTTTCGAAAGGATCCAAGGGTTTCGAAGAAAATGGCTTCGAAAGGGGTTTTCAATGCTATCCTTCAGTATTTTGTTTAAATGATTTGAAGCTTTTCGAAAGGGATGTGTCGACGCCATCAAATTTTCCCCAATAATTTTAATATGATTAAGGTTGGTTTCGAAAGGGATACTTTCATTTAGAATCAGTTTGACCCAAATGATATTTTTAAATACAAAACCCAATAGTTTCAAAAGAGGGACATTCACTGGTTTTGAAGGAGGGACTTTCAAAGATTTCGAAATGGGGACTTTCAATGGTTTCGAAAGGGGTACTTTCAAAGGTTTCGAAGTTATGCTTCTAACGGTTACTATGTAGTACTTTATTATATTCAAAAGGTTTCGAAAGAAATTTTTTGAAGTGTTTCGAAAGGCAAGGGCTTAATGTTTTGAAAAGAGATTTATATTCTTTCGAAGGAGGTTATCCAGTAAGGTCGGAAGTAAGGTTTTAAAGGTTTCGAAAGCCTTAGTTTTTAAAACAAATAACCCAATCTCATTTTAAAAGAAAAACCATGGCATAAATAAATAAAGTGCTTTTAAAAGAGCATTTGAAGAAGTTTTATTTGATTAAAAGGTTAAAGGGATTAACCAACTTATTGTGTTTGCTTCTTCATATATATATATATATATATATATATATATATTCACATTATAATGGACCCATAACTGTATTTTGGGTAAGGGAAGAATAACTAGCTAGGTTGACCCAATAATGAATATAAATTAAGTTAACTCCTGAGTGAGTAGAATTTCATCTAGGAGGTTAGAAAGAACGGAATATAGGAAGCTAAAATATTAATGGAAAAGATATTGGCAGGGGCCGATAGGTTGTCAGTAAGCCCATGAAATTTGTGTGTTGGAAAAGATATTGGCAGGGCCAATAGGTCCATAGTAAGCCCACAAAAACTATGTATAAATGAAGATGTCAGAAAGATAGGTTCATAGTTAGACCATGAAAACTATGATTTGATATTGACCAATAGGTTTGTAATTAGCCCATGAAAACTATATCCGGATTAAGATATTGACAGGTGTTAATAGGTTCCTAGTCAGCCCATGAAAAATAGGATAAGAAGAAAAGATATTGGAGTTACCAATAGGTTCCTAGTCAACCCATGAAAACTAGGATAAGAGTAAAGATATCGGAGTTACCAATAGGTTCTTGGTGATTTCATGAAAACTATGAAACTGGACAGGGAGTCCATAATCATTTTACCGGTTATTAGTCAGCCCATGAAAACTATTAGGTTAATAGTAACCCAAGAAACTATAACTGAGACAGATAGTAAAAAATGAATGGGGATGGATAATCTAGAATTGATTCAGTTGTTTTGCATATCATCCTATCATATTATTTTTGGGATGTTTTAACCATTGTGGATGCAGGAGCACTGTATATGATTTATAAAGTTTTAAGATACTAGTGAGGGCAAAACCCGTTCCGCTAAACGACATGGTCTCACTAGATATCTAAATGGTTTAAGATGGCAGATTATTGTTCATACCAGGCTTTATGTCTGACTAAGATTTTATGTTTCCCCTTAAACTCTTTGGTACTCAATTGATTTGCGTAAATTGAGAGTGGAGGTTTTCAGGTACCTCTTTAGACGAATAAAGCTGCCGAAGACGTGAGGGAGGCATGATAGATGTCTAGAGTTCTCTGTTATTTTGATTCTTCTATGTTGCTTGTAATGGCAAAGTTGTTAAATTGCCTGTATATACTCTGATCATTCAAGGGGACATATTCATATGTCGCTCTTAGTGTATGTTGTAGTAAATATATTTTCTCTGAACATAGTTAATAATTGTGGGATTTTGTTATGAATTGGAAATATTTTGAAATGAAATGTGATCTTGTTTGATGTTTTAAATTTTTTCCATATTCATGTGTTTCTGTGTATCAATGTATCTAACACTGCCATATTCAGTCACCGAAGATTAATAACTGTGGATGACTACATCATCCGTAGCCATTTATTTTGGGCCTCTAAGTAGGGGGATGTTACAAGTTAGTATAAGAGCATAGGTGTATGAAATTTAAAAGAAGTTAAACCTAAAAGATTTTCAAACATAATCCAATGAATCAGAGAATAAGATCAGGGTTTAGGTTAACGCTATAATAATGTACTTGTATGTGATATATAGGTATATATAAGTACGTATTCTCTGCTCTCTTAGACCGTTATTCTGTATCTTACTAAGGCTCGTATGTAGATTTACGAGAATGAAGATATGGAAGTAGGAAATGGAAGAGGAAATCTTAGTGGAGGAAGCACCACAACCAATGAAAATGCTCGACCTAATACCAGGAGGAACCAAGGTCGACATGCTAACGTCACCAAAATGTTGATGCCAATGTGGGTACTAGAAATCCATCAGTAGGTCAATATGACGCAAGCAGGAGCTGCTACTGGTGTTGCTGGAAATGTAGGAGGACTAATCCTGTAACGACCTGTAAATTTTAACAGTTTTTATATAAGCCTATAATGAAACACGCTTCTTCCTACTTGTCATCTTCTGTTTATATAAGCCTACAATAAGAATTGAAAATATATATTCAAGTTGTTTTCAAATTCCTGAAGTTTCACATCCTCCTCGTTGTTGCACCGATCCACGTCCATCTTAGATCCATGTCCGGTCCTCATGACTACCGCAACCACAGCCCCCATCCCCTTCATGTTCAGCCTGCTCCTTTGCCTTTCCATGCGTCGAAACCCTTCATGGCCGTTCAAACTCCACCTCATGTTCACCCAAAAGCTTGAGGTTGTTCTAACCACTGTCTAGCTTCGACAACCTGCCGTCCCTCACCTCTGGCCACCTGCTCGTTTCCCATACCCTTCAAAGAAACCCTCGTCACCACCTGATACCCTTCCTCTCCAACGTCGAGACTTAGCACCACAGTGGACGACCTTGCCTCGACCACCAATACTTCTCCACTGCAGTAGCTCTTGCCTCGACAACCGAACCTTGGAGACACTCGTGGCCACACACAACCACTCCGACCAAACACCCTCCGCCATGGCCCACCTACCCACTATTCGTCTGTTCTCCTCCGCCTGCACCTACGTTTGACACCCGACCTTCAACCCCATCAATGAAAACCGCTTAACCATCACCACTCGAGGCCGAACGCTTGCTCTTCTCTTCCCTGCATAAGTTATATATGTTATAATGCATTTAAAGCATTGATTTTTATTATTGGTTTTAAAACGTTATATATTACACTATTTATAAAGTTGCATGACAGAGAAGAAGATACGAAGTTTAAGTATATACAATATATTGGAATTGCACATATGAGTAGCATGCATATATACTTTATTGTATATATATCTAATACATATTAGAGTCTGCTCACATATATATTTTGTTGCAAACATATATATACAATCTATATATGTTGTTTGAGTACCCGTAGATAATATTTGTGTACATATAATTGTTTAAATATATATGTCTACATATTTTGTTTGTACATATTAATTTTGTTCGTATTTTTTTGCATACGTATATAGTGGTCTGCATAGGTTTGTTTGAAGAAGCCCGCATATGTTTGGTTATGGATATATATGGGTTGTATATGATTTTGAGTAGCTTATATATATATATATATGCATAGAAAGAATACTAATTTATGAGAAATATTAATATTAAATATACAGATATATATATATATATATGGAAATTTTATTTATATGTGTTTAACTAAAATATTGATTTGAAAATGTATATTTTATTTTTAAATATATGTTTTTAAAGTTGGTTTTAGAGAAAATTTATTATTATATATATAACATATTTTGTTCGGTTTATCTCCAACTAGTTGATTTGTTCTCATCGATCCCTATTTATTAGCTTCATTCATCAAATCCGTGTTCAGCTACTTCGCTTTGACATTTATCGTTTGGATTGGTCGATTTTCGAATTCGTGATTTGTTCCGTGTGCTTGTCATATTCTCTCTCTGGCCTAGAAAGGTGAGTAATCACTCACGATTAACGTTCTTATAGTTAGTAAATTTGACTTCACTTGAAACAATAATTGAAATATGCTGTAAAATTTGAATTGCTAGTTATTTAATTTTTATGCCATTATCTAAAATTGTTTACCTATGATATATGACACTATATCCTGTTATGTATATTTTATTTTATTTATTACTGATGATATATGTCTGTGATTGATATGTTATATTATTATTATATTTATGCTCACTCTACAAGTTCCCTGTTAGTTTAGGATTCCCTATGGGTTGAAATAATACTTACCCAAACGATATTCTAGAATAAGGGAAAATTGTTATGAGTTGAAATGGTAAACCCAAGCGATTTTCATTGATTTTGAATTTTTGAGATTGCGAGTTGAAATGATTTATACCCGTAGACATTTAAATTGCGGATTGAAATGATAAATATCCTTATCACTTGACCATAGGATAGAAAATTATATACGGACAGCATTGGTCTATATTTTGAAAATGATTTCCAAAGTTTTGAAAGGAAATATATAATTTTTAATCAATATTGATCCTTAAAATATAATATGTAAAAAAGTCATTCTATATATGTCTAAATTTTAGATTTTTAAAATTATATGTTTTAGAAATTTTAAATTTAAAAGTTAGTTTTGAAAATATAAATTTTAAGATTTCACTTATAATTTTATTATTTCAAAATATATAAAAATAGATTTAATATAAAAATAGTTAATAATAAGATTTAATTTAATAAAATCTAATTTAATTAGTATATAATTTGTTTAAGTATTTATTTAAATTTATATTAACATTTTAAAAATAATTTTTTTATAACTTTAATAATAAAGGTTGGGAAGATTAATTAATGTTGACTTGGAATTTATAATTTTATTAATAATTGAATTTAAATAAGCACTGATTTAAATTTATTGAATTTGAGATTTTAAATATATGATTTATAACTTGATTTTTGATTCGAGGTGATTAAAGGAATATTTTCAAATTTAAATAAACTGAAATGGGATACTTAGTTTAATTTAAATTTGTAAATTGAGATTTTATTATTGGATTGATTAAGTGAAGGTTTCAAAACTAAATAATAATAAAGTTGAATTTGAAGTGTAAATGAAATGTATCAATTTGTTTTATTGTAAATGTTTGAATATTTAAACTTTGAAATCTATTGAAATCGAAATGGTTTAATTTATAGTCCAAACCTATATATGAAATATATATAAATTAAAATGGTTTATTGAGAGGTTGAATTGAATTGAAATTGATGAACTGGGATTGAATTGAATTTTTGGAATTTGAGTTGATTTGGATCGATTTGTGAAATTGGAGGAAACTATTTTTATTATATAAAGTATTTTTAATATATATAAACTATTTTAATATATATACTATTTTCAACATCTAAACTGTTTAGGTAGGAAATTGTTATGATTACTGAAGTGTTATGATTTCAAAAATGTTATGATTTCAAAAGTATTATGATTTCGAAAGTGTTATAAAGTTGAAAGTGTTACGATTTTGGAAAAGAATATTATTCAAAGTGAATAATGATATCGAATTGATATGATTTTGAAGCGAATATGATATTTTGATATGAGGTATGAACTATTTGAAATGAAATGACCATGGTGTGAAATAAGCGTTTGGTTGTTAAAGAGATCAGAATCAGATATTTTCATACTCTCTACCAATACCGAAAACCACTTTAATATTTATGTACGTGGTGGAGATTCCAAAAACGAAGTAGGAAGGTTTAGCGAAGATTCGATATGGTATTTACGTAGCGCTGACTCCCGTGAGTCAGCTTGATGTGGCTAAAATAGGAGCTTTACCGGGTCAAGTGGGGCCATTCCCCCGACCGGGCACATTTCTTCGATACCATTCTATTGCTTTTGTGATTTGATTGGGTGCAACCTTTGATTTGAGAGTGTGTCACGAGGTGGGCGGTAGTAGCTGCTATGCGTTAACACCAGTCCGGGAATGCAAATGGTATATCTACTCTGGCATTGCCTCGCGTGCCTTGTCACATGCCTTATCGCACCTTCTACGAGTTTGGCTTGTACCATACTTATGGAGTGCCCTCTGATAGCCCTTTAGTTTACGAAGGAATTATGGTACTGTATAAACTATGAGAATATATAAAAATGTGTCAAGGGGGATATGGGTAACGACTTAATGTTGTTTTAATAGTTTACTTTACTATAGACATATTATAATAGCATATATTACCTCATAGTAGATAGTTCCACGGATCCTCAGAGGATGGAAATCCCAAACGTCCTTTAAGTTACTTGTATTTTAGTTGAAATTTCACTTGAGTTTAATTTACTATATAAGAATGTTAATCCTGACTCGAGTTTTTTTTTTTGCTTTATGCTCGAGTCAAACTGAGTGTCACATCATTCGAGACTCACCTTTGGAATTTGGAGCGTCGTTTGGAGATCCATCTATCTATCCAGCTTTCAGTTATTTTAGTTATTTCCAGTGATTTCTGTTCAGTCTTGTTAGTTGCTTTTGTATTTGAGACTACTCTATATTTGAGATTTTTGTTGTATTTTATTTCAATCTTTTATGTTTATATAGTAGCTTCATGAACTATTTATCTATTCCGCTGCTTATTGTTGGAATACTCTGTGTCTGTGATTTTTTGATTGATTTATTTATGTATATGCTGAGTTTTGCCAAATATAAATTAACAATCTAACATTTTGAGCAATTCAATTCTTACATGTGAAGATGTAAATGGTTTGAAATATCAGGTCGTTGCAAATACTATGGCTTCAGTTGGGAATAATTATGCTAAGCTAAGCAGAGACTACACTTGTCTGGGTGGAAGGCTATTTATGGGAACAGAGGATGCCATAGAGGTAGAGAATTGGCGATTACATTGTGAACATATCTTTATTGATTTGGGTTTACATGATTAGCAAAATAGTAGGCTGTCCTCTATACAGTTACAAGTGTCAGCACTTCACCAGTGGAATAGTGTGACTGTCGGAATTTCGAAGGAAGAATTAACATGGGCTGAGTTCAGAAGGAGATTAGAATAGAGTTTTTTTATCTGAGTTGCTAAGTCAGCGTTGATGAGAAAGTTTATGGATTTAGTTCAGGGGGAGATTTCAGTTATCGAGTATGCTACTAAGTTTGATGAGCTGTCTCGATATGGATATTTTACTATAGGCACTGACATCAGAAGAAATGTGAGATTTATTTTGGGTTTGAGGCTTGAGCTTGCTAGGGCGACCATGACAGATATCCGTGATCCTTGTAATGTAGTGATGAAGACGGAAATTCTCCATGAAGAGATGCTTGCTTTTTGTGCTAGAGAGAAGCCAGTTGAATCCAGGGTCCTCAAGGTAAGAAGAGGAAGTTCTTTAAGAAGAAGGGAGCCCAAAAGGGAGATGCTGCCAAGAAGGCAAAGGCTGATTTAGTTTGCTACAAGTGTGAGAGGAAGGGTTATTATAAAAATGAGCACCGGTCAGGCAAGGGGAAGAAGGTTGCAGATAAGAAGAATGTGAAGTGCTTCAACTGTGACCAATTTGGGCATTATAAGAACCAGTATCCAGAACCGGTTAGGGCGGACATGAGAAATGTTTTTACTGTTGGACCATTATCTGCTAAGCTAACTGCAATCGAAAAGGGAAAGATGTGATGGAAGGTACTTTTTTGATTCAGAGTATACCAGTTAGGATACTATTTGATACTGGTTCATCACATTCATTTATATCCCAATGTTTATTTATAGGTTATGCTTAGAACCCACATACCCTGTTACTTCCTTAAGGGTTGCAAATCCAATAGGAGGGTATGCAACTCTGGGGATGGATGTGACTAGTTAGAACTTGATTTGTTAGGTCATAATTTTGCATGTAGTTTATATGTCTTCAATTTCGTAGATTTCAGAATCATCTTGGGTATGCATTGGTTGAGCAAGTATGAGGATAGGATATTTTGCTAGGATGGGAGATATCACTAAGGCACCCTGATAGTCATAACCGAATTATATTCTCGGTAGAGAATTCTGACCAGAGTAGTTGTTCTTTATTAAGTGCAATGGAAGTAGGAGAAGAGCTAAGTCAAGTTCGAATAGTAAGAGAATTTACAGATGTCTTTGAACCGGTCACAGGACTACCACCGAGATGAGCTGTTGAGTTTCGGATAGATCTTGTGCCAGGAGCCGAACTTGTAAGTAGACCATCTAGCAGGATGACACCTACTAAGATTAAGGAATTGAAGGTGCGGCTAGTGGATCTAAAAGGAAGAAATTTTATTAGACCAAGCAGTTTGCTTTGGGGAGCAGCCGTGGTATTAGTGAAGAAACCAGATAGGTCGTTAAGGATGTGTATTGACTATCGTAAGTTGAATGAGACAACGATAAAGAATAAGCATCATTTACCGAGATTTGATGATCTATTTGATCAGTTGTGTGGAGCTAAAGTTTTTTCACAGTTGGATTTAGCGAAAGGTTTCCATCAATTAAGAGTGGTAGAGGATAGTATTCCTTTGACATCATTTCAGACTAGTATGATTAATAGTGGCTAGTAATACCATTCGGGTTAAAAAATGCACCGGCTTTCTTCATGGATTTTATGAACCCAGTCTTCCGAGAGAATTTGTATAGATTCGTGTTAGTGTTTATATATGATATTTTGGTATACTCTAAGGATGAAAAAGAGCATGAAGATCATCTTAGATTTGTGCTTGAAACGCTGAGGCAACATCAGCTAAAAGCAAATTTTCCAAGTGTCACTTTTGGAAGAAAGAGATTAAGTTTGTTGGTCACGTGGCTTCAGATAAAGGGTTGTCAGTCGATCCAGATAAGATCGAGGCTATTAACAATAGGAAGAGACCAAAGACGGTGATTGAGATTAGAAGTTTTCTTGGACTTGCTAGCTATTATTGGAGATTCATTATAGATTTCTCACGGATAACAGCGCCTTTGACTAAGCTAACCAGGAAGGAGGCGAAGTTTGTTTGGTCTGACAAATTTGAGGAAGCATTCCTTAAGTTAAAGCATTTGTTGATAGTAGTTCCAAATGGAAACTAAGAGTTGCTAGTGTATTCTGATGCATGTGGGACTGGATTGAGAGTTATGTTGATGTAGAAGGGTAAAGTGATTGCCTACGCTTCATGACAGCTTAGACCGCATGAAGTGAGATATCCTATTCATGATTTGGAGTTGGCTATGGTGATTTTCAATGAAGATTTGGAGTCATTATCTCTTTGAGGAGATAGTTGAGCTATATACGAATCATAAGTCATTAAGATACTTATTCTCTTAGAAGGAGTCGAATGTGAGACAACAGAGATGGCTGGATTTTTTGACAGCTTATGATTTTGGTATAGAGTATACACTAGGAAAAGGTAATAAAGTAGTGGATGCTCTTAGTAGAAGACATCACAATGTGGTATTAGCTATGTTGGTAGAGTGGAAGGATTTAGAAGCTTTGACTACTTGTAGTGTGCAATTAAGATCGACTGCTAGTTCTAGTCTGAGTATTGCCATGTTGTCCTGTTTGGAAGTTCGACCAGTATTGACCGAAAGGATAGCTTCTAAGAAAAAGGAGGATTCATTATTAGCCGAGAAGATCAGAAGATTTGAGGTTGGAACTGAGATCGATAATCTGAAGGATTTTAGTCTTAACTAGAGGGAATGGTTGAGAAATAAGGTATGATTGTGCGTTTCGAATGTCGAGGACTTAAGGAAAGAAGTTCTTGGTGAATGTCATCGATCCTAGTTTACGAATCATCTTTAAGGGACCAAGATGAATCAAGATATGAAGAGAAGATATTCATTTCTTATATACCAGTTGCTATGTGATGCCATGTTAGACTGGATAAGTAAAACCAAATTAAAAGCACCATTATTTACATTTTGAACAAGATTTTAAAGGTTGAGTTGGCAAATGGTTCTATTAAAGATGTTTTAACTAATGGGAATGGTTTTCCAGGATATAAAAAGAAGTTTTTATAAAGAGTTTTATAGAGGAATTTGGAAATTTATAAGGTGCTTTGGGTAAATGGATTTGAGTTTTTAAGGAAGAAGGTTGCATAAATAAAAGAGATTTATAAAATGGATTTTCTTATTAAAGGAAGCTAATTTGATTTAAGGTTATTTAATAAGTCGTTTAAACATGAAAAGTTTGTAAAGAAGTTTATAAATGATTTTGGGGTATTTATAAAAGATGTTTTATAAAATGATTTGGATATTCATAAAGGGAGTTTATAAAAAGGTTTGGATATTTATAAGAAATTTGTATAAAAAGTTTGAATATTTATAAAGGAATTTATATAAATGGTTTTGAATATTTATAAAAGGGTTTTATAAATGAATTTGGAAGTTTTGGAAAGTATTTTGAAATGGTTTTGATTTCAAAAATGAAAAGAGATTTCATGAATGAAATAGATTTGTTTAAAAAGGATTTATAGAAAGAAATCTAACAAGAATTTGAGATCCCGGTTTCTCTAAATAAACATTTTAAAAATGGTGGTATGGAACTTCCGTTCCAAACTTAACACTGAGGAAATAGTGCTTAGGATTGTCCTTACCTCCAACTTAAACAACATTTGTTTAGTCCTTTTTAACATGGATTGGAAGTAAGAAGTTATTCGCAAATGTTTTGTGAATATACTTATGTCAGAGAGGTAAGTGCATGAATGTTTTGGATAAACATTTTGAAAAGAGATTTATTAAATAAAGATTTGTTTTGAGGCTTAGTTGTTGCTATGGATAAATAAATCTCAAATGGAATTGGTGTTGTTTGTTTATTCCATAATTAAATAACCGACTATTAAATCTGGACCTGTTTTGACTCAGGAGGTATGTCGGGTATATATTCGAGTTCCTTGGTGAGGACTCGATTGCTTAGTGCATACTTCCAACTGAACCAGAATTTAGTTAGCTAGAAATTATCCCTTATTTTTGGAGACACCAGTCCCCGAATTTATCCGAACCACTCCAAACCAATAACAAACGATGTTAAATCATATTGAAGTATGCTATGAAGTTATACTATTTTTCCTGAGGGTGATTGTAGAATGGAAGATGGTAATATGGAATGTTTGTTCGATCTCGAAACAACTTGCATGGATGAATGTTGGCATTTTATCTCTGCCTGTGGTGCAGTGTTAGCATACCAAGATGGTTTGCTAGGAGGAAGAAGGTAAAGACGTGAACTCACGAGTCTCACGAACCAGGAAATGGCGAAAACAGGGTATGCAACATAGTTATATGGTCAGCTACTATTAGGAGCCGCCATCCCATTCTAGATTGTCCATATTCGAGTTGTTTAATGCGCAAACACCATGGTAATATAAGGCCTTGGTGTCAAAAAGGGATGAGGTAATTTGGTTCGCCATGTTAAAGGGGCAGCTGACTCTGCGTAGCAGATGTACAAGAAGTTCTTGTCAGCCTTTGGTGCATTTTCTAGGTGTGTACCATCGAAACGTAGTCCCTTACCTTTCCATAATATGGAATCCAATCTCCAATACGTGCCTTTATGGTTTTTATTTTAGAGCCTAGTATGCTAGAATTTAATATGGTAACAATTTCATCTATTTTGATATTTATTTGTAACCATAGATATTACTATAATATCACTGGATTTTTATACGCAAATGTTTTGGTTATCGTAAGGTAAAATCTGTTCGTATTTATGTGTGGCGTGGTCTTACAAGATGCTTTTATTTAAAGGTTTTTATAAAGTTAAAGGCTTATGATTTACTCACATCAGACACATGTCTAACCCAGAGTTTATTTTCCCTTTTTTTGAAATTCCTAGGTGCTCAAATTTGAATGGGCAGCCAGAGTTTAGATTTTTCCATAGATTCACTTTGGAGGAGCTTAGAGAAGTTAGCCTCATTGATAGCTAGTTATTACTTTTTTTTCCACTGTATTATATGTATATGGTATCCGTTAGGTAGGGACAAGCTGTTATAACTATCCTAGGGTAGAATTTGTATCAGTATGACTCTGATGTAACATTTTTGAAATGACTATGGTAATATATTTTGTTGAGTAATATATATTATTCCGTTGCATTATGAGATTCTATGTTGTTTAGTTTCTTCTCTTATATCTTTTCTTTTTTTCACCCCTAATGACACGTCTTTCGGACGACTAAATGATCGACACACGAATACCGAGGATGTATTAAGTGTCATCTTTGGTAGTAAGAAAGGCGAGTCATTACAAGAAAAGGTTGCCACTAATAAATAATGTAAATAGTCAAGTAGAAGAAAAGACATAACTTTATATGGGTTTTATTGTAGTTACACGTTGACTAGATATCTAGCGAACCTCTAAAATATTGTTAAAGGTGACTTTTAGCAACGGTTACTTTCTAAAATCATGGGTTAAAATGTGAAATGAGGAATAATTAAGACAATAATAATGGTGTAATTAAATAAAATGACACAAAACGTATAGAGATTCGATCTTAGAAAAGAACTATGTCCGTTATGGTTGGCCTTTTTACTGCTTAGAGCTTTCGGTTACAAGAGAAATATTGATGGTTATTACAATAGCTTTAATCTTACAAGGTTGGGAAATGAAAATACAACCTCACAGAAGTGCATGGGATCCCATATTTATATATGAAGAGACCATGTTTTGAAGGGTTTAGTTTGATGGCTTGAGTGTTGAGTTTCCTCATGACCATTTATCATAATCTATGGTTTAGACGATGGCTAGCTTGGATTAAACGTGAGAAGGGTAGCTCAGATGCATGCTAATTGGCGAGTTGTGCGCTGGCATGCTTGTATCAAAAGAATAACTTGGAGTAAAGAGGGGTTGTTATATAATGGGGCTTTATCCAAATATGTAGTAAAGTAAAGAGAATAGTTGTTGTGCAGTGATTTTTTATCAAATGATTATTGTCATTATGCTACTTTTTTCAAGGGAAAGATGTAGGTTGCCATCTCTACTTATAGGATGACAAGGGGCTTTTTTCAACTCTCTTTCAAGTCACAACAAAAAAAGTTGATAGTGAGGCTGGGCGTTGAGGAATCTATGGCGACCAGGGCGAGCCATGAACAGGACTTGTGGGTGGTCAAAGGTCTCGAAAGGTAATGTTGGCTAAGTTTTGACTTGGTCATTGAGTGATGGGGTAAGGAGACACTATCTGTGAGGCTTAAAGCTTTTCTTTGAACTTGAGAATATGGCATGTGAGGTCCTAGACTTAACGAATGTGGCATGACTGGCTCTTTGTGGGTAAGGATGTTGAATATAGGCGTGTTGCTGGGCTGGAGATGATACAAGTTGCTATATGGCTATGATATTGGGATTTGACATGATGGGCCTTTTTATAAATTTGCAAGAAAAAAGAGCAATCGTTTTCCCTTTAGTTCGCTTCTACAGGCAAAGACACACTTGTCTTATTCATAATTAATGTGAATAATATGTGTCAAGTATCTATTGGTTGGAAATTCGTTTGTCGAGCCGGTTCTAGAGATGTGACAATTATTGTAATGACACAATATATTAAAATTCGATGGACCACATCTCTTCCGGTTCGTTTCGTTTAGCGGTTAAAATCGAAGACCCAAATATATAAAAGGAGGGGATGTCTTTTCTTCATTAAGCTTTTGAATTTGAGACCACTATTAAATTATTTTGAGCTTTTTTACGACAACCGCCTTATACCTCCTGCACCAAATACACCTGTATTGTGAACTGCAGCGATGCCCAACCGATGTAGGAAGATTGTCATGGGTCGTAAAGTAAATAAAACAATCATAATACCTGCCGTATATTTTACTGCGCAAGGATAAAGTATAATATAATATCAATCATGTGTATAAAGCAGGCGAGATAAAAATATAACTAAACAAACCACCGTAGATCAAAGCACAGGTTCAATAAAGTTATACATAGCAGTAATAGAGTTTATACAGCTGATAAATAAACTCAAATATATGTCTCTAAAATAAGTCAACACTTTTAAGGCTATATAGTGTCACACATCGGAATAAGCAATAATAAACCCAAAATATAAATATGAGTAAGCATCGCCTTCTACTATTCAATCTACAAAAATCCATGTGTCATTTGCACTTCTATCTAGTCTACACATTCAAGAGTACCCGAGACAGTAAGAAGCAAAGCGTAAAACCTCGAATCGGACAATAGTCTAGTGTAAGCGATAAACAATCTCAGTATATTATGAAAACAAATATAGTAAAGGACATGTGGTATATTGAATCATACCTGACCTGCCCCGGTATCCAAAGAGTTAGCACATAATTATATGTAAGCTAATATATTGTCATCATAAAGGTGTACTGCATCCAAAGTACAATATTAGAGGTTTAGTTGTCCACATCCATAGTACCTACATCCCTTGACATCCCTCGAGTGATAAATAAATATGAAAATAATAACATCCATCAAATAGTCCTCATAATCACTCGTATAGGTTGGATATATGATAATTCTTATGATCATCCTCTACTAAAGACTAATGGAAAAGTCTTGCTTTCTCAATGCTCGAATCCAATCCACACAGATAGCTAGGAAACTAGATCCTTCCTCAAACTAGGGTACATGAATCCCTTCCTCGATCCAGGATACATATCCTAATACCCCATGAGTGTCCTCATATACCCCTTCTTTACAAGCATAATTTAAAACACTCCGAGTATCAATGATCCCTTTGCACGTGTCCTTGAGCCCTTCCTTGCTCCATTTGTTTCCATTTTCCATGATAGAACCCTTATTTATCTTATTTTTTATAGTAGAACCCATTCTCATTCCACTTTCGATGGTAGAACCCTTCTTTGTTCTCCTTATGAGCTCCATTCCACAAACTCCTCCTTATGGATCATCACCACAACTACCACCGTCGAGTTGTCATCTTTGAAACACCTTTGTACATCCATCGTAGGTCGTAGAATTCTTATCTCAAAGTTCCAAAGTCATCATGCTGAAACATCACATCATTTCCCTATCATCAATCATCATTCTTTATCGCACTACAACATCAAATTCGAAAGCTGAACGAATGCACTAAGCATAATCCCCAAGGCATCATCATCATATCATGGAAGTTTACCTGTGATTGTCCAACTTCCAGTTTTGTCAATACTGACAAGATTGGACATTAGCATCAACATGATTTACTTAGCCAAATTTGGCTAAGTTCCTTGTGTTGAAGCTCCCTCTGAAGTCTCCCCTTCATTTCTTCAAAGTAGTTTCCAAAAACTTAGGCTCGTATGGTCGGTACTGACCATATTTCTCCAGCTGAAAATTTTCTAAGTCCTAACTCCATCTCCTCACTCATTTAGCCCATCTCGAACGTAACACTCTAGTTTAGATGCACATTATTTTGAATATTTAATTATGGGATAATTAAATGAGAAGTTAAGAAATGTGGGATTTACCATATTAGTTCATTAAATCGGCCATAATTGCGTAATAAAGAAAATGTTTTAAAAGAAAGATATTATAAAAAACATAATAAATGGCGGGTAAATAAGGATAATAAACTAGTATATCATTCTCTCCCCCTCATTTCTACTTCATTTTATTATCATACTCAAACTGAATATAAGGAAGTAAAGCCGGCCACTATTATTAAACAGTAAAGAAGAAAAAAGCTATGTAAAAGAAGCTTAAGGCAAAATCTCAACATTTAAACAAAACCATAGGTGAATAATATTTCCATCTCTTTATTTTTAATGTGTTTGATTCGAATTCAAAGGTAGATCTGGATTTTGATTATTAATAATCATGCATATGGGATAGATAATTATTTGTTAAAGTATTGTTATCATTAATATATTCTACTATTAAAAGGTTTTGGATGTGGAAAACTAAGTTTTTGATCTCCAAAGGCTCTAAAATTTTGATACAATGTTTGAAATATTACATTGGAGATGATTTTTTAATTTCATAATTTTTGCAATTATTATAAATTTATTATGAATTTTCTAAGTGAGAAAATGGATGATTTCAGAATTTAATTATTTAAAATATGAAAAATAATTATATTGGATTCTAAAATTTATATGTTGCTAAGAAAGCAAATACAAATTTTTAGGAGTTTTTATAGATTTTTTTTCCCAGTGGTAACAATTAAGAATAAACTTTTATATTCAAAAAAGGTTATTTTCCAAAATGGGATAAATGGCTTAGTTTAAGGAAAATTATGTTTTTGGAAAAAATAAGGGAAGTTTTTCTCTTTGATTGCTGCAAAATTCTAAAAAGATTTTGTTTAACCAATGAGCATTTGACAAATAAATTGGTTTGGTTAAAAGTTAATACCTTTAAAAAAAACAATTTAATTTTGTTATTATTTACGTAAATGTCATTATCAACCCTCGATATTCATCTTTTAATCAACTTTCGATAGCCATTTATTTGCCAACATGAGATAGCATTTGTTTTTAACCTACAATAGCCACCTTTTTTTGATCAATTTGCAATAACTACTAGATTTCAGTTTGCGTCAGCTATCAACATGCGATAGCTCTTATTTTATCGAGATGAGTTAGTTATTTTTACTAATCTTCGATATATGCTATTTTATCAACTCTCAATAGCTATTATCTTTTGTTAACCACAATGGCTATATTTTTGTCAATGCTTGATAGCTATATTTTTACCAACATGCATTGGTTATACTCTGTTAACCCTCGAAAGCCATCTTTTATTAACCCTTAATAGCTATATTATGTCAATTTTTGATAGCTCTATTTTCCCATCTAGGCGTAGCTATATATTTAGTCAATTTACGATAGCCTTATTTGATTTGTCAAGTTAGGATGGCTTATATTAGTTGATATGTGATAGCTCTATACAGTTTCAACATGCGATGGCATAAGATTTTTCAAAGTTGTACTTAAACAAAAGAAGGTTTTATTAAGCATTTTTAAGTTTTCAAAGGAAATAAATAATGTTTTAGCCCATTATTAGGAGAGTCCTGAAAGAAAAATTATTACTAGGTGTAAATAATTCTACGTATAAATTGGCTATCACATGTGCATATATTTTGATAGTTATTAATGTGTTATATGTTCACCTTTATTCCTTGATTAGTTATATTTCACATGATAAATTATTGACATACTCACTAATTTGTTAAATGTTACCATCCAATATTTTGGCCTTGGGAATTTGGAATTAATGACCAATTAGGGTTGTTTCAGTGGTGGGTATGACCAAACTTAAAATCCTGAGTGAGTAGAATTGCATCCAGGAGATCAGGAAGATCTAGTGTTAATATCTCTTGGACTGATCAAAAGACATTAATCATGGATATTCTATAACCGAATTTTGGGTGGAAACTAGGTAGAGTCCCATCCTATCCTCCAACCGTTAAGCCTTCAGTTGGTTAGGTTGAAAATTCTGATGCTTAGGGCTTCTCTGATATTAAGGCTAAAAATAAGAGTTACACATCCGAAGGAACTCTTAGCAGATTACTCGCCTATGTTTTTCTCTTACCGTTTTCAGGATACCGTTTTTATTTTTCCTTACCATTTTTAGGAGACCATAAATATTTTCCCCTATCCATCTTAAGAGACCATTAATATTTTCTTCTGAATGGACTAGAAAAAATTTGGATTATCTGGTACATCTTAGCCTGAGTCAATTGATATGTTTTTAGATGGCTTGAGAAAACTAATATAGGCTCGTAGAGACCCTAGAGAAAATTATGTCATTGAATGGGCCACTTTATGAGATTAGATAAATTATGGGAATGTGTGTACCTTATCCTTTTTACCCTAGTGAATGACGGACTGTTCATTTTAACCCATACGTGCATGATATGATATTGATGTTATGAATATGTTCTAATCATTTTGGTTGCTGGATATATTATGGATGAGATATTTTTTGATAGCGTATTAGTGAGGGGAAACCCATTTTTCTCAGTGGCATGTCTCACCAAGTACCTAAATTTTGGTTTGAAATGGACTAATATTATTCACACTAGATTTTTTGTTTGACCTGAATTTTATGATTTCCTTCTAAACTTTCGGTACTCAATTTGGATTGGGTAGGCTGAGAGTATGTTATTTTAGGTTTAGACGAATAAGCTTATAAAGATGTGTAGGAGGCAAGATAGTATCTAGGAGTATTATTTCTGATATGCAGTGTTAATTGCTTTCTTTATTGTTGAATGCATGTAATGACGGCTATTGTAAACGTCAAAGTAGTTAAGACCTCGATCATCTAAGGGGACAATTTCATATGCCGCTCTTGGAATTGTATTTGTAATTGTTATATTTTATCAGAACGGTGGAATTGTAGGGGTAATGTAATGAAATTTGAATATAATAAATTTTAAAATTATTGGATAGAAATGTTTGTTGAAATTTGTAAATTTTTGTGCTCTTGATGTTAATGATACAATAACTGATCTTATTCTGTCAGTAGAAAATAATGCTAAAGATGACTACAACATCAATAGTATGCATTTAAGAGCCTCAAAATAGGGGATGATACAACTTGGTATTAGAGCATGAGATTGCATAAACTTAATAATATTTTTGATAAACATAATCATAATGAAATAAGAAAGAATGAATTGGGGTATGGGGTAGCGGTATATTAATGTAGTTGTTATTTTCCATGTATAAGTACATATATCTATCTATACTCTTTCATCTATCTTAGATCATTCTTTTGGATCTTTAGAAGACTCATGTATAGAATACGAGAAATGGGCACTAGAAGTGAAAGAGTAAATTTTGGAGGCGAAAGAACCACAACCAATGAAAATGTTCGGCCTAATGCTAGGAATGCTAACTGAACTACCATGCTAATGCTAATGCTAATGCTAATGCTAATGCTAATGCTAATGCTAATGCTAATGTGGGTGCTAGGGTCACACCAGTTGATATGGGACTATGTATCAGTTCTACTTTAATATTATGCTAGCTAGTGTAGCAGCTGGACTGACTGGAGATAACACAAGTAATGTGAGAGCCGTCGCACCAAAAGTAGTCATCCGTAATAACTATGTCGCATTAAGTCAGGGTTATGCTAGTTAGGGAGGAAAAACATTCTTAGGGATGAAGAATGCCATCGAAGTGAGAATTGGCTTCTTTAGTGTGAAAGAATCTTCATTGAATGAGGATCAGAAAAGGAGGTTGGCTTCGAGGCAATTACAAGGAGTTGTTCTCTACCAGTGGAATAATGTTACCATGGGAGTTACAAAGGAGAAGGTTCATTAAGATGACTTTAGAGAGAGGTTAGAAGAGAAGTTTCTATCTGAAGCCGCTAAGTCGACTATATTTAAAAAGTTTTCTTAGTTGGAACAGGGTGAGATGAACATGTTGAAGTATGTCATGAAGTTTGATGAGCTATCAAGGCATAAGCAGGCCATCATTAACATTCTGCTTAAGAAAAAAATGAGAAGTTCATCAGGGGATGGAAGCTGGAGATTGCTAGGATAACTATGCCACATCTTAGAGATCCTTTTAATGTTGTAGTGAACATGGCTCTAAGGAATGAAGATTTACTTACATCTCTTGGGAAGAATAAGTCTATGGAGACTACAGGTCTCTGAGGTAAGAAAAGAAAGTTCTTTGGCAAGAAGAGAGGTCAAAAGAGTGGGGTTCCAAAAAGGGAAAAGTTGAAGTGACTTGCTACAAACATGATAAGACGGGGCACTTCGCTAATGAGCTTCATTCTGGTGAAAGCCAAAAGGTGTTGAAAAGGAAGGTGTGAGGTGTTATAACTGCAGTAAGATAGGCATTTCAAGAATGAATGTTATGAACTAGTCAAAACTCAAAAGAGAAGTTTTCGCTTTGGAACCTACAGCTTCTAGACTGACTACAAAGGGAAATGAAAAGGCTATGATAGGAGGTACACTTCTTATTCATAACATTCCTATTAGTGTATTGTTCAATACTGGAGCATCACATTCTTTTACCTCTAGATGTTTGGTAGATAAGCTAAACCTTGGACCGACATACCTGATTACTTCTCCGATGGTTACGAATCCAATAGGCGGCTATGCAACTCTTGGAATGAGTTGTGACCATGTAGAGTTTGATTTATTAGGCTATATGTTTTCTTGCAATTTTTATGTGTTTGATTTTGTGGGTTTTAGGATAACTCTAGGTATGAAATGTTTAAACCGACACGACACTATGGTATTTTCCTAAGATAGAGTAATATCCTTAAACCACCCTGATTGCCACGACCGAATTATAAACTCATTAGAAAAGCTGAGTTTGGACTGTATGCAATGTTGTGTGCAACAGAAGGCATGGAGGAAGAAATTAATTAGGTTTTTAGAGTAATAGAGTATGCTCATATTTTTGATCCTGTTATGGGACTAGTACCGAAACATGCCATAGAGTTTCAAATAGATCTCGTACCTGGAGATAAATCCATAAGTAGACCATCTAGAAAAATGACACCTACTGAGATGAAAGAGTTAAAGGCGCATGTAGTGGATTTTGAGAGGAATTTTTTTATTAGACCAAGCAGTTTACCTTGGGGGAGTTGCGGTGATGTTTGTGAAGAAACAAGATTGGTTTTTTAGAATGCATATTAATTATAGAAAGCCGAATGAGAAGATAATAAAGAATTGGTATCCTTTGTCTGAAAAAGATAATTTGCTCGATCAATAGAGTGAAGCCGAGGTGTTTTCACAATTGGAATTAGCAATGGGTTTCCAACAATTGAGAGTAGCGTAGGATAGTATGTCATTAACGACATCTTGAACAAGATATAGTTTTTATGAGTGGTTAGTCATACCTTTTGGACCGAGCAACGCTCCAAATTTCTTTATAGATTTGATGAACTGGATCTTTCGAAAGCATTTGGATAGATTCGCATTAGTGTTTATCGATGACATTTTGATATATTCTAAAAATGAACAAGAACATGAAGTTTATCTCAAACTACTACTATACATGCTGAGGCAGCATTAGCTAAAGGCAAAATTTTCAAAATGTCATTTTTGAAAAAGATAAGTGAAGTTTCTTTGACATGTAGTTTTGGAGAATGGATTATCCATCGATCCAGCAAAGATCGAAGTTATTAATAGTTGGAAGAAACCCGATATCGTGATTGAGATTAGAAGTTTCTTGAGGTTGGCTGGCTATTATATGGATTAATTAAAGATTACTCTTGTATGGAAACACCGATGACTAAGCTAATGAGGAAGGATGTAAAGTTTGTTTGCATTGATAAATGTGAAGAAGCATTTCAAAAGTAAAACATTTAATGAACAATGCATATGTATTAGTTGTTCCAAATGGAAATCAAGATCTAGTGGTGTATACCAATGCATGTGGATCTGGATTAGGAATATGTATTAATTCAAAGAGGCATAGTCATTGCCTTTTCTTCTCCACAGCTTCGACCAAGTTAGATATCCTACTCATGACTTAGATTTTGCAATGATGATCTTTGCATTGAAAGTATGAAGGCACTATCATTTGAGAGAATGAGTCGAGTTGTTTACAGAACATAAGACCTTGGAATATTTATTCTCTCGGAAGGAGCTAAATATGAGATAGCAAAGATGACTATAGTTTTTAACAGCATATGAATTTAGGATTGAGTATACATCAGGGAAAGGAAATAAAGTTGCGAATTCACCTAGTAAAAAAAATCAAAACTGTGGTGTTGGTGGTTATCTGAATGGAATGATTTAGAGGCATTGGCTTCATATGGAGTTATGATGAGGTTGACGGCCAGTTTTAGTAAAGTATCGCATTGATTTCTTATTTAGAAGCTCGAATGGTATTGATTGAAAGAATTGCAGCAAAGTAAAAGGATGATCCAATACTAGCCGATCGAATTAGGAGACAAGAAATTGGAAGTGAGATTGATGATTTGAAAGATTTTGTACTTGACCAAAGAGGATTGTTAAGAAAGAAGGAACGGTTATGTGTTCCAAATGTGGATAATCCGAGAAAGGAAGTTCTTAGAGAATGTCATCGATTGAAATTTACTATCAATCTTGGAGATATGAAGATGGACCGAGATATGAAGAGGAATATTTTCAAGGAAGGAATAAAGAGCGACGTTGGCTTATCAGTGAAGCGCTGTATGAATTGCCAACAAAAAATGCCAAGCATCAAAAGCCAAGCGAATTACTTCCACCTTTGGAAGTTCCACTATTGAAATGGGATTCTATATTTATGGATTTTATCAATGGGCTGCTAAATTCTAATAGAAGAAATAAAATAATTCAGGTTGTGGTTGATAGGCTGACCAAGAGCGCACATTTTATCCATGTTAATTCAACAAGGATGACACCTAGTTTGGTGAAATTGTTAATGATGTATGCTATGAGACTTAATAGAATATCAATTAGCATTATTAATGATAGAGATCCTTTGTTTACTAGTGAGTTCTTGAAGAGCTTATAGAATGAATTGGGTACCAAGCCGAAGATGAGTACCACTCACCATCCATAGACTGATGGGAAAATGAAAAAGGTTAATAAGGTACTTTAAGATTTATTGAGAGCTTGTGTATTAGACTTTGGGGGTCATGGGAAGTCCATTTGCACTTAATTGAGTTTTCCTATAATAATAGTTACCAAATAGTATAACAATGACACCTTTCAAAGCACTTTATGGAAGGTCATGGAACTCACCGACCAGTTGGTTAAAGACCAGAGATAGCCCAATACTTGGTTTTGATTTGGTGAAAGAAGTGACTAAAAAGATTGAATTAATTGGGGGGAGAATGAAGGAAGCTCAATCGACATAAAAAAATTACGCATATAGAATGGGTAAGGACTTGGAGCTCTCAATCGGAGGTTTTATTTTCGTGAAAGTATCACCGATGAAGTTTTTATTATGATTTGGGAATTCGGGAAAGTTGGCACCAAGATATGTTGGGCCATTTTTTTGTTATAGAGAGGATAAGGAAACTCGCGTACCGAGTAGAGTTACCGAATACTCTGGCAGAAGTCCGTAATGTTTTTCACGTATCTCATTTAAGAAAGTATGTGTGTGATCCAGAGACTACTATAGGGCCAACAGTTTTGGTATATTTAGCAGTAGACCCCAATATGACTATTGTCAAATTACCTATTCATATAGTTGATAAGATATGAAGGTATTAAGGAATAAGATAGTCAAGTTGGTAAAAGTGTAGTGGAATGACTATAAGAAAGAATATACTATAGAAACTGAGGACATGAGTAAAGACATTTGTCCTAAGTCATTTTGATGTATAGACATATGATTAGTAGTTATGTTAGTATTGTTGATTTTATGTGCTTATGGCACATGTTTGTATGATTCATGTGTGTGTTGTCATTTGTCTTATTGGAATTTTGAGGATGAAATTATTTAAGATGGGGAACACGTAACACCCTAATTTAAAAGCACATTATCTTGAATATTTAATTATATGATAATTAAATTAGAAGTTAAGAAATATGGAATTTTCTCTAATAGTTAATTAACTCATCCATTAATTGTGTTATAAATAGAATATTTAAAAGAAAGAAATTATAACAAACACAATAGAAGGAGATAAAAAAGGAAGTGAAAATAGTATATCATTCTATATCCCTCAATCCTTGTTCATTTTATGTCATTCTCAAACTAAATATAAGGAAATAAGGTCGGTCATCATTATCCAACTAAAAGGTAGAATATAGCTAAAAAAGAAGCTAATGGCAAATCTCAACATCTAAAAAAAATAAAAGGTAATAATATTTCTATCTCTTTGTTTTTGATGTGTTTGATTCAGATTTGAGGGTATACCCGAATTTTTGGTTGTTATTTATCATGCATATGAGATAAATAATTATTTGTTGAAGTATTGTTATCGTTTATGTATTTTATTCCTAAAGGGCTTTAGATGTGAAAAACTAAGTTTTTGATCTCCAAAGGTTCTAAAATTTTGCCACGATTTTTGAAATATTATTTTGGAGATGGATTTTTATTATCATAGTTTTTGGAATTATTAAGAATTTATCATGAATTCTCTAAGTGAGAAAATAGATGATTTCAGAATTTACTTATTTAAAATTTGAAAAATAATTATTTTGGTTTTAAATTTTTTATATATTGTTAAGGAAGCAAATAATGATTTTTGAATATTTTTATGTCCCAAGTGATTACAATTTAGAATAAATTGTTATATGCAAAAAATATATTGCAAAATGGGATGAATGGAATATTTTAAGGAAAATTAAGCTTTTGGAAAAATAAGGGAAGTTTTCCTCTTTGTTTGCTACAAAATTTTGAAAAGATTTTGTTTAAACAACGAGCTTTTGATAGATAAATTGGTTTGATAAAAAGTTAATACGTCTAAAGGAAACAATTCAATTTTGTAGTTATTTACATAAATACCATCGTCAACCCTCGATAGCTATCCTTTTTATCAACTTTGGTAGGTATTTGATTTACCAACATGCGATAGCAAGTGTTTGCAACCGGTTATCACTATCTTATTTTATCTATTTGCAATAACTACTAGATTTCAACCTGTGACAGCTATCAACATGTGATAACTCTTATTTCATCAATATGGATAGCTATTTTTTATTAATCTTTGATGGCTGCTATTTTATCAACTCTTGATATTTATAATTTTTTGTTAACTGGTGATAGATATATTTCTATCAATGCTTGATGGCTCTATTTTAATCAACATGCGATGATTATACTTTGCTAACTCTCAAAAGCTATATTTTATCAACCCTTGATAGCTATATTTTGTCAATTTTCAATGGCTTTGTTTTGCCAACTTACAATAGCTATATACTTAGTCAATGTTGTGATATGCATGTTTTTTTTGTCAAATTGCAATGACTTATATCAATTGATATGCTATAGCTATAATGTCAATATGCGTTAACCCTGTATAGATTCGACATGCCATAGCATGAAAATTTTCAAGGTACGATAGCACATGATTTTGAGGGAAAAATAGTTAGTTTATAACACTTAGTATACTTTCAACTCTATTTTGGGTAAAGTTTACTTAAACAAAAATAAGGATTTATTAAGCATTTTTATAATTTTTTAAAGGAAGGAAAAAATATTTTAGCCTATCGTTAAGAGAGTTTTGAAAGTAAAATTATTACTGGGTATAAGTTTTCATGTATAAATGAATTGTCACATGAGCATATATTTTAATGGTTGTTGATGTGTTAAATGCTCATCTCTATTCCCTGATTAGTTATTTTTCACATGATAAATTATTAAAATACTCACTTATTTGCAAAATGCTATCATCCAACATTTTGACCTTGAGGAATGGGAACTAATGACCACTTAGAGTTGTTCTTGTAGTGGGTACGATCAGACTTACACTTCCAAGTGAGTAGAATTGCATCCAGGATATTGGGAAGATCAAATTTTGTTAGGATATTTTGGACCGATTAGAATATATGACTCATGGATATTTTATAACTAGAATTTTAGGCGGAGACTGGGGTACGGTCGCGCCCTATCCTCCAACCGTTATGCCTCCAGTTGGCCAGGTCTGCAATTCGAATGCATAAGGCTTTGCCGATATTAAGGCTAAAAATTGGAGTAACACGTTCGAAGAACACATAGTAGATTGCTCACTATGTTTTTCTCCTACTATTTTTAGGATACATTTTTATTTTCTCTTACCATTTTTAGAGGACTGGAAATATTTTCTCCTACCAATCTTAGGAGACCATTAATATTTTCTTTTGAATGGACTAGAACATCATTGCATGATCTGGTGCATCTTGGCCCAAGTCAGCCGATAAGTTTTTAGTTGGCCTGAGAAAACTAATATAGGTTCATAGTAACCCTGAGGGAAAACTATGCCACTGAATGATATTCTATGAGATTGGGTAAATTATAGGAATGTGTAACCCTTTTAATCATAGTGAATGATGGAATATTCATTTTTACCCACACATTCATGATATGATATTATATGATTATGTTCTAATCATTTTGGTTGTAGGATATGTAATGGATGCCATTTTGTTTGTAGGATATTAGTGAGGGGAAACTCGTTCTTCTCGGCTGCATAGTCTCACTAAATACCTATATTTTGGTTTGAGGTGGACTAATATTATTCACAGCACGCTTCTTTTCTAACTTGAAGTTTTGGATTTTTCTCTCCGGTACTTAGTTTGGATTAGGTAGATTGATAGTAGAGTATTTCAGGTTTAGACGAATAAGCTTCTAAATACGTCAGGAGGCAAGCTACTATCTAGGAGTAGTATTCTGCTATGCAATGTTAACTATTTTTCTTTATTGTTGAATGTATGTGTTAACCGGGTTTTTAACTAGGTGAAAGTAAGGAGTTAGAACATTCAAACTAAGCTCGAACGACTCAAAACTTGGCCGAAAGCCCTATAAGAACATAGCAAATGAACCTAGGTATTTGGGAAGAAAATAAGACAAGTATTTGGACAAGTATTTGGACAAGTATTTGGATCGACACTTATCCAATCCAAATTGTTGGCTCATTATTGCTTCAAATCACTTGCATTATGTCCCCACGTCACTTCTCAGCTTGTTTACTAAATTTGTTAACATTCGAAGCATCCAAGTTAAAGAATTCAGAACTTGTCCTATGCAAGTTATAGTTCGATCCAACCTACTGGTGATTCATTGTTAAAACAAGTCAACAAGTCATGAAATTGCATTTGGGAAGCCTCGCTAGCAGATAATGAAGCTTGTGGGAAGAAAGTTGTGCAAGAATTTCTCAACTATTTGGATCGGTATTGATCTGCTCCAATTAGATCAGTACCGATCCAAATAATTAGCTTGGTTTACTTCCAAAATTTATATGCTGCCTCATAGTTATGATGAGAGGCCTATGGTGCTCTTAGAATCTTATAAATACCATCCTACCATTAACAAAAAGGAGGTTGGCTATTCTGATCACTGGAGGAACTCTGCTACGAAGATTCTTCAACCTTCTTCTTCCTTTCAATGGCTGCCATGGGACAATTGAGATCCTTCCTTTTGGCTCCTTCAATGGTAGCTTGATTTTCTTGAATTCAAACATACAAATTATAATCAACTTGTACCTGTGATCAACAATCAATACATAAATAAAATCCATAAAGTGGACGTAAGCTTCGTTAATAGCTGAATCACTATAAAAATCTCTTGTTCATTTCCTTTTTCTACGATTTACTATTGGTTTTTCTATCTTATTTGCCTTGATAAACAGGGTTGGTCCTTTCACACTTCCTTTATGGTGTTGATCCATTTTTTTGGTTAACATTTTGGTGCTTTCACCGAGAAGCCAACTCAAGCAAAGATCTAGCTATCTACTTTGGATCAGAGAGTTTCAGAAGTTAGGTCCTTAATCTCTGTACAAAATATCTGCTGCTAAGATTCAACGGCTCCGGGAAGAAAGAGAACTGCTTCTGGAAGATCCATAGAGGTGATAATTGCTGGAGAAGAATGAATCATCAGCAAATCAAAGTAAATGGCGCCAACACAGGAGATCAGGTGCGAGGATCTTCTAATTAACATGAAGTTGTTACAAGAGATAAATTGAATAAAATGATTGATGAAATCAATCAGAAAATGGAATGAAGTCAGAGAGCTCTAATGGACAAATTTAATGCCCTCTTGACCTTACAATCACATTCTTCTCCAAGAACCATGGCAAAACCTGCGGCTGCTGTAGAACAAGAAAATTCTTCCATTTCTGGCCTAAACGGAAGAAATGGGAAGCAACCGCAAAAAGGAGTGATGGCTGGAACCATGGGAATAAACGTAGAAGGAAACACAAGCACTCCACCTACTGCAAGACAACCAACTACGAACTTAAATCTTGGAGCGAAGACCCCACAAGAGGATATAGCCATGGACCCCTCTGATTCGAAAGATGGAGAGCAACTTATCGATGGCAAGTTGGAAGGGAATTCCAATGCATTCAATAACACCAGGGATGTCCAAACTGTCCCAATCAAGCCAACGGCAAGACAACGGAATCCCGAGAGAGTGGCCCATTCGAAGATGGGAGAGTCTAGGCTTCAGCCTACTTACTAAAATCGTTTGCAAATCCAAACATTCGGTACAATTACTAACAGCTGACCCCTGGACTGAAAAACGTCTGAGGCATATATCATGGACATGGTCAAGCGACTGGATGAGAGTAAGAATAGAAGGGATGATGAATGGAGATCTGCTCCAAGTCAGACTCCCTTCACCGATGAGACCTTAAATGAGCAGTACCCAGAAAAGTTAACTGTGTCAACTATTCCGTCCTAAGATGGAATGAGAGACTCGAAACCCCATCTATACAAGTGCAGTTGGTACATTGATGGAGCGAATGCTTCGTACGTCATTCGATGTAGATGTTTTCCAATCTTTCTGGAGATAATTACTTCCATGTGGTTCACTAGGCTTCTGACAAGATCCATCTCCACTTTCGATCAATTAGCAACAATATTCCTTGACCAATTTAGACTTCACATGGGCAGCTTAAAGATGTGATGTCCTTATCCGGTCTATTCCAGGGATGAAATGAACCGCTGAAGTCTTTTATGAATCGATTCAAGACCACGATGACAAAATTAAACGATCTGAACGAGGATATAGTTTTTATGGCCTTGGTCCACACCATCCATCCCAAAATTGAGTTTGGAAAATGGATCAAAATGAAACAACCTACCACTAGGAAGGACTTCAACCGTAAGGCGAGCCAATACTTGAGATTGGAAGAGGCGCAGGAGTTAGAATGAAAATGTACTAGCTTACAACCGATGAATGTTTGGCAGAGTGGTATGGCAATGAACCAGGACATAAATACCTCCGGGACCGCTAAAGGAAGTGTGGGAAAAGACAAAACCAGAAAAGGAAAAATCATAATTCCAACAAACGAAATGGTAACAATAAGCGGCTTAAAGGCTTCAGGCCCGAAGATTACACCCCACTCAATGATACTTCGAAAAACATCTATCTCGCAACATAGAGGACAGAGGAGTACAAGAAACCCCTTAAAAAGGAAGCAACTGAACGGCAAAAGCGTTCCGAGAAGTACTGTAACTTCCATGAAACGCATGGTCATAACACAAACGAGGGCCATCACTTAAAGAACTTGATTGAGGAGCTGATCTGGGAAAACAAGCTTCTAGGGATTGAGAAAACCAAGCTAGAACCAGCGTAGAAGGATTTAGACGAATTGACCAGAGACTCATCATTGGAACGATATCTGGATGACCTCATCCCGCATAGAGGATTGGGGGAAATGGAGCTGTATGCGAGCTCATTAAAACACGCTATGAAGGATTCATGCCTCATGATCAAAGATGGATCCCCTGCCATGTAGCAGAGAATTTTGAACGACGATATCACATTACAACGGCAGTTTACGAATATATTTTTTCAAATGCACCTTTGGTTAGATGAAGATCAACATGAAAGACATATCTACCTGCCAAACAAAAATTCACGGATTCACCGACGAACCTAAACAACTCGTCGGGACGATTGACTTGCATGTAGAACTTAGGGAAGGCAGCCAAAGAGCTACTCTCATCTAAACTTTCATGATCGTAGATGAAACTCCTACATTCAATGCCTTCTTGGGATGGCCCGCGCTGGTGGATTTTAGAATCGCTTTAGCCCAGTGGTGCCTTACCATGAAATTCCCAACAATGTACGGAACTGGAGTGATCGAAGAAGATCAATGTGCCACTAGAGAATGTTACATCGCAGAACTGTGCGAATCTAAAAGAAAGGAAAAGGGAAAGAATGTGGGGAGAACTCTCCACATTCACGAACCTGCCGAATAAAAACTACAGAGCCACCCCTGGCTTGGGGACCATAGCCGATTCGACAAGGCTTTGGACCCTATAAAAAGGATTTTAGGGGAGGATTCGACAATACCGGTAGAACTAACTATTTCTGTTCCAATCGACATGGATGACCCGATGCGGGTCTTGAAAATTAGATCGCACCTTGAAAACAAGATGCGATTAGAACTCACTAAATTTCTTCATGCTAAATTGGATGTGTTCGTTCGGAAACATTCCGATATGTGTGGGGGATCACCGAAAATTGCATGCCACGCACTCAACGTTGATCCTAGGTTTACACCGGTAAAGCAGAAAAGGCTTTGCCTGGGCCCCAACAATCCAAGGCATTGAGAGAAGAAGTAGACAAGCTGATGGACAATGGTTTTATCCGTGATGCGACCTACCCCAAATGGGTATCTAACCTGGTTATGGTCAAGAAGTCCAATAGGAAATAGCGAACTTGTATTGACTACTTGGACTTAAGCAATACCTGCCCGAAAGATAGTTTTCTCTGCCCAAAATCGACCAGCTTATGGACAGGACAGATGGACATGGTTTGCCATCATTTATGGATGCATACTTGGGGTACAAATAGCTCATGATGCACGAACCGAACCAAGAATATACCATTTTTATTACCAACCTACGACTGTATTACTACAAGGTAATGACATTTGTCTTAAAGAATGCTGGGGCAACTTACCGACGACTGGTAAATACCATGTTCAAGTGTCAAATCGGAAAAACAATGGTTGTCTACGTAGATGACATGTTGGTCAAATTGCGAGTAGCTTCCAATCACTTGGATAATCTCTCCGAAATGTTTGAAATACTTTGAAAATATAGGATAAAGCTCAATCTACTTAAATGTCACTTTGGGGTAGCCTTTGGAAAGTTCTTGGGATTCATAGGAGCGCCAGTGGCATCGAAGCAAATCCAGAGCAAATTACTGCCATATGAAAAATTGATGCCCGAAGAACAAGAAGGAGTTACAAAGCCTGAATGGCAAAGTCGCGGCGCTAAGCCGGTTCATCTCAAAAGCCACCGATAAATGTGTATCATTCTTTGATGCACTAAAGAAAGGAAAGGAGAACTTCAAATGGAATGAGGCTTGTCAAATTTTGTTTAAAGAGTTGTTGCGATATATGAAACCCTGCCGATCCTATCAAAGCGAGTAAAGGGAGAGGACTTGTTCATCTACTTAGCAGTCTCACCTCATGCGTTAAGTGTAGCTCTTGTACATGAAGAAGCTAGAATCCAACGACTGGTATACTACAGTAGTAAGCGGTTCACTTTAGCCGAGAAAAATTATCCAAAACTGGAAAAGCTAGCGTATCGCCTCTGGATCTCATCCAGAAAGTTACGATCATATTTCCATGCACACTCGATCAAAGTATTAACTGATAAACCCTTAAAGAAAGTATTATACCTACTCGAGACTTTTGAGCGGCTCATCAAATGGAATATTGAATTGAGTCAATATGAAATACTTACCATCCTACAAGGGCAATCAATGGGCAAACATTGGCAAATTTCGTCGCCGAATTTACAATACGAGATGATGAAGAAGAAATTACAATGAAGGTGGAACCACGATGGAAACTCTTCATCGATGGCACACCTAATAACTTCTGCTCGAGAGCAGGTGTAGTGCTTGAAACTCTTGAAGGATGACCCTTTTGCTATGCCTAGCGATTAGAGTTTCCAACGACAAATAACAAAGAAGAATACGAGGCATTGATAGCTAGGCTAATAATTGTGAAAGAGCTGGAGATAAAATTCATACACATCTACAGCGACTCTTAGTTAGTTATCCATCAGGTAAAAGGCGAATACCAGGCTCGAGGGGAGAACCTTGCCCCATATCTATCTAAAGTGCAAGAGTTGCTGGACGACATCGAACATTACGCCATAACTTCCCAAGGGAGCAGAACATGAAGGCTGACTACTTAGCTAAACTGGCTAGTTTCGAAGAAGCTCAATCATTGGGAATAGTTCTAGTTGAAACCTTGACCACTCCAAGCATAAGAGAAATGGATATTAACTAGATTTGTGAACTAGCATTGAACCAAAAACATGGATGACGCCAATCAATGTCTACTTGCTTACAGGAACTCTTCCCACCGATAGGAGCCACCGGAAAAAGCTTCTTCGTAAAGCATCACAATTCAAAATACAGGAAGGGATACTCTACCGAAGGTGGTTCTCCACCCCCTTTCTTAGATGCATGACCAATGACAAAGCTCAACGGATCTTTAAAGAAGTTCATGAAGGCGACTGTAAAGACCATACAAGGTGGTAAATCCTTGCAAAGAAAATCCTACAATATGGGTATTTCTGACCAACAGTAAACCACGATGTAGCAGATTACGCCAGATGGTGCGGCAGATGCCAAACATTCAGCAAGTCAAAAGAACTCCCTCAACAGTGCCAACGTAGATGGTCAGCCTATAGTTGTTCATGATACGAGGAATTGATCTGATTGGCATATTGCCAATAGAAAAAGAAGAGGTTAAATATGCTATAGTTGTCGTTGACTATTTCACCAAATGGGCCAAAGCGGAACCGCTGGCCACGGTTACCATAAAGAAAGTCATTAACTTTGTTACTAAAAACATTATTTGCAGGTTTGGCATGCCATAGAAAATCATCACCGATAACAGGACCCAATTCGAATGCACTAAGTCTAAAGACTTGCAAACGCTTCCGAACCGAGATGAGCTTTTCTACGATCGCTCATCTGCAAGAAAATGGGCAAGTGTAAGCAATAAAAAATATCATCAAGTCCACCATCAAAAAGTGGCTAACTAAAGCTAAAAGAAATTGGGTTGATGAACTTTCACTCGCACTATGGGTTTACAAAACAACACACAAAGCAGCAACTGGGCACACCTCGTTCACCTTAGCGTATGGTTTAGAAGTAATGATCCCTGTCAAACTAGAAGTCCCCTCTCATCGAAGATAGATTTCCAATTAGAGGCAAAATGAATAGCTCTTAATCAAGTCGCTTGATATGATCGATGAGAAAAGGAAAGAAGCCGAGTTAAGAACCGCTGCTCACTAAAAAAGGATTGCACGATACTTCAGCTCCAAAGTTCACAACCGAACCTTCGAAGTGGGAGGCCTCATCCATAAACGAGCCTATCCCGTACTGGGAACCTTTTGATCAAAACGGGAAAGGCTATATGTGATCAGTCAAAAGCTAGGGAATGGAACATTCAAACTAACAACCATCGATGGAATCAAAATTCCCCAAGCATGGAACAACGAATCGCTGCGTCATTACTTTATATGAAACTATCTTATGTACTTCTTATTTTTTCAGCAAATAAGCCATCCAAGGATACCGAGGCAATGTAAATAGGTAGAACTCGTCCAACGTTTCTTAATAAAATTGCTTTGCTTTCTGAACCGATAAAACTGTTTTCATAAAAGTAACATGCTGAGTCGACGAGGTCAAATCAGCTCGAAACCATCCAATCACTACTTAAGATAGTGGAACCACACTCAAGTACCCCCTACTTACCCGCCGGGTCGACGGAAGCAAAGCGACTCAAACCATTGGATCGGCGGAACCCTATCCCCGCCTTCGAAGAACCGGTGTCGCTCCAATGGGGTCGGGAAGGCCCAAATCAAAGTCGCGCATCCCATAGGACGTGCATTACCTTTTGAGCCGTGAAATCACGCTCTCGAAGCATAAACTTTTCACGTTGCCTAAATATTGGTAACGTCAAGAAGTTTCAAACCATTTCGGATCAAGGGGTCATATTGATCCCAAAAGCCGCCCATCCTATAGACACGCACACTCCCAAAAGTCGCACACCCATAAGCCGCGCACACTCTTAAAAACCACCCATTTCATAAGCCGCGCATACTCTTAAGTACCGATATTGCTTTAGCAATATCAAGAAACTCGTCCATTGTAGGAATAACAAGAATCAACCTACTCCCACTATCGGGAGCAACGGGAATGAATCCAATAATTTTAAGCAACTACGAGTCAGTAGAGAATTCTTATTATGGACTGACAATATATCTAAAATCCAGCTGTTCAAATCGTAAATTCTCGAAGATAGGAACCATAAAATAGGTCTGATTATAGACATCCAAAGAAAAAATCACTTGGATCTACCGGTCATTTGTCAAGTGTTCGAAGTAAGCAAACCCATGAACTGGGGGGCACACCGATACTCAAATAAAAAATGCTCAAAAACAAAATCCAACTACTTCACAGTTCTGTTACTCCAAACAAAGAATTTTTATGGTAATTACAAGACTAGATAAAATAGTAGTAAATAAAATTGACATAAGTGCATGAAACACAGATAAGTAGACAGATAAAGTTACAATCAAAATGTCAACATTATAGTACTTATAGCATTTTCTATACAAAGTCAATTGCGGGGGTCGTACCCACACAATATCGGCTAAAAAAGAAAATATAAAGTTTTGCTATGATAAAAACAAAAAGAATAATGAGCGCAAACTCTACACTTGTACAAAAGGTAATCGAAGACAAAACAATACGACGAAGTCAACTCAAATCAAGGCGTCTACTCACCGCTGCCTTGGTCTCCTTTCTCGTCTCTAATCTGTAGTTTTTTAGGCCTATCCCTGCTAGGGGCACCCTCACTCTCCGTAGCATGACCATTGGCAGAGCCTCCTTTCCCCTTATACTTGCGCGGTCGGTGAGAGCTTTTAGATGACTTCCTATATGCCTCAACCATCTCCTTTTTTTTATACCAAAACCATCTATTCCATAGTCTTCGACTGCTTTGTTTCACTTTCTTTGCTTGGTTGCCTTGGTCTGCCTGCTCTTGCGCACCAGTAGCATCCAAGCTCTCAACTTGAGAAATAGAGAGGTCACCTAAACCATGTAGAGCCTCAATTTGGTTAGAATACGGACCAGGCTACGAGCCAGAAGTAGAGACAATGGTTGATGCAATTAAAATAGCGATAGACCCAGTATCGTGATGAGAAGGCAATCCAACAAGCGGAGGAGGTTGATCTATAATATCAGAATAAAGGGCAGTTATCTCAGAGATTTCATCAGGCGTGAATTGAAAATCTTCGAGCATAGGAAAGAGGAGAAAGTTACTTGGAGTTGGGATTTGGTTATATGAAATGATATCAAAGCCTTCACCGTTGCCTTTCTTCTACGGCTGCACAATCATAGGAGAAGTAGCAGCAATCCCTACGCTGGTGTTGAAACACGATGATGACTTGACCGACCCTATGGGAAATTGTTCAATGGCAGCTTCAGTGTTGGCCGTAGCAGCGGTGAATCCACGCTTCCTCTCCAGCTTTAAGATTCTCTAGCCTTCAACTAGAGCTTGGTGGGATTCCCCATTCAGGTAGGCCTAAACTAGCTCCTCTTGGGAATAACTGTCACCTATTTCATCGAACCGGACCAGAATTTCCTCCCAAATCACCGAGAGCGTGTGAGGGAACAATGGGCCCAAATAACCGAGGCTACCTTGATGAAGCACAGAGTTAACATAGAAGCCAAGAATAGTGGCGTCCAAGCCTTCCATTTTTCTTGTAAAAGTATATTGGAGCATCGAAAAGCTTGTCTACGTGCTAGCCTGCTCCATGGCTAGTTGATTTTTCTTGGCTTCCAAAGCCAAAATTTAAGCATGGATATAGGCAATTTCTTGGGATTGTTCAGCTACAACTCTCTTCTCCACCTCGATCGTCACCTCACTTGCACTTAACTTCTCATTTTGGGCCGCCTCATTGGCATGGCACTTTTTTTATCTCATCTCTGAATATGATCGTGGCTTGTTTGTTCGCTTGCTTCAGCTCCTTGAACAAAGAAGCACTCTTACTATCCCTCTTCAAGGCATTGTCTATCTCCGTCTTTAATCTTTCAATTTCCAAGCTGCAATCCACAAGATGCTTTTCAAATTCATCTTTCTCGGACTCTATGAGAGGGTCTCCTAGTAAATATTTCAGTTAATGGTAGAAAGTTGCATGCACATTTTCTCCCACCACTTGGCATGCTCGAAGCCGCTTTGGATGGCCGAAAGATGGGGTGAGTAAGATTTTGCACGGACCATCTTTAGATTGGGCTTGTCAAAAACTACCTCCCATAAGAATAAGTGGGGAAGTGCATAGCCTACAGAAGAGGGGGACCAACAGGGAGAATGTAAGGAGCTTGCCTTGAAATTGGAAGAGGGGCAGTAGTAGCGTAAGTAGAGGAGGTCACGGCCCTAGAAGTGGAAGCAGAAAGATGTTCATGTTCTTTCTTTGACGTTTTAGATAGGCCACCCGCTCGATCGGGCTTTTCCTTTTTCAAGGCCACTCCCCCTGTCGCTGTCTTAATTCTCCTTAGTCCATCAGTGCTTCTTTGCCTCCTTTTCTTTTCTCCTTCATCTCTCTTCATCGGTCTCATGGGAGGAGTAATACTAGGATGAATGTCTTTGCGAATGCTAAGACTCGAGTGCTCGGTTAAGATCATTATAGAAGCCCCGAGGCATGATTCCTGAAGCAAATAACAAAACGATTTTAGGACAAAACACATTTGATGGATAAAAGTTCTAGATGAATAACGATGAAATGCACGATCCTAGTAAAGTGTGAGCTACAGTTTAATGACCCCAGCAGAATAACACAAACCGGATCGATCGCCAATTAATGTCGGGATATTCATTTCGATGGAAATGATTTTGGCAGGTTGAGAAGGAAACCCCTCTAAAATAGAATCACCCATCAGATCCTTCACATCCACATAGATTTCACTCGCATCTCCGAAGTCAATTTTGGCATCTCCCAGTGAATGACTAAGGGCAGGTTCCTCTTCAGAAGGGACTTCTTCAAAATTTTCTTTTGAAGCGGATGATAGAGTGTGCCTGGACCCAACTCCAAGGACTTGTCACTTGAATAGATGTCGCCTTCATCAATACCTATATTCAAGTTTTCTTCCTCGTCAATTGAAGGGAGTCCCTCACCGGCTCCTCCTTTCTCCTTTCTCATAACTACCGAAGCTACCTTCTTGATGCATCAACTCCTCTTCCTTCTCCTTTGGGATCAGAGGCATCATAGGTGGACTAACGGTCTCAATTTCGATATAGGTTTTCTCATATGATTCTGTTGACTCGCCCGATGATACATTATCTTTCTCTTCAACACCGTCATCTCCATCAGAATCGTGGGAGGTAGAAACTGAGCGAGCTCGATCTTTGGAGTGATAGGGGCACTAACAAACCCAACTGATCTCTCAGGATGTAAAAGCCCGCATCGGTAAAGATTCTCGTTGGTGAGCAAAAATCTGATTGTGCGTTCTCGGGTATCGACCGCCTTAAGGGCACCGAGGACAGGCATGAGTGCTGGATTCTTGTTAATCCTTAGAAGGACTACAAAAGAATAGATGACCGCTTAGAAGATTTTTTATTAGCTAAAGCAAATTTTATGCCCAGTGAGAGGAACTTACCCCCGTAGTCCATAGATGAGTGAACCCCTTGGGACACTTGAAAAAGAAAAATTGATTTTTGAATGAGGGACTTTCCTAGGGAGATCAAGTATGAGATTTCGACCACGTTGCGCCTCAATGTAAACAGGATAAGGGTTGGCCTCCCTCTTTTTAAATAGTAAAAGATACTGTAGCTCGACGAAGTTCGAGGCACGATTGAGCGTTCGCACGAACAAAACATATAAATAGGTCAACATGGTATACCCATTTGAGAGAATATGGAATAGGGCCAACCCCATATTTTAAAGGCTTGACATTAGAAAATGATTAAGCAAAGGCACCAAAGGGTACATGCACATGTAGCGACGGTAGGCCATGTATCCAAAAGGCAGCCGATGAGTGAATTGAATCCTCATGTCAGAAGTACACATCCTCCGGATTGCCGTATTATTTCAATCGAAATACCAAAAGAGGGTATTAGTTCTTTCTCTCCTTCTGGATTATATTGTAATGGAATGCTAAATCTATTTCTTCGCCTTTTCGCCAATAAATCAGAATTCTCTTGGAGAATCGAAAGATATATAAAATCCAAATGCCTATTGCGGATGATTTGATCAAGTCTTGAATAGTCAAAAATTTCCCTATCTTTTTTAACAGAAGGATCCAACAATTTATGCCTTACTTGATCATTAGTAATTGAGAAGTCAGAGATATATCTTTCGTCGACAGAAAAAGAATAAAAATGAATTTGATCTTGATCTTTGTGGAGTGAAAAAGACACTAGCAAATGCTTCGCAATGCTCGGTGTGTAAGAATCGAGGAGGCTTTCTCCAAGGGATCCAACAGAACACTGAAGTTGGGGGAAGTGCGGTCGATAATAGGGCCAACTAGAATTAGGTGGTTGTACTATCCTGAAGTTATAGAGGTAGCAGGACCAGCCAGGATCGACGAGGACTCCACTTTAGAAGCCGATGAACACCACTTAATTGACTTACGATGGAAAGATTTATGCGCCATTCTATATATGAAAGCTTGTGTTCAAAACGGTCAGGTATGCATAATTTCAAACTGTAACCCTTAACACGGATGATACTTGGAATTCAGAAGATGATCAACGTGTATCAATCACCGATCAAACTCCAAGCATTAACCATGAGTGTATGCAATGTGTAAACTATGCGAGAACGAGCGTGGCTTCTTGAACACTACGAGCGGACCATCCCATATAGATGGCTCACTCACACCGGGAAAAGCAATCCGTTTTGGCTATTAATATCATTTCTTCTATACCTACCCATTATCGATCAACGATCGATAATGGATCCATTGTCTGAAGCGACATGGAAAGCTCTTTCTATTCCAGGAGCACTAACTGTGCAATGATAAGTCTAATCCAAATCAAGCAGCTGAGGATTAATGGGTTTGGATCAATAAGTAAGTTATTAGCATAAGTCGATTTTAGTTTTCCAGTAGATGATAACAATCTAAGTTGCACGCAGGATGCTATCTTAAGTTATTATCACCTCCCATAAAAACCAAAATCAATCCGCAATCCGTAAAATGACATGCCGAAATCGACCTCGAAGCTCGATACAAGCTAATTTTAATTCTAAGGATGAAGATAGCAAAACATGTAGGTCACCAGAGCAAGACCTTGGCATCGCTCCATGAAAAACTACAGACTCGATTTACTATCTTCCTCCTAAATCGCAAATAGCCCGGATATTCCACTATGACTATCGCTAATGCAACCTAACCAATCAATAACATGATATTGCACTGAAACACACTTCACCGACCATCACCTTCGAAATTGAAGATAGCGACGATGAAGTCTTTAAGACGCAGTGGCTCGAATCATAATTGTAACGATTCGGAATTTCACTGCTTTGATTAGTGAATATTTAATTAATTTTAAATATTCAATAATATAGTTTTTATAAAAAAATAAACTTATTTTAATTGACTAATAATGATGGTAAAATCGTTTTCAAAATTTGTTTACCAAATTAAATAGTTCGTAAAAAAAGAGAAACTGTGACCAACGAACGTTTTTCAAAATTTCCATCTTTCGACACCGAAAAGTTGTTGGGAATGTTGTTCGTCTTTGTTCACTATGTGTACATTAATATATATAAGATTTAATTAACTAGTTTATAATACACGTAGAAATTAATTATCGTATAGTAATTTAGATTAGTAAGTGATGTGACAAGGCATAGTTTTAAAAATAATAAACATTTTTTAAATATATATATATATGTTAAGTATTGTCACATCTTAGATTTTGCAAACATTAACCATAATTATCTCTTGCCACATCTTAGTTAATCAATAATTAAACCTATACATATATAAAAGAAAGTGATGTGACTAAACAAAATAATTATATGTACATATATAGAAGAAAGTGATGTGATTGAACATAAAAATTATATACATATATAAAAGAAAGCGATATGACTAAACAAAATTATATATAAGTGTGATAGGATTAAACATATTTATATATATACATATTATAAAATAATTGTGATGTGACTAGATATAATGATGACATAGGAAATTTGCCTATAAATAGCCATATGTTTCTCCATTTTTCATCTTCTTTCCACCAACCATTTCTTCCTCATTTCTACCTCAAACCGCGGTATTCTTTTTTTAAACTATGTGCAATTTAATGGCTACAATATTCTAGTTGACTATTTTTTCAAATTTATATCATAGCTATGAAAAAATATCAAATCTTTACAAAGCAATTTTTCACCTAGAATTTCAATTGATCATAACATCTTCAAAAACTAATTGTAAATGAGTGATTATTTTTTTGAAATGATAAAGAAAAGAAATTCCAATAAATTTATGTCTAAGTGCCTTTTGAAATTCTATGAATGATAGCCCAAAATTCAGTTGCAAAATGATCTATTTTTGGGTTTATTATTGAGAAATAGATGTTGATCCGAAGTCTCTCTACATTACCAAAACATGTCTCACTTCCTTGTTCATCCATGGTCTAGACCACCTAGTACATTTAGGATTCAAGACTCCACCTTTTTGTTTAGGAATGAAAGTGCTAGGTCGTACTCAAGTCAGCGAAAGTTTGGATAGCCTTCGATGAGTAAATTCCTTAACTTTTTGAGAAAGAATTTACATCTATATATATGGTTGTTATATGGTTGTTTTTTTTATGTTTTTATTTGGATTATAGTAAGGTTTGAATGTATATATGCGTGCTAATTTATGGTTTAGCATTAGAACTTTGAATTGATGATTTAAGTGGTGTTTTGGTTATAAAATTATGATCTTTGGCTTGGAATTGTAAGTGATATGGAAAGTTAGTAAGTAAAATTAGTAGATCAAAGAGTTAGTAGAAACAAGTTGGAAATTATGAGTATCCATAGCGATAGCCACTATGGATGCAGTTCGTTTAAAATTTGATTTTCGCAAAGTTTGATTTTTATACTTCAAATTATTTTATAAATGGTTTATAAACTAAATAATGATATTTCAAAAAGTAAATTAAGAATTAAATAATAAATAGTTTAATTAATTATGTTTTGATAATTAATAATTAATTAAGGATTAAACAAGGGTTATTAACTTATATTAATTAAAGGTTGGTTGTTAATTAATTATCTTTTAAAGATAAGATTTATTTTAATTAATTATTAATTAAGTGAGTTAATTATGAGTTAAGTATATGATTTACATTAATTAACTATTATTAAATATAGGATTAATTATTTATTAATTATTAATCAAGTGTTTAATTATTTTTAAATTATAAATTAATTAAGGTTTAACTGTAATAAATTATTTATTAAAGGTTTAATTTATTATTTAAGTTTAATTAAAGATTAATTAATTAATTAATTGAGATTAATTAATATTTAATTATTAATAAAGGTTTAATTTATTATTTAATATTTAATAAAGGATTTATTTAGATTTAATTAATGGTAAATTATTGTTTACTATTTAATTAAATTAAGTTAAGATTCAATTAAAATGAATTATGATTTTTATAAGGATTTAATTTATAATTAATTATTTTTAAAAGGATTTAAAGTTTAAATTCCTTTAGTTTTTAAATGTAAAATTGTTTAGAGGTACTTCTTTTTCAAAGATGGTTTTGAATACAAGTGTTGCTACCATTAAGAAACCATATAACCGTGAATGAGTTATAATGTAGATCGTTGGGTTGTTTGGACATGTGTTAGTAGAATAAATCCTTGTTCTGTTGTAAATTGATTGTTTTTTGTTTGGTTTTTTAGACATGTATTAGCAGAATAAATCCCCATTCTGCTATAAATTGATTGTTGGTTTGTTTGTGTGGACATATGTTCATAGAATAAATCCTCGTTCTGCCATGAATTGATTGAATTGTTTGAACATTTGTTTAGAGGAACAAACCACCATCTTGCTATTATGTTATTTGGACATCTATACGATAATTAGTTCATATTTCATATTATTCCCTATTTTGGATATGAGTTGTATTACATATATAGTGACCTATGTAAATAACTGTTAAGTGAATTGGAATTAAAATTGAATGGTAACTTAAATTAGTACCATTGGAATTGCTAAGCCTTTTCTCGAATTATTAAAGTATGTTTTTGAATTAACTTAAATCAATTTGGTTACAAAGGTTATAAATGATTTGCAAATTTTATTATTATTTTATAAAGTTATTTTTAAATAATATCTTGTTTTTAAAAAGGGGTTTATTAAATAAAAAGTTTTACCTAGAGTGATTTACAAAGGATATCTTGAAAATGATATTTTATAAAGGTGATTCTATATAGAAATTATGAAGAATTTTTTTTAAATAGTTTTAGAAATAAAAAAAGATTTTATAAATCATTTTAGATATTTTTGAAAGAAGCTTTAAATCTAGTTTGCGAACTTTTAAATGGTTTAAAATGAGAAGTGAACTTATAAAAAGATTTTTTATAAGGAATAAGTAAATGTGTTTTATAAGAGGTTATCTTTTTGAAAGGAATTGTTTGGCCATTTAATACGGAATTTTGAAGAAATGGAATTTCCAAACTGTTTGGTAAATACTTATGTTGTTTTTTTCAAGTAAAAAGGAATGGAAGAGGTTTGGAAATAGAGCTTGAAATGATCTTTTGATCGGGTTTTATAAAGTGATTTTATTAATTAAAGTTTAATTAGTAAAGCCTTAGAGAATCCTATATGGAATGGAATCAATGTTTGACTGTTCATATAAATTGATAGTTAAATAACCGACTATCAAATCTGGACCAAAACCTAACTTTGTAAATTTCTAGGAGAAACATGAGAATTATATGGTACATTTACCATCGAAGCTGTTATACTATACGTATAAACTCATTTCGTTCTTCTAGGATAAATGATAAGGAAATCCATCCATAAACGGTTAGGAAGTGACAAAAATGAGGCATGCAGCAGGGCCATGTGGGTCCCTCCCAAGTAGGGTATGGTCATTCCAAATCTAGATCGGTGACTATCTCTCATTTGTATACTTTGAGGCCTATTAATGAAGGGATGATCATATTCGGTACTACTTGTCAAGAGGTAGGCCAGTCCTGTGTGGAAGGGTTACAAGATGTTCTTTTCAGACCTCGGTGCATGTATGTAGAGATGTACCTTCGAAAGGTAGTTCCTTACTTTGTCATAGTATGGAATCCAATCTCTAATACGTGCCTTACGGTTTTGATTGTAGAGCCTAGTATGCTGGAATTTAATTAATGTAATAATTTCAGCTATGTTAATAAGTATTTGTACTTAGACACTATTATAATATCACATGATTTTTATATAAAAGTGCTTTTGGTTATCATAAGGTAAAAACATGTCCATGTTTATGTGCGGCATGGTCTTATGAGATACCTTTGATTTTAAAAAGGTTTTGAAAAGTAATAATTTAGTTTCTTTGAGTTTACTCACACTAGACCCTTGTTTGACTCGGAGTATTTTCCTTTCCTTAAAACTCTTAGGTGCTCAAATTTTTATGAGTAGCCAAGTAGTCCGGGTTTTCTACGGATGCACTTGGAGGAGCTTCGAGTAAGAGGCTTCATCGATAGATAGTTATTACTTGTTTCCATTGAATATTATATACTCTATATCTGTTGTATAAGTACAGGCTTTTATAATTGTCCTAGGTTTGAATTGTATTAGTGTAACTCTGATGTATCAGTTTTGAGATGACTTTGTGAAAGATTATGTGATTAATATATGTTATTCTGTTGCGTTGTGAGATTCTATGTTGTTTAGTTTTCTTCTATCTTCTACCTACTTCTTCACCCTAACAAATCAGTATTTCCGACTCTTGAACGTTCGACATGTGATATAGTGGACGTATTAGCGTCGATTTTCGAGGGTCAAAAATCCGGTTCGTTACAACAACCCTTCGGATCGGGAAAATGATTGGATTGGCGATAGCTAGAGGTAGGAGAAGTTATGGAAAAAGAACGACAGAAGGGATTTCCAGAGGCGGTGATTAGTGGTGTCGGAGCAGAGGATGAGCGGCGGCGGTGTTCCAGCGGCGCCAGGAGGCAGATTGGCAAAGTAGGAATTGATATAGACCGGCTAAGCATGAAACCGGAGAATGGTAAAATGGGAGATCTGATCCCACTTACATATTTTAAAAAAAAACAAAAAAAGGAGAGAAACCTAAAAAAATCCCAAATATTTGGATCGGTGCTGATCCGACCCAATTGGATTGGTACCGGTCCAATTTACTTACCCCGAATGATGTCAAACTTCTCCTGTTTGCCTAAATTTGATGTTCACATTCATCTTAGAAGTTATCAAGTCAAGATCATTCTATAGCCGCAACTAACTAATGAAGATTCCCAGTAAAAGACTGGATAGTTAGCCAAAAAATTAATGAAGAGAATCGGCGTAAATAAAAGTCACAATCGGGTAACGCTTAACAAAGTGAAACTGGATTTTACCGAAACCAAGTAAGAAGTAATTTTGGCCAATATCATACCACCTACTAAGTGACATGTGAACGATAAGATTTGAATAGTTTCATATTAAGAGCTGACCAAATTCACACCTGATGAGTCTGACAACCGAAACGATGAATTCTCCTTTGACCAAATGACTTGATTAGTTTATAATTGTTATAAATTAATTAATATTTATGAATATTAAATTTGATTATGATTTGAGAAATAAATATTACAAAATACGTTTCTAATAGTTATAAATATATTAATTGATATACGATATCGATAAGCGATTAAATTGCATTAAATTGTGTAATATTTTTATGGGCTTAAATGGGTTTAGGGCCTATCATAGGGCTTGTTATCTTGGCAGCACATACATGGCATAAGTGGCTTGATTATGGTATAAGAGGGCTTGATTTAGGATGGCTATGATCGAAGGAGAACTAGTATGAGATCAGATCCACTCTTTTCTCTCTTTTATCCACTATTTAAGCATACCTAACCTTAATTAGATTGGATCTTTCAACTGCCTCCTCTTTGCTTCTTTGCTGGACAAATTCATACCCTATCCTCTCCATCAATACAAACGCAAATCAATTTAGATTCGAATGTTATTCTATAGCTAAAGATCAACGGTTCAAGGACTAGCAATCTACTGAAACTAAAAAGGTTTCAAAGAGGAGAATTTATCCTTTCAAAGTGTACTTCATTGCTTTGGGATTAAGGAATGAATTTGTAGTTATTAATTATTTATATAATGTTTTATCACATATGTATATGTATATTACATTGTTAGTTGGGTGGCGATTCTAATATGCAAGCAAAGTTGTCATAAATTAGTTTGGTTATATGCATATACATATTTATGTTTAGTAAAAAAACGGTTTTTTTAATTATATATGTCGTGTTAGCGCAATCATATAAAATAATATAATAATTATATTTTATTAAATTAATATATATATATATATATTATTTAATTACATATATGTTACTTATAATTAGTTACAACATTATATCGTTGTTAAATTTAGTCATATAATTTTATTTATAGTTTATTACAGTGATATTAATTTTCTACACCAAAAAATAATTATTTTATAAATATTTTATTATTTTTAAATTATTTAAATCAATTTACTACATTAATAAATTGTATTAATTCGAAAATTTCATCAAAAATTATTTTTAAATTTTATAAAATTATATTAGTATCAGATAAGCTTTCAGTTAAAGAATAAAAATATAATTCCTATTTTTAAATTTTCATTATTTAAAACGACCAAAAATAAATAAATTATCAAAATTAAATTTAAGCCTAAAATTGTGGAAAATTCTTTAAGCCATAAAATATTAGTTAGGATTTTCTAGAATTTTAAATTTTGAAAAAAATATTTAATTTTTATTATTAATTATTAATTTTAAATGAATATTTAATTAAAAATGCACTTTAGAATTAAAAAATAATAATCTTTTAGCTGTGCGCATGACCTGGAAAGAAAATATAATTTTTTAATCTTGAATAATTTTATTAATTAATATATTTATATATCTATACATTAGATATATGTGTGTATGTGTGTGTGTGTGTATATTTTATTTTATTATACTATATATGTATACTGATATTATTCACGAATTATAAAATATAAATGTTTATTTTAATATATAAATAAATTGCATATATCTAAATTAATATATCATAATAATATTTATATACATAATATTAATATTTTATTTATAAGATAACATATATATAATAGTTATTAATATATTTTAAATATTATATATAAACTTATTTAAACTAACTAAACATATACATACATACACACACAAAAATTTTATAATAATTGTATAAAATTATAGCTTATAAACATATATATATATATATATGGACAAAATATACTTGCATATTAGACGAGCTAACGTGTTTGTTACGATGCAAGTCCCAACGTTTGTACACGAACATGTTATATCTTGCACGAGTTGATACGTTGCACAAGCATGCACACATATATGTGTATATGATACACACATATATATAAATTAAATAAAACCATTTGATTTATAAATTTAAATAAAATAAAAGATTTTATTTAAATAACATTGAGAAATATTCTAAATGAATTGGACTTCATAAGACCAAAAAAGATCTAATAAGGGGAAAAAATTATAATTCGTCCATGACTTCTACTACCGGCTGGTCCAGTTCCAACAATGGTATCAGAGCTCAATAGTCTATGCAGTCTAAATTAGTCATGTTAAGGTTAACCAATTAAGCTCACAACCCAATTAGTAGGGTATCTAAGAAAGGTAGTCTCAAAGGATTAGGTTCTCATAATTGAGTACTCTTCCCTACTTGGGTACCGGCTTGGCTCGAACAGATATTTCAGCCCAAAAGGTTGCCAATAATAGAAGAGGCCCAATTTGAATTTGACTGTGCGTTAGTTTTCAAAAAAATTTGGAAATTAAAAATATAAGATTTTAAATTTTAAATAATTTTTTTATAAATTTTATAATATAAAATTTTAAGTTAATTTAGAAATTGAAAATGTAAGATTTCTAAATTTAACAGTTAAGTTTAAAATATAATATATACATATTATAAATGTTATAATACAATGAATTTTTTTAAAAATGTTTGAAAACTAATATAGACTAATTTCGAAATTGAAAAATTTATTAATAAGATTAATATAATATATTAATTAAACAAGTAAATTAACTAATAAATATATACATGTACTATATATTATTGACATATGCTATGATATTTTAAAATGTTTAAGATATCATAAGTATACATGTATGTAGATAATATGATTTTCCAAAACTAATATAAATTTAATTAAAATTGTTTAATTAAATAAATTAATTAAAAAGTTAATTAATTAAGTAATACACACATATATATGATATATGTGCTATACTAAATATTTAATATAAATGTTATATTAAAATAATATAAAATTGATTAAAATTCCAATTAATTAAATAAGATTTAGTTAATATAATGTTATACATAAGATTATTATTGCTTCTACTGAGAACGAATCCTCAGGATGTTAGGATCTATTATGTTGCTGTTGGATTGAAGGAATCCCCTAAAGGAGTTCCAACTTCATTCATAAGAAGTCTATTGATTCTACTCAGAGTTCCGATTAAAAAATCTACAATGGGAAGACCACATACTAGATCAGCATCCCACAACGCAGATGTCAACGAGACCGCTAGCGTCCAACAAGTAGGATCTAGCAATCAACAAGCTAATCCAGGCACAGGGACCTCCATCGCCCCAAACCAAATGGAAGTTGTCACTAGAACAGAGCTCAACGAGCCGATGAGAGAACTCGTTGAAAGCAGGAGACAACTTAACGAGCAGATTCAATCTAACTCCAACCTCATGACTCAGCTTACTCAACAACAGCATCATCAGAATGCTGGAGGGAGTCCCGCTTCCTACTCTTCGTCCGACGGCACTACTTCGTCTGGTGAACCCCGCAGGCATATACGTCGTAGAACTAAAACAATGCAAACTGGTGCAGCTGATCGATCAACCAGGGACGTCCAAGTTCGCTACCTAGAGCCATGGCCCCTCACTTACATCAGGGAAATCGCACTCAAGTTGAAACAGGAAACTTAGGATCTGGAGCATAAGTGGAAGCAGGACAGCTGGCTCACTAAGGTCATGATGAAGCAGGTCCCCAGGATACACATTTGGTAGATCATCTATAAAGGAGGCATGTGACGACCCGCCTTTCATTACACAGAAAGATGCATCATCAATAAGAAAGAAAGGGATAGAAAAGAGAATAGATAGGAAAGAAAGAACTAAACAATATCAGAAACTCACAGCGGAACGAATAAAATATATTACATCACATAGTTATTACATAATATACATCATCTATCAGAGTCATACAGTTTATACATAACACATTAGACAGTCGTGAAGACCTGTCTATCATACATTTCAAAATACAACACAGAGCTATTAACACAGCGGAACCACAATATCTATATACGTTGAAGCCTCCTGCTCTAAGTCTCCTCCAAATTCATCAAAGCTAAATTGAATCCCTTGACTACTCATAAAAGTTTGAGTACCCAAGAGTTTAAGAAAAACAGAATATAAACTCTGGGTCAGATACGGATCTGGTGTGAGTAAACGGGTTAAAGCTATTTAACTTTGAAGATTATTTGAAAACAAAGGTATCTCGTAAGACTCTCTCAAATAAACATGGACAAGTTTTTCCCTTACGATAACCAAAACATTTGATAGGAAATCTGGTTATATTATAATAGTGTCTAGGGTTTTCAAATAAATATTCACATAGCCGAAATTGTTACATTCATTAAATTCCAGCATACATAGGTATACAATCAAGTCCGAGATCACTTATTGGAGATTGGATTCCATACATTGGCAGGGCTACTGGGGTACCGCCCATCACAGTACCTAGTCTAGATCAGAGTACCAAGGATCCACCCTGATCGCCTGCAACACGAGACCGGAGCTACCCCTGACTGGATAATCCCGAATAAGACAACCCTGCAGTTGGCACAACCAACCGCCCACTAAGCCGAATAAAAGGGACCTCTAGACAGGGGAAATTCTCATCCTATTAAGGTGCTAGCCACTTAGCCTTGCTGCACCTCCCATGTTTTAGCCATTCCCGGTTGATGAGGCTTGAGGCTATGATTACCTTTTTAGAACACATATCTTGGAATTCTCACCATCCTCCAATGACGATGATCTGAAAGCATTCATCCATACAAGTCCATTCTGGGTTCAAACGAAACCGAAGGCACTATCTCGCTACACTCATTTTGGAATCACCCTCAGAGTTAACGACAAATAGCCCTTGCATTCTGAATCTTCATCTCGATCGAAGGCACTATCTCCGTTATACTCGTTTTGGAATCACCCTCAGAGTAAACAACAAATAGCCCTTGCATTTTGAGTCTTCATCACGATCTTCACTTGAGATTTCACGACCTACCGTTTAATTTGGATTGATATGGTCTTCGGATATCCAATTTGGAATCCGATCCCGGTAACATCGAAATCCAAACATTTCTTAAAGTCCAAGTTGTTTTAAGTTTAAACAATTCAATTTATATTCAGAGTAACATATTCACACAGCAATTTATCACAGATAGATAACTTACATTATCATAGTTCAACCAAAGCATCTAATACCATAGAGCATCACATATCAGAGATATAAAATAATACAAGTCATTCAATATAACTCATTCATCATAAGTAAGATTAATTTGTACAATTCATAATTAATTTAATTTAATCTCCTAATAACTTAAATTAATTACTTTAATTACTTTAATTCTTCTTACTTAACATTAATTAATAATAAACCATTAATTAATCATCTTTTTATTGTTCATCTCAATTAATTTATAAACCATGTATCTTAATCAATTAATGAAACTAATTAAACATTCCTTAATTATTCACATTAATTAATTAACCTTTAATTACTCATAGTAATTAATTATACTATAATTAATAACATTAATTAATGATTCTTAATTAATTACATCAATTGATTATTCTGTAATCACTTACATTAATTAATTATCTTTTAATTAATCGCATTCATTAATTATCCTTAAATTACTTAAATTAACTAATCCTTTAATATATTACATTAATTAATTAATCCTTTAATTAATTACATTAATTAATTAATCCTTAATTACTTCCATTAAGTAATTATCATTTTAATTAATTACATTCAGTAATTATCCATTAATTTTTTTAAAACTCAACCCAGAGCCCTGATGAAATCGAAGGGATGGGAGGAGTTCCCTTCTGCCTGGTCCGACCATTAATTACTTACACTAAGTAATTATACTTTATTAATTACATTAAGTAATTAATACTTAATTGGCTACATTAAGTAATTATACTTAATCTATTTCATTAAGCGATTATCCTTAATTAATTAAACCAATTAATTATCTTAAATTAATTACATTAATTAATTATCTTAATTAATTAAGTAATTATACTTTAATCACTTTTATTAATAAGACCTTAATAAATTAAGATAAACCATTTACCTTAATTAAACTCTTACTTATCATTTATATTTATTTAATTTAGATGCTTGAAACAATTAATTTATACAAAAATCATTTGAGAACTTTGATTAATTAAAGTTAAACACACCTATCTTAATCACTTCCTATTTTCATCATTAAATTTCATTTGAAAAACATTTAGGAATTTTAGTTACAAAATTATCCTAATATATAATTACATAAACCAATTTTTTTTAAAACATTTAATTTTTAATATAAATCTTTAAAACTTGTTTGCAATCTTGTTTAATAATTTTATTCTGCAAATTCGGTTAACAGTTCTTTGAAAACATATTCATTTTCTTTAAAACTCTAAAACTTGTTAACTAAATTCATATTTATTTTACCTTTAAAACTTAGTTAACTCATACCTTTGAAAACTTGTTAATTAAATTTATTTTTGCTTTGAAAACTTTGGAACTGTACATTTTCTTTGCTCTTAAAACATGAAAACATACAATTGAACTAAAAACCCGAGCCAAATCACAAAATCCCCGAGCTATCCCCGTGTCACTCGCGAACTTCTTCGTCCTCGAGAAAACACACGAAACAACTCGAGACCGACCCGACAAAACTCTTATTCTCTGATCACCACATAACACACAGACACACAAACGTGCACATGTGCACGTGCACCTCCATTTTGGTCATCTTGGACACTTCGCCGTGACACTCGCAAGTCAACGGTCATCTCGCTGACTCACCCGACCTTCCATTTCCGACGAACTCGCCTGAGAACCAAATCGAGCTACCCAGCACACAACGGGAACCAAATCGATCAACAAAACTTCCACCGTGTCGCTGCCTACATTCATCTGAGACCTCGCAGTCACAACTATAGCTGCTTCATTGACCCATGCTTCGATCTCAACACATGCGATCACCTTCGGTTTCCCCAAACCATCAACCAAAACTGGCAATCGAACCCTAGTTCATCGTCGCCCGACCGCCACGTCGATTTAAAATTTTCCTTATTATTTTTCATGTGATCGCCGTCTTTCCCTCTACCTCCAGCAATGATCACGTCACTCAACTCTTCGCCGATCGATGCAAATCGACGAAAACCAAATAACCAATCAACTCAAGAATTCCCAACATACACAAACTTAAAAATTATGAAACTATAATCAAAATTCGTTAATTTCCAATACGAATCTGGTGGTAAACTCCAAACTTGATTTCTAGACATTTGATTTTTGACTTGAATTTGATTATCTATGTAATTTCCTAATTTTGAAGTAATTACTAAATTTTAAATACTTGAAACTATTTTTAAAATTGATATTACCTAGTTATAAACATTTTTCATTTATAAACCATAGCCTAAAATCGATTGCATGGGAAGGTATGAATTTTTGAAGGTTGTTCTTGAGCCTGTGAAAACAACAGAGGCCAATACACACACATTGGCATGCACACTATATGCAGAGTATTTTCAACTATATTCTAGTTTAAAAACATCCATGTAGATCATATCTACAATATTACTTCACAGGTTAAGCAAAAACATCAAAGTATAAACACATATTTTAGATTTTAAAAGGTGTTTACTCACCAGAGAATTGAAAACAGATGAACTATTTTAATCTTTTGATCTGGAAGTTTGTCTTTGAATCTGAAGCTGATCTTGATTTATTGTTGAGTTGAATTTGAAGCTTTAATCTTTTCTTAGTTGAATCAGGTTGAAAACAGTAGAAGCTTTTTGTTTTTGATTTTGATTTTCTATTTGATTTTTGGTTTTAGTTTTTGGAAGAAAGAGAAGAGGATTGTAAATACTTGAACTAAAATCAAATGGCCAGGTTTCTCTAGAACGTTATATTTATAATTCAATTACAAGAAAATTAGACCACTTGTAAATCTGAATGGCACTTAAGCTACAAATGTCAATACATGAATTATTTAGCTTACAAATGTTTAAATGCAAGAATTAAATGTTTACAAATGTTTAAACCTTTATTTTATTAATATGTATTATATATCTACAAATGTTTAATCTCTCTATTTTATTAATTACTTACGTTTATATAGATTTATGTACTGTGTTTATTTTTTTATATGTTTTTGTAAATTATGTTTGTACATGTATGTTTTAAAACTTTATATATATACAACCTATAACTAGTTCATGTAATTTTAAAAAGAAAGAGTATGAAAGCAAAAGAAATGAACCCTTTTGTTAAATCTTATTTAAATTCAAGCTAAAATTCTTTTAAATAAATAAATAATTATCTTTAGTGTTTTGAAAATATATAATTAACTTTAAATAGCTTTTAAAAATTATTATATTGAAACTATAGCTTCCAAATCATAATATATATATATATATATATATTATAATTAGAAAACATTTTTATTAGTTTTGAAAAGATTAATTTTGCTAAATTAAATAATTATAGAAGAAAATTATCAAACCAATATTGCCAAATTTAAAATAATTATTAATGAAGATTATCAAATTAGCTATTGCCCAAATTCTGGGTTATCACATTCCTCCCCCCTTAAAAGAATTTCGTCCCAGAAATTTAAAAGCAAAGGTAATTTAATAATCCAGCAAAAGTTTTAATTCTCAAACAGCAAGCAAACATTATCAACCATAAACTAACAACCATAGCAACAAATTAATTCAAACAAACAAATCTAACTATCCTTACACAATTCAGGAAAGGACTTCCTAATACTATCTAGAGTTTCCCAGGTATAATTACCGGGATCCTCGCTCCACTAAATATTAACTAGGTTCACCATAACTCCTGAGCTCCTTCTAATCTTGATCTACAATCTGAACAGGACGTCTAACCTCAGTAAAGTCCTGCTCAACTTCCAAATCTTCCTGAACTGCTGGTTCTAAAACTAGTGATGAATCATGCACGTACTCCTCAGATGAGATACGTGAAATACTTTATGAATCCCAGCCATTCGGACTTGTAATTCAATCCTATAGGCCACAGTACCCATCCTTTTGAGAATATGGAAATTTCCAAAATATCTCAGAGCTAATTTCCAATCTTACCAAATCTGATTACTCCTTAATTGGGGAAACCTTAAAAAAAGTCTCTAACTTCGAATTCCAAATTCCTTAGTCTCTTATCTGCATAACTCTTCTGATGATCCTGGGCTGCCTTCATCCTTCCTTGATCAGCTCAACCTACGCAGATGCCTCTCGAATAAATCTGGATCAAGAATAAGACAAATCTCTGGATTCTACCCTACAAGATGGTCCTCCCAAGATCTGCCGAAATCCAAAACACAAGCTTTACTCCACAAGCATCAGTAGACTTTGAACTTACTTCTCACATCCGAAATAACTAGAACAGGTGCACTTGATAACTTCTCCTTCAGATCCTAAAAGGCTTCTACTCACTTAGGAGTCCATTTGAACTTCGCTCCCTTCCTAGTTAGCTTGGACAAGGGAGAAGAAATCTTAGAGTATACCCGCAAGAACTTCCGTAGTAACCCGCTAATCCGAGAAAACTACGAATTTTCGTAGGAGTCTACGGTTGCTCCCACTCTAAAACAGTTGCTACCTCGCTTCCGCTGCACAACTCTGATTTGGAGTAGATGAGAATGTCGTCAATGAATACGAGCATAAACTTGTACAACACATCCCAGAAGACACGGTTCACCAGATCCATCAAATCTACAAAATAAGCTAGAGCGTTGGTTAACCCAAAAGACATAACCAACCACACAAAGAAACAGTTGAGTCCTCTAAAGTCAAGGGTATACTGTCTTCAGCTACCCTTAGCTGGTGAAAACCCAAAACTAGATCTAAAAGAGAAAACACAGAAGCACCAAGAAGTTGACCAAAAAGATCACCAATACAAGGAAAGGGATACTTATTCCTGATGGTCACCTCATCCAATTTTCAAAGCGGGGCAAACCTTTGACTTCCTCGAAGACATCCGAAAATTCTACAACTTCGATCGCTCCTACCTCCTCTTGAGATGCCTTAATACCATGCAAAAGACTACTCAAATAAACTCCTGAACTAATTGCTAGTCACTTCTGCAATCCTACCAAGTTGAGTTTCCAAAGACACTGTTCTCTCTTCACCAATCAGAACAGCTTATGCTTCTCTAACCAATCCACCGAAATCCAAAATAAGGTCGAATCCTTCAAGAATGACTTTGCCTTATCTACCAGAAGAAGTTGATGGACCACCTTCAAAAGAAAATACCGTATCCTGCTGAGCTTTTTAAAGAAGTAGGCAAGCTTCCACCGCGTGCCCGGCTGTTGGCAGTTGAAACACAAAAACTTCTGAACCATTGAAGAAAAGGGTTCACTCTGCTGCTTCGGAACTCCACTTCTAGGACACCGCTTAGCCAAAGGACCTTCCTATTGGCACACATAACACTTTCGAGCTGCATTGTTGCCTCCCAGATTCCCTTTACCCTGCTTCTTCCAAATCGGGTTGAATTCCCTTTTTATTCTGGTTGGAAGAATTCCCACTCGGTGCTGCCACAAATGCCAAAGACTTCTTATCCATAAGCTCCTCGAACCTCAAGACCATATAGACCAATTCCACAAATGAGCCTTTGAGATGGGAGTCAAATTCTTATGAAACTTAGGCCTCAAACCAAGCACAAACATCTCGTTGAACTAAGTCTCATATTCCGATACAGATATACTCCCTTGCTTGAGATCTAGAAAATTCCTATACAGCCGAGTCTTTCCTACGGTGAGTATGAACTATTTCTCAAATACTTCCTTAAACTTTCTCCCAGAGAAATCATCTTCGGAAACATCCATAGTTACTACGTCCAGCACGTAGCTTCTCCTTCCTGAAGTTTCCATGATGGCATCATTCGCTTTTGCTTATCCGACAGATCTAAACTCTTGAAAACTTCTCACACGAGCGCAACCAAGCTTGCACTTCAATGATGGACTCCTTACCTTTAAAAGGCTTTCCTCCGAGATTGGTGAAATCCTCACATAATGTCGCAAAGCTTACTCGAGGCGCTATTGGGTTTACAACCTCGATATATACTCTTCCTCCTCTACATTCGTGCCTCTTCCATTTGTGGTGGTCGTGCTACACACAGCACTGCCCTTCTACCTCTAGAACTCATGTTGGCCACCCGAAAAGGTAACCCAACAAATCAGGTAGGTAGATAGATACATTTATAAAAATACAAGTACGCTCTCTCAAGATAGATATCACTCCAAAGCCTAGGTATTATCTCAACCTAGAGCTCTGATACAAGCTATGACGACCCCCCTTTCATTCTGTACGCATCATCAATAAGAAAGAAAAGGATAATAAAGATAATAGATAGGAAAGAAAGAACTTAACAATATCAGAATCTCACAGCGAAACGAATAAAATATATTACATCACATAGTTATTACATAATATGCATCATTTACTAGAGTCATGCAGTTTATAAATAACACATTAGACAGTCGTGAAGACCTGTCTATCATACATCTCAAAATGCAACACAGAGCTATTAACACATCGGAACCACAATATCTATATACGCTGAAGCTTCATGCTCCAAGTCTCCTCCAAATTAGTCAAAGCTAACTTGTATCCCTTGAATACTCATAATAATTTGAGTACCCAAGAGTTTAAGAAAAACAGAAAATAAACTATAGGTCAAACATGGGTCTGGTGTGAGTAAACGAGTTAAAGCAATATAACTTTGGAAATAATGTGAAAACAAAGGTATCTCGTAAGACTCTCCGCAAATAAACACGGAAAAGTTTTTCCCTTAGGATAACCAAAACATTTGATTGGAAATCTGGTTATATTATAATAATGTCTATGGTTTTCAAATAAATATTCACATAGCCGAAATTGTTACATTCTTTAAATTCCAGCATATATAGGTATACAATCAAGTCCGAGATCACTTATTGGAGATTGGATTCCATACAATGGCAGGGCTACTGGGGTACCTCCCATCACAATGCCTAGTCTAGATCAGAGTACTGAGGATCTACCCTGATCCTATGCAACACAAGATCGGAACTACCCTTTACTGGATAATCCCGAATAAGACAACCCCGCAGTTGGCGCGACCAGCCGCCCACTAAGCCGAATAAAAGGGACCACTAGACAGGGAAAAATCTCATCATACTTAGGTGCTACCCACTTAGCCTTCTACACCTCCCCTGTTTTAGCCATTCCTGGTTAATGAGGCTTGAGGCTACGATTCTCTGTTTAGAACACATATCTTGGAATGCTCATCATCCTCCAATGACGATGGTCTGAATGTATTCATCCATACAAGTTCGTTTCGGGTTCAACGAAACCAAAGGCACTATCTCGCTATACTCATTTTGGAATCACCCTCAGAGTTAACGACAAATAGCCCTTGCATTCTGAATCTTCATCTCGATCGAAGGCACTATCTCTGTTATACTAGTTTTGGAATCACCCTCAGAGTAAACGACAAATAGCCCTTGCATTCTTAGTCTTTATCTCGATCTTCACTTGAGATTTCATGACCTACCGTTTAATTTGGATCGATGTGGTTTTCGGATGTCCAATTTGGAATTCGTACCCGGTCTCATCGAAATCCAAACGTTTCTTAAAGTCCAAGTTGTTTTAAGTTTAAACAATTCAATTTATATTCATAGTAACATATTCACACAGTAATTCATCACATATGGATAACTTACATTATCACAGTTCAACCAAAGCATCTCATATCATAGAGCATTACATATAAAAGATATCAAATAATACAAGTCATTCAATATAACTTATTCATCCATAAGCAAGATTAATTTGTACAATTCCTGATTAATTTAATTTAATCTGATAATAAATTAAATTAATTACTTTAATTTTGCTTACTTAACATTAATTAATAATAAACCATTAATTAATCATCCTTTAATTGTTCATCTTAATTTATTTATAAACCATGTATCTTAATCAATTAATGAAACTAATTAAACATCCCTTAATTATTCACATTAATTAATTAATCTTTAATTACTCACATTAATTAATTATACTATAATTAATTACATTAATTAATGATCCTTAATTAATTACATCAATTGATTATTCTGTAATCACTTACGTTAATTAATCATCTTTTAATTAATTGCATTCATTAATTATCCTTAAATTACTTAAATTAACTAATCCTTTTATATATTGCATTAATTAATTAATCCTTTAATTAATTACATTAAGTAATTAATCCTTAATTACTTCCATTAAGTAATTATCCTTTTAATTAATTACATTCAGTAATAATCCATTAATTACTTACACTAAGTAATTATACTTTATTAATTACATTAACTAATTAATACTTAATTAGTTACATTAAGTAATTATACTAAATCAATTTCATTAAGCGATTATCCTTAATTAATTAAACCAATTAATTATCTTAAATTAATCACATTAATTAATTATATTAATTAAGTAAGTAATTATACTTTAATCACTTTTATTAATAAGACCTTAATAAATTAAGATATACCATTTACCTTAATTAAACTCTTACTTATCATTTATATTTATTAGATGCTTGAAACAATTAATTTATACAAAAATCATTTGAGAACTTTGGTTAATTAAAGTTAAACACGTCTACCTTAATCACTTCCTATTTTCATCATTAAGTTTCATTTGAAAAACATTTAGGAATTTTAATTACAAAATTATCCTAATATGTAATTACAAAAACCAAAACAATTTCAAAACATTTAATTTTAGATTTAAATCTTTAAAACTTCTTTGCAATCTTATTTAATAATTTTATTTTGGAAACTCGGTTAACAATCCTTTGAAAACATATCCATTTTCTTTAAAATTCTAAAACTTGTTAACTAAATTCGTATTTATTTTACCTTTGAAAACTTGTTAATTAAATTTATTTTTGCTTTAAAAACTTTGGAATTGTGCATTCTTTGCTCTTAAAACATGATAACGTACCCTTGAACTAAAAACCCAAGCCAAATCACAAAATCCCTGAGCTACCCCATGTCACTCGTGAACTTCTTCTTCCTCGAGACAACACACGAAACTACTCGAGACCGACTCGAGAAAACCCTTCTTCTCCGATCACCAAACAATATATAGACACAAACGTGCACTTGTGCATGTGTGCCTCCATTCTGGTCGTCTCCGACACCTCGCCGCAACGCTCGCAAGTCAACGATCATCTCGCCGACTCGCCCGACCTTCCAGTTTCGACGAACTTGCCAAAGAACCAAATCGAGCTACCTAGCACACAACAGGAACCAAATAGATTGACAAAACTTCCCTCGTGCCGCCGCCTACGTCGTTTGAGATCTCGCCGTCACGACTATAGCTACGTCATCGACCCATGCTTCGATATTACCACATGCGATCACCTCCAGTTTCCCTATGGCGTTGCATCCTCCTTAATAAAACTGGCAATCAAACCCTAGTTCGTCGTCGCCCGACCGCCATGTTGATCTAAAAATTCCCTCACTGTTTTTCTACGATCAGCATCCTTCTCTCTACCTCCAGCAACGATCACGTCGCTCAACTCTTCGCCGATCGACGCAAATCGACGAAAACCCAATAACTGACCAACTCAAGAATTCCCAACATATACAAACTTAAAAATTATGAAACTATGATCAAAATTCATTAATTTCCAATAGGAATCTGGTTGTAAATTCCAAACTTTATTTCTAGACATTCGATTTTTGACTCGAATTTGATTATCTCTATAATTTCCTAATTATGAAATAATTACTAAATTTAAATACTTGAAACTATTTTTAAAATTGATATTACCTAGTTACAACATTTTTCATTTATAAATCATAGCCTAAAATCGATTGCATGGGAAGATATGAATTTTTGAAGGATGTTCTTGAGCTTATGAAAACAATAGAGGCCAATACACACACACACACAGAGACATGCACACAACATACAGAGTATTTTCAACTATGTTCTAGTTTAAAAACATCCATGCAGATCATATCTACAATATTACTTCACAGATTAAGCAAAAACATCAAAGTATAAACACATATTTTAGATTTTAAAAGGTGTTTACTCACTAGAGAATTGAAAACAGAGGAACAGTTCTAATCTTTTGATCTGGAAGTTTGTCATTGAATTTGAAGCTGATCTTGATTTATTGTTGAGTTGAATTTGAGGCTTTAATCTTTGCTCAGTTGAATCAAGTTGAAAATAGTAGAAGCTTTTTGTGTTAGTTTTTGATATTCCTTTTGATTTATGGTTTTAGTTTTTGGAAGAAAGAGAAGAGGATTGTAAAAACTTGAACCAAAATCAAATGGCCAGGTTTCTCTAAAACATTACATTTATAATTCAATCACAAGAAATTAGGCCACTTGTAAATTTGAATGGTACTTAAGCTACAATTGTCAATACATGAATTATTTAGCTTACAAATGTTTAAATGCAAGAACTAAATGTTTACAAATGTTTAAACCTTTATTTTATTAATATGTATTATATATCTACAAAGGTTTAATCTCTCTATTTTATTAATTACTTATGTTTATATAGATTTATGTACTATGTTTATATTTTTATATGTTTTTATAAATTACGTTTATACATGTACGTTTTAAAACTTTATATATATACAAATCATAATTAGTTCATGTAATTTTAAAAAGAAAGAGTATGAAAGCAAAAGAAATGAACCCTTTTATTAAATCTTATTTAAACTCAAGCTAAAAATTCTTTTAAATAAATAAATAATTATATTTAGTGTTTTGAAAATATATAATTAACTTTAACTAGCTATAGCTTTCAAATCATAATATATATATATATATATATATGTATATCATTTTTATTAGTTTTGAAAAGATAAATTTTTCCAAATTAAATAATTATAAAAGAAAATTATCAAACCAATATTGCCAAATTTAAAATAATTATTAATGAAGATTATCAAATTTTCTATTGCCAAAATTCTGGGTCATCACAAGGCACCAACAGGAACAGTCCCGAACGACGGATTCCAACTTGCCATCTTCCATGCAAACCCCAGACCAATCAGCCATGGTCAGACAACTGATGAGATAAAATCAAGGTTAATCTAATGATGATCGGGGCGTATCTAGGAGTCACACTCCATTCACATATGTTATCCACAGGGTGAGTACCCCAGGAAGTTTAATATTCGACTATTCCGGCCTACGAAGGGAAGACTATTCCCCGACAGCATGTAATGAGATATGAGTGGATGATGGATTCAGCTAGGGCAAACGATGCAACTAAATGTAGATGTTTCCCAATAATTTTATTTGGAATCGCTACCATATGGTTCACCCGACTTCCTCCACAGTCTATCTCCAAGTTTGATGCGTTAGCGACAAAATTTATGGAGCAGTTCAGGATTCATGCCACTCGTCCCAAAGATGTTATGTCCTTGTCCAGTGTAATTCAGGCTCCAGGGGAGTTGTTAAAGGAGCACTTACAAAGATTTCACATTGCTGCTACTGAAGTTAGCAACCCGAATGACCATGCCATTCTAATGGCCGTGATGTGAGGAGTAAATCCGGATTCGGAGTTTGACGATTGGCTGGCGGAAAAGCCTCTGACAAAACTGGAACGTTTTTATTCAAAGGCGCATCAATTTATAAGAAGGGTGGAATCCCGGTGGACAAGGCGAGACAATGCACTAGGACCCGCCAAGGAGACTGTGCAGAGCGACATTGATGTAATGCAATCTGGAGGAGGAAATTCCGAAAAGAAAAAGGAAGTCAAAAAGTGAAAACCAAGAATCCCAACTTACAATGAATACACTCCTCTGAATGCATCTTTTCAAAATATTTACCTATCGACTTGTAATACTTTCCAATCTCGAAAGCCACGCCCAAAAGAGTCCACCGAGGAGCAAAAGCAGACTGGGAAGTATTGCCGCTTCTATTAGAGTTACGGGCACAATACCGAGGATTGTAGGCACCTCCATGATGCTATAGAAAAGCTGATTTGATAGAAAAAGTTACAGCAGTTTGTAAAGAATCCTTAGGACGGCGGACATGGGACATCCGACCCCAATCGCGGAGGCTCCACGATGATCTGAGGAACCCGTCCGGATTAGAGGTAGATTAGTCATAAACACGATAGTTGGTTGGCCTCACCTGGTAGACAAGAATTGGTAAGAAATGGAGCATTATGCTAGTTCCCTAAAGCATGCAGATTTTGAAGGCTGTTCAAACACGAAAGACGGGACCTCGGCTAAACAACAGCGAATGATGACGGATGATATAGTGTTCCGAAGCAGAGATGCCAATTAGGTGGAGGCACCTACCATTGACCCAATGGTCATCTTGGCCACTATTGGGCCAACGTTTGTGAGAAGAATACTGGTTGACTGTGGATGTTCTGTTAACATCATCTTCAAAAAAGCATACGATCAGATGAAGATGGAGACAAAGGATCTAAAATCGTCTAAAGCCCGTATTCATCGCTTTAATGGTGCGGCTACTGATGCAGTGGGTTTTGTTGAATTGCCAGTTGAACTTGGAGAACGTGAACGTAGTAGGGTGCGGATCCTACCGTTCATAGTTTCAGATGTCGATTCCCCGTATAATGTGTTTCTGGGTCGACCGGCCTTGGTGGAGTTTAGGGCAGCTTTGGCCCTGTGGTGTTTAACCTTGAAATTTACGATGGATAAAGGAGTTGGTGTTGTGCATGGCAATTAGGCAACTGGTCGTGCGTGTTATGTGGCTGAGCTGAAAGAGGCCCAGCAAAGAGAGAAGGAAAAGGTTGTGGACAACTCCGTCCGCATTCGAGTCACTGAAGATTGACAAGTAATGCCCGAGCCTTGGCTCTGGCAACACGATCGGATCTATAAAGACATAGATCCAAGGGACGATGATGAGGAACCTAAGGAGGCAAAAATAGCACCGGATGAACTAATGATTGACATTCCAGTCAACCGCGATGACTCATCGCGGGTACTTAAGATTGGATCACAACTCAACCCCTCGATGATCTAGGATCTTATTGATTTCCTCCTAGCGAATCTGGATGTTTTCGCTTGGATGCATTCCGATATGTGGGGGATTTCTCCCACCATTGCAAGTAATATGTTGAACACAGATCCAAAATATGTGCCAGTGAAGCAAAAAAGGGAAGGCATGGACCTGGAGAGATCCGCAGCTCTTAGAGAGGAGGTGGACAAACTCAAAGCCAATGGGTTTGTCCACGACGCCCTCTACCTAGAATGGGTCTCTAACCTTGTACTGGTGAGAAAAGCGAATGGGGAATGGGGGACCTGTGTAGATTACTCAGATCTGAACAAAGCATCCCTAAGGATTGTTTCCTTTTTCCCAGAATTGATCAGTTGGTCGACTCAACTACCGACACGAGTTATTAACATTTATGGATGCGTACTCAGGACATAATCAAATCCCGATGCACATTTAGATCAGGAACACACTAGTTTTGACATAGATGTTGGACTATATTGTTATGTAGTGATGCCTTTTGGATTGAAAAATGCAGAAGCGACTTATCAACGTCTGGTGAATCGGATGTTTAAAGACCAAATTGGTAGGACGATGAAAGTCTATTTAGATGACATGCTCATGAAGTCACGACAGTCAAGACCACATTCGAGACATGGCAGAAATGTTTGATATACTCAGGTATTGCAGAATGAAAATTAATCCTCTGAAGTGTTCCTTCGGCATTGCGTCTAGAAAGTTTTTGGGTTTCATTGTTAATGCACGGGGAATTGAAGCTAACCCAGAAAAGATTCAGGCTACTCGAGACATACAAGTGCCCAGAACTATAAAGCAAGCACAAACCCAGAACAGACAAGTGGCTGCGCTGAGTCGATTCATATCCAAAGCGACATACAAGTGCATTCCCTTCTTTGATGTAGTCAAGAAAGGGAAGAGAAATTTTGAATGGATGCCCAACTACGAGAATGCATTTCGAGCCCTAGTAAGACATTTAGGAAGTCCCCTGGTGCTGTCGAAGCCTATAGACCATGAAGTGTTGTTTGTATAATTGGTCGTATTTCAATATGCCATTAGTACGGCTTTGGTTCACGAGGAGGACCAAGTTCAAAAGTCGGTGTACTATGTCAGTAAACGTTTAACGGGGTAAGAAAGAAATTATCCTAAAATTGAGAAGCTAGCCTACTGCTTGGTGATTGCATCACACAACCTTCGTCCGTAATTTTAGGCACACCCGATTAGTGTTTATACTGATTAACCCCTACGATAGGTACTCCAATGACCAGAAACCTCTGGAAGGTTGTTAAAATGGAATATTGAGTTGATTCAGTTCGATATCACCTACCTACCACAAAGGGCCATACAAGGGCAAGCGCTAGCAGACTTCATCGCATAATTCACCATATCAGATGAACCATACAGTGATGATGTTATTCCCTCCATTTGATAGAAACTATACACCGATGGGGCATCCAACGACTGTTGTTCTGGGGATGGAGTCATTCTTGTAGCCCCTGAAAACCGATAAATTTGTTATGCTTTGAAGCCTAATTTCCCAGCTACGAATGATGAAGCTGAGTATGAAGCATTGCTTGCTGGCTTAAAACTTGTCGGGGAACTCAGAGTAAGACCAGTTGAAATCTTTTGTGACTCACAATTGGTGGTGTACCAAGTGTGGAGAGATTATCAAGTAAAGGGGTAGAGGCTTGCTCCATACCTCGCTCGAGTTTAAGAACTATTGGCAAACCTTGAATATTATGATATTTCGCATGTCCCGCGTGATCAAGACAGGGAAGCCGATTTGTTGGGAAAACTTGCAAGTGCTGGCGATGCACAGTAGATGGGCTTGGTTCCCGTCGAAATTTTACAATCTCCAAGTATAAACGAGATGGAAGTAGATTTTATGCTAGAAACAGAAATTGAAAGGGAGTCATGGATAACACGATTTAAACAATACTTACTATATGGGACTTTGCCTAATAGAAAAAAAGAAAGACAACAAGTCATTCGCAAAGTTTCATGATATATAATGCAAGACGGAATAATGTATCGGAGGGGATTCTCGGTTCCTTTACTTCGGTGCATCGCCCACGATGAGATAAAATGAATCTTGAGGGAAGTTCATGAAGGAGAATGCGGTGACCATACTGGGTGGTAGACACAAGCAAAAAAGATCCTCCGCTATGGATACTATTGGCCAACGGTAAATCGAGATGTTGTGGACTATGTAAGAAGATGTGACAAATGTCAAAAGTATGTGAAAATCTCGAGATCTTGGCCAACGGAACACACACAAATGGTTAGTCCCTGACCATTTGCAATTTGGAGGATCGATATAATCGGTTCCTTACCAATTTCCAAAGTTGGTGCAAAATAAGCAATTGTTGCGATCGATTACTTTACCAAGTGGGCAGAAGTAGAGCCTTTTGCTACAATCACCATCAAAATGGTAATTAATTTTGTTATACAAAACATCATATTCCGTTTTGGCCTCCCACGAACTATCATCACGGACAGCGGAACTCAATTTGAGAGTAAGAAGTTTAAAGAATTCTGCCAAAAGTATCGCATCGAGGAAAGGTTTGTGGCAGTCGCTCACCCTAAAGTGAATGGACAAGTTGAAGCCGTAAATAAAATAATCGAATCAATACTAAAGAAACATTTGGAGAAGGCTAGAGGCAAGAGGGTGGATGAGCTTCCGACAGCGCTCTAGGCTTACAGAGCCACCCACAAATCCATGACTGGCCACACTCCGTTCACCTTGGCATACGCGCTGAAGCTGTGATACTCAAGGAACTTGAACTTCCTTTTCATCGAGTAACTTATTATGATCCTAGGATGAATCATAATCTCCTATTGGAATCGCTGGACTTTATCGATGAAAAACGTGAAGACGCTGATTTAAGAGTGGATACATATAGGCACCAGGTTGCTCGATATTATAATGAAAAAGCTCGACCGAGAATTTTCGTTGTGGGTGATCTAGTTTTGAAGCAAGTCTTTCTGAACCCATCACATCTGAATCCCACATGGGAAGGTCTGTATGCCATCGAACGGAGGCTTAGAGAAGGGACTTTCAAGCTAGCGACAGTAGATGGCGTGACATTTCCCCGCGCATAGAATAGCGAGCATTAGTGTCATTATTACACTTAGTCTATTTCTTTTGTATTTTAGTTGCAATTATTTCCAGTGTATGTTTATTTTGTAGTTCTTAGTTTTCGGCATGTAATAAGACAATTCAGTCTATTTCCATTTGTTATGATCAATAAAGGCTTAAAGCTGTCTTTTCCATGACAATTGATGTTTTTGCATGTTACAATTCCATGACAAAAATTAAATTATGTTATTTTGTCTGGCGTATGAACACACACACAAACTTAAATCTCAAAGTCCTCAGAGTGCGGACTAGAGTACTCTAAGTCACCAGAGTGTGGACTAGAGTATAAATGGCTTAAAAATCTCTAAGTCCCCAGAGTGCAGACAGGAGTACTCTGAGTTCCCAGAGCACGGACTAGAGTATAAATGATTCAAAAATCTCTAAGTCCCCAGAGTGCGAACTAGAGTACTCTGAGTCCCCAGAGCGCGGACTAGAGTATAAACGATTCAAAAATCTCTAAGTCTCCAGAGTGCGGACTAGAGTACTCTGAGTCCCCAGAGTATGGACTAGGGTATAAACGACTTAAAAATCTCTAAGTCCCCAGAGTGGGGACTAGAGTACTCTGAGTCCCTAGGGTGCAGACTAGAGTATACATGACTTAAAAGTCTCTAAGTCCCTAGAGTGCGGACTAGAGTACTCTGAGTTCCCAGAGTGTGGACTAGAGTATAAACGACATAAAAATCTCTAAGTCCCTAGAGTGCAGACTAGAGTACTCTGAGTCTCCAGAGCACGGACTAGAGTATAAACGGTTCAAAAATATCTAAGTCTCCAGAGTGCAAACTTAGAGTACTCTACGTCCCCAGAGTGCGGACTGGAGTATAAACGATTTAAAAATCTCTAAGTCCCCAGAGTGCAGAATAGAGTACTCTGAGTCCCCAGAGTATGGACCAGAGTATAAACGACTTAAAAATCTCTAAGTCCCCAGAGCACAGGCTAAAATATAAGCAATTTAGAAATCTCCGAGTCATGCGGAAACAAATGAGTGCTTAAGTGAGCCACACAACCTTGGATTTCAGGTACAAGATGGATGGTAAAGCTAAGTAGCGAAGTTCATCAGAAAAAATAAAATTTTATTTACTAATCGAGGATTCAGTTTCACTGCAACTTCTCCTGAACTAGCGAGTAAAAAATCTATTACAATTACTACAAAAATAAATAGAGATAATTACATAATCCAGGCTTATTCGCGTTGAGCGAGACATAATAGCTACTTTTTTTATTTCTTCTCCTTCCTTGGTTTCTCCGAAAACTCCTCCCATAAGCATTTTTTCTTGGATGCCTTGCTTACTAGGGAAGTGGTGCCTGGGGAAGAAAGAGGAACTTCCAGTGGCGAGGTTCCACCGGGGAGAATAACCTTCAGGGGCCTGTTCAATGGATCATCAAGTTCCACCACCTGAGGCTCAACCTTAATCTTAGTTTTCTTCTTCTTCTCTTCCATAATTTTCTCCTCCGTGCTCGGTTTTGAAGTGTGTTTAGAGGCGCCCGTAATCTCAACTTCATCATGTTCCTCTACGGGCAATAGATTTTCAGATTTTCTTCATCGAGCACCTCGATCACTTGAGTGTCGGGTCCGGGAGTCTCCTCATTCTGAATTTCCTCTCCCTTTTTCCCCTCCTTTGTTGCGGCATCGCTCCTTGGAGTTGGCCCAAGATCAGAATGGCCTATGCGAAATCATAAGAGATAAATGTGAGAATACGTTTACTACTCGCCAAAAACAATGGCCTTTGAACTCTAGGAAGAAAAGTTGTGTACCAGTTTCTGGCTGATTCTCAACTATTCGGGGTGTTCCACCTTATGGAATAGGAGATAGAGCGTGAATATCAAGCCCAGGATTTTCTAGGTCATAGCCAATATGTTGATCCAAGGGATCGAGTGATAAGCGACCAGTCAGCTGAATCGAAGGAGAACAGAGGACTCAGTTCTGGATGGACCGACAGTGTCATTTTTTCCTTTTGATGAGGAAGAGTCCCTTCCATAAAGGGCCTTTTCTGCAGATAGGTCAGTGCGCTCATGCTCACAAAGCATTTCCTTCACAAGAGACTCCTTGTCAACCTCTTCCGTTCCCAATTCGATCTTTTTAATTTTTATTAAAGTATCCCATGCTTCGGTCAAAGATTCGAGGTAACCCTCGCCAAGAAAAGTTGGGTCGCGATGCATGAGAACTTGAGTATTATACTCAGCTATGAGTGGATCAAACATGCATTTAATTTCTTCCTTACCAGCCTCAGCAGCCGCCTCGAGGCGAGAATTGATTTCCGAGAGCGCCATTTTTTTGCCCTCCTCACGGGCTGCGTCCTTCAGCGCTTCAGCTTTGGAGAGCTCCTCATCAACCTTTGCTTTTAAAAGTCATGTAGCGACAATCTCATCACAATGTCGTTGTGACTCCTCTTGAGCAGCAGTTTTTTCTTCTTTTTCTTTGAGGAGTAACTCCTCCAATTTTTTATTTCGCTGAGCAAGGACATCCTTTTCTTTTTGGATAGAGTCATTTTCTAAGGCTAGAGCGCCATAGCATTGAACCGCCTCTCAATTTCCTTTTTATGTGCGGCTTCCAGATGATTAACTACTTCATCTGTGTCTTTAGTGTTTTTCTGAACGGCTTCAAGCTGAGATTTATATGAGGAAACCTCTTCATCCTTAGCTTTGATAATGTCTTTGTCATGGATGGATTCGAGTTTCAAGCGATCAATTTCATGCTAATGTTCCATTGAAACTTTTGAAACTTTTTCGCCAAATGAACGAATGCGTCGTGTTGAACATAGACATCATTATTGCAAGCAATGGCACTTTATTTAACATGCCTTGGAATAGGATGGATTCCGAAACTTTAGTCCGTCAAAGCATATTTTTTGAAATGTGGCTTTAAGCTTAGCTAGCTTTTCTGCCGTTGATGGATCATATGCATGGGTAGAGGAAGTTTGTCTAGTTGAAACTACAGATTTCTTGTGAAGCTTGAGGTATTGCCTAGTGCCTGATGAACCAGAATGTTGGTCACGAGGAGCTTCAGATTGAGGCCCCCTTTGAGCAGATTTCTCCCTGCTATGATCTGGTTGAGGAGGAGGATCATTGGGGGTAGGAAGAGTGACAGTAAGTTTTCCTTTGAGACGATGAATCTTAGGGACGATAGTCTCTATTGCTGTTATCATCTCTATCTCGGCATTTTTCGGACCTCGAGTCTCGGCTGGAGTGATGAAAGATAGATAACCCATAAAGGCGGTCGAAGCCGTGTGTGCGTCCCATATCACCTGCACAGAAGTCGAGCGAAGATGAGTTAGTGAGAAATAGCATGTTGGTTAAAACTTAAGTGAGGGGTGGAGTGTGAGTGTTAGTGTGTGTCCTAGTGTTTACCCCCGACGGACCAGTTTCTTTAGCTTTGCTTATCGGAGTTTTTCCTCCTTGGTGATGGGCTTGAACGCCTTCGTCGCCTCTTGTGAGCGAATGAAGTTTTAGGGATTTTGGACCGTCGAAGCTGTAATTGAGCAAGTCATCGAGAATATTAAGATCTGATAAGCCTTTCAATGAACCTTCTAAGTGCTGTGGAGACGGCACTTTCTCCATCAAAGTAATTGTGACCTTTGAGGTTCCTCCTACTATTTTCTTTCTAAGTTTGTAGGCTAATTTCTTTTTTCCCTTTGAAGGAGGATGCGGTTCATCGATGTTGGGTGCGTCGGCTGTGCAGTTAAAGCGCTCGGCAGATTCAAAGCGGTGGAGGTGTAAAAAGTCATAGCGGGGATATAGCAAGGATATAGCGGGATATAGCGGACGGCTCTAAAATAGCATATGAAACTCGTACTTAATATTTTTACAAATATATAAATGGTAATTAAATGAAAAATTATCATTAAATTAAATTATAATTAACACATAAATAATTTTAAACAAAAAACATGTATGAATATACTTTAAATAAACGTAAAACTGTTATATAACATAATTGAATTTAGTAGAATACTAGAGTATTTTCATTTCTGAAAATATATTAAAAATTAAATCAAATAAATTAGTTTCATAATTTTTAAAATGTATAAATGCAATTTTTAATACATTTTATTAAAGAAGATATAGCGAAAATAGCAAAATATAGCGGGAATAACGGGATATAGCGTAAATAGCGGGGATTAAAGCGGAAAGGCTATATTTTGGGGCTATATGGAAAAATCGTAGCGATAGAAATCCGCTATGGGATATAGCGGGGTTATAGTGGGGTAATAGCGGGGCATTAACTACACAGTGCGTCGGTCACCTGTTCTGAGAGAGGACTTATATGCTCGTCGGACGCTCCTGGTACCCCGGCCTCTCTAATTTCACCTTCCTCGGGTATGTTGGAGGCCCCGCCTATAGGGGCACCGAAGGCCCGACTTATTCATTACCCTTCTCTACCGTGGATCTGGTTGTAGTGGTGCCGAAGGGGAGACTAGTACGACGACCCTCCGCCAATAGCCCGAACTTTAGGAGGAACTCATTGGAAATAACAAAGTTGATCTCCCGGTCTTCTATGGGAGTAGCACCAATGGCCTCGACGGCCCCAAAATACCCAACACCTTCGAGGGCGTAGGCTGATGCCTGCAAAAAGACCGAAGGAAGTTTAGAAAGAAAGCACTTCATGACTTAGGCAAATAACGAGTCTGGAAATGAAACTTACTTCCTTCCAACCATCTTCTCGCAAAGCCAAGGGGCAGTGCACGTAAAACCATTCTTGCTTATGTTGGGAGAATTTACTCAATGCCCCCGTTAGGATCTGACAGTTAGATTATGGCTTAAGGAATATGAAAGAAGGGCTTTCAGACCGTCTCTTGAAGCGATAGATGTAGCGGAGATCCTTAAGAATGGGGAGCCTGAATAAGATGCTCATAAAGAGAATGCAAGTGCTATGGAGAAATGCATGACTGTTGGGGTGAAGCTGTGCCGGAGCGTTCTCGATGTACTGCAACACCTCGCAAAGAAATGAATTGAACGGTGGCACGCTTTTGACCCAGCACATGAATTTGTTATAAGCCGTATATCCAGATGGGGGCAAGTGAGGACGATCTTGTCCCGATGGATCTAACATGTCGTCAAAAGGGATTCCATGAATTGTACATTACCGACAAAGGCCGGCTTCACCAATTTTTGAAGCTTGTGAATCAACAGGATAATCCAGGATGACTGCTCCGTCTACAGTATCAAGAGCTGGACAAATAACTATAGCTGATGGGTTCAGGATACTCAGTGTAAGAGTTGTCGATGGATTCGAAGTTCGTACTACTTCCTGCCAAGGACTTGGCTCAAGCTTGTCGAAAACTGTAGTAGAGCTCGATCTTTTGGACATCTTCGACAAACGTAGAATATGAATAGATACCTATTCGAACTATACTTGAAAGACAATCGATATTAGATATAATGACAAAAATATTTCGCCCGTGTGGTGTATGAACTAGTGCATTTAGTCAAGCATGAGTATAAAAGAACTAAAGATTTAAAGATCAAAGAAGTATGATTGAGCATTAAGCTATCATCTTCGAAGACCATCATCACTGACTGTCTCCGAGATTTTGTCCTATGTTCGGTAGTAGGAGTCTTGAATTCGGACATTGGCATTATATATTGAAGGCTGTTTTTTGCTTTTGTTAAGTTAAACTCACGTTTATAATTCTTAAAACCATGGAATCATCAGTCCAAACCAGTTCCATATGCTCATGTGCTTAAGTTCTTGTCATTATCCATTGTTCTATGGTTAGGCGTGGAGGTATGTGATCTTGACATATGCTATGTTCAAGTGGAGATGGTTTTGATTATTAATGCCAAACCCAAGGCCTAAAGTCGATCGTCTCTCTAAGCCTACATATTGAACAACTCATTTACAAGCTACTAAGCGATCCCTTAGACCAACAGTGCCAACCCACTTCTTCTCCTCAGCAACACTCTCTCATCATTGAATGGCTTGCGGGGGCTATACGTAGCCACAATCAAACCCACCTCGTGGTCTCTAACCGGGTCGTAACACTACACTCAAATGGTTAAACCACACTCTCTCCCTCAACACCGAGCGACTCCCTTTTTCAAAATACCGAAACACTCCACCAAACTCTAACCGAGTCGCAACGACATGTAGAGTTACCAAACCTCACTCTAGCTCCATTAATATGGTCGAACCACTCTCTTACTCTCGATACTAAATTGGTCTTGCTTAGTAAGACCGAAGCTTATCCCCAACAAGGGCTTACCGACCAAGTCCTACTCCAAAGACTTGCCATCTCAGCTCCCTAACTCTCCGCATCATCGACCTCTAGAATAATGCTACCCAACTTCTCATAGTAACCTTAAACGATCTCCAGCCTTAAAACACGACCTCCATTATGGTTTTTTCCTCTTCTCCATCTCCTACCGAATCTGTGAACTCGAACTTAGAACGAGATTCTAGACCTAGAGGAGTGGACTGGACGAAGAACTCATACCTATGTAAGAAGCCTGAAACTCGTGACGATTGAGGGGCTAAGAGATGGATATTGTTCGGATTAGTCGACTACTGAAGTCTTGATTTTAGAGGTTTGGTTTTGGAAAAGGGGAGGATGGATTAATTGGTAGACGGTGATTGGAAGAGAAAAAGTTGACTGGCTTGTGAGAGTAGAACGAAAGTAGGAAGAAGAGAAAGGAGCAGAGGCCAGGGTTTTTTATATGATGAGCGGGGAAGGTGAATACGCATTAACCGGTAGAACCGGTCAACACATTTGAATGGGTCAAACGAACACGTGGTTCACTGTTGACATGCCGAACCACACTTTGTCTTGAAGTAATGATGAACCAATGAAGAAACACGTATACTTACATATGTATACCTATGTTTACATATACGTATAATGTTCCCAAAGTTCTTCATGATCCTGCCTTTTAGAAATTGGATTCACCCAATTTTTGGAAAATTAAGAACGAGACTTAGATGTATACCATACCGGAACCATTCCAAACGAGCTAACACTTGAGAGCAAAGACCGACTGCAAATTCAAAGCGCATCATGTTAGGTCACGCAATGCACTTTGGGGAGCAAATGTTACCAGGTTGCTTGACCTGACTACAAGATGCTAATTATAGAGGCCTTGATTGAATAGAGACCAGACAAAAGCCAGTGGGAAGTTGGAAATATGTGGAGTTAATTTGAACTGAATGGTTCAGCCTATGTACACGGGTCGGCCTTATAAGTGGTTCGGTTTTAGGGGCCCTAAGTCGTTCGTCGTTCGGCCAAGGGAGCTACAGGAATTAAGCATCATCGGTCGGTCGGCAGACGTGTGGTAATTCGAAATGTGTGGCTCGGCCTAGATGGTTCGTAGTTGCCACTTTGTCAAGGTAGTTCGGTGTGCATCGTTCGGTCAAAAGAGTTGAGGTAACCTGGCATACGTCGCTCAGTCAAAGGCATAGAACCAAGACAGTTCAATTTCGGTGCTTGTAGTTCGAACTTGGTGGCTCGGCATGCATGGGGCAGCGGGCATGGGACGATGAACTTTTATGATGGCTCGTGATCACTTCATCCTACAACAGAGTGGCGCGCATAGACTTCTTTGCTTTGAATCGTATTGCTGCTTGCTTTGAGTCCTTTCACAATCTGCTTCGAGCAAATGGTGAGACTACCACTGGACCGGTCAGGAGGCTCGGCAACCGCCGTTCAGCATTCCTGGCTCGGTGTGTAGAAGTCACCTACTATAGGAAGAAGTACCTTATTCTTGGGCCTACGAAGGAAGTCCAGCCTATCTTCGTCTATAAATAGAGGGGAAGGGGCGCAGTGAAAAGGGACCTTTTTCGAGAACTCCAGGGAGACTCTACCATTTTGAAGACTCATCTATTTTCGATCCAAACTTGTAATCAAGTTGTTAGTGTATAGATTGAATCTGTGTTCAATAGTTTGAAGAAGCAATAAGGATTACACTGAATGTGGACGTAGGCAGTTACGCCGAACCACTATAATTCTGGCATTCTCGTTTTTCCTGTTCTAATTGCATTCTATTGTGATAATCCTTTGTTTTAATTTACTTTATTCACTAATCTCTCTACATAATTCTACTCAAGGGTGTTAGTGACCAATTTTGTTGCCAACAATTATGTAAGTAATATAAAATATAAAAGTTATTAATAAAATTTATATAAAGCCTTGCCAAAAAAATTATATATGAATGTATAAACTAAAGGTGGAACATAAAAGAAACCCAAATAGATTTAAGGAATAAATACATACTAATGTACATATACCATGATTATCGTTATGTCCGACACTTGAATCACGAAGGTATTTCATAAGAACTACATTGTTCCATAAGTCGATATCACTCGATATAATGTATTGAAGATTATGAATCTTTAATATAATGTTGTCCTACACCATATATATTAATAAATTATTTGCATACTCCTTAGTTGTTGAGCAAACGTAAGCAAGGGATGTTATGTGTAGTATTATTAATGTATTAAATAGACGAGTTAAGATAACTATATGTATTTGTTAAGCAAACTCATGGTACATATACTATACCTAGACCGTTGCGATATGGTAGGTTCAAGTGAATAACCTCTTTCAATTTGTTGAGAATACATAAGGTCGAAACGAGATTATAATAAGGTGCTAAGAGTTAGGAGCTGTATATCATACAACTGATAAGGAGTTATCCATCATCCATGGACCTATAACTTGTTAAGAAAACTCAAGGTCGGAATTCCAAAAAGGACGAGTCCTAACACCTACCAATGAAGTTGAAAAACTTCTTTGTTTTGTTTAGGGTTCGGTGAAATATAAAATTTTAATAGGAGCCTTATTTGAAAATGAAATGATAAAATTTATCATTTCTAATGTTGTAAGAACATATGTTATACAATGTTACAATAATCCACATTAGTAAATCTATGCATTTAATATGATTGATATAATGTTTATCAATTAAGATATACAAATGAACCGAATTGAATATTGACAAATAGAAATATAATATATACCTACTATTAAATGCTTCTTGCATGTTAATGTTTTCTATACCCATGCAAGTACCAAATTTTACAACTACTTAATAAATTCATAATTGGTAACATATGTGTTTATTTGATCAAGACTATATATTAGATTCTATGAGTTGAAAATCAAAATCAATACAATACTATTGTATTTTATCCATATACAATCGCATATAAACGTAATATACTAAATTGTCACAGTTTGTAATGTATAATATTTTGATGAAATTAGTCCATTCAAAAAACCAAACAAACCATAGTGCAAGATCGAGTATTCAATTTGATTGATTACCATAAAGATCACATTCAGTTAAATATAACATAAGACCAAAACTATAATATAGACATGGGGACTCGATACTTGATATGTCAATTTGATCAATTTACATAAGTGCAACATATTTGATGTCCTTAAATGTTAAGGATGTTCGAGTGCACTTTTGTAAAGAGTACATCATAGTGCAGTAGTAAGGATAATTTTTTTGAATGATTCGACCATTTAGAAAGAAAAATGAATATACAAGAGTAGATGTGATTTAAGGTACAATTGGGATGAAGAAAGTGAATGGTCACTTCTACTTCATAAAGAAACATTGAAAACAAGAATTGTAGAATAATAATTTATACTTAATATTGGACTAAGAAATATGATTTATATTGCGAAATATTTTTTCATATAGAAAATTATTTCTATGAGATTTATTTCTTTGAGTTCAAGATGGACCTCTAAATTTAGTACACTATTATAGTAATGAAGGAAATAGTCGGAGCATGCCATATAACACTTATTGATTGCATCAAGTTACAAATTTTTTTTCCTAAAACATACCGAACATTATTTATGAAATAAGGGCTATTTTTTCGGTGTCGATTGAAAAATAAAAATAGTCATATTTCAACATGAATATTATGGATACTCGTCACGAAATAAAACTACTACGTGGTATTTATTTTCACAACAAAAGTGATGCATTAGAAAATACTTAAGTATCTAAATTATATACCATTATTTTAGGATTATAGATTAAGTCGTTGTTTTGAGAAATAATTTTACTATATAATTATGAATCATATAATACATATTAATTATATCTTAAACAATTACGGGTTGTGCACCTATTTAGCGGGAGCTTAGTAAGAGTTGATGAACTCTTCGGATTGATACATATTAGTGTATGCAATCGCAAGTCTATTACCAAAATGGATCCATATACTTTGTCATATTCACCGATGAGTTATCATAGACATGGACATGTATATTTGATATGCATGTATAAGTATATGATAAGATCATAGAATATAAAATGGAAGTAAATGAAATAACATGCGATAGAAATGATTCGATTTGATCGAATAGGCGAGTACATTGGAAAGAGTTCTGCACGAACCTAATATTAATGTAGATTCAGTCTCAAAGGTCACCCATTCCTATAATACATAACGATGTATTGATAAGGAGTAATCAATCTTTAATGGACAGAGCACGATTAACGATGAGTGAAGTTGAGTTAAAATTCATTCAATAAGGCGTGTACTTAGGAGTAGTACACAGGTTTAAAATTAACATCATCCAGAGAATAATTTACAAACCACATAAGATAAGGCTTTATAAGAAACCCCTACATATCCTAGGCGAATGAGTTGGCAGGTTGTGTGAGTTGGAAGACTACATGCAATAATTGTACATAAGGGATCTTGTACGAATCATCCTAAGCGAATTTTGGAAATGATGGTCATTAGATGACTAATTTATGTCGTGAACATAAATATATTATGAACTAATGCAAAAATCAGTTTTATAAGGCAATTTGTAAAATGCCTATGAACGCCTATTTCATTGCACTAAGAACCGTTGTTTCAAGAAATACCAACTTCGTGACTAAGGAATTTTGTAAGAATGTATTGGTATAAAATGAATGCGATCCAATGTTAAACTGATTACAAGGGATGAAATAAAATTGACCAATTCTAAATGAATAAAAATGCATTACAATGCCTAATGAGTATTCTTGTACATTAAAGTGAAATAGTGAGTTTCTTATTAATGTCAAGAGTAAATAATCCTTGGTTATTTAACTAAACCATTAAGAGTATTTACTCTATGATACGGTACGATGTGCTAATCCAAAATAGATTCCAAGTACATTATCAAAATATGATTTTGATAATTATATCCAAAGGGATATGATTCATTGGTCACAAATGTGTCTTTGTGAGAAAGGTAAATGCAGTCGAAATATAGTGAGCCACATTGATTAAAAAATTACCATCAATTTCAATTGTAGAAATTCACGTAACAAATTCCCCCTTCGATGTGCTTAAGTTGGTATGGATTTTACTCATAGCTATCTCCTAGTATGACTTTATGTTTTGGTATATATGTGTTGAAACGGAAAATTTTGAATACAAATTTAGACTATTTTGTCTACACATAACAACCAAAGTGTCTCGAAGTCAGTGAGATCGATATTGAGTTTGTGGGTTTTTGGATATGATCCAAGGATGGATACGAAAGTATTATTCTAAAAAGCATCAAAAATTAACAAGTATTTTGATAGATGTATCAAATAGTTTGATTATCAATCAAAATGCAGAGGAACTATATGCTCAGAAGAAAGGAAGTTAAAAGGTACGTAGATATTTCTAAATCATAAGTAAAAAACACAGTAGTGATTCTAACGATGGACTTGTGTTAAAATCAGTTTTAGTTGTTTTAATACTCAACGTTGGATTTGTAAATGATGTTTTTATATGAAGTATAGATATAAGGAATGTCCCAAAACTATATGCAAGGACACATTATTAAAATGTTTAATACGAAACATGTAAATTAGATTCCTTATGCATTGTCAATAAGAATTATTATACATGTTATTTTTTCTACGATATCGTGATTTTTTTGCATATTTGATGCATGAAACAAATACTAAGTCCAAATTGATATCACTGAATGGTGCTTTGGAGTGTTCTTATGTATTTATGAAATACTATAGAATTGTTTACATAAACAACTAACTCCTTACAAAGGAGTGTTCGGACTCAATCTTCATAAATGATATTGAGTATAATATGTCGTTAATAAAATTCAAGTTAAGAACTTTTAAGTTGGAATGTTCCAAATAGAAGAGATTATAGCCGATTCAACGAAAATGTTGAGTACATTGACTTGAATACCGTCATAATAAAAGCAATGTACATATAATAAATGCATAAATTTATAAATGAGACAAGGGTTATTCCAAATGTTGAGAAACCCATAGTATTGTTTATGATAACAATATCACAGTTTAGTTCGTAATAATACTTAAAGCTCACTAGAAGTCGAGTGACATACTCTAAATTATTCCACATGATAAAGGTAGTTTACCAATGGCGGAGAGAGTTAATAGATAGTGGAGATGATTAAAGAAAATAGCATACCCGTTCACTAAGCGACCGAGCCGATTGGTTTTAAGGAAACCGATTGGGTAAGTTGGAATAAGAATCCATAATTAACCCCAAATGCAAGTGGGAGACAGATAGAGTTAGGGGTATGCCCTAGGGGCAATTATGCAATTTGTAACATATATCTAACTCGATAAACCATCTTGTTCGAAATAAAAGGAGTTTTCTTTCTATATACACATGATATAATGTGTAATATGAATCAATTAATTTAATTAAAAGTATATTTAGTAGAAAATCCATAAATGATGTGATAGTCATTTACAAACTGTTGTAAATACATATCGAGGTATCTGTTGAGATTAGAGCATGTAACGCTCTCCAAACGTTGTGTACTGTATTACTCATAACTACTGGGTGCACCTAGCGGTTACATATTGATAGTTATTGGATAAGTATGGAATGACTCACTCGATAGTTTTCTGTTGGTTAATATAACCAAGGTCAAACAGAAAATATTGATGCAACTCAACTTGAGAATACTTTCTATATTCAATATAAAAGCTCTACTTTGATTATAGTAAAATCATGGCATGATGTATATTTAGTGACTATAGTTGGGTCGAGTGGAAGTATTGGAAGCAAAACACTATTTAAGAGAGGATTCGTCTCTTCTGTTATATGGGGTTGGTAACATGGTCAACTCAAAGTCAAAATCTCTAGCCAGAGCATTTTGGTTAGTAATGTTATTATTATTGAACCAATGATTTTGTGTTTTTGGAATATATAGTTGAATATGGATGACAGTGGAATTTTGATCATTGTCGAATTCCATGTCCAAAGAGATATAGTTTTGATGAAGAGAACTGGTGTAAATAAAAGCCACAAGTCGGTAAAGCTTAACAAAGTGAAATTGGATTTTACCAAAGCCAAGTAAGCGGTAGATTTAGCCAAAATGTCACAGAACCTGCTGATGACATGTGAACGATAATATTTGAATAGTTCGGTATTAATCGTTGACCAAATTTAGACCTGACAAGTCACACAACCGAAACGATGAATTCTTCTTTGGCCAAACGACTTACTTCGTTTACAATTGTTATAAATTAATTAATATTTATGAAATACTAATTATAAAATTTATTATAAGTTGAGAAATAAATATCACAAAATATATCTATAATAGTTGTAAATATATCAATTGATATACAATATTGATAAGCGATTAAATTAGATTAAATTGCGTAATATTTTTGTGTGATTAAATGGGTTTAAGTCCCATCATAGGGCTTGTTATTTTAGCAGCACATACATGGTATAGGTGGCTTGATTATGATATAAGGGGGCTTGATTTTGGATGGCTTTGATTGAGGGAGAATTAGTATAAGACAAGATCAGTTCTTGTTCCTCTTCTATCCACTATTCAAGCATCCCTACTAGATTAGATCTTTTAGCTTCCTCCTCTTGGATTCTTCAAGGATTGAATCAATACCCTAGCCTCTCCATCAATACAAGCTCAAATCAAGTCAGATTTAAATGATATTCGATAGTTAAAGGTCGATGGTTCAAGGACTAGCAATCTATTGAGCTGAAAAAGGTTTCGAAAAGGTGATTTTATCTTTTCAAGGTGTACTTCAATGCTTTGGGATTAAGGTATGATTTTATAGCTAATAATTATTAGTATAATGGTTTATCATATATATGTGTGTGTAAATGTGTGTGTATATATATTATGTTGTTAGTTAGATGACGATTCTCATATGCAAGCAATGTTGTCATAAATTAGTTTGGTTATATGTATGTATATATTTATGCTTAGTAAAAAAAATTAATCGTATATACCAGGTCAGTGTAGTCATATAAAATAATATAATTACTATATTTTATTAAATTAAATATATATATATATTATTTAATTGTGTATATATATACTTATAATTAGTTGCAACATTATATTATTGTTAAATTTAGTCATCCAATATTATTTATAACGTATTATAGTGGTATTAATTTTCAACAACAAAAAATAATTATTTATGAGTAATTTTTTATTATTTAATATTATTTAAATCAATTTACAACATTAATAAATTATATTAATTTGAAAATGTCATGAAAATTTATTTTTAAATTTTATAAAATTATAATAGCACCAGATAAGCTTTTGGCCAAAAATAAAATAAAAAATTATTTTTCTATTTTTAAAATTTAATTGTTTAAAACGGCTGTAAATAAATAAATTATTAAAAAATAAATTTAAGCTAAAAAAGTGTGGTAAAATTCTGCAAGCCATAATATAACAGTTAAGATTTTATAGAGTATAAAATTTTGGACAAACAATTTTTAAACCAATTTTTATTAATATCGTATTAATTTTAAATGAATATTTAATAAAAATGCATTTTTTAAATTAAAAAATTAATTTTTTTGTTTTGTGCGCATTATTTGTAGGTAAAAAATATTATCTTGTATAATGTTATTAATTAATATATGTATATATCTATATATTGTAATATAAATTTTTGTGTGTGTAATTATATTATTATATATATGTAGACACAGATTATTCATGACTTATAAAATATAAATGTATGTTTTAATATTTAAAATGAATTATACATATTTGAAATAATATATTATAATAATATGTATATATAATATTAATATTTTATTTATGAGATAATATATATTTACAAATATTTATTTATACATTTTAAATATATTATTATATATATAAACTTATTTAAACTAACTTAACATACACACACACAAAATTTACAATAGTTACATAAAATAATAGCTTATATACATACATACATACATACATACATACATACATACATACATACATACATACATACATACATATATATATATATGGACAACATATACTTGCATATTGGATAAGCTAATATGTCCGTTGCGATGTAAATCCCAACATCTATACACGAGTATGTTATATCTTGCATGTTAATATGTTACACATGCACACAAACGCACACACGTTACACGTAGATGTTAATAATATTCAAAAATGTTCTAAATGAATTGGACTTCATATGCCCAATAAAGATCCAATATAGATTATATTTTTTGAAATTCACACATAACTTTGTTGTGGGCTGACCCAATTTCAACATCAAGTTCGGTAGTGGAATCGAGAGTGATAGAAGACTTAACTACAAGGTTGTATTTGACGTATGTGAAACAAACAAAAGGAATAATAGATCGTGATACAAGGAATTAAGAAACAAAGTTATTAGGCTTGTTCACGTCCAGTGAAGTGACGACAAGGAAGACTATACGAGGTAGAGGGCGTGATTAAGAATATTTATCCTAAGTTGTTTTAGACATTCATGTATTTGTAACAGGGTGCTTTGTTTGTCTACTGTGTAGACTAGTAGGGTACCGATATATTCATATGGTTGTGTATTAGTAATTGTAGTGACACATTTTGTTTGATGATTGTTAGTTTATATTTGTAGGGTACTGGTGTAATTTTTTTTATTTTTGTGTACTTATATGGTGATGACTTTACACTTTCAGGGTGTTAGTGTAAATTTTGTTTTCTTTCACAAAATTTCAAGCATGAAATTTTTATAAGGAGGGGAAACTATAATATCCCATATTTTGAGGCTCCATCATATGAGAAATTAAATTAAATTAATGATAATAAAATATTATTAAAGATATTAATAAGCTAATTTAATTATAAGAATTTCCTAAGGTATATTTGATCAATTAAGCGTGGGACACGTTATAAAGTTAGTCGAATGGACCAAGGGTAATAAGAGCAATTAAGGTTGGCCTTGTTAATGAAAATAAATTTAAAATTTTTAATGGAAAGGTTTGTGCTAAGGGAAATCTAATAGTGTGACCAGGCTAAAATGAGATATTAGCCCAAGGCAAAAGCACTAGCCTACTTTCTTTAGTCCTAACCCCTCACTCATTCAACTTCATTTCATTTTTAAAAAACAAAATCCTAAAAACTCTAGTCAAGAACGACTATTATTTTGTAAGAAGAAGAAGATTTCAAAGCTAGATGATTAAAGCTTTCAACTTTAAGAAATGAGGAAGATTAAACAAGGTTTCTCAAGCAAAGAGGAGTAAAATCTTTCTTTAAAACCTATCCTAACCTATTGGGTTCGTATTTAATTTTTTATATGAATTTTTTTTGGTGATGTTAAACATATTTGAATCATTGAACATAATTTGGTTGTGTTTAGAAATTCAAATGAAGTAAATTTGTTCATGTTCTAGGATAAAACATGAATTAATCTAAATTAACCAATTTTAAATTGAAATATGATGTTTGTAATGATGAAATAAAGGTGGGTTTTAATTTCAGAAAATTTGGAATTTAATTCAAAATTTTTGGTATTTTCTAAGTTGAGAAACTAGTTAATTTCGGGTAATTTAATTATTAAAAATAATAAAGTTAATTATTTTGGCCTAAAATTTCGGAAAAAAACAACTGTAACAACCCATAATTCTGGTAAATATTTCTAATTCAATTTTATCTAAAAACTATGATTTTAAATCATTTAAAAATTGGAATTTTGGAATTTTCCAATGAATTTTTGGGTTTTGTTTATAATTATTTTTCCAAATAAAATAAAATACTGAATTTCTGAAAATTTTATATGTTGGTCAACTTTGGTCAAACTTTGACTTTCAGCTGAAATTTTTAATTTTGAATTTTAAATTTCTAATCTTTTTCTTTGAAGCTGAATTTGATTCTGATATACATTCTGCTTTTCGTTTCGTCAACATCTGTTTTATACTTTTAAATCTGATAAATTTCAGCATTTTACACATGATTATTTTCATTATTTTATTGTTTATTTTTCTATTATATATTTTTTATTCCATTTCTATTTTTATTTTGGTTTTGACTTTGATATTTTTCTTGAATTATTGAGATTGTTTTGATTTGGGCTTCGCTAATAGGCTTAGGAAATTCAAGAGACATGAGTTTCTTTTTCTTTAATGTGAAGTGAGGCCTTTCCAATACCTTAGCCGTTCAAAACTTTCCCATGCCCTAGCCATACATAACATTTCTCTTCTCACCTCTCTTTCTCATTCATGTTCACTAATTTTTTTTTACAGTTTCTTTCTCATGTCTTCCTCTTTCTGTTTTCCTTTTCTCTTTTCTTTTGTTTTGCTTCATGCTATGCTCGACAATCATGCCTCCTAGTGCCAACCATCTCAACACTTCACCACTACCCATGACCGGCCTCCACCATCTCATCACCATCCCCATGCCGTGACCACCATAGATCCCAATCCCATCTCCAATTGCCTTGCAAACCCTAGCCGAGACCGTTACACCATTCCTTTCCTTCTTATTAGCCTCGACCACCACCACCAATTCCACACCTTCCATCCCCTTGCCGTGACCAAAAGTACTCCATAGTCGTGCCATTTCAGATGATGATTTGACCTGATCCAGACCTTAAAACCCAGGCCGAGCCACTTTAGCATAGGGCCGAACCAAAACATCAACATGACCTTGCCTCCTTGCCTTCCACATGACCTTTTGCCTTACCACCACTCCATTCTAGCCATAGCCGTGCATTTACCTGACCTTGGCCGAACCTATATGCTTCAAAAAAATCATGGCTGAGCCATTTTGATGATGGTCTAGCCTATTTTGAAAGTGGCTGAGCCTGTTTTGATTGTTTACAAGACTTGGATCTTGGCTCTCCATCTACTCGAATCTAATTCATGCTTTTTCGTGCTTTTCAGAGTTTGGTTGTGTTTGTTATCTCCAGCTCTAGAAGGTTAGTTTATCACTCTCGACATTCATATTTATATAGTTGTGAAACAATGACATGTGAATTGTAGTAATTGATATGCTATGTTGATAGTAGTTCATACATGCCTATGATATGATATTTCATGATGTTATAACCTGACTATATATTTGCTACATCACTTGATATGATTTGCTATGTTATACTGTTTACTTTATTTTTTGCTCTCACACTGCAAGTTCCCTAAGTATAGAATCACTATGGGTTGAAATGATACATACCCGAACGAACTTTAGAATAGAAAAAAATTGTTACGAGCAGCAATGATAGGCTCAAGCGATTTTTATTTTATTTGACTTGGGATTGCGTGTTTGAAATGATAGAACCCAGAATTTTATAAATTATGGATTGAAATGATACATATCTGTATCACTTGACCTAGGTTAGAAAATATTATACAGACCCATGGTTAAGTTTTAAATAATAGTTTTCTAAAAATTATTAAGTATTTTGTATCTTTAATTATATGAAATTTTAATTTAAAATTTGATTTAATGATTTTTGAATATAATGATATATTGGAATTTTATAAGTAAATAATTGGTTTAAAACTAAATTAAAGATTTTATCTATGATAAATAACTTAATAATTTAAATTTGATTTAATATGGAATTTTGATTCTAACCTAATAATAATAATTGATTTTAATCATGAATGAGATATGTTTTGTATAAATAAAACTATGATAAAAATTGAAATGGTATGTTTTTAAACATGTTATAGTAGTATCCGTAGCATTTTTAAATGCTATGGTATTTTAGTTATGTTTTTGAAATGCAGTAGTTATAGAAAGATAACATTTTTAAAATGCTATGTTAATTTAGGTTATGTTTTAAAGGTGCTACTATTTCCAAATTGTAACATTTTCTAAAGTGCATTATATAAGGGTAACATTTTAAAAGTGTTATGGTTTCTAACTTATTACATTTTTAAATGCTATAATAAGTGTATGGTTTTGAAAGTGTTATGATTTTTAATTATTACATTTTAAAAGTTCTATAACTAACATATATGGATTTGGAAATATTACCAATTTTGAAATGGATATTTTTTAGGAAAGAGTAATAGCATTTGATTTTAAATGGTTTTGGAATATATATGTTTTGAAATAAATATCCGTGGGTTATAATAACATTTGGTTGTTAAAGAGACCGGGATCGAAAGTTGTCATACTCTCTGCCAACTTCGAAAACCACTTTAACAACCGTGTGCGCAGTGGAGATTCTAGAATGAAGTAGGATGGTGGTGACGTCCTATTAAGATATATACATCGACCCGACTCCCGTGAGTTGGCATAAGGTGGCTAAAACAGGAGCAATCGACGGGCTAATGAGGTAGCTTCTCTGATCAGACACACTTCTTCATATGTCATTCTATTAGTTTTTGATTGATTGGTGCGCACCTTTGATTTTGGGAGTGTGGCTCGAGGTGGGCGATAGCTACGGTTATGCGTTACCACCGGTTCGGAAGTGCAATTGGTATATCTATCCTGGCATTGCCTAATTATGCTGTGTCACCTACCCTAGCGTGCTTTATAAGATTTTATTTTGTACCATACCTACGGAGTGCCCTCTGACAACGCCCGGTATGGGGGAGATTAGAGTACTGTATAGACTATGGGAATATATAAAATGTGTTAAGGGGGATATGGGTAACGCCTTAACGCTATTTTTAAATATATTATACTTTACTTTAGACATTATTATTGTAGCGTATGTTACTACATAATAGATAGTTTAACGGATCCTTAAACGATGGACGGTCCCAAGCATCCTTTAAATTACTTGTGCATTTTATTACAGTTCACTTGTGTTGGTTTATATTGTATAAGCATGTATGTCCTGACTCGAGTGTTTTGTGTTTTTGCTTTACGCTCGGGTCAGCCTGAGTATCAGCTTTGGATTTCGACCTCTAGAGCTAAAGGATTTGCTGGAGATTATCTATCTATCTAGTTGTCATCTATTTCTATTCAGTATTTCTATTCAGCTTATGTACTAGTGGACATTTGTGTATTGGGATTTTTGTTGTATTTATTTTCAGAGTCCGGTATTTTGTACTTGTTTTGTAACTCTGTTTGTAGTAGCTTCATGAACTACTATAACAGCCAGGTATTTTCAACCATTCGCATCCGCACATGTCGGACTTGAATTGCTCAAAATACCGCGTTGTAAATAAAATTTGGCAAATCTCAGAATATACATTAAATAAAATCACATATCATAGACACAGAGTAATAATAGTGCAGCGGAAGTAAAGAAATAGTAGTTCATGAAGCTACTATGTAATATATCAGAGTTACATAAGATACACAGAAGAAATAAAGTACAAAAGAAGTCTCAAGATAATAACCAAGTACAAAAATGAATACAACACTGGGATCAACAGGATAACTGCAAGTGAAACAAATAAAACTGGACAAGCAGATAATCTCCAGCGATTCCAATCTCCAGAAAGTGGAAATTCAAATCTGTGAATACTCAGGCTGACCCGAGCGTAAATAAAAAATACAAACACTCGAGTCAGGACATACATACTTATGCAATGTAAACCAACTCAAGTGAACTGTAGTAAAAGTATAAGTAACTTAAAGGATGTTTGGGAGCACTCATCCTCTAAGGATCCGTTAAACTATTTACTATATAGTATATTGCGCTATTATAATAATGTTTAATAGTAAAATAAACATACTTTAAAATAGCGTTAAGGAGTGACCCAATATTCCCCTTAACACAAATAATGCCAGTAGTCTATACAGTACCTGCATATCTCCTGATAAGAGACTATGAGAAGATTCTGCATAGGTACGACACAAATAGAAACTCGTAGTAAAGGCTCGATATGGTAGGTGACATGGCACACAAGGCAATGCCAGGGTAGATATACCAATTATGACACTCGGGCTGGTGGTAACGCAGCAGCCACATATGCCCACCTCGGAACACATTCCCAAAATCGGAGGGGCGCCCAAACAATCACAAAAGCAATAGAATGGTATCGAAGAAATGCGTCCAACCAGAGGAGCTACCCCTTTTGGTCCGAGACCGCTCCTGTTTCTGCCACCTTATGCCAACTCACGGGAGTTGGGTCCAGGTAATATACCTTAAGAACGTCGCCCCATCCTACTTCATTCTGGAATCTCCACCGCATACACGGTTGTCAAAGTAGTTTTCGGTATCGACAGAGAGTATGCCCATATCCGATCCCAGTCTCTTTGCCAACCAATCGTTATTATAACCCGTGGTTATAACTTTTAAAAATGATACTTTTCTACTTCAGAATAAAATATCATTTCAAATCCAAATATTTATCAAACTAAAGATTAAATCATTTCCAAACCATTTCAATATACCAACATACCATATCTTTCAAATACAAATATTTATCAAAATAAATATCAAGTCATTTCCAACCATTTTAATATATTAAATTATCATATCCTTTCAAAGTTTTCTTTCAAATCATTTTAATACATTGAAATATCATATCGTTCAGAACTTCATTTTCAAATCAAATTAGTATCAAAATATCATATCTTTCAGAACTACATCTTCAAATCATTTTATATCAAAATATCATATCTTTCAAAACTTCATTTTTAAATCAAATTAATATCAAAATATCATATCTTTCAGAACTTCATCTTCAAATCATTTTATATCAAAATATTATATCTTTCAAAACTTCATTTCCAAATCATTTTAATATCAAAATATCATATCTTTCAAAACTTCATTTCCAAATCATTTTATATCATATTTTTCAAAACTTTATTTCAAATCATTTTAATATCAAAATATCATATCTTTTAGAACTTTATTTCAAATCATTTTAATATCAAAATATCATATCTTTCAAAACTTCATTTCAAATCATTTTAATGTCAAAATATCATATCTTTAAAAACTTCATTTCAAATCATTTTAATACCAAAATATCATATCTTTCAGAACTTTATTTCAAATCATTTTAATATCAAAATATCATATTTTTCAAAACTTCATTTCAGATCATCATATAAGTTCAAATCCAAATATTCAATTTTAAATACCTTTTAAATTCAAAGATATCATTCATTTATTATCATTCCAAATCACCTTTTAAATAGCTTATATTTTAATCAAAATAATTCATTTAAACCATTTAAAAGTGAAGTTTACATACTTTCAAATCAAGTATTCAATTTCTAAAGTTTTAAACCATTCCGAGTTCATTTACTAAGTTAAAACATAAACATTGAAAATTTCAACCTATCACAGCATTCAGAAAAAGCTGCTGTAAGTTATATTTGAAAACAGTTCAATTTAAACCATTTAAACATTATAAAAATCATATTTTAACATTCAAAGATGTTCATTAAAATACACTTTTAATTTATGATTTTTATAAAGCAAACTTTTACAAAAAAATCCAAATTTTTCAATAGTTTCATTTAACAAATTCAATTGTACAATTTTCCCATTTTTACATTTGACACCTTATTAACACTTACATTTTCAATTTCCATTTCACAAATTAAACTAAATTTCCAATTTATTAAATTAACTTAAACCTTTAAACAAAACTAAATTCCATATTTCCAAATCAAGTTGTATTTTAAAATTTCACTTTTAAGCATTCATTTACTTAACCATTTTAATTCATAGAAAAGTCAATAATACTTTATTAAATCATTTAAATTCAAACTTAAATCAAATTATCATATTTACCATTTTCCAAATAAGAATAAATTTCCATTTTATTTACATAACTTAAATTTCATTTTTAACCAAATTTCCAAATTTCCAAACTTAAGTTATATTTCAATAATCCAATTTAAGCATTCAATAATTACATTTTTAACTCATAGAAAAATCATAATTTCTTTATTTTAAAACATTTCAAAAATCTATTTAAATCAAATTTCATAAATTTATATTTTTAAAATACTTAAAATATCCAAAACACTTTATAAAATAACCACGGGCCTGTATATAGTTTTCTAACCTAGGTCAAGTGATACGGATATATATCATTTCAATCCGTAGTTTACAAAGAAAAATCAGAGTTCTATCATTTCAAACACGCAATCCCAAGTTAAAATAAATAAATAAAAACCGTTCGGGCCTATCATTTCAGCCCACAACGATTTTTCCCTATTCTAAAGTCCGTTCGGGTATGTATCATTTCAACCCATAGTGATTCTATTCTACAGGGAACTTACAGTGTGATAAACAGATATAAATGAAAGAATAGCATGATATAACAGTAACAGATGATATGACATGAAATTTAACAGGTTGAACATCATATATAAATAATCACATGGCAGTTATAATATCATATATTTTTTTCTACACATTCAGTTGTTGTTGTTTCACAACTGCATAAGTATAAATGTCGTGTGAGCTTTACTCACCTCTTTGTGCTGGAGATTGCAATGCAAATGACACAAATGGATTCCCAAAGGCACGATGACACAATGATGGATTCAAGTGGATGATAACCAAGCTAATGATATTGTATTCAACAACAAAACAAAGCCATAATAAACTAACATTTCAACAAAACATCAAATTGAAACAACTTTGAAATAAAAAGCAATATGAACACACGATCTTTTGCCTTGCTTTCTATTATTGTTTTGCATGACCTAGGGGTGCATTTGGCTTAGGTTTGGACATAGCATGGCTCAGGTATGGACACAAGAATGCACGGCTATAAGGCATTGAAGGTGGAGGGGTTACAACTTGAGAATGTGAAGGATTTAAGGCAAAATAGTATGTTTTTGGTCAACAAAAGGGCTCGGCCTTAGAGTGGTTTGACTTGGCCATTCAAGTTCAGGTCTGGTCATATGTTGGAGTGGTGTGTGGTGGTTGGTCAGAGGTGGTGGTGGTGGTGGAAAATGAAGTGGTGAAGCAACAAGGCTCAAACTAGCATGTTATCAAGGCATAGGTTGGATTTTGGGGGGTTTTGTCACCATGGTTGGCTCGGCTATGGTCATGACCTGGAATGTAGGTGGTGATGATGTCAGGGAATAGATATAGAGAGTGGTGGCCATGGAAATAGTGAGGAGGCCGAGCAAACATCATGTGAAAACAAGGCAAAATATACGAAAAATAAGAAGAAAAAGAAGAGAAATAAGGAGCCATTACCCATTTTTCTTCTCCTAGCCGTGAATGAATGAGGAGTGGAAATTTTTTTCGTGAATGAAGACTGGAAAGACATGGCTAAACAAAATTTTACACGGCCAAAACAGTAAATGAGGAGTTATGGAAAAAAAAATTGAGAAGTTTAGAAATTGAAAAGCCATAGGAAAGGAAGAGTCTTGTCTCTTCAATTTACCATTTCTTTTAACTAAAATAAAAAAATATAATTCATAAAAATACTTTTAAAAAACGAAAAAAAGGGAAATAAAATGAAAATAAATAATAAAATTTAAAGAAAACAGAAAAATAATAAAAGAAATTGCTTAAAATTCAAAACAGGGTTCAAAAATTACAATTAAAACATCACTGGCTTTGGAAAAATATCTACTTCATTTTAAAATTATTCTAAAGCAAAATTTTGAAATAAAATACTTCATTTATCATTTCTAAAATCAAATAAATAATTTAAATTAGATAAAATAGAAAAATTATTAAATAAATAGTTTAAAAATTGAAAACAGGACTTAAAATATACAAATAAAATATCACTAGCCTTAGAAAATTTCTATTTCACTTTAAAAAAAATAAGAAGTCAAATAAATAAAATAAATGAAAAAAATAAAGTGGGAATGAGAAGAAAATAAGTTCTTAAGAAAATATAAAAATAAATAAAGAATTTCTTTAATAAATTGAAACTAGAAATTAAAAATTATAAACAGAATACAACTGACATTGGAAAATGTCAATTACACTTTAAAAAATGTTTGAAAACTAAAATATATAAATAACATGTTATTTTACTCATATAAATATAAATTAGAACATTACATGACCAAATAAAATATTATTTATATAATTTAAAATAAACAATTTTGTTAAATACAGCAATTCACATTATAAATCAGATTTTAACGAAACGAAAAGCAGTGTTCTTAAAATTTTATTTACTTTCATAATAAATGATAAAATTCAAAATTTCAAACTTTCAAAAATTTAAATTTAAAAGTCAAAGTTGACCATATTGACCAACATACATTTTTTTTTGTAAAATATTCTATTTAATCATGTTTGGAATTCTAATTTACATCAAAATCAAAGTTTATATTTGAAATAACAAAATTATCTAAATTAAATAAGTAAAAATAAAGTTAAATCAAAATTCAATTAAAATAATTAGAATATACAATTAAAAATAATCACAAAATACAGGGCTGTTACACTCCCCCCAATCAAAGCTTTTCATCCCCTAAAAGGAATGAAGTACGGGAATGTAACGACCCGTAAATTTCGACCATTTTTTTGTTAATTTAAATTGATTTTTTTAATTTAATGTAGAAAGAAATGAAAATCTTATAATTGAAAATTGGAGCAAACGTTAGAAATTAAATGTTGCATTGGTAAATAAAATAAAATTTGACAATTGGAATGAAATCCAATTGAAGAAATAGTGGAAACCCTTATAATTTGTTAATTAAATTTGATTGTGTAATTAATACTGGAAGGAATAAATTGGAAAAAAATATTAATGAAATAATTACTAAATTTAATTGCAACTATATAAATGGAAGTAAATTTTATTAAGTGGATGTCAATATTGAATAAATTAATGTAAATTGAATGTAAATTGAGATAATAAAGTGAATGTTAGAATTTAAATGAGCAATTGGAATGAATGGAATAATATTGAAATGAATACAATTTGGATAGATTTAATGAAACTAAAATAAATGAAATAGGGTAAGTATTATACCTGCATATAATTAAATATGGAGAAACATAAAAGTAAGTATTGAATTCAAACTATGTATAATTTGGGTAATAAAATAAGTTTATTTATGGAGTTAGAATTTGTTTATATTATTTTAGGCTATAAATCAAATAGAAGAGAACAAGCGTAAATCATAAGGGTATGATAACAATTATTTTATATTACCTAATTTATTTCTCAATCAATTTATTTGAAATAAAGTCCTCTTAAATGTTAAGTAATTTTAATACTGTTATTGAGAAAACGTTACTTAATGATTTTTAATTTAGTAACGGAAGAGTGAATGAGAATTTATAGAAAACATAAATTTATTTATGAGTAAACAAGAGTATTTTTGAACAAATTATGATAATTGGATAATGCAGTGTTAATGGAATTAATTATTGTTATGTATGAGATTTATACCTCGGTGGGTAAGTAGTAAACTTATATAAATGAAAGAAAGTAAGTAGGTGACCATTTATTTAGGTTATTTATTCAATTTAGTATGTTAAATAAAAATTTGGGAATCAGATCTCAATTAAGGGAAATTAAGTTGTACGTTAATTTGAAATAAAATCTAATAAATATTACATTAATAAGGAATGTAGTACAAATGGTTAGGGATTGATAAATTTGGTAAAAAGGGGATTGGACTTAGGAAACTTTGTTAATTGAGTTTACAACCTTAATTAATACGTGTAATTGACATCACATTTTTAAATATAACCGTTGATACAAATCTAAGATGTATGTAGAAGTATCAGTGTAATGAATTGTAAACAAATGTTAAATATGCTTATAGGATAACGATTGTTTGAATAAAAAGAATGGGAATCAACATTTAATTATTTATTTGAATGTAAATTACGATAATATGATTTATTGCAGTTAAATGGATTTAATATTTAAAAATTACGTAAATATTTATTTAGGTGAAATTGAAGTTAGTTATGTAATGAGTATGAATCTAATGTTAATTTTACTTATAAAATGACAATTGATATTGAATGAAAAGAATGCACATTTAAGTTGTGTCGATATATTGGAAATTAATGTATAATAAATAGGTTTTTGAAATTAAATAAAATCAAACATCAAATTATTATGTTAATAGAAAGTTAAATGGAATGTAAGAATATTATGGTAATAGTTGTAAATCTAATATTTTATCCGTATAATGATAGTGAATTGAATAATAGAATTTTCGGAGATTAAATTTATAAATTTGGAATTTAATGAAACTAAGGTTAATATTGGAATAGATAAATTTATTCTCTCTAATTTGACATTTAAATTTTGTTTAAATCATTGTAAATGTTTGAAAAATATAAAGGTGTTAAAATTTACAAATTTTAGAATTTGAACTTAAAATTTGATTTAATCAATTAATTGTAAATTTATTTACTTAATATAAAAATAGCCATTTTAGCCACTGACTTGGATTTCGACGAAACCAGTTTCATCGGATTCGAAACGGTGAATTATAATAATGTTTCAAGTTTCGTAGTGATCGGACTTGTCGTTTGATCGTACGGACTCGAAACGCCTTAAAATTTATGCATTGAAATCAATTGAAATCAATTTGAAAATATTGATTTCAGCATAACTTCTGCATACGATGGAAATTGGACATGAAACCTATTCCATTACGTTTAAAATGTTTTAAAGCACCTATTTTGATATGTGGGTTTAACCAATTTCGTTCCGGGATCAGGACAGGCTTTTTGGGCCACGTTAGCGGTAGCACATATATCTATCAACCCGATCCATCTATTTTTCAACTTTATCTATAAATACTCTACTAAATCCTAGCCTTCGCCTATTCTCATTTGTTTGTGCGTTCATTTCCTCAGCTCCTCCTCTTCCCAATGGCTGCAAACCAAACCCTAGATCAAATTACAATTTCAAAATCAAAGTCAAAATACAAAGTCCTCGGAAAAATCTCAAAAAATTATATGTTAATGCTCTCGACGAGCGTAATTAAATGGTGCAATTCGTTTTTCGATTGGAGTTATCGTTTGCTCAGAAATTTGCCGTTTATTCTCGGCCGTTCATCGCGCGACAATGATCTTCGTCGGATCGAGAAACCCTTTCTGGGTTTTGTAGAGAGTCCTTCGCGTAGTTCATCGGCGAAATTATCTAGAGGTTTTGATGGTTAGATCGTCGGGAAATCTCGATTTAGGGTTCGAAACTTATAAATAACGGTGGCGATGGCTGTCTCTCTGGCGACCGGACGAAGGGGGGCAGTAGATGTTGACGTGGTGAGTGGATGGCGGCGGCCTCGAGTTTGGGAGAGGCATGATGGTGGCATATTTATCGGTCAACGGTGGTAAATAGAGGGCTGCGATTGGGTTCATGTTTCGGTTTGCTTGTGTGCGTTTGTTTCCAGGGAGGGTTCTGCGAGTGACGCGGCAAAGGACTTTGAAGGTGAGTTTGTGTTTGTTTTGTTTTATTTTAATTTGAATTTCAATCACAATAATCGCTATAACTCTCACATACGAACTCCGTTTCACGCGCGATTTTTTTGTTAGGATCGTAAAAAATTCTGGACATTTTGACGCTTGTTTGGACGAATTCTGAGATGGTCAAATTTTTGGGTTTAAATTGGATTTAAATTCAATTTAAATTCAAAAGATGTGTGCTTTAACCCACTCATAACTTCTAAGATTCCTTATGTTGGTTAAATTGATATATGATGTGTTTAAAAATTTATTTGTAGCTATTTGGCATATATTTCATCATTTTCTCAGTTAAATTACATTCATTTAATTTACGCGTTATTTAATTCACTGCATTAAAACTGTCAGTTAAAATTTTAGTAAAATTTATTATTACATATAACACGCTAGTTAAATTTATTTATTATTGCATATAAAATACAGTTAAACAGTTTTTAATTCATTATTGGAAATTAACTATCAGTAATTAATTATTATTTATTGATGTGATTGTTCGAATTGGATGATAAATTGATGGATGTTTGATGATTGATATGATGGACGAATGGATGCTTTATTTATATTGTATAAACTACAAGTTATTATGCATTTTTCATTTCTTTCGGATTGTGGTTTGAAATGATATATAACCGTAATTTTTATATTTTTAAATTGCGGATTGAAATGATAAATATCCGTATCACTTGACCATAGGATAGAAAATTTTATACAGGCACCGCGATCTATATATATATATATAAATATTTTGAAAATGATTTCTATGGTTTGGATAGGATACGGTTTAATAAATATTAAGTTTTGATCTTATATAAAATCTTATTTTATATATACGTACATAGTTAAATTTAAATTTAAGCTATGTATAAATTTGTTAAACAAAAATAAATAATTTTAATAATGGAGTTTGATAGTTTATATTATATAATTAAGTACAGTTTTAAGATATTGTATATATATAGAGTTTTAAATGGTTCAAATCAATTAAGATTGGAAAATAAATTGGAAATTGATTTGGAATTGAGCTTATTTAAAAAATTTAACTCCACAAGTTGGTGTTGTTGAATATGCGCTTATATGTTTTTGTTTGATGATAATAAACATATATATTCATTTAAATGTATTTGGTTATGTACTATTTTGTTTTTCATAGATTAAATAAATATTTGTTGAATAAAATAAATTACACAGAATTTGAATTTGAATTCAAACAGAACAAGTTACACAGTTTTTGAATTCAAACGAATATTTTATTCAAACGAATATTTATTACAAACTTGAATAGTACAAATTCATGCTCTCACTATACATATACATTTCTGATTACATCACGATTACATCACAAATATTTTTACATTGATAACCTCACTACATATCACTCACACTCGTATTTTGTCTTCAACTGCATTCCGGTTTGAATCCAGCATCTGAGTAATCTGCAAAAATATTCACTAACGCAGTAAAATTGAAAAAGAAATATTTTTGCAATATAAAATGAAATACGATTTTTGAAAAAAATGTTTTGCCTCGGTTATTTGGGTTGTTCGTCATCATTCACACTTGATTTCATCACAAAGTAGTGCACATAGATATCACAGGGACAGATAGCCATAAGTGGCTGCAATACACACGTGTACATTTATACACGTGTGCACTGCCTCGCCAACTCGTGTGCACAGTCAACCAATACATACAACATGTGCAGAGGACAAGTGTACAAGTGACTCAAGCAAATACACATGGAACAGTGAAAGCAAGCTATTGCACAAGATATAGAGCCACAACAAGTCCAGCAACAAGTCCAGTTGCAACATGGTGAACAAGACACAGTGCTGAGCACATGCAAACTACAATGCAAATTCAAGGCCAATGCAGGTAACGGCTTGGTACAATGCAAATACATGGAACGATACCAAAGTATGGAGTGTGCAAGTGCAAATGACCAGAGCTCAGCATACATGAAGTAATGCAATGCCCAAAGACCAAGTCCAAGTCGAATTGTTGTCAACAGTTCTAAGTATCCAACAACAATATGAATGCTATGTTCAATCATGATACAGACCAGAAACACAAGTACAGGGAACAACCAGGTGAAGATGCAAGAACAAAGAGTGTACACAGCTCATGTATGCATCAGTAACCAACACATGAAGATCAACAACAAACCCAAATGCACATGTCAACATCAAGTCTCAAGTGATACAAATATCAAGAATCAGTGCAACAGAAAGTGGTGTAAATACAACTCGAAGTAATGCTCAGGTTCAATCTCTAAATACACAGCAGTTCATACAAAGAAGCCATGGTCAATGCAAAGCAAAAGTGAAGATACAGTGAAATTCTACAAGTCAAGGCCAAGCATGATGCAGTGGTGTTGCAAACAACACAACAGCACTGCATCAATACAAAGTGTACATGAATGCATCAATAAACCAAACTGCAAGACCTCAAGTGACAAAGTGAAAGTAGCACAAAGTACAGTGCAACTTAAACCAATATAGCAGCAACTCCAAAAACCAAAGTGAAATAGAATGCAGTGGCAACAAGGATGGTGAAGCAGTGAAAATGAGAAAGTGCAACAGTGAATCGAAACATGCACTTGAAAATGAGCAACTACAAGGTGAACAACAACCAAGTATACAACTACAGTAGCAAGCTACAATGGATGCAGCAATACCAAGTTCACACAACATCAAAGTGAAACAAATGTAGAACTGACAAATGTATCAACTCAACTACAGCCAGTGCCGACATGAACAGAAGTTCTGAATCAACAATGCAGACACAAGTCAGTTGCAACATGAAACAAGACATGAAGACAGTTCGAAGAAGATTACAATATCAAGTACATGAAGACCAACGTCACAGTAAACATGCAGGTGAACAGAAGATAGTCAGCATGTACTGTTGTATAAAATGCAAAGTTCAGATCTACAGAATGGGGATGAACTCGACCGAGTACAGTATGCAGCAGAGATGATCGAAGTAAAATACAAGCCGAAGTCAGAGTTCAATGAATATAAAATTCGTATCATTATTTTTTGAAATGGTCAGAGATGTCAAAAAGAGGGAAGTTTCTGTTTTTATACAAGAAGAAAATCGAACGCTTTCAATTCAAAATCGTGATTATCAAGTTAAAACATATCAGGAAAGCCGTGAGTATCACGTGTAACAAAATCAGGAAAGACGTGCGCATCAGGCAATTAAGAATTTAGGAAAGTATCAAGTTAATTCGAACGAATTCAAGTGTCTCAAATTCATATAAATACAATCCCAATTCATCATCATCGGCCATCGAGTTCAATCAAGTGCAATCAAGTTAAAGCAAGCAATTGAACCAGTAACGAAAGTAATACATACCGCAATTTAGTGAACTCGATCGAGAGAAGCGGCTGCAAACAATTTGCAATACCGAGTCATCAACGAATAGAAGAAACTGAAGCCGAACCCTAGTTTCTCAAATCAAGAGAACGAGCAAGCCGAGCAACGCAATCTCAAAGTCAACCAAATCATCAGAGAACGAACACGAGAAAGATCATCAGAGAACGAGCTAGCAACAGTAATCAATCATCAGAACGAAGCCCTAATTCGAGAAAGAAGTCGAAGCCTTAATTCGACAATAAGGGGCCGACATTTTTCACAAGCAAAAGAAAAGGGGACGGTGAAATTCAAGTGGGCCGGCCTTGTTCAATTATAAAAGGGATTAAGTTTGTTTTGGCTTCAATAATAAAGGGGTTTTCTTAGTTATTTTATTTTGAGCAAAAATCACGCATTCAAGCTCGTATTGTAATTTTTGCTCCTGCGGTTATTTGTGAAGTTGTTTTTTCTTTTCAAGTCAAAGAATCTGTAAATCACCACCTAGGGATTAGGTAGTGTCAGTTTGTCTATTTAGAATTAGTTCAGTGAGCAGGGAGTGCGAGTTTGCAAAGCTCTATAGGCGGGAGCAGTGTTTGCGAGTGAGCGAAACTCTATAGGCGGGAGCAGGGTGTGCGAGTCTAGTAGAGTGTTTGTGAGCGGGAGCAAAAGGGTCTGCGAGTCTAGTAGAGTGTTTGTAAGCGTGATACTGTTTAATTCTAATAGAAATCTGTGAATGCATCAGTAGGCAGGGGTTGCCGAAGCTGGGTAAATTTTGTGTGTGATTTACTTTTCAGCATATCTATTTCTGCTATTATATTTTTGTGTTTAATTCAAGAAAATTTGCTATAACCCTATTCACCCCCCCTCTAGGGTTAATCTAGATCCTACAAGTGGTATCAGAGCCCGGTATATATTTTTTATTTGACTCTAGAGTCATGAATCCATCAAATAATGCTTTCTCTGAGGGGCAATCTATCGTTAGGCCACCCATGTTTAACGGGAATGATTATGCTTATTGGAAAGTTAGGATGAGTATTTATCTTAGTTCCGTTGATTATGATGTTTGGGATATTGTTGAAACTGGCTTTAAACTTCCCACTATAATCGTTGGTGATACTGAGATTCCTAAACCTAAGGATAGGTGGGATGCTAACGATAAGAGATTGAAAACGACAAATGCTAAAGCCATGAATGCTTTGATATGTGCTCTTGATAAAAATGAATTTAATGGAATTTCTCATTGTACAACAGCACAGGAAATTTGGCACACTTTGGAGGTGACGCACGAAGGAACTTCTCAAGTCAAGGAGTCTCGTCTAGCCCTATTCAGCAATGAATACGAGAACTTTGTGATGGACAAAGGCGAGAGCATAAAGGACATTTTTGGACGCTTTTCAACTTTGGTGTACAACGCTAGAGCACTTGGAAAGGTATTCACTGAGGTAGAGCTTGTGCGGAAGATACTACGAGTCTTACCAATGAACTTTGAGGCAAAAGTCACTGCAATCCAAGAATCGAAAGATCTGAGTAAGCTAAGCATGGAGGAGTTGATTGGAAACTTGATGACATATGAGCTTGAGCTAAAAGCAAAGGAAGAACGCAACAACTCCGAACCAAAGAAAAAGACGATTGCCTTAAAGAGCAAAGAAGAAAGCGATGAAGAAGGAGAAGATCCAATTGAAGAGCTTGCAATGGCTGTCAATAATCTTAGAAAATGGTCGAGATTCAAGCCACGTAAGAAGAAAACGAATCGTAATAGGCCAAAAGAGTCTGAAAATTCCGATAATGAACTGACATGTTATAACTGCAACAAGCCTGGCCACATCAAACCAAAATGTCCACTTCTCAAAAACAACAAAGGAAAGAAAAAGGCGAAGAAGGTATTTGCAGCGACTTGGGATGATGAAGAAGGAGAAGAAGTTTCGGATAGCAGCTCAGAGGAGGCTAACTTGTGTCTTATGGCGAAATCAAATTCAGATTCAAGCTCAGAGGAATCTAGTGAGGAAGGTGAGTATTCCTATAGAGATCTTGTTTTTATGTGTTCTGATCTCACTAAAGTAGTTGATGCTCTTGAATCTAAAATTGAAAAACTGAAAACTGATAGGAGAGAACTTGCTCGTAAAAATTTTAGGTTAGAAACTGAACTTGAAAATATTCAAAACCTAGAATGTAAAAGATGTAAAGTTTTAGATTCAGAATTGACAAGACTTAAGAATAACTCTGAGAATCTTGAAAAAGAAAACTTGAATCTTAAGGAAACCATCGACACTAGGAAAAAGGATTTTATAAATCGATGCACCTCACTTGTCACTGAAAATACAACACTAAAAACCAAAGTCCAAAATCTTGAGAAATCTTTGAATAACTTTTCAAGAGGCGAAAAATCTTTCAACATGCTATTGGGAAATCAAATTTTTGCTAACAACAGAAAAGGACTTGGTTTTGGGAAAACACAAGCTGAGGATAATGCAAAAGGGAAAAGTGTCTTTGATATATGTGAAATAATTGGACATCATTCTGAAAATTGTAGTCATAGGAACAAGAACACAAAATTTATACAAGTTTGGGTTCCTAAGAATTCTACAAACAAATTTCATGTCTATTGGAACAAGAATGAAAAGTCTAAACAAGTTTGGGTTCCAAAGGGTTTGTTTATTCATAATGTTTCTGCCACTAACAATCATGGACCTAGAAATAGGTCACAAAAATCTTTCATCGTGTAGGTGTGGTGGCAGGCTAAGGAACAACAACGGTGTTCTCTGGATTTTGGCTGTTCCAGAAACACAACGGGCATCATAGCAAAGTTCCTTAGCCTAGTATAAAGGTGACAGAATCACAATGGGCAATCACGAGAAATTATCGTAAAGGTAAAACGGGTGAAGGTATATTAAATGTGATAATCTGCACCATATTCTGAATTAAATCAGCCAAAATTGTGATAATAATGTGATGTCTTTAATTCTGACTTACTGATATGATTTTTCCTTTGACTTGTTCTTACTTTGATTTGTGCTCAAAAGTAGACCAACCATCCTTTCATCATTGAACTTAATATGTTTGGTCAAATGATGGTATTTTATTGATCCTTGGTTACTCGTGCTACACTTAGACATATTTTGACATTTTGATCACTGCTTGTAAATTTGCACGATTTCAAACTCATGTGAAAAAGGATTTTAAGAAATTGTTGAAACTTCAAGAAATTGTTTTTGAAATAATTAAGATGTTGGTTGACTGTTGATTACTCATGAATATAATTGTTTATCCTATGGTTTCTGAAATTAACACCATGATATTTGTTTGAGTGTGAACATGGCTTCAATTCAAAATCCAAAGAATGTCATTTAAATTGTTGCTAAAATTGGGTTTAAAATTTTTGATACACACTTCATGTCTGGTTTACCAAATCCAGTTAGTAATATTTTGGATTGAAAAAGAAATTCAGATGCAGTTCATACTGGTAATCTAGTTGATAGAAAACGTACGAGTTGAACGTGATTAATTCTTGAAACATTCATTTGCTGCATCGTTTTTTCAAAGAAAATATCTGCATATTTTTCACTTGAAATAATTTTTCATTTAGCAGAATTTTTTTTCTCATATAACCCCTTCGAGAAAATAATTGTTTGACCATTTTTCAGATTAGTTAATTTTATTTGATTTTAAATGACAAATTTTGACTGATCCGACTCCTACTAATTATCAAAGAGATAAATAGTGATTGAAAAAGTGATGAGTGTTGATATTTAACATACATTACTCAAGAGAGTATATTTGAAAATTTTCTTTAGGAATTAAAACAAGAATTATAAAACTTTTTGTTGGGTAAAGATTCCATGACCATTTCTATATCTATCATTATTTCTATCGACCATGGTTTATCAAATATTCAATATAGTTTGTCGATATGTGGTACTATAATCAGGAATCATTTGTTTTTCATGTCATATTTTTTAAATAAATAAATAAATATTCAAAGTATTCACTCTCATTTAAAAGTCCTCACGGTTATGCATGGGTGAATTACTTGAATTTTTTTTATTATGTGCTTCCATGCTCATTTAAAAGTCCTTACGGTTATGCATGTATGGAACGCATATCAAAATTAAATTGTTTAAATAGACAAGTTGATTCTAATCCCATTTAAAAGTCCTCACGGTCATGCGTGGTTAGAAGATACTTGATTTCATTTTTAAAAATTAAATTGGAATACTACTAATCTCATTTAAAAGTCCTAACGGTTATGCATGATTAGTAGATATTCAAATTCCTGATATAAATGTACCACAAGTTGATACAATTGTATGATTTTATATGAGAATATCATTTTCATCATTCTAAAAGTGGAATATGCGCCTAACAGGGGTAGTTATGATTTTTGTTTGATTTTTATTGAAATTTAATATTTATACTCAATTTGAGTTTAATGATGGATTAATATCGATCACCCTATCTCTATTTTCTCTAACACTATCATTCTTTTGCTGATAACAAAAGGGGGAGAGAAAAGTTAAGATTTTGTCAAATAGAATCAAGCAAAGGTCAAATAATTTTCCCATATGCATCTAGGCTTATTTGAATATATTTCTATTTGTATGCATATATGTAGGGGGAGCATCATGTAGAGAGGAAGCATTTAAATAGGGGGAGCAATTAGAGTATATAATTGGTCAAATACATTTAACACTAACACGATCAAAATCTTAAATATATGTTTGTTATCATCAAAAGGGGGAGATTGTTGAATATGCGCTTATATGTTTTTGTTTGATGATAATAAACATATATATTCATTTAAATGTATTTGGTTATGTACTATTTTGTTTTTCATAGATTAAATAAATATTTGTTGAATAAAATAAATTACACAGAATTTGAATTTGAATTCAAACAGAACAAGTTACACAGTTTTTGAATTCAAACGAATATTTTATTCAAACGAATATTTATTACAAACTTGAATAGTACAAATTCATGCTCTCACTATACATATACATTTCTGATTACATCACGATTACATCACAAATATTTTTACATTGATAACCTCACTACATATCACTCACACTCGTATTTTGTCTTCAACTGCATTCCGGTTTGAATCCAGCATCTGAGTAATCTGCAAAAATATTCACTAACGCAGTAAAATTGAAAAAGAAATATTTTTGCAATATAAAATGAAATACGATTTTTGAAAAAAATGTTTTGCCTCAGTTATTTGGGTTGTTCGTCATCATTCACACTTGATTTCATCACAAAGTAGTGCACATAGATATCACAGGGACAGATAGCCATAAGTGGCTGCAATACACACGTGTACATTTATACACGTGTGCACTGCCTCGCCAACTCGTGTGCACGGTCAACCAATACATACAACATGTGCAGAGGACAAGTGTACAAGTGACTCAAGCAAATACACATGGAACAGTGAAAGCAAGCTATTGCACAAGATATAGAGCCACAACAAGTCCAGCAACAAGTCCAGTTGCAACATGGTGAACAAGACACAGTGCTGAGCACATGCAAACTGCAATGCAAATTCAAGGCCAATGCAGGTAACGGCTTGGTACAATGCAAATACATGGAACAATACCAAAGTATGGAGTGTGCAAGTGCAAATGACCAGAGCTCAGCATACATGAAGTAATGCAATGCCCAAAGACCAAGTCGAAGTCGAATTGTTGTCAACAGTTCTAAGTATCCAACAACAATATGAATGCTATGTTCAATCATGATACAGACCAGAAACACAAGTACAGGGAACAACCAGGTGAAGATGCAAGAACAAAGAGTGTACACAGCTCATGTATGCATCAGTAACCAACACATGAAGATCAACAACAAACCCAAATGCACATGTCAACATCAAGTCTCAAGTGATACAAATATCAAGAATCAGTGCAACAGAAAGTGGTGTAAATACAACTCGAAGTAATGCTCAGGTTCAATCTCTAAATACACAGCAGTTCATACAAAGAAGCCATGGTCAATGCAAAGCAAAAGTGAAGATACAGTGAAATTCTACAAGTCAAGGCTAAGCATGATGCAGTGGTGTTGCAAACAACACAACAGCACTGCATCAATACAAAGTGTACATGAATGCATCAATAAACCAAACTGCAAGACCTCAAGTGACACAGTGAAAGTAGCACAAAGTACAGTGCAACTTAAACCAATATAGCAGCAACTCCAAAAACCAAAGTGAAATAGAATGCAGTGGCAACAAGGATGGTGAAGCAGTGAAAATGAGAAAGTGCAACAGTGAATCGAAACATGCACTTGAAAATGAGCAACTACAAGGTGAACAACAACCAAGTATACAACTACAGTAGCAAGCTACAATGGATGCAGCAATACCAAGTTCACACAACATCAAAGTGAAACAAATGTAGAACTGACAAATGTATCAACTCAACTACAGCCAGTGCCGACATGAACAGAAGTTCTGAATCAACAATGCAGACACAAGTCAGTTGCAACATGAAACAAGACATGAAGACAGTTCGAAGAAGATTGCAATATCAAGTACATGAAGACCAACGTCACAGTAAACATGCAGGTGAACAGAAGGTAGTCAGCATGTACTGTTGTATAAAATGCAAAGTTCAGATCTACAGAATGGGGATGAACTCGACCGAGTACAGTATGCAGCAGAGATGATCGAAGTAAAATACAAGCCGAAGTCAGAGTTCAATGAATATAAAATTCGTATCATTATTTTTTGAAATGGTCAGAGATGTCAAAAAGAGGGAAGTTTCTGTTTTTATACAAGAAGAAAATCGAATGCTTTCAATTCAAAACCGTGATTATCAAGTTAAAACATATCAGGAAAGCCGTGAGTATCACGTGTAACAAAATCAGGAAAGACGTGCGCATCAGGCAATTAAGAATTTAGGAAAGTATCAAGTTAATTCGAACGAATTCAAGTGTCTCAAATTCATATAAATACAATCCCAATTCATCATCATCGGCCATCGAGTTCAATCAAGTGCAATCAAGTTAAAGCAAGCAATTGAACCAGTAACGAAAGTAATACATACCGCAATTTAGTGAACTCGATCGAGAGAAGCAGCTGCAAACAATTTGCAATACCGAGTCATCAACGAATAGAAGAAACTGAAGCCGAACCCTAGTTTCTCAAATCAAGAGAACGAGCAAGCCGAGCAACGCAATCTCAAAGTCAACCAAATCATCAGAGAACGAACACGAGAAAGATCATCAGAGAACGAGCTAGCAACAGTAATCAATCATCAGAACGAAGCCCTAATTCGAGAAAGAAGCCGAAGCCCTAATTCGACAATAAGGGGCCGACATTTTTCACAAGCAAAAGAAAAGGGGACGGTGAAATTCAAGTGGGCCGGCCTTGTTCAATTATAAAAGGGATTAAGTTTGTTTTGGCTTCAATAATAAAGGGGTTTTCTTAGTTATTTTATTTTGAGCAAAAATCACGCATTCAAGCTCGTATTGTAATTTTTGCTCCTGCGGTTATTTGTGAAGTTGTTTTTTCTTTTCAAGTCGAAGAATCTGTAAATCACCACCTAGGGATTAGGTAGTGTCAGTTTGTCTATTTAGAATTAGTTCAGTGAGCAGGGAGTGCGAGTTTGCAAAGCTCTATAGGCGGGAGCAGTGTTTGCGAGTGAGCGAAACTCTATAGGCGGGAGCAGGGTGTGCGAGTCTAGTAGAGTGTTTGTGAGCGGGAGCAAAAGGGTCTGCGAGTCTAGTAGAGTGTTTGTAAGCGTGATACTGTTTAATTCTAATAGAAATCTGTGAATGCATCAGTAGGCAGGGGTTGCCGAAGCTGGGTAAATTTTGTGTGTGATTTACTTTTCAGCATATTTATTTCTGCTATTATATTTCTGTGTTTAATTCAAGAAAATTTGCTATAACCCTATTCACCCCCCCCCTCTAGGGTTAATCTAGATCCTACAAGTGGTATCAGAGCCCGGTATATATTTTTTATTTAACTCTAGAGTCATGAATCCATCAAATAATGCTTTCTCTGAGGGGCAATCTATCGTTAGGCCACCCATGTTTAACGGGAATGATTATGCTTATTGGAAAGTTGGGATGAGTATTTATCTTAGTTCCATTGATTATGATGTTTGGGATATTATTGAAACTGGCTTTAAACTTCCCACTATAATCGTTGGTGATACTGAGATTCCTAAACCTAAGGATAGGTGGGATGCTAACGATAAGAGATTGAAAACGACAAATGCTAAAGCCATGAATGCTTTGATATGTGCTCTTGATAAATATGAATTTAATGGAATTTCTCATTGTACAACAGCACAGGAAATTTGGCACACTTTGGAGGTGACGCACGAAGGAACTTCTCAAGTCAAGGAGTCTCGTCTAGCCCTATTCAGCAATGAATACGAGAACTTTGTGATGGACAAAGGCGAGAGCATAAAGGACATGTTTGGACGCTTTTCAACTTTGGTGTACAACGCTAGAGCACTTGGGAAGGTATTCACTGAGGTAGAGCTTGTGCGGAAGATACTACGAGTCTTACCAATGAACTTTGAGGCAAAAGTCACTGCAATCCAAGAATCGAAAGATCTGAGTAAGCTAAGCATGGAGGAGTTGATTGGAAACTTGATGACATATGAGCTTGAGCTAAAAGCAAAGGAAGAACGCAACAACTCCGAACCAAAGAAAAAGACGATTGCCTTAAAGAGCAAAGAAGAAAGCGATGAAGAAGGAGAAGATCCAATTGAAGAGCTTGCAATGGCTGTCAATAATCTTAGAAAATGGTCGAGATTCAAGCCACGTAAGAAGAAAACGAATCGTAATAGGCCAAAAGAGTCTGAAAATTCCGATAATGAACTGACATGTTATAACTGCAACAAGCCTGGCCACATCAAACCAAAATGTCCACTTCTCAAAAACAACAAAGGAAAGAAAAAGGCGAAGAAGGTATTTGCAGCGACTTGGGATGATGAAGAAGGAGAAGAAGTTTCGGATAGCAGCTCAGAGGAGGCTAACTTGTGTCTTATGGTGAAATCAAATTCAGATTCAAGCTCAGAGGAATCTAGTGAGGAAGGTGAGTATTCCTATAGAGATCTTGTTTTTATGTGTTCTGATCTCACTAAAGTAGTTGATGCTCTTGAATCTAAAATTGAAAAACTGAAAACTGATAGGAGAGAGCTTGCTCGTAAAAATTTTAGGTTAGAAACTGAACTTGAAAATATTCAAAACCTAGAATGTAAAAGATGTAAAGTTTTAGATTCAGAATTGACAAGACTTAAGAATAACTCTGAGAATCTTGAAAAAGAAAACTTGAATCTTAAGGAAACCATCGACACTAGGAAAAAGGATTTTATAAATCGATGCACCTCACTTGTCACTGAAAATACAACACTAAAAACCAAAGTCCAAAATCTTGAGAAATCTTTGAATAACTTTTCAAGAGGCGAAAAATCTTTCAACATGCTATTGGGAAATCAAATTTTTGCTAACAACAGAAAAGGACTTGGTTTTGGGAAAACACAAGCTGAGGATAATGCAAAAGGGAAAAGTGTCTTTGATATATGTGAAATAATTGGACATCATTCTGAAAATTGTAGTCATAGGAACAAGAACACAAAATTTATACAAGTTTGGGTTCCTAAGAATTCTACAAACAAATTTCATGTCTATTGGAACAAGAATGAAAAGTCTAAACAAGTTTGGGTTCCAAAGGGTTTGTTTATTCATAATGTTTCTGCCACTAACAATCATGGACCTAGAAATAGGTCACAAAAATCTTTCATCGTATAGGTGTGGTGGCAGGCTAAGGAACAACAACGGTGTTCTCTGGATTTTGGCTGTTCCAGAAACACAACGGGCATCATAGCAAAGTTCCTTAGCCTAGTATAAAGGTGACAGAATCACAATGGGCAATCACGAGAAATTATCGTAAAGGTAAAATGGGTGAAGGTATATTAAATGTGATAATCTGCACCATATTCTGAATTAAATCAGCCAAAATTGTGATAATAATGTGATGTCTTTAATTCTGACTTACTGATATGATTTTTCCTTTGACTTGTTCTTACTTTGATTTGTGCTCAAAAGTAGACCAACCATCCTTTCATCATTGAACTTAATATGTTTGGTCAAATGATGGTATTTTATTGATCCTTGATTACTCGTGCTACACTTAGACATATTTTGACATTTTGATCACTGCTTGTAAATTTGCACGATTTCAAACTCATGTGAAAAAGGATTTTAAGAAATTGTTGAAACTTCAAGAAATTGTTTTTGAAATAATTAAGATGTTGGTTGACTGTTGATTACTCATGAATATAATTGTTTATCCTATGGTTTCTGAAATTAACACCATGATATTTGTTTGAGTGTGAACATGGCTTCAATTCAAAATCCAAAGAATGTCATTTAAATTGTTGCTAAAATTGGGTTTAAAATTTTTGATACACACTTCATGTCTGGTTTACCAAATCCAGTTAGTAATATTTTGGATTGAAAAAGAAATTCAGATGCAGTTCATACTGGTAATCTAGTTGATAGAAAACGTACGAGTTGAACGTGATTAATTCTTGAAACATTCATTTGCTGCATCGTTTTTTCAAAGAAAATATCTGCATATTTTTCACTTGAAATAATTTTTCATTTAGCAGAATTTTTTTTCTCATATAACCCCTTCGAGAAAATAATTGTTTGACCATTTTTCAGATTAGTTAATTTTATTTGATTTTAAATGACAAATTTTGACTGATCCGACTCCCTACTAATTATCAAAGAGATAAATAGTGATTGAAAAAGTGATGAGTGTTGATATTTAACATACATTACTCAAGAGAGTATATTTGGAAAATTTCTTTAGGAATTAAAACAAGAATTATAAAACTTTTTGTTGGGTAAAGATTCCATGACCATTTCTATATCTATCATTATTTCTATCGACCATGGTTTATCAAATATTCAATATAGTTTGTCGATATGTGGTACTATAATCAGGAATCATTTGTTTTTCATGTCATATTTTTTAAATAAATAAATAAATATTCAAAGTATTCACTCTCATTTAAAAGTCCTCACGGTTATGCATGGGTGAATTACTTGAATTTTTTTTATTATGTGCTTCCATGCTCATTTAAAAGTCCTTACGGTTATGCATGTATGGAACGCATATCAAAATTAAATTGTTTAAATAGACAAGTTGATTCTAATCCCATTTAAAAGTCCTCACGGTCATGCGTGGTTAGAAGATACTTGATTTCATTTTTAAAAATTAAATTGGAATACTACTAATCTCATTTAAAAGTCCTAACGGTTATGCATGATTAGTAGATATTCAAATTCCTGATATAAATGTACCACAAGTTGATACAATTGTATGATTTTATATGAGAATATCATTTTCATCATTCTAAAAGTGGAATATGCGCCTAACAGGGGTAGTTATGATTTTTGTTTGATTTTTATTGAAATTTAATATTTATACTCAATTTGAGTTTAATGATGGATTAATATCGATCACTCTATCTCCATTTTCTCTAACACTATCATTCTTTTGCTGATAACAAAAGGGGGAGAGAAAAGTTAAGATTTTGTCAAATAGAATCAAGCAAAGGTCAAATAATTTTCCCATATGCATCTAGGCTTATTTGAATATATTTCTATTTGTATGCATATATGTAGGGGGAGCATCATGTAGAGAGGAAGCATTTAAATAGGGGGAGCAATTAGAGTATATAATTGGTCAAATACATTTAACACTAACACGATCAAAATCTTAAATATATGTTTGTTATCATCAAAAGGGGGAGATTGTTGAATATGCGCTTATATGTTTTTGTTTGATGATAATAAACATATATATTCATTTAAATGTATTTGGTTATGTACTATTTTGTTTTTCATAGATTAAATAAATATTTGTTGAATAAAATAAATTACACAGAATTTGAATTTGAATTCAAACAGAACAAGTTACACAGTTTTTGAATTCAAACGAATATTTTATTCAAACGAATATTTATTACAAACTTGAATAGTACAAATTCATGCTCTCACTATACATATACATTTCTGATTACATCACGATTACATCACAAATATTTTTACATTGATAACCTCACTACATATCACTCACACTCGTATTTTGTCTTCAACTGCATTCCGGTTTGAATCCAGCATCTGAGTAATCTGCAAAAATATTCACTAACGCAGTAAAATTGAAAAAGAAATATTTTTGCAATATAAAATGAAATACGATTTTTGAAAAAAATGTTTTGCCTCAGTTATTTGGGTTGTTCGTCATCATTCACACTTGATTTCATCACAAAGTAGTGCACATAGATATCACAGGGACAGATAGCCATAAGTGGCTGCAATACACACGTGTACATTTATACACGTGTGCACTGCCTCGCCAACTCGTGTGCACGGTCAACCAATACATACAACATGTGCAGAGGACAAGTGTACAAGTGACTCAAGCAAATACACATGGAACAGTGAAAGCAAGCTATTGCACAAGATATAGAGCCACAACAAGTCCAGCAACAAGTCCAGTTGCAACATGGTGAACAAGACACAGTGCTGAGCACATGCAAACTGCAATGCAAATTCAAGGCCAATGCAGGTAACGGCTTGGTACAATGCAAATACATGGAACAATACCAAAGTATGGAGTGTGCAAGTGCAAATGACCAGAGCTCAGCATACATGAAGTAATGCAATGCCCAAAGACCAAGTCGAAGTCGAATTGTTGTCAACAGTTCTAAGTATCCAACAACAATATGAATGCTATGTTCAATCATGATACAGACCAGAAACACAAGTACAGGGAACAACCAGGTGAAGATGCAAGAACAAAGAGTGTACACAGCTCATGTATGCATCAGTAACCAACACATGAAGATCAACAACAAACCCAAATGCACATGTCAACATCAAGTCTCAAGTGATACAAATATCAAGAATCAGTGCAACAGAAAGTGGTGTAAATACAACTCGAAGTAATGCTCAGGTTCAATCTCTAAATACACAGCAGTTCATACAAAGAAGCCATGGTCAATGCAAAGCAAAAGTGAAGATACAGTGAAATTCTACAAGTCAAGGCCAAGCATGATGCAGTGGTGTTGCAAACAACACAACAGCACTGCATCAATACAAAGTGTACATGAATGCATCAATAAACCAAACTGCAAGACCTCAAGTGACACAGTGAAAGTAGCACAAAGTACAGTGCAACTTAAACCAATATAGCAGCAACTCCAAAAACCAAAGTGAAATAGAATGCAGTGGCAACAAGGATGGTGAAGCAGTGAAAATGAGAAAGTGCAACAGTGAATCGAAACATGCACTTGAAAATGAGCAACTACAAGGTGAACAACAACCAAGTATACAACTACAGTAGCAAGCTACAATGGATGCAGCAATACCAAGTTCACACAACATCAAAGTGAAACAAATGTAGAACTGACAAATGTATCAACTCAACTACAGCCAGTGCCGACATGAACAGAAGTTCTGAATCAACAATGCAGACACAAGTCAGTTGCAACATGAAACAAGACATGAAGACAGTTCGAAGAAGATTGCAATATCAAGTACATGAAGACCAACGTCACAGTAAACATGCAGGTGAACAGAAGGTAGTCAGCATGTACTGTTGTATAAAATGCAAAGTTCAGATCTACAGAATGGGGATGAACTCGACCGAGTACAGTATGCAACAGAGATGATCGAAGTAAAATACAAGCCGAAGTCAGAGTTCAATGAATATAAAATTCGTATCATTATTTTTTGAAATGGTCAGAGATGTCAAAAAGAGGGAAGTTTCTGTTTTTATACAAGAAGAAAATCGAACGCTTTCAATTCAAAACCATGATTATCAAGTTAAAACGTATCAGGAAAGCCGTGAGTATCACGTGTAACAAAATCAGGAAAGACGTGCGCATCAGGCAATTAAAAATTTAGGAAAGTATCAAGTTAATTCGAACGAATTCAAGTGTCTCAAATTCATATAAATACAATCCCAATTCATCATCATCGGCCATCGAGTTCAATCAAGTGCAATCAAGTTAAAGCAAGCAATTGAACCAGTAACGAAAGTAATACATACCACAATTTAGTGAACTCGATCGAGAGAAGCGGCTGCAAACAATTTGCAATACCGAGTCATCAACGAATAGAAGAAACTGAAGCCGAACCCTAGTTTCTCAAATCAAGAGAACGAGCAAGCCGAGCAACGCAATCTCAAAGTCAACCAAATCATCAGAGAACGAACACGAGAAAGATCATCAGAGAACGAGCTAGCAACAGTAATCAATCATCAGAACGAAGCCCTAATTCGAGAAAGAAGCCGAAGCCCTAATTCGACAATAAGGGGCCGACATTTTTCACAAGCAAAAGAAAAGGGGACGGTGAAATTCAAGTGGGCCGGCCTTGTTCAATTATAAAAGGGATTAAGTTTGTTTTGGCTTCAATAATAAAGGGGTTTTCTTAGTTATTTTATTTTGAGCAAAAATCACGCATTCAAGCTCGTATTGTAATTTTTGCTCCTGCGGTTATTTGTGAAGTTGTTTTTTCTTTTCAAGTCGAAGAATCTGTAAATCACCACCTAGGGATTAGGTAGTGTCAGTTTGTCTATTTAGAATTAGTTCAGTGAGCAGGGAGTGCGAGTTTGCAAAGCTCTATAGGCGGGAGCAGTGTTTGCGAGTGAGCGAAACTCTATAGGCGGGAGCAGGGTGTGCGAGTCTAGTAGAGTGTTTGTGAGCGGGAGCAAAAGGGTCTGCGAGTCTAGTAGAGTGTTTGTAAGCGTGATACTGTTTAATTCTAATAGAAATCTGTGAATGCAGCAGTAGGTAGGGGTTGCCGAAGCTGGGTAAATTTTGTGTGTGATTTACTTTTCAGCATATTTATTTCTGCTATTATATTTCTGTGTTTAATTCAAGAAAATTTGCTATAACCCTATTCACCCCCCCCCCTCTAGGGTTAATCTAGATCCTACAGGTGTAAACTTATTAAAATTGGAATTTTTAAAGGTATGATATTTATAATTGGATTTTATTCTAGATAAATTAAATGAATAATTTTAGTATAAATAAATTAAAGGAAATACTTAATTGTTAGAAATTTGAGTTTTATATTATGGATTTAGTATGTGAATGTTTCAAACTAAATAATAGAACCATAAATTGTTAAATAGATTCCAACCTTAGTTTTGAAATTGTTAAATACTCAAAGTCTGAATATATTGAAATCGAAGTGATTATTGAAACTGAAAGTGAATCTAAATTATGGGTTTAGGCTAAAATAAAAGTGAACAAATGGTAAAGGCGTAGAAATTATTTACTTTATAGAGGAATTCAAAATCAACTATTTTACATACTGTTGAATATCCAAACCATTTAAGTTTTGGAAGTTATGGTTTTAAAACTATGGATTTCGAAAGTATTAGGTTTGAAAGTTAAAATTCAAGTATTTGGTTTCGAGGTATTATAAATTTTAAAGTTGTATGATTTTGGGAAGGACACATATTTGAAATAAAAAAAATGATATCATATTGATTTGGGTTTTAAAAAGGAAATGATATCGTATTTATATGATTTCGAAATGGATACTAAATTCTGGTTTTGAAAGTATAATTATTTTGAAAAGACCGCGGTGTTATAATAACGTTTGGTTGTTCAAGAGACCGGGATCGAAAGTTGTCATACTCTCTGCCAACTCTGAAAACCACTTTAACAACCGTGTACGCGGTGGAGATTCCAGAATGAAGTAGGATGGTGGTGGCGTTTCCTCTGAGGTAAATACGTGGACCCAACTCCCGTGAGTTGGCATAAGGTGCTAAAACATGAGCGATTCTCAGGCCAATGAGGTCATTCCTCTGATCGGATACTCCTCTTCGATATTATACTCTGACTTTGGATTGTTTCGGTGGCCACTTTTGATTTCTTTGATTTTAGGGGAGTTTGTCCGAGGTAGGCGGTAGTAGCAGCTACGCGTTACCACCAGCCCGGATGCGTAATTGGTATATCTACCCTGGCATTGCCTAGTTGTGTCGTGTCACCTACCCTATCGCGCCTTGTACGAGTTTGGATTTCTCCCGTAGCCCGTGTGGTATCCTCTGGTGGCTTCCCGATCAGGAGGGACTATGATATTGGATGGACTACTGGGACTATTATTGTGTTAAGGGGGAGATTGGGTAACTCCTTAACGCTATTTGAAAGTAAGTTTATTTTACAAATAGACACTATTATAATAGCGAAATATACTATATAGTAAATAGTTTAACGGATCCTTAGGAGATGTAAATCCCGAGCATCTCTTGAGTTACTGCACTTATATTTATTTCTGTTAATTTAACTTACATAAGATCTTTTAGTTCTGACTCGAGTGTTTTGTCTTTTCAGTTCGCTCGGCTCAGTCCGAGCGTTTCAGGATTTGAAGTTTTAGCTCTGGAGGACGAAGACGAAGATTTGTATTACTATCATCTACTATTATTCCACTACACTATTCAATCCCGCTGCATTGATATTTATTGGTATGTGTAACTCTGATATGTATTATATAAATAGTTTTGTAAACAGATTTATAAACTGTATAATTGATTATTATATTTTATCATTCCGCTGTGAGATTCTGTTTTCTTTTATTTCTTTCTTGTTTTTCTTATTTACCCCATAACAATCCGCCCTTCCGTATGGTTTGAATTGGCACGTGTGTCGATTTGAAGCGTGCGAAAAGGCGGGACGTTACATTGAAAGCACAGAAAAGATAAAAGTGAAATAAAATTAAGACAATGTGACAAGAAGATTTAGATATATGCCTGATAACTGTTGTTATACGTAAGATTAACAAGGTGGATATGATCTTTCCAAGATCCTCCAGAATCAAGAGCATAAGCACGAAAAAGGTGGATTCAAAATGAGTACCAAAGATTATCAAAGATTACAGAAAAATTTCTAAACAGAATGATTATAGAAAGATTCCTATACCAGTCTATAGCAAGATAAGGATAATAAGGACAACCAAAAGATAGTTTGAAAAACAAAATAACATAATAAGTTAGAAACCATGGAAATTTCAACTTAAATAGATAATTAATTTTTACACAAGTTAAATAAATCTTAAATATCTTAAATTTTATTATCTTATCTTCTAATCATCTTAAATTAACAATTTCTAAGATCATGGATTTTGAAAAATAATCATTCATTATACTCATAATGTACTTAATAAATTTAATTCTTCTTTGTTCCTAATTAAAATTAAAATTATTCCTCTCTATATTTATCACTTATGTTAAATATACTTACACTTATTATAACTGCTTTATTTTATTCTTAGTTCTTTTAACATCATTTTATTATAAGTTATTCAATTACACTTTATTATATTTACCTATGTTAATTATTTTAAACTAAAATTTAAGTCTATAACATTTATTATAACCGCTCAAATTTTATTATAAAATCTTTCTATATTGTATATTATCCAATTACATTGTTAACTTCTGAAATTCAGGTAAGTTATATTTGAATGCAATTGTATTATACAAATGAAACTTTCCAATTAAATCATTTCATGCTTGAATATTCATCCAAAATTTTGATTTTCTTTTTATAATTGAAATTATTCTTTAAAATAAAATTTAATAATTAAATTTCTGATTTCCTTCAAACCATTTTGAGATAAATAAATACACATATACTATATATATACACCATAAATCAAGTCATATTTTAGACATTCAAATCAATTTGATTTCCCAAAACAAAGCTGTAGCAAAACTACATAGCGGTCTCTTCACATTGAAACTCGAAAATGAATGTCGATGATGCCACGGTCATCACCGAAGTTATTTTCCAGCGACAAAGAGAAGAGCACTAATTTTGAACTTTAAAATTCCTTGGAAACAAATTTCTATTACAAAATACTTTAAATAATATACTTTAAAACTTAAACACGAGGTTTGAAACCATCGGAAATTAAATTCTCAATTTCTTGTTTTAAATTCATTTCAGTTCCCAAATCAATTTATAAACAACTGTTTATAAATTCATTTATAGAACAATAAATGATAAATCAAGTATTACCGTTTCAAATAATCAGTTTAAATCAATTTATTAAGTTCCATAAATTTACTAATGTATCAAAAATTATTTCACTAACCAAATTTTAAAATAATATTGTGTCAGTTTGTTCTGTCAAAGTGTTTTAGAAATCCTATCGATAGCGTTGATCAGACGAATCGATCGAAAACCCGAGTCAACATCAACAACTCAAACAACACAATATATAAAACAAAACATAGATATACAAGTACAATTCAAAATGTTTGGAAGAACAGGTTGGAAACAAAAGACAAGATGATTAATTAACAGAGTAGGAAGATGGGTAAGCTTAAGTAAATCGTGGGCAACCTTAACCGGGTCAACCGTGACTTAAAGAATAAGATCAATGTGGATTTTTCTGGGATAAATATACATTCGATCTCAAGAGATAGAGTTTGGAATAACAAAAGATATTAGCATCTAAACCAAGGATAGATATAAATCTCTGGTGAATCGATGCTAATTGTAAAGGAGTTTCCCCCTTTACAATTCAATTTGAAATTGGTGAGACCGTCGACTCACTAAAAAGATCATTCGAAGCGGAGTTATAGGATACTACAGAATCAAAAGAAGATGAATAGTGAGGGACACGAATGGATTTTGGAACCGTAGGGAACGTTCTAAAATTCAAAGGAATCGAGTCAAAAAGGAAGAGATTCAAACTCGAATGAAAGTGATTCTGTAAATACATTCACTCCATATGCTGAGTTTTGCCTAGAGCTACCAAAGCTCTGATACCAAATGTAACAGTCAGGTATTTTCAACCATTCGCATCCGCACATGTCGGACTTGAATTACTCAAAATACCGCGTTGTAAATAAAATTTGGCAAATGTCAGAATATACAGTAAATAAAATCATAGATCATAGACAAAGAGTAATAATAGTGCAGCGGAAGTAAAGAAATAGTAGTCCATGAAGCTACTATGTAATATATCAGAGTTACATAAGATACAGCAGAAGAAATAAAGTACAAAAGAAGTCTCAAGATAATAACCAAGTACAAAAATGAATACAACACTGGGATTAACAGGATAACTGGAAGTGAAACAGATAAAACTGGACAAGTAGATAATGTCCAGCGATTCCAATCTCCAGAAAGTGGAAATCCAAATCTGTGACTGACCCGAGCGTAAATAAAAAATATGAACACTCGAGTCGGGACATACATACTTATAATGTGTAAACCAACTCAAAAGAATTGTAGTAAAAGTACAAGTAACTTAAAGGATGCTTGGGACTGCCCATCCTCTAAGGATTCATTAAACTATTTATATATAGTATATTGCGCTATTGTAATAATGTCTAACAGTAAAATAAACATACTTTAAAATAGCGTTAAGGAGTGACCCAATATTCCCCTTAACACAAATAATGCCAGTAGTCTATACAATATCTACATATCTCCTGATCGGGAGACTATGAGAAGATACTGCATAGGTACGACACTAATAGAAACTCGTAGTAAAGGCTCGATATGGTAGGTGACATGGCACACAAGGCAATGCCAGGGTAGATATACCAATTACGACACTCGGGCTGGTGGTAACGCAGCAGCCACATACGCCCACTTCGGAACACATTCCCAAAATCGGAGGGGCGCCCAAACAATCGCAAAAGCAATAGAATTGTATCGAAGAAATGCGTCCGACCAGAGGAGCTACCCCTTTTGCCCCGAGACCGCTCCTATTTCTGCCACTTTATGCCAACTCACGAGAGTTGGGCCCACGTAATATACCTTAAGAATGTCGCCACCATCCTACTTCATTCTGGAATCTCCACCGCGTACATGGTTGTCGAAGTGGTTTTCGGTATCGACAGAGAGTATGCCCATATCCGATCCCGTCTCTTTGTCAACCAATCGTTATTATAACCCGTGGTTATAACTTTTAAAAATGATACTTTTCTACTTCAAAATAAAATATCATTTCAAATCCAAATCTTTATCAAAATAAAGATTAAATCATTTCCAAACCATTTCAATATACCAACATACCATATCTTTGAAATACAAATATTTATCAAAATAAATATCAAATCATTTCCAACCATTTCAATATATTAAATTATCATATCCTTTCAAAACTTCCTTTCAAATCATTTTAATACATTGAAATATCATATCGTTCATTTTCAAGTCATATTAATATCAAAATATCATATCTTTCAGAACTTCATCTTCAAATCATTTTATATCAAAAAATCATATCTTTCAAAACTTCATTTTTAAATCAAATTAATATCAAAATATCGTATCTTTCATAACTTCATCTTCAAATCATTTTATATCAAAATATCATACCTTTCGAAACTTCATTTCCAAATCATTTTAATATCAGAATATCATATCTTTCAAAACTTCATTTCCAAATCATTTTATATCATATTTTTCAAAACTTTATTTCAAATCATTTTAATATCAAAATATCATATCTTTCAGAACTTTATTTCAAATCATTTTAATATCAAAATATCATATCTTTCAAAACTTCATTTCAAATCATTTTAATATCAAAATATCATATCTTTCAAAACTTCATTTCAAATCATTTTAATATCAAAATATCATATCTTTTAGAATTTTATTTCAAATCATTTTAATATCAAAAATATCATATTTTTTAAAACTTCATTTCAAATCATCATATAAGTTCAAATCCAAATATTCAATTTTAAATACCTTTTAAATTCAAAGATATCATTCATTTATTATCATTCCAAATCACCTTTTAAATAGCTTATATTTCAATCAAAATAATTCATTTAAACCATTTAAAAGTGAAGTTTATATACTTTCAAATCTAGTATTCAATTCCTAAAGTTTTAAACCATTCTGAGTTCATTTACTAAGTTAAAACCATAAACATTGAAAATTTCAACCTTTCACAGCATTCAGAAAAAGCTGCTGTAAGTTATATTTGAAAACATTTCAATTTAAACCATTTAAACATTATAAAAACCATATTTTAACATTCAAAGATGTTCATTTAAATACTCTTTTAATTTATGATTTTTATAAAGCAAACTTTTACAGAAAAATCCAAATTTTTCAATAATTTCATTTAATAAATTCAATTGTACAATTTTCCCATTTTTACATTTGTTTGTGTCAAAAATGATCACAAACACCCAATACCGTGAAAGCACCCGTTTATCAACACAAACCAGCAATAACAAACACAGAACTCAGATCTAAGAGATAGTAAATGCAGCAAATCACAGATAACAGTAAACAACACAGGATTTATAGTGGTTCGGCGTTCGTGCCTACGTCCACTTTGAAGGTTTTTATCTTTTATTGATTCACTTGATGATTTTCAATTGATTACAGCAGATTACAGCAAGGTGTAGCTTTCACACTTGATTCCCATGATGTTGGAAAGACCTAGAATTGAATCTGGCAGAGTCTAGGCTTGTTCTCTCTCTTCCAAATCTCCGACCCCTTTTCTGAATGACCAGGGGCTCTATTTATAGGCGTGGAAGGCTGAAATCCCGCCCAAAACCTGGGGAGGCCGCTTGGCACGTGAGGGGGGGCCCACAGGCCCGCGTTCTCGGGATCCGTGCTCAGTTTGGGATCGATTCGAAGTGAAGTTCGAAACGATCAAAAATGCATCCAATCGAGGCGAAATTTGGTGTGGACATTCTTCAGTGTGTAGTCAAGCTCCTGTGAAAATTTCATGGCATTTGGATCAAGGGATTGAGAGATATGATCGATTCAAGATTGGATCTTCGGCATGCTGGTTAGTTCGAATCGATCCTATGGGTCGTTCGAATCCATATGTTTCGAATACATATGGTTCGAACCCATAGGTTCGAACCCATATGGTTCGAACCCATAGGTTCGAATCGATCCTTTAGCATGCGGAGGCGGCGACACGGTGCTCTCTTGTGTGGGTTCAAAGTTACTATTGTAGGATGGACTATGGATTCGAGGCAAGGTCACAGGATAGATTCGAGGCAAGGTCGGCCGATGGAGTCTAAGGTGATGGAGTCGAAGTTGATGGAGTCGAAGGCAATGGAGTCGAAGTTGATGGAGTCGAAGGTGATGGAGTCGAAGTTGATGGAGTCGAAGGCAATGGAGTCGAAGTTGATGGAGTCGAAGGTGATGGAGTCGAAGTTGATGGAGTCGAAGGCAATGGAGTCGAAGTTGATGGAGTTGAAGGTAATGGAGTCGAAGTAACCCAACGTGATGGGTTCGAACCAGACAATGACTATCTTTCTTAAACTGAATCCATCATATCTTGAGCATACGAACTCGGATTGACTTGAAACTTGAAATGGCAACTCCTACGACCATTCTTGTCATGTCCTATCGATTGTGGCTTGATCCGGACTCGGACAAAATTCATCGATATCCATAGCGAAGTGAAGTACGACTAATCTCTGAGGTGAACTGTCTTTTGTTTTTGACCAATCTTTTGGTATCACGGCTTTGCCAAAAAGCGGGATAACAACATTTGACACCTTATTAACACTTACATTTTCAATTTCCATTGCACAAATTAAACTAAATTTCCAATTTATTAAATTAACTTAAACCTTAAACAAAACTAAATTCCATATTTCCAAATCAAGTTGTATTTTAAAATTTCACTTTTAAGCATTCATTTACTTAACCATTTTAATTCATAGAAAAGTCAATAATACTTTATTAATTCATTTAAATTCAAATTTAAATCAAATTATCATATTTACCATTTTCCAAATAAGAATAAATTTCCATTTTATTTACATAACTTAAATATCATTTTTAACCAAAATTCCAAATTTCCAAACTTAAGTTGTATTTCAATAATCCAATTTGACCATTCGTTAATTACATTTTTAACTCATATAAAAACCATAATTTCTTTATTTTAAAATATTTCAAAAATCTATTTAAATCAAATTTCATAAATTTATATTTTTAAAATACTTAAAATATCTAAAACACTTTATAAAATAACCACAGACCTGTATATAGTTTTCTAACCTAGGTCAAGTGATACAGATATATATCATTTCAATCCGCAGTTTACAAAGAAAAATCCGGGTTCTATCATTTCAAACCCGCAATCCAAAGTTAAAACAAAATAAATAAAAAACGTTCAAGCCTATCATTTCAGCCCAAAACGATTTTTCCCTATTCTAAAGTCCGTTCGGGTATGTATCATTTCAACCCATAGTGATTCTATTCTATAGGGAACTTGCAGTGTGATAAATAGATATAAATGACAGAATAGCATGGTATAACAGTAACAGATGATATGACATGAAATTTAACAGGTTGAACATCATATATAAATACTCATATGGCAGTTATAGCATCATATTTTTTTTCTACACACTCAGTTGTTGTTGTTTCACAACTGCATAAGTATAAATGTCGTGTGAGCTTTACTCACCTCTTTGCGCTGGAGATTGCAATGCAAATGACACAAACGGATTCCCAAAGGCACATGACACAAAAATGGATTCAAGTGGATGATAACCAAGCTAATGATCTTGTATTCAACAACAAAACAAAGCCATAATAAACTAACATTTCAACACAATATTAAATTTGGCAAGGCCGACGGGGTTGGATGGACCCCGACCATTTTATTGCAGCACCATAGATTACACGACACAAATTACAACAAGATGAGCATGAGCTCATTGAAAACTGAGAAAAAACAAGGTGCTACAAGCACAAAGGTAAAAAAAAACAGGAGAAAACATGAAAAAATTTAAAAAACACAAACTTTTACATTCTAAAGTTCAGCCCTATACCCGGATCAAAGGTAAAAAGCAGTTTCAGGGAAAATTCAATTTCATGCATAATCCAAAGCCTAAAATTAGCAGCAGATTTTGCCTTGGAGACATCAAAAACTTTGCAGTTATGCTCTCTCCACACTGCATATATAAAACTCTTCAACGCTACACCATAAATTCTCTTTCTTTTTTGCTTGTTTCCTGTCTTTGTGTATATCTGATCCCATTCAGCTTGATTATGATTCAGGGGGCATTTACTTTGTAGTTTTATCATCACCTCAGTCCACAGAAGTTTGATCTCAGAACATTCAAAGAATAAATGCTCGATAGTCTCTGGTTGAGCACAACAAAAGGAACAGTATATATCAACATTCGTGCCAATACTGACAAGCTTTGCCTTGGTCAGCATAGATCGATTCAAAATTTTCCACAATGTTAAGTTCTCTCTCATGCTACTGTCTTTGTTCCAAGTTCTTTTCCACCACTTCCAGTTTTGATTAGTATTGTTCTGCATCAAATATTCATATGCCTCACCAATTTTAAATTTACCTTTTTTCTGTCCCCAAACAACTAAATCATAAGTAGGAGGCAGAGGGGAAAACTTTTTTTATAGTTTCCCAAAGTTTTTGAACTCCTTGATTAGAAGAAAACGTTTGAATCCCCTGAAAGTACTCAAGAACATCTCTGACTTTTGTATCAGCATGAACACCAGTCTGCTGTATTTCATTGTATGTAAGTTGCCGTCTAAGAATGAAGCCATTATCAAGCCATGGATCATCCCAGAAGCTAACATTGTATTCATGGTTGGTATTCATTTGAATGAGAGGAAGGAAGAGTTCCTTAGTCTTATACAAACTCTGCCAGGTCCAGCTCATGTTTTGCCGTTTATTCATGTTCCACATTCTCCTGCTTTTTAATACATTTCTTCTGGACCACTCAGCCGAAAGACTTTCAGGGCAGTTATACATGGTGTCAACATGCTTTGCAAAAGCTGCCTTGTTCCACTGTTTTAAATTTATTAAACCAAGACCCCCTTTGTTCAATGGTTTCTCAACAGTTCTATACTTAGTTGGAGCAATAAATCTTCCCGTAGTTCTGCCAGACCAAAGAAATCTCATAGTAGCATTTCTAATCATGCAAATTAGTTTGGATGGTAGAACAAAAGTTCTGGCCCAATATACTTGCATTGCGAAGGTAATTGACTTAATTAAAGTTAATCTACCAGCTTGACTCAGTTTTCTAGTGGTCCAACAATTAAGTCTTGCAGTGATCTTCTCATACATCGGTAAACATTGATTTGTTGTAATTCTTGACGTAGTGAGCGGCAGACCAAGGTAGGAAACAGTTGATTGGTTACGGGTTAAGCCAGTTATATGAGTTGCCTGAGCTAAACTAACTCCAGCAAGAATGATGTCAGATTTAAGAACATTAACCTTTAACCCTGTCATAGAATAAAAGAGTTCAAGGGTTATCATTATGTTTTCGACAGATACGGTGTCAGGAGAGCAAAACATAATCAGGTCATCAACAAACATCAACGTTGAAATCTGAGGGTCTTTACATGCCGGATGCAATTTGATTTTCCCTTGTTGAATTGTTCTGCTTATCAGCCTGGTAAGTAGTTCCATGACAAGTATGAATATGTATGCAGCCATTGGGTCTCCCTGCCTAATGCCTTGCTTACTTTTGAAAAATCCTTTGGCAGTACCGTTGACATTGATTGAATAAGTTGGTGAAGATATGCATTCTAGTATCCAAGCAATAAAATGAGGAGGGAAATTCATGTACCCCATGATGCAGACAATACTATCCCACTGTAACATGTCAAATGCTTTCATTATATCGAGCTTCATCATAGCTTTTGGGGGAGAATTTTTGCTTTTATATCCCTTAATTAACTTATGTGCGAGTAGCATATGGTCAAGAATATTTCTTCCAGGTAGAAATGCTGCCTGGTTGTTGGATACTATTGATGGGAGGACATTCTTCAGTCTTGTAGCTATAACTTTGGAGATGCATTTGTATATTGTGTTACAGCATGATATAGGACGGTACTCTTTAACATGATGAGCATTCTTGTTCTTAGGGATTAAAGCAATATTGGTATAATTGAAAGACCTATAAAGTTTACTTTTTTTGAAGAAAAGAGTTATGGCATTGCAAACATCTTCGGAAGCTATCGACCAGCAAATAGTATAGAAATATGCATTCAAACCATCTGGGCCACCGCAAGAATTAGTATTAAGAGAGAACATAGCTTTTTCGATTTCCACACTGGTAACTTCAGAGCACAGTGAGTTCAATTTTTCCTCATCAAGCCTTGGCAATATATTATCAGGGATGTCATCAATTTTTGGAACGAAGTTGTTAGTGTTGCCGTATACACTCATGAAATATTGCTCAAAAGCTTCCTTAACACCTTCAGATGTAGTTTGCAGAACATCATTCATGTCGTAGATAGTGACAATATTGTCCCTCCTCTGCTTGTTCTTGAGACTGTCTTGAAAGTATGCACTGTTTTTGTCTCCTTTTTCCCACCATTTAATTCTCGCCTTTTGTCTAATCATATCACTTTCATGTGTTAGGGCATCACAGTACTGTTGAGACAAAGTAGTTTTAGTTGTAGACAGACTAGCATCCAGAACATTATCCATCATAGCCTTTTGAACCTCAACTAGCTTAGTCATAATATTGCTACTCATTTTATCTCCTTTGCCGTATTTTTTAAAAGCCCACAGCTTCAAAACGTCTTTCACTTCTCTTATTTTTTCCTGCAAAATAAATAGATGATTACCATTTTTATTAATGCTCCATGCAGTTAAAACAGTAGATTTAAAGTCAGTTTCATGAACCCAAGAATTAAAAATTAAAAATTTTGTTTTTCCTCTCTCTTCCACTTCACGAAGATGAATAATTTGAGGGGAGTGGTTAGAAAGGAGAGGAGGGGGAAGATGGTTGTAAAGGAAGGGCCATTTGGTTAGGGCAGATTGATTAGCGAAGGAGTGGTCAATTCTAGAAAATGTTCTGTTACCATGCCTTCTTTTGTTATTCCATGAGTATTGCATACCAACAGATTTGATGGTCATAAGATCAGCATCATTTATTACATTACTGAGAGGTAGAATCTCATTAAGGGATAATGGATTTCCTCCCACTCTATCAGAGAGAGTATGACAGCAGTTGAAGTCTCCTATAATTATCCAGGGGTGGGTGGACTGCCTTAGAGATGGGATGACAGATAGCACCGATTCTCTAATAGCAACAGAGTTGGATGCATAAATAAACGAGATATAAAAGGATGTACTGTCTGAGGAATCTTATGCATGACAGTGAATGAGTTGGGAAGTGGAGAGGATAGGAGTAATTTGAAAGCGCTGGGGATTGTAAAGAATCATGATTCTACCATAGAGAGATTCATTATGATTGTGGATAAGCTTCCAATCAGGTTTTATATATTCTGCTGCCTTAATCGTTAAAGAAAGATTAAGTTTGGTTTCTAGAATCGCCAACACCGATAATTGGTGAGTAGCAATGAGCTGTTTACACTGATCTTGCTTGATGACATGGTGTGCCCCCCGTATATTCCATGCTCCAATGTATGGCATCATTGGAGAACTCTTGCATTAAGTATTTCAATTTTCATTCTCCTTGTTACTGCCTGCGTAGAGGACAAGTAATTTGGAATTATTGCTGAAAGGGGGGTATTTTCATTGCTTTCTGTTTCATTATCCTTGGGGGTGGTGGCCATTTGGGTTATGTTGAGGGATGGTGGAGAGGGGTGTTGAAGGGATGGGGAATTGAGAGGAGATGAATTGGGTGGTGGTTTGTAGGCTATAGGTGGTTTTATGTTGGCGTAAGTAGATGGAGAAGTTGCATTTTGAGTTTTGTCATTATTTGGGGGATTGAATGGTTTTGCTGTGCATTCTACTCTGTTCTTGTGCATGTCAGCAAATACATCAGCTGTTCTTTTGCTTTTGTTGTTCTTGTTTCTACTCCTGTTGTTTTTTCCACCACTGTTGCTCTTTTCTTCAACATGTGCTTTCTTATTTTCTGTTACACATTCATTGAGTGTTGCTTTACCTGTAGTGTTGTTTTCCTTTTGTTGCATTTGTACAAAGTGTTCTGTCACAGTTTGGCTTGGTGTTTTGCTGCTTTGCTCCCCTTGCTTTAAGTTGTTTTCTTCGGTATTTGTTACAATAACCCTTTTGTCCCCCAATGTTCCACTATTGCTTTTACTTGCTTCAGTCATGTTAATTGTTAATTCTGAATCCTCCAATCCAAGTAGAGCATCATATTTGTTAGCGATCAGTAATTCTTCAGTTAACACCTCAACAGCTGTTTCTTTATTTTTCTCAGTTTCTCTGCTAGCATCTTCTTCAATAGTTTGATTGTTGACATCTACAGTTTGTGCTATGTTACCACTATTTTCTTTATTTATTCCTTCACACCCATCTTCCTGCTCATGACCTTCTCCCTCCTCATTTTTCTTTTCTTCATTAATATTGCTTCTATCTCTTTCTTGTACTACTTCATCGTTGCGTCCTCTTTTTTGTTCACTGATTATTTCATTCTCATCTGTTACAATTTTCTTTTTACTAACACATTGCCATTTCCTTGAAATCTTCATTTGATAGGGTTTGACCCGTTTATTGTATGAACATTTCCTGCAGTATACCCTTTGTTATCTTTTGCTCCATTCTTGCTTATATCATTCACTTTGTCAGTTGTACACATACTATTTTTTTCACAACATTCTGTTGTGTGACCAAATTTATAGCACGTAACACAAACATATGGCCTCCATTGATACTCAACATGTATTTTCTGAAAGCCACCCTCCACCAGCTTTACTTTAAACTCATTTACAAGCTCCTTGTCTGGCTTCACTTCAATTAAACATTTTGCGTAACTCAACCTGGTTTGCTTCTCAGTCGATTCATCCATGCACAACATTCTTCCTAGATGACTGCACAACCAATTGATCCCAAGTGGCGACCAAGCAAATATGGGGAGATTATATAGATGGACCCAAACTGGTACTGAGGTAACTGAGCCAGAGATGTTACTGACAGCAACGTCATAAGGTTTAATTATGAACATCTTATTATTCATTATAATGGGATCACTCTGAAGAACTCTATGTCTGTCTTCATCACATGAGAAATTAAAAAGGAAAACAGTACCGTCCGATTTAACTTTAACAGAGCCTTAAGCTTCTAGTTGATCTTGAGTTTTTGTATTACAGCTGTATACGATAATGGCTTGTCCAAGAAGAAACCAACAAGAGTATCGGTCCATATCTCTGCACCAGCATCAAGAACGAACTGTGGCTTTACTAGAGCATCTTCTTCATACACAGGAATAAGGTCAACGGGTATGTACTTCCCAGCATTTCTGGGTTTTTGCTTAAACAAGGAAGTCCATTTTCGTTCACCTTGACTGGGGGAAGGAGGAGGATCGGGCTGCGGCAGTGGAGCATCTGGTGGCCTGGAAGGGTGTGGGTCTGGGAGGAGAAGCGGTGGTGGGACCTGAGGATACGGTGTTAGTTGAGAAGCGGTCGTAGGCACAGGGGTTGGTTGACTGGCATGAGTGGTTACCATGGTGGACATGACATGATTGATGGAGGGCGAAAAAGAGGAAGAGGAAGGAAGTACATATAGGCATGGAGGTATGACAGTGTTGTTGGTGGAGAAGGATGGTACGATAGGGGCATGGGGAAGGACTGATGAAGCGGACATGAGAGAGGATTCTTAAATTGAAACAACTTTGAAATAAAAAGCAATATGAACACATGACCTTTTGCCTTGCTTTCTATTATTGTTTTGCATGACCTAGGGGTGTAATTGGCTCAGGTTTGGACATAGCATGGCTCAGGTATGGACACAAGAATGCACGGCTACAAGGCATTGAAGGTGGAGGGGTTACAACTTGAGAATGTGAAGGATTTAAGGCAAAATAGTATGTTTTTGGTCAACAAAAGGGCTCGGCCTTGGAGTGGTTTGGCTTGGCCATTTAAGTTCAGGTCTGGACAGATGTTGGAGTGGTGTGTGGTGGTCTGGTCGGTGGTGGTGGTGGAAAATGAAGTGGTGAAGCAACAAGGCTCAAACTAGCATGTTTTCAAGGCATAGGTTGGATTTTTAGGGGTTTTGTCACCATGGTTAGCTCGGATATGGTCATGACATTGAGTGTAGATGGTGATGACGGCAGGGAATAGATGTAGAGAGTGGTGGCCATGGCAATAGTGAGGAGGCCGAGCAAACATCATGTGAAAACAAGGCAAAATATATGAAAAATAAGAAGAAAAAGAAAAGAAATAAGGAGCCATTACCCTTTTTTTTCTCCTAGCCGTGAATGAATGAGAAGTGGAAATTTTTTTCGTGAATGAAGACTGGAAATACACGGCTAAAAAAAATTTTACACCGCCAAAACAGTAAATGTGGAGTTATGGAAAAAAAATGAAAAGTCTAGAAATTGAAAAGCCATAGGAAAGGAAGAGCCTTGTCTCTTCGATTTACCATTTCTTTTAACTCAAATAAAACAAAATATAATTCAGAAAAATACTTCTAAAAACCGAAACAAAGTGAAATAAAATGAAAATAAATAATAAAATTTAAAGAAAATAGAAAAATAATAAAAGAAATTGCTTAAAATTCAAAACAGGGTTCAAAAATTACAATTAAAACATCACTGGCTTTGGAAAATATCTACTTCATTTTAAAAATATTCTAAAGAAAAATTTTGAAATAAAATACTTCATTTATCATTTCTAAAATGAAATAAATGATTTACATTAGAGAAAATAGAAAAATAATTAAATAAATAGTTTAAAAATTGAAAACAGGACTTAAAATACACAAATAAAATATCACTTGCCTTAGAAAATTTATATTTCACTTTAAAACAAATAAGAAGTCAAATAAATAAAATAAATGAGAAAAAAAATAAGGTGGGAATGAGAAGAAAATAAGTTCTTAAGAAAATATAAAAATAAATAAAGAATTTCTTTAATAAATTGAAACTAGAAATTAAAAATTATAAACAGAATACAACTGACATTGGAAAATGTCAATTACACTTTTAAAAATGTTTGAAAACTAAAATATATACATAACATGTTATTTTACTCATATAAATATAAATTAGAACATTACATGACCAAATAAAATATTATTTATATAATTTAAAATAAACAATTTTGTTAAATACAGCAAATTTCACACAATAGTTAAAAAGGCATAACTTTCACATTATAAATCAGATTTCAACGAAACGAAAAGCAGTGTTCTTAAAATTTTATTTACTTTCATAATAAAAGATAAAATTAAAATTTTCAAACTTTCAAATTTTTAAATTTAAAAGTCAAAGTTGACCATATTGACCAAAATACATTTTTTGTAAAATATTCTATTTAACCATGTTTGGAATTCTAATTTACATCAAAATCAAAGTTTATATTTGAAATAACAAAATTATCTAAATTAAATAAATAAAAATAAAGTTAAATCAAAATTCAATTAAAATAATTAAAATATAGAATAAAAATAATCACAAAATACAGGGTTGTTACAACTACTATGGTTATTTTTATTTCCTCTGCGAGTTATTCTGATTTATCTGTGTATGTGTTTCTATGATTGGTTTTATTTGCTCCAAATTATATTACAATCTACTATTTTGAATTATTCAAGTCTGACATGTGTGGTTTTATTGTCGATTTGAATAGTCCAAAATAGTGGGTCGTTACAACAACATATGATAAAATTGATTTTTGATGAATTTTTAGGATTTTCCCATCAATTTTCGATTTTATACGAATTAATTGGCTAAGGAAAATGATAATTAATTAATAAATGGAAGATATTATTAGCTCATTTTTGAAAAATAAATTATAAAGACAAACAAAAGCCAATGAAAATTTGATGGCAAATTGGATTTAGTGTGAAGTTAATACTAAGAAAGGAAATTAATTAGATTTCACTAACTTTAAACTCACAAAAGCCTGCCTATTATCTAGACACGATGATTATTTTAGTATATCATACGAAGGCTTAGGGAAAACATCTAAGCACGATAGCTTATTGGAATTCACTCACAATGACTTTCTATAGCTATTATGTGAAGACTTAGTGAAATTATTCAAGTCGGTTGAGTTTATGGATCAGACGTATAGCTTTTGAAGGACGGATAAAGATTACAAAGATGAAGCAGGAGGCTAGTTTATAATAATTTTTTTTTAAATTATATTGTGTAGAAACATGATTTATAACTGGTTAGGTGCTGCGTTGGCGTCTTCATACGTCAGACATAACACTACTATATCTTTGTTCTATTTATATTTACCCTGCATGGGCAACGATTTGGGTTAAAATGATGTAATGAATTATGTAATTCTAATTGATGTAATGAAAAAGTTATTTAGCTGCTATGCTTACTTATTTTGTGCAAAATTATACTGAACTCACTTTGTCGCTGGAATGATTTCAATGATGACTTCAGCATCATCGATGTCCATATTCTCTCGAAGTGGGGGACATTGTATCCAGTTCAGCAGTTAAGCTAATGCCTTACTAATTACTCCTTAATGACATTTTATGCCAATTAAAGTAAGGTAAAAGGTTACTTTTGGCTAGAGAGGAGATTAATGAAGGAAATTCTGTTTTTGGGAAGTGTGTAACTGGGAATAGGGTATTCCATTAACCCCATATGGATCTAATCCCGAAATGTGCTTTTGAACTTAGCATAAATCCCACTTATTACCCACTTAAATGTTAAAAAAACTTTCCAAAACTCAAATGGCTATATCTCCCTAACGATAAGTCCAAAAAACTATTACAGCCACTCTACAGAAAGAGAAACCATCATATCTTTTCAATGGAAGTGAAACCATCGTATCTTTTTAATGGAAGTGGTCTCAACCTCTAATTCATCTCTTATCAAAAGTTATAGGCCTTACAAAAATTTTAAGGTCGAACTTGTCCAATAAATTTTTTTAAGGATTAGAAAGGTCATTAGTTAACATTTTCCAAAGTATAGAATCATACGACCTAATATGGTTTTAAAAATAATATTCTACGATCCTTCAATACATAAAATACGAGTAGTTACACCCTCGTTTTGAAATTTCGCAATCGGAATTCCTAAATCAAAAAAGGAAAAGTCAACCATAGTTACTCCGCTTGCCTAACAACCACAAGCAATCATCTCAACCATAAACATGCAACCATAAGAAACTAAACAATATGCATACTTATCCTAGCATGCGAGATATTAAGTTATCCTACATGATATAAAAAGTGAAAGAAAATGCGATAAAATGAAAGCCTTACCAAGTAAAAAGCTTCGGATAAGTAACCCTCTTGCTCTTAGTGGTTTCCTTTGTGCAATCTCTTTCACCCAATTAAACCTTCATTGACTCCACCATCTTCCTCCTTAGCTATTTTTTTATCACGTCCAATAATACGAATAGGCTTATGAGGTCTTGAAGGTTATGATTCAATCTCGATTTCATCATGCTGATCTAATGAAATAGTCACGCTTGGGCTGTGCACACACTTCTGCAAATAAGAAACATGAAATACATTGAGCATGCCTGCCATCTTTTGAGGTAAGTCAACTCTATAAGCTAAGTTCCCAATTCTCTTGAGTATCAGAAAAGGACCTACGAACCTTGGTGCCAACTATTCTTTCCTATCGAATTAAACTACATTATTCGGTGGAGAGATCATCACAAATACCATATCGTCGATAAAGAACTCCAAATCTTTACATTTCTTATCAACGTAGCTCTTTTGTCTATCTTGAGCAGCTTTTATTCATTGTTGAATGATCTGAATCTTCTCTGATATCTCCCTAATCACATTTGGCCCTAGTATCAGTTGCTCACTTGCTTCCCACAATATAAAGGAACGTTACATGGTTAGCTATATAATGCTTCAAATGGCACCATACCAATGTAGACTAATAGCTATTGTGGTAAGAAAACTCAACGAAATGCTAGTTATCGTCCCACGAGCCTCCAAAGTCGAGAATGCAAGCTTGTAAGAGATCCTCTAAAATACGATTCACCCTCTCAGTTTTTCCATTAGTTTGTGGAGGGTAAGTCGTACTAAGATGCGGCTCTACCCTTAACGCCTCTTATAAGCTCTTCCTAAATCCACTAGAGTAAAGGATCTCGGTCACTCACAATGCCCTTCGGCACACTATTGAATCGTACAATACATTTCGCATACAAATCGACCAACTTGGATGTCGTTCTATAGACTTAATGGGTATGAACCGAGCACTCTTCGTCTATCTATCGACTATGACCCAAATGTTGTAGTGTCTTCTCTAGTTCTCGGCAATCCATTAGTGAAGTCCATCGATATCTGTCCCCATTTCCATTCGAGAATCTCAAATGGTTACATCAACCCACTTGGCTTCTTCTGCTCTGACTTTACCAACCGAAAATTCATATACCTAAAGTCGAATGTCCCCAACATCCTTTTTCATCCTATTCTAATATTATGTCTAGTTCATATCACAGTACATTTTATTATTGCAGTCAATCTCGAAGGCTAGGACTCTCGTAGCACCTTATTCTTCAATCCATCAACATTGGGAACAAACAATCTCCCATCCATATATAGCCAACTATCTCGATTAAGTTCGTACTATTCATCTCGTCAAAATCTACTCATTTCTCTAACTTTTCCATGATTTTTGCTAGTCTAGTGTCATACTTTTGACTAGTACCAATTCACTCAATCAAAGTAGGTTTGATATTCAAACTTTCCAACATCTTTGCCACTAACTCACAACAAGGTCTTACGTTATAACCAACAATAGTCTCAAGTTGTGTCCACTCTTAGAACATTTCCCCTAAACTTGCATGACCTATACTCAAAGCATCAGTGAATATATTTCCCTTACCAGGTGTATAGGAAATGTTAGAGTCGTAAGATTCCTAGAATTCCAATCATCGCTGATGTTTGCTTGTTGCTATCCCGAGGGCAAAACGACAGCAACAATGATTGTTGATCTAACAATTATTTTGGCCAGATCTTTCACGTTTCTTATCCAAATTCAATAATTTTAGATGTTTCGAATGGCTTAAACTTTTTTCTAAAAGTTTCATGTTTTGAGTTTTCTTAAATTTTGATGTTAATTTGGTCAAAAATGTGTTTGATTGTTGCTATCCCAAGACCAAAATAATAGAGGTATTGCAATTCAGACCCCTGAACAATTTTTATCGCAACTTTTTCATTTTTTATCCAAATTCAATAATCATAGATGTTACAGAAAGCTTATATAAAAGTTTCATGCTTTGTGTTTCCTGAAATTTTGATGTTTGCTTTGTCAAAACTGTGTTTGTTTGTTGCTATCCCGAGGGCAAAACGACAGCAACAATGATTGCTGATCTAAGAATGTTTTGGCCATATCATTCACGTTTCTTATCCAAATTTAATAATTTTATATGTTTCGAAAAGCTTAGAATTTGTGCTAAAGTTTCATGTTTTGATTTATCTAAAATTTCAAAGTTTTATATTCCTTTCTGCTTGACTCTAATATGTATTTGGTTAGATGTATATAATGTGGTCTCTGTACCACTTTTGCTTATCAGTTTGTATCATACTGGGATGTATCTGTATATATTAATTTATATATATGATGATTACTGTTTTGTGATGTAATATGCATTCAATTATTGTATTTTGTTCTGATAGATCCATTAACCACCAATATTTTTGTATTAAACATTTATTGGATATGTCGATCCACTTGAAATAGAAAAAATATAGAGCATTTGTCGACGTATGCAGTAGATGTTTAAGACAAGATTATAGATGGTCGCTCCTAACCAGCTCTATTCTCTGCATTAGCAAACAGAATTACACAATAATTCTCTTTGTTAATGTGGGTCTCGGTACTGGGCGTCATAGCTTGGTATAACTCACATTTTCTAGCTTAGATTGAGATTTCAATATTGAAATCTCAATTTTGGTTTGTTGCATGTCCGTTTGTGAATCACTGTCAGTAAATTGGGCATATCTCTCTCATTTTAAATCGGAATTTGATTTTGTTTGAAGTTCTGAAAAGCTTGAAAAGAGTGATAACATTCATGTTAAACTTTTTTGAAAATTTTGAGCATAGAGGGTCGAAAACTTAAATTCAAACTCACTTTCCTGTTACTGTAAAACTGTGACTTTCTATGCTAGATGCTGTTGGTAATTTGAGCATATCCTTTTGTTTGTTGTCTGAATTTGACAATTCTTGATGTTCCTGAAAGCTTAGATTATTTTCTATAATTTTCATGTTAAACACTTTCGAAAATTTGAGCATAAAGGGTCTAAAAACCCAATTCAAACTCGATGCCTTGCCACCGTAAAACTGTGACTTTCTATGTTAAATGTTGTTGGTAATTTGAGCATATCTTTTTTGTTTTTTGTCCGAATTCGACGATTCATTGTGTTCCTGAAAGATCAGATTGGCCGATCCAATTGTCATGTTTTGGATTTTGTTAGGTTTTGATGTCTACATGGTCGAAAGTTCACTCTAGTATCGCTGTCCCGAAACTAAAACGACACCTGTAGTGAATTTCATATATGGAATTTGTTTTGGCCATATCTTTCACTTTCTTATCCAAATTCAATAAATTTAGATTTTCTATAAAGCTTAGAGTTTGTGCTAAAAGTTTCATGTTTTGAGTTTTCTAAAAGTTTGAAGTTAGCTTGGTCAAAACTGTGTTTGTTTGTATCTGTCCCGAGAGCAAAACGACAGCAATAACAATCATTGACCTGAGAATTGTATTAGCTTATTTTTGCTCTCATTCTTATTAGATTTTGATGTTGTTTTTAAGATGTTTTGAGAGCTATGATGCGTATTAGTAGGCTGCTATATTTGGAGAATTCGAAATTCAAATTTAAATAGAATTTGAATTGATTTTGGGTTAAATTTGAATTGAATTCGTATTGAACTCAAATTATCGGTCTTCAGTTATCTTTCTTGTCTATCATTGTTTTTAGCACGGTTTTCACTAAACCATTTTTGAAATAAATGAAAATTTCAAATTATTATTATATATTATTTTAAAATTATTTTTCTAATATATTATCTATTTATTTCCTATAATAAAGGAATTTCAAATATTAGTTTTATTAATCTTTTCGGGAAAAGTTTTAGAAGCTTTTTTCTCTAGTAAACTATTTTAAATATAAACATTACACTTTTGCAGTATTCGAATGTATGAGAAAGAGAATTAAACGATTTAGTCAAGTATGTGGTATAGGACATGTGCATTTACTATTTTGGTTAATTTCGGACTTGTACGATTGAAGCTATTTGTGATTATTGATTCTGAGATGTTTTGCCATTTTATGGCATATTTTGAGTTTTATAATTCCTATTTATAGGAATTATTTAAGATCGCCAATATATAGCAAGTATTATGGTTTGAGATCTCCTATGTAGGAGTATGGTTGATGAGAACCATCACGATGTTTTATTTACTTGCCAATGATATAGGGCAAATCTTGAGTATATGATTTCATATTTTGAGATTTATGCTTTATGAGGAAACATCATGATGTTTTCACTTGTCGATGAGATGAGACAAGTTACGGCGCCATTTAATACTTGTCGATGAGATGAGACAAGTTACGACGCCATTTAATACTTGTCGATGAGATGAGAGGAGTATGGTGCCTATTTATCACACGCCAATGAGTAGAGGCGAGATATGATTTTTTGAGTTTTATGATGTTCCTAGTGTGGATCGACTAGCGGCTAGTAAACCGCTAAGTGCGAACGTGTGGTATGTGACACACGTTAACACTTTTCGGGTTCCTATCCGTGAGTTTGTGACACATTCACAATGTTTACCTAACAGAACTGCTTTGAGAGGTGTTAGTGACTTGTCATGAGGAGGAACTACTTTGGGAGGTGTTAGCGACCTTATTAGGGCTGACAAAATGGCTCGGAGAGGTGTCGGCAACCTTATCATGAGGACGAACTGCTTTGGGAGGTGTTAACGAACTTGACTGAGGTTTCAGCCATCTGAGTTTAGCACGTGCAACATTGCTTCAGCTATAAAAGGTTCGGATCCTTTTGGGAGTAAAGATACTTCAATGATGTGTGGTATGTGAATAACTCGAACCTTTCCCTAATCAAATAATACCATCATCTTTAAAGCAAATGCTATCGTCGCCAGTTTTAAATCATGGGTTGGGTACTTCCTCTTATGCGGCTTCAGCTATCGACTAGCATATGCGACAGCCTTACCTCGTTGCATCAGTACCGCACCCAATTTGGTACTACAAGCTTCAGTGTATGCCATAATCACCTCATACTCACTCTGAATGACTAACACTAGCACATTCATTAATCTCTCTTTCAGACTCAAAAACGCATGCTTGCACCTAGCACCCACATATAAGTTTGGTTTTTCTTTGTCGAATTGGTCAATGGTGCTACTACCTTAAGAAGTCCTTGATAAAACATCTATAATAGCCCGGTAGTACTAGTAAACTCCTTACATCTATAGCATTCTTTGGTTGGTTCCAACCTTGAACCGCTTCACCTTCACAGGATCTACATCAATGCCTTGTTTCAAAACAATATAACCCAAGAATCTCACCTCCCCCTTTGGAAGTAACACTTCAAAAACTTTTCTTTTAATCAATGTTTACCAAACATCTCTAGCATAATCATTAAGTGCTCCTTGTATTCTTCCTCCCTCCTCGAATAGATAAGGATATCGCCCATGAACACAAGTACAGATTTATTTAGCTGATCAGTGAAGGCACGGTTCATGATATCAGCATAGTATTTTAGCACATCGGTACGCCCGAATGGTATAATCAACCACTCTTAAAATTCAAATAGCATATAAAACGATGTAATCGACACACTCTCCTTTGTTACTTTCAACCGGTGACCAACTGAGAGAACACCCTCGCACAACGGAGCATATCAAACAAGTTATTAATATGTGGGAGTGGATACTTGTTCCTTGTTACCTTATTTAGCTCATGATAATCAACACCACTACCTCAAAGAGCCATCCTCCTTAGTGGAAAACTGCATCCCACACAAATATAATCTTGTAGATGAACCCCTTCCTTATAAGGTTATTCACTTGCACCTCTAGTTCCTTCTGCTCTCCAGTTTCCATATGCCTCAAAGGTATAACTACTGATCTGACATCATTCACCAAATCTATGCGGTACTATATCTCCTGGTGTGGCGGTAATCTGGTCACCTCCTCGAATACATCCAGATATTTCTGGAAATAGGAACATATGACAACTCGTTTTACGGGACCTCTAGAGAATATAGAAATAACCATAACCTCGTCCTCCAATAGGTAGCCTAACTCTACCTTCCACCCATCCACTATCCCAATCATCACCAATAGCTTCTTGCAATCCACCACTACCACATAATTCCTAAGTAAGTCCATTCCCAAAATAATAAAAAATCCCACAAATCATAAAATAAAACAATCATAAACAAAAGAGCATTCATGATTCGATAAGGCCAAACCACGATAAACCATATACAGGCTAGTGCAGCCTCCAACTAGGTTCGTCATCACCAAAGGTCGGTTGATAATCTCAGGTTTCAATCCTAATGTATGTACCCAGTCACTAGATATACAGGAATGTGAATCCCTGGTATCGAAAAAAACACATATGGGAACATCATAAATAGATAGCATACCTTGAGTTGTGATGCTTTTCCCCTTCTCCTTCATCGAGGGAGCACTCAATGAAGTCGTAACAGTGTCTAGAGCATGCCTTCACCACTTGTCTCTGCTTCACTAGTTCGGGACAGTCCCTCTACATATGTCCAACCTTATTGTAGTTGAAACACTTCTTACACTCTTCTTCGTAACTCTTACTTAGATGGCTTATCTGCCACAGTTATAACAAATAGGGTCTCACTTTCCCTTCTTCAGACTATTCTTATTCTAGAGCTACTTCCTCTTGTTTTTCCATTTCTTTTTGCCTCCCCTCCTCGATTGCGGCTTTGGCCATTCTTCAGAAACAACAACTGACTTAGATTCGTGGTATAGACTCTCATATCGAAAAGCATCGTTAACTAGCTTCTCACAGGACCCATTAATGGGTGAGGCGGTATGCTCCATTAGTTAAGGCAGTACAAATCGCATACGACGCTTTTCAGTTTGGTTCCATAGCTCTATTAGTCGGGTTCTTTGTGTTGGTGAAGACTGATCGCAAGACAAGGTCTCTTACTATGAAGTTATGTATTTGACCTTAATGTTTTAGTGTTTGTCCACCTCCCTTTTTTAGGATTTTGTTTGGAATTCTCTTCCATTCTCCACTCATCCAGAGCATCGAGACTTAGCTGCAATAATTCTTCATTTTGTATGACACTGTGAGTGAGACAGCGAGGTGAGGGAACATTCACCTTCATGGGCAACATTGCTTATACCCATTAACTAAGGAAAAAGGTTAATATTCCATCAATGTCCAAGAAGATTTTTTGAACGACCAGAGGATGACCAGGAGACCTTGAACCCTATTCCTTTTGCATTGGTCAGTTTCCCTTCAAGGTTGACTTGACTGTTTTGCTGACCACCTCCACTTCCCATTTTCTTAGGGGCGGGAAATGGAAGAGAATCGCTTCCCAATCCCATTCCTTTTATGGAATTCGAGGATATAGCCACTTTCAAACTAGGTGTCATTGCCAATGATGATCTTCTTTGGGAAATCAATGTGGCAGACTATGTTCTTGATGACGAAGTTAAGGACCTTGGGCACAATGACCCCAATGAGGAGCTCCGCTTGACTTATTTGGTTAAGAAGTTGATATCGACTATCGCATGGCTATACCTACACTTTCATTTTGGAGCTTCCCAATCAAGATGATCCCCTATGTGTTTGATTGACCACAAGGAGGTAATTGGAGTCAATAAGTTTGGGAAAGATCTGGGAATCTTAGCAAATCATTGACAATGGTGGTACGTTTTAACATAATCAATTAAGTCTTTCATTGTCGGCCAATAATACCCATGTATGACAGCCTTTTTGGTGAGGTTTTTCTCCCTACTGTGATCTCCATAAAAGTTTTCATGTAATTCCTTAAGAACATAAACGGGTTCTTCTCTAATGATATTGCATTAAAGTGGGGTGGAGTAACCTTTTCAATATAGCTTACTGTCCACGATTATGAAGCTAGGTGGTTGATAGAAAACCTTCCTACATTCTTTGTGCTTGTCAGGTAGCTCCTTACTCACTAAGCATTTAAAGAATGGAGTCCCCAACTTTCTTGCTACATGGTGTCGATTTCCATGGCGACTACCCCATGTTCAGTGCATGTGATGCTTTTGATTCCAGCAAGTTCCAAGGGTTTGTCCTAGTTGGATTTCTTGCAACTTTGGCCATATCGTCGGCCATGGCATTCTTTTCCCTAGGTATTTGCTAAAGCTTAAAATATAGCAAGGTGTCAATGAGTTTCTTAGCTTCAGCAACAATCAGGGGTTGAGTTTTGCCCTTTACTTAAACCCGCTCCTTGATTTATTAACAACGAGTGAGAAGTTGTTATATTCTTGGATTTTTGCTACTTGAGTCCTTCACCATCCAGAGGTCGGCTAGAATGGCTTCATACTTAGCCTTATTATTTATACCTTTGAAAATTTTCTTACTAAAAAAACAAATATGTTGCCTGTCCGAGGTGATGAGAACCTTGTCGGCTCCTAATCCCTTCTCATTAAATGCCCCATCAACATATAGTTGCTAGGAGAATTGGTTGGTAGGTCCTTTTCCTTGCTGATTTTTAGGCTAGATTATTTCCAGTAAAACCAACCAGGCTAGGCCCTCGATGAAGTGTTTGGGTGGAAGTTGATGTATTGTTGGCCATGTTCCAATGCCCACTTTAAGCGCAATCCTCCGTGTCAGGTCAAGTTAGCACTTGTTTTAGGTAATGATTTGTATGGATTTGACTGGGTGGGCCTAATAGTATGAACAAAGCATGTAGATAGCTATCGCAAGTAGTATGCCAGCTTTTCCAACCTAGAGTGTCTTGCGTCTTAACTTGAAAACTCTTATTAACATAATATGTTAGTTATCGAATGTGCTTTTTTTCTCATACAACGGTTGGACTGATCACATTGTCGGTATTATGAGATAGACGTATGGATCTTCATCATCCATTGGCTTAGAGTAGATAAAGGTATTACTAAATGATGTTTTAGTTCTTTAAATGCTTTAGTGCGTTCATCAGTCCATGTAAGAGATTTACTGTCTTTATTATGTCAACTAAGGGGTGCACCTATTTTTTTACCCAAGATATGAACTATCTGAGCATGGTGACCATCCGGTTGAGGCTTTGCACTTGTTTGATGGTGTGGGGGATTTGCATGTTTTTTAGGGCTTGAATATTGTCATGGTTGACCTTAATTCCCTTAGAACGTACCCAAGAATTTGCTAGAGAATAAAGTAAAACCTCTTAGGGTTTGATTTCATGTTAAAGTTGTAGAGGATGCTGAATGTTTTGGCAAGGTTCTACACAAGCCCCCTACCTTCTTAGACTTCACCAACTTGTCATCAACAAAAATTTCCATCAACCCTTTGATTTTCTCAACAAACATCTTGTTAACAAACCTTTGATAAGTTTTCCCTGCGTTCTAAATAAAATAGGAATTAATTTACAATAAAATAATCCCACAATGGTTATGAATGAAGTGCATTCCTAGTCAGGACCATGCATGACATTTGATTATTTTTGAAACAACCATTCATAAAGGCCAATAATTCGTGTATGCTAGTTGCGGCCAGAAGCTGATCAATGCATGTCAAGGGAAAGTTATTTTAGGGGCAGGCTTTGTTAAGGTCGGAGAATTCAATGCATGTTTTATAGTTCTTGTTGGGTTTCCAAGCTAGTACAAGTTTCCCATCCATAATGGTTACTCGGACTCTCTGATAAGCCCATTATTGAGAAGCTTTTTTACCTTTTTTTAATTCTTTATACCTCTAATACTTAAGTAGTCTTCTATTTTGGAGAATAGGGTGAGCTTTACTGAAGATGTTAAGAATATGACATATGATGGAGAGATATATCTCGATCAAGTCAACTTCCCAAAGTGAACATGTTTGTGCTCTGCTTGAGAAATTATACCAACTCTGTTCTCACTACTGGGTCAAATTCTATGCCTATTTAGATGGTACTCTTTTGGTCGTTCGTGTCTAAGATGATTATTTCGAGATTTGTAGCTAGTCTTCCATTTAGATTGACATGCCCTACGCGGGGATCTAGAGGTTCATCGTTATCACTTATCAAATTAAGCTCTAACTCGCATCAATCCATTGCACAGACCGTGCACTCTATGAGGTCCACTACAAGGATGGAATTCTATGCGTGGATGTAAGGGGTCTAGCCTTCCCTAACTCTCACAAATGAGTCCTCCAACATTGAGAGGGACGGTGTTGTTGTGTTGCTTGTTCACGCTTTCCAAAGGGGGTAGACTTGCTCAATCTAAGTAGAAATGAGTTCTAAGTTTTGCCTTGACAAGCCAAGGAGACCTGATCTTCCAAACTTTCGACCTCAGCATCAACAATAGAGATAAGTGGCTCTTAGATCTCGCATTCTCTCAGTGGTTGACCCATTATGATGATTGATGAATTTGTTGTAATGTTGGTGAAGGTTCTAGGTGGATGGGGGCATTGGCCATCTCTCACATCCTCTTGGAGTTATTAGTTTGATTTGGCCTGGCACAAGTGAGAATTTCTAGGGGGTCACACACTCTCTCGGAACATGAGTAATGTTTCCAACATGGATAAGAGTGTTGATTGGCTTTTGTGCCCTCTAAGAATCGCTGATTTTTGGTGATCCGGAACAAGCAAGAACCATGCGCGGCTCATGCACTCTCCTGGATGTTTTGGTAGAATTGATGTCCCTGGCATGAGAATGTTCTTCTTAGAGCTCTCGGTTACTCTTGGAGGGAGCCTGTGCACTTGGCCCTTCCTTGGCATAAGTAGGAGTAATTAAGTGCTATTATGCTATCTCAAGTTGATTTCTCTTATAGCCTATTGTCTTTTAGGTAACGACACACATTAGTATAATAAATGTTATGTTAATGGAATTTTCAATATTTCCCATTACCATAAGGCTCCTCCATTAGCTCTAAGTGGAAGAAAAGAGGCCTCTGGTATTGGGCATGATCCGTAGTAGCGAGATTGACTATTTTTATATCATGGCTTAATGATGCACAATTTGCATACTTAGGTTTGAATTAGGGGAAGTCCCAAGAGCATTTTTGTTGTGTTCTTGATGACCATTACTTCAATGGTTGCCCTCACCATGCAAGTTATGCTTGTCGCCTTACCTATCCTCCTCGTCGCTATCGAAAAGGTTTGCCTGCTCTACCCTAATAACATCAACTCTTTAGAACAAATCTATCAAATATGAGGCAGATTGGTTTTGTAAGTTCTTTGACATCTTGGAATGATACCTTACACCAAAATAAAGAGTAACTTCCAGTTTGTTCTTGTCTACTCCCCTTGCTCTAGTTGAATCATTATTGAAGCAACTGATGTAGGAGTAGAGTGACTTGGTTGGCATATGCCATATGTTGCAAAATTTGCTAGCCATTATGGTTCGAGTTCGCCAGGCAAAGAAGCATTTTTAAAGTAAGTGCACAATTGGCCCCAAATGTGTATACTACTTGCTTCTAAATGTAAGAACTAGTAGAAGGCTGGTTTGTTTGGGTGGAGGGGAATAGGAAGCATTTGGCGTTGCTAGAGAGTTGACCGACTCGAGTGATGGAGTTGAAAGCTGTAACATGATCGAATAAGTCTGTGTTCCCATCATATTTTTCATTGGAAGCAAAAGATACCTACGATGAATATAAATTCTCAATATTTCTTCAAAGAATGACTCCCCATTTTCCTGGTTAGGAGGCTCTTCCATACCTAGTTTCTGATTTAAATTCTGAGCATCTACAGCCTAAGCAATGCCATTTCTTTCCTAAGATCTATATCCATATCCGACGGGCGATGCGAGACCCTTTCCAATGGGAGGCTCCTTCAATGCCTTACTAGGGAAGGGATGTTTAACATCGATAAGGAGATGATTAATAATGATGTGAATATGTGTTAGTGACCTCCTGCATCTGTTCATAGAAAAAGACATAGTAATGGCCTCGCCTATTGTAAGAGAGAGGTTTGGTACTTCCCGCTAGGGTCGAGAATGGACAGAGAATTCCCTATGCTTGATATTCAACGCTAAGCTATTCAATGGAAGATAGCCTCTTCGAGGTGGGAGCGATGAGCAACATGAGTTTTTGGTAATAGGATTGGTTTAGATACTGGAGCAATGTGAATAAAGTAATGGTATGCGGCTTATATCTTCTTGTTATGGGTAAGAGTACTTCCATCAAGGGTCTTGAGCATGACCTTCATACGGACATCATGGATGATGTTTAAAGCACTAGGGACTGCAGATTGGATAGGGTTCCTATCCATGGCAGCCTGGACTCTTGGACCGTAACTGATGGTCCCTTAGGCTTCTACCTAGGCACAAAGACATTTATATCACATGTTAATTTCCCTATGTTTGATCCTATTCACCAAACCAAGCCACATATCATTGCTCATGCCAAGAATGTAGATGATGGAATTAGCCCTAATGCCATAGTTAGTGTTATGGTCGTTGGAATTATCGGCTTTATTTCAACATTATTGTTCTTCATAGTGAATGCTTTTTAGAGGTAGAATAGATACTTTGAAGAGGAAAAGTGTTGAAAGTTAAAGACTTTTTAGGGTAGGACCTCTTTCTAGTGCCAAATGTTGACTAGATTTCTTGTCCACCTCAGAATTATGGTTAGTGGTGGATTTTAGCAAAGATTGGTCGGTAAAACCATGCATCAAATTGTAAAACAAGGAACCAGTAAGAGAGTGATAATTAGTGCAATTAAAGTAAATGACATAAGATGTAGAGTGGTTCGATAATAGCAAAGACCTATGTCCATGATAGCTTGTGTTTTTTTGCTTAAAGTTTTTCGGTTATAAGAGAAATATTAATGTTTATCATAAGATCTTTGAGTTTGCAAGATATATGTATTAAGAGAAGAAAATTCGATCCATGTAGAAGTGCATGGGATCCCTTATTTATAACCGAAGAGATCATGTCATGAAGTGCTTAGATCGATGTCTTGAGCATTAAGTTTCCTTGTAATCATTGATTGCGATCTATAGTTTGGATAGTAGGCTAGTCTGGATCTAACGTGAAAAGAATGGCTTAGGTGCATGTTAGCTTGCAGACTATACCCTGGCATGCTTGTGTTAGAAGAACCACATGAAGTAGGGAGTGGTTATTATGGCATGTTTTCTAGTTAGATAGTGAAGTACAGAAAGCGGCTATTTTACAGCGGTGCTTTTTCCATACGAATATCGTTGTTGTGCCACTTTTGTCAAGGGAATAGAGCGGGCTCGTTGCCTATTTTCCAAGGAAAAGTGGGGGTTTTGTCAGATATCTGCCAAGTTATGACAAAATGAAGCGGATAGTAAGGTCGATCATCGACGAATATATGGCGACTAGGGAATAAGGATGGAAATTGGGAGGGTTTAGGGTCTAAACTTAGCAAAACCGCCCCTATTTCGACCCATCAAGACCTACCTTATTGGGTCATCGAGGAGGATAAACCCATGAACCGCTCTTAAAACCTCCAGGTCTTAGGTTAGATTGAGGCTTGGCAAACGTTCCCCAACCCGATCCGTATTGTTTGGAGCTCTTAATGTAAATTAATTGTAATTTTTTTATCTACTTAAAATAAAGTGTTTAACAAAGTTATCCAATAAGTTCTAGTTTTTTTGAAGTACTAAGTTGCATTATTGGTAATCGTATAATAAAATATGCATATTATTTGAATTGTAATTGAGCACTTCATTTCTTTTCTTCTCATTGTATACTCATTATTATCTATAATCAATTTTTTATTATCTATATTTCGTACATATAAAAATATTGGTGTATGTAAATCAGAATACGACTTTTAAGAGAACATATAGAGATGCACCGAGTTTTGGAAGGGGTCGGGTCTTACCCTAACTAGTATATTTCTTGAGCTAGGGAGGAACTCTAGACCCATACTGGGTCTATGGGGCGGGTCTAGGGTGGGTTTTAGCAAACACTGGTCGAGTATGGGGCATGAAAAATCCACCCTAACTCACCTCATTGCCGGAGGCATGGATGTGATGTTTGGGTGATCAAACGGTCATGAAAGGCTTTGTTAGGCAATTAGTCGCTGAGATATGGGGCAAGAAGATGCCATTTGCAAGGCTTGAAACTATTCTTTAGTCTAAAGGGTATGGCGCCAAGGTGCTAGATTTAAGGAAAGTGAGGTGACCTACTCTTTGTAGGCTGAGATATTAAAGGCGAGTATGTTATTGGTCTAGATATAATATAGGTTGATATGGGCTTATCTTATTGGGCATTGACCCAATAGGCCCACTTTTTCAAGAAAAGTGAGCAACATCACCTAACAATCCTCTACTAACTACAAGAAAACTCAAAAAAGATGAATAAATAATATGTTGGGCAAATGCAAAATTTCATATGTAAATATAATATCTTTCGACTGAATTGATATATAAAGAAAGAAGGTTAAAACTTAGCCTAAGTAGTGAATTTCACTTAAACTAGAAAGATTTAGGTTAAGACCCCACAATTCATACTACATTTTGGACCTATACAAAGTCTACGATATATGAAAATGTGCTATTAATAGCTATGAAAACACATTAGGACATCTTGAGTGCTCTAGAGAGATTTTTTAAATCTCCCATAGAAGAGGACCCACACCTAAGTAGATGAATCCATCAAGTGATTCTCTCAAGCACCATCACATACAGTTATGTACTCATTAAGTGCAAAATATTCATACTTAAACATATCGATAGAATCCATTAAGTGTGTCTCAAAAGCACCATTAGTGTAGGTTATAGATTCAACAAGAGTAATGGAGCATAATCTCGGGAAACCGATAGAATGAATCGGGTGCATCTCAAAAGCACCATTAAAAATGGTTATGGATTAGATAAGAGATCAAAATTAAATATAACTTGTGAAATTCGAAAAGCGCATCTCAAAAGTGCCACTGAAACTAGTTACCGATTACAAAAGAGAAAAGGAGCTCAAACTTAAATAAAACTTATAAAATCCATCAAGTGCATTTCTAAAGCACTACTAAAAAAAGTTATGGATTAGATAAGAGAAAAAACAATCAAACTTAATTAAATTAGTGAGAGCCATCAAGTGCATCATTAAGGCACCGTCAAGACTAACGATGGACTAATAAGAGCATGTAGCTCAATGACATAAATAATAAGGAAGGTAATAATAGTTTTATGTCTTGTTTGAAATGAATATCCATCGTAATTTCCTTTACCTTGGGCCTGTTTCCCATCCCCCTTAAAGATTCAAGGACCATTTTCTTAACAACCTTTTATAAGAGGATCTGCCAGTTCCTCTTTGATCTTAAGATATTTTAAGAAGCATGTTCGTTCTTACAACAAATTTTGTTTGAACTTGTTTGAGTATGACAAAAATGTTCATTCTTTTCACAATGTACACTGTTATAACCATTTTTCACTTAAATAATTAGTGCGTGACTGGGTACATGAAGTCTTCAACACAAGCTTCAATGAACTATAGAGTAAAACAGGCCCAAACGTTACATTATACAAGAACTACGCAAGTTTCAAATAAAACATTCAGGACCCAATGAATTTACATCAAATTGTTGATACAGTTAGGGATATGCCCTATGGGCAATTATGAATTTGTTACATATATCTAACTTAATAATCAATCTTGTTCATAATAAAGGCATTTGATTTCCGTAATATACTGTATTATGTCGTGATATAATTAATTAAGTCATTAATTTAAAGTATATTTAAATAGAATATCCTTAAATGTATATTATGTGGTAATATTTACAATGTGTTGTAATCATCTGAAATTTATTACGCTGAAAAATAACATATTGTTTTAAATATTCCCAGTCAAGATGTTTCGAGAAATAACATCGATTCATCCGTTAAGACCATAGTATGTAAAAGTCTCCAAATATTAGATGGTGTATTACTGATGGCTCCAGGGGGAACCAATGTGTTGCACACTGGTGGTAATTGGATAACTACGGAATGACTCACTCATGAGTTTTCTATTGGTTAATATAACTAAGGTCAAATGAAGAATCTCGAAGTAGCGATATTACATGGTTCTCTCGACATGAGAATACCATTGAAATACAACGTGGACATTTCACTTTGTAGTTAATCGTGACATAACATCCATCAAACGACTATAGTTGAGTCTAAGTTGAAGCACTGGATGTGAAACACTATTCAATAGAGAATTCTTCTCCTTGATTATATGGGGTTAGTATCATGGTCAACTGCAGTCAAGTCAAAGTCAAAGTTTATGGCCAGAGCAGTACGATTAATAATAAATGTTATTATTAAACCAAGGATTTTATGTTTGGATCAATTAACTTGAATATGGAAGATTTTGAAAATTTAGCCCAAACAAAATTCCATAGATTCTAATGTGATATAGTGTTAATGAAGAGAATTAGTGTACCGAATGCCACTTATCATAATAAAATTGGATTTGATCGAAAAAATGTGTATGCGGTAAATTCAACCATAATGTCACACCGTTGGCGAAGGTAATGTATGAACGTTAATATTTGAATTGTTCAATATTAATCACAGACAAAATTTACACTTCTGAGTTGGACAACCTCATTTATAGATTCTTCGAAATATCACATGATTTAATCGATTTATAAATTATTATAAATTAAATAAATTAGTTAATATTTTTGAAAATATTATTTATTTATTTGATGTGCCGAGTGTCGTTATTTTTTTGGATGTTATAAATATTTTAATTGGGTGCATATGTAAAAGTTGTATATGTAGAAATTGATATACGATGCCAATGGGCATTTAAGATTTAAAAGTAGTTATTTGCTTTGTTACAAAACAAATTGAAGTCCTATCTAGCCTCATTCATGGCAGGCATTAGGAAAGGAAAGGAAAATTGAAATTAAAGGTTGGATCTAGAAAATAAAGGGATGAGGTTAAGGAAGGTTCCCTCTATAAATATCTTGCCTTTTATCCGCTCACCTCTCTTGATCGCTCTTTTTCAAATACCTAGCCTCCATCTTCCTTCTCCCACTTTCGTGGTCGAAAATTCAAGGCAAAATATATTAAAAAAACATATATTTTAATGGTGTCTAATTAAATCATTCAAATAAATGGTGGTTCTCATAATCTTGCAAAGGTAGGGGACGATTCAGATTTGGATCAACAGTGTTCATCATTCAAGGTGCATTCAAGGCAAACATTGATAAAGTAATATCCAAACTAAATTCATGTTTATCTTAGTGTAAATTAGATCTATGAATATCATATTTATTTATCAGATTTGAACAAAACACTTATTTTATTGATATTGTTGAAATCGGGTTCAATTTTATCTTCTATAGATTTATGGATGCAACACACATATATGCTTCGAATTATGGATTTAACCTTGAATATGTTTTTAATAAATCTGTATATATATCTATGGATATTTTCTTAGTGAAGTGTAGTTTGAATTAATTAGAAATTATTTAAATTTTATTATTACTTATATATAAACATATATTTATATTTTATAATATTAACAAAAGGTCAATTAGAGATATTTTAAATAATTTACCTTTACAGATCTAAATTTAGATTTATCCTACATGTCAAACTTTGACTTTTAATTTACAATTTTGTATTGCGACTTGGTTAAAAGATTGATTAATTGACATATAGGGACTTCACAATATCTGGAATTTGTAGAGGACATTATAAATAAAAGATTGATTGGAATTAAATTAAGTTCGATGCATGCTTACGAAAACTTGAAAGGATAAATTACGCATCCCAACATCTATCCATTAATGTATTATACCATGACATATCTAGTTGAATCATTATGATGTGATTTTTTGTTTTTCCCTATCATGTGTATATTTGCAATTTACATCCAATGTTTTTATGTGAATTTTACCATGCTCAAAAGTGTTAGGTGTTATTTCTAATTGCACATTTGTTACATTTATGATTTATTAAATAGTTTACATAATTAACAACTTGACCTTTCACTCGCCAAAATGATAAAACAAAACAAGTAACTATTATACACATATACACAAAAGAGTGTATTTTGATACGCTATTTTATATATGCCTAACTGATTAAGACAAAGAAATTATTTAAATTAATAAATATAAATAAAACAAGGTTTTTAATTAAAAAATATTAGATTGGATCTAATAAACCCTTTAGACTCTATAAGCCCAATAGATACAAAAATACAAATATTTTTGAAATTTACTCTTTTCACCCACTTTCGACTGGCCTGGTTCCTTCAAATGTCTTGTACTTGAAAGCTTCAAGCTACCTACTAGCACAATCCCTTTTTCGAGCTATGCCACCAATGTTTAGTACTAGAGTTACATATCAACATTATAAAAGTACAATGCACCTCCATAGCATCAACAGAGCTGCATTACTCGTACACAGCAGTGCAATGCATCATCATCGGTTATAAAGAAAACTTAAGCGCTTCAACAAGCAGTGTAACCCTTATACAGGTGGCAAGCATCTAGTGGCATCACACCTATTTCAATAATTTAAAATCAATTATCCCCTCTAAATCGAATGACCCCGCCAAATCCAAAATTTCCCTACACAAATCATCAAATCCTGCTTGAATCCAAGTTAGCAATCCACACCACACAATCTTGACAACATGGATGGACATATGGCAAGATCCAATGGTAGAAATTAGGGACGAGGTATGATATCAGCAATCCATGTGACATATTTTCTTCTATAAAAGGAAAGGATCATAGAAGAGAAAAGTGATAGAAATTTTAGTACTCAAAGAATTTATTATTGAAAAAGCTATAAACAAAATCTCTATTGATTTCTGTGCCAGTACCAGAAAAGAATATAAAAGATTTAGTGATTTGACTCACAGATCTAGGATTCATTAACACCCAAGCCATGTAAATTTCCATATTCTTTTCTTTTCTACATTTTTTTTTACTTTTTTCAATGTTGTACTTTGTTTAAAATAGTCATCGTTTGAACCAAAAATGGCACAAACACCCAATAGAGAATATAAGAGAACAAAAAGTAATGAAAACAAACTAAAATGAGTAAGAAATGAACGCACAATGTTTAATAGTGGTTCGAAAAACTCCAACTTACGTCCACTTAATGATTTTATTGCTTAACTTCTAACTTGAGGACAGAAGTTCTTAGGGATCAGTACAACTTCGACACTTAGATTTTCAAAATTACAAGAATATATAGTAAAGTAGAATTAAAGATGAAAGATTCTAAAAAATGAGCTCTACCCCTCTATTTATAGAGGTAGGGTGCCTAAAATCTCGCATAAAGGATCGCCAGGCCATTGTCCTTGCTATAAACTAGTTCTCCATGGAAATAGGAGTGCCACGTCATCAAATGCTACGGCTCGGTACGATTCTATGGATAGGGATCGACACCGACCCCTAAGTTGGACAAATTAGCCACCTCTAACTCTCTGCTTCGGCTCTTATCATGGTTAGCTTCATGATTTCGTAGTTGTTGGAACCAATATTAGCTTGTTTTGGAGTCCAAATAACGGAGTTGTAGAAGAACAAAGTTACCGATTCAGAAGTTCGTGAGGATCGATAGAGAAATAAATTGAATCAACAAAGCAACATTGGAAATAAGCTTTTAGCATCAAGAAGAGTTCACAGGTAGAAGATGGGGTCCATCTGAGGTGGAAATAGGACTGGTTAACGACCACTAGGGATGGTTCGGTACCGACCCCACACTTGTGGGGGATGGGTCTTTGGAATTTTTATGGTGGTTTGGTATCTATGTTGTGATTCATGTTGTACTTTGGTATTTGGGATTCGTATTCACCTTTCTGGGCGTTTTTCTTTGACAACTTTGAAGTTTAACTCATCGGGTTTGTCCGTATACTGCTTCATCAAAACGTGGGTTAACGCTTACCCCCAAAACATGCCTTGGAAATGGAGGGTTTCCTTTGTTCAAGAAAAAACGTAATGTCAATCTTCAATAGTTGAGCTCTCTTGCTACCATAGTCTTGGTGTATTGCACGGTTCCTTCGGATTCTCTTGTTAATTACGGGTGGTTCCGGACCCATTATAGCCTAGGATTCTAGACTTTGCTTACGTGTAATATATACATCATCATCATTCCGATTACATTTGGAGTTATTACATCACATATCAAAACCATCCCATATTCATCTGGGATTTACATCATGATTATTCTAGTTTCAAGGCATTCAAACCCTTCATCAAATTAGTTTATGTTCTAAGATTTTATCTATCCAGATCATTTCAAATTCAATTTTACACACGATTTCTTCGAATAGTTTAATGACCAGTTTTCAATGTGCGATCTTGCTAGATTGTTTTATAGTTAATTTAGATTATGATTTCTTCGGATCATTTATTATTAAAGTTAAGAGGACGATCTCTTTGAATCATTAATGGTGTTCGCAGACGTTCAGAGTCGATAGTTAAATCCATGATCTCTTCGGATCATTAACTGAAGTCGTCATCGTTCGGCACCGATAATCGAATCCATAGCCTCTCTGGATAGTTAATTAAATTCATGGTCATCCGGGGCCGACAATCAAATCCATTGTGGTTCGAGACCGATAATCAAATCCATGATCGTCCGGGGTCGATAATCAAATCATTGGTCTCTCCGGACCCTTACCGAGCCTAATTCGCTCGCTCTCCAACGAAGAACTCGACGACAAATAAGTCCATCCAGTCGCTCTCTGGCGCAGTAACCTACTTCCTGCACTCCAGTCCCAACTCTTTGGTCGCTACATAATGCGATCAAAGTCCATAGTCTCTCCGGACCCATGCTGAGCCCAATCCACTCGCTCTCCGATGAGGGGACTCAACAACAAGTAAGCTCATCCGCTCACACTTCAGTCATGAGACTTACTTCTTGCACTACGGTCCTGACTTTTCAGTCTGGACTTTGTAGTGATTAATATCATATAAGTCCATCTGCCTACTCGCCGATGAGGGGAGTTGCACCTTGCACACCAGCCCCATTTCTCAGGATGGAACTTTAGAGAGATCAATGTCAGTGATCACATTCAATATGGATTGAAATAATCAAATTCAAATATCAAAAACAACATAAAATCCAAAATCAAGGTGACTTCCTCACTAATCATTATTGTCTAGCATCCAGCCCAGGCATACCTGGGGATTATTCAGGATCCCGTACATGAGTAAGTGTCTAGACTGCATTATTTCACATTTTATTGAAAAGGGGAAGATAGAGCATGAGAACTAGACCTAATTCCCCGCCATCTCGATCAAGAGATGACTATCTTTAACCTTGATCCAAGGCCATTTCCATTTGCTCCGTTCGGTGGCTGCTACTATCCCACCGCCGCAGTTCAATTCCTTACATATTATTGCAACCGATTATCTTTGACCTTTCCCTCGATCTGATTCTGTAGGTGCCTGCAATCATTTATGTTATGCCCATTCAGCTCATGTAATATGTAGTATTTTTCAGATGCCCTTTCGTGCTCTGTGGTCTCTCTTATCACCAGCTTCTGGTAGGGGATCTATCCCTTAGTATCTAGATAAATATGCTTTGGGGTTTCATTTAATATCATGTAAGAAGAGAATTTTGATTCCCTCCTATGGCGATCTGATCCGTCAAAGCTATCATCTGTCTTTCACTTTCCTTTATCGTTGCTTGATTCTTCTCCATGCATCCTCCATTATCCAAAGAATCAACCTCTTCCTCATCCACTTTAGCATCCTCCAGGCCAAGAAACCTTTCAGCCTCATAATCAAACTCTACCAGGTCCCTCATAGGATCCCATTCTAGTGCAATCTTAAAATCCATCTTAGTAATTATTCCTGAAACTGCCGCCATTAAAACCGTTGAAGGGCCTAGCTTATCGATCGCGACATCCGTTGCATTAAATCTTGTTAGAGAACTTCTGAGGGTCCCTATGACCCTCTGCTTCATACTTGCTAGTGTTATCACATTCTTGGGTTGTGAAATATAGACTCGGAACTGCTTCATGAGTCTATTCACTAACTCGGCCCATATGTCAATGGAACCGCTCTCCGGTTGTCTAAACCATTGTGCTGCCAAACCTGTCAAATATAATAGGAAACACCATCCCTTACCTCTTATGTTGCACCCAACACTTCCATGTGATGGATGTGCCTCATCAAATAAACTGTTGGATCCATCTTACCGTCATATGTTTCCTACATTGGAAACTTGAAATCGGGTAGATTCCTATAGTATCGAATATTCGAAGTGAATGGACTCATGTTCAATCTTCCGTGCTCTGGTTAGGATATCCACCCCTTACAACTTGCCTCACCATCTTAGTAAGTACGCCATCATTATTCAAAGGAATTCTAAGGTTAGCATTCTCAGTCCGCCCTCCGACTCTATGAGGGAATTCCGGCACATTCTCCTCCAGCACAAACATTAACTTGTTATTTCTTGGTCATGCATTCATTTTGGGTGAGAATAAAAAACATTCATTAACACACATGTTAGTGTTAGAAACTTCAGTGGCAGGCTACGTGTTATACTATAATGAAACATAGTGAATCAATTTTCCCATAATGGGATTTTAGTTAATAAGTCACTTAAGCACTCGGCTTCTTGACTTTTCAACTCAAGGGCAACAAAAAACTCTAAAGTTGTATATTTTGAGGATTTCCATGTTATAGCACTAACACCTAAAGTAAAAAAGAATGCCACCAGTAAAGCTAACTTCATCATTATTTGTGATGACCCACCTTTCTGATCCTTGAGAACGACACTTAACACATCCTCGGTATTCGTGCACCGTTGCCCATGCATTCAAAAGAAAAGTTGTCTTGGGGTAAAATAAATAACAGAAAGAACAGAGTAGAAAAACCTCACAAGGGAATGGTTACATATAATACAAAATGATATCGTATAAAAGGTTACACCTTACATGGAGCTATCAGAGTTAAACAAAAGTGCTACATTAATAGATTTGCAGGTATACATTCTGACTTTACATTTTTCAAATACCAAACATACCAACATAATTATGCAGTGGAAATAATAACTAGATAACTAAGGGGCCTCCTACTCGATCAACATCTTTAAAGAGCTCCATAGAAAATTTTCTATTCTTAGAATACTCAAATACAATTAAGTAATCGAGAGTTTAGGGAAAATAAACACCTCGGGTCAGGCAATATGTCTGGTATAAGTAAAACTCTAAAACAAAAGGGTGTATATTAAACAATAATATGTAGGACCACACCGCTAATGCGGAACGAGTTTTCTCCTATATAAGTGACAACCAAACATAAGAATGGAAAAGAACAATAAGAAACAATTCCAACATAGATGATGGGCAAAATTGATATAAAGATCCAGACTTGAAAGAATGAAAATAGTCTGAACAAAATTCAAACTGGACAGAATGGATAAAAAAGTTAATAATCCAAACTTGATAGAATCGAAAAAACCTATAAATAAACATCGTGAAGAGTAGTTGATTATTCCCATTGAAATTATAGAAAAACAATTCGAAGGTTCGTATCAAATAAGGAAAGGAAAATTTTCCAACAATGAGTAGGAGGGTGCACCCTCCCTTAAGTATACCTCTAGTATTATACTTTTAAGAAGCTTATATACTCTATGACACTTTTTAGACAATACCAAGCCAGACCCCACTAAACCATACCGTGAATCCGACTATTCCACATCTAAGTGCACAACCGAATCTGAACTAAATGAGATGTGAAAATACCCTTTTGATGGGAGAAACCTAACATAGCTTGGCTTCCTCTTACGCTTTAGGTTTAGTCATTTCCGTTAAAGATAACAATGCTTAACGGAGCAATAAATCATCCTAGAATGACGATGATAAAGAAGCTGAAGTAACCGATAACTAAGAAACCAACTATCGAGGACATAAACGATCATATATGGAAACTAAGTTTTGTATACTTACATCACTCATTGAATTCAAACTTGTATTACATCTTAGTTAACAATAATACCGGATAAGTCAAGGTAGTGTTACCTCAAAGTCATGTCTCATGGTTATTCTTGACTTTCAAAATAGTGACAAGTCTACTTCTTCAATGTTTAGTGCTAGTTATACAAATAAATTGTTTTCATATAAGTGAATCGAATTAAGGAAATTAATTCATTTCCACAAACAAATCAATTTTTTTCTCTTAAAAACCAAATTCGTATTTGGCTTCACATTACAAGTATTAACTTTAAAACACTTGGTTAAAAGAGTTTACTAACTTTGAAACATCATTATAAAAAGGATTTAATAACTCAAATACATCCTTATCATATTGATCAATCAACTTTAAAAGTTCATTAATTTAGTTGATGAATTTACTTTAATAGCCTTTAATGCAAAAGAAGTTAATCACTTTTATACACCAACAATTAATTAAATATTAGTTATAATTAATTAAATTAAATAAATAAATAATTTATTATCATTGATTAAAATGAATGACAAAGTCAAACCATCCTTGTTACTTTGATAAATTCACTTTGAACCACTCATTTTCGATTAGTTTTCAAGAAGTTACGATCAAAAGAAAAAAGTTAATTTTCGGACTTGAAATTCTAGGTGAAAATTTGCTTTGCAAAGATTGGTTATTTTGACATCGCTATGATAGAAATTTTGAAACAGTGGTCAACTAGAATGTTGTAGCCATTAAAATTTAACATGGTTTAAAAAAAGGAAAAACTCCATTTGAGTTAATTATGGATAATGTTTGCAAAATCTAGGATGTGACAATACTTAATATACATATATACACATACATACACACAAACAGATATATATATATGGAGCCGGTTATTTGAACACAAAATTAAACAAAAAATGGTGACATAAAAGATCTGGACCATTGGATTTTTTAGTCTTTACGGGGAAGGAGGAATTCAAGGGGCAATCCAATGGTGGAAATTCTTTGTGTCACCAATTGTGTTTATATTTTGTGTCTAAATAGGCTTCCCTATATATATATATATATAATGTTTATTATTTTTAAAACTATCTTATCACATCACTTACTAATCTTGATTACTATAAGATAATTTATTTCTAAGTGTATTATTATCTAGTTAATTAACTCTTATATATATGTACACATAGTGCACAAAGATAAACAACATTCTCGACAACTTTCCAGTGTCGAAAGGTCAAAATTTTGAAAAACGTTCTTCGGTCACATTTTATGTTTTTCTACGAACTATTTAATTTGGTAAACAAATTTTGAAAACAATTTTACCGTCATTGTTAGATAATTAAAATGAATTTATTCATTATAAAACTTATATATCGAATATTTAAAATTAATTAAATATTCACTAATCAAAGCAGTGAAATTTCGAGTCGTTACATTCTTCTCCCCTTAAAAGAATTTCGTCCCCAAAATTTCATCTCAGCCTATCTCAGAAAACACTTAGCATTATACATCAGTCCATATGATGTACACAGATCATTTTTATACCAAGCGTGATTAACTCGAATACATAACTTCACTTCCGAACTAGTAACGCTCACCCGATTCTCTAGTGCGGAATCCGATCAGGCTCCTTGATTTGAAACCCCTGTCCTCCTTATATAGTTGTAACTATGATAGAAAATCTTGGTCCCACACCAGAAATCCTAATCAAGTGCTCGACGTCAAAAGTCGAGTAATGGATCCTTATTCAAAATGGTGTAAACACCTCAAAGTCATGTACTCCAATCTTAGATCAAAATTCTATGGAAAGGAAAAATGATCTACGTCCACCCTACGCACTTACTTAATTGGTTCTCCCTAATATTAATTATATTCCAACTAAATCATTTGTGAAAACATTTCATAAACAACTCTTTGTTTCAACTTGGATAATACCCCACTATGGCCTAAGAGTATATACCCCTATCTGATTCCACTATTCCATTTTGAATTTATCTCCCTAAGAAAACTCAAGATCCAAATACCCGGCTTTTATTTCAAAAAGCTTTTGAAATGAAACTCTATATTTTAACCATATAACATAACATACATATAGCCGGACTAACTCCAAAATGATACTAAGGAACTGGGTATCACCAAATAGTATCATACTTTCCCTTACCAAGAAGAGTAATACTCAAGAGAAATGTTTACCATCCGAACACATCTCTTCCCTAATTTTTAGTTATTTTCGAGCCACTTGAACTAGTTAACTTAAAGATAATTTTGATTTTATTTCAAAATCTCATTTTTGAAATAATTTTTTTATTCTTCCAATAAAACATTTATCAAAAACTTACTTTGGGTTCGTTCGGGTTGAACTTGTTTCGATTGTACAATGATAAAGATAATAATTTACTAGGTGCACTACAACGTTCGCCTAAGCAAACATCCGATCGTCACTTAAAAGATTATTCTGATCATCACAAAACATCAAGACTCATTCACCCTAATCAATCCAAAGAAAATCACTTTTTTCTTAAATTTTCATTACCAAAATTTCGTGCTTGAACCAAAGTTTCTTTAAAATACTATTATTATTTCAAAACCTTGAAAATCATCTTCCAAAAACATTAGGATTTAGGTTCTCAAATTTTCAACCTAATTATTTTTAATTAAAAGACTTATCTTATTCAAAGGAAAGTACCTAAACATTTACACAATAGTCAATGCTCAACCTGGAGGAGCGTGACTAACCAAACCTTATATGATAATAATAAAATATTATTATTTCCAAACAACATCACCCCATAAATTCCTATACTATCTTAAAAAAACATTCATTTATATATAAAATATACCTTGGGTAAAATTATTTCATTTACCCTCATTTCAAAACAATACTTTATCGGTTGTTCGGGTTTAAGTGTTTAGGTATCCTTATCGATAACATTGGCCAAACGCATCGACCGGAATTCATATACCACTTAACCGATCAAACAACACAATGTAAACATTTTTATATCATTAAGAATATGCGCTCTTACATACTCTACACTCAAACTCATTCTAGGGTGTCACTTTGTGATATCCCGGAATTTCGAGGAATTTAAAATGTGATAATCTTCTTAGTAAATTATTTAAAATTGATAAAAAAATTATTTTCAAATATAAATAACCAAAATAATTAAAAGTGTGATGTTTTTAAATACAGTTATAAATAGATTTTTAAATGGAATGATTATTTTCAAATTTAATTAGTGTTGTTTTAAAAATAGATTTTTAAATAAAGCTATTATTTTCAAATTTAATTTGTGTTTTTTATAATTAATGTATATTTGAATTGATATTAAATTTGATTTGAATTTGAATTTAGATTTAAATTTGAATTTAAATAGATATATATCTTGGAAATTATTTTGGATATAAAATATATGAATGAGTTTTTATTTAAAATAAGATTTGTTTTTTCTTAAAGAATATTATTTGTATAAATTTTGGAAAGTGTTTATTAACTTGTAAAATAAATTCAAAAGGTTTATATTAACATTTAAAATTAATTAAATATATTTTATATGATTTTATTTAAATTATAATTGGTTTATACTTTATTTTCTTTAAAGATTTTATTTTTATAAAATTTGGGAAGCATATATTTATTTAGAAATGTATTTATCAATTTAGAAAATTAATGTAAAAGCTTTTAATGACTTTTAAAAATAAATATAAATAAGAATAATTACAAGTGTAACCTTTAAAACAATGTTAAAAACACATGTAAGCTAATTAGCCTTTAATGTGACAAATGTTAGCATTTGAAAACAAGTGTCAAAAAATTTATTTTTATTTAAATTTTAAAATAAATCCAAATTTACAAGATATAAACATATATCTTATTTTTCCCATTTCTTTTTATCTTCTCAATTTTAAAAAATTCAACCTTGTAAAACCTTTTTTTTTCAAAACCAGAAAGTACATGAATCAAATCTAAAGCCCTTTTCAAACAAATCAGTAAATCCTCCTCAAACCCAAAATCAAATAATTCAACCCTGTAATCTGTTTTGTCTCAAGCCTGTAATCCTCCTCAAACCAAAAATCCACCTCTGTTCAAATTTTTTTCAAATCAAAAGACCTAAAAGTGTTAGCCTGGAATCTTTTTTTCAAGCCAGTAAGCAAGCATCTTCAAATGCAAAATTGTAAATACCTCAAACTCAAGAATTAAAATCTGAAAGCCAAGCCTGGAAGTGGTAGTCTGTAAACAATCAACCCTGTAACCTTTTCAATATCAAACTGTAACCTCCTCAAGCAAGCAAATCTGGAAGCAAATAAATGATCAAAGTTCAATCAAGAACGACAGTAGCTTCAGTTCAGTTTTATATCATCTCAGCAAATAAGCTTCAACATAGCAGCAATGCAAGTTTCAAGTGTTCAAAGTTTTTCAAGTTTTCCAGTTAAAAACTAACCAGACTTCAACAATTCTAGCATTCAAGCCTCTGCCTCTTTAAAAATCTGTGAGTAAACTTTTTAAAATTTAAAATCTAAGTGAATTTTAGTCTGTTGCTTGTGAAAATATCTAAGATGAATGATGTTTGCATATGAAAATATAAGTGCATTGTATGATTGTTATGTTGATCTGTGCCTGTCAGTGTTCTTTGTTTCTATGAGTTCCAAGTTTGAAATTCAAACAAAATTCAATATCTTTTCATTAAGACACTATCTGGACTTAGGATTTAAATAAAATATGTTTGTTTAATCCTAAATTAAAGTTTAAAATTTATTTCTAGCAAAATAAATTTGAAGCTGTGTAGTTAATGCCCCGCTACTACTCCGCTACAACCCCGCTATATCTCATAGCGGATTTCTACCGCTACGATTTTTCTATATAGCCCCTGAATATAGCCTTTCCGCTTTAATCCCCGCTATTTCCGCTATATCCCGTTATTTCCGCTATTCCCGCTATATATTTTTTAATAAAATGAATTGAAAATTTGCATTTATGCATTATAAAATTATGAAACTAAATTATTTGATTTAATTTTTAATATGTTTTCAGAAATGAAAATACTCTAATATTCTACCAAATTCAATTATGTTATATAACAGTTTTTCATTTATTTAAAGTATATTCGCACATGTTTTTATTTAACATTATTTATGTATTATTTATAATTCAATTGAATGATAATTTTTCATTTATTTACCATTTATATATTTGTAAAAACATTCAGTACGAGTTTTATATGCTATTTTAGAGCCATCCACTATATCCCGCTATATCCTCGCTGTATCCCCGCTGTGATTTTTTGCACCTCCACCGCTTTGAATCTACAGAGCGCATTAACTGCACGGATTTGAAGTACTTCTGGAATCAAGATAGTTCAGATGGGAATGTAAATGCATGATAAAATCAAGTGTTGAATTAAGTTGATTCAAGTACATATTTTGAATTGACTTAGGGAGTCATGAATTTCAAAATGAAAAACATAAATTTTAACACTGAATGGAATGAGCAATCTAAGTTTGTCTGGAAATGGGTTCTGAGGCAATTTCTTATGATCGACTTTTGCTGGATGGTCAGGGCTTTGTCTAGAAGTAGAGAGATGTGCGGCGAGTCTTGGAAAAATGGTGAGAAGGGTGTTTGGTCATCGTGGCGTCGTCGGCGAAGTGGCTTAGTTTCTAAACCTAGTTTTGGTCGAGACTATAATATAGGGCAGTGTATCTTCTATGGTGGATCGAGCTTCACCGGACAAAGGGGAATAGTTTTGGGAATGGGAGGAGGCCGGAATGGAAACGATTCTAGCGGTTGGAGAAAGGGGTTCGAGGCATTTTCAGGTGAGTTGTGGGTTTCAGTTTCCAATGGCCTTGCTCGATTTTGATTTGAAGCTTGGGCATGAGTTCGGATGATCGGGTATTGATGTTATGGTGATGTTCGGTGTGTCGAAGTATACGGTTGTGATCATCGTCATCGAAGATGACTGTGCAGGTGCACGGGGATGCTATGGTTTCTGTGGTTGGGTAGTGATGCGAACTCGAAAGAGAGGTCGTGCTTTGGGGGTTGTGGCTCGAGTATAAACTCGAGTGATTTTTGAGTTAGTCTGTAAGTTTATAAAACTTAAATAAAATTTTAGTTTTTGAAGATAAGGGTAAAAAGCAGAGAAAACTCGGGGATAGGCCCGAGTGGCCTTCGGGTAAAACCAGATGCAACTGTTAAACAGTTTTAAAATGTTTTAAAATCATATTGTTTTTGAAATTTTAAGTTAAGTCTAGTTTAAACTTTTATATAAACTTACTTTATATATAATAATTGTTTCTTAAACAATTGGTTATGAAGTTTTAAAAGTTGTTCAAATTAAATTTTGTTAAATAAAGTTTAAAGTGATTTTAGAACATTAATTTAAAATGAAAGTTTAAGATTTTTATAAAAGTAAGTTTTAAAAATACAAATTATAATTAATTTTGAAACCTCTACTTGATAATATTTAAGATTATTTAAGGATGTTAAATTTTGTCAATTTTAAATTATCAAGTTAAATGATTATTATATTTCAAATCTTAATTAAAGGATTTAATTAAGTTTAGTTAATTATAATGTTAAAATGTTTTAAAGTGTTAATGGTAATTAAGGTATTTATAAGATAATGCTTATCCTAAGATAATTAAGGATCTAATGTCTCGAGATTAATTAAGTTAATTAGGAAATTAAGTACAATTAATTAATTTGATTAATTGATTTTTAAGGATTAATTAAGTAATTAATTAAGAGAAATTAATTGGTTTAATAAATAATTAATTAAGGATAATTAATTAATTAATTATAATTAAGGATTATTATTTAAAGATTGTTAATTAATGATTAGAAATTAATTAATTGAGTAATTGAGAAATTAAGAATTAATTAATCATGTGATTAATATTGATTAAATTGGTAATTAGAGAGTTGTTAATTAAGCAATTACTTAATTAATAATTAAGATGTACTTAATTTGTAATTAAGTTTTATTAATTAATAATTAGGTTTATTAGTTAATACTTAAAGGATCATTAATCAAAGGTAATTAAGGATTAATCAAAGGTAATTAAGGATTAATCAATGTTAATTAAGTGTTGATTAACTGGTGATTATGGATTAATTAATTTGTAATTAAGGTTGTTAATTAATAATTAAGTTTTATTAATTAATAAATAAGAGATAATTAATTAGTTAATTAATGATTAATTAATTAATTATAAGAGTAATTATGGATTAATTAATTTGTATTAAGAGATATTGATTAATAATTAAGGTTATTAATTAATAATTAATGGGTGATTAATCAGTTAATTAATTGATTATAAAAGTAATTAAGGGTTGATTACTTTGTATTGAAGGAGATTAATTAATAATTAAGGATTATTAATTGATAATTAAAGGATAGTTAATCCGTGATAGAGATTAATTAATTGATTGATAAGGTAATCAAGGGACGATTAATTAATTAAAAGTTTGTAATTAATTAATGATTATTTGAGCAGGATTAGAAAATTAATTCTTAAGTAATTAATTTAATTTAAATCGATTAAATTAATTTTATCATGGATTAATAACTCCTGTTTATGGATGGTTGTTTGTGTAGAATATCTGTATTGGATGATATCTATTGGATGATATCTATTGGATGATATCTATTGAATGATATCTATTAGATTATATCTGTTGGATGATATGCTGTAATATTCTGTGTTATGATATTGGATATATCAATGATAAATGTGTGATATTTATCTATGTTAAAATGCCGTGTGAATTCAAGTATTGAAATGAATTGAATTGAATTGGTTAAACCATTAAACAACTTGGCCTTTAAGATACGTTTGGATTTCGATGAGACCGGGATCGGGTATCATATTTGATTATCCGAAAACCACATCGATCCAAGTTAAATATTTGGTCGTGAATCCAAGTGAATATCAAGTTGAAGACTCGAGGTGTCAGAACTATTTGTCGTTAAAAAACTCTGAGGGTGATTCCAATACGAGTATAACGGAGATAGTGCTTATAGGTTCGAGATGGAGTTTCAGAGTGCAAGGGTTATCGTAGTTAACTCTAAGGGTGATTCCAAATTGAGTGTAACGAGATAATGCGATTGAATTCTTTCATAACATCGTCAGGTGGACGATGAGCATTCTAAGATAGATGTGTTCTATAAAGGTAATCGCAGCCTCAAGCCTCATCAACCGGGAATGGCTAAAACAGGGGAGGTGCAGCAAGGCCAAGTGAGTCGCGCTCAAGTAGGACGAGATTTACCCCTGTCTAGATGTCCCTTTTTATTCGGCTGTGTGGGCAGTTGGATCTACAGCCAACTGCAAGGTTGTCTTGTTCGGGACTGTTCAGTAAGGAATGGTTCCAGCCTTGTGTTGCAGGGGATATGGGGTGGATCCTTGGTACCTTGATCTAGGCCACGTACTATGACGGGCGGTACCCCAGTAGCCCTGCCATTGATGGAAACCCATTCTTCCTATGTGCCCTTACGGTTTTGATTGTACTACCCACTTTGTGGCCAGTAGTTGGAATTTAGTGAATGTAACAATTTCGGCTATTTCATATTTATTCGAAAACCCTAGACCTTATTATAATATCACTGAATTTCCTATCAAATGTTTTGGTTAGCATAAGGTAAAAACCTACCCGTGTTTATGTGTGTGAAGTCTTACGTGATGCCTTCTGTTTTCAAAGGTTTTCAAAAGTTAAGCTACTTTAAACCGTTTACTCACACCAGACCCATGTTTGACCCGGAGTTTATTCTGTTTTTCTTAAACTCTTGGGTACTCAAATTTTTACGAGTAGCCAAGGGATTTAGGTCTGCTTTGACGAATTCTGAAGGAGAGATGGAGCAGGAGGCTTTAGCGTTTGTAGATATATTGTGTTTCCGCTGTGTCGATATGTCTATGTTGTATTTGAGATGTATGATAGACAGGTTTTATAACTGTCTAATGTGAAATGTTGTTGTATATGTGTAAATCTGATGTATTGACTATGTAATAATTACTTTATATATTATATTTTGTTCCATTTCCACCGTGAGGTTCTGATATTGTTGAGTTCTTTCTTCTTTCTATTCTATTTCTACCTCTTTCTTTCTTATTAATGATGCATCTTTCTGTGGAATGAAAGGCGGGTCATCATAGGTGTGGTATCGGAGCATAGGTTGCGATAATACCTAGGCTATGGAGTAGTGTCTATCTTGAGAGTGCATATTTGTAATTTTTAAATATTTTTATATCTTTCTTAAATTTGTTGGGTATCTGTTTGGATTTCCAACGTGAGTTCTAGAAGATCTTTATCTTCCTCTATTTGGTTGACCGTTCTATCTTTGTATCGAATCCAATAGGCGGGGAAATTGAGTTGATAAGATCTATAAGGGTTAAGATTTTCTTATCTCCCCCCATATTTTTCTTGTGACCCATCAGTATTCGATCTTAAGGGTTTGATCTTATTTTGTATATGGATTGGATGGATAGTATAAGGATTGTTTCTTTGGAGGCTGAGTTGGGAAGAATCGCAAAAGTGACTTGCGATGATTCCGGAGTTCATTTGGGTGATCTTCTGCATTGGAGTCGCGGCATCTCCAGAAGGTGTAGAGTCCATCAAGGTGATCATAGATTATTCGGATGTTTTCGAGGAGTAATGGTGTTATCCCGCTTTTTGGCAAAGCCATGATACCAAAAGATCGATCCAAAACAAAAGACAGTTCGTCTCAAAGATTGGTTATACTTTGTTTCACTATGGATATCACTGAATTTTATCCGAGTCCAGATTGAGCTACAATTGATAGTACATGACAAGCAAAGCCATAGAAGTCAGCATCTCAAATTTCAAGTCAATCCGAGTTCATATGCTCACATTATGATCGATTCAATCTAAAGGAAACGGCCCAGATTTCGTATCCATCACTATGGGTGACTTCGTATCCATCATCACTATGGTTCGACTCGATCTCATTCGCATCCACCAGGAAGCCTCGGTTCTACTCGATCTCATTCTAATCCATCGGCTCCTCCTTATTCGAATCCATTGGCATCTCCCCGACTTCGCATCCATCAACTAAGGCGGCAGATACTGCTTCACATCCATCATAGAAGCCTCTCTTCGTATCAATCAGGCAGCTGCTGTTCGTATCCATCAAAGAAAGGCTTGTTCGTATCCATCGACCATCAGCGGTTCGTGTCCATCAATGACTGCTTTTCGAATCCATAAGTGAAACACATGTTCGGAACCACCAAGCGACTTTTTGTTCGTATCCATCAACACTTGTCAATTTCGAACCGATCACCGCCTCCTAGTTCGAAACCATCAGCAGATGGACCACGTCACAATGATCGCCTAGCATCAGCTTTGTATCTATCAATGAGGATGTTTTCGTATCCATCGAATGGTCTAGCTTCGTATCGATCATTCATCCCCAATTCGTATCCATCGAGCAAACAAGCCTAGGTGACGTGTCATCCCTCGATACGAACAAGCCGAGATATATGGAGTCGATGTGGTCAACTCAGAGTAAAGATTGGATTGAGGCGAAGTATGCACTCCACGTCATCACGAAAGCGCGTGCCATCATCGATTCGAAGCAATCGATTCGAAGAGATGGATTCGAACCAAACAGCCTAGCGAAGAACGTCATTTCGTATCGACTATATCTCACAATCCGCTGATCCAAATGCCATGAAATTTTCGCAGGAGATTGCACATGAGACATAAAACGCTCACACCAAATTTCATCTCAATTGGACGTCATCTTGATCGATATGAAATGATTTCATATCGATCACAGATCGACTCGAAACTTTCTGAGATTGGTCGCGTGGGCCCACTCACATGCCAGAAAAAGTCTCCCGAGATTTGAGCGAAGTCTCAGCCTCCTACGCCTATAAATAGAGCCCCAGAGCCTACAGAAAAAGGATCTTTGGATTCTCAAGCACCGAAACTCTGCCGGATCGAGACCTACACCATATTCTTACTATCAATTTCGAATTTCCATTGTATCTTTCTGTTGTTTGTTGTACTTGCTTACAATCATTGAAAGAGAAGCAATAAAACTGCAAAAGAATTCACAGTGGACGTAGGCAACACGCCGAACCACTATAAAACGCTTGTCTACGCATTTACTTTACTGTTATTTAGAGTTTTTGTTAGATAATCCTCATTTTCAATTTATATTCTTCATTATTATCTCTTCAAAGACTCCTGAAGAGTGTTGTGACCAATTTTGATGCAAACACTTTTGTGCTTTCATTGAGAAAACCCAGATTTTCTCCTGCTCTTTGGATCTGTCGTCGATACCGGATTGCATAAATCTAAGAGAGAGATCCAGACATCAAATCCAAGTTCCTTCCCTTCTATTCAGATTTGCATAAAGTCTAGGAAAGCAATTCAACCCTCAAGATGGTTAGTACAAGGACCACCTCTAATGCTGTCAATCAAGAAGAACAGGATAGACAGAATCCTGCGCCACTACCTCCCTCTAACCAAGATGCTACCAGACACTCGGAACCATCAGGTCCAGTTACCCGACAAGAGTTTCAGCTGCTGCTTCAAGAGCTGACCCAGAGTCGGCAACAACTAACAGAACAGCTACGCGCTAACGCCGAGCTGACCAACCAGCTGAATCGCCAAAAGCGAAGGAGATCCAGAAGAGACCTTGCCTTTCACTCCTCCAGCGAAAGTTCTTCCTCTTCTGATTATCATCATCGATCTCTGCGACCCCGGCTAGATGGGAGTCACATACAAACTGCTGGGTATCAACTGGAAATAACCATTGGACAACTGAGAGTTGGTCCATCAGCCAGTTTCCAAACCGGGCCCTCCTCTCGAGGAGGTGCCGCTCCTCACTACATGACAGAATACTGTGCCACTAATGTCGAGGGTGAACCAGGGGTCGATGCCCAAAATCAGTCGAACCTGGACCACCGTCGGCACGGGCGTACTCCTGAACCGTACGTCCCAGAGGACTATGAGACAAGAAGGCAAGGTGTGGACCGTCGACAGCATCCGGTCCAACTCCATAATATGGAACACCACCATACTCCGGCACGAGCCGCACCGAACATACAAATGCCGGATATTCCGACCATGATACGTCATATGATCCGTGAGAGCCAGGGTCTCACGAACGACGACTGGGGAATCTCCAGAAGTCAAACTCCTTTTACCGACGATATACTTACTGCTGAACCCCCTCGGTGATTCAGGATGCCGACTCTACCCATGTACGAGGGAAACTCTGACCCCAACCAGCATATTCTGAAATATGAATGGTCGATGAGCGCTGCCAGAGCTGTCGATGCAGTGAAGTGTCGTAGTTTCCCCATCTCCTTGGGGGGCATCGCTACCATGTGGTTCACTCGACTGCCACCTCGATCCATCTCCTCCTTCGACCAGTTAGCCACAAAATTTGTTGAGCAATTCCGCATGCACGTCACAAGGCCAAAAGATGTCAACACTCTGTCTAGCGTCACCCAAGCTCCTGGAGCGACGCTTAGACACTACTTAGAGAGATTCCATACTGCATATGTGGAGATCAGCAATCCGAATGATAACTCCATCCTTATGGCGTTGACTAAGGGGATCGACCCCGATTCTGAGTTTGGCAACTGGTTGGCTGGAAAACCAGCTGCATCATTAGACCGTTTCCACGCCAAGGCGACTCAATTCCTGAGATGGAAAGATGCGAAACAGTCTAGGAAGCAGACTGATGCAGGGCCAGCACGGAAGGGATCTAAAGCAATGCCGCAATCAAACAGTCCGGTGAGAGCTCCGGAAAAGTTCAGTTGAACATTAAAAACAAACAAGCTCAGCGGAGAGAGAGCGCGAATCAAACTAGAAAACAAGATCAAAATCGTGGCCCACAGCGCAAGAATCCTATGTTTGACAGTTACACTCCTTTGAATACATCATTGGAGGACCTGTATTTACAAACCTATAATACAATTCAAAACCAAAAACCTGCTCCAAAACCGGCGTCAGAAAGACAAATCCAGACGGGAAAATTCTACAGGTTTCATGAAAGCTACGGGCACAATACGAACGAATTCGTCACTTACAAGATCTCGTGCAAAAATTGATCAGGGAAAGAAAGCTGGAACAATTTGTGCGGGCGCCGCAGCCTGGAAGAGCGGGCCCATCAAATCAAATAATGAACCTGATCGACCGAGATAGGAGGACTCTACATGTCCCCGCGGGAGATTAGTAATAAACGCCATCAGTGGCCGACCCACTTTGTCAGGAGCCTGGAACGACGAAGATCTTCGTCACTGTTACACATGACATGCTCATTCAATCTATGAATACTTTGCAATTTCCTTTACATTCTGAAGTTTGAATTTGTAATAAGGCACTGACTTTGCCATGTTTTTTTCGTTCCAGCAATAAATAACTATCTCTTCAAGCTAGAGCTGTGATTCACCGAATGCAACATTCAACAATCACGACGCACGAAGAGCTAAGTTCTATCGCACGATGGAATTTATTCAAATAGCGAGTGACTTTGATACGATCGGGCACTCACTAAGTGAAACCTCAGCTCGGAGGCAAGCCATCACATCAAAGGCTAAACTGGACCGACACACGGCAGTCCTACAACTAACTCCAAATTCCCAGAATGCGAATTGGAGTATAATCATCAACTCTAGGTTCCCAGAGTGCGAATCGGAGTATAAATCTGAACTTCAAATTCTCAGAGTGCAAATTGGAGTATAAACATCAACTCTAGGTTCCCAAAGTGCGAACCGGAGTATAAATCCGAACTCCAAATTCCCAGAGTGCGAATTGGAGTATAAACATCAACTCTAGGTTCCCAGAGTGCGAACCGGAGTATAAATCCTAACTCCAAATTCCCAGAGTGCGAATTGGAGTATAAACCTCAACTCTAGGTTCCCAGAGCACGAGCTGGAGTATAAACACTAACTCCAAACTCCCAGAGTGCGAGTCGGAGTATAAACATATAAATGCTGTTCCAGAGAGGGTGGACCCGTCTGCCTAACGACTTTGGCTGTGTCCTAACCAAGTTTGAGGAGGATGGATCCGTCCGTCTAACGACCTCGCTTGTTAACTCAGGGTGGATGTGATCCGACCATCCACGATCCCAATAAATCCATCGTTCCCAGAGTGCGAACGAATTCCTAAAAAGCCCAAACAGGTGTGATTGAGCATCTGTCGGCTAACTCCAAGTTCGCAGAGCGCGAATTGGAGTATAAACATCAATTCCAGGTTCCTGGAGTGCGAACCAAAACATAAATGCTAACTCCACATTCCCAGAGCGTGAATTGGAGTATAAACATCAATTCCAGGTTCCCGAAGCGCGAACCGAAACATCAATACTAACTCCAAGTTCCCAGAGCGTGAATTGGAGTGCAAACATCAATTCCAGGTTCCCGGAGTGTGAACCGAAATATACATGCTGACTCTAAATTCCCAGAGTGTGAATTAGAGTACAAATACTAAGTCAAAGTTTCTGTAGTGCGAACTGTATTACAAACATCGATAACTCTCAAATTCCCAAAATGCGAACCAGATTATCGATCACAAATTATCCTAAGTCCCCGGAGTGTGGACATGTGCTCAAGATTTGCAATAGGTGCGATCGACCACCGAAATACAAATGCTTTTCCCCAGACCTGGGGGAAAAAGCTTAAGTGTTAATCACTAACCGAAGCAATACAATGTCCAAAGTTCAACTCATTCATCAATCACGACATGTGATCAAGATTTTCAGACTTGGCAAATAAAACGAACTCTACTTGACGGTAAAAACACCACAAGTACACTGGACCGAAAGCCAAATACTGCAAATACTTAAGCAAAAGAAATGAGAGTTGAAGCAAAGAAACTAAATTTTATTTCAACTAACTGTATGTGAAGATTCATGTACAAGTTATTCTAAAAATTCCTACTAGCAGGGGGCCAAGCCTGCACCTATACATAGCCTATGAAAGAAAAATAAAAACAACTTCTTAACTGCCAAAAATGCGCCAAAGGGGGATTATCTACTTTTTCTTCTTCGGCTTTTTCTTCAACGCGGAACTACTAGAACCGCTAACAGTCTTTCGCTTCAAGCCCTTACCCTTTGGCAGATCTTCCGCTGATGAAGGCATGATATCGACATCTTCCTCCAAACTTGAACTTAAATGAATATTCTCTTCTGGAGGAGTCGGGTCTACCACCGGGGGCGGAATGGGCACGCTGGTTCCGACAAGCGTGTCCCCAGAAGATATCGCCTCAAGAGGAGTGGGGCCGACCGTCGTCGTAACACTCTCAGAATTACCACCGTGTGCTGCCGCTTCCATCTCTGCATTGATTTGAGCCAGTATCTCAACTTCACGAGCGGCACGAGATACACGGTAGGCAGTGGTGGACTGTAACGAAACAATGGAAGCAGGTGGGAACGTGCCAAGAACAAATGGCATGTCATCAAAAGGGTCACTGTGTTGGCCCAAGAGTTCATTCATCATCTGCTCGTCGAAAGTAATTGAACCCCGCTGTGTCATCTCCGTCGGCGCGACCGTAGTCATGATAACCGCTTCAGTAGTGATGGCCTCCTGCACTTGATGCGATTCTTGGCTTGCAAGAGGCGCTGTCGGTGTAACTTTGCTCACTGGACAAGAAAGAAAAGAAGTTGTCAGAAGACACTTCAAGAAAAAGACCTTCACTTCAAATACAAACAAGATTTGTACAGAGTACCTTCCTCAGTTCGGCTCATGGCTAGCTGAACAGCTTCTGAAGGATGTTCCCTTATGGGGGATAAGCGTGGCTGCTCAGGGTTGTAGCCTGGGACCAGCTGCTGCTCAATCGCTGGCGTCGGCTCGAATCCAGATGAAGTAATCATCCCAGAACTTGTAGCTGGGTGTGCGACGCCAGAACCCTCACCAACTTCTAAGTGTTGGGTACCCAATCTCTCTCTAGCATGGGAGATCATAAAATCGTGGAGAACCTTCTTCTCATCATCATTCAACATACGGTTCTCCAACTCGAACTCATCAAAAGCTTCACCTGGTTGTGCTGCTTTCTCTGCTTCAACTAACAAATTCCAGGCATTGAATAAGTGTGTCGGGTAGTCATCGAGCCACGCCAAGTTTCTGTGCCTCAGGACATTGGCGTTATAGGTGATGAGAAGCTCTTCTATCTCCGTCTCGAGCTTGATCTCTGCTTGCCGAACTTTCTCATCGACTTCGGCTTCCACTTCGTGGACCCTTTCCATGACCGCGTCTCTCTCCCTCCGAAATTCTACCACTTGATCACATGCCTCCTGTGCAGAAATGTTGGCGGTGTCCCTCTCGTTCATTATTTTCGAATCTTTGGCCTTAAGCTCATTTAGCTCCTTCAAGGCCGCATCCCGCTCGGTGGTTACAATAGTGTTTCGGTGGCCCATGTCCTCCACCGTAACATAATGCTCTTTCTTCATCTTGTCCATTGCCGCCTGGGCTTCATCAGCTTTCTTAAGGGCCTCCATCTCTGATTTCCGAGATGACTCGGCTTCAGTGTTCAACACTTGTATAATACGGTCCTTTTGAGCTAGCTCGGCTTGTAGTTTCTCAATGATAGCTTCATGCTCAAAGGCTAATGATGATGCTTTCTCAGCGCTTTAGCCCACATCTTGTACTGGACATAGAAGTCATGTACATAGTCATGCGCCATCTGCTCAGCTTCCACCGGAATTCTTTTTAAATGAAGAGGAAACACGTAGTTATCGAAACAGATGTTAGGAAAATCCTTCTTCAACCGAGCAAGCTTCATCGCCCCTTCCCCTGAAATTTCCGTAGGGGCCTGTTCTGCAACTACAGAGGTTATTGCCTCCTTTCTAGGATGATGAGACTCAGACCTGGAAGACTGAGAAGCCGACTTGTGCCGCGAGGATTCAGAGGGACGAGAAACATAAACGGGAGGTTGTACAGGAGTTCTAGGAGGAGGAGTGCGAGATCAAGATCGACGTCTGTAATCCCTATCTCTATCATATCTCTCTTGGCTGGAGTATCCAAAGTATCCACGGTCGTAATCTCTATGCCTTTCCCTCCTATGCGACTCATAGTAAGCAGAAGATTTACGGGCCTGTCGAAGACTTTCCAACATTGAACCTCGTCCAGTCATGGTATCTGCAAGTCAAAACGGAGACAAAAGTTAGTAATCTCTCACAGTGAGCGTACTACATTCAGAAATCGTGCAGTGTCGTGAGGTGTGAATGTATGTGCAACCCCCCGACCAACCGGATGTGTCAACCGCACTAGTGGGCAGAGACTCGCTTAAAACTAGGTCTTCTGGAAGTTTGTCCAATCCGGCATCATGCTGCAAGGACACATCGTCTGGAATTGGAAGATCGGCGAGCCCTTCATAAAGATTCTCAGTTCTTGGGGGAGACATCTCCGAAATTCTAACTCCGGAGGCGAGCCGAGACGTAACAACAGATTTCCATCTTCCCTTTTTAGGTGCTTGAAAACGGCTGCCTTGCATTTTCTCTACTCTTCGATATCCTGGGCTGCATCCACAGGTTCGCCCAACGGTTCCTCATCGGTGTGAGTTCTTTCGGAGTCAGCTTCCTCGATTATAACAACTCTAGGCTTTCTTCGTTTAACTCGTTCTTTCGAGGCAGTCCTTAAAGCATCATCGGGCATTATACTTTGTCTTCGTTCAATCAGCCCAAGAATCCTAAGATTCCTATCCGTCAAGAGAAATTCGATATTCCTTTCTTCACTTGCGATTTCTTGGAGGACCCGAACTATCTCCTTGAAACGTTCACCTTCGGGTCGTTGGATTATGGCTGAAAAGAAAAAGAGATGTGACTTCGACTCCATTTACATCGGTTTTATCAACTACCCGAGAAGATAGCAATACTCGCGTCTAAATAGCCATCGCCTAGCAAATCCTGGGGGGGGCATCTAACATAGAACCACTCCATCTTGAAGTAGCTCAATTTAGTCCAAGCCCCTGTGACCACTTGGCAATTTCTTACCGCCTCCAGGAATGTGAAAGATGGACTATCAGCCCGACTCTTGAAGTTAATAAGTATCTGATCTCAATCGGGAGTGGCGGTCGATAGAGATACTCCATAAATGCAATGAACAAGCTATTGAGTGATGCATATCCATTCGGATGTAGCCGAGATGGGGCGATCCCCAAAAACGACAATACTTCTCTTATATACTGGTTGAACGGAGGGAGTGTCCCAGCTGCGCACGTGTGGCGATTGAATGCGGTATATCCCTTCGAAGGATTGTGCAGTCTATCATTTGGTCCCGGCAATAATACGTCGTCCATCGACAAACCATGCCTTAAGCATATCCTTCCTAGCATGTCTTTCGAAATGTTGGACGGAACAGAGTCTGATGGGTTACTAATGAAGGATGCGTTAGGTAACTCGTCCGGAGCTGGACTGATAACTTCAACCTCAATCTCCGGTACTTCAAGCACGGGAGGGACTAAACTCTGAGTTTCTTGCGGCTGCGAACTTGAAGTTTCCATAACTAGCTAACTCACGAGAAATCATCGTTAGACGCTGAAGAGCCCATGTGTTCCCCATGTGTAAAGTGTATGAATGTGTCGTGCAGTGCTGTGCATTACTCGAGCAAATTCTACGGAATAAACTGAAATGTATGAATGACAAAACTCTTGAAATCAGACCAAAATGACCGTCATCGCTGACCGTCAAAACCGTGCCATCCAGATGCAAAAAATCGATTCAAGTTAGAGTTCGTTATATTTTTGTTAAACTATGGTTCCATCGACAAGCTTCGAAAGGCAGTCAAATATGCAGTTCTGCAGTCAAGTCCAGATATGCAGGAATAAAGCTCGTCGGAGTCAAGTGTTCACATATGCAAAAGATTCTCAAATTCATAAAATTTCGGCTTGGAACCAATCACCACAGTTCACATTCGTATCAAGTCAGAAAGGCCTCATTTTCGTATCGATCTCGTTCGAGTCGATATATTTCGTATCGATCAAATTTGAATCGATACATTTCGTACCGTTCAGGTTCGAATCGATGCATTTCGCATCGATTGATTCATATCAACTCCGTATCGATCATGGCTTGGCAACCTCGTATCGGTCAGGGGGTGCAATGCTTCGTATCGATCGAAGATAATGAAGTCCACACCGGTAGCTTACCCAGAACTTCATATCGATTATTTTCCCTATGGTTTTGAGTTGATAACAAATAAACGATACAAATTACATCTACTCTACAACGGTATGAGCCCTACACCCAGTCATCGATACGCAGCCAAGCCATTTTCTTTCTTTTCATCGGTACGAAGTGCAGGCCTGAGCAACCCTCAAACGATTGTTAAGAATCCATAATTCCTTCTTCTCCGATCGATTCGAGCATAGCCATGGCCATTCACGATCGGGCTCCACTCCAGATTTGGCTTCACCTATTTCCAAAAGGAATGATGGAAGAAGAAAAAATGGATCTGAAATAGCTTCATCGTTTGGATTCGTGATTAATTACCTAATTTAAAGTTGGGACTCAAAGATTTGAAGGGCTGAGTTTGATCGAGTCGAGAACATGGTGCAGTTCTCTCTCTCAAGTTTCTGGATCGATGCGATAAGCAAAAGGCAGCAGTAAAAAGTGAAAAGTAAAAAAGTGAAAAATGGCTAAGTCCCAAGTATTTATATGAAGCCTAGAAGGAACTGGGTCGATTCGCCTCCCAGTCCACTTAACCGGTCGCAACCGGTCAAACCGCGAATCGAATCGAACGCCCTGTTCGAATCCATCGGACCAAGAATTTCTATCGATTCGAAATGGACAGTAAATCCATTGATATGAAGCACGCAGCAAGGATGGCTGAAGATTGTGAAGTCCATCGGCTCGAAGCCCTTGTTCGCATCAACAAGTTCGCAACTCCATCCACTACACATCAATACGAACAGCAATTTCGTATCCATCAAAACTCATCGATATGAACGATATTTCATATCCATCAAAACTCATCGATACGAACGAATATTTCGTATCCATCAAGACTCATCGATACGAACGGTCATTTCGTATCCATCGTTTCGACTCGCATCGATATGAAAAACTACTTTTCAACCTTTTACATCGATTCAGGAGAGGATCGATACAAGAGGATAGTCAAAAACAACCATCAAACGTTGTTACAACTCAAATTTCACATCGATTCAGGAGAGAATCGATACAAAATTCGATAACAAACTAAACTGACAACGACTCGTGAACACTCAACGTTAACGAGAGTCAAGTTAACATATATGCATGTATGTCGGACTAATATTCGATTTTCAACATTCACAGGTATCGAATACTCATCTCATTACAATTACGACAACAAACAGCTAAGCATTATTATATAGCAATCAGTTATATCAACGCAAGGTTACAACCTTCGACAAAAGAGCAATGATTGTTCGGAGAGAAATTGCAGTTTTTCAAAGCACGTCATGTTTCCACAAGACGTACTTTGGGGGGCAAATGTTATCCCGCTTTTTGACAAAGCCGTGATACCAAAAGATCGATCGAAAACAAAAGACAGTTCGTCTCAAAGATTGGTTATACTTTGCTGCACTATGGATATCGCCGAATTTTGTCCGAGTTTAGATTGAGCTACAATTGATAGGACATGACAAGCAAAGCCATAGAAGTCATCATCTCAAATTTTAAGTCAATCCGAGTTCATATGCTCACGTTATGATCAATTCAATCTAGAGGAAACGACCTAGATTTTGTATCCATCACTATGGGTGACTTCGTATCCATCATCACTATGGTTCGACTCGATCTCATTCGCATCCACCAGGAAGCCTCGGTTCGACTCGATCTCATTCGAATCCATCGGCTCCTCCTTATTCGAATCCATTGGCATCTCCCCGACTTTGCATCCATCAACTAAGGCAGCGGATACTGCTTCGCATCCATCATAGAAGCCTCTCTTCATATCCATCAGGCAGCTGCTATTCGTATCCATCAAAGAAAGGCTTGTTCGTATCCATCGACCATCAGTGGTTCGTGTCCATCAATGACTGCTTTTCGAATCCATAAGTGAAACACATGTTCGGAACCACCAAGCGACTTCTTGTTCGTATCCATCAACACTTGTCTATTTCGAACCGATCACCGCCTCCTAGTTCGAAACCATCAGCAGATGGACCGCGTCACAATGATCGCCTAGCATCAGCTTCGTATCCATCAACGGGGATGTTTTCGTATCCATCGAACGGTCTAGCTTCGTATCGATCATTCGTCCCCCAATTCGTATCCATCGAGCAAACAAGCCTAGGTGACGTGTCATCCCTTGATACGAACAAGCCGAGATATATGGAGTCGATGCGGTCAACTCGGAATAAAGACCGGATCGAGGCGAAGTATGCGCTCCACGTCATCACTAAAGCACGTGCCATCATCGATTCGAAGCAATCGATTCGAAGAGATGGATTCGAACCAAACAGCCTAGCGAAGAACGCCATTTCGTATCGACTATATCTCACAATCCACTGATCCAAATGCCATGAAATTTTCACAGGAGATTGCACACGAGACATAGAACGCTCACACCAAATTTCAGCTCAATTGGACGTCATTTTGATCGATAGGAAATGATTTTGTATCGATCACAGATCGACTCGAAACTTTCTGAGATTGGTCGCATAGGCCCACTCACATGCCAGAAAAAGTCTCCCGAGATTTGAGCGAAATCTCAGCCTCCTACGCCTATAAATAGAGCCCCGGAGCCTACAAAAAAGGATCTTTGGATTCTCAATCGCCGAAACTCTGCCGGATCGTGACCTACACCATATTCTTACTGTCAATTTCGAATTTCCAGTTGTATCTTGCTGTTGTTTGTTGTACTTGCTTGTAATCATTGAAAGAGAAGCAATAAAACTGCAAAAAAAACTTCACAGTGGACGTAGGAAACACGCCGAACCACTATAAAACGCTTGTCTACGCATTTACTTACTGTTATTTGGAGTTTTTGTTAGATAATCCTCATTTTCAATTTATATTCTTCATTATTATCTCTTCAAAGACTCCCGAAGAGTGTTGTGACCAATTTTGGTGCAAACAAATGGTTTGTCCTCATTAAGAGATAAAGTTTCAGATCGTCTCAGTTCCGAAGCAGTCCCTGTTGTTCAGCCTAGTAGAAGGATGGTGCTGAAGGAGAGAGAAGAGTTGGAGAAGCAGACCTAAGATTTCTTTAAGGAGGCATTTTGTTTCTAGTGGAGATATTTCTGTAGATCCAGCCATGGTAGCTACTATTCAGAGGTCCGCGGTTTTTCTGGATTTGGCAGAGTTCTACAGGAAGTTTACAAAGGATATTTTTAAGATTTCTTCGCATTTAACCAAGTTGACTCGAGTAGGAGTGAAGTTAAGTGGACGTGACTATGAAGAGGCTCTCTCAGATTTAAAGGCAAGGCTGGCTGGTGTGCCTGTTCTAGCTATTCTTGATGGCAAGAGTAAGTTTGAGGTCTACATGGACGTTGTGTGTGCCAGAAGTGGATGGATTGAGTCAAGGATGGTCAGAGTTCCAGTTTTGAGATTGAGTTTGGGTTCAGCATATCATTCCCAGATCGACGGTCAGACGGAAGGGCTGAATAGAATTTTTGAGGTTGTGCTGAGAACTTGTGTTTTGGATTTGATGGGTCTTGGAGGACCATCTGCATTGAATGCAATTCTCATTTAGTTATCAGGTGAGTATCTAGATGGCACCCAATGGAGTTTTTTATGGAAGATCTTGTAGATTCCCATTCTGTTGGGTAGAGTCGAGAGATCGTCTGGTTCTTATCCAGTTTCATCTAAGAGGCATCTGCGAAGGTGGAGCTTATCTAGAAGATTTTGAGAGCAACGCAGGATCGTCAGAAGGATTTGTGGACAGGAGACAAGGACAATTGGAATTTGGGATCCAAGGATTTAGTCTTTATCAAGGTTTCCCGATTTTAAAGGAGTTATCAGATTTGGAAAGATGGGATAACTTGCTCCAAGATGTATTGGTCTGTTCCGAGTGTTCGAGGATTAGTGATTGTGGTCTATAGGATTGAATTGCTAGTTTGGATGGCTGGAATTCATGTTGTTTTTCACGTATCTTATTTGAGGAAATACGTGAACGATCCATCTTAGTTGGGATCTGCAGTTCAGAAGGATCTGGTAGTTGAGACGGTTTGAAGTGTGGTCTGATTGTTGATTCAGATTTTTGGATCAGAGTAAGAGGAGGCTCTAGATCATAATAGTTTGGCTAGTTAAGGTTCTGTGGAGCTAGGATTTCAGAGTTTGTCTTGAGAAACTCTGGATAGTTTTAGGAAGGCTTATCCGGATCAATATCTGGATAGCTAGTGATGTTTGTTCGAATAAATTGTTTGTTCGAATAAACTAGTTGTTTGAATAAATTGTTTGTTTGGTTAATAGTGTATGGTTGATATGGATGCTTTGATGATTAAAATGAAATACAAGTTTTGGATTATCTCTGTTTTAAATTTCGGGGACGAAATTCTTTTAAGAGGGGAGGAATGTGATATCCCAGAATTTCGAGAAATTTAAAATGTGATAATCTTCTTAATAAATTATTTAAAATTGATAAAATTATTATTTTCAAATATAAATAACCAAAATAATTAATAGTGTGATATTTTCAAATATATTTATAAATAGATTTTTAAATGGAATAATTATTTTCAAATTTAATTAGTGTTGTTTTATAAATAGATTTTAAAATAGATTTTTAAATAAAGCTATTATTTTCAAATTTAATTTGTGTTTTTTAAAATTAATGTATATTTGAATTGATATTAAATTTGATTTCAAATTGAATTTGAATTTGAATTTAGATTTAAATTTGAATTTAAATAGATATATCTTGGAAATTATTTTAGATATAAAATATATGAATGAGTTTTTATTTTACATAAGATTTGTTTTTCCTTAAAGAATATTATATGTATAAATTTGGAAAGTGTTTATTAACTTTTAAAATAAATTCAAAAGGTTTATATTAACATTTTAAAATAAATTAAATATATTTTATATGATTTTATTTAAATTATAATTGGTTTATACTTTATTTTCTTTAAAGATTTTATTTTTATAAAATTTAGGAAGCATTTATTTATTTATAAATGTATTTATTAATTTAGAAAATTAATGTAAAAGCTTTTATTGTCTTTTAAAAAGAAATATAAATAAGAATAATTACAAGTGTAACCTTTAAAACAATGTTAAAAACACATGTAAGCTAATTAGCCTTTAATGTGACAAATGTTAGCATTTGAAACAAGTGTCAAAAAATTTATTTTTATTTAAATTCTAAAATAAATCCAAATTAACAAGATATAAACATATATCTTATTCTTCCCATTTCTTTGTATCTTCTCAATTTTTAAAAATTCAACCTTGTAAAACATTTTTTTTCAAAACTAGAAAGTACATGAATCAAATCTGAAACCCTTTTCAAACAAATCAGTAAATCCTCCTCAAACCAAAATCAAATAATTCAACCCTATAATCTGTTTTGTCTCAAGCCTGTAATCCTCCTCAAACCACAAATCCACCTCTGTTCAAATTTTTTTCAAATCAAAAGACCTGAAAGTTTTAGCCTAAAATCATTTTTTTCAAGCCTGTAAGCAAGGATCTTCAAATGCAAACTTGTAAATACATCAAACTCAAGAATTAAAATCTGAAAGCCAAGCCTGGAAGTGTTAGTCTGTAAACAATCAACCCTGTAACCTTTTCAATATCAAACTGTAACCTCCTCAAGCAAGCAAATCTAGAAGCAAATAAAAGTTCAATCAAGAACGACACTAGCTTCAGTTCAGTTTTATATCATCTCAGCAAATAAGCTTCAACATAGCAGTAATGCAAGTTTCAAGTGTTCATTCCAGTTAAAAACTAACCAGACTTCAAAAATTCTAGCATTCAAGCCTCTGCCTCTTTAAAATCTGTGAGTAAACTTTTTAAAATTTAAAAGCTAAGTGAATTTTAGTCTGTTGCTTGTGAAAATATCTGAGATGAATGATGTTTGCATATGAAAATATAAGTGTATTGTATGATTGTTATGTTGATCTGTGCATGTCAGTGTTCTCTGTTTCTATGAGTTCTAGGTTTGAAATTCAAACGAAATTCAATATCTTTTCATTAAGACACTATCTGGACTTAGGATTAAAATAGAATATGTTTGTTTAATCCTAAATTAAAGTTTAAAATTTATTTCTAGCAAAATAATTTTGAAGTACTTCTGGAATCAAGATAGTTCAAATGGGAATGTAAATGCATGATAAAATCAATTGTTGAATTAAGTTGATTCAAGTATATATTTTGAATTGACTTAGGGAGTCATGAATTTTAAAATGAAAATCATAAATTTTAACACTGAATGGAATGAGCAATCTAAGTGTGTTTGGAAATAGGTTTTGATGCAATTTCTGATGATCGACTGTTGTTGGATGGTCGGGACTTCGTCTGGAAGTAGAGGGATGTGCGGCGAGTTTAGGAAAAATGGTGTGAAGGGTGTCTGATCATCGTGGTGTCGTCGGCGTAGTGGTTTAGTTTCTAAACCTAGTTTTGGTCGAGACTGTAATATAGGGCAGTGCATCTTCTATGGTTGATCGAGCTTCACCAGACCAAGGGGAATAGTTTCAGGAATGGGAGTCGATTGCGAGGCTGAAATGGCAACGACTCTGGTGGTCGGAGGAAGGGGTTCGAGGCATTTTCTGTTGAGTTGTGGGTTCTATTTTCCAATGGCCTTGCTCGATTTTGATTTAAAGTTTGGGCGTGAGTTTGGATGATCGGGTAGTGATGCTATGGTGATGTTCGGTGTGTCGAAGCTTATGGTGGTGATCATCGTCGTCGAAGACAACTGTGCAAGTGCACGGGGATGCTTTGGTTTCTGATGTTGGGTAGTGATGCGAACTCGTAGGAGAGGTCGTGCTTTTGGGGTTGTGGCTCGAGTATAAACTCAAGTGATTTTTTAAGTTAGTCTGTAAGTTTTTAAAACTTAAATAAAATTTAGATTTTGAAGATAAGGTAAAAAGCAGAGAAAACTCGGGGATAGGCCCGAGTGGCCTTCGGGTAAAACCAGAAGCAACTGTTAAACAGTTTTTAAAATGTTTTAAAATCATATTGTTTTTGAAATTTTAAGTTAAGTCTATTTTAAACTTTTATGTAAACTTACTTTATATATAATAATTATTTCTTAAACAATTGGTTATGAAGTTTTAAAAGTTGTTTAAATTAAATTTTGTTAAATTAAGTTTAAAGTGATTTTAAAAAAATAATTTAAAATGAAAGTTTAAGATTTTTATAAAAGTAAGTATTAAAAATACAAAATGTAATTAGTTTTGAAACCTCTACTTGATAATATTTTAAGATTATTTAAGGAAGTTAAATTTTATTAATTTTAAATTATCAAGTTAAATGATTATCTTATTTCAAATCTTAATTAAGGGATTTAATTAAGTTTAGTTAATTATAATGTAAAAATGTTTTAAAGTGTTAATGGTAATTAAGGTATTTATAAGATAATGCTTATCTCAAGATAATTAAGGATCTAATGTCTTGAGATTAATTAAGTTAATTAGGAAATTAAGTATAATTAATTAATTTGATTAATTGATTTTTAATGATTAATTAAGTAATTAATTAAGAGCAATTAATTGGTTTAATAAATAATTAATTAAGGATTATTAATTAATTAATTAATTAAAGGTTAATTAATTAATTAAAGGTTAATTAATTATAATTAAGGATTATTAATTAAAGATTGTTAATTAGTGATTAGAGATTAATTAATTGAGTAATTGAGAAATTAAGAATAAATTAATCAAGTGATTAATATTGATTAAATTAGTAGTTAGAGAGTTGTTAATTAAGTAATTACTTAATTAATAATTAAGATGTACTTAATTTGTAATTAAATTTTATTGATTAATAATTAGGTTTATTAGTTAATACTTAAAAGATGATTAATCAAAGGTAATTAGGGATTAATCAAAGGTAATTAAGGATTAATCAATGTTAATTAAGTGTTGATTAACTGGTGATTATGGATTAATTAATTTGTAATTAAGGTTGTTAATTAATAATTAAGTTATATTAATTAATAATTAAGAGATAATTAATTAGTTGATTAATGATTAATAAATTAATAATAAGAGTAATTATGGATTAATTAATTTGTATTAAGAGATATTGATTAATAATTAAGGTTATTAATTAATAATTAATGGGTGATTAATCAGTTAATTAAAGGTTAATTAATTGATTATAAAAGTAATTAAGGGTTGATTACTTTGTATTGAAGGAGATTAATTAATAATTAAGGATTATTAATTGATAATTAAAGGATAGTTAATCCGTGATAGAGATTAATTAATTGATTGATAAGGTAATCAAGGGGCGATTAATTAATTAAAAGTTTGTAATTAATTAATGATTGTTTGAGCAGGATTAGAAAATTAATTCTTAAGTAATTAATTTAATTTAAATCGATTAAATTAATTTTATCATGGATTAATAACTCATGTTTATGGATGGTTGTTTGTGTAGAATATCTGTATTGGATGATATCTATTGGATGATATCTATCGGATGATATATTGGATGATATCTGTTGGATGATATCTATTGAATGATATTTATTGTATTTTATCTATTAGATGATATGCTATGATATTCTGTATTATGATATTGGATATATCAATGATAAATGTGTGATATTTATCTATGTTAAAATGCTGTGTGAATTCAAGTATTGAATTAAACTGAATTGAATTGAATTGTTTAAACCTTTAAACAACTTGGCCTTTAAGATACGTATGGATTTCGATGAGAACGGGATCGGGTATTATATTTGATTATCTGAAAACCACATCGATCCAAGTTAAACATTAGGTCGTGAATCCAAGTGAAGATCAAGTTGAAGACTTGAGGTGTAAGGACTATTTGTTGTTAAAAAAACTCTGAGGGTGATTCCAATATGAGTATAACGGAGATAGTGCTTACAGGTTCGAGATGGAGTTTCAGAGTGCAAGGGTTATCGTCGTTAACTCTGAGGGTGATTCCAAAATGAGTGTAACGAGATAATGCCTTCGGTTTCGTTCGAACCGGGAACGAACTTGTATGGATTGAATGCTTTCAGAACATCGTCAGGTGGATGATGAGCATTCTAAGATAGATGTGTTCTATAAAGGTAATCGCAGCCTCAAGCCTCATCAATCGGGAACGGCTAAAACAGGAGGGTTGCAGCAAGGCTAAGTGAGTCGCGCTCAAGTAGGACGAGATTTACCCCCGTCTAGATGTCCCTTTTTATTCGGCTGTGTGGGCAGTTGGATCTGCAGCCAACTGCGGGGTTGTCTTGTTTGGGACTGTTCAGTAAGGAATGATTCCGGTGTTGTGTTGCAGGGGATTTAGGGTGGATCCTCGGTACGTTGATCTAGGCCACGTACTGTGACGGACGATACCCCAGTAGCCCTGCCATTGATGAAAACTCATTCTTCCTACGTGCCCTTACGGTTTTGATTGTATTACCCACTTTATGGCTAGTAGCTGGAATTTAATGAATGTAACAATTTCAGCTATTTCATATTTATTTGAAAACCCTAGACCCTATTGTAATATCACTGAATTTCCTATCAAATGTTTTGGTTAGCGTAAGGTAAAAACTTACCCATGTTTATGCATGGAAGTCTTACGTGATACCTTTTGTTTTCAAAGGTTTTCAAAAGTAAGCAACTTAAACCATTTACTCACACCAGACCCATGTCTGATCAGAGTTTATTCTGTTTTTCTTAAACTCTTGGGTACTTAAATTTTTACGAGTAGCCAAGGGATTCAGGTCTGCTTTGACGAATTCTGAAGGAGAGATAGAGCAGGAGGCTTCAGTGTTTGTAGATATATTGTATTTCTGCCGTGTCAATATGTCTATGTTGTATTTGAGATGTATGATAGACAGGTTTTATAACTGTCTAATGTGAAATGTTGTTGTATCTGTGTAACTTTAATGTATTGACTATGTAATAATTATGTTATATATTATATATATTTTCCGTTTCCGCTGTGAGATTCTAATATTGTTGAGTTATTTCTTCTTTCTATTCTATTTCTACCTCTTTCTTTTTGATGATGCGTCTTTCTGTGGAATGAAAGGTGAGTCGTCACACACTTACCCTATTTTTAATGAGTTTACCCCCACTAATGCTAAGGTTCTTGCTTATCCTTCAACTCTGATACCAAATTGTAACGAACCAGATTTTCGACCCTCGAAAATCGACACTAATACGTGCACTGTATCTCATACTAAACAAGTAATAACATATATTAATCACATAATGTTTTACAAAATCATCTCAAAATTGATACATCAGAGTTACCCTAATACAATTCTAAACTAGGACGGTTATAAAAGCTTGTCCTTATACATCATATATAGAGTACATAACATACAGTGGAAATAAGTAATAACTATCTATCGATGAAGCCTCCTGCTCCAAGCTCCTCCAAGTGTATCCGTAAAAAACCTAGACTATTTGGCTGCTCATAATAAATTTAGTACCCAAGAGTTTTAGAGAAAGAAATAAAACTCTGGGTCAGACATGGGTTTGGTGTGAGTAAACTCAAAGCAACTGAATTATTACTTTCCAAAACCATTTTAAAATCAAAGGTATCTCGTAAGATCATGCCACACATAAATACGAAAGGGTTTTTAACTTACAATAACCAAAACCACTTTTATATAAAAACCCTATGATATTATAATAATTTCTAAGTACAAATACTTATTAAAATAGCCAAAATTGTTACATTAAATAAATTCCAACATACTAGGCTCTACAATCAAAACCGTGAGGCACGTATTAAATAATTAATTAAACCTTTATTAATAATTAAATATTAATTAATATCAATCAATTAATTAATTATTCTTTAATTAAACTAAAATAATAAATTAAACATTTAATAAATAATTTATTATAAATTAAACTTTAATTAATTTATAATTTAAAAATAATTAAACACTTGACTAATAATTAATTAATAATTAATCCTATATTTAAATAATAGTTAATTAAAAATAAATCATATACTGAACTCATAATTAACTAACTTAACTAATAATTAATTAAAATAAATCTTAACTTTAAAAGATAACCAATTAACAATCAACCTTTAATTAATAAAAGTTTATAACCCTCGTTTAATCCTTAATTAATTATTAATTAACAAAACATAAATAATTAAAAAATTATTATTAAATTCTTAATTTACCATTAGAATATATTATTTAGTTTATAAACCATTTACAAAACAAATTGAAGTATAAAAACTAAACTTTGTAAAAACCGAATTTTTTAACGAACTGCATCCGTAGTGACTATCATTATGGATACATATAATTTCCAACTTGTTGCTCACTAACTCTTCCATTTACTAAATTTACTTACTAACTTTCCATATCACTTCCAATTTCAAGCCAGAGATCATAATTTTATAACCAAAACACCAATTAAATCATCAATTTAGAGTTGTAATGCTAAATCACAAATTACCACACACATATACATTCAAACCATACCATAATCCAAATAATAATATCATAAAAACAACCATATAAAAACCAAATATATAAATGTGAATTCTTTCTCAAAAAGTTAAGGAATTTACTCATTGAAGGCTGTCCAAACTTTCGCTGACTTGAGTATGACCTAGCACCTTCATTCCTAAGCAAATAGATAAAGCCTTTAAATGTACTAGGTATGCTAGGCCATGGAGGAGCAAGGAAGTTAGACATGTTTTGGTAATGTAGAACGATTTCGGATAAACATCGATTTCTCAACAACGAACCTGAAAATAGGTCATTTTGCAACTGATTTTTAGGCTATCGACTTGCGGAACTTCAAAAATCACTCAAAGAGAAAGTTATTGGAATTTCTTTTCTATATCATTTCAAAAAATGAATCACTCATTTTAGATTAGTTTGAATAAGTTATGATCAAAGAAAGATGGGTAATTTTCGGACTCGAAATTCTAGGTGAAAACTTGCTTTGCAAAGATTGGGTATTTTGACATAGCTATGGTAGAAATTTGAAAAATGATCAACTTGAATGTTGTAGCTATTAAAATTACACACAGTATCAAAAAAATAAAAACTTCATTTGAGTTAGAAATGAGAAAGAAAAAGAGGATGAAAAATTGAGAAACATATGGCTATTTATAGGCAAATTTATTATATCATTTTATATCTAGTCATATCACAAATCATTTATAATATATATATATATATATATATATATATATATATATAATTATGTTTAGTCACATCACTTTTATATATATATATATAATTATTATGTTTAGTTGCATCACTTTCTTATATATATATATATATAATTATTATGTTTAGTCACATCACTTTCTTTTATATATATATAAATAAAATTATTATGTTTAGTCACATCACTTTCTTTTATATATATATAATTATTATGTTTAGTTACATCACTTTCTTTTATATATATATAATTATTATGTTTAGTCACATCACTTATATATATATAATTATAATTATATTTAGTCACATAACTTTCTTTTATATACATATAAGTTTAATTATTAATTAACTAAGACGTGACAAGAGATAATTATGGTTAATGATTACAAATCTATGATGTGACAATACTTAATATATATATATGTGTGTGTGTGTGTGTGTGTAAAATGTTTATTATTCTTAAAACTGTCTTGTCACATCACTTACTAATCTAAATTAATATAAGATAATTTATTGCTAAGTGTATTATTATCTAGTTAACTAACTCTTATATATATGTACATATAATGCACAAAGACGCACATTGTTTCCGACAACTTTTCAGTGTCGAAAGAATGGAAATAGTCTGAACAAAATCGAAACTGGACAGAATGGATAAATAACAGTTTAAACTTGGTAGAATGGACAAAACCTGACAAAAAAACAATTCGAAGGTTCGAATCAAATAAGGAAAGGAAAATTTTCCAACAATGACTTGGAGAGTGCACCCCCTTGTTATATACCTCTAGTAATATACTTCCAAGAAGCTCATATACTCTATGACACTTCTCGAACAATACCAAGTTGGACCCTGCCAAACCTTACCGAGAATCTGAATATTTCCACATCTAAGTGCACAACCGAATCTGAACTAGATAAGATGTGAAAATACCTTTTTGATGGGAGAAACCCTATGTACTTGGCTTCTTCTCGCGCTTTGGGTTTAGTCATTTTTGATAAAGGATAACAATGCTCAACAGAGCAATTAATTGTCTTAGAATAAAGATGATAAAGAAGCTTAAGTAACTGATAGCCTAGAGACCTACTACCGAGGATATAAAACGATCATATATGGAAATTATGTTTTGTATACTTACATCACTCGTCGAATTCAAACTTGTACTATTTCTTGGTTAACAATGATACCGGACAAGTCAAGGTAGTATTACCTCAAAGTCATGTCTCACGGTTGTTCTTAACTTTCGAAATAGCGACGAGTTTACTTCTTTAATATTTAGTGCTAATTATACAAATAATCGTTTCCATATTAGTGAATTGCTTTTTGGAAATTAGTTCATTTCCATAAACGAATCAAACCTTTTCTTTTAAAAATCGAATTCGTACTTGGCTTCACATTACAAGTATTAGCTTTAAAACACTTAGTTAAAAGAGTTTTACTAACTTTGAAAAATCATTATAAAAAGAATTTAATAACTTAAACACATCCTTATGATATTGATTAATTAACTTTAAAAGTTCATTAATTCAGTTGATGAATTTACTTTAATAGCCTTTAATCCAAAAGAAGTTAATTCACTATTAAGACCATTAATTTAATTAAAAACTAATTATAATTAAATAAATTAAATAAATAATTTATTATCATTAATTAAAACGAATGTCAAAGTAAAACCATCCTTGTTACTTTGATAAATTCACTTTGAAACTTCTTTAATTAAGTTGATAAATTAATTTCAAATGCCTTTAATTGAAAAGGGTAAATCACCTTTAAACCCTCATTAATTCAATTAATTAGGAATATTTAAATATAACTAATTAAATTAATTAGTTATCATTATTTAAAACGATTAACAACTTTAAAGTATTATTAATGGAAAGATTACTTAAAGCTAAAACAAATAGATTTATTTTAAAAATTATTAATTACAAAGATTAACTAATTTAAAACATCGTTAGAAAATTGATTAATTAACTTTAATCCACCATTATTAAGTGATTAATTATCTTTAAACATCATTAAATAAAATGATTAATTAACTTTAAAACATCATTAACTAAGTAATTAGTTAAATTTAAAACACATCATTAATAAGTTAATTGGTTAACCTTAATCCTTATTAATTAAATAATTAATTCAATTAAATAACCATGATTAAAATAATTAATTATTTTTGAAAAAAATAATTTATCAAAAACTTGCTTAACTTGTAAAATAATTCCAAGCACGATAATGAAACCAAACATTTTCAATAAAAGGTGATTTTTCGAAAGTGCCAATATGGCGACTATCGTTATACGGCCATTTCGGAAAACAAGTTTATGTCATTACCAATTCAACCAAATATCACATAACAAGGATATGAGCATATATAAATGATAATTTACTATGATACAACATGTAGTAAGTGTTTACTAACAAATATATTAACTTTAACTGCTAACTTTTTCATATAGTTTACTACATGCTTAATAACTTTTTAGCTGCTAACTAACTACCCAAAATGTCAACTTTTCGCATCATAAAGCAAGCTAATAACCAATATTGTTCAATTACACATCCAATAAGAAATTAGATATAGAAAAATGGAACATGGAAGAGTTTAAAAGATTAGTTTTGAAAGGTGAGATATCACTCACTGAAATCTCGACTAAACCTAAGCTAATCTTCACCAAACTCGAGTATAGCCTAGCATCTCCCTCTAGCTTTGGAAAATGTGAAGTTTATAGGCCTAGGAGGACAAAATGGGGTCGTCCCTACATCAACTTAGGCTCGACCAAGGTTGTGGTGTGGATTTAGGTGCTTGTTTTGCTGAAGAAGAAGTATGTAAGTTTATGTAGGGAGTTTAGAAGTGAAGAAACAATGGTTTTTGAACTTTGAAACTTAGGAATGGCCATGGATGCCATGAATGAAAATATGAAGAAATGAAATGGAGTTTAGGTAATAATAAGGTGAAAGTGAGAAAGGAGTGGAGAGGAATTAGGCATGAGAACTAGTAAAAGACTAAACTAACCTTGGTAATTTAATATACTAAACATGTCATGTGACAAAGCAATCACCATACCCTTTTCTACCTTATTTCCCACATTGGTCACTCCCACCCCTACCCTTAAATCAAGGAACCCATGTTGTACTTAGATTTGGATATGATATATATATATATATATATATATATATATATATAAAGTTGCTTATGCATATTTATATGCTTTAAAAACTAAATTTGACACATCACACTTAAGTATAAACATATATATAAGTTAACATATTTTTAAATGTGCTTGATTATTACTAATCCTATCATATATATTTTGTGTACAAGATTGCATAAGTGTGCATAACTTTTCCGACAACCTTTTGATGTCGAAAAGTCAAAATATCAGAAAACGTTTTTCAGTCACATTTTCTTTTTTTATTTGAACTAACTATATTAGTAAACAAAATTTGAAAAATGATTTTAACATCGTTTATTATTATTTAAAAGATGTTTATTTGGTTATTAAATCCGTTATTGTAACGACCCGTAATTTTCGAAATTAAAAATTGTTAATTTAATAAGGTTTTGTGATGTAACGTTGGAAGAAATAAAAATTTATGGTTTAATAATAAGAATGTAATTGGAACAAAATGTGATAGTGTTAATTTAAGGTAGTTGATAACTGCTTAAAATATAATTCCAATTAATTGAAATGATTAAAGAGTTATAATTTGTGATAGATTGTAAACTAATTATAATAATGTGTGTATAAATTGATAACTGGATCAAAAGAGTAATTAATAATTTAAATATTGTATTAATCAAATAGTATGTAATAGATTGTAAATTGAATAAAAAAACTAGTGTTGTGGTAGTAACTATAACACTTGTTGTGGATAATAAACTTATAAGATGTGATTAAAAGTTAATGGTGACGATTTTTATGTATTACCTATTTATTTGGTCTGTTAAATTAGATTGAAATCAATTGTAATTAGTTCACTTAATTAGTGCAGTTAATGTAGATTAAATTGATAGTTGTAAAACATTAATTCAATAAGATGTAACCAATGTAAATTTTATTCATAGTATGACAATTGATTGAATAAAAAGAATTGAAATCAAGTTTGATCAAATTATTGGAACGTAAACTACAATAATTGGAATCATTGCAATTAAATATAATTAAATATTACGTTAATATAAATTAAGGTAATAATTGAAGAATATTAATGTAATATGCTATAAACCAATGTTGAATATATAAATAGAGTAATGAAGGATTGAATAAGAAGATTGAAATCGATTAAATCAATTTATTGGAATTAGAATATAACTAATTAGAATTAAATGTAATTAAATATTGTGGGTAATGTAAGAAAAGGAGTCAATTGTAGAAAAATAAGGATAGCAAGATAGAAACCTATGTTCATAATTTCATAAGATATTGGTTGACTTAATGGTAAGAGTGTAGATCAAAATAAAAGAATAAAAATAAATAAGTTCGGTAAAAGAGTAAACATATGTTTATTTATTTGAAATGTCAGGTAGCTGAAAGATTGATTGTAGAGATGAGAAACTATTATTTAGTAAGAAATGTGTAATTATTGTTTGTATCCAATAGTGCATAAATATGTTTAAATTACTATTAGATAGGAAAAATTGTTCTGCTTCTCATTACATTTATTTAGTCCATTTTGGAACTTAATCAACTAAAACTAATGTAATTGAAAATTTTCAATTAACAGGAAAGAAAATAGTAATTGTAAATTAATAGGTGTAATTAAAAGCAACTTGTATTTTGTGAAAATATAAGGAAAGTTTGATTTAATGAAAAAAACATTTACATCAAATAAAATGAATGTTTCATTCGTGAATGTAGGTTTAATTTCTTTGAAATAAAGAATATAATGATTGGTTTTAAAGGAAGAAATATATATTTATTTGAACTGTGTTTTAGCTTACAGATTGATTACAAGAATAGAAAAATAATCTATTTAAGTAAGTTATTTATTACTCTTGTGTATAAACAACAAATTTATATATGTGTTTAAATAAACAATTATTCTATTTTTCATCCATTTTAGTTGTCTGTCTTAAAATTTAAGTTCGTAAGTAATTGCAATTTATGTAATTCAAATGTTTCAATTAAAAGTAAAGGAAATGTTGATTGCAATTAATAGGTTTGATAAAAGAAATGCACGTTTTGTGTTAAACAAAAAGGGTGTTTTAATGGAAATAAAATATCATTTTGGGAAAACCAAATTAAATGTTTTCATTTTTAAGGTAAGTATAAAACAAAATTATGCATAGATAAAAACCTAAATGCGTACAAATTTGAATACTATTTGAGTTAATGAAGTTAATTGGGCTATGTTTCAAAAAAAAATTTAAAAGGTTGTGCAACGTACATGGTCCCTTCATTTCTTTTATTATTAATTGTTGCATGAATGTTTTAAAATAGTTACCTTATTATTAATACTTGATCTGTTCATTTCTCCTTCTGTTTAATACCCGAGCCTTGACTTTTAGGTTGTATTTAATTCTTGCCACCTCATTTTCACTAATACAAAATTTTACTTTCATTTGCAAACTTTTCCATTTCTACGTATATTTCCTTATGCATTATTAATACCTGAAGCTTTCAAAATAAAATGTGACATTTATTTTCGACCCTCCACCTTCATTTCCTAATTCTAAATAACCTATAACTTATTTCTTCATTTGCATTTTGTTTATCCTGACACCTCATATTCAAATCTCTTATTTTTGGAAATCCAAAAGCTTTCTTTTATAAAACATGATTTTTTTAATTTTTCGTACGCTTCGTGTCCTCATCATCTTAGTTGTTCTTCATTCTTTTCCTGAAGCCTCATCTTTAGAAATACGTAATTATTAAAATTTGTTTATTTATTTATTTTATTTTATTAACGCGTACTAATTTTTTGTTTAATAATATTTCTTATAACATGAATATCTTTTGCATATATCACGTGCGATTTCTTCTGTTGGATTCATATTTAAATTCCGGACAACATGAAATTGATTTAGTTGAATTTAGAGGTTGTTGAGTTTTTGGCCTCTGTTTGGAATTTTTATGGGATGAATTCAAAGATGAGTGTTTTAACCTACTCACAATTACTATACTTATTATGTTAGTTAAATTAAATTTATGATGTGATTTGAAATTTATTGATTGATGTTTGGTATATATAAATTGTCATTCAAGTTAAATTTGACTTTTGTTGCATTTAATCATCGTTTGATTTAATATTGATTATTAGTTATCTATTGATGTTTATTGATTTATTTGGTTGTGATGTATGTTTGATTGTTGATATTGGATGACTGGATATTGTATTCTGTTTTGTTATAATTTTGAAAGTTCCCTATGGGTTGAAATGATACATAGCCGAACGATCTATAGATTAGGGAAAAATCGTTATGGGTTGAAATGATAGACTCGAGTGATTTTATGGATTTTTATTTTAATTCGGGATTGCTGTTTGAAATGATATATAACCATAAAAAAAATATAAATTACGGATTGAAATGATATATATCCGTATCACTTGACCCTATGGTAGAAAATTATATACGGACACCCGATTGGTTAAATCAAGTGATTTTTGAATCTTTAAAATTTTGAATTCAGTTAACTGGTATTTTGAAATAGAAATTTGATTTGTATAAACTAAATTATTTTCGAAAGTCCAAGCGTAAATGTTGGAATTGTAGTTGATTTAATGAATTGTTCAAATGATTGAAATTGAAATTTCAAAGTGGAAGTGTCAAATATAAATGAATTTACCGGAATTTAGTTATTGAAATTGTTTGGTTATAACTTTGAAATCTAATTTAAACTATTTTAATCAGTTTAAACTATCCCAATTTATTTTAATCTATTATAACCTATTTAATCCATTTTAATCTATTTTACCATATTTAAAACTAAATAAATTTATTTACTCTACTTTAAATCTATTTAATCTATTTTAAATTTATTTAATCCATTTCAAATCTATTTAATATAAATTAAATCTATTTAGTCTATATTTAATTTATTTAAATCATTTTAAAAATCTAACTAAACCAAATTTAAATCTATTTGAACTATTTTACTATTTAAATCTATTTAAACTATTCTAAAACTATATAAACTACTTATAATACCTAAACTATTTTTTAAAATTTCAGATTGTGTAAAGTTGAAGTATTTATATCTAAATCCCTGATGATGATACAATCTGAGTTGTAATTTGGAATTGATACCTTTTTAAAAAATGATATATTTGAATAAATATGATGATATTGAAATGAGAATTAAATTATCCAATCTTATCGATAATTTCAAAAGCAAATAGGATATTTGAAAGTGAATATATTTGAAGTGAATATGATTTCTAAAAGATATGATACGAAATGGAATATGATATTTGGATATAAAATGTGAATTTACTTTTTGAATGTAAAAGAACCACCTAGTGTAAAATAAGCGTTTGTTTGTTAAAGAGACTGGGATCGAATATTGTCATACTCTCTGCCAATATCAAAAACTACTTTAACAACTGTGTAAGTGGTGGAGATTCTAGAAATGAAGTAGGATGGTTTGGCGAATAATTTTTGTATGAGGTATGATGTGATCCTGACTCCCGTGAGTTAGCTCAGATGTGACTCAAACTGGAGCCACGCCGGGTCAAGTGAGGTCATTCCTCCGATCGAACACATTTCTTCGTTACCATATTATGATTTTGTGATGATTTGGTGGCCACCCCTCGATTTTGATTGGGAGTGTGTTCCGAGGTGGGCGGTAGTAGCTGTTATGCGTTACCGCCAGTTCGGATATGCAATTGGCATATCTACCCTGAAATTGCCTCGAGTGTCGTGTTCACATGCCCTATCATGCCTTCTATGAGTTTGTTTTATACCACACCTATGGAGTGCCCTCTGGATAAACTTCTAGTTTATGGAGGAGTGTACGGTACTGTATGGACTATGGAAATATATAAAATGTGTTAAGGGGAATATGGGTAACGCCTTAACGCTATTTTAATACTTTTACTTTACTGTAGACATATTGTAATAGTGTATTGTACTACATAGTAGATAGTTTAACAGATCCTTAGGATATGTGAATCTCGAGCATCTCTTAAGTTATTGCACTCACGTTAGACACTGGATAGGAGATGTCAAACCCCGTAAACATCTCTAACACCGTCACACACATATTTACCATTGATTTATCTTACATAAGATTTTTAGTTCTTACTCGAGTGTTTTGTCCTTTTAATTCGCTTGGGTCAGCCTGAGTATTTCAGGGTTGAAGACCTTATTTCTAGAGGATGAAGATGAAGATTTGTACTATTAGTATTTATTATATTTATTCCACTCCATCTTGTTGCTCCGCTGCATTTATTAATTTATTCCCGTTTATGTAACTCTGATATTTATGTTGTAAAGAATAATCAAATTTATTTATAAAATAGCTTCATGAACTGTTATTTTATTATTATATTTTATCATTCCGCTGCGAGATTCTATATTTGTTTTATTTCTTTCTCTTTTCTTATTTACCCCATAACGTCTACCCTTTTGAATGGTTTGAGTCCGATATGTATATCTGCTTAAACATCCAAAAAGGAAGGTCATTACAGTTGGTACCAGAGCTTTGGTTAAGCGATAACCTTAGCTTTGTGTGGTCTGACTCATATAAAATACAATAGTAATACCCAAGAATGAGTCGCTAAGTGTATATATGAGAGAGAGTAATTGCTAATATTATAAAATGTTTTTATATTGTGTTAATTTGTTCCGTTTTGTATTTATAAATTCTGGTTGGTGCATAGGACACTATGACATTGATAGGGATTTCTAAACACGTAATAGGATGGAGTGACACAATATTGTTTTGAATATAGGTGAATGAAATAATTTTGCCTATTATATATTTTGTATGTAAAACAATAAATTTTATCAATGATATAGTTGGATGTAATATGTTGTTTGTTAGGTAGAGAAATTTCACAAATATTGATTGAAAAATAAAAATTACAAATAAAATGAATATAAACTGAAAACTTGAGAACTTAATTTCCGGGACTTTTGACAATTTCTTTTAAAGATTTTGATATATAATGTTAATATTATTTGGAAGTATTTTCAGATATAAATATTTCAATATGATTTGAAAGAAATGTTTAAAAGAATTTGGAGAAGGAAATAAGTTTTGTACTCCCCTCTTAGTCGCTGAATAATTTCGGTGATGAGTACATGCATCAGCGATGTTCATTTTCGAGTTTCAAAGTGGGAAGACTGTGTAGTAAATTTTACTGCACAAATTGTTTTAATAAATTAAGCTTGATTTTGAATTCCAAATATGATTTGATATATATATATAAGATATGATTTTATAAATTATCTTAAAAGGATTAAAATGAACTCGGTTGTTTAGTTCCTAAGTTTGTGTAAATTGAAAACTGAAATTATTGTAATGAATTGAATCTTAACTATATTAATAATGGGAAACTTCTAAAATGAGAATAAGAAATTGAAAATTTGTAGACTGTAAATAAAATGGAAATGAAAATAAGAAAATGTGACTATTGAACAATTTGATTTAAAATAAATATGAAAACTTGTGTAACCTTTTATTACATTCTAAAAGATATATATATATATGTATGTATGTATGTATGTATGTATGTATGTATGTATGTATGTATGTATGTATGTATGTATGTATATGTAACATACCAAAATATTAAAAGTTGCAATGTTAAATAGAATATGTGATAGAATATTGTACAAGTAAAACTTGAGAAAATGAAAGTGTTCAATAGACTTATTTTTATAAATAAGAATTCTAATGCTATAAATTGTTATTAACTGAAGTTTATAGTTTGAAATGCTACTGATTAAATGTAATAAAGTGAAAAGTGTAGGAAAATAATATAAACTTAGGTTAATATTGTAAGCTATTTATAATCAGATTTAACGGTAAAGGTGAATATTGTAAGTAAATAATTATAAACTTGAGTTAATGTTGAAGCCATTTATAATTAAAATGAATACTATATAAATTGAATGATTACGAACATTGGAAATGATTTTGAAATGGAGTTAATATCCAGCAATACTATATATAGAAGAATGAATGTGAAAAAGAAATAATCTATAAATGGTAAACTGAATTGTAAAGAAACTTACATAATAATGTATAATTCAATAATTGAAATAAAATAACTTATTTAAGAAGTGAATGTAAAGTATTAAAATGAAAGAAAAGTGTATTGTAGGAATAAAGGAGAAATGAACTTTTGTAAGTAACAACGAATGTAAATTAATGAAAATAAACATTATATGAATGAGAAAATAAAAGTTAATGACGAAAAGAAGAAAAAAATAAAACTAAATTGTAAAGGTGAAGTAAACTTAAATATAATGTATACAGTACTTCAATAATGAGTTCATTTATCATCCAAATAATTGAAATGGATATAACTTATGTAAGTAAAGAATGTCAATTAGTGAAATAAGCCTTTCATGAATGTATGAAGATTAAAATTTTGTAAATGATGAATGTGAATTGAAGAAAATCATTGTATGAAAAAAAATAGATGATAAATGATGTAGAAAAGATAAATAGAGTAAACTTAAAAATGTGTTGAATTCTTTGTTTGTTGTTTTATGGATTGGTTTGGGAAATGATACTTCTATTGTGTAGAATATATAAATGATCTATTGAGTTTTATCTAAGAATGTTGAGTATATGGTATACCTAGTAGTTTATTTATCATTTTGTACAATTAAAAGCTTCTGAACCCAAACAAATCCTTTGTTTTGATTGCCATGGATGGATGGTAGAATTGTTTTGAATGCATATGATGATTGTATGATTTTGTTACTTGTGACTGTTGTATGTTGTGTTGTTTTGTTGTTATTAGTTTAAACAACTTAAAATATTTCTCTTTTATATAATTATTAACTCTTTTAGATTGTATAGGTTAAATACAGGTTATAGAAGCAATTGCTACTGCTTTTGGTTTCATAAAATAAGCGTTATTTGCTCGACAAATAGGTACGTTTTCAAATTACGGTTTTCAAGCGATATTATATTATTTTCCCATAGTTTGGGATATATTATGTTCAAATATATTGTTATTGTAGCTATTATTATTTCTCCCATACCTCTCCATACAAAGAAGACTCTTTCGAAATTTTTCCGTAAATTTTGGACTTAGAAAATTTTATGAAATGTTTTCCAAACTTTTTTTAACTTGAATAAAAAGGATTTAATTGTTATAAATTGATATATTTTATATAAATTATTTAATTATATAAACTAATTGTTTATAAATTTAATATTTTGAATAAGATATATTGATTACTTAATTCCATCTTTTCCCTTTTTTCCTTTTCGAGGACGAAGAGCTTTGAGTGGGGGAAAGTGTAACGACCCGTAATTTTTTTTTTTTTTTGAAACTAGGGAAAACCTGGTCAATCACTACCGACATGCGGTTCCTGAACAGTAAACCTAGGGAATAGATGGAAGGCCCGCCACAACCACTATTCCAGGCTAGCCAGACCTTTCGGTTGACTTGGTGCAAGAGGTGCGAAAGTGAAACAACCTCCCATGTGAAAGGCATTTCTCCTCCCACACAAGGTGGGACTCGAACCTGAGACCTCCCACTTGGGAGGCGTATCACCCACCACCGCACCAAGCCCGCGGAAAGTGTAACGACCCGTAATTTTTGAAATTAAAAATTGTTAATTTAATAAGGTTTTGTGATTTAATGTTGGAAGAAATAAAAATCTATGATTGAATAATAAGAATGTAATTGGAATAAAATGTGATAGTGTTAATTTAAGGTAATTGATAACTACTTTAAATGTAATTCTAATTAACTGAAATGATTAAAGTGTTATAATTTGTGATAGATTGTAAATTAATTATAATAATGTGTGTATAAATTGATAATTGGATCAAAAGAGTAATTGATAATTCAAATGTTGTATTAATTAAATAGTATGAAATAGATTGTAAATTGAATAAAAAAAATTAGTGTTGTGGTAGTAATTATAACACTTGTTGTGGATAATAAACTTATAAGGTGTGATTAAAAGTTAATGGTGATAATTTTAATATGTTACCTATATATTTGGTCTGTTAAATTAGATTGAAATCAATTGCAATTAATTCACTTAATTAGTGCAGTTAATGTAGATTAAATTGACAATTATAGAATATTAATTCAATAAGATGTAACCAATGTAAATTTTATTCATAGTACGACAATTGATTGAATAAAAAGAATTAAAATCAAGTTTGATCAAATTATTGGAACTTAAACTACAATAATTCGATTCGTTGCAATTAAATATTACCTTAATGTAAATTAAGGTAATAATTGAAGAATATTAATGTAATATGTTATAAACCAATGTTGAATATATACATAGAGTAATGAAGGATAGAATAAGAAATTGAAATTGATTAAATCAATTTATTGGAATTAGAATATAATTAATTAGAATTTAATGTAATTGAATATTGTGGGTAATGTAAGAAAAGGCATCAATTGTAGAAAATAAGGATAACACGATAGAAACCTATGTTAATAATTTCATAAGGTATTGGTTCGTAATGGTAGGAGTATAGATCAAAATAAAAGAATAAAAAATGAATAAATTTAGTAAAAGAGTAAACATATGTATGTCTATTTGAAATGTTTGGTAGCTGAAAGATTAATTGTAGAGATGAGAAACTATTATTTAGTAAGAAATGTGTAATTATTGTTTGTATCCAATAGTGTAAATATGTTTAAATTACTATTAGATAGGAATAAAATATCTACTTCTCATTGCATTCATTTAGTCCATTTTTGAACTTAATCAACTGAAATTAATTTAATTGAAAATTTACAATTAATAGGAGAGAGAATACTAATTGTAAATTAATAGGTGTAATTAAAAGCAGCTTATGTTTTGTGAAAATATAAAGAAATTTTGATTTAATGAAAAGAACATTTACATCAAATAAAATGAATGTTTCATTTGTGAATATAGGTTTAATTTCTTTAAAATAAAGAATACAATGATTGGTTTTAAAGGAAGAAATATATGTTTATTTGGACTGTGTTTTAGCTTTTAGATTGATTACAAGAATAGAAAAATAATCTATTTCAATAAGTTATTTATTACTCTTGTGTATAAATAAAAAATTTATATACGTGTTTAAATAAAAAATTGTTCTATTTTTCATCCATTTTAATTGTCTGTTTTAAAATTCTACTTCGTAAGTAATTACTATTAATGTAATTTAAACGTTTCAACTAAAAGGAAAGGAAACGTTGATTGCAATTAATAGATTTAATAAAAGAAACGCACGTTTAAGGGTATTTTAATGGAAATAAAAGATCATTTTGGTAAAACCTAATTAAACCTTTTCATTTTTAAGGTAAGTATAAAAAAATTTATTATGCGTATATAAAAATCAAAATGCGTACAAATTTGAATATTATTTGAGTTAATGAAGTTGTTTGGCTATAACTTTGAAATATATTTTAAACTAATTTAAACTATTTTAATTAAGTTAAACTATTTCAATTTATTTTAGTCTATTATAACCTATTTAATCCAATTTAATTTATTTTACCAATTGTAAAACTAATTAAATTTATTTAATCTACTTTAAATCTATTTAATATAATTTAAATCTATTTAATCTATTCTAAATTTATTTAATCCAATTAAAATCTACTTAATATAAATTAAATCTATTTAACCTATATTTAATCTATTTAAATCATTTTAAAAATCTAATTGAACCAAATTTAAATCTATTTGAACTATTTTACTATTTAAATCTATGAACTAAATATCTAAACTATTTTCTAAAATTTAAGACTGTGTAAAGTTGAAGTATTTATATCTAAATCCATGATGATGGTACAACCTAAGTTGTAATTTGGAATCGATACATTTTTGAAAAATGACATATTTGATTAAATATGATGATGTTGAAATGAGAATTAAATTAGCCTATCTTGTCGATATCAAAAGCAAATATGATTTTTGAAAGTGAATATAGTTTGAAGTGAATATGACTTCGAAAAGATATGATTTGAAATCGAATATGATATCTTGATATAAAATGTGAATTGACTTTTTGAATGTAAAAGAACCACCCGGTGTGAAATAAGCGTTTGGTTGTTAAAGAGACCGAGATCGGATATTGTCATACTCTTTGCCAATAGCGAAAACCACTTTAACAACTGCGTACGTGGTGTAGATTCCAGAAATGAAGTAGGATGGTTTGGCGAACAATTTCTGTATGAGGCATGACATGACAGTGACTCCCACAAGTTAGCTTAGATGTGACTAAAACAGGAGCCACGCTAGGACAAGGGAGGTCATTCCTCCGATCGCACACATTTCTTCGATACTGTATTATGACTTTGTGATGATTTGGTTGTCACCCATCGATTTTGATTGGAAGTGTGTTCCGATGTGAGCGGTAGTAGCCGCTATGAATTACCACCAGTCTGGATACGTAATTGGTATACCTACCCTGACATTGCCTCGAATGATGTGTTCACATGCCCTCTCGCGCCTTCTACGAGTTTTTTTTATACCATACCTAAGGAGTGCCCTCTGGGTAAACCTCCAGTTTACGGAGGAGCGTACGACACTGTATAGAATATGGGATATATAAAATGTGTTAAGGGGGATATGGGTAACGCCTTAACGCTATTTTAATACTTTTACTTTACTGTAGACATATTATAATAGTGTATTGTACTACATAGTATATAGTTTAACGGATCCTTAGGAGATGTGAATCCCGAACATCTCTTAAGTTATTACACTCACGTTAGGCACTAGATAGGAGATGTCAAACCCCGTAAACATCTCTGATGCCGTCACATGCATATTTACCGTTGATTTAACTTACATAAGATCTTCTAGTTCTGACTCGAGTGTTTTGTCTTTTCAATTCACTCGGGTCAGCCTGAGAATTTCAAGGTTGAAGGCCTTATTTCTGGAGGACGAAGGCGAAGATTTGTACTATTAGTATTTATTATATTTATTCCACTGCATCTTATTGCTCCGTTGTATTTATTAATTCATGTTTATGTAACTCTGATATTTATGTTGTAAAGAATAATCAAATGTAATTATAAAAAAGCTTCATGAACTGTTATTTTATTATTATATTTTGTCATTCCGCTGCGAGATTTTGTATTTTTTTATTTTTTTCTCTTTTCTTATTTAACCCATCACAATATGCCATTTTGAATGGTTTGAGTCTGACATGTGTGTCTGCTTAAAATGGCCAAAAAGGCAGGTCGTTACAGTTACTTAAATATTTTAAAATGATTTAAATATTCAAATATAAATTGATTAATTTACAGGTCATTACATTATTTATAGCATATTTTGTATCATATAAGCCTTCTTAGATAGCCGAAAAATTATTAAATGTAAGCACCAATCAATTGTATAATTAAGGTATCTTATAAATAGTTAAGAACATTCCAATGTTCGTCGACCTATTATTAGTGTATCTACGTAATTAACTAGCATCATAATTATGCTAGGTCTAGCAAAATTCTGAAATAGATGATACTTCTTACAATTTCAACATATTTACTAGGTCTTTTGTTCTTATCAACGTGTATACTAGAATTATAGAGAGACCACACAAGCGCCATATCGCATCTACATTCCCTAAGTCATTCGTACATATTCATTTCAAATTTTTCATTTCAAATGTAGTAAAAATGACAATCACCATTGTCCAAGTGGTTAATTGATTCGGCTTGGTGCAGGATGTCACAAGTTCGAAACTTGCTTTCGAATGTTTATTTGACATGGGATATGTTGTCCCATTGATTTGTTGTATATAAAGTACCAGTTCAAAAAAAAATGTAGTAAAAATGATTTAGGGGGAAACTATTAACAAGTTTTCTCATTTTCATGCCCAACGTCACATCTACATCCCCTAAGTCTTTCATCTCAAATTAAGATGATAAGAAAATTTTGGTCTCTTTCATCGCATATAAGTTTATAACAAATACTAGCATGTACCTGACATAAAGACATGAATCTATCTTTTGCACTATTAGAGGATAATCAAAGAATACATATTCAAAGTTCTTAGGTACAATATTGGTTGCTTGTTCTTCTTTTCTATAGACCAAAAGGGTAATTTTTGAAAAACACCCCTTACATTTTTTGAAAATTTCAAGTTCGAGTGGGAAAATTTTCAAGGTCCATAAGGAATCTTGTCTAGTCTTTCATGAGGAATCATGCTAACTATGTAATAACCAAACAAAATAGCTCCCCATATATATGACCCAATGTACCAAGATAACCATACTTTCTTTTATATGATAAATCACATTTCATATAACTCTGACACCTCTTATTAATACATGTATACATCATGTACGATTATAAAAGCAAATAAAATCTTAATATAGATGTAAAAACAATGAGAAAGTATCAACAATACTCAAATTCAACTCATCACATTTTCCTATCATACATATATAACTTCTTGTCATGCATACACAACTCTCAAATATGCACTTATAAAATGTGACATATGCCAAGTAGGATCTTATAACTAATGTTCACACATATAAAAAATGTACTAGTTACTTCCATACATTAAAATATTTACATGTCTATCTCCTCAACATATAAATTATCTTATATATGTATATATATAATTCAAGACTTTTCCATTTTTATAAATAGTTTAAACTTCATTTTCATACATGCATTTCAAATAAAATATTCTCCATATTTATGAACCTCGTATTCACCAATTCATATTAGTAAACAAAATAAGAATATTTTTTGGAATGTGTTTTTTCTTTCTTGTGCCAACATATAATGAAAATGATTATTTCTTTGTACTTATAAATCAAACAAACATGTATCCCTATAAGTACTAATATCTCGTTTCAAAATACTTTATGGAATAGTTAAACTATTACTTATTCAATTTGATTTATATATATCCTTTTTTATACAAAATATAACTCTTATTAGTGTAATTAATTTTTTAAGTTTTCTAAAATCCAATGTGGACATCATTGCATAAATATAAACCCAACATGCTTCAAATAAATATTTTCACATTTATTTATCAAATTATCAATTTTTACATACAATACATTAGTATTTCTTTGGTTATTTATAAAATAATCATTTTCACAAATGTTTCCTTTAGTATTTATATAATAAATACATTCTTATTTTCATATACTGATTCATAAAATGGAAATTTTTGTTCACTTAAATTACATACAATTTTATCAAATATGTGAATGCTTTACATAATTTTATTTAATAATTATAAAGCATGCAATTCCTTACAAGCATATGCATGCTTCAATATAATTCTTTTCTATATTTACTACATGATGTCATCCACTCGCATCTCATCGCTTTAATTACTTAAAAGATATATAGAATATATCATTCATATTTATTGCTTGAATTATCATTTGGAAAATATAGAAACCATTTGACTTATTTTGTCAACAACATTATCATTTATATTCTTCCAACATACTAGCAATTTATTTTATCTACTTTTGTATACTTCTCAATAGTAAAACAATTAAATAATATACTTCCTTAAAAAACTTATATTTTCAAAGAACATTATGAGCAAATTACACATAAATTCATTAACACACCAACTATAACCATATCCAGCATACATGTATATTTTTTAAAGATCCATCACATGAATATACATCAAGTACCTATCATAAAAATAAATCGTTTCCAATAGTTTCATAAAAAAAATCATTATATTATCATGTGAATGTTTTCAATATTTTAACAACATATCATGTGCAAGTCAATCACTTTACTCATTAATTCAATTTTATTTAAATTCAATTGAACTTATAAACAATAATTTTATTAACAAACTAAAATCAATTTTTTTATCACAATAATAATTCACTTCAAAGATAAATAAAATATCTATCAAAATTTCGGAATCTGGTATCATTATATATTCATTAAAAAGTGTAATGCATAAAGAGATTCATAATCATATGAATGAATATATTTATTTATGATAGTTTCTCTTTCATAGATAAGGCTTTTATTTCCTTCAATATATCATTTATAATTTATAATGTGTAAATTTAGCAGGCAAGAGGTTAATAAGGCCATTTTGGTATATATTATACATAAGTTACAAATATATCATTAACTCAACAACTTAATTAACCCATATGAAAGACTATAAAAAACTTATTTCATTACATGTTACCTTATATGAAAATGAAAAAAAAGAATTACAAGTATCGATATTTCCACCTTGTACTTGCTACATTATTTTGCAAAACATAAAAAGTCAGTATTAAATATAAAACTGAATTTCTTATATTAGAAAACACTTGAAAGTTCATCTTACAAGATGAGTTATATATCTTTTGATGGAAAATAATGAATATATTTATAAAAGGAAAATGTTAAAACTAATCTGCGAAGATTTTGAAAATTATTTTTGTTTGGAATTTTTTTTCTTGTTAATTTATATGTATACATACATACATGTCCATTTTTATTTTTATTGTATTTTTTATTTTTGAAAATGAAAAGCATCATTTTTTCTAGTATATCGCCTTTTTTTCGAATGTCCTAAATTACAAGATATATTCATGATATACAAATCCACAAATTACCATATAAAAAGATGTAAAAAATTATAAGATCTATAGGCATAAAAAATAAAAGGTACCTCCTACAAGGTAATTGTTGATTCGACTGATTTAAATTTACTCAAAATCATAGCTTTCATTCTCTAAAAGTCTTAACCACCATCATAGAAAATGGATTTATATTTCGCTTTCAAATTATTGGAATTATTGGATTAAGAATAGTAAAGTGCAATCAATAAAACATTGTTGCACCGTGGATAATTGGAAGCGAAATTCAGCACAGCTAAGTTGCAACTAATAATGCCCTCTACTCCCTAGGGTTAACACAATGATCCCTCGGACTTTTGCACTCATGGTTGAAAGATTTAGAGATTTGTAGAAATTATTGTCTAAGGATCTGAGATGTATTCAGAAGATAATTCTATGAGAAATATTAGAAAAATAGTTTTGTTAAATGAAGATAATTTTATTGGATAAATATAATATCATGAAAGTTTTATTTAATGAAATGTATTTAAAAGACACTGTATGTTTCTTGTGTGTCCCTCATACAGATAAGATTAGTATATAACCATTTCAAAAGTAGTAATAGTTGTGTTGATGATATTATTCGTCAGCTTCAGATTTACAATGATGTGTTATAAAGAGAAATTTTACTTGCTAATCACTAGGCTTAATGGCATAAAAATGAAGGAAAATGATCGTTCAAAGGAAATGACAGAAGATATGAAGTAGTTTGACTAAGCTGCCTATATCCATCGTTAAATTCTCTTCTACTGTAGGCTTTCTTATAATTACAAGGAATTATAAGAGAATAATCATAAAAGACGATACGCCTAAGACCAATAAAGGTACTAATCTCAAAAGCTACTTATCTCAAGGAGTTTGAGTGGTGGATCATCGTTCCAATCCTATGGTCCCTTCCATCGGGGGCCCAACCAACTGTGATCCCTATACCGAGGGTCCAACCAAGCTTTTCGTAGTGGTCATACATGGGGTTCTTGTAGAAATTGAATTGATGCTTGGACGACCAAGATCATGCTGCAAAACAGATAGTGAAGCGCACCTTTGCGGAACTGGGTCAGCCGGTAGTGGAAGATATGGGTTAATTTAAAATAAAATCATTTACTGGATCTATATTTTGCATATGAAGTATATTTATTTAGAACATTTCTAAATTTAATTTAAATAAAATCTTTTATTTCATTTAAATTTGTTAATAATGAATTGAATTTTATTTAATTTATGTTTAGTTAAATATAATTGCATGCATATGTATTATATGCATATATTTATATGTGTGCATGTGTAACATAACAATCCGTGCAAGGTACAACATGCCCAAATATAAATGTTGGAATTTGCATCGCAACGGACAATGTTTGCTCATCTTATATGCGTTATATGTTGTCCAAATATATGTATGCATATATATAAACTTGTTAATTAAATAATTATTAAAAAAATATAAATATTTACTTATATACATACATAGATATATAATACATGTATTGTATAAATGTAATATTATACACACACACACACACATGAGTATATTAAATTAGATATCAATCAGATAAATGACTATATATATAAATATATATATACACACACATAATATACAAAGTTGTTTTATTAAATATAATATACACGTATATTTTATAGTAAGAATACACACACACACACACACACATATATATATATGTATGTATGTATGTATGTATGTATATATATATATTTATATTTTAATGTCTAAAGTATTTACAAATATGTGTATTTAAATACACACACAAAAATATATATCAATTATATCAAAAATGAAGATTAAATAAAGTTAAATAATTTTATATCATTCCAAATCCAATACACGCCACCTAAAATATATTATTATAATTTTATATTATTAATATATATGTGTGTGTGTGTGTATATATATGTGTGTGTGTGTATGTATGTATATATGTCGAAAAATAATGAAATAATACTAAAATTATTTTGTGACATACTTTTCAAATTATAACATGCTTTGTTTCTTATTATTTGGGTACTCTTAAATGAGCAGACTAGATAACAGGTCTAGATGATACAGTGGTTGTTCGAAGGACGAGCTAGATGGAGCTATCTCGTATTATATACATATATAGAGTCTACATTATTCCGCTGTGTAGCATTAGAAAGCCCAGTAGTGAATGCTTGCCATTTGTATTTGAGACAGTTGTTGAGTTTGTTTTCTATTGTATAAACTCTATTGTTGATGTATAAATCTGTGGATATTATACTCTAATGATGATGATTTATTCACATTGTTATTGTTGTCTCTTTTGTTGCATATGTAATATTATATTTCTTCCATGCGTTGTAAGATATACGATGGTTATATGCTATATTGATTTATTTCAACCTTGATGATTGTCTTATATCAGCCGGCCATGGTGGCAGCACACTATTTATATACTATTGGTGTCGGTGGTATAAGGCGGTCCTCATATTTGGTATCGTAGCTTTGGTTACAAGATAAACTGGAGTTGATACCATGATCCAATAGAGATAAGGAAGTTGCTATCACCTTAGAATGGATTAAGAGTATATATATATGTATACGAGAGAGAGCGTACTTTTTTTAAGTTTGTTATCAAAGCTATATAATAATATATTATGTATTATATGTTGAATGCACATGAGCACTACGGACATAGTTTTCATTGTGAGAGGCTAATCATTCTTGTTACAAATAAGAATGAGCTAACATACAAGGAACACTGTGAGGAATTCTGCTTTAATAGTAGAGGAAGGAGGCTAATATGATGAGGAATGCTCCTAGAGTGGTGATAGGTGGAGATGCTCCCGTGGAAATGCCTATGGATGATTTCTCCAGCTAAACAATGATTATTCTACTCTTAGAGGGAAGTCATTCCAAGGGACGGAGTTAGCCATAGAAGTGGAAGATTGGTTGGATACTTGCGGGTGCATCTTTGGTGATATGGAGGTGGAATATGCTATGGAAAAAAGTTGGCTTTGAGACAGTTATAGGGCCAAGCCATGAATTGGTGGAATGTTGTTAATATTGCTACTCTAGAGGATCGGTTCAACTAGGATTAGTTCAAGACAAGGTTTGAGGAGAAGTTTATTCCGGTTGCTCAAAAGTTGGTTTTGTTTAGAAAATTTGTTGATCTCAAACAGGAGAGATGATAGTTTCTGAATATGTGGAAGAATTGATGTTTTGTCTAAATATGAAATGTCTTTTATCGATACTCCGTTGAGGAAGAATGACAAAATCATCGTTGGTTTGGATGACTACTTGGGAGATGTAACGACCACTATTTTTAGGTCTATGAATTTTTATATTTAATTTATTTTAATATTCAGATTTGAATTAAATTATAATAAAATATATATTTCAAATTTAGATTTGACCTTTGATGACATATTTTTAATTTAATTTTTAGAATTTTTTCATAAATTTTAATTTGAAAAATAATTAAATTTTCATTTGATGCTTTTTACGGTAAAAGTCGGTACTTTCGAAACTTCACAGAATAATTTGACTTGTCTATTTCATTATTGTTTCATGATCATCTCACATTGTTGTGGATAATAGCATTTTTAATTCTATCATTTGCGGTTCGTACGCGGTTGCGATATTGTGCATTAGGATCCCTAAAATCTTTTAAAACAAAATCTCACCAAATCATCACAATACCTTTGCACATATCTTTGTATATGCATGTGTTCCAGCATTGCTATCTCTCTTCCTATTCCTCCCCCCGCACTGACACATGTTCCCAATTGCTTCAATTTTCCTTAGCCACTAAGAATCTTTGCCCAAACATATTCATTCATGCAATACAAGAGGGTTTTCTCATTTTTTTTCTTCTCTGGAAAATAAAGTATGAAAACGCACATTATAATTTGGCATATCTTTCTCCCTTGTATTTTGTACTTACTTTAGGTGACTAGGCATTTAATGTTTGTACTTAGCTGTTGAGTAATGTTGCCTCTATACATCCACATACGCATGAAAAGGAAGGGTACACATCTATTAAATAATAGTAAAGCAGAAGAAATTCTAGTTCTCACATTGATTGTAGCATTTCTCTCACCTCTCTTTAATTTTCTATAGATATTTATTAAAATTTTATTTTAAAGACCTAATACAATTCATTAGTTTTGAATTGTTAATAAGATTTTATTAATTTTACACTATCATTTTACATTCAAAAATCTACACTTTCTGCTTTCTACAATTATTTTCAAAGTTCTCAATTTTCATATACAATTTACATTTAAGTCTGTATATTTAAATTAATTAAATAATTTCATTATAAATTATTTAAAAAAATTAATTAACCATTATTTATTAATTTGTCTAATAAATAATATAGATAACCATGCCAATAAAATATCACGCTCATTGTAACAAGACAGTATAAATATGAATCATATAAAAAACAATACAAACAACTTTAATGTATAATTATTTATTTTAATAAATTATTAGTTAAATGATTGAAGTTTAAAGATCACAAATCATCACAATAATTATAAAATTTTCACCCCTATTCATTAATTCTCTTCATTTTTATTGAATCTATATAAATTATAATTTTATAGTTATCCAAAATATTATATTAATTTTTTCCATGATTTTATATTCATATATACAAAGATTTTATAATTTCTACAGTCATTTACAAAGTTTTCATCAATTTTCTTTTATTATTTTACATTCAAATCTATGTATTTAAATTAACCAAACACTATAAATCTATACTATATAAATAAATTCAAGTAATTAATACTCATTATATTCTTTGATAATTTATAAACAAAATGACAATTTCAATTTATATACCGCATTAGTAGTAACACATGGTAGATATTTCTTTCAAATATAAAAATATTTGAATCACTTACCAAAAATTATAGGCATAAATAATAATAAAACATTTAATTTATGATTGATATATCGAACATTGCATAACAAAATTTTATTTTAACAATATTTAAAGTATGAGTTTTTTATAAAATTAGCACGTGCAATGCATGGGATACATTCTATTACTTTATTATCATTATTGTACATAATTTAGTAAATTAAAAAAAAGTTTTCCCTTAATATCTCATGTTACATTTAAAATTCTTATCAATACAGATTTGCAATTTGACATCTAAAACTCATCATCGTGCACATGTGCGGGTGCGCATGCGCATCAAAACACACATGAACATGAATTTACTCAATATTACTTCAAAAAGGAACATATTACATCTATATTTTTCTTTGAAATTTATCATACACATAAACACTAAAAATTGTTCCACATGTATAGGTATATCAGTCATATTTAACGTATAATTTCTTAATTTTAAAATACAAATTACACTTATTTTAAAATTACGTAAAATGTTTTAAAATGTAAAATTTTGGAAATAACAATAATACACACACACATACACATTTTTTAAACTTATAAATCAATAAAATAATATGTTTAACATATAATTTCCTTAAACTTTAGAAATATTATCGTAAAACTAATTTGAAACAGAATCTATCATTTTAAATAGTTAAAATATGAAAATAATAAATATATGATTATTTTTAACTATTCGAAAATAATTTTTGAATATATTTTACTATGAAAACATAACATTTTAACATGCTAAAATCAAAAGATATATGTTTAACATCAGCATATTACATTGTACGTCGACTGTTTAACTATGTATATTTGACAATTTCTTTTACAACATTACCATATGCAACGCACGGGTTACGCCCTAGTTTATACATATATAGACAGATGCACGGACACTTTCTTATTCAAAATTCCTTCTTTGAAACTTAAATTAAACTCAATCTCTACATTCAAAAATCCTTATCTCCTCAACCAGTCACAATTAGCGAAATCGATCAACATGAAAGTTGTTATATCAGTCCCTAGTAATTTTAAAAATTGATCGCGCTCGATTTCGTCGAGAATCGGGCAAGATATCGCCATTTTATAGTAAATGAATAAAAATGTTCATAAACTTTAAAAATCGATTTCTCTCAGTCCAAATCGAATTGATTGACGACGTATGTGCCGTTGGGATCGTACGAAGACATACTATTGTTGGTGAAGTTTCGGCATGATTCCGTGACAACGATTGACGTTGGTCGAAAACTAGGGTCGAATTTATTTTTGATTTGAGCATCAATTGGAGATTTGGGTTTTTGGCGTTGTGTTCATGGAGGAGAGGGGCTCGAGCGGCGAAAATTTGGTGGAGTTTGGTGCAAAATGTTGTCGTGAATTCTTGAGCACGGTCGCGTTTTTTTAGAACCTGTAGCTCGTTTCGATGGTTGCACAGTCGGTTTGTGTTGTGGTGGTCGAGGAACATTGGTGAGTTGTCGGGGATAACAATCATGGTTAGCGACACTAGTATGGGTGGCTCGGAGCATGGAAGGGGGAGCGATGATGCGTGCACGTGCACGCCGTGCACTTGGTGATGTTACATGCATTTGATTGCAAAATGAAGATTTGGGTTATTGGATGATGGAATTGGGGAAGAAGAATTGCTGTAGCATTAGGAAGTTTGATTTGGGCTTCGGCCCACATGAATTAAGGTGAGGAGTTATTATGCTATTTTGTTTGATTATATATTTATATAACATGTTAACTATGACATTTATATCTCGTTCATATTAAATCCGTTTAACCTACGAATTTTTCCTTTGGGTTCGTATGAACGAGTACAATGTTGTAGTGTAACTTATTTACAGTTTTGGACAAGTATAAATTTATGACATATGAATATGGATGGGATTTAACTTACGTTATTTTAATTAATAACGTCGTTTAAACCTTATATATTGAAGTTTATTTGGCCAAATAAATTACTGTTGAGTTAAACTGGATCAAATATGGTAATTGGGCATCAGTTAGCGGAAATAAACACTGTTCCGCTAATTAAATAAACTTGACATTTAGTTAGCAGAATAAATCCCCGTTCTGTTATTTTATTGTTTTGGACATTTAAGTATACGTCGTAAATTGATATGCCGCTCTGGATAAGTAATATGTTAACCAATGATGGTTTAATGTTTAATTTTTTATTCAATCGTCCATTATGTGAATATCGGTTATTAACTTAGAAAGTTAACTTTGAATGAGATGGTAGCTTGTATAAGTACTAGGGTGATCGTTAGGACTCCTTTAACTTTAAAAAGTTAAATTTAAATCTGAAAGTTATTTTAAGAATAATTATTACTTAGTAATAAGAATTTTAAAAAAAGTAATAATTATTTGATAATAATGTTTTAAAGATAATTAGTAACTGTTTTTAATAACGAATTAAGTTAATTATTTTATTAATATGATTCTTAAAAGTTATTCCTTAATGTTATTGAAGAATGTTTAATTATTATTTTAAAGTTACTTAGTTATTGTTTAAAAAAATATTTTAATTATTTATTTAAAGTGATTTAATTATACTATAATTTTTAATATAAGTTATTTAAATATATTTGTTTAAGTAATTTAATGATATTACAAGTTAATAGTTATTATATTGATATTGCTTCGAAGCTAATTTATTAATACAATAATAATGTCTAAAATTTATTTAATATATTATTAATGAGATTTTAAAGTTATTATTGAAATGAGATTTAAACTGAACGAAATAGAAGGATGTTTAAATAATAATTTGTTATTTAAAGTTCTTTTAAATAACTTATGGTTTATGAAATGGACCCTATAGACTTAAAATGTCTATTAATAAGTTGGATTAAATATGGGAAGAGTTTTATAAATGACTTTAGATATTTATAAAAGAATCTGTAATGAGTTTTAAAGATTTGAAAAGGAGAAGTTTTATAAATGGGGTTTTGAGATATATAAAGAACGTTTATAAGATTTGTAGATATTTATAAGATAAAGCAAATTTAGAAAGAAATGATTGATTTTCATGGCTTACTTCGAGGGGCGGGGATTGCCTATAGTTTACTATGGATTCGCTGGTATAGCGTCCTACCATTATGTAAACTGCGTTCCTTGGTTGATATTGAATGATAGTTTCAAAAATATATTTTTAAGAGTTTTCAAGTTTTAAAAGTGAAATGGTTTTTAAATATACTTATACCATTGAGATAAGTATATGGTTATATTTTCTAAGTATTGAAAATATCGTATTTTGTGAATATGCTTATCCTATTAAGACAAATATAGGAAAGTGATTTCCAAGTCTTTGAAAATTAATTTTAAGAAATGAAAGATTTATTTTGGAGAGGCTTAGTGATTTCCATGGAAAATATAATCTTTGTTTGAATATTTGTTTATTTGATAGTTAAATAATCGACTATCAAATCTGGCCTAAATATGTAATCCTTCTTAATTTTGGTGGTAGGGAAATATTTCCTAATTAACACCGAAGCATTTTAACTCTAGAACTATCTAGGATAAACATGGGAATTATATGGTACAGTCACCATCGGTGCTATATTGTATGTATAAGCTCGTTTTGTTCTTGTATAAGCTCGTTTTGTTCTTATAGGACAAATGATTAAGAGATCCATCCACTTAAACGGCTAGGGGGTTATCCCAGCTCTTATGTATTGTTTGATTATCTCCTAAAAAACTGGTATTGAGCATTTCGGAAATCGAAGTTTGGTTTATGGAGCACCCGGGAAGCGGAAGAGTGTACTCATAAGAGATAACTCAAACCTGTAACCACTCCAAAAACCATATACGGTTATATGGAGGAGATACGCAATATTGAGATGTTGGAATCCATGTGTGGTTCCGAGACCCGTTGGGGTATGGGAATTCATATGCGATTCCAGGATCTATTTGAGATATGGAAATCTATGTGTGATTCCGAGACCTGTTGGGGTATCGGAATCCATGTGAGATTCCATGATCTATTTTAATGGTGGTACGTGAGCTGGAAAGCCGAACGTAGCCTCACCAGCGAGAATGACTAAAACCAAAGGTAGGAGGCATGGCCAGTAGGGTTGGCAAACCCATAGGGTGTAGTCGGCTCCTCCCAGATGTTACTTATAGTTGTTATGCATGCATGGGCTGATGCTCCCAGTCTTAGCGAGACTAGCCATGTTTTTCCTATGGTTCATCACTAGGGATGTATGTTGCTTCAAAAGGATATCTCTGATCCTTGTGCTGGAGGACCGTTCCTCGAAGTATTGAGGGCACCTCCGTGGAAATCCTATATAATTAGCGAACGTGCCTTATTGGTTTTTGATTATATACCTAGTGTTGTTGTATTATACACTCACGAGCATCACAGCTACTTAATTATTATTACTTTCGCCCTTAGACATTATTATAATATCGTTGGATTTATGATATAAAAGATTTTGGTTACCGTAAGGTAAAAGCCCGTCTGTATTTATGTGCTTCGTGGTCTTACGAAATACCATTGTTTCAAATAGTTTATTTAAACTTTAAGAATCCATTTAATTGTGTTTATCTTGCTAGTTTTACCAGACTAACCTGGACATTGTTTTCCTATAATGCTCGGGTCAGACCGAGCATATTTTCCAAGTTTAGTTGATGTTTTGGAGCTTCAAGAGACGAGCTAGAGGCCCAGAGACGTATTCTCGTACATGGTTATTTTTCCATTGCATCATTATTGTGTTGTCAACAATTGTGAAGACAGGTTGTTATAACTGTCCAGGCTGATATAGGTTAGTATACTCTGGTTGATGTTTGTATATACATATATTACAGTTTTTTGTGTGTAAAGGTTTGTTGTATATTATAGATTATTCATTTCACTGTGAGATTCTATGTTGTTATATTTCTTCTTGTCTTCTTTCTTATTATTTTCCCTAACTATCCACCCTTCTGTTCAATTTGAGTGTGTTATGTGTGGTTTATTGACCGCTTAAACTACACAGAAAAGTGGGTCGTTACAGGAGAAAAGCTAGTGGACCATATAAATGAGCCATTTGAGAAGCTTGTATAGAAGGTGCTTCTCCATGAGAGCTTGTACCCTAAGGCTAAGACTATTATTGTTGTTTATGCTAGAAAGAAGAGCCAAAGCAGCAGCAAGGCAGTGAAGGCAAGAAGAAGTGGAATCGAAAGAGAAAGCAAGAAGATGGGTAAATAGTAACCTACTTGATTTGGATGCAACGAAAAGGGGAATTTGATTAAAGATTGGAAAGTGGGTGAGAAGATGAAATGTTACAATGTGACAAGCCTGGGCATTTGAAGAAAAATTGTCCAGAAGTGGTGAAGGATAAAAGGGTGGTGAAAGCGTATGCTTTAGACGCGGTCCCGACTTCGTCCAGTGCTCTCTCAGCGATGGAGAAGGGGAAGGTTGCCAACATCTAAGGTATACTTTCTGTTGGTGACATTCTTGTTGGAGCTTTGTTTGATATCGATGCTTCTCATTCATTCATCTGTAGTGACTTAGTAGATAGATTGGGATTGGAACTTAGGATAGTAGACCGACCTCTAATCGTGATGAACAATGTTGGAGGCTCTACTAATATTTGCATGGATTGTCATGGCTTAGTTTTATCGATTCATGGAGGTTATTTGTGACTTTTTAGTTTTGAACTTTTTTGGGTTCGAAGTTATATTTGGTATGGACTGGCTTAATAAGTACATGGCCATAGTGGATCGTGAGAAACTGTTGGTGATAATCGAAGATGTAGATTGGCAAACAGTTGTGTTTAGCTGCCTATATAGGATGGGGTGATGGTTAGGTTTCTATATTCACTTGAGGTTGCATATGAGGGATTGTCATCAGTGCCTATCGCTAGAGAGTATTCGGATGACTTTGAGGAAGTGATTGGATTGCTTTTGCATAGAGAGATTAAGTTTCAGATAGACTTGGTGAAGGAAGCCAGATCGATAGTTATGTCTTTGAGGCGCATGGCACCTAGAGAATAGAAGAATTAGAGGTGCAATTGAATGATCTATTAAGGAACGGGTTCATTCGAAGGAGCATATCTGAGTAGGGCACACCTGTAGTATTCGCAACTAAGGTGGATGGCTTTTTGAGGTTGTGTGTGGAGTATCGTGACCTGAATAAAGTGACAAAGAAGAACAAATATTCACTCTCATGCATTGATGACTTCTTTAATCAGCTGCATGGTGCGAAGGTGTTTTTGTAAATGGATCCGACAATGGGATTTCACCATTTGGAAGTAGCAAAGGAGAGTGTGTCATTACTACATTTCGTATGTTGTCGGGTTTCTATGAGTGGTTGGTGCTGCCATTTGGATTGACCAATGCTCCGGCATACTTTGTCTATCACGTGAATCAGGTTTTTAAAGACCAACTGAATAAATTCATGCTTGTGTTCGTAGATAATATTCTAATCTACTTCAGGACTGAAGAGGAGAACAAGTTGGATTTGAGGATTGTACTAGAGATATTGAGGAAGTATTAGTTGAAAACGAAGTTCTCAAAGTGTCACTTATAGGGAGAAGAAGTGAGAATCTTGGGTCATGTCGTGTCGAGGCAGGGTATAGCTTTGGATCCTACAAAGGTGGTAGTGGTCCAAGATTGGAATCAGCCCAAGAATGCTATGAATGTGTGAAGTTTTCCAAGATTGGTGGGATACTATAAACGCTTCATAAAGGACTTCTCGAAGGTAGCGGCACCGATGGACTAATTTGACGAAGAAGAATTGGACATTTACATAGGATGCGAAGTGTGAGCATACATTTGCGATTCTGAAGGAGAGGTTGACAAGTGCACTGGTGTTGATCATTCCAAGTGAAAATGAAGAGTTGACAGCATACATTGATGCTAGTGGTACTGGATTGGGTGTGTTGTTGATGTAGAAAAGAAAGTTGATATCTACGTAAGTTGACAGCTAAAGCCGCATGAGAGGAATTACCCAACTCATGATTTGGAATTGGCAGCAATTATTTTTGCTTTGAAGATGTGGAGGCACTATTTATTGGGAGAAAGGTTTGAGCTATTTATGGACTATAGATCTTTGAAGTACCTTTTCTCTCAGAAGGATCTCAACCTTTATCGGCAATGGTGGTTAGAGTTCTTGGCCTATGATGATTTTGGTATTTCCTATACTCTAGGAAAAAGAAATGCACTCGCCGATGCATTGAGCAGAGGACATGATAGGTTAAGAGCAATGTTCTTAGAATGGAAGCAGATGGAATATATTTATGGATCTTATTTTAGGCCTCACTGCAAGCTAGAACCTGAAATGTTGGCAAGCATATTAATTAGATATACTCTGATCAAAAGGATCGTACTAGTCAGAAGCGAGATGCTAGGCTAGGGGAGATCATAGAAAAGGTAGTGGAAGGAGTAGAATCTGAATATATGAAGCAATACGAACTCGATCGATAAGCTTAGCTTCGTAAAGACGGGAGATTGTTTGTTCCTAACGTTGATTGATTATGAGATAAAGTGCAAAGAGAGTGTCACCTTTCCAGGTTGACTATTCATCCCGGTGGTAACAAGTTGTACCAAGATATAAAGCGAATTTATTATTGGGAAGGTATGCAGAGGGAGGTTGGGGCATTCATCTCCAAGCATATGAACATCCAGTTGGTAAAATCAGAGCAAAGGAAACCTATTGGATTGTTGCAACCATTAGAGATTCCTGAATGTAAATGAAAGCAAGTATGAATGTATTTTATTGATGGCCTGCCAAGGACTTCAGCAGGCTATGATGACATTTGGGTCATAGTAGATTGGTTGGCCAAGAGTACGAGGTTTATACCCCTCAAATCAAGTAAAAATACATCCAAGCCAACAGAGTTGTATGTAAAATGAGTAGTACGATTTCAAGATGCGTTGAAGAGCGTTGTGAGCGACCAAGAACTGTTGTTCACTAGTGGGTTTTGAAAGAGCATACAAGAGGTGTTACGGATGGAGCTGTATCTTAGTACAACTTATCACCTGCAAATGGATGGGAAGACCGAAAGAATGTATCATATATTGAAAGATCTCTTATGAGCATGCATTATAGTTTTGATGAATCATGGGATGATCATTTGCATTTGGTGGAGTTTGCATACAATAACAGTTATTAGTCGCTTATTGGTATGGCTCCATATGAAGCATTGTATGGTCGATTATGTTACACTCCTTTATGTTGGTAGGAAGCAGGCGGGAAATAATACTTGGCTAGGTATGATTAGAGAAACTTCCAAGAAGATTGGGGTCATTTGACAACGAATGAAAGCTCTTCGGGATAGATAGAAAAGCTATGTGGATAAAATACGAAGAGTATTAGAGTTTTCTATCGGAGATATAGTGTTTGCAAAGGTTCTCCTCTAAAGAATGTAGTTCTATTCGGTAGACAGAGGAAGTTGGCACCAAGAATCATAGGTCCTTTTCCGATACTCGAGAGAATCGAAAAACCAGCATACATGGTCACTTACCTCATAAGATGGCGGGTGTGCACAACGTTTTTCATATTTCTTATCTGCTAAAGTTTGTGCATGACTTAGGTGTGATGATCACACTGGATCATCTAGAAGATGTTGAGGTAGAGCCAGAAGTTTTTATACCTCATAGGCCGCTTTGTATTGTTAGGTACGATACAAAATAGCTTAGGAGAAAAACGGTGAAGCTAGTTAAAGTATAATGGGGTGGAAGTGAGGATGATTGTACGTGGGATATGGAAGAGACTTAAGGACTTATTATCTGGAGCTCTTTAAATGGTAAGACCCATCGTTTATCGTGTTTACTTTCACTATTGTATATTATATATTATAGGTTAGTGTTCCGCAGCTAGGACAGTTTAATTGTACTATTGATTGCATTGCTGTTTGTTTGATCTATTTGATAGGTGTTTATGTTTGGTGAGCACGCGGGATAACCTTGGTTGCTTGTACTTTGGCTTGTTTGGGGATTTCGAGGTAAAAATTCCCATGGGGGAGAATGTAACAACTTGTATTTTACGTATTAGTGGATCGTAAAATATTTTTATTTTATTCCTATGAGGTCGTATTATTCTATAATTTTGGTATATGACTCATAGGGACATTTTATACACTATAACTTTTCTAGAATTTCTATGTGATCATTTTGACTATGAAAACATTGTTTGTGCTAAAACTATTGATAGGATTTGAATTAGGGTCTCAAACTAGTTCCATTGCTTCAAGACGATAGTTTTTCATTTTGTAGTGTGATCATAATAGAAAAACAAACTTATAGTTAGAGAGTAATGCCTATTTTTAAGTTTTATAAACTGATGATCAGAATTAGTGTGTAACTAGCGAAGTCCATTAGTTGGCCCATTAGTCTAATTAGAAAATCACTATAAATAAGGACTGTAGGAGTCAAATGAAAACTTCCCCTCTCATTCTAAATTAGGTATAAACCCAAATTAGCCCTAAATCCATCCTAATTCATCCAAATTTCTCTCTAAATCCAACTGTATTGTTGATTAATGATTGGATCATTAACTAGAAGATAGAGATCATCGATTTGTTTGATTGAAGTGCATTCCATTATTTTTCGAATTGGACCTACATTAATATTGATCGAATTTAGTAATTGGTGAGTGGTTTATGCCTTCACATTGTATTACACATGTTTATATAGTAGAATTAAAGGATTTAACATGTCTGAAATTGATTTTGGGCATTAAAAACCTTTTCTAACTCTAATGACATGTTAATCCATGCATATGATATAGATTAATTAGAAATATTCATGATTTATGTCTATGTATTCATGTTATATGTAGATATACGTTAGAAATTACCTTGTTTATCTTGTTTTGATGGCTTACAAGTCTGAATGGATGAAATTGATTGTAATTCTATATTTGAATGATATGATTTAATGTGATTGATAGTGTTGTGCTTGCATAGAAAGTTAGGTCAAAGAATAGAGCAAATGGAAAGTAAAGTTGGTCGGAATTGGACGAAACTTGGTAGATAGGCTCTGGAGTATGGTGGGAAGAGGCATGATGAGTCCCAATCCAATTTGGGTTAAGTACATAACTCATCATTGATTTATGCCTATAACTCGGTATCAAGTGATGGTGAAGTGGGATATGACTCGATGATTTGTATAGCTGGGTAGAGCATGGCTAGATGAGATGTTCTATAGTAAGATGTTGGAAATATTAGCTAAGTTTTGGATTAAGGTCGAGTTATCTCTAGAACTAGAAGATGAGGCTTTGGATTGGGGCCTAGTGATCAAAGAGGGATGATTCAGGATCTAGGGCACCTAGGGAAGAGCACTAGAGGTAAGGAAAGAGATGGTAGCCAATAATTGGTTAAGTGTATAACTCGGTACCGAGTTATCTCTATAAGTTGGTACTGAGTTATCACATTGATGGATATGGAATTTTCAAGGTAGGAAGTGGATGCTTTATAGACCATGCTGGAGGTATTGGCTCATTCTTATGAGGTTGGATGACGATATAACAGCATGATGATAAGCTATAGTCTTCGGATGTTGGCTCGTGTTGGGAGTAGGTTCAGAAGATGGCAGCTCGTAAAGGAGAGAGTTGTATGATTGGGGAAAGTGGGAGGGTTCCTCATAAATAATGGAAACTAAATTAGGCAAGAAGGGCTTGGTATAAAAATGGAGAAAAGGTGGGCTCGGGTGTATGTGCTAAGGAATCGTTAATTCTTGGAGAATTTTCAATTGCAGTCGAAGTAGGGGTATTGTAAGCGGGGATGTCCATGGGTCAATCGAGCAACATATATACCTTAGACCTATAACTTTAGGTGTGGTGTCCAGCTTTGGGCATGAGACACGTATCCAGCTTTGGGATGTGAGATACGAGGGTACAATAGAAATCGAGATTTCCATTAGTCCTTAGATTGGGGGTCATACGAGTTATCGTATATTTAGAGCATAAGGAGTGATAGTTAGGATTGCTGATGGATGCTATGGATGCTTTGGTTGTTTCTTTAATAGGCTATCACTCATAGGTATCAGGGGAGGTAGGTATTGGAGATAGGAAAACTCGAAAGATTGATATCCTTTACTTGGTTTGTGGTATACCTTTATGATATTGTTGAGTAATGTTGTATGCTAACTCTTTGGTTGCAGGGACATGTCAGTTATGGTTCATGTACTCTTTTTCCTTACCATATTTACTTGTATAGTATTATGAGACTCAATTAACGCTCACACCAGACTACTGTCTGACCCAAGGTTTTATGCTTTGTTTCTTATTATTTGGGTACTCTTAAATGAGTAGACTATATAATAGGTTTAGATGATGTAGTGGCTATTCGGAGGACGAGCTGGATGGAGCTCTCTTGTATTATATACATATATAGAGTCTACGTTTATTCCGCTATGCAGCATTGGGAAGCCTTAGCAATGACTGCTTGCCATTTGTATTTGAGACAGCTATTAAGTTTGTTTTCGTTTGTATAAACTCTACTATTAGTGTATAACTCTATGGATATTATACATTGATTATGATAATCTATTCACATTGTTATTACTGTCTATTCGGTGGTATATGTGATATTATATTTTGTTCATGCGCTGTGAGATATACGACAGTTTATATGCTATATTAATTTATTTCAACCTTTATGATCGTCCTATATCAACCGAGTATGGTAGCAACACATTATTTATACATTATTGGTACCGGTGGTATATGACAGTCATCACATCCAATAACTATCAGTACGTAATTCCTAGGTGCCCCCAACAGCCATGAGTAATACACTGCCCAACCTTTGAAGAGCGTTACATATTCTAGTCTCAATGGATACATCAATATCCAGTCTCGATGCATCTTGACTACGAACATTTAAAATGGTATATTTGTTTTCATTATGATAAATTAATCAATGTTACAACACTTTGTAACTACTATCATAAAATGTACCATTTATGGATTTTCTATTAAATATGCTTTTAGTTAAATTAATTAATTAATATAACACATTATATCAAGTACATAATAGAAAGAAAACACCTTTACTTTGAACAAGATTAGTCAACAAGTTAGATATATGTAACAAATTACATAATTGCCCCTAGGGCATACCTCTAAATTTATCAGTCTCCCACTTGCACTTGGGGTCAATTATGAAATCTTATTCCAACTTCTCCAATCAGTTTTCTCAAAACCAATCGGGTTAGTCCCTCAGTGAACTGGTATGCTATTATGCTTTAATCATCTACTTTGTCAATTAACTCTTTCGGTGCTGATAAACTGCCTTTATGATGTAGAACAAATCGAAGCATATTTATCAACTTCCAATGAACTCTAAGTTTCGTTAGAACAATATCGAGACACTGTTATCATATAAAAATGTTATAGGATTCTGAACATTTGGAATCACCCTTATCTCGGTTATAAATTTGTGCATTTATATTTATATACATTTCCTTTTATTTCAACATTATTAAATATGATGTACTTAGCTTTTTTTATTGAATCAGCCACAATCTTTCATTTGGCACCTTTCCAACAAAAAGATTCTTAACTTGAATTTATTATTGACATATTATACTCAATATTACTTATGAATTTTGAGTCCGAGCACTCTTTGATAAGGATTTTGTTGTTTCTATAAACAATTCTCTAGTATTTCATAAATACATAAGAATACTTCGAACAACTATTTAGTGATACAATTTGGATTTGATATTTTCTTCATGGATCAAATACAGAAACAAATTACGATATCATACACAACATAACATGTATGATAATTCCTATTGCTAATGCATAAGGAATCAATATTACATGTTCTACATTAAATATTTTAATATGGTGTCCTTGCATATCTTTTGGGACATTCCCAACATCTTTTATACTTAATATAAAAGACATCATTTATAAATCCAATACAAAGTATTAAAACAACTAAAGTTGATTTTTATAGAAGTTCATCGTTAGTAATCAGTAGTATGTTGTTTACATATGTTTTAGAAATATCTATGTAACTTTTTAACTTTCTTTTTTGTGAGCACACACTTTCTTTATATTTTGATTAACAATCAAACTATTTGATATTTCTATCAAAATACTTGTTTAATTTTGGTGGTTGTAAAATTATACTATCGTACCTATTTTGGATTATATTCAAAAATTCATAAACCCAAATATCGCTCCTACCGATTATGAGACACTTTGATTGTTATTTGCAAACAATCTATTCTAAATCATTACTTAGAATTTTTCAAACCCTAAGTCATACTAAGCAATAATTTTATGAGTAAATCTGAACCAACTTAAGCATATCGAATGGTGAATTTGTTACGTTAATTTTAACAATTGAAACTCGAGTATTTTGTTATCAATGTGGCTCGTTAGATTCCAATTGCATTTGTCTTTTTCTTAAAGACACATTTAAAAAAAATGGACATATCCCTTTAGATAAAACCGTCAAGATCATATTTTGATAATGTACTTGGAATTTATTTTCGATCTGCGCATCATACCAAATCAAAGAGTCAACACTCTTCATAGTTTAATTAAACAACGAGGATATATATTTCAGCATTGATAAGAAACCCTTAGTTTCTCTCTAATGTTCGAGAATACTTATTAGACATTCCAATGCAACATGTTCGTTTAGGTTAGTTAATTTCATTTCACCTCATGTAATTAGTTTTATCTTTGGATCGTATCTATTTTCATTTTACTACCGATGATTTCTTAAAGAAAATCCTTCACTATGAAGTTGGTATTTCTTGAAATAACAAGTGTTTCTCAGTGCAGCATAATATGTATTCATAAACACTTTACGAATTTCCTTGTATTTAAAACTGATTTGATTTTAGTTTACAAAACGTATATTCAAAACATAAATATGCCATCCAATGACAGTCTTCCCCAAATTCTTCTTGGGAGATTCATATGATTTCCTCACATATGATTATTATGTACAAACATTCGACTAGCACAACCTACCAATTATTTGGCGTAGGAACGTTTGGGTTTTATATAAACTCTTATCTTGTATGATTTTATAAACATTATTCAAATGAAATTAATTTTAACCTTGTGTATTATTCTTAAATACACAACCTTACAAAAAGAAATCAACTCAACTTTACTTAAAATTAATCATACTTCATTCAACAAAGTTCAGTTTCTCCTTATCGATAAAACATTATGTATTATACGGAGAAATGACTTTTTAGATTGAATCTTTATTCAATTTTACGTACATTCAGAATTCATTCCAATACACTCATATATTCAATCAAATCAAATCATTTTAGTTTATTACATGTTATTTTATTTTTTTTGTTTTATATTCTATGAGCTTATCATAGACTTATACATGCGTATCAATTTCACATATCCATGTCTACGATAGTTTATCGATGAATATGACAAAGTACATGGAACCGTTCAGGGATTAATTGATCTATAATTGCATGTATCGATATATATCGATCCGAAGAGTTTACCAACTCTTATGATACTCCCACTAAATTGGTGCATTGCCCTTAATTGTTTAAGATATAATTAACCAATATCATATGATTCATGATCATATAAAATTATTCCGCAAAACAACGACTTAGTCTATCTTTTCAAAATAACTGTAAAACAATTTTAGATACTTATAGATTTTTTGATGCATTAAGTACCTTTACTACATTTTTATTTCACAACAAATATTCATAATATTCTTCTTGAAATAAAACTATGTTTATTCTTTAGTCGTCATCGAAGATTATGTATTATTTCATAAATAACATGCGATACTGTTAGTACCAAAAATGGCACAAACACCCGATAGATAATGTAGAGAGTAAAAAGTGATGAAAAGTGAATGAAAATAAAGAAAAACAGAACAACACGCGTTTATAGTGGTTCGGCTAATCATTGCCCATGTCCACTTGAGATTTTATTTATGATATCTCTATTTTACAACTATTGTTCTAATCATTCAGTACCACTCAGTAGCCAGTTACAAGAACTATATGTAAATTTCTAAAGGTCTAGAACAATCCCTTAAATGAAGCCTCCCAAGACCTATTTATAGTTATAGGTCTTGAGAAGAGCTCCAGCACATTTATCCCCACTTTCTCCAAGATCTCTCGATTTGCTTAAGTGAAAACGTGCCAGCTCAGCAGTTAGCTATGGATTGGTATCGATCCATAGGCAGGGGTCGACACTGATCCATAAGATTAGCTTATGGATCGATCTAGCCGCTTTGGGACGAAGTGATATATCGTTAGCTTCATGTTCCTCAACTTATTTGCATTGTTATGAGCTTGCTTCTGAGTCAATTGGATAGAATGGTGGAGGAGTAGAGTTGCTAATTCTAGTGCTTGAGATGTTTGACAGCAAACAGTGTGCGATCGATCGACGGAGTTGGGAATGGGCTTCTAGCATCAATACCAAGTAGCATGGTAAAAATGGGATGATTCGAAGAATATCCTACGGATTGGTACTGAACCATAGCCATGGTTTGGTACCTATCAATCAAGTTAATAGATCGAATTCTGATTCTTTTGGAGCGACTTTGTTGTTGCCTTATGATCTTGGCTGTACATATATTTTAGACTATGGCTATCTCTTGGGGCCATACCTTATGTTCATCAAGTCAGTCTAGATATTGCTTGGTAAAAATGCCGAATAGCACTTGCCCTCCTAAAGTGCATCTTGTTACAAATACGATGTACTTTAAATCAAGACAGGTTAGGGTTGCCATATCAGACTCCAATCCTGCTTCAAATAGTTGTTATCTTTTCTTCAGATCTTTTCAGTAAAGTGTTATGTCTATAGTCATTCGTCATGACGCTTTGCAAGTATCTAAGACTATACTGGAGCATTCTCTTATAATTCATCATTTCACGCTCGATCATTTTGAGCCGATTTCTTTTTAAAAATATTTAGATTTGAATCTACTTTCATCTAGCTTTAGTTATTGAATTTTGAGTCTGCATATACATAAGTGCTTTAATTATCCATTGACTTGGTTGTATATACATATTAGCTCCTGTGAAGCATTAGATCTTATTTATATGCTCCTATGTATATGTACGCCATTTTTCATTTCTGAACGTCGATCGATCGGTAACAACCCATAGGCATAGATCGATACCGATCCATAGCCTAAAAGTTAGACGAGCTTGACGCCTATTTTCATGGTTTGGGCCTTACAAATTTTTTTGATCCCTTCTCATTCTCTCACTTTTATTTGCTATTGCCTCCGAGTTCTGCCTGCCATTAAAAATATTCTGCTCTCGAGTTGATCTACCGTCGTCCATCATCAAAACTAACTCCGGTATTCTCCAATATTCCTATGATAATCACTGCCTTTTGATCGATCGCAACCACCGAACGGAACTATAAACTAAAATCCAATCCATCTTGCCTCAATCCTTGGACTCATGCCTTAAAATTTGAACAGACTTATTAGATCGAAATTTAAGCATAGTAGGTAGGTGGTGACAGTGGAGATGAACGCTGGTGAGGATGGAGTGCTTCAAGGACAAAAGAACATTCTTAGGGGTAAGGTTCCAAGTTGCCAAGGCTGGAATTTTATCAAGGGCTATCGTTCGGTACCCAACCGTCCCTTGGGATTTTCTTCCTTGCTCAGCTTTGATAAATCTAAGCATATTCACTTAGGAGAAAATTCCCAGAATGAAATCTATTGACTTTGTGGATCTTGGACATATCGCCTCTAACTCGAAGCCCATTGGGCGGTCAACGATGGCGATTTGTTCGAACGGACTATGGGTTTTTAATAAACTATTGAACAATATCGGAAATCAGCACTGTACAACATTGCACAACACTACATTAGATTTTTACTTGGCATAGGGCATGACTTTTTATCAGTCCGATACCAAATTTGTTGAGTTTTTATAGCTATGGCTCATAGACCTTCTGAGCATCTCTCTGCTCAAGCTGTAGGTCCATCAACTGTTGATACATCGAGTCAAACACTGAATTAAACTCAACCATGTCTCATTTTGCATAGCAAACTCTGTTGCAGCTTGCATCTCGACTAAAAATCTATAAGTAGAACAATAGGTTCCATAGAAGGTCCAAAAGTTGAACCAGCTCTGGATAATCTTGACAATCCAGACATACTAGAGGATCCCATCGATTCTCTCGCTTCCAAAATTGAGGAAGGATCACATAGGGGAATCTACGAGAAACATATAATTCTATTTAAGGATGTACTAGTTCTGACATGCCATCAGAGGGCACACCATCCACCAATTTGATACACATCATGTAATAGGTATATATGCTTAGTAGTATGTGTCACGCTGCTTATTCAACACATCTGACAAATTCTACACTTCATGAAATTGGCTCCAACCTAACTCCATCTGAACAGTTATGCTTTACTCTATAGTCTATTCATTATATTTGCACGCCACTTTGACCGAGTCCCTAGAGACCAAGAGATCTGAATTTGTTCAGTTTTGAGCATCACAGGGGAAGTTCTTCCCTCCTCTTTCTAGAGCCTTCCAGAGATTATCAGATCACAGTTGGTAATTAGAATAAACTAAGCTATTTAAAGGAGGAATTCTTCTTTGTTCACTGTCCTCCTGGGTTCGCTCAATGATGAATATCTCCGCATAAATTCTGCTCTAACCTTTATCATGCGATTCCATATCCATAACTTTGTCAATTTTAAACATCTTATTCATTCTTTATAGATGTACCACGTAGGAATTTGAGTGCTACTTTGGCAGAGACTGTCGGATAACTCCATCTAATCCCAAAGGAAGAGAAAGAGGCCAAGATGTTGCTCAGTGATAGAAATCTACATTCTTATGACTTGTTGGAATTTGATTGCAGTGTCAGTGTTTCTCCAGAAGATACTGATGATGGCATGGACGATTCTTCATAAAAAGGTGATGGAGATTACTCGTCAGTGCCCCCAATTCAAAGTCTGTTAATCGAGACTGGCCATGTACAAAAGCACATTAAAGAGGGTGAAATAATGGATGAAGGTGAAGGTGCAGCAGAACATGGCGAAGAGGGTGAAGTCAACGATGATCAACAACCTCTTAAGAGGAAAAGCCTTAAAATTAAGCTTCCTAAAAAGAGGACCCCGCCTCCGCTAGCTACGTCCACATTTGAGACTTCTGTATAGGCTTCGGATGATCCTTTCGCTAGTTTTGGGCTAATCCTAGACATAATCGACTCGTTTGGCCTTGCCAATATGAGTATTGGGAACATTGGGTCCCTCATGCATTTTCAAGTGGACGTGCCTTTTACTATAGCAGGGTATATTACCCATGTCAGCCAAAATCAAACCCACGGTCCGATGGGGGGGACATATGGACACTTGCATGCGCGCACACACATGCACCGTACTTTGCACAGCTCCTGTAGTTCTCTAGTCTTGTCAAAGCTGATTTATCTTCATTTTACTCATTGGTTTCATCGAGCGATGTGGACTATACGACTATTTCCAAGATCAAATGGAATATCAGCCGAGGCGCAAACCAACTGCACAACCTTATAAGTCCATTCATGAATCCGATTCAAGTCGATGTTCAAGCCATGATCGTGGGAGTACAGAGAAAGGCTATAGGCCACATGGTTCGTTGGTTAGGCATTTTTATAGATCTAGATATGCTCAATAGGGGTTTAGATAGGCATTCTAGTCATCAAGACGACCATCCACATGATGACACATCTCATGCTTCTCTCTCTACCAAGCAGCCAGCACCATCCCATACTTCTTGACAATCTCAGCATCCATCAAAATCTACTGCTCAGATTCCTCTCGACACATACACGATAAAGTGCCTATCGAGAAGCCGGTTAAGCAGCCTTTCATTGAAGAAGAACGACTGATCACTTCAAATCCTCAGATTGCCAAATTACAACGTCATTTTCTAAAGACAATTTCAAAGCCTACAAATTTATTCCCAATGTAAAGAATGTCCCATATGAAATTAGGGGTCAAACAATAGAATACGTTCGGGATGTGTACGATCAGTACTTCACTTGGAGGAGGCAAGCAAAGGCAATTTTAGAAGAATCTAAAGGCAGAGATCGTGGGAATGAAACTCATAGCGAATCAGAATAATGAAATCATTACCCATCTTGATAAATAAGTTGTGGAGTTTAAGAAGGCTATGGAGGATGCTGACCTAAAGGTTAGGGATTTGAAGGCTACGATTGAACAAGAAAGAAAGAATCACATGACCGAAGTGGATTCTGTTCATTATAGGAATCATGATTGGCTGAAGAAGTAAGAGCACTAAAAGCACAACTTGAATGTGAGAGGAAAGAGAAAGATAAGGCTCTTTAGACTACTCACAATTACTACGAAGAATTGTTCGATGCTTGCAATGAGAGAAACGGTGCACGTAATGAAAGAGATGACATGCTAGACAAGGCGAAGAGAGTGGATGAGTTAGTGTCTTTCATAGAAAGATGGATTAAGGATAGCTTTGATCCACTTATCAACAACTGTAATGCCGGTGTTATTAAATTCCAAGACGTGGCGTGGCTCGATAAAGATTATCCTCGTACCTTTGTGATGGCATGGGAGAAAATAGTGCAGGATAAGCACGAACATTCAGATGGGGCTGAAATAGACTGGGCGGAGCTAGAGAATGAGATTTCAGTGTAGAGGATATCGAGGCACTCAGAGCAGGTGAACTTATCTTGCATCCAGAGTTGGTTGATATATTATGGAGAGATCAAGATGAAGGCTCTGCACCACTCCTCAAAATGTCATGATAGGTCTTACTCTCGGGCTTCTAGCTGCTTTTGTCGGTTCATCGGACCTTGGGTATAATCTGGATATGCCATAACTTCTCAAGCCTAGCATGTCATCACAAATCCGGAGAGAAACTAGGATGGTATGCCTACCTGCATGGGATCTCTATTTAGTGGAGGTATATCGTTGACCTCATTGTATCTGAGAAGACACACATAACACTGATCACTGTTGCTAATCTCTTCTTTCATCTATCTCAAATTATAGGTCAACCTACGACTCCAACTCTTCCCAAAGAAAGCTCCCAACCAGGAAAACTACAACAATGATTGATTCGACTATTATGATTATCCCTAAAGAAACTTTAAGCATTTCGATTAACGATACTCCCGATCTCAATGCACAAACGATCAAGCTCTAGATGAAGAAGGGACCAATGATTTTCAAGAGATTTAGATCGATGAGGATGTTTTAATGATGGTGGCTTTGGGGCCTGTTATAATGCCCACTATGCAGGAGATCCACGATGAACAAGTGTTGGATGCCATCAGAATTAAGTAAGAACCAGTAGACTTCATCCCTTTAGCGTTATACATTGCTTCACCTGGAGATCCCATTTTCATCCCGATCGTGCTATTAATGGCCGAGAGTAGCAGAGCACGCCCACCACATCATCACAAAGCATTTCGGTGAAAGGCCAAGGAAGTGAGGGGTGAGGAGGAAAGAGAAAGAATAAAGGCTCGGGTGAACAGTATTCCGATGATGGGAAGAAAGGAAAAGGTACAAGTCGAAGAAATGACCGTTTGTGTCCTTTATGTTTTTTTTTTGCATAGAAGTACTTAGGCACTTTTTGTTTTTTGTTTTTTCGAACGGTGTTGTGCAGACTCGGCCTTTGCTTTTGCTTCTTGGCTAGGTTGTTAATAACCTTTGTACTTGTTTTGGATATGAATAAAAAGGCATTTTGTTTCGTTCAAGTCTGGTGTGAATTTAAATTCGCCTAAATGTTTGAGAAGTGCGCTCTACATTCAATGTGTTTGCGATCCACTTCTCGCTATCTTCATTGGATTAAATTTTAGTCCATTTCATTGTTTATAGGTTAAGAATAATCCTTAGAATGTCTACCTACATACAACAATGTTCAACTCCATAACTTGGTTAAAGTTCCGACTACTTTAAGGATTAACTCAACGTCCCCTTTAAGGATGTTTTGAGTGTGATCGTTCTTATTTCCTAGAATTAATCGTAGTAATTCATCTTCAGATGGTTTTTTGGACATCCTTCTTTAAGGCTTATGAGCTAACCATGCCAAACTCTAGACGTCGGTCGAAAATAACCACTTAACATAGCAGTTTAAACATCCTTATCTAGGATGTTTACCTTCGATCGTACCTAACATCGAGCATTGATTGAAACTCGTGAATAAGATCTTGCTTGTCTTCGGACATGGACCTTTTGTCTTGCCTACTCGGAGAAAGGTGTGGATGCTCTGCTAAACTCTAGGCATGAGCGATAAAGGCGAACCATCCCGTTTAGCCTTTGAGATATGTACTCCTACCTCAAAGTCCTGGGTTAAAGAGTTGTTTAGCGTCTATCTCTGGATACTAAATGTGGTTGGACTTCATGCGTTCGATCATGGACTGCTGAAGTTTGGTCAGTAACTATCTTCGAATACCTACACATCTACATTTTGCATATGCAGGTTTATTTAAACATAACACTATTTACTGTGTAAAATCAAGTACAAACAGATTTATGAGCTTCGGAAGTCATTCCCTTTACAAAACATCAAAAATGACAGATTTTGTTTGGTTACATGGCTTTGATTAAGTATGTACGAATTTACATTCAAATGAAATAGCATCGCAATCACTATTCCATGCCCATGAGAGTGAGATGCCATCCACTATTGCTAACTTGAACTTCCCATATCTAAGTTTCGATTCAATTGATATCGACCTTCCCAAGTCGAGGCCAAATTCGTAGGGCCTAGGAAGATTTTCTTGAGAACAAAATCGCTAATCTCAAAGGTCCAAGCTCTGACCTTGGTGTTGTAGTATTGGAAGACTCGATTTCGATATGTGGCTGCTCTCAAGTCAACTTTATCATGCTTTTCATCGAACGTATCGAGAGACTCTAGTAGGAGTTCCTCATTTGTTCATGGATTGTAATGAATCACTCAATAAGAAGGTACTTTAAGTTCGACCAAGGTCATAGCCTCTGATCCGTAAGCTAGGTTGAATAGAGAGTGGCCAGTCGCTAACTTGTGGGTCATTCGGTAAGCCCAAAGTGCTAATGGTATTGCATTGACCCACTTGCCATTATCCTTCTCCAACTACTTTTCTATAATGGACTTGATAATATTATGCACCGATTCGACCTATCCATTCACTTGAAGGTGTGCCACTGTAGCAAATCTCTTTTTGATATTGCTCCTACAATAGAAATCTTTAAACTCGGCACTGTCGAACTGGATCCCCTTATTGGAAATGATCGTTTATAGAATCCCAAAATGGCAGCTAATGTTCTGACAATGAAGTTGATTACTTTCTTTGTGGTGATTGAAGCTAACGGCTCCGCCTCATCCCATTTGGTGAAGTAATCAACTACGACGGTGATGTACTTTGCACCACCTTTAAATACCGACAATACGTCGATGATATCGATTCCCTAAACTACAAATGTCCATGGACTGACCATTTGAGTTATCTCTGTTGGTGGGACTCTTGGTATCTTGGTGAATCTCTACATTTGTCGCACTTTCTGGTAATCAGTTATGTCTCGGTTAACAGTTGGCCAGAAATACCAGTACAGAAGGATCTTCTTTGCTAGGGTTTGCCCTCCAATGTTGATGACACAAGCCGACTCATGAACTTCCTTCAGGATTTGCTTTGCCTCGTTATTGGTGACACACCGAAGCATAGGAACAAAGAATCCTTTCCTGTAAAGTAACCCTTCTTGCATGATAAATCTTACAGCTTTATGAAGGAGTTGACGTCGTTCGTTCTCCTTGTCATCTTTCTCAAAGTCATCCATGACTCATTCTTAAGTTAACCTCCAAGATCCAATCGACATCCATATGGTCAATGCTCGAAGCTGATAGTACTTCCACCAGAACCAAGCCCATGAGCTATGCATCTCCGAAAATAGCTAACTTAGCTAATGAGTTAGCCTTCGCATTTTCCACTCTGCGAATATGCATTATCATGTAATATTCAATATCACTATGCAGCTCAAGGGCTTGGTTTATATAAGGAGCTAGTCATACTCCTTTTTCCCGAAACTCCTTCCACGCTTGACATACCATCAGTTACGAATCGCAGAAGATATGTAAAGTTTTAAATCCTAGTTCCCTTGCAATCTTGAGTCTTGCAATCAAGGCCTCATATTCTGCTTCATTGTTTATTGTAGGAAAGTCGAGTTTCAGGGGAAAACAAATCGAGTATTCCTTCAAAGTCACTAGCACGACTCTGGTACCAGTACAACGTTCATTAGATACACCATCCATGTACATCTTCCACTGTTATTATGTTCTCCACTACTCTTCGAAGTGTCATCTCAGGCGGTGTATTCAGTAATGAAATCCACCAAAGCTTGACCCTAGATAGCTGTCGTATTGGCTCAATTCAATGTTCCATTTCAACAACCTTTTAGAGGTCTTAGGTCGTTGCAAAACCTGTCTCAAAGGCTAGTCAGTTAGAACTTTGATCAGATGAGCCTAAAAGTAGGGGTAGTGCTTCCTCGAAGCGATCAACAAATAGTATGCAATCTTTTCTAGCAATGGATAGTTTCTTTCTGCTCTTGTCAACCGCTTACTGATGTGGTACACTGGTCTTTGGATTTGAGATTCTTCACGTACGAGTGTGACGCTCAAAGCATGCACCAACACTGCTAGATGGATAAACAAGTCCTCATCATCCAACGGTTTTGATAGAATGGAAGGTCTCTCTAAATGATCCACCAAAGCCTGAAATGTGTCTATGCATTCTTGCATCGAAGTAAAATTTCTTTTCCCTTTCTTCATCACATCGAAGAAAGGTATGCACTTGTAAGTGGCTCTGAAGATGAATTGACTTAAGGCAACTTTCCCATTCAAGTTTTGGACGTCTTTGATTGTCCCGGGGGCTTGGATGTTCCTCGGTGCTTTGATCTTCTTTGGATTAGCTTTGATCCCATGGGAATTCATGATGAAGCATAAGAATTTCCATGACACAACACCAAATGAGCATTTCAAGGGATTGATCTTCACCTCGTATTTTCGAAGAACATTAAACATCTCAACCAAGTCATTAATGTGATTCCCTGATTTCCAAGATTTCATGAGAATATCATCCACGTATACCTTCATCGAGCATCCAATCAAGTCTTTAAACATCATGTTCACCAGTCGTTGTTAGGTTGCTCCGGCATTCCTTAATCCAAACAGCATAATGAAATAGCAGTATAATTCTAGATTGGTTATAAAGGTGGTGTTTTCCTGGCCTGGTACATGCATTGAGATCTAATTGTATCCACAGTATGCATCCATGAATGATAACAACTCATGTTCAGCTGTTGAATTCACCAGCTGATCTATTCTCGAAAGCGAGAAGGTATCCTTCGAGCATGCCTTATTCAATTTAGAATAGTCGATGCATGTACTCCACTTTCCATTTAAATCTTTAACCAGAAATGGATTTGATACGCATTTCGAGTATAGGGCGTCGTGGATAAATCCATTATCCTTCAACTTCTTCCTTAAGTGCAACGGATCTCTCTGGATTAAGTTGCGGCATTTTTGTTTCACAAGAACACACTTCGGATTTAAATTCTATGGATTGCTTGCTCTTCGATGAAATACCACACATGTCGAAGATTGTCCAGGCAATCGCATCCAGGTTTGCCCGAAGGAAAGCAACTAATTCTTTCATCATCCTCGCACCATGTTGCGATCCGACCTTCAAGTCCCATGTAGGATCATCAAGGTTGATTGAGATATTGATCATTGTGTTGTCGAGCCAGGGCTCAGGTGGTGGTTTCTATGCATCCAAAGCCTTGATGCAAAGAGTCCTCTCTATACCCTTTCCTTTCTCTCTTTACCTCGCCTCTTTCAACTTGGTGACGTAGCACTTGCGGCCAAGCCTCTGTTCCCTTAAACTATCCCCACACCGTTCTCGGTCAGGAATTTCATCGTTAAACACAAAGATGTGATGGCCACTCTAAATTCAGTAAGGGTTGGTCGGCCCAAAAAAGCAGTATAGGCAGAGTATATATCCAACACAACGAAAGGCATGATTCGCACTCTCTTGCGGTCGCCCTCTCCAAGAAACACCAGTAGATCCATGCATCCCACAAGCTCAGTAGCCATCCCATTAAATCCTTGGATTTGAGATTTTCATGGATTTAAGTCCTTTTCCTCCAGAAGCATCTAGTCATAGGCTCTTTTAAACAGAATGTTGACTAAACTCCATTAGTCAACCGAATCCTTCCTCACTACAGCAGGTCCGATCATGGTGGAAATAACTAGCGGATCAATAGTCGGGGCCTCTACCCCACCAGCATCTCTATTACGAAAAATAATATCATCTGTCACAATCTGAATTGCTTTTCCGGAGTATCATCTTTGGTGGCAAAACAACTCTTATTCACCGCATGTTTTAAAGCACCAGCATACCACTCCATCCTATTCCAACTCTTCTCAACCGGATATCGTCCATCAATTAAAGTATTTATCATAAGATATTTCTCAAGCAGCCTAGGTTCATCAGCATAGTGCCCTAGTTGTCCCCATTGGGATGTTGACCCATGGGGGTTGGAGTTTCCTTGCTCGCTATCTTACAGAGCTTTCACAAACTGCTGCAACTTCTTTATACGAATCAATTCCTCGATCATATCACGTAGATGTCTGCATTTATCGATGTTATGAGCATGTGTCTCATGGAACTTGCAAAAATTGCCAGATTTTTTTCTCCTTCTCAATTGACTACCTCAGAGACGGCTTCCTATTTTGAGTTACCAAGTACATATTCTCTATTAAGTTATTCAAATCAATATAGGTATCATACTCAAGAATCCTTGGACGATTCCTATTATCCGTCTTTTGCTTCCTGGCCCCAATATCAGTATGTTTTTTGACCATTATTCCTGTCGCCAACATTTATATCTATGTTCCCAGAACTCCCTACGGACTGTTCTACTGCAATATTGCTCTGTATCACTTCAACCGAATGCCTAGCGTGATCCCTTCGAGGATGAGTATGTGCCTCTTCCAGGCGTAAGAACTGATTTGCCTTTCTGTAAAGGATATCCATCGTCGATGAAGGTTTCATTTCTAACCATCTCCCGAAATCAGTATTGGGATGAATTCCCCTGATCAGGGCCATCAATATGATGTCCTCCTAGCATTGCTTCTTCCACTGTTGTAGTATGAAATATGTGCAAAAAATTCTTCAAAGACTCTCCCACTCCCTGGACGAGGTCGGAAAGTGACATCACGTCTTTCAGACGTCTTGTATGCATGTGGAATTGCTCAATTGACTTTTGCTCCAATTGATAAAAGGACTATATAGATTTCTGGTGGCAGCCGGATGAACCACATCATCGCTACCCCATCTAGGAATATCAGGAAACAACGATATCTAACAACATTCATCGCCCTAGCTAAATCCATATGCTAATCATACTTCATCAAATGTTGCCTTGGATCCGTATTTCCATCATATGACGACACTGTCGGCATTAAAACCTTCCGTGGGATTTCCTCATGCAACATATCTTCTGTGAAAGGATTTGGCTCGAGGAGGAACCCCACTCATCATTCGTTCGGTATTAGTTCTCACTTATCAATCTATTGACCAATCAAATCTGGTACAGGTGGGTCTACTGAACAACGGTGAACATAATCTGCTCCAAGTGATGCTCACGGTTAGTCTCATGATACCTGGGTTCCTCGAATTTGGAGGAACTGTTTGTTCTGTTCCTTGCACATAGTCTCTCCGTGGTAGATCTATGGTACTTGCTTGTGTTCCAACATTCTGACCGTCGATGACATGCCCAAAAGCCAAACCAGCCGAATTACCTGGGAGTTGAGCATAGGAACTCACGTTTGATGGTTCGGTACCAATCCCTCTTGATGGATCGGTACCGATCCATAGGCCTTTGTCATGGCTCAGTCCCGCCTTCTATTTCGACTTCTCAATTTTCTTCTTTAGCATATTTTGCTTTCTATCCCTCTGCCTTTGCTCCGACAATGAGGAACTATCAGATTCTGAATCAGATCGCGCTCTATCTCTCCTGCTCCTCCAACTGCTGGTTAGTTGATTCAATAAGTCCAACCTCTGCTTCATCTACGCATTCAACTCACTGTGGCTTTCCTAGAGCATATCTTCCATCTGTTTCATCATACGATCCATCTCAACTTTGGTGACCACATCAGCTGGATTCTGGACATTTGTAGTGGTTGGCTGAACAACCTCATCAACCTACTGGAGATCGATCTCCTCAACATCTTTGACAGCATGCGAAGTGGTAGAAAGGTTTCTTCTAAAGGCCATTATAAAAAAAGCACTCGTGTAGATTCTTGAAAATCTGAGTAGTTAGAAATTCCAAAAAAGAAGTAAATCGGATCTATCTCTCAGATTTAGAGAATCCAATGGTAGATAGTGGATCCAAATAGATCCGAGTCTCAATGAAAGCACCAAAATGTTAGTGCCAAAAAGGGTACAAACACTCGATATATTATGTAGAGAATAAAAATGATGAAAGGTATATAAAAATGAGGGAAAACAGAACAACACACATTTATAGTGGTTCGGCTAATTGTTATCTATGTCCACTTGAGATTTTATTAATGAAATCTCTATTTTACAACTGCTTTTCTTAATGTTCGGTACCACTCGGTAGCTAGTTACAAGAAGTATATGTAAAATTGCTATATAGCTAAAAGGATCCCTCAAATGAATCCCCAAGCCCTATTTATGGTTGCAGGTTATTGGGAAGAGTTCCAGCATGTTAATCTCCACTTTTTCCATGATCTCCCAATAGTTGCTCGAGTGAAAACGTAGCCAGATCAGCAATCAGCTTTGGATCGATACTGATCCATAGGTATGGATCGGTATCGATCCATAAGGTTGGCTTATGGATCGATCTAGCCACTTGAGGATGAAGTGATACATGGTTAGCTTCATGCTCATCAACTTATTTGCATTGCTATGAGCTTATTTTTGAATCAATTGAATGGATCAATGAAGGAGTAGATCCGCTGATTCTAGTGCATGAGATATTTCATAGCAAACGGTATGCAATCGATCGACAGAGTTGGGAATGGACTTCTAGCACCAATACCAATAGCATGGGAAAAATGGGATGATTCAAAGGATATTCTAAGGATCGGTACCAAACCACAGCCACGGTTCGGTACCGATCCATCGAGTTGATTGATCGTGTTCTGATTCTTTTGGAGTGGCTTTTTTTGCCTTGTGATCTTGGTTGTACTTATTTTCTGGACTTCACAGCTATCTTTCAGTGCCATCTACCTTGATAACTTTCAAGTTATGTTCGTCAAGTCGGTCTAGATACTACCTAGTCAAAAGGTCAAATAACAGGTATGTTTTACGAAAACAATTTTTGTAACTTGATGTAATCAATAAGTGTTATATGGCATGCTCCCACTATTTTCGCCATCACTATAAATGCATACTGAATATGGAGGTCCATCGTCCACTTAATATCGACCATTTAATTCATACACTGCAACTAATTTACAGTGGTGAGTTCTTTGATCAAATATCTTGAACTCATAGAAATAAATCTTAAACACAATAATTTTCTATATGAAATTACATTTCAAAATAAAATTTATATTTCTTTTTTTAATGTTAAGTGTCATACCATTGTTATTACGGTTCTCGTTTGTGATGTTCTTTTATGGAGCAGAAATGATTATTCACTCTCTTCATCCCAACTGTATCTTAAATTATATCTACTCTTGTACATTTGTTTTCCTTTCTAAATGGTCAAACCATTCAAAAGAAAACCCTTACTACGATATCATAACAAACTCTTTACAAAAGCGTATTCGATTACCCTTAACATTTAAGGACATTATACACGTTGCACTTTGCATAAACTGTTCAAACTGACATTTCAGTGATCTAGTTCTTAGATTTGTCTTATAGTATTGGTCTAATGTTACATTTAACAATATATGATCTTTATTGTAATCAATCACTCGATCTCGTAATACTATTTTTGAATTATTTGGAATGAATTAATTTCATCAAAGTATTGTATATTACAAACTGCGACCATTCACCATATAACATTTATATGTGATAGTATATGGATCAAATGTCCATAGTATTATATTGCTTTTAGAGTTCAAAACTCATAGAATGCAATACATAGTCTCGACCCAATAAACATGTAAGCGACAAAATTACAAACGTATTAAGTAGTTGTAAACATTCACATGCAATAATCATTTATTATTAAGTATATTTCATAAATCTAATTATCAATTTTAAATTAAGTTCATTTGCATATCTTATTGACAAATGTTTTATCAAACATTTTAAATGCATAAATTTATCCATGTAGATAATTATAACATATACAACATATGTTCTTACAATATTATAAAGGTTAAATGTTATCGTTTGATTTTTCTAATAAGGCTCTCACAACTCTTTTATGTTTCACCGAACTCTATGCGAAAGAAGTCTTTTGACTTCACTAACGAGTGTTAGGACTTGTCCGTCTTGGAATTCCAGCCTTGAGTTAGCTCAAAAAATCATGGCTCAATGGATGATGGATAACTCATTATCGGTTGTACCACATACAACTCCTAACCCATAGTTCCATGTCCTAATCTCATGTCGACCTTGAGTTTGCTCAACAAATCAAAAGGGATTATTCACTCGTATCTACCATATCGTGATGGCCTAAGTATAATATATGTACCTTGAGTTTGCTCAAAAAATACATATAGTTATCTTACCTCGCCTATTCAATTCATTAATAATATTATACATAGCATCCCTACCTTAAATTTGCTCAACAACTAAGAAGTATGCAAGTAATTTATGAATATATATATGGTAGATGACAACATTATATTGAAGATTCATAATCTTCAATGTATATATAATATTGAGTGATGTAAATTTATGGAATAATGTAATTCTTATGAATTACTCTTGTGATTCAAGTGTTGGATACATCGAAAATCACAATATACGTACAATTACATATGTATTTATTCCTTAAGTCTATTTAGGATTTTTTTTACTATTCCACCTCTAATTTATACGTTCATATTAAATAAGTTTTATTATTATATAACTCTTATATTTTATTTTACTTATATAATAGTCTTACGTATAGCATTATATTAATTAAATCTTTATTTAATTAATTAACATTTTAATTAATTTCATATTAATATAACATTTATATTCATTAATTATTATATACTATAACTTTTATAGTATAACACATATATCATACACATGTGTATAATATTTAATTAAGTAACCTTTTAATTAATTTATTTAATTAAATAATTTTAATTAAATTATATTAATTTCAAAATTTATTTGATATACATAAATGTATATTTATGTTATTTCAAATATTTTAAAATAGCATAGCATATACCATAATATATAATACATGTATTCATTTATTAATTAACTTATTTAATTAATTTATTTTATTAATCTTATTAATAGATTTTTAAATTTTTAAATCAATTTATATTATTTTTCAAATTTTTGAAAAACTTTATAATATTGTATATTTTATAATATTTGTATATCTTATTTCAAATTTAGCTTTTAAATTTAAAATCTTCTATTTTTAAATTTTCAAGTAATTTTGAAAATTAGTTCAATGCCCAATTCATATTAGCCATTTTCTATTAGGGATAAACTTTTGGGCTTACCTTATCATTTTTGGCCAAACTAATAGCCAAGTAGGCAGAGTACTTGATTACCCAAACTCAATCTTAGAAGCTACTTTTCTAGACACCCTACTATATGGATAGGCTTTAATTAGTTAACTATAACATTACTTATTAGACTGCGTAGGGTATTGGGCACTGATACCATTGTTGGAACTGGGTCAACTCGCAACGTAAGATATGGGTTAATTTAAAAAAAATTCCCTTATTGGATTCACACTGGCCCTATGAAGTCCAATTTATTTAGACATTTCTAAATTTAATTTAAATAAAATCTTTTATTTCATTTAAATTTATAAATAATGAATTGAATTTTGTTTAATTTTATGTAATTTATGTTTAACTAAATATAATTGTACACATATGTATCGTATACATATATGTATGTGTGTGCATATGTAACATAACAATTCATGCAAAGTATAACATGCCTATATATAAATATTAGGATTTGCTTCGCAGCGGACATGTTAGCTCATCTCATATGTATTGTATGGTGTTCAAATGTATATATGTATGTATGTATATAAACTTGTTATTTAAATAAGTATTAAAACAATATAAATATTTACTTGTATATAATACATGTATTGCATAAATGTAAAAATAATATATATATATATGTAAATTTGTATGTATATTAAGTTAGATATTAATTATATAAATGACTATATAAATAAATATGTATGTATATAACACACACACATGCATATATATATAAAAAAAAAGGATAGATAAAATCACTGTAGGATCCTTGATCGAGTCGTATCAGTTTCGACTAAGCAATAATTTATGGTTTTTTTGAAACTGTCAAGTTTTAAATATAAAATGTTAAATTATATATAATATATGTTGTAAATTTTAAAATTTCATAACTAATGCATAAGAATTCCGATTGAAGCGAAATTCATTGTGATGGGGTCGTATCGACGAACACTACATCGTCATATGAATTGTTATCGAGTTTGAATAAGTGAAAAATTATGGTACATTTAAATGGATAGAAATTTAGTCACTCAATTTTAAACAAATATCGTCGTTTAAATCTGTATGACCTGTCTATTGAAGTTATTTGTGGAGACAAAAATAACTATGAGTTAATTTAAGTCAATTACGATGTTCTTGACATCTATTTAGCGGAATAAAATATTGTTCCTCTAATTGTATTCAATTGGACCCATGTTGGCAGAATAAATCACAGTTCTGCCATTATTACTGAATATATCTATTTTTGGACATTTACTGGCAGAAATTAAACCCTGTCCTGCTATTATATTTGTACGGACATCTATTTATTATCTTGATTATTATATTGGGCAATATGATGTTGGATTGATTGTTAAAAAAATAAATTGATGTGAATATCCGTATCTGTTATTCTTAATTATTATGGAACGAATGGTAATTTGATCAAGAACCATTGAAATTAATAAGTCTTTCCGATTTGGAGGTTGACCTTTGAACCAAAATTGTTTAAAGATGATTATTTATTATTAATGATATTTTAAAGTTAATTAATAAATATTTTGATAATGATTTAAAGTTAATTATTTTATTAGTCTTGAAAATTATTTAAAAAGTATTTAATTATTGTTTCAAAATTATTCTAATTGTTTAAAAAGTATATAAATTATTAATTAAAGTTATTTTATGGTGATTTTTTTAAAGTTATTTATTACCTAAGGATTAATTAATATTAAGATATTATTATTATTCCAAAGATAATTTGTTTAAATATTAATGATGTTTTAAAAATAATTATATAGTAAACTTTCATTAAAGAGTATAGATAGAATTAGGTTAATGGGCTGGAGCACTAACATTAACCTGGTAAACAACGTTATATAGATATAGAATGGATGGAAGAAAGTGGGCAGGTAGAGAATTACATGGGAAGTGGAGCGACCTGAGGTAAACATGGAAAATGAGCTGAAGCACTAACATTAAACTGGTAAAAGGCATTATATAGACAGAGACGTGGACTACTGTAGTACGTCTAATGTATATTTAAGCTTAAATCTAATGCGTTGGTTATGTGTTGTTTGTCTTCCGTTAACCTATTCCGCTAAGTCCGACCTATTTGTTACACACACACACACACACATACATATATATACATATACATATACATATACATACATATATATATATATACATATACATATACACACATATATATATAATACCCAATAAATCAATTTTTTATTTTATAAATAAAATCTGAAAAATACAAATATTATCTTGGTTTAAAACTATTTATTATTACCGATTATCATTAACGGGAATTTTATTTCTGATTAAAAGACCGTATTATTATATATTAAAAATTAATATTCAAACTTAATAAGACAAAAAATTCGGGTCGTTACAAGCCTTTAGTTGACTGAGTTCATATGACCATCTAATCTACTACATTTTATTTGCATAAACATGTTAGTAGGCATGATTTCTTTTCTATACTCATAAGGATATATCAAACAAAATTAAGCAAGAATATAAATGAATCTAAACTTACAGAACCAAACTTATCCACATTAGCTGGTTTCCCATGGTTTTACAACTACTTTTCCATGTTAAATGAATCAATTAGTACGTCTAATTAAACAAGAGATAAAAAGCATTTCTACATTGTTATGCCATGTGCGTTTTACAGCCTTTTATTTCTTGGTCCAGTTTCATCAGCGGTTATGTGAAATTCATGAAGCATAAATTGAAGTATGAAATAAAAATGAAAGATACTTTAGGAATTGTTTATTGCACTTTCTATCTATCGTATTTGGCATAAGAACAATTTTTGGAAATATTCATTACACAAGGACTGCAATTCGACAGAACACATGCTTAAGCACATTTGTTTAAACAAGAATAAACTACCCATGTAAAGAAATATAAAACTAGATGGATGTTGTTGTAACCTAGGCAAGTTTGTCATAAGAATTTATTAGCTTATCAAGCACATCAAGATTAGCACAAGGATATAATTTTCTTGTTATAAAAGCTTGCTTCTTAACCTGTAAAACAATAAAATGAACATTCCTCGATATTAATAAATGATGAAGTAACAATCAATTAATTTATGAATATAATTACTTGACTTAAAAAAACATTAAACTTATAATTAAGAGGGAAAGTAAATAACTTGACTTTTGAGAAAAAGCGAACTTGTAAAATGAAAAATTGGCACACATTCTTATAGTGGACTATGAATATATACCAAAATTTGTACTAATCGATTCTTCACTATGGTTAATAATAAATTTTGCTTCAAAATTTATTTCAGGTATAATAAATATTGGTATTTATATTTGACTAGGAACTTTAATTTTATGTAGAATTTATGAGGTGACAAATGGAAAGAAGTATATATTAAGGAGAAGTATAAGATATATTTTCTAAAGTTGGAAACAGGTTTAGGGAATTATGTAACCAATGTTCATTCTTTATATCTTAATACCAAAATTGATCAAAATCAGGTTAAAAATATAATACATATTTTCTAAAGTAGAAGAAGGTTAAGTAAAATAAAATGAGTGGAAAAGGATGAAGGATAATGAAATGAGATTCTGATGTGAGACCCTTTAAGACTGATATTATACATCAATAAATATCCAAAAGTGGGAGACGCTTCTATCAGTTATTATTCTTATTATTATTTTTGGAAAAACAATCATGTCAAGTAGTCATTAATTTAAATGCATCAAATAAATTGCAAAGAAATTCGTTTCACCTTCAATTCTTCATAGGTTGAATCTTGAGTCTCCATTTTGTCATCCAAATTTTTAAATCAAATGGAATACCTGATACTTCTCCAAATACATTTGATTTAAAATTCTATATAAATGCTTCTCTAAATGAATTTCAATCATGTACTTAGATTTTAATCATATTGCACAAATCTAAAATGTTGCACTGAAAGCCCAAATATATACAATCTTTCTTTTAGATTTTAATTTTGTATCGTTTTGTCATTCTCATGGCATGGTTTATGATTTTTGCAAGCAAATACTATGTAAGTAAACAAAAGGGAGTAGAGCGGCAAAGATTAATCAAGATAATTGATAGTTACTTCCAAGTAATTACTTTTCGATGGCATATGGAACTATATTAACTTTCTTTATCTTTAAAATCCCATAGTATAATATTTTTTGCAGGTATGAAAGGCTAGAATGATGATTGAGAAGCGCATGTTTCTTCAGTTACTACCTTCGAAGTAGAACTAGTCACCAAGCTGTAAAATAAAAATATCCTAGAGATGGTCATTTATGTTTTCTACGTTGGAAAAAAGGTACATTCAATTCTGACATTCAAGTTATGAACTGATTTCAGTAATGTAGTTGTGTTACATTGAGCATAAGATTTATGATTATAAAGTTTACTTTGAAATTCTGAAACATGTCTTGGTGCATACATATCTTAGTGCATTTCTATAAATACATGACAATAATGAATTTCATCACATGTCTATCTCTATATTTGTAACGACCTGCCTTTTTTGTATGGTTTTAAGCAGACACATGCCAGACTCAAACCATTCAAAAGGGAAAATTGTTACGGGGTAATTAAGAAAAAAGAGAAAGAAAAAAATAAATACAGAATCTCATTGTGGAGTAACAAAATATAATAATCAAATAATAGTTCATGAAGCTGTTTACAAATAGATTTGATTATACTTATACAATACAGAATCAGAGTTACAGACAAACTGAATAAATGAATAAACGCAACGGAACAACATGATGAGGTGGAATAAATATATTAAATAATAATAGTACATATCTTCATCTTCATCCTCCATAATTAATGTCTTCAACCCTGAAATGCTCAAGCTGACCCAAGCGAATTGCAAAGACAAAACACGTGAGTCAGAACTAAAAGATCTTATGTAAGTTAAATCAACGGTATATGAGTGGAACGGCATCAGATATGTTTATGGGGTTTGACATCTCCTATCCAGTGTCTAACTGAGTGAAACAACTTAAGAGATGTTCGGGATTTCCATCTCTTAAGGATCCGATAAACTATCTACTATGTAGTACAATACGCTATTATAATATGTCTACAATAAAGTAAAAATATTAAAATAGCGTTAAGGCGTTACCCATATCCCCCTTAACATATTTTTATATATTTGCATAGTCTATATAGTACCGTAATTCCTCCGTAAACTGGAGGGTTATCAGAGGGCACTCCGTAGGTATGTACAAACCGAACTCGTAGAAGGTGTGCTACGGCATGTGAATATGGCATCGAGATAATGCATGGGTAGATATACCAATTGCACTACCGGACTGGTGGTAACGCATAACAGCTACAACCGCCCACCTCGGACACACTTCCATAATCAAAATCAAGGGGTGGCCATCAAATCAATCACAAAGTCAAAATATGGTGCCGAAGAAATGTGCCGATAGGAGGAATGACCTCACTTGGCCCGGTATAGCTCCTGTTTTAGTCACATCTAAGCTGACTCATGGGAGTCAGTGTCACATCATACCTCATACAGAAATCGTTCACCAAACCATCCTACTTCATTTCTGGAATCTCCACTATGTACACGTTGTTAAAGTGGTTTTTGGTATTGGCAAAGAGTATGACAATATACGATCCCGGTCTCTTTAACAACAAATCGCTTATTGCACACCAGATGGTTCTTTTACATTTCAAAAATCATTTCATACTTGATATCAAAATATCATATTCGATTAAACCAAATTACTTTCGAAATTTTATTCACTTTCAAAATCATATTTCAAAAATAGGTTAAACCCTCATTTCAGAATCATCATATTTACTCAAAATAGTTATATAAATCTCATCTTAGGGTATTTCATCATTTAATCATATTTCTTTTAAATCAAGGATTTGAATTTTAAATACTTCCACTTTACTAAATCTGAAATTTAGAAAATAATTTAGATATAAATAGTTTAGATAGTTATAAATAGCTTAGCATAGTTAAAAATAAATTTTAGAACAGTTATAATAATCTAAAATATTTTAAAATAGAATAAAATAGTTTTTAAATTGGTTTAAGGTTGTTAAATAGATTTAAAATATATTAAATATAATTAAAATAGTTTAAATAGCTTTAAAATAGATTAATTAGATTTAAAATAAATTAATGGTTAAATTAGTTTAAAATAAATTAAATTTGCTTAAAATAGGTTAAAATAAGTTATATAGTTAATATAGGTTAAAATAGTTTACATAGTTAATATAGGTTAAAATAGTTTAATAAATTTGAAATCTTAATAATTAGCAAATTTTAAAATAATATATATTTTAAATGGTTTATATTAAATATGAATTTGGAATTTATATCACTTTAACTGTTTATTTTATTTCAACATATTTGGACCATTTAAATTTCCGAATCAACAAAACCCAGTTTCAAATCTTTTAATTCAAATTCTCAATAAACTAATTAGTTCTTTATTGCCTTCAATCCATATTTTAAATATCAACTTAAATTACTCCAATTTCAAAATTATTTCAAAGTTATATTTCCAACAATTTCAATAACTCAAATTTCGATAAACTTACTTATACTTCAAAAATTCAACTTTAAAATTTCAATTTGATTTCTTAAAACAATTTCTTTAAATCCATTCCAATCTTAACAATAAAGATTGAATTTCGATAATAGTTCAATTTATATAAATCAAATTTTATTTCAAATATCATTTAACTAAATTTAAAATTTAAGGATTTTGAAACCAATTAATTTAAACAATCCGGTGTCTGTACATATTTCTCTATCCTATGGTCAAGTGATATGGATATTTATCATTTCAATCCATAATTATTTTATATTTATGGATATATATCATTTCAATCCGTAATACCGAATTAATATTAAAAATCCATAAAATCGCTCGAGTCTATCATTTCAACTCATAACGATTTTTCCTCTAATCTATAGATCGTTCGGGTATATATCATTTCAACCCATAGTGATTTTCCTAAACAATAACTAAGGGAGCTTGTAGAGTGATAACAATATATAAATTAAACATAACATCCAGTCATCCAATATCAACAATCAAACATCCATCATAATCAACATTCATTTCAACCAATAAAAATCCACAATTAATTAACTATCAATATCATGTATTTAACAGGAAATTTAAATTCAATAATAAATTAAATAGCAAGTTAATTCAAATAGATTCAAATTAACTGGAATGACGATTAAAATATATCAAATAGCCATAAATAAATTTCTAATCATATCATAAATTTAGTTTAATTAACATAAGAAATTGTAGAAGTTGTGAGTGGGTCAAATCACTCACCTTTGAATTTTAAATCGAATAAAATCCAATTTAGGATCCAAATTCAAACAGTCTCAGAATTCTTTCAAACTAGCGTCAAAATATCTGGAATTTCGATACGATCCTAGCAGAACAAACCGCGTATGAATTAGATCTCGTATGAAAAAGTTATGCCATTTATTAATATATGATAAAATTTTAAAACTCTAATTAACAATATTAAAAGTAAAAATAAAATAAATTACGCTACCGATCATCTTCACGTTACAGCATCGCAAGCAACCCACCAAACACGTACGATAAACCACACACGCATGCGCCTTGGGACGATCAATCGATGATCCACGACCCCCACACCAAGCGCCGTCGTCCCCTCCTCCTATGCCAGAGACGCGGTCCCCCGCAAGGCTTCGAGTCACGAGCAATAACCAAAAACGCACGCGGCTTTCAAGACCAGATCTTGTTGAGTCCAAGACACTACGCTGCAAACCCGCCGTTGGATGTGTAGAGGACAACGAGATCTACAACCTTCATTTAGGAGTTGATGCGAATCGTTGATCAAATGGAGAGATCTAAGGGGAAGAAGGAGCAAAATTCATGGCCATTGAAAAAAAGAAGGTGGCAGCTACAGGAATCTTAGGGTTCAATAATGATTTAATAATATTTTCTTCATTTTGCGAGCCATATTTATATAGTTAGGTACAAAAGAGGTCGAACTTCAATTGAAGCGTGCCCACATGTTATCCTAATGTAAAAAGGCCTTCTGAACACAATGAAACTAGTTTCGAGGCCTAATTCCACCATGTACAGAAGTAAGCTTAAAATCAACTTATTTCAAATTAATTTAAAGTCTCATGTCCGTACGATCAAACGACAAGTCCGATCACTACAAAACATGTAACCCTATAATAATTCATTGTTACGGATCCGATGCGACTGGTTTCGTCGAAATCTGAGACAGTGGCCAAAATGGCTATTTTCACATTAATTAATTAAATTAATATTAAATTAATTAAATCACTTTTTAATCCAATATTTATAAGCCAACAAATTTCATCTTTTTGATTACATAGACATTTTTAATGACTTAAAGCAAATTTACATATCAAATTCAGTGTTTAATATTTCACTAATTGCAGTATTCGATTTCAACTGTAATTAAATCCAATTAACTAAAATTAAATTCCAATAAATTTATTCATTTTGGTTTTGATTTTTTAATCAATGAATTATTACTCTCCATACATAGCTAATATTGTTTTATATTTTATTACATTAATATTCTCCAATTTCCACCTTAATTTCTATTAACGTAATATTTAATCTGTAACATCTATTTACATTTATTTGTAACTGATTAATTAAATTGGTAACAAATAACAATTGTCAACATTTCTACATTTAATAACAGTTATAAGTTTATCATTTACCACCAATTGTTATAACAACTTATGCAATACTACTCTTATCAACTACAATTAATTACATCTATTTCATTAATTAATCACTTTTTAACTATCAATAATTCTTTATATCCAATTATTAATCAATGCACATACTACTATAATTTATTTACAATCTATACCAATTTTAACTCTTTATCATTTTAATTCAAAGCAATTATAAATTACCTTAAATTAATACTATTACATTTCATTTCAGTTATCTTCTTTTTATTAACTCATAAATTTTTATTTCTTCCAGCATTAAATCACAATATCTTATTAAATTAATAGCAATTTATTTTATTCCAAAATTTATGGGTCATTACACGCTCCCCAACTCAAAATGTTTCGTCCTCGAAAAGGAAAAAGGAAAGGAAAGGAGGAATTAAGAAATCAATATATCTTATTCAAAATATTCAATTTATAAACAATTAATTTGCATAATTAAATAATTTAAATAAAATAGATCAATTATAATAATTAAATCCTTTTATATTCAAGTTAGTACAAGTTTGAAATACATTTCACAAAATTTTCTAAGCCCAAAATTCATGAAAAAATTCGGCCTGGGAGAAATAATAATATCAATAATAACAATATATATCATATTTTCCAAAATAATATATCCCAATAATGGCAAAATAATATAATATCGCTATAAAACCGTAATCCAAAAACGTACTTATTTGTCAGACAAACAACGCTTATTTTATGAAATCAAAAACAGTAGCAATCGCTTCCATAAACCTGTATTCCACTTATATAATCCAAAGGTGTTAATGATTATATAAAAGAGAAATATTTTAAGTTGTTTTCAACTAATAACAAAACAAATCAATATAATACAACAAAAATCACTTGCAAGCAAAAGCATACAATCATCACATAAAATCAATGTAATTAATCATTCATCCATAACAAGCAAAACAAATGGTTTGTTCGGGTTTAGAAACTTTTAATTGTATAAAATGACAAATAACTACTAAGTATACCATATACTCAACAGTCTTAGATAAAACTCAATAGATTATCCATACATCCAGATGATTAGAAATATCCTTTCTCAAATAACCAAAAGCCAAAACAAGCAACGAATTCCAAATATTATCTAATTTTATTTTTATAAATTTCCTTTCACAACATTTATTGTTCATTTTTTTCATACAATGATTATTTCTTTAATTTACGTTATTTCTCACAAATTCAATTCCCATTCATTCATATAATATTTAATTCCATTTATTCACATTCATTTATTTGCATATGTTATTTACATTTTCTTACATGGGTTACTCATACACACTTATTCAAACATATGTACATCAATTCTTATAGAACTATATAGGTTTCTTTGTAAATAAATTCACATTCATTCATTCAGTATTATTTCATTTACCTCCATCCATTACTTACAAAAATCCATTTTTTCATTTTTCATTTATTCCTACAATGTCATTTCATTTCATTACTTTATATTTGTTCCTTACATAAATTATTTCCATTCATTTATTTAAAATGATCAATGATTTTATTATTTAAGTGTTACATTCATTTTATTATGGTTTAGTTTACATTTATAAACTTATATACTTGATTTCCATTAGATATTATTATTCATTGGTGCATAAGTTCATACTTAAGTTCTTACTTTTTGATTTGCATTCATTTCTTTACATAGTGTCATTGAATATTAAATCTATTTTCTGAATCCTTTCAACAATTTCTAGAGTTATATTCATTTACTAAATATAATACTCAATTTATTATTTACTTTAAGTATAAATAGCCTCAAACATTAACTTAAGTTTATCATTATTTACTTACAATACTCACTTTTCTATTTCATTTTATTTAGTAGTATTTCAATTATAACTTATGTTTATAACAATTATAATGTCAAAATTCTTATTTATAAAAGTAATTCCATTGAACACTTTTTATTACTTAAGTTTTACTTACATAATATGCCATTACGTAATGTTATTAACATTTCAACTTTTTATATTTTGGTAAGTTATATATATGTCTTTAAGAATGCAATTGAAAGTTACACAAGTTTATCTTATTTATTTTGATTAACAAAAGGGTTCAATAATCACATCTTTCAGAATTTCCTATTCTTTTGATTTACAGGTTACAAATTTCAAATTTCTTGTATATTTCGTTTATACTTAGCATTTAATTTCTTATTTTCATTTTAGAAGTTCCAGTTACTAAATAGTCAAAATTTCATTCCACTACAATAATTGAAATATCTAATTTATAGAAATTTAAGAACTAAATGCCGGTTCCATTTCAGATCATTCAAATAATATATATATATATATATATATATATATATATATATATATATTCATAGTTTTTATATTCAATCAAAATTAAAGTTTGAAGTAAATATTTTTTTATCAAAATAAATGTGCAGTTTAGCTACTACAGCAGCCTTCCCACTTTGAAACTCGAAAATGAACGTCGATGATGCGTGCACTCATTACCGAAATTATTTTCCAACAACAAAGTGGGGAGTATAGAACTTATTTCTTTCCAAAATTCCTATAAACATTTCTTTCAAATTATATTGAAATATTTATATCAAAAAATACTTCCAAATAATATCAATATTATATTCCAAAATATTTTGAAAGAAATTTTCAAAATCTCGAAACTTAAGTTCTAAAATTTCCAATTTATATTCATTTTATAGTTATTTCACAACCAATATTTATAAAATTTTAATTCCTAACAAACAACCAAATATATCACATACAATTATATACATTTATAAAAAAATTCTTTTATACAAAATATAATAATAGGTAAAATTATTTCATCTACCCATATTTTGAAAATAATATTATGTCGATGAGTCATATCGAGTGTTTAGAAATTCCTATCGATTGCCATAGCGTCCTATGTATCGACTAGAATTTATAAATACTAAACAGAACAAATTAACATAATATGAAAACCCTTTTATAACATTAACAATACACTCTCTCATATATATAAACTCAGCGACTCGTACTACGGTACTACTACCTTATTTTATATGAATTATACCCCACAAAGCTAAATTTATCGCTAAGCCAAAGCTCTGATACCAACTATAATGACCTGCCTTTTTTGGACGGTTTTAAGTAGACACACATGCCAGACTCAAACCATTCAAAAGGAAAAATTGTTATCGGGTAAATAAGAAAAAAGAGAAAGAAGAAAAAACAAATACAGAATCTCGCAGCGGAATGATAAAATATAATAATCAAATAACCGTTCATGAAGCTGTTTACAAATAAATTTGATTATACTTATATGATACAGAATCAGAGTTACAAACAAATAGAATAAATGAATAAATGTTGTGGAACAACATGATGCAATGGAATAAATATATTAAATAATAATAGTACAAATCTTCGTCTTTGTCCTCCAGAAATAAGGTCTTCAACCCTGAAATACTCAGGCTGACCCGCGCGAATTGAAAAGGCAAAACACTCGAGTCGGAACAAAAAGATCTTATATAATTTAAATCAACAGTAAATAAATATGGGTGGAATGGCGTTAGAGATGTTTACGGGGTTTGACATCTCCTATCAAGTGTCTAACGTGATGGAATAACATAAGAGATGTTTAGGATTTCAATCTCTTAAGGATCCGTTAAGCTATCGCTATTATAATATATCTACAGTAAAGTAAAAGTACTAAAATAGCGTTAAGGCGTTACTCATATCCCCCTTAATGCATTTTTATATATTTCCATAGTCTATACAGTACCGTAATTCCTTCATAAACTGAAGGGCTATTAGAAGGCACTCCATAGGTATGGTACAAACCGAACTCGTAGAAGGCGCGCTAGGGCATGTGAACACGGCATTTGAGGCAATGCCATGGTAGATATACTATATGCACCCCGAGACTGGTGGTAACACATAGCAGCTACTACCGCCTACCTCGAGCACACTCCCATAATCAAAATCGAGGGGTGGCCACCAAATCAATCACAAAGTCAAAATATAGTATCGAAGAAATGTGCCCGATAAGAGAAAAAACCTCACTTGGCCCGGTATAGCTCCTGTTTTAGTCACATCTAAGTCGACTCATGGGAGTCAGGGTCACGTCATACCTCATACAAAAATCATTCACCAAACCATCCTACTTCATTTCTGAAATCTTCACCACGTACACAGTTGTTAAAGTGGTTTTTGGTATTGGCAGAGAGCATGACAACATCCGATCCCGGTCTCTTTAATAACCAATCGTTTATTATACACCAGATGGTTCTTTTACATTTCAAAAATCATTTCATAACTGATATCAAAATATCATATTCGATTCAAACCAAATCACTTTCGAAATTATACTCATTTTCGAAATCATATTTCAAAATAGGTTAAATCCTCATTTCAAAATCATCATATTTACTCAATATAGTTATATAAATCCCATCATAGGGTGTTTCATCATTTAATCATATATCTTTAAATCAAGGATTTGAATTTTAAATACTTCCACCTCACTAAATCTGAAATTTAGAAAATAGTTTAGATATAAATAGTTTAGATAGTTATAAATAATTTAGCATAGTTAAAAATAAATTTTAGAATAGGTAAAATACTTTAAAATATTATAAAATAGAATAAAATAGTTTTTAAATTGATTTAAGGTAGTGAAATAGATTTAAAATAGATTAAATATAATTAAAATAGATTAAATAGCTTTAAAATAGATTAATTAGATTTAAAATAAATTAAATGGTTAAATTAGTTTAAAATAAATTAAATTGTTTTAAAACAGGTTAAAATTATTTATATAGTTAAGATAGGTTAAAATAGTTTACATAGTTAATATAGGTTAAAACGGTTTAATAAATTTGAAATCTTAATAATTAGAAAATTTTAAAATAATATATATTTTTAAACGGTTTATATTAAATATGAATTTGGAATTTATATTACTTTAACTATTTATTTTATTTCAACATATCTGGACCATCAAAATTTCCAAATCAACAAAACCCAATTTCAAATCTTTCAAGTCAAATTCTCAATAAACTAATTAATTCTTTATTGCTTTCAATCCATGCTTGAAATATCAACTTAAATTACTCTAATTTCAAAATTATTTCAAAGTTATATTTCCAAAAATTTCAATAACTCAAATCTGATAAACTTACTTATACTTCAAAAATTCAACTTTAAAATTTCAATTTAATTTCATAAAACAATTTCTTTTAATCCGTTCCAATCTTAACAATAAATCTTGAATTTCGATAATAGTTCGATTTATGTAAATTAAATTTTATTTCAAATATCATTTAACTGAATTTAAAAATTAGGGATTTTGAAATCAATTAATTTAACCAATCCGGTGTCCGTATATAATTCTCTACCCTATGGTCAAGTGATATGGATATTTATCATTTCAATCCGTAATTATTTTATATTTACTGATATATATCATTTCAATTCGCAATCCTGAATTAATATTAAAAATACATAAAATCGTTCGAGTCTATCATTTCAACTCATAACGATTTTTTCCCTAATCTATATATCGTTCGGTTATATATCATTTCAACCCATAGTGATTTTCCTAAACAATAACTTAGGGAACTTGTAGAGTAATAACAATATATAAATTAAACATAACATCGAATCATCCAATATCAACAATCAAACATCCATCATAATCATCGTTCAATTCAACCAATAAATGTCCACGATTAATTAATTATCAACAATAGGTATTTAAATGGCAATTTAAATTCAATAATAAATTAAATGGCAAGTAAATTTAAATAAATTCAAATTAACTGGAATGACGATTAGAATATATCAAACAGCCATAAATAAATTTTTAATCATATTATAAATTTAATTTAACTAATATAAAAAAAATTATAAGTTGTGAGTGTGTCAAATCACTCACCTTTGAATTTTAAAATCGAATTAAAATCCAATATAGGGCCCAAATTCAAACAGTCTCAGAATTCGTCCAAACCAGCGTTAAATTGTCCGGAATTTCGATACAAACCGCACTGAATCGGATCTCATATAAAAAGTTCTGCCATTATTAATATATGATAAAATTTTAAAACTCTAATTAATAATATTAAAAGTAAAAATAAAATAAATTACGTTACCGATCGTCTTCACGTTTCAGCATCGCAAGCAACCCACTAAACACGCACGATAAACCACGCACACGACTCAGGATGATCGGTCGATGATCCATGAGCCCCACACCAAGCGTCGTTGTCCTCTCCTCCTACACCAGAGATGCGGTCCCCCGCAAGCCTTTGAGTCATGAGCAACAACCCTAAACGCGCGCTGCTTTCAAGACCAAATCTTGTTGAATCCAAGACACTATGCCGCAAACCCATCGTTGGATGTGTAGAGGACAACGAGATCTACAACCTTCATTTAGGAGTTGATGCGAATCATTGATCGAATGGAGAGATCTAAGGGGAAGAAGGAGCAAGATTCACGGCCGTTGAAAAAAAGATGGTGGCAGCTACATGAATCTTAGGTTTAATAATAATTTAATAATATTTTCTTCGTTTTGCGAGCCGTATTTATATAGTTAGGTCCAAAACAGCCCGAGCTCCAATTGAAGCGCCAATAGGCTATCCTAATGTGGAAAGGCCTTCTGAACATAATTAAACTAGTTTCGAGGCCTAATTCCACCGTGTACAGAAGTTAGCTTAAAATCATTTTATTTCAAATTGATTTCAAATTGATTGGATTAAATTGATTTCAACACATTTCGTGTCCATACGATCAAACGACAAGTCTGATCGCTACGAAACTTGAAACTCTATAATAATTCATTGTTATGGATCCGATGCAACTAGTTTCGTTGAAATCTGAGACAGTGGCCAAAATGTCTATTTTCACATTAATTAAATAAATTAATATTAAATTAATTAAATCACTTTTTAATCCAATATTTATAAACCAACAAATTTCATCCTTTTGATTACATAGACATTTATAATGACTTAAAGCAAATTTACTTATCAAATTCAGTTTTTAATATTTCACTAATTGCAGTGTTCAATTTCAACTGTAATTAAATCCAATTAATTAAAACTAAATTCCAATAAATTTATTCAATTTGGTTTCGATCTTTTAATTCAATCAATTATTACTCTCCATACATAATTAACATTGTTTTATATTTTATTACATTAATATTCTCCAATTTCCACCTAAATTCCTATTAACATAATATTTAATTTCATTTAATTGCGGTTGGTTTCCAATTTAATTTAATAGATCAAATAAATAAGTAACATATAATAATTATTGTCATTAACTTTTAATCGCACTTATAAGTTCATTATTTTCAAACAAATGTTCAATTTCTTACATTAAACTAATTTTATTCTATTACCATTAATTATATACTAGTTCATTAATTTATACAACATTTACATTTATTTACTTATATTCAAATTATAACCAGTATAACATTTAAATTATTTCCATTGATTGGACTATCGTTAAAATATTTAATTATTAACTTGAATTTACATTATTACACTTCACTCTAGTTATTATCTTAACTCACATTAATGTAACATCTATTTACATTTATTTGTAATTAATTAATTAAATTGGTAACAAATAACAATTGTCAACATTTCTATATTTAATAACATTTGTAAGTTTATCATTAACCACCAATTGTTATAACAACTTATACAACACTATTCTTGTCAATTACAATTAATTACATCTATTTCATTAATTAATCACTTTTTAACTATCAATTATTCTTTATATCCAATTATTAATTAATGCACATATTACTATAATTTATTTACAATCTATATCAATTTTAACTCTTTATCATTTTAATTAATTGGAATTTCATCCAAAGCAATTATAAATTACCTTAAATTAATACTATTACATTTCATTTCAGTTATCTTCTTTTTATTAACTCACAAATTTTTATTTCTTTCAACATTAAATCACAATATCTTATTAAATTAACAACAACAAAAATTCTTCCGAAATTTATGCGTCTTTACAAAATTAGACTGTATTCATCTAACAATAAGCATGAGTGTCTAAATGAATAACCACTTATTTGCTGAAATCTACATAACTTGTACAATCTCGGTGTGCATCTATTCCTCCTATGTTAGTGGAGAATGTCGTCTAAGAAACTATGTTTTTCAAGCATGGACAAATAGATATACAATGTATTATTCTGATTTGGAGTGCCAAGGGAATCTTCCACTATTTTCCCATCTACATTCTCAATTTGGTTTGAACATAGATTTTAGCTCAAATTCTGCATATACTTTATTCTATCATGTGGTTGCATGTTATGTTATTACTTAACGTGGTTTGTGTTTGCACAAAAAATGGGCAAACACCTCTAAGTCGTGTGATTTAGTTGATTTTATGTGATTCTTAATGATTTAGATGAGTTATGTAAATATGAAAAAGGCAGGGGCTGAAATGTAAAAGACATGCAGATTTATAGTGGTTCGGCCAGAACGTGCCTACGTCCACTTTATATGTTATTATCTTCTTTTTTCAGATTACAAGTACAATGCTTGGTGTACAAGTGTATGAAAGTAGTTTGAAAGTTCCTTCCGTGCTTGAGCTCTCAAACTTGTTTGCCATTGTTGTACCCCTGCCCCTCTATTTATAGAGTGAGGCTGGGGGCAGGGGTCCTGAATGTATATAGCTGCTGGTGGGCCCGGGCTGAAGCAATCTGGCCTGGTAGTTATCTGGTTCGGCGAGGCCTCATTCGTCAAGGAGCTTGGACCGGTGGTAGGAGTGGTCCGGTGGTAGGTGTGTATTCGGTAGTGAGGTGGTTCGGTAGGTGGGTAGGTGAAGCTTGGTTCGGTGCTTGTTTGGACCGGTTGTGGAGAAGAGGCTATGGTCCGGTGGCATGTTGGTTCGATGGTATGTTGAGGAAAGTGTGGTTCGGTAGTGAAGCGGAGATGGTTTGGTTCGGCAGTGGTCTCTGGCCGGTTGTTTGGTGGAGGACCGGATGAGGTTTGACCGGATGAGAATGCCGGATGAGCTTATGCCGAGTGGGAATGCCGGATTGACTTCCATGCTTGTATCGAGCCATGTGTTTGCCGAATGATGTGGTCGCGAACCCGGGTGAAACTGTGATTCCTTGGTCTCGAGATCTTTTGGGTGAGAATTCGCCCAACATTTGCCCCCCCAAAGTGGGGCACGTGTTTGCATGTGTCGCGCTTTGTTTCCTTGTGGTAGAAAGGCTTGTTTTGTAATGCCATGGGCTGGATGTTCATATCTCGTTGATGTCCTGTTAGGCCTTGTCCAGATGAGGCCGTGGTGCGTCTTGAGTGGAGATGCCATAAGATTTTGTTCAACAGAAAAGGATAAAGCTTAACAAGCAGCCAAGATATAAAGGAACAAGTTAAAAAGAGACAAGATTTTTAAAGTGGTTCGGCATGAAAACGCCTACGTCCACTGATTCTCTTTGTTAATTCACTTCATATGGGCAGTACAAGTTAAGAAAAGTATCGACGGAGATGTCGGATGTTCCATGCCCTCTGGAACACCTCTCCGTCCACTGTTGACAAAATATAAGCTCCGTTGTGGAGATCTTTATGAATTACATATGGTCCGTCCCAGATGGGGTCCAGTGCCCCGGGGCGCGGAAAGATTCGCCTGAGAACAAGATCTCCTTCTTGTAAGACGCGATGCTTGACTTTGGAGTTGTATAGTGCTGCCACTTTCTGTTTGTGAGCTGCTGCTTTGAGTGCTGCATCGTTTCTCCTTTCCTCAATCAGATCCAAAGACATGAGGAGGAGTTCTTCGTTTTCTTCTAGATTGTAGTGGATCCTACGGTGGGAAGGAACAATAACCTCAACAGGGAGCATTGCCTCCGATCCGTATGCCAAAGAGAAAGGAGTATGTCCCGCTGATGTTCTGAAAGATGTGCGGTAGGCCCAAAGTGCCGTAGGAAGTTCGTCCACCCAAGCGCCTTTTGACTTTTCGAGTTTCTTCTTGATTAGGGTTTTGAGAATTTTGTTGACAGCTTCGACTTATCCGTTTGCCTGAGGATAAGCTACTGATGAGAAGCTTTTATGAATTCCATACTCTTGGCACCAGTCGACGAATTCTTCGCTGTCAAATTGGAGTCCGTTGTCTGATATGATCTTGAGTGGTACTCCGTACCTGCACAGAATATTTTTGATCAAGAAGTTGATAACTTTTGCTGAAGATATTTTATTTAGGGGTTCCGCTTCCACCCATTTGGTGAAATAATCGACTGCCACTATAGCATATTTGGCTCCGCCTCGGCCCGTTGGCAGTTCACCAATTAAATCAATTCCCCATACAGCAAAAGGCCAAGGGCTGGTCATTTGAGTAATCTCATTTGTGGGTAGTCGAGGAATCTTGGCAAATTTCTGACATCTGTCGCATCTCTTGACGAAGTCTAGGGCGTCTTTGTTTAGTGTGGGCCAGTAATATCCATATCGGAGTATCTTCTTCGCCAAAGTCTGCCCTCCAGTGTGATCTCCGCAACTACCTTGATGGATGTTGAATAAGATTTCCATGGCTTCCCTTCCAGCGACGCATCTGAATAAGGGGCTAGAGAAGCCACGCCGATAGAGGATGCCTTCTTGTATTGTGTAGTGGGGAGCTTTCCTCAAAATTCTCCTGACTTCATCACGTTTGTCTGGTAGTGTGCCGTCCTGTAGATATTTCCGGATAGGAGTCATCCAAGTTGCTTCTTCAATTGCAGTTATCATATTCACTTGTTCAAAACTTGGGGCTAGCTGCCTTGAGATGGCTAGTGCTCCGGAAATGGTGCTATTCATCATACTAGCTTGCTTTGCTAGTTCATCGGCCTCTTGGTTATCTTCTCGAGGAATGTGTTTGATTAGATAATGGTCCAATTGGTCGAGCAGCAGTTTGGTTTTCTTTAGATATGCTGTGAGTCGTTCTCCTCGTGTCTGGAATTCTCCTAGTACTTGGTTTACGATAAGTTGAGAATCACTATGAAGACATAAAGAATTGACTCCAATTTCTAAGGCAAGCTCCAATCCCGCTATTACTGCCTCATACTCCGCATCGTTGTTAGTGGCCGCGAATTCCAACCTTAATGCATAGTACAGCTTTCTTCCCCTGGGGGTGATTATCACAATACCTGCCCCCGAGCCTTGTTCGTTTGATGCTCCATCTACAAAGAGGTTCCACTTGATGTTTTTTGCTATTTCAAACTGATCCTTGCCTTCGTTGGTAGTGAATTCGGCAATGAAATCGGCCAGGGCTTGCCCCTTGATAGCAGTGCGAGGATGGTAGGTGACGTCATACTGACTTAGTTCAATGCACCATTTGAGGAGTCGTCCAGAAGTGTCGGGACGATGGAGCACCTGTCTTAATGGCTGATCGGTTAGAACTCTGATGGAGTGAGATTGGAAGTAGTGTCGTAGTTTTCGTGACGCGATCAATAAACAATATGCCAATTTCTCAAGTTTAGGATATCTAGCTTCTGCCTCTGTAAATCTCTTACTTATAAAGTACACCGGGCGTTGTGTGCGGTCTTCTTCTCTTACCAAGGCAGCGCTTAGAGCATGAGATGATACAGCGAGGTATAGGTATAGCTCTTCGCCTTCGTTTGGAGTTGAGAGTACTGGTGGTTTCTGAAGGTGTTCGATCAGGTTAAGGAAGGCTTTTAAGCATTCATCGGTCCACTCGAACTTTCCTTTGTCTTTCTTGAGAGCTTCGAAAAAAAGGGACGCACTTGTCAGTTGCTTTGGAAATGAATCTGCTTAGGGCGGCTACCTTTCCGTTTAAGCTCTGCATTTCTTTTCGGGTGGAAGGTATCCTTATTTCTTTTAGAGCCCGGATTTGTTCAGGGTTTGCTTCAATTCCTCTGGAATGGACAATGAACCCCAAGAATTTTCCCGATGACACTCCGAAGGAGCACTTTAGAGGATTCAGCTTCATTCCATATCGGCGAAGTACCTGAAACATCTCGCTCAGGTGGCTTACATGATCGTCGGCTTTCCTGGACTTTACCAACATGTCATCCACATATAATTCCATAGTTCGTCCTATTAATTCCGCGAACATCTTGTTGACGAGGCGCTGATAGGTGGCTCCGGCATTTTTGAGTCCAAAAGGCATGACTTTGTAACAATATAATCCCCGGTCAGTGATGAAGCTAGTGTGGTCTTGATCGGGAGCGTGCATGGGAATCTGGTTGTATCCGGAGCATGCGTCCATAAAAGATAAAAGTTCGTGCCCGGCAGTGCTGTCCACAAGTTAATCGATTCGGGGGAGCGGGAAGCAGTCCTTCGGGCAAGCGTCATTTAAGTTGGAGAAATCAATGCATGCTCGTCACTTCCCATTAGCTTTCTTTACTAGTACCGGGTTAGCTATCCACTCGGGGTAGATGGCTTCTCGTATGAAGTCATTAGCAAGTAGGTTCTTTACTTCCTCGTCGAGGGCTGCTGATCGTTCTGCTCCCATGCTTCTCTTTTTCTGCTTTATCGGTGTCCTGGTGGGATCGATGTTCAGCATGTGGCATGCTATGTCTGGGGAGATTCCTGTCATATCGACATGTGTCCACGCAAATACATCTAAGTTGTGGCGGAGAAAGTCGACGAGTTGATCCTTCAATTCTGTTTTTAGCTGAGATCCTATTTTTAATAGTCTGTTTGAATCATGTTTGTCTACAGATACGAATTCCATGGCCTCTGCAGGCTCAGCGGTAGCCTCCTCCTCCTTATCCCTTGGGTCTAGTTCATTGAAAGGATCGCTGGTGTATCGAAGAGGAGGGGCTTTCTTTAGCTTCTATGCTTCCAAGCTTTTCATGCAGAGAGTAGTCTCTGCATCTTTCCCTTTATTCTTTCTATGGTTATTACGAAGTTCAGTTACATAGCAATCTCGAGCGGCGTCTTGATCTCCTTCAACTTCTCCTATTCCGTCATCTGTTGGGAATTTCATCTTTAGGCACCACGGGGCTAGGACAATTTGGAAGTCAGACAAGGCTGGTCTTCCCAAGAAGGCGTTGTAGGCCGAGTGGTTTTCTATTAGTACGAACGTTTGTTTTCGTACAACGGAGCGGGGATGACTTCCTATTTCGATGAAGAGGTCAAGTTGCCCGAGGGGCATTTTCGCATCTCCAGTGAAACCGTGCAGGGGTTTGTTGCAGGGAGACACATCCTTCATTGACAGCTTCATTTTGTCGAAAGCATGCTTGAACAGGATATTTACGGAGCTTCCTGTGTCTATTAGAATTCGGAAAACCTTAGCTGGACCGAACCAGGCAGAGATGACCATGGGATCCATATGCGGATATTGTCTTCCTTCTAAATCACGCTTACTGAACACGATATCCTCACTCTCTTTCCGTTTCGGGTGGCGTTCTTCCATAATGGAGTTAACATAGCCTTCAGCATTTCTAAGTGACTTGCCGTATCTTTCCATCTCTGCCCAGCTTCTGTCGGCGATGTGTGGTCCTCCCGAGATGGTATGGACCACTATCTTCTCTTGACTAGAGCCACTGGTGTTGCGATTCCCTCCGCTTACTTCTGAGAGGGGTCGCTTTGAGCTCTCATTGGCAGGAGTTGGAGTCATGTTCTGACCTTTCACATAGCGTTCCAGCCTTCTTCTCCTGATGTGTTCTTCGATCAAGTCCCGGAGATGGTGGCATTCATTGGTGTCATGTCCGTGGGACTCGTGGAAGCGGCAGAACTTTCCAGACTTGAGGGCGTTATCAGATTCTTTCTTGTGCGGGGGGCGCTTGTATCCGAGTTCGCCCTGAGTGGCTAGATAGATGTTTTCGATGGTTTCATTCAAAGGAGTGTAGGAGTCAAATCTCGGTCCTGGTCGATATTGGCGTTTTTCAACCTTCTTGCCCCCAGCATTGTCTCTAGATTCATTTCTTCGAATGTCCTTGGTTGCAGCGGGAATCTTGTCCGAAGTTGTCTTACCTTGTTGCCCTGACTGCCTCTCAGTGGCGGCGTCTTCAAGTCTCATATACTTTCCAGCTTCATGGAAGAAATCAGGTAAAGTAGCTGGTTTTTCCTTAGTTAGTCTTCTTGCGAACTTGGTATCTGGATGTACACCGCTACAGAGGGCCATTAGGGTGAGTTTCTCATCGGCATCTTGGACTGCGGCCGCTGCGGCGTTGAACCGAGTTAGATATTGTTGCAGTGTCTCTGCGGATTTCTGTTTAACATTGGATAGAGAATAAGCATCCTTGGGTTGTTCTACATGGATGCGGAACTGGCTAATGAACCTTTCTTTCAACATCTCCCATGAGCTGATAGATCCTTGGGGTAGATGGCAGAACCAGGAGGTAGCTAGATCTGCTAGGAATAGCGGAAAGCATTTACACAACACCCCTTCTGTTGCTCCGCTCATGAGCATATGCTGGGTGTATCTTTGTAAGTGTACGATGGGGTCGGAAGTTCCCTTGTAAGGTTCCATGGTTGACATTTTCCATTCCCGGTGGGTGATGGCAGTTTCGATATTGCGGGTAAAGGGGCTGGTGACCCTAGCGCCTATTCCTCGGTCCCTTTGCTCCCGTTGGATGCATTCTCTGAATAGTCGTGCCATTCTTTCATCAGAATTTGGAGCGGATAGAAATGAACTTGGTTCTTCCCTGCGAGATCGGTCTCGTCCAGATGACCTGTAGGGATGGTATAGTCTATCACTTCTGACGTGATCCAGTGGTTGTCTCTGGTTGCTCGGATGCATGCTAGGACCAGCTACAGTTGCCCCCTGCCTTGATCTTCCCTTGCGGGGTTCTGTTTCGAGCATTTCCATGGGGTCAACTTCGGGCTGGGTTCTAGCTCGGCTCCGTTCAGCGGGGTTTCTATGATTAGGTGGCATGACTGGCTCAGCCACATCCGACCCTCGCCTGGCGCCTCCCCCACTGGGTTCGGTTCCAAGTGCTTCATCGAGTCGGAGTTCGGGCTGAGTCCGGGCGCGGCCCCTATCATTGTTGTTCCTGTTGATGGCTTCCTCGAAGAGGGAAGACCTTTGCTGTCTCCGAGATCCTCCAGATTGAGATTCATCCCATGATTCAGTGTTGCGGTTGGATTCTTCGACATCCCTCAAGCGTGACATGAGTTGGTTCACCAAAGCTTCTTGTTGGGATGCGAAGCGGTTAGTCACTTCCACCACAACTCTGTCTAGGTCTGCTCTAGTGATTACTGCCGGTTGTTCCGCGGCAGGGGCTGTTGGAATTGCCCGATCTACATGTGGCACTGCTGCTGTAGTGGGATGGTTCTCTTGATCTGGATCTACTGGATTTAGAGCGCTGCTAGTTGCGGCGTTCTTTCCCTTGTTGGCGTCTTTTCTTGGCCTGGAAGTCATGTTTCCTAGGCAATGAAAGGTGCTATTGGGAAAGAAGGTTGAATGAGGGAAGCTGAAGCTTCGAGTTCGAAGTTCTCAGTGAAAGCACCAAAAATGTTTGCACAAAAAATGGGCAAACACCTCTAAGTCGTGTGATTTAGTTGATTTTATGTGATTCTTAATGATTTAGATGAGTTATGTAAATATGAAAAAGGCAGGGGCTGAAATGTAAAAGACATGCAGATTTATAGTGGTTCGGCCAGAACGTGCCTACGTCCACTTTATATGTTATTATCTTCTTTTTTCAGATTACAAGTACAATGCTTGGTGTACAAGTGTATGAAAGTAGTTTGAAAGTTCCTTCCGTGCTTGAGCTCTCAAACTTGTCTGCCATTGTTGTACCCCTGCCCCTCTATTTATAGAGTGAGGCTGGGGGAAGAGGTCCTGAATGTATATAGCTGCTGGTGGGCCCGGGCTGAAGCAATCTGGCCTGGTAGTTATCTGGTTCGGCGAGGCCTCATTCGGCAAGGAGCTTGGACCGGTGGTAGGAGTGGTCCGGTGGTAGGTGTGTATTCGGTAGTGAGGTGGTTCGGTAGGTGGGTAGGCGAAGCTTGGTTCGGTGCTTGTTTGGACCGGTTGTGGAGAAGAGGCTATGGTCCGGTGGCATGTTGGTTCGGTGGTATGTTGAGGAAAGTGTGGTTCGGTAGTGAAGCGGAGATGGTTTGGTTCGGCAGTGGTCTCTGGCCGGTTGTTTGGTGGAGGACCGGATGAGGTTTGACCGGATGAGAATGCCGGATGAGCTTATGCCGAGTGGGAATGCCGGATTGACTTCCATGCTTGTATCGAGCCATGTGTTTGCCGAATGATGTGGTCGCGAACCCGGGTGAAACTGTGATTCCTTGGTCTCGAGATCTTCTGGGTGAGAATTCGCCCAACAGTTTGATTTTAATTTTTATGTAGTAGGTTTTTGAACTTATTGTGTGGTTGATTACTAAAGTCACCATGCAGTTAATTGAATTTGACCATTAACTTGACCCGTTGCTCAAAATTTGTAATTTTAGTCTATTTACAATGTCAAAACAAAGTAGGATCTACTCTAATTCTATAAGTTATTGATTACTTATAAAAATTTTAGTACCATTTAAATTTTCGTTGTACGGTATCCAATATGGTTTTAATGCATCTTTTACAAAACAAGAAACGAGTTACAGGTTCCTATTTTTGATGTTGTTATAAGAAAAGTCCCTGTATATATAAGTACGTAAATTTAGTCCCTATTTTTTGAAAAATAGAAAACGCAAGGTGCTTTGCACTTTTCTGACAGAAAATGCAAGCTAACTTGCAACTTTTATCAGAAAAGCGTAAGCTAGTTTGCGTTTTTTTATTTTGAATTTTTTTTTTAATTTTGAAATTTTCAAAAAAAATTAAATTTTTGAAAAGCGCAAGTTAACTTGCACTTTTATAAGAAAAGCGCAAGATAGTTTGCGCTTTCTGATTTACAAAAATCAGGGACTTAATTTATATACTTATTATCATAGCGACTTTTCTTACAACAACATCGAAATAGAGAGCTTCGGTGCAAAGCCCCTTTACAAAATCTATCACCGTTGATTTTAACATCAAAATCCCTTTATCTTCTTTCTTCCCCTTAACGTTTTTTGTACCACAAGCTTCCATACTTCTGTTGTTGTTACCAGCTCCTGCAATACTTGGTGACTGGACCCCGATATATAATGCCTCCACTGCACCTTTATTTTTTAGGTGGGGAGGGTCCAAAGTGACAGGTTTAGCTGAATATTGAGTGATATCCTTAGCTTGTAAGGTACAAAAGGGTTTATTAAAAAAACTAGGATTTCTTATTATTTTAAGCTGCTTTTCTAAATTTACCGCCACTATAGACGCACTTGAAAACTTATTACAATATAGGTCACCACTAGAACACATGATGAAGTTGTACTAAGACGGTTTGAAATGGTGCCAGTACAAGTGGACCATTTTATGACATATTGATAGGTAATGGTTTGTATTTGTAATATTGTAATATTCTTTCAGATTAGCCTATTTTCTATGATTTTACAAACTGGGTCAAATAAATAAAGGTAAAAAGATAAAAAACCTATAAACTATTGATCCCAGAATCTCAGATATAGTAAATATACCTCTAATAAAAAGACTAACAAAAAAATTATCTAGCCTATTTTACATCAGATTACGATGACTGCCTATAATTAGGTACATATTAAGACATATTGTGAAATGACAAATTGTTGTCTTCAAGTTTGTTTCCAGTAAACTATTGAAAATTCAAAGCTAAACATGCAGAACCTACATGATTGATTTGTCATAGGCACTGGTGGCTAAAGAGCGATAAACTTCTGCATTCCTGTAGAACTTTTGGTTCATAGTTTAGAAATATAAAGCTAAAAATTATAGGATATCCATGTGCATTCAACTGTTATCATTTGGTTTCTCCATGCATCAGTCATAGGAACTTGATAACAAAAGAAGTATCTCACGCCCATTTGAAAACCATCCTTGAAACCGTACATGCATCTTTACATACCATTTCTGCATTGTTCGTATTGCAAAATTTATCAAACATTTCCACAAGGCACCGTTAGTCAATCTTGCTACAATAGCACTACATGATATGACATATTTACCTTCTGATCTTCAGGCTTATTCCAGGTTCCTAACCTTTGAATAAATCCAACAATAAAGTATAGAAAGGTACCCGTATGAATTTATGGAAAGAACCAAACATTCAAATTACTCAAAAACTTCATACATAAAGGTGAATATAAATTTATGTGGAAATTTTATTTAAATGGAGAAAAAATATTTCTTATGCTGATGAAATGTTTGATAATATTTTGATTTGATCATTGCAGTTGCATGTTTCAGTCACGAATTCACGATAGATCAAGTATTGAAGAAATAATGGGAGAAGAAGAATAAATGAGATGCTCTCTGATGAAGTATTTACCTCGTTCGAAGCATCGGCCACCCATCACCGACTCACGACTCATCCACCATGACCTACGACTCATCCACAGACCCACGATCCAATTTCACTCACCCACGACCTAACTTCTCTGGCCTAAGTCGCGAACGACTCATTCCAATAAGTCGCGAAGACCTCCCGCCTCCTTCCAAAACCCTAAGTCGCGACACCACAATAAGTCGCGAACGACTTACCCTTCCCCGTCTCATCCATATACCGCGCGCGAGCTATCCAGGAATGAATCGCGAACGACCTCAGTTAAGTCGCGGCCGATTTATTGATGCTATGGAAGAAAATTAAGTCGCGAACGATATATGTTGAGTCGCGTGATAAATTCGTTTAGGTAGCGGCAATCTCCTGAGTCGCTGAAGTGCCCTATGTCGCGAGTTACTGAGTCGTTGCCGAGTCACGTTGAATTGTGGCCGAGTCACATTAAGTCGTTACCGAGTCAGTGTTTAATTTTTTAGGTCGCGTGCGTTGTTTTTTTTAAGTCGTTTGTTTTGTGTTTCTTATGGCAAGTCGTGTTATGTTATGACTGTTTGTAACGTGTTATACTATGTGAAGTGTTGTAGTGTTGTGAGCCTATAAATAGGCGAGTCGTGTCATTTGTAAAGGTTGTTGATTTTTGAATAAAATTCTCTTTTGTTAGCTTTGTGCTTTCAATTTAAATCGATAGTTGAGTGTACTCTCCTATCTCCACCTACGTCATTCGAGTGCGCTCGAGTCTTCGTTTGTGAAGCCGATTCACGGAATCTTGTGCGCAAGGTCAACGTTGAAGAATCGTAGATCTCTTTCCACGGAATCGTGCGCGATCAACGTGATAGAGATAGCTAGAATTCGGTATCTTCGGATCAACGAATTCGGGCATTACAGGATTATCAATTCACCGATTGCTACATTTTCATCGTTATATCGATTTTCTGTTAATCCGCTGCGTCAGTTTGGTATCGGAGCTTGTTTTAGCCAATCATAGCTAAATCGGGTCTTGGAGCCAAGAATTTGAAGTTTGAAGTTGTTCATCTTGAAGTTGCAACAAGAGGAAGACGTTCGATCCATAGTCTCTTGGATCAAAAGACGAAAGGTGTTTGAATTTGAAGTTTAAGTTGAGCCGAGAGTTGAAGTAGGCCATGTATACTTGTGAGAAATAGCCGAGCCTTGTGAAGTTTATTTTGAAGATTGAAGTAGTGACTTGTTGTTTGTTGAAGTTTTGTGTTTGATTTGTGTTGAAGTTTTGATTTGTTGTAGTTTGGAGATTTGTTGAATTATTTGTTTGAAGTTCAATCATGCCTCCGAGACGAGCTCAACGTCATCGCAATATTAATGCCTTGTATGGAAGAGAAGAGGCCGATGAAATGGAGCAACGAATCAACGAGAGTTTCACTGAAAAGTTGAATGATGGAATTGGTCGATTAGAGCGAATGATGCTTGAAATGAATCAAAATCGAAGTAGAGTTTCACCACATACAAAACGGGAGAGGGAAGAAAGTCGAGATCATAGAAGTGTTGACAGTCGTAGTAGGAGGAATGTTGATGATCGGGATCGAAGGGATGTTGGTAGTAGGAGTGGTGATGGTAGAGATGTTGGAGGACGTGAACGACAACGCTATACATCAGACTTTGATGAGGAGTTTGATGGTGAAAGAAGAAGTGTTCATTTCAGAGATAGAGATCAGGGATAACGTCAATATCGGGTTATTGATGATGATCGACGTTGGGAATCGGGTATGAAGATGGAAATTCCAGAGTTCAAGGGTGGAATGGTTGCTGAAGATTTTTTGGATTGATTATCTAATGTTGAGGAGATCTTTGATTTCAAGGAGGTTCCTAAAGATCGTCGAGTGAAGTTAGTTGCTACTAGGTTGAGGGGGAGAGCTTGGGCATGGTGGAAGCAAACTAAACTTACCAGAGAACGGATGGAGAAGTCAAAGGTTGTAGAGTGGGATAAGATGAAGAAGATGATGAGAGCTACATTTTTGCCATACAACTATCAATCACTTATGTACCAGAGATTGCAGAATCTAAGGCAGAGGACGAAATCAGTCAACGATTACGCCGACGAATTTTACCAACTCATTGCCAGGAACGATATAATGGAAACGGAAGAGCAGCTGACAGCAAGATTTGTTGGAGGGTTACGAATGCAGATCCAGGATATGGTTAATATGTTCGATCCAAGATTTGTGGCGGAAGCACACTAAAAGGCGTTGGCTTGGGAGAAGCAGGGAAGGCGTAGAGGTGGTGTGTTTACTAAGTCTAACAATCAAGTGAAGGGAGTCAGTGGAAGTTCTAATGTTCCTAAAGCTGTTACAAAACCAGTTGTGAAGGAGACTGAGAAGGCGAAGGTTAACAGTGGATTCAAATGTTACAATTGCCAGGAGATGGGTCATTGTGACGCCCCACCTCTATACCCACGCTAGCCAAGAACACTCCGGAGTAGTGCTGTCAACTAGCACGGAGAATAAGGCTGTTGAGGAGCGACCATCCATGTAATTGCTTATCACACGGTGGCTATAAATAATCTTCGGAAACAAACATAGAAATAATCATATCACAAATCAGTCACAGATATCCATATCACAAAGGCGGAAGAAGATATGAATATATAACTAACACATGAAAGTGTACATCAGAGTAGTGGTCATTAAGATCCACGATAATACAAAAGAATAGCAACACGTGCTATACAAAAGAATACAACTATGAGTCTATATCTCAAGTGTATACAACAAAAACTGCTAATCTAAACAGTTAGCCAAAAGTCAGAGTGATGAATCCCTGGGAAGAAGTCAAGCAGAAGCACCTGTAACATCTCGGTCTGACCCGAGTATTATTTAAGAAAATAATAAACGGATCAGTCTAGCTATAAATATCAGATGACATGATATAACATAAAAGATATGGCATAAACATAAACATCCATAACGACATACCACTATAAGTATGTAAATAATGATCAACAGAAGATCAATCAATAAGAGATAATCAATATCACAAGAATCTTCTCAAAGATTCGAAGAGGGCATCATACCCTAAACTTGTACTCATAACAAGTCAATGAAATAAATTCCAGAAATCAGCACGAGAAATCCAGAAATCATAAAAAGGGAAAGAGGCCTATCACATGACGGTCCGAAGACCATGGGGAGCTACCCCGCATGTGTGAATGGAATCACACAGATTGAGGTTAAGACTAACCAAAAAGCAGAAAGGTATGTGTGAATGGAATCACACAAGTGGTGTCTAGTCTAACCTTGCAATGAAAGAGACATTGCGCAATTGCTAGTCTAATTCATAAAGCGATCATCAAGATCAACGAGAAGTGTCAATTACACTAAGCTAGTAAATATAGAAGTTTAGCTTCATGTCCCATAACCACTTGCTTAACTTAAATATTTACGAACAAACTGTAAATCTTCACTAATAAAATTGTCACAAGAGGTTCAATCGAACAAGTCCAAGAATTAACCGACGAAGTGAACGCAAGCGTTTCATACCACTTGTTTTACTAAGTCGTTTAATTAGATTTCTCATCCGAGTGAGGTAAAGGCTTGTATATACTAATAGATTGGAAAACGGTTTAAGAAAAGAGCTTTGTTATTAAAAATAGAGTTGAAATTGTTTGTTAAAAGAGTTTTGATATTTACTACTAGTATTGAAACCTTTATATTATAAAGTGACAAAACACAGAAGCAATTGTAGAAACAATCAGTCACAAAAATCGCATACGGAGATGTGAATAAAATCCAAGGAAATCAGCTCAATGTTTTTCAGATAAGATCCCCTACGGAGGGGGGGTCCAGGGGGGGTGGCAACCCCCCAAGGTGGGGGTGCGGGGGCAACGCCACCGCTTACGGGGTTCGACCTGCCCGGTCAGGTCGCGGGGGTCCAGGGGGCAGTGCCCCCGGCTGGGTGCGGGGAAGCGCCCCGACCAAAACGGTACGACCTAGTGAAGACAAAATGAGGTCTAACGACTTAAGGGGAATAGGGTCGAGCGACCTAAGGGTTGCGACCTAGGAGTCCAAGGGGTCAAGCGACCTATCGGGGTAAGGTCCAACGACCTACGAGTCAAAGGTCCAACGACCTATAGGGTTATAATGTCATGTGACCTATCGGTTTATAAGGTCATGCGACCTAACGAGTTATGGCCAAACGACCTAGTAATGGTTGTAGGGTTGAGCGACCTAAAGGTTTAACCGGTCAAGCGACCTAAGGAAGGTAAGGTCTAACGACCTAACGCTCGCGACCTAACGGTCTAAAGGCCATGCGACCTAGAGGAAAACAAGGTCAAGCGACCTAAAACGTCGCGACCTAACGTCCAAAAACGTCGCGACCTAGCGACCTAAAAATGGAAGGCAAGGCCAAACGACCTAACGAAGAGGGGGTGAGCGACCTATGGTCATAAACGAGGTCGAGCGACCTATAGAGGCATAGGATGCAGCGACCTAAAACATCGCGACCTAGCGACCTAAGGGGATAAGGGCCGAGCGACCTAACATTCGAACGACCTACGACCTAAGGGGATAAGGGCCGAGCGACCTAACATTCGAACGACCTACAACCTAAGGAGCTTGCGACCTAAAGCCCAACGACCCACGACCTAATTCCGAAGCGCCGAACGACCTAACGTTATAGGCCATTTTAGGTCGGAAACGAGCTATTCGAAGGCCGAGACTTTTCCACGCGAACGACCTAAGGGTTAGGTCGCGAATGACCTAAGGGTTAGGTCGCGAGCGACCTAACTCCGAACACACGAAAATGGCCAGAACGACCTAAGTGCAGAAAATTCACCAAAACGCTAAAAATTGGAGTTTTTCGCCAATCCAATCCAAACCAAATGCAAATGTGCATGCAAAAGTGATAGGGAATCATTCCCAACAGTCCAATATAGTTATAGACTAGATTTGTGAGATAAAAATCTCACCTTTGCACTAAAGTTTATGAAGATGAAGCTTGAAAGTAAGGAGAAGCAATCCAAAGCTTGAATCCAATATTTTCTACTTGAATTTGGAGTTGAATGTTGGATTTGCAATTGAATTTGAGCTTGGAGTTTTAATTTCCCATTCTCTTCACCATTAATGCCAAAGCTTGAGTTAGTTAGGAAATTTATGAAGAGTGAGGAGAAGAGGGTTGGAACTTGGGCTTAATAGGCTAAACTAATCCAAAGTCCAAAGCGGGAAAAGTTAGTGAAATTGCTATAACTCCAAACCTATCGATGTTTATACTTAAAAAATTGTAAACGACATTTCGAACTCAATGGAAGTGGTCTCGAGTCCTAATTTGACCGTTTGCAAAAAGTAGCTTTTCGGACCAAAACCCGATTAACGAGTTAGTATTTAAATAAAATATTTAAATACAAACTCGATAAATATGCGGGTTGTTACAGACTCCCCTCCTTAAAGAAATTGCGTCCTCGCAATATATATAAGATGGAAATAAAAAGTAACAACCATAAAAGCATATTAACACAAGAGGAATTTTGAAATAAGAAGTTCACCTCAAGGAGCAGGAGTAAGCAAGTCCGGATGTGTACGCTCGATGAATTCTCTGGATTCCCAAGAACAATCCTTAGGATTTAAGGACCATTGAACCTTCACAAGCGGAACATCTTTATTTCGAAGTCGTTTAACCTCAGAAGCTATAATTCGAATAGGATGCTGCTCATAAGTTAAATTTGGCGAAACTTCAATTTCTTCCACAACAGCAGGCTCAAGAATAGAATCGGAATCCCGAAGGCATTTTCGTAATTGAGAAACGTGAAATACATCATGCATAGCAGAAAACTGAGCCGGCAATGCAAGGCGATAAGCCATGGAACCAATACGTTCAGTGATAGGAAATGGCCCAATATATCGAGGCGCTAACTTCCTCGATCGACTGAAACGTACAACACCCTTCATAGGTGAAACACGAATAAAAACAGGATCCCCAACAGAAAATTCTAATTTCCTTCTTCGATTATCGGCATAGGATTTTTGTCTACTCTGGGCTTCTTTCATCCTATGTCGAATAAGTTCAATCTTTTCCGTGGAATCACGAATAAAGTCTGGACCTAAAACCAGCTTCTCACCGGCCTCAAGCCAACAAGAAGGAGATCGGCATGGCCTTCCGTAGAGTGCCTCGAAAGGTGCCATACCAATACTAGATTGGAAGCTATTATTATAGGAAAATTCAACAAGTGAAATATGATCTTCCCAACTTCCACCAAAATCAAGCGCACAAGCACGAAGAAGATCTTCAAGAGTTTGATTCACACGCTCGGTTTGTCCATCGGACTGGGGATGATAAGCGGTGCTAAAATTAAGCTTCGTTCCTAAAGCTTTTTGAAGACTCTTCCAAAATCGACTAGTAAACAATGGATCACGATCGCTAACAATAGAAGTAGGAACTCCATGCAATTTTATAATTTCCTTGACAAATAGTTTGGCCAAAAGAGGAACGGTTCGGCTAGACCGAACCGGAATAAAATGGGCGGATTTAGTAAGTCTATCAACAATCACCCATAAGCTATCATGACCCGAACATTTACGGGGAAGGCCATCTATAAAGTCCATGGAAATTTGATCCCACTTCCAAATTGGAATTTCTAAGGGTTGCAATAACCCACTAGGCCTTTGATGTTCGGCCTTGACAAGTTGGCAAGTCATGCAACACTTAACAAAGCTAGCAATATCAGATTTCATTCCCTCTCAATAATAAAGTCGCTTCATATCAGCGTACATTTTACTACTACCGGGATGAATGGTGAATTTAGAACGATGAGAATCTTCTAAAATATCTTTACGAAGATCTCCAATATTTGGTACGATAAGTCTACCAAATTTTCGAATGCCGCCACGAGAATCAATATCAAAGTCTTTCAAACCTTCAATATCAATTTTATCCTTAACATTTTTGCCAAGAAAGCCAATTCAGAATCTAGCCCTTGAGCTTCAAGAATGCGGTCTAAAAGAGAAGGATGAGCCTCAAGGCTACATAAAACAAGCGATGAGCATAAATCGGATACGCGCTCTCGAATCTCACAAGTGGATAAGATCTCGAGATCGTTCCATTCGGATATCATCATAGAAACAACTGCTTGTTGCTTACGGCTAAGAGCATCGGCGACACGATTACCCTTACCGGGGGTATAAAGAATATCAAGATCATAAGGTGCAAGGAACTCGAGCCAACGCTGTTGACGTAAATTAAGTTCTTTTTGAGAAAATAAATATTTCAAAGACTTATGATCCGTGTAAAGAATAAATTTCTCTCCCAATAGATAATGACGCCACATTCGAAGGGCGAAAACAATAGCCGCGAGCTCTAGATCATGTGTGGCATATCTAGTCTCGGCCGGCTTCAATTGCCTAGAAGCATAAGCAACAACACGTTCTTTTTGCATAAGAACGGCACCCAAACCAACGTGACTAGCATCGGTATAAACAACAAAATCTTCATTCCCCTCAGGAATAACAAGAATAGGAGCATCGGAAAGGAGTTCTTTCAATTTCTGAAAAGAGGCTTCACATTTGTCCGACCAAATGTATTTAACTCCCTTCTTAGTCAAGCCAGTAAGAGGCACGGCAATCTTAGAAAAGTCTTTAATAAAACGACGGTAATAGCCCGCCAATCCGAGAAAACTACGAATCTCTGTCACACTCTCCGGTCTCTTCCAATCTTGAATCGCTTCAATCTTTGAAGGATCCACGGATATCCCGGATTCGGAAATAATATGACCGAGAAACTTCACACGAGATTGCCAAAAGTGGCATTTAGAAAATTTCTCCTTTAATTGATTACTCCTAAGTGTTTCCAATACAATCCGAAGATGTTTCTCATGTTCCTCCTCGGTTTTTGAATACACAAGAATATCATCAATGAATATGAGAACAAACCGATCGAGGAAATCTTTGAAAACTCGATTCATGAGGTCAACGAAATAAGCTGGAGCATTCGTTAACCCAAATGGCATAACAAGCCATTCATAAGATCCATATCGAGTACGGAATGATGTCAAAGGAATGCTATCCTCAGCGATACGAAGCTGATGGAAACCGATAGCCAAGTCCAATTGTGAAAAGACCTTAGCACCACTAAGCTGATCGAATAGATCATCAATCCGAGGTAAAGGATATTTATTTTTAATAGTAAGATCGTTAAGCTTGCGATAATCACGCAGAGCCTCAGAGTACGATCGGATTTCTTTACGAAAATAGCCGAAGCTCCCCAAGGCGAGGAACTAGAGCGAATAAATTGCCTCGTCTCCAACTCAGATAATTGTTTACGCATCTCCTCATTTTCCTTATTGGACATGCGATAAGGAGGACGAGTAATAGGTTGAGCTCCAGAAACAAGATTAATTCTGAACTCAATTGCTTGTTTAGGTGGTAAACCTAAAACGGGCTCGAATATGTCGAAAAATTCACGAACAACATGAATACGAGAAATAATATCATCTTCATCATCATCATCGTTATCACGAGGATTTAAAGAATATAAAGATGCCACCAAACATGATTCTGAATCTTTAAGATTAACAGAAATCTGTTTAACAGATTGTGGATGTCGGAGATGAATAGTCCGCTCAGGACATAGGATATGGGCTTGATAACGGTTAAGCCAATCCATTCCCAAAATTATTCCAAAGCCTAAGTAACGCATGACATGCAAATCGGCTAGGAAAGAAAAATCGCAAAAAATAATCTCCACATCTTTACAAAGCAAACTAAGAGTTGCGGATCCACCAACAGGGTTCGCAATTTTTAAAGATGTCATCAATGCAGTAACACTTAAGGAAAAAGTGTCTACCAGTTCCTTTGATATAAAAGAATGGGATGCACCCGTATCAAAGAGAACTCTAATAGGTTGATCATGAAATAAAATAATACCATCAAGAATGGAATGAGAAATACCTTGGCCACGAGATGTGTTGCCAGGGGCTTGAGCCACATTTAACTTTCCCTCATTCCTGCTTTTACGTTTGAGGCATTGATGTATAAAGTGATCTGGGCTCTTACAATAGCGACAAGATTTGGGCTTAGAGCACTTATTCGCATAATGATCCCCAGACCCACAGTTGAAGCAACTCGCACCACTAGCAGAAGGAGACTTTGCCGGAAGGGTAGCCTGCTTACCCTTTTTGTTGGGATAAGGACCCTTGAATTTGTTTGGCCTCTTCTTGTTGTTGAAGTTAGGTTTAGCGCCTTCCACTTCAACATCACTCTCTCTATCAGCCTCTTCAAGACGAAGAGCGATATCGACGAGTTGATCAAATGCGACTTCTAGTTTTAGGAGCAGTGGCTTCTTAAGATTCTTATTTAAGCCATAAACGAACCTCTGGTTCTTCTTCAATGGGGTGTTGATGTATTCAACCCCATATTTGGAAAGCGACTCGAAGGCTGCGACGTAATCAGTCACGGAGGATTGACCTTGAACAAGGTCTATAAAACGTCGAGCCAGGGTTACTTTCCCAGCTTCTGGTACAAACTTTAACTCGAAGCGTCCCTGAAATTGCTCCCAGGTGAGATCCGCTTCATTAATTTCTGAAGTAAGGAGTTCGTACCAGTCCAATGCTCTCTCCTGGAGCATGCTGGAAGCCACCTGAACGCGGTGGAGATCGATAAGGTTCATGCGAGAAAAGATTCGATCGCATGATTTTAACCAAGCCTGGACCTCGATGATATTTTCCGAACCTTTGAAGGGCTTCCCACCCAAGTTAGTGTAATCGCTGCACAAGCGTGCAAATCCCGACTTTGGGTGAGTAGGTTCCGGGTTAGCTCCAGCTGCTTGAGCATTAGTTACTAAATCAAGAAGCTGTTGAGCAGTCATAAAAACTCCATCCGGTGGTGGAGCACTAGATGATCCAGCTCTGGGACGACCTGGTCTAGACATTCTTTTCCTTAAGAAAGAAAGAAGAGAAAGAAAATAGTTATTCACCAAATGAATATCAAACATTCTTGACAGGTGAAATAAGGAATCATAAAAGAAATAGGATGAATCGGTTTGAAAACCCGAACATAATCCTAAAGCAAGACTCCTAAGGTGGACTTAGGACGATGATCCTTGTCAAGTTATTCTACATTGTTCCGAAGTTTGGCTCTGATACCAAGCTGTGACGCCCCACCTCTATACCCACGCTAGCCAAGAACACTCCGGAGTAGTGCTGTCAACTAGCACGGAGAATAAGGCTGTTGAGGAGCGACCATCCATGTAATTGCTTATCACACGGTGGCTATAAATAATCTTCGGAAACAAACATAGAAATAATCATATCACAAATCAGTCACAGATATCCATATCACAAAGGCGGAAGAAGATATGAATATATAACTAACACATGAAAGTGTACATCAGAGTAGTGGTCATTAAGATCCACGATAATACAAAAGAATAGCAACACGTGCTATACAAAAGAATACAACTATGAGTCTATATCTCAAGTGTATACAACAAAAACTGCTAATCTAAACAGTTAGCCAAAAGTCAGAGTGATGAATCCCTGGGAAGAAGTCAAGCAGAAGCACCTGTAACATCTCGGTCTGACCCGAGTATTATTTAAGAAAATAATAAACGGATCAGTCTAGCTATAAATATCAGATGACATGATATAACATAAAAGATATGGCATAAACATAAACATCCATAACGACATACCACTATAAGTATGTAAATAATGATCAACAGAAGATCAATCAATAAGAGATAATCAATATCACAAGAATCTTCTCAAAGATTCGAAGAGGGCATCATACCCTAAACTTGTACTCATAACAAGTCAATGAAATAAATTCCAGAAATCAGCACGAGAAATCCAGAAATCATAAAAAGGGAAAGAGGCCTATCACATGACGGTCCGAAGACCATGGGGAGCTACCCCGCATGTGTGAATGGAATCACACAGATTGAGGTTAAGACTAACCAAAAAGCAGAAAGGTATGTGTGAATGGAATCACACAAGTGGTGTCTAGTCTAACCTTGCAATGAAAGAGACATTGCGCAATTGCTAGTCTAATTCATAAAGCGATCATCAAGATCAACGAGAAGTGTCAATTACACTAAGCTAGTAAATATAGAAGTTTAGCTTCATGTCCCATAACCACTTGCTTAACTTAAATATTTACGAACAAACTGTAAATCTTCACTAATAAAATTGTCACAAGAGGTTCAATCGAACAAGTCCAAGAATTAACCGACGAAGTGAACGCAAGCGTTTCATACCACTTGTTTTACTAAGTCGTTTAATTAGATTTCTCATCCGAGTGAGGTAAAGGCTTGTATATACTAATAGATTGGAAAACGGTTTAAGAAAAGAGCTTTGTTATTAAAAATAGAGTTGAAATTGTTTGTTAAAAGAGTTTTGATATTTACTACTAGTATTGAAACCTTTATATTATAAAGTGACAAAACACAGAAGCAATTGTAGAAACAATCAGTCACAAAAATCGCATACGGAGATGTGAATAAAATCCAAGGAAATCAGCTCAATGTTTTTCAGATAAGATCCCCTACGGAGGGGGGGTCCAGGGGGGGTGGCAACCCCCTAAGGTGGGGGTGCGGGGGCAACGCCACCGCTTACGGGGTTCGACCTGCCCGGTCAGGTCGCGGGGGTCCAGGGGGCAGTGCCCCCGGCGGGGTGCGGGGAAGCGCCCCGACCAAAACGGTACGACCTAGTGAAGACAAAATGAGGTCTAACGACCTAAGGGGAATAGGGTCGAGCGACCTAAGGGTTGCGACCTAGGAGTCCAAGGGGTCAAGCGACCTATCGGGGTAAGGTCCAACGACCTACGAGTCAAAGGTCCAACGACCTATAGGGTTATAATGTCATGTGACCTATCGGTTTATAAGGTCATGCGACCTAACGAGCTATGGCCAAACGACCTAGTAATGGTTGTAGGGTTGATCGACCTAAAGGTTTAACCGGTCAAGCGACCTAAGGAAGGTAAGGTCTAACGACCTAACGCTCGCGACCTAACGGTCTAAAGGCCATGCGACCTAGAGGAAAACAAGGTCAAGCGACCTAAAACGTCGCGACCTAACGTCCAAAAACGTCGCGACCTAGCGACCTAAAAATGGAAGGCAAGGCCAAGCGACCTAACGAAGAGGGGGTGAGCGACCTATGGTCATAAACGAGGTCGAGCGACCTATAGAGGCATAGGATGCAGCGACCTAAAACATCGCGACCTAGCGACCTAAGGGGATAAGGGCCGAGCGACCTAACATTCGAACGACCTATGACCTAAGGGGATAAGGGCCGAGCGACCTAACATTCGAACGACCTACAACCTAAGGAGCTTGCGACCTAAAGCCCAACGACCCACGACCTAATTCCGAAGCGCCGAACGACCTAACGTTATAGGCCATTTTAGGTCGAAAACGAGCTATTCGAAGGCCGAGACTTTTCCACGCGAACGACCTAAGGGTTAGGTCGCGAACGACCTAAGGGTTAGGTCGCGAGCGACCTAACTCCGAACACACGAAAATGGCCAGAACGACCTAAGTGCAGAAAATTCACCAAAACGCTAAAAATTGGAGTTTTTCGCCAATCCAATCCAAACCAAATGCAAATGTGCATGCAAAAGTGATAGGGAATCATTCCCAACAGTCCAATATAGTTATAGACTAGATTTGTGAGATAAAAATCTAACCTTTGCACTAAAGTTTATGAAGATGAAGCTTGAAAGCAAGGAGAAGCAATCCAAAGCTTGAATCCAATATCTTCTACTTGAATTTGGAGTTGAATGTTGGATTTGCAATTGAATTTGAGCTTGGAGTTTTAATTTCCCATTCTCTTCACCATTAATGCCAAAGCTTGAGTTAGTTAGGAAATTTATGAAGAGTGAGGAGAAGAGGGTTGGAACTTGGGCTTAATAGGCTAAACTAACCCAAAGTCCAAAGCGGGAAAAGTTAGTGAAATTGCTATAACTCCAAACCTATCGATGTTTATACTTAAAAAATTGTAAACGACATTTCGAACTCAATGGAAGTGGTCTCGAGTCCTAATTTGACCGTTTGCAAAAAGTAGCTTTTCGGACCAAAACCCGATTAACGAGTTAGTATTTAAATAAAATATTTAAATACAAACTCGATAAATATGCGGGTTGTTACAGTCATAAAAGCAACGAGTGTCCGAAGCCGAAGAAGAGAACTATGATAGCTGAGGTTGAAGAAGAGGATGAAGAGGCAGAGTGTTCTAATTCATTACCGGAAGAAGAGGAAGACTTGCTGTCGGGAGACGAAGGGTGTAATCTAATGATGAGGTCTTGTTTAACACCAAAGCAAGAAGATGAAGCTAGTTGGTTGAGATTAACATCTTTCAGTCGACATGCACTATATTGGAAAAAGTTTGTAAATTTGTGATTGATGCAGGAAGTTGTGACAATATTATTTCTACAGAAGCGGTGAGAAAATTGAAATTGAAAACGGAAAAACATCCAAATCCTTATAAGTTAGCGTGGCTGAGAGAAGGAGGAGAGGTGAAGGTGGATAAACGAGTTCGAGTTCCCTTTTCTATTGGGAAGAAATATAAAGACGAAATCTGGTGTGATGTAGTTGAGATGGATGTTTGTCATTTGCTTTTGGGAAGACCGTGGCAGTATGATCGAGCAGTGCAACATGACGGTCGGACCAATAGCTATAGTTTTATGTTTGAAGGCGTTAAAATTATTTTAGTCCCAAAGAAGAGACAGCAGGGAGAGAGTAAATCTGAGGAGATTGAAGAGCTGAAAACTTTGTTAACTTTGAAGGAGTTTGTTAAGGAAGTTGAAGAGGAACCTGAAATCTTTGTGTTAATTGGACGAGATTGTAGTGAAGAGGTTGAAATCCCAGAAGAAGCGAAGCCAGTTTTGAAAGAATTTAAGGATGTATTTCCAGAAGAGTTGCCCAAGGAGTTACCGCCACTTAGAGACATTCAACATCAAATCGATCTTGTTCCGGGAGCAGTATTACCGCATAGACCACATTATCGAATGAGTCTGAAGGAGCATGAAGAACTGAGAAGGCAGGTGGAAGAGTTACTTGAACAGGGACGTGTGCAGGAAAGTTTAAGTCCATGTGCTGTGCCGGCTTTATTAGTACCGAAGAAGGACAGGACGTGGAGGATGTGCACTGACAGTCGAGCATTGAATAAGATTACGGTGAGATATAGATTTCCAATGCTAAGGTTGGATGACTTGCTAGATCAGTTGAGTGAGGCAACTATCTTTTCGACGATTGACTTGAAGAGCGGATATCATCAAATTCGTATTAGACCAGGTGATGAGTGGAAGACTGCTTTTAAAACCAGGGAGGGTCTATATGAATGGTTGGTTATGCCATTTGGTTTATCAAATGCGCCTAGTACGTTCATGCGGGTGATGAATCAAATCTTTAGACCATTCATTGGGAAATTCGTGGTGGTGTATTTTGATGATATTCTGATATACAGCAGGAGTACGGAGGAGCATGTTCAACATTTGAGGGAAGTGTTGATTATTCTTCGTGAGGAACAATTTTATGCTGCTACGAAGAAATGTTTGTTTCTGACGCATAGTGTTTTATTTCTGGGGTATGTTGTTTCGGGAGAAGGTATACAGGTGGACCAGAATAAAGTTGAAGCATTCAGGAATTGGCCACGGCCGAGGACAATTACAGAGGTGAGAAGTTTTCATGGGCTAGCGTCATTCTACCGAAGATTCATTCCACACTTCAGTAGCGTGATGACTCCAGTTACTGATTGCATGAAGGGAAAACAATTTTCATGGACAAAGGAAGCTGGGAATGCTTTTGGGAAGATAAAGGAATTATTGACGACTACACCAATTCTTGTTTTACCAGATTTTCAGTTATTTTTTGAACTACATACTGATGCATCAAAGGTTGGAATTGGGGGAGTGCTGAGTCAGAAGGGACGTCCTATTGCCTATTTCAGTGAGAAGTTGTCAGGAGCAAAGATGAGATATAACACTTATGATGTTGAATTTTATGTTGTCATACAAGCTGTTAAACACTGGAGACATTATCTATTTCAGAAAGAATTTGTTTTATTCACTGATCACGAGGCGTTGAAGCATATGCAAGGACAGGACAAGATTTCGGCGAGACATGCATCATGGATTGCTTATTTGCAGCAGTTTACTTTTGTCGTTAAACACAAATCAGGGGTGACGAACCGTGTAGCTGATGCTTTGAGTAGGAGGAGTCATTTATTAACGACAATGAAAGTTGAAGTGACAGGTTTTGAATTATTGCCAGAGCTGATTGAAGAAGATCCTTACTTTGCAAAGTTTGTTGAGAAAGTTAAGGATGGGAATACCGATGAATTTGTATTGGTTGATGGATTCTTATTCAAGGGGAATCGATTATGCATTGCAGACTGTAACTTGAGAATGAAGATTGTTAAAGAATTACATGAAGAAGGCCATGTGGGTAGAGATCGTACATTGCAGTTAATTTCTCAATCTTATTTTTGGCCGTCAATGAGGAAAGAGGTAGAAAGATTTATGGAGAGATGTCATATCTGTCAGATTTCGAAGGGAACGGCTACGAATGCGGGATTATATATGCCGTTACCTGTGCCTACTAAACCATGGGTTGATATTAGTATAGATTTTGTTTTGGGTTTGCCTAGAACTCAAAGGGGGAATGATTCTATATTTGTTGTGGTGGACAGATTTTCGAAGATGGCGCATTTTATAGCCTGTAAGAAGACAGCAGATGCAGTTCGAGTAGCTCAATTATTCATTAAAGAGGTGTATCGATTGCATGGTTTACCTGAATCTATTGTTTCTGATCGGGATACTAGATTTCTAAGCCATTTTTGGTTGAGTTTGTGGAAAATGGTCGGAACGAAGCTGAATTTTAGTAGCGCTTACCATCCGCAGACAGATGGGCAAACGAAGGTGGTGAATAGATCGTTGGGAAACTTGTTACGATGTCTTGTGAAAGACAATTTAAAGAGTTGGGATGTGAAGTTGAGTCAAGCTGAATTTGCTCACAATCATGCAAATAACCGAAGTACAGGTTTCAGTCCATTTCAAATTGTATATTCAAGCTTACCAAAGGGGCCGTTGGATTTGACGATGGTTCCACAACCGAAGGGGACAGTTAAGCGGGCAGCTGATTTTGTTGATGGGTTGACGGAATGCCATAGAATCGTTCAGGAACGATTGGAAAAGGCAAATGAGAAGTATAAACAAATGGCAGATAAGAAACGAAGAAGTGTAGTCTTCAAAGAGGGTGATTTTGTTTACGCGGTATTGACGAAAGATCGTTTTCCAGTTGGAACTTACAATAAGTTGAAAGCACGAAAGATTGGTCCAGCAGAAATCTTGAAGAGGATCAATGATAATGCGTATCGATTAAAGTTGCCAGAAAATGTTCATATTTCTGATGTTTTCAATGTCAAACATTTAATTCCGTATTGTGGGGAGGATTTCATCGAAGGTGACGAGAGTGTGAATTCGAGAACGAATTCTATCCAACAAGGGGAGGATGATGAAGTATTTATCTCGTTCGAAGCATCGGCCACCCATCACCGACTCACGACTCATCCACCATGACCTACGACTCATCCACCACGACCTACGACTCATCCACAGACCCACGATCCAATTTCACTCACCCACGACCTAACTTCTCTGGCCTAAGTCGCGAACGACTCATTCCAATAAGTCACGAAGACCTCCCGCCTGTAACGACCCGTATTTGTACGTGTTGATAAATCGTAGAATTATTAGGTCGTTAGTATTGTTTATGTCATCCATAGCCTAAGTCGTGTAAAAGATGGCTCATAAGGAAGTTAACTAGGTTGCATAGGGTCCTTAGATCGGCTCTTGGTTAGGTCATAGATGGTTTTAAGTCGTGAACGACTTAGGGGATTACGACCTAGCAGTTTAGATGTGTTAGCGAGTTATAAAAGTTAACATAGTGGTAAACGACTTATCGAGTTTGTTATAATAGGTTAACGAGTTAGTGGTGCAGCGGGTTAGCAAGTTACGACTTAAAGGGGGTTAACGGGTTACGACTTAAGAACTGGGACGAGTTAGCGGGATAGTGGTGAACGACTTAGTGCTAGGGCTTAAGTCGTAAGCGACTTAAGTATGGTTAGGTCGTGGAGACCCTGTTGTGAGTGTGTTAGCAAGTTAGGTCGTTAACACGAGTTAATGGAGTTAGGTCGTTAGACGACTTAAGGTAGGTCGCTAGGAAGTTAAGTCAAAGCATTTGTTAACCTGGGATGCTTTTGGGTCGTTAATGACTTAGTTAAGTCGCGGCATCGTAGATCCGCGTTCTTTTTAGGTCGCGTAACATCTGGACCGTTGATTTTGTTAAGTCGGACCTAGTTAAGTCGGCAATATAGTTAGTCTTTAGGTTGTATAGGTGATAAGTCATTCGAAGGCTTGAGTCGTTAGGGGCTTGAGTCGTTGGGTCGGCTTAGTGTTAGGTCGTATGAGTCGTAAAGCCGTGAGTCGTTAAGTAGTAAGTCGGCGGAGTTTTAGGTCGTAGGTCGTTGGGTTTCGATGAGTCATGGACGACCTAAAACCGAGTGAACGACTTAAAACCGTGCGACTTAAGGATTTCAGCTATAAATAGGGGCGCCTATCTTCACTTTTTGGCACCGGATTTTGAAGCGACGAAGTGCTGCCATTTTGAGAGCTCGACTACAACTCTTCTTCACTTCTTTTCTCTACTCTAATCTAGTGATTTCTTCCATCTAAATTGAAGATCAAATCGAAGATCGAAGAGCCAAAGTTGAACATCTTCATCCAACAAAGAGAGATTTCATCGTTTGAAGCGAGATTTTGCCGGATCAAGCTTGGTTCCTTGCTGTCCAGATCTGGAGTTGATTGTTTTTAAGGTGTTTAGGTGATTCGGTGAGTGGTAGTTATCTCTCACACGGACCCAAAGGAGTATATTGGATCGGTGACTTGTTTGTGTGTTAAAGATAGTGATTTCTTGCATTGTCCTAAAGTTTGCATGTAGATCTATCATATATGAAGTTTTGACACCTATTTTACTACATGATTACTTGTATAAGCTTATTCATCAAGTTGTAGAGACATATGCCTATGATTCATACTTGTTAGATTTGGACACTTTAATTACGAAATTGCCATTATTGTTGCAATTGTCTATTTTGATCTTGTTTGAATGATTGAATACTTGGATTGATGTTTGATTTGATTGATTAGTTGATTTATAACTTGATTTGGACAAGTTGGTCGAAGATGATTCAAAAGCTAAGTGGAAAGGCTCTTGAATGGTGAAAGCTGCTTGTGGCATATGAAGCGGATGTGGAAGCTCATATGGATAGATTCGATGATGATGGACTTTTCCATGATGCGATGGGGCAAACCATGATGTTGAGATGGGACTTTGCTATGATGCGATGAAGCAAAGCATGATGTGTGAAGCCTTGGTTTAATCCAGACGGGATCATCCCAAGTATGTTGATAACTCGATGATGCGGTTCGAGTTGGTTGATAATGGTGGGCTCGAGAGGCGCTTGAGCTAGTGTGAGAATAGTCGTCGAGGAGGATGACTAGGAGGCTTGGATCTTATCGTTATTGAAGGTTCTAGCATGCTCAAAGCAAGAGTACGTTGGAACGGGTCACGATGACATTCCAGACACGGGTCATGATGACGTGTTAGTACTCTGGGCAGATGCGATAGTCCTAGGCACGGGTCATGATGACATGCAGAGTTATGTCTAGAACCGGGGTTGCCATTAGCCCTTGACGGACGGCTGAAAGAAGGTGCCGGTCATTCAATTAACGGTGATATCGAGGCAATAATAACAGTGGTAGCCAGAGTCATGGATGTTTGATTGTACCATCATTCGGCCTCAAGAGCGGTGTTTTCTGAGTGCTTATCTGATCTTGGTTTAGGCCTTGGGGGTTTGTATTTGGAAAACATCGACCTTGACTCGAGTGATAATTGCTTTACCTAAATTGTCTACTTTGCTACGCTTGTTTCTGCTTAGTGGGTCTAGGGGCTATCACTGTAGAATGAGGTGGAGTGGGATGGTTGAGGTCCTATTCCTTTTATCCTTTATGCTCTTTTGGTATATTTGATAGTTAATTTACTGCTCACTAAGACTGTTGTCTGACTCAAGGTTTTATGTTCAACTCTTATTACCTTGGGCTGTTCATCCATGTTGGGATGGGCAGACTAGGTAGCAGGTGACAGGTGCTGTTCTTGGCTACCAACGCTGTTGATGACGAAGACGAGCTGGAGGCTGGCATATTAGTTTTCTTACTATATGTACTGGATGTTCCGCTGCTTGTATATGTTTTGAGTGTTATGTAGTGAGGCTTGATGTATTGATTGTTCAGATGCTTGTATCAAACCTTTATGAAGTCTATATGATGATATTCTGTTATGAGCTTCATTATATACTTATATTTCTCTATTGTATTTTGTCCGTGCGCTGTGAGTTGTACGATAGAGTTTTGCTGTTTTATCTTACCCTGATTATCGTCCATGGCTGCCTGGCACGCCTTTCAGCGCACCATTCTCTTGTTTAGTGCGGGAGTCATGTGCGGTCGTCACATTTGGTATCAGAGCTTTGGTTAATCGATTTTAGCTAACGCTCGCTGACGTAACTACATATGAGAGACGTAATTGTATTTTGATGGATGATTACTATATATATGATATAGTAGTTTAGAAGAATTTGAACTCCTTATGTAGTTGTTTCTCAAGGTGTTCTAAATCATTTCTTTTTGTAGATATTAAGGATGAGTCGAAGTGAGAGACAAGCTGCTAGGGAAAGCCGTGCTGCTGGGAGAGCTACTGACTATGCTGCAATGTTCGAAGCTATGATGACTTCGATCATGAGAAGGATACCAACTTCAGGACCGTCAGTAGATGTTGGAGTTCAAGTTCAAGCTTCAAGACCAGTGGATTTTGCTAAGTTGTGTAAAGATTATACTGCTCTCGGAGGAAAGGTTTTCTTGGGAACGGAATCGACTATTGAAATTCAGAGATGGATAGATGCTTGTAGAAGGATCTTTGGTGATTTGGGAATTGAGGATGTAACTAAAAGGAAGCTTGCATCGAGACAGCTTCAGGGAAGAGCTGCTGATTGGTGGGGTTCTATCACCATTGATACTCCAGAGGAAGAGATTACTTGGGAGCAATTCCAAGTTAGATTTGAAGCTAAGTTCATTTCTACAGCTCAGAAGTCTGTTTTGTTTAAGAAGTTTGTGGAGCTCAAGCAAGGTGGGAGACCAGTTCTTGAGTATGTTTCTGAGTTTGAAGCTTTGTCCAAGTATGCTCGGTCGTATATTGAATCTCCCTACCAGAAGAACGAGAAGTTTGTGACAGGCTAGGACAGTTATCTTGGGAGGCAGTTGGTGGATCATCTGGACGATCCTTTTGAGAAACTTGTGGAGAAAGCTCTCAGGCACGAGAGTTTGTTTCCTAAGGAAGGGTCTGTTGTTGCTGTGACCAAGGAAGAGTCCAAACCACAGCAGGGTGGAAATAAGAAGAGGAAGCAGCAACAGCAGAAGGGTAAGGATGGCCAGAAGAAGCCAAAGGGTGAAGTGACCTGCTACAATTGTCGGCAGAAGGGCCATCTCTCCAGGGATTGCAAGAATCCAAAGGTACTATTGAAGTGCTACAACTGTGATAAGTTGGGGCATATTAGGAAGAATTGTCCAGAACCACAGAAGGACAAACAGATTGTGCAAGCTTATGCTTTGGGGGTTGTTCCATCATCTTCGAAAGCTCCTACTGCGGAAGAGAAAGGGAAGAGTGTGGTGGTTCAAGGTACTCTTTCCATATGTGGTGTTCCAGTTAGGGTGTTGTTTGATACTGGGGCATCACATTCGTTTGTTTATGATGATCTTGTAGGCCGGTTGGGTTTGGAACCGGAAATTGTTGATAGACCATTGGTTGTGACTAATCCAGTTGGGGGTTCGTCTTGTTTGTGTATGGTATGCCGTGGTCTAGTGGTATCGAGTCATGATTGCTCTTTTGTTTGTGATTGTTTTGTTCTGAACTTTGCGGGGTTCGGAATTATTTTGGGTATGGACTGGCTTAGGAAGTATGCGGCAAAGGTTGATTGTGAGAAACTGGAGGTGACAGTCGGGAATGTGGAAGGGCGAAAGGTTGTGATACGATGTAAGCATGAAGAAGGCGTCTTCATGGGCTTCATGTATTCGCTGGTTATTCCACGGGATGGACTGTCATCGATGCCAGTTGTGAATGGATTTGAAGACGTCTTTGACGAGGTCAAAGGGTTACCGCCGCATAGGGAGATCGAGTTTCGTATCGATCTAGTTGAGGGAGCCAGACCTGTTGTGATGCCTCTTAGACGGATGGCGCCTAGAGAACAACAAGAGCTGAAGGTGCAGGTTGATGACCTTTTTCGGAAAGGATTTATTCGGCGTAGTGTGTCCGAATGGGGTGCACCAGTCGTGTTCGCAACCAAAGCGGATGGATCGTTAAGGTTGTGTGTGGATTATCGTGAGCTGAATAAGGTGACTAAGAAGAACAAGTATCCATTGCCGAGAATAGATGACTTGTTTGATCAGCTTCATGAAGCTAAGGTGTTTTCTCAGATGGATTTGGCAACGGGATTTCACCAGTTGAGAGTGGCTAAGGATAGTGTGTCAAAGACTGCTTTTAGGACACCATCCGGTTTCTATGAGTGGCTGGTAATGCCGTTTGGATTGACTAACGCACAAGCATATTTTGTGGATCTTATGAATAGAGTATTCAGAGATCAGTTGAATAAGTTCGTACTTGTGTTCGTGGATGATATTTTGATTTATTACAAAACTGAAGAAGAGCACAAGACGCACTTACGAATTGTTTTGGGAATCTTGCGGAAACATCAGCTGAAGGCTAAGTTTTCGAAGTGTCACTTCTGGAAGAGTGAAGTGAGGTTCTTAGGCCATATTATCTCCGGAAATGGAATAGCGGTTGATCCCGCTAAGGTGGCAGCAATTCAGGATTGGGAGAGACCTAAGAATGTATCTGATTGAGAAGTTTTCTTGGATTAGCTGGATATTATCGTCGGTTTATCAAAGACTTTTCCAAGATAGCTGCACCATTGACAGGATTGACGAAAAAGAACCAAGTGTTCAGATGGGATGATAAGTGTGAGCAAGCTTTCGTAATCCTGAAAGAGCGACTGACAAATGCTCCTGTTTTGACTATTCCGAGTGGGAATGATGAGATGGTGGTTTACACCGATGCATGTGGTACTGGACTTGGAGCAGTGCTAATGCAAAAGGATAAAGTTGTTGCGTATGCAAGTCGACAACTGAAGCCGCATGAAAGGAATTACCCGACTCATGATTTGGAGTTAGCGGCGATTGTTTTTGCTCTGAAGATGTGGAGACATTACCTATTGGGAGTTCGATTCGAGTTGTTTACGGATCATAAGTCGTTGAAGTATCTTTTCTCCCAAAAGGATTTGAATCTTCGGCAGCAACGATGGCTAGAGTTTTTGGCATCATATGATTTTGGTATAGCTTATACTCCGGGAAAAGGTAACGCAGTGGCGGATGCGTTAAGTCGAAGACATGCAGGATTGGGAGCCATGTTTTCATAATGGAAGAGTCTCGAGTATTTGGCTGGATTTGACTTCAGGCCTAGATGTGAATTGGAACCTGAGATGTTGGCAAACTTATCGATAAGACCTACTCTTATGGAAAGAATTGGCGAGAGCCAAAAGCGAGATGATAAACTTGTCAAGATTATCTGTGATTTGGAATCTGGATTGAACCCAGAAAAGGATAAAGGATTTGAAGTTGATCGGAAGGGTTGGTTTCGGAAACAAGGACGACTAGTTGTTCCCGATATTGATGGATTGAGAGATGAAGTTTTGAGGGAAAGTCATCACTCGAAGTTGACAATTCATCCAGGTGGAAATAAGATGTACCGGGATATGAAGAGAACCTACTACTAGGAAGGTATGAAGAAGGATGTTGGAAATTTCATTTCCAAATGTTTGAATTGCCAGTTGGTGAAAGCTGAGCAGAAGAAGCCTAGTGGATTGCTTCAGCCATTAGAGGTTCCTACATGGAAGTGGGAGCAGATATCGATGGATTTTATCGATGGTCTACCTAGAACTAGGGCAGGAAATGAAGGGATTTGGGTCATTGTAGATCGTTTGACTAAGAGTGCAAGATTCATTCCTGTTCGATCAACTAGTACTGCATCGAAGTTGGCTGAGTTGTATGTTAAGTGGATAGTTCGATTCCATGGTATTCCGAAGAGTATAGTGAGTGATCGAGATCCATTGTTCACTAGTGGATTTTGGAAGAGCTTCCAGGAAGTTTTGAGAACCGAGTTATGTTTAAGCACAACTTATCATCCCCAAACAGATGGTCAGACCGAGAGAGTCAATCGGGTTTTGGAAGATCTCCTTAGAGCATGTGTTATGGATTTCGGAGGATCATGGGAAGATCATCTTCACCTGGTGGAATTTGCGTACAATAACAGTTACCAGTCAAGCATTGGTATGGCACCATATGAGGCATTGTATGGAAGACCGTGTAACTCCCCGTCATGTTGGTTGGAAGCTGGGGAAAAGTTGATGCTTGGGCCAGAGATGATTCGTCAGACCTCGGATTGTATAGAGATCATTCGACGATGAATGAAGGCAGCCTAAGACCGTCAGAAGAGTTATGCCGATAATCGTCGAAAAGATTTGGAATTCGACGTAGGTGATATGGTTTTTGTGAAGATTTCTCCTCTGAAGAATGTTATTCGATTCGGAAAGAAAGGAAAATTGACTCCAAGATTTGTTGGACCATTCCCAATCATCGAGCGAATTGGAAAGCTCGCCTATAGATTGGAGCTACCGGAAAAGATGGCAGGTGTGCACAATGTTTTTCATGTATCTTATCTACGGAGGTATGTGCATGACCCAAGTATGGTGGTTTCTGCTGATAGCTGTGAAGATTTAGAAGTTGATCCAGTGGTTACGAGACCTCGTAAGCCACTTCGTGTTGTTGAAACCGACACGAAACAGCTTAGGAGAAGACGATTACGTTGCTCAAGGTACAATGGAGTGATGATGTTAACGACTGTACATGGGAGGAGGAAGAGAGGATGAAGGCAGCTCATCCTGAACTCTTCGAGGTATGGCCCTAAGGTGTCGTGACATCTCATGAATTTGTAGCTTGTTCTAATCTTAGAATTCTGCATGCTAGGCTAGAAATTGGATGCATGGTTTGTTGATTGCTATGGATGGTAGGCATGCGGAATAGTTTGGATGCTTCTGTTTGATGGAAATTTCGGGGGCGAAATTCCTAAGGGGGAGAATGTAACGACCCGTATTTGTACGTGTTGATAAATCGTAGAATTATTAGGTCGTTAGTATTGTTTATGTCATCCATAGCCTAAGTCGTGTAAAAGAAGGCTCATAAGGAAGTTAACTAGGTTGCATAGGGTCCTTAGATCGGCTCTTGGTTAGGTCGTAGATGGTTTTAAGTCGTGAACGACTTAGGGGATTACGACCTAGCAGTTTAGATGTGTTAGCGAGTTATAAAAGTTAACATAGTGGTAAACGACTTATCGAGTTTGTTGTGATAGGTTAACGAGTTAGTGGTGTAGCGGGTTAGCAAGTTACGACTTAAAGGGGGTTAACGGGTTACGACTTAAGAACTGGGACGAGTTAGCGGGATAGAGGTGAACGACTTAGTGCTAGGGCTTAAGTCGAAAGCAACTTAAGTATGGTTAGGTCGTGGAGACCCTGTTGTGAGTGTGTTAGCAAGTTAGGTCGTTAACACGAGTTAATGGAGTTAGGTCGTTGGACGACATAAGGTAGGTCGCTAGGAAGTTAAGTCAAAGCATTTGTTAACCCGGGATGCTTTTGGGTCGTTAATGACTTAGTTAAGTCGCGGCATCGTAGATCCGCGTTCTTTTTAGGTCGCGTAACATCTGGACCGTTGATTTTGTTAAGTCGGACCTAGTTAAGTCGGCAATATAGTTAGTCTTTAGGTTGTATAGTTGATAAGTCATTCGAAGGCTTGAGTCGTTAGGGGCTTGAGTCGTTGGGTCGGCTTAGTGTTAGGTCGTATGAGTCGTAAAGCCGTGAGTCGTTAAGTAGTAAGTCGGCGGAGTTTTAGGTCGTAGGTCGTTGGGTTTCGATGAGTCATGGACGACCTAAAACCGAGTGAACGACTTAAAACCGTTCGACTTAAGGATTTCAGCTATAAATAGGGGCGCCTATCTTCACTTTTTGGCACCGGATTTTGAAGCGACGAAGTGCTGCCATTTTGAGAGCTCGACTACAACTCTTCTTCACTTCTTTTCTCTACTCTAATCTAGTGATTTCTTCCATCTAAATTGAAGATCAAATTGAAGATCCAAGAGCCAAAGTTGAAGATCTTCATCCAACAAAGAGAGATTTCATCGTTTGAAGCGAGATTTTGCCGGATCAAGATTGGTTCCTTGCTGTCCAGATCTGGAGCTGATTGTTTTTAAGGTGTTTAGGTGATTCGGTGAGTGGTAGTTATCTCTCACACGGACCCAAAGGAGTATATTGGATCGGTGACTGTTTGTGTGTTAAAGATAGTGATTTCTTGCATTTTCCTAAAGTTTGCATGTAGATCTATCATCTATGAAGTTTTGACACCTATTTTACTACATGGTTACTTGTATAAGCTTATTCATCAAGTTGTAGAGACATATGCCTATGGTTCATACTTGTTAGATTTGGACACTTTAATTACGAAATTGCCATTATTGTTGCAATTGTCTATTTTGATCTTGTTTGAATGATTGAATACTTGGATTGATATTTGATTTGATTGATTAGTTGATTTATAACTTGATTTGGACAAGTTGGTCGAAGATGATTCAAAAGCTAAGTGGAAAGGCTCTTGAATGGTGAAAGCTGCTTGTGGCATATGAAGCGGATGTGGAAGCTCATATGGATAGATTCGATGATGATGGACTTTGCCATGATGCGATGGGGCAAACCATGATGTTGAGATGGGACTTTGCTATGATGCGATGAAGCAAAGCATGATGTGTGAAGCCTTGGTTTAATCCAGACGGGATCATCCCAAGTATGTCGATAACTCGATGATACGGTTCGAGTTGGTTGATAATGGTGGGCTCGAGAGGCGCTTGAGCTAGTGTGAGAATAGTCGTCGAGGAGGATGACTAGGAGGCTTGGATCTTATCGTTATTGAAGGTTCTAGCATGCTCAAAGCAAGAGTACGTTGGAATGGGTCACGATGACGTTCCAGACACGGGTCATGATGACGTGTTAGTACTCTGGGCAGATGCGATAGTCCTAGGCACGGGTCATGATGACGTGCGGAGTTATGTCTAGAACCGGGGTTGCCATTAGCCCTTGACGGACGGTTGAAAGAAGGTGCCGGTCATTCAATTAACGGTGATATCGAGGCAATGATAACAGTGGTAGCCAGAGTCATGGATGTTTGATTGTACCATCATTCGGCCTCAAGAGCGGTGTTTTCTGAGTGCTTATCTGATCTTGGTTTAGGCCTTGGGGGTTTGTATTTGGAAAACATCGACCTTGACTCGAGTGATAATTGCTTTACCTAAATTGTCTGCTTTGCTATGCTTGTTTCTGCTTAGTGGGTCTGGGGGCTATCACTGTAGAATGAGGTGGAGTGGGATGGTTGAGTTCCTATTCCTTTTATCCTTTATGCTCTTTTGGTATATTTGATAGTTAATTTACTGCTCACTAAGACTGTTGTCTGACTCAAGGTTTTATGTTCAACTCTTATTACCTTGGGCTGTTCATCCATGTTGGGATGGGCAGACTAGGTAGCAGGTGACAGGTGTTGTTCTTGGCTACCAACGCTGTTGATGACGAAGACGAGCTGAAGGCTGGCATATTAGTTTTCTTACTATATGTACTGGATGTTCCGCTGCTTGTATATGTTTTGAGTGTTATGTAGTGAGGCTTGATGTATTGATTGTTCAGATGCTTGTATCAAACCTTTATGAAGTCTATATGATGATATTCTGTTATGAGCTTCACTATATACTTATATTTCTCTACTGTATTTTGTCTGTGCGCTGTGAGTTGTACGATAGAGTTTTGCTGTTTTATCTTACCCTGACTATCGTCCATGGCTGCCTGGCACGCCTTTCAGCGCACCATTCTCTTGTTTAGTGCGGGAGTCATGGGCGGTCGTCACACCGCCTCCTTCCAAAACCCTAAGTCGCGACACCACAATAAGTCGCGAACGACTTACCCTTCCCCGCCTCATCCATATACCGCGCGCGAGCTATCCAGGAATGAATCGCGAACGACCTCAGTTAAGTCGCGACCGATTTATTGATGCTATGGAAGAAAATTAAGTCGCGAACGATATATGTTGAGTCGCGTGATAAATTCGTTTAGGTAGCGGCAATCTCCTGAGTCGCTGAAGTGCCCTATGTCGCGAGTTACTGAGTCGTTGCCGAGTCACGTTGAATCGTGGCCGAGTCACATTAAGTCATTACCGAGTCAGTGTTTAATTTTTTAGGTCGCGTGCGTTGTTTTTTTTTTAAGTCGTTTGTTTTGTATTTCTTATGGCAAGTCGTGTTATGTTATGACTGTTTGTAACGTGTTATACTATGTGAAGTGTTGTGGTGTTGTGAGCCTATAAATAGGCGAGTCGTGTCATTTGTAAAGGTTGTTGATTTTTGAATAAAATTCTCTTTTGTTAGCTTTGTGCTTTCAATTTAAATCGGTAGTTGAGTGTAATCTCCTATCTCCACCTACGTCATTCGAGTGCGCTCGAATCTTCGTTTGTGAAGCCGATTCACGGAATCTTGTGCGCAAGATCAACGTTGAAGAATCGTAGAACTCTTTTCACGGAATCATGCGCGATCAACGTGATAGAGATAGCTAGAATTCGGTATCTTCGGATCAACGAATTCGGGCATTACAGGATTATCAATTCACCGATTGCTACATTTTCATCGTTATATCGATTTTCTGTTAATCCGCTGCGTCACTCTCACCTTTAAATACAGCTAACAGTACAATATAGTAAGTTATTGCATTTTTGTTTGACATTTTGTAGAAAATACATGTTAGCTTTGTTTCCATGTACAATGAATGTAATGCGGCATTCAAACAATCTAATTATTCATGAAATTTAAGAGCAATAGTGAACGTATTCAATTGTTGGGAGAAAAAAATTAATATAATAACTGTTGGTTTGAATTTATTGTAGCATGAAACAATAGCAATCAGCCAGCTGCCTACGGCTACTGATAACTGTGATAAGATACTTGGTTGATAGCTAAAAATCTTGAGTTCGATTTTCATAGGCATATACATAATATCCCAAGTTTTTTTTCAAGAGAAATTGGAGATCAGTTGTCTACAAAGACTGCAAGTAGAAATGGAAACATAAAAGATATGATATAACTTTACTCTTACTATGTTGAAATTAGAAACCTTTATGTATAATCTCTTTGAGTCTCACTTATAAGAGTCTCTTTTAATGCAAGTAGCAATGTCTGATGGTGTAAACAAGGTTTACAATCTTCATTATAGTCTCACGTACCAAAAATAAAGCTAACAAAAGAGAATTGAATTCAGAGCGAATTGAATTCAGAGCGAATTTTGTTTGCATTAGGGAAAATCGATCTCCGCACCTCTTCAATTTTGTATTAGCTTGAGTTCAGAGCGAATTGAATGGAATTTTCAAGAAAAGGTGTGATATATTTTTTGAAGGAGATAAAAAGGCCCAAGGCCCAAAATGTTTACATAAAGTATGACGGGTTAAACCCGAACAAGAATAACAAAAGGGTAGAGACCAAATTACCTTCTACATGACAACAAATATCTATAATTTCTCTACACCTCATACAAAAGTGTGTTATTGAATTAATGCATGCATATTGTGATTGAATGCTTGCCCACTTAGGCGTGCATATACACTCGTACATATAGGAATATCACCCAACTAATGATATTATTACGATATACATAAACAAGCAATAAAATATTATACATAAACTATAAGTCATATGAAATAATAAAACCATACCAAAACTTATGCCTTAAATTACATCTTGCAGTGATTAATACCCTTCTTAAACTCTTCTCAATTTGCCAAATTGCTAATCTTTGAATTGTTCTGTTGACTATCCAATAGATGTTGATTTAAAATTGAATTGAGATGAACTTTGTTAGAGATTTTGCCTAGTTGAATTCGGCCAGCAAAGAGATTTGGTAAAAAAGATCCATATGTGCTAGGGTTAGAAGATCTTTTATAGTGGAAGGAATAGGGGGAAAGGTGGATCAAATCTCTTACCCATTCTTTCTAAATCTGAGCCATCCATCTAAGATACTCCAACACTATCTTTTAGAAACCTTCCACATGCTTGTTGCTACTGAATGTATCACCATACATTATGGGCTAAAAACCCATTTGGTCCAAATAAATATTACTAATTAAATCTGATTTAATTGCTTGTCAATATAGCATTTTGATTGTTATATTTATAATTATTATTAATATATATATATAATATTTATTCCTCAAATCACACTCAAAATTTTATAATTAAAATTTTATAAATATTAATTAACTTAATTAATTTATAACAATTATAATCTAATTAAATTCTTTGGTCTATAGAGAATTCAGCATAATGGTTGTGTGACTCGTCAAGTGTGAATTTGGTCAGCGATTAACATTGAACTATTCGAATGTTAACGTTCACACGTCACTTAGCAGGTGATATGATATTTTGGCTAAATTTATCGCTTACTTAGTTTCGATAAAATCTAATTTTAGTTAATTAAGCGTTACCCGGTTGTGATATTTATTTACACAATTTATCTTCGTCAAAACTATATCATTTTGGACTTATTGAATTTGGTAATGGTCAGAAGTCCAACATTGTCCATGTTCAATTCTATAGTCCAAATATAAAATCCTTGGTTCAATAATAACAAGTATTAACTGAACTACCCTGTCTAGAAACTTTGACTTTGAGTTAAATTGGTTTGACCTTGATACTAAGCTCGTATAACCGAGGAGACGAATCATCTCTTGAATAGTGCTTCATTTCTAATACTTCCACTTGACCCAATTATATTCATTCGATTGGACATTGTATCATTATTTGACTAATCAAAGTAGAGCTTTCATATTGAAGATCCGTAGTATTGGATTTACCTAGATCGGTTTATCAACCAATAGAAAATAAAAAATAATTCTTCTTTTTTTTCGAACTTGATTTTTTATTCTTATTTTTTTAGCCCTCAAAGAAGCCTTACAAGAAAAGATGCAGTTCGATATATAAAGAACCAAATTATTGAAATAAAGTTATGCTTTTCTTAAGTCGAGAGAACCGTGTAAATCAATCATATCGATATTTTCTATTTAGCCTTAGTTATATTAACCAATAAAAAACTATCGAATGAGTTATTCCATAGGTATCCAACAACTATCAGTATGTAATCTCTAGGTGCCTCCAGCAATCATGAGTAATACACTGCACAACATTTGGAGAGTATTACGTACTCTAGTCTCAAGGATGCATCGATATCCAATCTTGATGCATCTTGACTAGGAACATTTAAAATGGTATATTTGTTTTCATTGTGATAAATTACGCATGCTTATAACACTTTGTAACTACTATCACAAAATGTATCATTTATGGATTTCCTATTAAACATACTTTTAAATAAATTAATTGATTAATATAACACATTATATCAGGTATATATTAGAAATAATACACCTTTATTTCAAACAAGATTGGTCAACGAGTTAGATATATGTAAAAAATTACATAATTGTCCTTAGGGCATACCCCTAACTCTATCACACTTGGCCATTGATCTGGCTGAATGGATTTGATAATAGACAGTTAGTGAAAGAAAAGAATAAATGGAGAACCATACTAAGAGAATTCTCTATAATGCTTTGCATTAAATGCGCTTGTACTTACAGTATGCTTGTAGGAGATGGGACATTCTTCTTGTTCAAAATAAGTACATCTAGATGTACCCCTTATCACTTTTCTTCCGCATGCCTAGGTGGTAAGATGCGCTGAGCTAGTATGCTGAGAACATAAGGAGCACGGAGAACTAGCGAGAGCTAAGAACATGCCAAGCCTAGTGAAATGAGACTGAGGGTAGGTCGCAAGTGGAGATATCGAAGTTGAATCGACGACGGAACACCCTTAATATAGTCTCAAACTATATGGATCGGAGATAGCTATCAGATAGATGTTTGAGCAAGTGGCCTAGCCTGGAGCTAGGTTGCAAGCGAGCCGATGAGAGAGAGTCGGTCGGCCAATAAGAGATGGACAAAACTAGGCTTGCTTTTTATCTTGAAGGGTAAGCCGGCTACTGGGGTTGCAGCGTTGGGAAGCTTCGCAAATAAAAGGCTTGACATTCAATTGAGCAGAGAAGCTTATGCAGACCTAGGCTAGATTCAAGTTACCATCATATATATAAAACCTAGTCTATTTACCCCAACATTGGCTGCCTTGCGAGCTGACTTAGACCCAGTTGGCTTGGATCAGTCCAGACCAGACCAAGATACCTTGATTAGTTTACCTTCTTACTTACAGAAAAAATGAGTAGGAATCTGCCCCCTAAGTCCATGCCCGTAAATGGGCACGGGCATGCAAAATTATAAAGACTCCATCGATTGTCAGTTCTGCTATGCAACTAATGCACCACTCATGTAGCATTGGACCATTGGCCACAGCAGTTGTGCTTCTTGAGACATGGTGAGGGTGTGTCATGTGCTGTGATGCATCACTTATCACTCTTGAACGGTTAAGATCCTTTTTACCTTTTTGATCATAATGGATGTTATTGATAGGAGAGGTGCATAAACGCCCCTTATTCTTGCCCTTTGAACCGATGGGGCTATTAGCGTGCAATCTCTTTAGCAAACTCAAACTTTGCACAGTTTTCTATTAGTAAAAACATATAACTTTGTCTTCCTCTTCATATCTCATTGCTCGTAAGCACTTGGGTTTTTTTTCAAATTTGGTTGGGATTAAAAGGAAGGAGGAAGCTCTTTGGGGGCTGAACTGTGTTTGTCGATTGTAGTTTAAATTACTTGCTTGATTTCTGCTTCTTGAGTTGGATACTGCCTTGGCTTGGACCTGTGCTAGCACTTTTCGACCATCTTTCCGATGGTGATTGCTCATCGATCTCAGACTAGTGATCCGGGTGAAGTCGGGTGGCTTCCTTATTTTGATGCTTTGACATTTCTGACCTTAGGTCGGTTTGGATGCTCGGCAGCTTTTCTAAAAAGAGTAGTGGTGTTCATCTCTATTGCTTCTATTATAGCTGAAGCTTTGGTTTGCTCTTTGGCAAGATTGTCTGAAAGCTTTTCAGTGTCTCTTGCATGACCCGATGTGAAAAGCTTCAAAGGTGGCTACATCGTTAGTTTTTTTCAATAAGTTATTAATTGCTTGAAGTGCTTGGGTTCAGTCATGCGTAATCTAAGTAGTGATAAAAGCGCAAGTCTACATGACTTTGAAGAGCGCTGTTGATGTGCATCTTCTTCCCTTTCTCTTTTACTTCATTTCAACTAGTTAGCGACTGGAAATCTTTATAAGCCCAACAAGGCAGGCATTGTGACCCCAAACTCTTTTGAACTGGATTAGAAAAAAATCTTTTATGTTGAAAACTTGTTATTCATGAAAATAGTTGTTGTCCTTGATTTTTTATCTATAGTTGGTGGGGTAGGGTGTCATGGATAGCTAAGAAAGTCCCTTACACTAGATTGACCAATTTGTCTTGACTGATAGGCCAGTAGGTCAATGGATCTAGAAGCGAGCATTGACCGAGCAACCTGGTAACTCGTAAGATGCCAATTTCGGTGATTAACAACCGAGCTTCACTATGCTACTTTGTTGATGGGCGGTCCTAGCATAAACCTGAGCATTGAGTAGCTCATGGTCATCTTCAGTGATATGCGGTCAGGAGGAGTTCCAACATTATTTTTTAGAAAAGTTTCATGTTTAAGACATGCTAAATAATAAATTGTCATGCGACGAGCCGAACCTAAGCATATACAAGAGCCAAGTGCTGATTAGGCACTAGGTGGCAGGTGGCATTGGCTTAGAATGGGAGCGTATGTTGGCCCATGGGTACTCCTGGGTAACAAGCGATTGTGTATAGAGTGGCGGATGGCCTTATTCAAATCGGAGCACATGGAGGCTCGAGGGTTCTCCTTAGTGACACGTTCCCTATTATTAAACGATTGTGGGTCTCGGATCGAACTAGGGCGCAAGGCTGGCTTTAACACTCATGCATAAAGGTGTGATAAGATGGTAAGATGAGTGGTAGGCACCGTCGTTCACAAGAATTTAAAAAATAGAAATGGTAAAAAGGGAACTTATTTGTGCATCATTATACCTTTGGGTTATCTCGAGATGAAACCAAGCGCTAGATATCTTGAAGGTTCTCTAGGGTGACACATTGCAATAAGGAGTTGACAGGTGGTCTTCGCTCGAATCTAAGACCTCAAAAGTGTGAATTTTTTCTAGAATGATACACTACAATAAGGAGCTGACAAGCGGTCTCGGCTCGAACCTAAGTGCTGAGGGGCTTGAAGGTTCTTTAGGGAGACACGCTGCACTAAGGAGCTGACAGGAGGTCCTGACTTAGACCTAAGCACTAAGGGGATTGAAGATTGTCTAAGGGACATGCTATAGTTGAATTGATGTTGGAAGACTAAGATCATGTTACAAAACAGGCATGAAGTATGACTGGCTATTGATCGAGCTTAATGGACTTAATGAAAGACAACTGGCAAAAGAAAGGAATGCGTGGCTAAGACGAAGGCCAAAAAACTATACCAAAAGCATGCTCTACCATGATTTCCATTAATTGCACTTGTACTTGTAGTGTGCTTATAGGAAATAGGACATGCTTCGTTTTAGAAATAGGTACGTCTAGCTGTACCACTTGTTGCTTTGCTCCCGCACGCCTAGGTGGTAAGATGAGTTGGTCTACAAAGACCATAAAGAGGATGGTGAACCAGCGAGAGCTGAGGGTATGCTAAGCCAGATGAGACAAGACGAAGTGCAATTCATAGGTGGTATATCGAAGCTAATCGATGACGGGCCACCTTTGAGACGGTCTCAAACAATGCCAATCAAGAAATAGCCGAGGGAGAGATGCTTGAGTAAGCAGGATGGCATGGGGTTGGGTTGTAAGTGGGTCACAAAGAGAGAGAGAGTCAGTCAAACAATGGGAGATGAGCTAAATAGGGATTGTGCCTTGTATTGACGGGCGAGCTAGTTCTGGGGTTGCTGCACCAAGAGGCTTCAGTAGCAGAAGGCTTGATAGGAATTATATAAAGGAGCCGATGCAGCCTAGGTTGGATCTAGGTTATCATCATACACAGGAAACCCAGTCGATCTGCCCCCAGTCGTGGCTGGCTTGCGGGCTGACTTGGTCTTAGTCGACCTGTACCAGTCCAGGCCAAGCCAAGCTACCTTGATTAGTATGTCTTCTTATTTATGAAAAAAAGAGTAACATGTTATCATTAATGAAGAATGCAAATAGCCAAGCAAACAAGAAGACTTAAGCTTTGAGTTATAGTAGGTTTTATTGTAGTTACCGAAAAGCATTACAAAAGAGATTCACTTATTTGGGAAAATAGCTTCATTTTATAAAAGAAGAGAAAAGCATGTGAAATCTAGTTAAAGCTTTTTGAGAAGAGGGAAGTTTCATAATAGGGATTTTTCTTAAATGCTCCCAACCATTTATAACTTGCATTTAATATTAATTATATTTTTAGGGTACTTGTTTTTGTATTTGTCTTTTGAACTCTAGACTTCTAGGTTGAGCTAATGTACTTCAGGGATTCTGATCTAAGTTATTGAATCCAGGCAAGGTTAACAAGCATGGGATTAGAGTAATCATTTTTTGTGAGTTTCTTGTGTTTACATGTAGTAAGGTGTCGGTTATTTAATTTTGGTAGTAATCTTGGGGGCAACAGTAAGATCAATGATGTAGTGGTTGTAGCTCAGTATATCTGTGTGTTCTTTACTTTTCATATTTTACCCTATTGGGCCTATTCGCCTTTTCCCACTAGGTATATTTCATAATCCTACAAGTGGTATTAGAGCAGGTTCTTAGGAGAAACCTGCCAACATTTCTATTTCTAATAATTCCTTTCCAAGAGTCAATCCATAGCCAGTCCACCAATGCTTGACATAACTGATTATGCATATTGGAAAGATAGAATGTAAATATAAGTTACTTCAATTTACTATGATGTTTGGGATATTGTAGAAACATACTACGCTTTTTCCATGATAGAAATAGTAATGTAGAGTTTCCTAAACTTGAGAGAAAGTGGAATATAATTGATAAGAAATTTTTCTCTGTGAATGTTAATGCTATAAATGCTCTTATATTTGCTCTTGATAAAACTGAATTTAACTGAATTTTTTGTTGTTTGACTACACTGGAAATATAATACATGCTCTAAGTGAATCATGAAGGAATATCACAAACAAAGATTCAAACCTTTCTTTATTGAGTATAAATATGAAAACGCAATGCTTAAGGATAAGAGCATAAAATAAATGTATGGCTTTTTTTTGTTTTGATGTACTATTGCAGCTTTGGGAAAATTCTACACTGAAACTGAAATGATTAGAAAACCACCGATAGTGCTTTGGAAATTTTTTAAGGTGAAAGTGGTGGCAATCCAAGGATTCAAAGAATTGAACAAGCAAAGTGTGGAGGAGTTGATTGGAAATCTCAGTTTGGAATTAAAGATAAGGAAGATCGTAAGAGGTTAGACTCAACGAAAAAACCATTATTTTGAAAAGTTCACTTGACAGTGATGGTGAAGATTATCTTATTATCATATTAGTAATACCGATGAAAGATCTTAATAAATGATCCAACAAGAACTTCAAATTTATAATCAAGTTGCAAAATGCATAATCAAAGTATGTCGAAAATTCAGATAATTCAGATAAGGAAGACATTTGCTATAAATGCAACAAGAAGGGTTACATTTAAAAAATTATCAATTGGCTAGAAATGACAAAGGAAAGAAAAATAAGAGAAGATTTTTAACTTAGGATGACGAGGAAGGAGAAGAATCCACTAAGAATGATAAAGAAACAAATTTACGCTTAATGGGACATTCAACTAAGAATGACAACTGTCGAAGACTCAAGTGAGGTGGTAGATTTTTTTTCTAAAGATTTAATTTTTATTTATCATGAATTAACTAGAATTAAAAATAGTATGAACTTGAAAAATAAAAAATGAAAATGCAAAAAATCTGAATTAATCCACAAAAATGATAGGTTAGTAAAAGGGCTTTAAAAATTAATAGATTTGATAATATTAATTATGCAAAATCTGAGATTTTTGAAAAAGATTTAATTGTATTTAAAGATGGTTTTGAAACATTTGGATAAGAGAACTTGAATTATAAAAATTAGAAAATCAAGACAATTCATATAATTAATTATTTACAAAAGAGATTGAAAAACTTAAAGTTTACGAAATGATCGAATTTGAAAATTTTCAGACATTCGAAAAATGAGATGCATGAAATTAAGACCAAAATAAAAAGGCTTGAAATGAAAACATGGTCTAAAAGAATAATGGCTTTGAAAAGAAAGAAATTTTTGTTAGTCGTCGTTCAATGAAGTCAATGAATTTTTTTTTTAATCCAAATCAATGACCTTGAGTTGGTTATCATCAAATTTTCCATAGAGTTTTTTAAGTTCTTGTTAGGTAATCAACCCCTGCAAATAATCATAAATAATTAGGATTTGGCAAAGAAACGAAAACTGATAAAAAGAAAAGTGACACGGTTTGGAAGAAAAGCGTGTTTCCCAAATGCGTAAAATGCGGTAAATTTGGTATAGTGATAATAATTGTCAAAATAGGAACATGAATGAACAAGTTGAACAAAGTTAGATTTCCAATTGTATATTTGTCAATATTTACAGATTGAAATATAAAGAATTTTGGTACCTAAATTTTCTGGCATAAACAAAAGTAGATATGTTGTGGGCCACATGCTTCTTTAACATGTCGGTACAAGAATCAGCTAAGGACCAACTATAATGGAAATAGATCTTAAGTTGTTCTATACTTTTGATGTACGATGTTGCAAAGTCCCTTTGTCTTAGAAAGTGGGGAGGTAATACTCCTGCATTCAGAAAGCATGTTAAATGCGAATGAGACTTGAAAGGTAAGTAAAGTGAAGATACTCTTGACTTGAATCTCAATTTTTCATCCATGTTTGGAATCTGAAATTCCGACGCTACTATAGTAAAACAGTCATAACTTGAACTCTGAAAATTCGATTGTAGAATTTAAAAAGGTTTAAAAAATAGACAGAAAATTTTAGATTCTTTGTATTTTTTGTCCTTCCAAATCACGATTATAAACCTTTATAAAATAGCTAACATTTCAAAATATATTTTTGAAAATGTGTCAAAACTCTTAAACATAGCTATAATAATTTGATCATAATTTATGCTCTAATAATAGGAACGAAAAAAATTCAAAATGAGTCAGAAAATAGATGGAAATTCCAAAAAAAAATAGTTTCAAAAAGCTCCACATTAACAACAAGAATCCTTGAAAACTGCATGCTACTCAGCACATTTGTTGAAACCGCCTTAGGTTTTTTATAAAATGCGGCAATTTATGCATAACATCTGATCTTTTTGTCACTTTGACCTGACACTAGTTTTATTGATCAAGTAATTTATATTTCTGAAACTTTCATGTTCTGTACTAAATCAGATTTTTTTACTTAAAATTTTAAAATAGTGGTTTCAAAGTAGATCAATATTTCTAAACAACAAGTCAATGTTAAGAAAATGATGATACTGCTTGAAATATACCTGCAAAATCTTTTTACCTGGAAGATATTTTGATTTATGTCATATTTGATCACTAAAAAAACCATATGTTTGAATTTTGTTGGTTTTTTTTTTTTACTTCATTTTGATGTTGGTTATTCTCTTAAGGAATGTGAATTTCATATTCCATTTGAGCAACACTATGGAGTATGCAATGCATGAATTTGATGATGCACATGTTCTTTTTGAAGCTTGACAATAGTTCGCACTTGAATTTCAATAGATAGACCATGCAATGATAAAGTTTGACGATAGGATGGTTAATTGAAAGAATTACAAAATTGCCGCCACCATAAGAAACCAGTCAGTTTGCTAATGGGTATCAAATGTTCGAGAAGACACTTAATTGGTACCATATGTTTGTGAGGACACCATATAGTATTAGTAGCGATTGGGTATGTGATTAAAAAATTGCAGAATTGATAAATATTTAAAAGCGATAACTTGTTCATTTTTGTTGAAATATTATGGTATTACTTTAAATTTTAGTGATTAAAAAATAATCTCAGTCCATGTTTATGTTCTATGTAGTTCATCATATTCACATTTTTAGACATATGCACATTATTGGTAAATATGGAGAGCATCCTTTTTCTTATAAAATTTTGTTTTATTCTATTTTAAAAAAAAAAAGTACATTTTGTTTTTTTAGATGCCTTTATGTTAGAAAAGTGAAAATTTAAAAGTCAAAAAAAAATATTTTTGCTTTCTTAAAATTTTTGATTTTATAATTTGTGTTTCCATTTGATCTACATTTTTATTAGTGAAGTGCACTTCTTGCATGACGGATCTAATGACATGAACATTCAAATACGAAACTTTTAAACAAAACCTTTGTAATAAAAATTCTTCTAGATCAATCATTAATGTCATTTTATGATAATTAATATGCTAACTTTGGCTATATTCTCAATTTTACCTTTAAAGCTTTAAATTTTCATTTTCTTGTTATGTTGTAATGACTAATCGAGCGTATTGGGATAGTCAAAATATATTTGTTGATTACATGGTTGATTAAAGATATTGCATTATGTTCTCAATTGACTAATGATAATGTAATATTTCTTGAGAAATTATCATACTTTATAGTTATCTATTTCCAATTATTGCATGTCTTTGTTTATCTCTGAATCTATCATTTGACATTTATATTCCATTGATCCATGTTTTTCATTTTTGTTAATGTTTAGGATAAATTGACGTAAACACGAAAAGGGATAAAGATTAGTTGGATAAAAAGTAGATATTGAGGATGAGTCATGTACACATTCCATATGAAAAATAAAACGCATATAATACAATATAAATTCTAATTTTAAGCGGCTAAAAGAACTACAGATGAAAAATGGATGTAGTATAGACGTAGAGTTATATTACTTGAGAGTATGAAAATCTTTAGTGGGTTTATTCTAGCTCGTCAAGCAATGCTTCTCACCCATCTAATAGTTCCCAAGGTAGTGCATAGGTGTAAGCACCTTAATCTCATTAAAATGAGTTTAGGATTGTACCATTCTCACATAAATACTTCACTCGAATGGTTAGCGATTAGATATTGTTGAGTTTATTGTTTTATTAACCTCGCCGCATGAAACTATTAATTATACATACATACATACATACATACATATATATATATATTATTACCTTTTCTTAGGATATATTTTTTGATCAACATAGTTGCTATATTTTTGATAGAATTCTCATAAATACCTAGTGTTCATATTTTGATCATGTTTCATAATACCATTTTTTTTACCATGTTGATTGATATTTTGTACTTATGATAAAAACAAAATGGGAAGAGAGGATAAGCTTTGTGGTATTTAAATTACTTGTTGAGCTTTAAGATATATTGCTAGTCAATTATTATATTTTTGAACATATAAGTCACGTATGTAAAGGGGCAATGAAGAGGAGGAAACATAATATATTAAGACAATATACTGAAATATTGATTTTGAGTACACACATGACATATCCACATTATTCTTTTATTTTTAAATCTAAATTTTATGGTTTGTTATCATTAAAAACGGACATTGTGAAGTATGACAATCGATGATTTTTATTTAAAGATAAGAAACGTTTACTTCAATTTTTTGTTGAATATGTTACACGTAAATAATCAAAGATAAAGAAAATAATTATTATGCAAGGTTGCTCAAGTGCATTAATCATATGAACTTTTTTAAACAATAATTCAGCAATAGTATTTCAAGAAATAATTCATAAGGAAAATTCTAAAGAAACATCATTTTTTAGTAAGTGTGGGAATATATGTATGGAATAACTCAAGCAATATCTTTCTCAAATATATATAGTACTTTTCATGATAAACTCTAACTAAACATTCTCAATAATCAAAGAAAATTTCAACTGCAACAAAATCATACCACAATTAAAATTTGAATCCTCATATTGTTTCAACTCAACCTATTATTTCTCCTATAGATATATTTATTTATTGAGTATTGTTTAAACTCATCATCTACTCTAGGTTTGAGTATTGGATTACAAAGCACCTAAATCAACAACTCCATCATATCAAATCATGCTCGATTCAATCATCAAATATCAATTCATATATTGTAATTCATTTGTCATTGCCAGTTTATGAAGTAAAATACAATTCATACCTGAGGAGCTTCATCATCGAATATTAGCAAATTTAGATATAAAGTTATCAATCAACCTCTCAATTGTTTTCCACCAAATATTCATCCTCAAACAACTCTCAAGGCATACAATCAACTTTTAATAATCATCAATAACACCCATCAATGTCAACCTCGGACAAAGTTACAAGGTCCATTTAAGTTCAGGCAGTAGCACACACTACTGCAGTGATTTAACTCTTGTACTAACACTAACTTATAGTTAAGATATTTCGATGCAATATCAAAAGTTTAATAAATTATCTTATAAAAGACCATCTACTTGAAAAACACATGAAAATAGAAATCATGTTTCATATACCATACTAAGAGTTTACAAATATTTGATACAACTGCATTTTTGATGCTTCTTCATAATGCTGAAGTGACATCCACCTTCTCTCATCTCAATTGTTCCTTTGTTATTGCAACGTTTAGACTTTTGCTTTCTCTTTTCAAGTATCATTTTAAAAGAGAAACTCTTTGCTATGAGACTACACCAAATTTCTTTACAAAAATACATTCATTCATCCTTTACATATCATTTGGCTTTTACATGGACCTTGAAGCGACAACATGCCAAAAGTTTTATCGGTGGTAAGTGTGATTTTACATTTCTTAATCGGTCTTTAGTTCAGTTAATTTAGTACGTTTTAATCCATGAAAAGCTGTATAAATTACGTTTCTTTTTGAAATGGTACTTCACATACAACATGTCACTGGAACAATATATCACATGTCAATAAACGTTTGAATCACGCTATGAAAGTTTCGAACTTGTGACCTCTCGCACCAAAGCCGAATCACTTAACCACTTGGACAATGGTACTTGTTATATTGATTACACTAACAATACAAGTTTAGTAAAGTAGATTATAATAATATTACATGTGTTATATTTATTTGAATGGTTTATTATATTCTTCTAATAAAGCTCCAACCAAATTTTACAAATCTATTAAAATCATAAAAGAAATATGATAATTTTTTAATTCTTTTAATGGGTGTTAGGATTCATTTTTCATGTTACTACAACCTTAATGGTGCTCAATCAATTATAGTCACCATGAATGATAAATAACATGTTATTAGTCATATCTCATGTATAACTTCTAACATACATATATTTTGCTCCTAATCATAATTATGACCTTAAGGGTGCTCAACAAAACATATAGTACACCTATGATCACTCATTTCACGGCCGCATGAAGATAAATTTCATAACCTTAAGGATGTTCAACAAAGTAATAAATATGTTCTCGCCAATTTAGAGACAATACAAGCGTCGTTATACATAATAGACAGATTGAGGGTGCTCAAAAACTACAATCATATTTAATATTCTACTTATAATGTAAATGATAGAGAGCAACATTACTTTAGATTCACAATCTTAAAATAATAATGATTAAAATTGACTACAAGAAATGATAAGTATTTATATTACTTAATGACATCATATGTCATTTTATAAGCATATACACATGTATACCCGTGTAATTATTTCTTACATCTATAATGATTTTTTATAGTATTTATTTATATATATGTATGTATGTACGTATTTTTATTTATTTTATGTACAGTATGTAAGAATCTCACTTAAATTATAACATTTATAATCAACTATTAAACCTTATTTATGTATATACCATTAACTAATAATTAAATCAATACTACCACTTAATTATAACCGTTTATAAACTATAATACTGACAATTCATATATTATTGGTTAAAATCATTTAGATTTTATTTATCTACAACCTTTTACAAATTCAAAATTATTTATTTATAATAGTGATGCTAACTTCTGGAATACACCTTGGATGGATGATGGTCTGATCTTAAGCAAAATCTTCAATCCTCAGCAGATCATGCAATCTGGTATTAATAGTGATGCTAAAGCAACTGATTTCATAATTGATGGCAAGTTATCACTACCATATACCAGTAACCAAGACATTAGAGCTATTTGGAATAAGTATCAATCTATAACTTTCATTCCCACTCCGGACTGATGAGATACTTTGGAAAGGAAAATCTCACTCTATCTCTTCTGTTTATAAAATGCTTGTGATCTATCCTGCAACAACTGACATAAAATGGCACAAAGTTCTATGGACCAGAAAATCTACTCACAGAGACAACCTAATGTTATGGAAGGTCATAAACAGTGCACTACTAACTAAAGACAGATTGTTCAACTATGGGTTGCCTGTTGATCCTCTATGCTTCTTCTGCAATATGCTTCCTGAGACTGTGAGTCACCTATTCTTTGAATGCAGTAATCTTTTGGGCTTGTGGAGTCATCTCATGACTGCGATGAGTGTTAACCATATCCATGGCATATCCAGTGTTGAGTGGGCTCTCATAGGGAAGGCTACTAGGTGGAAGAAAAATGAAAGCTTTGTGTATTTTTTTCTGATCAAAAGATATCTTAACTTTGTTTGGGAAGAAAGAAATTTGAGGTGCTTTGAAAACAAGTTAAGGAATAGTGACCAACTTTTGAATGCTTTACACGCCAACATTAAGATAGGAATAAAGGATTGTGAATTTGATTTCACATCCTTTGTCTCGTCCGACTGGCTATAGTGCTGTTCTCCTCTCAGTTTTCTCTTTTCTCTTGTCTTTCTTCTTATTTTTCCTTTGTGTTGTAATCCTCTCCTCTTATTCGTGTGTTTGTTTTCCGTTTGCGAATGTGAGCTTGTTCATAGTCGCTTTTCTTTTCTCATTTTTATAATAATCTGGTAGGGGACCAGTTAACCCCGCTTGCCTTTCAAAATTTTTTTTTATAAGTTTTATAAATTTGAATTTAAATAAGTTAAATCATTCAAAACCATTACAAGTTTTAATTTGAATTCAAAAAGTTTTAAATTAAAATTTTATATAATATTTATATACTTTTATTTGAATCAAACCAAAAGCACAAACAACTTGAGCCTGACATTAAGGACATATTATAGAACAGACCATTTGATTAGATAAGTAAGGGAAAGGAGAGAGGGAGGTTTTTTCCGTTCGCAAGAACATTCCTTAATCATGAAACCTTCTCCTGCGACACCCTTTCCTAGATACCTATATGATGGAGTATTCTTAAGGATGGCCCTACATGTTAATTAATTATTCATAATAATACATTTCAAGCTTTGATACCATTGTTGAATTAAGTGCATCGTTCAGTAGGATAAATGGGAAATTTAAAGAATTTTTTTATTCATTATATAGTAAATCTTTTAAGATGTTATCATGAATAATAAAGTTTATATTAAATCTTATTTAAGTTTTATTTGACATACTGAGATATATTTTGGATCAAATTAATTTTATTGTAATCGTTTAATTAAATAATATATAATTTTTTAATGGACGTTATATGTCCATTAATAGTATTACAATCATATATATATAGTAAAACCGAGCACTATATATAAATATATGTGGTACGCACATAAATATGCATATGTACATACGTATGTTCACACATACATGTATTTATACATATAACACAAAGAATATTTCCTAATTTTGAACCTGTACAAATGATTAAGCTACATATATATATATATATATATATATATATATATATATATGTGTGTGTGTGTTATGAATTATATACTAAATAAATTAGAATTATATTAATTATTTAGATGTACTATCGTTTTAAAATAAAAAATTAAAAGTAATATCTATGATTAAACCTTAGGATCAAATTATGGCAATGATTATATTATTATTATTTTAGGTTCCATACAAATTAATTATTCAGAATTCAAAGTTTAAATTTTAAGTAGTATTCATTGGGCAAAATATTTGAATTTATAATTTATAAATTAACTATAATAAAAAATTCGATCATGGCTTAGAAAAATAAAATTTTATTTTTGAGTTTTGTATAAGTAAAATATGTAACTTTTAAATTAATTATTTATTAAGTCAAATAAATTATACTTTTAAATATTTATAAAACAAAATGTATAGCCATATTTTAAAAATTGAAAAACCCATGAAAATTTTATAACATAAATATTAGTTAATTTAGTTATTATATATATACATATTTTATAAAATTATTATAGGTAATATACACACACAAAAAGTATAATGTACTTACAATTAAAATATTTCTACCTGAAATATTGATTGATGAGTACACATATATATCATTAAAATTTTAAATGGTTCAAGAAATTATTTGTAATATATAAATAAAATTACAGTTATAAATAATTCATAAAAGTTTATTCTTTTGGTCGAAAATATATTAGTGAATAAGAAATAATTTAAATGAAAACAAATAGAATAATACTTGGATAGATTGTTAATCAACTAAACTTTACACTCCACATCTCTGAACCAAAGTAGCTTCTTCTTTTTCCTATTGATTTGCAATGCCAAATGGAGAAACGATGATGGTTAGGGTTTTCTACCCATCAATAAAATGAAGGAGTAGGGTCTATTTATGGAATGAAATTGCGAGGGGGGTGGGCTCATCACTACATTCTAAAATCACTCGACAGCTGAAACTAAGAAAAATGTCTTATCGCTTGATTATTTAAATGTTCTTAACTCCTTAGTACACATACACATGGTCAATATGTTTATAACATGTACATTTTTTCATTACATCAACAATTATTATATAAAATATTATTTTGGCACAATTTAATTAGTTACTTATATACGTAATACTACATATATATAGCTAAATAATTTTAAGGCCCTTTAATAATAATAAATATTAACGGTTGCATTTATATTAAATTTCTCTGTAATAATTTATATCATTTATAAATTATTTTATTTGATAAATTCAGACGAACGCTAAAAGTGACGATAGTGTGAATTCATGTATTAACTCCGCTAATAATATTGAAACTAACATTAAATCCTATATGAGATTTGCGGAAGCACGGTAGTGGATACAGCTTCAATTGCTCATACATTATCTTAGTGAAATCCTAAATCTATTTATTTAAGCTACACCCTTAAGCAACGATATATTGTGCACGTTTTTCCTTTGTCATCATTAGATCATTTAGATATCTAAAGGTCGATCGATGGTCAATACTCTAGTAATATCCATAATCAAGTGTGAAGTACAGCATTGGATATCTATTAATCCATTTGATTAGCCAACGACTTTGGCTTTAAGCTGGCTATTAATTAAGGTGATATTGACCTTCTACATCAAAAGAGACAAATTCGCTCTTGAGTAGTGTTTACTTCAAGTGGTTTATCTATCTAATATCCACTTATGGACGTACCATGATCAATGATGTTATTGTTGGAATCTTGTCTGCACATCCCTACGTGAGGACAACGTATGAGTTAGTCAACATCCTTTAACAAAAGGAATCCCTTTTTGTTACATGCGATCAAACTCGTATATATACCACTCCACTTTCATTATTTTTCACGATGTGGGACTGTTCTTCCTTTTTAATATGTGCCCATTACTCACACACAATACGAGACACCGCAACAGATATCCACCTTGGCTCGCATCCATATATGCGTCTTCCAATATGCCAACAACGATGCATGTACCACATTGAGACTCTGCTCTCAACAGATCTCCATCTTGGCTCACATCCATATATGCATCTTCCAATACGCCAACGACGATGGCTGCACCATATTGAGATTCTGCTCCCCTGTCATTCTACCAGATCCAACTTACCAAGGTCAAGCTCCACCTTAAGTCTGACTGCTTAAGCCTACACCGCTAGCCACAACTATTTACAAATCTCTTGCACATTTTCCATTGTCCCAAGCGTCACGCTGATACCATGTTGAAATCTTGTCTGCACATCTCTACGTGGGGGCCACATATGAGTTTGGTCAACATCCTTTAACAAAAGGAATCCCTTATTGTTACATGCGACCAAACTCATATATATACCACTCTACTTTCATTATTTTTCACGATGTGGGACTATTCTTCCTTTTTAATATGCGTCCATTACTCACACACAATGCGAGACACCCAACAGATATGTTAAATTTTGGTGATAAAAAATCACAAATAGAGGGAAATAAATAGGCAAAAGAAAGAAAAAGAAGATTTTATTTCCCCTAATTAAATAGGCATATTTGAGTATATTTATTTCTCTCTCTAATTGGTTAATCAGATTAATTTTTTCCATCTAATGTTAACTTGGGTATTAAGTAATTGATTATATAAATAGAGACTAGAAGAGAGTGTAAAAGTATGGTGGAAAGTTTGTTTGGTAAATTCTCTCTTCTTCATCCTTGTTTTTCCTCTCCAACAATTTTAGCCATATAGATATTTGCTTCCTTTCTCAATTTGGTTATTGATTCAATGGTATTTTATTTATTTTAGCTTTGTTCTATTAATTGTAAAAAAACTTTGGTGAATCAATAAAGTGGGCGATTGGGTGGAATATCTTGTCTTATTGCTTTTAATTTCAATTCCGTTTTTTTTCAATCCAAGTTATTTCTTTGTGATTTGAGTGACAAAGATCCGTTAATATAAGCTTCTGCAAATCGCTACCATTTTTGCACAACAGTTTGGTATCGGAGCACAGATCATCACAAAGCTTAGAGTAATTTTGGTTTGAAAAATTATTGATGTTGGATATGATTTCGTTTTCGAAGATGGCTATTTTGGATGGGAAAAATTAGGGTATTTGGAAGCCTAAGATGGAGGATGTTCTGGACCTCAATGATCTTCATGATCTGATTGATGGAGATGGAAAGAAGCCCTCTAATGTAGATGGGGGAAAATAAAGAAGATGGATAAGAAGGCGGTTGCTTTGGTTCGCCAGTATCTTGGTGATTCAGTTTTCCATCATGTGGCCAGTTGTGAATCCGCGAAGGATTTGTGGGACAAGTCGATATCTTTATATGAGTCAAAGAGTGCTGCTAATAAGTCATTTCTGGTTCGAAAGTTGGTACAAATGAGGTTAGATGAAGAGAAGTCTGTTGAAGAGCATTTGAATGAATTTCAGGATGTAATAAATCAATTGGCAAATATGAAGGTCAATTTTGATGATGAGTTACAGGCTCTTTTATTGATGAGTTCGCTTTCAGAAAATTGGGAAACTTTGGTTGTTTCATTGAGTAATTCCAATGCTAATGGAGCTATCTCTTTGGAAACTGTTCGAAACAGTCTTTTGAATGAGGAGCTTAGAAGAAAAGGGTCAGGTATGAAATCAATTAAAAGTGAGGCTATGGTGGCAAGGGACTCGAAGAAAGATACAATTTGAAAGAAGAAAGGTACTAATGGTAAATGTGTTATCACTTGTCATTATTGTAATAAGAAAGGTCACATATGCAGCAAGTGTGATGCTTAAAAAGGAGATCAGAAAAAGGCTGCGTATGCTGATACTAGTAGTGATGCACATGTAGGTTTTGCTAAAGGTACCGCTAGTGATGCTTCTTATGATGTCCTCTTTAGTGAAAATATGGCTTGGAAGATGGATTCGGGAGCCAGTTTTCACATTTGTAAAGATGTGAATTGTTTTTCTTCTTACGAGAAGAGTGTCAAAATGATTAAGACAACCGATGGAGAAGAACAACCGATTTGTGGTATTGGATTTATCCGATTTCGTAGGCATGACGGTGTGGTTAGAGAAGTCTCTGGAGTGAGACATGTACCCATTTGTTTGCATAATCTTATTTCTCTTGGTCAGTTGGATCGCCATGGCTGCACTTATGAGACTCAAGGTGGAGTTCTGAGAGTAAAGAAAGGTAGTCATATTAGGATGAGAGGAGTATTGGAAGAAGAAAACTTTTATAGCTTGATTGGTTCTATAGTCGACTATTGAAAGTGAGTGACAGTTGAAGGACCTCGTCCACAGCAAGGTGGAGAAGTTAATGTGCTCACTGCTTATGATGCTAGCATTGAGGATCATATTTTAGATAGGGGTCTTAATGTTGATGATGCTCAAGGGATCGATGGTGATCAGGTAATGAGCTCAGATCGAGTGATAGATGGGTGTCGAATTGCAAAATCCACAAAGGCAAGACGGAGATCTTTGTGGTATTAAAAACGTTTTTGAGATCGAATTTGTGTGGGGCACCTCATGTAGGAGATGCATCACTTGTAGGCGGTGGTAGAGGTTTGTATTTTGGTGTGATTGAGATATAGAGAGTTGTGATAGATCTAGATATGGCATGCTTGATATGTTGGAGATATGTGATTTTGCATCAAGGTGGAGTGTTAAGTTTTGGTGATACAAAATCACAAATAGGGGGAAATAAATAGGCAAAAGAAAGAGAAGATTTTGTTTCCCCTAATTAAATAGGCTTATTTGAGTATATTTATTTCTCTCTCTAATTGGCTAATCATATTATTTTTTGCCATCAAATATTAACTTGGGCATTAAGTAATTGATTATATAAATAGAGACTAGAAGAGAGCGTAAAATATGGTGGAAAATCTATTTGGTAAATTCTCTCTTCTCCATCCTTGTTTTACCTCTCCAACAATTTTCGCCATATATATATTTGCTTCCTTTCTCAATTTGGTTATTGATTCAATGGTATTTTGTTTATTTTAGCTTTGTTCTATTAATTGTAAACAAAACTTTGGAGAATCAATAAGGTAGGTGGTTGGGTGGAATATCTTGTCTTATTGCCTTTAATTTCAATTCCGTCTTTTTCTTTCAATCCAAGTTATCTCTTTGTGATTTGAGTGACAAAATCCATTGATATAAGCTTCCGCAAAGCGCTACCATTTTTACACAACAGCTATGTGATTGACCATAATCAAAGTACAGTTTAAACGCTTAAGATTCATAATACTTTCAAGTCAAAATACTATTATGCATCATCATGTGAGACTTTTAATTGACTTAGATGTTAAACCTATGGAAGAGTTTCAATGAGTCATTCTATGATTGTTTCAAACTACTATAAGTAAGTAATCCCTTGGTGTGTCCCAATGGTAAGTAAATAACCATTTATTGCATGAAGTGCGTTACTGTAATGACCCAATGTTTTCAACCATTCGCATCCACACATGCGAGACTTGAATAATTCAAAATACCAAATTGTTAATTTAAATTTGGCAAAACTTAGAATATACAATAGATAAATAAATCACGGATCACTTATACAGAGTACTATAATGCAGCGGAAGAAAAGAAATAGTAGTTCATGAAGCTATAACATAAATATACATCAGAGTTAAACAAGATACAACAGAAGTTTCAATATGATAATCAAGTACAAAGCTAAATACAACAATGGAGTCAATTGGATAACTGAGAGCAAAATAGATAGCTGGATCTTCAAGAAAGCTCCAACTCCGAAGGCGAGTCTCTAATGCTGTATCACTCAGTCTGACCCAAGTGTAAAGCAAATACACAAAACACTCAAGTCAGGATATACATACTTATACAATGTAAACCAACTCAAGTGAACTGTAATACAAAGGTACAAGTAACTCAAAGGATGCTTGGGACTGTCCATCCTCTAAGGATACATTAAACTATTTACTATGTAGTAATATTTCGCTGTTATAATAATGTCTATAGTAAAATAAACTTACTTTTAAATAGCATTAAGGCTTTACAGTTTCCACCTTAACACGTAGTAGTGTCAATAGTCTATACAGCACCTGCGTACCTCCTGATCGGGAGGCTACGAGAAGATACTCCATAGGTACGACACAAATCAAACTCGTACAAGGCGCAATAGGGTAGATGACACGGCACAACTAGGCAATGCCAGGGTAGATATACCAATTACACTTCCGGCCGATAGTAACGCGTAGCAGCTACTGCCACCCACCTCGAGCCACACCCCCAAATCAAAATCAAAAGTGGCCATCGAATCAATCTCAAAGTCAGAATATAATATCGAAGGAATGTGTCCGATCAGAGGAGCGACCTCATTAGCCCATCAATTGCTCCTGTTTTAGCCACTTATGCCAACTCATGGGAGTCAGGTCCACGTTCATACCTCAATAAAACGTCGCCACCATCCTAATTCATTCTGGAATCTCCACCGCATACACGGTTATTAAAGTGGTTTTCGAAGTTGGCAGAGAGTATGACAACTTCCGATCCTGATCTGTTTAACAACCACTCATTATTACAACCCATGGATATTTATTTCAAAATCATTTATACTTCAAAACCAAAACATCATATCCATTTCAAAACTACATACTATATTATTTCACTTCAAAACTAAATCAATATATCATTTCCATTTCAAAAAACAAAGTAATAATATCATTTAAATTACAAAACCAAATCAATATATCATTTAAATAAATCCAAATTTCCAATCATTGAATATTCCTTCAATTTATTAAACTTGAAATATTCCTTTAAATCATCTTAAACCAAACCACTTTATAAAGTCATGTTTTTAAATCTTTAATTTCAATAAGTTCAAATTAATATATTTAAAGACAATTCTTAATTAAATACAATTTCCAATAATTTCATTTCCAAATCCATATTACTTTCAAGTTATAACAATTCTGAAACCAAACACTTTGAAACATATTTATCTAAACCATTTAAATTCAATGTCAAATACTATTCATTTCAAAGTTGTAGTGTTTCTAAGTTCATTCATTTAATTATAAAATTTCCAATACATATATAAGTGTTTCAAAACATTGTCAAATTCAGAAATAGCAGCACTTACAAAGTGCTACATTAGGTATTTAGTTATTATTTCAAAACAGTTTACTTTCGGCAACAACAACACTTATCAAGTTCTACAATAGCTATTTATTTATTCCAAACAGTTTACTTTTAGCAAAAACAGCACTTACAAAGTGTTGCAGTAGCTCTTTAGTTATTTCAAAATATAATTTAGTTTCAGCAACAACAGCACTTACAAAGTGCTGCAGTTGCTCTTATTATTTCAGAACTTAGTTTATTTCCAAAAATGACAGCCTTTAACAAATGTTGTCTTCAAACCACAGTATTTCTAAAGTGCTACCAATGCTAATTCCAGATTTAATATAAAATTTCAGAAACATTAAAACTTCAATTTTAACCATTTTAATTTATAAAAATCATGTTTTTCGCTTCAAAAAAATAATCATTTGGATATCATTCAACTTATGATTTAATAAAATAAAATTTTATCCATAAATATCCAATTTAAACTAAGATTCATTTGTTAAGTCAAAAGTACATTCTTTCTTAACTCTACTTTAACAAATAACTTAACACTTTATTTTAAAATACCCACTTCATAAATAAAACTAAATTTTCATTTATTTACTTAACTTAATAATTTTATTTAAAACCTAATTTCCAATTATCAAGTTAAGTCATAATTTAAGATACATTTTTTCATTTTAAAATCATAACTGTTTATTTTACAAAACATAACATTTCACAAAAGAACATTTTATCATAGTTAATACAACAATCAAATTTTCCTTATAGATCTATTCATTTAGACATCGATTACTATGATTTTCAAGTTAAATAAATTTTATTATAAAATGTCCAATTAAAATAGTATTCCATTTTATCGGTTCAAAATACATTATTTATTATACAAAACATGTCCATTTCATAAAGTAAAATTCATAACAATTACTAAATTAGATTTGAAACTTCCATATTAAGTTAAATTCAATTATTAAGTTATTTGTCATCAATAAAGATCTTTAATTCAACTTAAAAACAATTATTAACTTTATAAAAATTTAACTTATAGAAAAACCAATACACCTTTATAATTAAAGCATTAAATCAAATTTTAAATTAAAATTTCATATACTTAATAATCTTTTAGGGAAATATTATTTAAAATACTTAATAAATTTTTAGGAAAATATTATTTAAAAATATAACCGTAGGCCTGTATAATATTTTCTAACCTAGGTCAAGTGATACGGATACATATCATTTCAATCCATAATTTTAAAAAAGAAAAATCCGGGTTCTATCATTTCAAACCAGCAATCTCAAGTAATTCAAATATAATAAAATCACTCAAGCCTATCATTTCAGCTCATAATGATTTTGCTTATTCTAATGTCCGTTCGGTTATGTATCATTTCAACCCATAATGATAGAGAACTTGCAGTATGATACAGTAAATAAAAATGAACAGTAAAATATAACATATCATATCAGATGATGTAAAAGTTATACAAACAGCATTTAACATCATATAAATATATCACAGTCATGTATAAACATAGCATATTAATTTATGCAATTCACGTGTCATCATTTCACAATTATAAAAGTACGTATTGTGAGAAATGCAGATTACGGATCTTAAGGCTAGAATTAACACTAGAGGGGGGGTAAAAAGTATTTTAAGGAATTACTAATTCTTTTTTAGTTTATATTAATTTGAACACAAATGTATGTAATATTCAGACACGGATATAATCACAGAATCAAACACAGATGCAGAAATAAAGTAAAAGCAATAAAGGAAAGAACACACCGGATCTTATACTGGTTCGGAGTTACCCTACATCCAGTCTCGCAACACAAGTATGGATTTCCTTTCAAAATCAATTCTTGCAATTACACCCTCAATTTCAAGGCCATGAGGTACACCACTCCAGATTCATAATCCGGGTAGAGATACTTGATTTTACGGACAACAAGTTCACCCAATTGATTTCCTAGGCTATAATCACACCTTTTCTTGCTTGATTGATTTTACAAGCTACAATCACGCCTTTTCTCACTCAATTAATTACAAAGAAGCCTATAACTCTGAATAGCACTGGGATCTTGTTGAGATAGTGATAGAGAATCAAACCAGAGATAATCTAGTTAGATCCAATGGTGATCTCCGCAGAGTAATGGTAAAAATGTATATAAAAAATATGGAAGAAGAAGAGGAGTGAAATCAAAGAATATATATATGACTGTAAATTCATTTAAAACAGCCCTTATTTATAGTAGAACAAGAGCTGTGTCCATTCATGAAAGGATATGACGAATAGACACTTCCTTTGAAATTAATTTTTTTGAAATAAACTGTCACCTTGTCGACAAGGGTATCTTGGGGTTGTCGACAGGCCTATGGTATTTTTGGTAATTTGTTTTTCTTTAAAAATAGCTTCTATCTTGTATTAAAACTAATTTAAACTTTATAAATATACTTAAATATAGTTAAAATACATAAATAAGAATAGAGAATAATATTTTGGTATATATAAAATTTTACTATATATTTAAATCTATGTATAAATATTAAAAGTTAAATATATTATAACTAAAAAATAGGTTAAAACCATGGATAATTTGATTTTGAAGATAAAGATTATTTTGAGGCTAAAAGTATTTTAAAACCATGATAGATGTTTTTGATTCTTTTAAAAGGAAGATTTTGAAATCATTTTGAAAATAAGATATAATTTTGTAAAACATTTGAATAAAAGTTAGTGGATACAAAACAATGTTCCACTAGATTTTTCGTAGGTTCCATCCTACTTAAGGTTCCATCCCTTTAACGGGCTCGAAGTGGATTCCATTCCACGAATAAAATGGATTTTCAGATGTCAGTGCTTTTCTAGGAGTTTCAATAAAATTCCTAACTAAATTACTTATATTGAAATCTTGAACTCTTGATAATCTTGATACTCATGAGTCTTCAATCTTGATATCTTCAGTCTTGAATCTCTATACTGTACAGTCTCCATTCTTGGTACCTGCATGGTTAAATCCTGCATATACATATATATCTAAACTATAATGTTAGTATTTATATTTTATAATCTTATTCTAAGGTTGTTGTCATCAAAACCATCTTCTTAGGGACTAATAATCTCCTCCTTTTTGATGATGACAACCTTTGTTTATAAAATATTACTTCTATCCTAATAACTCCCCCTAAAACTAATAACTCCCCCTAAAACTATGCCTAACTATCCTATTTTGTACTTCTCCCCCTTGGTCATCAACAAAAACTAACTCCAAACTATATAACTCCTCCTTAATCTAATACTATATTACATGTGATTATAATGATAGTGTTATCATAAATAATCAACACTTAATTCTAAAACTAAAACTTAGTCCTTAATTACTAACTATCCTAACTAAGAATCCATATATGATAATACTTATAACAGTGATAATATGAGAATTCAAATATAAGAAAAAAAACCATTTATTAATTATATATTGTCATATTTACATTTGCGTAGAGAACATAAGTAAGATCATATAACGATAAGAAAGAGAGAAAAGAAACTAATGTGTATTTATACATATTATGTTTTGCACACCAATTATCAATCCACACCAAACCAAATCAATCCAAGCAATCTATTCAAATCAAACAAGCAATCAAATAAAATCAAACATTACGAGGAACTTCCACCCATCCTTCTTCTCCAAATATAAGGCCTGCTTTAATGGCATCCCAATCTTCATTTTCATTGGTGAGAGAGACTGGAGGATGTGCTTCACTATTTTTGTGCAGAGAAGAAATCATCCATCGTATCATATCGAAATGCTTTTCTTGCTCCTTGATCATCTGCATTTGACTCAACTCTAAGTGTCACTGATTATGAAGAATAAAAGAAAGAATATTTTTGAAAGTGTAGGGTTTCTTCAAGATTCTCGGTCAAACTATGAATTGGATTGGCCATATTTGAGTTTGTGAGAAGAAATAGAGATAAAGTAGATAAGAAATAATTTTGAGTGATGAATTCTGGAAGAAATATGTATTTATAGGTGTAGAAATTCGTTTGAAATGAATAGACATAAGGTAGTTATTCAAATTTCAAATTTAAAGTGAAAAGTCATTTCTGACCAGTACTTGTCGACATGGTCTATGGGGGTTGTCGACAGGGGTCGGTTAATTTTAACGACTCACTTTGATTTTGTCAATGATTGTGTGTGTGTGTGTGTATATAGTATACTAACATTTATTCTGGAGATAGGATAAGCTAGGTAATAGAAAAGTAATTCAATTTCATTTCATAATAGAACGATACAATGATTAAACATTAAGAACTACACGAACATTCAAATCAAAACAAACTAAAACCAATACAACATGAAAAGGTTGCACTAGTTAGAGGATGACGAAGATAATCCAAGCTTTTTGCTGACTTTGGAGAAAAATTTGTTCATCTTGAATGACATTTTATCCAATTTCTTACCAATGGACCGTTTAAGCGTCTGTTGATTCTCAACAATGATCTTTTGATCTTTGAGTAAGGTTTTGTTGGTTGGATTAGAAGGATAGTCAATACTTTCCAAGGATGTTTCACTTTCTTCTTCTTCTATTTCCATTTCATCCCCTTCTTCTTCCTCCTCTTCCATCTCCTCATGAGCCAAACGCTCTTCCTTTTCGGTAAGAGTTTCATATGGTTGGAAAACATATGGAATTTTCATAAGAGAAATGTTTGAGTGATTAAAAACTTTTCTTGAACCAAATTCTTCTCCTTTGAAATCTACTCCAAAATAATTAAAAATTCGAGTGGGATTGATTCCATGATACAAAGTGTTTTCACCCATTTTAAGATTTTTGGTACGAAATTCATCCAAAATAACTTGCGCCCAACTAATATCATAATTTTCAAAAATAGCAAAAATTGCTTTGCAAACTTTTGAAGTTGGATTGTTAAAACTCCCCGATCTTGGGGTCAAAGTATGTTGTAAAAGAAGATTAACAATTCAAGCTTCTGGTCGAAAGTTTCGATTTATGAATTCAAAGTTATCATTTCCTTCGAAAATGTGATGAAGTGTCTCACGATCATTTTCATCGATATTAAAACTAGAAAGATCCATTCCCGTGCTCTTGCAATTGAGAATGGTACCCAAAAGATCACAATTTAAGATGATTCTAGTGCCTTTGACACTACTCCAAATTTCATCATCATTTCCATCATAAAATCCACGGTTGAGATTTGCATAGAAAATTTTAACAAGATTTGGATAACAAACAAAGTCATTTTGTGAAGCATCAACAAGACTAAGAACTTGGTTCTTTGCATAAAGAGAATCGATTTCATAAGTAGAGAAATCTTGAAATAAAGCAAACTTCCCGGGATGGACTTTTCCATAGTTAGCATAGTTGATATATGCTTTTATAGCCTCTGGATCATTGAAAAGTTGCTCTTTCATCTTTCTGGAAATTCTCATTGTGGAAGGGTTGCTTGAAGAAGCCATTAGAGTATAGAGTAGAGAGCTTGATATTTTAAAATAAGAGTTTGAATTTGAAAATGGAAGTGAAAAGTTGTGATAAGAGATAGTAAATAAATAGATTCTCAAAGGACATGTTCTCTGGTCAAAAGGTGACTTTTCAGAGACTTGAATGAAGTGAAAAGATAGAGGGAAATTCAACATTTTGAATTTCAAATTTCTATACCCTTTTCGACAACGTGGGGAGGGGCCTTATCGACAGGTGTCTTTGAATTTTCATGATTTATTTCTCTTAAGTATTCTAATATATATATATATATATATATATATATATATATATATATTATTTTTAATGTCTATATATATCTGGAATATTACTACAATTATAGTATGTTCCATAAAATATTATGATAATATTAAACAATAAAAATAAAAATAAAATAACAATAAAATAATAGTAAAAAATAATAAAAATAAAAATTTTAAAATTCAAACGACACACCAATTCAAAATAAACCAGTCAAGCATCCAATCCTAAGCATGCAATTTCAACCAATGTATTGTAAACGTGTACATTTTTCTAAGTCCGTTTCTTTGAATTCATCGGAGTCGTGAACTGCCGTGAAACACATATTTGAATTATCTGTCTTCTGATCATCATCGCTTGAGGATGAGTCTGAGTCATCTAGAGTAGGAGTAAATGCACGTTTTTGTTTCTTTGCGGAATCATTGTTTATAATAAGATTTTGCCTATCTGTATGCGGACGGTCTCTTTTGATATGGCTTGGTTCGTTACAGTTGAAACATTTGATATAATTTGACACTACATCCTGATTACCAGAGTTCTTATAGTTGTTTCTCTTGAGATTATTCACCTTTCTGTATTTCAAAAATTTCCGAAAATTCTTGGTCATAAAGACTATCTCTTCTTCATTATCCCTGTTTGAGTCTGATCCATCGGTCAATGCAATGAATACAATTGATTTCTTTTCAGATGCTTTGCTTTCTCTTCTCCCAATCATTTGGACTTCAAACGACATTAGATTTCTAATTAATTCTTTTATCTTTAAGGTGCAAATGTCAATTGCCTCTTCGATCGCAAGTGTCTTTTGATCCCATTTTGGAGTAAGAGAATTTAAGATTTTTCTGACTTGATCTTCTTACGAAAATTCCTTTCCCAAGGATATTAGAGAATGCACAATATTCTGAAATCTATTATACATATCTGAAATAGACTCATTAGAATTCATTTTAAATAATTGAAACTGATTTGTGGGCATGGAAATTTTGGTCTGTTTAACTTTGCTTGTTCCTTCATGAGTAATTTGCAAAGTTTTCTAGATTTCATATGCATACTTGCAAACTAATACTCTAAATATTCATTCCTATCAAGTGAACAAAACATAATACTCATAGTTTTAGAGTTGTTTTGTGCAACGGTCTTTTGCTCAGCAGTCCACTGTGCAAAATCAGTTGTGGGTTCAAAATATTCAGTCTGTTTGATATTCCAAGTGTCTAGTCCTACAGTTTGTAAATATATTTTCATCCTACATGCCCAATATGCATAGTTACTGCCATTAAAAAGTGGTGGTCTGAGAGTAGACTGACCTTCTATAAATGAACTAGTGACGGGATAATAGAACCAGTGTTGGTAGTATTAACAGTACCAGTGTTGGTAGCCATTTTGAAAAAATTTCAAAATTCAGATTGTGAAACTTTGAAAACCTTGCTCTGATACCAAATGTGAGAAATGCGGATTATGGATTTTAAGGCTAGAATTAACACTAGAGGGGGTGAATAGTATTTTAAGGAATTACTAATTCTTTTTGAGTTTATATTAATTTGAACACAAATTTATGCAATATTCAGACACAGATATGATCATAGAATCAAACACAGATGCAGAAATAAAGTAAAAGCAATAAAGGAAAGAACACACTGGATTTTATACTGGTTCGGAGTTACCCCACATCCAGTCCCGCAACACAAGTACGGATTTCCTTTCAAAATCAATTCTTACAATTACACCCTCGATTTCAAGGCCACGAGATACACCACTCCAAATTCACAATCCTTTGGGTAGAGATACTTGATTTTATGGCAAACAAGTTCACCCAATTGATTTCCCAGGCTACAGTCATACCTTTTCTCGCTTGATTGATTTTACAGGCTATAATCACACCTTTTCTCACTCAATTAATTACAAAGAAGCCATAACTCTAAATAGCACTAGGATCTTGTTGAGATAGTGATAGAGAATCAAACCAGAGATGATCTAGTTAGATTCAATGGTGATTTCTGTAGAGTAATGGTAAAAATGTATATAAAGAAATGTGGAAGAAGAAGAGGAGTGAAATCAGAGTATCTATCTATATATATATATATATATATATGAATGTAAATTCATTTAAAACAGCCCATATTTATAGTATAACAACAACCATGTCCATTCATGAAAGGATGTGACGAATAAACACTTCCTTTGAAACTCATATTTTTGAAATAAACTGTCACCTTGTCGACAAGGGTACCTTGGGGTTGTCGACAGGCCTATGGTATTTTTGGTAATTTGTTTTCTTTAAAAATAACTTCTATCTTGTACTAAAACTATTCTAAACTTTATAAATATACTTAACTATAGTTAAAATACATAAAAAAGTATAGAGAATAATATTTTGGTATATATAAAATTTTACTATATATTTAAATCTGTGTATAAATATTAAAAGTTAAATATATTATAATTAAAAGATAGTTTAAAACCAAGGATAATTTGATTTTGAAGATAAGGATTATTTTGCCGCTAAAAGTATTTTAAAACCAGGATAGATATTTTTGATTCTTTAAAAGGAAGATTTTGAAATCATTTTGAAAACAAGATACAATTTTGTAAAACATTTGAATAAAAGTTAGTGGACACAAAACAATGTTCCACTAGATTTTTCGTAGGTTCCATCCTACTTAGGGTTCCATTCCTTTAACGGGCTCGAAGTGGATTCCATTCCACGAATAAAATGGATTTTAAGATGTCAGTGCTTTTTTAGGAGTTTTATCAAAATTCCTAACTAAATTACTTATGTTGAAATCTTGACCTCTCGATAATCTTGATACTCATGAGTCTTCAATCTTGATATCTTCAGTCTTGAATCTCTATACTGTATAGTCTTCATTCTTGGTACCTGCATGGTTAGATCCTGTATAGACACACACACACACACACACACACACATATATATATATCTAAACTATAATGTTAGTATTTATATTTTATAATCTTATTCTAAGGTTGTTGTCATCAAAACCATCTTCTCAGGGACTAACACGTATGTCTAGTGTGATAAACTCACCTTTTAAAGCTAAAATTCGACAAACTAGAGATACCACACCAAACTCCGAAAAGCATGACAAGGCATGACTATATTTTTGAGTGAATGGAGAGTCATGATCCATATTTTGTTCGTGGACAAATACACAAACACATAAGTATATATTTTATACAAAGGCTTACAAATTAAACAATGGAAGAAATAGGAATCAAAGTGACATAACCTCTCTTTAAATCAATCAAGTGGCTTGGCCATTACAAAATGGCTTGACTAACATCATCCTATGCTCGGCCATGTCCTATTTGAGGCAACATAGGCTAGGTTGTGAAGGCATGAACATATGGCTAGAGGTTAGAAGGAGAAGAGGTAGAAGTTACAAATGATGGAAGGCAAAAGGCAAGGAGATTGGAAGGTCACCAGCAACATAGGCTCGGCCCAATGGCTAAATGTGGTCGGCCTTAGTGTGCTAGGCCAGGTCAGTGGTGCATAAGGTACGGCTAGAGGTACGTGTTGGCCACGAAAAGGGGATGGAAGTGGGGAACATGGGGTGGCCAAGCAAAAGGAAGGGGAAGCGGATGGAATATAGGAGTTTGGCTAGGGTTTGGTCATGTTTTGGTGATGAATTTAGATCTAGTGGTTACGGCATGGCTTGGGGTGATAGAGGAGGTGGTGATGGTCGGCATGGTGGTGGTGGAGAGGAGGTGAGGTCGGCTAGGAGGTGGAGGCCGAGCAATACAATGAAAAACAACAAAAGAGAAAAGAAAAAAGAGAAGGAGGAGAAGCCATGGAATAGAAACTTGTATTATTTTTTTCGCGCAAATGAGAATTTAAGAGACGAGAAACTATTTTGTACGTGATTTTAGAAAGGAGTGGCGGCTAGGGTTTGCACAAAATGAATGGCTAAAGATGTGGAGTGAATGGCTAAGGCAAATAATAAAGAGGCTAGGCAATAAAAGGCAAGAGTTTGAATGGTTTTGGAAAACAAAAAGGCAACACTATAAAAACAAATAACTTGATGTATTTAATTAATTTCTTTTCTTTGTTAGGAAATGAGAAAAGTGAGAATGTTTTGTGCATGAGTTAGAGTGGTGTTTCTCACGGCTAGAGAAGGTTTGGATGGCAAGAAAAGTGGTAGTGAATGCAAGGGAAAAGGAAAAGACATTGAAATAAAAACAAGTAAATTAAGTCCCTTCAAATTTCTAAGCCATTTATCAAAAATAAAACAAGTCAAAAACCAAAAGTTAAATCAAATTGCAAACCATACAGTAAAAATAAATAAATAGAAAATAAAATATAGAAATGAACATAGGAAATAGAAAATAAAAATACATAAAATTATTGTGTGTAAAACACTATAATTTATCCAATTTTAAATGTATAAATCAGAATTTAACGAAACGAAAAGTAGAATTATAATTAAAATAAAATAAAGTTTCGACGTAAAAGATTAGAATTTAAAAATTCAAATTTAAATTTTTTAACTATGGTCAAACTTTGACTTTCAGTTGACCAAAATATAAATTTTTCAGAAAATGTTTATTTCATTGTATTTGGAAAAAATGAATTACAAACTTATATTGGAAAAATTCTAAATTCACCTTTTTAAAAAATTTAAAAATCAAAGTTTTCAAATAAAATTTAATTAAAAATAGTTATAAAATTATGGGCTATTACACTCTCCCCCACTCAAAACTTTTTGTCCTCGAAAAGGAACGAGGAACGGAAAACAAAGAAAACAAGACAGAATGAGATAGGATTAAGACAAGAGGTAAAGAATAACCCTGAAAGAAAACGAGATTGGAAAACAAGTTAAGATAATAAATTTAAAACCATGAAAATTTCAACTTAAATTAATTCTTGATTTCATCCATTTGTTTTCACCTAAGTTAAATAAATCTTACTATTTCTAATTCATTATCTTATCATCCAATTAACAATTTTTTTTAAAATTATGGATTTGAAAATCACTATTATACTCATAATTTATTCAATAAATTTAATTCTTCTTTATTCCAAGTTGTTATTATTAAACTTATTCACTTAATATATCTAATCACATACATTAAGTATATTTACATTTTATTATAATTACACCAATTTATTTATAAATTCCCTTAACATCATTTTATATTGTAAATTGTTCAATTAACTCTTATTCTATTTACCTTTATTAATCTTTTATAACTAAAATTTAAGTGTATAACTTTATTATGAACACTCAAATTTTATTTATAAAATCCTTTTATATTGTATATTATCCAATTACATTGTTAGCTTCTAATAATTAAGGTAAGTTATATTAGAATGCAATAAAATATTATACGAATAAAATTTTCTTAATTAAATTATCCAAGCTTAAATATTTATTCATAATTTGGATTTCATTTTATAATTGACATTATCCTTTAAGACAAAGTTTAAGTATTAGATTTTCGATTAACTTCAAACTATTTTAGAGATAAACTAATATACATAATATATATCAAATCAAACTTTAAATCATATATTACATATATTATAAATCAAGCCATATTTTAGAAATTCAAATTAATTTAATTCTCCAAAGCAAGACTGTAGCAAAGCTACAGAGTGGCCTCTCCGCTTCGAAACTCGAAAATGAATGTCGATGATGCTGCAGTCGTCGCCGAAATTATTTTCCAGCGATAAAGAAAAGAGCACCGGTTTACAAATAAAACTTCTTTGAAACAATTTCTACTTGAAATACTTTAAATAATACACCCTTCAAAACTTTAAACACAAAGTTTGAAACCATCGGAAATCAAATTCTTAGTTTCTTGTTTTAAATTCATTTAAATTTCCAAATTAATTTTCGACCATGTTTTATAATTCAACTGTTCGTATATGAAACAAAAGCTAATGGTTACAGCTATACACAAAGTCAAATATTATTTCTCAACATCCACTTCAATTAACTATCAAAATTCAAAAAATTATACTTATATATATAATAATACAAAATTTATTTCATTTACTAAATTTTAAAACAATACTATGTCCTTTTGCTCTGTCAAAGTGTTTTGGAGATCCTATCGATAATGTTGATCAGACGAATCGATCGAAAGCCCAAATCAACATCAACAACTCAAACAACACAATATATAAAACATTTTAAATATAGATTTACAAATACACTATACAGGAATAGATTTTCAAAGCAAGGATAGAGATTCAAATTTGATTAACTCAAATCAAAGAGAATTCTGATTTGAAAATAAGTTGGAACAAAAGATGAGATGATTGAATAACGGAATAGAGAGATGGACAAGCTTATATAAATCGCGAGCAACCTTAACTGGGTCAACCTTGATTTAAAGAATAAGATCGATGTAGAACTCTGGGCAAGTCTACTTTCGATCTCGAAAGATAGAATTCGGGTTTGACAAAAGATATCAGCATCTAAACTGAGGATATATAAAATCTTCGGTGAATCAATGCCTATTGTAAAGGAGTTTCACCCCTTTACAAATCAATCGAAGATTGGCCAAACCGCCGACTCGTTGTAAAGATCATCCGAAGTGGAGTTATGGGATACTCCAAAATCAAAAGAAGATGAATAGTGAGGGACATGAATGAATTTCGAAACCTAGGGAACGTTCCAAAATTCAAAGGAAACACAGTCAAAGAGGAAGAGATTCAAGCTCGAACGAAAGTGATTCTGTAAATAAACTTACCACATATGCTAAGTTTTTCCTAAAGCCAAAGCTCTAATACCAACTGTAATGACCCGATATTTTCAACCATTCCCATACACACTTGCCGGACTTGAATAGTTCAAAATATCGAATTGTTAATTTAAATTTGGAAAAACTTAGAATATGCAGCAAATAAATAAATCACAGATCACAGAGTAATATAATGCAGCGGAAGCAAAGAAATGTAGTTCATGAAGCTACTATATAAATATACATCAGAGTTGAACAAGATACAACAGAAGTCTCAATATGATAATCAAGTACAAAGCTGAATATAACAATGGAGTCAATTGGACAACTCAGAGCAAAATAGATAGTTGGATCTTCAAGCAAAGCTCCAACTCCGAAGGTGATTCTCTAATGCTGTATCACTCAATCTGACCCAAGCGTAAAGAAAATACACAAAATACTTGAGTTGGGACATACATACTTATACAATGTAAAACAACTCAAGTGAACTGTAATATAAAGATACAAGTAACTTAAAGGATGCTTGGGACCGCCCATCCTCTAAGGACCGTTAAACTATTTACTACGTAGTAATATTTCGCTATAATAATAATGTATATAGTAAAATAAAGTTACTTTTAAATAGCGTTAAGGCTTTACATTTCCCACCTTAACACGTACTAGTGCCAATAGTCTATACAGCACCTGCATACCTCCTGATCTGGAGGCTACGAGAAGATACTCCATAGGTACGACATAAATCAAACTCGTACAAGGTGCGATATGGTAGGTGACACGACATAATTAGGAAACGCCAGGGTAGATATACCAATTACACTTCTGGGCCGGTGGCAATGCGTAGCAGCTACTACCGCCCACCTCGAGCCAAACTCTCAAATCAAAATCAAAAGTGGCCACCGAATCAATCTCAAAGTCAGAATATAATATCGAAGGAGTGTGTTCGATCAGAAAAGCGACCTCATTAGCCCATTAATTGCTCTTGTTTTAGCCACCTTATGCCAACTCATGAGAGTCGAGTCCATGTTCATACCTCAATAAAACGCCCCCGCCATCCTACTTCATTTTGGAATCTCCACCGCGTACACGGTTATTAAAGTGGTTTATGGAGTTGGCAGAGAGTATGATAACTTCTGATCCCGGTTCTTTAACAACCAATCGTTATTATAACCCATTGATATTTATTTCAAAATCATTTATACTTCAACACCAAAACATCATATCCATTTCAAAACTACATACTATATTATTTCATTTCAAAACTAAATCAATATATCATTTCCATTTCAATAACCAAAGTAATAATATATCACTTAAATCCAAAAACCAAATCAATATATCATTTAAATAAACCCAAATTTCCAAATTATTGAATATTCCTTCAATTTATTAAACTTGAAATATTCCTTTAAATCATCTTAAACCAAACCACTTTATAAAGTCATATTCTTAAATCTTCAATTTCAGTAAGTTCAAATTAATATATTTAAAGACAATTCTTAATTAAATACAATTTCCAATAATTTCATTTCTAAAGCCATATTACTTTCAAGTTATAACAACTATGAAACCAAACACTTTGAAACATATTTATCTAAACCATTTAAATTCAATGTCAAATACTATTCATTTCAAAGTTATAGCATTTATAAGTTCATTCATTTAATTATAAAATTTCCAATACATTGTAAATTTCAGCTACAACAGCATTTATAAAGTGTTACGGTAGATATATTAGTATTTCAAAACATTGTCAAATTCAGAAATAGCAGCACTTACAAAGTGCTATAGTAGGTATTTAGTTATTATTTCAAAACTGTTTACTTTCAGCAACAACAGCACTTATCAAGCGCTACACTAGCTATTTAGTTATTCCAAACAGTTTACTTTCAGCAACAACAACACTTACAAAGCGCTGCAGTAGCTCTTTAGCTATTTCAAAATATAGTTTAGTTTCAGCAACAATAGCACTTACAAAGTGCTGCAGTAGCTCTTATTATTTCAGAACTTAGTTTATTTCCATAAATGACAGCACTTAACGAATGCTGTCTTCAAACCACAGCATTTCTGAAGTGCTACCAATGCAAATTTCAGGTTTAATATAAAATTTCATAAACATTAAAACTTCAATTTTAACCATTTTAACTTATAAAAATCATATTTTTGCTTCAAAAAAATATTCATTTGGATATCATTAAACTTATGATGTAATAAAATAAAATTTTATCCATAAATATCCAATTTAAACTAAGATTCATTTGTTAAGTCAAAGTACATTCTTCCTTAACTCTACTTTAACAAATAACTTAACACTTTATTTTAAAATATCCACTTCATAAATAAAACTAAATTTTTATTTATTTACTTAACTTAATAATTTTATTTAAAACCCAATTTCCAATTATCAATTTAAGTCATAATTTAAGATACATTTTTCCATTTTAAAATCATAACTATTTATTTTACAAAACATAACATTTCATAAAAGAACATTTTATCATAGTTAATATAACAATCAAACTTTCCTTATAGATCTATTCGTTTAGACATCGATTAACTATGATTTGCTAGTTAAATAAATTTTATTACAAAATGTCTAATTAAAACTGTATTCCATTTTATCAGTTCAAAATGCATTATTTATTATACAAAACATGTCCGTTTCATAAAGTAAAATTCATAACAATTACTAGGTTAGATTTAAAACTTCTATATTAAGTCAAATTCAATTATTAAGTTATTTGTCATCAATAAAGATCTTTAATTCAACTTAAAACCAATTATTAACTTTATAAAAATTTAACTTATAGAAAAACCAATACAACTTTATAATTAAAGCATTAAATCAAATTTTAAATTAAAATTTCATATAATTAATAATCTTTTAGGGAAATATTATTTAAAATACTTAATAAATTTTTAGGAATATATTATTTAAAAATATAACCATGGGCATGTATAATATTTTCTAACCTAGATCAAGTGATATGGATATGCATCAATTCAATTCGTAATTTAAAAAAAGAAAAATCTGGGTTCTATCATTTCAAACCCGCAATCCCAAGTAAATAAAATACAATAAAAAACACTTGAGCTTATCACTTCAGCTGATAATGATTTTCCTTATTCTAATGTCTGTTCGGGTATGTATCATTTCAACCCATAGTAATAGCGAACTTGCAGTATGATACGGTAAATAAAATGAACAGTACAATATAACATATCATATCAGATGATGTAACAGTTATACAAACAGCATTTAACATCATATAAATATATCACAGTCATGTATGAACATAACATATTAATTTATACAATTCACTTGTCATCATTTCACAATTATAAAAGTACGTATGTCTAGAGTGATAAACTCACCTTTTAAAGCTAAAATTTGACAAACTAGATATACACACCAAACTCTGAAAAGAACGACAAGGCACGACTATATTTTTGAATGAATGGAGAGTCATGATCCGTATCTTGTTTGTGGACAAATACACAAAAACATAATTATATATTCAATACAAAGGATTATAAATTAAACAATGGAAGAAATAGGAATCAAAGTGACATAACCTCTCTTTAAACCAATCAAGTGGCTCGGCCACTACAAAATGGCCTGACCAACATCATCCTATTCTCGGCCATGTCCTATTTGAGGCAACATAGGCTAGGTTATGAGGGCATGAACACACGGCTAGAGGTTAGAAGGAGAAGAGGTGGAAGTTACAAATGATGGAAGGCAAAAGGCAAGGAGATTGGAAGGTCACAAGCAACATAGGCTAGGCCCTATGGCTAAAAGTGGTTGGCCATGGTGTGCTAGGCTAGGTCAGTGGTGCATAAGGTATGGCTAGAGGTAGGTGTTGGTTACGGCAAGGGGATGGAAGTGGGGAACAATGGGTGGCCGAGAAAAAGGAAAGGGAAGTGGATGGAATATAGGAGTTTGGCTTGGGTTTGGTCGTGTTTTGGTGATATATTTAGATCTAGTGGTCATGGCATGGCTTGGGGTGACGGAGGAGGTGGTGATGGCCGGCATGGTGGTGGTGGAGAGGAGGTAAGATCGGCTAGGAGGTGGAGGCCGAGCAATATAATGAAAAAACAAACAGAGAAAAGAAAAAAGAGAAGAAGGAGGAGCCATGGAATAGAAACTTGTATTATTTTTTTCACGTATGTGATTTCAGAAAGGAGTGGAGGGTAGGGTTTACACAAAACGAATGGCTAAAGATGTGGAGTGAATGGCTAAGACAAATAATAAAGAGGCTAGGCAATAAAAGACAAGAGTTTGAATGGTTTGGAAAATAAAAAGGCAACACTATAAAAACAAATAACTTGATGTATTTAATTTTTTTTTCTTTGTTAAGAAATGAGAAATGGTGAGAATGTTTTGTGCGTGAGTTAGAGGGGTGTTTCTCACGGCTAGAGAAGGTTTGGATGGCAAGAAAAGTGGGAGTGAATGCTAGGGAAAAGGAAAAGACATTGAAATAAAAACGAGTAACTTAAGTCCCTTCAAATTTCTAAGCCATTTATCCAAAATAAAACAAGTCAGAAACCAAAAATTAAATCAAAGTGCAAACCATACAATAAAAATAAATAAATAGAAAATAAAATATATAAATGAACATAGGAAATAGAAAATAAAAATACAGAAAATTATTGTGTGTAAAACACTGTAATTTATCCAATTTTAAAAGTATAAATCAGAATTTGACGAAACGAAAAGCAGAATTAAAATTAAAATAAAATACAGTTTCAAAGAAAAAGATTAGAATTTAAAAATTCAAATTTAAAATTTTGAACTGTGGTCAAACTTTGACTTTTAGTTGACCAAAATATAAATTTCAGAAAATGTTTATTTCATTGTATTTGGAAAATGAATTACAAATAAATTCCAAACATACATTGAAAAATTCTAAAATTCACTTTTTTAAAAGATTTAAAAATTAATGTTTTCAAATAAAATTAAATTTAAAAATGCTTACAAAATTATGGGCTGTTACAGTTACATACGCTAGTCTTAACAAATGTATCCATATCTCATTATTGAAACATTTTGACTAAGGACATTTAAGAATAATTATTTATTTATATGATCTAATGCTTATGGTTACAATACATTCATAACTACACTTGATGCTTTTCCTAAGGATATTATACTTGTATATATTTAACAACTTTAAATATACTTTTTATATCACAATATAACAACATATACAATAGAAATAAAATCTTACTTTGTTTCAAATAATATTTGCTATAATATTTATGTTATATGATCAAATCATATATTTGCTACCATGACACACCCTTAAGTCTATCAATATGAACACATTTAATCGGGTTCAACCCTAATATTAAGCTAAAATAAGAAGATAAACGATTTGTGTGGCATTTTTTTATTCAACAAACCATTACATGTAAAACGGGTGAAAGGCGGTGCATTTTTCATACTGATTCTATAAAGAAAGTATGATGATTGCATCATGAATTATTTCTAAATATCAGATTTGGGGAATTAAATAAACAATTTTTTTCTACACTTTTTGACACTAATTTATTAGGATATATGATAATATATGAAATTTTTCTTGGTATGTTATTAAATATAAAAATTATTTAATGAAACATTTTTGAATAATTTTTTACATTATATATCACTGTCTAGATAGTAAAAGACGTAAATAGTTAGCATTTTGTAGAATCATGATACAGATCAGGTATGACGCATCAACATATTGACCTCCTAATGTCATCTAAATGAAAGATTAATCAAATTAATATGCACTCTCAAAGACCTACCACTTGATTTCGAATGTTATTTAGAAATGGTTTTTAACTTTATGATCTTGGAATCCTTAATCAAAGGTTTTGTAATGTAATTTAGGACATTAAAAAAATTAAGCGAGTTTTTTTAATTATTATTTATAAAGAAAATTTTTAAGTACACAGTTAACTTAGGTTAACATTTCGCATTTGTTCTTATTAGATGTTAATAATAAATTTCCATTATAAGACTAATATTGTATTTAATTTTTTTCTTCTATGATATATTTTGTTCTTTTGTTGTACAAACTAGTATGTAACCTATGTATTGCACATGTTAATATTGTAATTGTTTTAAATATCTTGTTAAACAAATGAATTCGTTAATTGTTTTAAGCCATGCATTTCAGTTATATTGTATTTGCCATTTCGTAATGAAATGAATTTTTTTTAAGATGATATCAATGATGAAATAAAATAATAAAGTTTTGTAGATAACAATATAAATTTTAAACTATAGGGTCTTGAGTGTATAATAGTAGAGTGAAATTAAGGGGAGACTTGTAAAAGATTATGATAATTATAGACTAAGAACACGTAGATATAGAATGACGAAAATCTTACAATTAAGGAAATACTTCAAAATTTTCTAATTTACATATATCTACATTTAATATATAGTGCGTTAGTAAGGACATCTAGATGGACACTTCTTATTACTATTAATATAAATTACCATTAGAATTCATTTTTGTACTTTTTGATTACAAAAATCTACAATGCTACTATATTTCAAGCAGAATGGCATTTATCTAGTGGACATTCATTTATTACTGCGTAAACTTGCGTGCTAAAGTTGTAGGCTGTCGCATGATAGTTTAAATATGACATTTGACCACTTTTGACGGTAATTTGTCTCTAGTCAGTTGTTTCTTTCCGAGTGGAAAAAAGGGCATTATGTAGAACAAACTTTATACTCGATTTTATTAAAATTTATATGATATTAGTAAGTGTAAACAAAAATGCCAGCAACACTGTTAATATATAAATGTTTTGATGGCAGATAAAAAGAAAATTCCATTGTATTTTCTATTTTCTAGCTAATCCTGTGAAATATGTAAAAATAAAAGAAATATTTAGCGATTATATTCAGAATCACTAGTTCTTCTTAATTTTTTACCTACCATCTAAAAATACTTAGCGATTACATTTACAATCTCTTGTCCTTCTTAATTTTTTGAGGTCTTTGCTCAACAATTGAGTAGACAATATAAACAATGAATAGTTGATCCACAAACTCCTTTATTTGAGCTACATTTGCAAACTTTTTATAAGCGTTTACACTAAAACTCAAATAAATTACTTGTAAGAAGTTTGACTACTCATAAGAAGTTGTCGAATATGCTCTTTAAATTGTAACAGAAGTTAATTATAAAAGTTGGAATAAGTTCTAAGTGAACATTTGTTTTTTTATGACTCGTCAAATTCTAAGGAACTTATTTGTATTCTTATTATAATTTGTGGGAAAACACACTATGAGTAGTAAGTAGCTTATTTGTTTTATTATTTATAAGTAGTTGCCAAATATGCTACGAAAGTTATTGTTTCTACCTTTTCCACTTATGTCTTATTTGCAATTTATATGTCAAAATTTATATCGTCATCTAAGCTATGTATGTAACTTGTATGTTATGTCTCATACTTATAAAGTGATGCCAAACGTCTTTTTAGATTTTTATTTCAACTGCTATGCAGTACTGCCCGATTGAAATAATAAACTTGAAAAAAGATGATCTTTTATGAATCTTAGTTGATATACTTTGCAAGTATAAGCTGAATTAACCATACTTAAGTCTCATAAAGAAGCTCGATAACGTCAACCTAGACAGATGTATTTCTCAAACACGCTACTTCAATTTAAGGATTTTATTTCTAGAACTCAACATTATTTAAAGTATATATGTATGTGCATATATATATATATATATATATATATATATATGAATAATAAAAATCGTTGAATATGCCTTGAACTGGCTATTTCCAAGTACAGAAAATTTGGAAGATATTTGAAATAATAGCTCAAATATATTGCATCTTTTATAAAGAGGGAAATGATTATCTAGATGAGGATGAGAATGATTTGTAGGATTGATGTAATCAATCATTCCCCTAATCAGCTGAATAAAGAAGGAATCCTATCAGGCATGTGCAAATTGAAGGAAACTGGAAAATCAATCAGATAAAAGATTTCCATTTGATTTACAATCACAAATCAATTACTTCAGTCCCAAATAATAATCTCCATATAAAGAGAGTCATTCTATAGAGATAAAATCATTCTCTCAGTTGTACCTTCTTATTCTTCTTCTTAGTTGATCAATGAATTTTTGATGTGAACAAAAACCGCAATTTTAATTTACCGTAAGCACATGGTGTCTATTGTAGTATTATGCGAACACAAGTCGAACCCATAGGAAATTATTAATTATTAATGCTTATCTAACTATTAGGTTGAAAAGTTGAATCTACTAAATTTCAAACAGGAAATTGTAAGAAAAGAAAATGCTCTAATAAAAATAAGAAAATAAGGAAAATATAAATAAGAACTTACCTTAATTTAATAGATCATGTAAAAAATTGAAAAGTTGAGGTCTTTTATCTCTTGGCAAGTCAATAGAGCTCATATAGAATAAACACTATGAAGCAGAAACTAAAGAAAAATGATAGAGAATAAAATAGAATAAGAATAAAGGAAGAAATAAGTTTTGATTAATTAATTTATTTAATAGAAAAGTTGAAAGAGATTACAATAGTTGGAAGTGCTAAATACACAACCCTAGAAATAGAATTGAAAGTAATTACCAAATGCTACAAATGTCCTAGGTAGAGGTATACATAGAGCTCTTGCACATCGAAATCTAAAAATAAGAATGTTTTAGAAACTTTAACTTGGGTCCACTACACCAGAAATGCCATTTCGCAATGGCTTAGAGCCGTTGCAAATGAGTTTCGCAACCGGTTAGAGCCGTTGCAAAATTGGCAGTGGTAAATATTTAGCAACGGCCTTTTGCCCTTGCGAAATTAAATTTAGCAACGGCTCAACGCCGTTGTAAAACTAAATTTTACAATGGCTAAGACTTGTTGCTAAATTTAATTTCACAATGGCTAAAAGCCGTTGCAAAACCGTGGTTTGTCAATTTGGTTTTACAACGGCTCAAAACCGTTGCTAATTTTAATATTTTTTTTACAAATATACATTGCTTTTTTCTGCCCTCTTACAGTAGGAGTTAATTCATTATCATACTCAATACAAACATTTGAAAATTTAACATAATATCACAAAAGAAAGATCATTAAACCAAATATTTTTCATAGCTTCAGCACAAAGACCAAACATAACAAATCTTTTAATTACAATGTTCAACAACAATACATTACACTACATAATTAAGCGACAACAACAACAATATTACAGTATACAGTACATAATTTGGCAACAACAACAAAGTGATTAGAACAACAATGCTACATCATTGCCAAACATACTACATTATTATTCTCAATATTACAGTATACATCACTCAATACAAACGGAGGTATCTTTCAGGACAGAAGAGCTTACTGCAGTAATCAAACCTGAAACATAAACTCAACTCAAGGAAAAGAGAGCTAGAAGCATGAAACAAATATATTTGGTATAACAGCTAAAAAAATCTGCATAATATTTTGCTATCTTGACCATGCCTTAAAATGTACAATTTTGCCCCACTATACCACTCCGGTTCACCTAAATTCAAATTTTACCAGGGGTATTTTCAAATACAGAGAATAAGTTGTGCATGGAATGTATATATACACACCACTGTGTATAAATAGCTATGCAATTACAAATACATGTGGTTGTTTTGTCTTTTTTTTGTCCTCTCATGTTTCAATCATGTGGTCATTTCTTTGTTGATCTCTCTTCTTCTATTATTTATGTAGCACACATATATAACTCCCTTTTTTCTCTTATCCCAAAGTAGCTAAAGCAAAAAGGTGCAACAAAGTCCAAGGCTGGCATCTTTGCGCTTTGCACTTTTTTACACTCATTGAACATTGACTTTTTGTCTTTTCAGCAAAAATTGCGGCAGTTGAAAATTACTCCAATTTTGAGAGCAAGATAAAAATTTGAGAATAAGATATAATGGATTCATCACAAACCAAGTAAGGAATCACAAAGTCGTTCAATTTAATTCTACAGCAATAAAAATTTATGGAAAAATACGTCTCTCTCAAAGAAAACTAACTCATGGTTTTCTGCATCTAGACGCACGCTTGGACCTTCTCCCTTATACATAGTAGTGTGCCCATCTATTAATACAAACAAATTTTTTAATTTCAAAATATTTCTATGTTACATATACTTGCATAAACTTACTTTCATATTTAGCTTGCAATTTTTAATGGTAAAATGTATACATAAATAGTCCTGGAGTCTACACACATACTCATAACATTCCCCACCATACAAAATTAAAATAGTTTTGGACACCTAATGATGATGATAACATAAATAAGTCTACTTGTTTTAATTTCAACAGTTGTTTTTTTAAATAATAGGAAAAACACCATACTATTAGTATAATCAGGACTTCGTTCACCACTTTTATGTCTGGAACTTAAGGTTAAATTTTTTTAAAATGCATTCATGATTTAATGATTATATCACAACTTAAACTTAAGCTAGGAGAATTACCGCATTTGATTACCACTATAGTTTATGACCTATAAAAACTACATTAACAATGACTTCAGTAATTTGCTCTTTTGCGACTTTATCAACGACATCAGTAAATCATACAACAAATAATACTTTAGATATTTGTTTTTAATCAAATGATAATGTAACTCATCTTTTGCTATCTAAAATAGCACCAAACAAATAAGCAACAACACCAAAACAAAAGAATCAAAATTGAAACAATAATTCACCTAAGATTCTTTAAAATAATTTTTAAAAAAGCAAGTTCAAATCTTAATTGAAAGAACCTCGCCTGAAATTAGTACCGGAACCAAAACACAACTACAACCTATAAATATAGCACAAATCAATACATACAAATTCAAAACGTCATCCAATCAAAGGAAATTTTAGTACATTAGATCTATAAACAACCGATATATACTAAGAAAAATACGCGGTCTTAATTATTTTATTTCTAATGACAAAAATCAAAAGAGAACGAACCTTATACCTCAATTTTGAACAGCCGAGGGATCCAATGCTCGATCTCGATGTTGATTTGCAGTCGCTCATTCGTCGATGATTTATGCGCGGTAAGGGCACACGGAGGGAAATGGGAAATGAAATTAAGGGCGTTTAGGTTTGGGAACGGGGGACTATATGTACGCAAGTGTGGTCAACAGATGGAAAAAAATTAGGAAAACTATACGACGGCTTTGAGCCGTTGTAAAATAACAACGGCCCTTAACCGTTCCTAAATCATTTATGTAACGACCCGTATAATTCGTGGATTTAATTAGGTTGAATTTATGAGTTTTGTAATTTAATTTAGTAGAAAAAAAAACTTTATAAACAAATCTTGAAATAAACGCTAAATTAAATTATGTAAATGGAGACTTAAAACCTATTTATAGAAATTTGAATAAAATCCAAATTGAATTAAGTAGAAAAGGGATTCTTACCTGGATATAAAATTTAATATGAGAAATTTATAAAAATATTAAGTTGATTTAATGCAATAAAAGAGTGTAAACGGTAATTGGAATAAATTAAGGAATCATGTTATTGCAAGTTCATAATTTACGACTTGAATGAAATTCCAATTCATTAAAATCATTTAAATGTTATGATTTGATTTTAAATGGAATATGAGAAAAACAAATGTAAGGATTTGATTAATATATATGTTATTATTCAGGGTATTGAATAAAATTGGGAATCCAATTGTAATTAATGGTAATAATGTTGGTATTAGCTAATAAATTAAATTTCAATGCAATACCCATAAATGAATGGAATGAAATGGATGTAGGTAAATGTATACTAGGTTACTTATCAAATAGAAGGAAAGAAAAGTAAATATCGAATTTGATTGATGAATAAATATACATTGGATAGAAGTTGAATGTAAAGTAAATGGTAATTGTATAAAATCAATATAAGATAATGAATTGCAATAATTGTGGGTTGATAATAAGGGGTGAATGGGAAAGTGATTGTTATATTAATTGAATGGAATTCAAATTTGATGGGAAAGATAAATGGGTATTTGGTAATAAATTTAAAACGGACTTAAATAGTGAATTTATCTAATTAATATATATAATAAATAATGATTGAATAAAAACCTATACCTGTAAATATCTATAATATTTGAGTGGAAATAACAAACTTATAAATGTGGGATTGAGAGTTTTACAACAATTATTATGAGTTATATACTTAGTTCGTTCAATTAAATCAGAAACCATTGCAATAAATATAAATTTAATGTTATGCAGTGGAGATAAACAATTGGAAAATGTTAAAGTATCTGGATATATATACTAAAATAAATGGTACCCAGGATGGTATTATGATAAATAGTGAATTTAAGAATAGGAATCAGGATTTATTTATTTATATGGAAACTTAAAGTCTAATAATTGAATTTAATTGCAGCTAAATGAGATTGAATATAGTCAAATAATTCATTATTTGAAATAAAGATAATAAGAGAAATTTGTGTGATAATTTGGAATCTAATATTTAATCCATCTGTTTGACAGGAATGAATGGAATACAAATTAATTTATTTAACTAAACGAAATTTTAGGATATTATTTATAATCTGGGTATTTAATGAAATTAAGGATTTATATTGAAATTTATAAATTCACCTTCTTTAAATTTGACATCTAAACTTGTTGGAATTTTGTGAATGATTAAGAATTTTTTTAAAAGTGATAAAATGAGTCAATTTTAGAATCTAAATATAAAACTGTATTTTATTTATTTATTTTGAATTTATTTAATTAATATAAAAATAGCCACTTTGGTTACGGACTCGGATTTCGACGAAACTAGTTTCATCGGATCCGTAACAGTGAATTATTGTAGGGTTTCAAGTTTCGTAGTGATCGGACTTGTCGTTTGATCGTACGGACTCGAAACGCCCTGAAATCGATTTAATTGAAATCAATTTGAAAATATTGTTTTCAGCATAACTTCTTCATACGATGGAATTTGGACATGAAACTTTTTCCATCGCGTTTAGAATATTTTAAAATACCTATTTCGATATATGGGTTTACCCAATTTCGTTCCGGAGTCGAAACGGGCTTTTTGGGCCAATTATCGTTCAACACGTTTGTTTATCAGATCCATCTACTCTATTTCTTACCTACCTATATAAACCCAGTTATAAACCCTAGCCTCCATCTATTCTCATTTGTCTGTAGTACATCTCAACTCTCTCCTCCTCAATGGCAGACAACAAGATTTCAGATCCAATTCCTTTCAAAAATCAAATGAAAATTAAAATTCCTCAGAAAATTCTGGAAAAATTATATGTTGAAGCTCTCGACTAGCGTAATTCATTGGTGGGGTTTGTTTTTGGATTCAGATTTTCATTTGGTCTGTAAAAATCAATGAATTTCCAGCCGTTCGTATAGAGTTATTGGTTTTGACGATGGATCTTCGTCCTGGGTTCGATCACGTTGTATGGGGTTGTAGAGGCGGTCGAGACAAGGTGATCCATTGGTTTGGTTCGATTCATGGGCAAGCAAAATCGCTAGAGTCGGCCCATAGACATGGCGGTGGTGCGACCGGCCAGAGGGTACCGGAGCACAACCTGCGTCACTGGGTGATGCGCCTCGATGCGTGGGGATCAGCTAGGTGGTCGGATCGTGGTGCAAGCACTCGAGGCAGCGGCGTTAATTTGAGCAGGGGACGGCGGCGACCTAGGTTCAAACGAGAACAGCGTGCTAGGGTTTGGACCAGAATCGGGTTGCTCACGTGGACGAGCGATTGGGTATGTGACGTGTACGTATTAAATTATTTTGTTTTATTTTCTTTACGATGATTTCAAAACTCTAATATCAATATCTTGCGCATACGAAACCCGATTCACGCACGGTTTTCTCCGCTAGGTTCGTATTGGAATTCTGGACATTTTAGCGTTAGTTTGGACGGATTTTGAGACTGTGCAAATTTTGGGTTTAAATTGGATTTAAATCCAATTTAAATTCAAAAGGTGAGTGTTTTAACCCACTCACAACTTCTAAATTTTCTTATGTTTGTTAAATTGATAGAAGATGTGATTATAAATTTATTTACGACTGTTTGTATATTTTTCATCATCATCTCAGTTAATTGTGTTTATTTACATTTAATTTGTTATTTAATTAAACTGCCAGTTAGATAGATTGTTAAATTTATTATTGAATATAACTGTTGTAAATTTCCTGTTACATTCTATCAGTTATATATTGGTATTGATTGTTTTGTTTGGATGATGATTGTGATGGATGTATGATTTTATGATGGATGAATGGATGTTTATTTATATCATCATAATCTGTAAGTTGTTATGCATTCATTTTACTCGGGATTGCTGTTTGAAATGATATATAACTGTAAAATTTTATTGTTAAATTTGCGGATTGAAATGATAAATATCTGTATTACTTGACCGTAGGATAGAAAATTTTATACAGACGTCGTCGGTCTATATATAATTATTTTGAAAATAAATTTCTATGGTTTGGATAGGATACGGTTAATAAATATAGATTTTGATATTATATAAAATCTTATTTTATATATACATCTATAGTTAAAGTATTGAAGATAAGCTATGTATGGATTTGTTAAATAAAATAAATAAGTTGAATGACGGAGTTTTATTATTTTATATTATATGGTTAAGTACATGTTAAGATATTGAAATTACATATAAATTTAAAGGATTTAAATTAATTAAGATTGGGAGTTAAATTGGAAAATTTATTTGGAATTGAGCTTAATTAAGAAGTTAACTTCATAAGTTGATGTAAAATTTATTAACTTGAAATTTTAAAAAAAGGTATGTTATTTATAACTGAATTCTATTCAAGGTGAATTAAATGAATATTTCTAGTATAAAAATTGAAGAAAATTTTCTTTTATAAGTAATTTGAGTTTTACTTAAATGATTACGGGTTTATTATGCAATTATTATTTCAAACTAAATAATAGGACTTTAAATTGGTGAAATAGAAATTTCCAACCTTAGTTCTAATTGTTTAATATTCAAAGTTTGAAATATATTGAAACTGAAGTGGTTTATTTAAACTGAAAGCGATTTTAAATTTATGGATTTCGACTTAATCTTAAATGAAATAAATTGTAAGTCGCGGAAATTATTTTATTTTATAAAGAAATTTTGAATCCAAACTATTGATGCTATATACTGTTTGAATATCCAAACCATTTAAGTTTTAAAAATTATGGTTTAAAGCTATGAATTTTCGAAGTATTATAGTTTGAAAGTTATAATTCAATGTTTGGTTTCCTATTATTATAAGTTTCAAAAAAATATGATTTTGGAAAAGAAATATATATTTGAAATAAAATGATATTATATTAATTTGGTTTTCTATAAAAATAATATCAAATGAGTTTGTTTTGGAAAGGAAATGATATCGTATTTATAGGTTCTGAAATGGATAATTATATTCTGGTTTTTGAAAGTATAATTATTTTTAAAATGACCGCGGTGTTATAATAACGTTTGGTTGTTGAAGAGACCGGGATCGGAAGTTGTCATACTCTCTGCCAACCCCGAAAACCACTTTAACAACCGTGTATACGGTGGAGATTCCAGAATGAATTAGGATGGTGGCGGCGTTTCATTTAAGGTAAATACGTGGACCCGACTCCCGTGAGTTGGCATAAGGTGGCTAAAACAAGAGCGATTGACGGGTTAATAAGGTAGCACCTTTGATCGGACACATCCCTTCGATATTATACTTTGACTTTTGGATTGATTCGGTGGCCACTTTTGATTTCTTTGATTTGGGGGTGTGGCTCGAGGTGGGCGATAGCTGCGGCTTTGCGTTACCACCGACCCGGAAGCGTAATTGGTATATCTACCCTGGCATTGCCTAGTTGTGCCGTGTCACCCACCCCAGCGCACCTTATACGATTTTGGCTTTGTACCATACCTATGGAGTGCCCTCTGACGACGCCCATTACGGGGGAGATTACGGTACTGTATAGACTATGGGAATATATTTTGTGTTAAGGGCTATATGGGTAACCCCTTAATGCTATTTAAAAGTAAGTTTATTTTATAAATAGACACTATTATAATAGCGCAATATACTACATAGTAAATAGTTTAACGGATCCTTAGGAGATGTAAATCCCGAGCATCTCTTGAGTTACTGCACTCATATTTATTTCTGTTAATTTAACTCACATAAGATCTTTTAGTTCTGACTCGAGTGTTTTGGTCTTTTCAAATTCGCTTAGGTCAGTCCGAGCGTTTCAGGATCGAAGACTTTAGATCTGGAGAACGAAGATAGAGATTTCTACTATTATTATTAACTATATTCCACTGCACTATTTAATTCCGCTGCTTTGATTATAATTGGTATGTGAACTCTGATATTTATTGTATAAAGAAGAATCAAATGTTTGTAAATAGTTTTTGAAATGTACATTTATTATTACATTTTATCTTTCCGCTGTGGGATTCTATTTTGTTTTTCTTTCCCTGTTTTTTTTCTTATTTACTCCATAACAATCTGCCCTTCCGTATGCTTTGAATTGGCACGTGTGTCGGTTTAAAGCGTGCAAAAAGGCGGGACATTACAATTTACAATGGCTTCAAACCATTGCTACTTAGCAACGGCTCAGAACCGTTGCGATTCTTCCGTGTGGGGGTGTTACAAAACTGCCAATATGGTATAGTGTTCTCTAGATGTTTCTTTACTTCGTGTGTTCCCTATTATTCTAGAAGTCTCTTTCTCCAACATACTCCAAAAGCCTCTTGATTTGGTGTGGTCTAGAAGTGTTTCTGTAGGAGATGTGAATGGCCAAAAAAAAAATTTCTATGCGGGATTCAAACCAACGACCTCCTAGCAAATGGAAGTCCTCAAACCAATTAAGCTATAGTAGCTTTTGTTATTTTTCTTCTTATTACAGAGTCTTGAAGTTAAAACGTTATTTTGAATCATCTCTCCAATAATTACTTCATTTTCTAAAAATCAAGATCCTACAATAAAACACAAAAAAAGATCAAGTAATACTGCCGTATCGATATTAAACTGTGTAACTATGCAGTTTAAAATATTCATCGTTTGATGCTCATCAAACACCCCCACACTAGAACTTTATTCCTCCCCGAATAAAATCTAACTAAACTTATAGGCTGCACTTTCATATGGAAACCCAATTGTATTTAACATATGCAACAAGCCTTTAAATCCCTAGGTGTTCATGGTAGGACGAGTTGTGTCTCGTGAGGGTTTTCAGCGGATATTACCCACAAAATCCAAATGTCAGGTGTTATGATTCAAATGCAGCTATATGAATGCAAAGGTTATGAAAAATGATAATTTATTTATTTCTGAATAGTCACAACATTGCAATGTACACATGTTAGTCAAAATCTAGAAATCTAAGTTCCTCGCCTAGTCACAAACTTTAAACAAAAATCAAGTTCTCGTCACACTTGACTTTTGCTTACTAGTTGTTTCAATTGAAAACATAATGCAACTATGAAATTTTTTTATTTGATTATTAAAATTTATAAAGTGATATTTTTATTTCCACTTGTATAACAAACTTCAAATCAATAAAACCACATAGAATGCCTTAAATTCAATCATTTACCCTCCTTTTATTTCTTTATTATTATTATTATTATTATTATTATTTTATATATATGCATACACCTAATCCCTGGACCAAGATATACCACTCGTACATTGCCTTTCGGACATATGTGAGAATGGAATAGAGCTTAGCGGATTCTGCAAATCGACTCCGGCAATGTCGGCATAGATCGGTGATCCTTAGGTCCCCAACTCATAAAATGAGACCAATATGTACTACCTATGCACTGCCTTCGGTCTTACGTGAGAGTGAGACCGAGCTTAATGAGTGTGCACACCAACGCTAGATGTACTAGCAATGTTGGATACCCTTGGTAATTTTTTAAGAGAAAGAGTAATGCAAAATCATCTTAGCACCTCTTGATTATAGAGATTTGAAGATCATTAATGCATGTACTTTAGACATCCTACTTATAAACAATGACAACAAATTCCGACAAACTTCATAGTCGTCACCTATGAATCAAACTATAAACTAGCTTACTATTATCATTTGTAATTTAAACTTTTCATTTTATTTTCCATTTGAAACTAGTGATTCAAAAAAAAATTCTTCGAGTAACTAAAATGGACCGCTAGGCGACCGGGGTGTAGGTAGAGTCAAATCTGCAGAGGTCACAGTGCCCTACTTTATCATTCTGTTCAAAATAAACTAATTTCAAAAAAAATTGATTAAGAAAAACTTAAAATAATATTATGTCCTAAATGCATATGCCTCAAAGAAATGCAAACCTTTGTAAAAAAAAATGCGATTTGGAAAAAAATGCAACATTTAAAAAAATGTGAAATTTTCGAAAGAAGAGAGCAAAAGGGTGAAAAATAATCTTTTTTTTTTTTGAAAAAAGAATGATGCGACATGAGTCTCTCCCCTACATTTAAATCTGACAGTTTCCTCACTATTCAAATTGTCTTCTAAACTTGAAAGAATGTACCCATAAATGGAGTCAATGTAAAATGATTTGTAATATAAAATGCGGTTTAACAATATGCTGAAATGGATTACATATGAAATAATATGTATGTTTACGTTTGATGCGATGCAGTTCCCACCATCGTTTTCTTCCGCACTTGGTTTTAGATTTATATATGTTCCTCTCACACTATACATGGATATGTTTTCTAATAAGAAAATTCTTGTTACTAATATTTCATCTTTATACCTAGATTTATAGTTAATTAAGCTGATATCTACGTATCTTGTTAGTCGAAATTTTTCCACCCAAGCTTTGCGCACGATGTGATTAATGTACTCCACAAATTTATCGGTGTAATCCTTTAAAGGTATTTGATTATGCATAAGCATGGTTGAATCAATATGTTGAGTGTCTATTAACAATTTATATGGCTTAGGTGCTTCCTTTATAAGAGGTGATTCAAGATTCTGTTCAATATCAAGGGTTTCATTTGTTGACATTTCAACATTCTCATCTAGTTCTAGATCAAGTTTAGGTTCACATTACCACTAGTTTCATTAGTTGAAATTTCTATTTCACAAACAAAAGTTTCATGTTTTTCCTCCACTGCGATTTCTTCAAAATCAAAACTCTCAAAATTAGAGTGGTAATTCAAATTTAACCCATCTTTATGCGACAATTCATTCTCGAACGGTCTAAGAAATTCATGTTCACTAATTTGGCTTTCTAACCGAATCATTAACAACTTTATTATCTTTGTAATTTTCAACCTCAATAAATGTCGTTTCTATCTTGTTCACGTCAGGAGATCAAAACTCAAACTTGTATCATTTTCTTCAAAAGAAATGAAATCCAACCTAGTCTGTGAATTTTGAACTATTTCATTAGAGTTATCATCTTCATTTTTAAAAGCTGTTATTTGGAAATTATCACTACGAGTAAGATTTGGATTATCATATGACTCGTTGCCTGTTTGGATTATGTTTTTCATCATCATATTGTTTCAAGAGATTTTCAAGTAATTTGAAAATTTCAAATATTTTTCCTGGGAAGAGCTAGTTTGAAACTATATTCCAAATCATTTTCGTGATCAAAAATATTTTGAACTTCATTTTGATTTTTATTTTCATGCGTTTAATTTTCTTGGTATGAGCTATTCCCAAATTATCATCCAAGTCATTTCATGATCAAAATTATTTCCAATTTGCATTTTGTTTTCATTTTTAAGAAAAAAATGTCGGTTAGAGAAACATTTTGATAATGGAAATGCATTTAAAATTTATTTTGATACTGAGAGTCAAGTTCATAACCAAAATCACTAAAGTTGGATGAAATATTATAATTTTGGTTATCTTCAAAATCTTGACTTGGATTATTTTGAAAATATTGTTCACACCTAGAATCATTTTCAAAATTATTTTTGCACCCTTACTGATTTTAAGAAGATTTATTTTCTGATTCGTTGGATATGATAGTTTTCTTCCTTTTTTCAATAAATTTGTGATAAGTTTTGATCAAGAGTTCTGTATAACTTTTTCTCGTAATATTCCAAATCTTCTAGTCGAAAATTTTTCAAAAGCTTTTTATAAAAAAATTATTATAATCCAAAACTTCCGACCTATCAAAATTATTTCTATATTGATTTCATTTCTATTTTCATTAAAATCATATTGATATTGAAAATTGTTTTGAAAATAAAAATCATTCTGATGATGGGAATTAGGTCTGTAACCAAAATCATTAAAATTGAAAGAAAAATTACAATTTCGATCATTTTCAAAATTTTGATTTGGATTATTATAAAAATTTTGCTCGTTTTGAAAATTGTTTGCACTATAACCAAAGTCTCTTCCATTGTCAAAATTGTTCTCAAAGTGACTTTCATACCAACATTGATTTTGAGAAAAATCATTGTTGGCTTCAAAACTATTTTGACGTAGATTAGTTGTATAATCGAAATTATTAGAATTTGGATAAAATCTGTAATTTCGATTATTTTCAAAACTCCGACTTTGGTTATTTTCATAAAGTAGCCCCATAAAGTTTTCTCCCTTTTTGGATAATCGTTTGGCGAGATACATTGATTTTCAAATATTTTTTCTGATAGCCCGGTTTAACAGGAACACAAAAATATAAATATAATTGAAATGAAAGTGAACACTTACAAAATTAAATCGTTGTCCACAGTTGTCTCGACTATTCGTTCCTAATGCCTCGTTGACTTCTCTCCCAATTGTAGTACACATAATTCATGCTCTGATGGTCTTTAATTCACCTTCTTTTTATTGGTTTTATTCTTTTCTTTTTCTCCTTTTTTTTCTTCTTTGGGCCTATTCACAAGCCCAACCCCTCTTTTTTAATCTTTAATCTGACTTTAGCCCTTTAAAAAAACTAACATGAATCGATGTTAAATAAACAGTAGTAACTAAGCAAAATCCTCGGGAACACGCCAAAAACTTGATCAATGAATTTTTGATGTGAATAAAAACCACATTTTATTTTACCACAAGCGCACAGTGTCTATTGTAGTGTTGTGCGAATACGAGTCGAATCCACATGAAGTTATTAATAACTAATGCTTATCTAACTTCTAGATGAGTTAAATGATTTTATAAGTTGAATCTGCTAAATTTCAAACATAAAGTTAGAAGAAAAGGAAAGAAAATGCTCTAATAAAAATTAAAAAACAAGGAAAATATGAATAAGAACTTACCTTGAAAAGAATAACAAAGAAAAAAAATAAGTTTTGATTAATTTATTTATTAGATAGAAAAGTTGAAAGAGATTATAAGAGTTTGAAAACCTAAATACAAAATCCTAAAAATAGATTGAAAGTAATTTCCAAGATGCCATAAATGTCCTAGGTAGAGATATTTATAGAGCTTTTGTACATTCAAATCTAAAAATAAGAACTTTCTCTCTAGGAGATGTGAATGACCCAAAAAATGTGGGCTCGGCGGGATTCAAACCAACAACCTACTAGCAAATGCAAATCGGCAAACCAATTGAGCTATAGTAACTTACATGCAAGAACTGACACATTTCTTCTATTACAGAGTCTTGAAATTAAAACATTGTTTTTGAATCAACTCATCAATAATTTCTTCATTTTCTAAAAATCAAGATCCTATAATAAAACACAGCAAAAGACCAAGTAATGCTGCATTATGAATATTAAAATGTGTAATTATGCAATTTAAAATATTCATCATTTGATGTTCATCATTAGCCTCCATTAGTAACTTTATAATCTGTCTTCCTCAAGATAAATGAAGTTGTTCTCTCCTATGGCCATGGACGTAGCTAACAATTGTTAACCATGTTAAATCTGTGTCTCCTTTTATTACTGTTATTTTTATCTTTCTCGTTTCTATTGCAACAAACTGGTAGCAGAGCTATGTTGATTAGGATTGTTTTTTCTAGTGAGAAAGATGTATGTTTTTAACGTAAAGATTGACCAATTTACGGGGAGGAATAGTTTCTGTTTATGGCAGATCAAGATGCGAGCCTTGCTGAAACAATAAGGGTTGTATTTTCCGCTTGTGAAGAAAGAAATGGAGGAACCAATGACTGCTGAGATGGCCATTCGGGAGGAGAAGACACACTCAACAATTATGCTATGTCTTGTAGATGATATCATCGCCGAGATTGCAGAGGAAGAAACTACGTCTGGTCTGTGGGGTAAGCTCGAGAGTCTTTACAAGATGAGGCGTATTGCTTTTGAAGCAACATTTGTTCAACCTGCGAATGCAGGAAGTTACACCTCTAAAAGATCACTTAGATTAGTTAAACACAAACTTGTTAGAATTGCATAATATTGATTTCAAGGTTGAAGATGAGGACGATGCCTTAATTTTGTTAGTATATTTACCATTTTCATATGAAAATTTTGTGCAATCATTTATTGTTGGGAAAGATACCATGTCTTTGGAAGATGTTAGGTCATCACTTCATACCAGATAGTTGCACCATAAGGCGACTGGTACAATTTCAGATAATCAGGCTGCTGGGTTAGTAGCGAAAGGGAGTCGGGGACACGAAAATTCGAGAAAGAAGAAATTCAAAATGCCAGTTTCTAGGGATCCTAAATCAAACGATATCTATAAATACTGTAAAGATAAGGGACACTGGAAACATGAATGTCCAAAGAAGAAGAAGCAACACAAGAAAAGATCAGATACTGCTGCTGTAGTAAAAGATGGCATAAATTATGAAGAAGATATTGTCTTGGTCGTCGATGAACATACACATCGCAACGATGTGTGGATTCTAGATTCCGGAACGCTTTATCATATATTTCCATGCAGAGAGTGGTTTATGATTTATGAGCAGGTAGATGGAGGTGATATTTGTATGGCTAACAGTTTTGTCTGCAAAGCGATCGGAATAGGCTCAATAAAAATACGGACACATGATGGTAAATTCTGTACACTGAACGATGTTAGGCATGTTCCACGCATGACAGAGAATCTGATATCATCGAGTCTCTTGCATAATAAGGGGTTTAGCTTTGAAAATGAAGGTGGATTTTTACATGTCTGCAAGGGTACGTATGTGATTCTGAATGGTGTGATGTGGGGTACTTGGTATTTTCTTCAACATTCTATGCTATCAGGTTATGTTGTTGTTGCATCGTCGAAGACTGATAAAGACAATATGAATAAGCTATGGCACATGACACTTGGTCATATGAGTGAGAGAGGGATGCAAATTCTGTCCAAAGGAGATCTTCTTTGTGGTCACAAGATCAAGGATCTCGATTCTGTGAGCATTGTGTTTTTGGGAATTTACATCATAGCAAGTTTCCTAAAGCAATATACAAAACAAAAGGCATGCTTGATTACATCCATGCTGACTGTTGGGGTCCTTCTCGCGTGGTGTCTTTAAGGGGTCACGGGCATTTTATGTCATCGATTGATGATTTTTCAAGAATGACTTGGATATTCACGATGAAGCATAAAAGTGAAGCCTTTAAGAACTTCAAGCAGTGGAAGGAGATAGTGGAAAATCAAACTGGGAAGAAGATCAAACGATTGCGAACTGATAATGGGCTGGAATTCTGTTGGTCTAATTTTGACGAGTTTTGAAAGAATGAAGGGATTGCTAGGAATCATACAATTAGGAATACACCTCAACGGAATGGTGCAGCAGAATGTACGAATCAGATACTTCTGGAAAGAGCTTGGTGCATGCTCACCAATGCTGGATTAACTAGAAAGTTTTGGGCAGAAGCGGTTAGTGCAGCATGTTATCTAATAAATCATGGACCTCATACAGGTATACATCTGAAAACTCCTTATGATGTTTGGTCGGGTGAGTCTGCTGATTACTCTAATTTGAGATCGTTTGGTTGTATTGTTTATTATCATGTAAATGAGGGTAAATTAGAGCCTAGAGCTAAAATGAGTATTTGTAGGCTATGAGGATGGTGTTAAAGGATATAGAATCTGGTCCCCATCTGAAAGGAGGATCACACTAAGTACAAAATGTGGTCTGATGAAAATTCTATGTTTAATCCCATCATGAAATACATTTTTATTTCAAAAAATGGCAATGTTAAGAAGTAAGTGTAGTAGGAAGTCACTGAAAATGAAAATGAATCGCAGTAGAAAGATCAACATGCACATTCTATTAACATTCAAAAACAGAAGCACTAGTTTCTTCATTACCAGTGGCAAATCAGCACAGTCTAGCTCCTGATAGAACTAGGAGAGCTAATTTTGGGAAGCTTTCCAAGAGGTATGGTTTTGAAGACATGGTGGCTTATGCACTATAGGTTGTCGAAAAAGTGGGTACTGCTTGTTGAAAAATTGGGGTTGTCTATAACACAATGCGGATTGGATCTTAAGGCCATTTAAACACTAGAGGGGATGAATGGTGTATTTCAAATCTGTAAAACTAACTTATGAATTTAACACTATATCTATTCAGATTGCAAACATAAATAAGTAAGGGATAAAGTAAAATGCAGTAAAGTAAATAACACCCGAATTTTTATACAGGTTCGGATTAACCAATCCTATATCCAGTCCTGCACTCCACTGTGTAGAAATTCACTATAATCGCTTGCTTTACACGGATGGCAAGAACACCTTTACAATCTTGATTTCACGGGCTACAAGATACACCCTCTTGATTTCTTAGGCAACAAGAACACCTTCTATGTTCACAAACAACAACAGTATGACAAGTAGTCGTATCTTCAATATAGATTCTTTCAAATTCAATACAATAATCCTATAGACCTCAAATAGCAATATATCTTTGAATTCTTTGAGTAATAGGATGAATCGGAGAGAAAATGATATAAATTCAAGTAGAAACTCGCTGATATTGTATGGTTGTAAATCCTTGAAGAATCAGAGTGAAATGGTACGAATTTGCAAAGAGAATGGAAGAGTATTAGATGGATTTCTCTCACGAATGTTTGGAAGAGAAAGAGTAAGAGAAAATGAGAATTATTGATTTGAAAGTTTGTTTTCCAAGGCCTTTATATAGCGATTGAAGAGACGTGTCTTTTGGTGAAGAGGTGGAGGGAAATGTCTCTTCATTTAAAATTCGAAATTCTAAAAAATGAGTAGCATGTCGACATATCCTCTGCAATATGTCGACATACGTGTATTGCAAAAAGAACAGCAACACTAATAAGTGTTGCATATTTCAAATTTCAGAAGTACCACATATTTGTTGATTTTTTTGATTCGATTGAACTCAACGGTTGATTATCTTCAAGTATAATTGTCATGGGGTCTTTAACGAAGAATTCTAAGACTCAACCAACTACTTATTATTTCAAACATCTCTGTCCTTTCAACATTCTTCTTCAATCAATTTTATTCTTCCATTGCTCTGATTAACCTTCATATATAACTCATTTTCTTCCAGTAAGTTCTTGTTTATCTTTGTAAATGTCTCCATAATATATTTGAAAGTAGTGCACAACTCGAAGATACGTTAGTAGTAATATTTATATGGTTTTTATCATCAAAATCAATATTTGAGGTATTAACACCGCTGATAACCCAACTGATATGTTTACCAAGCCGGTTCCACATAGCAAGTTTCAACATTGTTGGACTTGCTAAATGTTAGAAGCTGTTAATCACCCTCTCAGAGGCATAATATGAGGTAGAGAAGTTATTTGTATGTCTAGCATTATTCTGATGCATCTGGTACATTTGTTTTCTGTGAAAGAATATGCCTTGGATCTGTTATTTTCAAGTGAAGAAGATTTGAGAGATATTTGAGATAATGACTTGAATATATTGCCTCTTTTAATAAAGAGGGAAATAAATTATCTAGTTGAGGATGAGAATGATTTGTAGGATTGATGTAATCGATCATTTCCCTAATCAACTGACAAAAAAAGGAATCTTATTAAGCGCGTGCAAATTGGAGGAAGCTTGAAAATCAATTAGATAAAAATTCTCATTTGATTTATGACCATAAATCAATTACTTCAACCCTAAATAGTAATATCTATATAAAAAGAGTCATTCTGTATAGATCAAATCATCCTTTCAGTTTTAACTTCTTATTCTTCTTATTAGCCTCTATTAGTAACTCTGTAATCTATCTTCCTCAAAATAAATTAAGTCGGTTTCTCCTCTGCTCGTGGATATAGTTAATAATTGTTCGTTTCTGTTAAAAAAAAAATTAATTGTAGCTTTCTTTGTGACAACCCAAGATGTGGGGTACCTTTGATATTTTTACTTGGAACGCGTCTTATTTGGCAGTTTTCTCAATGTTAAAGACTATTGAATATGTTTGGGTATTGATATATTCTAAAAAGTTGGAACATCTGTTTCACGTGCTTTTAGAAGTTAGACGTTTGTTAACCATGCTCTCGCCTGTGAGATAGTAATTAATGGGTTTATAGTAGCTACATGTTTGTTAAATATGTTGTTATATAGTGTACTACATATTAACATATGTTCGGTGTTTCAAATCACGCTATGCATGATATGAACTTGCGACCCCACATATTGAAATCGAATCGTCTAATCAACGAGATAGTGGTGCTGGATTGATAAACATGTTTTAATTAAACTCCTGAGATTACTTTTGCTAGATGACCTATGTTTAACAAATGGCTATATATCAATTAGTGAAAATAAAGGACACATCCCTAAAATCAAATTTAATATACAAAACATCCTCCTAAAAAATATAAATTACATCCTTATTTTCAAATACAACAATTTTCTTCCCTACAATACCCCTCTCCTCCATTGCAGCAACGTTGATTCTTCATATATGGATGTTGTTCTCACATTCATAATTAAAATTTGCACCCCATTAATTATCAATCTCTAAAACACAATATATTTTGTAGAAATGACGGATTAACAAACCGTTTTCACCATTTAATCACAAATTTTGTTATCTTTCTAATGAGGGGACGGTGTGCATATGTAACGTTGCGACTTTTCGACGCTCGAAAACCGACATCAATACGTCCACTGTATCAACTGCCGAGCAATCGAATGCCGGAACACCGTACCGTTAGGGTTAAATAAGAGGTAGAAGATAGAAGAAGAGAGAAAAAGATAGAACATAACAGCAAAAAAAAGTAGAAAAATATCAGAATCTCACAATCGCAGCGGAACAACATATAATAGATAAATGAATAATCTTTAAACAAAGAACTATATCGGTTTATACATTACATCACATTACATTAATTATTAGAGTTTACAACAACAAACAGCGGAAAAGAAATACTATATACTTAGTAATATGCTACGCCATCTAGCTTGCCTCCAGATTTCTACAGCAACTCCCGAATCTAGAATGACCTGATAACCTGACTCTAGACTGCCCGTGTGGAAATTGGTGGGCACGCAGAGTTTAGGAATGAAAACAATAAACTCCAGGTCAGTCATGGGACTGGTGTGAGAACTTTAACATTTTAAAAACAAAACAGAGGAATATTTTTAAAGTCAATTCGAAATGCTTTTAAAAAGAAACTACCATAAGGCCTCCCGGCACACACACAATGCAAACGCAGACTTGGGGGAGATTTCTCCTTGTGATAGTCAAAGATGCTTACTACGTAAAATCAAATCAGTTTTGATATTATTATTAGTGCATAGTATAGAAAACATTTCGAAAGTAGAGTATAAATCTTAGCCAACAAAGGTACCATTATAGTATGCCTACTATAGCTACCATATTAAATGGCAGGTTCTACAACTAAAACCGTACAAGGTTCGTATTGTTTCTTTGGATTTTCAACAAATGGTCAGGCCAAGAAACTTCCCATTGCCACATGGGTACGCCTTTGGAAAGACAATCCGAGAACCTAACCGGATCTCTGCCAACACAAGGCCGGGTTACCTCTGCAAAAATAGGTAACTACTGACACGAGTATGCCATTCCCGGGTTGTAACAACCTTTCATCCGAGGATTCTTGATTTCCAACAACCACAAAGTAATAAATTTGCAGCAATAACATAGGTTAAATATCTGGGCTCCATACCATGATACCACCTCTATACAAAAGGAAATGAACATACACTAAGGGGCGCTACTCCCTAGAACCTTGCCGCATCCTTCCTTTTTTGACCATTTTCGGGGTGTGAGGTCCGACGAAGTCTCGTCCACAAAGTCACGTTTTATATAAAAGCTGTGCTTTGATCATCAAATGCTCAACAGCACTTCGTATGCCACATTACCAATTTGGGAATGTATCACTAGTAATCATCAACTACATAACCTCTAAGGGTGTTAAGCTAAGAGAATAAATTCTCCGCCACCAACGGAAATATATTTGATAGAAACCAACTTTACATCTCAAATTGTAACGTCAGACACACATCCATACAAGTCCGTTCCGGGATCGACGGAACCGAAGGCACTTCCAAAGAAGCCCTTGCAATCCGGATATTCACAAATCACGACCGGATTTCCCATCACAAAGGGTAATAAAGTTCTATATCGGAGATCAGCCGATGCAGAAACATTCGACGGTAATCCTTCCGTTTTCATAAATATCCGGTCTTCAACACCGGTCATCAAATGCAATCCATAACGACGTATCACATATTCGGAATGGGTTATACGACCCAAAGGTCCTTTCCCGGCTAACCCGAATAGTGAGCGCTTATTTTGAAAATAAGTGTGGCATTCAAATTCAAGCAAATCATAACAAATACCTATTTAAAGGTAAATATTGATAGTCGGTTATTTAACTATCAATAGGTATGCACAACATCACCAGATTCCAAATAATTTTTCAAAATATTTATTTTCCAAAATATCTTCACTAGATATATAATTCCACACTTCAACATTTGAAAACAAATTTCAAATCACCTTTCACCTTTTAATCTTTTGAAAACAAATTTCAAATTGTTTCCCTACACGGGATATATTCACAAATCTTTATTCATTTTCATTTCAAAATGGTTCATTTAAACCAATTAAATAAATCCTTACCGATTTACTTTATATTTACGTTCCAAATCCGTAAATTTATTTCCACATTTCAAAAATAAATCAACGTTTATTTTTAAACAAATATCCCTTTCTTTTATAAATTCCATAGTGAATTTACAATTCTAAAATATGTATGAATATACGATTTCCAAATCGATTTCTAATATTCATTTTCAATTTATCTCTAAAAGATAAATCTCAAAATATTCACTTCATGTTGGAAAACATTTCCATACTTATTTAATAATAAGTGATTCACAAATCCATTTATTTTCAACACTTGGAAAATATTCAATATACTTAATCGAGATTAAGTGTATATTTCATTCTTTAAGGAAAACATTCGCTGAAACACATTTATTTGAGTCAAAATGAATGTTGCGTAAAACATCGTTACGACGACCCAAAATCACTAGTATAGGGATTCGAAATTAAAATAGATATATAAATCCCAATACTACACAAAAAAAAACATTTCCTTTCGGAAATCATTTACTATAACTACAGTGTTATAGTCCACTATTTCCTTCTATTTCTCGAAAACGTCTATTTCAACAATGAATGTTGAAATCTATGTATTTGATACTTAACGCTTTTTAAAACAACTTCAAATCGTTTTAATTCTATTTAAAAGATCACTCCCTAAACATTCCTTTAATATATTATTCACTGTTTAAAATCGTGAATATAAATCATTAACCAAATTCAACACTTTTACATATTCAATTCAAAAATTATCCACTGTCCCAAAATCGTGAATATACTCCTTTAATAAGCTATAAAAATTTACTTATTAAATTCAATCAATCTTGAATTTATAAATCAATGTTTATAAATTCACATTTATATATTATAAAAACTTCAAGTTATAAAAATCACTTTAGTCACAAATTTTACCCATATCCCATTTACACGCCAAAATCCATATTATAAGTAATTTTAAGTATAAATCTTTTATTTTACGAAATCTATTCCTTTTATAACTTCTCAATTTATAAGTCTATAAATTTCATTACTTACTAATCCATCCATTTACTATTTCATTTTAACACAAAAAACTCGTTTTATAATTCTATTATTTTTAATTTATAAATATCAATTTTTATAAATCTTTTATATAAACCGTTTATAAAAATCCAAAAATCTCAATTTAAACTATTTTATAAAATTCATTAACTCCATATTTCAAAAATCACATTTTAACTATATTTCTCAAAAATCATAAATTTTATAATATTAAAATTATAACGCTTATTTATTTAAAATCAATCAATTCCGAAATTTATATAAAACGTATACTTTCAAAAATTACTTTAAAATCCTATTTAATTTTGAAAATCATTCCTTTAACATTTTTAAAACTCCAAAATAGGCCCAACGATGCAACAACACCAAATAATCAATCACGGCATCCAAACATCATATATCAATATGATAATCAACAAAGATCACAATATTTGTAATCAAATAAATACTGGTGAGGAATTCAGTTGGATCCCTCCAACATGTTTCCCTGCATCCACAGACGTTAGCACAGTACCAATTCTGTTCCAATACGGAATATTGCGGTATATGAGATTTATAAAATATTATCCGCTATTATGCGGCGCAATAGGGTCTCATCCGCTATAAAATGCCGGAAAGTCAACTCCAAGTACATAAATAATACCAATTTCACTTTGCAGTGAAATATTCGCGGAATATGTTTTTAATAAATAACATCCGCTTACTAACGGCGCATAATGTCTATTTCAATAAAGATAACAATCAACATTCAAACATACAATCAAGCAATTTTAAATCTAACTATTTAAAATTTAAATCGAAACAATTCGATTGAGTGAGAAGTTCTCACCTTGGTTCCAATAATAGTCGCAGCGTTTTATTTCGAATAAAATTAAACGTGCGTTTAATTTTATCCAAAATTTCATTGACTCCAATCGATTCCAATCCATTTCCATAGCGTAGTGCTCGTCTATACGAACCCAACGCAACTGGTTTCGTACATTTTCGACCTCGTATGCAAATATACATCAATTTAAAGTTATACGAATTTAAATATAAACGATTTGCATTTTCTATTTTAATTTTTAAACCTATAATCATCTGGTCGTTGATTCTCGAACTCCACATCAGGACCGTTGCCATCATCTTCTCTTTCCAGTTCACATTCGTTCCAGGTGAAAACGCAACACATAGCCGCCAATCATTGCACGAATTATACTTCCTCTCCAACAACATTTACAACGATCTGCCACTTCCATCGCGTAGCCCAACTCGAGAGCTACCCACGCCTGCCACAGTTTGAAGCTCGCCCCCCCCCCCCAATGGCCATGAAAATTGTGCAAAAACGAGCACGAACGCGGGTCGTTTTCTTCCACTTCATTGCTCCAAAATCCATCATCTCCGTATGGATTTCAAGCTCATCTCGTGCTCTACGTTTTTCGTTTAGATGCCGAAGCCTAATTGTGAACAGATCGTGAGATATTGAGGAAGAAAGATTATATGATTTCGGCCATTAAAAGATAGAGGTGGCGGCTGAAGCAAGAATTAGGGTTAGGTTTATTTTGTTTTGCAAAATTGAAGTTGTGAAGGCCTTTTATAGAAAATTTCCAAATCACTATTCAACCAAAATTTTCCGAACTCCAAATCTTACACGGTGACTGGCGTTTCTAGGGTTTACCCCGCGTTCCGGACACAATAGAACATGTTTCGGAAGCTAATTTGATCATATGTCCGAGATACGGCAATAAACGATCAAATTTAAATTAAATCAATTTAAACTAATTTCTATGCGTTTTGGCTTGCCCCGGACAAACGGTAAATCCGATTGACACGAAATTTGAAACCTTACAATAATATCACATTACGGATCCGATGAAACTTGTTTCTTCGAAATCAGAGACTATTTGAAAAATGGCTATTTTAACTCGTCGATTAAATATTAAAATATTCAATTTTCACAAATTAACTTAAAATTCAATTTTAAAAGTTCTATAACATCATTCTAACTTCAATATGATTAAATAAAATTTTACAAATCATTTTCAATCATATTAAACCCAATTTCCAATTATTTCTGCAATTCCCAATATTAAATTATCGATTTAATTATCCAATTAAATTTAGATATTCGAAAAATAAATTATTCGACTTATAAATTTCACTTATTAATATTTAAAATGAATTAAATATACAAATTCTAATTCACAGAACTTCTGGGTCGTTACAAACTACCCCCTTAAAAGAGTTTCGTCCTCGAAATTACCAAGTAAGAAAAAGTTACAGAATCCATTAACTTTCCAAAACAAACCATTCAAATTGGATTTTTTTCAAATCTCTTAAGTGTTTAACTCTTCCAAAATTCATAGTTAAACTTCTTACAATACTTTACTAAGTTTCCAAATCCAAACTTAGTTTTCGAAAATTTTCCAAAATTCCCAAAAAATTTCCAACGCCTTAAATTTTCGGAAAAATTCGCCAGAGACTCCTTTGCGCGGCTCGATCCGGAAAAAAAATGACAGTATATATATCATAAATATACATCTCATAAAGTGATGAGGCATCCCGCAGGGAAAAAAGTGTAAAAGTACGGTATGTAATCCGAGATATGTATCTTATATATTATTAGCGAGCATATACGGCTAATATAGCGCGAAAGCGAGCTCCAAATGCGAAGCAAGCACAATCCGCACCTACTAAACACTCAACAAACCATGAGAAACATGCATATATGTAAGTAATATCAATATACATCATATAGCAACATAACAACTACATGAGCCAACACAGCAATGCATTCAATCCACAAATGCAACCATCAAACAACTATCCAACCAATAAATCCATACCAAATCAATATGCATTCACTTTTCATTATTATTCAATGAATTGGTTTCCAATTTAATCACATTTGATTTGTTGAAATTGGATTTCATAAATATTTCCTTATTCATTTTTTAATTAGTTTGCATTCACTAATTTACATTCAAGTTAGTTTACTTTCCATTCAATCAAATTCAATTTCATAGCTTCCCATTTATCAATTCAATTTCTAATTCCTTTAACAATATAAGGTTGAATTTCATTTATATAACTCAAGTTCATATTCATCACTTCTCTTGATTAATTTACTTCGATACCAAAATCAACTTTATTCAACTTCACTTAAGTTATATCTCTTTCAAACATCATTTGTTTAACTTAACTTAAGTTTCCACTTATAAATTCAATTCAGATTCCAATTCTGAAGAAAATTTTATTTAACCTTTAGCAAGTCAAATTTATTATCTCATATCACTATCAAATTCAGATTTTGTTTTGCTTAACCAAATTGTTTAACCATTTTTAACAATTTGTTTCACTTTCATTTTCTCATTTCATAAGTTATACAACTTATATTCAACAATTACCACTTGGATTTTTTATTGATTCACTTATACCTCCTTTAATTTAACTCCATCCTTTAAGTTAAATTTATTCTATCAAAATTCAAATTGTATAAGTTATCAACTCATTTATCATTCCCATAAATATTTTAAACAGGATCCCAGAGTCTATTCAACATTTCAAAACCATTTTTAGAAATCAATTCAAATTACCTTTTGAATTTCCAAAACCAAATCCAAATTTTCCAAACAACTCTCATTTAAAATAATCTGGCAGCAATTCCTCTTTTGGAAACCCGAAAATGAACACCGATGATGTCACGATCATCATCGGTATTATTTTCCAGCGACCGAAAAGAGTTTAGAGCTTTAATTTCTCCAAAAGAATTTTCCAAAATATCAAATCCTTTCAAAACACTTCTCTGGAATTTTGTTTTTAGATTATAAATCATTTTTACAAATCCTTTACTTATATAATTTCACTTCTTGTATATACGATTATTCCACAATTGTAAATCACATTAATCATAGTTTCATACTTAATAATTCATTTGTTTTTATACAATTTATTCTTTTATAATATGTTTCATTTAACTTATTCAAACATCTTTCAATTAACTTTTATATATATATATATATATATATATGTTACATTTTCAACAACCAAACAATCAATTGATATAACTTTAATAACTTTGAAAAATTATTCCTTTATATATAAAATATAATCAAGGTAAAATTATTTCATTTACCCCATTTTAAAATGATACTATGTCGGTTTATCTCGTTTAAGAGTTTAGAAACCCCTATCGATAATATGGCGTCCCATCTACCGACCAGAATTCATAAACAATCAACCGATAAGTAAGCACAATATAAAATATTTTTATATTCATTAACAAATACACGCTCATAGCTATTATTACACTCACACTCATTCTAGAGTACTACTGACTCTATCTCTAATGAGTAATACCCAACAGAGCCATGGTTGTCACTTAACCATAAGCTCTGATACCACATGTAACGTTGCGATTTTTCGACGCTCGAAAACCGACATCAGTACATCCACTGTATCAACTGCCGAGCAATCGAATGACGGAAAACTGTACCGTTAGGGTTAAAGAAGAGGTAGAAGATAGAGGAAGGGAGAAAAAGATAGAACAGAGCAGCAAAAAAAACAACAGAAAAATATCAGAATCTCACAATCGCAGCGGAACAACATATAATAGATAAATGAATAATCTTTAAACAAAGAACTATATCAGTTTATACATTACATCACATAACATTCATTATCAGAGTTTACAACAACAAACTGTGGAAAAGAAATGCTATATACTTAGTAATATGCTACGCCATCTAGCTTGTCTCCAGATTTCTACAGCAACTCCCGAATCCAAAATGACCTGATAACCCGACTCTAGACTGCCCGTGTGGAAATTGGTGGGCACCCAGAGTTTAGGAAGGAAAACAATAAACTCCAGGTCAGTCATGGGACTGATGTGAGAACTTAAACAGTTTATCTTTTAAAAACAAAACAAAGGAATATTTTTAAAGTCAATTCGAAATGCTTTTAAAAATGAAACTACCATAAGGCCTTCCGGCACACACACAATGCAAACGCAGACTTGGGGGAGATTTCTCCTTATGATAGTCAAAGATGCTTACTACGTAAAATCAAATCATTTTTGATATTATTATTACTGCATAGTATAGAATACATTTCGAAAGTAGAGTATAAATCTTAGCCAGCATAGGTACCATTATAGTATGCCTACTATAGCTACCATATTAAATGGCAGGTTCTACAACTAAAAACGTACAAGGTTCGTATTGTTTCTTTGGATTTCCAACAAATGGTTAGGCCAAGGAACCCATTGCCACATGGGTACGCCTCTAGAAAGACGACCCGAGAACCTAACCGGATCTCTGCCAACACAAGGCCGGGTTACCTCTGCAAAAATAGCTAACTATTGACGCGAGTATGCCATTCCCCGGTTGTAACAACCTTTCATCCGAGGATCCTCGATTTCCAACAACCACAAAGTAATAAATTTGCAGCAACAACATAGGTTAAATATCTGGGCTCCATACATTGATACCACCTCTATCCAGAAGGAAATGAACATACACTAAGGGGCGCTACTCCCTAGAACCTTGCTGCATCCTTCCTGTTTTGACCATTTTCGGGGTGTGAGGTCCGACGAAGTCTCGCCCACAAAGCCACGCTTTATATAAAGGTTGTGCTTTGATCATCAAATGCTCAACAGCACTTCGTATGCCACATTACCAATTTGGAAATGTATCACTAGTAACCATCAACTATGTAACGACCCGTATTTTTACCGATCGAAACATTGCTAAACTATATGCTTTAAGTCGTATTGTTGATAAGTCGTTGTGTTGTTAAGCTGTATGGAGCTTAGGTTGAGTGGAACGACCTATAGGAGTAATGGCTTAAGGGATTTGAGTTGAGCGACTTATAGGTTGAACGACCTAAGGAGTTAGTCCGTGTAGTGGTTAGGTCGCATGGATGTTGGCTTAAGTCGTGTGGCCGAGTTAAGGTAGTAACCGACCTATAGGATGACCGACCTATAGTGCTTGACCGACTTAAGGAAGTTGCCGAGTTATAGAAGTTTCGACCTATAGAAGTTAACGAGTTAAGGTATTGAACCGAGTTAACGGCTTATAGGAACTGGCCGACTTAAGGTGGTTAGCGGGTCAAGGAGATAGCAACCTTAGGAGATAAGTCGATTGACGGACTTAAGGGAGATGGCGACTTAAGAGGTAGACGACCTAAGACAGTTAGGGGTTTAAGGGTTGTGAGAGTTAGGTCGTAAGTCGACCTAAAGTTGCAGGCGACTTAGTGATAGGTCGCGGCTATGTTAAGTATTAAGTCGGCTAAGTAAGCTGGGTCGTATAAGTCTTAAGTCGTTAGGTCGTTGAACGACTTAGGTCGTGAGTCGTTAGGTCGGCTTGAAGTGGATGCGCGCGTGTTTAAGGTCGTTAGATTTGCTGAGTCGTATGCCGTTAAGTGGTAGGCCATGCGTTGAGTCGTTGAGTCGTTAGGGGCTTGAGTCTTAAGTCGGCAGGGAGATAGGTCGGCGACGACTCATGGGGGCGAACGACTCATGGGTTTTTCAGCCTATAAATAGAGGGCTTTGGTTCACTTTTTGGCACCGAATTTTGAAGCGACGAAGTGCTGCCATTTTGAGAGCTCGACTACAACATTTCTTCACTTCTTTTCTCCACTCTAATCTAGTGATTCCTTCCATCTAGATTGAAGATCAAATCGGAGATCCAAGAGCCAAAGTTGAAGATCTTCATCCATCAAAGAGAGATTTCTTCATTTGAAGCGGAGCTTTGGAGGATCAAGCTTGATTCTTTGCTGTCCAGATCTGGAGTTGGTTGTTTTTGAGGTGTTTTGGTGATTCGGTGAGTGGTGGTTATCTCTCACACGAACCCAAAGGAGTATATTGGATCGATGGTTTGTTTATGTGTTAAAGATAGTGATTTCGTGCATTTTCTTAGGTCTGCATGTAGATCTATGGTTAATGATGATTCAACACCTATTTTACTATATGTTCACTTATGCAAGTTTATTCATCAAGTTGTAGAGATATTGTTCATGATTCATGCTTGTTAGATTGCATGTTAGATTTGGGCTCTTTATTTACGAAATTACCATTATTGTTATAACTGCTTATTTAGATCTTGTTTGAATGATTGATTACTTGGATTAATGATTGATTTGATGGATTAGTTGATTGATAACTTGATTTGGACAAGTTGGTCGAAGATGATTCAAAAGCTAAGTGGAAAGGCTCTTGAATAAGGAAAGCTGCTTGTGGCATATGAAGCGGATGTTGAAGCTCATATGGATAGATTTGATGATGATGGAATTTTCCATGATGCGATGAGGAAAACCATGATGTTGAGATGGGACTTTGCTATGATGCGTTGAAGCAAAGCATGATGTGAGAAAGCCTTGGTTTAATCCAAACGGGATCATCCCAAGCATGTTGATAACTCGGTGATGTGGTCCGGGTTTGTGGATAATGGTTAGCTTGAGAGGCGCTCGAGCTAGTATGGGAATAGTCGTCGAGGAGGATGACTAGAAGGCTGAGATTTCATCGTTGTTGAAGGTTCTAGCATGCTCAAAGCAAGAGTACGTTGGGACGGGTCATGATGACGTTCCAAGCACGGGTCACGATGATGTGCTAGTACTCTGGGCAGATGCGATAGTCCTAGGCACGGGTCACGATGACATGCGGAGTTATGTCTAGAACCGGGGTTGCCATTAGCCCTTGACGGACGGCTGAAAGAAGGTGTCGGTCATTCAATTAGCGGTGATATCAAAGCAATGATAACAGTGATAGACAGAGTCATGGATGTTTGGTTGCACCATCATTCGATCTCAAGAGCGATGTTTTCTGGGTGCTTATCTGATCTTGGTTTAGGCCTTGGGGGTTTGTACTTGGAAAACATCGACCTTGACTCGAGTGATAATTGCTTTACTTAAATTGTTTGCTTTGCTATGTTTGTTTATGCTTAGAGGGTCTGGGGGCTATCACTGTAGAATGAGGTGGAGTGGGATGGTTGAGTTCCTATTCCTTTTACCCTTTATGCTCTTTTGGTATGTTTGATAGTTGATTTACTGCTCACTAAGACTGTTGTCTGACTCAAGGTTTTATGTTCAACTCTTATTACCTTGGTCTGTTCATCCATGTTGGGATGAGCAGACTATGTAGCAGGTGACAGGTGCTGTTCTTGGTTACCAACGCTGTTGATGACGAAGACGAGCTGGAGGCTTTTGCATATTGTTTTCTTACTATATGTACTGGATGTTCCGCTGTTTGTTTAATACTCTGAGTGTTATGTAGTGAGGCTTGATGTATTGAATATTCAGATGATTGTATAAAACTATTATGAGTTTATATGACTCCGTTCTGTGGAGCTTCACTATGTATACTTTTCTATTGTATTTTATCCATGCGCTGTGAGTAATACGATAGACTATTCTTTTTTATCTTACCCCGACTATCGTCCATGGCTGCCTGGCACACCTTTCAGCGCACCATTTCCCTGTTTTAGTGCGGGAATCATGGGCGGTTGTCACATTTGGTATCAGAGCTTTGGTTGATCGATTTTAGCCAACGCTCGCTGACGTAACTACGTAAGAGAGACGTAATTGTATTTTGATGGATGGTTACTATATATAATATAGTAGTTTAGAAGGATTTGAACTCCTTATGTAGTTGTTTCTCAAGGTGTTCTACATCATTCCTTTTTGTAGATATTAAGGATGAGTCGAAGTGAGAGACAAGCTGCTAGGGAAAGTCGTGCTGTTGGGGGAGCTACTGACTATGCTGCAATGTTCGAAGCTATGATGACTTCGATCATGAGAAGGATACCAACTTCAGGACCATCAGTAGATGTTGGAGTTCAAGTTCAAGCTCCAAAACCAGTGGATTTTGCTAAGTTGTGCAAGGACTATACTGCTCTTGGAGGAAAGGTTTTCTTGTGAACAGAATCAACCATAGAAGTTCAGAGATGGATAGATGCTTGTAAAAGGATTTTTGGTGATTTGGGAATTGTGGATGCAACTAAGAGGAAGCTTGCATCAAGACAGCTTCAGGGAAGGGCTTCTGATTGGTGGAACTCTATCACCATTGATACTCCAGAGGAAGAGATCACTTGGGAGCAATTCCAAACTAGATTTGAAGCTAAGTTCATTTCTACATCTCAGAAATTTATTCTGTTCAAGAAGTTTGTGGAACTCAAGCAAGGTGGAAGACCAGTTCTTGAGTACGTTTCTGAGTTTGAAGCTTTGTCCAAGTATGCTCGGTCATATATTGAATCTCCATATCAGAAGAACGAGAAGTTTATGACAGGCTTGGATAGTTATCTTGGGAGACAGTTGGTGGATCATCTGGACGATCCATTTGAGAAGCTTGTGGAGAAAGCTCTCAGGCACGAGAGTTTGTTTCCTAAGGAAGGGACTGTTGTTGCTGTGACCAAGGAAGAGTCCAAACCACTGCAGGGTGGAAACAAGAAGAGGAAGCAGCAACAACAGAAGGGTAAGGATGGCCAGAAGAAGCCGAAGGGCGAAGTGATCTGCTACAATTGTCGGCAGAAGGGCCATTTCTCCAGGGATTGCAAGAATCCAAAGGTGTAGTTGAAGTGCCACAACTGTGATAAGCCGGGGCATATCAGGAAGGACTGTCCAGAACCGAGGAAAGATAAGCAGATTGTGCAAGCTTATGCTTTGGGAGCTGTTCCATCATCTTTGAAAGATCCTACTGCTGAAGAAAAGGGGAAGAGTGTGGTGGTTCAAGGTACTCTTTCCATGTGTGGTGTTCCAGTAAGAGTGTTATTTGATACTGAGGCGTCGCATTCGGTTGTTTGTAATGAACTAGTAGGCCGGTTGGGTTTGGAACCGGATATTGTTGATAGACCATTGGCTGTGACTAATCCAGTTTGGGGTTCGTCTTGTTTGTGTATGGTATGTCGTGGTCTAGTTGTATCGAGTCATGATTGCTCTTTTGTTTGTGATTGCTTTGTTCTGAACTTTGCGGGGTTTGGAATAATTTTGGGTATGGACTGGCTTAGGAAGTATGCGGCAAAGGTTGATTGTGAAAGGCTGGAGGTGGCAGTCGAGAATGTGGAAGGGCGAAAGGTTGTGATACGATGTAAGCATGAGGAAGGCGTCTTCATGAGCTTCATGTATTTGCTGGTTGTTCCACGAGATGGACTGTCATCGGTGCCTATTGTGAATGGATTTGAGGATGTCTTTGACGAGGTCAAAGGGTTACCGCCGCATAGAGAGATCGAGTTTCGTATCGATCTAGTTGAAGGAGCCAGACCTGTTGTGATGCCTCTTAGGCGGATGGCGCCTAAGGAGCAGCAAGAATTGAAGGTGCAAGTTGATGACCTTTTACGGAAGGGATTCATTCGGCGTAGCGTGTCCGAATGGGGTGCACCAGTTGTGTTTGCAATCAAAGCGGATGGATCGTTGAGGTTGTGTGTGGATTATCGTGAGCTGAATAAGGTGACTAAGAAGAACAAGTATCCATTGCCGAGAATAGATGACTTGTTCGATCAGCTTTACGAAGCTAAGGTGTTTTCTCAGATGGATTTGGCAATGGGATTTCACCAGTTAAGAGTGGCGAAGGATAGTGTGCCGAAGACTGCTTTCAGGACACCATCCGGTTTTTATGAGTGGCTGGTAATGCCGTTTGGATTGACCAATGCACCAGCATATTTTGTGGATCTTATGAATAGAGCATTCAAAGATCAGTTGAACAAGTGTGTACTTGTGTTCGTGGATGATATTCTGATTTATTCCAGAACCGAAGAAGAGCACAAGACGCACTTGCGTATTGCTTTGAAAATCTTGCGGAAACATCAGCTAAAGGCTAAGTTTTCGAAGTGTCACTTCTGGAAGAGTGAAGTGAGGTTCTTAGGCCATGTTATCTCTGGAAAAGGAATAGCGGTTGATCCCGCTAAGGTGGCAGCAATCTAGGATTGGGTTAGACCTAAGAATGCATCTGATGTGAGAAGTTTTCTTGGATTAGCAGGATATTATCGTCGATTTATCAAAGACTTTTCCAAGATAGCTGCACCATTGACAGGATTGACGAAAAAGAACCAAGTGTTCAAATGGGATGCTAAGTGTGAGCAAGCTTTCGGAATCCTGAAAGAGCGACTGACAAGTGCTCCTATTTTGACTATTCCAAGTGGAAATGATGAGATGGTGGTTTACACCGATGCATGTGGCACTGGACTTGGAGCAGTGCTAATGCAGAAGGATAAAGTTGTTGCGTATGCAAGTCGACAACTGAAGCCGCATGAAAGGAATTATCCGACTCATGATTTGGAGTTAGCGGCGATTGTATTTGCTCTGAAGATGTGGAGACATTACCTATTGGGAGTTCGATTTGAGTTGTTTACAGATCATAAGTCGTTGAAGTATCTGTTCTCCCAAAAGGATTTGAATCTTCGGCAGCAACGATGGCTAGAGTTTTTAGCATCATATGATTTTGGTATAGCTTATACTCCGGGAAAAGGTAACGCAGTGGTAGATGCGTTAAGTCGAAGACATGCAGGATTGGGAGCCATGTTTTCAGAATGGAAGAGTCTCGAGTATTTGGCTGGATTTGACTTCAGGCCCAGATGTGAATTGAACCTGAGATGTTGGCAAACTTATCAATGAGACCTACTCTTGTGGAAAGAATTGGCGAGAGCCAAAAGCGAGACGATAAGCTTGTCAAGATTATCCGCGATATGGAATCTGGATTGAATGTAGAAAAGGATAAAGGATTTGAAGTCGATCGAGAGGGTTGGCTTCGGAAGCAAGGACGACTAGTTGTTCCCGATATAGATGAATTGAGAGATGAAGTTCTAAAGAAAAGTCATCACTCGAAGTTGACAATTCATCCAGGTGGAAATAAGATGTATCGGGATATGAAAAGGACTTACTACTGGGAAGGTATGAAGAAGGATGTTGGAAATTTTATTTCCAAATGTATGAATTGCCAGTTGGTAAAAGCCAAGCAAAAGAAGCCAAGTGGATTGCTTCAGCCATTAGAAGTTCCTACATGGAAGTGGGAGCAAATATCGATGGATTTTATCGATGGCTATCTAGAACCAGGGCAGGAAATGAAGGGATTTGGGTCATCATAGATCGTTTGACTAAGAGTGCAAGATTCATTCCTGTTCGATCAACTAGGACTGCATCGAAGTTGGCTGAGCTTTATGTTAAGTGGATAGTTTGATTTCATGGTATTCCGAAGAGTATAGTGAGCGATCGAGATCCATTGTTCACTAGTGGATTTTGGAAGAGCTTCCAGGAAGTTTTGGGAACCAAGTTGTGTTTGAGTACAGCTTATCACCCCCAAACAGATGGTCAGACCGAGAGAGTCAATCGAGTTTTGGAAGATCTCCTCAGAGCATGTGTTTTGGACTTCGGAGGATCATGGGAAGATTATCTTCATTTGGTGGAATTTTCATATAATAACAGTTATCAGTCAAGCATTGGTATGGCACCATATGAAGCATTGTATGGAAGACCGTGTAACTCTCCGGCATGTTGGTTGTAAACTGGAGAAAAGTTGATACTTGGGCCGGAAATGATTCGACAGACTTCGGATTGTATAGAGATCATTCGGCGACGAATGAAGGCAGCCCAAGATCGTCAGAAAAGTTATGCTGATAAGCGTCGTAAGGATTTGGAATTCGACGTAGGAGATATGATTTTTGTGAAGATTTCTCCACTGAAGAATGTTATTCGATTCGGGAAGAAAGGGAAATTGACTCCGAGATTTGTTGGACCATTCCCGATCATCGAGCGAATTGGAAAGCTCGCCTATAGATTGGAGTTACCAGAAAAAATGGCGGGTGTGCACAATGTTTTTCATGTATCTTATCTACGGAAGTGTGTGCATGACTCGAATACGGTGGTTTCTGCTGATAGCTGTGAAGATTTAGAAGTTGATCCAGTTATTAGAAGACCTCGTAAGCCACTTCGTGTTGTGGGAACCGACACGAAACAGCTTAGGAGGAAGGTAGTCAAGTTGCTCAAGGTACAATGGAGTGATGATGTTAACGACTGTACATGGGAGGAGGAAGAGAGGATGAAGGCAGCTCATCCTAAACTCTTCGAGGTATGGCCCTAAGGTGTCGTGACGTCTCATGAATTTGTAACTTGTTCTAGTCTTAGAATTCTGCATGCTAGGCTAGTAATTGGATGCATGGTTTGTTGATTGCTATGGATGGTAGGCATGCAGAATAGTTTTGATTGCTCTTGTTTGTTTGGAATTTCGGGGGCGAAATTCCTAAGGGGGAGAGAATGTAACGACCCGTATTCTTACGGATCGAAACATTGCTAAACTATATGCTTTAAGTCGTATTGTTGATAAGTCGTTGTGTTGTTAAGCTATATGGAGCTTAGGTTGAGTGGAACGACCTATAGGAGTAACGGCTTAAGGGATTTGAGTTGAGCGACTTATAGGTTGAACGACCTAAGGAGTTAGGCCGTGTAGTGGTTAGGTCGCATGGATGTTGGCTTAAGTCGTGTGGCCGAGTTAAGGTAGTAACCGACCTATAGGATGACCGACCTATAGTGCTTTACCGACTTAAGGAAGTTGCCGAGTTATAAAAGTTTCGACCTATAGAAGTTAACGAGTTAAGGTATTGAACCGAGTTAACGGCTTATAGGAACTGGCCGACTTAAGGTGGTTAGTGGGTCAAGGAGATAGCAACCTTAGGAGATAAGTCGATTGACGGACTTAAGGGAGATGGCGACTTAAGAGGTAGACGACCTAAGACAGTTAGGGGTTTAAGGGTTGTGAGAGTTAGGTCGTAAGTCGACCTAAAGTTGCAGGCGACTTAGTGATAGGTCGCGGCTATGTTAAGTATTAAGTCGGCTAAGTAAGCTGGGTCGTATAAGTCTTAAGTCGTTAGGTCGTTGAACGACTTAGGTCGTGAGTCGTTAGGTCGGCTTGAAGTGGATGCGCGCGTGTTTTAGGTCGTTAGATTTGCTGAGTCGTATGCCGTTAAATGGTAGGCCATGCGTTGAGTCGTTGAGTCGTTAGGGGCTTGAGTCTTAAGTCGGCAGGGAGATAGGTCGGCGACGACTCATGGGTTTTTCAGCCTATAAATAGAGGGCTTTGGTTCACTTTTTGGCACCGAATTTTGAAGCGATGAAGTGCTGCCATTTTGAGAGCTCGACTGCAACACTTCTTCACTTCTTTTCTCCACTCTAATCTAGTGATTCCTTCCATCTAGATTGAAGATCAAATCGGAGATCCAAGAGCCAAAGTTGAAGATCTTCATCCATCAAAGAGAGATTTCTTCATTTGAAGCGGAGCTTTGGAGGATCAAGTTGATTCTTTACTGTCCAGATCTGGAGTTGGTTGTTTTTGAGGTGTTTTGGTGATTCGGTGAGTGGTGGTTATCTCTCACACGGACCCAAAGGAGTATATTGGATCGATGGTTTGTTTATGTGTTAAAGATGGTGATTTCGTGCATTTTCTTAAGTCTGCATGTAGATCTATGGTTAATGATGATACAACACCTATTTTACTATATGTTCACTTATGCAAGTTTATTCATCAAGTTGTAGAGATATTGTTCATGATTCATGCTTGTTAGATTGCATGTTACATTTGGGCTCTTTATTTACGAAATTGCCATTATTGTTATAACTGCTTATTTAGATCTTGTTTGAATGATTGATTACTTGGATTAATGATTGATTTGATGGATTAGTTGATTGATAACTTGATTTGGACAAGTTGGTCGAAGATGATTCAAAAGCTAAGTGGAAAGGCTCTTGAATAAGGAAAGCTGCTTGTGGCATATGAAGCGGATGTTGAAGCTCATATGGATAGATTTGATGATGATGGACTTTGCCATGATGCGATGAGGCAAACCATGATGTTGAGATGGGACTTTGCTATGATGCGTTGAAGCAAAGCATGATGTGAGAAAGCCTTGGTTTAATCCAGACGGGATCATCCCAAGCATGTTGATAACTCGGTGATGTGGTCCGGGTTTGTGGATAATGGTTAGCTTGAGAGGCGCTCGAGCTAGTATGGGAATAGTCGTCATGGAGGATGACTAGAAGGCTGAGATTTCATCGTTGTTGAAGGTTCTAGCATGCTCAAAGCAAGAGTACGTTGGGACGGGTCACGATGACGTTTCGAATACGGGTCACGATGACATGCTAGTACTCTGGGCAGATGCGATAGTCCTAGGCACGGGTCACGATGACGTGCGGAGTTATATCTAGAACCGGGGTTGCCATTAGCCCTTGACGGACGGCTGAAAGAAGGTGCCGGTCATTCAATTAGCGGTGATATCAAAGCAATGATAACAGTGATAGCCAGAGTCATGGATGTTTGGTTGCACCATCATTCGATCTCAAGAGCGATGTTTTCTGGGTGCTTATCTGATCTTGGTTTAGGCCTTGGGGGTTTGTACTTGGAAAACATCGACCTTGACTCGAGTGATAATTGCTTTACTTAAATTGTTTGCTTTGCTATGTTTGTTTATGCTTAGAGGGTCTGGGGGCTATCACTGTAGAATGAGGTGGAGTGGGATGGTTGAGTTCCTATTCCTTTTACCCTTTATGCTCTTTTGGTATGTTTTATAGTTGATTTACTGCCCACTAAGACTGTTGTCTGACTCAAGGTTTTATGTTCAACTCTTATTACCTTGGGCTGTTCATCCATGTTGGGATGGGCAGACTAGGTAGCAGGTGACAGGTGATGTTCTTGGTTACCAACGCTGTTGATGACGAAGACGAGCTGGAGGCTTTTGCATATTGTTTTCTTACTATATGTACTGGATGTTCCGCTGTTTGTTTAATACTCTGAGTGTTATGTAGTGAGGCTGGATGTATTGAATATTCAGATGATTGTATAAAACTATTATGAGTTTATATGCCTCTGTTCTGTGGAGCTTCACCATGTATACTTTTCTATTGTATTTTATCCATGCGCTGTGAGTAATACGATAGACTATTCTGTTTTATCTTACCCCGACTATCGTCCATGGCTGCCTGGCACACCTTTCAGCGCACCATTTCCCTGTTTTAGTGCGGGAATCATGGGCGACCGTCACAAACTACATAACCTCTAAGGGTGTTAAGCTAAGAGAATAAATTCTCCGCCACCAACGGAAATATATTTGATAGAAACCAGCTTTACATCTCAAATTGTAACGTCAGACACACATCCATACAAGTCCGTTCCGGGATCGAACGGAACCGAAGGCACTTCCAAAGAAGCCCCTACAATCCGGATATTCACTAATCACGACCGGATTTCCCATCACAAAGGGTAATAAATTTCTATATCGGAGATTAACCGATGCAGAAACATTCGACGGTAATTCTTCCGTTTTCATAAATATCCGGTCTTCAACACCGGTCATCAAATGCAATCCATAACGACATATCACATATTCGGAATGGGTTATACGACCCAAAGGTCCTTTCCCGGCTAACCCGAATAGTGAGCGCTTATTTTGAAAATAAGTGTGGCATTCAAATTCAAGCAAATCACAACAAATACCTATTTAAAGGTAAATATTGATAGTCGGTTATTTAACTATCAATAGGTATGCACAACATCACCAGATTCCAAATAATTTTTCAAATTATTTATTTTCCAAAATATCTTTACTAGATATATAATTCCACACTTCAACATTTGAAAACAAATTTCAAATCACCTTTCACCTTTTAATCTTTTGAAAACAAATTTCAAATCGTTTCCCTACACGGGATATATTCACAAATCTTTATTCATTTTCACTTCAAAATGGTTCATTTAAACCAATTAAATAAATCCTTACCGATTTACTTTATATTTACGTTCCAAATCCGTAAATTTATTTCCACATTTCAAAAATAAATCAACGTTTATTTTCAAACAAATTTCCCTTTCTTTATAAATTCCATAGTGAATTTACAATTCCAAAATATCTATGAATATACGATTTCCAAATCGATTTCTAATATTCATTTTCAATTTATCTCTAAAAGATAAATCTCAAAATATTCACTTCATATTGGAAAACATTTCCATACTTATTTAATAATAAGTGATTCACAAATCCATTTATTTTCAACACTTGGAAAATATTCAATATACTTAATCGAAATTAAGTATATATTTCATTCTTTAAGGAAAACATTCGCTTAAACATATTTATTTGAGTCAAAACGAATGTTACGTAAAACTTCGTTATGACGACCCAAAATCACTAGTATAGGGATTCGAAATTAAAATAGATATATAAACCCCAATACTATACAAAAAAAACATTTCCTTTCGGAAATCATTTACTATAACAACAGTGTAATAGTCCACTATTTTCTTCTATTTCTCGAAAACGTCTATTTCAACAATGAATGTTGAAATCTATGTATTCGATACTTAACGCTTTTTAAAACAACTTCAAATCGTTTTAATTCTATTTAAAAGATCACTCCCTAAACATTCCTTTAATATATTATTCGCTGTTTAAAATCGTGAATATAAATCATTAACCAAATTCAACACTTTTACATATTCAATTCAAAAATTATCCACTGTCCCAAAATCGTGAATATACTCCTTTAATAAGCTATAAAAATTTACTTATCAAATTCAATCAATCTTGAATTTATAAATCAATGTTTATAAATTCACATTTATATATTATAAAAACTTCAAGTTATAAAAATCACTTTATTCACAAATTTTACACATATCCCATTTACACGCCAAAATCCATATTATAAGTAACTTTAACTATAAATCTTTTATTTTACAAAATCTATTCCTTTTATAACTTCTCAGTTTATAAGTCTATAAATTTCATTACTTACTAATCCATCCATTTACTATTTCATTTTAACACAAAAAAACTCGTTTTATAATTCTATTATTTTTAATTTATAAATATCAATTTTTATAGATCTTTTATATAAACCGTTTATAAAAATCCAAAAATATCAATTTAAACTATTTTATAAAATTCATTAACTCCATATTTCAAAAATCACATTTTAACTATTTTTCTCAAAAATCATAAATCTTATAATATTAAAATTATAACGCTTATTTATTTAAAATCAATCAATTCCAAAATTTATATAAAACGTATACTTTCAAAAATTACTTTAAAATCCTATTTAATTTTGAAAATCATTCCTTTAACATTTTTAAAACTCCAAAATAGGCCCAATGATGCAACAACACCAAATAATCAATCACGACATCCAAACATCATATATCAATATGATGATCAACAAAGATCACAATATTTGTAATCAAATAAATACTGGTGAGGAATCCAGTTGGATCCCTCCAACCTGTTTCCCTGCATCCACAGACGTTAGCACAATACCAATTCTGTTCCAATACGGAATATCGCGGTATATGGGATTTATAAAATATTATCCGCTATTATGCGGCGCAATAGGGTCTCATCCGCTATAAAATGCGGGAAAATCAACTCCAAGTACATAAATAATACCAATTTCACTTTGCAGTGAAATATTCGCGGTATATGTTTTTAATAAATAACATCCGCTTACTAACTGCGCATAATGTCTATTTCAACAATCAATAGATAACAATCAACATTCAAACATACAATCAAGGAATTTTAAATCTAACTATTTAAAATTTAAATCGAAATAATTCGATTGAGTGAGAAGTTCTCACCTTGGTTCCAATAATAGTCGCAGCGTTTTATTTCGAATAAAATTAAACGTGCGTTTAATTTTATCCAAAATTTTCATTGACTCCAATCGGTTGCAATCTAGTTCCATAGCGTAGTGCTCGTCTATACGAACCCAATGCAACTGGTTTCGTACGTTTTCGACCTCGTATGACAAATATACATCAATTTAAAGTTATACGAATTTAAATATAAACGATTTACATTTTCTATTTTAATTTTTAAACCTATAATCATTTGGCCATTGATTCTCGAACTCCACATCAGGACCATTGCCATCATCTTCTCCTTCCAGTTCACGTTCGTTCCAGGTGAAAACGCAACCCATAGCCGCCAATCATTGCACGAATTATACTTCCTCTCCGACGACATTTACAACGATCAGCCACTTCCATCGCGTAGCCCAACTCGAGAGCTACCCACGCCTGCCACAGTTTGAAGCTCGGCCCCCCCAATGGCCATGAAAATTGTGCAAAAACGAGCACGAACGCGGGTCGTCTTCTTCCACTTCGTTGCTCCAAAATCCAACGTCTCCGTATGTATTTCAAGATCATCTCGTGCTCTACGTTTTTCGTTTAGATGTCGAAGCCTAATTGTGAACAGATCGTGAGATATTGAGGAAGAAAGATTATATGATTTCGGCCATTAAAAGATAGAGGTGGCGGCTGAAGCAAGAATTAGGGTTAGGTTTATTTTGTTTTGCAAAATTGAAGTTGTGAAGGCCTTTTATAGAAAATTTTCAAATTACTATTCACCCAAAATTTTCCGAACTCCAAATCTCGCGCGGTGACTGGGGTTCCTAAGGTTTACCCCGCGTTCCGGACACAATGGAACATGTTTCGGAAGCTAATTCGATCATATGTGCGAGTTACGTCAATAAACGATCAAATTTAAATTAAATCAATTTAAACTAATTTCTATGCGTTTTGGCTTGCCCCGGACAAACGGTAAATACGATTAACACGAAATTTGAAACCTTACAATAATATCACATTACGGATCCGATGAAACTGGTTTCGTCGAAATCTGAGACTGTTTAAAAAATGGCTATTTTAACTGGTCAATTAAATATTAAAATATTCAATTTTCACAAATTAACTTAAAATTCAATTTTAAAAGTTCTATAACATCATTCTAACTTCAATATGATTAAATAAAATTTTACAAATCATTTTCAATCATATTAAATCCAATTTCTAATTATTTCTGTAATTCCCAATATTAAATTATCGATTTAATTATCCAATTAAATTCAGATATTCGAAAAATAAATTATTCGACTTATAAATTCCACTTATTAATATTTAAAATCAATTAAATATACAAATTCTAATTGACAGAACTTCTGGGTCGTTACAAACTTTCCCCCTTAAAAGAATTTCGTCCTCGAAATTACCAAGTAAGAAAAAGTTACAGAATCCATTAACTTTCCAAAACAAACCATTCAAATTGGATTTTTTTCAAATCTCTTAAGTGTTTAACTCTTCCAAAATTCATACTTAAACTTCTTACAATACTTTACTAAGTTTCCAAATCCAAACTTAGTTTTCGAAAATTTTCCAAAATTCCCAAAAATATTCTAACGCCTTAAATTTTGGGAAAAATTCAGCGGAGTCTCCTTTGTGCGGCTCGATCCAAAAAAAAATGACAGTATATATATCACAAATATACATCTCATCAAGTGATGAGGCATCCCGCAGGAAAAAAAGTATAAAAGTACGGTATGTAATCCGAGATATGTATCTTATATATTATTAGCGAGCATATACGGCTAATATAGCGTGAAAGCGAGCTCCAAATGCGAAGCAAGCGCAATCCGCACCTACTAAACACTCAACAAACCATGAGAAACACGCATATATGCAAGTAATATCAATATACATCATATAGCAACATAACAACTACATGAGCCAACACAGCAATGCATTCAATCGACAAATGCAACCATCAAACAACTATCCAACCAATAAATCCATACCAAATCAATATGCATTCACTTCTCATTATTATTCAATGAATTTGTTTCCAATTTAATCACATTTGATATGTTGACATTGGATTTCATAAATATTTCCTTATTCATTTTTTAATTAGTTTGCATTCACTAATTTACATTCAAGTCAGTTTACTTTCCATTCAATCAAATTCAATTTCATAGCTTCCCATTTATCAATTCAATTTCTAATTCCTTTAACGATATAAGGTTGAATTTCATTTATACAACTCAAGTTCATATTCATCACTTCTCTTGATTAATTTACTTCGATACCAAAATCAACTTTATTCAATTTCACTTAAGTTATATTCTCTTTCAAACATCATTTGTTTAACTTAACTTAAGTTTCCACTTATAAATTCAATTCAGATTCCAATTCTGAAGAAAATTTTATTTCACCTTTAGCAAGTCAAATTTATTATCTCATATCACTATCAAATTCAGATTTTGTTTTGCTTAACCAAATTGTTTAACCACTTTTAACAATTTGTTTCACTTTCATTTTCTCATTTCATAAGTTATACAATTTATATTCAACAATTACCACTTGGATTTTTTATTGATTCACTTATACTTCCTTTAATTTAACTCCATCCTTTAAGTTAAATTTATTCTATCAAAATTCAAATTGTATAAGTTATCAATTCATTTATGATTCCCATAAATATTTTAAACAGGATTACAGAGTCTTTTCAACCTCTCAAAATCATTTTTAGAAATCAATTCAAATTACCTTTTGAATTTCCAAAACCAAATCCAAATTTTTCAAACAACTCTCATTTAAAATAATCTGGTAGCAATTTCTCTTTTGGAAATCCGAAAATGAACATCGATGATGTCGCGATCATCATCGGTGTTATTTTCCAGCGACCGAAAAGAGTTTAGAGCTTTAATTTCTCCAAAACAATTTTCCAAAATATCAAATCCTTTCAAAACACTTCTCTGAAATTTTGTTTTTAGATTATAAATCATTTTTACAAATCCTTTACTTATATAATTTCACTTCTTATATATGAGATTATTCCGCAATTGTAAATCACATTAATTATAGTTTCATACTTAATAATTCATTTGTTTTTATACAATTTATTCTTTTATAATATGTTTCATTTAACTTATTCAAACATCTTTCAATTAACTTATATATATATCTTATATTTTCAACAACCAAACAATCAATTGATATACACTTTAATAATTTTGAAAAATTATTCCATTATATATAAAATATAATCAAGATAAAATTATTTCATTTACCCCATTTTAAAATGATATTATGTCGGTTTATCTCGTTTAAGAGTTTAGAAACCCCTATCGATAATATGGCGTCCCATCTACCGACCAGAATTCATAAACAATCAACCGATAAGTAAACACAATATAAAACATTTTTATATTCATTAACAAATACGCGCTCATACCTATTATTACACTCACACTCATTTTAGAGTACCACTGACTCTATCTCTAATGAGTAATACCCAACAGGGCAATGGTTATCGCTTAACCATAAGCTCTGATACCAAATGTAACGTTGCGATTTTTCGACGCTCGAAAACCGACATAAATACGTCCACTGTATCAACTGCCGAGCAATCGAATGCCGGAAAACCGTACCGTTAGGTTTAAAGAAGAGGTAGAAGATAGAAGAAGAGAGAAAAAGATAGAACAGAACAGAAAAAAAACAACTGAAAAATATCAGAATCTTACAATCGCAGCGGAACAAAATATAATAGATAAATGAATAATATTTAAATAAAGAACTATATCGGTTCATACAATACATCATATTACATTCATTATCAGAGTTTACAACAAAAAACAACGGAAAAGAGATACTATATACTTAGTAATATACTTAGAAAACAGCTACCGGAAATTTATTGAAAAAACGGAGGGATATTTTGTGTGTTTGCAAACTTTATCAGAGACGCATGCCAGTTGTGGCCTATTAATTATACAATTATGGTCTGAAGGTCATTACATTAAATTTTGAGTTCAACAGCAAACTATATTCAACAGTTTGCAATTTCTAGAGGTTGGATTACGTAACATCTAAGAACTAAAGAAGATGCTACAGGGCGGTTGTCTAGCGGATTAATTTATTTACTGGCAATTAGCAAAGTTGTGGATTGACTATCATCCCACACAATTACCTTATCCACACCTGGAATTAAAAAAAATAAAAAAATAAAAAAATAAAAAAAAAACGAAGGAAAAAAAGAAGAAGGTAAATACGCTCCTGTAAATAGAAGCACAAGCTTTTTATTTTTCTTCCCCAAATCTTCAGTTTATTGCATCCTTTCAGAAAATATATTAGAAGCGAAATCGATGTCAGAGAACACAACGAATCAATCCAAATCCCTAATTCTCAAGATAGTTCAATCTCTAAACAGCAAAGCCTCTCAGTTTCTATACATCCTCGTCAATCACAAGGTTAGTCTAAACTACTTTCCAATATTACCAATTCCATTCGTCTCAAACCTCAATTCTTGATTTGTTGTTACCTAATTCCAAACCATAGAACGCTGGATCTATAGGTGCTCTCGCTGGATTTGCGATTGCTGTGATATTTACGTGGAAGTTGTTGAGAGTGCCACGAGGAAGACCGAGGAGATCGGATAGGGTTAAACGTAGAGACTTGAACTCGAGAGATGAGGTTAACTCAAGTTTAAAGAATTTGGATTTCACTGAATCGCAAGTTGAGGTAGTTCCCTTTTTGGGTTTTGATACAACAGTTTTTGTTTCCATGTTGATGTGTGTGTTCATTGTAGCTTGACCTGGGACAAATTGTGAAAAGGAAGCTTAACGGCGGGAGAAAGGTATTTTTTTCTAGCTGGTGCCTTCATTTATGTGGGACATTGGGAGAATGTGTAAACTTTAATGCAAATACATGAATTTGAAATCTTATAAATTTAATAACAGGATATAAGTGTCAATAAACAGGGATATTTTAGGCGAACATCCTTTAACTTGGAGTGGTGTTATGTACACAACTGTTTGCACTGCTTATTACCCATGTTATTAACATGTGATAAAATTTATCCTCGCCAGCAAACAAGTGTTTTGAATTCGATATAGATGTTTGAATTGGAGTATAAGAGTACAGGTTGTCTGGGCCTTTACTTTTAAATATCCAGTCTGAAATTTTGTTCTAAATGTTTTCAATATCAAGGGATATAATATGCATTAAGTAAAAATAAATTTCAACACATATAATAAAGTTAATTTAAGATCTGTATGAAAACTCTAGGACAAAGGCACAAACAACACGTGGAGAGACAAATGAGCTCTTGGTAAAGTGGGATTACATCAAGAATCAGTTTTGAATCCATAATCATTTGAGTTAGCCTTGGACGAGATTACAAAGGAAATTCAGGAGGATATATCATAGTACATGATGCTTGCCGATGATATTGTGTCGATTGATATGTTAAAAAAAAAAAACAACAAAATTTAGAAAAATGGAGAAGTGTATTAGAAACAAAAGGGCTTAAATTTAGTAGAACTAAAATATAGTACATGTTATGCAATATTAGTAAAAGAAGTATGCAAGATAATAATGTAAAATTACAAGATCAACCGATTAACAAAAAAAAAAACGTGTTTAAATATTTAGGTTCAATACTACAAGAATATGGAGAGATAGAAAGATTCATAGCAAATTGAATAAATACAAGTTGGATAAAACGGAGACAGACGAGTGCCATCTTGTGATGGAGAATACCAGGAAAATTAAAGGGTAATTTTGTTCGAACGACAGTTTGACATTCTGTTTTGTATGAAGCAAAATGTTGATCTTTAAAAAAGAAACAAGAAATTAAGCTAAATGTAGGAGAAATGAGAATGTAAAGATCGATAATTGAGATTACTAGAAAATATAGTTAGAAACTTAACGGTTAAAGAAAAATTAGAAGTTGTACCTATAAATGGATTTTTTTTTTTTACAAAAAAAGGTTCAGATGGAATGGTCATATAAAAAGAAAATAAGAAAATATTCCTGTAAAAAGAAGGCAAAATATTTACATTGAAGGAAAAAGACAAAAAAGAAAGACCTAAATTGACATGAAAAGAAAATATCAAAAATAATCTAGATGCTAAATCTAGCTAGTAATATAACTTAAGATAAAATCGATGGAAAGTGAGAATTGGCAAGGATGACGATGAGGAACCAATGTTCATTCATGATAATTGAATATTTTGTAATTGTGTTGCAATATAATTTATGATGCTCAATGATGATTTCAATTTTAAGTCGTGTTTTCTGTACCATAATATCCTAAAAAAAAAAACTTAAACTTTGGACGATAACTACAAGCCAATTGTTTTTCATTGCAGTCGGCATCTCGTTACCGACTGTAATGAAGAAATCGGGTAATTTTGATGATTTCTTCACTACGGTCAACAACAAGATGAACTGCAACCAAAAATTGGTCGGCATGTACTTGCTGTCCGAAATTTGGGTATTCTTTTAGAAGGAAACGTGGTGCGAAAAGCAACACCGTTCCATTTTATGCATGATGCATGAAAAACATGTGAAATACAGTTGCAGTGATTGCACAAAATTGCATAAATAACCATGATCTATAAATCTTACAATTTAACTAACTACTGAATGGTTCATGCTTTTGCAAAACAGTCCCCTTGACCCCTGAATTGGCTCATAACAATTTTTTATTTTTGAAGTGGACAATCATATGCTAGAAGAAAACATACAGCACGTCCACCTCTTCAATAATTTGTTTATAAACAAATATTACATACTACTCACTATTAGTGAATGACCATTGTAATGAAAGTTGAGGGATAGGTTGTATCCCTGCTCTAATGTATATCCAAGGACCGCTCATCTCTCCCTTGGTTTTTGGTATATCATCATCATGTTCTTTTTGCATCTTTTTTTTCTTTTCCATTTTTAATTATTTTTGAAGGTAAAATATTGTAGCTAAGATCTACTTACTATCAAAATTATTTAAACAAAAAGGTGCTACCAAATATATGTCAATATAAACCTACTCGTATAAATCTGTGCAGATGACTATCCAGCTATTAGGTGCAATTCTTGAGGAGACAAGTGTTGAAGAGCTTCAGGTCTTTGATTTAGCCTGTTCCAGAGGCTTTGTTTACTAATTGGAATGATTACATGTATTAATAACTGTTTTGTTTTTGCAGAAACAAGCTACTGTTAAGCTTTCATCTTTGGAAGTGCTTTCGGAAATCTCCAAAACTTGCGACATATATCTAATGGAAAGAGTGCTTGATGATGAAAGTGAAGTATGTACTACACCACCCTTAGATAAATTCTGTAATATAAATTTAGGTTAACTGTTTTTTGATAAAATGGCATGGGTAGCTTGACTTCAAGGCACGTCCTGATTTTTTTCCTCTCATTTTGTTATTTGCATCTGTTTTCTTGTATTTAACTTGCAACATATATCGCTTTAAACTTCTCAAGATTATTATATGACACACATTGCGTTGCTTTGTAATCCATGAAATCACTTTTGGTTGCATCTTGGAAGTGGTAGTTTTGGAATATTTAACTGACCATTAGAAAAATAATAATACCAATTTCTGTAATTTACTAATTTATGCATAGTGTTCATGTGCATAAGTTTTCAAACTGCTTGTACAGTAAATACCACAATAGTATTTCCTTTTTTTCATTGATACAATATATCTGAGATACTCATGCAGCAACTTCTTTATAAAGCAGCGTAGATGCTAGGTGTCATGCTCATGTATTTCCTTTTTTCATTGATAGTATTGTTTCTCTCATAAGCACTCCTGCTTTTCATTTTATGGTATATCTGTGACATGTTCCAACTCATCAAAACATTAATATATTGATTGATTTAACAGAGCATCTGGCAATGTAGTATTTTCAAGTTTTAGCGCAACCATATTAGCTTAAATAGAGCACCTTGCATCAAAAGTTGCTATAATTATTTGCAACTCAATCATATTAGCTCTTACCTAATGATATAGAAAACTAACATATGCAGGAAAGGATCCTCTCAGCTTTGGAAAATGCTGGGATTTTCCTTACTGGTAATCTGACCAAAGAAAAGGTATGCAGTGGCAACTTTATTACCTAGTCATTTTGCTTTTACATTATAATTAGCACCATGTTTGCCAGAATAAATCTATTTGTGAGTGCCGATCTAGTGCTGGAAAATTTCCATGTTTTGAGTGCCCACCATCTTCCTAAAATAATTTGTCTTCATATTCCATTCATTCTTAACCTTCCCCATAATTCATGCTCCAGTTGATAATAATTTTCTTTTATTTTGTATATTTATTTCCATAACCGTTTAACTTGATTGATTATTTAACTTGCATTTTATAAATTTTATTCTTTAATTTGATAAGATTACTGGTTTCGCATGTGGAAAAGTAAATGATTTATAAATAAGTAATCATGATTTGAAAACATATAAAATATTAAACTTACTCGGAAAATTCTAATTTGGACATTTATATTAGCCTAAAATTCGAGACAACTAAAGTTTAAGTAAATTTATATCCATACGAAGATAAGCAATGATGAATGTACTGGAGTCATGGGTGAAAGAGTTATTAAATTGGAAGTTAATTGGAACTGGGATTGAGAAATGATTGGTGAAAATGGGGATAATAGTTGTAATGTGAATATTAGTCTCTGGGTAAAGGTTGAGAAAATGATCGGTCACAGGAGTTAAAACCTTTGTTTCGAGATTTTGATGGTCGGATGGAGTTGGCCTAAGGCCCGTCACTTGGCCATGCTGGGTGGGTTATTACAGCATTTTCATATGTATGAAAATACACTACGTAGTAGTTGGTTATTCAATTCAGCTTGGGATAGTGGACCTTGCTCTGAGTAAAGTCAGATAACATGATGTTTGAAGTGTAAACTTGGAACTACATCATCTACTCATTTACTTATCCTCTTATGAAAAAGAGTAAAATGAGTATGCCTTTTTCTAACAGAAAAAATAAAAATCTTTATGATTTGCATTTTAGCGTACAAAATGGGTAGAAAGTTGAAGAAATCCTGCATTTAGGGCCGAAATCTACATACAGAGACCATTTCTGTAAATTGCAACTAGTAGCTTACCTTGCACGAGATAGATCCAAAATTTGAGCATATAATCACAATCCTCTACAAGCCATATTATGCAGAACCAAACTCATGGGAGTATGACGTAACTGTTGAATGTCAGCAATACATCATACTTGTATCAGACTTGTAGATTTGTCTATTACCACAAACCCTCTCTTTCTTTGTTGGTTTAGTTCTAGTTCTAACACTGACTGTTGATCATAAAGATTGGTATCCAGTGCAATGATTGCCAGCCAATACTTAAATTGTTTTAAGGGTGCAACCCAACAATATTTTTTATATCCTTCTCTCTCTATTTTTATTTTTTTGGTTCAGACGAGTGGTGCATTTACTTGCGTTATAACCAAAGTTGGTATTTCTTCGGGAGCAATACAGAGTTACATTGTGTCAATTTGTTATATATCGCACTTGAATAACACATTTCATTAAATAGTTTACATAAGTCTGTCACTTTCAAACTCATCACCCTCAAGTATATTCAGAGCGATACAGGGGGTTGACTTCTGAAGATACACTACTATTTGAAATTACTACCTGCTAAGTTGAATGGTGTATTATGTAATTTCAGGTTCTATTCTGTAGCACCGACATGGGAAGATCATCGTTCGTTCGACAACTAGAGCCAGATTGGCATGTAGATTCAAATCTTGAAGTAGTTTCTCAACTAGCGGTAAGTTTATTACTCTAACTCACCTTCAGGTTTTTCTTCATATTTCGTGTTCTCTTATGTACATTGCATTGCTATCAGAGATTCATCAGACACCAACTTTACATTTCGTCGCAAAATGTGGGTCAAATAGGATCCAATGTGTTCACTTCTCAAAGCTTGGAGCAGTATTTTTCCTCTCTCTAATTTGTCCCTACGTACAAGTGTATTGTTTGTTGCTTGATGTTGTACTAGCTAATATTGATATATTGAATATATTTGAGTTGTACCATAACTTTCTTGAACTAAACATGAGAACTATAAACTTCCCTTTATATACTTGTATGGGAACAAGTTTTGTAAATAAATACCAGAACTCTTTGTTTGGCTGCTATGTAACTGTCAACTCTGAAGAGAAGGATTTAATCTATTAGGAAGTTGACTTAATTGGCTAGTTTAATTCCTGTAATTTTCTACTGTTACAGTAAGTCGGTTTCGAATATTTTCTGTCAAGACTAGTATGGGTCTGTGTTTTGCACACAGACTACAGTCTTATTGTAAACGAAAAGAAATGACATTTTTGGAATTTCAAAAAGACACCGAGTAAATTTGTTTAATGATTTTTGTTATTAGTAGTAGAGATGTAATATTTTTGACAGTAATTTGTTACGGAAAGATAAATGTTGCTGCAGTTATTGAGTAACGCTTTAACTATTTATTTTTTTAAGCACACGTTCCCCCTGAATGTCACGCATAAATGCAATTGAAATGATGAATCTGTGTCACGGCTCCAGTGGAGTTGGCAGGAGTTCTCAGTTTTCCAACAGAGGCGATGGCTAAACTTTATCCATTTGTAATTTGCGGATGCATGTAATAATGCTTTAAAATGAGTTGAAAATCTCGAGATCGAAAAATGTCTCAGCGAGAGTCCGGCTAAAATGAGGTTGGTTGGGGCGGGTTTATCAAATTCCCTAAGCTCTTTCTGGGTAAAGTTTATTTATTTATTTATATTTTTTTATTATATAAAAAAAAATGATGAATCCGTATTCCTGCAGATTATAGCTTTTTGTTTCAACGGTGGCTTGCAATATTGATCTTTACTTTGTTGGTTTAAGTTACGTTATCGGGCTTATACGGACCAATGACCAAAGTTAAAAGAATTTTTATGGCGACATTTTTCACATACTTAGAAGCAGCAGCAAAAAAAAGCCAATTAGATGCAAAATTCTTCTACATGCCTCCTTTTGCATATGGTCATTGGTAACTGCAAAGATTACCACTTATTCAAATAGATAATTCTTGGAACGTAGATCAATACTCGTCGTATGGTTATCATGGGAATGCCAATGGGAAGTTGGAATGTGAAAAGAAAAGGTTAGCGATTAAATTTAGGTTAGGCTATTGTTTCAATTATTTACCATCAACCCTTACGAATCATCTTTGATGATGTCACTATTCACGTGTGGATCTTTATTTTTTTGATAAATTTTTATATACATTGTTATGATTATAAATAGTTAGTCTTAGATTCAGTTTGGCAGTTTATTTTCTACCAGTTTCGACTGGTTTTGGACGGTTCTGTATTTCAGGTGTTTTTTATAACCATTGCTTTTAAGTTTTTTCCATAACGGTTGTTGTTGGTTATAAAGCTGATGAAAATAGCTGCAGCGTCATTTTGATAGCAATTCTTAACTCATCAAATTGGAGTATTTTGAATGTTTAACTTTTTTTTTCAATTATACCCACACTGGTTATACTGTAGAATTAATCTTCACAAAGTTATAGAATAAATACAAAGATATATATGTAATATTTTTTGTAGTGAAAAACTCTCAAAATCAGTTTAAAGTGGTTCAACCAAAGGTGGTCTACGTCCACTGTGAGGAGCCCTTTATTATGCTGCTTTGGTTACAACAACATAAGTTACAAGATACAGTTGCTAAAAATATAAACTATTCTCTTTTTAGGCTAATGTTTTTCACCCCTTGTGAAGTGGCAATGCATGATATATTTATATCGGCCGAACTTGATGATTTGGACGGCCAAAATTGGTCTGAACAAGTCCTGGAAATGCTTCAGGCTGCTGCTGTTGATATATGGTAGATGATCATGCCAGCCAGGGTGTTAGGTACTTGTAGGGTATGGATGTAGAGATTTTGCAACCGATGTTGTGGAAATGCTCCCAAAATACGGTAGAAGGCATGAGAGTGGGGGTGGCTATGGTAGAGGTACTAGGGTGTCAGCTAAGTACATAGAGCGGTTGCTGCACAACAACGCCTTTGTCAGATGAGCCATGCTAATGGATGTCAGGCTTTCAGAGAATGGATGTCAGGCTTTCAGAGAATTGGCACAGGTGAGGTGTCTCTTAAGTCGGGGAGGCTTGATGCTTGTAGACATGATTGAGGGAAGCTTAGGGGTTCTTGCAGGGTGGCAGTCCAACCAAGGATGATAACGTACGAGGAGGCTGTTTCAATAGCTTGCTGGCTGACCATGCTGACCAAAGGACCCAAACCTTTTAGAATAACCCGCCTTAACCTTACCGCCCGCTGCCCGGGGAGTGGGGACCGACTATCGATCTTGTCGAAGTGAATAAGGTATATTATGAATATGTCTGTCAAGGCCAGCAAGTGAGACGCAAAGCAGACGAGTTGTGCTCTTGGCGAAGATGGCATATGGGCTCTAATTTCTGCTATTCGGATCGAGTCGGTTGAGGAGATGGAACGTTGCGATATGTGGGCTAAGGGAAATAAGATGTCTATGCTGGTCAGTCCACTTCTTTATTTGCGAGAAACACAAGCAACATTCTGCCTTCCAAGCCCATGCCTATGCACGGGGGCAGGCTTGTCATGCATTTAATGCCGTAATAAATGTGATGACGTGCGTCATCAAATGAATGACGGATACGGGTTGCTCTCTCAAACCTTGCAGAGGCAAATCGCTTTTTTGACATAGTGATTTGACAGGTGCATGACTTACACTTAGATGGTTCAGATTTCCTTCATAGCGACCATTAGCCTACTTCGTTTCTCTTCGTGTATATATCTTTTCCTCCTCTTACGTTCCAATCTTTATTGGACTGTTGAAGGTATTCTACCATTAAAAGACTGCCAAAGCTTCCTATTTCCTATAGCAAATATGATTTTTATTTCTTCAAGTCCTACCAAAACATTAGTAAGCGATTCTCTCTTGACCTTGATTCATGCATTTTTCGCATTTTGCTTTTTGTTTGGACATCACCTTTTCTAAAAGTGATTTTCTGTTCTTGATTTTCTTTTGGCTCGCATGCTATGATAATGCACTTTTAGGATTTTCCACTGATTGTTTTAGAAAATCATTCTTTACTTAACCTTCTAGGCGAACGTTTTTGACCTTTGATATTTGATGTTTGTTGTTGTCCACCAACGACAGTCGTTAGACGTTGAGCTTTATAAAGGACAAGAGAAACCTAAAGCTTTAGGTGTCATCATTGCTGAACCGCCTTCACTTGATTAGTAATAGAAAGAATTCATTCCGGACTCATAGGCAGGACTAGGTCGACCAGTGGCCTATGCTAGCATGAGGGTTAGAATTTTCCTTGGGCAAGGCTAGACTATGTTTTTAAATAGGTTGGAGGCAATTCGGTAACTTAGGTGACTTGTTATTAATTGTAGATTGCTGAAGGTGTTTCCACTAGTGGTTGGTAGATCATCCCACGAGGGGCCTTCAAGATCTAAGAGGATCAAATAAACCTTGAACGTTCTTTGGCCGACTTTAACTGTGAGAACATTACTCCCATGTACCCATTTGTGGACATATCCAATAATCCCTCGTCGGGCTACTTTGCCTGATTACTTTCTTACATAAAGGTTGGGGCGACCCTTCCTCTACACCCGTTCTTCATCAAAATTTTAATCGTGCACAGATTGGCGTCAGGTCAAATGGCCTCGAACAGCTATAAGCTTCTTGTTGGGATCTACATTGTCTACCGCAAGATGGATCTTCCCGAGACCCATCATATACTTATCCATTTGGTTTTCAAGCTCTATGGGTAAGTAAGAACCGAACCAATCGGTTACTATCATCTTAGGGCCAAGTAGCTCCCCCTTAATCATGGTCTCCCTAGTAAGGCATCGACCTACAAAATCGGCTCTTCTTCATCCCTATGGCCATCAACCTAGACCTTGAAACTCACGTCTTTAGAATGCATTGTAAGTTTTCCTTAACTTGTTGAAGGATACTTTGATCTTTTAATAACCATTTCTTCTTCATTGTAGGAATCCCAGCAGGGACCGGGGTAAAACTTCCATGTATGAGGAATATCTTCACTTGATCAAGGCAACCAAAGAACCCACTCGGAATCTGTTGATGATCTGAATGACACCAACCTTTTCCAGGTTGAACTGTTAGCCCCGAGACAGACCATAGGCAAAGGAGCTTCCATAGCAGGTGTTAGTCGCTATGCACTAGATCAAAAATGACCAATAGTTGTAAATAATGTAAATGCAGTGGAAATATTATAGTAGATCACACAGTCGATTTTATACTAGTTTGAACTCTCATTCTACGTCCAGTCCTAGACTCCTTCTAGAATTTAACTATCAACCCTTTCTTAATCCGGAGTAACACGTATTACACCGCTTGAGCAACCGAACATGACTTCTACCCCCTAGACAACCGAATAGGACTTCTACCACCTGAGCAACCTAATAGGACTTCCAATTGAAATAGTAAAGTTGTTTTTGACTGAATATGCTCATGAATAGCACTGATAGGTCAATAACATACAATCTTCCTATAATCTTCTCATTTGTGGTATACCGTGTAATTCGTGAAGATTGAAAGTTAATTTAATCACAAATGAGTTTGTACCTGAATGTGCAAGTGATTTGAATGAGATATGAAAGCAAATGGCGAAATATTTTAAATAATGAGAATATGTGAATAGAATCAGAAATTGGTGATTAAAAAAATTGAATTGAAGGCTATATATAGTGTTAAAGTGTTGTAACTTATCATGAAAAGCAGCGATCAAAAAGTGCAGAAACAAATCTTGAATCAAGGGTTGTTTCTGTTCGATGAAGTGAAGTGATAGCCGTTATGCAATTTTAGTCGACTGAACAAAAGAATTCAACCAACTGAAATACAATAAATTTGAATCCAGAGGAATTAGTACAAAAAACATGCACAGTCGACTGAAATAGGTAGTTCAGTCGACTGAACATTCATATCAAAATTTTCATGTGTATAGATATTCAGTCGACTGAATGACCATGTTCAGTAGATTGAATTCTATTGATGAAAAAAAATTACCATAGCACATTTGGTTAGAGCACTTGCCTTCTAAACTAATGATGTGGGTTCGAGTCTTGCTCCATGCATTTTGTTGAACTTTTTTATAAAATGTTTCGAATGTATATGTATATGTGTGTATACAATTTTGAGAAGATTTTAACATCTCTAAACTCTAGATATGACACTCTATGAATAATAATACTTTGTTTATCACCTTCGTCTTGTCTCTATCGTGTATCTCTTCTTGTATCTCCATATACATGCTTTTATCGTCTTTTGTACTGCGTATCTTTATGTTGAACTTATTTATTTGTCTCTTTTTGATACTCATGTACCTGCAAGTTAGCTTAGATGTTCTTTGGCATAATTGTAAAGTTGTTATCATTAAAATCCAACAATAGAGGTTCTAACACTAGGAACCCCATCGTATAACCAACAAGGCCGACGTGTATGGTGATAGAGAGGAGGGAGCCGCGACCATGGGAGTTGAAGTTGATGACAAGGATGAGGCCACAAAATCAGACTCCAACCGAGGCTGGGGGATGATAAGGGTGAGTGGGAGCCTTACAACGCCGTCTTCTTGGAGGACGTTGTGATCCCTCATCATGGTACTATAAATCGATCGTTAGATTACGCTAGCTCGTCAGGGATGCTTGAGGAGGAAAAGACAGGCGATTGGGTGCAGGAGTTAGATACATCAAACAGCAAGGGCTCCTCCTCCAAGAACCCCTCTGCCATTAAGAACCCCTCCTCCCATCACTCTCCAGAACAAGTGACTCAAACGTGCCCCTTAACACACACAACCTTGAGGGGGCACAACTTAGCAGCAGTAGCATGGTGTCTCTCTGTCCGTCCTTAACTAGGAGACGACAAGGTAACCGAGTTGTGGAGGTAGCTTAACTTTGTATTGATTCCTTTTTTATTTCCTTCTTTTCCCTTCTCTGACTTATGCTTGTGTCTTTTTTAGTGGTCCACTTGAGCTTGTGTCTCGCTCTTAATGCTGTCGCCATGAGGGGAACCGATTCAAGTAGTCCTACGATGCAGCCTTGCACCAACGCCACCCAGCCACAACAACCCGACCTTAGCACCCTATTGCACACGTCAACCAACTCCTGACCGCCAGTGGGATATGATAGATTTTTTTAGCAATCGACCTAACCTTGTATGAGGGGGCGACAACCGAGGGGGATCGAGAGGAAGAGGAGGCGGAGCAGAGAGGTCATTTAAGAGTCCTCGGGTTTCAAAGTCGGAGAGCTCGGGGAGTGTCCAGACCTATGAATTCTCTATTGAGGTGGATATGACCAGACCTTGATCGAGAGTGGATGAGCTCAGGGTGGTGGGGCAACCACTTTAAAAGCGGTTAAGGCAGATGACGACCTTTGAATGTTGGCACAAGTGCTAGTTGGGATGATGACGAAGGCCATGTTCCACAAGCGTTAATTCAAGTCGGGCAGGGAGATTCATCCCTTGGATGAGGCCCTCAACTCTCATATGTCCGAAGCTTACTTGGTATAGGTATACACACTTGGCAAACAATTTCTTGTTTCCTTCTGTGACTTATATCTTGGACTCTCGTTGTGCATGCTATGACACAGGCCTACCGTATTCACTCGAATCTGGTAGATCTGATCAAGCAGCTTGAGGAGGAGAAGACCACACGTTAGCAAGAAGAGGAAGAAAGGAGGAACCGTGGAAGAGGACTCAGAATGCTGACGGGAGGGAAAAGGCTTCCGAGAGAAAGGCTTTGATGGTAGAGGAAGCTAGAAACATGGCTGAGCGGGCCAGGGAGGTTACTATCAACAACCTAGCATCAGAGAGGAGGATGTATAAGGAGGAGCTCCAACAGATGAGGATGGACCCTAATGCAAGCGATAATGAAGCAGATGGGAAGAGGGATAAACTATGGCCACATTTGGATTGCTCGACTCAGGAGGAGGTCAAGGCCTTGAATGCCTAGTGGGATGGTAGGTTGAATAAGATGTTATAGCTGATTTTTTCAGACAAATGCCATTTCCTATTGTCAGTTTCTTTTACTTCTTCAAAAGAGTATAAGGTAGTTCGTGTTGAGGTTGTGGCCAATATGGCAACGTTCATGATACCTTCTCCAACGGTTCTTACTCTAGCGTAGATTGCCTCCCTGGTGGGTAGACCAAGCAGGCCCATCGCTTTCAACCTTCCGCTAGTAGACAAGAAGCTAATTTTTGATGATGACTATCATATACCCTTCCTCCTCCATAAGCAGTAGGGTTGGTTGTCTTTTTGGATGATGCCTTGGTTGGGTTGTGACCCTGTTTGTAGGTATTGAACATTGCTTATCTTTTGTGTTGAAGATTACCACTATTGATCAGTTTTATCTATTTGAATTATGCATGCTTGTCTTGCATTTCTTTTATTAATCTCTGTACATACTTAATTATATATACTCATATATCCCCCACGCTCATTTTTTACGAATCAAGATCGGGAGGCTTTGATGCTCTTAGCATTTGTAAGAAAATATGTAAGAAATCTATGCACAAGGTAACATAAGAAAATATGACGAAAGAAAAGGTTATTTGGGAAAAATAAGACTTATCTTTCAATGAAGTTGCTTATTTTACATATTTGAATGACGAGTGTGAGCTATTGTTGGAAGCATGGAATGGTGTTACGACGTAGGTAACCGTAATGTTTGGCCATCATTGTATCGCCCCAACAACATGGGAAAATGAATCGGTAACACCACGAAGGTGGTCTCGCCATCAGTTCACTAATGCCTTTAGTGAGGGAGGAAGCATTGAACCGCTTGCACATCTAATGAAGCAACACCACGGATGCCACCAAGGCACCATTGCCCTATCCCACCAGGGAGATGGGAAACACACTACCAAATGAATCGAGACCACTACGAGGACGATCTCGCCATTGGTTCATCGATGCCTTAGTGAAGAAGGAAGCATCAAGTAGCTTACACATCCCCATGGAGCAGCACTACGGATGCCTGGTTCGAAGTTACAACATGGGTAACTATGCCACCAAGGCACTAGTGTCCCATCCTACCAAAGAGACGGGAAGCATCACAGGTGAACGAATCAGCACCACTAGGGGGGAGGGGGTCTTACCACTAGTTTGTCTATGCCAATGGGTTTTTGGCTCGACCCCTCCAGAAAGCCAATGTTGTAGGCATCCCAGCGGTGGTAGAAGGCCTAGAAAAGTTTGTTCTAAGTGATTAATAGGTTGATAATGTTCCAAGGATGTTTTGTTCACATTCCACATGCCAAAACATAGGCAATACAAGTCATATCGCCTTATAACAGCGACAATACTTCACAGCCTTATAATAGTACATACAATTTTTAAACATAATACGTTCAAAGGTGCTTCGGCTTCCATGTGCGGGCTAAATTGAAGCCATCGAGATTCGAGATGTGATATGCCCCATTGACGAGGAAAACAATCGTTATTTATGGCCATTCCCAGTTCTACCCCAGGACTCCTTTAGTTGGATCCTTGGTGTTGGTGAAGACATAGCGCACAACCAAGTCCTTGACCTTGAACTGGCGGAATTCTACTCTCTCATTTTAGTGTTTGACTATCTTCCTTTTGTATGCTTCTGTGGGCAGTTCAACTTCCGCTCTCTTTTCTTCTAATTCGTCAAGTCCAAGCTCGAGCAGCTCTTCATTTTATCCAGGGTCATGAGTGAGATTCCTCTTGACCGTATGTCAACCTCGACGAGTAGCATAGCTTCATACATGTAGGCCATAGAGAAAAGAAAGTGCTTAATTTATGTGTGGCTGCTAATGCGGTACGAGTACAGTACGAGCGGTAAGTCTTCAGCCTAATTTCCCCTTAGCCTTTGTGAGGCGCTTCTTCAATGTTGTCTTGATGGTTTTGTTCATGGCCTTAACATGCCTATTGGCTGGGGATGGACAATGAAGGAAAAGCATTTTTCTGTTCCATTTCGATCATAGAAACCTTGAAACTACCCACTCTCAAATCAAGTTTGTTGTCGATCACGATCTTCTTTGCAAGTCTGAATCAGCAGACGAAGTTCTTAATCACAAGGTTAAGGACCTTTGGCACGGTGACCCTTGTAAGAGGCTCTACCTCGACCCATTTCACAAAGTAGTCAAAACGACTATGGCATGGTTGATTCCACCCTTGGCGTTCTGCGGCTTTCTAATTAGGTCCATTCTCCAGGTACCAAATGGCCTGGGGGATGTAATAGAGATCAAGAGATTCGGGGAGGCTCTTGGGATATTGGTGTACTTTTGGCAGTGGTCACACTTCTTAAAATACCTCATTGCGTATTTGATCATGGTCGGCCAGTAATACCTTTGACGGGTAGCTTTCTTTGCAGGCTTTGCCCCTCAGTGTGATCCCCATAAAACCTTTATGAAATTCCTCCAGTATGCGGCTAGTATTTTCATTGTAACACACTTTTCGAGGGGGTTTTAGTATCTTTTTCAGTATAGCTTCGTATCCATAATGCTGTAGTGAGATTCCCAGTATATGATACTTCGGGGCTCTTTTCTTTCAGTCATGCCCAATACGAGTCATTGAACATGCATAATGTTCCACTCGTAACTCTTTTGCCATCCTAATATCGGCCAAGACGACTTCATATTCAAATTCATTGTTCGTGGTCTTAAAGCTTAAGAGGATGTGAAATAAAGTTCCTTACCCATCGGACATGACCAACCCCATTCCTACTTCCATGCCTTTCTCATTAGATGCACCGTTGATGTATAATTACCAAGTGGAAAATTTCTTGTCACTCCCTCACTACCATTGTCGGAGTTAGAGCACTTATCCATGAAATCCATGGCTTGGCCCTTGATTGAGGTGTGATGGTGGAAGGTGATCTAATGCCATTCTAGTTTCATAGACCATTTCAACAGACAACCTGTAGCATCCGTAAAAGTTAGTATGAAATAATTAATAAGAAATTAATTAATAAATTAATAATAAGGTTAAAAATGGAAATGTTAATGATGTTGGAATTTGGCCAAGAAAGTGTGACGTTGCATTCGTGATGATTTTTTTTATCAATTTTCATATATAAAGTTTTGAAAACGGAGCTCAAATGAAAAAGCTATTGACGTTTGAAGTTTTTGAATTCAAATTAACTTAAATGGAGTTCAAATTCAAATAAAGAATTAATACTAAAGTTTGAAATTTAAAAATTAAAGGTAGTTAGATTTGGGGGTTAAGTAAATGTTAAATAAAAGTTAATGTTAAATATTAATTAAGGATTTAAATAATAAATCAATAGCAACTAAATATATGTTCTCAAAATAGGCTACCGGTCGGCCGCTAAGGTAGGGGCGGTCGACCAGTAATCGTGGCGGCGGTTAGGATTTTTAACACTATGGATGGTAGGATTGTATTATTTTGAACCGACTTAAATCCGACAGTTCTAATACTTTTCAACTACTATAAATAAGAGCCTATCCTCCTCATTTTGATTCACAAATTATTTTAGAATGTAGCGGAGCTTTGTAAGTTTCTTTCTTCCTCAAGATTCAGGAAATTCTTTTGTCTTGCAGGTATGAAATTTTAGGTGTTTAACATTCAATTTCTAATTCTACTCTTCTCCAATCACTGAAATTCTGAATCTGATCTACATACAACCCACTTTTTATATATCTCTAAAGGAAGAGATCTAGAAAGAGATTTAAAGCAGGCGTAAACAAAACCAAGAGGAAGAGATAAGAACCTTTTTGAGAGAGAAAATCTTAGTCTTTATTATTTTATTAATTGTATAATATAACTTGAATTTGATAAATGCCTTGGGTAATTTGTTCACAATAACATTACACTAAAACCGCGAAATTCCCCAAAAGGGAAATGTCAATTCTTAAGTTAAAATCTTAGTTATTCTATATTAAAGTAGTGAAATTGTGTAGTTGTTGCAATTTTAATGTTTTACATTCTATTCCACTTCCTACCATTTTCTTTGGATTTGATTAAAGTTTGAAAAGAAATAGTTTAGGAACTGGTGTGTAAGGTACGGATTCTTTTATTCGTAGTTTACACCGCCTATTTTCGTAGTTTAAATGGAAATCATCTTTTTCGTTCTTATATATAGAAGTTGAATAGAGCATAAAAGGATTTGAATTCCAAATTTTATTAATGTTGATTCTACTATTTTAGTATAAAATAAGTTTGGTGTGGATTTTATTTTTATCAAGTCTGTGGTTGGATTAAGAATGTTGGGTATATGATATTTTTGTTGATATAGAATTAGACTTGTATAAATTTGAATATTTGATATTTAAACGATTAGCATAGGGTGTAATCTTCCCCCAAATAGAAATATTTCAGGCACGTACATATGTATATAAGGTTCGGTTATACCTCAGTTTGCTACACCTCTAATCCCCCCGAATATCAGCCACAAGTTTCGATTTAAATAAAGTGTTTTCTCTCTCTTGCTTAATTAAATAATATAGTGTAGTGAAAAGAGAGAGAAAAACTATTGTTTAAATCAGAACATATGGCCGATATTCAGGGGGATTAGAGGTTTAGCCGATCCTTTATATATAGCATATAGATTGCATATAATTAATAGTGTATTAATTGCGTAGTAAATAGGTTATTAATTAATATTAAACCCCTCTAAGGAAAGAAATGAGATAATAAGAGATGGTAATATTATAGAACGCGGCGAGGTGTATGGTAGTGTGTTAGGTGAGTGAAAATTATGACTAAATTATAGGGATACAAGGTCAGTCAAAAAGCACACAGAAGTCTACCCAACTAATCTAGCTACCAACAATGTAACTTTGGGGCTGATGTGAGATAATACCTATACTAAGTACCTACGAAAGATGCGAATTTGTCGCAAATTCTATAGGGTAAACTTGACCATTTAATTTAGCCATGTGTAATTACAAATAGTTGGACTAAAGTGAGGCGTCGCAGTTTGAGTTACGAGTTATAATAAGTAGGACCTGCTTCGAGATTGACGGTAGTAAGTGGCCGATTGAAGGCCCACATTTTCCTTGTTTATGAAGTATTAAATGCTCAGGGTTAGCAGTTAGGCATGGTAGTTGTAACGACCCATATTTTTAGCTATTTTGAATTATTAAATTTAATGTAATTATTAGATACTAATGGTTAAAAATAAAAATTTAATGATTTTGAATGTAAGTATTAGTTATGAACTTGAATAATATTTCTTTTAAATAAACTAATTTTGAAGATTTGGCGATAACGAGATTGAAATGAAATTATATATATTAAATGGGTATAATCAATAACTGAAGTTGAATAATAAATGTTGAATTCATTAGATGTAAATAAAGCAATTAATTAATAACTAAAATTCATCTCAAATCTAATATTGAATTGAATATTGAACAATTAAGTTTAATATTGGAAATTATTTGAACAATTGAATTCTGGATCTACTATGATTGAAAATGATATCGGAAGTTGATGTAAATTTTATTTAAACAACAATAAAGATTTTTAACATTTAAAATTGGATTTAAAAGTGAATAATTGAAAATTGAAAATTTTATATTATAGTCGAGACGTTAAAATAGCGATCCAGGACACCATTTCGGCATTCAACGAAACTAGTTCTATTAGATCCCTAATAGTGTACTATTGTCGAATTTTAAATTTTATAGCATTTGGAGTTATTGTTTGGTCGTATGGGATAGAAACACGTCGAAATTTATATCGAAAATTCAATATAATAGTTGGGTCCAAAAAGCTATCTTCTCCATACGATCGAATTAGTCCCCGAAACATGTTTCATTATGTTCGAAATATGGTAAAACATTATGAACACATAGCGACATGCCTCGATAGGGGTTTGAAATTTTAAGTCACTTAAATCGATATATTTTGAAAATTCAAATAATTTATTTTTGGTGATTGGATTAGGCTGTCACTTTCTTTCTATCAGCCACCCTAGTGCCTATCCCTTCTACCGTACCCCCTTCCTTTTCAAACACGCATCTTTCTTTCTTCTTTTTAACTCAGCCGAGCCAGGAACAAAGAATACAGTAAAAAGAGAAAAAATGGCAACTTCAAAAATCCACAACTTGAGTTCTACTCTTCTAAAAATCACGAATCCAACGTTAAAAAAAATCATGTTTCAACCAAAGTTTCATTTTGGTATGCTTATGGGAAGGTGCGACTTCGTCTCCTGGAGTTCGACTGCAAGCTGACCATGTAGAGTGAGCTAGGGTTGGGAAATTCTCGTCAATGATGAGGATTTTTTTCAAGTCGAGGGCGTATTCGAGTTCATCTTGGAAAACTGCATCTACGGTCAAAGATTGGAGTTGCTCAATGCCATTTTGGGTCGAGCATCACGACCAGGTCGAGAGGGTCGAGAGGGGAGTAGTGCTTTATCGCGTTTTGATAGGTTGGGATGGTGACGTTGAAATGGTGGTGGCCGAGTCGAGACTGATGAGGGGAGTCGTTTGGCGAAGACGGTGTGTCAAACGGAGCATCAGAGAGCTGTGTCATAAGAAACGTGCACACAACAGTTTGGGGATTGTTTGTCTCATGTACAAGCAAAAGAAACGAGGAAGGCGGAAGAATTAGAAATAGTGGGCCGGGCATCTTTTGCTTGGGTATTAAATTAAATTAAATTAAAAATTTAACCTATATATATTTGTTTGAATTAAATTCCATTGCTTATAAATTGTATAACTCCTGCGTGCGAGGTCGGAATTGAACGAAACAAGCGGCGATGGAATCATGGCGACGAATACTACATTCTGGAACAAGTTTGGAGATGTTTGGAGCTAATAAAATTTTAAGGTTAAATCGAACGTTGTTCGATTTGATCTAAATTTGAAAAATCAAGGTGAGTGTTTTATAAGCTTACAACATACTAGAATATTTTTATGCTAGTTAAATTTAAATTTGAAGTGATATGAATTTATTGGTCATTGTTTGATAAATTTGATTGTCATTTAAATTAATCGTTATAAATTGAAATTGACAGTTAAATTTGAAATTGGAATTGAATTGCCGTAAAACACCTGATTTTAACAACTATGCAATTGTTGTGAATTATATTGACTGTTTGCATGATCAATTGCGATGGAAGCTATTAGTTGATATTTTTGATGATTTGGATGTTTATTTATTCTGATATATCCTATTATCATCCTGTATATTATTTACAGTATATAAACTGTAAATTGAATTATTTTGAATAAATTAAGAAATAGGTTGAAATGATATATACTTGTGACACTGTGATTTGGGTTGAAATGAAATATATCCATCTTTGAAATTAAATGAAATAACTGATCACTTGGTCATAGGATAGAAAATTATATATGGACACCGGATTGGTTAAATAAATGATTTAAAATTTTTGATTTGAAATTATTTAAATGGTTTTGATTTAAAAGAAATAAAAATCAAATTTATAGTCAAATTATCTTCGAACTTAAGCCCCGAATGTTGAAATTTGAATATGGTAATCGAAATTGTTTAGGTAATCAAAGTTGATATTTTGAAGTTAAAATCAAAATATAATTTGAACTTTTGGAAATCGATTTGTTTTAAAAGATTGAACTTTTAGCCGAACTTTAAATATCAGTAAGTAAAAGTGATATAAAAACGATATTTTAAATTGAGCTCGAAATTGAATAATATTTGAAGATGGGATTTTAAACTAAATATTGAAGGATAATTTGATTTAAATGTTTTAAATCGATACTTTGATGATCGAGCTCGAAATCGATATAAATTAAATTTGAAATTGATATAATTGTATTTGAAAGTGGAATTGAGTTAATTTGAAATCAAAGTTGAAATTGATTTGAAGTGGAATCAATATTGAATTGACTGAATGGAAAATGGAATTGATTTGGATTGAAATCGAATCAATTGAATGGAAATTGGAATTAATTTGAATTGAAATCGAAATTGAATCGATTGAACTGAAATTGGAATTAATTTGAATTGGGAAGTTAAAATTGAATCGGTTTGACATTGAAAAACTATTTTCAAATAAATTATTTAATATAAAACTATTTAAATGCTATCTTCTTAAATATACAAATTATTTTGGTTTTCCAAATTATTTTACCATATAAACCATTTTAATACTTAAACTATTTTATATTAAACTATTTTAATCATTTAAACTATTCTTAAATATTTTAACCATTTAAACTATTTTTAACTATTTTAATTATTTATACTATTTTAAAACTATTTAAACTATTTTCTAAAAAATTCAAAATGGTAGAAAGGTTTGGAATGTTTATATTTAAATCTTGGGTTTAAATAAGAATTAGGATAAAATGAAGTAATAACCTAAAATGAAATTCGAAACGATTTTTGATGCGAAATTGAGATATTAAGGAGAAAATGATTTTGAACCGAAATAATATATTTTGAGTAAAATGATGATTTCAAAATGGATTTGATTTTGAAGCAAATATGATATTTTGATATTAAGTATGAACTGTCTTCGGAACGTAAAAGTACCAACCGGTGTATAAAACGACGTTTGGTTATTAAAGAGACCGGAGTCGGATATGTGCATACTCTCTTTCGATAACGGAACCACTTTAACAACTATGTACATGGAGGGATGATCCAGAACGAAGTGGTTGCATTTGGCGGCATTTGCTAGATTTGAAGAAAGAGAACGATGATGGATTAGCCTAGTACTTGTGCCAATTTGAAATGACTAAAACAGGAGCCGTACCTGTAGAATATGCTAGTATATGTTTTTTTGACGATAATAAACATATATACACACACACACACACATTTAAATGTATTTGTTGTTATACTGTTTTATTTTTCACATAATTAATTAAATATTTGTTGAATAAAATTACTCATAATTCAAAATTAAACAAATATTTTATTAAAACAAATATTTTATTACAAATTCGAATAGTACAAATTTAAGCTCTTACTTTACATTTACACATTGTCAATTACATTACAATTTCGATTACATCACAAATTTCAATTTACAATTTTACACCTCACTGCACATTCACTTAACACTTATATTTCTATCTTCAACTCTATTCCAGCTTGTATCCCGCATTTGAATTATCTGCAAAATAAACACTGATGCAATAAAATTGAAAAAGAAATATTTTTGCAGTTTACAATGAAGTATGTGTTTTGAAAATGTTATTTGCCTCAGTTATTTAGGTCGTTCGTCATCAATTTTCTTTTGAATTCATTTTACACGAACAACTTGTAACATGCACCGTGTATCACTATACATGTCACAAGGCCGTGCACGCCGATATATACTTGCTTGTTCAAAACTACAGGGATAGGTGAGCACGAGGTCAAACCCAAGCCAAAGGCTGGATTCAACTCAAGTGAATTATTGTTTGTTTTGGCTTATGGATGTTTGGGAAGTGATGCTGTAAATTGTTTAGGATGTATGAATAATCTATTGAGTTTTATCTAAGATTGTTGAGTGTATGGAATACTTAGTAGTTTATTGGTCATTTTGTATGATTAAAAGTGTCCAAACTCGAATAAACCATTTGTCTTGCTTGATATGGATGTGTGATTGATTACATTGATTTCCTGTGATGATTGTATGATTTTGATTGCTAATGACTATTATTATCTTGTGTTGTTTTGTTTGCTATAAATTGAAACAACTTGAATATTTCTATATTATATAATAATTAACCTCTTTGGATAATATAAGTGAAATACAGGTTATGGAAGCAATAGCTGCTGCTTTTGGTTTCATAAATTTAGCGTTGTTTGCCTGACCAATAGGTATATTCTCAGATTATGATTTTATAGCGATACTATATTGTTTTCCCATGGTTTAGGATATATTATTTTGAAATATATGTGATATATATTGTTATTATTGATATTATTATTTCTCCCGGACCTCTCCGTACAAAGGAGATTCTACCGAAATTTTCCATCAATTTTGGACTTACAAAATTTTGCGAATTGTTTCCAAATTTTACTAACTTGATATAAAAAGGATTTAATTGTTTATAGTTCAATATATTTTATTTAAACTATTTAATTATGTAATTTAATTGTTATATATTTAATATTTTGAATAATATATATTAATTTCTTGATTCCTTCTTTTCCCTTCTTTTTCCTTTTCGATGACGAAAATTTTTGAGTGGGGGAGAGTGTAACTGTAACGACCCAGAATTTTTATTAATTTAAATTTGAATATTTAATTAATTTTAAATATTAATAAGTGAAATTTATAAGTCGAATAAATTTTATTTTGAATAATTGGATTTAATTGAATAATTAAATCGATAATTTAATATGTTAAATTATGGAAATAATTGAAAATTGGGTTAAATATGATTGAAAATGATTTGTAAAATTTTATTTTATCATGTTGGAGTTAGAATGATATTTTAGAACTTTTAAAATCGAATTAAAAGTTAATTTGTGAAAATTGAATATTTTAATATTTAATCTGAAAGTGCGGTGTGTATACTAATGCACGTGCTAATATAGTACACACGGATCGTGTAATATGGACTATAATATAAATGCGGAAAATAGATGATAGTAGTAAAGCAAAAATAAAAATAGAAAAATTACACCAGAGATTTTTATACTGGTTCGGAGCACCGTCCTACGTCCAGTCCCAGATTCCTATCTGGATTTTCACTAATAACTACCTCGCTTCACCCGGAGGAACAGGTTTACAATACCCGAACAGCCGAACGGGATTTCACGCCTCTAACACACTGAGGACTTCAACACTTGCCTCTTACAACACGAGGACTTCAATACAAACAAATACAATTGTTGTTGACAACTTGTGTTCTTCAAAACACGGATTTGTCACTAGTAGTACACCCTTCCTATAATCTTATCCTCAAAGTATATGACTGATGTTTTGTGAAGATTAAAGAAGGTATATTGCTTATTGAATCAAAAGGTATAAAATAGTTTCAATGATTCAATAAGCTATTAATTAAATGAGTGCTTTTAGAATGCAAGAATGTTAGAAAGTAAGATCGGAGAAAGCATATAATAATCATCTATATTCTTCTTTGAATCAACGATTTAGATGAGTATATATAAGAAGAAATAGTTGTAACTCTTGGTGAAACAGTTGCCATTAAGAGTTGTGATTATTGGTGAAAGGTAGGAGATGCAACTCTTGGAGAAGAGAAGTGTCTTTTGGAAAACTTGCTTTCTGTTTAAAAACGGTCGACAGGTCAAAAAATGACCGGTAGACAGGATTTTAAATATATAGTCGTTATGTGCATGTGTGCACGTTTATTGTGCACATTTAACAGGAACGGTCGACCGTTCATTTTTGGACCGGTCGACCGGTCTCTGTTAAGTTGCACAATAAATGTGCACATTACTATAAATGTATATATATATTGATTATATTTTGTGCATGACTATTTGAGGATAGATTTTAACAAGTTTATTACTATTATAACATCAAATAATCAATCTATAATCTAGAGAACCATATGAAGGTCTTGATTTGTCGATTGCCTTTATATTGTTGTCAGCAATCAAAATCTTCATAGAAGCTGTGTCTCAACATTCTCCCCCTTTTTGATTGATGACAATATATAGCTAAAGTATTGAATCTCCCCCTGAATATGTGATTTCCTGCAGACAATTATTAGCACCTTTCTCCCTGCAAACAATTATTAGCACCTTTCTCCCCCTTTGTCATCGACAAAAAGGAGTAAACAAAAAAGAATATGAACCAAAAAGAACAATGCATAACACACATTCAAACACAAGATGTTTTGAAACTACCATACATGCCAAAGTTCACTAAAAAAGATGGACACTAATTAGTACAAGTGTCACAAATGTTTTTAAAAGGACTAAAAAAATAAAAAAACTAGCTTTAGTCCGACTGAATCTCCTCCTCATCATCTTCATCATCATCATCGTCATCATCGTCATCGTCATCATCGTCATCGTCATCACCTCTAGACGTCTCCCCATGACCTTGTCCGCTTGTACCAGCAGATTCCTCGGATGTTGACCAAGTGAAAGTGGGAGGAGCCGGACGCTTTCCGGGGTCTTGATGTTGGGTAGAGACAGATGTGCTACATGATATAGCATCCCATATAGCACTGAAGAAAGACTTGACCTTGTTGAATCGTTTGTCAATTTTTGAATCCATACGTTTGAGTCTCGCTTCAAGTAAGAATTGATTACGAGCGATGGTTTCAAGAGATTCTCTTGTAGACGACTTAGATTTCAACAACCTAACTTCTCCGGAACGAGGTCGGGAAGATGGAGCTTGTTGTGCTTGTGTACCTCGTTGTTGCCATTGTTCGAATGGCATAATCTGAACATAGGGAGGAGGAAGTTTCATGCGCTTGATGGTAGTGGAGTCAATGCATTTTGGTGTAGATGTTGCTGAATCAGGGGCTGTTACTCCACATGCTAGCAATATGCGCATAACATACTCATTATAGAAGAAATGAGGTCGAGTGGAGTTATTCACTTTTAAAATTTCATCGAAAATCATGTGAGCCCAGTTGATTTCGATTTCCCCGTATATAGCATAAAGAGCCTTGAAATTTTCCTTGTAGACGGCATCATAATTTCCTAATCGAGGAAATAGAGAGTGCATCAAGACACGATGTAATAGCCTTGCTGTCGGTCGTAGCCCAATCGATTTGGTGCCGTCATTATTATCTTCTATAAACTTATGGCTAGTGCTATTTCGGGTGAATACTTCACAAAATGTCGATGAAAATTCTTCACCTCGATTTGGTATTCCAAGAATAGAAGCTATTCTATCATGAGTAAGATAAATTCGGTTGCCGCAAACTACCGACCAAATAACTCCATTTGGATTATCCGGTGTATATTCTTCTAAATTCATATTTGCGTAGAATAATTTAATCATTAAGTGATTAATTTCTACGCTATTATCTGAAAAATCTATTAGAGGAGAAATATTGGAATTGTTTGCTAAACGACGAATACCGTATGAAGTGAAGTCTTCGAATTTGATGAATGAGCCCGGATGGAACTTATAATTTGTCATTTGATTCCATCGAGTTACGGCAACTGGAGTTTCAAGCCACTTTCTGGCGGAGAGAGTTAGAGATGAAGATTCTGAAGATGCTCTTTTCTTTGATTTCTTTTGTGGTGGAGCCATTGATGAGGATTTGAGAGTTTTGGAGCTTGAGAAATATGAACTAGGGTTTGGGAATTGGGAAAGCTTTCAGTAGGAAGTAGAAAGAAATGAGTGTGGGGTATAAAATATATACGTGAACTGTAAAAAAAAAAACTGTAAATGATGCGACCGGTCGACCGCCTATATATGACCGGTCGACCGTTTTCAACCCGAGAGCATTTTTGGTCGACCGGTCATATTTCCGGTGGTCGACCGGTTTTGCTCTGTGTTGAAAACTGCTTGATTTTGCAAAAAAATTTGAAAAAAAATCGATTATATATTTTATATTATATTATTATTACAGAATATATGATATTACAAGAAATATATATGAAAACAAAACAATATACATTATGAAATTCTAATGAGAAGGAGAGTTGTCATTAGAATTTTTGTTGTCTTCAATGCGTTTAGCCCTTGGACTCCACTTATTTCGAGCTCCTTCATTCTCGTTATAATTTCTATCCCAAGAGTTTGGAGTCGTTGAAGTCGATGGCCTGGATGGCATTGGTTCATGAACATCGTGCTTGTTTGATCCGCAGAAGAACGATGCCATTCTTTCTAAGACGGATAATCGCGCCGACGTACGTTGTTGTACATGATACAGTTGGTTTTGTCCATAATGCAATTGTCTCTGAAGGTCGATTTGATGCTTTTGGTAGTGATGTATCTCATCGATTTGTGCCTTCGTGCGCGGAGAGCAAAATAGTGCTTTCTTTACACGTTTAGATGATGGCGTATGACCAGGAGTGCGAGAACAAAAGTGATTGCACTCCGGTTTCTGTTTCGGTGTAGTCGGAGAGTAATTCTCCTCCGACTCCGAGCTTGTGATTGAAATATGGGATTCTTGTGCGCATTTGTCACAAATGTGTGCCATGATAGCTTGTTTATGGTGAGTATAATTTTTAGCAAAGAAAGGAATGATTAGAGATGTAGTTTTCATAAGTTTATATAGGAAAAATTTGCAAAAGAACTTGTGGATAAAATTTGGTAGAAAGAATTGACCGTAAACATAAACAAAGGTTTATAATATTTGGTTTAAAAATAGCTAGAGTTGGTTTCTAGTTCTGAATTTTAAGATTGTTATCATATTAAAACATATAGTTTAAGAATGTAAATAATTTATTCTATTCTAGATCTTTCCGAGATACTAAGCCAAGCTCTCTTCGTAGTTTAATAAAACTAGATTCAAGTAAAGGCTTAGTGAAAATATCGGCTAATTGATTGTCAGTATGAACATATTCAAGACATATATTTCCTTTTTCAATATTATCTCTTAGGAAATGATGACGGATATCAATGTGTTTGGTTCTAGAATGATTCACTGGATTTTTAGAGAGATTTATTGCACTTGTGTTATCACAGTATATAATAGAATTTGATAAATAAATATCAAAATCTTGAAGTGTTTGTTGCATATATAGTACTTGAGTACAAGCAAGAGCCGCTGATATATATTCAGCTTCACATGTTGATAGTGAAACACAATTCTGTTTCTTACTAAACCAAGAGACAAGTGATTTTCCAATAAAATGGCACGTACCACTTGTACTTTTTCTATCCGTTCGTGAGCCACCAAAATCAGCATCACTATATGATACTAATTCAAATGGACATTCTTTTGGATAGAAAAGACCAAAATCTTTGGTATTATTAAGATAACGAATTATATGTTTCACTGCTCGTAAATGTGATTCCTTTGGATCGGCTTGAAAACGAGCACATAAACAAACACTCATTAATATATCTGGACGACTAGCTGTAAGATAAAGAAGAGAACCAATCATGCTTCTATATAATTTCTGGTCAACATTCTTACCACTTTCATCTTTTTCAAGATGTGTAGTTGTACTCATAGGAGTTGGTTTACCAGATGTATTTTGTAATCCGAAGCGTTTGATAAGATTTTCACAGTATTTTTCTTGATTGATAAAAATACCGTTTGAAAGTTGTTTGATTTGAAGTCCAAGAAAATAAGATAGTTCTCCCATATGAGACATTTCAAATTCTTTGGTCATAATACTTGCAAATTCCTTGCAGAGTTTATCGTTTTTTGAACCAAAGATTATATCGTCTACATATATTTGGATAACCAGAATATCTTTTCGAGAATGTTTAATAAACAAAATTTGATCGACTTTGCCTATTTCAAAACCTGAATTAATAAGATAGCTACGTAATCGTTCATACCAAGCACGAGGTGCTTGTTTTAAACCATACAGAGCTTTCTTAAGTTTGAACACATGGTCAGGATATTTTTCATGTACGAACAACGGAGGTTGTTCGACATAGGCATTCTCTTTGATAAATCCATTGAGAAAAGCACTTTTGACATCCATCTGATAAAGTTTGAAATTATGATGACAAGCAAAAGATAATAGAATTCTAATAGCTTCTAGTCGAGCAACTGGTGCAAAAGTTTCTTCATAATCGATACCTTCTTCTTGATTGTATCCTTGTGCTACTAATCTTGCTTTATTTTTGGTGATATTTCCTTGTTCGTCGGCCTTATTTTTATAGACCCATTTAGTACCAATTACTGACTGATCAGTTGGTCTCGGAACAAGTTCCCAAACGTCATTGCGCTCAAACTGATTTAGTTCTTCCTGCATGGCAATGATCCAGTAATCATCTGTAGCAGCTTCTTTTGAATTCTTGGGTTCGATATTTGAGAGAAAAGCGACATGACCCATTTGATTGAGTTGACTCCTTGTTCTGACATGTGATGTTATTTCACCTATTATATTTTGGGCCGGATGGTCTCTTAATATTCTTGGTGGTGATTGTAATTCACATATTTGAGGAGTATTCTCAATAATTACTTCTGAGTCAGAATCAGTATTTGAGATGATTGGATTATTAATGACTATTGATTCGTCATCATCTGATATTGTGTGAGGATGCTGATAGATTTCATCAAAAGATACATGAAGTGATTCTTCAATAATTTTGGTTCGTTTATTAAATACCCGATAGGCCTTACTTCGTTCCGAATAACCGACAAATATTCCTTCATCGGCTTTTGGATCGAATTTTCCAAGCTGGTCTTTCGTATTTAAAATAAAGCACTTAGAACCAAAAACTTTGAAGTATGAGATTTTGGGCTTTCTTTTGTTAAACAATTCATAAGGAGTGTTCTTGGTAAGAGGTCTTATGGACACACGATTTAAAACATAACAGGCGGTTGCGACAGCTTCTGCCTAGAAATGTTTTGGTAAGGTGGTTCCATTCAATAATGTTCTTGCACATTCTTGTAAAGTTCGGTTCTTTCGTTCTACTACTCCGTTTTGTTGTGGAGTTCTGGGAAACGAAAAATTATGATATATACCTTTCTTTGTACAAAAATGTTCAAATTCATTATTTTCAAACTCTCCGCCATGATCACTTCTTATATTTTTAACTTTAATCCCTTTTGATTTATGAATTCTTTTGACGAAGGATTTGAAAAGATTGAAAGTATCACTTTTATTTTTTAAGAAAATTGTCCATGTATAACGAGAGAAATCATCAACAATTACAAGCACATATTGACTGTGATTTATTGATTGAACTCTGGTAGGTCCAAATAAATCCATGTGCAGTAACTCAAGTGGTTGTAATGTTGATATGACTTTCTTGGATTTAAAAGATGATTTGGTCAATTTTCCTAATTGACATGCATCACAAATGTTGTTAACTTTAAAACTCATTTTGGGTAGTCCTCTAACTAGATTGTTTTTAGCTAGCTTGTCAATAGTTCTGAAGTTTATATGACAGAAACGTTTGTGCCATAGCCATGGATCATTGTCATTAGCCACAAGACACATATCTGAATTATGATTAATATTCATATTTAGAATATATATATTTCTGTCTCTATAACCTTCAAAAACTAAATTATGGTCTTTATCTAAAATACTACACTTATTATTTGAAAAGGAAATTATAAAACCCTTGTCACATAACTGACTAATACTAAGTAAATTGTGTTTTAAATTTCTAACTAGCATGACATTAGTAATAAGAGGTAAGTTAGATGTACCGCAATTGCTCACATCGCCTTTGCCGATGATATAACCTTTTGAATTGTCTCCAAAAGTGACTGAACCACCATCTGAGTATTTAATATTTGTTAATAAGCTTTTGTCTCCCGTCATATGTTTTGAGCAACCACTGTCCAATATCCACTTTTCTCTTTTCTTCAGTGGGACCTGCAAAAAATAGAATTAAGTTCATGGTACCCACTTTTTATAGGGTCCTAAGAGTTAGGTCTTAGGAATCCAAACCCATTTGGGTTCGGCATCCCCTTTATATATATAATTGTTATTAAAATGTACAGTATTCATAAAATGCTGAATGTATTTGTTCCTAATCAAATTATTATTTGTTTTAGAAACCCATATTTTGATAGTCTTAACATTTCTCTTTTGAAATTTCACAACTGGTTTTGGTTTGAAATATAATAAACTAAAATTTTTCTTAGCTTCAGTTTTTTGTACTTTTTTCTTCCTTTTATTTTTAAGATGTTTCTTAGTTTCATGTTTGTTATATCCCAAACCTTGTTTATCTGAAATAGATTGTGAACTTTCAATGATTTTAGTCAAATTTTCTCGACCTTTGTTAAAGTTAGAAACATTTTGAGTAATGTCATCAAACTTTGTTTGTAAGCTAGCTTTTTCTAGATCTAGAATTTTGACTTTTGCTTTAAGCTCATGATTTTCAGTAGTGAGAGCATTATTTTTCTCTTTTTGAGTTTCTATTTCTTGACTCAAAAGAGATATTTGAGAGTCAACATTAGATGATGATTCTTGAATATTTTCAAGTTCTTCTTCTAATATTTTCTTCTCATCTTTTAACATATCTCGTTCAAACTCTGCTCTACTTAAATCTGCTTTGACTACTTTTAATTGACGTTTTATGTCTTTATATTTGACTATCAATTCAGCATTAATATCAAGTAATTCATCAAATGTAGGAATTTGTACCTCATCTTCTGTTGCCATAAAACAAACATTAGCTTGTTCATTCTCCGAATCACTTTCACTTTCTGATGAAGATGACTCTGAATCATCCCATGTTACTGAGAAGGCTCGTTTCTTTGATTTGTCCTTCTTATATTTGAATTTGTCATTTTCTGACTTTTTCTTTTGTTCTGGACAATCCTTCTGCATGTGTCCCTTTTTATGGCAGTTGAAACATTCTATAGCAGATGAAGATGGTTTATTTGATCCAGGTTTCCTTTTATTGTAGCGACTTGCTTTTCGATATTTTAGGAATTTTTTGAAACCGTTAGCAATGAACGCCAAATCTTCATCTTCAGAATCTGATTCATTTTCATCTTTCTCAACATGAAATGCTACATTTTTCTTTTCTTCTTTCTGTTCTTTTCTAGCCTGCAAATTTGCTTTGTAGGACATTAAATTTCCTATCAATTCATCTGGCTTCATGACGGAAAGGTCATTAGCTTCTTCAATTGCTAATACTTTTCCTTCCCATTCATTAGTCAGAGAATGTAGGACTGTTGAAACAACATCAAAATCAGAATACTTTTGTCCTAACCCAATAAGTGCATGGTGAATAGTTTGAAACCGTGAATACATGTCATTGATTGTTTCATTTGGTTTCATTTTGAAATTTTGAAATTGACTTTTCAGCATGGCTATTTTGGCTTGTTTAACCTTGTTAGTACCTTCATGAGTGATTTTTAGCGTTTGCCAAATTTAATATGCAGTAGTGCAGATACTAACACGGTTATATTCATTTTGGTCTAATGCACAGAACAACATATTTATTGCTCTTGCATTTACGGCTGCTGCCGTTTTCTCAGCCACAGTCCATTCTGAATAATCAGTTGTTGGATTCACTATTTCTCTTTGAGTAGCATTCCAAGCATCATAGCTACTTGATTGCATAAAGAATGACATACGTGTTGCCCAATAACTATAGTTAAGACCATTGAAAAATGGAGGTCTTTGTGTCGATTGCCCTTCTGTGTAAGTGGTGTTTTGAGTGCTAGTACTTGCGTTATTTGCCATATTACAAGAATATATCAAATAACTGTGTTACGGTTATATGATGACCGTGCTCTGATACCAAATGAAAGTGCGGTGTGTATACTAATGCACGTGCTAATATAGTACACACGGATCGTGTAATATGGACTATAATATAAATGCGGAAAATAGATGATAGTAGTAAAGCAAAAATAAAAATAGAAAAATCACACCAGAGATTTTTATACTGGTTCGGAGCACCGTCCTACGTCCAGTCCCAGATTCCTATCTGGATTTTCACTAATAACTACCTCGCTTCACCCGGAGGAACAGGTTTACAATACCCGAACAGCCGAACGGGATTTCACGCCTCTAACACACTGAGGACTTCAACACTTGCCTCTTACAACACGAGGACTTCAACACAAACAAATACAATTGTTGTTGACAACTTGTGTTCTTCAAAACACGGATTTGTCACTAGTAGTACACCCTTCCTATAATCTTATCCTCAAAGTATATGACTGATGTTTTGTGAAGATTAAAGAAGGTATATTGCTTATTGAATCAAAAGGTATAAAATAGTTTCAATGATTCAATAAGCTATTAATTAAATGAGTGCTTTTAGAATGCAAGAATGTTAGAAAGTAAGATCAGAGAAAGCATATAATAATCATCTATATTCTTCTTTGAATCAACGATTTAGATGAGTATATATAAGAAGAAATAGTTGTAACTCTTGGTGAAACAGTTGCCATTAAGAGTTGTGATTATTGGTGAAAGGTAGGAGATGCAACTCTTGGAGAAGAGAAGTGTCTTTTGGAAAACTTGCTTTCTGTTTAAAAACGGTCGACAGGTCAAAAAATGACCGGTAGACAGGATTTTAAATATATAGTCGTTATGTGCATGTGTGCACGTTTATTGTGCACATTTAACAGGATCGGTCGACCGTTCATTTTTGGACCGGTCGACCGGTCTCTGTTAAGTTGCACAATAAATGTGCACATTACTATAAATGTATATATATATTGATTATATTTTGTGCATGACTATTTGAGGATAGATTTTAACAAGTTTATTACTATTATAACATCAAATAATCAATCTATAATCTAGAGAACCATATGAAGGTCTTGATTTGTCGATTGCCTTTATATTGTTGTCAGCAATCAAAATCTTCATAGAAGCTGTGTCTCAACATAATCGACTAGTGAAAATAGCCATTTTTCAAAAAGTCTCGGATTTCGACGAAACCAGTTTCATCGGATCCGTAATGTGATATTATTGTATGGTTTCAAATTTCATGTCAATTGGATTTACCGTTTGTCCGGTGCAAGCTAAAACGCCTAGAAAATTGTTTAATCGGTTTAATTTTAAATCGAACGTTTATTTCCATAACTCGCACAGATGACCGAATTAGCTTCCGAAACCTGTTCCATTGCGTCCGAAACGCGGGGTAAACCTTAGAAATGCCAACCGGCACGCTTCGTTTGGAGTTCGGAAAATCCGGGATGAATAGTGTCGCGCGAATTTTCTATAAAAGCCCCCCCCCCCCTCTTCATAATTTGCAACCATTTGAAACCCTAACCCTAATTTGAAGCCAGCCGCCACCTCCCTGAACCAATGGCCGAAAATTATCAATCTTCTCCCTCAAATTCCTCTCAATCCACAACTCGATTCAAGAATCTTCCAACATGAAACTTGTAGAGCACAGCATGATCTAGATATCTAACGGTGGATCTCAGCTATCATCGTCGTTTGGAGAAGATAAATGGCCGCGTGTGTGCTCGTCTTCGTGTGTTTTTGGGGCCTGAGGGGACCATCGAGCTTGGCTTTGCTCTGGGCGGTGGTAGGGGGTGCAATGAGCGTTCGTTTGGCTGTGGTGTGATGGAGTTTAGTCGAGCGTGGTGGCCGAACTATTAAACCCTAGTTTATGCAAATGGGTTTCAAGTTACGGCTTCTTCCTGTAGGCGTGCGTGAGTTTGGGAAGAAGGGGGGAGATGGTGATGGGCGGCCTGAATTCAAAGGAGCAGGATCTAATGGCCAGTATTAGATGTAGGTTGAAATTATAAAGAAAATGTTGTAAATCATGAATAAAAAAATCGTGTAAACTTGTAAAAATCATATCTTTTTCATACGAGGTCGAAAACGCGCGAAACTAGTTGCGTTGGAATCATATGGACGAGCACTACGTTATGGAATTGGATTGGAGTCGTTTGGAGTTAGTAAAAATTTCGGGTAAAATTAAACGTCCGTTTAATTTTATTCGAAATAAATAGCTAAAACGAAATTGAAATCAAGGTGAGAACTTCTCATTCAATCGAATCGGTTTCGATTTTAATTTTAAATAGTTATATTTAAAATATTTGAATGCATGTTTGAATGATGATTGTTATCTATTGATTGTTAAAATAGACATTATGCGCCGTTAGTAAGCGAATGTTATTTATTAAAAACATATACCGCGAATATTTCATAAACAGTGAAATTGGTATTATATATAACAGCTATATATATATATATTGGCATATGTATATATTGCAGTTGTTGATTTCCCGCATTACATAGCGATGAGACCCTATTGCGCCGTCTATTAAGCGGATAATATTTTAAATCCCATATACCGCGATAATTTCGTACTGGAGCAAAATTGGTGTTGTGCTAACATCTTTGGATGCAGGAAAACGGGTTAGGGATCCAACTGGATTCCTCAACAGTATTTATTTGATTATGAATATTTTGATATTCGTTGATTATCATATTGATATATGATGTCGTTGTAGTCGTGATTGACTATTTGGTGTGTAGCATCATTGGACCAATTTTGGAATTTTAAAATGATTTTTAAAGTGATTTTTGAAAATATACTATATTTTTGGAATTGATCCATTATAGATAAATAAACGTTATAATTTTAATGTTATAAAAATTATGATTTTTGGGAAATATAGTTAAAAGTTGATTTTTGAGAAAAATATAGGTTAATGGTTTTAAAAATAGTTTAAATTGGGATTTTTGAATTTATTATAAAAGGTTTAAAAATAGGATTTATAAAATTTAACTATTTTATAAATCAAAATGATGAAATTATAAAGGACTTTGAAGACGTTTTGAAATAATAGTATAAATTGATTTATATAAGAAATTTATAAATTGATAATTTATAAATTAAAATATTTGAATTATAAAACAAGCTTTTATAAGTGTTAGAATGAATTGTGAATGAATTTCATAAATGAATGAAATTTATAGAATTATAAACTGTGAAGTTATAAATGGAATTTTATAAGCAGTAGGTTTATAAAATTTGTGAAGTTATTAAAAAGATAGATTTGGGTAAATAAATGAATCTTATAGTTATAAGATTTAAAAATTTGGAAGTTCAAAAGAACGATTTTTGCAAACAAATAAATTATAAGTATTTGACTTATAATATGAATTTCTAGTATATCATTGATATATGAATTGAGATAGGTTAATAAAGGAATTTATAAAAGGAAGTTGTTATAAAATAAATAGAAATGGAATTTATAAACGTTGTTTTATAAATTCGCAATGACTTATTTTGATAAGTAAATTGTTGTAACTTATTAATGGAGTTATATTCACGTTTTATACAGTGAATAATCCTTTAAAATAAAATGAATAGAGATGATGAAATTTGTTAACGTAGTATATTCACGTTTTTGAATAGTGAATAATATGTTAAAGAAAATGTTTTGGATGTGATGTTTTAAATAGAATTAAAACGATCTAACGATGTTTTCAAAATGTGTTGAGATTCGAAACCATAGATTTCAACATTCATTGTTGAAATAGACGTTTTCGAGAAATAGAAGGAAATGGTGGACTATAACACTGTTGTTATAGTAAATGATTTCCGAAAGGAAATGTTTTGTATAGTATTGGGATTCATATATCTATTTTAATTTCGAATCCCTATACTAGTGATTTTGGGTTGTCGTAACGATGTTTTGCGCAACATTCGTTTTGGCCCAAATAAATATGTTTAAGAGAAGATTTCCTTAAAGAATGAAATATATACTTAATTTCGATTAGAGTATATTGAATATTTTCCAAGTGTAGAAAATAAAAAGACTTGTGAATTACTTATGAATAAATAAGTATGAAATGTTTTTCCAATGTGAAATGAAACGTTTTGAGAATTTATCTTTTTGAAGATAAATTGAAATGAATAATTGAAATCGTATATGCATGGATATTTTGGAATATAAATTCACTAAGGAATTTATAAAAGAAAGTGGAATTTGTTTAAAAATAAATATTGATTAATTTTTGAAGTATTGAAATTATATATCTTGTAAAGATATTTTTGGGAAATAAATAATTTGGAAAATTATTTGGAATCTGGTGATGTTGTGCATATCCATTGATAGTTCAATAACCGACTATCAATATTTACCTTTGAAAGGTATTTGTCGTGATTTGTTCGAATTTGAATGCCACACTTATTTTTGAATAAGCGCTCACTATTCGGGTTAGCCGGGAAAGGACCTTGGGGTCGTATAACCCATTCCAAGTATGTGATACGTCGTTATGGATTGCGTTTGATGACTGGTGTTGAAGACCGGGTATTTGCGAGAGCGATAGGATGACCTGTCGATTGACTCTGCACCGAGTTGCTCCGGTATAGAGTTCTCCATATGTGATGGGGAATCCGATCAGGATTGTGGATATCCGGATTGCAAGGACTTCTTTGTAAGTGCCTTCGGTTCTGTTCGAGCCCGGAACAGACTTGTATAGATTGTATGTCTGACATTACAAATTGAGATATAAAGCAGATTTCTTTCAAATATATTTCTGTTGGTGGCGGAGAATTTATTCTTTTAGCTTAACACCCTTCTCTGAGACGTACGAGCTCAGAGGTTATGTAGTTAAAGGTTTTCAGTGATATATTCCCAATTTGGTAATGTGACATGCTGAGTGTTGCTGTGAAATGATCATTGTGTTGATCATTTGTGATAGGATCATTTGTTTGATCGTTTATCTTTGTGATCATTTCTATGATCATTTGTTGACCCAAAGCACAGCTTTTGTATAAAGCGTGGCTTTGTGGACGTGACTTCGTCGAGCCTCACACCCCGGAATGGTCAAAACAGGAAAGATGCGGCAAGGTTATGAGGGGTAGCTCCCTTTAGGGTATGTGCATTTCCTTTTGGAAAAGGGTGGTATCATGGTATGGAGCCCAGATACTTACTCATGTTGAAACACTTATTATTATGGTGTGATGTTGATTACGAGCGCTCGGTTAAAGGTCCCAAAGGACCGGGGGATGGCATACTCGTGTCAGTAGTTACCCAGTTAGGGGTAACCCGGCCTTGTGTTGGCAGAGATCCGGTTTGGTTCTCGGGGACGTCCTTCCAGAGGCGTTCTCATGTGGCAATGGGAAGTTCCTTGGCCTGACCATTCGTTGGAAATCCAAAGAAACAATACGATCTTGTACGGTATTAGTTGTAGAACCTGCCATTTACTTATGGTGGTCACCACTGTTTAGATGGTAGCTATAGTAGGCATAGTTCGAAATGTCTATGCTGGCTAAGATTTATATCTTTATTTTCGAAATAAATTTTTCCTACATTATGCACTAGTAATAATATCAAGTTCTTTTTAATGCGTATCAAGCATCTTTGACTATCATAAGGAGAAATCTCCTCCGATTCTGCGTTTGCATGTGTGTGTGTGCGGGAGGCCTTATGGTAGTCTCATTTTTAAAAACATTGCGAATTGACTTTAAAAATATTCCTCTATTTTGATTTTAAAGATAAAAAACTGTTTTGAGTTCTCACACCGGTCACATGACTGACTCGGAGTTTATTGTTTTCCTTCCTAAACTCTGGGTGCCCACCAATTTCCACAGGGGCAGTCAAGAGTTAAGGTTTATTAGGATATTCTGGAGTTGCTGGAGGCAAGCTGGATGGCATGGTGTATTACTAGTATATAGTATTTCTTTTCCACTGTTGATGTCATTTGTTGTTGTACACTCTGATGTAATGAAATGTAATGTGATGTAATGTAATAACTGATATAGTTCTTTGTTTAAAGATTATTCATTTATCTATTATATGTTGTTCCGCTGCGATTGTGAGATTCTGATATTGTTCTGTTGTTTTCTATTCCATTCTATTTTCTTTCCGTTCTATTTTCTATCTTTTCTCTCTACTTCTACCTTTTTCTTTTTCTTAAACATTGAGAATTCGTATTTCTGTTCATCTTGAGTTAATCTATGGAGATTAGTGTATATTCAAGGAGTACGGATTTGCGGGTCCTCACAGGTGGTATCAGAGCATATGGTTAAGCGACAACCATGGCTCTTTTGGGTATTACTCATTAGAGATAGAGTCAGTAGCACTCTAGAATGAGTTTGAGTGTAATAATAGCTATGAGTGCGTATTTGTTAGTGAATATAAAATTGTTTTATATTGTGATGATTAGTTTATTGAGTGGCATATGAACTTTCGTCAGCACGGTATGCACAACTATGCCGAAGGGGTTTATAAACACTTGAATAAAACAATTCGACATAGTATTGTTTTAGATTTGGGTAAATGAAATAATTTTACTTCGATTATATTTTATATATAAAGGAATAATTTTTCAGAATTATTAAAGTATATAAGTAGATTGTTTAGTTGTTTGAATAATCTAAGTAAAAGAATAATTGTATAAGCAAATGAATTATAAGTATGAAATTATAATTAAAGTGATTTACAATTGTGAAATAAACTTATATATATAAGAAGTGAAATTATATGAATATATTTATGAATATGAGTTATAAATAAAAAAATGAATTTAAAGTTAAATGGAAAATTTACTGTAGAATGGGAATCTAAATTGGATTTATAAGTGGGAATTTAAGTTAAGTAAAAACAAGTGATGTTTGTAAAATGAAATATAACTTAAGAGATGTTGAATGAAGTTGATATTGGTATCAAAGTAAATTAATAAAGTTAAGTGATAGATGTGAACTTGAGTTATATAAATGAAATTCAACTTTTGTAATTGAATTGAATGAATGGATTGAATGTTAATCAATTGAATGAAAATAATTGATATGAAATAATGAATGTAAGTGTTAATTCATTTAAAATCTAATGTTATTGGAAAGTTGAATAAGTGAATGAAAATCAATTTAATTAAACCAAATTGAATGAATATAAGCAAAGGAATTTGGTTGTAATTAATATACTTTGGTTGTTATATGATTGTTAGTTGATTGTATATAATTCATTAAGTGTTAATGAAATTGAATTAATGAAATTGAAAGTTAAAGAAATTGAAATCCAATTGGAAGTTAAGTGAATCTTAGATAGAATTGAATTTAATTTAGAAGTAAACCAACTTGAATATGAATTAGTGAATATAAACTAATTGAAAATGAATGTTAGTAGAAACATCCACTGTTAATGAATCAAATGTGATTAAATTGAAAACCATTTCATTGAATATTAATGAGAATATGAATGAATATTGATTTGGTTATGGATGTTAGTTGAATTGAATGTTAGTTGGTTGATGGTTGAATATATATTGTTTTTACTACATTTGCTATGTTGGCATATATAGTTATTATGTTGCTATATGTTGTATATCGATACTATTGTCTATATACATGTTTCTCATCTGTTTGTTGAGTGTTTAGTAGGTGCAGATCGCGTTTTCTTCGCATTTGGAGCTCGCTTTCGCGCTATATTAGCCGTATATGCTCGCTAATAAAATATAAGGTACATATCTCGGATTACATACCGTACTTTTACACTTTTTTCCCTGCGGGATGCCTCATTACTTGATGAGATGTATATTTGTGATATATATACTGTCATTTTTTTTCCGGATCGAGCCGCGCAAAGGAGACTATGGCGAATTTTTTCGAAAATTTAGGGCGTTAGAAAAATTTGAAAAAAAATTGGGAGAATTTTGAAAACTATAACTTTGATTTTGGAATTGAAAGTTAAATGATATAGTTTGGTTTTGAAAGATAACTAAGTATGATTTGGAAACTTAGTAAAGTTATTGTAAGAAGTTTAACTATGAATTTTGGAAAAGGTAATAGATTCTGTAACTTTTCTTACTTGGTAATTTCGAGGACGAAATTCTTTTAAGGGGGGAGTATGTAACGACCCAGAATTTTTATTAATTTAAATTTGAATATTTAATTAATTTTAAATATTAATAAGTGAAATTTATAAGTCGAATAAATTTTATTTCGAATAATTGGATTTAACTGAATAATTAAATCGATAATTTAATATGTTAAATTATGGAAATAATTGAAAATTGGGTTAAATATGATTGAAAATGATTTGTAAAATTTTATTTTATCATGTTGGAGTTAGAATGATATTTTAGAACTTTTAAAATCGAATTAAAAGTTAATTTGTGAAAATTGAAAATTTTAATATTTAATCGACTAGTGAAAATAGACATTTTTCAAAAAGTCTCGGATTTCGACGAAATCAGTTATATCGGATCCGTAATGTGATATTATTGTATGGTTTCAAATTTCATGTCAATTGGATTTACCGTTTGTCCGGTGCAAGCTAAAACGCCTAGAAAATTGTTTAATCGGTTTAATTTTAAATCGAACGTTTATTGCCATAACTCGCACAGATGACCGAATTAGCTTCCGAAACCTGTTCCATTGCGTCCGAAACGCGGGGTAAATCTTAGAAACGCCAACCGGCATGCTTCGTTTGGAGTTCGGAAGTCCGGGATGAATAGTGTCGCGCGAATTTTCTATAAAAGCCCCCCCTCTTCATAATTTGCAACCATTTGAAACCCTAACCCTAATTTGAAGCCAGCCGCCACCTCCCTGAACCAATGGTCAAAAATTATCAATCTTCTCCCTCAAATTCCTCTCAATCCACAACTCGATTCAAGAATCTTCCAACATGAAACTTGTAGAGCACAGCATGATCTAGATATCTAACGGTGGATCTCAGCTATCATCGTCGTTTGGAGAAGATAAATGGCCGCGTGTGTGCTCGTCTTCGTGTGTTTTTGGGGGTGAGGGGACCACCGAGCTTGGCTTTGCTCTGGGCGGTGGTAGGGGGTGCAATGAGCGTTCGTTTGGCTGTGGTGTGATGGAGTTTAGTCGAGCGTGGTGGCCGAACTATTAAACCATAGTTTATGCAAATGGGTTTCAAGTTACGGCTTCTTCCTGTAGGCGTGCGTGATTGGGAAGAAGAGGGGAGATGGTGATGTGCGGCCTGGATTTAAAGGAGAAGGATCTAACGGCCAGTATTAGATGTGGGTTGAAATTATAAAGAAAATGTTGTAAATTATGAATAAAAAAATTGTGTAAACTTGTAAAAATCATATCGTTTTCATACGAGGTCGAAAACGCACGAAACCAGTTGCGTTGGAATCGTATGGACAGCACTACGCTATGGAATTAGATTGGAGTCGTTTGGAGTTAGTGAAAATTTCGGGTAAAATTAAACGTCCGTTTAATTTTATTCGAAATAAATCGCTAAAACGAAATTGAAATCAAGGTGAGAACTTCTCACTCAATCGAATCGGTTTCGATTTTAATTTTAAATAGTTATATTTAAAATATTTGAATGCATGTTTGAATGATGATTGTTATCTATTGATTGTTGAAATAGATATTATGCGCCGTTAGTAAGCGGATGTTATTTATTAAAAACATATACCACGAATATTTCATTAACAGTGAAATTGGTATTATATATAATAGCTATAAATATATATTGGCATATGTATATATTGCAGTTGTTGATTTTCCGCATTATATAGCGATGAGACCCTATTGCGCCGTCTATTAAACGGATAATATTTTAAATCCCATATACTGCGATAATTTCGTACTGGAGCGAAATTGGTATTGTGCTAACATCTTTGGATGCAGGAAAACAGGTTGGAGGGATCCAACTGGATTCCTCAACAGTATTTATTTGATTATGAATATTTTGATATTTGTTGATTATCATATTGATATATGATGTCGTTGTAGTCGTGATTGACTATTTGGTGTGTAGCATCATTGGACCAATTTTGGAATTTTAAAATGATTTTTAAAGTGATTTTTGAAAATATACTATATTTTTGGAATTGATCCATTATAGATAAATAAACGTTATAATTTTAATGTTATAAAAATTATGATTTTTGGGAAATATAGTTAAAAGTCGATTTTTGAGAAAAATATAGGTTAATGGTTTTAAAATTAGTTTAAATTGGAATTTTTGAATTTATTATAAAAAGTTTAAAAATAGGATTTATAAAATTTAACTATTTTATAAATCAAAATGATGAAATTATAAAGGACTTTGAAGACGTTTTGAAATAATAGTATAAATTGATTTATATAAGAAATTTATAAATTGATAATTTATAAATTAAAATATTTGAATTATAAAACAAGCTTTTATAAGTGTTAGAATGAATTGTGAATGAATTTCATAAATGAATGAAATTTATAGAATTATAAACTGTGAAGTTATAAATGGAATTTTATAAGCAGTAGGTTTATAAAATTTGTGAAGTTATTAAAAAGATAGATTTTAGTAAATAAATGAATCTTATAAGTTATAAGATTTAAAATTTTGGAAGTTCAAAAGAACGATTTTTGCAAACAAATAAATTATAAGTTTTGACTTATAATATGAATTTTTAGTATATCATTGAGATATGAATTGAGATAGGTTAATAAAGGAATTTATAAAAGGAAGTTGTTATAAAATAAATAGAAATGGAATTTATAAACGTTGTTTTATAAATTCGCAATGACTTATTTTGATAAGTAAATTGTTGTAACTTATTAATGGAGTTATATTCACGTCTTATACAGTGAATAATCCTTTAAAATAAAATGAATAGAGATGATGAAATTGGTTAACGTAGTATATTCACGTTTTTGAATAGTGAATAATATGTTAAAGAAAATGTTTTGGATGTGATGTTTTAAATAGAATTAAAACGATCTAACGATGTTTTCAAAATGTGTTGAGATTCGAAACCATAGATTTCAAATTCATTGTTGAAATAGACGTTTTCGAGAGATAGAAGGAAATGGTGGACTATAACACTGTTGTTATAGTAAATGATTTCCGAAATCAAAACTCGTTTTATAATTTGAAATGGCGTCCAACATTCCCCCTCGTTCTACAACTCATCTCTTTCCTTCTCCTTCGTTCTCGGACATCGCTTTCGTGCCGCCCAAATATCGTCGCCAGTCACCAAAACCTTCTCAAGCCTCGCTGTCCATTTCCCAGTCTACCCTCTATCCGGTTTCACTTTCGTGCCTCCAAAGTCCAAAGCTGCTAGCTTCTCTGTTCCTCTTCAGACCTCTGCAACTAGATCACGCGGTCTTGTCAACTCTGACAAGGTCCGCACATACGCGCAGGTGGCTGCTTCTCCCTGTCCTAGGCCCATATTTCCGACTCCCCGGCGTATCAACCGTAGGAGTCCCCTCCCGGAATTCGTTTCTTGCCGGCAAACGGTAGAATTTCTAAAAAATAAAAGAAGATGTTTTCGATGCGCGGGCGTGGGACACGTGGCATCCAAATGTAGGGACCCGAAGATTTGTTTCTGCTGTGGATTTTTTGGTCATAATTTTTCCCACTGTCCTTCCATATTTGCTGCATCGGGACCTACTAATAACCCCTCGAATCCTCCAAATAATCATTTCCTCTGTAGTGATAATTTTAACCCGCTTTCAATTGATTATGACATTGAAACATCACGTGATAAGCCACCTACTCGAGTTATTCCCCCTCATTCTGGGCCCACAGATAGAGTCCCCAGACCCAATCGCTTCTCTCACTCTCCCATCCCACACGCATACCAAGACCCTTTTACATCTCCCACCCACCATTTTTTTCCTTCTCAAAACTTCAATAGGTCTGACATGTCGCTCTACATCACAGCGACCATTATTGACGGCGCTTGGTCGGTTGAGTCACTGAGCAGGGTGCTGCAAACAGCCTTTAATCACGATGAATGGCCGATCTGGTTCCTGGACAATAGCCGGTTCCTGGTAACATGCCCCTCCTTCTCTGTCAGAAATATGGCGCTTACTAGAAAGATCATCTCCAAGGCCGGTGGAACTATTTTTCTGGAAGCTTGGCCAGAATATGAACGCCCGGCTCAGATTACCCTTGAACCCCCCTCCTGGGCATCTGTTAGAGGAATTCCAGAGACTCTTAGATACAACACAGACGCTGTGCGCGCGGCTATCAACCCAGTAGGCAGATTCACGGAATACGATAGATGCGACTGGTCGGAGTTTGATCGTAGACAGATTTATATCAAAATGCAATTTCTCGAGGGTGTCCCCTACTCCTCATCCTATAGAGTTCGTCTGAACAATGTTGACTACCTCATCACAGTCTCGAGATGGGATCACAGCCATCCAAGTACTAGACCAGAGAACTATCTTTTGGGACTAAATTATGATAGAGATATAAAATGTTTCAACGACCCCCTTGAAATTCCTTCAGAGGATCTCTCCTCAGACGAACGCTTTGATGCCATGAACTACGAACCCATCTCACCGTCGTATCATTCCCCAGCACAGTTCAACCCGGATATTGGAGCTCAGGAGCCCGACCATCTTGTAGCCTCACCTGCAGCGCCCAGCCCTGCACAAGTACATCACTTTATACCCCCGCTATCTACCCTCTTGGACTACAGCACATCACCAGACCCCAATTGGGTACCACCTTCCTCCCTACTGACAGTACATCCAAATAGATCTGACTTCACTCCGGCGCAGGTCAGGAGGAGTGCCAGAAACTCCAGTTCCTTGCCAGGCCACACAGGTTGTTTTTATAAAACTGTAGTTTTTTCTTCCGCTAACTCTAATCTAAACAGAAAATTTGCACGTTGCATGGGAATAACCATAACTGATGAACAATACAAGGCCATGCAAACCCTAGAAAAGGAGAGAATCTCCTTATCCCAATGAAAATCGTATCATGGAATGTTCGTGGGCTGGGGGACCCCTCCAAGAGACACTCTTTGTATCTATCTCTGTCCCCCCTTAATTTAGATATTCTTTTAATTCAAGAAACCAAGCTATCGGATCCCTGTCCTTTCCATATCAAACAATTAGGTGGCCCCAATCTAGCAGGATTTGCCTACTCCAACTCTTTAGGTTCAAAAGGTGGCCTAATTACCATGTGGAATGAATCCATTTGGTCTCTCTGTCAAATCATTTCGTATCCCTCAGTTCTTCACGTAGCTTTAAAACACATACAATCCGACACAATTTATTTTTTTTCGAATCTTTATGGCCCTCTCGTGCCCCAAGATAGGTTAAATCTCTGGAACAACTTCTCGGAGTTCGCATCTTTTTTGCATGGCCCTTGGATTATTGGCAGTGATTTCAACACAACCAGATTCCCGGAGGAAAGAAGCTCAGGAAATCTCTCCGCTGATTCAGATGATTTCAATGCCTTCATCAACTCCTGTTCTCTTATTGAGCCTCCAAACAACAACAGACTCTTCACCTGGACCAATAAACGTCTTTCACCTTCCCTTACTAAATTAGATCGTTTTCTGTTCAACCCTTCTTGGGAAGACCTCCATCCTCTTTCTGTTTGTTCGGGTCTTGCCACGATTCTATCTGATCACTGTCCAATTGTTCTTGATACTGGTTCCCTATCTTTACTCAAACGTCCGTTTAGATTCGAAAGGCTTTGGCTGCTGGAACCATCCTTTGAAGATTATATCAAAAGGGTCTGGGACTATCCTATCAGATCTACCTCAGCAACGGAGCGTGTAGTTGGCAAACTAAGATCACTAAGAAAACTGCTCAAGCCCTGGGCAAAGTCTGTCTGGGGTTCCCTTCATAGACGTATAACCGACATTCAAAAAGACATCCTTGACCTTAATATTCAGGAGGAAACGGCCCCTCTCAGTAATATAGACAAAGTTAGGCTTGTTGAACTTGAGGGAGAGCTGGAGAGATTACTGAAACAGGAGGAGATAGGCTGGAAACAAAGATCTAAAGCTAAATGGTTACAAGAAGGAGACAAGAACTCGTCATATTTTCACAAATGTGCTAATGGCCGACGTAGATCCCTCCATATCCCGGAAATTATCCATGATAATGTCTTAGTCACCAACCCGGCAGATTTCTCGAACCTTTTTACCAACTACTATCGATCCATTCTTGGATCGCCCTCCACTCCCCTCCCATCCATTGATTGGAAGCTGTTATATCCTAATCCATCTGCTATCCCTATTGACTCTCCTTTTTCTGAAGATGAGATTCTGGCTGCTCTTAAAGACATGGATGACAATAAATCCCCCGGACCGGATGGTTTTGGTCCATTCTTTTTCAAACACTTCTGGAGTGTGGTTAAGGTAGATATTTTACAAATGTGTGCAGAGTTTTGTTCCAATCCCCAATCCATAGCCCGGCTTAACTATGCTGATATTATCCTCCTTCCTAAAGTAGCTGGAGCTAATTCCCTCTCAGCTTTCCGACCTATTAGCCTGCTTAACACCACCTTTAAAATCATCACTAAAATTCTATCTAACCGTCTTCAACCTTACATGGAAGCGCTGGTAGGAACTGAGCAGTCGGCCTTTATTCAAGGCAGGAATATCCTGGATTGCGTAGCTGCTACACAAGAAGTTATCTCATCGTGCCATTCGAATAATATCCCGGGTGTTCTGCTTAAACTTGACTTCTCTAAGGCGTTCGACTCAGTAAATTGGAATTTCATTTTAGATCTCCTCAAACACAGAGGCTTTCCTCCCAAGTGGTGTAATTGGATCCAGTGTATTCTCTTTTCGGGCCTCTCAAGCATTCGGGTGGGAGGAATATCGGGTGGACATATTAAATCAGCTCGGGGGCTTAGACAGGGAGATCCTCTCTCGCCCCTCCTCTTTGTCTTGGTGGCTGATGTCTTCAATCGTATGATTAACTTGGTGATCGACAACAACAATCTATCTGGTATTAAACCTCCTGGCTCCACCCACGGTTCGGGTCCCATCCCTATGATCACTAATATTCAATACGCAGATGATACCATCATTTTTGTTTCACCATCACCTGATCATATCCATTGTCTCAAGGTCCTCCTCTATTCTTTTGAACTCATCTCCGGCTTATCCATCAACTTCAGTAAAAGCTCTATTATTATGCTTGGCAATGCTAACCACCTAGGCCCAACTATTGCCTCTACTCTCAATTGTCGTCTTGACTCATTCCCTTTATCATATCTCGGTATCACTTTGCGTCCCACTATGTTACACCGATCAGACTGGAACCCTCTTACAGCCAAACTAGAAACCAGGCTTGCTGGTTGGAAGGCCAACTCACTATCATCAGCTGGAAGACTTGTTTTGGTTAAAGCAGTTCTTTCAGCCCTTCCCACCTATTGGCTCTCATTTCACAAACTTCCTATCTGGGTATCTAAAAAAATCGACACTATTAGACGGACGTTTCTCTGGAATGGCAGTAAAATCAAATGTCTTGTTAGTTGGAAGATCGTATGTTTGCATGAGACTCATGGCGGTCTTGGTGTCCCCAATCCGATCTCTTTCAATCAAGCACTGTTAGTAAAATGGTTCTGGCGACTCCTCTCGCTGGAACAATTCACCTGGAAGAAATGGATCTTAGCTTCGCACTATAACTCTGACCCCTTCCTTGTTCCTCATTTCGCTCCTCTCCGTAAACCGTCGCCCTTTTGGTCTGGTGTTTTGGCTTCTATCAACAACTTCAAACCTTTTATCCGGGTGGACATAGGTAACGGCGCTAACTGTCTCCTCTGGTTCGATGCCTGGCATAGTCTTTCTCCCCTTTACAGATCTTTCCCCCTACTTTTCTCACATTCCAACCATCCTCATTTGACCGTGGCGGACGCTGTGGCCCATGGCTTCGCATATCTTTGTCCATCATCTCTATTTTCCCTTGATATTCTTGAGGAACTTCTGGCTATTCTGAGCTTGCTTCAATCTATCACGCTTGATCCTCTGTCTACTGATTGTCACACTTGGTCTCTTTCGCCCATTCAAGGCTTCTCTGTCTCTCGGTTCTACTCATTCATCAATCATCCTGGTCGCCTTGTCACCTTCGCTCGGGTCTGGAAATGTCCGGTCCCCCCACGTGTCAGATTTTTTCAATGGTGCCTCATTCATGTGCACATCAACACTAGAGACCGGCTTAAGCGATTGAATATCACATCCGACCAGATCTGTGTCCTATGTAAATCTGAAGCCGAATCTATTCACCATCTTTTCTTTGAATGCAACTTCTCCTTCCATATTTGGGTCTCGGTTTGTGCTCACAATCTCGGTCAAATTCATTTGATTGATGACTTTTTCGATTACTGGCAATATGGACTTCTGAATTGTCTCCTGGACTTGCTCCTGGCCACCTTCAGCTGGGTTATTTGGAAGGAAAGGAACGCCATTATTTTCGACAAACCTCCCAGTTCTGCCATCGGTTTATGTAATAAAATTTCTCATATTTTTGCATATTGGACAGGGGCGTCCTCATCTGTACCATTCAGATTTCGCTTACCCGCAGCGCGTCCTCCCTCCGATGAATCTGTGGGTAGTGTTTCTCCAGCTTCGCACGAAGACAGTTAGAAGCAGTATATCTTATCGGGCTTTTGGATGCAGTTACGCTTAATGTTATAATGCTGTTTTATTATTTTTTGTTATCTAATCACGAACTGCATGTCTTTCTTTGATCAAGTTTTATTTGGCTACCGACCAGGCTTGTTGGTCGAACTTTATCTATATTATGATAGTATGCTAATCGGCTGTGTAGCTTCACGCTACACACCCGTTCTCTCAAAAAAAAATGATTTCCGAAAGGAAATGTTTTGTATAGTATTGGGATTTATATATCTATTTTAATTTCGAATTCCTATACTAGTGATTTTGGGTTGTCGTAACGATGTTTTACGCAACATTCGTTTTGGCCCAAATAAATATGTTTAAGAGAAGATTTCCTTAAAGAATGAAATATATACTTAATTTCGATTAGAGTATATTGAATATTTTCCAAGTGTAGAAAATAAAAAGACTTGTGAATTACTTATGAATAAATAAGTATGGAAATGTTTTTCCAATGTGAAATGAAACGTTTTGAGAATTTATCTTTTTGAAGATAAATTGAAATGAATAATTGAAATCGTATATGCATGGATATTTTGGAATATAAATTCACTAAGGAATTTATAAAAGAAAGTGGAATTTGTTTAAAAATAAATATTGATTTATTTTTGAAGTATTGAAATTATATATCTTGTAAAGATATTTTTGGGAAATAAATAATTTGGAAAATTATTTGGAATCTGGTGATGTTGTGCACATCCATTGATAGTTCAATAACCGACTATCAATATTTACCTTTGAAAGGTATTTGTTGTGATTTTTTTGAATTTGAATGCCACACTTATTTTTGAATAAGCGCTCACTATTCGGGTTAGCCGGGAAAGGACCTTGGGGTCGTATAACCCATTCCGAGTATGTGGTACGTCGTTATGGATTGCGTTTGATGACTGGTGTTGAAGACCGGGTATTTGCGAGAGCGATAGGGTGACCTGTCGATTGACTCTGCACCGGGTTGCTCCGGTATAGAGTTCTCCATATGTGATGGGGAATCCGATCAGGATTGTGGATATCCGGATTGCAAGGACTTCTTTGTAAGTGCCTTCGGTTCTGTCCGAGCCCGGAACAGACTTGTATAGACTATATGTCTGACATTACAAATTGAGATATAAAGCAGATTTCTTTCAAATATATTTCTGTTGGTGGCGGAGAATTTATTCTTTTAGCTTAACACCCTTCTCTGAGACGTACGAGCTCAGAGGTTATGTAGTTGAAGGTTTTCAGCGATATATTCCCAATTTGGTAATGTGACATGCTGAGTGTTGCTGTGAAATGATCATTGTGTTGATCATTTGTGATAGGATCATTTGTTTGATCGTTTATCTTTGTGATCATTTCTATGATCATTTGTTGACCCAAAGCACAGCTTTTGTATAAAGCGTGGCTTTATGGACGTGACTTCGTCGAGCCTCACACCCCGGAATGGTCAAAACAGGAAAGATGCGGCAAGGTTATGAGGGGTAGCTCCCTTTAGGGTATGTGCATTTCCTTCTGGAAAAGAGTGGTATCATGGTATGGAGCCCCGATACTTACTCATGTTGAAACACTTATTATTATGGTGTGATGTTGATTACAAGCGCTCGGTTAAAGGTCCCAAAGGATCGGGGGATGGCATACTCGTGTCAGTAGTTACCCAGTTAGGGGTAATCCGGCCTTGTGTTGGCAGAGATCCGGTTTGGTTCTCGGGGACGTCCTTCCAGAGGCGTTCTCATGTGGCAATGGGAAGTTCCTTGGCCTGACCATTCGTTGGAAATCCAAAGAAACAATACGATCTTGTACGGTATTAGTTGTAGAACCTGCCATTTACTTATGGTGGTCACCACTGTTTAGATGGTAGCTATAGTGGGCATAGTTCGAAATGTCTATGCTGGCTAAGGTTTATATCTTTATTTTCGAAATAAATTTTTCCTACACTATGCACTAGTAATAATATCAAGTTCTTTTTAATGCGTATCAAGCATCTTTGACTATCATAAGGAGAAATCTCCTCCGATTCTGCGTTTGCATGTGTGTGTGTGCGGGAGGCCTTATGGTAGTCTCATTTTTAAAAGCATTGCGAATTGACTTTAAAAATATTCCTCTATTTTGATTTTAAAGATAAAAAAACTGTTTTGAGTTCTTACACCAGTCACATGACTGACTCGGAGTTTATTGTTTTCCATCCTAAACTCTGGGTGCCCACCAATTTCCACACGGGCAGTCAAGAGTTAAGGTTTATCAGGATATTCTGGAGTTGCTGGAGGCAAGCTGGATGGCATGGCGTATTACTATTGTATAGTATTTCGTTTCCGCTGTTGATGTCATTTGTTGTTGTACACTCTGATGTAATGAAATGTAATGTGATGTAATGTAATAACTGATATAGTTCTTTGTTTAAAGATTATTCATTTATCTATTATATGTTGTTCCGCTGCGATTGTGAGATTCTGATATTGTTCTGTTGTTTTCTATTCCGTTCTATTTTCTTTCCGTTCTATTTTCTATCTTTTCTCTCTGCTTCTACCTTTTTCTTTTTCTTAAATATTGAGAATTCGTATTTCTGTTCATCTTGAGTTAATTTATGGAGATTAGTGTATGTTCATGGAGTACGGATTTGCGGGTCCTCACAGTAACGACCCATAATTTTCGATAATTAAAAATTAAAAATTTAATAAAGTTTTGTAATTTAATGTTGGAAGGAAATAAAAATTTATGATTTAATAATAGGAATATAACTAAAATGAAATGTAATGATGTTAATTTAAGTTAATTATTAACAATTTGAATGAAATTCCAATTAATTGAAATAATATAAATGTTATACTTGGTTATAAATTTAATATAAGAAAACAAGTGTAAATATTGAATTAAATAATGAAATAATATATACTTAATGGAATTGAATAAAATCAGTGTTATGTAAGTAACTATAATATTTGTTTGAAAATAATAAACTTATAAGTGTGATAAAAGGTTAATGGTAACAATTATCATATGTTACCTATTTATTTAGTCTGTTAAATTACATTGGAAACCAATTATAATTAAATGTAATTTAATGTTACATTAATGTGAGATAAGACGATAACTGTAAATTGTGAATGAAACAAAATGAATAGAAATATTAATTTTATTCATAAGGTAATAATTGATTTAATAAAAAATTGAAACCAAGATAAATAAATTAACTGAAATGATTATAAAGTTAAAATTAGGTATAAATTGTAAATAAGTAAATAAATCAAATGTTATATTAAACGGTAAAATTGTATGTAATTAACTTGAATTGATTAAAATAGAACAATTAATTCGTTTGTGAATTTATTAGTTTGTTTGCTAACACTAAACGTAGAAATGTGTTTGAATTGGTAAGTTATAGCAATGGTAATTATGAATTCACTATTTAATTCATTGATTATAGATTGGAAATCAATTGCAATTAATTCACTTAATTAATGTAGTTAATGTTGATTAAATTGATAATTATAGAATATTAATTCAATAGAAGTAACCCAAACAACTGATTGAATAAAAAGATTTGAAATCAAATCAAATCCATTTATTAAATTAATTATAAATAATTGGATTTAATTATAGTTGAAATTGAACAAAGTAATTAATGAAATATTAAACACTGAAATTGATAAGTAAATTGCTTTAAGTTGTTATAATTTTCTAAGTAATCAATAATGAAAATTTGTTAATTATAAATTTTGAAATTAAAAGTGATTTAATTTATTTAATATGAATTTATTTAATTTATGTGAAATGGCCATTTTGCCCACTGTTTCGAATTTCGATGAAACCAGTTTCATCGGATCCGTAACAGTAAATTATTGTAAGGTTTCAATTTTCGTAGCGATCAGACTTGTTTTTTGATCGTATGGGCTCGAAACGCCTAGAAATCAATTTACTTAAATTCAATTGAAATCAATTTGAAATAAGCTGATTTTAAGCTAACTTCTTCATACGATGGTATTAGGACCTGAAACTTGTTCCATTAGGTTTGAAAATATCGAAAACATCTATTTGGATATAAGGGATGACCCATTTTCGTTCCGGAGACAGAATGAGCTTTTCGGAGCATTTATCGTTCAACTTGTAAATCAAATTTTATCTGTTCTTTCTACTTTCGATCAACCTATAAATAGCCCATTATAAACCTTAATTGTTTCTTGTTCCATTTGTCTATCCGTACAATTTCACCTGACCACTTCTCCTTCTCAATGGGAGACAAACAAATTCCAAAATCAATTGCAAATCAAAATCAAATTGAAAAATAAAACTCCTCAAAATATATCGAATTATATATCGATTTGAAGCTCTCGACGAGGGCAAGTCAAATCTACTATCTGTTTATCGATTTTCGTTTCTCTGTGTCCGAAATTCGAGGAATTATTTTCGGCCATTCATCGCTCGTCGATCAACTTCATTGGATCGGCGAATCGATGATATATTAGCGTAGAGAGGGAGGAGAGGAGTTCATTTGAGTTGTTGGTTGGGTGAATATGTGGTTAGATCGTCGGCGATAAGGGGATTAAGGTTCGCTAGGAGGTGGCAGCGCACGGCGTTTGGGGCAGCCGGAGGCGAAGTCGTGGTACTAGTGGGTGCAGATCGTGATGACGGTGAGATTGGTCGTCGTCGACGACCCGATGGCCACAGGAGGTGGAAGAATTCGGTAGCCAAAGGTTGGTCATGGTCATGAGCTTGGGTTCGAATGAGTTCGGTCTCGTGCGTGTGAAGGAGAAGACGTTGACGTACGTGATTGGATACGATTTATTTGTTTTGTTATTTATTTCTTATTCTAAAATCGAATAATCTTCTAACGGTCATATCTTCTATATATGAACTAGAATTCGCGCGTGGTTTGATCCGCTGGTATCGTATCTAAATTCCGGACATTTTGACACTGGTTTGGTCGAATTCTGAGACTGTTTGAATTTTGACACTGAATTATTGTTTTAATCCAAGTTTAAATGCTGAAAGTGGGAATTTACTTGATGAATTGTTCAAAGGATTGAGTTGAAATTTCAAAGTTGAAGTGTCGAATATAAATGAATTTATCGTAATTGAATTATTGAATTTATTTGGTTATAACATTGAAATCTAGTTTGAACTAACTTAATCTATTTTATCAATTTAAACTACTTTAATTTATTTTAATCTATTATAACCTATTTAGTATAATTTAATCGATTTTACCTATTTTAAACTAATTAAATTTATTTAATCAATTTTAAATCTATTTAATACAATTTAAATATATTTAATCTATTTTAAATTTATTTAATCTGTTTAAAAATCTACTTAATATAATTTAACTCTATTTAATCTATAATTAATCTATTTAAACATTTTAAAATCTAATTAAATCTATTTAATTTATTAAATCATTTTAAAAATCTAATTAAATCAAATTTAAACGTATCTAAACTATTTTACTATTTAAAATATTTTAAATCTATTTAAACTATTTTTAAAACTATATAAACTATTTTATAATTACCTAAACTATTTTCAAAAAGATTCCAGTCTGTGTAAAGTTGAAGTATTTATATCTAAATCCTTGATGATGACACAACCTAAGTTGGAATTTGGAGTTGATACCCTTTTGTGAAATGACATATTTGAGTAAATATGCTTTTGAAAGTGGACACAATTTTGAAAGTGAACATGATTTCGAAAGAGATATGATTTGAAAATCGAATTTGACATTTTGATATAAATTGTGAATTGACTTTTTAAAATGTAAAAGAACCATCCGGTGTGTATAAGCATTTTGTTGTTAAAGAAACCGGGATCGAATATTGTCATACTCACTGCCAATACCAAAAACTACTTTAACAACTTTGTACGTGGTGGAGATTCCAGAAATGAAGTAGGATGGTTTGACGAACGATTTCTGTATAAGGTATGGCTGACCCTGATTCCCGTGAGTCAGCATAGATGTAACTAAAACAGGAGCCGTGCCGGGCCAAGTGAGGTCATTCCTCCTATTGGACACATTTCTTTGATACCATTCTATTACTTTTTGTTTGATTTCGTGGCCACCCCTTGATTTTGATTATGAGAGTGTGTTTCATGGTGGACAGTAGTGGCTGCTACGCGTTACAACCAGCTCGGATCTGAAATTGGCATGTCTACCCTGGTATTGCCTCGGGTACCGTGTTCACATGCCCTAGAGCTCCTTCTACGGGTTTTTTGTACCATACCTATGTGGTGCCCTTTGTGTAAACCTCCAGTTTACGGAGGAGTGTACCGTATTGTATAGACCATGGGAATATGTAAAATGTGTTAATGGTGATATGGGTAACGCCTTAATGCTATTTTAATACTTTTACTTTACTGTAGACATATTATAATAGTGTATTGTACTACATAATAGATAGTTTAACGGATCCTTAGGAGATGTGAATCCCGAACATCTCTTAAGTTACTGCACTCACTGTAGACACTGGATGGGAGATGTCAAACCCTGTAAACATCTCTGACACCGTTGCACTCATATTTAAGGTTGATTTAACTTACATAAGATCTTTCAGTTTTTACTCGAGTGTTTTGTCTTTTTAATTCGCTCGGGTCAACTGTGCATTTCAGGGTTGAAGATCTTATTTCTGGAGAACGAAGAGGAAGATTTGTACTATTATTATTTATGATTTATGATCTATATTCCACTGCATCATGTTGTTCCGCTGCATTTATTTATTCATGTTTATGTAACTCTGGTATTTGTGTTGTAAAAAAATAATCAAATGCATTTATAAGACAGCTTCATGAACTGTTATTTGATTATTATATTTTTTCATTCCGCTGTGAGATTCTGTATTAGTTTTATTTCTTTCACTTTTTCTTATTTACCCCATAACAATCTGCCCTTTTGAATGGTTTGTATCTTGCATATGTGTCTGCTTAAAACGTTAAAAAGGCTAGCCATTACACTAGTTCACCCACGACCGACCACCACGAGCATCTAAAAATCACCGAGGTATTTTTCGTGGACCCCCCACCACCGTAGCCTCCTTCGTATCAAACCACTAGCCACGAAATCAAAAGCATCGCCGGAATTTGCCCATAAACCCAAATCCATCTATTTTCCCATTCCTCCTTCCATACTTGATTAAAATTCGCCAAACTACCTCTAAAATTCAAGAATTCTAACAATGATCATGATCATATAAACAAAACAATTAATTTCGATATTCGAATTTCAATCAAACTTGAGTTATTTACTGTAATATAGTCTTTTCTTCCTCTATGCTTCATGATATCAAATGAATTAAATTTTAAATTGAGCTACACTAAAAAAAACTACTTTTGTTTGGAATCAAAGCTTAAATCTAAAGGGATAAGAAGATATTGATTTTTGAAATGGTTGGTTAACTACTTTTGACTAAAACTATGAACAAAGTATATTTTTCTTTTCTGTAAGTGAAACTTCTTCATGTCTATCTCTTATTCATACACATATGTGCCCAACAAACATATAAACATTTAGTCCAGATCAACAATTCATTCACAGGCACAATTGTATGTATGTATATATATATATATATATATATATATATATATATATATATTATATTATATATATAACCAGTTGAAAATGTAAGTGTTGTACTCACTGTTATCAAAAGAATGAACACTGCTTTTTACTTTAATTTCTCCTCCAAGCTTTTTGTTATCAATGGCAACTTCTCTTTTTTTTATGTACTTGAATGCTAAACATGAATAACATGGTGGCATATATATATATATATATATATATATATATATATATATATGGAGAGGAGAGTTAGGCTCAAAAGGCTGAAGCCTATCCACTTACAGGAAAAGCTTCTTCTACATTTTTTTTCATTCTTATTTTAATTGCTGATTTGATTTTTTTTCCATATGACTTAATTTTGTTTTGACTTGATTACATGCTTGACAAGATAATTTATGACTTGATTTGAAACCTTGTATGCTTGAATTAATTGCTTGCCATGATGATGTCTCCTTCCATACGTACATGTATACATCATATAAATTTATACATATATATAGATTTTCATGTACGCTAGTTTTGACCATATATGCATATACATATACTTTTGTATATTTTATCATCATATATGCATTTATACATTTTCATATTTACAAATGCTATATACACTTAACTTATGTATAAATATATTTATTTTATCATATTCACAATTATACATTTATATATATATATATATATATGTATATATATTACTTCATATACTTATCCACTATTCTACATAACATTACTTCATATGAGCATATATATATATATACTAGCATATATATATATATACACACACTCTTATATATATACTGAAACATCATAAGCTTGTATATATATATTATCTTAAGTCTAAATGGTTGAGTTTATATACATTTCAATAAAATTTATCATATCCGGGAATTCATAATTTAAATTTGTATACAGTTTTTAATTAATTTATATATTCAGATATTTCAAACACTCGAAAATTTATTTTTTCGACTAATAAAATTAATATTTGAATACGGTTAATTATCCAATAACCGATGGTTAAAAATCTGGATCGTTACATTCCTCCCCCCTAAAACATTTCATCCTCGAAAAGGAACGAAACAAGAATTAGAATTTTGATATGTATTATTAATTAAATCATTCTTTCAATATTTTAACTCCTTACTCTTTTACTATACATTTTAAAACACTTTAAATTCCATAGTATTACCAAACTATTTTAAAAAATATATTTTTCATAACTCGATGTCTTAACAAATCCATCCTTGTTCTTACATAAATTTAGTCATCCGTTGATCAGGCGTACGACTGAAAATCTTTAAGTACTTAATAGACCCGTTTTCAACACCCAATGAAAATACTTAAAAACTTCTTTTTGAAAATGCTATGGAAAGTATCACCTTCCCCCCTCCCCCACCACCATGGATCGTAGTTAACCAGATGCTTGCGTTGCCATCCCGCGGACATCCATAAGAAAACTATAGGCATCCACACCTCTCGACTTACGCCATGGGAACATCATAGATCGCATACAAGGTTGTGTTGCTATCACAGAAAAAACGTAAGTAGTATGTAGGCAATCACTGCCCCTTGAATTATGCTACCAAACAAAACTTTACCACATAGATCGCGGACTATACAAAGGTTGTGTCACTATCCCAGTGAAATCCAATGTACACTGTAGGCATTCGCTGCCACCCAAATTTCGCTATAGAACCAAACCACATAGATCGCAATCTACTGATGTTACGTCGCTATCCCAGCGAAATCAAACATAGATTGTACGCAATCACCGCCATCTGACTTACGCTATGGAACTACGATAGATCGCAATTACACTAAGGTTACGTTGCTATCATAGCAAAATCCATGTAACTGTAGGCATCAGCACCACTCGACTTACGCTACCAAACAAATCATCATCAGGAACTCATTGAGTTTTGTCTGAACATCCTCTAGGAGAACCCCTCCCTTTGGATTCCTAGGCAGAACCACCAGTGGATCTTCAACTATAAGTTTCGACTTTCGTGGGGTACCTTTTCATACTTCTGTGTCAAAACATATCATACTATATACATATATAGCACCTTTCAAATCGTACTCTTTATATGTATCACATATAAACTTTATCTATACAAAATCGATATTTTTCAAATATGGTTTACCAAATTTCCAAAATTCATTATCTTCTTAAATCGAAAGTCTTTTTTTTAAATAATCAATGGGTTCCAAAACTATTTCCATTTCATTCTCATATACATATAAAATCATTCTTTCAACTTGAATAATTTTCGGATCAATAATTTCTGAGTCCACTTCATACTTATATAAACTTTATTGAGCATTTCAAATATTTTTCAAAAATGATTTCCTCTTGGTTAAAATTCAACAAGGGGAGTTTGGATATATATATATATATAACATATATAATCTCCATAGTGCCAATCAAATTCCAAGTTTGATTACTTTCAAGTTATTGGTAACATTGCTTACTTTTTATAAAATGAGTTTCAGTTATAGTAACTATTAGATCTTCCATTTAGAATCATCATATTCACTCGCAATATGTTATTTTACTTCAAAATCATTTTTGCCTTGATATCTTGTTTCTGGTTCCAATTCAGAATTGCTTCGGGTTTCCATTTAGGTTGTAAATTCAATTTATCCAAATTCGTATTTAAATCCATGGTTTAAATACAAGTAATTTCCACGCTGACCGGTTCGAATTTAGAAAATAGCTTGAATAGTTGTAAAATAGTTAAATGGTTAATATAAGATAGTTTGATTTTTAAAGAGAATGGTTTATATAGTATATAATTTGGAAAATCAAAATAATTTGAATATTTAAGAAGATAAATTTTAAATAGTTTATATCAAAATAATTTATTTGAAAATAGTTTTAAGGTCAAACTGATTCAATTTTCAATCTTCCAATTCAAATTAATTTCAATTTCCATTTCCATTTAAATTGATTCAATCTCGATTCCAATTCGAATTAACTTCAATTCCCCTTTTAATTCAAGTCAATTCCTATTTCTATTTCAAATTAATTCAATTTTGATTACAATTCTAATTAATTCAATTTCAATTTGAATTAATTTCAATTCCATTCTCAATGTTCAACCATCTCGATTTATATAAATTCGAGTTCGATTTTCAAAAATTTATTTAATCACTTAAATCAAATTAACCCTAATATTTGATTTAACAACCCAAATCTTTTATAATTCAAATCTGAGCTCAAATTTCAAATGTTCATTTAAATTACCTTCACTTAAACATATTTCAAGATTCGAGTGAGAGTTCAAATCTTTTTAGAACAAATCAATTTTCAGAATTCAATTTATCTCCCAATTATAACTTCAAACTTTTAAACCTGATTCTTTAAGAAATTACGATTGACAAGTTCATTCTTAAATTCCAAATTTTAGTTCGAAATGATTCCATTTCCATAAATTCAATTTTATTTCTTAAAATCAATATCATTTACAAAATTTCAATTTAAAGTTTTACTTCTATTTAATTTTTGGGAATGGATATATATCATTTCAATCCAAATAAGTGTCATTTCAACCCACTACTTAATTTACTCGAAATAATTCGATTTATAGTTTTATACTCTGTAAACAACATATAGGATGATAGCAGGATATATCCAAGTAAATAAACATTAAAATTATCTAAGGCATCACTCAATAGCATCCATCACAAATTTCCATAATTCAAACCCGTTTTATTTCAAAAATCATTTTGAAATCATTTATACATACATAACTTCTCTTTCCAAGGGGGATTTTAGAAATTAAACATCAATATTTATTTCAAAACGACTTTGAAATCATATATATCCACATATGTATACATATTTTTCCCATCTACATACCAAATCACACTTTAAATTTAAACCAACCAGGGTTTCTATCCAAAACAAATTTTCTTCGAAATTTTCAAAAAAAAAATTTATATCAAAATATTCTAATAATATTACTTATTATTTCTTCAAATACTATGAAACACATTTCAAAATTTTCGGGACTTAGATTCAAAATTTCTCAGTTTAAATTCATTTTAATTTATAAGTCACATTTATAAGTTCAGCTTATATAAGTTCACTTCCATAAAATATTTCATAACGTTTTATCATTATTTATTTTGTAATAAGCGCCTTCATTAAGACACAACAACCAATTTATGATAATAATCAATATTATCATACTTAGAAACCAAACACACCATAGATCCCATAATAATTTCTTGAAAAATTACTAAAATATAATTAGGATAAACTTATTTTTATTTCCACTACTTTTTAAAAACTCTTTCGAAATTTCTGGGAATTTAAATTCTGGTTTGAGTCTATTTTTAGTTTAATCCATTTGCATAATTTGTTCTTATCAAATTTTTTTGGTTGTATATATTACCCCTTAAATTTATAATCCTATTTGATTATAATGACAACCACTCACCTAATATACTACAATAATTCAAAAAAATTATTTCTTTTTATATCAAAATATAATCTTATAAAAATTATTTTAAAATCATTTTTTAAAATCATTATATAAGAAAATAACAAGTATGCCTTCATATATTACTCTCAGCTCATTCTAGGGTACTAATGACCCTATCTCTAATGAGTAATCCCCATGAAAGCCAAGGTTCTCGCTTAACCTTCTGCTCTGATACCACGTGTAGCAATCGAGGGCTGGAAATACCAGGTTGCTAGAGTTTAAGAAAAAGAGATAGAATAAGAAACAGAAATAACGGCACAGAATCTCACAATTGCAGCGGAACAAAATATTATATACAATATCAGCATTTTATAAAAAGAAAAGTTGTAACCGTTAATATATATACAAGTTATCAGAGTACAATCATCAACAATAAATCTGAACAGTTATAATAACTTGTCCCAAAATGCTGAATACACAGCCCACAATACATAGTGAAATATAGTCAATACGTGTAATACGTTTCTGCCATCCAGCTCGTCTCCTGAACTCCAAAAGCGTCCTAACCTAAAATTCAGAGTTAACCGGTCTAACCCGAGCATTACCATAAAGTAACAGTCGAGTCAGGCTGAAAATCAGCGTGAGTAAAACACGCTTAATTTGAAATACTTAAGTTGTGAAAATCTTTTGAACCAAAGGTAACTCGTACAACATGACGAGTTTTATCAGTTTATAACCAAAACACTTTTACAGAAATTCATCAATATTATAATAATGTCTAAGTGCAGTTACTTATTTAAATAGTTGAATTTGTTAAATTAATCCAATTCCAGCATATTAAACTTTATAATCAAGAACCGTAAAGGTTCATAGTGATTGTTAAATCGAAGTGGTCCCAAATAACACTGATATCTGATCCAGGACTCTCCGAATCCAAGTAATAAATTTAAAAGGGTAAATTGTTTAAAATAAACAATTTATGTTTAGGGTGGCAATATTCACATATGGCAAATGTTTATTTCAAATAAAACGAATCATCATTTTAACCTAACCATTTTAACCCATGTGACCATTCGATGACACAGACAAGGATAACTTAAATATATATCCAATAGAGTTAAACCAAGGTATAGATTGTTAACTAATTTAACGGTCAATAACCAATATCAAATAATTCACATCAGGATTTAATTTACCTTGATTAGCCATATCCATTTATATTTAAATCCAAATTAATTTCAAATTTAAGAAATTATAAAACAATTAAAATTTAACACTCTATTTAATATCTAAACTTGTTAATTTACATAGTTTTAAGTCAAACAATAACATAATCAATTACCCTTTTTAATTGTAAAATATCGTTAATTTTAAATTTCGAAAAGATCCATAATACTAATTTGTAATATTAGGTACTAGGATAAGATGTAAATATCTTCAATTTTGTTTGGATTTTAAAATGGAAACAGAATTTTGAGTTTTAATAACTTAATTTATTATATAGAGAAAATATACATTCCATTTCCTCTTTTTTTTCTTTTTCTTTCTTTTCTTTTTCTTTTTTTTCTCTTTTTTCCTTCTTTTTTCCTTTTTGCTTTGGCCCAAACCCGACCCAGCTTCTTTTTCCCTTCTTTCCCCCAGTACTCCTCTTCTTCTTATTTTTTTCTTTCCTTCACACATGCACATACTACACTGTGCACATGTACACGATGCCGGCTAACCCAAACGCGTCGCAGACCGACCTCGCAAACCACCCACGACTACCCTGTCGCCTCAATCCACCCAGAACCCTCGTTCAAGATTTTGACATCGAACCCAAACCTCGATTTGAGCCCGACATCACCAACCCCCTCGCCATGCCACAGTACCCCACCACCGACTACCAGACCATGTCAAATCGATCGTCACTTCCTTCTCTTTCCTTCCTCCTCATACCGCATGTCCCACTCTCTCTCTTTTATTCGTCATTCCCTTGAAGCCGAGACCCCCTAATCATCCCTAGTTCACCCACGACCGGCCACCACGAGCATCTAAAAATCACCAAGCTATTTTTTATAGACTCCCCACCACCCTCGCCTCCTCTATACCAAACCACTGGCCACGAAATCAAAAGCATCGTGGGAATTTGCCCCATAACCCAAATCTTTCCATCTTCCCATTCCTCCCTCCACACTCAATTAAAAATCACCAAACTACCTCTAAAATTCATGAATTCCAACAACGATCATGATCATATAAACCTAACATTTAATTTTGATATTCAAATTTCAACCAACTTGAGTTATTTGTTGTAATATAGTCTTTTCTTCCTCTATGCCTCATGATATCAAATGAATTAAATTTTAAATTGATCTACACTACAAAACAAACTACATTTTTCTTGGAATCAAAGCTTAATGCTAAAGGGATAAGAAGATATTGACTTTTGAAATGGATGTTTAACTAATTTTGACTAAAACTATGAACAGTGTATATTTTTCTTTTCTATAAGTGAAACTTCATCATGTCTAACTCTTATTAATATACAGATGCACCCAGCAAACATATAAACATTTAGTCCAGATCAATAATTCATTTATAGGCACAATTGTATGTATGTATGTATATATAACCAGTTGAAAATGTAAGTGTTGTACTCGCTGTTATCAAAAGAATTAACACTGCTTTTTAGTTTACTTTCTCCTCCAAGCTTTTTGTTATCAATGGTAGCTTCTTCTTTTTATTTAATTGAATGTTAAACATGATTAACATGGTGGCATATACATATATAGGAGAGTTAGGCTTAAAAAGCTTAAGCCTATCCACTCACAGGACAATCTTCTTTTACATTTTTTTTCATTCTTATTTTAATTGTTGATTTGATTTTTTTTCCATATGACTTGATTTTGTTTTGACTTGATTACATGCTTGACTAGATATTTTATGGCTTGATTTGAAACCTTGTATGCTTGAATTAATTAGTTGCCATGATGGTGTCTCGTTGCATACATACATGTATACATCATATAATATTATACATATATATAGATATTCATGTACACTAGTTTTGACCATATATGCATATACATATACTTATGTTTATTTTGTCATCATATATGTATTTATACATTTTCATATTTACAAATACTATATACATCTTAACTTATGTATAAATATATTTATTTTATAATATTTACATTTATACATTTCTATATATATATATATTACTTCATATATAATTATCCACTATTCTACATAACATTACTTCATATGGCCATATATATACACACACACTTATATATATACAGAAACGTCATAAGCTTGTGTGTGTACATATATTATCTTAAGTTTAAATGGTGGAGCTTATATACATTTCAATAAAATTTATCATATCCAAGAATTTATAATTTATAATTTAAATATAGTTTTTAATCAATTTATATATTCGGATATTTTAAACATCGGAAATTATTACTTATTGGACTAATAAAAATTATTATTTCAATAATTGAAATCAGTTAATTACTCAATAACCGATGGTTAAAAGTCCGGGTCGTTACAGGCAGTGCTGGTCGATGGATGAAGGTGCGCGATGTTGGGGCGAGCACATGAGGCTGAAGCGAGGAAGAAAAGGAGGGAGCAGTGCAAGCTGGGAGGCGTTGGTGAGAGTCAGTGAGGGCGCGTAGGTGAGACGATGTGGGGGTTGGACTCGTGGTGATGGAGCAGAGGTCTGATGATCATTAGAAGAGGAGCGGTCGGAATTCATAGACGGATTAGTATGGTATATGTTGTTAAGAATTTTATTTAATGTTAAATTAATAAAATTTAAATTTTAAATCTTATATTATCAATATTTTATTCCTCTAAGATCCAAAATTTATATGAAAACAAGTCGAGTTTGGTTTGTAGCCATGATTGGAACGGATTCGCAAATTCAAAAAAAAGTTAAAGGAATAAAAGGGAATTTTGATACAAAAATATTTATATTTGAATTAGGGTTATTTTAAAGGAATTGAGTTAGAAAAATATATTCGATTTTTGGATATACTTAACTTTTGTGAATTATTAAATGGATATATTTTAAAGAAATGAATTTTATAAAAAGAACTTATAGATGGTATTCAAAAAATATAAAAATGAGTTGAAGTAGATACTAAAAATAGATTGGAAGTTATAAATGGAATTTATAAAGAAATGAATTTATAAAATGGAATTTTATAAACGAGATTAGTTTTATAAAAAGTGAAACTCAAAGAAGTCATAAAATTTATAGACGATGTTTATAAATAAGGGAAATGATAATGGTTGATAAATTGGAATAGAAATTCATAGTGTGAAATTATACCGAGGTATAGAAATAGCTTTGGGAAAAATAGTAGGATTTATTTTTGGAAAGAGTAATGGCTAGAAAATTGAAATGGAATCGACGTATTGTGGATCGAGAGGGATTTATAAATTGGAAATTGGAAGTTTAAAAAAAATTACTCAGAAATTAAGTTTGTTTTAAAAGGAATTTTTTTTAAAACTACAAAATTTTAAAATTAGTTAGGATTGAAATATTTCGATAAGTTGATTTTCAAATATTAAGTATTTATTTTAGTAATTCTAACTTTTAAAATTGGTGTTGAAAATTTATTTGCTTATCTAAAAATGGGATGTTGATGTTTAAAAAAGTGTTTTCGATATTTTAAATAATTATTTTAACATGTTTTAAAAATAAATTATCCTTTAAATACTTCTTTTATATATATAAAGAGTTTTGAAGTGATTAAATTTTTTTATTGTAAATTCTCTCAAGATTCGTAAAAGGGGCTTATAAAAGGATATGATTTTGGAAGAGGAATTTTATATAGGATTTGGAGGAAACGGAATTTCGAAATGTTGAATATGGGAATTTTGAAATGAAATATGAATTTGTAAAGAAGTTATAAATTGTTGAATGGGGTTATAAATAAGTATACTGGGTTTTGGAAAATTGTAAAAGGGAATTTATTAGTGATTCAGAAGACTTATGAGATAAGTTATGAAACATCCTCTTAAGTATTGATATTTGAAAAGATTTTGGAAAATAAGATTTCTAATATTTGCCTAAGTATAAAAATGGAAATTTGGGAATATTACTAAGTGTTAAGATGGTTTGAAAAAAATCATGTTAGGGATTTACGTATTTGAAATTGTTTTCAAATATTGAAATATCGAAAGGGATTTGAATATATATATATATATATATATATATATATATATATATCTTGGTAAAGATATTTTGAAATAAATGTTTGAAGAATTATAAATTAAGGCCTTGTGTCTGCTTATGGATGTTTTTTTGATAGTTAAATAACTAACTATCAATATTGGCCAATTTCTTTAATCGTTTCGAAGAGACTGAGATCCAATTTAATTATCTGAAAACCATTTCAATCCGATTTGAACATTGAAAATGAATACGTGAAGATGATGAAGACGGTGATTCGGTTTGTCCAGACCCAGGACAACTTGTATGGACAAATGCTATCAGAACATCGTCATTGGAGGATGATGAGCAGTCTAAGTGGAATTGTTTCTTGAAAGGTAACACACAGCCTCAAGCTTCATCAATCGGGAATGACTAAAACATGGAAGATGCAGGAAGGCTAAGTGCATAGCACCTAATTAGGGTATAGTATCAATTTTCTAGATATCCTCGGAAACCTATATATTATGGATATGGTTGTGCATGAAAGAAGGAGCGCTCGGTTTGTAAGGGTGCAAAAACCCGAGGTGATAACATATTCGGTCTATCTAGGTTAGGAGTAGGCTGGTCTTGTGTAGCAAGGGATCTCGACGAGGTCCTTGGTACATTTTTCCAGAGGTGTACTACGATGGGAGGCACCCCAGTGTCCCAGCCATTATATGAGATCCATTCTCAAATAAGCGTCGTATGGTTTTGATTGTGCCCAATTATGCTAAAACGTGAGATGCAAGCATCTTAGCTATTTTCTGTTTACTATGATTAGACATTATTATAATACCAGACAATTTTGATAAAAATGTTTTGGTTATCGTAAGGTAAAAACCCATCGTGTTTTTTCACGCTGGTTTTCCAGACTGACTCGGGTGTTCTTTTGTTATAATGCTCGGGTCAGACCGAGTATTACAGGTTCAGGATAGGAAGCTATGGAGCTTAGGAGATGAGCTGGATAACAGAGACGTATTCCCGTATATAATTTATATTTCCGTTGTGTATGCTATGTATGTGAGGAAAAATTATTGAACTGTCCAGATTGATTGTTGTATATTGTCCTCTGATAATTGTATGTATAGTAAAAGTATAGTTCTTGTATTTAAAATCTGTTATTATATATTATATTTGTTCCACTGCGATTGTGAGATTTTATGATATTATTGTTCTATTTTCTTCTAACGTTTCTTCTTCATCCTAAATATTCATATTTCTCATTCAATTTGAGTTGAACTGATGTGAATTACGGTCGACTCAAGGGGTTCGAATTTGCGGGCTTTTACCTATATACCTGGTAATCGAAATTATAAAATGTTTGTTTGGCCTAGTATAGAAAATTTACTAACGAGCACTGAACTTTTTTTAAATAAGCTATTTGATGATTTAATTCAGAGCTATGAATTTTAAATTACAAGTTGGAAATTGAAGTTTAGGAAAATTTATTTAAATTAAATTCTTTCAAGTTTTAAAATTTAAAATTGAGTTTGAAAATCTGATATTTGGTCAAAGTAAGATTTGAAATTAGATTTGCTTTATTAAATTGTAACTTAAAATTGTACATTTAGTGGAGTTAATATACATTTATGACTTGATTTGGATTTACTTACATAAGAATATATAGTCTTGACTCGAATGTATTGTTTCCCTTTACGCTCGTGAGTTATTTCAGTGTTTCGAAGACGTTGATCTTGAAGATGAAGACGGAGATTTGAAGACCCTATTATTTATTATTTTCCACTGCATGGTTATATGATTTGTATATGCTAACTCTGATAATTAGTAAATCAAATGTAAAGAATTTAATTAGCAGCTTCATGAACTGCTTATTTATGTATTATACTTTAATCCTTCCGCTATGTAAGATTCTGTGTTCTTCTCTATTCTCTTTTCTTGTTTATTTCTCTTTTAAACCCCATTGACAATTCATCAATTTTGAATGGTTTGAGTTGGACATGTGTGGTTTATTGTCGACTTGAACCATCTAAAATGGTGGATCATCACATATCTTGTTTGAGATGTTAATCGAATTTTTTTATTATTGAAAATAAAGTGGGATTTTCAAAAATTTGGGATAAATTGAAAATCCTAAAAGGATATTGGGAATTAAACTAAGTGTTTTGTCGAAACTATATATATATATATAAGTTTTGGTAACTTGTAAATTTAAAGAATTTCAAGTTAAACAAATTCTGAATTTGTTAGACATTTTGGCTAAGTAAAAAACAAATATGAATTTGTAAATATAACTCTTATGTCATAGAAGAGTGTTATACAAATGTGTACATAAGTTAAGGTGGATAATACACATAAGTGTGTTTAGAAAATGTTTACAATAAACTTAAGTAAGGAATAGCTAAAAGATGAAGTTGGGGATTTTCGAATAGGTATAGATTTGAGTTTTAAGGGTGATTGATTAACATTAGGGTGTGTAGAGATTGAGGTTTGAAATGAGATTTAACTTTAACAAAGTTAAATAAGATAGTCTTAAGTAATAATTTTATGAAATAATTCATAAATGATTTGGTATTAAAGGAAATATACTAAAAGTGAAATTGAATGTAAATAAGAAAAAAATTGGTATAAATTAGAAACCAATTGATAAATATATAAGTTGTATGTAAACCATTTTGTTCGCATAACTTTTTGATCCAGATTTAAGTAAATGGTTTCGAGGTGATTTACACCAATCCGAATTAGGGTTTTTGACTCAATTCTTGATGGCGAACACAGGATTCATGTTTTTGATATGATCCTAAAGTTTTCTATCATAGTATATGGCAATGCAAGAAGGATGATGGTTTCTAATAAAGAAACCTGATCGAAGTTTGCACTAGGGGAGTAAGTGATCCTAATACGAAAGTGAAATTATGTAAACGGGTGAGTGATCAAATTCAGTATTGTGTATGGATGGTAATCGTACACCTTATCGAAAAAAATTATAAATTGTATGCTATAGATGTTAGGAATTGCAAATTATTTGGTTGAATATTATTGTAAATAAGATGTGGGTATGGAAATAAAGGCTAATTGACGCTTTTGGCTTCATAAATAAAATTGGTTGCCGAAAAATAGGTATGTGTTTATATTTCGTTGTTTGGTTTGATGATTTTATGCCCAACTGCTTGGCTTTTGTTTTCTTTTGACTGGTTTGCAATTGCGATTTGTAGTCGTCCAAATCAAGCCGCGTAAAGGAGACGCTATCAATTTTTTTTGTAAATTTAAGACTAAGAAAATTTTGTAGTCAATTTTCATAAAATTGATATTGGAAGTTCATGGATTTAGATGCATTTTTCCTACCTTAGTAATTTTGGGGACGAAATTCTTCTTAGGGCGAAGAATGCAGCAACCTAAAATTTTGGTCATTTGATTTTGGTATATTTACGCAACGACCCAGAAATTTTAACGATTTAAATAACATAATTAACTACATTTTTATGGAAACAATTAAATTTAGCAGTGAAAAATTAATATTTGAAATACATCTAATTAAACGTAGGAAGTGTATGATTTTCATCAGTAAATATGAAAGTTTGTTTGGCTGTGAAATTTCAACTTTTAAATTTAAATCAGTTAATTTGACAAAAATAAAATGTTTTTGAAATCTATAAATTTTTATATCAAAAAAATGTTGATCATTTTCTGAGTGAGTCATTATATTTCATTTCGCAAAATTTGGACTACTCTAACCCCTTATATCTTATTTTCGGCATTTTAGCAGCAATTTCGATAATGAAAAATAGAGTTTTGATACGATGGTCGCATCTCTACCGGTGTGCCGTTTCGTCTGTCTCATCATGCAGATCTCCATAGTATATTCATTTGTATGTTTCGGCATCCAATGCACAGTGAAATCTGCAAATCGATTAGCCGTATCAGTTCCGTATTTGGGCTTTGGGTTTCCTTGTGCCCATTGATCTATCCACCATGTAAAATAAATAGTCACTAGCCATAAATGTTTTCAAAATTAAACATCCTGGCTGTCAATGTTCCTATTCCAATTTATTATCTTCTGGTTCACTTTCATCCCCTGTTTCTTCCTCTGCCATTTCGATTTGTTCTTTTTCATTGAGATAAAATATAATATACTAGTTTTTTTTCTATTTCTTTTATAATTTAGAAGCTGCTTCCTCCTTTTGCATGAGACCTAGCCCATGTCCCTGCATCTTCAAATCTACCTGCATGTCAATTGCACACAACCATCCTCCACTTTTCATCGCGGAACTCCAGTTCGCATCTCCATGCTCCATGTCAGCTACCCTTGTTCACCGCATCACCTTTCCTACCGCCTTGTGAGTGCGCTTTCCACACAAGCCATCCACCACAGTCCATCTTTTAACCTCCCCTCCATCAACAACCGTACCTCCATTCATTGTCACCTCTCTTTGTTGCTCACCACCACTATCATCCCTCTGACCAGATCACCACACAGCAAGCCCGAACAACACCCTAACCATCCGCCTCCTTGAACCACCATGCTCAAAGCCCCTCACCAAGACTGTCGTGATTTCTTTTCTTACCGATCCTGTTCACAGCGCCGCCAGTTTCCTCCCACAGCCAAACATCCACCATGGCCAATCGAACTCATCCACCCTTCCAACCGTCGCTGCCCATCTACCTCCCATCTCCACCATTCAACCCATACCTCATAGCTGAAGCCTATTCCCTCCCTTCGAAGCACTACCACCCTATGACATCGCGTCAGCCCACCATTGTACTGCCTCGTCCATCCATGCACACAACCTTCCTGCCAACGAACCTGAGCACGTGACAGCCTATAGAGATATATGTTGCATATACAAATTATTATATATGTTAAAATTTAACTAACGTGCTTGTGTAAAAAAAAAAATATGTTTACCTGCATATGCGTTTTGATATACATTATATATGTATATATTTTAATTTTAAAATGTATATATATTTTAAATATATATACATATATATATATTGATTTTATTTGATGTGTTTAAGAAATAATGATTAAAAAATATATATCTATATAAAGATTTTGATTTTCAAACATATACATATATTATAAAGATTTTATTTTTAAATACGTGTTTTAAATTTTAGATTTCTAAAATATATAGCTATATATTTGTGTCATTCGATCCATCGAGTTCAAGATCACGCCAGCTTCGCTTTGCTTGCTTTGCTTTGGATTTGTCGTAGAGTTTGTTATTCAAAAAAAAATCGTAGCTTGTTGTGTTGTCTAATTTCTCTAGCCTGAAAGGTGGGCAACCACTCACGATTAGCATTCTTATATTTAGTAAATTTAATTCAGATCAAATGATGATTGAAGTATGTTGTTAAATTTAAATTGTCAACTATTTAATCGTTAAATATGATCTGTTATTATTTGCGTTAATTCACTGATGTTAATTGACAATATTGACACCAATAACCTGTTAATATATATTATTTGAATGGTTAATTATGATCATATATGCTTGTCATTGATATGACGTCATTTTTATGTTATTTATATTCTTACACTGTAAGTTCAATGTTAGTTAGAAATCCCTATGGGTTGAAATGATACATACCCGAATGATTTGGTAGATTAGGAGATAATCGTTATGGGTTGAAATGATAAACCCAAGCGATTTTATTGAAATTTTGGGATTGTAGCTTGAAATGACATATACCCATAAAATTTAAATTGCGGATTGAAATGATAAATATCCATATCACTTGACCAAAGGATAGAAAAATGATTTTCGAAGTTTTGAAAAGAAATATAAAGTTTTAAATAAATATTGATTTATTTAAATACATTATAAATATTTTATTTTGATATATCTGAAAATATTAGATTATATGTTTGAATTTTAAAATTTACAAGTTAAGTTTTAAATAATGTAAATTTTAAGATTTTATTTATAATTTTATTTTTATTTTAAATATATCTAAAAAGATTTAAATATATTTAAAAATTATAAAAATATATAGTAAAAATTAATTTAACCGATATATATAATATTTTTAAATATTTATTTGAATTTATATTATTATTCTTAAAATAGATTTTTGTAATAACTTTAAATAAATAGAGGTTGGAAAGATAAATTAAATAGGATTAATTAGTAATTTAATTTGTTAAGAACTGAATTTAAACAAGAATTGATTCATAACTAAATTTGTTTAGAATTGAATTTAAATTAATTTGACTTAGAACTTATTGATTTTGAGATTTAAAGAAATGTTTCTACAACTTGATAACTTGATTTTGATTAAAGAGGGCTTAATGAATATTTTAAATTGAATTCGAATATTTGACTTTGATTGAATTTGTAATTTGAGATTTTGTTTATATGTTTAACTAAAAGTGGGGAAATGAATATTTTAAATAAAATTGAGACTTAATATTTAATTTTGATTCAAATATGTAATCTGAGATTTATTTAAATGATCAAGTGAATATTTTCAAATTTAAATAAAATCAAAATTGAATTATGAAATATAAATGAAATTTGTCAAATTGGGTAAATGTAAACTGTTTAAATATTTAAAGTTTGAAACCTATTGAATTAGAAGTGGTTTAAAACTGCAGTTCAAATCTAGATTGAAATTGATATAAATTGAAATGATTTTAATAAGAATTTGAATTGAACCTTTAGCCCTTTAATTGAAATGGTGGAATTGAGATTTATTTAAACTGAATTTTAGGAACAAATGTTGACTTGAATTGATTTGTGAAATTGGAAAAAAAATCTAAATTGAAACTATTTTCGATACATATATTTTATTCTATAACCTATTTTAGTATATAAACTATTTTAATCTATATCCTATTTTTAATATACATAATATTTTTAATTGATGACTATTTTAGTATATATATACACACTATTTTAAATATTTAAACTGTTTAAGTTGGAACTGTATAATTTAGATTTAATGGATTTTAAATGTGAATATTTTGATATGATGATTTAAACAATTTTGGGGTAATGATTTTGGAAGTGTATATTGTGACGCCCCACTCCGAGAGCCTCGTTAACAAAGAGTATTACATAGATAATACTGTCGGCTAACGCGGACAATAGAGTATAATGGAAGCGACCATGTGCAATCTTACCTTAACTATTCACTAAATAAGTCGAAAAGTAGAAACACATTAGAATTCGACCTATTCAGTAAATATTTAAAGCAAAACTACAATGGCTATAGGATCTATCAGAAGAAAATATAACAACTCAAATGTAATATACATCACAGAACAGTCAATCATAATATACACATACACCGATACACAACAGAGTATACAAAATAATACATGTCAGGTGGTACAGGAGACCACAATATACAGACGAGACGAAAGAGTATAAATCAAAGTTACAGCAGATAAGGACCACAAAAGACGCTATAACAAAATGAAGCTAGCGAATAGTCCATGCGGAAGCAAAATAGGCTAAGTCTCCAAAAGCACCTAACCTGAAACATCTCGGTCTGACCCGAGTATAAAATACCCGGATCAGTCTAGATAACAAATCAGTTAGATTAACTGAACAATAATAAACCTGCAAGGTCATACAGTATAACAAATATCTCTAGAGGAGATAACACAATCATCAACAAGAAATGAATCATATAGAGCAAGCCTCATATCATCGGCAACATATAGAAACAAAGGATACAAATATCCCAAAACAAGCCAGAAGGCAAATAACAAATACCCATAAGGTATACAAGTTCCACAAGGTAATCGCTATACTCCATGCGGCTCACAAAGACCAACAACGAAGGGCGATACCAAGGGAATTATCAATGAAACATCATGAAATTTTGCTCGAGCTCAGTACTGTACAAACAAGGATCCATGAGCCCGAAGACTCCAAACCCAAGTATCACCCATGCGGCACATAAGGCCAACATCAGAGCGAAACTATATAGGGCAACAAACCCGAAGGCACACACCCGAAGGCAACATACCCGAAGGCAACAAACCTAGGGAGACAGTCCGAAGACACTATCCCAGAGGCAACAAACCGTAGTGGTGAAGGTCGAAGACCCAGTACTGGACACCACTAACTGGCGGAATGTGTCACAACTCTCGAAAAGGAATCCGAAAAGTGTTAACGTATGTCCCATAACCACTCGTTCGCACTAAACGGTTTACTATCCGTCAGTCCCTTTCACACTCAAAGCAGTACAAAGTTTACCTCATATCATCGACAAACCAAACCCGAAGGTCAAAACAATCAATCGAATAGGTCAAGGATTAATCGGAAGGATAAACGCACAGATTCATGGTCCGTGTTTTGCCCAACCATTTAATCACCCTCCCACTTCGTTCGAAGTGCGAAAGTGTGTGTGTTTTAAATAGAATTTATAAATTAGAGAAACGAACTTTTAAATGCGATTCGAGAGATTATTTCATAAAAACCCGTGGATCAAAATTAAAAGGAACCATCAAAGTCAAAACAATTGATAATCATACATAGGATCATCATGAATCAATTCAAATTGAAAATTCAATCCCAAAAGGCAAAGTGGGCTGAAACAGCAGGTTCAGTCGACTGAACAGAGTTTTTCAGTCGACTGACCCTGTACCTGGAAATTTTCTAGGTTCAGGAAACTTTCTGTTTCCAGGTTCAGTCGACTGTGCAGAGTTTTCAGTCGACTAAATCATGCCTAGAAACTCTCGGGTTTCAGGTTCAGTCGACTGTGCAGAGTTTTCAGTCGACTGAATCTTGCCTGGGCTGTTTTCCAGCCTTATTCAAATGAAGAGCAAACTCTCCCAAAATGCAATCGGACGAACATTGGCTCTAAGGGCTTATGCCAATCGACAACCCGGCCCTGTATGTTCCTCAATGCATCACCAAAACATGATTAAAACATCAAAGTTAGGATTTCAAAGATTTTAACCCAAAACACTAAAAATTGGATTATTCCTCAATTCAACCCAAACCAAATGCAAGTGCATATGAACAAGGTGTTAGGAATTCATACCTAACATCAATGAAATCAAGAGAAGTAGATGTGAGTTCAAAACTCACCTTTTTACACAAAACAAAGAAGATGAAGAAGCACAATTGCAAGGAATCAACCAACTACACTCCACTTCAACACTACAAGCTTCAATCTAGAATCAAAGAAAGTATTTCCTAGGTTAGGTTTAGGAAAATTACAGAAATTGAAGAGGAGAAGAGATGGAGAAGATGGAGATGAACTTACCAATGGATTCTCTATGAATTTGGAGCAAGAAATCAAGATACAAAAGAGAAACTAGGGCTTGCTAATTTCTAATTCTCTTCCCTTTCCCCCATTTCAGTTTTTAGCTTAAGAAGAAATGAAATGAAGATGAAATGAAGATGAAATGAAGAGAAGGGTTGAGCTAGGGGGTTAAGTGGGCTAGTGGGCTGAACCCAATCCCAAACCCAATAGGAAAAGTAGCCAAAATTTCACAAACTCCAAACATATCAAAGATTATACTCAAAAAGATCGCAAATGCCATTTTGGAACCAATGGAGGTGGTTTCGAGTTCCAATTCGGCCATTTGCAGAAAGTAACATTTCGGACCCCAAAATCCGAATAACGATGCTATATTTAAATCAAACATTTAAATATAAAATCGTTAAATATGCGGGTTGTTACAGATCTCCCCTCCTTTCAAAATTGCGTCCCCGCAATTCCTAGAGACGATATTTGTAACAACTACATACAAAAGAAAGAATAAACTTTAGACACAGAAATAGACTTACCATTACGAAGCAAGGATAGAAAACCTGGATAAGATCGCTCAATATACTCTCTGGTTTCCCAAGTACAGTCATTGGGATTAGCGGACCATTGAACTTTAACGAGCGGCACGTCCTTGTTCCGAAGGTGTCGCACCTCCGTGTCAAGCACGCGAATAGGTTGCTGTACAAAAGATAAGTCCGGTGAGATCTCAAGCTCTTGCAAATCAGGAGAATCAATTACAGAATCCGATTCTCGAAGACACTTCCGAAGTTGCGAGACGTGAAACACGTCATGAATGCCAGATAAATGAGCTGGAAGTGAAACTCTATAAGCCACAGGGCCAATACGTTCAGTAATAGAAAACGGTCCTATATAACGAGGAGCCAATTTTCCAGTCGCACTGAAACGCATAACCCCTTTCAAAGGAGAAACACGAATAAAAACAAGATCGCCGATCGAGAACTCGAGAGGCTTCCTACGGTTGTCCGCATAGGATTTCTGGCGACTCTGTGCCTCTTTCATCCTCAATCGAATATGATCAATCTTCTCAGAAGAATGACGAACAAAGTCCGGGCCAAGAATAAGCTTCTCCCCAGATTCCAACCAACATGAAGGTGATCGACATGGCCTTCCATATAAGGCTTCGAAAGGAGCCATACCGATACTAGACTGGAAACTATTGTTGTAGGAGAACTCTACAAGAGGTAGGTGATCCTCCCAACTACCACCGAAATCAAAGATACAAATACGGAGAAGATCTTCCAAAATATGATTCACCCGTTCAGTCTGTCCGTCAGACTGCGGATGTAAGCTGTAGAAAAATTAAGCTTTGTTCCCAAAGCTTGTTGAAGACTCTTCCAAAAATGACTCGTGAATAAAGGATCACGATCACTCACAATAAACTAGGAACACCGTGAAGTCTCACGATTTCCTTGACATACAACTTAGCCAAATGCGAAGCTGTCCTATTAGATTTAATAGGGACAAAATGAGCAGACTTGGTGAGGCGATCAACAATAACCCAAATACTAGAATGACCTGATCTCGAACGAGGTAGGCCGTCAATAAAATCCATAGAAACTTGATCCCATTTCCACAATGGAATCTCAAGAGGTTGAAGAAGTCCAGAAGGACGCTGATGTTCGGCCTTCACACGTTGACATGTCATGCAGTTGCTCACATAACTCGCCACATCGCGCTTCATGCCTTCCCAATAATAAAGACGACGCATATCGGCATACATCTTACTACTACCGGGATGAATGGTATACTTAGAACGATGGCAATCATCAAGAATGTCATGCCTAAGTGCAAAATCAGAAGGCACAAAAAGACGGTTCTTCTTACGAAGACACCCATGAGAATCAATGCTAAAATCTTGCAACGCCTCATCACAAGATTCAGACTCACAAAGCTGAATAAAATGCAACAAATCAGGATCACGCCGCTGAGCATCGGCAATACGATCCAATAAAATAGGTCGAGCTCCCAAACTAAATAATAGAATAGGAGAACCAGAAGATGAACCTCGATCACGAATTTCACAAAAAGATAGAGTCTCAAGAATATTCCATTCGGCAAGCATCATAGAAATAACAGCCGAATGTTTGCGACTAAGCGCATCTGCAACACGATTACCCTTACCAGGGGTAAACTGGATATCAAAGTCATAGGAAGCAAGAAACTCGAGCCAACGCTGTTGTCTCATATTGAGTTCCTTCTGAGTAAACAAATACTTCAAAGATTTATGATCGGTATAGAGAATGAAGCGCTCGTCCAATAAATAATGTCGCCAAATCTTCAAGGCAAAGACAATGGCGGCTAACTCAAGATCATGAGTGGCATAGCGAACTTCATTCGGACGCAGTTGCCTAGAAGCATAAGCAACTACCCGATCTCTCTGCATAAGCACAGCACCGAGACCACTACCACACGCATCGGTGTAGACAACAAGATCATGATTCCCTTCGGGAACCACAAGAATAGGAGCATTAGTGAGAAGTTCTTTCAATGTCTGAAAGGAAGCTTCACACTTGTCGGACCAAATAAAACGAATGCCTTTCCGAGTAAGGCAAGTGAGAGGAAGCACAACACGGGAAAAGTTCTTAATGAACCGTCGGTAATAACCCGCCAATCCAAGGAAACTACGAATCTCATGCACATTCTCAGGCCTCTTCCAATTCTGGATGGCTTCGATCTTTGAGGGATCGACAGAAATGCCATCGGAAGATACAACATGGCCTAAGAACTTAACCTTATTCTCCCAAAAGCAGCACTTGGAGAATTTGGCTTTAAGCAGATGACGACGAAGAGTACTCAAGACAATTCTCAAGTGATTAGCATGCTCAGCTTCAGACTTAGAATAAATAAGGATATCATCAATGAAGACGAGAACAAACTTATCGAGATATTCCCGGAATACCCGATTCATGAGGTCAACAAAGAAAGCAGGAGCGTTCGTCAAACCGAACGGCATAACGAGCCACTCAAAGGAACCATAACGAGTGCGGAAAGCGGTAAGAGGTATGCTATCCTCCGCGACTCGTAACTGATGAAAACCTGTGGCAAGGTCAAGCTGAGAAAAGACCTTGGCACCACTCAATAGATCGAACATATCATCGATCCTAGGCAATGGATACCTATTTCTAATGGTCAACTCGTTAAGCTTGCGATAGTCAATGCAAAGCCTAAGAGTTCCATCAGACTTCTTCACAAAAACGACCGCGGATCCCCACGGAGAAAAACTGGACTGAATCAACTGCTTGGACTCGAGCTCTAAAAGCTGCTTCTTGAGTTCCTCATTTTCCTTTGTAGACATCCTCGTGGGAGGACGACTAACTGGCTGCGCGCCTGAAATGAGATCAATGCAGAACTCAATTGCCCGTTTGGGTGGCAAACCCGAAACAGGTTCAAAAACATCAGAAAAGTCACAAGCAATAGGAATACGAGATACATCATCACCATCTCGCGAATCAAGAGAATACAAAGCCATCTCGGAATTATCCACATCCCGAAGAACAAGAGATAACTGAGAAGGTGAATCAGGATGACAAAGATATAAAATTCTCTCGGAACAAATAATCCTGGCATCGTACCTCACTAGCCAGTCCATACCAAAAATCATATCAAAACCCAAATGAGAAACAACGTGTAGATTCGCACGGAAGGAAAAGCCACATAAAACAATCTCAATATCATCACAAAGCAAACTAAGGGTCGCGGATCCCCCAATAGGATTCGCAATCCTTAAAGAAGTAACCATACAACAAACATCCAAAGATAAATCATCTACAAGCTTCTTCGATACGAAAGAATGTGAAGCACCCGTATCGAAAAGAACTCGTATACTATGATCATGAAATAGAATTGAACCCTCCAAAATAGATGGAGTCATACCTTTGGATTGAGAAGGACCTCCAGAAGCATTAGCCACACTGAGCTTGCCAGATTTTGCATTAGCAGGAGCAGTAGGACAAGAAGAAACATGATGACCTTCCTTCTTGCAATTACGGCAGAAGAGAGGCTTTGGACAAGCTCGAATAATATGATCCGGAGAACCACAATTAAAACACTTTCGAACGAAAGGTGTTCCGGAAGATTGAGGCTGAGAGCTAGGACCACCGGTCTTCTTCTTCTTATAAGGAAAAGGCTTCTTCTGAATTGGAAACTGCTTCTTGTTAGGGTTTCTGGAAACCTCAACATCAACATCACTATCACACTCCTTCTCGACGGTCTCGAGATGAAGCGCCGAATCAACCAATTCCTCAAAAGAAAGTTTAAGCTGGAGCAACAAGGACTTCTTAAGATATTTCTTAAGGCCAGAAACAAACTTCAAATTCTTCTTATAAGAAGTGCTGATGAATTCAAGACCATACTGAGATAAAGCCTCGAACGATGCGACATACTCAGAAACAGAAGATTTCCCTTGCTTCAACTCAAGGAAGCGACGGGTCAATAAAACTTTTTCAGATTCAGGAACGAACTTGAGTTCAAATCGTCCCCGAAACTGAGTCCAAGAAAGAGTAGCCTCATCAATTTCAGCTACAAGAAGCTCATACCAGTCAAGAGCACGCTCTTGTAATAAGCTAGAAGTTACAAGAACTCTATCATGGTCAGAAAGATCCATGCGAGAGAAAATACGCTCGCACGTGCGAAGCCAAGCTTGGACTTCAAGAACAGACTCGGAGCCCTTAAACGGCTTTCCTCCAAGATGAGAAAAATCACTGCACTGACGTGCAAAAGCAGACTTGCGAGGTGGAGACACTCGAGGAGGAACGGGAGGCTGAGTGCTCCTAAACAATTCCAAAAATTGATCGGCAGACATATATACGCCATCCGGATGCGAGCCACTAGATTGCCCAGCATCCGAACGTCGACCCCTGCGTCTTCCAGACATAAGCTGAAAGTAAAATAAGAACAAAATTATTCACAAGGTAGATATTACAATATGGGATACTACGGAATAAAATGCATTCCTAGACGTATTTCCAATATCTATCTAACCTTGATGGAATAAAGAGACACGAGGATTCAAGGATCGGTATCACTTGTACACTTTGATGTACCATAATATGTGCATCTATTCTGTGTTTATCATATTTTGTTCTGAACTCAGCTCTGATACCACGCTGTGACGCCCCACTCCGAGAGCCTCGTTAACAAAGAGTATTACATAGATAATACTGTCGGCTAACGCGGACAATAGAGTATAATGGAAGCGACCATGTGCAATCTTACCTTAACTATTCACTAAATAAGTCGAAAAGTAGAAACACATTAGAATTCGACCTATTCAGTAAATATTTAAAGCAAAACTACAATGGCTATAGGATCTATCAGAAGAAAATATAACAACTCAAATGTAATATACTTCACAGAACAGTCAATCATAATATACACATACACCGATACACAACAGAGTATACAAAATAATACATGTCAGGTGGTACAGGAGACCACAATATACAGACGAGACGAAAGAGTATAAATCAAAGTTACAGCAGATAAGGACTACAAAAGACGCTATAACAAAATGAAGCTAGCGAATAGTCCATGCGGAAGCAAAATAGGCTAAGTCTCCAAAAGCACCTAACCTGAAACATCTCGGTCTGACCCGAGTATAAAATACCCGGATCAGTCTAGATAACAAATCAGTTAGATTAACTGAACAATAATAAACCTGCAAGGTCATACAGTATAACAAATATCTCTAGAGGAGATAACACAATCATCAACAAGAAATGAATCATATAGAGCAAGCCTCATATCATCGGCAACATATAGAAACAAAGGATACAAATATCCCAAAACAAGCCAGAAGGCAAATAACAAATACCCATAAGGTATACAAGTTCCACAAGGTAATCGCTATACTCCATGCGGCTCACAAAGACCAACACCGAAGGGCGATACCAAGGGAATTATCAATGAAACATCATGAAATTTTGCTCGAGCTCAGTACTGTACAAACAAGGATCCATGAGCCCGAAGACTCCAAACCCAAGTATCACCCATGCGGCACATAAGGCCAACATCAGAGCGAAACTATATAGGGCAACAAACCCGAAGGCACACACCCGAAGGCAACATACCCGAAGGCAACAAACCTAGGGAGACAGTCCGAAGACACTATCCCAGAGGCAACAAACCGTAGTGGTGAAGGTCGAAGACCCAGTACTGGACACCACTAACTGGCGGAATGTGTCACAACTCTCGAAAAGGAATCCGAAAAGTGTTAACGTATGTCCCATAACCACTCGTTCGCACTAAACGGTTTACTATCCGTCAGTCCCTTTCACACTCAAAGCAGTACAAAGTTTACCTCATATCATCGATAAACCAAACCCGAAGGTCAAAACAATCAATCGAATAGGTCAAGGATTAATCGGAAGGATAAACGCACAGATTCATGGTCCGTGTTTTGCCCAACCATTTAATCACCCTCCCACTTCGTTCGAAGTGCGAAAGTGTGTGTGTTTTAAATAGAATTTATAAATTAGAGAAACGAACTTTTAAATGCGATTCGAGAGATTATTTCATAAAAACCCGTGGATCAAAATTAAAAGGAACCATCAAAGTCAAAACAATTGATAATCATACATAGGATCATCATGAATCAATTCAAATTGAAAGTTCAATCCCAAAAGGCAAAGTGGGCTGAAACAGCAGGTTCAGTCGACTGAACAGAGTTTTTCAGTCGACTGACCCTGTACCTGGAAATTTTCTAGGTTCAGGAAACTTTCTGTTTCCAGGTTCAGTCGACTGTGCAGAGTTTTCAGTCGACTGAATCATGCCTGGAAACTCTCGGGTTTCAGGTTCAGTCGACTGTGCAGAGTTTTCAGTCGACTGAATCTTGCCTGGGCTGTTTTCCAGCCTTATTCAAATGAAGAGCAAACTCTCCCAAAATGCAATCGGACGAACATTGGCTCTAAGGGCTTATGCCAATCGACAACCCGGCCCTGTATGTTCCTCGATGCATCACCAAAACATGATTAAAACATCAAAGTTAGGATTTCAAAGATTTTAACCCAAAACACTAAAAATTGGATTATTCCTCAATTCAACCCAAACCAAATGCAAGTGCATATGAACAAGGTGTTAGGAATTCATACCTAACATCAATGAAATCAAGAGAAGTAGATATGAGTTCAAAACTCACCTTTTTACACAAAACAAAGAAGATGAAGAAGCACAATTGCAAGGAATCAACCAACTACACTCCACTTCAACACTACAAGCTTCAATCTAGAATCAAAGAAAGTATTTCCTAGGTTAGGGTTAGGAAAATTACAGAAATTAAAGAGGAGAAGAGATGGAGAAGATGGAGATGAACTTACCAATGGATTCTCTATGAATTTGGAGCAAGAAATCAAGATACAAAAGAGAAACTAGGGCTTGCTAATTTCTAATTCTCTTCCCTTTCCCCCATTTCAGTTTTTAGCTTAAGAAGAAATGAAATGAAGATGAAATGAAGAGAAGGGTTGAGCTAGGGGGTTAAGTGGGCTAGTGGGCTGAACCCAATCCCAAACCCAATAGGAAAAGTAGCCAAAATTTCACAAACTCCAAACATATCAAAGATTATACTCAAAAAGATCGCAAACGCCATTTTGGAACCAATGGAGGTGGTTTCGAGTTCCAATTCGGCCATTTGCAGAAAGTAACATTTCGGACCCCAAAATCCGAATAACGATGTTATATTTAAATCAAACATTTAAATATAAAATCGTTAAATATGCGGGTTGTTACATATATGATTTTTAAAGTGACATGTTTTCAAAAAGTGAATACGATTTCAAAAGTGATATGATTATTGAAATGAATATGATATTTTGATTTGAAGTATGAACCGTTTGAAATATAAATTGCCTATGGTGTCAAATAAGCATTTGGTTTTTAAAGAGACCGAGATCGGATATTGTCGTACCCTCTTCTAATACCGAAAGCCACTTTAACAACTATGTATGTGGTGGAGATTGTAGAATGAAGTAGGATGGTTTGGCGAACGGTTCTATATGAGGTATTAACGCATCCTTGACTCCCGCGAGTCAGCTTGATGTGACTAAAATAAAAGCCACGCCGGGCCAAGTGAGGTCGCACCTCCGATCGAGCATGCTTCTTCGATACCATTCTATTACTTTGTGATTTGATTGGGTGCACCTTTGATTATGGAAGTGTGTCTCGTAGTGGACGGTAGTAGCTGCTATGCGTTACCACCTGTCCAGAACCACAAAACGGTAGTATCCTACCTTGGGCATTGCCTCGTGTGCCTTATCACATGCCTTATCGCACCCACTACGACTTTGGTTTGTAGCGTACCTATGGAGTGCTCCCTGAGTAAACCACCAGTTTGGTGGAGCTTACAGTATTTGTAAAGTCTACGGAAATGTATAAAAAATGGGTTAAGGGGGATATGGATAAAGCCTTAATGTATAAAAAATGCGTTAAGAGAGATAAAATATAACATATCAGTTTTTTTATGTTGCTATTATAATATAGAAGCTGCTCCCTCCTTTTGCCTGAAACCTAGTCCACTTCCCTGCATCCTCAAATCTACCTGCTCGTCAATTGCACACAACCATCCTCCACTTTTCATCGCCAAACTCCACTTTGCATCTCCATGCTCCACGTCAGCCACTTTTGTTCACCGCATCACCTTTCCTGCTTCCTTATGATAGCACTCTCCACGCAAGCCACCCACCACAGCCTATCTTTTCACCACCTCTCCATCAATAGCCGTACTCCATTGATTTCCACCCGTCTTTGCCGCTCACCAACATTGTCTCCCCTCCGACCAGATCGCCACCAAGAAAGCTCGAACAACACCTTGACCATCCGCCTCCTTGAACCACCACGCACACAACCCCTCACCAAGACTACCGTTCTTTCTTTTCCTTTCGAGCACCTTCACAGCGCCGCCATTTTCCTCCCACAGCCAAATACCCACCATGGCCAGCCGAACTCATCCACCCTTACAGCTGTCCCTGCCCTTCTACCACTCATGTCCACCATTCAACCCATGCCTCACAGCCGAAGCATATTCCCTCCCTCCGAAGCACCACCACCCATTGACATCGCCTCAGCCCGCAATTGTACTGCCTCATCCATCCACACCGACAACCTTCCACTCACCGAACCTGAGCACGTGACAGCCTATAGAGATATATGTTGCATATACATATTATTATATATGTTAAAATTTAACTGATGTGCTTGTGTAAAGAAAATATATGTTTTCCTATATATGTGTTTTAATGTATATTATATATGTAGATATTTTGATTTTAAAATGTATATAGATTTTAAATATATATATCTATATATATTTTATTTGATGTGTTTAAGAAATAAAGATATATATATATATATATGTATGTATATATATAAAGATTTTGATTTTCAAATATATACATATATTATAAAATTTTATTTTGAAATACGTGTTTTAAATTTTAGATTTTATGTAGCTATATATATATATATATTTGTTTCATCGGATCCTTCTAGTTCAAGATTGTGCCAGCTTCGCTTGGCTTTGATTTGTCATAGAGTTCGTGGTTCAAAAAAACAATTCGTAGCTTGTCGTGTTCTCTAATTTCTCTAGCCTTGAAAGGTAAGCAATCACTCGCAATTAGCATTCTATAAATTTAATTCACTGAAATAACGATTGATATATGTTGTTAAATTTAAATTGTTAGTTATTTAATTGTTAAATATGATCTGTTATTATTTGTGTTGGTTCACCGATGTTAATTGACAATATCGACATCAATAACCTATTAATATATATATATTATTTAAATGGTTAATTATGATCTTATATGCTTGTCATTGATATGATGTCATTTTTATGCTATTTATATTCGTACACTGCAAGTTCATTATTAGTTGGAAATCCTTATGGGTTGAAATGATACATACCCAAACGATTTAGTAGATTAGGAGAAAATCATTATAGGTTGAAATGATAAACCCAAGTGGTTTTATTGAAATTTTGGGATTGCTGGTTAAAAAAATTTATAACCATAAAATTTAAATTGTGGGTTGAAATGACAAATATCTGTGTCACTTGACCATAGGATAGAAAATTAAATATGGACACCGTTGCTCTATTTTGAAAAATGATTTTCGAAGTTTTGATAAAATATATATGAGTTTTAAAAAAATATTGATTTTTTTAAAGTACAATATAAAGATTTTATTTTAATATATGTGAAAATTTTAGATTTTAAAAAATATATTTGAATTTTTAAAATTTATAAGTTAAGTTTTGAATAATGTAAATTTTAAGATTTTACTTATAATTTTATTTTTATTTTAAATATATTAAATAAGATTTAATAATAATAATAATAATAATTAAATAAAATAATTTAATTTAATAAAACTTAATTTAACTGATATATATAATATGTTTTAATATTTATTTGAATATATATTATTATTTTTAAAGTAGATTTTTGTAATAACTTTAAATAAATAGAGATTGGAAAGACAAATTAAATAGGAATTAATTGGCAATTTAATTTGTTAAGAGCTGAATTAAATAAGAATTGATTTATAATTAAATTTGTTTAGAATTGAATTTAAATAAAGTTTATTTGGAACTTATTGATTTTGAGATTTAAAGAAATGTTTCTATAACTTGATAACTTGATTTTGATTAAAGAGGACTTAATGAATATTTTAAATTGAATTTGAATATTTAATTTTGGTTGAATTTGTAATTTGAGATTTTATTTACATGTTTAAATAAAAGTGGGGAAATGAATATTTTAAATAAAATTGAAATTTAATCTTTAATTTTGATTCAAGCTTGTAATCTAAGATTTATTTAAATGATTAAGTGAATATTTTCAAATTTAAATAAAATCAAAATTGAATTATGGAATATAAATGAAATTTGTCAAATTGGGTTATTGTAACTTGTTTGAATATTTAAAGTTTGAAACCTATTGAATTGGAAGTGGTTTAAAACTGTAGTTCAAATTTGGATTGAAATCGATATAAGTTGAAATGGTTTTAATAAGAATTTGAATTGAACCTTTAACCTTTTAATTGAAATGGTGGAACTGAGATTGATTTAAATTGAATTTTTGGAACTAAAATTGATTTGAATTGATTTGTGAAATTGAAAGAAAATTCTAACTTGAAATAGTTTTTGACATAAATTTTAATCTATAACCTATTTTGCAATATAAACTATTTTAATCTATTACCTATTTTTAATATACATACTATTTTTAATTTATAGCTATTTCAATATATATATATATATATATATATATACTATTTTTAATAAACTTTTTAAGTTGGAACTGTATAATTTAGATTTAATGGATTTTAAATGCTAATATTTTGATATGATGGTTTAGACTAGTTTGGGTTAATGATTTTGGAAGTGAATGTGATTTTTAAAGTGATATATTTTCGAAAGGTGAATATGATTCCAAAAGTGATATGATTTCTGAAATGAATATGATCTTTTCTGATTTGAAGTATGAGCTGTTTGAAATATAAAATGACCACGGTGTGAAATAAGCGTTTGGTTGTTAATGAGACCGGGATCGGATATTGTCATACTCTCTGTTAATACCGAAAACCACTTTAACAAATGTGTACGTGATGGTGATTCTAGAATGAAATAGGATGGTTTGGCGAAAGATTCTATATGAGGTATTAATGCGGTCTTGACTCCCGTAAGTCAAATTGATGTGACTAAAATTGGAGCCACGCCGGTCCAAGTGAGGTCGCACCTTTGATCGAGCATGCTTCTTTGTTACCATTCTATTACTTTGTGATTTTATTGGGTGCATCTTTGATTATGGGAGTGTGTCTCGAGGTAGGAGGTAGTAGCTGCTATGCGTTACCACCAGACCGAATCCGCAAATTGGCACTATCCTACCTTAGGCATTGCCTCGCATGCCTTGTCACATGCCTTATCGCACTCACTACAACTTTGATTTGTACCATACTTGTGGAGCGCTCCCTGAGTAGACCACTAGTTTGGTGGAGCTTACAGTATCTGTATAGACTATGGAAATATATAGAAAATGTGTTAAGGGAGATATGGGTAGCGCCTTAATGCTATTTTAATACTTTACTTTACTGTAGACATTATCTATGTAGCGTATTGTACTATATATGTAGATAGTTTAACGGATCCTTAAAGGATGGGAATCCCAACCATCCTTTAAGTTATTTTGTATTTCAATGGACATTTCACTTGAGTTGATTTACTAGTATAAGAACGTTAATCCTAACTTGAATGTTTTATGTTTTGCTTTATGCTCGGGTCAAACTGAGTGTTACAACATTTGAGACTCTCCCTTAGAGCCTGAAGCTTTGCTTGGAGATCTTTATCTATTCAGCTTTTCTAGTTATATTCAGTTATAGCCAGTTCTTTATGTTAAGACTTGTCATCTGCTTTGTTTGTGAGACTACTTGTACTTGGGACTATCTTTTTTTTTTGTTTTGACTCTGATGTTTATGTAGTAGCTTCACGAACTACTATTTAACTATTCTGCTGCTTATTGTATATTACTCTGTATCTGTGATTCTTTGATTGATTTATTTACTGTATGCGCTAAGTTTTGCGAAATATAAAATAACAATCTATTGTTTTGAGAAATTCAAGTTCGACATGTATGGGTGATTGTCGATTTGAATGGATCGAAATAGCGGGTTGTTACAGTTGGTATCAGAGCTCTGGTTTAGGAAAACATAGCATATGCGGTAAAACTCATTAGAGATAGGGTAGTAATACTCTAGAATAAGAAAAATTAACTACAGAATCATCTTTGTTCGAGCTTGAAATTTCTTGTCAGGATCCTCTTTGATTTGGATTTTTTTTGAATTTTAGAACTTTCCCTTTATTCTGAATCTATTCTTATTGCATCCTATTCGTGTTCTTTTGATACTGGAGCATCTCGTAGCTACAACTTCAACTGTCAACTTCATCGCTATGTGTGACTAATCCCATTGGCAATTTCGCCAACCTTAGTATTATTTATAAAGGGGTGAAACTCCTTTACAATAGGCTTCCGCCAGAGATCTCTATGTCCTTGGTTTTGACGCAGTTATCTCTTGCAAAGCCCAAACTGTTTCTCTAGTAGATGGCCAGAGTAATTATCTTATGATCGAAGGTCGATAGCCTTAGGATTATGCAGGCAGTTTTTATCTTTGCTTGATTCTCAGCCTAATGATCTAGACTCCATCCCGATAGTCAGGGATTATCCTGATGTTTCGGTGAAGTCACTTCTCTTCCTCCCAAGTGGTAAATTGAATTCCGCATCGATCTATTCCTGGAAATCGACCTTTTGTCCTTCCTTCTAGACGAATGGTTTCTATGAATGGTTAGTCATGTCCTTTGGATTAATCAATGCTCCTGCCTTCTTCGCTGATCTCATGAATCGCATTTTCCATGATGTTCTTAGCAAGTTTGTCCCCGTTTCCTTTGATAATATTCTCGTTTCCTAAGTCTCGATGGACCCAGTTAAGGTCGCCGCAATTAGTAAAAGTCTATCCACCATTTCTTTTTTGAAATTTATTATCTTATCTTTTTTTTCAAGCCTATGTTCTTAGTTGGAGAATTCTCTTTGATTAAGGTCCCCCTAAATTTGAATTTCTATAACCTTGTTCTAAATTCACCCTTGAATCATCCTGCAAGTACATTGTGTTGTTTGAGTTGTTAAGTTTGAATTTTTGATTTTGATCGATTCGTCTGGCCAACGCTATCGATAGCGATTTCAAAACACGTGAACAGAACAAACTAACACAATATTGTTTTCGAAATTAGTAAATGAAATAAATTTATGTATGAATATATTTTCTTCATAAATTATAATTTTCAAAAATTTGATAGTCAAATGAATTGATTGTTAGAAATGATAATATTATATTATCATTTATTATTTTGTTAACATCCCTAAACAGCTAAGTATTGTTGTCTGTTGTAAGGAGATGGATTTTTGTAAACAAAGTTTATATATCTCAATTGAAAATGAAAATGAATTTAAATTAAAGATTTGAGAATTAAATTTTCGGTGCTTTTTAAAAATTTGGTTTTCAAAGTTTTGAGAAAAATATATTATTTATTTGAAAGTACTTTCGAATGGAAATTGCTTCAAAAGAATTTTTAAGAAGCAAGTCAGTACTCTCCTCTTATTATTGCTGGAAAATAATTTCGATGATGACTGCAGCATCATCGACATTGATTTTCGATCCTCAAAGTGTTGAGAACCACTTAGTAGCTTTTCAACACTTTTGTTTTGGAAAATGGATTTGATTTGAATTTCTCGAGCATTATTTGATGTATAAAATATATGTGTATATTTTTGCTTCAAAATGGTTTGGAGAAAAACCGAAAATTTAATTCTTAAGTTTTAGGTTAAGTGATGGTTACAAATTATTGAAATATAGCACAATTTTTGAATAATTGGAGTGTCTAAAATGAGAAGTGAAATTGAAACAACTTGAAACAGTTTAACTAGGATAAAACTTATTTGTATAATACTCCATTGCATTCTATAACATATAAAACTTACCTGAAATATTCAAAAGTTAAAATGTTAATAAGAATATGTAATCGAAGGTTATATAAGAGAGAACTTAGGTAATAAAGTGTTCAAACTGAATTTTGATTAATAGAAATGGTGTTAATAAAAGGTAAATTTGTATAGTGATCTATTACATTTTGAAAACATTAATAAAACTTGCCTGGAAATGGATTTGAATGTAATGTGAATATGTAATTGAATAGTATGCAATGTAAAATGTAAATAATACGATGTTTAAAATGAAATTTTGTTAAGGAAATTTTTTAAATTAAATTTATAGTTATAATAAATGTTTATACACTTAATTTATGTTATAAGAAATGTTAATTGAGATAAATTAAATAATAAAAAGAAAATGCTATTTGAGTAACTAAATATGAACTTAAGAAAATAAACAGGTAATAAATAAATTCATATTGTGGAACTGGTTGTGATACAAAGGTAAATTACAATGAATAGTTGAAATTGAAGTATAAGGTGGAATTAACTTAACTATAGTCAAATGGATTAAATAAATGAGTTACATAAAATAAATTCTGTTTTGAAAGAAAATTTTGTAACAAATGTTAATAAATTTAAAACAAATCAATTGAATGGAAAATATCTTGAATTGAAATCAACCAAATGTGAATACAATTAATATTTATTGATTGAATAAAATGGATTGAAACTAAATTTGTTGAAAATTAATCAATTTAAAAATAAATGAATTTATTAGATTTTAAATTAATTGTTATGTTTGGCATTATTTATTTCGAATCTATTTTTCCTTTCTGTTACTTCTATTCTCCTATCTTATTCCTTTTCGGGGACGAAAAGTTTTGAATGGGGGAGAGTGTAATGATCCAGAAATTTTAACGAATTAAATAACATAATTAACTAATTTTTTCTGAAAAATCTAAAAGTTAAATTTAGCAATGAAAATTTGATATTTGGAATACGCCTAATTTAACGTAGCAAATGTCAGATTTTCATCAGAAAATATGAAAGTTTGTTTGGTTGTGAAATTTTAAATTTCAAATTTAAAATCAGTTAATTTGATGAAAATAGAATATTTTTGAATCGGAAAATTTTTATAATAAAATTGTAGATCATTTTTCGAGTGAGTCATTATATTTCGTTTCGTCAAATTTGGACCGCTCTAACCCCGTATATCTTATTTTCGGCGTTTTAGCAGCATTTTCGATAGTGAAAAAACGAGTTTTAATAGGATGGTCATATCTCTAATACCTGTGCACCATTTCTTTCATCTCATCATGTCGATCTCCATAGTATATTTATTTATGTATTTCGGCATCCGGTGCACAGCGAAATCTGTAAATCGATTAGCCGTATCGGTCCCGTATTTGGGCTTTTGGGTTCCCTTATGTCCATTCTTCTATCCACCATATAAAATAAAAGGTTACCATCCATAAATGTTTTCAGAATTCAATGTTTTGGCCGTCACTATTCCCTATTCCAATTTATTATCTTCTGGTTCACTTACATTCCCTGTTTCTTGCTCTGCCATTTCCATTTGTTCTTCTTCTTTGAAATAAAATATAATATATCAGTTATTTTTCTGTTGCTTTTATAATTTAGAAGCTGCTCCCTCCTTTTGCTTGAAACCTAGGCCACGTCCCTGCATCTTCAAATCAACCTGGTCGTCAATTTCACACAACCATCCTTTACTTTTCATCGCCAAACTCCAGTTCGCATCTCCATGCTCCACGTCAGCCACCCTTGTTCACCACATCACCTTTCCTCCCACCATGTGGTAGCACTCTCCATGCAATCCATCCCCCATGGCCCATCTTTTCACCTCCCCTCCATCAATAGCCGTACCTCCATTCAGTGCCACCCCTCTTCGTTGCTCATCACCACTGTCATCCCTCCGACTAGATCGCCAGCCAGCCAGCCCGAACTACACCCTGACCATCCGTCTCCATGAACCACCACACCCACAGCCCCTCACCAAGACAGACATGCTTTCCTTTCCTTCCGAGCCTCTTCACAGCACCACCATTTTCTACCCATAGCCAAACACCCACCATGGCCATTCGAACTCATCCACCATTCAATTCGTCCCTGCCCATCCATCTCCCATCTCCACCATTCAACCCATGCCTCATAGCCGAAGCCTATTCCCTCCCTTTGATGCACCACCACCTTTTGACATCGCCTTAGCCTGCCATTGTACTGCCTCATCCATCCACGTACACAACCTTGCAGTCACCGAACCTGATCACACGACAGCCTATAGAGATATATATTGCATAAACAAATTATTATGTATGTTAAAATTTAACTGATGTGCTTGTGTAAAAAGATATTTGCTTATATATATGTTTTAATGTATATTATACATGTAGATATTTTGATTTTAAAATGTATATAGATTTTAAATATATATATATTTTGATTTCGTTTAATGTGTTTAAGAAATAATGATTTTGAAATATATATATTTATATATAAAGATTTTGATTTTCGTATATATATATTATGAATATTTTATATTTTAATAAGTGTTTTAAATTTTATACTTTAAAATATATAGCTATATATATTTGTTTCATCGGATCCATCTTCAAGATTATGCCAGCTTCGCTTTGCTTTGCTTTGGATTTATCATAGAGTTTGTGATTCAAAAAAAAATTCATAGCTTACCGTGTTGTCAAATTTCTCTAGCCTCGAAAGGGTGAGCAATCACTCACAATTAGCATTCTTATATTTAGTAAATTTAAATCACTTGAAATGACGATTGAAGTATGTTGTTAAATTTAAATTGTCAGTAATTTAATTGTTAAATATGATTTGTTATTATATGCGTTAGTTCACCGATGTTAATTGACAATATTGACACCAATAACCTGTTAATACATATATTATTTAAATGGTTAATTATGATCATATATGCTTGTCATTGATATGATGTCATTTTTATGCTATTATATTCTTACACTGCAAGTTCACTGTTAGTTAGAAATCCCTATGGGTTGAAATGATACATATCCGAATGATATGGTAGATTAGAAGAAAATCGTTATGGGTTGAAATGGTAAATCCAAGCGATTTTATTGAAAATTTAGGATTGCAGGTTGAAATGATATATACCTATAAAATTTAAATTGCGGATTGAAATGATAAATATCTGTATCGCTTGACCATAGGATAGAACTTATGTAAGTTAAATCAATGGAAAATAAATATGAATGGAATGGCGTCAGAGATGTTTACGGGGTTTTGACATCTCATATCCAGTGTCTAACGTGAGTGCAGTAACTTAAGAGATGTTCAGGATTCCCATATCTTAAGGATCTATTAAACTATCTACTATGTAGTACAATATGCTATTATAATATGCAGCAAAGCAAAAGTATTGAAATAGTGTTAAGGCATTACTCATATCTCCCTTGACACATTTTATTATTCCCATAGTCTATACAGTACCGTAATTCTTCTGTAAACTAGAGGGCTATCAGATGGCACTCCATAGGTATAGTACAAAATAAACTCGTAGAAGGCGCTCTAGGGCAAGTGAATACGGCACTCAAGGCAATGCCAGGGTAGATATACCAATTGCGGATCCGGATTGGTGGTAACGTATAGCATCTACTACCGCCCACCTTGGGCATATTTCCAAATCAAAATCAATGGGTGGCCACCAAATCAATCACAAAATAGTAGAATGGCATCGAAGAAATGTTCCCGATAGGAGGAATGACCTCACTTGGCCCGACACGGCTCCTGTTTTTGTCATATATACGCTGACTCACGGAAGACAGGGTCACCTCATACCTTATACAGAAATCGTTCGCCAAACCATCTTACTTCATCTCTGGAATCTCCACCATGTACACAGTTTTAAAGTGGTTTTCGATATTGGCAGAGAGTATGATAATATCTGATCCCGGTCTCTTTAACAATTAATCACTTATTACACACGGGATGGTTCTTTTACATTTCAAAAGTCGATTCACAACTCATATCAAAATATCTTATTATCAAAACCATAATACTTTCGAAGTTTTGTTTACTTTCAAAATCATATTTACTTTTGAAATCATAGTTTCGAGATCATATTTTTCTTTCAAAAGTCATGTTTCCCAAAATCGGTTAACTCTCATTTCAAATCAGCATATAAAATTCAATATGTCATTTAACTCCCAATTCAGGTTATAATCTCATTTAACCTTATTCTCTTTTAAACCAATGAATTGAATATAAACACTTCTGCTTTACTTAGTATGGATATTTATAAAATAGTTTAAATAGTTATAAATAGTTAAAATAATTATAAATAGTTAAAATACTCTAAAATAGTTTAGTTATAGATTAAAGATACTATTAAATTGATTAAGATAGTTAAAATATTTTTAAAATAGATTAAATAGCTTTAAAATAGTTAACTAGATTTAAAATAAGTTAAAATGGGTTAATTAGTTAAAATTAATTAAATGGTTTAAAATAGGTTAAATTGATTGTATTTCTCAATAAAATATTTAAATCTATATTGCTCCCAAAATCATGTTTGAAATATCAATTTAAATTACTCCAATTTCAATATTTTTCAAAGTTATATTTCGAACAATTTTAGTAACTCAATTTTAACAAACTTTACTTATACTCCAAATTCAACTTTAAAATTCTAATTTTAACATAAAACTCGAATTTCAATAATGATTCAATTTATGTAAATCAAATTCTTATTTCAAAATATCATTTAATTAAATTCAGAAATTAAGAATTTAAAAATCATTTAATTAAATTCATAAATTAAGAATTTAAAGATCTTTTAATTTAACCAACCCGGTGGCCGTATATAATTCTCTACCCTAGGGTCAAGTGATACAGATATTTATCATTTTAATTTGCAATTTAAAGTTTTACAGTTATATATCATTTCAAACCGCAGTCCCGAATTAAATAATAATATCATAAAATTGCTCTTGTCTATCATTTCAACCCATAATGATTTTTCCCTAATCTATAGATCATTTGGGTATGTATCATTTCAACCCATAGGGAACTTGCAGAGTGATAATATTTTATAAATCAAATATAACATCAAATCATCCAATAATAAATTCAAACATCCATCACAATCATCATCCAATTCATCCAATAAATATCAACATGTAACTGATAATTATATATAGAAAATTAACTGGCAATTTACATTCAATAAAAAATTAAATGGCAATTTAATTCAAAAGAAATTCAAATTAACCGGAATCGCAATTTTAAAATATCAAACAGCCATAAATAATTTCCTAATCACATCATAAATTTTATTTAACTAACATAATAAATTTTAGAAGTTGTGAGTGGGTCAAATCACTCACCTTTGAATTTATATTGATTTGAAATCAAATCTAAACTCGAAATTCAAACAGTCTCAGAATTCATCCAAACCCACGTCAAAATGTCCAGAATTTCGATAGCAAGAAACCGTGTGTGAATCGGACTCATATGTAAAAGTTATGATCGTTATAAGTTTGAAATTCAAAAATTAAATTAAAACAAAAAATAAGTGAACGTTACACTAAGACGCTGCCACGTCATCATGCTTTGACCTGCTCGAAAAATTCTTGTATCTCGTCGAACCCTACCTCTTCACGCAAGCCACCACCAAACATCCATCTTCCTCCAATTTTTTTCGCTATCCAGATCAACATCGACGTGATCAGGCTTTACCGTTGGAAGCCCCTCCCCGAGCCTCCCCTACCTGACCGGTCGCGCAACCCTCCACTGTCCCCGGGTGGTGGCCGCTGCCGCCGACTACTAACCGTTTTCACTTGAATTCCTAGCATGATACGACAAACTACGACAACTGCAGGGCCTGCTCTGCATGATCTATGAAACGGTGCTTCTCGATCGTCGATCGGACAACGATCTACCGTAGGATCATTAAAAGTCCGATATGGACGACTGAGGTTCAATCTCAATTTTCGAACGAACAGTGCATCGAATTGGAAAATGGACCACTCCGGTGAATTACACTCATTGAAAGCTTCAAATTGATATATAATTTGTTTGGGTTGGAGGAGTTTGAATTTTGGATTTGGTTTTGAAATTGAATTTGAGAAGTTTGGAAATTGGAATTTGTTTCTGCCATTGGAAGGGAGAAGCCATAGAGAATTGTGCGTAGGGTGATAAGAAATAGAAAGACCGCTAGGGTTTATAACAGGTTATTTATAGGCAGATCCGAAATAAAATGAATGGATAAGATCGATTTTGGGTTTGAACAATAAACGGTCCGAAATACCCGTTCTGTCTCCGGAATGAAAATGGGACATCCCATATATCAAAATAGATGTTTTAGATGATTTAAAACTCAATGGAAAGGTTTCAAGTTCTAATTCAATCATATGAAGAAGTTATAATAAAATCAGCTTATTTCAAATTGATTTCAATTAAATTGATTTATAGGCGTTTCGAGTCCGTACGATCAAACGACAAGTCCGATCGCTACGAAACTTAAAATCCTATAGTAATTCACTGTTACAGATCTGATGAAACTGGTCTCTTCGATATCCGAGTCAGTGGTCAAAATGGCTATTTTCACGTTGATTAAATAAATTAATTCCCTTATTAATTCAATATTTATCAACCAACAAATTTCACCATTTTTGATCACTTAAACATATATAATGATTCAAAACAAGTTTACACATCAATTTAATGCTTAAAATTTACTAATTACAGTGTTCAATTTCAACTGTAAATTAATCCAATTAATTATAATCTAATTCCAATAAATTGTTTAAATTTGATTCCAGACTTTATATTCAATCAATTATTATTCTATGAACATAGTTAACATTGTTTTAGATTTCATTACATTAATATCCTCCAATCTCCATATTTTATTTTGTATTAATTACTATGTTTCAATTATGTTGAATTTTGTCGTTTTTACACATTAATTAAAATTTAAAATCCCAAATTGATTTATTTATACTGATTTCACTATTTTATTAAATCGATTATTACATTATGAATATAATTAACATCTATTCATTTTATTACATTTACAATTTAAATTTATTGCTTTTACTCACATTAATGTAACATTTTTACGTTTAATTGCAATAAATCAATTTATTATAATATAAACTCCAATAAATTGATCAAACCTTATTTCCATTCTTTTTATTCTAATCAATATTCATATTATGATTTAAAATTTTCATTGGTTACATCCTATTGAATTAATATTCTACAATGATCAATTTAATTTACGTTAACTGAACAAATTTAGGGAATTAATTGCAATTGAATTCCAATTAAATTTTAACGGATTAAATAAATAGGTAACATACAGCGGCTTGTCACCAATTAACTTTTAGTCACATTAATAAGTTTATTACTTGCAACCAAATGTTATAGTTACTTACCTAGCACTAATTTTAAATCAATTTCCATTTATTATATATTATCTCATTAATTAATTCAATATTTACATTTGTTTTCATATATTTCATTTATAACCCAGTACAAAAGTAACATTATTTCATTTACTGGAATTTCATTCAAATTGTTAATAATTAGCTTAAATTAACATTGTTACATTTCATTTTAGTATTCATTTCATTATTAAATAACAATTTTTTTCTTTCAATATTAAATTACCAAAATCTCATTAATTTAACTAATTTAAATTATCGAAAATTTACTGGTCGTACAATATGAGTAACGCATTAACGCTATTTTAATATTTTACTTTACTATAGACATTATCTATGTGGCATATCGTCCTATGTATGTAGATAGTTTAACGGATCCTTAAAAGATGGGAATCCCAAATATCCTTTAAGTTATTTTGTATTTTAGTGGGCATTTCACTTGAGTTGATTTACTGGTTTAAAAATATTAATCCCGACTCAAGTGTTTTGTGATTTTCTTTATGCTCGGGTCAGATTGAGTGTCATAGCATTTGAGACTCGCCTTTGGAGCCTGTTGCTTTGCTTGGAGATCTTTTATCTATTCAACTTTTCTAATTATATTCTGTTATTGCTAGTTGTTTATGTTAAGACTTGCCACTTGCATTGTCTTTGAGACTACTTGTACTTGGGATTATCTCTTGTAATTTTTTTGAATCTGATGTTTATATAGTGGCTTCATGAACTACTATTTATCTATTCCGTTGCTTATTATATATTACTGTGTCTGTGATTTTGTTATCGATTTATTTACTGTATGTGCTAAGTTTTGCCAAATATAAAATAACAATATGTTGTTTTGAGCAATTCAAATCCGACATGTGTGGTGATTATCGATTTGAATGGTTCTAAATAACAGGTCGTTACAATTTAACTGATTTAAACAATAAATTATTGGTTTAAATAGTTGAATAACTCAAAAGCCCAAATATAGTAATTTAATTTAAAGTTACTAATCTGAATTCAAATATAGAGATAAGTTAAAATATTTGAATTTGAGGATTTATATTAGAATAGTATTTCAATAATTGGATTTATAATTTAATATTAATTAAATTAATTTAATAGCTTATTTAACGCATTTTTGATTAAATAAACGACAATGCTGAATTCAAATGAAAATTCAATTGCAGTAATAATATTTCAAATAAATAATCAAAAATAAAATATTATTTTTACGACTCGATTTCTATTGACGTATTTTTAAATTATTTTACTTAATTTTTCCAAAAAATTTAATTTGGAAAATATTTAAGTCCCTGTTAGACATTTTATCATCGAATGGTAGTGTTTTTACGATTTTTCAAAACCCGATAGCTGGTGTATATTATTATTGTTTTGGGGTCGCATTGCTCTGTGCTTGCTTTGTCGATCTGGAATCCCTATACGAACGAAAAATGGTGCGGCGAGGTACTGAAAAATTGAAATAATTTAACCTTCACCAAATATAACGTACATCCAGCACACGCATTTGTTTTCTATCCGCCTTAAGTTCTATTAAAATATCTACCTACTTGTGAAATCAGATGATAAAAGGCTGCTCCTGTCCTTCTCTTTCTTTTGTTTTCATCAGTAAATAAGAAAAGCAGCCTCTTTTTAAAATCCAAATCAAATTGACTAAATTATAAAAATTTGCAAAGCTTGGATCTTTCGGTCGATGAGGCTGAGATCTTCGTTCCTATGGGAGTTTGGATGCGATGTGATTTTGTTTTGGTTCGACGTTAGGCAGTAGTTAGAGTTTTTCTTGTCGATAATGGAGGAGGATTCAAGGCTCGGCTTAGGGTTTCTTCGTGTTTGTCATGGGGAAGAGCACCGACATTGGGGTTGTGGTGATATGCGGTTGAGTGAGGGGAATGGCGACCGTAGAGTTCGCACGTGAGAATCAAGAGGTCGCTTTTATATTTGGAGTTACGAGGTAAGAATGGTGATGGTTGACGAGTCGAGGTGGAGAAGAGTTAATAGATGGCATGGTTTGATTGAAGGGTTAGGGAGCGAGGCTCTATATCATGGTCAGTGTGTGTTAGCGCCAAAATCGGTCACCAACACCCAAATCCAGATGAAAGCACCAAGTACCAGTCACAACTCACAGATAGAATATATGTAGAGAGTAATAATGTGAAGAACAGTCAAAATTAAATTGAAAGCAATAAAGAACAACAGATTTTATAGTGGTTCGGCTAACTCCGGCTCCAGAAGTTTACCTTTTATTGATGTAAGAATTAGTTACAGTTACAGAGTGGTAGAGTAACTTTATCCTTAGGAAATAGAAAGTCAGAGAGCCAGAAGTAGATCCATTTTCTGAAGCCCTACATGCTTTATTTATAGGCGAAACCAGGTAGTTGGGCTTCTCATGTGATACAGGCCCATTAAGACTTCGGTCTAGTTCGCACCCTTCACCTCAACCGACCCCAAGTCCTTCATACGCCAAACTAAAGTAACCTTTGTGCCGAAGCAATATGCTCAGCGACTCGAAGTAACATGACCCACCTTCTAGTGCCGAACCACCCAAATGCCGAGCCACCATCGAGTGCCGAACCACCCAAATGCCGAGCCATCATCGAGTGCCGAATGACCCCGACCGAGAGACAATGCCGAGCAACCCTGACCTCTTCTGTAATGCCAAGCGACCCAAGATGCCAAGCGACCCACGATGCCGAGCAACCCACGATGTCGAGCGACCCACGATGCCGAGCCGCCTCTCCGATGCCGAGCGGCCCCTCCGATGCCGAGCTGCCTCTCTAATGTCGAGCGGCTTATCTAATGTCGAGCGGCCTCTCTAATGCCAAGCGGCCCCTCCAATGCCGCGCTGCCTCTTTAATGCCGAGCGGCCTCTCTAATGCCGAGCGGCCCCTCCAATGCCGAGCGGTCTCTCTAATGCCGAGCCGCCTTTCCAATGCCGAGCCATTCATATCGAACCATTCCTAACCGATTGTTTATCCATCCAGCCGGCTCCAACTAATCGTATTCCAGTTTGTACAAATGAATAGTCGATTTGGTTAAACCCGCCTGTCCGTGGCCTTATAAAAAGGTGGGTTAAGCATGGATGAAGGAGCATGCATTTTTTTAGGAGGGAGATGTTGTTTGGAGATGATGACATTTAAATTAATAATGGTAATTAGATTAACTATAGAAGTAATTATTGATTTTAATATAAATTAAAATCATTAACTTAAATATTGTATATCTTGCTCATACGAGGTCTAATCGAGACAAAACTTTTTGCATTACGCTTGTTACAATGAAGGTTTCGTGGTGAAACTAGTTTGTTTGAATTTGGAGACCGTTGAAATTTGAGCTAAAATCAGACGTCGTTCAATTTTAGTTCCAAACGGAACGCTTCGGCAACAACAGGAATTTTTGGTGAGTATAACTCACCTTTCTGATTTATGTGTATGCTATATAGTAGATAAAAAATTAACTATTTGTGTTTTGTTGAAATTATTGGCTGTTTGGTTAGAATATCTATTAAAAGAAATTGTCAGTTAAAAATTGTAATAACAGTAAAATGTGTTGGGAAATCCAGATACCTCACAATAGTAAATTAAAACTACCAATATATTCCTGTGGTTTTATGTTCAGTTATATTCCCATAAATAATGTAGAATCTGATTGTTGGTCATTTGGACATGACATCGACCTGTGTAAAAATTGAACCCTTTTTAGTTAAATTTGGTAGTAATAGCTTTTGTTAAGTGCTATGGTGACTGCGGCCCTAAATATAGTATTTTTGAAATACTATAAAATTTTGATGTGTCTATTTGGAAATGATTTCAAATTTGACCATTTTAGAATTTTATAATATTCTAATTTTAAATATTCTTCAAAACATTTCTATTCTATTTCAAAATTCTTTACTTATTTTTTCTGATCTAATATATACTCTTAATAATGTTTTTAAATAATTATTATAAAAGTATGGTTTTTATAGAAATTATAATCATAATAAATATTTATTTTTAAAGGGATTATCTACATTTTTAAAAGGGAATTTTTGAGGGTTTGTAGAAGATTGAAACTTGAAATAATATTTGTGAACTACTTGTATAAAATGTTGTCAATGTCTAAATCTTATTTAAAAGGCGAAGAATAGATTTATGAAAGTGTTTATACAAATAAAAGAAATGCATCCTTAAGTGGTATCTTTTAAATAGGAAATCGATGTTATTTGATAAATGGAGAAGATAAATTCCTTTTAGGAATTTATTGAAAATTGAGGAAATGGTCATGCTATGAAAACTAACGAGTTTTATAATTATACTAGTATGTAGCCCGTAGCAATGGCACGGATTCAGTTTTTGGTTAATATAATCGACAATATGATGCGTTGGATACATACAATTGGATTAGTGTTAAATTCATTCATAATTTGATCAGTGTAAATTTATTCACAATTTGATCGGTTAGAATTTTAGTTTACGTTAAAAAGCATACAACCTGCACTTAAGAATTTTGTTTTCCTTTTTGGTACAACATGAGTTTACTGACTTTGTGCAGTATATTTTTTCATAATTTACATGTAGTACTTGAACTTTTTCAACTATCCCATGGAAAGAAAAAATGTTGTAATTGCAAACAAATTGATCAGCATCAAATGTGGACACAAATAACTTTATACCCTTGTTTTTATGTGAAACAATTTGTAGGTATCCAATAACTTTAATTCACATATGTTATCTATATCTAAAATAATTTTTGACTGTCCAGCAACCATATCCATGAATATCCAGTATCATCTTATTATGTGAATAACTAATAAAACCAAATACATAAATAAAAAATTCGATTCTATAAGAAATTATTTCAATACTAATGGTCATAGAATATATGATATGGAAAATGAAATGATAAAAAACAATTTGGATCAACAAATATCCATTTACCTAGAGGAAAGTAAAATACATATTTGCAGACAAAAATACACATAACATAAACTACTCAAACTTATGGTTGTCTTGTTCTGTGTCTGTATTTTCCAAACTAAATTTATTATCGGTCAAAGCAATCTTCCTATGTGGTCACAGTAATTTCTTTTAAACTTGATGATGGCATTATCCCCTCACCCATAAAACTTGGTAATCAAATTTTGTTAGCAAACAAATTAAACAAATAGTTTTATTGCCAAAATACTCTGGGCCATTAAAGCATTAGTGTTAAGCTGTGTTCTGAAAATGAATCAAAATAACATGCATTTAGATGGTGGTAGTGCTTGTTATGGAAATAGTTACCATATTATGTTGTGGTGTGTATACGCATTATGTACACTTTGTTAAGTAAATTCGACAAAGAAATACTTCACTGTGATCATTTAACAGTAGGACTCCAAGTCGAGTCCAATGTGCATAGTAATAGAAAGTTGGTCAACCCATAAGTATATTTTTCACTAAACCTATATTATAGGTGTGCTTGTGCATAAAAATGATAATGCACAAAATTACTTACAAAATGCATATCTGGAAGAAAATTTATTTTAACGTAACATAATTTTATAATCAAAAGTTTAAAATACAAAGAGAAAACCAAAGTAGATAATTTGGGAATTGCACAGGACTTCAAAATTTAGTTCGTATGATATATGAAAGAATGGTCAAATTATAATGAGATAAACAGAAATTAACTGCATGGTCCAGTAATAAGGAATATAAGCAAAAAGACTAATAATTGTAGCATATGAAAGATTTCTACTAAACATGAATTTGGAAATAAATAAATAAAACTCAACATGCATTACTGGATATAATCATTAAAAATTCTTGCGGCTCCAAAATGAACTTGTAAATATGGTAGAAGTAGAAGTAACGTAAACATTTAAAGAACATGAACTGTTTCATTAATTTCAAAACTATGGAAAACCCATCTCTTCTTTTGTGTTCACTGTGTCATATCAAAGTCAGAACTACGTCTAAAATGAATAGCTTGTGGACTAAATGAAAACGTTACCAACGAAGCATCGAATCCCCTTTTGAATGTCATATGGCAATGAATACGTGTTTTAAAATCATATAACCTGTCAGATATTCTAACTATAATTTTTCAAGGTTGGCAACATAAAACCAAAAGCATGCGATTGTCTGCAATAAAACATCACAAATTAAGTTAGGTAAAAGGAAATGTATTTCCTGATAAATGGGTAGATACTTTAAATGGTATTCTGTAATGTATAACCTAAGGCTTTGGAGATCAAAGTGGGAAGGTTGCTACTGAGTTAATCGACAATCGGCATTTGACCTTGGTAAATTTATGAATGTTTGGGTATAGATTATCAGGTATAGTTATAAATTCATCTACTAAATAAATTTATTACTACAATTAGCTTTCTAATTAATATTATTATTTGTATTTCAAGTTTTCAGTAATAATAATTTGTTATACTGTTCCAAGATTACGGTGCAAACTCAAGCATAGTTTACTTTTGGAAACCCATATAGCAAAATTACAGTAAGTAGGACAAAATCGGGCAGTTTAAAAACAAAATTAAGAGTAAAACATATTTAAAACAATTGAATTTTGGAAACCCATGTCGCAGAAGTGTAAAAATCATAATATATGTATACCAATTTCAAAACGTTACCAATTCTAGAATGACTTGGATACTAATAAAACCAATTCGAAAGTAATAGTTTGAACAAAATATAAAGCAAATGATTACTAACAATCTAGATCTTATTTCTAGATCAATATTAGCCTTAAATTATGTAGAAAAAAAATAAAGTAAGGAAGTAGTTGACTAAATTTCAAAAATTGAGCCTACCTATCTTACGTGGGATAACTACATCGATTTTGATTATTCTTTCCCCTTGCTGCCATTGTTAGTTGCATAAAATTTTAGAAGTGGAGGAGGTCGATTTAAAGCAGTGGGAGATGAGAAGACGTGGGAAGTAAGATAATACGTGGATAATTCTACGGTGAGCTAAGATCTTTGCCATTCTTTGCCTTTTTATCCTTTCAATCTGTAGCGTCGTTTGTCTTTTTACTTTGTCCTAATCAAGGGATTTTATTATATAGATTATGGAACTTTGATTTAAGAAGAAGTTTTGTAAATTCTGTTTGGAAAATTATTAATGGGGCTTTATAAATGAATTTAGAAGTTTATAAAAGAGTTGCAAATAAGATGGAATTTTATAGAATGAGTTTATGAAGGGTTTTTTAATAAAAGAAGTTTATACATAAGATAGATTTCAGGAATGAAATAAAGGATGAGTTTAAGAATTTGTTAAATTAGATTTGGAAATCTATAAAGAGACTGGAGATGTGTTTTAATACTTATAAATAAGATTTTACAAAGGAACTTTATAAATGAATTTTCAATTCATATTCATAAAAAGGAATTTTTATAACAAAAAAGTTATTTGTAATAGGGATTTGGTTTCCTGAATTGACCTTCTTAATCATGGTGGTAGGGAATATACTTTTCCTACTTAATAATTATCATCTCTATTACAAATGACTTGGTTATAACCCAATATTAAGTGGAATTTGAAGTAATAATATTTTCTTAAGATTGTCTATATACTTATACCATTGAGATAAGTATATAAATGTTTCCCAAAGTAGTTTCAAATTAATGAAAAGTTTAATTTAAGAGGCAAGGTGCTTTGTGCTTAAATAGTGTTATTTCCTGTAACGACCCGGTATTTTCAACCATTCGCATCCATTATAAGTGTATAGGTAGACACTCATGCCGGAATTGAATTGCTCAAAATACCGCGTTGTAAATAAAAATTTGGCAAATCTCAAAATATACAGTAAATAAAAATCACAGATCACAGACACAGAGTATATAAAAATGCAGCGGAAGAAAAAGAGATAGCAGTTCATGAAGCTACTATATAAATATGAGATACATCAGAGTTAAATAAGATACAACAGAAGAGTAACAGGATACATCAGGTACAAATCAGATACATCACTGAACCACTGGATACTGAAACAAAATAAGTGGTTGGATCTTCAAGGAAAGCTCCAACGCCGAAGGTGAATCTGGAATGCTAACTCACTTAATCTGACCCGAGCGTAAAGCAAAACACAAAACCCTCGAGTCAGGACATAAATACTTATAAACTGTAAATCAACTCAAGTGAACAGTAACAAAATGCATCAGTAACTTAAAGGATGCTTGGGACCGCCCATCCTCTAAGTATCCGTTAAACTATTTACTATGTAGTAATATATGCTATATACGGTAGTGTCTAATCAGTAAAGTATAATCATATAGAAAATAGCGTTAAGGGGATGGTGAACCTTAACGCGGTCGGATCTTAAAACCAAAATCGTAGTGGGCTCGATATAAGGATATGACACGGCACGCGAGGCAATGCCAAGGTGGATATACCGTTTGCACTTCCGGACCGGTGGTGACGGCAAGCCAGCAGCTTCCGCCCACCTCGAACAATACCCCCGAATCAAAGTGGCGCCACCGAATCGAATCACAACAGTAATAGAATGGTTTCCGATGGAGCATGCTCGATGAAAGGGTGAGACCCTTTGTGTAGCCCGGTATAGCTCCTGTTTTAGTCATATATGCCAACTCACGGGAGTTGGGTCCTCGTAATATACCTCGAGAACGTCGCCACCATCCTACTTCATTCTGGAATCTCCACCGCGTACACAGTTGTTAAAGTGGTTTTCGGTATTGGCCGGCTATAAGACAATATCCGATCCCGGTCTCTTTAACAACCAATCATTATTATAACCCATGGATATTTATTTCAAAAAATTTATACTTCCAAGACCAAAATATCATACTCATTTCAAAACAATATCACAATAGTATCATTTCCATTTCAAAAAAATAATTCAATAAATATATCATTCAAATAAAACCCAAATTTCCAAATCATTGAATATTTCTTTCAATTTATTAAACTTGAAATATTCCTTTAAATTATCATAGGATTTTGGAAATGTTACCTTAAGGAATCATAGCATTTTGGAATGTACTACTTTCCACTTTACATTGTATATAATCAAAGTATTGATAAGCTTGAAATTTTAACATGTCAATTATCATAGCCTTATAGTTAGATAAACTTTCTTACTGTAATATCCAATTTAAACCGAAATTCTTATGTTAAGTTAAAAGCACCTTATTAACTTACATTATTATTACAATAAAGAAACTTTATTATTTTAATCATTTAAAGTATGCCATTCACATAAATTAAAACTTGCTTATCAGTACGTTATCAACTTACATTTTATTATTACAGTAAGTAACATTTATCATTTTAATCAATTTAAAATACACCATTACATTGATTAAAATCTACGTGTCAAATGTACGTTTTAAATTTTATATTCCTATTACAATAATGAACATTTATTAATTAAATCAATACCACACTACTTAACTTTACATGTTTCTTTCTTAATTAAAACTTTACATGTTCTTGCATTAATTAAAACTTTCATGTTCTCTCATAAATTAGGACTTTACACGTTTCTTTCATTAATTAAAACTTATACGTTTCTTTCATTAATTAAAACTTATACCTTTCTTTCATTAATTAGGAATTTACATGTTCCTATCATTAAGTAGAACACCATACGTTCTTTCATTAATTAAAACCTATACGTTTCTTTCATAAATTAAAATCTATAAGTTTCTTTCATAAATTAAAACCTATACGTTTCTTTCATAAATTAAAACCTATACGTTTCTTTCATAAACTAAAACCTATACGTTTCTTTCATAAATTAAAAACTATACGTTTCTTTCATAAATTAAAACCTATACATTTCTTTCATAAATTAAAACCTATACGTTTCTTTCATAAATTAAAATCAATACGTTTCTTTCATAAATTAAAACCTAACATTTCAGATTTATATTACCATTTCACAAATTTAACTAAACTTCCAGTTTATTTAATTAATTTAACATCTTTAGTTAAAACTCAAATTTCACATTTTCAAGTCAAGTTATATTTTAAAATTTCATTTTTCAACAATCATTTATTCAACCACTTAAATTTATAGAAAAATCAATAATTCTTTAATAAATCACTTAAATTCAAATATAAATCAATTTATCATATTTACCATTTTCCAAATAAAATTAAAGTCCATTTTATTCATGAACTTAAATATCATTTTTAGTCAAAATTCCAAATTTCAAACATAAGTTATATTTCAAAATCCAGTTAATCCATTCATAAATTACATTTTTAACGCATAGAAAAATCATAATTTATTTATTTTAAAACCTTTCAAAATCTATTTAAATCAAATTTCATAATTTTATATTTTTAAAATACTTAAAATATTCAAAGCACTTTATAGAATAACCACGGGTCTGTATGTAGTTTCCTAACCTAGGTCAAGTGATACGGATATGTATCATTTCAATCCGCAGTTTAAAAGGTAAAAATCCGGGTTCTATCATTTCAAACCCGCAATCCCAAGTTTAAATAAATAAATAAAATAACTCAGGCCTATCATTTCAGCCCATAATAATTTTTATCCTAACAGGGAACTTGCAGTGTGATCATATACAGAAATAATATAAACAATGTCAATATCACAATATACAGTCATGTATCAGATGTCAGGTGAAAATTAACAGTTTTAACATGGTAATAACATGGTAATAACACGGCATAGCATATCATATGATCATCATTAACTTGCATAAACATTTTACATTACTAAACACTTGTCATCAATCCACTTTTCATAAGTATATATGTCAGAGTGAGAAAGACTCACCTTTTTCAAAGTAGAGACCAAAACAACAAACAAACACGACTCCAAAGGCACGACAAGCACAATTTCACGACTTTTGATTTGATTTGAAAGATAGCCAAGATATGATTTTGTATCAACAACCCAAAATAAAACAAACCAGACACTATATAAACATTCAACATAAAATAACATTGAAACAATTTTGAAATACAAAGCGAAATGAACAAGATAGATTGGACCTTGCTTCAACCACTTCAATGCTTGGCCTAAGGGACACTTATGCTTGGCTATGATGATGCTTTGGCTCAGGTATGACATCATATAGGTCAGGTTTAACATCATATAGGCAAGGCAACAAGTGGAGATGAAGGGAATGAGGCAACAATGGTCAAAAACATTGTTTTTAGGCATGTAGGTTGCAATTTGAAGGGTTTGGCCACCATAGATGGCTCGGCCATGGTCATGGTTGGTGGAGTAGATGGTGTTGGAGGCATGGAAGAGATGTAGGAGTTTGTGGCTACGGCTATGGAGAAGAGGCCGATCCAAACTTAGAAGAGAAATAAGGCAAAATTGCATAGAAAAGTAAGAATAGTAGAAAGAAGAGAGGGATTTACCTAATTTTTTTCTTCAAGGTGGAGGCCATGATTTTTAGGATTTTGGGGCTTCAAAAATTCATGAATGACAAGAGGAAGTCGGCTGCAAAGGATGGGGAAAGGAATGGCTAAGATGAATTGATGTATTAATGACAGAAGAACTGCAAAAGAAACGGATAAAACGTTTTTCCGTTTCTTAGCTCTTAACCCTTTCAAATTTCTCATATATATTTATATACATCCAAATAACTAAAAATAATTAAAATCTCAGTTAAAATTCGAAAATATAACAGATAAACAAAATAAAAAAAATTAAATATTAATTAGATATGATTAAATAAGAAAAATAGCACAGAAAAATGAAAACTAGACTTAAGAATTAGAAATAACTTCAATACACTTTGGAAAAATTTACTTTAATTTAAATACATGTAAAATGAATAAAAATAAAGTAAAACACAGCAAATAAAAGCGAGTGCATAAAATAAATAAATAAATTTTAATTATATAATTTAAAATAAGAAAATGGCTTAAAATTGTAGACTAGGCTTTAAAATTAGAAATAAATCCAAATGAACTTTAGAAAATCTTCATGGACTTGTAAAATATTTATAACAAATAAAATAACAGAAAATAAAAGTGCATTCACAAAAAAAAAATTAATATAATTTATATGAAGAAAATGGCAGAAAATTAGAAAACAGCCTTTAAAAATAGGAAATAAATACAGTAAATTTTGAAAAAATTCTATTATCATTTAAAAATATTTAAAAGTCAAAATATACATAATAAAACATATTATCACATATTAAAATAAAATATAACCAAGAAGAAGTAATTTATACAATTTAAAATAGTCATTGTTAAATAACCATATATACGTACAATATTGTAAAGGGTATAACTTTCACAATTTACATCCAATTTCAACGAAACGAAAAGTAGTGTTCTTAGAATTTTATGTAATTTCATAATAAAAGAAAAAAAAATTAAAATTTTAAACTTTCAAATTTTAAGTTAAAAGTCACAGTTTGACAATTTTGACCAAAATCAGCATTTCAGGCAAATATTCAACTTACACAAGTTTGGAATTATAACTCATATAAAGATCAAGATTATATTTAAATAATAAATTTAATCATTTCAAATAAGTAAAATAAGTTTTTAAATCAAAATCTTACATTAAAAATAATTAAAATATATAATAAAATAATTACAAAATACAGGGTTGTTACACTCTCCCCCACTCAAAACTTTTCGTCCCCGAAAAGGAATGAGGTATGGAAGGGCACAGAAAAGATAGAGTGAAATAGGATTAAGATAAGATGACAAGAAGATCGAAGTTATACCTGATAATTGTCGTTATAGGTAAGTTTTACAAGGTGGAGATTATCAAAGATTATAGAAAGATTTCTAAACAGAAAGATCATAGAAAGATGCATATACCAGTCTATAGCAAGATGAGGACGATAAGAACAACCAAAAGATAGTTTGAAAAACAAAATAAGGAAATGAATTTGAAAGCATGGAGATTTTAGATTAAATAGAAAATAAACTTTTACACAAGTTAAATAAATCTTAACTATCTCAAATTTCATTATCTTATTATCCAATCATCTAAAATTAACAATTTTTAGAACCATGGGTTTGAAAAATAATTATTTATTACACTCACATTGTACTTAATAAATTTTATTCTTCTTTATTCCTAATCAAAATTAAATTTATTCCTCTCAATATATTTATCACTCATGTTAAATATATTTACACTTTTTATAACTGCTTTCTTTCATTCTTAGTTCTTTTAACATCATTTTATTGTAAGTTATTCAATTTCCCTTTATTATATTTACCTCTGTTAATCATTTTATAATTAAAATTTAAGTGTATAACATTTATTATAACCACTCAAATTTTATTTATAAAATCTTTTTATATTGTATATTACCCAATTACATTGTTAACTTCAAAAATTAAGGTAAGTTATATTGGAATGAAATTGTGTCATACAAATAAAACTTTCCAATTCAATTATCTCAAGTTTAATCACTTATCCAAATTTTTTTGATTTTCTTTTTATAATTGAAATTATTGTTAAAAATAAAATTTAAGAATTAAATTTCTGATTTCTTCAAACCATTTAGAGATAAGAAATAATATATATACATATATAATATGTCAAATCAAATTTCAATCATATATCTATATATATATATATATATTATAAATCATGTCATATTTTAGAAATTCAAGTCAATTTAATTTCCCAAAACAAAGCTGTAGCAAGACCACAGAACAGTCTCTTAACTTCGAAACTCGAAAATGAACGTCGATTATGTCGCGATCATCACCGAAGTTATTTTCCAGCGACAAAGAGAAGAGCACTAATTTTAAACCTTTAAAATTCTTTGAAAACAAATTCTATTCAAAATACTTTAAATAATATAACCTTTTAAAACATTAAACACAAGGTTTTGAAACCATCGAAAATTAAATTCTCAAGTATCTTGTTTTAAATTCATTTCAGTTCCCAAGTCAATTTATAAACAACTATTTATAAATTCATTTATAGAACAATAAATGATAAATCAAGTATTATCATTTCAAGTAATCAATTTAAATCAGTATATTAAGTTTCATAAATATACTTATATATCAAAATTTATTTCATTTACCATTTTTTTTTTAAAATATATTGTGTCCGTTTGTTCTGTCAAAGTGTTTTGGAAATCTTATCGATAGCGCTGATCAGACGTATGATCAAAAACCCAACTCAACATCAACAACTCAAACAACACAATATATAAAACATTTTAATTTTAAACACTAGTTTACAAATACACTATACATGAATAGATTTTCAAAGAAGGGTAGAGATTCAAATTTTTGATTAACACAAATCACAAATCAAAGGAGATTATGATTTAAAAATAAGTTGGAAACAAGGATGACATGATTAAACAGAATAGGAAGATGGATAAGCTTATATAAATCACGGGCAACCTTAACCGGGTCAACCGTGACTTAAAGAATAAGATCAATGTTGATTTTTCTAGGGTAAATCTACATTCGATCTCAAGAGTTAGAGTTTGAAATAACAAAAGATATTAGCATCTAAACCAAGGATAGATAAGAATCTCTGGTGAATCGATGTTAACTGCAAAGGAGTTTTCCCCCTTTTTCAATTAAATTTGAAATTGGCGTAACCACCGACTCACTAGAAAGATCATTCGAAGCGGAGTTATGGAATGCTCCAGAGTCAAAAGAAGATGAATAGTGAGGGATACGAATGGATTTTGGAACTGTAGGAACGTTCCAAAATTCAAAGGAATTGAGTCAAAAGAAAAAGATTCAACTCGAATGAAAGTGATTCTGTAATTACATCTACTCCATATGCTGAGTTTTGCCTAGAGCTACCAAAGCTCTGATACCAACTATAACGACTCGGTATTTTCAACCATTCGCATCCATTATAAGTGTATAGGTAGACACTCATGCCGGAATTGAATTGCTCAAAATACCGCGTTGTAAATAAAAATTTGGCAAATCTCAGAATATACAGTAAATAAAAATCACAGATCACAGACACGGAGTATATAAAAATGCAGCGGAAGAAAAAGATATAGTAGTTCATGAAGCTACTATATAAATATGAGATACATCAGAGTTAAATAAGATACAACAGAAGAGTAACAGGATACATCAGGTACAGATCAGATACATCACTGAACCACTGGATACTGAAACAAAATAAGTGGTTGGATCTTCAAGGAAAGCTCCAACGCCGAAGGTGAATCTGGAATGCTAACTCACTCAATCTGACCCGAGCGTAAAGCAAAACACAAAACCCTCGAGTCAGGACATAAATACTTATAAACTGTAAATCAACTCAAGTGAACAGTAACAAAATGCATCAGTAACTTAAAGGATGCTTGGGACCGCCCATCCTCTAAGGATCCGTTAAACTATTTACTATGTAGTAATATACGCTATATACGGTAGTGTCTAATCAGTAAAGTATAATCATATAGAAAATAGCGTTAAGGGGATGGTGAACCTTAACGCAGTCGGATCTTTAAAACCAAAATCGTAGTGGGCTCGATATAAGGATATGACACGGCACGCGAGGCAATGCCAGGGTGGATACACCGTTTGCACTCCCGGACCGGTGGTGACGGCAAGCCAGCAGCTTCCGCCCACCTCGAACAATACCCCCGAATCAAAGTGGTGCCACCGAATCGAATCACAACAGTAATAGAATGGTTTCCGATGGAGCATGCTCGATGAAAGGGTGCGATCCTTTGTGTAGCCCGGTATAGCTCCTGTTTTAGTCATATATGCCAACTCACGGGAGTTGGGTCCACGTAATATACCTCGAGAATGTCGCCACCATCCTACTTCATTCTGGAATCTCCACCGCGTACACAGTTGTTAAAGTGGTTTTCGGTATTGGCCGGCTATAAGACAATATCCGATCTCGGTCTCTTTAACAACCAATCGTTATTATAACCCATGGATATTTATTTCAAAAAATTTATACTTCCAAGACAAAAATATCATACTCATTTCAAAACAATATCACAATAGTATCATTTCCATTTCAAAAAATAATTCAATAAATATATCATTCAAATAAAACCCAAATTTCCAAATCATTGAATATTTCTTTCAATTTATTAAACTTGAAATATTCCTTTAAATTATCATAGCATTTTGGAAATGTTATCTTAAGGAATCATAGCATTTTGGAATGTACTACTTTCCACTTTACATTGTATATAATCAAAGTATTGATAAGCTTGAAATTTTAACATGTCAATTTATCATAGCCTTATAGTTAGATAAACTTTCTTACTGTAATATCCAATTTAAACCGAAATTCTTATGTTAAGTTAAAAGCACCTTATTAACTTACATTATTATTACAATAAAGAAAATTTATTATTTTAATCATTTAAAGTATGCCATTCACATAAATTAAAACTTGCTTATCAAATGTACGTTATCAACTTACATTTTATTATTACAGTAAGTAACATTTATCATTTTAATTAATTTAAAATACACCATTACATTGATTAAAATCTACGTGTCAAATGTACGTTTTAAATTTTATATTCCTATTACAATAATGAACATTTATTAATTAAATCAATACCACTCTACTTAACTTTACATGTTTCTTTCTTAATTAAAACTTTACATGTTCTTGCATTAATTAAAACTTTCATGTTCTCTCATAAATTAGGACTTTACACGTTTCTTTCATTAATTAAAACTTATACGTTTCTTTCATTAATTAAAACTTATACCTTTCTTTCATTAATTAGGAATTTACATGTTCCTATCATTAATTAGAACACCATACGTTCTTTCATTAATTAAAACCTATACGTTTCTTTCATAAATTAAAACCTATACGTTTCTTCCATAAATTAAAACCTATACGTTTCTTTCATAAATTAAAATCTATACGTTTCTTTCATAAATTAAAACCTATACGTTTCTTTCATAAATTAAAACCTATACGTTTCTTTCATAAATTAAAACCTATACGTTTCTTTCATAAATTAAAATCTATACGTTTCTTTCATAAATTAAAACCTAACATTTCAGATTTATATACCATTTCACAAATTTAACTAAACTTCCAGTTTATTTAATTAATTTAACATCTTTAGTTAAAACTCAAATTTCACATTTTCAAGTCAAGTTATATTCTAAAATTTCATTTTTCAACAATCATTTATTCAACCACTTAAATTTATAGAAAAATCAATAATTCTTTAATAAATCACTTAAATTCAAATATAAATCAATTTATCATATTTACCATTTTCCAAATAAAATTAAAGTCCATTTTATTCATGTAACTTAAATATCATTTTTAGTCAAAATTCCAAATTTCAAACATAAGTTATATTTCAAAATCGAGTTAATCCATTCATAAATTACATTTTTAACGCATAGAAAAGTCATAATTTATTTATTTTAAAACCTTTCAAAATCAATTTAAATCAAATTTCATAATTTTATATTTTTAAAATACTTAAAATATTTAAAGCACTTTATAGAATAACCACGGGTCTGTATATAGTTTCCTAACCTAGGTCAAGTGATACAGATATGTATCATTTCAATCTGCAGTTTAAAAGGTAAAAATCCGGGTTCTATCATTTCAAACCCGCAATCCCAAGTTTAAATAAATAAATAAAATAACTCAGGCCTATCATTTCAGCCCATAATGATTTTTATCCTAACAGGGAACTTGCAGTGTGATCATATACAGAAATAATATAAACAATGTTAATATCACAATATACAATCATGTATCAGATGTCAAGTGAAAATTAACAGTTTTAACATGGTAATAACATGGCATAGCATATCATATGATCATCATTAACTTGCATAAACATTTTACATTACTAAACACTTGTCATCAATCCACTTTTCATAAGTATATATGTCAGAGTGAGAAAGACTCACCTTTTTCAAAGCTAGAGACCAAAACAACATACAAGCACGACTCCAAAGGCACGACAAGCACAATTTCACAACTTTTGATTTGAGTTGAAAGATAGCCAAGATATGATTTTGTATCAAAAACCCAAAACAAAACAAACCGGACACTATATAAACATTCAACATAAAATCACATTGAAATAATTTTGAAATACAAAGCGAAATGAACAAGATAGATTGGACCTTGCTTCAACCACTTCAATGCATGGCCTAAGGGACACTTATGCTTGGATATGATGATGCTTTGGCTCAGGTATGACATCATATAGGTCGGGTTTAACATCATATAGGCAAGGCAACAAGTGGAGATGAAGGGAATGAGGCAACAATGGTCAAAAACATTGTTTTTAGGCATGTAGGTTGCAATTTGAAGGGTTTGGCCACCATAGATGGCTCGGCCATGGTCATGATTGGTGGAGTAGATGGTGTTGGAGGCATGGAAGAGATGTAGGAGTTTGTGGCAGCGGCTATGGAGAAGAGGCCGATCCAAACTTAGAAGAGAAACAAGGCAAAATTGCATAGAAAAGTAAGAATAGTAGAAAGAAGAGAGGGATTTTCCTAATTTTTTTCCTTCAAGGTTGAGGCCATGATTTTTAGGATTTTGGGGCTTCAAAAATTCTTGAATGACAAGAGGAAGTCGGCTGCAAAGGATGGGGAAAGGAATGGCTAAGATGAATTGATGTATTAATGACAGAAGAACTGCAAAAGAAACGGATAAAACGTTTTTCCGTTTCTTAGCTCTTAACCCTTTCAAATTTCTCATATATATTTATATACATCCAAATAACTGAAAATAATTAAAATCTCAGTTAAAATTCGAAAATATAACAGATAAAAAAATAAAAAAAATTAAATATTAATTAGATATGATTAAATAAGAAAAATAGTACAGAAAAATGAAAACTAGACTTAAGAATTAGAAATAACTTCAATACACTTTGGAAAAATTTACTTTAATTTAAATACATGTAAAATGAATATAAATAAAGTAAAACACAGCAAATAAAAGTGAGTGCATAAAATAAATAAATAAATTTTAATTATATATAATTTAAAATAAGAAAATGGCTTAAAATTGTAGACTAGGCTTTAAAATTAGAAATAAATCCAAATGAACTTTAGAAAATCTTCATGGACTTGTAAAATATTTATAACTAATAAAATAACAAAAAATAAAAGTGGATTCACAAAAAAAAATTTTTAAATATAATTTATATGAAGAAAATGGCAGAAAATTAGAAAACAGCCTTTAAAAATAGGAAATACATACAGTAAATTTTGAAAAAAATCTATTATCATTTAAAAATATTTAAAAGTAAAAATATACATAATAAAACATATTATCACATATTAAAATAAAATATAACCAAGAAGAAGTAATTTATACAATTTAAAATAGTCATTGTTAAATAACCCTATATACGCACAATATTGTAAAGGGTATAACTTTCACAATTTACATCCAATTTCAACGAAACGAAAAGTGGTGTTCTTAGAATTTTATGTACTTTCATAATAAAAGAAAAAAAATTAAATTTGTAGACTTTTAAAATTTTAAGTTAAAAGTCACAGTTTGACTATTTTGACCAAAATCAGCATTTCAGGCAAATATTAAACTTACACAAGTTTGGAATTTTAACTCATATAAAGATCAAGATTATATTTAAATAATAAATTTAATCATTTCAAATAAGTAAAATAAGTTTTTAAATCAAAATCTTACATTAAAAATAATTAAAATATACAATAAAATAATTACAAAATACAGGATTGTTACATTTCCCTTAAGGAATAAAATCTATGGATGAATTGTTTGATTATTTAATCGCTAAACAACCGACTACCAAATCTGGATCAAAATTATAACTATGGAAATATCTAGGAGAAACATGAGAATTATATGATACAGTTACTGTTTGAGGTGCTATATTGTACGTATAAACTCGTTTCTTTCTTCAAGGACAAATGATAAGGAAATTCATCCACTAATGGTTAGGAAGTGATATCCGCTCTTATCTTTGACTGCTTATTCCTAATGAACCGGGGTTGAGTTTACGAGATTATCAAAAGCTGTTTCGAAGAGATCGGCATCAGATATGTTATTCAAAACATACTTCGATCCAACTCAAGATTTTCGAACTGAAGATCTCTTGAAGAGTGTGGAATCAAAGACGGAGTTTTGAAGTGCAAGGGCTATTGTTGCTGATCCTGAAGGTAATTGCAAAATGGATGTAGTAGAAGAAGTGCATTTGGTTTCGTTCAGTCCCAGAATGAACTTGTATGGATGAACGTTGGCATAGCATTGTTGCCTGGATGGCAGCGTTAGATTCCAAGTGGGATTGCTATTCAAAAAGGTAGAATGTAGCCTAAAGCCTCATCAACTGGGAAATGAAAAAAATCAGGCATGCAGCAGAGCCATGTGGGTCGCTTCCATCCGGGTATGGTCATCCCATATCAAGATAGATTGTTATCAACTCATGTATGCTTTGGGGCCCAAAAGTGGGATGATCATATCTGTACTCCTAGTCAAGTGGTAGGCCAGTCCTGTGTGGCAAGGGTATAAGATATTCTTGTTAGACCCCGGTGCTTTTTACCTAGAGATGTACCATCGGAAGGTGGTTCCTTATCTTGTCATAGTATGTAATCCATTCTCTAATACGAGCCTTTATGGTTTTAGTTGTATACCAATTATGCTAGAATTTAATTAATGTAACAATTTCAGCTACGATTAATGAGTATTTCTTTCTTAGACACAATTATAATATCAGAGGATTTCATATGAAATAATTGCTTATTATAAGGTTAAAACCCGTTTGTGTTTATTTGCGGCATGGTCGTACAAGATACTTTCGATTTTAAATGTTTTTTTATAGCTTTAAAATCCAGTTGGGTGTGTTTTATCACGCTGGTTTTCCAGGCTGATTTGGGTGTTATTTTATTATAATGCTTGGGTTAGACCGAGCTTATTAGAGATTTAGTTTGGATGGTTTGGAGCTTTAGGAGACGAGCTAGAGGCTCAGGGACATACTCATTACATGGTTATTTTTCCGCTGCATTTATTTTTCCACTGCATTAGTTGTTTACATATCAGCACTTGTAGGGACGAGTTGTTATAACTGTCCAGGCCGACTATTGGTTACTGAACTCTGATAGGATGTATGTATATTACAGTTATTTTCTTCTTATGTAAAGTTCTGTTACATATTATATATCAATCGTTCTGCTGTGAGATTCTGTGCTGTTTAGTTTCTTCTTCTCTTCCTTCTTCTTCTTTTTTCCCTAATAATCCACCTTTCTATTCGATTTGAGTTGGACATGTGTGGTTTATTATCAACTTAAATCGTACAGAAAAGTGGGTCGTTACAATATAATCGGTCGACTGACCCTAGCATTCAGTCAACTGTTTTCCTTAGTTTAGTTAATCGATTCCCTGGTTTAGTCAACTTTTCAACCCTAATTTTACATTGTTTCTTTTCGAGTCTCTACTAAAGGAATTCAGCTAACTATTTTTGTTCATTTAGTTGATCATTTGTCTGTTGTTGGCAAATTTTCGTTGTTTTGATGAGTTTTCTACCTTATTTGTGAGTTAAATTCATTAGGACATTACGTATCACCAATTTCATGTTACTTTTATATTTTACTATTATTAAGTTGTATTTACCAATATATAATGTTTTTATCCATCTTAACTATAATCGTATTATTATCAATGTAGTTCTTTTTCTTACGTTGTCTAATATCATTGTAATAATGTTTATCCACATGAAAATATGGCTTCTTCATATTAATTATCAAATTCATATTACTTGGAGTATGTATATTCGTCAATTTCATTTTAATGTCAACTTCTCTATAGTTCACATATAAACATAGGTCTTTTATAATCACCTTCTTCCCCAATTCATAGTTTAAGGTCTTACTCCTCCTTAATGGCCAATTATCCATCCTATTCCAGTTCTTAACATTTCTATTCCAAACTATACACATAAAAAATTGTATTTCATATCAATTCTAACCATTATCCTAACATAGACTATAAATAATGGATTAAAAACATATTTAGAATTGTATAACATAGTAGAAAAAAGTTACTTGAATTCATCTCAAGCTTAGATTTTGAGTTCCTTTATTTGACAACAGAAGGAAGATGAAGAAAGAAATGTATGTATGTTCTTACTGAGTTGTAGTACCCTCTTTGGTACGAATGGTCAATTGGACCTAACAAGCCTAATTTTGAACAAAATTATTCTTTTAGTTAGAACTCTCAATATATGTATCCAATTTAAATGTTCTTATAATCAGACTCGATCGAAAAAATATGCTCTATGCAATGTTGCAAATTTCGTCACTTAATTATGTCGTCTACAAAGATCCAAAATTCCCCTTTTAAGTAAAATTACCATTTCACCCTTTAATATTATTTATTTAATTATCAAAATTTTATAGTGGGTTACATTCTCTCCCATAAAAGAATTTTGTCCTCGAAGTTCCAAAGGACAGAAAAACGTAATTCGTTCCTCTTATTTCAACATATACTATGCAAATGTTCCCACAATTCACACCTATACATCCATTCATATAATGCACATAGACGCATACAATCATTGAAAACCCAAACTAGTACATGTAAGAATCAAATCAATGATGGATTAAAAGCATATTTAGAATTGTATAACATAGTAAATAGAACCCTGTTATCAAAATTGGCATCAAATTGACTAGAAATCCCACTCCTCTCTTGTTCTTAAGAATTGGCCTAGCCGCCAACCTCGGTGAATCGCTCTAATTTTGGTATGTATGAATAACCCTCTTCATTATGATCTCTTTGGACTCTTATTTTGTTGAATTTGATGAAAATTTAAGCAATTTTTAGATCTAGAAATTTAAGTGTAAGGTTTCCTTATTTGATAAGAGAAGGAAGATGAAGAAAGAAATGTGCGTATGTTTCTTACTGAGTTGAGAAACAATATCGGTACCCTATTCGGCACTGATAAGTTATTAGACCTAAGAAGCTCAACTTGAACAGAATTATTCTTTTAGTTTATACTCTCAATCCGTGCATCCAATTTATACATTCTTATAATGAACATGACCAAAAAGTTAGGCTCTATGCAATGGTGCAATTTTCACCATTTAATTTAGTCATTTACAAAAAATCTAATTTTGCCCTTTTATAGTAAAATTACCATTCACCCTTTTATACTAATAGCAATTGAGAGTTATCATGTACGAATGAGTCTTAGTAGTGGAGTGATAAATTTTGGATCGAATTGGTTCAGTGGGACCAAGGAGCAGATTCATGTACTCAAGGAACAATCTTGAGCATGAAAGCTTGATCTTTATAGTTGGAGAGAGCAGATCCCCTGTACCAAACTTCTCTATTCCCTCTGTCCCTAAACAATCAGAGACAATAATTTTCAGGCGTTTTGCAATTAAACCCCCAACAGCAAGAGAGAGAAAAGGGGTTTAATTGCAAAATGTCTGAAAATCAATGTTTTCGATTGGTTGGGGACAGAGAAACAGAGGGGGTTTGGTACATGGGAATTGGTCTCATAGTTGGATGGGGAAATAACATGGGTCTGATATCATGAATATATGCAAAAAGTCATCAGAAGAGTTTGAGCAAGATAACTTATAGGAGCCTCGTATGGTGGAAAGCTAACATATAATTGATGCTTAGACTAAGAGTTGGGAGGAAAACTTTCAAGGAAGCGGGGATCATTTGACTATGAATGAAAGTGACTCAAGTCCAATATAGTAACTAAATCGGTGGTGGATGCACAGGCATGAAATTTTAAATTTTGAGGAAAAGTGACCATTTTAGTTTCTTTTTTGAAGAATAGAGTTCAATTCGAGAACGTTAGAAAGTTAACATGAGAGATTTCTAAACATACTTGATACTCGTGAGAATCAATAATCTAGCATAACTAGTCAACTTAACTTTATGTAGCAAGTGCACATGCCTCTAGTACATCTTGCATTTGGGAGTGTGTGCCTGACTATGCATTTTATGGAACTGAACGAGCTCATTGTACTTGAAATAATGGGTGGAAACATAAGAGTTTTCCATTCAAGAGTTCCCTTTAATTAGGATCATGATATATTTGTTCAAGTGTCTGTTGCTTTACATGTGTGATATTACCATATTTTGTTTGGGTGCATGCATGTTTCCACTGGTCTACATATGGGATAATACATGACTTGTTTTGTATGTTGCTCTGTTTATTTGATGTGTGCTAATGTAAAATGTTTGTTTGCATATGTATATTCTATTTCCTAAGCATAGGTATGTTATCTATTACATATGTGCATTCGAAAATTAGTGTATGTGCATGATAGTGTTGGATAATGTCTGGTCATTATGAACTAGGTTGGCTTAGCTACATTTCCTCTTATTAGTATTTAGAGCATGAAATCCTTTTTTGTGGGGGTGGATGGGAAGGAGGAATATAATAACTCATAATTTTGAGTGCCCAGTACAATTACATGACAAATTAATTTAGTTTATGAATCATTTTAATTTAATTTTGAATTAAATATAACCAAGAATTAAAAAAGTTTGCATGAATAAATTAGGATCCAAGACCTTCTCCATTGAGTTTGGAATATTGTTAACATCGATGAATTTTGAGTAAGAACATCATTATGTTTGGGAATATTGATTTTCAGTTGGATATTTGAATTCAAATGTAAATTATCAAAAAGCAGACTTTTAGGGATAAATGAATTAAGGCTCGAAACATTATCCATTGCATTCAGAATGCTATTCTTGGTGAAGACAATGGTACATAAATTATATGTTTGGACTAATGGATTTGCGTTATAAGGTAAGAAAAATGTATGAAAAACGGATTACTTTATTTTGGTCCAAAGGTCCGAAATCTTCTTTTTGTAACACACAATCAAAAAGGTAGATCCCTTTTTTTGTAAGATTCACTCTTTCTGCCTCTTGTTCTTCATGAAGCCCTCCTCCTTCATGCCTTAAATCAACATCAAAAACATTAAACAAAATTCATAACCATAATTCATCTCTAGCCTAGCTTTACAAATCCTTTTTGTGTTGGATCATATGGGGAAGTTTTGGATTTCGACTAAAAGTAGAAATAGGCTTTCAAATGGGTTTGTTTGCAAATTAGAAGAGATAATATTAGATTTAAGTGAGTGGGATGATCTCATATTTATGATTAACATACAAATAATATAACTCGTCTTTTGTTGAATAAGCGAGTTATGTAAATGATTAGGAGAACACTTGGACTTTATATAGGTTCATATGAATGAATTGATCCGATTATATCATTATTTGGTTGATTAAACCATAAAGATGACATCTAGTATTAGTTAGTAAGCTAACCATTTTTGATAGTAACGATGTTTGCCTAATTATCATTTGGAGGCCATGTTGATATTAGGACATAACTATATGGTACTTTTAGTTGATATACGACTTTAATAGTGATGTTTAGAAAGGTTAGTTAATTTTGGGGATATATTGATGTTTGGATTAACTAGAGTTAATTTTGGAATAATGGTGCTAGTATAAGCACGATTGTATACTCATATTCATAACTTAAACCCATTTAAAGTGATATATATGGATGTACTAATCCATGAGGTTATTTGAAAATAGTTTGTAATTAATTTTCATTTAATATCACATATAAATTGGGTTGATTTAGGATTGTATGTATGCCATAGAAGTAACTACAGCATTGTTTTGTTAAATAATGTTAAGAGAAAAAAAGAAATCTTAACTCCCCATTTTTAGTTTTGAGTAAATTGATTTTATGTAAGCAAAATAGGTATGAATATTTTGTTAAACTTGGTTTCATAAGAATAGGATTTTGAATAAATTCATTTAAAGCGGATTTAATAAAATTAGGGTTTATGTAGACAAAACAAATATGGATATTTTGTTTACTTAATTTCAAGTGAAAAGAAGCATGGATGGGATTTTTGTTAAAGATGTAATGTAACTACAAAATTAGTTTTATTGATTTTTGTTAAAGATGTAACATAACTACAAAATTGATTTTGTTGGTTGTTATTAAAGATGTAACATAACTACAAGAGTTGTAACATCCCGCCTTTTCGCATGATTTAAACGGACACACGTGCCAATTCAAACCATACGTAAGGGCGGATTGTTATGGGATAAATAAGAAAAACAGAGAAAGAAAAAAAACTAAACAGAATCTCACAGCAGAAGGATAAAATATAATAATCAAATATACAGTTCATGAAGCTGTTTTACAAAACCTTTGATTTTATTTATACAATACATATCAGAGTACATATACCATACGACAAAGCAGCGGAACAATATGAGTGTAGTGGAATAATAGTAGATAATAGTAATACAAATCTTCGTCTTCGTCCTCCAGAGCTAAAACTTCAAATCCTGAAACGCTCGGACTGACCTGAGCGAATTGAAAAGACAAAACACTCGAGTCAGAACTAAAAGATCTTATGTGAGTTAAATTAACAGAAATAAATATGAGTGCAGTAACTCAAGAGATGCTCGGGATTTACATCTCCTAAGGATCCGTTAAACTTTTTACTATGTAGTATATTGCGCTATTATAATAGTGTCTATTTGTAAAATAAACTTACTTTTAAATAGCGTTAAGGCTTTACATTTTCCACCTTAACACAGTTATATATTCCCATAGTCTATACAGTACCGTAATCTCCCCCGTACTGGGCGTCGTCAGAGGGCACTCCATAGGTATGGTACAAAACCAAAATCGTATAAGGCGCGCTAGGGTAGGTGACACGGCACAACTAGGCAATGCCAGGGTAGATATACCAATTACGCTTCCGGGTCGGTGGTAACGCATAGCCGCAGCTACCGCCCACCTCGAGCCACACCCCCAAATAAAAATCAAAAGTGGCCACCGAATCAATCCAAGAGTCAAAGTATAATATCGAAGGGATGTGTCCGATCAAAGGTGCTACCTTATTAACCCGTCGATCGCTCCTGTTTTAGCCACCTTATGCCAACTCACGGAAGTTGGGTCCACGTACTTACCTTACAGGAAACGCCGCCACCAACCTACTTCCTTTTGGAATCTCCACCGCGTACACGGTTAGTCAAAGGGGTTTTCGGTATCGACAGAGAGTATGTCCATATCCGATCCCGGTCTCTTTGTCAACCAATCGTTATTATAACACCGCGGTTATTTTAAAAAAAATTATACTTTTAAAACCATAATAAAATATCCATTTAAAACCCATATAAACCCGATATCATTTATTCTTAAAACCCCAAATCAATACGATATCATTTATTTTCCAATATATATTCTTTCCAAAATCATAGGGTTTCCAAAGTAAAATATTTAGAAATCAAAACTTTTGAATATAATATTTCCAAATTATACTACCTTGAAAACATAGCTTTGAAACAAAATTTCCATCTCTTAAATGGTTAAATATTAAATTACTTTTATAAACAAAATAGCTTCTTTAGACTTCACAAATCAATTTCAAATATCGATTTAAACTTCCAAATACCATTTCAATTCTTATGTTTCAAGGCTTTAAATATTTCACCATTTCAAACAGACTCATTTGACAATTCCATATATATATCAAACTCAGTTACTTATTATTTAGACTTGAAATGTTTGCTTAATGAATTCAATATAATTTAAGAAAACCTTTAACTTCATATAACTGGATCATCTTTCAATTTATTATATATTCATTTAATCAACCTGATATTCATTAAAATCACTTTACCCAGAAATCAAGTTATATAAATCATATCCTTTAAAAATTCTAATTTTTATTAAATTTCAATTTAACTTAATATTCATCTTCCAAATCTATTCTCATTTAAGTCATAAAACTCCAGAAATTAAATTTTAAATAAATGTTTAATCTTATTTGATCTTAAAATCAAACTTTATTTAAACTTCAGATCAAATTTATACAAAGCTTAAAAACCGGAAATTACTATATATATATATAATAGCCTTTATCAATAACCAAATCAATATCTCATAAACCATATATATATATATATAACTTTACAAAACCATAGAAAAACATTTCAAAAATAATTTTATATATTTACCGCGGTGCCTGTATAAAATTTTCTACCCTATGGTCAAGTGATACGGATGTTATCATTTCAATCTGCAATTTAAAATAAAATGCGGTTGTACATCATTTCAAACCGCAATCCCGAATGAATTGAAAATGCATGATGACTTGCAATTAATAAAATAAATCATCCATTCATCCTTCAAATCATTCATCCATTTATAACAGTCATCATCCAATTTCAAACAATCATCAATATATAACAGGTGATAAATAATGGTATCAATTATCAGTTTATACTCAAAATAAATTTAATAACTGTTAATTGGCAATTTATATGCAAATATAAACGTAAACTTAACTGGCAGTTAATATGAAATAAAATTTAACATAACTATGCCTTGCAGTTAATATGAAATAAATAAATTCTAACTGTCAAATTTATATGCAATAAATAAATAAATTTACAGTTATATTAAATAAATGCGTTTAAACAGAAATAGTGAATAAAACATGCGAAACAGTCATAAAAAATTTTCTACCCATATCTAGAATTAATTTAACAAACACAAGAAATTTTAGAAATTGTGAGTGGGTTAAAACACTCACCTTTTGAATTTAAATCGAATTTAAATTCGATTTAAACCCAAAAATTTCACAGTCTCCAAATCTATCCAAACCAGCGCCAACAGATCCGGAATTTAATTTCGATCCTAATAAAAAAAATCTCGCGTGAATACGAGGTCGTATGAGAAAGTTATTCAATTTTAATGAGTTAAAACAAAAATTAAATAAAACAAATTTAAACAACAACCTAATTAAAGCTTGTCACGTCATAAAACTTCTTCTCAACTCACGTATGCTCATCCAGGGAATGAACCCATTTCAACGCATGCCCTCTCCATCTTTGACCGTGCCTTTAGACCGCCCCAGGCCACCAGATGGTGACGCGCCTCCACCATTACGACCGCCTCCGCCTGTCGCACCTCCACCTTGAAAGCCTTCGAGTTCGGCCTCCCCTATCACCTCTGCCGTCGCCTTCAAAAACTAGGGTTTCAAACCCTAATTTGCCAATATCGGCCACCACCGGTCGCAATAAGCCAAGCGACTACCACCAAACGACTTCCCTAGCCGAGCTCTCCAATACCCAGAAACCAATTTGCAAATAGTCGCTCCAAATCAAAACGCCCAAATTGACTTAGGTTTCAAATTTCCTGATTTTGACCGCGATTTGCCGTTGACTCGAGTATCGATTTCGAAAACAGAGACTGCGCGTAGATTCATCTGGGTGAAATCTACAACATATATTTTTTTGGAATTTTTCTGAGATGTTTGAATTTTCATTTGAAATTTTAATAGAAATAGATCTAGGTTGGCATCCATTTGAGGAGGAGAAGGAGTTGAAGAAAAGAACGTACAGACAAATGATAGAAGATGGAGGCTAGGGTTTATAATCGTCTATTTATAAGTAGGGTTGGATTAGAGTAGGTAGACCGGATAAATGAACGTGCGGAACAAACTATGGCCCAAAAAGCCCGTTCTAACCCCGGAACGAAATTTATTAAACCCACATATCCAAATAGGTATTTTAAAATATTCTGAACGTGATGGAAAAAGTTTCACATCCAAATTCGATCGTATGAAGAAGTTATGCTGAAAACAAAATTCCCAAATTGATTTCAAATTGTTTTTAATTAAATCGATTTCAAGGCGTTTCGCGTCCATACGATCAAACGACAGGTCCGATCGATACGAAACCTGAAATTCTACAATAATTCACCGATACGGATCCAATGAAACTGGTTTCGTCGAAATCCGAGTCCGTGGCCAAAATGGCTATTTTTATATTAATTAAATAAATTAAAATAAATTATAAAAAATCAAATTCTGTATTTAAATTCTAAAATTGACCAAATTTTATCGCTTATATATTTCTTAATCAATTTCAATGATCTAACAAGTTTAGATGTGAATTAAAAGTTGATAAGTCTATCAATTGCAGTGTTAATTTCTCCACTACCTTATATTTAGGAATTATAAATTAAATCCTCAAAAAACCCATTTTAATTTCAATAATGTAATATTTAAACGTTTAATTCCACTTTATTTGCAATAAATACAATTGTTGAATTTTGATACTTTCATTAAATTATAAATCTTGCTTTCTATAATCTATATCAACAAATGGTCCAATTATAAATAGAATTAGCATTAACTTCATCTTATAGAATTAACTACTCCAATTACAAAACAAATCTACGCTAACTACACGATTTAAGTAAATTAATTGTAATTGAGTCTACATTAAATGTTATAAATTATAAATTAGAACCTCAATAAATTCGCTTATTGATTTAAAATCTTTCTATTCAGTAAATAGACATTTTATGGGTATAAATAACATTTGAATTATAACACATGTCATTAGTGCATGCTTCATTTCTTATAAACTCCCCTTTATTAACTAGAACACATTAACCAAAACAAAATAATTAATTTAGATTTATTTCAATCGATTGCCATTCTTAACTTAACATATTCAAAATGGTTAACCTAAATAATTGTTACCCTTTTACATTCAAATTCACTTACAACCATCATTACAACAATGTTGCCATAGATTTAGATTTAATTAAATAAATTAGATAAATGGGTAAAGTTTTGTAATTATCACTAATGCCAAATATATATGCATTAATTACTACTTATTATTATGAATTCATTTATTAATTTACTAGTTGCCTTTGTCTTCTTATATCCTATTTACTACCAAACTTTCTATTTAGTTATAGTTTATAAATATATAAATGCCTAGGCAAATCAAGTTCTTGTCCTTTCTGTTATTCCAATTTAAATCGAGTATGCGCAAATAAATTGTTTATTAACTTATTCTTACAAAATTATTTGCATACATTCAGTTACACCTAATTTAATGCATTGATTTTCATTTATAAATTAAAGGTTTTCCTTTAAAAGCTTTCTTTACTAAACCATACAGGACATTGATCTAATTCAATTTACTATCTAATAATATTAATTCATTTAAATAAATTCACAACTTACCCTTGTTTCCCTATATTCTCTTCTTATCCTAGTATAACCATTTACATTACTTCAAATTTATTCGTCATTTTATATCAACCGATAATACTTAGCTTAAATTCCTATGGTTTCATTTCCTTTTCAACATATGCTTCATTATAAATTATAAATCTTTACTTCTTTCTAAAGTTAAATTATCTAATCTTATTAAAATGACAAATTTAACTGACGAAAATTTACGGGTCGTTACAAGAATAGTTTTGTTGATTGTTTATATTGAAAGTGTGACGAAATTACAAAATTAATTTTATTGAATTGAAACCGAAAACATAACCTTTAACAAAGTTAATAAACTTGAATTTATTTTTGAAGTAAAAAATTATTATATATATAGTATGAATATTGATTATATGTTTATGTTTCTAGTTGGAAACTAAATATATGATTTTCAAATTAGTTAGTAAGAAAAATAAATAGTTTCGCTAAGTAAGACTTGATTTAAAAATAAAAATGAGAATGACTTAGCATTATTAATGACTTATTAAGATGTAGATAAATAATAGTCAATAAATGGGTTTTTTGTGACGCCCCACATCTATGCTCACAATAACAAAGAGTATTAAAAGAAATACTGTCTGTTATTACGAAGAATAAGGCTGGATAGGAGCGGCCATCCGTAGTTGGGACTTACACTAGTATTGGTTACCTCGATAGGAGTGGTATATATTTTTATTTTTCATCTTCTTATTTATTTACTCCCACCGACATACCCAATTCCAGTATAAAACGAACTACGATGGTTCATATTAGTTTAGGACAATAGATATAACAATAACACAGATAAGCTAAATGTGGAACACAGATAATAAAAAGTCTCATATATATATATATATATATATATATATATATATATATAACTGATGTCAGTTACAATACATGTGATACAATACATATGATACAACTACAACTGTCGACTCAGGAAGTTACATATACAAGTACATTATTGACAATAATATACTTGAATACATATCATCCTATACTATGACAACGACTACTCCAAAAGATATGAAAAGACTTCATAGCTCAATCAGCAACCCAAAGCAAGATATCTACAACCTGTAATAACTCGGTCTGACCCGAGTATTACATTCAAAAGAAAATAATACACGGGTCAGTCTAATTCAAACTCAGTTATTAATGCACAAAAGCAATAATAATTAAATAACAAATAGACGACAGTCAAAGTATATCTCATCTATCCAATCCTTTAATACGAAATCGGATAACGGTAAATATAACACATAACAACATTAACAATGAATCAGCAAATTCAAAGCATCAACAAAGGTGAATAAAAGCATTATCAATGTAGATAATTTAGAAAACAACAGAATTACCTAAACGACAATTAACAACAAAATCTAATTATTAAATAAATAATTAGGAACTCATAATCTAATTATCACATAGATAATTAAACAATAGCAAAATAATCAATCAAACCAAATCAAAATACAATTCAAAACATATTGAATTGAATAAACGAAACAGTTCAAATAATTGAAATATCAATTAAAATGTCACTCCTGGTAGGGCTGCAGTACATGCACGCGTGTACTGCCTCGCCACTACAGTGATTACATACAAAAAAGCTCAATGGAAGTTCACAAACGAGCACCAGGTTAAACCCGAGCGTTTAAGCTGGATTCAACTCAATGTACAAATCAATGTACAAGTCACAATACAACAATGTCCAGACCAAATACTATTAATATGGTCGAACAGAGGCTCCAAGCATACAAGAAGATATGCACAGATCTGAAACAAAGAATGGCCAGACCAAACAACGCAATGGAAATGAATACAGTGGTCAGTGCAATGCACGATCCAACCTAAACTGCAGTCACCTTAAGAATACAAGGGCAAAACTAACAAGAACTGCAGCCACCACAAGATCACAAGGGTAAGACTACAACAAAACTACAACCACCACATGAATACAAAGGCACACTGCAACAAAAGAAACTGCAGCCCCCACATGAAGTATACAAGCTACAGAGCTCGAAATATTTCAACTTGAAGTCAGCATACATGCAACAGAGAAATGAATAATGCAAGCAAGACCAAAATGTAACAAAACTACTCAACTCGAATAACCAAGTGTCCGAGGTAGTGGTACAAAATACAAGAAGACATCAGAATGAAGGTGAGAGCACCAAAAATATGGCACCACAGCACACAACAGTAATGAGTCAAGTGCAACAACATGAAGGAACCAGACAACAATGGCAACCAAAGTGGTCAGGCAATTTAAATTACAGGGCAATGCTCAAAGCACAACATAAATATGAACCACGTTCATATAGACTGTGCAACATCCAAAACAACTTAAAAACTGCAAATGTATGAAGGCAGTAAAGACAACAGACCAGAGTCATCATGAAACCACAAAAAAAAGACTGCAATATACTCAAATGAACATGACTCAAAACATCTTTGTTGAAGATGAGGAGAATCAAGTGCAGACAGCACCTACCAATGAAACAACAATGGGGCATATATATGTATGCATATAAATGATGCTCGACAAATTACTAACTATTATTAAAACAGCAGCTCACATAAAAAAAAGGTCAATCGACAATCAATGTCACGACATGAACCAACAGTGAATTCAAGTGAATGGCCATACACGATGCATCAGTGAAACAACTCGATATGCAACCAAAGGTTGCCGTGAAGACTAACGAATGCAACTTACATATTCCCAATACTACATAAAACAGGTATGCAAACTGTCTCAAATGGTCAAGACAGCTGTAATAAACGATCAAACTCGAGGTGATGGCCAGATGACAGTACTGGAAAGGCACACTGATGGTTATATGTGGTATGAAGAAGATATGCAGTGATACAAAATACATGAAACTCAAACTGCATAATCAACTGCAATGGTCACAAAGGCACAAGTGAACGACTACATGAAACTGGACTGTGCAAACCCAAATAGGAAATATATATGAACATGAAGCAGTGACAATACATAAAGAGAATGCAAAGTCAAAGTTCAATGAAGTCACTGTCGAACAACTCTTGCAAGTAAAATCGAACGAGGATGAAAATACTACCAGAGGCAGTGAATAGCATAGTCAAAGCCGACAAGATCAACATCATCCTTGAAATAAAATTGAGCACCGAAGCACAGTTAAATGAAATCTCAAGCCAAGGCTGAAGCCAGCAAACTCATGAAATCAGAGAGCGTAGTGAAAAATCATCAAACGCAAAGCCAAATTGAATTCTCATCAAAATTATATTTTCCCAAAATCATGCTTGCAGATTTCAAACAAAAATCAGTGTCGTGGTATACAGAAATCGAACCAAGATAGATAAAAATCATCAACGTCTAACAAAATCGAATAACCTAAGAATGAAATAGATGTGAGTGATAATTCACTCACCTTAGTTTCGACGCGCAGATCCAAGCAACCGAGTACTTGAAGTCGGCAACCACGAATTGGACTTGGATGAAGCTGCCACGAACGAATCAATTGAAGAAGCTATGATTAAATTAGCGGTGCTTCAGTATAACCAAATCACAAGTCGCAAAACCGCAAACATCTAGTTATCAACCAGATAATTAGAAAACACGAACTCCATAATCAGCTAACTCTAACTATCAACAGAGATAGATAGAAAATAGCAATTCAATATAATCAACATAATCTAGAATCAATTAGAGACTAGAAAATCTCATAATCAACAAAAATTAGCAATTATCTAATTATCAAAAACGATAATCAGAAAACAACAAATATCCAATTATCAAAAACGATAATCAGAAACAATAATTATCCGTTTATCAAAAACGATAATCAAAAATCTCAAATCAACAAATATCTAATTATCAAAAACGATAATCAAAAATCTCAAATCAACAAATATCCAATTACCAAAAACGATAATCAAAAATCTCAAATCAATAAATATCTGATTATCAAAAACGATAATCAGAAATCTCAAATCAACAAATAACTAATTATCAAAAACGATAATCAGAAATCTCAAATCAACAAATATCCAATTATCACAAGCGATAATCAAAAATCTCAAATCAACAAATATCTAATTATCAAAAACGATAATCAGAAATCTCAAATCAACAAATATCTAATTATCAAAAACGATAATCAGAAATCTCAAATCAATAAATATCCAATTATCACAAGCGATAATCAGAAATCTCAAATCAACAAATATCCAATTATCAAAAACGATAATCAGAATCAACAAATATCTAATTATCAAAAACGATAATTAGAATCAACAAATATCTAATTGTCAAAAACGATAATCAGAAATCCCAAATCAACAAATATCTAATTATCAAAAACGATAATCAGAAATCAGAAATCTCAAATCAACAAATATCTAATTATCAAAAACGATAATCAGAAATCTCAAATCAACAAATATCCAATTATCACAAGCGATAATCAGAAATCTCAAATCAACAAATATCTAATTATCAAAAACGATAATCAGAAATCTCAAATCAACAAATATCCAATTATCACAAGCGATAATCAGAAATCTCAAATCAACAAATATCCAATTATCAAAAACGATAATCAAAATCAACAAATATCTAATTATCAAAAACGATAATCTGAATCAACAAATATCTAATTATCATAAACGATAATCAGAATCAACAAATATCTAATTATCATAAACGATAATCAGAATCAACAAATATCTAATTATCAAAAACGATAATCAGAATTCATATCAACAAATATCCAATTACCTGCAGATAATTGGAAACAACAAATACCTAGAAATCAATTAAGATAATCTAGAAAATCAACATAAAAGGTTGGATCGATCCCATCAGATGGCGAGTTTTTAAACTACGCCACACGTGCAACAACATATGGCCGAAGCCTACCAAGTACTATCAACATAATTTTGGCGCCCAACAAATGACCCGAAGGTCCAACATATGACCCGAAAGTCTAGTACTGGTATTTGACTCGAAGGTCCAATATATGACCCGAAGGTCCAACATATGACGCGATGGCCCAACATAGTGGCTCGAAAGCACACGAAAATCATCAAAACAGCAAATATTTCAATTAACGAGTTCGAAATTAACCGAAATAGCAAACGCACATGTCCCATACCACGTGTTTTACTAAATCGTTTGATTCTCTTCATCGTTTCCTTGAAATTGCAAAATTGTGTATTCCAAAAATAACATTTCACATTCTCAAACGGACAAGTCCGGAATTAATCGAATCAGTAAAAGAATGGGGTCATAGTCCTCGATTTTGCTGAAACGTTTAAATCGCTTCCTCATTCTTTTTAAAGCGCAAACTGCAAAACTTCTGAAAACAATTTCATTTATTTTATAATAATTAACATTCTCAAACGGACAAGTCCGGAATTAAGCGAATCAGTAAAAGAAAGGGGTCATAGTCCTCGATTTTGCTGAAACGTTTAAATCACTTCCTCGTTCTTTTGAAAGCGTAAACTGTAAAAAATTTGAAAACAATTTTTATTTTGAAACAATTTTTAAAACATGTGATTAAAACAACAACATCAGTAGCAACATCAGTAGCAACTTCGATAAGAAAATTGCACTTCTCAAAATACCGTAAAAACGGACAACAAAATCAGCATTGCGGGATAACCGCTTGAAAACCCACTCTAAAATTTGACGGCTACTGAAGTCAAAGCGACAGTAATTTTAAACATCAAAATCTCATCAAAATAATTTGCATCAAAATATAATACCAATGAATTTTCATTCATTAAAATGTCAACAAAACACCGTGCTTCAAAAACTTAGCACCAATGTGAAAATCCCGTTATAAAAATAACGGCAACAAAATACGTTTGAAACCAAACATCGGTTCAACGTAAAATTAATGCAGTAATGTGCAACTCAAATTTGCACGTATACTACAAAATGAACAGAGAAATCATTCGAATATATCTTCAATGAAGATAATTCAAAACAGCAAAAATCTCAACAAAATCACATATCTACAATCGCTTCGGATCCTCAACTCGGATTCGAAATTTTCAAAGAAAACAAATTAAACACAACTATGTGAACAACAAATGAAATTTATTTCAATTTCATATTTTTATTTTTAAATCAAAAAGGTTATCAACTGTACTTAGCGAAGACAGTCTCACTGTTTCCGCTGCGCACTCTGATAAACCGACACAAATTACTTAATCATCAAAACACAGTTTTCACTTTTATTTTTAAATAAAGATATTTAAAAATTCCATCATAATTTTAAAACTTTAGTTTTGACTCAAAGCACAATAAAACATCGACAAATAGTTGTAACACATGTTCCATCCAAGTTATGCTTTATATTATGTCCATAAACCCCTTGCTTTGATACCAACTGTGACGCCCCACCTCTATGCTCATAATAACAAAGAGTATTAAAAGAAATACTGCCTGTTATTACAAAGAATAAGGCTGGATAGGAGCGGCCATCCGTAGTTGGGCTTTACACTAGTATTGGTTACCTCGATAAGAGTGGTATTTTTTATTTTTCATATTCTTATTTATTTACTCCCATCGACATACCCAAATCTAGTATAAAACGAACTACGATGGTTCATATTAGTTTAGGACAATAGATATAACAATAACATAGATAAGCTAAATGCGGAACACAGATAATAAAATTCTCATATATATGTATATATGTATGTATGTATCTATATATGTATATATATATATATATATATATATAACTGATGTCAGTTACCATACATGTGATACAATACATATGATACAACTACAACTGTCGACTCGGGAAGTTACATATACAAGTACATTATTGACAATAGTATACATGAATACATATCATCCTATACCATGACAACGACTACTCCAAAAGATATGAAAAGACTTCATAGCTCAATCAGCAACCCAAAGCAAGATATCTACAACCTGTAATAAATCGGTCTGACCCGAGTATTACATTCAAAAGAAAATAATACACGGGTCAGTCTAATTCAAACTCAGTTATTAATGCACAGAAGTAATAATAATTAAATAACAAATAGACGACAGTCAAAGTATATCTCAACTATCCAATCCTTTAATAAGAAATCGAATAGCGGTAAATATAATGCATAACAGCATTAACAACGAATCAGCAAATTCAAATCATCAACAAAGGTGAATAAACAAATTATCAATGCAGATAATTTAGAAAACAACAGAATTACCTAAACGGCAATTAACAACAAAATCTAATTATTAAATAAATAATTAAAAACTCATAATATAATTATCAAATAGATAATTAGACAACAACAAAATAATCAATCAAACCAAATCAAAATACAATTCAAAACACATTGAATTGAATAAACGAAACAGTTCAAATAATTGAAATATCAATTAAAATGTCACTCCTGGTAGGGCTGCAGTACACGCACGCGTGTACTGCCTCACCACTACAGTGATTACATACACAAAAGCTCAATGAAAGTTCACAAACGAGCACTAGGTAAAACCCGAGCGTTTAAGTTGGATTCAACTCAATGTACAAATCAATGTACAAGTCACAATACAACAATGTCCAGACCAAATACTATCAATATGGTCGAACAGAGGCTCTAAGCATACAAGAAGATATGCACAGATCTGAAACAAAGAATGGACAGACCAAACAATGCAATGTAAATGAATACAGTGGTCAGTGCAATGCACGACCCAATCTAAACTGCAGTTACCTCAAGAATACAAGGCAAAACTGCAACAAGAACTGCAGCCACCACAAGATCACAAGGGTAAGACTGCAAAAAAAACTACAACCACCACATGAATACAAAGGCACACTACAACAAAAGAAACTGCAGCTGCCACCACATGAAGTATACAAGCTACAGAGCTCGAAATATTTCAACTTGAAGTCAACATACATGCAACAGAGAAATGAATAATGCAAGCAAGACCAAAATGCAACAAAACAACTCAACTCGAATAGGCAGTGGTACGAAATACAAGAAGACAACAGAATGAAGGTGAGAGCACCAAAAATATGACACCACAGCACACAACAGTAATGAGTCAAGTACAAAAACATGAAGGAACCAGACCACAATGGCAACCAAAGTGGCCAGGCAATTTAAATTACAGGGCAATGCTCAAAGCACAGCATAAATATGAACCACGTTCATATAGACTGTGCAACATCCAAAACAACTTAAAAACTGCAAATGTATGAAGGCGGTAAAGCCAACAGACCAGAGTCATCATGAAACCACAATAAAAAGACTGCAATACACTCAAACGAACATGACTCAAAACATCTTTGTTGAAGATGAGGAGAATCAAGTGCAGACAGCACCTACCAATGAAACAACAATGGGGCATATATATGTATGCATATAAATGATGCTCGACAAATTACTAATTTTTATTAAAACAGCAGCTCGCATAAAAAAAAAGGTCGATTGACAATCAATGTCACGGCATAAACCAACAGTGAATTCAAGTGAATGGCCATACATGATGCATCAGTGAAACAACTCGATATGCAACCAAAGGTTGCCGTGAAGACTAACGAATGCAACTTACATATTCCCAATACTACATAAAATAGGTAGGCAAACTGTCTCAAATGGTCAAGACAGCTGCAACAAACGATCAAACTCGAGGTGATCGCTAGGTGACAGTACTAGAAAGGCACACTGATGGTTATATGTGGTATGAAGAAGATATGCAGTGATACAAGATACATGAAACTCAAAACTGCATAATCAACTGCAATGGTCACAAAGGCACAAGTGAACGACTACATGAAACTAGACAGTGCAAACCCAAATAGGAAATATATATGAACATGAAGCAGTGACAATACACAAAGAGAATGCAAAGTCAAAGTTCAATGAAGTCACTGTCGAACAACTCTTGCAAGTAAAATCGAACGAGGATGAAAATACTACCAGAGGCAGTGAATAGCATAGTCAAAGCTGACAAGATCAACATCATCCTCGAAATAAAATTGAGCACCGAAGCATAGTTAAATGAAATCTCAAGCCAAGGTCGAAGCCAGCAAACTCATGAAATCAGAGAGTATAGTGAAAAATCATCAAACGCAAAGCCAAATTGAATTCTCATCAAAATTATATTTTCCCAAAATCATGCTTGCAGATTTGAAACAAAAATCAGTGTCGTGGTATACAGAAATCGAACCAAGACAGATAAAAATCATCGACATCTAACAAAATCGAATAACCTAAGAATGAAATAGATGTGAGTGATAATTCACTCACCTTAGTTTCGACGTGCAGATCCAAGCAACCGAGTACTTGAAGTCGGCAACCACGAATTTGACTTGGATGAAGCTGCCACGAACGAATCAATTGAAGAAGCAACGATTAAATCAGCGGCGCTTCAATTTAAATCAATAACCCTAACTGCTGAAGGAGGAGGATCGAACAAAACGAGCCGCCATTTCTTTTTCTCATGATTTTAGGTTTAGGGTTGCAAAAATGAAATGGGTAGAGTAGGGAACGGTTATTCTCTTCAATATAATGCAACACCAAAATAAAGAAACATGGGCCGAGATTGCTTTAAAGCCCACACAATATTCAACGAATTACTAATAGAATTTTAACCGATTTAAAAACTCCAAATAGCAATTTGCTAACACATTAATCGTTTAATGACGATTATAAATTGTTACAAAACCCCGGGTTGTTACATTTTTTGTAATTAAAGTTAAGAAATTAGCTAATTAAATGATAAAGTTGGTTAATCAAACTATTATACTTGATATGTATTTTTTTTTTTGAAATTAGATACTTAAGTGATAGTGTATAGTTGTACTATAAATTTTAGATACTATATATATCATACTACAAGTCAATATATGTCTAGTAGTTTGAATCACACTGCACAGGATTCCAACCTATGGCCTTATAGACCAAAGTGGAGCATCTAACCATTGAGACAGTGATGTTGGACATTACTTGTTAACTCCAAGCCTTAAAATGTATTTGGAAATATTAACGCGTTATTACTCAATTTTCCAAAATTCCTAATTCTATTAAATACCATTGGATAATAATGAAGTTGAATATTTCAAAAGTATGAATTTTAAGAACTTAGGGAAAATGATTTATAACTCTAAATATTGATATGTATTATGGAAAGAGAGTAGAAAACAATTTACTTGAATTTTAAGAAGTCGAAATGATATTAAATGTGTCTTTATTAAATATATACATGTGTGTATTTGAGTACATATGTCAATGTGTGTATTTATGGAATAATAATTGAATTAAAAAGGGTAGGAATTGGTTTAAAATGGTAAGACAATGTACACACGAGTGTAAAACCACCTTACACGAGTGTAAAATCACCGTACACTAGCATACCTACAAATATGTTAATATATGAATTTATATATGTATGTGCGCGCGCACACACTCACACACACATATATAAGGGTGTGCGTTTGTGTGTACGTATAACTATAAATAAAGTTGGTTGGTATGAATGTTAACATAATTAAATTTGTAGATTAGTTATAATTTGTTGATATCTATATATGAGTGCATATGTCTCTATGTACTAGCATGGATGAGTGTCTATGCATGTATACTAAATAGTTGAACATTATTCGAAGGCATTTGGATTTTGAGGAGTTGTTGAAAGTCGAATGACCACTTTTGGGGAGTGGACGCATTGTATGGAGTTTGTGTGGTTCATAGATCCACTTGAATGCCTTAAGAAAAATATGTCCAAAGGAACATCCCAAATGGTGACACGGTCAATTGGTTCATCACTTGAACTTCAAAATGGGAGTTTGAGTGATTGGCATGAGTATCAATGAAGTGATAGTGCATGCGATTGAGATGGTAAGTATGAGTAACTTTTAGGTTACTTATGTGGCAAAACCCTTAGTTTATTGAATTGTGTTTCGTGTTCTAATATGTTTGTGTGTATACGATTTCACATGGTAGGACGATTTCACATGGTTGGCTCATGAGGTTGAGATTGCCCGTTTAAGTTTCTGATAGATGGTTATGGAATTTATTCCATGGTTCATAGTTGAGAATGGTACAAGATGCGTCATACCAACAGTATAAGGATTCCAATTCCACTCTTGGAGAAGATGAGGATGTTTATCATTATTCTGTGTGGCCAATGTGAGGAATGGTTAGGAATGCGGCCTAATCTTATTAACCACACATGGTACTATTTGTTTGGTCACGATATGATGCTTGAGGTATGGTTGTAAGTGTTACTCATTTGCAGTTGGTGGATCAAATGATTCCAAGAACGTCACTAATCTTTGACTGTAGTAGTACTCTTACACTTGATATTCAATGGCATAGGTCATTCGATTATATAATGTTTAATTATAGTAGCACCGTATCATTGACTGTACTAACTTCTTTGATGCAAGTGAAGAACATGATGAGGTACAACATTTGTAACACATTTCATTATTATTCGTGTTTATGTATGTAAGTATGTATATGCACATAGTATTTATTTATTTATTTCTGGCCCACATTTTGTTATTGTCTCTATTTTAGGTCTTCTCTTGGATACCCTCTTGAGTAGTTTGAGAGTGAGGTATATGGGAATATACTGGCATGATTGTTGAACTTGTTAAAAAAATGAAGGAATTATTTATTAATAGGCACATTTATTCCATGTATACTTATGTATATTAGACGTTTTATTTATATAAAAGACTATTTACTGTCATGTTTAAATTTGGTGCTTACGTCTTGTTGGGTATGCCGAGAATTTGCTTATTGGTGCATCTTCAAGCCATTGGTTCATCTTCATGATTTTATATTAGTCTTTTAGGCTTCTTTGGTGTAATTTCACTTCTTCATTTCCTTTGGTGATATTAGTTAAAGCTTTACTTCATATGATAAGTTATGTTATGGAAATAAGCGCCATATATATATCCCTTTAGTATTGTTTGTTTGTTTATCATAGAGTCATAATTATGTGCATTAAATGTGTAAGTTCACAAGTCAATTGTAGCCGACGAGACATTTAAGCCTCAAACATGTTTTTAGTGATATATAAAAGTGGTAGGCCACTCAAAAAATCGTTTTGCCCTATAAAAAGGAGTATATATTGTACTTGATCCACTCATTCACCATTTTGTTTGTATGGAGTTTTTGCAGACCGATTCATCCCTATTATGACTGTTTCATATTACTATCATATATATGTTATCTTAAATACATCTGATATCTATTATGTCTTTGAATATTTGACTATCATGCCTTTGTGCATTGATTATGACTTTGTGCACTTATGTACTTGTCATATTATATTTCAATTTTGCATGATGAATTATGGGAAGAGGTAATATTAAACTTATTTATCTATATTTTAAACCAAAATGTCTACCACTAATGGTATTCGAGAGTAAGTTGGCATCGCTAGGCATTTATTCTAGGAACCAGATTGGAAGGCATTCACAACAAAAAAAAATATGTCAAATAAAAGGGGAATGTTTTAGTAGAGAAATTGAGAACACATTATGTCTTTTGGAGTCATGGTGAAGAAGATACAAAGTTTGAAAGTCTGGAGCTTGCAATAAGTCATAATTGAGATATTAAACACTTCAATCGATTGAGATCGAGTAGTTGGTTGGATTTCGTTTGCTAAATATCAGGTATGAGTACATCCAAGTAGATAGAAAACGAGCTATTTTTGGTTTGTTGTAGTTGACTAGTACACTAGAGCTCGTCAACTATAATAGTGCACCGAAAAGCATAAAGCTTTCTGCTTGCACCACCACGCAACTGTCCTATTTTGGGTATTGGCATAAGGTGATGAATTGATCTAACTTCAAGCAAATTCCTAATGGTTGCTGAGTCCAAATTTGTCTTCTTTTATGGATTTTGAGATTACTTCATCCCTAAGAAACTTAGTCCTATAAATTTGCAGCTGGAATATATTGGACATCAATCCATAATATATATATTTTTATAACAAATCAATTCCTTTTGTAATTCAAATTAGCGAACAGGGATTTGTCTTTCTTCTTCATTAATATGTCTCTATCTTTAAGTAATCTCTCTATTATGTCCCTAAATTAACTAATATAATAAAGAAAACTTGGATCCAAAGAAAATTGTGTTTTTCCCCTTATTTAAAAATATTGCCATTATTCATTATGTGAGATCTATTGGACTTTTAAGTTTTCCTTAAATTTAATGCTATTATTCATTACGTGAGATCTATTGGTTTTTAATAACTAATCACATAACTTAGTTATTTATTTTTTTGCAAAAATTAGGAAATTGGGGTAACCAAAAATCTCCTTGTAACCGCTATCATAACAAGGGAATCAGTGGTGATTTGTAGGTCATTACTGGATTAAAGAAGTTGACTAATTATGATATATATAGATCCATGGGAAATAAAATTTTAGGACATGAAGGTTGAAGATGGAGACAATGTTGAAAAAAGAGAAGATTTATAAGGTAGTTTCTAATCCAGATAAGTTGATAGACATTACCCTGTAGAAATTGAAAGAGATGAGAGAAGACACTCTTCCAATAATTCAACTATGCCCTTCTAATGAGGTTCAAAGGGAGTATCTTATATCAAAGAGATGAAGAAACTATAGGTGGGTTGAAGGGATTGGGAAGAATAAAGCTTCAGTGTCGACGATGGTTGCAAATAGATTAAATAATGATGATAATGATACACCAGTGTTTTCAACGAGCACTAGTTCGCTTGGTTGTACTAGATATGTGACTAAGTTAGGTGCTTTATAATACATAACACTAGATTGGATTTTCTTTGATACATATATAGAGTGCAATGGAGGAGCAGTTCACATAGGAAATGATAAATTTTGTTGTATGGTTAGCGTAGGGAGTGTGAGGATATGAAAGCTTGAGGAAATGAAAGCTTGATGGTGTTGTTAGTACTATCATAGATGTTAGGCCTATTTCGATTGGCATAGGAGTTTATTATCGATAGTAGGTTCGAGTAGAGGAAGATTGAGATGTTTTGTAGACGACAAAGGGTTAAAAGTGATGAAGGTCTCATTTGTGGTGCTGAAGGGTGTTAGGAGAGCTAATGTTAGTTTGCTTCATAGAGAGATATTAAAGTTGATACAACAATTAGTTATGATTCCAATATATATCCTACTCAATTTTGTAATTTTTGATTTAGCCATATTGATGAGCGAAGTCTTGATGCATTATAGAAGCAAGGTTTAACTAATGGTGTGTATTGGTCAGAGTTGAACTTTGTAGGGGCTGTGATATTAAAGAGTAGAGACATGTTTCAATTGATGATAAACATACGTCTTTAAAGTTTTTAGAGTGTGCCCATTCAGATGTTTGAGGGTTATGCTAGTGTTATCATTAGGTGGATCTATATGCATCGTCGTGTTAATGGACAATTCTCGTAGAAAGGTCCATGTCTATTTCACGATGATCAAAGATGAAAAATTTTTCTCAATTTCATAAGTGGAAGATCTTGATAAAGATTCATTCGAAGGAGTAGTTGAAGGTTCTCAGATTAGGTGACAATGGTGAATTTGCATCATAAGAATTCACTAACTATTGTGGATCCGAATGAGTTTTTAGAGAGGTTACATCTTATGGTGATTCGATGGTAGTTAAGCGACTGGTTTAAAAACTTTTGAAGAGAGCTAGGAGCTTATGGTTGGAAACTACTTTGGAGATGGGATATTGGGTAGAGGCAGCATCAATGATGGCTTATCTCATCAATAATACACTTTTTATTGCCATAGATACGAAGATCCTATAGAGGATATAAAAAGGTGGAGCTTGTGAGTTTTTGGTTCCTTTAAGTGTTTGGTTGTCCGACTTATATGGACAATAGCAAAAGATAAGTTGGAGCTAGAGGTAGTAATCACATTTTGCTAGATTATAGTGAAGGATTGAAAGTGTACAGACTGTGTTGCTTAACAATGAAGCGTATTTGATTGGTAGACATATGTCGATTGATGAGAAGTCTTTGGCGAAGGCTGAGATTCTATCAAATGATAGTGAAGTAAGGATAGAAAATTACCAAATAATTCATCGTTAGTAATTAGTTTCTTTCCATATAGAAAGTGAGAGTGGTGTGGACAATGACATCTTGGTTGGTGAGAGTTATAATGTAGAGTTTAAACTTAAGGTGGAGCTTGGGCTCAATCAAAGCCGATAGAAAAACTTATGGTGCATAAATGGGTTGAAGATTCTATGGTGCTTTACCTATAAGCATGATCATCCTGGTTATTTGTAACATGTGCATTTAGTGTTACTGATCTCAAAGGTGAGTTTGATTTTATAGACTGTGTTAGAGAAAACTCTTGAAGGGGATATTGCAAGAGAGGCAATATATCGAGCATACCCTTGCTCGATATGTGATTGAGATATTAGTGCCACATAGTTCTCAATTGTGTTCGTGGTTTATTCTACTTGGAGGTAAGTCTACCACATTGGTTAGCATAATTCTTACATAGTGTTTGTGCATGGTTTCCCTTTAGTTCTTGAAAGGGAAGGAGAGAAGTTCTAACTCCTCAGATTAGTGAGTTGAGTTAGGTAGGGAAATCATCTCAAGGTTAGTTTCGTAGTTATGCGATATAATATATGTCAAATCAAAGATGAAGGTTTATTGGTGGAAAGGAGAAAATGCCACATTGTTTGAGGTTGCGAATAAGAAGATATAGTGTAGGGAAGTTTGGATTTTGCAGTAGGCCAGAATTGAAGTACTGGTGCATTTCAATCAACTGAAATTACCAAGGTAATTGACTGACTTCCAATTTCTAAAGCCCAAGTTTGAGTGCATTTGAGGTAAAAAATTCATTTCTAGTTGTTCCAATTAAATGGCTCTATAGACAAAACTAGCACACTAAGAGGCACAAAGCTTTCTACCTACAATGCCAATTGATTGTCGTATTTAGAAAATCGATTAAAGGGGATGAATAGGCCTAATTTGGGGACAATTCCTAGAAATTCTTATCAAAATTTATCATCTTCTAAATAATTTGGGATTACTTCATCCCCAAGAACTTATTGCTAGAAATTTGAAGTTGAAGGTTATTGGACTCAATGTTTAAAACATAATTTTTCCCATGGATCAAGTCATCTTGTAGTTTAAATTAGTGAATAAAGATTTTTATTTATTCTTATTAAAAAATCTTTATCTAATTATAATATCTCTTGTTTTTCCATAGGTTGAAATAAAAAAGAAAAGTTGGATCCAAAAATAATTGTGTTAAATTTATTGCTATGTTTCATTTTAAAGGATTTATTACCCTTCTAATCATGATTCTAGATATTAGATGTTTATTTTTCTGTATGGATTAGTGATTTTGGATATTAAAAATTTCTAATATGCTCACTCAATACACTATGAGCCACACCTAACATTATATTTCACATTCGAATATAAGTCAGAATTTAGTTAAATGTTATGCTAGACATTTTTTAGGAAGATGGATTAATAATGTTTTAAAATTTGTTTATATAAAAGTTTTAAAAGAAGAAGGTAAGTGTTTTATGAACTATGGTTTTAGTATTATGGAAGTAGAAGAGGTATTTTTCTCAGTAAATAAACCAATGGCACTTGGCCTAGTTGGATATAATGCTTTTGTGAAACCAACATTGGAATATTCCGAGTAAACAGACTAAAAGCAATACAAAGTTCACTAAATAAAGGTAGAATTGTTAGAGAGATCAATACACCTTCATTTCATTATGCTATATAATTTAAATAGCTACTGTTATACCATGATTTTTGCTAAGTTATATTCGACCTCTAACTGTATAAGTCAAAATCCTAAAGGAAAATACCAAAGTATTCATTGTGCATGAGTACCGAAAGTTTCAACCCTTCGGCTTAAGCTCAAAAGCTCTAATATGTATTTAACTTCCTATAAGTATAAAATATCAAAGAGACTTTGTATATAGCTTTGTATAGCTCCCATTGATATCATGATCTAAAGCCTAAGCTTCCATACCGAAGTATAAACAAATGTCAAAAGGCTAGATGCCAAGCATAATACTAAGACTCAATGGATGGACCCATAATGTAATGAAAACTAAGGATCGCAGGTGTCACTTGTACCAAAAGCAATGCCCACAAGCTGAACTGAAACCAAAAGTATAAGCTTTAAGGTAGCCTTCAATCGAAAGCATAAGACTAAATCATACCCAAAGACTAGAAGAATTAGGGCTTGCTACAATCCTAAGTTACATACTGCCTTCAGATCATACACCTATATCCGCTGATGATTATTACCGAAATAATAGCCCTGGATGGTAATAACTGAGAATATAGGCCAAAAGCTTATAATTCAGCACAGGAGACCGAAGTTCTCTCTACTCAAGTTTGGGCGCTTTCGCTAAATGATGATTACTTTCATGGAAAATAGAATAAATTACTTGGATGAATACCATGTTGTAATGAGAAAGACTATTGAGACAGTAGAAAAAACTGTTGCTATTCTTGTCGACGACGAATGTTAGCCATTGAAACTGACCGAAACAATGAAATTCCCCATAACTAGGGAAGAAGATGGAAATGTACTCGATAAAACCAATTCTATCAAGATTTAATAATAATTCTCCCTAATAGCTAAGTGCGCTTAGGCCAAGAGTCAACTCGTAAAAGTCCTAGCTTAGAGTCTCGCAAGGATAAACCTTGGTGGGTATAATATGGTTTAGTTGAAGGTCAAAGCAACTGTTTAGGTTACAGTGATAAATTAAGTTTCAGTGGCGATCGAAACACAAAAAAATATTGCTAAAATTGACTGAAAAAGTCGTAAAAGCTTCAAGAAGAAATATTACTTTCATACATGGAACTAAAAAGCAAGAGAATTAAACCATTCTATGCTAAAATCGTAAGAGCCTCACTGCCGATGGGATTTAGAATCCCAAATCTATCTATGACGAATTTACAAACCCTAAAGACCAAATTGCTTTGTATGAGATTCGGATGCGGGCCATTCAGGCCTTGGATGAAGTTAAGTGCAGATTCTCACTAGCAACTTTCATCGGACCTACACTAAAATTGTTTTGGCACTACCTTCCAAACTCAATACATTCATGGGGGTAACTGACTATAGAATTTATGACCCAATTATTTTCTTTTAGATACACTCAAACCGAGATAAGTTTATTAACATACATGCGATAAAGGAAAGGAGAATCCTTAAGGATTATTGCAGAAGATTTAAGGATATCGCTACAAAAGTAAAAGTCATATTAGAAGGGTCAAAGTTGATAGCTATTACTTTGAGGTTATGGAGGAATGCCTCATTTTGGAATGACTTGATAAGGCAAGAGTGTTCATAACCAAACAAGTTCTTATACAAAGCTCAGGGAGAAATCTATGTTGAGGAATCAAAGAGGGTTATGGGTAAAAGCCAAGAATGGATAGATGAAAACTAGAACTTTGTTGGGATAAAGAAACTAAGAGTTCCAAGTTGTGGATACTCTCCCATTAACTCATTCATATTCCAAGATTTGTGCACTAATCTAAGATAGAATAAAACATTTGATAGCGAAAAGGCAGACCAACTAGAACCCAAATAAGGGGGAATATACTATTCTTATTATAGACAAAATGGCCATTGTATAGACGAATGTAGATTCCTTAAGACCTTTATCAACTGACATGTGAGAGCAGAAAAAATGATGACTTTTTGGGGACTAAGAGTGCGTGGGGGAACTCCCTCAGTTGAACCTTAAAATGCATAACAACCAACACTACCAAGATCATTACTAATGCCATTGAATTTTATCAGTGTAATCTTAGGAGGCCCACACATGGTCGAGTCCTGCAACAATAGGTGGAAAAGATATATCAATGAATCCCGAAGGGCCAAAGAAACAAATTTTGAAGTAATCAGATCTGAGAAGATGAGGAAGCTTGAGCAAAGGATCACCTTCGGGGATCTTGACAAGCAGGGTGTCTGTCACCCTTACAATGATCCCATCATGATTACTGCTCAAATTGATCTCTCGGAAGTTTCCAAGATTATGGTGGATACCCAAGCAACCGTAAACATTATTTCCAAGCGCACATTCGATAAAATGGACTTACCTGAAAGCATACTTAAATCAAACCTGATACTTATCTACAGTTTCAACGACGAAGGGGCAATTTGTCTCAAGTAATGCAATATTGTATTAAAAGTTGGTTTTGATTCATGGTTTAAAATATTTGAAACAATGTTTGTTGTAGTGAATGTACCCTTGGTGTATATTGCCGTCTTTGGAAGGCTGGTCCTTAATGCTAATGGATATGTTTCAACTAAATACTTATTGGTGAAATACCCCACCAAGAGTGGTAAGGGATGTGTAAGGGGAGACCTGTAGGTCTCAATGTAGCTGTACCATGCAAGCTTGAACATGACTAATGAAGGAAAAAGTTTGGTGTATGAGATTGTTATCAAACCAAAAAAATTGCTAGTACTTTTGAAACCATTGAAATAACCCAAGGAAGACCCCAAAGATTTGTTAAATATACTAACTCTAAATTTATGAGATATAGCCAAAAGTTCTTAAAAATTCCATCAAGGCATGAAAATGCAACTACAAGAACGACAGTATGGATGTCGTGTAATCAAAAACAAATTGACGAGATAAAACAGGGTTAAAGTAGCAAGTATTTTGGTCAAAATAAAAGGTGTGCTTACATAATGAAAGAGGTTTTAGAAGTAGAAAACAATGAACTTGAGTTAGATCTTAGACTTAAAGCCGAAAAGAAAACAGCTATCAAAAAACTTAAGGAAAACTGCGTTATTCCAAAAGACCAAATCAACACTATTAAGATTGAAGCTTACCTTCACTCATCAGTTCGAGAGGAATTGGTGGCATTCCTTGAAAATAGTTTAGATGTGTTTGCATAATTCCATGATGGCTTGGTAGGAATTGACTCGTCAGACATATGCCATTGCTTAAATATTGACTCCAAGTATCCCACTATAAGGTAAAAGAGACAGCCTCTTGATATGGTTCGGAATGCCGTGTTACAAGAATTTTTTAAAAGTTGCTAGGAAATAATTTCATAAGGTACGTTCAATAACTGAAGTGGATTTCCTAGTTTAGTAATGGTAAAGGAACCTAACGATAAGTGGTGAACTTGCATAGACTTAACTACCTTAAATAAAGCTTGCTTAAAAGAGGATTGCTTTGCTTTGCCTAGAATAGACCAGTTAGTTGATGCCACTGATGAACATCAGTTATTTTCATTCATGGATGCATATTCAAGCTATAACCAAATCCTAATGTTTGAAACAGATGAAGAACACACAAGCTTTGTTACCAATGCGAGATTATTTTACTATAAAGTAATGCTCTTTGGTCTCAAGGATGATGGGGCAATTACCAAAGATGGTCAATTGCATGTTTAGAAAGAAAATAGGCAAAAATATGGAAGTGTATGATGATTATATGCTAGTTAAATCCAAATTATGTTGATTATATGCTAGTTAAATCCAAATTATCTCAAGGGCATGATTCAGACCTACCTTAAATGTTTAAGGTCCTTTGAAAATACAATATGAAATCAAACCCCCAAAGTGTTCTTTTTAAATCAAATTCGGAAAATTATTAGGCTTCATGGTAAGCACACAAGGGATAAAATTTAATCCTGAGAAAATAAAAGAAATTACTAATATGAAGGCGCCAACAAATAACAATAAACTAATGGGCTTGAACAAGAAGATCATAACCCATAAAGCTGATCAACTGAGAAATGCATTCCAATCTTCATTCTACTCAAGAAGTATACTAATTTCAAATAGAACGCCAAATGCTAAAAAGTTTTAAATATTTGTAGAAACATCATATTAAGCTTTTGATTCTATCAAAACCAACAGATGGAGAAGACCTTTACCTTTACTTAGCCGCTTCGAAATAAGTAGTAAGTTCGGCGTTGGTTGAGATGATGATGGGTTTCGACATCACGTTTATTAAGTTAGTAAAAAATTGAGTCCGGCGAAGAAGCATCATCTGACCATTTAAAACTAGCTTGTTGCCTAATATGCACAACAAGGAAGCATCGGCCTCACTTCTAGGCTCATCCTATCAAAGTTCTTACAAATTAGCTTACATGGTTAGTACTTAGCAAACCATAGAAAGCTAATTAAATGGGTTTTTATAAATATCAGCCAATATGGCATCTCTTTATTTTTAGAACTACTATTAAAGGATAAGTATTGGCTGAATTTATATCTAAATGTATATGTAGCATGCCAAGACCTTAAGTAATGACAAAGCCAAACAACTTTCACTGCAACTCTACATTGATGGAGCCTCCAATGAATAGAGGGAAGGGGCACTCTATGTGCTAGTCACTCCAGATAACCATCAAATTTATCGCACTATCAAACTTTCCTTCTCGACCACAAATAACATAGCAGAGTATGATCTTTAATAGCTAGGTTAAAGATGGCTATCTCCATCAATGTTTTGGAGATCATAGCATACAAGCAGCTTTAACTTGATCTCAAGCAACATTAACTGAAACCCTATGGCCGATAGCAATTGAAGAAACCTGGATGACTCTATACGTTCGGTACTTAACTGATAATACTTTACCTTTATATTTTGCTAAAGCTAGACACATAAAGTATAATGATCCTAACTTTAATGCTATAGATGGAGTACTCTATATACAGGGCTATGCAATCCCCTATTTTTGGTGTGTAACTACCACTGAAGATGAAAGATTACAGGAAGAAGCACATGACGGCATATGTCGAGATCATTCCGGGGGCTATAAGCTGGCCAAAAAGATACTCAAACAAGGCTTCTATTGGCCTACATTAAGCCAAGATGCATTAGAATATGCAAAGCAATGCGAGAAGTGTCAATTCGATATTAAAATTCCAAGAGCTCCACCCAATGAGCTAATACTAATGATAAGACCATCACCATTTGACGTCTAAGGCATTGACCTTGTAGTCTCCTCTTCCAGCTACGAAAGGAGTGGAAAGATTTGCAGTAATAACCATGGATTACTTCATGAAGTGGGTTGAAGTGAAGCCCCTAGTAACCATATCGACACATCAAATCATTAAATTTGTGATGAAAAACATAGTGACCAGATTTATTCTTCCATACAGATCATAATATATAACGACACATAATTCAAAAGCCAAGGATTTAGAATACTATCGAGATCAAGACATAATCAAGAATTTCACTTCAGTGGCTTATCCATAGGCTAACGGAGCTATAGAAGCAGCCAATAAAATAAACCTTCCTAAAGAAATTCTTGAACAAAGTTAGAGGCAACTGGGCTATAGGTGAAAAGTTTCATCCTACAACACCTCAATTGATTATAAAAGTAATTGTTAATGCTCATTTACAAATTTGAATCAACAAACTTAAGTTGCATTAAGCTTGCCTTTAGGTAGTAATTATGTTGTTGGATGCTTACATAATTGTGTAGTTACACTCCAACTGTTTGTTAGAATGTCAAATCCATTTTGCAGTTGCTTAATGAGTTGCAATCTAAAGCAATATGGATAGATAATAGTTCATGAAAGTAAGAAGACACAGGGATACTTACATGGTTTGGATTCCTTTGAATCCCATGTCCAAGGATCAAGTCCTTGTTGTATCTTTTCTCTTGATACAATTGTTTGATGAAAAAGATATAAAGGTATAAATTTCTCCCTTCCTCCTAAAAAATATCCCCTTATATTCCTGATCATCTCCTATTTATTGTGTGGAGGGTGTATGTGGATTGCCACCATCCTTCTCCTGCCATTGTGTTTCTGCCTTTGGATCATGACATGTGTCTCCCATCTGCACTATTTGCTTGATGCACCCGGATTATTGATGTGTCTTTGGTGGAAAGCCATGATTTGAGCGGTTGAATTATGGTTTTGGTAGAAAATTTAAGATGAAGGTGGAAGCTCTTGAAATTGAAATGGAAATATCTGAAATTGGAGCAAGAAACTCAAACCTTAACAAATCAAATATTTCTGATCTAAATGGGTTTGCATACTGCCTTAGGAGGACAATAAGGTTTACTTACTGGTTTCGAGGCGTTGCCGACGTATTTGGAGTAAGCTATACTGATTGATGTACGATAGCTGCATGATGCTATGATGGTCGCCTGATTCTTAGGTATGATCGTCCTTTGTTGCTTTAGGCTTCAAGGTGCATGATTTGCTATTACAGGATGCATATGCCTTTGCAGATCATCTAATTTGCTCTTGGCTGAATGATATTATGTCAAGATAAATAGAGTTGTGCTGTCTTGCTTTAACCTGGGAGTTGGTTCAATGCACGTACGAACATGATCTGAACTGACTGCGATTTGAGCTGATTGTGATTTGAGTTGCCTTGGTTGCTAATATGCATGAGTTATTGATAATAGTGATTTATATGCTTGCTAACTACATATAAGTGTGGATCTACATTGAAGCGTAGTTTGAGTGGCACTGTGTGCAGTCCTTTATGATGCTTCTGACTGCATGTGGTATTGGTTAGGTAACCCTCTATATGTGCAGTGCAGATCCTCTCTTAAAGTGTTAACAAAGTATAGGAACTAGGGATGTTGATAGTGCAGTTCAATCATCCATTTATTATCGCTCGTGAATGCTGCATATCTTGCTTGCTCCTTGTGACTATGTCAAATTTTGGTTTTAGTATTGTGTAATATTGAGACTAAGGGATGGGTGCAAATCTGATATCTTTGTGGCCTTCCTTTTGAGCACAGTATTTTATTTCGTTGTGACTTCTTTGGCTTCAATTCTTTTAGTTGAGTCAAGTGTCATGACTATAAGATAGCTACCATACTTTGCATTCAGTCTTGATGGTAGCAATAAGGCCTCGATTAAATAGCTGAATGCAATCTTACGCGGCTCGCTTTACTTCTTGATTTCTCGTGCAGTATCAATCGAACCACTTCAATTATTCCTCCTTTTGACTTAACCTTCACTGTGAGAGAAGTTCTACTAGCCTCATACATTGCTTAGCCCATAGTTTGAGAAATAAGGGTGTAACACTTGCCCCCTAAGTTTGTGATGATCATAGGTCCGTGTAGAGTTATCGTCATTCATACTCAGTCTACACATCCTATCGCTTCTATCTAATCCCTCCTTTCTTTTTGTTAGTGGAAAAAGTACTATTGATTACTTTTTTATTTAATGTTCCTGTCTAAGTGTCATTCCCTCATTGGTCCACTATCTGAATCGTTGTTAAATCAAACCTTTCGTTTTTCTAGGTAAATCCGTATCATTCTTTGCATTCATTATTTTGGCAGCTTAATCGATTGACGTCTCGCTAATTCCTTCATTATTTTGATCATGTGGTCATCATTCAAATTAAGGTATGTATATATTTTCTTTATCTTTCTTTTTTTCATTTTTATGTTTTACTCCAGAAAGGAAAAGGAGGAAACAAAAAATTCACTATCCGTTAGATCGATTTCGTTGCTGAAATAGGTTTTCCCTTTAGATTTGAAGTAAGAATTTTGTTTATTTTTTATTTCTGTCAGAATTCTTTTTTTGTATCCTGGGATTTTGAAATGGCTTCCTCTTCATCTTACCACTTATTACCATCTTCATAAATTACTTGGTTAGAAGAAGCCAATGGTATCAATTTGGGTTTTCGGGTTATGAAGCTAGGGTTCTGAACCCCATAAACGTATCAACACTCCCCCCGGTTGAATTTACTCCCATTACTCCTAAATAAGTACATTGGGTCTCTATCCTCCTCCAAATCCAATTCTTCGACAATGGCTTTCCTTCATCGATCTTATACAAGTCCAGCTTACCCTCTTTCGTATTCTCTAGTGATCGCCGCTTTTATTCTTTATGCCAAGAACGACTATACCTTTTCTTTTGACAAGCTCTGGATTTGATTTAACATTAATAAAAATCCTAAAAGGGGTGATGTTGGTTATCTATGCTCAAGCCAATAAGGTGGTCCTAACGGCCGTCCCACGGAAGTCTTAGAAATGGGCGGAGTTGCATTTCTTTGTTTCCAACTCCGATGATTTCCCTTCTTCTTTCCGCTAGCATTCTACTTTTTTATTTTTTCTGATAAAGACACCAAAAAGTATGAGAGGCGTAGGGATAGTATTCAAGAAATACATGGTGAGAAGAGGGAACTAGGGATATTGTTTATTGAAAAAATGCTAAGAACGCATGGATTCTTACGCGCACATCACCGCTTTTCTCATTCCATTTTTAGGCCTTCCTCAATTTTGGCTGATCCCAATGGTATGGCCTACCAATGATAGATTAGATTTATTAGTCATATGTTTTTATTCTCTATTAGGAGCTTCTCCTGACCTTAATATTCCTTTCAATATAGGTTCAATGGATCTTCCATTGCAGCTGCGCTTCGCTAATCGAGAAAGCTAATGCAAAAGATTACTCGAAAAATAGAGCATGATACGGTCCACGACTCTGATCGGGATCCCAAAAAGTGGCTACTTCTCCCCCTCCTCCTCCAAAGGTTCCTTCCACTTCTACTTTAGCAGTGCTTACTATTCCTCCTTCGTAAGGTAGTCCTACCCTCAATTCTCGCTATCCTCTCCATAAGAGGGCCATATCTGATCTAGAAGAGAGAGAGGGGAAATTGCATGGGTTTGCTATCTCGTGTTGCCTTATCTTCTCCATCCTCTCTCCTTCCTCTTCCACTTTTGAATCTCTCCCCTTCTAATCTAATGTCTGAGCTAGAGAGGTCCGGGTCTTACATGAGCAATGATCCCATTTTCTTCTTCTTTTATATATCATGTTTCAGTCAAACCCAACAGTATTCTCTTTATGTGCTTTTTTAGCATGTCGCCTTAATGATAGAGGCACGAGAGTGGGAAGGCAAACAAGCAACCCCTCTTAATCAGGTGGCTAAACTTGAAGCGGACTCATCTAATGCTGAGAAAGCTAACCTTTCTTCTGTGAAGGCAAGGGTTGAGGAAGACTTCAGTTTGTGCCATGGGGAAGGCTATGTCCATAATGGATCCCCTAGAATTGGTACAATGTAAGTTGTAGGAGAATGGGGAGAAGCTAACCAAGATGGGAAAAGAGTTGGCCAATTCAAAATAAAAGCTTAGAACAAGCACTTCTAATGTCGTTTACAATCTATATGTCTCGACTAAGGTTCAGTTTAAGTAAGAGACTGACCTTAGCTTTCTGGTGGACCAATTTGTGGTTGACTCTGTCTACCAATATTGCTGGGAAAAGTGGGATAAAGAGTTTGCTGGGTAAGACGCTACTCCTGGTCATCCAGCACACACCATTGAGGATAAGGAGGCATAGAGGATCATGAAGACCCAACATCTAAGGATGCCGAGCAGACAGTTGGAATTGAGGTTACCTTAAACCCTCATACAGATGTTTAATTTTTTATATGCAAATTCTAGGATCCCTTTTTGGCGTGAAATGAAGACTTTTCTCTTTTTGTTATTATTTTACTTAGTTTTTGTTTTGTGAATGATCATGTCTTTTTTGTTACTTTATTTTTTTGTTTTCCGAAGAAGTCATGTTTACAAAACTTTTGAGGGCTTGTGAAGCCAGGCTTGAAACTTAGACTTAGATCATCTTGGTCTTAGTGTTGCGGTATTCGCAAGTGTGAAAAAAGAATTAGATGAGTCTTTTATAAAACTTAGGGTGAGACCTAGGGATTACTTTCCAGGATTGACCAAGTAGTTCGAGATAAGGAATCCCTCGATGACTTTGTGCTACGCCATTGATGGTATACCTTATAAAGTGGCTCTTTTCAATCTAATAACCCACATTTGGAGTGGTTTAGGCTTAGGCTTAGAAATCTATTGCAACGACTTAGCTTTTCGACCATCGAAATTCAACACCGAATATATCCATGGTATTCAAATTCCAAACATTCAATCGCTGGGCAGGTAGATTGTTAGGGTAAAATAAAATAAAAGGAACAAAGAACAGGGAAATCAGAATCTCATAGTGGAATTGACAACATATAATATAACAAAGATGGTAAATGCTATTATCCCAAAATACTGAGTACATCAGAGTTAAAAACAAATCTTATAACTAGACGGTTATAAAATCTCGACCTTACAATTCGCTAATAGGTATACAATATAATACAACGGAAATAAAATATTACAATAGGTGAAGCTCCAACTTTTCTTCAATAACTCCATATCACCTAAGCCAACTTGGGAAAAACTCGTTCTGACCCGAGTATTATAATAAAATAATACTCGGGTCAGTCTGGAAAACCAATGTGAGAAAATTTAAGTAATATGATGAATATAGAAATTCTATAAGACCACAATGCTAAAGCGAAATGGGTTTTTATCTCACAAGAACCACATCCATATTTGAAGAAATAGGAAACAAACCAGAATAATAATCCAATCAAGAAAGAATGGAAATAAACAATAGAAATAATCCGAATAAAGGAGGTGTGTGCTAGTAATAACAAATCCCATACTAAACGAATGGGCATAAATAATAACAAAATCCAGACTCCAAAGAATAGTCACAAATAATTGAATATAGAGAACTGCACAAGGCAATTCTTTATGCAACTAAGGAAACAATTCAAAGATTTGAATTAACAACCATGGAAAAGAGAAGTTTTTCCAACAACGACTAGGAGGGTGTGCCCCCCTTTACCCAAAGTATACTTCTAGAAAAATACTTGAGAACTCCAATGGCTCTCGGACATTTCCAAGCCAGACCCCACCAACAATTATGGAGAATCCAAGTATTTCACATTTCTACGCGCAAAACCGAATCCAATCTAAAGGGGATGTGAAAATACCCTAATGAGAGAAACCCCACATAGCTTAGCTTCCACTCGCTCTTTGGGTTTTGTCATTTTCGACCAAGGATAATATATTATGGCTTAAATGAGAAACACATCATCTTAGAGTGATGAAATGTAAAGAAAAAAGCAGAATCAAAGTTGATAGTCAATAAATCAACTATCGGAAATGATGAGATGGTTGTTTTCACTTGCGCTTGATTTTCAATCAAAATATTTTTAAAGACACTTTAAAAACACTTCTTAGAATATTCTTTTAAAGGGGAAAATTATATTTTCCAAAGTGTATTAAAACCAAGGTCGGAACAAATTTCAAAACATTCTTTATCATAAATCCAAATAATTTACACTTAGCTTTGTTTGAAACAATTCTTTTTAAAAGATCCTCTTGTTTAGAAATTATTATTTGTAAATTTTAAAACAATATTTATTATCCCAAATGATTAATAAATAAATTAAAATACTTCTATAAATTTCAAATCAAAAGCAATTTATCACGAAGGGTAATTTATATGACCTTTTTGTAATTTTTTAACATCGTATTTTTTTCTCAAATAAAATAAATCAAATTAAGAATCGCTTTTATAAATTTAAACCAATATTTATTATCCCAAAAGATAATTAATTACATTTATACTCTTTTATAATTTAAAAAATAATATTATTTATCCCAAAAGATAATTAATCAAATTTATAATCTCTTTTAATAAACCAATTAGTTATCCTTTATTAAAATAATTAATTATCCTTAAAAAACTTTTATTTGTCAATAAATTAACTTTAAACCTTTATTAAATCAGTTCATTAACTTTAATACACTAAATCAGTTAATTAACTTTAAAACACTTTTAATAAATCAATTACTAACTTTTAAGACACCATTAATTAAAAATATTAACTAAATTTAAATATCATTAACTACAATGATAAATTAGACAAAAACATCGTTAATTAAAATGATTAACTAAATTTAAAACATCGTTATTTAAAATAATTAATTAACTCAATATCATTATTTAAAATGGTTAATTACCTTTAAAACATCATTACTTAAAATTACTTATAAAACTCAAATATCATTAACTAAAATGATTGATTCATTTAAATATCATTAATCAAAATGATCCTATATATTAAAAAATCTTTGTTAAAATGATTTATTAACTTAAAACATCATAACTTAAAATGATTTAAATACCATTAATTAAAATGATTAAATAAATTTTAAACACCATTAATTAAAACAATTTATTTAATCCAAATAATCATTAATTAAAATGAATAATTAAATTAAAATACCATTAATGAAAATAATTAATAAACTTATGTTTACGCCAAAAATGGTCACAAACACCCAATCGTAGATAAAAGCACCAATTCACAGTCACAAATCATAGATAGAATATATGAAGAGGATATAAATATGAAGAATAACAAAATTTAAAAAGAAAGTAGTGAAAAGACCTGATTTATGGTGGTTCGGCTGACTTTGGCCAATGTCCACTCTAGAAATTTCCTTTTTATTAATCAGAGAATTGATTACAGTTACAATCCCAAGTTTTAAAAAAAATGCAGAGTAGCTTTAACAGCCTTTGTAGAAGAAGTTATGGAAGAACAGAATGAGAATTCCATTTTCTGAAGCCTCGCCTGCTATATTTATAGGCAAAATCTTGTTTACTGGGCTTTCTGAGTGATATGGGCCTACCAGAACAATAGTCGAGTCCATATTATCGACCACTGCTTTCCTGGAGTATGTAACATGTCGACCCTAAGAAACCCGTGTCATGACCCGAAGCAGCCCTAACAATGACCCAAAGAAAAATGCACCTCAACTTGAAGCAAGATAATATTGATCCCTTCCTACCTCCCCTTCAATACCGTCCTCATGACCGAATGCTGATCCAAACTTAGCATGGTATTGACCCAAAGTAGCCAATCCCATGTATTTTGTCGACCCCTTAACTTCAATGTCGACCTAGAGTAGGAAGGATGCCGACCCGGAGTAGGAAGGATGCTCACCCGAAGTACTTGTAACTTGTCGATCCCTTAAAGATGCTACCCCAGAGTGATATGCCGACCTGAAGATTTATATATGTCGACCCGAAGTTATCACCAACCCCTCCAAAACATGCCAATACCAAAGTGACCCGAAGCAAGGCCATATCTGACTCAAAGCAACCATCGTAAAAACCCGAAGTAAATCCAAGCGCGACTCGAAGCCAACTCCAAGCAACCCGAGCACTCGATTTTTTTTGAAACTCATATTTCAAGTATCCTACGCCTTTTGTCCATTGACTATACCGAATCCCGACTTCATAATCATGTTTATCATCCTTGATTGATCGTCTACCCATTACCTGAACCGTCATATTCCATCATCGATAACCATGCAGTCGATTGGGCTAAATCCGCTTGTATGTTGCCTTGTCAAAAGGCGAGTTAACACTTTGCCTCCCAAAACATGCCTTGCAGTAGGAAGATGTGTTTTGTATTACCATAAGTCAAAAATCCAAAGTCTATAATCCATTGATCGCCATATCATCCAACCTTGAATCCAATCCATTGCCAAACCAATTCCTTGATGTCTTCGGATCATTAACAAAATCCATGACTGCTCTAAGTCGATATCCTATTCCAAATTCATTCCAAATCCATTAACTGAATCCACAATCTCTTCGAATCATTTTTTCCAAGTCCAGGACCTCACCTGGTCTTCTAATCCAAACCCGAGGCCTCGTCGGGTCCAAAATCCAAAGTCGGGACCTCTCTGGGTCCTGTATCCAACGCCGGGACCTCTTCGGGTCTTGTATCCGAAACTGGGACGTCTCTGGGTCCTATATCCAATGTTGGGACCTCTCCGGGTCCTATATCCAAAGCCAGGACCTCTTCAGGTCCTGTATCCAAAGTCGAGACCTCTCCGGTTCTTGCATCCAATGCCGAGACTTCGCCGGGTCCATATCCTATGCCGGGACCTCTCCGGGTCTTGTATCCGAAGCCGAGAGCTCGCCGAGTCCATGTTCCACTCCGACTTCGACTCTTCGGTCGAGAACTTATAATCTCCCGCCTTGACTCTCCTATCGAGGACTTATATTCTCTGGTTTCGACTCTCCGGTCGAGGATTTTTATTCTCCGGCCTCGACTCTTTCGTCGAGGACTTATTCCACGTTCGAGTCCATTCTATTGCCCTCCGGCGATGGGACTCGTAACTCGCAGTTACTGCCCCGTTTCTTTAGTCGGGACCGTAGTCACGTGACCTGTATTATTTATTACATTAATCCAAATCCAATCATCACAAAGTTCAATTGATAAAATAAAAGCCCATACAACCAAAAAAAATCAAACGTCTATAGTACCAAGAAAGAGACCAAAGTTCACAAAAATAAGAAAAAACAAAATTTCATAAACCTGAGCATCACGGTATATCATCATCTCGAAGCATGCCTAGGGACCGATCTCGATCATGTACATGTGTAAGTGATTTAGCCACCTCACCTATGGGTTTATTACTTATTCAAAGGCATAAAACCATTTAGTTGATAATAAGCTGACGATGCCTAGATCCAATGCCATCTTCGTCTGAGGTGGGCGGTGTTTGCTCCTGTTCCACTACCATAGCTCGATTTCCTTATATATTGTTGCAAATGGCCATTCCTCACATGCTTCGTAATGATGTCCTTCAAATGCTTATAGTCGTTCTTGTTGTGCCCATCCAGCTCATGGAATAAGAAATCCTTTCCTGATGCCCGCTCGTACTCGGAGAGTTCCCATTTTGCCGGCGTTCGATACTGGAGGTTTCCTAGAGTATCCAGATAAATCCTTTCCAAAGTTTCAGTCAAATCCGTGTAAGAAGAAAATTTTGATTCCCTCTGTTGCCTTTTCGATGCGTTACCACTGTCATTCATTTTCCTTTTGCCTCTATCGTCCTTGTTTGAATCCTCTCTGGGTGAACCTCCATCTTTTACCGCATAAACTTTAACCTCTCTCCCCTCTCTTTTAGCCTTTGCATCCTCCAATCGTAGGAACCTTTCTGCTTCAAGTGAAAACTCCCCCAGATCCATCGATGGATCCCACTCCAACAATATTTTGAAATACAAATTATCCGCAATCCCTAAGACTGCCTCCATCAAAACCATTAACGGATCGGGTCAATCCACTGAAGCCACTGCCACATGGAATCGGTTCAAGAAATCCCTAAGTGATTCCCCCTTCCACTATTTCATCGATGTTAAAGTCGTCACATTTTTAGGTCTTATGATGTAGACCCGAAATTGCCTCATAAACCCCTCAATCAACTCCGTCCAAGTGCCAATAGAACCGTTTTCCAGTTGTCTGAACCATAATGCTGCTATATCCATTAAATACAAAGGGAAACACCATGCTATGACTTCCTCCGATGCCCTCGGTACTTCCATGTGCCTCATGTACCTTGTCAAGTGAACATCGATCCGTTCTCCCATTATACATTTCCAAAGTTGGTAGTTTGAAACCCAGCGGATTCCTATCTTGCCTGATCATAGGAGTGAAGGGACTCTTGTTTAAATCCTCCAAATCCCTATTCACCAATCCTCCCGTCATATCTCATCTGACTATGCCCGTTAACCTGTCGATATCATCTAGTGGTAGCCTCTGTCTTCTATCTCTAACCTACCCCCTGAGTTCGCGAGGGAATCCTAAAATCTGTCCTTTTGGATGAGCATCCACTTCCCTATTAATGCCAAATTTCCCAGCACCGCCTGGTATCCTTCCTGGAATTGAGCCTACATGATTCAAGGGCATGCCCCTAGTTCAGGGGCTGTTCCCGATGGTCTAACTCTATCTTATATTCTGGTTGCTCTACGTTCTTTGTCTGGATTCTGGACTGCCTTCGTTCCTGCTGTTTCAGCTTCGTGATCCCCATTTCTAACATTCCGAACAACTCCATTCCCCTGACTTTGCATTCCAACCTATTCAACCTGTCGGAGTTGTTTCTGCATCATTTCGTCCTGCCTTTTTAGCATTCCTTTCTACATAGCATCCATCATAATCTCCATCTCATCTTTGGTGATGAAAACTGAACCACCTGGATGAGATGTTTCAAGTACTTCGCCAATATGGAATGAAGCTAAACCTTCTAAAGTGCTCCTTCGGAGTATCATCGGGAAAGTTCTTGGGATTCATCGTTCATGCCAGGGGGATTGAAGCAAACCCCGAACAAGTCCGAGCTTTACAAGATATCAAGACGCCATCTACTCGAAGAGAGATGCAAAGCCTAAACGAGAAAGTGGCCGCCCTGAGTAGGTTCATCTCTAAAGCAACCGACAAATGCATCCCTTTCTTCGAAGCTCTAAAGAAAGACAAAGGAAAGTTCGAATGGACTGACGAATGCTCGACAGCCTTCCTCAACTTAATCGGACACCTCCAGAGACCACCGGTACTTTCAACTCCAAATGAAGGCGAGGAACTATACCTATACCTTGCTGTGTCACCACATGCCCTAAGCATCGCGTTGGTGAGAGAAGACAACCGCACGCAACGGCCCGTATACTTCGCAAGTAAGAGGTTTACGGGGGCAGAAGTCAGATACCCTAAACTTGAAAAGCTAGCATACTGTCTGCTTATCACGTCGTGGAAACTGAGACACTATTTCCAGTCTCATTCCATCAGAGTTTTAACCGATCAACCGCTAAGGCAAGTGCTCCATCGCCCCGACACTTCTGGGCGATTACTTAAGTGGTGCATCGAACTAAGTCAATATGATATCACTTACCATCCTCGCACCGCTATCAAGGGGCAAGCCATAGCTGATTTCATTGTCGAATTCACTACTAGCGAAGGTAAGGACCAATCTGAAATAGCAGAAAATATCAAGTGGAATCTCTTCGTAGATGGAGCGTCAAACGAACAAGGCTCGGGGGCAGGTGTTGTGATAATCACCCCCAGGGGAAAGAAGCTGCACTACGCCCTAAGATTGGAATTCGCTGCCACTAACAATGACGCAGAATACGAAGCAGTGATAGCCGGATTAGAACTTGCACTGGAAATTGGAGTCAGTTCTTTATGTCTCCATAATGATTCTCAACTTATTGTAAATCAAATACTAGGAGAGTTCCAGACTCGAGGAGAACGACTCACAGCGTATCTAAAGAAGACCAGGCTACTGCTCAATCAATTGGATCACTATTTAATCAAACACATTCCCCGAGAAAAAAATCAAGAGGCCGACGAACTAGCAAAACAAGCTAGCATGAAGAACAACACTATTTTTGGAGCATTAACCATCTCAAAACAGCTGGCACCAAGTTTCGAGCAAGTAAATCTGATAGCTGCAACCGAAAAAGAAACATGGATGACCCCTATCCGAGAATACTTACAAAACGACACCCTACCCGACGGGCGAAATGAAATTAAGAAAACTCTAAGGAAAGCTTCCCGCTACATAATACAAGAAGGCATCCTCTATCGGCGCGGCTTCTCTAACCCCTTATTACGATGTGTCGCTGCAAGGGAAGCCAAGGAAATCTTATCCAACATCCACCAGGGAAGCTGCGGAGATCACACTGGAGGGCAGACTCTGGCAAAGAAGATACTCCTATATGGATATTTCTGGCCCACCTTGAACAAAGACGCCTTAGATTTCGTCAGAAAATGTGACAGATGTCAGAAATTTGCCAAAATTCCTCGACTACCGACAAATGAGATCACTCAAATGACTAGCCCTTGGCCCTTCGCAATATGGGGAATTGACTTAATTGGCGAACTGCCGATGGGCCGAGGCGGGGCCAGACATGCTATAGTGGCAGTTGACTATTTCACCAAATGGGTGGAAGCGGAGCCTCTGAATAAAATATCTTCAACTAAAGTTATCAACTTCTTGGTCAAAAACATTCTGTGCAGGTACGGGGTTCCACTCAGAATCATATCAGACAACGGGCTTCAATTTGACAGCAAGGAATTTGCCGACTGGTGCCAAGAGCACGGAATTCATAAGGGCTTCTCATCCGTAGCTTATCCCCAGGCAAATGGACAAGTCGAAGCTGTCAACAAGATTCTCAAGACTCTAATCAAGAAGAAGCTTGAAAAGTCAAAAGGCGCTTGGGTGGACGAACTTCCTATAGCACTATGGGCCTACCGCACTTCTTTCAGAACATCAACAGGGCATACTCCGTTCTCTTTGGCATACGGATCAGAGGCCATGCCCCAGTTGAAACTATTGTACCTTCCCATCGTAGGATCCACTACAACCCCGAAGAAAATGAAGAACTCCTCCACATGTCTTTAGATCTAATTGAGGAGAGAAGAAATGATGCAGCACTCAAAGCAGCAGCTCACAGACAAAAAGTGGCAGCTCTATACAACTCCAAAGTCAAACATCGCAGCTTACAAGAAGGAGATCTTGTCCTCAAGCGAATCTTTCCGCGCCCAGGAGCGCTGGATCCAATCTGGGATGGACCATATGTAATTCATAAAGATCTACACAACGAAGCTTATATTTTGTCAACAGTGGACGGAGAGGTGTTCCAGAGGGCATGGAACATCCGACACCTCCATTGATACCTTTCTTAACTTGTACTGCCCATATGAAGTGAATTAACAAAGAGAATCAGTGGACGTAGGCATTTTCGTGCCGAACCACTTTAAAAAACTTGGCTCTTGTTAACTTATTCCTTTATATCTTGGCTACTTGTTAAGCTTTATCCTTTGCTGTTGAACAAAATCCTTTGCAGATGACATTTCAATTCAGGGCTTCACAACACAACTCCACCTGGACAAAATCTAACAGGTACGCTACGATCCTATGCCCTCGCCAATGAGACACTTTGCTCCGGTATCCCTCTACCGCGAGTTAACTCATTGTTTGCCTCGGCCCTTAAAGCCGACTGTAATAAGCCGAGTATAAGCCACCGAGAAGGCCGATTATGCCATGGCAGCTCATTACAGCGATTCGCCTCGCCGGCAACTGTGAACCGACCATAAACCCCAACATAAGGTGTGGCCAACCAGGGGCAGTTCACAGTTGACGATCGGCCCCCACGCTAGCCGGCCACAGTAAATCGAATAATACCCGCGATTACGGGCCATAATGGCCCGGGTAGTTACTGTGCGCGATCGACTCCGATGTGTCTTAAGTGCGGCTGTGGTAAAAAAGAAAACTCCCCGCAGAGGCGTAAGATGGGTGACAAATGTCTCCAAGACCCACAGCTAGGGAAAGTGACTACAAAACCCGTTTGCCACGAACTTAAGCACATCGACGGCCTTCCGTGACTGAAAGTTTTACTTTTCCTATATTTCCATTTCATTTAAAACTTTTCTCCTATTCTCCGTAACGGTGCTTGAAAGTACAGGACATGAAATAGGGAACGCTCGCTAATGGGAACAGAAACTTACAATCGGATGACGATACACTCAACAGCATTCCGTGCTTAGTCTTACAGGGCGCACAAAGTTGCCGTCCACAGCCGAAACATGAAGAGCGGTACCTTCTACTTTTATACATTAATGCACAACTGCAGTTCATATTCACACATCACATTTACGTTGCAAAATGAGAAAATTATACTTTAAGCAAAAAACTTGGCATCAGACACAGTCAAGTCACTAGTAACATGCATAGTTACATCACTTACACAGCACAACAAAATAGCGATAACATTCCAACATAAAGGAATCAGCTTATGTTATGAAATTACATAAAGTCATTCACCACAAACAATGTTATTACAGTCACATCAATGTTTTGGACTAACATAAACAGCGATAAAAGAAAATCAAAAGGTGGCCGAATCCGGACAAGGAACCAGCTGCATCCACGCTTCGCCCTCATCCTACCAACTCTCCAAGCCTACTTAGCCGCAGGGTCGGAGCTCCCAGCATGTTGATCGAAAGTCCAACCTGTCCAATTCAGAAGAGGAGTCCATTAAACAAACAGTAAGCGATCAAGTTATGAAAATTTAAAAAGAAAAGAGAAAGAGAAGAGAGACTCACCAGCGTCCGCCGCTTGATCCTCATCCTCCAATTGCACACCCGCTTCCTCCGTAGCAAGCAGCTGCACCCCTCCTTCACCGCCGCCTGCTCTTCCTTCAAAAACTGAGCGGTGACTACATCCATACTAAAGGCCGCTCCACCTTTCTTACCCGCATCAACCCTGGCCTCCTCTAAAGCCCGAAGATATACCTTGGCCATAACCCGGGGATAGTCATCCATCCAGGATAAGCTACCCTCCTTCCAAGTGCGGAAGTACATGTCCTGCAGCATATCGTCCATCATCCCCTCATCCTCTTCAAACCTCTTCACCCGGGCCTCGGAAATCTGCAACTTAGTGGCAGCAGCATCCCTCTCCCGCCGGTATCTCGAGCACTCAGCTTGGAGGGATCTCCTCATCTCCTCCATCTCTTCTTTCAACTTGGCTTGAGCAAGTTCTGCAGCTTCAAGCCTCCCAGATATCTCTTCAACCTGCTCGAGATCCGCCCTCCTAACCTCATCAACCGTGGTAATGGCCATGTCAATGCGTTTCTTGTAAGCGGCCTCCATTTTCCGCAACTCAGCTCTGCTAGCCTCTTCCATGGCCTTCTTCAGTCGTTGGAGTCGGCTTCATGCTGCGAAATCTGAATAGCCTGGTCGGCAAGTTGTTTGGCCTGATCAGCAACCACTAACCGCAACCTTATATTGGCACTCCCTATCTCCTCCCCGGCCTTGGCCAATCGGGCGTGATGTTCCATTAACTTCTTGGCCTCCTTCACGACCCGGTCGATGTTGGCCTTGGCTTCGTCCCCCATAGCAGCTATCCGAGTAGTGAGCAGATCCAGATCTAGGGACTTAGCCTCATCAAGAACCCGAACCATGGGATTGCGGGGGAGAAGATGCTCGCCCGTGGCCTCGTCAAATAAAATATCCTGAGAGCTTGGGTCCAAATCCGGGTGGCCGGCAAAGGGATTGCGAGGCACGTCGAGACGTTTTATGCGGATAACAGTAGGATTCGCGGAAGGATGCGGAGAGGGGACAAACTCCGTGGTCTCCTCCGTGGTATCTCGGAAAGGCTGAGTAGGAGGCTGAGGACCAGATGGTAAATCAAATAAGGAACGCCTCCTCTTCCTCTGCTGGATATCCTCCTCGATAACTCCAAGGAGAGGGCGGTAGCTGACCACGTCCCCAGGACGACCAGTAGGAGGCTTCGGCTTAGCAGAAGCTCTCATCAACTTGAATTGTTCGAGGCGGTGTCGAACATCTGACGTTTTGGCCACCTGGCCTGCCCCTGGAATAAATGTTGCAAGCATGCATCAAATCATGAGGCAAGAGATATATCGAGTTAAAAAAAAAGGAACAAGAAAGACGCTTTTACTATACAAACCCTACAGAGAAGGAGGATCCTGCAATAAGTCCTGGATTTCATCCCAGGACGGGAGCGAGCCATAAAATATTCCTAAGTCCCTATCGTAAATGGAATCTGCAGAAGTCAAAAGTTCACCTTGCTCCGCCGGAGTCACCCTAGCTGAGGAGCTCTTAGGGGATGGATCGGCGTCAGCCCCGGCCTTGCCAGTTTTCTTCGCCTTCTCCGCCAAATCCGATTCTCCCTCCAATTCCCCGAAAGCTTGACGGAGAGCCTCATCCGTCCACTCCTGAAGCTCCCCTACTTGCCCGGAGGTTAAGGCACCAGTGCCGCTACCGCCCTGTCCGTCGCCATCACCATTGCCCTCTCCATCTCCATCGCCATCTCCTCCACCCTCTGACTCTCCTCCTACATCGCCTCCTTCGCCCTCGCCTCTATCCTCTTCCACATCTTCCTCCTCCGGGATAATCGGGCAAGTGCTAGGAGAGGGGCCGTCAGACTCCTTAAGTTTCTTACCCCCGTCAACCGGAGGCTTTGTAAAAGTTTTCCTCTTGCCACTCTTCTTCGTGGCCCCTCCTGTAGTCTGGGCGGCTTTCTCTTCCGCCGTATCTCTCTGTTTAACCACGGACTGATGTGGAAGAATCAAGTTGTACATCAAGAGTCTAGCATTCCTGATCAGGTAAGCAGCCGATCTGTCTCTCTCTGAAATAGCTTCTATCTCAGCTGCCATCTGAACTAGGCGATCGTTCTCCACAACCACAAAGACACCTGTCGCTAGCAAGAAATGAAAGCACATAAGGAAAAGAATTGCGGCCAAGACAAGGAATGTAAATAAAACTTTGACTTACATCCGGAGGTGAAGCGACGGATAGAGACGGAGTCATCTCTGACGAAGAACCACTCCTTCTTGAACATACTATACTTCGAATAGAGGTCCAGAACCGGCTTAAAAGAGACGGCGGACTCCAAGCTAATATATGGGGATCCCTTTTTGTATCCCCTCAGATTGTACAGATACCGTATCTCCCGGTTGGAAGGAGCGCGCCCATACCTCTCCTGAAAGATAGCGTACAAGCACACAAGGATGGCGTAAGAGTTGGGCTGGAGTTGGAATGGAGCCACCTTCAGATAAGTGATGAAGTTGACTACCCAGGCGTTGATGGGAGGAATGGCCCCGCACATACAGTGGTACCTACTATACGCAAAATACCCTTCGGGAGGGTCATATGGCATAACTCCAGCCCCCGGCAGCACCATGAGCGCTCTGTCTATCCCGAAGGAACGAGATATAACATCGAGTTGCTCCTCCTTCAGGGAGCTAGGAAAGCAGTCAGGAGGGGAGACCAGAAGTTCCTGGGGACCATACCCATCCACTAACGACCTCGGAGCAGGTCCATGTTGCACCGGTCCTGGTTGGGCTGGGGGCACGGAAGAAGACTCTTCTCTATCCTTGGACTTCTTTCTATCTGATCGAGTTTCCGCTTTGCGAGACATTTATCTGCGGCACAAGAAAAACATGGTATTAGAACAAGGAGTATGGGAATATAAACGAATAGTTATCAAGTTCCATTCGGTGGTACGAAGCACAAGTGTCATTCGGCACTCACACTCCAATATCATTCGGCGGTTCGAAGCACAAGTGTCATTCGGCACTCACACTCCCAATACCGTTCGGCGGTTCGAAGCACAAGTGTCATTCGGCACTCACACTCCCAATACCGTTCGGCGGTTTTAAAGCATGAGAATCATCCGGCAATTACCTGGTCCGGTTATCAAATGGTTTCAGCAGTATAGTTGATTCGGCAGAAATATGGTTCGGCTCTCTCTTTGTTCGGTAAGAAATAACGAAGGTGTATAGCCCCTATTTATAGACAAATGCAGGACACCGGACCAACAGGTTCGGCACCTTAAACCGAATGAAGCTATACCAGGTATCCAACTTAAAGCAAAGCGCGACACATGCAAGCACGTGCCCCACTTTGGGGGGCAAATGTTGGGCGTGTTTCCACCCATGAGTTTCCATCCTTCGTCGAACCAAGCCCATCGAGCAAAACAACACCTCCTTGCCGAACCAAAGGCCATCCGGTCATGCTCCATCCGGTCGCAAGCCTCACCGGACCAAGCTCCTCTCCCTACAGGCCGAACCAAGTGTTTCTCCTCTACTACCAAACCACCTCATGACCGAACCAGTGCACCACCGAACCAACTAAACCCCCACCGGACCGGCTCCACTCCATGCTCACCGAACTAAGGCCCCGCCGAGCCAAACCCTGCCGAACTAATGCCACTTCACTCACAACCGAATCAAACTCCATCCAGCCTACCACCGGACCAAACCACGCCCTTACCACCGAACCAAGCCTTGCCGAACCAACGCTACCAGGCCAGATAATTCCAGTCCAGGCCCACCAGCAGCTATATACATCCAGGACCCCTGCCCCCAGCCTTACTCTATAAATAGAGGGGCAGGGGTACAACAATGGCAGACAAGTTTGAGAGCTCAAGCAAGGAAGGAACTTTCAAACAACTTTCTTATACTTGTACTTACAGCTTTGTACTTGTAATCTAAAAGAAAAGAGAGAATAACATATAAAGTGGATGTAGGCACGTTCTGGCCGAACCACTATAAATCTACGTGTCTTTTTACAATTTAGCCCCTGTTTTTTACTTATTTGCATAACTCACCCAAATTACTAAGAACAACATAAAATCAACTAAATCGTACGACTTTGAGGTGTTTGTCCATTTTTTGTGCAAACAAGGACCAGTAAGGTATGTAAAGGAAAGTATTGGTAAGGCTGTCAGAGATATAAAAATGGGAATATGGGTCCAAGCCCTCATTCAAAATGTTGATGATATTTTTTGTCCCACAACACCTCAATTAATTAGGAAAGTAATTGTTAACGATCTTTCAAAAATTTGAATCAACAAATTTAAGTTGTATTAAGCTTGCCTTTGGTTAGTAATTATGTTGTTGGATGCTTATACAATTGTGCCATTGCACTCAAACTGTTTGTTAGAGTGTCAAATCCAATTGCATTTGCTTAATGAGTTACAACCTAATGCAATGTGAATAGATAATAGTGCATGGAATTACGAAGACACAATTTTTTTGTGCGGTTTCGATTCCTTTGAATCCTACGTCCACGGGTCAGGTCCTTTTTCATATCTTTTCTCCTGATGCAAGTGTTTGATGAAAAATATAAAAAGATACAATTTTCTCCCTTCCTCCTAAAAAAAGGAAAAAGATTCACTTTTTATTTCAGATCATCTTCTAATTATTGTGTAGAGGGTGTACATGGATTACCACTATCCCTCTTCCTCCATTATGTTTCCGCCTTTGGATCTTGCCATGTGTCTCCCCATCCGCACTATTTGTTTTATGCACCCATGTTATTGACGTATCTTTGACAAGAACCATGATTTAGGCGGTTGAATTATGGTTCCTTGCAGGAAATTTGAGATAAAAAAGGAAATTCCTGAAATTGAAGCGAAAATATATAAAATTGGAGGGGGAAACTCAAACCTTAACAGATTGTATATTTTCTATTTGAATGGGTTGGCATATAGCCTTAGGAGGATATTAAAAGTTATTCGTTGGTTTTAGATACTACCGATATATTAGGAGTGAGGTTGTACTGGTTGATGTGCGATACTTGCATGCTGCAGTGCTCGCTTGATATTTAGGTATAATCTTCCTGTGTTGCTTTAGGCTTCAGGGTGTGTGATTTGCTATTACATGAGACACATGCCTTTATTGTTCATCTAATTTATACTTCTTAAGTTATATTATGTTGGGATAAATAGGGTTGTGCTGCCTTGCCTTAACCTTGGAGTTGTTTCAATACACGTACAAATGTGATCTAAGCTGACTACAATCTGAGCTGACTGTGATATGAATTTCCTCGGCTGCTAATATGCATGAGTTAGTGATATTGGTAATTTATATCTTTGCTATCTACCTATAATTGTGGATCTATATTGGAGCACTGTTTGAGTGGCTCTGTGTGCAAAGCTTTGGGATACTTTTGACTCCTATGGTACTGCTTAGGTAGCCCTCCATATGTGCGGTGCAGATCCGCTTTTGAAAGTGTTAACAAAGTATAAGTTCAGAAGATGTTAGTAGCGCAGTTCAATCATCCATTTATTATGGCTTGTGAACGTAGTATATCGTTGCTTGCTCCTTGTGACTATGTCAAATTTTGGTTTTAGTATCATAATGTAATATTGAGACTAAGGGATGGGTGTAGATTTGATATTTTTATGCTTTCCTTACGAGCGCAGTATTGTATTTCATTGTGACTTCTTTGGTTCGGGTTCTTTTAGTTGAATCAAGTATCTTGACTACAGGATGGCTGTCATACTTTGTAGTAGGTCTTGATGGTAGCAATAAGGCCTCGATTAAATAGCTGAATGCAATCTTACACAGCTCGCTTCACTTCCTGATTTCTTGTGCATTGCCGATTGGATCGCTTCAATTCTTTCTCTTTTTGTCTTAACCTTCACTGCAAGAGTAGCTCTCCTAGCCACATATATTGTTTAGTCTAATTTTAACATAGTTTGAGAAATATGGGTGTAACATGGACGGATAAATAACCATTCGTATTACAAGCTTACCTTTAAAACTTCAACGGGGCATGCCCCTTTTTAATATTATATGACTATGAAGCCGTGCATCTAATAGAAGTTAAAATAGCTTCTCACCAAAGACCATACTATAATGCCTAACAAAACATGACACTCAAAGATGAGTCATCATATTTCTTGCTCAAACTCCAAGGCGAGGCTGCCTTAACAACGAAAGAATACATACGACAAGTGACTTGATACTATAATCACTAGATATGAACTCGAATATTTGAAAGAGGGAATCCCATCCTCTACAATATCACATCGAATATAAGGATCCGATGGATAGGCCTCTTAACCCAAACTGGGAAGGACCACTCATCATCTATGACACTATTTCTCCAAACACATATTGATTAAAAAGACAACACGATAACATAATCCCCAGACTTGGAATGTAGAACACCAAAAGTCGTACCATAGAACAATATTACAGGTATGAGTTTTAGTGTTAGTTAGCCATGGTCAAGCAATACCATTTAGGTATATTGATTTCAAATGTATCAAAGTTATATGCTTTCTGAGTATATTAAAAAAATTGCATGATCAAGTGATATTATGCAATAAAATTATTTTTGAATGCATCAAATTTGTCAACCTTTGATTAAGTAGTATCATATAATAAAATTACATTTGAATATATTGAATTTGTTAACCATAATCAAGTAGTATCATGCAATAAAATTACTTTTGAATATGTCAAATTTGTTAGACATGACCAAGTAGTATCATGAAAGTATTAGCCACGGCCGAGTAGTACTATGCGATTATAAAGATTTAGAAGCGTCTCATTTGTTAGCCATGGCTGAGTAGTGTCAAGCAAGTATTAGCCATGGAAAAGTAGCACCATGCAAGAGTGGGTCATGTCGAAGAAGTGTCCTGTAGTTATAGTCACAAAGCTAGCACTCTTGGTTTTCCTATGGGTATACATGTAAGACTGGTCTCAATGACAGGAGCATGTTGTCAAAATTTTAATGAAATAATTTTTTTGCCACAAGAGGCCTATTTTCATATGGTTTTTCAATCAAGGTTGCGATTTTTAGAACTAGAGTCGATACCCAAAATGATGTTGCTTTTGATCATGATAACCATAATGACATTGCAATCTCTTTAAACAACGAGTTTGAGCCTTTTGGCATTATCGTTTGTCTAAAAGCTCTATGCATAAAACCATTTCAGCTCCAGCCTAAAACAGAAAAAAATTCGAAAGGTCATATTTTGGCATTATAGTCCACAGTAAGTTGATGAGCTCTAACTCAATGAACCACCATATTAAATTTAAAGGATGATTCTATAGTAGAAAAAAATTATATTCATATTTAACTCCATACTAGAAGTGGAATTTTTTTATCGTACTATTTCAAAATTGAAAAAAGTACTTAAACAGGTTAGAATGATTAACCAAAACCTCTAAAGGATTAGTTACACAGCTCCTCGTGAAAATTCCCGCTTTCCTACATTATCAACTATAATGCATGAGGCCATCCACATAAAATCCTCATGGATGCCGATGAGTAATCCATAGTAATAACCCGAGTGCCTCAGATAAGTTCTTCTAAATCTGGCTTAACTATAATGGACTGGATTACATCAGGCCATAGTCTTCATTCCTATGACTATAATCGATATGTCCTACATGCTTTAAAATCCTCACCGATGAGGTCGGTCTTTCAAAATCCTCGGTACACGATGAAGTTTGATCATGAAAATCCTCACTAAATGATGAGACTAGATCTTCAAAATCTTCATTGTACGATGATGTTCGATCTTCGAAATCCTCACTATACTATGAGTTTGAACTTCCAAAATCCTCACTAAACGATGAGGTTAGACTTTCAGAATTCTCCCTAAATAATGAAGTCGGACTTTCAAAATTCTCACTATACGATGAAGTTTGATCTTCAAAATCGTTACTAAGCTACGAGGTTAGATTTTCAAAATCCTCACCATATGGTGATGTTAAATTTATAAAATCCTCACCATACGATGATATTTGATATTTAAAATCCTCACTATATAATGAGGTTAGATTTTTAATATTCTTACTATACAATGATTTAGATTTTCAAAACTCTCACCATACAACGAGGTTAGACTTTTAAATCGATATACAATATCCTCATTCTACGATGAGATTATATTTTCAAATTTATATCAGACATTATTCAGTCATAAAGTTATGGGAACCTAGTATGAACTAAAGAAAGAGTGCAATAATAAAGCACAAAAATATGATATAACTACCCCTACAAAATCCAAAGTTCATTTCGTATTCATCGTGTGAAGTAAACTTTAAGGGGCATATTTCATGTCTTACTCGGTTATATTCAACCTCTAATAGTATAACCCGAAACAAAAAAGGAAAATTTCAAAGTATTCATTGTGCATGAATACCGAATGTTTCAACCCTTCGAATCAAGCTCAAAAGCTCTGATCTATATTTAACCTTCCATAGGTATTAAACATCATTGATAACTTTGTATATCTCCACTCCGTATTTTAGTCCAAAGGCTAAGCTTCCACGCCAAAGCATAGAAAAATGCCTAAACTAGATTACAAGCATAATACCAAGACCCAATGAATGGACCAACAAAGTAAGAAAAAAGAGGACCATATGTGTCACTCATACTGAAAGCGGCTATCACCAAGCAAACCTAAAACCAAAAGTATAAGCCCAAAGGTAGACCTTTAACCAAAAGTATAAATCATAAGACCAAGTTCATACCAAAAGACTAAAAGCATCAAGGTGTGCTATAGTTCCAAGGCTAAATATCGCCTTTATACCATATATCGAGATTCCATGATGGTCATACCTAAAGAAACAACCTCAAGTAGCCATAACAGAGAGTACAAACAAAAAGCTCCTAGTTTAGCATATGAGACCGAAGACGTCTCAAGGTTGAGAGTGTCTCAATATAAAACCAAGATTGACTGTTAACAGAGCCCTTAAGTACATCAACGACTCAAATAGCATAAACCTTATACAAAGTACATAGGTCAAGGCGCCTAAAGCTATATATAGATATGCCATATCAGTAATTTGCGTCAATCTACAAGCAGCTAAATGACAACACATCCCACAAGCAGGCTAAGTCGGTAATCCAAGAGAGAAGTTGTACACCAACAGGAAAGCTACGAGTTACCGATAAATACAAGGCCATATCCCTATAAAAAGGATTGGACTCCTAAAAGACCGACAATATATTGTCTTAATCATTTGTAATTGTTTTAACTTTCCAGAATAAAGCTTTCTTAACAAAGATCATTAATGGTGGATGTGGCCAACTTGACTTTGTAGTGCCTTTTTCCTTTCGATTGACAAAATAACAAAGAAACTTAGCAATAGTGGAAGCCAGGAAAAGCTCCCGAACGACTATAAATCTTTGTGTCTTTACTTTCCTGCACTTTCCTTTTTATTACCTTTGGTCTAGGATTTCTACTTCAGTTGTAATTCTCTTGTGAACTGCTACTTCCAAAGCTTGACTTTGGAACTTTGGGGTATTGGAACATGACCAAAAGTCACACCCAACAGTTATAGACCAATTGTTAGTTGCAACTTCATACACAAACTATTTCTTAAAGTAATTTTCTATCGAATGGAATCGTTATCAAACAAACTTATCTTAAGAAACCAATGTGTTTTTATTCGTAACCAAAGCATTTTTTACGATATAATTTTTAGCACATGCATAAATTAGAAAATTTAACGCGAGTGGAGCTGATATGATGTGTATCAAAATTGATTTAAAAAAGCTTATGACAAACTAAATGTGCAATTTGTCCTCCACTTGTTAAGAATAATATGGTTTCCAATCAAATAGTGATGTATTATCAATGAATTAATTGAAATACCCAACTATGCACTATTATTTAAATGAATACCGATGTACACCAAAATATTATTTTCATGGGAATTGAGATATAGGGCAAGGGATCATCTTTCTCCTTTCCTGTTCTATATTTCCATAAAATATTTTAGTACTATGATGAAGACGAAACTGGCTAGAAACAATGAAGTGGAACAGGTATGAATCACTTGATTTATGTTGATGTTGTATTGGTATTCATGGAATTCGATGTGATATATGTAAGAGCTTTATTTAAAAAAAAATCATTTTCAAAATTAAGAAATTCATTGGATTGGAAATCAATATTGAGAAAACAAAATTCATGTTTGTTATATATTATAATAAAGAGGAGATTTTGCATATCTTATCACTTAATGAAGGGTATTGTAACGACCTGCCTTTTTGACCCTTGGAAATTGACACTAATACAATCACGATATTCACATGCCGAATATCCAAGTACCAGAAAGATAGGTTGTTTGGGTGAGAGAAATAGGAGACAAAATAGAATCTTACATCATGAAGAGAAGATATATAATATATACAAGGTCTTTACAAAAAGAAATTATTTTTATTATACACAACATCACAGTACACTAACCTATTTTGAGCCCGGATAGTTATAACAACCTGTCCTTATAATTGCCGATAAATACAAAAAAAATCAAGAACAACAAAAATAGTGGAAAAATATAAGATACGTGAATATGTCTTGGAGAGTCTGGCTCGTCCCTTGATAGCTCCGAAACATCCGACAAAATCTGGAAAATATGCTCGACGCCCAAGCATTATAGAAAACAGTACCCGGGTCAGTCTGGTAAAACCAGCATGAGAAACATAATCAAATGGATTTATAATGTTTTTGTAAAACCTTTCAAAGGTATCTCATAAGACTATGCCACATATAAAAACCATATGAGTGTTTACCTTATGATAATCAAAACATTTATATCAGAAAATATAGTTATATTATAATAATGTCTAAGAGTGAAAATAATAATAATCATGTAGCTATGATGCCCAAGAGTGTACATTACAACAATAATAGTTAAATAATCAAAAATCGATATGGCGCATTCGCTAATTGTGTAGGATTCTATGGAGGTGCCCTCGGTACTTCAAGAACGATCCTCTTGCACAAGCATCAGAGTTAGCCTTCCAAAGTGACAATACATCGCTAGTGATGTACAATAGGAACCATGCAAGATCGGATGCTTCGCTCCATGCATGCATGACAATTGTAGGTAACTCTAGGAAAGAGACGACTACACCCTCATGGGTTAGCCAAACCCCTAGTTATGCATCCTATCTCTGGTTGTAGTGATTACCGCTAGTGAGGCTACGTCTAACATTCCAGTTCACCCACCTCCACTTGAATGGATCTCGAAAAACACATGGATTTCCATACCTCAATAGATCTCAAAATCACACATGGATTCCCACATCTCAACAAAGATGTCGGAATCACATATGGATTCTCATACCCTAACGGATCTTGAAATCGCAGATGGATTCCAACATCCAAACAGATCTCGAATCTCCTCCAAGCATAGAACCCATATATGGTTTTGGAGTGGTTACGGTTTTGAGTCATCTCTTGTAAATACACTATCCCGCTTACTGGATGTCCCAAAACCAATGGTTGATTTTCCGAATGCTCAATACCGGTTTTTTTTGGAAATAATCAGATAATACATAAGAGCGAAGATTACTCTCTAACCGTTTATGTTGATGTATCTCCTTATCATTTATCTAGAAAAACAAAACGAGTTTGTACGTACAGCATAACATCATCGACGATAACTGTACCATATAGTCCCCTTGTTTCTCCTAGATATTTCTAGAGATAAAATCCTTCGGTGTTAAGTATGGAATATTTCTGTACCACCAAAATTGAGAAGGTTTACATATTTAGGCCAAGATTTGATAGTCGGTTATTTAACTATTAAATAATCAACATCCCAAACAGAGATTACATTTTCCATGGAAACCACCAAGCCTCTTAAAATTAATCTTTCACTAATTAAATCTCTTTTCAAAATGTTTATGAAAATATTCATATACTTATCTCATCGGGATAGTATATTCACAAACCATTCTTTTCAAGACTTGGTGAACCTTTTTCACAAACTTATAAAATGGTATAAGTATATTCACCAAAGAAAGATTTTCTAGTCCAAAATCATATTAAAATAGTCAAACCTAGAGATCATTAAAACGGAGATATAAATAAACAAAAGAACATTCCTTTCCATAAATTTCTTTTATTATATAACTATCTCCTTTATAAATCTTTAAAGCTATTTGTAAAGCTTTTTTATAAATCTCCAATCTATTCTTTATAAATCTTCAATCTGTTTATAAAAAATTTCTTTCAACTCTCTAAAACCATTCATAAATCTCCTTTCTAAAATCATTGAAACCAAACTCTTTTTCCCACTTCCAAAATCTCTTTCCAAGATTTATAAATTCCTTTAACAAATTCTTTTCATTAAATAAAACCCTTATATAAATCTTCCCATTTAAAATTATTCCTTTTTAAATAATCAATTTATTATTTTTAAACACCTTTTATAAAAAAATTATTTTCTAAAAACAACTTTAACAAAACCATTAATTATCTTTAAATAACATTAATAAAATAATACTTTAAACAATCATTGAATACATAATAAACTTTTAAACAAGTTAAAATAATATAATGATTTAAGTTTATAGTTAACTACCTTTAAAAAATTATTGATATAATAGTAAATCAAATTTTAAAAAATATTATTATAATAATAGATTAACTTAAAACAATATTGTTATAATAACAAATTAACCTTTAAACAATATTATGTAAAATAATAAGTTTAAATAATAATTAATTTTAAATCATAATTAAATTTTAAAATCAAATTATTATAAAATAACTTTAAATATCATTAAAGTATCAAATAACCTTTAATCATTTTTAGAATATAATTTAATAATTTAAACAATATTAAAAATATAAATAAGTTAACTTTAAACATTATTGATAAAATAATTATTATATAAAACACTTTGCTAAAATAATAATTATATAAACATTTGTAATTGTTTACAAATTGAAGCTGATTTAAATCCATAACTTATGAAATTCGAAAAGAGGCTTGGCGACTATGATGGTACTTAAACAAGCTACCATATAATTCAATTTAACTTTTCAAGTTAATAACTGGCATTTACATAATCAACATTTATGTAACAATTAACCACCTCTTGTTAACATATCAGTTATTCAAAGCGGCATATCAATTAACGACATATAAATAGATGTCTAAATCTATAAAATAGCAGAACGGAAATTTATTCTGCTAATTAAATGACCAAATTATTTAATTGGCGAAACAGTGTTTTATTCCGCTAAACAGGTGTCTAAATTACCCTATTCAACTTGCTTTAACGGTACGGTGTTTATTTGACTCGATAGATAACACCCATTAAATATAATTAATTAAACTACATTATTATCCAAATTAACGTAATAATTATCAGTTAGTATTCATTCACCATAAAATCATACTACACCGAAACTATCAATAATTTATACCAAAGCGTTGTATCCGCCAATACAAATCCAACTCAAAAAATCTACGGTTTAAACTGATTTAAAATGGGTGAGATATTGCAATTTAAAGTTCATGATTAAATTCAAATAATAAAACAAATAAACAAACATTTCCTCACCCCAAAACCAAGCAAGCCCGGCCTGCAACTCCCTGGCCTGGCCCGCTCCAAACATAGCTTCTACCGTTTCCATTCACATGCCAATGTCCACATTACAAAGGACCAAAATGCAAAATCCTTCCCTATGCACGGTAGCCTTCCATCCATCTTTTCACTCCTTTATTTCTATTCACCCTTCCCTGTAAATAAAGTATGCATGCAGCCAAACCCCCCAAAGCCCGCTTACTCAACTGATGCAAGCATCCACCTCATCCAAATTACCTTCCTTCTTCCTTCGTAACGTGTCCCTTATGCTCACAACCCCCATTATAGCCCTAATCATGCACTCTTCAACCTGAGCTGCTCCTCCATACACAACCTCACACCCACTGCCATGCACGCACATACGGTTGCACATGTACATGGTTGCAAACACAAACATGAAAATACACACAAAATACACACGAGCAGCTATGCTCACATGCTGTTGCCACTCTGCCATCGACCCCGACAACCCCCTCCAACTGCCACCACACGTCTTTTATCCCATTCAAGGCCGGCGCTACTTAAACCCATACCCACACAACAACCCGAATCACACACTAGCTCGCACATATAAAACCACTCTGCCAACATATAATCCATTCACAAAGCAGCCTTCGTGCTTTGCAGATGATGCCTTCATAGGCTTGGGTATACAAACTATGGTGGTAGTATGAAGGGGATGAAGTATTATTTTATAAAATGAAGAAGAAAGAAGGGAAGAGGCTCTGTGCTCAATTGCAGGTAGCCAGGGGAATGAGAAAAAAATGTGTACGAGTTTCTTTCTTCCTTTTCATGCGTGTAAATGCATATATAAGGAAACTTACCTCATGCCTAGGGGAACAAAAAGGACTAGCATTAAATGGAAGCCACCAAAGGAGAGCACTCGAATGCTAGTGCAAAGAAGCGTACAAACATCTTGCTGCATAATATTTGATTTGAACGCGATTTTTTTATAAAAGATTTGGATACCACGTCATACAATATCATGTTCGTGTACGAGCCACGAATAGCGGAAATAAAAATATGATCGTACATAATAATGTTATACGATCACAAAACAATAATAAAATAGACGATTATCTTATCTTATGAAGTATCAAAATGCCCTCGTTTGTTCTAATATACGTCAAACGAAAATTTACTTATTTCCAAATCAAAAATTATGAAAAATCCTATAAATTAAATTAAAAATACATTACTAAAAATTGGGTCGTTTAACTAACAACTGATTTTCTTATTATTTATTAAATTTCACTACAAGAAAACTGCGGTTTAGCCACGCCAAAATGGCGTAGGCGGGGCGTAGGTAAATGCATTAACTACGTAACCCCTACATCAATTTTGGCGTGGGTAAAACTTGCGTAGCTAATAAAATACCTACGCTTTATCTACGCTATCCGTTGAGTTATTTTCTACGCCTTTCGTACGCCATAATTTTCCTACGCCTTCCCCACGACATATTGTACCTACGGTTTTGTTACGACATTTTTACTTCTTTAAGCACTCACGTCTTTCCTACGTCATTCGTTTACCTACGTCTTCCCTACGCCCAGTTTTCCTACGCTTTCCCTACGCCATTCTCACATATTACGTTTCCTACGTCTTTTCTACGTTATTCATTTATCCACAGTTTACCTACGCCTGTGTTTTTAATGTTTTTCCTACGTCATGCACACGACTTTTTGCTGCATTAATATTTCATTTACATACGCTTTCCCTACACCTTCACTACGTCTTTTCTGAAGCAATTTTGATATATTACTATTCTATTTCATTTCACCACATTAAATAGAAACTAAAATCAACTTATTTTATATATATACACATTCCAACAAAAAGATTAACGTCAAACCATTCATCTTTAATTCAAAAAACAAATATCTCATTCATATTACAAAGTCAAACAATATTAATCAAGTTCCTATGTGTTAAAATAATATGATAATATGTTCATGATACATGACATCATACAGATACCATTAAAAAGTTTTCAATACCCTCATCCCTCACGACGATCATTCGGCTCTTCATCAAATCGCCGTCAAAGCATCTCGGTGAGTTGTTCATACTGCATCTTCAGCATTTGAATCTCCCCTTCTTGACGCTCCACATTTTCCTTTATTCTGGCTCTAGTTTGTGCTTCTCTCTTATTGATGCTATAAGTGGCGTCTTTGTATTTCTGCATTTTATCAAATATTGCATCAATTTCTGCATTTTAAACTAATTAAAATAATGTTTTGTTGAAAATACTTACTTCAGGGATATTGGCATAATATGGCCTACGATCCTTTCTTTTAGCTATAGCACCGGTAAGCTTGTCGAATACTTATTACTCGACTTCATACGAAATTACTGTGCCCCGACTTTTCAATTCTTCAATTCTAGCTTGATATTGTGCATGTATTTGTGATTTTCAAAATACAAGAACAAAAACATAAATACATGATCACATTGTGCGGTTTCGGAAATCACGAGAAGAATAACTTTAAGGATGTATCAAATTTAAGTATGGCACATATACAAACGCACGCATTTACACACATTTGCATAGATATAAAATTAAGAAACTCATGCAAAATAAGAAAATCGCTAGCCTCTGCTTGTTTTTCATCTACCAATCTAATTAGTACAACTACTTCCATGACATAAACCACCTACCCTTGCATACAAATCATCCACTTCCAATCTTCCACATTATCAAGCTTTTGTATCGTTAATTGTTCGCAAATGTCATCTTTCCCATTTTTAGCAACTTCTTATCAGCTAATTAATTCGATATGTACACCTCTTTTATTTATTTATTTATTGTTTAATAGGTCTATCTGATAATAATACTGGGATTCAGTTTGGGCCTTTCACGCTGCCACATAATGGATTGCCTGTCAAACTATTTCGTAAAATAATTACTTAATCAATGTTGTTGTACAAATTAACACACAATTAATGGACATATGTATTGTTGTGATGCCGAGGTAAGAGATTAGACTAATGACTGGGAAATGAAAGCCAAACTGGTACGAAGTTTCTCAGAGAGGCTAGAGATAATGACAATCAAACTGTATTTCTTTTACTTCTATGTACAACGCTAAATTACAGATATTTTGTCAAGATCAATGTATCATATGAAAGCAGTGGATCATTCTATGTATAGTTTCTATACAGATGTAACTCTGTTTGATTTGATTATGTAAATTTGTTTTAATCCTTCAACTGTGCTTTTGGGTCATCATAATAGCTACCGTTTTTGTGCCCAAAATTGGCTCGATTCTAAATCTTGGTTCACTAATGATACTTTACAATGACAAATTAATCTTTGCATTTCATGATGCATTTCTGTGCACATCTTCCCACTGCCTTACTTCGACCACCCTAACCACTTAATACATCACCGCTTGCCATTGCAACATTGCCTTCTGCATGACCAACTACAACCTCTTAACAACAATGCAGTTCCATCCCCATACAATTAACCATCATCTTTCTGCCCTCACGTCAAACTGACCACAACAAACTTCTGCTACAATCACTTGTTGAAGCTCCTCTGCCTTCACCTCTCTGCATCACTTGCACTTAACTGCATAGTACACTCACCAACATACCCATTTCTACTTCATACATACTATCTCAAGTGCAAACATAACCAACCAGATGCCATTTGTGACCATAACACACTCTTCATTACCCTTCACAATACTGTCATTCCTCCAACCACTGATACATACCACATCAAAACATTGCAATCCATAACTGATCACTTCCACAACTTCACAACCAGTAACATTCCTCTGCAAATTGACATCAACCTCTACGACCATCTACCGGACCACCTTACTGCCTTTCCACACTAACAACTTCTACCTATCTCACAGCCACATATCTCACAGCTCATCCCACTTTACAAACCACAATAATTCATCCATTACAACTCCACACAACTGCAGCTACCACAAACCCACTTCTTGCATCAGCATTATCAAATCTGTAGTCCAGCTCACCTCATCCTTCCACCCACAACTCAACTGACCAATGCTGAACTCACCTCCAACTGCCAATAACTTACTTCATCTCAGAGCACTATCGGTTCCCCTTCATTAACATCACTGCCTCATCCTACCCTGTACATCTCCGCCATCACAAACACTTCACTACTGCCAAACCACTGGCAAAGACCAAACAACAAAATATTTTCCACATTCTATCATTTCCATTGCCTATTACAGCACAACATTTCCATTGCCAATCGAACAACTTCAATCGAAACTCAACCGCCTTCACCTTCATCGCCTTCATTCAATGCCTTTATTCACTGTTTCCATACATTTCCAAAACTACTCAAAATATCATCAACATACATCATCACACAAATATACTTCCTACCCCTGCTACCACTCCACTACCTTACACAGCTCAACCATCATCTTAAACCATCCTGCACACAAGAATAACCCGCAAGTTCCACAAATCGTGCACTTTAACAAACTATGCACTTCAACCATACTATAGAAACTGAATTTACCCTCTATCAGCTTTTTAAATATATCACCATCTAGTCTCGTACTCCTCCTCACCTTGATGCCTAGTTGAAGAGATTGAACCCTCTCAAATTCTTTGTTTTTAATATGATCTATATCAAACTGATCATTGTTAAAAACAAAACCGACCTCTTAACTAAATCAAGTATAGAACTAGTGAGTAAACCATTCGACATAGTAGAACAATTAGTGCTACCTAAACAGTCTATCGAACCTGAGCTAGAGGGTATCTCTCTAGTAGCCGAGCAAGTGGATGCACCACATAGTCGTGTACTCCTCCTCACCTTGCTGCCTTGTTGAAGAGATTCACACTAGAAAGAGCATTTTGATATCAAAACTAATGCGTCCAAATCTAAGTTCTCATCCCGAATCGAAATCTCAACTAGATAAACCAAGCTCAACAAATCCAAAACTTTCATATCTACATGTAGTTCTGATTTGGTCAGACTTGATTTCTTCTCCCAAAAAACACTAATAGGCACATCAGAATGCAATTCAATAACACTTTCCTCACCCTTTAGACCACGTGCATCCTGACCCACTGAAGTACATGCACTGCATGCTAAAACACATGCGGAAGCATTCATTTATTTTCCATGATTATGTGATCTCCCCATTGACATAGCCATCATCACCAGAAAACTGCCCACAACTACACTATGTCAACTCCATCACCAGCTCTTCTGCTTCACCATCCTACAAAACCTCTCAAACAAACATCACTGCCTCTTCTCCACTACCATCCATCTTACATAAACCATCCACTGCACCTCACTACTTCATAACTTCACCTTCACTGCAACTTTCCACTACCAACCATCTCCATCAGAACTACACAACCCACTGCCTCTTACAACCTTCAACACAAACTTCACCACAACATAGCACAACCTGCAGCACTACATCATTATACATCCATCAATTACCACCCTACTTCCTGAACTGCCTTAATCTGCCTCCACCCTACCATCTGAACAGCAACATCAAAGCTCATACATACCTATATCCACACTTCAGATCCCCCTTCTGCCTACTCACTTCAATCCCTACATTCCAACCGAGAATCACCTGAACCCTAAACCCATCCTCACACCAACTCCGCGACTTGACCAAACATCAAATTGCAATCAGTGCTTCAAAACTAACTTACTTCATCACTGTGCTTCAAAACTGTTACCATCTCACCAGTGCACTGTTACATTCACCGGCCCACCACTTCCAAACCACCAGTACTGCACCCATCAAAACATCCATTGCAATCTGCGTCTTTCCTCCTACCTGAACAAAACCATGGCAAATTCACTCAAACTTCCTTAGTCTACCACATTCATTTCCATAGTCTACTCCAATCACCCACTTCCTAATCTACATACCCACTATTTGTTTTATCGGATAAATTATCGGATTTTCTCACTCATGGCAAGACATAATAAACTTGCTGAAGCACTTTTTAACAAAATTTAACTAATCTTGCACATATTAAACTATTAAACAGTTATTAAAACCAAGCTATAAGAATCACTTACTGCAAATTCCATCGATGCTTCATCAATCCATCCACTAGTGGTAGATCTGCTGTCCGAAGTGACCTTGTGAGCCCTACAATACACTTCCCAAGTAGTTGGCTCCCTATTAAGTTCATCGGTCTAGAAAATAAAGATAAAAATAGAGTAAAAATGTGATAAGCTGATGTAAATTAACGTTAAAACAAGATTTTAGAGATCAAACCAAATTGTTTCGATAATCCGCAAAGGATCTCGAACCACCACAATGTCGCTTTTGGTTTTGAGCCCTAGAGTTTTCAGCTTTTCTGCCTGAGCTTTTACTTCATGAAGCTCCCAATATGCCAAAAACTGCTCATATATCTCCATGGGTAGATTCGGATGCTTCTTGTCTGACTCTTTCATACTGTGAATCCAATCTCGATACTTCAAACTTGCTTTTCTGTTCCATATCTGCTTCACAATTGTTGGTGAAGCATCATCTGTCCATTGAAATGACTCCTATACATGTAGTGGAAAATGTAATGACCAAAAAAATAGATGTAACACAAATACACTAATATTATTTTACCAGAAACTCCTGAAACATCACTTTCTTAACATCATCGGGTATACTTTTAAAATTGGGCCAAAAATCGTTAACCCGTGCAAACAAACCTACTCGAATAGCATAAGATGTAGCCCTGGAAGTGAACTCATGTCTGAAACATATAAATGTAAAGCAAGAATATACATTACTCAAACTGTTTGTATGAAATATATTATTCAAGCACTATAGTAGTTTTTGACAATGGATACAATTCGATAGTGTCTAGGAAAACAATTTATGTTCTCACCTAGCTTATTTCAAATTAGTCAAAGAAAGTTAAACAGAGTCACAAAAGTCAACATCAATTACTTATTTTGCAAAAGTCAACATCAATTACTTATTTTGCAAGAATTCTTACCCAACATTGGCTTGCCAGAAAACTCCGACCCTTACTACGGAGGAGGAGTCTGACACGGATGCATTAGTCGATGGATTGGTAGCATCAACTTCAAGGGAAGTAGGATGAACAATGGGAGACATGATATGATGCTCTACTGACCGTGATCCCAATCCATCTTGACTGCTAGGAGATGCACTAGGTTGTACTGTGGCAGATGTGTTGTTGTCAGAAAGACGTAGAGCATGTCATTTCATGGAACGACGATGACGATCAGCTCGAGTAGACATGTCCTGTTAAATGCAATTACTGTAACATAGAGAAAGACATATGATTTGAAGAATTAAATATACAACAAACCAATTAAAACAACATGAACTGAAGACTAAATACCCAAAGATAACTAAGCATACAAGAGCGATTTGAAGTAAAAATTCATACTAGTAGAAAAATCAAACAAGTATATTAATGAAAGCATGCTACCAATCAACATTATCATCATAACTTCCATTATTTACACTATCACATTCATCTTCACATTCAACAACTTCGACATTTTCATCTTCAATATCATTTTCATCAGCTTCGATATCATGATCAACTTCGAAATTATAGTCAACCTCTACTCCATCAAATACTTCATTATGAAGTGGTCTGATGTCGTCAATGTCTTCAGTGATTTGCAGTAGTCTGTTATGGTCCAAATCATTCTGATATGGTTGATCTTCGCTTACGATCATGTTCTAATTGAATGACCATCTTGGCTTTGTTTTAACGATAGCCCACCAATCCGCTTTATTGTTGTTCATAGCAGGATAGGGTACATACTAAACTTGAGTCGCTTGCATCGCTAACATAAATAGATCATAACCTTGGTATCGTCTTTTGTGATTTATTTCAATAAGTGGATAATCTTTATGTGCACGACGTATTCCTACATCTTTTCTATTGTCGAACCATTCACATTTGAACAAAAAGGTTTTAAGCTCTGGTGCCATCGAGTAAGTAAGTTCAATTATTTCCTGTAACATGCCATAATAATCTTCTAGATCATCATCCCCGTTGCCTCCTTTAACACACACCCTACTGTTATAAGTTGTTTTATTTGCTCCAAATTCAGTTGTGTGAAATTTATAGCCGTTAAAGTACATAATTGGACATTTTCTATACTTCATCATAGGACCAAATGCAAGTTTTGCATAACAAACATCAGTGATTCCATTATCATCAACCTATTAAAATAAATTCACGTACATTATAATATTATATAGATTTATGATATAAAATGCGATTAATATATAATAAATCATACTCACATATTTCTTAAACCATTTCTCAAATCCTTTACCGGGCTCAACATCAGGATTTGCTTCTTCAAATTGACTGTTGGACGATTAAAATTACCAAGGAAAATTTATGATATAAAACATAAATCATTTTAATTGATTGAAGTTGTGTTACATACCAAATAAGATTTGATAGCTCTTCACAATTGAGAAGCACGGTTGATTTAGCTTAAGTAAAATCTTTAATTGTTTGAAAACCTCCATCGTTCCATTTACCATATGGACGTCCCCGTTTCTGAAATATGGATAGAGATATATCAGATGAATCATCCATTTCATCCTCATTACGGTGGCCACTGTTAGAAATCTTGATATGGTCTTCAAAATAGTAATTGAAAAATGTGGATGCTTCTTCCGTAATGTATGCTTGGCAAATTGAACCTTCAACGTGTGATTTTTGTTTCACCTTTTTTTTAAGGTGGCCAAGATACCTTAATATGAATACATGAAATATTAAATATAACATTCTTATAATGATCTGATGAAAATATGAAAAAAAGTCCACCTTAGTTATATAGATATATACCTCTCAAAAGGGTACATCCATCCATATTGCACCGGTCCTCGCGTTAAAGCTTCAGTTGGTAGATGTACAGGTAGATGTTCCATGCTATTAAAAACTCTAGGAGGAAATATTTTTTCCAATTTACACAATAACTTCGGTACATCCTTCTCTAGTTTCTCCAAATGAGCTTTAATAAGAGTAGTTGAACATAAATCTTTGTACATTAAGCTAAGCTCAGTTATGGGCATCCAAACCTTTTGTGGTAATAGCTTCTTAAAAACTATCGGAAATAGAGTCTTAAGAAATACATGACAATCGTGACTTTTCATTCCCGATAGTTGAAGGTCCTTCATGTCAACACATCGTTTCATATTAGAAGTAATTCCATCTGGTAAAATTCAAATTTTCTACCCACTCTAATACTTTTTTACGATGAATATTTTCCAACTCATAACAAGCTAAACGTTTGAAATTTGGACGTTCACTATCAATTTTTAGTTCAGGACGATTACAGTAGAATGCAATATCCTTCCTTGACTTCAAATCATCTTTTGTTTTTCCCTTAACATTCATAATTGTGTTAAAGTGGTTCTCAAACACATTTTTCTCATTGTGCATTACGTCCAGATTGTGCCGAAGTTTCAGATTCTTCCAATATGGTAGCTCCCAAAATATACTTTGCTTGCACCAATTATGAATTTGTCCTTTACCAGGGATTTTTGGCTCTCTTCCTATCTCATGCATTTTAGGATAATCTTGCATGATCTCGTACACTTGTTCACTACTCAAAATGTCAGGTGGTTCTAAAGTATTAGTTGTATTTTCCCTGAAGTTTTTCTCCAGCTAGAAATAAGCAAGTCGCTACGCACCCCCCGTTTGTCGCGCCTAGGAAAGAAATGACAAATCCAAACTATTCTTTATGAATGATTTCAAGTTCGGGGCGATTTCATTGATATAGTAAAGTAAGGATTTGCTATTGATACTACTGGAAGTAGCTGTATTGGTGAAGACCTGATGCCCAATGATTCATAATAAGCCAGAGGTTCGCTACGCACTCTCCCGTTGGTAGCCCTTTGCTCTAAAGGGTCTCTGATCTCTTCCGTTAGTGCTAGCAGGTAGGTTGTTGGAAAGAATGCACTCTAGGCTTGCTTGTTCTTGACTCGAAGACGCACAGATCAGGGTTCTCCACGGGTTGCCTTATCAAATCTAAAACGGTCGTTTAGATGCAAAAAACGACGATGACGATCCCACCAACACTGTTTGCCGCCATATTTTAATCGAAAAGATTCAGTCGAATCCATACAGATAGGACAAGCGAACTTGCCGCTAGTACTCCAGCCAGAAAGCAATCCATATGCTGGAAAATCACTTTTTGTCCATAATAAAGAAACAAACATTCTGGAAAAAAAATTCCTTGACACGTCGTAAGTAACAACGCCATCTATCCACAGTTTTTTCAGCTCGTTAACTAAAGGTTGCAAATATACATCAATTCCGTTTTTGGGATTCTTTGGTCCAGGAACAATCACAGTTAAAAACATGTATGAATTCTTCATACATATCCACGGAGGTAAATTATAAGGTGTTACAATAACTGGCCATGTCGAATAAGGTTTTTCGAACGACATAAAAGGCGCAAAACCATCCGTACACAAACCAAGTCGGACATTTCGTGATTCTTTAGCAAAATCGGGATAAACTTTATCAAAATGTTTCCACGCCTCGCCATCAGAAGGAAGACATAAAATCCCTTCCTCTCATTGTCGTTCATTGTGCCATCACATGTGTTTTGCAGCAGCACAAGATGCATATAACCTTTGTAATCTGGGTGTAAGCGAAAAATAATGCATACGAGTGAAAGGTACACCTTTTCTATTGGTTTTTGTAGACTTATATCCTTTTTTATTGCAGAATTTACAATTCGTAAGGTTTTTATCTTCCTTTCAATATATCATTCATCCACCTGGGCATGTGTCAATTTTTTCATATGGCAAACCAAATGCAGATACTTCCTTTTTTAATGAATACCAATTACATGCCAACACATTGTCAGGTGGAAGCATTTCTTTACACAGACTTAAAATCGCATTCATCATGTTTTCCGACGCACTGTATTCGGATTTTATAGTGATTAACCTAGATGTAGCCAACAAGTGTGTCATTGTACAACCTTTATAAAGCGGTCATTTCGATGCTTTTAACAAATCAAAAAACTTTTTAGCTTCCGAGTCAAGTTCTTCTGCTTCAGGTTCATCAGTCCACATACTTGGACCGGCAGCATCATGGACCATTTCTGTCATTCTATCTTCCATACTATAGTCATCAAAATTAGCATCGATGGTTTTAGTTGCATCTTCAACTACCACTGTCGAATCATGCTTTGTCCCCGATTCACTGTGATATCTCCACACGTAATAATTTGGCATAAAACCATAATTATGCAAGTGAAAAGTTATAGTTTCGTAATCTTGAAGTTTCATGCAATGGCATTTCTTACACGGGCATCGAATTTCTTTCATCTTTGTTTTATTACAAGATGCCACTTTTAGAAATGCTTCAACGCCGTTTCTAAAATGCAATGATATTGATCCTCTTTTCCATCCAGGATCATACATCCAAGTTCGAACTTTCATATAATCCATCTTTTACTACATAATTAGAAATAAATTAAATTATATTTAATTTTAGGAAATTAATCATTAATTGAAAAAGCATGTGCAAAGTAACTACAAAAGGTTTTGTTGTTATGCTGAATTTTGCAAAATTTGACTTCTAATTGTTTTGATGGATTACGTTAAGAATACGAGTACAAAGTTTTTGGTGCACCTTAATATCTTCATTCGTAAAATAAGAAAGCATCAATATACAAGTAGGGACTAAGAAATGATTATGGTTATAACCCTAGTGAATTTGACAATAGTAAACAGGCTTAAAGCAACATAAATAGGAGTAACATTAGTATGCAAGGAAGAATTAAACACGGTAATTGTTATGCAATAAATTAAACCCGTGATAGAAAATAGGCTTAAAGCAGCTTAACACAAGTAGAATTAATATATGCAAAAAAGAATTGCATGTGGTGATTGCTACGAGTTGAATGAATCTCATGACAGTAAATAGGCTTAATGCACATAGTTTAATCCACAAATCAAAATACAAGCTATTAATTTACATGGCTCTACTCTTGAGAAGAAAACTCCCAGGATATTTTCAGCAATACATACATTTATACCTATGATATCACCATTATATTAATAAGATAATGTTCATTATTCTAAACACATATCGATTTTACTAAAACATACATAATGTATACTTAAACAAAACAGATTGAACTAGAACATAAACAATTTGTTAGAAAAGTTTACGCAACACTCTTTTTTCTGCAAAATCCAACGGATCTTCCTGTAGGTTATGTAAAATCTAATAATCACAGAGATTCCGAATTATAGGCAAATTAACTCTAATGAACCAAACAATTGATAAAACCAGGGATACTGATAGAATATAACAACACAACAATTGCTGAAAAGTAAAAATGAACATCTTTTGACAAAATACAGTTGCAGCACAATATAAATGATCGTACTATGGTCGTTTCCAACGCAATATAATGCAAACAGTAACATTATAAACAAAACATTCAATAGTTCCTACAAAATAAATCTATAACATTGAAAAAACTGCTGGAATATCAAATTACATCATACCAAAAATTAATTTAATAAGAAATAAATTGGAGGAAAATATCAAAATTCACTATATCTACTACAATAAATCATATGAAGAATTGCTCTGATATAAAGTAAAGATCATGATGCTGAGGAAATTTATGAGCAGAATACCGTAACAAAATCGAAAACAAAGTTGAGAAAATCTGGAAAAATTGCAAACAAATCACCATAATCACTCTGGTCGCAAAAATATAGACAGAAACAATCGCTGCTTAGGTAACCGCTCAGAAACAAATTTCGATCCATCGCAAATTTTCAGGATTTAAACTGAACAGTCCCATCATCGTAACAATACTAATACAAAAAATAACCAAAAAAGATGAAGAAAGGGACAAGGAGAAATTTTATGAATCAGATAAAGAGAAGACGAGCAATGTCATCCGCCTGGACGTTAAATGATGAAAAGATAATTTACCTGAAATTTTAGCGTCCAAAATGACCGACGATTGTAGAATTAAGTTTTTTTTTTTGGTGAAAAACCGATGTAAGGTAGGAGAATGGAAGCGGTGATTAATGTAAAAATAAAAAACTATTTTTGTGTTATGCAAGTGTAGGGATGGCATGAGAAATTTCCTACGTCTTTCCTATGCCAATGTGGAATTGTATAAAATTAACAGAGGCGTGGAAATGGCGTAGGAGATATCTACGCCTTTTCTACAGTACCATTTTAGTGTAGGCGATTTCCTACACCTTACCTACGCCTCGATTTTTTTCTACGTGTTGAAGTTGGTGTAGGAGAAGTGTAGGAAATTTCCTTACGTCTTCCCTACGTTTTTACCTCTTTCTACTAGTTTCCTACGCCTACCCTACGCCCCGCCTTTTGGCGTAGGAAAGACATCAGAAACTTTACGTAGGAAACTGCAGTATTTTCTAGTAGTGTTTGAATCAAATTCAAATATTTGAATAGATTAAATAATCTAATTTGAAATGTTAAAAATTTCAAGTCGTGATGTTCTCCCCGCTAAAAGAATTTCTTCCCTAAAATTACATCTAAATCAAAACAAAGAAGAAACAAGCCAACGTATGCATACTTAACATTATCCATAAGCAGTTCGTTGTGCATGAATCATTCGTATGCAATACCCAATCACTTGCTCGGATACATAAATCTCTCATCCAAATAATATAGATGACTTAATTTCTCCATCTCCGTACCCTAATCCGGTTCCTTGATCTAATACTTAATGTTTTCCTTATATAATCTTAAACTATGATAGGAAACACTCACATCATCCCAAGAATCCATCTCAAGTACTTGTTATTGAAATGCTTAGTTCGGATTGGCATATAACACCTAGAAACCATGTGCCCATACTTGGATTAAGAATGGTCACTTGGATAAAGCGATCTAGGTCCAGCCTACGGTTTTATCTTTTTAGGATAAGTCACTCAATATATTGCTCAAATTATTTTTACTTCTCAAAATTATTTTATGAAAACATTTCATAAGATACAACTTGAATTTATACATATTTACTACTTATAATCTAGATGCAGACCCTATATATATATATATATGTCTTAAAACTGAGTTGACCTCTTCACCCATCCGGTCTAGCAAGTGCTAAAAAGCAGAGGATGGCAGTATCCAAACTCACTCCTAGAGTCTACTTTTCCTCAGACACTTCAAAGGTAAAGACAGTTATCAGTCGGCCTAATAACATCGAATAGTTTCCATAACTAAGATGTTAAAATAAAAGGCAAGGTTCAATAAAACAAAGCTTATTAAACCTTCTTATTAAATTTAACCCATTTAGAAACTTTATTTATCAACACATTCCTGAATCAAAATAACTTTTTATTTTGAAATCATTTTCTTATTTAAAATTTATAAGTACTTTGTTTTTTATTTCAAAACCTTTTTGAAATGACACTATAGTTTAATCCATAAAAAATATATTAATAGGTCGAGTAACACAAAAATAGTACCAAGGAATTGGGTACTACCACTAGTATCATACATCCCCTTAACAGGTAGGGTAATACTTAAGAGAGGTGCTTATCATTTGAACACATCTATTGTCCATTTTTTGTTATTTTCAAGCCACTCAAACTAGTTAATTTAAAACATTTTCCTTCATTTTCAAATCTATTCTAAAATAATACAATATTTCCAAATAAATATTTTAACCCAAAATATCCATTTTTAACTTGTCTTGGATTTTTTTAGATTCGAACTCGTTTCGACCGTATAATGACAAAGAGAATAATTTACTAAGTGCCCTACAATATTTACCTAAGCAAATATCCGATCATCGCTTCGAAGATTATTCCAATCATTATAAAACAAATCGAGACTCATTCCCCAAACCAAAGAAAACACATCTTTCTATAAAAAATTCTTTCTAAAAGTATTTATACTTAAGAATACTTTTAATTAAACCATTTCTACCATTTTCAAAAACATTTACTCTAGAACTCTTTCAAGTAGAACTATTATTTCTTTTCTCCACAAATCATTTAAAATAAAAATATACATATTTCCCTTTTGTAAATCAAAACATGCTTTTAGGTTCAAATAAAAATTTGTTTCATTAATTTTTTTTATAGAAAATGTCATTGGTAGCATTTCCCCACTTAGAAACTCGAAAACGAACACCGATGATGGTGTAGTCATCATCAGAATTATTTTTCAACGACAGAAGTGAGTTGAGTGCTATCTATTTTCTCAAAATCCCTTAAGAAAATTTCTACTCGTAAACACTTTAAAATAATATTATTATATGTTTTTCCTAAATTCTTGAAAATAATTTCCAAAGACGCCGGGATTTAAATTCTCCAGAAATCCTGTTACTTATAAACACATTTATATAAAGCTAATTTATAAAACCACTCCCTTTTAAAATAACATTTCTTAAATATCTCAAAAATATTATAGCTTTCTTTTAATAAACCTCTTTTATTAAAACCCAATTTTATAAAATCAACTTTTTATTCTAAAATATTTATTTCAAAATATTATAAATTTCTTTTAGTAAACAACTTTTATCAAAACCAAAATTTAACCCAACATTATCAATGAACGCCTTATAGTCAAATTGTAAAACTTGATTCATAACATGTTTGTTTCAATGTTCCTAAAATTTCTATCTACTCAACTCATGTTTTAAGATGGAAGATTCCAAATAGATTAACAAACAATAGTCAATGCTCAGAATCGGGCAAGCATAACTAATCAAATCCTAGATGATAGTGATGGAATATTATTATTTCCTAATAACCCAACGCATCAATAATAACTATATTTATTTTTAAAAATTATTCTTTATACATAAAATATATTCTCAGGTAAAATTATTTCATTTACCTATTTTAAAATAGTATTGTGTCTGTTTGGCTTTGTTAGAGTGTTTTGGAATTCCTATCAATAATGTGGGTCAGACGCATCAACTGGAACCCAAATTCGGACTTAGTAGATTAAAAAACACAATAAAAAATATTTTTATAAAATTAACAGATGCATGCTCCTATACACACACACACTCAACTCATTCTAGGATATTACTAATCCTATCTCTAAAGAGTTACTCATTTTTGAGTATTCTTAACCCTATCTATAATGAGTTTCCCCACTAAGGCCTAGGTGTTCGCTCAACCTAAGCTTTGATACAACGTGTAACGATCTACCTTTTCGACCCTTAGAAATCGACGCTAATACACCCACAGTATTCACGTGCTGAATATCCAAGTGCTGGAAAGATAGATTGTTGGGGTGAAGAAATAGAAGATAGAACAGAACCTCACATCATGATGAGAAGATATATAATATATACAAGATCTTTATAAAAAGAAATCATCCTTATTATATACAACATCAGAGGGCACTAACTTATTTTCAGCTTGGACAGTTATAATAACATGTCCATACAAATGCTGATAAGTACATACAAAAATCAAGAACAACAAAAATAGTGGAAAAATATAAGATATGTGAGTACATCATGGAGGGTCCAGCTCATCCCTAACAGCTCTAAAGCATCCAGCTAAATCTAAAAAATATGCTTGAGCTGATTTGAGCATTATAGAAAACAATGCCAGGGTCAGTATGGTAAAATTAGCATGAGAAACATAATCAAATGGATTCTTAATGTTTTTGCAAAATTTTTAAAACAATAGTATCTCATAAGACCATGCCGTACATAAACACGGATGAATTTTTATCTTACGATAAGCAAAATATTTATATCATAAAATCTAGTGATATTATAATAATGTGGGCAAAAATAATAATAATTAAGTAGTTGTGATGCTTGTGAGTGTACATCACAAAAAATAGGTATATAATTAAAAACCGATAAGGCGCATTTGCTAATTATATAGGATTCCATGAAGGTGCCCTTAGTACTTTAGAATGGTCCTCCTGCACAAGGATCAGAGTTATCATATCTAAGCAACAATGCATCCCTAGTGATGTACAATAGGAAATACATAGCTGGCTATGCAAGGCCGAATGAATTGCTCCATGCATGTATAACAACTGCAGGTAACTCTAGGAAGGAGGTGGTTGCGCCCTCATTGGTTAGCTAAATCCCTAGATATGCATCCTATCTCTGGTTTTACTCTTTACCATTAGTGAGGCTATGACTAGCATTCCAATCATGCATTGCCAGCTGAACAGATCTCAGAACCACACATGGATTTCCAAGCCTCAATGGGTCTCGGAATCAAACATGGATTCCAACATCTCAACAAAGATCTCAGAATCACACATGGATTCCAACATCTCAACAAAGATCTCAGAATCACGCATGGATTCCCATACCCCAATGTGTCTTGGAATCACACATGGATTCCAACATCCAAAAAGATCTCGAATCTCCTTTAAGCATAGAACCCGTATATGGATTTTGAGTGGTTACGTTTTCGAGTTATCTCTTACAAGTACACTACTCACTTTTTGAATGTTCTAAACCAATCGATCGATTTTTTGAATGCTCAATACTGGTTCTTTTGGAAATAATCAGATAATACATAAGAGCGGGGATCACCACCTAACCGTTTAAGAGCATGAATCTCCTTATCATTTGTCCTATAAGAATAAAATGAGTTTATACATACAATATAGCACCATCGACGGTAACTGTATCATATAATCTCCGTGTTTCTCCTAGATATTTCTAGAGTTAAAATCTTCGATTTTAAGTGGGGAATATTCCATACCACCAAATTAAGAAGGATTACATATTTAGACCAAGCTTTGATAGCCGATTATTTAACTATCAAATAATCAAAACAACCCAAACAGAGATTACATTTCCCATAGAAATAACCAAATCTCTCAAAATTAGTTTTTCATTAATTAAATCTCTTTTCAAAATATTCATAGATTTATCTCAACGGGATAAGTATATTCACAAACCATTCCTTTCAAAACTTGGTAAACCTTTTTTACAAACTTATAAAATGGCATATGTATAATCACCAAACACTTAGAGAGATTTTCCATTAAAAAATCATATTAAAAAGATTAAACCTACATGTCATTAAAATGGAGATATAAATAACCCCAAATCATCATTCCTTTCCGTAAATTTCTCTTATTTTATAAATATCTCCTTTATAAATATCCAAAGCGGTTTATAAAGCTTTTTTTATTAATCTCCAATCTATTTATAAAACTTCAGCATAAATATTTAATCTATTTATTGAACTTCTCTTTCAAATCTCTAAAACCACTCTCCTTTCTGAATTCATTAAAACCAAACTCTTTTTTTTCAATTCAAAAATCTCTTTTGAAGCTTTATGAATTCCTTTAATGAATTCTTTACATTAAATAAAACCCTTCTATAAATCTTCCCATTTAAGATGATTTCTTTTAAATAAAAATTTATTATTTTTAAACACCTTTTAAAAAAAGTCTAAAAACACCTTTAACAAAATAATTAATTATCTTTAAACATTATTATTAAAATAATACTTTAAAAAGTCACTGAATAAATAATAAGCTTTTAAACAAGTTAAAATAATATAATGATTGAACTTAATAGATAATTACCTTTAAAACATTAATGATATAATAGTAAATCAAATTTAAAACAATATTATTATTATAACAGATTAACTTTAAAACAATACTATTATAATTATAAATTAATCTTCAAAAAATATTATATAAAATAATAATAAATTATACTTGAAGTAATAATTAAATTTGAATTATAATTAACTTTCAAAATCAAATTATTATATATTAACTTTAAATATAATCAAAGTATAAATAACCTATAATAATTTTTAGAATATAATTAATTAATTTAAACAATGTTATTTAAGTTAACATTAAACATTGTTGATAAAATAATTATTATATAAAACACTTTGATAAAATAATAATTGTATAAACAATTATTATTGTTTAAAAATTGAAGTTGATTTAAATCCATAACTTTCTAAATTAGGAAAGAGGCTTAGTGACCACAATGGTACTTAAACAAGCTACAATATAATTCAATTTAACTTTCCAAGTTAATAACTAGCATTTACATAATCAACATTTATATAACAATTAACCACCACTGGTTAACACATCACTTATTCAAAGTGACATACTAATTAAAGACATATAATTAGATGTCACAATCTATGAAATAAGAGAACGGAGATTTGTTCTGCTAATTAAATGACCAATTTATTTAATTAGCAGAACAGTATTTTATTCCGTTAAACAGGTGTCCAGATCACCTTATTCAACTTACTTTAATAGTATGATGTTTATTTTGCTAAATAAATAACACCCATTAAATATAATTAATTAAACTACGTCATTATTAACATAATTATTATCAGTTAGTATTCATTCATCATAAAATTATGCTAACCAAAACTATCGACAATTTATACTAAAGCGTTATACCCACCAATACGAATCCAACACAAAAAATCCATGGTTTAAGTGAATTTAAAATGAGTGAGATATAAAAATTTAAATTTAACGACTAAATTTAAATTTAACGACTAAATTTAAATAATAAAACAAATAAACAAACATTTCCTCACCCTAAAACCAAGCAAGCCTAGCCCACAACTCCCTGACTTGACCCGCACCAAACGTTACTTCTGCCCTCTCCATTCACATGCCAATGTCCACATTACAATGGACCAAAATGCATTTCATCTGTCTTTCCATTCCTTTATTCCTCTTCACTCTTCCCTGTACATAAAGCATGAATGCAGCCAAACCCAAGGCCCGCTTGCTCAACCGATGCTAGCATCTGCCTCAGCCCAACTGTCGTCCTTCTTTCTTTATCACGTGCATCTCTATTTTGCTCACAATCCCCACTACACCCACAGCCATACACAACCTCACACATACTAGCCATTCACATACACGAATGCATATGTATATGGCTGCAAACACACACACGAAAATACATATAAAACACATACGAGCAGCCATGCTCACATGATGTCGCCACTCTACCATCGACCTTAGGAACCCCCTCTAACTGCCACCATGCCTCTACTGTCCCCTTCATGACTAGCACTGCCTAAACCCTTACCCACAGACAATCCAAAGTGCATTCGCCTGCACCAAAGAATCACACACTAGCTTACACATACAAAAATGCTCTAGCAATATATAAACCCTTTCACACAAAAATCTTCTTATTTTGCGTATGATGCCTTAATAGGCTTGGATATAAAAACAATGGTGGTAGTATGAAGGGGATGGAGTATTATTTTATAAAATGAAGAAGAAGAAGGGAAGAGGCTCTGTGTTCAACTGCGGGAAGCCAGGAGAATGAGAGAAAAATGTATACAAGTTTCTTTCTTCCTTTTCATGTGTGTAAATGCATATATATATATATATATATATATATATATATATATATATGGAAACTTACCTCATGCCTAAAGGGACAAAAAGGACCAACCAAAGGACAACACTCGAATGCAAGTGCAAAGAAGCATGCAAACATCTTGTGGCATAAATATTTGATTTAAACGTAATTTGTTATAACAGTTTTGGATATGATGCCATGCAATATCTCATTCACGTACAAGCCGTGAACGATAGAAGTTGTGACGACCGCCCATGACTCCCACACTAAAACAAGAGAATGGTGCGCTGAAAGGCGTGCTAGGCAGCCATGGACGATAGTCAGGGTAAGATAAAACAGAAACTCTATTGTACAACTCACAGCGCATGGACAAAATACAATAGAGAAATATATGTATATAGTGAAGCTCATAACAGAATATCATCATATAGACTTCATAAAGGTTTGATACAAGCATCTGAACAATCAATACATCAAGCCTCACTACATAACACTCAAAACATATACAAGCAGCGGAACATCCAGTATATATAGTAAGAAAACTAATATGCTAGCCTCCAGCTCGTCTTCGTCATCAACAGCGTTGGTAGCCAAGAACAGCACCTGTCACCTGCTACCTAGTCTGCTCATCCCAACATGGATGAACAGCCCAAGGTAATAAGAGTTGAACATAAAACCTTGAGTCAGACAACAGTCTTAGTGAGCAGTAAATTAACTATCAAACATACCAAAAGAGCATAAGGATAAAAGGAATAGGAACTCAACCATCCCACTCCACCTCATTTTACAGTGATAGCCCCCAGACCCACTAAACATAAACAAGCATAGCAAAGCAGACAATTTAAGTAAAGTAATTATCACTCGAGTCAAGGTCGATGTTTTCCAAGCACAAACCCCCAAGGCCTAAACCAAGATCAGATAAGCACCCAGAAAACACCGCTCTTGAGATCGAATGATGGTACAATCAAACATCCATGACTCTGGCTATCACTGTTATCATTGCCTAGATATCATTGTTAGTTGAATGACCGCCAGTCAAGGGCTAATGGTAACCCCGGTTCTAGATAAACTCTGCACGTCATCGTGACCCATGCCTAGGACTTACCTACTCTGCCCAGAGTACTCGACCACCTACCTGTAGTCTTTTGGGTGTCCCGACCACCTACCTGTAGTTGTTTGGGCATCCCATGTACTCTTGCTTTGAGTTTACTAGAACATTCAACAACGATGAGATCCAAGCCTCCTAGTCATCCTCCTCGACGACTATTCCCATACTAGCCCAAGCTACTTCTCGAGCAATCCATTATCAACCAACTCGAACCATCCCTCGAGTTATCAACATGCTTGGAATGATCCCTGCCTGGATTACGCCAAGACTGCATCACATCATACTTCGCTTCATCGCATCATAGCAAAGTCCATCATCATCAAATCTATCCATATGAGCTTCCACATCCGCTTCATATGCCACAAGCAGCTTTCACCATTCAAAAGTCTTTCCACTTAACTTTTGAATCATCTTCGATCAACTTCTCCAAATCAACTACTAGCTAATTTGAAACAATCAAATCAATCATAAACCAATCATTAATCCAAGCAATCAAACATTCAACAAGATCTAATAAGCAATTACAACAATAATGGCAATTTGGTAATTAAAGTGTCCAAATCTAACAAGTATGAATCATAGGCAAATGTCTCTATAACTTGATGAATGAACTTATACAAGTAATCATGTAGCAAAATAGGTGTCAAAACTTCATAGATGATAGATCTACATGCAGACTTTAGGAAAATGCAAGAAATCACTATCTTTAACGCATAAACAAGCCACCAATCCAATATACTCCCTTGGGTCCGTGTGAGAGATAACTACCACTCACCGAACCACCTAAACACAGCAAAGAAACAAGCTTGATCTGGCAAAATCTCGCTTCAAACGATGAAATCTCTCTTTGTTGGATGAAGATCTTCAACTTTGGCTCTTGGATCTTTGATTTGATCTTCAATCTTGGATGGATGTTAGCACTAGATTAGAGAGGAGAAAAGAAGTGAAGAAGTGTTGTAGTCGAGCTCTAAAAATGGCAGCACTTCGTCGCTTCAAAATCCGGTGCCAAAAAGTGAGCCAAGCCCCTCTATTTATAGGCTGAAAAACCCATGAGTCGTGCCCCCATAAGTCGTCGCCGACCTATCCATGAGTCGTCCACGACTCATCAAAGCCTATGACCCAAGCCTCAAAAACCCACGGCCTATACGACTCACGACTCAACGGTGCCGCACGACCTACGACTTAACACACTCGCGACCTAACGGCTTACGACCTAACTACACAGCCTACAGACTCGAGTCAACGACTCAACAGGTATGCACGACTTACGACATAACCCTTGCCGACCTAACGACTCAACAGGACTCACGACTCAACACACTGCCGCATTGTTCCAAAGTCCTAAGTCGTATGACGACTAAACAAACATGCCGACTTAACTAACACACGACTCATCACTAAGTCGTCTGGACGACTTAACACCCTAACGACTTACGACTTAACCTATTATCCTTAAGTCGCTAGCCCGTTAACCCTCAACCTCCTTGAGTCGTAACTCGTTCAACCGACTCAAGCCATAACACTATCCCTTAGGTCGGTCCAACCCATGACTCGGTCATACTATAAGTCGTCTACACCTTAAGTCGGCCATACTTTAACTCGGTGCCAACCCTATAAGCCGCTAACTCTTAAGCCGTTCAACCCCTAAGTCGGCCAGTTCCTATAAGTCGTTAACTCGGCAACACGACCCAAGCTTCCACACGACCTAAGCACTAAGTCGGTCATGACTCATGCCTCCATACAACTCAACTCCGAACGACTTAGGCTACCCACGAGCTAGCTATTACACGGCCTAACCCCTTAAGCCGTAAACCCTACCACTTAGGTTCAAAACGACTCAAGCAATACTAACGACTTAAAGCATATAGTTTAACAATGTTTCGATCCGTAAAAATACGGGTCGTTACATTCTCTCCCCCTTAGGAATTTCGCCCCCGAAATTCCAAACAAACAAGAGCAATCAAAATTATTCTGCATGCCTACCATCCATAGCAATCAACAAACCATGCATCCAATTACTAGCCTAGCATGCAGAATTCTAAGACTTAGAACAAGCTACAAATTCATGATATGTCACGACACCTTAGGGCCATACCTCGAAGAGTTCAGGATGAGCTCCCTTCATCTCCTCTTCCTCCTCCCACGTACAGTCATTAACATCATCACTCCATTGTACCTTGAGCAACGTAACCGTCTTTCTCCTAAGCTGTTTCGTGTCAGTTTCAACAACACGAAGCGGCTTACGAGGTCTCGTAACAACTGGATCAACCTCCAAATCTTCACAGCTATCAGCAGAAGCCACCGTATTCGAGTCGTGCACATACTTCCGTAGATAAGATACATGAAAAACATTGTGCACACCCGCCATCTTTTCCGGTAACTCCAATCTATAAGCGAGCTTTCCAATTCGCTCGATAATCGGGAATGGTCCAACAAATCTTGAAGTCAATTTTCCTTTGTTCCTGAATCTAATAACATTCTTCAGAGGAGAAATCTTCACAAAAACCATATCGCCTACGTCGAATTCCAAATCCTTACGACGATTATCGGCATAACTTTTCTGATGGTCTTGGGCTGCCTTCATTCGTCGCCGAATGATCTCTACACAATCCGTAGTCTGTCGAATCAACTCTGGCCCAAGTATCAACTTTTCTCCAGTTTCTAACCAACATGTCGGAGAGTTACATGGCCTTTCATACAATGCTTCATACGGTGCCATACCAATGCTTGTCTGATAACTATTATTATATGCAAATTCCACCAAATGAAGGTGATCTTCCCATGATCCTCCGAAATCTAAAACACATGCTCTAAGAAGATCTTCCAAAACTCGGTTGACCCTCTCAGTCTGACCATCTGTTTGGGGACGGTAAGCTGTACTCAAACACAACTCAGTTCCCAAAACTTCTTGGAAGCTCTTCCAAAATCCACTAGTGAACAATGGGTCTCGATCGCTCACTATACTCTTCGGAATACCATGGAATCGAACTATCCACTTAACATACAACTCAGCCAATTTCGATGCAGTCCTAGTTGACCGAACAGGAATGAATCTTGCACTCTTAGTCAAACGATCTACAATGACCCAAATCCCTTCATTCCCTGCCCTGGTTCTAGGTAGACCATCGATAAAATCCATCGATACCTGCTCCCACTTCCATATAGGAACCTCTAATGGCTGAAGTAATCCACTGGGCTTCTTCTGCTCAGCTTTCACCAACTGGCAGTTCATACACTTGGAAATAAAATTTCCAACATCCTTCTTCATACCTTCCCAGTAGTAGGTTCTCTTCATATCCCGATACATCTTATTTCCACCTGGATGAATCGTCAACTTCGAGTGATGACTTTCCCTAAGAACTTCATCTCTCAATCCATCTATATCAGGAACAACTAGTCGTCCTTGTTTCCGAAGCCAACCCTCTCGATCGACTTCAAATCCTTTATCCTTTTCTGGATTCAATCCAGATTCCAAATCACGGATAATCTTGACAAGCTTATCGTCTCGCTTTTGGCTCTCGCCAATCCTTTCCACAAGAGTAGGTCTTATCGATAAGTTTGCCAACATCTCAGGTTCCAATTCACATCTAGGCCTGAAGTCAAATCCAGCCAAATACTCAAGACTCTTCCATTCCGGAAACATGGCTCCCAATCCTGCATGTCTTCGACTTAAGGCATCGGCCACTGCGTTACCTTTTCCCGGAGTATAGGCTATATCAAAATCATGTGATGCCAAAAACTCTAGCCACCTTTGCTGCCGAAGATTCAAATCCTTTTGGGAGAACAGATACTTCAACGACTTATGATCCGTAAACAACTCGAATCGAACTCCCCATAGATAATGTCTCCACATCTTCAGAGCAAAAACAATCGCCGCTAACTCCAAATCATGAGTCGGGTAATTCCTTTCATGCGGCTTCAGTTGTCGACTTGCATACGCAACAACTTTATCCTTTTGCATCAGTACTGCTCCAAGTCCAGTACCACGTGCATCGGTGTAAACCACCATCTCATCATTCCCACTTGGAATAGTCAAAACAGGAGCACTTGTCAGTCGCTCTTTCAGGATTACGAAAGCTTGCTCACACTTAGCATCCCATCTGAACACTTGGTTCTTTTTCATCAATCCTGTCAACGGTGCAGCTATCTGGGAAAAGTCCTTGATAAACCGACGATAATATCCTGCTAATCCAAGAAAACTTCTCACATCAGATGCATTCTTAGGTCTAATCCAATCCTGGATTGCTGCCACCTTAGCGGGATCAACCGCTATTCCATTTCCAGAAATAACATGGCCTAAGAACCTCACTTCACTCTTCCAGAAGTGACACTTCGAAAACTTAGCCTTCAGCTGATGTTTCCGCAGAATTTCCAAAACAATCCGCAAGTGCGTCTTGTGCTCTTCTTCATTTCTGGAGTAAACCAAAATATCATCCACGAACACAAGTACGAACTTGTTCAACTGATCTCTGAACACTGTATTCATAAGATCGACAAAACATGCTGGTGCATTAGTCAATCCAAATGGCATTACCAGCCACTCATAAAAACCGGATGGTGTCCTAAAAGCAGTCTTCGGCACACTATCCTTAGCCACTCTCAACTGGTGAAATCCCGTTGCCAAATCCATCTGAGAAAACACCTTAGCCTCGTGAAGCTGATCAAACAAGTCATCTATTCTCGGCAATGGATACTTGTTCTTCTTAGTCACCTTATTCAGCTCACGATAATCCACGCACAACCTTAACGATCCATCCGCTTTGGTTGCGAACACAACTGGTGCACCCCATTCGGACACACTACGCCGAATGAATCCTTTCCGAAAAAGGTCATCAACCTGCACCTTCAGCTCTTGTTGTTCTCTAGGCGCCATCCGTCTAAGAGGCATCACAACTGGTCTGGCTCCCTCAACTAGATCGATACGAAACTCGATCTCCCTATGCGGCGGTAACCCTTTGACCTCGTCAAAGACGTCCTCAAATCCATTCACAACTGGCATCGATGACAGTCCATCCCGTGGAACAACCAGCGAATACATGAAGCCCATGAAGACGCCTTCTTCATGCTTACATCGTATCACAACCTTTCGCCCTTCCACATTCCCGACTGTTACCTCCAGTTTCTCACAATCAACCTTTGCCGCATACTTCCTAAGCCAGTCCATACCCAAAATTATTCCGAACCCCGCAAAGTTCAGAACAAAGCAATCACAAACAAAAGAGCAATCATCACTCGACACAACTAGACCACGGCATACCTTACACAAACAAAACGAACCCCCAACTGGATTAGTCACAACCAATGGTCTATCAACAATATCCGGTTCCAAACCCAACTGGCCTACAAGATCATCACAAACAAACGAATGCGATGCCCCAGTATCAAACAACACTCTAACTGGAACACCACAAATAGAAAGAGTACCTTGAACCACCACACTCTTCCCCTTCTCTTCAGCAGTAGGAGCTTTAGAAGATGACGGAACAGCCCCCAAAGCATAAGCTTGCACAATCTGCTTATCTTTCCTCGGTTCTGGACAGTCCTTCTTGATATGTCCCAGCTTATCACAGTTGTAACACTTTCCCGGCACCTTGGGATTCCTACAATCTTTGGAGAGATGGCCCTTCTGCTGACAGTTGTAGCACGTCACTTCGCCCTTCGGCTTCTTCTGGCCATCTTTACCCTTCTGTTGCTGTTGCTTCCTCTTCTTGTTTCCACCCTGCTGTGGCCTAGACCCTTCCTTAGTTACAGCAACAACAGATCCTTCCTTAGGAAACAAACTCTCATGCCTGAGAGCTTTCTCCACAAGCTTCTCAAATGGATCGTCCAAATGATCTACCAACTGTCTCCCAAGATAATAGTCCAAGCCTGTCACAAAATTCTCATTCTTCTGATAGGGAGATTCAATATACGATCGAGCATACTTGGACAAAGCTTCAAACTCAGAAACATACTCAAGAACTGGTCTCCCACCTTGCTTGAGCTCCACAACTTCTTAAACAGAACAGATTTCTGAGCCGTAGAGATGAACTTAGCTTCAAATCTAACTTGGAATTGCTCCCAAGTAATCTCTTCCTCTGGAGTATCAATAGTGATAGAACCCCACCAATCAGCAGCTCTTCCCTGAAGCTGTCTCGATGCAAGCTTCCTCTTAGTTGCATCCTCGATTCCCAAGTCACCAAAAATCCTTCTACAGGCATCAATCCATCTCTGAACTTCTATGGTTGATTCTATTCCCAAGAAAACCTTTCCTCCAAGAGCAGTATAGTCCTTACACAACTTAGCAAAATCCACTGGTCTTGGAGCTTGAGCTTGAACTCCAACATCTACTGACGGTCCTGAAGTTGGTATCCTTCTCATGATCGAAGCCATCATAGCTTCGAGCATTGCAGCATAGTCAGTAGCTCCCCTAGCAACACGGCTTTCCCTAGCAGCTTGTCTCTCACTTCGACTCATCCTTAATATCTACAAAAAGGAATGATTAAGAACACCTTGAGAAACATCTACATAAGGAGTTCAAATCCTTCTAAACTACTATATTATATATATAGTAATCATTCATCAAACTACAATTACATCTCTCATACGTAGTTACGTCAGCGAGCGTTGGCTAAAATCGATTAACCAAAGCTCTGATACCAAATGTGACGACCGCCCATGACTCCCGCACTAAAACAAGAGAATGGTGCGCTGAAAGGCGTGCCAGGCAGCCATGGACGATAGTCAGGGTAAGATAAAACAGAAACTCTATCGTACAACTCACAGCGCATGGACAAAATACAATAGAGAAATATATGTATATAGTGAAGCTCATAACAGAATATCATCATATAGACTTCATAAAGGTTTGATACAAGCATCTGAACAATCAATACATCAAGCCTCACTACATAACACTCAAAACATATACAAGCAGCGGAACATCCAGTACATATAGTAAGAAAACTAATATGCTAGCCTCCAGCTCGTCTTCGTCATCAACAGCGTTGGTAGCCAAGAACAGCACCTGTCACCTGCTACCTAGTCTGCTCATCCCAACATGGATGAACAGCCCAAGGTAATAAGAGTTGAACATAAAATCTTGAGTCAGACAACAGTCTTAGTGAGCAGTAAATTAACTATCAAACATACCAAAAGAGCATAAGGATAAAAGGAATAGGAACTCAACCATCCCACCCCACCTCATTTTACAGTGATAGCCCCCAGACCCACTAAACATAAACAAGCATAGCAAAGCAGACAATTTAAGTAAAGTAATTATCACTCGAGTCAAGGTCGATGTTTTCCAAGCACAAACCCCCAAGGCCTAAACCAAGATCAGATAAGCACCCAAAAAACACCGCTCTTGAGATCGAATGATGGTACAATCAAACATCCATGACTCTGGCTATCACTGTTATCATTGCATCGATATCATCGTTAGTTGAATGACCTCCAGTCAAGGGCTAATGGTAACCCCGGTTCTAGATAAACTCTGCACGTCATCGTGACCCGTGCCTAGGACTTACCTACTCTGCCCAGAGTACTCGACCACCTACCTGTAGTCTTTTGGGTGTCCCGACCACCTACCTGTAGTCGTTTGGGCATCCCATGTACTCTTGCTTTGAGTTTACTAGAACCTTCAACAACGATGAGATCCAAGCCTCCTAGTCATCCTCCTCGACGACTATTCCCATACTAGCCCAAGCTACTTCTCGAGCAATCCATTATCAACCAACTCGAACCATCCCTCGAGTTATCAACATGCTTGGAATGATCCCTGCCTGGATTACTCCAAGACTACATCACATCATACTTCGCTTCATCGCATCATAGCAAAGTCCATCATCATCAAATCTATCCGTATGAGCTTCCACGTCCGCTTCATATGCCACAAGCAGCTTTCACCATTCAACAGTCTTTCCACTTAACTTTTGAATCATCTTCGATCAACTTGTCCAAATCAACTACTAGCTAATTTGAAACAATCAAATCAATCATAAACCAATCATTAATCCAAGCAATCAAACATTCAACAAGATCTAATAAGCAATTACAACAATAATGGCAATTTGGTAATTAAAGTGCCCAAATCTAACAAGTATGAATCATAGGCAAATGTCTCTATAACTTGATGAATGAACTTATACAAGTAATCATGTAGCAAAATAGGTGTCAAAACTTCATAGATAATAGATCTACATGCAGACTTTAGGAAAATGCAAGAAATCACTATCTTTAACGCATAAACAAGCCACCAATCCAATATACTCCCTTGGGTCCGTGTGAGAGATAACTACCACTCACCGAATCACCTAAACACCTTAAACACAACCAACTCCAGATCTGGACAGCAAAGAAACAAGCTTGATCCGGCAAAATCTCGCTTCAAACGATGAAATCTCTCTTTGTTGGATGAAGATCTTCAACTTTGGCTCTTGGATCTTTGATTTGATCTTCAATCTTGGATGGATGTTAGCACTAGATTAGAGAGGAGAAAAGAAGTGAAGAAGTGTTGTAGTCGAGCTCTAAAAATGGCAGCACTTCGTCGCTTCAAAATCCGGTGCCAAAAAGTGAGCCAAACCCCTCTATTTATAGGCTAAAAAACCCATGAGTCGTGCCCCCATAAGTCGTCGCCGACCTATCCATGAGTCGTCCACGACTCATCAAAGCCTATGACCCAAGCCTCAACAACCCACGGCCTATACGACTCACGACTCAACGGTGCCACACGACCTACGACTTAACACACTCGCGACCTAACGGCTTACGACCTAACTACACAGCCTACAGACTCGAGTCAACGACTCAACAGGTATGCACGACTTACGACATAACCCTTGCCGACCTAACGACTCAACAGGACTCACGACTCAACACACTGCCGCATTGTTCCAAAGTCCTAAGTCGTATGACGACTCAACAAACATGTCGACTTAACTAACACACGACTCATCACTAAGTCGTCTGGACGACTTAACACCCTAACGACTTACGACTTAACCTATTATCCTTAAGTCGCTAGCCCGTTAACCCTCAACCTCCTTGAGTCGTAACTCGTTCAACCGACTCAAGCCATAACACTATCCCTTAGGTCGGTCCAACCCATGACTCGGTCATACTATAAGTCGTCTACACCTTAAGTCGGCCATACTTTAACTCGGTGCCAACCCTATAAGCCGCTAACTCTTAAGCCGTTCAACCCTTAAGTCGGCCAGTTCCTATAAGTCGTTAACTCGGCAACACGACCCAAGCTTCCACACGACCTAAGCACTAAGTCGGTCACGACTCATGCCTCCATACAACTCAACTCCGAACGACTTAGGCTACCCACGAGCTAGCTATTACACGGCCTAACCCCTTAAGCAGTAAACCCTACCACTTAGGTTCAAAACGACTCAAGCAATACTAACGACTTAAAGCATATAGTTTAACAATGTTTCGATCCGTAAAAATACGGGTCGTTACAGAAATAAAAATATGACCGTGCATAAAAATGTGAGACGATCATAAAACAACAATAAAATAGACATGTTATCTTATCCTGTGAAGTGTCAAAATGTCGATGTTTGTTTTAAAATACGTCAAACGAAGATTTAATTATTTTTCAAACTAAAAATTATTAAAAAAATCTTATAAATTAAATAAAAATTATGCCAATAAAAATAGGATCTTTTTATTAACAACTGCATTTTTTATTATTTATTAAATTTGAATAAAATTCGAATATCTAAATAGATTAAATATTTTTATTTGAAATGTTAAAAATTTTAGGTCATTATTGTTATTTACGCATTACATACCATGGTGATTAAGGATGACATGTACACTGCTCTACTGACAAAATCGAGAAAGAGATAGAAGGTTGAGAATGCTCTTTACGTACTTTGACGGGAAGATTACGGTTAATAAATACATGTACATGGTTCAATAATGGACAAAAGGCATTAAGTTTCCCAAAGCAACAATTAATAAGATTGTTCAACTAATTTCTCACATATTTCATATGGAAAGGTAAAAGAGAAAACGATTCCACGGTTAGCTGCATGTTCTCTTAATCTAAAGGTAATACGAGGATGAAAAGCATAATAGACATGAATGAAGTATCTAATATAAAGTAATTCCAGAAAATTTTAAATTGACAAGGTAATATGGTGAATGGTTGCATAATAACAGTACAACAAAAACAGACATGAACAGCAACCTAAAACCATTATAAATGATATCTATAGTGGTTCAGTAAATGTTGTATATCAACATATTATAAAAACCAACGACTTATTTATGGCATAAAAAACTGCTATAAAAAATCATCTATTATAGCGCTTTTTTCGTTACTGTAAGTATTTTGCAACGGTTTAATAAATGTTGTATATCGACATGTTATAAATAATAGCTTATTTATAACACAAATGATCCTATCAAAAATCATCTTTTCTAATGGGTAGTTCCAGCTAATGCAAGTTTTTTATAGCGGTTTAATAAACGCTGTATATCGATATGTTATAATAGGTACTGAACTACTCATACAAAAAAGCGCTACAATTTTTTTTACTTTCGATAACAGTTTTCTTTTAAGCTTTCTATAATGTGTTTTAAGTGCTATGGTTTATTTTTTACATTTTTAAAATCTACTGCATCCCTATAAATCACGATATCGGTATATATATCAAAATGTTGCATTAAGAATATTTCTAAAACATAAATCCATTTACATAATGAAAAATCATAGAAAATATTAAACATAAAGATATTATACATTGTATTAAACAGAACCAAAATTCATACACATAAGATTCCATAGTTTTAACTACGTAATATTCTATTATATACGTACACCAAAAACACGTAGCTAGTTGTTTGCATTAAAAAGAAGAAATATCCTAGAATTTTCATTCTCTCACCTGCAAATGAAATGAATATCTCCACTATAAATAAATATAAATATAAATGAATAAAATTGAAAAATGAAGTACCTACATTAGAAAAAAACCTTTTACTAAATATTTCTTATCAAAAATATTTTAAGTGTCTAACTTTTTGAAATTTTTTGCTAGAATCTCCATTGCGCTGCTAACACCGGAAAAAAATCCTAAACAAAAAAATAGATATGCATGATCGAAATGATCAGAATCACAATAATATCGATCACAAGCATCTACAAAGGGTAAACTATCCAAAGATTTACTTATGTGTGTGTGTGTGTGTGTGTGTGTGTGTGTGTGTGTGTGTCTTATAAAGTGTGTATGACACATAGTATACACCCTTATTAAGCGTTAAAAAGTACCTTTTAGCAATATTAGCGAGTTCCCTAACATTTTCAAAGAAACTTGAGCATAAAAGAACTAAAAACAAGTCAAGAGTCATCAAATACCTACATTTAACTCAAACAAGCATACGAGCACATATTTTCATGAATTTATACAGCTAAACCCATAGAAGTAAAACTACGACTTTTATACTAACATTAATTTTATAGGTAAAGAACCAAAATTCCTAACAAGAGCAAGTTTCATAATAAAGGCAATAAATTAGAATGGTCATGTGCATTACCATTTACCAAGACAAGACCTAAGGCATTGGCAAGCTATCCAAATATTTACTAATATATATATATATATATATATATATATATATATATATATATATCTTATAAAGTGTGTATGACACATAGCATACACCCCTATTAAGCATTAAAACGTACCTTTTAGCAATATTTGCAAGTTCCCTAACATTTCCAAAGTAACATAAGCATAAAAGAACTAAAAACAAGTCAAGAGTCATCAAATACCTACACTTAATTCAAACAAGCATACGGGCACATATATTTAGGAATTTACGCAACTAAACCCGTAGAAGTAAAACTACAACTTCTTTACTAACATTAATTTTATAGGTAAAGAACCAAAATTCCAAACAAGAGCAGATTTCCTAATAAAAGAAATAAATTAGAATGGTTGTGTACATTACCATTTACTAAGATAATACTTAAGGCATTATTATTTATATTTATTAACTTAGTTTGTTTACTTTTATTATTATTATTTTCATCATTGTTGTTATTATTACTGTTATTATAAACTTAACTAAGTTAATTATTATTGTTATTATATAAACTTAGTTATTTTGCTAATCTTCATCTGTAAATTTTGATATTTTTCCAAAATTTAGAAATTTAAAAAATAAATTAGACGTAAAGTTGTTAAATACTTTATAATTTATTATTATTACAGAAAAATAGGCACAAGGACAAATTTTGAAGAAAAAAATTGGCCAAAGGACAAGAAGTTTATTTTTTAGGCTAAAAGACAAAGCTATTTTTTCGTAGTATAAAACCGAATATAATGCCTAAAAATAAAACTAGCATTTGTCCTTCCACCTAAGTTGTTTTGAATGTTTTTCCTTTAGCCTAAATTATAACTAAAATTTGTCCTTCGGCGTAAAAATAAAACTTAATGTCCTTCGGCCTAATTTTTTCCAAAATTTGACATTTTCCCCAACCCCCCTATATTGTTGTTGTTGTGATCATTACAAACTAAGTTAATTTTCTTAAACTTAGTTAATTTATTATTATTATTATTATTATTATTATTATTATTATTATTATTATTATTATAAGCTTAGTTAATATTATAATTTTTTTAATTCTTATTAAACTTAATTAATGAAGTTAATTTTTTATAACCTTGGTTAATTTATTATCACTGTTATTAATTTCATGAATTTAGTTAAATTTATAAAACTTAGTTAAATTGGTAAATACTTATCATTTATCATTATTATTGTTGTTGTTGTTCTAACCTTATGTAACGACCCACCTTTTTAGACGGTTTAAATTGACAATTAACCTTACATGTCAAAATCAAACCATTCAAAAGGAAGAATTGTTATGTGGTAAATAAGAAAAAGCAAGGAAAGAAAGAAAAATACAAATCCAGAATCTCGCAGTAGAATGGAAAAATATAATAATCAATAAACATTTCATAAAGCTATTTTACAAATAACATTTGATTACACTTTTATAATACAGAACGGAGTTATATACAACAAAATTAAATAAATTATGCAGCAGAACAACATGAGGTGGTGGAAATGTTGAAATAAATAATAACAGTATTAAATCTTCGTCTTCGTCCTCCAGAAAGCAATCTTCGATAAATGGAAAACCCAAACTGACTCAAGAGAAATGAAAAGACAAAACACTCGAGTTAGAACTAAAAGATCTTATATAAGTTAAATCAACAGTAAATAAATATGAGTGTAATGGCATCAAAGATGTTTACAGGGTTTGATATCCTCTATCCAGTATCTACATGACTGCAATAACTTAAGAGATGTTCGGGATTTCTATCTCCTAAGAATCCGTTAATGTAACGACCCGACATTTTGGATATTTGAAATTGGAATATGTAATTGATTTTAAATATTTAAAAGTTAGTTTTTAACTTGAATTTCGAATGTAACCAATTAATTGATTATTTAATTTTTGAATTAAATAATTGAAAATTGGGTAAATTGTTGAATCTGAAATTCTAAGCTTGTTAAAAAATAATTTAGAGGCTTATAAAATTTATATTGATACTACTGAACATAATAAAGTTTTAAAACTAAATTTGGAAGTGATTTGTTTAGTTTTAAAAATATATCGTTTAAATTGACGTTTAAAAAATAGCTTTTCGAAGCACAGTCTCGGAATTCGACGAAACTAGTTCCATTCGATCCATAATAGTGTATTATTATCGAATTTCAAATTTCATAGTATTTGAGGTAATCGTGTGGTCATACGGTATAAAAACACACTGAAACCTATAGCAAAATTCAATATAATAATTGGGTTCAAAAAACAATCTTCTCCATACGATTGAATTAGGACTCGAAACCTTTTCCATTACGTTCGGAATAGGGATATAACATTATAAATGCCTAGCAGCATGTCTCAATATGATGTCAAAATTTTAAGCTACGATTTCGAGACGTTTAAAACTTAAATAATATATATTTGTGTCACAAGTCAAAAACAAAATCACATCAGCCGTTTCGCTCAATCCAAATACTGTACCATACCCATTTCTTCACACAAAGCAATTTAAACACGTTTCCCACCTTGATAAAAACACATGCATCTTCTCTTTTAAAATAAAATGAATAACCGAACACAATTAACAACAAGCAAAACAAAAGCAGAAAAAAAAATATACTCCGTCTCATTCAAAATCAAATAGCGGCTTGTTTATTTTCCTCTGAGTTCAAATCGAACCAATTTATAAATAAAGGAAGGAGGGGAAACAATCGAATTCGTCAAAGAAATATCGTACAAAAAAAACCGTAGTTCAGCATAAATCGCGATTTGTGGATCGAGGATTGAAGGGGGAGGGCAGGCGTCGCGTGCGTGAACGAGTCACTCGGCGATTGGGCTAATTGCGAAAGTCGTGAGTGGCCACGAGGTTGTAAGGTGGGCTCTTTTCTGGTGACGGGTTATTTCGATCGGCGAGTGGAGTTCGTGAGGAGGGTGGCAGCCTCGCGTGCGACGAGGAATGATTGACGGAGGTGTTGTTATAAGTCGCGAGTTAGTCAACTGGGTGGGTGGTGGCATTGCCGATGCTAGGGAAGGGGTGCGGGCAACGTCGTGATCAGTTTAGGGTTTGGTCGCAAGGTCGTGCTCGACCTGAAGTGGAGGTTGCGTTCATAAGGTGGGGTCTAGGTTCACATTTTTGCAGTGAGGTGTAGCACCAATTTCATTTTTACAGAAGAATATAATAGGTTGAGAAATATATACATATATATATATACGCATATTTTTAACTTACTGTTAAATATTTAAAAAAAATCTAGGTTAATGTAATTTAATCTTTTAGAACATCTTAATTTAATGTTAAGTAAGTTTAAACTTTTAATTTAAGTTGTTTATTAGAAATTTAACAATAAATGAAATTTGGAATTTTATGAACCCAGTAGATTTAAATTTAAAATGAGAATATTAATGGTAGTTTGAAATCATGGCGAATGCTAATAAATTCAGAAAATTCATTTATACGAGGTCCAGAATCAAATGAAACCAACCGGGTTGGTTCGTTGTTGGAATCAATGCAATAAAATCGAAGGTGAGTTAATCCCACTCACACTTGGATTACTATAATAAATTTTAAATAGTGAAAATTTATTGTTGATTGATTGGTAGAATTGATAAGCAACTTCCAGTTGATGTAATATGATATATAATAGTATATATATTGGAGTGATTGATATTTTCGCATTAAGTAGCAGATGAGACCCTATGTGCTCCGCATAATAGCGGATGACCCTATATACCATGATATCCCCTTCGAAGTAGGATTGGTATTTTTTTATATTGTGCTAACATCTATGGATGCAGGAAAACGGGTTGGAGGGATCCAATGGGATTTCTCAAAAATATTGAAATTTATTTTCATATTCAATGATATGATTTATTTGATAATCTATGATAGATTGTATTGAAAATTGAAATTATTGAATGTTATGGTATTGCTAGATATATTTTGACATTTGGAGATACCAATAAATTTGAAGGGAAATAAAAAAAAATTTAAGTAAAATATTTATAGTGAAGTTGGGTAAATTAAAAGAATGAATTTGGGGAAATGATAAAAAGTTTGATTTAAAGTCCCTTTAAATAAATTCCGAGTATGGGTAAAGGTATTTTGAATAAATAGGAATAAAAGAGTTTTGAGGACTTAAACGTTATTGTTTAAAAACTAAAGGATTTATTTTTTTTAAATTCAAGATTTAAATGGTATGGGAGAAATAAAAGGAGAATTTTGAAATAAAATATGGAAATTAATGTTTCTGGTTTAAATAAGGTTTTAAATCAGAAGAGGGAAGTAAATTTGAAATTAAGGGATTTGGGGTAATTTGGCTAAATAAGAAATAAATTTTAAAGTGGAATTTAATTCAGGGAAATAGATTTGAAAATCGATTAAATTTTTATGAAATAGTGATAAACGGGAGATGAAGTTCTGGAAATTATAAACGAGATTTATAATATAAAGTGAAGTAATCAGTGGATATTTGAGATTTTAAATTCACGGTGGGAATTTACAAGGAGATGGTAAATCGTTTAAAAAAATATAAATGGTGGTTTATTTTTAGAAAATGTGAGAAAGAAAATTAATGGGATCGAGACGTAAATTAAACAAGAGATAAATCGAGAAGGATTTATAAATGATTAGATGGGCTATATTGGAGTGGAAACTGTTTCCTGAAAAGCTAAGCATATTTTCAAAGAAAGATTTTTAAGTATAAATTAGAAGTTTCAAAGATGTTTCAAAAGAATGTTTTCTAGAAAAAATTATTATTTAGTTGTTTAACATTGTTAAAGTGAATATTTATTAAGTTAATTATAGTAGTTAATTATTTCTAAAGGTTAAATTAGTACTATGATTTAAAGGATAATTATTAAATATTTATACACGATATCATAGTTTTATTTAAACATAATTTTTGCTAAAATTTTACTTGAGAATTACTATAGAATTTCATAAGAACGAAGTGATTTAAGTAACTTTATTTGAAATATTTTTGAAGTGTATATTTTTAGATAAAGGGATATGTATTTGAAATTCAATTTAAAGGAGATTTAAGTGTTTTCAGTGGAAAACGGATATTTGGTTGAATTGATTGTTTATTTGATAGTTAAATAACCGACTATCAAATTTGGATCTGAATATAACTTTGGAAATATCTAGAAGAAGTATGAGAATTATATGGTACATTTACCGCTCAAGGTGCTATACTGTATGTATAAACTCGCTCGTTCTTCTAGAACGTTTGTAACGAAATCCATCCACTAATGGTTAGGAGGTGATCTCTGATCTTATTTTCGTCTGTTTACTTCCGAAAGAATCGGAGTTGAGCTTACCAGGAATAGCGAAGTTGTTTCGAAGAGACCGGGATCGAATTTGTGATTCAAAAACCATTTCGATCCAATGAGTACGTTTTTGTAAGGAAGACAAGAGCTTGGGTCGAAGATGGAGCAGTGCAGTGCAAGGGATAATCAGTACTAATCCTGAGGGTAATCCCAAAATGGATGTAATAGGAGTAGTGCCTTCGGTTCCGTTCGGACCAATAACGGACTTGTATAGACGAATGCAATCAGACCATCTTCATTAGAGGACGATGAATGTTTGCGCAAAAAATGGGCAAACACCTCCAAGTCGTGTGATTTAGTTGATTTTATGTGATTCTTAATGATTTAGATGAGTTATGTAAATATGAAAAAAGCAGGGGCTGGAATGTAAAAGACACACAGATTTATAGTGGTTCGGCCAGAACGTGCCTACGTCCACTTTATATGTTATTATCTTCTTTGTTTCAGATTACAAGTACAATGCTTTGTGTACAAGTATATGAAAGTAGTTTGAAAGTTCCTTCCGTGCTTGAGCTCTCAAACTTGTCTGCCATTGTTGTACCCCTGCCCCTCTATTTATAGAGTGAGGCTGGGGGCAGGGGTCCTGGATGTATATAGCTGCTGGTGGGCTTGGGCTGAAGTAATCTGGCCTGGTAACGTTCTGGTTCGGCGAGGCTTCATTCGGTGGTGAGGTATGAGGTTGGCTCGGTGGTGTTGGTCCGGTCATGGTGGTCCGGTGATGGTGGGAAATGGTGTTGGACCGGTGGTGACGGGATAGGCACTTGGTTCGGTTGTGGATAGTTCGGCCTTACTTTGGTTTGGTATTGAAGGGGTTGTGGTTTGACCGGTAGTGGTTTGGACCGGTGATGGTGAGAACTTTGAGGGTTGGTACGGCCTTGTTGGTGAAGTATGCTTGTGACCGGATGGTCTTATGCCGAATGGGCTTCTATATGGAGAATGCCGGATGGACTTTTATGTCTGTATTGAGCCTTGTGTTTGCCGAATGAAGTGGAGGTTGCGAACCCGGGTGATACTGACACTTCTTGGTCTCGAGATCTCCTGGGTGAGAATTCGCCCAACATTTGCCCCCCAAAGTGGGGCGCGTGCTTGCATGTGTCGCGCTTTGTTTCCCTATAGTAGGAAAGCTTGTTTCGTAACGCCATGGGCTGGATATTCATGTCCTGTCAGTGTCCTCATGCCTCCCGGTAGGAAGGCCGGTTTTGTAATGCAATGAGCTGGATGTCCATATCCTGTTGATTTCCTGCAAAGGAATTTACAGTTTTAATGTGATTTCAAATGACGATCGTTCGGGATCGAAATATTTGAGGCGAAGTGAATTGTGCCGTTCAGGGCGAGATGTGACCGTTCGAGGTCGGGTGCCGTTTGAGGCGAGTAGGTGTGCCCCGAGGGCGCTTAGCGTTACCGATGCCAGGTTCACGTTCGAGTGGATTCCTGGATCGTTTGTGAAGATGGTTTATCGCCAGCTCAAAGCATGCCTAAGGATCGTTCGCGACCCCGTACATGTTTAAGTAACTTAGCCATTTCAGAATTAGCAGAGCTAAATATCCATCCGACCAATGAATTTTAAAAGGATGTCGAAGTGTAGATTCTCACAACGATGGGGTTAATAGCCATTCAGAGCATGCCTGTGGACCGTTCGTGGTCGCGTACATGTGTAAATGGGTAACCCATGTTAGTGAGCGATTTACGACTTGTTCATCGTTATCATAATCTCTATTTTATTAGTAGGTCCTAGAGTTCGGTACTTATCTGTGTGAGGTGCCTTGCATGCCACCTGTTTCTGGTTTTTGCTGGCTGAGATGGTTTCATTCGGTTTTTGGTTGGCCCGGTATGCCGAACCGGCTGAACCGGTGCTTCTGCCCTCGTCTATATATAGGGGCTACACCCCCCTTAGTTATTCCTTACCGAACCAACGAGTGCCGAATCAATCTCTAGCCGAACCAAGCTTTTACTGAATCAGGTATAAGTTCCTTTGCCGAATGACCTTTACCACCGAATGAATTTGATTGCCGAATACATGCGTAAGGTTGTTAATGCCGAATGATTTTTGTACCGAATGAACCTGGGAATTTAGTGCCGGATGAACTTTGTACTGTACTACCGAACGAATTCGTTTACCGGATGAACTTCCAATACCGAATGGAACTACCGAATGAGGCATATATCGAATGAGACTCGGAAATTTGAATCTTGAGCAAAATCTTAGGCTTTTATACGCTTGCTTTAGATACTTTATGTTTATGTTTCTATACTTCTTGTTCTAACACCGTGTTTTTCTTGTGCTGCAGATAAATGTCTCGCAAAGCGGAAACCCGATCGGATAAAAAGAAGTCTAAAGGTAGAGGAGAGTCATCCTCCTCCGTGCCCCCAGCCCAACCAAGACCGGTGCAACATGGGCCTGCTCCGAGGTCGTTAGTGGATGGGTACGGTCCCCAGGAACTTCTGGTCTCCCCTCCCGATTGCTTTCCTAGCTCCCTAAAGGAGGAGCAACTTGATGTTATATCACGTTCCTTCGGGATAGACAGGGCTCGCATGCTGTTGCCGGGAGATGGAGTGATTCCGTATAATCCCCCCGAAGGCTACTTTGCTTACAGCAGATATCATTGCATGTGTGGTGCCATCCCTCCTATCAATGCCTGGATAGTTAGCTTTACCACATATTTGAAGGTGGCTCCTTCCAGCTCCAGCCGAACTCTTATGCCATTCTGGTGAGCCTTTTCGTTATCTTCCAGAGGAGGTACGGGCGCCCTCCTTCTAACCGGGAAATTCGATACTTGTATAACCTGAGAGGCTACAAGAAGGGGTCTCCGTATATCAGTCTAGAAGCGGCCATGCCCTTCAAACCGGTCTTGGACTTATATTCAAAGTTTACCATGTTCAAGAAAGAATGGTTTTTTATCAAGGACGATTCTGTTTCTTTCCGCCTATTCACTTCCGGCTGTAAGATGAATTTCATTTATATTTTCCATGTTCTGACTGTAGTGCTTCTTTTGACACGCTTCCATTTCTTGCTAGCGACAGGTGGTATTGCAGTCGTGGAAGATGATTCTTTGGCGCGGATGGCTGCTGAAATAAAGGCCATTCCCGCACGGGACAGGTCAGCTTCATTCCTGATCAGGAACGCTACCCTCCTGGAGTACAACTTGATCCAGCCGCACCAGTCCGTGGTTAAGCAGAGGGACACGGCTGAGGAGAAGGCCGCTAAAGCTAAGGAGGGGGCCACGGTGAAGAGTGGCAAGAGGAAGCCCTTTGCGCAACATCCCGTCGCGGGAGGCAAGAAGCTTAAGGAGTCTGAGGGCCCCTCTCCTAGTACTTGCCCGATCATTCTGGAGGAAGGTGTGGAAGAGGGCGAAGGAGACGATATGGAAGGAGAGTCGGAGGGCGGAGGAGATGGAGATGGTCAGGGTGGTAGTGGTGCTGGTGCCTTAGCTTCTGGGCAAGACTCTGAACTGGATGAGGCTCTTCGCCCGGCCTTCGGGGAATCGGAGGGAGAATCGGAAGCGGAGAAGGCGAAGGAGACTGGCAAGGTCGGGGCTGGTGCCGATCTATCCCCAAAGGGCTCCTCAGCCAGGGTGACTCCGGCGGTGCAAGGTGAACTTTTGTCCTCTGTCGATTCCATTTACGATAGGGACTTAGAAATATTTTATGGTTCACTTCCATCCTGGAATGAGATTCAGGACTTATTGCAGTATCCCACTCCTTCGCAGGGTTTGTATAATAGATGTGCATTCTCACTTTTTCTTTCTTTTTAACTCAACATGTTTCTTGAATTATGGATCGTCGTATGTTCATAACACTTGTTTTTTTTTTACTCCAGGGGCAGGCCAGGCGGCTAAAACGTCAGACGTTCGACACCGCCTTGAACAATTCAAGTTGATGAGAGCTTCTGATAAGCCGAAGCCTCTTACTGGTCGTCCTGAGGACGTGGTCAGATACCGTCCTCTTCTTGGGGTCATTGAAGAGAGCATTCAGAAAAGGAAGAGGAGTCGTTCCTTATTTGAGCCTTCCCCTGGTCCGCAGCTTCCTGTTCAGCCTCCTCGTGATACCACGGAGGAGAGCACGGAGTTTATCCCCCCTCCACATCCTTCTAAGAATCCCACTGTTATCCGTATAAGGCGTCCTGATGTGCCTCGCGACCCCTTTGCCGGTCATCCTGATTTAGATCCAAGCTCTCGCGATATTTCATTTGATGAGGCCACGGGTGAGCACCTTCTTCCCCGCAACCCCATGATACGAGTGTTAGACGAGGCTAAGTCCCTAGATCTTGATCTGCTTACCACTCGGGTAGTTACCATGGGAGATGAAGCCAAAGCTAATATCGATCGGGTGGCTAAAGAGACCAAGAAGTTAATGAAGTATCATGCTCAATTGGTCAAGGCCGGGGAGGAGATTGGGAGTGCTAATATTCGGCTGCGGCTGAAGGTTGCCGATCAGGCCGAACAGCTTGCCGGTCAAGCCGTTCAGATTTCTCAGCACGAGGAAGCCTCCAGGCGGCTGAAGGAGACCATGGAAAAGGCTAGTAGGGCAGAATTACGGAAGATGGAGGCCGCCTGTAAGGAGCGGATCGACATGGCCATTGCGACAGTGGATGAGGTTCGGAATGCGGATCTCGAGCAGGTAGAGGAGTTGTCTGGGAGGCTTGAGGCCGCGGAGATGGCTCAAGTCAAGTTAAAGGAGGAGATGAGGAGGTCTCTCCAGGCTGACTGCTTGAGATACCGATCAGAGAGGGATGTCGCTGTCGCCAAGTTGCAGGCTTCCGAGGCCCGGGTGAGGGAGTTTGAGGAGAATGAGGGGATGATGGACGAGATGCTGCAGAACATGTACTTTCGCACTTGGAAGGAGGGCAGCTTGTCTTGGATGGATGACTATCCCCGGGTCATGGCCAAGATATATCTTCGGGCTTTAGAGGAGGCCAGGGTCAACGCGGGTAAGGAAGGTGGAGTGGCTTTTAGTCTGGATGTGGTCACTGCTCAGTTCTCGAAAGAGGAGCAAGCGGCGGTGAAGGAGGGGATGCGGTTGCTTGCTGCGGAGGAAGCGGGTGTGCAACTGGAGGATGAGGATCAAGCGGCGGACGCTGGTGAGTTATTCTTCTCTTTTCCTTTTCTTTCGGGGTTTCCATAACTTGATCGTCTATCGTTTGTTTAATGAATTCCTCTTCTGAATTGGACAGGTGGAACTTCCGATCAACACGCTGGGGGCCCCGACCCTGCGGCCAAGTAGGCTTGGGGGAGTTGGTAGGATGAGAGCGAATGGTGGACGCAGCTGGTTACTTGTCCGGATTTGGCTACCTTTTTATTTCCTTTTATCGCTGTTTATGTTAGTCCAAAACATTGATGTGACTGTAATAATATTATTTGTAAAGAATAACTTTATGTGATTTTATGACATAAGCTGATTTTGCTATGTTTAAGTGTTGTTTGTCATTTTGATGTAGTGCGTGAGAAGTATGCATATGCCTGTGATTTTAGTTGTGTTTGATGTTAAGCTGTTGCTTGAAGTATAATTTCATGTTTTGCAATGTTAGTGTGATGTATGAATAAACTATGGTTACATATTTATGTACAAGAGAAGAGAGTACCGCCCTTCATGTTTTAGTTGCAGGTGGTAGCTTTGAGTGTCTTGTGTAACTGATCATGGATATAGCTGAGTACCTTGCCACCCAGTACGCAGGCTTAGATTCTCATGAGTGAATGCTCCCTATTTGGTTTCCTGTACTTTAGAGTTTGTTATACATGATAGGAGAAAAGTATTTAAATGAAATGGAAATATGGGAAAAGTAAAACTTACAGTCACGGAAGGCCGTCGATGTGCTTAAGCTCGTGGCAAATGGGTTTTGTAGTCACTTTCCCTAGCTGTGGGTCTTGGGGACATTTGTCACCCATCTTACGCCTCCGCGGGGAGTTTTCTTTTTTACCACAGCCGCACTTAAGACACATCGGAGCCGAGATCGCGCACGGTAACTACCCGAACCATTATGGTCCGTAATCATGGGTATTATTCGATTTACCGTGGCCGGCTAGCGTGGGTGCCGTTGGCCGTGAACTAACCCTGGCTGGCCACACCTTATGTTGGGGCTAAAGTAGGTTCACAGTTGCCGGCGAGCCGAACGCCGTAATGAGCTGCCATCGGCTATAGTCGGCCTTTATGATGACTTATACTCGGCTCATTACAGTTGGCTTTGAGGGCAGTCGCGAGCAATGAGTTAACCCGCAGCAGAGGGGTGCTGGAGCAAAAGAGTCTCATTGGCGAGTGCATAGAATCGTAGCGTACCTGTTAGGCCTTGTCCAGATGTGGCCGCGGTGCGTCTTGAGTGGAGATGCCATAGGATTTTGTTCAACAGAGAAGGATAAAGCTTAACAAGCAGCCAAGATATAAAGGAACAAGTTAAAAAGAGACAAGATTTTTTAAAGTGGTTCGGCATGAAAATGCCTACATCCACTGATTCTCTTTGTTAGTTCACTTCATATGGGCAGTACAAGTTAAGAAAAGTATCGACGGAGGTGTCGGATGTTCCATGCCCTCTGGAACACCTCTCCGTCCACTGTTGACAAAATATAAGCTCCGTTGTGGAGATCTTTATGAATTACATATGGTCCGTCCCAGATGGGGTCCAGTGCCCCGGGGCGCGGAAAGACTCGCCTGAGGATAAGATCTCCTTCTTGTAAGATGCGATGCTTGACTTTGGAGTTGTATAGTGCTGCCACTTTTTGTTTGTGAGCTGCTGCTTTGAGGGCTGCATCGTTTCTCCTTTCCTCAATCAGATCCAAAGACATGAGGAGTTCTTCATTTTCTTCTGGATTGTAGTGGATCCTACGGTGGGAAGGAACAATAGTCTCAACAGGGAGCATTTCCTCCGATCCGTATGCCAAAGAGAAAGGAGTATGTCCCGTTGATGTTCTGAAAGATGTGCGGTAGGCCCAAAGTGCCGTAGGAAGTTCGTCCACCCAAGCGCCTTTTGACTTTTCAAGTTTCTTCTTGATTAGGGTTTTGAGAATTTTGTTGACAGCTTTGACTTGTCCGTTCGCCTGAGGATAAGCTACTGATGAGAAGCTTTTATGAATTCCATGCTCTTGGCACCAGTCGGCGAATTCTTCGCTGTCAAATTGGAGTCCGTTGTCCGATATGATCTTGAGTGGTACTCCGTACCTGCACAGAATATTTTTGATCAAGAAGTTGATAACTTTTGCTGAACATATTTTATTTAGGGGTTCCGCTTCCACCCATTTGGTGAAATAATCGACTGCCACTATAGCATATTTGACCCCGCCCCTGCCCGTTGGCAGTTCGCCAATTAAATCAATTCCCCATACAGCAAAGGGCCAAGGGCTGGTCATTTGAGTGATCTCATTTGTGGGTAGTCGAGGAATCTTGGCGAATTTCTGACATCTGTCGCATCTCTTGACGAAGTCTAAGGCGTCTTTGTTTAGTGTGGGCCAGTAATATCCATATCGGAGTATCTTTTTCGCCAGAGTCTGCCCTCCAGTGTGATCTCCGCAACTTCCTTGGTGGATGTTGAATAAGATTTCCTTGGCTTCCCTTCCAGCGACGCATCTGAATAAGGGGCTAGAGAAGCCACGCCGATAGAGGATGCCTTCTTGTATTGTGTAGTGGGGAGCTTTCCTCAAGATTCTCCTGACTTCATCACGTTTGTCTGGTAGTGTGCCGTCCTGCAAATATTTTCGGATAGGAGTCATCCAAGTTCCTTCTTCGATTGCAGTTATCAGATTCACCTGTTCAAAACTTGGGGCTAGTTGCCTTGAGATGGCTAGTGCTCCGGAAATGGTGCTATTCTTCATACTAGCTTGCTTTGCTAGTTCATCGGCCTCTTGGTTATCTTCTCGAGGGATGTGTTTGATTAGATAATGGTCCAATTGATCGAGCAGCAATTTGGTTTTCTTTAGATATGCTGTGAGTCGTTCTCCTCATGTCTGGAATTCTCCTAGTACTTGGTTTACGATAAGTTGAGAATCACTATGAAGACATAAAGAATTGACTCCAATTTCTAAGGCAAGCTCCAATCCCGCTATTACTGCCTCATACTCCGCATCGTTGTTAGTGGCCGCGAATTCCAACCTTAATGCGTAGTACAGCTTTCTTCCCCTGGGGGTGATTATCACAATACCTGCCCCCGAGCCTTGTTCGTTCGATGCTCCATCTACAAAGAGGTTCCACTTGATGTTTTTTGCTGTTTCAAACTGATCCTTGCCTTCGTTGGTAGTGAATTCGGCAATGAAATCGGCCATGGCTTGCCCCTTGATAGCGGTACGAGGATGGTAGGTGACGTCATACTGACTTAGTTCAATGCACCATTTGAGGAGTCGTCCAGAAGTGTCAGGACGATGGAGCACCTGTCTTAGTGGTTGATCGGTTAGAACTCTGATGGAGTGAGATTGGAAGTAGTGTCGCAGTTTTCGTGACGCGATCAATAAACAATATGCCAATTTCTCAAGTTTAGGATATCTGGCTTCTGCCCCTGTAAATCTCTTGCTTATGAAGTATACCGGGCGTTGTGTGCGGTCCTCTTCTCTTACCAGGGCAGCGCTTAGAGCATGAGATGATACAGCGAGGTATAGGTATAGCTCTTCGCCTTCGTTTGGAGTTGAGAGTACTGGTGGTCTCTGAAGGTGTTCGATCAGGTTAAGGAAGGCTTTTAAGCATTCATCGGTCCACTCGAACTTTCCTTTGTCTTTCTTGAGAGCTTCGAAGAAAGGGACGCACTTGTCAGTTGCTTTGGAAATGAATCTGCTTAGGGCGGCCACCTTTCTGTTTAGGCTCTGCATCTCTTTTCGTGTGGAAGGTATCCTTATTTCTTTTAGAGCCTGGATTTGTTCAGGGTTTGCTTCAATTCCTCTGGCATGGACGATGAATCCTAAGAATTTTCCCGATGACACTCCGAAAGAGCACTTTAGAGGATTCAGCTTCATTCCAAATCGGCGAAGTACCTGAAACATCTCGCCCAGGTGGCTTACATGATCGTCGGCTCTCCTGGACTTTACCAACATGTCATCCACATATACTTCCATAGTTCGTCCTATTAATTCCACGAACATCTTGTTGACGAGGCGCTGATAGGTAGCTCCGGCATTTTTGAGTCCAAAAGGCATGACTTTGTAACAATATAATCCCCGGTCAGTGATGAAGCTAGTATGGTCTTGATCGGGAGCGTGCATGGGAATCTGGTTGTATCCGGAGTATGCGTCCATAAAAGATAAGAGCTCGTGCCCGGCAGTGTTGTCCACAAGTTGATCGATTCGGGGGAGCGGGAAGCAGTCTTTCGGGCAAGCGTCATTTAAGTTGGAGAAATCAATGCATGTTCGCCACTTCCCATTAACTTTCTTTACTAGTACCGGGTTAGCGATCCATTCTGGGTAGATGGCTTCTCGTATGAAGTCATTAGCAAGTATGTTCTTTACTTCCTCATCGAGGGCTGCTGATCGTTCTGCTCCCATGCTTCTCTTTTTCTGCTTTATCGGTACCTTGGTGGGATCGATGTTCAGCATGTGGCATGCTATGTCTGGGGAGATTCCTGTCATATCGGCATGTGTCCACGCAAATACATCTAAGTTGTGGCGGAGAAAGTCAATGAGTTGATCCTTCAATTCTGTTTTTAGCTGAGATCCTATTTTTAATAGTCTACTTGGATCATGTTTGTCTACAGATACGAATTCCATGGCCTCTGCAGGCTCAGCGGTAGCCTCCTCCTCCTTATCCCTGAGGTCTAGTTCATTGAAAGGATCGCTGGTGTATCGAAGAGGAGGGGCTTTCTTTAGTTGCTATGCTTCCAAGCTTTTCATGCAGAGATTAGTCTCTGCATCTTTCCCTTTATTCTTTCTACGGTTATTGCGAAGTTCAGTTACATAGCAATCTCGAGCGGCGTCTTGATCTCCTTCAACTTCTCCTATTCCGTTATCGATTGGGAATTTCATCTTTAGGCACCACGGGGCTAGGACAATTTGGAAGTCAGATAAGGCTGGTCTTCCCAAGAAGGCGTTGTAGGCCGAGTGGTTTTCTATTAGTACGAACGTTTGTTTTCGCACAACGGAGCGGGGGTGACTTCCTATTTCGACGAAGAGGTCAAGTTGCCCGAGGGGCATTTTCGCATCTCCAGTGAAACCGTGCAGGGGTTTGTTGCAGGGAGACACATCCTTCATTGACAGCTTCATTTTTTCGAAAGCATGCTTGAACAGGATATTTACGGAGCTTCCTGTGTCTATTAGAATTCGGAAAACTTTAGCTAGACCGAACCAGGCAGAGATGACCATGGGATCCATATGCGGAAACTGTCTTCCTTCTAAATCACGCCTACTGAATACGATGTCGTCACTCTCTTTCCGTTTCGGGTGGCGTTCTTCCATAATGGAGTTAACATAGCCTTCAGCATTTCTAAGTGACTTGCCGTATCTTTCCATCTCTGCCCAGCTTCTGTCAGCGACGTGTGGTCCTCCCGAGATGGTATGGACCACTATCTTCTCTTGACTAGAGCCACTGGTGTTGCGATTCCCCCCGCCTACCTCTGGGAGGGGTCGCTTTGAGTTCTCATTGGCAGGAGTTGGAGTCCTGTTCTGACCTTTCACATAGCGTTCCAGCCTTCTTCTTCTGATGTGTTCTTCGATCAAGTCCCGGAGATGGTGGCATTCATTGGTGTCATGTCCGTGGGATTCGTGGAAGCGGCAGAACTTTACAGACTTGAGTGTGTTATCAGATTCTTTTTTGTGCGGGGGGCGCTTGTATCCGAGTTCGCCCTGAGTGGCTAGAAAGATGTTTTCGATCGTTTCATTCAAAGGAGTGTAGGAGTCAAATCTTGGTCCTGGTCGATATTGGCGTTTTTCAAACTTCCTGCCCCCAGCATTGTCTCTAGATTCATTTCTTCGAGTGTCCTTAGCTGTAGCGGGAACCTTGTCCAAAGTTGTCTTACCTTGTTGTCCTGACTGCCTCTCAGTGGCGGCGTCTTCAAGTCTCATATACTTTCCAGCTTCATGGAAGAAATCAGGTAAAGTAGCTGGTTTTTCCTTAGTTAGTCTCCTAGCGAACTTGGTATCTTGGTGTACACCACTACAGAGGGCCATTAGGGTGAGCTTCTCATCGGCATCTTGGACTGCGGCCGCTGCGGCGTTGAACCGGGTTAGATATTGTTGCAGGGTCTCTCCGGATTTCTGTTTGACATTGGATAGAGAATAAGCATCCTTGGGTTGTTCTACATGGACGCGGAACTGGCTAATGAACCTTTCTTTCAACATCTCCCATGAGCTGATAGATCCTTGGGGTAGGTGGCAGAACCAGGAGGTAGCTAGATCTGCTAGGAATAGCAGAAAGCATTTACACAACACCCCTTCTGTTGCTCCGCTCATGAGCATATGCTGGGTGTATCTTTGTAAGTGTACGATAGGGTCGGAAGTTCCCTTGTAAGGTTCCATGGTTGGCATTTTCCATTCCCGGGGGGTGATGGCAGTTTCGATATTGCGGGTGAAGGGGCTGGTGACCCTAGCGCCTATTCCTCGGTCCCTTTGCTCCCGTTGGACGCATTCTCTGAATAATCGTGCCATTCTTTCATCAGAATTTGGAGCGGATAGAAATGAACTTGGTTCTTCCCTGCGGGATCGATCTCGTCCAGATGACCTGTAGGGATGGTATAGTCTATCACTTCTGACGTTATCCAGTGGTTTCCTCTGGCCGCTCGGATGCATGCTAGGACCAGCTACAGTTGCCCCCTGCCTTGATCTTCCCCTGTGGGGTTCCGTTTCGAGTATTTCCATGGGGTCAACTTCGGGCTGGGTTCTAGCTCGGCTCCGTTCAGCGGGGTTTCTATGATTAGGTGGCATGACTGGCTCAGCTACATCCGACCCTCGCCTGGCGCCTCCCCCACTGGGTTCGGTTCCAAGCGTTTCCTCGAGTCGGAGTTCGGGCTGAGTCCGGGCGCGGCCCCTATCATTGTTGTTCCTGTTAATGGCTTCCTCGAAGAGGGAAGACCTTTGTTGTCTCCGAGATCCTCCAGATTGAGATTCATCTCATGATTCAGTGTTGCGGTTGGATTCTTAGACATCCCTCAAGCGTGACATGAGTTGGTTCACCAAAGCTTCTTGTTGGGATGCGAAGCGGTTAGTCACTTCCACCACAACTCTGTCTAGGTCTACTCTAGTGATTACTACCGGCTGTTCCGCGGAAGGGGCTGTTGGAATTGCCTGATCTACATGCGGCACTGCTGCTGTAGTGGGATGGTTCTCTTGATCTGGATCCACTGGATTTGGAGCGCTGCTAGTTGCGATGTTCTTTCCCTTGTTGGTGTCTTTTCTTGGCCTGGAAGTCATGTTTCCTAGGCAATGAAGGGTGCTATTGGGAAAGAAGGTTGAATGAGGGAAGCTGAAGCTTCGAGTTCGAAGTTCTCAGTGAAAGCACCAAAAATGTTTGCGCAAAAAATGGGCAAACACCTCCAAGTCGTGTGATTTAGTTGATTTTATGTGATTCTTAATGATTTAGATGAGTTATGTAAATATGAAAAAAGCAGGGGCTGAAATGTAAAAGACACACAGATTTATAGTGGTTCGGCCAGAACGTGCCTACGTCCACTTTATATGTTATTATCTTCTTTGTTTCAGATTACAAGTACAATGCTTTGTGTACAAGTATATGAAAGTAGTTTGAAAGTTTCTTCCGTGCTTGAGCTCTCAAACTTGTCTGCCATTGTTGTACCCCTGCCCCTCTATTTATAGAGTGAGGCTGGGGGCAGGGGTCCTGGATGTATATAGCTGCTGGTGGGCTTGGGCTGAAGCAATCTGGCCTGGTAACGTTCTGGTTCGGCGAGGCTTCATTCGGTGGTGAGGTATGAGGTTGGCTCGGTGGTGTTGGTCCGGTCATGGTGGTCCGGTGATGGTGGGAAATGGTGTTGGACCGGTGGTGACGGGATAGGCACTTGGTTCGGTTGTGGATGGTTCGGCCTTACTTTGGTTTGGTATTGAAGGGGTTGTGGTTTGACCGGTAGTGGTTTGGACCGGTGATGGTGAGAACTTTGAGGGTTGGTACGGCCTTGTTGGTGAAGTATGCTTGTGACCGGATGGTCTTATGCCGAATGGGCTTCTATATGGAGAATGCCGGATGGACTTTTATGTCTGTATTGAGCCTTGTGTTTGCCGAATGAAGTGGAGGTTGCGAACCCGGGTGATACTGACACTTCTTGGTCTTGAGATCTCCTGGGTGAGAATTCGCCCAACAATGAGCATTCTAAGTGAAAGTGTACTAAAAAGGTAATCGTAGCCTCAAGTCTCATCAATCGAGAATGGCTAAAATAGGGGTGGTGCAACAAGGCTAAGTGGGTAGCACCTAAGTAGGGTAAGGTTTCCCCTGTCTATAGTCTCTTTATTTCAGTTGTGTGGCGGTTGCTTATCCCAACCGTGGGGTGACCTTATTCGCGCTATCCAGTAAGAGATAGTTCAGGTCTTGTGTTGTAGGGGATCAAGAGTGGTCCTCGGTACGCTTATCTAGACCAGATACTGTGACGGACGGTACCCTAGTATCCCTGCCATTGTATGGAATCCATTCTCCAATAAACGACGTACGTACTTGATTGTGCCCAACTATGCTGAATGTGAGATGCAAGCATTTCAGCTATTTGAATAAGTATTTGTACTTAGACATTATTATACTATCAGAGTATTTTGATATAAAATATTTTGGTTATCGTAAGGTAAAAACCAGGCATGTTTATTTGTGGCGTGGTCTTACGAGATACCTTTGATTTTCAAAGAATTTTGGAAATTTTAATAATTCAATTGAGTGCATTTTCTCACGTTGGTTTTCCAGACTGGTTATTTTGTTATAATGCTCGAGCCAGATCGAGTATTACAGATTCAGATAGGATGCTATGGAGCTCAGGAGACGAGCTGAATGACGAGACGTATCATACGCACTTGGTATATATTCCGCTGTGCATTGTAAGCTGTATAGTCAGTTTTTGCGAGGATAATTTATTGTGACTGTCCAATATTGTCCTATTGATTTGGGTGTACTCTAATGATGTAATGTATAAAACAGTAATATTTCATTTTGTATAAAGATCAGTTATTACCTATTATATATCGTTCCGCTGCGATTGTGACATTCTGTATTATTATTTCTATTTTCTTCTTCTACCTCTTTCTTCTTTCCCTAACGGTCTGGTATTTCCAACATTCGATTGTTCGGCATGAAATACAGCGGACGTATTGATGTCGATTTTTGGGCGTCGGAAACTGTGTCGTGACATTTTGGTATCGAAGCTAAAGGTTAAGCGAGTACCTTTGCTCTGGTGGGGATTACTTATAAGAGATAGGGTCAGTAGTGCCGTAGAATGAGTTTGAGTGTATTAATAGATGTGGGCACGTATTTATTAGTGGATATAATTTGTTTTATATTGTGTTGATTGGTTTGTTGAGTGGTTTATGGATTATTATAATGACCCGTAAATTTTTAATAATTTTATTTGTTTTATTAATATATTTAATTGAAATTTTGTGAAATTTTAAACAATAAAATTTTAAAACAAAAATTTGATATTTGAAATGCGTCTAGTTAAACATAGCAACTGGTAAATTTTCATCCGAAAAGATGAAGTTTATTCTCGCGTAAATTTATTTCAATTTAATCAGTTAAGAATTAATGAAAATAAAACATTTTTGAAACCTAAATATTTTTCAAAGAAAAATTCTAAATCATCTTCTGAGCAAGACGTCATTTTTCGTTTTTCAAAATTCGGACTTCTTTAGCTACGTCGATCTTATTTTTCTGTGTTTTTGCTACATTTTCCGCTAGTAGGAAATTCGAATTTTTATAATCAAATCAAATCACTTGTATATACCTTTTTGAGCGTCTCGTCATGCCGATCTCTATGGTGTATTCGATTGTCTATTTCGGAGTCTGGTACGCCGCGCACTCAGTAAAACGAAATAGTATCAGTAACTAGTTGCGTTTATTGGTTCTTGTAGCCTTCCATTTCCTACTGTATAAACCCAATAGTCATTTTCTTTACATATTTTTCAAAATTCGTGCTTGACTATTTCTAATCCAGCTGTTCACTTTCTTTTATCGATTCTTGAGTACTTCTAAAAAGAAGCGTAAATTTGAAGCTTTTATTACTTACAATTGCATGCTTCTGCCCATTCATTTTGCTTCTGCCCATTCATTCCTCCCATTCTTTTTCAATGAACAATCCAACCCTCCTCATCCACGCAAAACCCAATCACCATCGTCCTTGCCACGGCAACAAGACAACTTCCACCTGACCCACACCTCCGCCTCAGATCTCGGCCATCGCGCACCGCTAACGGCAGCAGCCATCGCTTCTTCGCCTCCTTCAAGCACTAAACTGGACCTGACCCCACTTCTTCCTCTCCACCATCAACTCAATAGAACAACCAACCCCTTCATTCCGCCTCGTCAACCGCTGCCGCCACTTCACCTACCCGCGACCGACCACCTTCACGTCTCACGTCACAGACCGCAACCTACAGCTGCCATGGCCTCAACTCAAACCCATCCTTCTCTTCTTGCTCGGCCTCCCATCACCCACTGCATCCTCAACCTTCGCCCAAACCACACTCTACATGATGCAAGCAGCACCACACTCTCTTTCCTTGCCCCAGCATCCCCTACCGAGTCTCCACCTCTAGCCGTGGCCTTCAACCCAAAAAACTCGACCACACATTCCTTCCTTTCCCCAGTTGCCGAGCCAAGATCTCCTCGTTCCACCACCGCCTCCATAACCAACCTCCAGAGAACCCGCGGTCCCACCTTCTTTTCCACCTATCTGATCGTGGATTGACTCCAAAGGCCTACGGCCTTCACTCCTTAGCCGAGCACAATCCTGAGTATTGTAAGTATATATCGTACCTATACACGAATGCGTATATATGTGTGTTCTGTATTGCATGATTTATAAAGCTGCTAGTTAAAGCATATTGTATGGTCTGTTGTTGTGAATATAATATGTTTATATATTTATAAAAGCTCTGTTGTATATGTCATACTATTTTATATAAAACAAAGTTGTATGCAAAAGTTTTTTTGTTTAAACATATGTTTTAAGTTACGGGTTTGAGCAAAATCTGTTGATATATTTGTTTATATTAAAGCTGTACAAGTTCATCTATTTATATTAAACATATGGAGTACTTGTTCAGGATGTTTCTATTCTCCAGTTTGGCACTCCTACTTGCTCAGAGCCTTCAGAGTGGTCCCTCCATTCAGCAGATCCTCTTCAGAGCATTTTTTTTCTCTTTAGCCTTTTCGGTACTTTCAACATCTTAATATCGGGTGGTGGCCTTGCCGGAACTTGATATTGAGGTGTGATGGGTGGTGGCATCGCCAGAACTCATCTTAGGAGTACCTGAGTTTAGCTATATGTATTTTTTCCCTTGTTACCTGCCAGGCATGTTGGCAGCTCCTTATATTCGTGTTATATATATATTCTCATGTGTGCTCTCTTCTACGCGTAGAGGATAACACATTTTCCTCAAAAAAATATGTTATTAAAGGCAGAACTTTGGTATCGTTTATGTCAGGTTCACATTTATTTTTAAACTGCAAAAATATTTATTTCTGGTGAAATCTTAAAGGTAATATTTGTTGTGGAGTATAGTTTATATATTATATAAAACGGTTCGTTTTCTATATATATTGGTTTCAGTGTTTATATATAGTGTTCAGTATTGAATATACATAAGTTATATGGGTTGATTTTTTTTATACTAATCTGCTTTGTCTAAAAGGTTGTACTTTACAAGTGATATATATATATATATATATATATATTACTATATAAACTCAGACTTGACATGTTGGGTAATGTACAGTTTTTAATAATGTAAGTTATTTATTGTATGTGATTATATAGATGGATTAAAATATATAATATGTTAGATAAGCGAACAACTATTAGTATATAGCACGACTATAGCATGAATACGTTAATGCAAGTTATGTTGATTTCTTTTATAAATTTTGATTTTAAATAGTATGAATGAAAGTTTATGCCTATAGTTATATATTAGTTTATGTATAAATATTGTTTATTAAACTAATCCGATCTATTTCCATCGATTCTTTTGTCAGCTTGGACCGTCAAGTTCGTGCCTATATAACTTTGCTTTAGAACTCATTCTTGGATTCATAACTCATTTCATTGTCTTTTCTTCTCTAGCCTCAAAAGATGAGCAATCACTCACGGTTAATGTTCTTTTATTTATTAAATTTGATTTCAATTGAAACGACAATTGAAATATTCTACTGTTAGTTATTTACACTGTTATATGTTTTATTGACTATATCAGTTCACCTGTGACATCTGACACCATTATCTGTTGTTTATACAATGATAGTCCAGTTTGTTTGATAAATGATTGATTGTTTGATGTTGCATTGGACGTTAAATTGTTAATGTTGAAGTGATAAATAATATGCAATTGAATTTGATAGTTAACAGTTTAAAATTGATATGTGTTGAATTTGATTAGTTAAATTTGTATAATATGACTCCCTTTAAATGTTAGATTAATTGACCTAGAAATAGTGTTGACTACAATTTGAACCATTTAAATGTATGTTGATTAAATCGATGTAGTATGAAATTGAATAATAGATATCAATTGAAGAACCGCATAAAATAATAGTGTAATAATCTTTAATCTACATGAAATGATAGTGTAGATTCTAGAAATAATTATATTAATTTGCACAAAAAACAATGTAAATTAATACGATTATTTCGGGATTGTTTGAATTAATTATTGGATTGTTATTGATGTTTGTTATTGCTTGTTTATTTATTTTGACACCATCTCAGTTATCACACTGCAAGTTCCCTTTGCTATGCTTCGATTTGTGAATTGAAATGGAATCGGGTTGAAATGATAAATACCCAAATGAAATTGACCTAGGATAGAGAATTAAATAAAAACCCGATTGGTCAATAATTTGATTTAAAAATAAAAATAAAGATTTTATTTGAATAAAATAATAAGGTTTTCAAATGAAGTTGGAATTTGAATTCTAGTGAAATTTAAATGTTAATATTTAATAATCTGAAATAAAATATTAACAAGTAATTGATGAAAGAACGTTGTTTAATTTAAGAAACGAATGAATTAAGTTTTGAAAATATTTAATAATTAAGTTTTGAAATTATTTAATAATTTAATGAGATTGAATTATTTGATAATTAAATAAAATTGAATTCTTTAAAAAGTAAAATTGAACTTCTTGAATAAGTGAAATTAAGTTTCTTTATTGAGCTTTGAAATAGTAACTAAGTAAATAAATAAGTGAAATCGATTTTCTTTAACAAGAAGTAAAATGTGATTTATGTGTTGAAATAAATGTAAGACTTGTAATTTAAGAATTTGATTTGACGAATCTAATTTAATTAAATATGTAAGTTGATAAAATGAAGTTGAACTTAAGTAATTGATTTAATGAATTGGAAATTAATTAGGAATTGTTTTAATGATAAATTAATCTAACGAATATTGAATGAAATCGATAAATGAGTTTAAATTGATTTGAACGTTAAATTAAGTTTATTTTAAATGATATGGAATGAAACTTATATACGAATTAAATGTATATTTGAATTGTTTAAATCAAGTTTTGGAATTGAATTATAGAATTTGGAAATGGAAATTTGGAAGTTATGAAACGTAAATTTCGGAAATTGTTTTAGAAAGACAAAGGAAACAATGATTTACAAATTTATAATTGAAATTGAATTTGATTTGGTTTGAAATATATTAAACGACCAATTGGGGTTATAATTACGAAAGTTATTAAAGAAACCGAAATCGATTGTGGACATACTCTCTGTCTAAACTGAAAACCACTTTAATAACTATACGCGGAGTGTGATTCAGAATGAAGTGGTTGGAATGATGTACGTGATGACTGAAGAAAGAGAAAGATAATGGATAGCCTTGACACTTGTGTCAAATTGGAAATGACTAAAACAGGAGCCGTGCCGGGCCAAATGGGGTTAGCCACCTCGAGCGAACACATTTCTTCGTAAACTACTCATTACTTGCTATTGATTGGTGCAGCCTCGAAATTTTGGAAGTGTTGTTTCGCGGTGTTGCGATCGTTGCAGCGATGCATTTTCACCAGTCTGGATCAGGCAAACGGTAGTTTCACTACCTTGGGTATTGCCTCATGTGCCTTGTCATACTTGTATCCGTATATACGCGACCACTACGAATTTGTTTTGTGTTATACCTATGGAGTACTCCCTGATATCCCACTAGTTTACGGTGGAGTTTATAGTGTTGTATAGTCTATGACACTTATATAAAATGTGTTAAGGGGAATAATGGTAACGCCTTAACACTATTTTGATATTTTATATTACTAATAGACATTATCTATTTAGCGTATATTACTACATAGTAGATAGTTTAACGGATCCTTAGAGGACGGTTATTCCAACGTCCTTTGAATTACTTGTATTTCTGTTGTTATTTCACTTGAGTTGGATTTATTAATATAAGAATGTTAATCCTGACTCGAGTGTTTTGTGTTTTGCTTTATGCTCGGGTCAGACTGAGTGTATCAGTATTCGAGACTCACCTTTGGAGTTGGAGCTTCGCTTGGAGATCCAGCTATCTATCCAGCTTTCAGATATTCAGTTGATTCCTGTGATGTATTCTGAAATTGTATTAGACTATTGTATTCAAGACTTCTGTTGTGCCTTATTTAACTCTGACATGTATATAGTAGCTTCATGAACTACTATCTTTTGTTTCTGCTGCATTTATTACTCTGTGTCTGTGATCTATGATTATTTATTTACTGTATATGTTCAGTTTTGCCAAATATAAATTAACAATTCGGTATTTTGAATTATTCAAGTCCGACATGTGCGGATGCGAATGGTCCAAAATAGCGGGTCGTTACAATTATGGTCAATACGAGTAATTGACGTTATTGATGGGGATCTCTAAATACTTGAATAGAACAATCCGACAAAGTGTTGTCTAAATAGGGTAAATGAAAATAATTTTTACCCAAATTATTTTTATATATGAAAGAAATAATTTTTCAGAAATTATTATAAGTATATATGGTTGCTTGGTTGTTAGGAAATGACAACACTAAACTATTATCATTGTTGGATGGAAATTGAATAAAAGTTGAAATTATAACTAAAGGTTAATAGAAATAATTATATAAAAAAATCTAATTTGCAAATGTGAATTATAAATGTGATTTATAATTGAAGAAGGATAAAATTCCAGAGTAATATTAGAAGATAGATTGAAATGATTTGGAATTCGAAAATCTAGGAAAATTTAATTCCTTTTGGGTTTGGAAATGAGTTTCAAAGGCTTTCGAGGCATTATAGTGATATTATTTAGAAATATTTTTGAATTGGATATGAAATCAGGTGAGACATGGAATTTAAAAATATTTGAAATGTTTTTTTAAAAGAAATAAAAGCACTGAACTCACTTCGGTCACTGAAAAATAATTCAGATGATGATCGCGACATCATCGATGTTCATTTTCGAGTTTCGTAAAGAGGAATTGCTACCTGGATTTTTTGAATTAGGATTTGTTTGCAAAACTGGTTTTGGTTTTGAAATTCAAAGGGATAATTTGATATACAAAAAGGATTTGGCATATATATGAGTTCAAAACTGATTTTGAAATGCTTAAGTAATTGCTTAAACTCTGGAAGTTATTTAAAAATGTTTATGGAATATAATAAGTGGAAACTTATAAACTTGAAAATTAAATTAAAGGAAATTTGAGGGATTTAGCCAAGTAGGATAAATGAATTGGTCATTGAAATAAAGTTTAATAGCTGGAAATAAATTTGTGGAGGAACAAATTAATTTAATTGGTAAGTAGATGGAATTGGAATTTCTGATTGGAATGATGTTTAAATTGAATTATGAGAATGAGGTGAAATTGAAAATTAGTTTGAGTTGGGCTAAGTAAAACCAGAGGTTGGGAATAAGATTTGATTGAGAAATGAGATAAATTAGTGAATCAAATATAAAAATTCAATATTGAATTTGATTGGAAATAAATTAGTGAAGGGAAGGTAAATTGAATTCAAATGGAATTGAAAATGTAAACTGAATAAAAATGGATATAAACTTTAGTGATAAAGTGGAAATAAATATAAGGAGTTGTATAAAATATTTATATTGAACTTAAGAAATGGATGGTGAAATTCTTATGTAAAATTTGGTATGAAGATTAAGTAAAGTTGGGAAATGGGATAATTGCAAGCAGGTGTATGGAAATCAATAAATGTGAATAAAAGGAGAATTGATATAACTGATAATCAATTGAGATAAATACTTAAGATGTACGTATAATATTTTATTCGCAAAGCAATTTGATCCAGATTCAAGCACAGAATTTCGAGATAGTTATAACGATTTGGGTTGGGGTTTTTCACTCGATTTTCGACGGTGAACCCTGGATATGTACTTTTGATTGATTTTGGAAATTCTCTATCATATAATATGGCTATGCAAGAAGGATGATGGTTTCTAATCAAGAAACCGAATCTGAGTCCGCACTAGGGAGTCGGGTGAACGATACTAGTTCGAAAGTGAAATTGTGTGATCAGGTGAGCGATCAGAGTTGATACTGCGTACGGATGGTATATGTTCATCGTACGAGCTTAAGTAAAAAAAATTGAAATTTTCTAAAAAGAATAAATATAATGATTTTGAATTCTATGATTGGATATTATGGCTAAGTAGGACATAAGTATTTAAAAGCAAAGGATAAATTGATGTTTTCGGTTTCAGAAGATAAATTTGATTGCCCGACAATAAGGTATGTATTTAAATTGTTGTATGAAATTGATGGTTTTCTTATCTACCCACTTTGCTTTTGTTTTCTTTTGAAAATTTAGGCCCGTAGAGGCAATTTTGTAATCATTCTGATCTAGCCGTGCAAAGGAGATGCTGGCGAAATTTTTTGAAAATTTAAGAATTTAGAAATTTTTTGAAGAAAATTATGATAGTTTAATATTTGGTTTTAAACTATAAATTGAATTATCAAAGGGATAATATTATTTGGAACCTATGGTTGAGCTTGGAAGGTGAGTAGAAGGGATAGTGTGTCTTTGAAAAAAGTTTGTTTTGGGAAGTGTTTAAACCGTGTGGTTTTGGGAAAATAGTAAACGGGTATTGGACCATTCTCCTTACCTGGCAATTTCAGGGACGAAATTCTTATAAGGGGAGGAATGTAACAACCCGAAATTTTGGATATTTGAAATTGGAATATTTAATTCTTTTTAAATATTTAAAGTTAGCTTTTAACTTGAATTTCAAATATAACCAATTATTTGATAATTTAAATTTTGAATTAAATAATTGGAAATTGGGTAAATTGTTGAATCTGAAATTCAAAGCTTGTTAAAAAATAATTTAGAGGCTTATAAAATTTATATTGATAATCCTGAAGATAATAAAAATTTCAAAATTGAATTTGTAAGTGATTTGTTCAATCTTAAAAATATATCGTTTAAATTGACGTTTAAAAATAGCTTTTCGAGGCACAGTCTCAGAATTCGATGAAACTAGTTCCATTGGATTCGTAATAGTGTATTATTATCGGATTTCAAATTTTGTAGTGTTTAGGGTTATCGTGTGGTCATATGGTATGAAAACGCGCTTAAACCTATAGTGAAAATTCAATATAATAATTTGGTTCAAAAAACTATTTTCTCCATACAATCGAATTAGGGGTCGAAACCTTTTCCATTACGTTCGGAAAAGGGGTATAACATTATAAACGCCTAGTGGCACGCCTTGATAGGATTTCAAAATTTTAAGCTACGATTTCGAGACGTTTAAAATTTAAATAACCTTTATTTGTATCACCAGTCAAAACAAAATCATGTCAACCGCTTCCCTCAATCCAAATCACTATACCATACCCATTTCTTCATGCAAGGTAACTTAAACACATTTCCCTCCCTGATAAAAACACACGCATCTTCTCTTTTTTTAAAAATGAATAACCGAACACGGTTGATATTAAGCAAAAAAAAGCAAAAAAAAAGATATACTCTGTCTCATTCAAAATCAAATGGTGGCTTGTTTCTTTTCCTCTGAGTTCAAATCGAACCAATTTATAAATAAAGGAGGGAGGGGAAATGATCGAATTCGTCAACGAAATCTCGTATGAAAAAAAACCGCAGTTCAACAGTAATCGGGATTTGTAGATCGAGGACTGGAGGGGAGCGTCGACCTCGTGTGCGCGAATGAGTAACTCGACGATTGGGCTGATTGCGGAAGTCGTGAGTGGCCGCGAGGTTGTAAGTTGGGTTCGTCTTTGGCGGTGGGGTGTTTCGATCGGCGAGTGGAGTTCACGAGGATGGTGGGCGGCTTCACGTGCGACGAGGGGTGATTGATGGAGGTGTTGTTATAGGTTGTGGGTTGGTCAAGTGGATGGGTGGTGGTACTGCCGATGCTAAGGAAGGGGTGCCGGCAACGTCGTGGCCGATTTGGGGTTTGGTCGCAAGGTCGTGCTTGACCTGAAGTGGAGGCTGCGTTCGTAAGGTGGGGTCTGGGTTCACATTTTTGCAGTGAGTTATAACATCAATTTCATTTTTACAGAAGAATATAATAGGTTAAGAAATATATATATGTGTGTGTGTGTGTGTGTGTGTGTATGAATATTTTTAACTTACTGTTAAATATTTAAAATAATGATAATAATAATATCTGGCTTAAGGTAATTTAATCTTTTAAAACATTTTAATTTAATGTTAAGTAAGTTTAAACTTTTAATTTAAGTTGTTTATCGAAAATCGAACAGAAAAGTGAAATTTGGAATTTTATTAACTCAATAGATTTAAATTTAAAATAAGAATATTAATGGTAGTTTAAAATCATGGCGAATGCCAATAAATTCAAAATTTTCATTTTTACGTGGTCCAGAATCAAATGAAACCAGCTGGGTTGGTTTGTTGCTGGAATCGATGCAATAAAATCGAAGGTGAGTTAATCTCACTCACATTTGTAATACCATAATTAATTTTAAATAGTTAAAATTTATTGTTGATTGATTGGTAGAATTGATAAGTAATTTCCAATTGATGTGATGTAATATATAATATATTGGAGTGATTGATATTCCCGCATTATATTGCAGATGAGACCCTATGCGCCTCGCATAATAGCGGATGACCATATATACCGCGATATCCTCCTCGAAGTCGGATCGGTATTTTTGTATTGTGCCAACATCTGTGGATGCAGGGAAACATGTTGGCGGGATCCAACGGGAATCCTCAAAAATATTGAAATTTATTTTCATATTCAGTGATATGATTTATTTGATAACCTGTGATAGATTATATTGAAAACTGAAATTATTGAATGTTATGGTATTGCTAGATATATTTTGACATTTGGAGATATCAATAATATAAAATTTGGATTTTTCAAGGGAAATAAAAATGAAATTTTAAGTAAAATATTTATAGTGGTGTTGGATAAATTGAAAGAATGAATTTGGGAAAAAGGTAAAAAGTTTGATTTAAAGTCTTATTAAATAAATTCCGTGTATGAAAAAGAGATTTTGAATAAATGGGAATAAAATTGTTTTGAGGACTTAAGCGATATTGTTTAAGAATTAAAGGATTTATTTTTTTAAATTCAGGATTTAAATGGTTTGGGAGAAATAAAAAGAGAATTTTGAAATAAAGTGTGGAAATTGATGTTTCAGATTTAAATAAGATTTTAAATCAGAAGAGGGAAGTAAATTTGAAATTAAGGGGTTTGGGGTAATTTGGGAAAATCAAGAAATAGATTTTAAAATGGAATTTAATTTAGGGAAATCGATTAAGTGTTTTTGAAACAGTGATAAATGAAAGATGAGGTTTTGGAAATTATAAACGAGGTTTATAATATAAAGTGAAGTAAAAATATCAGTGGATTTTTGAGATTTTAAATTCACGATGGGAATTTACAAAGAGATGGTAAATCGTTTTTTAAAAAAATGGTGGTTTATTTTTAGAAAATGTGAAAAAAAATTACGGGATTGGGACTTAAATTAAAATGGAGATAAATCGAGAAGGATTTATAAATGATTAGACGGGCTATATTGGAGTGGAATGTGTATTTTCCTGAAAAGCTAAGTATATTTTCAAAGAAAGATTTTTAAGTATAAATTAGAAGTTTTAAAGATGTTTTAAAAAAATGTTTTTTTTTTATTTAGCTGTTTTAAAATTATTAAAGTAAATATTAATTAAGTTAATTATAGTAGTTAACTATTTTTAAAGGTTAAATTAGTATTATGATTTCAAGGATAATTACTAAATATTTATACTTGATATCGTAGTTTGATTTAAAAGTAGTTTTTGGCCAAAGTTTTACTTGGAGAATTACTATAGAATTTCATAAGTATTTTTTGACTGAAGTGATTTAAGTAACCTTATTTGAAATATTTTTGAAGTGTATATTTTTAGATAAAGGGATTTGTGTATTTAAAATTCAATTTAAAGGAGATTTAAGTGTTTTCAGTGGAAAACGGATATTTGGTTGAATTGATTGTTTATTTGATAGTTAAATAACCGACTATCAAACCTGGATCTGAATATAACTTTGGAAATATCTAGAAGAAGTACGAGAATTATATGGTACAGTTACCGCTCGAGGTGCTATACTGTACGTATAAACTCGCTCGTTCTTTTAGGACGTTTATAAGAAAATCCATCCACTAACGGTTAGAAGGTGATCTCCGATCTTATTTTCATCTGTTTATTTCCTAAAGAATCATGGTTGAGTTTACCGAGAATAGCGAACATTGTTTCGAAGAGACCGGGATTGGATTCGTGATCCGAAAACCATTTTGATCCAATGAATACGTTTTCGTAAGGAAGATAAGAGCTTGGAGTCGAAGATGGAGCAGTGAAGTGCAAGGGATAATCGCTATTAATCCTGAGGGTGATTCCAAAATGGATGTAGTAGGAGTAGTGCCTTCGGTTCCATTCGGACCAAGAACGTACTTGTATGGATGAATGCTATCAGACCATCTTCATTGGAGGACGGTGAGCATTCTAAGTGAATGTGTGCTAAAAAGGTAATCGTAGCCTCAAGCCTCATCAACCGAGAATGACTAAAATAGGGGAGGTGCAGCAGGGCTAAGTGGGCAGCTCCTAAGTAGGGTAAGGTTTCCCCTGTCTATAGTCCCTTTATTTCGGCTGTGTGGCGGTTGCTGATCTCAACTATGGGGTGACCTTATTCTGGCTATCCGTAAGGGATAGTTTCGGTCTTGTGTTGCAGGGGATCGGGGGTGGTCCTCGGTACGCTGATCTAGACCAGGTACTGTGACGGGCGGTACCCCAGTAGCCCTGCCATTGTATGGAATCCATTGTTCAACAAGCGACGTACGTACTTGAATGCACCCGAAATGTGAGATGCAAGCATTTCAGTTATTTGAATAAGTATTTGTACTTGGACACTATTATAATATCAGAGTATTTTGATATAAAATGTTTTGGTTATTGATGAATGTCGTTCATACTTCAAATTCAACTTTAAAATTTCAATTTAAATTCTTTAAAAATTTCTTAAAACAATTCAATTTATATAAGTCAAATTCTATTTCAAATATCGTTTAACTGGATTTTAAGTTTAAAGATTTAAAATCATAAAATTTAACCAATTTCGTGTCCTATATAATTCTCTGCCCTATGGTTAAGTGATACGGTTATTTATCATTTCAATATGCAAATTTTTAAATTTATGGATATGTATCATTTCAACCAACAATCCTAAAATTCAAATCAATGAAAATCACTTGAGTTTAACATTTCAACCCATAACGATTTTCTCTTATTCTATATGATCGTTCGGGTATGTATCATTTCAACCCATAGGGAACTTGCAGTGTTATAACAATATAAAATATAACATCCAGTCATCTAATATCAAAAATCAAACATCCATCATAAACATCATCCAAATCAACCCAAAAACATCAATAGATAACTTATTATCATTGATAGGTATTAAATTGACAATTGAATTCAATATTAAATTAATAATAACAGTCAAATCTAACTAGAATGACACTTTAAATTCACTAAACATCAATCAATCAATTCCAAAACACATCATAAATTTAATTTAACTAACATAAGATAATTTAATTATTGTGAGTAGGTTAAAGCATCACCTTTGATTTTAAATTGATTTTAAATCCAAAATAAGACCCAAAATTTAACAGTCTCAGAATTCGTCCAAACCTATTCCATAATGTTTGGAATTTCGATACGATCGTAGTGGAGTAAACTGCGCGTGAATTGGACCTCGTATGCAAATGTTATGTCGATTAGAAGATTGAAAATAAAATTTAATCAAAATGGAACAAACAAATAAACGTTTATTGCATCGCTTCCTTTACTCATGCGAACTCTCTCCATCATCGAATGTGATCCAAGCTACAGAACCCAAATACGTCTGCCTTCCCCCTACTATGACCATGCTTTGCCGCCACTCCAGCCATCTTCATCGCCTCCGACCACCTACATCCTCTTCCCCTCGTCTAGGCGCATCCATCCCCCCCCCTCGGTGCACCACCCTACGCTCCTCCAGAAGCCGCGACCGCTAGCCAAACTTAGGGTTTTGAAACCCTAATCCAATTATTCCCGTCGATCTAACCATCAATACGTCAAACCAACTACATGTGCATCCCCTCGACGATCTCCACAAACCCATACCATCGATTCGACGACCGGTCGAAGTTGATTACAACATGATAAAAAACCGTGATTAATTCATTGATTTCTAGACAACTTGATGATCCGATTCGAGAAATAAATCACTGCAGTAGATTGCGCTCGTCGAGAGCTTCGAATACATATATAATATGACATAGTTTTGATGGGTTTGAAATTTGAAATTGATTTGGAGATTGAATTTAGGGTTTGAATGTAATTTGGGTTTCTGCCATTGGGAAAAGCAAATAGAATTGTATGTACAATAATGAGGAATAAAGGGCTGCTAGGGTTTGGACAGAACTATTTATATTAACAAAGCCCCATAAGACTGAATAACACATATCAAAATAGTACGAACGACAATAATGAACCAAAAAGACCGTTTTGATTCCGAAACAAAAGTGGATCATCCAATATATCGAAATAGATGTTTTTGATATTTCTAAATTCAATGTAACAAATTTCAAATCCTAATTCCATCATATGAAGAAGTTAGCTTTAAAATCAACTTATTTCAATTTGATTTTAATTAAATTAATTTATGCACGTTTTGAGGCCGTACAATCAAACGACAAGTCCGATCGCTACGAAACTTGAAATCTAACAATAATTCATAGTTACGGATCCGATGAAAATAGTTTCATCAAAATCTGAGACAGCGGCCAAAATGGCTAATTTTCCATTAATTAAATATATTATTATTAAATTCATTAAATCACTTTTTTTTAATTTCAAATACTAAGTATACCTTACAACCAACAGTCTTAGATAAAACTCAATCGATTATTTATATATCCTAAACAATTTAAAGTATCACTTTCCGAACATCCATAAGCCAAAATAAACAATAACTTCCAATGTTATTTACGTTTATTCCTATTACTTCCCTTTCACATCATTTATTGTGCAAAAAAAGTTCTTTCTTCTCTTTTTCTTACATACAATGATCATTTTCTTTAATCTACTTTCATTTCTTACAAAATTCCATTTCTCATTTATACGTAGATGCTATTTTCCATTTCTTTAAATCCACTTACTTACATGATCACCTTTTTTCAATTATTTGAAATAATCATTGAATTCATTATTTAAGTATTGCATACTTTTTATTTCAGTTTACTTCGCATTTATTGTTTACTTTTATTTCCTTTTACCATCAATATTCATTTGGAAGCAATCCATACTTAGATTTTTTTTCCTTTTCTTTTCACATTTACTCATATATAATATTCACTTTTACTATTTCACTTTTACTTTATAAACGGCTTCAAACATTACTTAAGTTTATAATCATTTAATTATGGTATTCACTTTTCTATTAATTATAATTACTAGCATTTCAAATTATTAACTTAAGTTTATAATCATTTTATACACCTTAATTCTTCACTTATAAGCATGATTCCACTAAACACTTCATTTCCTAAGTTTACTTGTATAATATTCTATTACACATTCTTATTGAACATTTCAACTTTTAATATTTGGTAAGTTATACATTATGTCTTTTAGAATGTAATTGAGTGTTACACAAGTTTCTCCTATTTATTTAAGCTAACAAAATGTTCAATAGTTACATTTCTTAATTTCCCTATCCTTTGATTTGCATATCACAATTTCCCATCTCATATATATTTCATTAATTATTTAGCTCCCAATTTCTTATTTTCCTCATTTTAGAAGTTTCCAATTTTTAATATAGTCAAGATTACATTCATCGCAATAATCGAAAGTTATTAATTATCAAAAGTTTGAGAACTAAAACCCGAATTCATTTCAGTCATTTAGAAAAAATAAATATTTATATCCTTTATAGATCAAATAATATTTAGGGATTCCAAAATCAAGATTTATTTATCAAAATAAATGTGCAATAAAACTACTACAAAGGTCTTCCCACTTTGAAACTAAAAAATGAACGTCGATGATGCATGCACTCATTAAATAAATCTTTTAAAACGTTTCTTTCAAATCATCTTGAAATACTTATATCAGAAAATACTACTGATATTATGAATTTTTTAAAAAAAAATCCCTGAACTTCATTTCTAAACATCCAATTTATATTTACTTTATTTATAAATCCTATTTTACACCCTATATTTATAAAATTTCTCTACCTAACAAACAAAACGTTACATCCAATTATATCATTTATAAAGTTTATTATTTATATACAAAATATATAATAGGCAAAATTATTTCATTTACCTATATTTCTAAACAATATTATGTCGGTCTGTCCAATTAAATGATTAGAAATTCCTATCGATGCCATAGCGTCCTATGTGCCGACCAGAATTTATAAATACTAGACAGAACAAATTAACACAATACAAAAACCTTTTATAACACTAACAAGTACGCTCTCTCATATATATACACTCAGCGACTCATTTTAGGGTATTACCATCCTATTTTATGTGAGTCAAACCCTACAAAGCTAAGCTTATCGCTAAACCAAAGCTCTAATACCAAATGTAACGATCCATTTTTTGGACGGTTTAAATTGACAGTTAAACTCACATGTCAAACTCAAACCACTCAAAAGGGAGGATTGTTATGGGGTAAATAAGAAAAAGCAAGAAAATAAATAAAAAACAAATCCAAAATCTCGCAACGGAATGACAAAATATAATAATCAAATAAACAGTTCATAAAGCTGTTTTACAAATAACATTTGATTACACTTTTATAATACAGATCGGAGTTGCATATAAAAGAATTAAATAAATAATGTAGTGGAACAACATGATGCGGTGGAACATTGAAATAAATAATAACAGTATTACATCATTATCTTCATCCTCCAGAAAGCAATCTTCGATAAACTGAAAAGCTCAAACTGACCCGAGTGAATTGAAAAGACAAAACACTTAAGTCAGAACTAAAAGATCTTCTGTAAGTTAAATCAACGGTAAATAAATATGAGTGTAACGACATCAAAGATGTTTACGGGGTTTGACATCCCCTATCAAGTGTCAACGTGAGTGCAATAACTTAAGAGATGTTTGAGATTTCCATCTCCTAAGAATCTGTTAAACTATCTACTATGTAGTACAATATGCTATTATAATAATGTCTACAGTAAAGTATTAAAATAGCATTAAGGCGTTACCCATATCCCCCTTAATACATTTTATATATTCTCATAGTCTACACAGTACCATAAGCTCCTCCGTGAGGTTTACCCAGAGAGCACTCCATAGGTATGGTACAAAACAAACTTGAAGAAGGCACGATACGGTATATGAATATGGCACTCGAGGCAATGCCAGGGTAGGACACTATCGTTTTGAAGAACCAGGCTAGTGGTAATACATATCAGCAACTATCGCCAACCTCGGAACACACTCCCATAATCAAAATCAAGGGTGGCTACCAAATCAATCATAAAGTCATAATATGGAATCAAAGAAGCATGTTAGATCGGAGGAATGACCTCACTTAGCCTAGGTATAGCTCCTATTTTAGTCACATCTAAGCTGACTCACGGGAGTTAGAGTCACGTAAATACCTCATAAGAATCATTCGCCAAACCATCCTACTTCATTTCTGGAACCTCCATCATGTACATAGTTGTTAAAGTGGTTTTCAGTATTGGAAGAGAGTATGACAATATCTGATCCCGGTCTCTTTAACAACCAAACGCTTATTTCACATCGGACGGTTCTTTGAAATTTTCAAAACCATTTCATAATTGATATCTAAATATCATAATCAATTCAAACCATATAACTTTCGAAATTATATTCACAATTAGGTTAAATTCTCATTTCAAAATCATCATATTACTCAAACATGTCATTTCACCAGCAAACATCATTTCAAATCCCTACTTACGTTATAACATTATTAAACCTTATTTGCTTTAACATTAACACTTTAATTATAAACATTTCCACTTACACCATCTAAAATTTAGAAAATAATTTAGATAGTTATAAATAGTTTAATTAGTTTAACATAGTTTTAAATAGATATAAATTAGGTTAAATAGGTTTAAAAATAGATTAAATAAATTTAAAATACATCAAAATAGATTTGAAATAGATAAAATAGTTTAAATGGTTTAAAATATATTAAATAGGTTTATTATGGGTTAATTAGATTTAAAATAGATTAAATGAATTTAAAATAGATTAAATAGAACTAAAATAGATTAAATAGTTTAAAATAAATTAAAATAGTTTAATATGGGTAAATAATGTTTAAATGATTTAAAATAGATTAAAATATATTAAATAGATTAAAATAGATTAAGATGGATTAAATAGGTTAAGTAGTTTAAAATAGATTAAATCAGATTAAAATAAATTAAATAGTTTAAATTGATTAAGTTGGTTTAAAATAGATTAACTTGTTTTAATAGTTGAAAATCTTAAAATTAGAATTTAAAAGAACATTTACAGTTTATATTGAGATAAGAAATGTTTGAAATTAACATCATATTTAACCATTTCTTCCATTCCAACAAGTCTGGACCATATCCATATTTCAAATCAAAACCCAATTTCAAATCTAGAAATATCAAGTTCAACTATTGCAATTTTAATAGATTTTCAAAGTTACAGCTTCCAACATTTCAATAACTCAATTTCGATGAATGTAGTTCATACTTCAAATTCAACTTTAAAATTTCAATTTAAATCCTTTAAATAATTGCTTAAAATAATTCAGTTTATATAAGTCAAATTCTATTTCAAATATCGTTTAACTGGATTCAAAATTTAAAGATTTGAAATCATTAAATTTAACCAATTTAGCGTCCGTATATAATTCTCTACCCTATGGTCAAGTGATACGGATATTTATCATTTCAATCCGCAAATTTTTAAATTTATAATATATATCAGTTCAACCTGCAATCCCAGAATTCAAATCAATGAAAATAGCTCGAGTTTATCATTTCAACCGATAACGATTTTCTCCTATTCTGTATGATCGTTCAAGAACTTATCATTTCAACCCATAGGGAACTTGTAGTGTTATAACAATATAAAATATAACATCCAGTCATCCAATATAAAAAAAATCAAACATCCATCACAAACATCATCCAAATCAACCCATAAACATCAATAGATAAATTATTATCATTAACAGGTATTAAATTTACAATTAAATTCAATAATAAATAAAATGATGATTAAATGCAATAAAAGTAAAGTTCAAATAGAATGACATTTTAAATGCACCAAACATTAACCAATCAATTTCAAAACACATCATAAATTTAATTTAATTAACATATGATAATTTAGTAATTGTGAGTGGGTTAAAATACTCACCTTTGATTTTAAATCGGTTTGAAATCCAAAATAAGGCCCAAAATTCAACAGTCTTAGAATTCATCTAAACTAGTTCCATAATGTCCAAAATTTCGATACGATCATAGCAGAGTAAACTGCACGTGAATCGAACCTCGTATGCAAAAGTTATGTCGATTAGAAGATTGAAAATAATATTAAATTAAAATGGAACAAACAAATAAACGTTTTCCACGTCACTTTCTTTACTCACACGAACTCTGTCCATCATCGAACATGATCTAAGCTACAGAACCCAAATACGTCCTCCTTTCCCTTACTTTAACCACGCTTTGCCACCACTCCAGCCATCTTCATCGCCTCCGACCACCTTGTTCCTCTTCCCCTCGTCTAGCCGCATCCATCACCCCCTCCCCCCTCCCCCCCCCCCCCCCCGGGGCCACATTAGGCTCCTCTAAAGGCCGACGCCAGCCAAACGTAGGGTTTTGAAACCCTAATCCAATTATTCCCCTCGATCCAATCGTTAATACGTCAAACCAACTACGTGGATGCAATTCCCTCGACGATCTCCACAAACCCATACCATCGATTCGACGATTAGTCGAAGTTGATCACAACACGATGAACCATCGATGTTAATTCATTGATTTTTGGACAATCGATGATCCGATTTGCGAAACAAAACACTTCTGTAGTTTGCGCTCGTCGAGAGCTTCGAAAAGATATAAATATGTCATAGTTTTGAGGGGTTTGAAATTTGAAATTGATTTGGAGATTGAATTTAGGGTTTGAATGTAATTTGGATTTCTACCATTGGGAAAAGAAAAATAAAATTGTATGTATAGTAATGAGAAATAAAAGGCTACTAGGGCTTGGACACAACTATTTACATTAACAAAGCCCGATAAGAATGAATAACATATATCAAAATAGTACGAACGATAATAACAACCCTAAAAGCCCGTTTCGCTTTCGAAACGAAAGTATGTCATCCAATATATCGAAATAGATGTTTTTGATATTTCTAAATTCAATGGAACATATTTCAAATCCTAATTCCATCATATGAAGAAGTTAGATTTAAAATCAGCTTATTTCAATTTGATTTCAATTAAATTGATTAATGCGCGCTTCAAGCCCGTACGATCAAACAACAAATCCAATTGCTATAAAACTTGAAATCTTACAATAATTCATAGTTACGGATCCGATGAAACTGGTTTCGTTGAAATCTGAGACAGTAGCCAAAATGGCTAATTTTCCATTAATTAAATATATTATTATTAAATTCATTAAATCATTTTTTTTAATTTCAAATTTAATAGATAATTTTTTTTATCATTTTTGATTACTTAGTCATTTACAATAATTTAAAACACGTTTATATATCTATTCAGTGATGAATATTACACTAATTGCAATGTTCAATTTCAACTGCAATTAAACCTAATTAATTATAATTTAATTCCAATAAATTGTTTTAATTTGATTTCAATCTTTTTACCTATGGGCATTGTTAACACTGGTTTATATCTTAATACATTAATATTCTCCAACTTTATCTTAATTTTCATTAACGTGGTATTTAAATACATTTATTGCAGTTTATTTCCAATTTGATTTCAACAAGTTAAATAAACAGGTAACAAATAACAATTGTCGCCTTTAGCTTAATTTAATCACCTTTGTTTTTATTATTTACAACATATGTTATAAATACTTACACAACACTGATTTCATCCAATTACAATTTATTGCATATTTCTCACCAATTAATACAACATTTAATTTATTTCCTTATTTACAATCTATAACCAATTTTATGTTTACAATTATTTCAATTTATTGAAATTGCGTTAAGATAATTATCACTTGCCTTAAAGCAACATTATTAAATTTCAGTCTAGTTATTATTCTCATTAATTAAATCACAAATTTTAATTTCTTCCAATATTAAATTACATAATCTTATTAAATTAACTATTTTTAATTATCGAAAATTACGGGTCGTTACACCTTGGTTATTTCTTGTGACACTGAGTTAATTTTATAATTTATAAGTATTGGTATTATTATTATTCTTATTAAAAACATAGTTAATTGTTATGAAACTTAGTTAATTTTTATAAACTTGGTTAATTTATAAAATAAACTTATCGATAATTTATTATTATTATTAAGTTAGTTAATTTTTATAAAATTTAATTTACTTGGTTAATACTTTATAATTTATTATTATTCTAAACTTAGTTAATTGTTATGAAATTTAGTTAACTTTTATAAACTTAGTTAATTTATTATTATGAACTAAGCTATTTTTATAAAAAAAAATAGTTAACTTAGTTAATATTTTATATTATTATTATAAACTTAGTTAATTTTCTTAAACATCAGTTAAATTATTATTACTATAAACTTAGTCAACTTTTATAAAATTTATTAATTTTTATAAAACTTAATTAAAAAAGTTAATTTTTATTATTTTAATTAATTTATAACACTTATGACTTTGATTTGATTGTTTGTAACTCCTCGTTCTTTCGACAAATCAGTTGCAGCAAATATTGTCTTACCTGGATAATGTAATATGTGGAGTAGATTAGTGTAGAAGATCAGATTATTAAGTTCAAAAGTAACTATACATTTTTCATGTCAACGTAAATAACACTGTAAGAATCGGAGCTTTTGCTAATAAAAATAGCATTGTAATTATTATTTTATAATGGACTTAGCATGTTAAAACAAGATTAACGGAGTGGTACAGTGTAAAGAATTAGAGCATTTGCATACTAAGTATTGAAAGATATTTTACTCCTATGTCATGCTTGGTTGCTCCTTGAATATGTTGCTAACATTGTGGGTTTGATGATTTTTGAAATATAAAGGTGCCAGCCACCTAAAGTACATTGAAGTGGGTCTTTTAAGTAAAAAAGAAACGAAAAATTAAAACAAAATCTAAGAAAAATCAACGTATATCAAGTGCAACCTGTAAAAAAGCACAATGTAAAATTTCTTTAAAGTTTTAATAATTGATTTTTTCCAATCAAATCCAAAGTATAAGGAGAATACACTAAACACATAACAATAACACATTCATATGAAAATTTGAGTGCGTTGTTATTTCAAATCAAGTTCTAATCAATTATTGGAAGGGGATAAAAGAATTTAATAAACAATCTCGTAAAATTGATTATAAAATAACCGATAGCAAACATGGAATCCATGCGAAGTATCCCAGCTCCCTCTAGAAAGAGATCTGGTAAGCTAATATATTCGAAGTGAAGTTAACATTAAAAAACAAACCTATCAAACGTTGGAAATTATCAATGCACTTCAGATTAATCGCTTGCACTCTATTTCTTAAATGTAAATTATAAATGGCGCCAAGGGGTAAAAGTACTCATTCGGTGAGCATTTAACAATTTCCTGGATTTATTTAGAATTTTTGGATAGAAATATTATAGGCCACTATTATTTATAGATCAGATTTTATGTGCACAAACATTGGATAATAAACAATACTACTTAAAGTGATATCAGGGTAAATGTATGGATGCAATATGCATTAACAAAAATCAAATCCAAACATCACTCACCTCTGCACCCCACTTCATACTTTGAAGATCACACAACAATAATCCAACTTGTTGATGAAGTAAAGAATATGACTAAACAAGTTAAAGGAGATTTTCTTCTCCATGAAACCTAATGGCAAGAGATTTAATAAAGGCTTGAAATAATATTGAATACTTAAAGCACAACTCTGAAATGTTATAACTCATTAACGTAGGATGAATGTGCATCTAAAATTGCTTATCTAAAGCATAAAACAGTAATAAGCTATGCGTTAACCTATTAACAAAACAAGCTTTGCTAAAGAAAGCCTTGCATGAAAATAATACTTATGTTTCTTTGTAAACTTTGCATATATCATAAGCTAAGTTCAAAATTTTAGAGCATGTCAAAGAAGGTTAATTAACCATAGTGCATGTCTAATGGAGTATTAAAAAAGAAGGGGGAAAAATATGTGTGTGTAGACACACATACCCGCCACCCCCTAAAGTGCATCATCCATTCTATTTTAAAAAATATGATAAAATTTGTGATGACCTATCAATCCGTACAATTCAAGTTGACAATAAACTGCACAAGTCCAACCGCAAAAAAATGAAAAGACGGATAGTTATGAGAAAGAAGAAGAAGAAGAAGAGAAAAGAAACTAAAACAATACACAATCTCACAATCGCAGTGGAACAACATATAATACAATATCAATGATCTTTACAAAGAGAAATTGTTATACACACATATCCATCAGAGTAAAACAACAAATCACAATCATCAGTCTGGATAGTTATAACAACCCGTCCACACAATTTGCTGATGATTTCTTTAACAACAGCAGAAATAAAATATATACGTAAATACGCCCTAAAGACTTCCAACTCGTCTCCTTATATCCAAAGCATCCACAAGCAATCTATAAATATGCTCGATCTGACCCGATCACCATAATAAATAACATCCCAGTCAGTATGAAAAACCAGCGTGAGAAAACACACCAAATTGGATTTTTAAGTTATAAAAACCTTTGAAAATCAAAAGTATCTCGTAAGACCATGCCGCACATAAACACGGATGGGTTTTTACCTTACGATAACCAAAACATTTCATATTAAATTCTCTGATATTATAATAGTGTCTAATATATAAATACTTATTAATCTTAGTCGAAATTGTTACATTATTAAATTCCAGCATACTGGTTCTAAAATCAAAACCGTAAAGGCACGTATTGGAGATTGGATTTCATACTATGACAGGGTAAGGAACTACCTTCTGAAGGTACATCTCTAGATAAATGACCCGGGGTCTGGCATGAACATCTTATACCTCTATCACACAGGACTGGCCTACCACTTGACTAGTTGTACCGAATATGATCATCCCTCCGTTAATGGGCCCCGAAGCATACAATGAGAGATAATAACCGATCTAGATTTGGAATGACCATACCCTACATGGGAGCGACCCACTTGGCCCTACTGCATGACCAATTTTTGTCATTTCTCGGTTGATGAGGCTCGAGCTACATTTTACCTTTATATAGCACTTCCAACTTGGAATGCTAACACTGCCATGCAATATCAACATTTATCCATACAAGTTCATTCTCGAACTGAACGAAACACTTGAGAGCTCCGTCTTCAAATTTCATCATCTTCAAGATGTCTTCACTTTGAAACGTATTTGTTGGATCGAAGTGGTTTACGGATAACCTATCTGATCTCGGTCTCTTTGAAATAACGTACGATAATTTTCGGTAAACTCAACCCCCTTTTTTAGAAAATAAACAGTCAAAGATAAGATCGGAGATCACATCATATTAGTTAGTGGATGAATTTCCTTATCATTGTCCAAGAAGAACGAAAAGAGATCTATACGCACAATATAACATCATCGAAGTTGACTGTGCCATATAACTCACGTATTTCTCCTAGATATTTTCAAAGTTACGCTTTGGATCTAATTCCGATAGTCGATTATTTAACTATCAAATAACAAACATTCAATCAGGATTTTAATTCCATGGGAAAAACAACATTTGTTTAGCACCAAGCAACACTAAGCCTTATATTAATAAATCTTTTATTAATTTAATTCACTTTGTAATTCTTAAATCAAAAATGCTTCTTACAAAGGTTTATATGAACCCACAATCCTTATTTCTCAATACTTGGAAAAAATATCCATATATTTATTTCTATGGTATAAATATATTCACTATAATTTGGGGACGATTTCCTTTTTATTAAATTCTAAAATCACTTAATAACTCCATTTTACATCCAAAAAACCGTTTATAAAATCCCTTTTATAAATCCATAAACCCATTCCAAAAATTCTTTTATAAATATTTAAAACCATTTATAAAACATTTTTAAAGCAATCTTCCTTTACATTTTCCAAAACACGTTATAGATTCCTCTTATAAAAGTCCCATATATTTATAAAACTCATTTATAAATCTGAGAGTTATAATTACATTCCAATCACTTACCTTTAAACACTACTATATACTGATAACATCATAAATAAATACTAAATTTAAAACATATTAAAATAAAAATTAATAATTTTCAAAACATTCTTAAATAAACAATAATATTTATCTTTAACATTATTATAAATAATAATAATAAATTTCCAAAACTTTACTGATAAATAATTTAAAACTAATTTCAACTCATATTAATATTTTTAAATAATTAACCTTTTAAAATACTGACAAACAGCTTTTAAACAATATTAATATTACTAAACAACCTTTAATTTATAAATATATTTCCATGATAAAAATCCAAACTTAATTCAACATAATCACTTCCATATTTATAAATCTCTTCCCATTTTATAAACTTACTTTCACAAAAATTCCATTATTTATGAACCCATTTATACGTTTATTCCTTTATAAATCATGCTTATTTATAAAACCACATCCAAAACATAATTTCAACCGTTATAACCTTGCTTCAATAGGTATAAATTTCCTTTATAAATTTCCTTCAATTTATAAAATATCGTTTAGCAATCCCAATTCTTACCACACCTTAAGTTTCCAAAATAAAATCAACTATTTTCTAAAATATTATTCCTCATCTTATAATAAATCCACCACTTGACTTATTTCACCAATATGTTAAATGATAAAAATTTCCTTTGATTTTTAACACCGTTTATAAATCCATACTTTTATAGCAAAATACGATTTTACAAATCTTCACTTCTTTTTAAAATATCACTTTTATAATTTATCACATTTATAAATTTCACATTTACAAACAAATTATGTTCTATGTACCTATATATATCACTATATATAAAATGGATAAAATTTATTTATAATCAAAATATTTCTATTTACTTTTTAAATCCATATCCCTTAAAAGATTGACTTATTTTCCTAGATTTTTAAAATCTTTATTTATCGTTCAAAATTTCTATTTAAAATATTTCTTAAAACTATAATTTATAATCTCTAAAAATCAAACTTTTATTTTTGAAGAATTATTAAGCCCATAACTTTCCAAAATCACTTTGAAACTCCTTTTTAAATCAAATCCCTATTTTCTAGCATTTTTAAAATACCAAATATAAGGCCAGTCCTACTAAAGCACTAAATAAAAAAATCATATTCATGTCACTAATTATAGCATCCAATACATCATATATTAATTTATATGAAAACTAAAATCAATAATGTGAAACAACCCCGACTCGACCTTCAAAAATCGGCACCAAATACATCACCCGTATTCGAATGCCGCAGATTCAAACGTCGAATCTGATTCGCCGGAGCTTATAACACATTAAGTACAACAACACAACGGAAGAAAAACAATATATCATTGATATACAATATTTGATACAACACATTGATACAAATGATTGTCAATATCAGAGATACAAGATACAACAGTAGAAGAATAAAGCAATAGCAGCGGAAAGAAAAATGTCTTCAATGCCAAACTCCAAAAGATCTCCAATCCAATAAGCTCGAACCACCTACTATCATGCTGAAGATCGCCAAATCCAAACGGCTCCAAATAATACTAAACAGAGAGCCGAAGGCTACCGAATCTATGTCTACTGCCCGATTATCTAAAAATCTTACTCTAGGTTGGCCGTGTGGAAAATTGTGGGCACCCAGAGTTTAGAAAGAGAAAATAAACTCTAGTTCAGTCATGGGACTGGTGTGAGCAAATGAAAACAATTTATCTTTAACAAAAGAAAATAAAGGAATTTAAAAAGAAATCCGCAAAGCTTTTTGGAAAATGAAACTACCATAAGGCCTCCTGCCACACACACAATGCAAACACACAATTGGAGGAGATTTCTCCTTGTGATAGTCAAACATGCTTGATACGCAAAAACCTTTTGATATTATTATTAGTGCATAGTGCAGAAAACCTTTCGAAAGTATAATATTAATCTTAGCCAACATACAACCATTATTGTATGCCTACTATAGATACCATGTTCAATAGCAGGTTACCACCACATTCCATGGCAAGTTATACAACAAAAACCATATAGTGAATGTATTGTTTCTTTGGATTTTCAACAAATGGCCAGGCTAAGGAACTTCTTGAGCCACATGGGTACGCCTTTGAGGGACACCCCGAGAACTTAACAAGCTCTTTGCCAACACAAGGCCGGGTTACCTCTGTAACTAGGTAACTACTATACGAATATGCCATCCCCCGGTCGTTACTGACCTTTATTCGAGCGCTCAACACCACCAACAACAAAGTAATAAATTTGTAGTAACCACATAGGTTAAATATCTGGGCTCCATACCATGATACCACCCTTTTTCAGAAGGGAATGGACATACCCTAAAGGGCGTGACCCTTATAACCTTGCTGCATTCTTCCTGTTTCGACCATTTCCTGGTTGTGACGTCCGACGAGGTCTCGTCCACAAAATTATGCTTTACACAAAAGCCATGCTTTGATCAACACATGATCAGCAGCACTTCGTATGCCACATTACCAAATTGGAAATGTATCACTAGTAACCATCAACTACATAACCTTTAAGCTCGTACGTCTCAGAGAAGTGTGTTAAGCTAAGAGAATAAATTCTCCACCACAAATAGAAATGTATTTGATAGAAACCAACTTTACATCTCAAAGTGTAATGTTAGACATACATCCATACAAGTCTGTTCCGGTTCGAATAGAACCGAAGGCACTTCAAAGAAGCCCTTGCAATCCGGGTATTCACAATCCCAATCGGACTCCCCATCACATATGGAGATCTCTAAACCGGCGCGACTCAGTGCAGAGACATTCGACGGGTAATCCTTTCGTTCTCGAAAATACCCGGTCTTCACCACCGGTCTTTAAATGTTATCCATTTCGTTGTATCATTATTCGGAATGGGTTCTATGACACAAGGTCCTCTCCCGGCTAAATCGAATAATGAGCGCAGTATTTAAAAACATATAGATATTGGGATCTTAGTTAAATCACAACTTAAAACAAAAAACCTTGCTTTTGAATAGTTTAAACAAATTACCATTTTCAAATCTTTTAAACAAAATGATTCACTTTACTTTGAAAACAAAGTTCACCAATCTTTCACAAAGATATATTCATAGCTTTCAAAACTATTTACAATTCAAATCACACGGCTTGAAATCCTTTCAACAGAAACTGGAAATCCTTTCGTTATATGAGAGCCATTATCATTTAAAAATAAATGCTTTTCGTTTCGGAAAAATCCAATCAAACATGCACAAGTTATAGCCTTTAAAGTAAAAACTTAGGTTAAATTTAAATTCCTAAAATAATACTTCTAAAATACTTTAAAGATGGTTTAGAAATCCATATACATATTATATAACTTGTATTACTACTTTTCAAACCATAGTTTCCAAAATAATTTCAAATTCTATACATATATATATAACTCAATTTCAAAATCTTGAATTCAAATTCAAATCAAATTATTTTAATTTCAAAACCCCTTTTCAAATGCTTTTCATACTCAATCCAATTCTATTTCCAAAACCATTTGGATTCAAAATTCAACTTTTAAACAAAATAATATTTAAATTCAAAATATCTGTGACTTAACCGGTTTCCTCATGTAATCCATATTTATGTGTGTGTGTGGTGTAGTCCAGGGGTTTTACACAATAGTGCAACATCATCAATCATCGCAATCCAAACATAGCAATATTAATAAGCGGTATAATCCTATAATGCTTATTCATTCATAGATTCACATATAAACAATATAAATTCATCACCGTAAATAAATTACATTCATCACAGCTCAATCAAAATAATTCATGTCACAAAGCATCACATATCAGGGATATCAACAATTCAAAGCATTTCATACAATCCAAAACATCCATAAGTAAGATCAATTAATTATCTGATTAATTTAAACCAGATCAATTACTTATGAATAAATTACTAATCCTGGTTAATTAACATTAATTAATTACAAACCATTTGAATTAATTATCCTTTAATCATTATTAATTAACCTTTAATAATAAATTAATTAACCTTTAATTATTAAATAATTAACCTTTAATTATTTAATTATTCTTTATTTAATCATCCTAAATTAATTATATTAATTAATTTAACTTTTAATTAATAAATCAACCCTTAATCACTTAATTAATCAACCTTAATCATTAATTAATTACTTTTAATTAAGTAATTATCTTTACGTAATTAATTATCTTTAATTACTTACATAAATAAATCATAATTAATTAATTATCCTTAATTATAATTGCATAAAGTAATTATACCTTAATTACATTAAGTAATAATCATTTATTAATTTCATTAAGTAATTAAACTAAATTAATTTCATTAAGTAATTATACTTTACTACTCATCGTTAATCATATAACTCACGATTAATTAATCCTTAAATAATACTTAATTAACCTTTAATTAAGTAATCGATTTCAAATTAAAATAACCCATTAATTACTTAGTTATATTCAAGTTTATTTAATAAACCTTAGAATTAATTTTTTTATTAACACATGGATTAACTAAAAACATTCAAGTTAATTCAACATTTCCTTAATTAATTATATAATTACAGTATTAAATTTATTTAAAATGTATATAAAAATCATTTTATAACTAAATTTATTTGAAATAATTTCTTTAAAAACTTAACTAACCCCAAAATTAAAATAAAGCATTTAATATTTTGAAAGAATTAATAAGAAGGTATTTAAATTTGTTTTAAATTTAAATTTGAAAAACTTGTTTTAAAAACGAAAATTATTTCAACATCAACCTGAGACTACTTCGGGTTTTACCCGAGCTAAATTTCAAAATCCCCTGGGCAACCTTCGAGTTATCCTATTTTTTTTCTTTTTTTTAAAACTATGTTAAATTTTTTAAAAAAAAAACTGTATAACCCGCATGAATGCACTGAAACAATTCTCGAGTCAAAACCAGACTTCCGCGAAACAAAACTCAAGGCAATCACCATTTCTTCCCAAACAAAACCCACTGACACACTAACGCCTCGTGCGCATGCACGAACCATCGTCGACGTCTACAGGTCATCAATGACCATCCCAAACCACCTAACCACCCAAATTATCAAAATCAACCGGAGAATCAAAATCGAACAAACTGATCATTGCCTGAAAGTCAACCCAATCGGAAAACCACCACTTGCCATCACCTCTGGCCATCAGAAACGTCGCTGATCCACCCAGACCTTCATCGCCGTTCCACCAATTGATTCCCCCACCTGCGATTGAACCAGATCCTTTCTTGGCGACGCAGCGACCCAATTTCCTACATTGACTATTACTAGGTTTAAAACTCCAAATCCCTTTTGCCCCGCCACTATGATGGATTAAAAACTGCGCCACCATTTTTCTGATGATCTCCACTACCCAGGCTAACTCCAGCTACAACCTCGAGACCACCGAACTTCGTAATTGCCAGAACTTTGCCAGAGAACCATATTTCATTCAACGCAAAATTCCCGTCAATCAAAAACTTAAAAATCATCTTATTAACATCAAAATTCACCATTATCAAATACGAATCAAATCCTATAATCCAGACATGAAATTTAGATGCTCGGTTTTCTGGTTTAAAAATGATTTTTATTGTCATTTCTTATTTTTAAAATATTTACATAATACAAATACTTGAGTCCATTTTTAAAAATGATGTCATGGTCTTACAATCCTTTCTTCTTTAGAGATCATAGCAAAAAAAAAAAATTAAGGAACGAAGTTTTAATTTTTGACCAAGGTTTAGAACCTGTAAAATTTTGGACAGAGGCATATTTGCCTGTCTCTTTAACATGCACAGACATATACATATATTTATACATATATACAACCTACTTTTATTTAAGCAAACACATCTACATTACCATTTCATTCACTCATCACATCCATCAAGATATAACTATATCAGGGTTTTTAAAAAAAAAGTGTTTGCTCACCTGTCAGTGAAGAACAGAGAAACGCAGAGAACTAGAAATTTGGTTTTGAATTTGATAACTGGAAGCTTTGTTCTTTTCGAAAACTGGAATTTTGTTTTAATCTTTGATCTGGAATCCTAATTTGAACTGAAGCTTGCTTATTTGATTTGCTCTTTGCTTGATTCTACTTTGCTTTAAATTGTTTCAGACTTTTGAATCAGGTTGAGGCTTTTTTTTTTGATCAGGTTTTGATTTTAAATTTGCTCGGGCTTGAAATTGCTCTGATTTCGGAAAAACTGAGATGATCTTGGCTTGTGATCTGAAACTAGATCTGAGTTGACCTGGTTGAAGATGCTGAAGTTTATTTTTTTGTTTCTTTTTTTTTGATTTTTTCTTAGTTTTTAGGTTAAGAAATAAAGAGAATGACCTGGTTTCCTTCTACATTTTATTATATATAATTAAAGTTTAAAAGAGAGAATTAAGTATGCACTTGTTCATTTAACTCAACACTTGTTAATCGCTTTGTTTAAGATGATTACACATGTTAATTTTCAATTTACATGGCTTACAAATGTTATAAATATTCATTTTATGTTTTAAACCCTTTCTTTAATTTATTTATAAATTATGTTTAAACCGCTAATTTTTAAGTAGTTTATAAATTTTGTTTTAACCCTTGATTTATCAATTTGTATAAATTATGTAATACATTTTCTATTCACTTTAAATGCATAAAAAACTAAATTTTATTTCAAGTATAGAGAAAATGTTTTAAAAATTAATTATACACTAACATAATCACATATACATACATATTTTCAATTTAGTTTTACAAACCATTTTTATCAAATCTTATTTAAAGTGAAACTATTATACCTTTAAATAAACATGCATACATATATATCAGAATTTATTCTTTAAATAGCATTAAGAAATTCATTATATTAATTTTAAATCATAGAGTTTTCAAATCCATTTTATTTTCCAAGATATTTTTACTTGGATTTTCAAATCCAAAATTCTATTTACAATCTACATAGAATAAACACATATTCTATTTATTTTAAAAAAATTCAAATTCAAGTTTTCAAATTATAATTTATATAAATAAACAAGTACATATCTTATTCAATTTGAAAAATTCAAATAAATTCACAATTAAATCCAAATTTCAATTAAAATCAATCTATTTATTTAAATAAACAACACATATCTTTATTTATTCTAGAAATTTTCCAAATTAATTGACCAATAAATTCACAATTTAATTCTAAAAATTAAATAAATTACCAATTTAAATTTGATTTAAAAATAGGGATGTTACAAATTCCCCCTCCTTAAGAAAATTTCGTCCCCGAAATTTGCTGAACGGGAGACAACAAATAATAGATAAACACACAAAGATAGAGAAACAATTTCTCCAGATCAAACTGAATATCAATTCTGCATTTGACTTACCAAATCAGAATATTATCCATACATATGAGAATGATCCCATACAATATTTCACAAGATACTCGGGTCATCCAGTCTACAAAATACGCAGGGGCATTGGTTAGCCCGAAGGATAACTAACCATTCGTAGAATATATCTGGACCCAAAAGAATAAACAATGGATACCCAATCTAGGTTGGAATATCTCAAAGTATACATCAACTTGTCCCTCTTCGAACTTTGATCCTTACAAGAAATTACAACAAAATTCTCAAATTTGGTTTCGACCGAAATCGTTTAATTTATACAATTTAATTTAACCTTATATTTTGTTTACCAATTCATATTAATTAAATTTCAAATTCATTAAAGTTTAAATGAAAAGCTGATAGAAAACTGATGAAGAGAATACGAATTAGGAATTTAGAACCTTTTCTACAACGATTCGCAGGGCCACCACCATACCAAAGCCTTTTTCTTGTAGCTGCCACGAAGCAATCAGAGAATTGAAATTGGATGATGAATCAAAAGAAATTGATAGAGAGAGTTTGTTCCTGTTGTCGTTGCAGGGTATCGACCATTTGTAATGGTACTCACCATCCCCTACCTCATCCTCTTCTTGCACTCATACTCACTATCAGTGGATAGTAAGATAATTTACTGAGGCATACAGACGGATATCTTAGGGATATACTCATTCTAGGGCATTCGTAACCCTATCTCTAATGAGTTACCTAATGTGTTATACACCTGAGCTTAAGTTTAACCTTCAGTTCTGATACCAAATGAAACTACCTTGACTAGACCTTCGAAAATCGGCACCAAATACATCATCCGTATTCGAATGTCGTAGATTCAAACGTCGAATTTGGTTCGCCGGAGATTATAATACATAAAGTACAACAACATAGCGGAAGAAAAACAATATATCATTGATATACAATATTTGATACAACACATTGATATAAATGATTATCAATATCAGAGATAGAAGATACAACAATAGAAGAAAAAAGCAATAGCAGCAGAAAGAAAATTTTCTTCAATGCTAAAATCCAAAAGATCTCCAATCCAATAAGCTCGAATTGTCAACTATCATGTTGAAGATCGCCATATCCAAACGGCTCCAAAGAATTCTAAACAGAGAGCTGAAGGCTACCGAATCTATATCTACCGCCTGACTATCTGAAAATCTAACTCTAGGCTGCCCGTGTGGAAAATTATGGGCACCCAGAGTTTAGAAAGGGAACAATAAACTTCAGGTCAGTCATTAGACTGGTGTGAGCAAACGAAAATAGTTTATCTTTAACAAAAGAAAGCAAAGGAATTTAAAAAGAAATCAGCAATGCTTTTTAGAAAATGAAACTACCATAAGGCCTCCCGCTACACACATAATGCAAACGCGCAATTGGAGGACATTTCTTCTTATGACAATCAAACATGCTTGATACGCAAAAACCTTTTGATATTATTATTAGTGCATAGGGCAGAAAACCTTTCGAAAGTATAATATTAATCTTAGCCAGCATACAACCACTATTGTATGCCTACTATAGCTACCATGTTCAATAGCAGGTTACCACCACATTCCATGGCAGGTTGTACAAATAAAACCGTACAAGGTGCGTATTGTTTCTTTGGCTTCCCAACAATTGGTTAGGCTAATGAACTTCCTGGGCCACAAGGGTACGCCTCTAGAGGGACGCCCTGAAAACTTAACCAGCTCTCTGCCAACACAAGGTCGGGTTCCCTCTGTAACTAGGTAACTACTACACGACTATGTCATCCCCCGGTCGTTACCGACCTTTATCCAAGCGCTCAACACCAACAATCACAAAGTAATAAATTTGCAGTAACCACATAGGCTAAATATTTGAGCTCCATACCATGATACCACCCTTTTCCAGAAGGTAATAGACATACCCTAAAGGGCGCGACCCTCATAACCTTGCAGCATTCTTCCTATTTCGACCATTTCCGGGTTGTGAGGTCCGACGAGGTCTTGTCCACAAAGCTACGCTTTACACAAAAGCCATGCTTCGATCAACACATGATCAGCAGCACTTCGTATGCCACATTACCAAATTGGGAAAGTATCACTAGTAACCATCAACTACATAACTTCTGAGCTCGTATGTCTTACAGAAGGGTGTTAAGCTAAGAGAATAAATTCTTTGCCACCAAGCAGAAATGTATTTGATAGAAACCAGCTTTACATCTCAAAGTTTAATGTCATACATACATCTATACAAGTATGTTCCGGGTTCGAACAGAATCGAAGGCACTTCAAGAAGCCCTTGCAATCCGGACATTCACAATCCCGATCGGACTCCCCATCACATATGTAGATCTCTATAACGGCGCAACTCAGTGCAAAGACATTCGACGGGTAATCCTTTCATTCTCGAAAGTACCCGGTCTTCACCACCGTTCTTCAAATGTTATTCATTTCGTCGTATCATTACACGGAATGGGTTTTATGACACAAGGTCCTCTTCCGGCTAAACCGAATAATGAGCGCAATATTTAAAAACATATGGATATTGGGATCTTAGTTAAGTCACAACTTAAAGCCCAAAAACCTTTCTTTTGAATTGTTTAAACAAATTACCATTTTCAAATCTTTTTAACAAAAAGATTCACTTTACTTTGAAAACAAAGTTCACAAATCTTTCGCAAAGATTTATTCATAGCGTTCAAAACTATTTACAATTCAAATCACACAGCATGAAATCCTTTCAGCAGAAACAGAAAATCCTTTCGTTATATGAAAGCCGTTATCATTTAAAAACAAATGCTTTTCGTTTTGGAAAAAATCCGATCAAATATCAATAAGTTATAGCCTTTAAAGTAAAAACTTGGGTTAAATTTAAATTCCCAAAATAATACTTTTAAAATACTTTAAAGATGGTGAGAAATCCATATACATATTATATAACTTGTATTACTACTTTTCAAACCATAGTTTCCAAAATAATTTCAAATTCTATACATATATATATATATAACTCAATTTCAAAATCTTGAATTCAAATTCAAATCAAATTATTTTAATTTCAAAACTCCTTTTCAAATGCTTTTCATATTCAATCAAATTCTATTTCCAAAACCATTTAGATTCAAAATTCAACTTTTAAACAAAATAATATTTAAATTCAAAATATCTATGACTTAACCGATTTTCTCGTGCAATCCTTATTTGTGTGTGTGTGTGGTGTAGTCCAGAGGTTTTACACAATAGTGCAACATCATCAATCATCATAATCCAAACACAGCAATATTGATAAGCGGTATAATCCTATAAGTCTTATTCATTTACAGATTCACAGATAAACAATATAAATTCATCACAAATAAATAAATTACGTTCATCATAGCTCAAATCAAAATAATTCATTTCAAAACGCATCACACATCAGGGATATCAACAATTCAACGCATTCCATACAATCCAAAACATCCATAAGTAAGATCAATTAATTATATGATTAATTTAAACCAGATCGATTACTTATGAATAAATTACTAATCCTGGTTAATTAACATTAATTATTTACAAACCATTTGAATTAATTGTCCTTTAATCATTTATTAATTAACCTTTAATTATTTAATTATTCTTTATTTAATCATCCCAAATTAATTATATTAATTAATTTAACACTTAATTAATAAATCAACCCTTAATCACTTAATTAATCAACCTTAATCACTAATTAATTACTTTAATCAAATTATTATCTTTAAGTAATTAATTATCTTTAACTACTTACATAAATAAATCTTAATTAATCAACTATCATTAATTATAATTATACAAAGTAATTATACCTTAGTTACATTAAGTAATAATCTTTTACTAATTTCATTAAGTAATTAAAATAAATTAATTTTGTTAAGTAATTATACTTTAATTACTCATCATTAATCACTTAACTCACGATTAATTAATCCTTAAGTAATACTTAATTAACCTTTAATTAAGTAATCGAGTTTCAAACTAAAATAACCCATAATTACTTAATTATATTCAAGTTTAATTAATAAACCTTTAAAACTAATTTTTTTATTAACACATGGATTAACTAAAAACATTCAAGTTAATCCAACATTTCCTTAATTAACTATATAATTACAGTATTAAATTTATTTAAAATGTATATAAAAAACATTTTAAAACTAAATTAATTTGAAATAATTTCTTTAAAAACTTAACTAACCCCAAAATTAAAATAAAGCATTTAATATTTTGAATGAATAAATAAGAAGGTATTTAAATTTGTTTTAAATTTAAATTTGGAAAAACTTGTTTTAAAAACAAAAATTGTTTTGACATCAACCCGAGACTACTTCGGGTTTTACCCAAGCTAAATTTCAAAATCCCCTTGGCAACCTTCAAGTTATCCTTTTTTTTCTTTATTTTAGAACTTTGTTAAGTTTTTTTAAAACTGTATAATCCACATGAATTCCCTGAAACAATTCTCGAGTCAAAACCAGACTTCCCCGAAACAAAACTCGGGACAATCACCATTTCTTCCCAAACACAAATCCACTGACACACTAATGCCTCGTGCACATGCACAGACCATCATCGATGTCCTAATCATCGTCGCTGCCATCTACGGGTCATCAATGACCAACCCAATCCGAAAACCACTAACTTGCCATCGCCTCTGGCTATCAGAACTGTCGTCGATCCACCCAGATCTTCGTCGCCATTCCATGATTTGATTCCCCCACCTACGATTGAACCCGATCCTTTCTTGGAGTTGCAGCGACCCAATTTCCTACATTGACTAAAACTAGGTTCAAAACTTCAAATCCCCTTTGCTCCGCCGCCACGGTGGATTAAAAACCGCACCACCATTTTTCTGATGATCTCCACTACCCAGGCTAACTCCAGCTCCAACCTCGAGACCACTGAACTTCCCAATTGCCAAAACTTTGCCAGAAAACCATATTTCGTTCAACCCAAAATTCCCATAAATCACAAACTTAAAAATCATGTTATTAACATCAAAATTCACCATTTCCAAATACGAATCAAATCCTATAAACCAAACATGAAATTTAGATACTCGGTTTTCTGGTTTAAAAATGATTTTTACGGTCATTTCTTATTTTTTAAATATTTACTTAATACAAATACTTGATTCCATTTTTAAAAACGATGTCATGGTCTTACAATCCTTTCTTCTTTAAAGATCATAGCAAAAAAAATTAAGGAACGAAGTTTTAATTTTTGAACTAGGTTTAGAACCTGTAAAATTTTGGACAGAGGCATATTTTCCTGTCTCTTTAACATGCACAGACATATACATATATTATACATATATACAACCATTTTTATTTAAGCAAACACATCTACTTTACTATTTCATTCACTCAGCACATCCATCAAGATATAACTATATTAGGGTTTTTTTTAAAAAGTGTTTGCTCACCTGTCAATGAAGAACATAGAAATGCAGAGAACTGGAAATTTGGTTTTGAATTTGATAACTGGAAGCTTTGTTCTTTTCAAAAACTGGAATTTTGTTTTAATCTTTGATCTGGAGTCCTAATTTGAACTGAAGCTTGCTTATTTGATTTGCTTTTTGCTTGATTCTACTTTGCTTTAAATTGTTTCAAACCTTTGAATCAGGTTGAGGCTTTTGTTTTTGATCAGGTTTTGACTTGGAAATGCCCTAATTTTGGAAAAACTAAGACGATCTTGGCTTGTGATCTGAAACTAGATCTGGTTAAAGATGCTGAAGTTTATTTATTTGTTTCTTTTTGTTTTTTTCTTCTTAGTTTCCAGGTTAAGAAATGAAGAGAATGGCATGGTTTCCTTCTACATTTTATTATATATAAAAATAAAGTTTAAAAGAGAGAATTAAGTATGCCACTTGTTCATTTAATGCAACACCTGTTAATATCTTTGTTCAAGATGATTAAACATGTTAAATTTCAATTTGCATGGCTTACTAATGTTATAAATATCCATTTTATGTTTTAAACCCTTTCTTTAATTTATTTATAAATTATGTTTAAACCCCTAATCTTTAATTAGTTTATAAATTTTGTTTTAACCCTTGATTTATCAATTTGTATAAATTATGTTATATATATTTTATTTATTCTAAACGTATACAAAACTATATTTTATTTCAAGTATAAAGAAAATGTTTTAAAAATTAATTATACACTAACATAATCACATATACATATATATTTTCAATTTAGTTTTACAAACCATTTTATCAAATCTTATTTAAATTGAAACTATTATACCATTAAATAAACATGTGTGTGTGTGTATATTAGAACTTATTCTTTAAATAGCTTTTATAAATTCATTATATTAATTTTAAATTATAGAGTTTTCAAATCCAGTTTATTTTCCAAGATATTTTTATTTGGATTTTCAAATCCAAAATTCTATTTACAATCTATATAGAATAAACACATATTCTATTTATTTGAAAAAAATTCAAATTCAAGTTTTCAAATTATAATTTATATAAAAAAATAGGTACATATCTTATTCAATTTGAAAAATTCAAATAAATTCACAGTTAAATCCAAATTTTATTTCAAATCAATCTACATATTTAAATAAACAACACGTATCTTTATTAATTCTGGAAAATTTCCAAATTAATTCACCAACAAATTCACAATTTAATTCTAAAAATTAAATAAATTACCAATTTAAATTTCATTTAAAAACAAGGACGTTACATAATGTGAGGAATCCGGTTGGATCCCTTCAACCTGTCCCCCAGCATCAAATACAACATATAATCAAATAATATAAAAATAAACTGCTTCGAGGTGAGATTCATATGCAAAGAGCCACTTACAAGAGAACGTAATTGGGTCCCATCCGCTCCAAGAGTGGGAACATATCCAAACCAACAATATAGATTAGTATATTATCCAAACAATCAATAACGATAAGAAATAAATACCCAAACATCCAATAAATAATATGTATTGACTATCTAAATTTTTTGATTAGCCAAAAGGATGAGACTAACTCACATTGATTTTAATAGTCGACAAAACGTTCCTTTTTGAATAAAAATTGGACAGACGTTCAATTATAACCCAGTATTCTAACTAGCTTCGAATCCATCCAATCCAACTCCATAGTGTAGCCTTCATCAGTACGATCGCAATGTGACTTGTCGCTCCGAGGACCTTGTACGAGAAATTTATGAATTAATTAACATTCAAGATAATTAAAATAATAGTTAACTAAATTAGTAAAAACAAATTAAAAACTGTAATCTATCACTGCTCATTCTCTCCATACATTCTAGACCGCTTCTTCCTTTTCTTTTGTTTTTTTAATCGAATCGATTGCGCCATCGTGCCCCATGACCGCTGAACCTGCCTCGACTCGCCGCCCTGCCTCAATTCGCCGCCCCACAACCACGCGTGCATGCGTCCGATCACCGAATCCAAACGATGCTCGTGAACGCAAGGCTCTAGCCGTCGTCTCATCGTCAATTAACCCGATCCATCCGTTGATTAGCTTCCCCTAGTCGAGCTCTACACTTTTCTAGTTGGGGTAGAAACTTGGAAATGAATGTAGTGGCTCCGATCATTGTTGGCCTTTGGATTTGGTTAATTTGGAAATGGCGGTTGTGTTCTTTTATCTCTAGGGTTTGTAAATGAAGATAAAGGATGGCCCTTTATAGAAAATTTTAAGGCACTATTAATCCACGAAAATTTTGAACTCCAAATAAAGCGTGCCACTTATACCTCTATTCCGAACAAAATGGAATACATATCGGAAGCTAATTTATCATATACATAAGATAGCTTTTCAAAATCAAATTATGTTAAATTAAATTTCTTAAATTAATTTCTACGCGTTTCGAGTTTGCATGACCAAACAATACGTCTGACTGCCACAAAATTCAACGGCATATAATAATCCACCATTTACGGATCTAATGAAACTGGTTTCATTGAAATCCGAGACAGTGCCCCAGAAGACTATTTCTGCTCGTAAATTAAAAGGAGTTTCCAAATTAGTTTAATCACTTTTAAATCCAATTTAAAAGTTTACTATCTTCCTTCTTATTCGAATAAAATTTAAGTCAACTTTCGAAATCATTTTTATTCATTTCAAATTCAAGATTCAATTATTTTAAACAATTTCAAATATTAAATTTAACAATTAAATAATCAAATAAATAGATACATTTGAAATCTAAGTCATTTAACTTGTAAAAATAACTTTTCAACATTTAAAATCAATTAAATATTCCAAATTCAAATGACTAAAATTTCGGATCATTACAAAATTATCTTTTTTTTCCCCTTAGTTAAAGCGTTAACATATTTTTCCATAAAAATAAAAGTTAAACTTTTCAGTATTATTGTAACAACCCGGTATTTCGCATCAATTGATAATCGACGTTAAACGATTAATATTTTCGCTAATTACCGTTTGAAGTTTTTAAATTTGAATTAAAATTCTTTTACAAATTTTTAGTAAGATTGATGGGCTTTAAAAATTAAAATTTGTGGCCCATGTTTTTATCGTGGCCGTGAAAAAAAAACTTAACTAAGGCAAATAACCCGTTCCCCTTTGGTTTTTCATTTTTCATTCATAACCCTAAACCTAAAAATCGAACGAAGAAAATTGAAAATGGCGGCTTCATCTCGCCTCTTCCTCGTCGTTCCAGAAATTAGGGCTCAACCAAAAATCGAAGGTGCCGTCTTCAATTCTTTAGTTCGCGTTCGTCCCTCTCTTCGAAGATCTGGGCTTTGCTGCCGAATTCTGGTGCTAGTTCTTCTTCGCTTCAATCAAGGTGAGTGAAACTTTCACTCACATCTAATACGAGTTCCATGATTCTTCTGATTTTTTTTCCATATAATTTTGTTGCTGTTTAACATGGCTTCGATTGATTTTGATCTGGTTGGTTTCATTCTTTTTGGGCTTCGGCTTGTGATATTGTTTTTGTTTGGATGTTGATGATTTCATTGATTTTTCAATTTAGTATAAATTGATACTGGACTTTTGCCATTGATGTTCTGTTGCTGTATCCACGGGTACTGTCTTCAGTACAACCATATGTATATGTTGATTTCACTTTCATGATTGTAGTTGTACACTTGCTTATATTTTGGGTGGAGTTGCATCTCTGGTCGGTGAGTTGCATTGGTGAACACCGTCGAGTTTTGTTGTAATTGCATTGTACCATACTATTGCTTTTGGTTTACTGCATAGTTTTGAGTCTTTTTACTGAAACTCTGATCACTTCCAGTTTCGTACTTGACCTATGCTTATCCACTACTTCGGACATGCTTCGAAGCCTGTTGTAGATATAGTTCTATCCACTGTGTTGTTTGTATCAGTACTCGGCCATGTCTGAGTTGATACATTGGTTATCCACCTGACTTTGGTTGTGTTCACTGGTCTGGTTCATCTTGTAATCCTGTATATTGATATTGAGCCATTGTTTCACCCTTTCCTTTGCGTACTGTTGGTTCCCTTTGATGATGCTATGCACCTGCATATTCATGTGTCATTTCTTTGCTTACATCTGCACATCCCTGTCATACTTATTGTCTTTGTAGCTGCACCTATTTCAATGTGCAGTCCCACATGAGCCATATTGTACTTGTCAATGCTCTTTGGTGCAGTATGTTTTGCATTACTATTGTACTCGAGTTAGGCCGATAGCTTGCTTTGCTGAGTTTGTCCTTGGTGTTTGTTGTACATATGAACTTGGTTCATATGTATGCTACACATTGTATCTCAGTGCTATTTACTTGCATTCATATGCTTAATGATTCAGTTGTTGCTGTGTTGCCTTAATTTGGGGTACACATAATTGTTATCTCCTGATAACATCCCTTTGGTGTAGTATCACGGTGCCACCTCTGTTTGTACTTGGTGTAGTTTGATTTCTCTAGTTAATGTATTCGTTGAGATGCTCAGTTTGCAAAATACTTGCTGCCTGGTCATTATTCCGTATTGACACTACCCTTGTGGTTTGTACCACTACTTGTTCATGGTGCTATTTACATTATTGCACTGTGCCTTGGGTTGCTGTTCGGTTCTAGCCCTATCTTTGTTTGCTTCTTTTAGTTCGGCAGTTGTATGCTTCAGGTGCATTTCTAGTTAGAGTTGTGTTTGTCTTTGAATTGCGAAACTATGGCATACATGTTGCCATCCCCTTGCTGCTGATTCATTTGTGTAGTCTTTGTTCTATGTTGGTTGATTCGAACTATGGTCGAGAATTGATTTTTTTTGTATCGGCCATTTCATTTGAACATACCTGTGTTGAATCCAGCTGGTAGCTCGGATTTGACCTTGTGCCGATTCCTATTTCATCACTGTAGTGGCGAGGCAGTGCACGCGTGCGTGTACTGCAGCCATACAGTATTGACATTTAATTTGATATTTAAATTATTTGAACCTTCATTGATTTTGGTTCGTTGATCTTTTGTGTACATCATCACTGTTGTGGCAAGGCAGTGCACGCAAGCGTGAACTGCAGCCACACGGTATCGATTTTATTGGTATTTCTTTTACTCTTGATGCGTTGATCTTTTGCGTAATGCATGTGTAGTGGCGAGGCAGTACACGCGTGCGTGTGCCGCAGTCCTACCTGAATTGTTGTTTTTTTAGAAACGTTTAAATTACTTGAATTGTTTTGATTAATTCAATATTTTGGGAATTTGCTGATTTGTTGATTTACGCTGTTATGCATTAATAACTGAGTTTGAATTAGACTGACACGGATATTATTTTCTTTTGAATGTAATACTTGGGTCAGACCGAGTTATTACAGGTTGTAGATATTCTGCTTTGGGTTGTTGCTAGAGCTATGAAGTCCTTTCATACCTTTTGGAGTAGTCGTCGTCATTTATAGTAGTCAGTGTAATTGTATAGAAAGATATGTATTCATGTATATTATATACGTTAATGTACTTGTATATGTAACTTCCTGAGTTGACTGCTGTATTGTATCATATGTATTGTATCGCATGTATTGTAACTAACATCGATTATTATTATATATATGAGACTTTCTGCTTTTATTTGTGTTCCGCATTTATATTATCTGTGTTATTATTATATATATTTTTCTAAACTATTATGAACCATCGTAGATCGTTTTATACTAGAATTGGGGTATGCCGATGGGAGTAAATAAATCAGAGATGAAAAATGAAAGAATATATATACCACTCCTATCGAGATAATCAATACTAGCGTAAGGCCTAACTACGGATGGCCGCTCCTCATCAGCCTTATTCTCCGCTCTAGTTGCCAGCATTACACCATAGTGTTCTTGGCTAGCGTGGGTATAGAGGTGGGGCGTCACAGCTTGGTATCAAAGCCTGGGGTTTAGAACAAATATAAAACATAACTTAGATGGAACATGTGTTACAACTATTTATCGATATTTTATCTCTCATCTTTGCATATGATTATCTTTGATTGTTAGGTATGAATTCCTAACGCTTATTCATGTGCCTTTGATTTTGATTTCGTGAAAGTATTTTGGCTTCGGCCTCCGTTTGCTTTACGAACTCAAGTTGGATTTTTGATGATGAGGATTTTGTTCTTGTGTTTTCGGCTTTGAATTGATTTAGCCGACGTTGATTTTGTTTGAATTTGGCCAATTATAGTTATTTTGATCTCCTTGCATTTTGTGGTAGTCCGCTACCTTCTCGAATTTGCAGTGTACATATTTCACATTCACTTGGTGGAAGCTTTTCACTACTGTCACTTGCTTATTGCATTTGCTTGCACTGTGAATTCTTGAGCATTGGCCTTTGTGCCTTGTTGTTATTTCTTTATATGCTGTTGTGGCCATTACCTGTTGACTTCGGCATTGATTTGATTTTTATTTTTGTTAAAGTCATTTATGCATTTATGCTCGTTTTGCCTTGTTTTTCCATTTGTTAATCGATTCTTCTTTTCCGATTAGTTGTTATCACCTTTGTCGACTTTAATAACTTCTATTTCTGGAATTTTTGGGTATTTCTACTTTGATGGATTTAGAATCAAATTCTTTGGATTCACGTCTTCGAATGTGAATTTTAGTGAATTGATTTGGTTTCCAAATTTAATCGGTTCTTGTTAATTCCCCGATTTGTTGCTATCATTTATTAGCAACTTTGATAACATTTTCTTCGGGATTTTCGTGAACATACCTTTTGATGGATACGGTATCGATTTCTTTGGATTCTATTCACATCTTTGTATGTGAATTCTTGTGATTGATTGTTCCTACAATCATTTTTGTGATTTGTCACTTTAAAAGTATAAATGTTTTCTATACTAGTAGTAAATATCAAAACCCTTTTCTCCAAACGATTTCAAAACTATTTTACTACAAATCTCTTTTTCTAAACCGTTTTCCAATATATTAGTATTTACAAACATTTACCTCACTCATATGAGAAATCTAATTAAACGGCTTAGTAAAACGAGTGGTATGAAACGCTTGCGTTTACTTCGTCGGTTAATCCTTGGACTTGTTCGATTGAATCTTTTGTGACAATTTTCTAGTGAAGACTTATAGTTTGTTCGTAAATATTTAAGTTAAGCAAGTGGTTATGGGACATGAAGCTAAACTTTTATATTTACTAGCTTAATGTAATTGACACTTCTGGTTGATCATGACGATCATTTTATGATTTAGACTAGCAATAGTGCGATGTCTCTTTGTTGGCTTTCTGGTTAGGCTAGACACCACTTATGTGATTCCATTCACACATACCTTTTTGCTTTTTGGTTAGCCTAGACACCATTTGTGTGATTCCATTCACACATATCTTTTTGCTTTTTGGTTAGGCTAGACACCACTTGTGTGATTCCATTCACACGTACCTTTTTGCTTTTTGGTTAGCCTAGACACCATTTATGTGATTCCATTCACACATATCTTTTTGCTTTCTGGTTAGGCTAGACACCACTTGTGTGATTCCATTCACACATACCCTTTTTGCTTTTCGGTTAGCCACCATGAGATAGCGTCTCGTTTTGCGTTACACGTGTTGGTGAGTTTTCATGCTCACGTGTGGGTGAGTTTCCATGCTCCCGTTCTCGCTTTGCGTTACACGTGTTGGTGAGTTTTCATGCTCACGTGTAGGTGAGTTTCCATGCTCCCGTTCTCGCTTTGCGTTGCACGTGTTGGTGAGTTTTCATGCTCACGTGTAGGTGAGTTTCCATGCTCCCGTTCTCGCTTTGCGTTGCACGTGTTGGTGAGTTTTCATGCTCACGTGTAGGTGAGTTTCCATGCTCCCGTTCTCGCTTTGCGTTGCACGTGTTTGTGAGTTTTCATGCTCCCATTTGAGTTTTCATACTCCCATTTGAGTTTTCATACTCTCATTTTGTGTTTTCTGGATTTCTTGTGTAGATTTCTAGAATTTGTGATTTCTGGATTTCGTATGTTGATTTCTGGAATTTATGTGTTTCATCACTTTTTCATAATTTTCATTGATATGTTTTATCAATCTATGGGCATTGGCGAATTTGCGTGTCATCACCTTTCAGGGTGAATTTCTATCTTTGAGAAGATTCTTGTGACATTTTTGATGAATGAAAATGCACTGGTATTATGTTTTAATGCCAATTATTTCGATGAGATTTTGACGTATAAAAATTACTGTCGCTTTGACTTCAGTAACCGTCAATTTTAAAATGGATTTTCAAGCGGTTATCCCGCGATGCTGATTTTGAGATCCGTTTCTACGGTGTTTTGAAAAGTGCAATTTCCTTGTCGAAATTATCTCTAATGTTCCTGTTTTAATCACGTGTTTTAAAAATTTGTTATTTTTCAAAATTGTTTCAAAATATAAATTAAAATTGTTTTCAATTTTTTTTACAGTTTACGCTTTCAAAAGAATGAGGAAGCGATTTAAACGTTTCAGAAAAATCGAGGACTATGACCCCTTTCTTTTACTGATTCGCTTAATTCCGGAATTGTCCGTTTGAGAATGTGAAATGTTATTTATTTAAAATACACAATTTTGCACTTTCAAGGAAACAATGAAGTGAATTAAACGATTTATAAAACTCGTGGTTATGGAACATGTGCGTTTGCTATTTCGGTTAATCCCGGACTCGTTAATTGAAATATTAGTGATTTCTGGTTATCGTTTTTGATAATCAGATATTTGTTGTTTCTAATTATCGTTTTTGATAATTAGATATTTGAGATTTGATTATCGTTTTTGATAATCGAATATTTGTTGTTTCTAACTATCGTTTGTGATAATTAGATAATTGTGATTTGATTATCGTTTGTGATAATTAAATATTTGCGATTTAAGATTTGATTATCAATTGTGATGATTAAATATTCGTTGATTAGTGATTTCTTATTATCGTTTTTGATAATCAGATATTTGTTGTTTCTGATTATCGCTCGTGATAATTAGATATTTGAGATTTAATTATCGTTTGTGATAATTAAATATTTGTGAATTAAGACTTGATTATCGTTTTGATAATTGAATATTTGTTGATTTGAAATTTGATTACCGTTGTGGTAATTCCTGATTATCGTTTTTGATAGTTAGATATTTGTGACTTGTGTCTTCTAATTATATTTGTTGATAATTAGATTTGCTGATTTTGTTGTCTTCTAATTATCGTATCGATAATTAGATATTGCTGTTTTGTGATTTCTGTATTCTGATTATCTATTTGATAATTAAATTTTGTAGAGAATTTGTGAATTTCTTTTATGAAATTAAAAGATTTCTTTGGTGGTTATATTGTACTACGCCGGTGTATCGGCTCAATTTTCTGCTATTCATGACGTTTTCCACGTCTTCCAATTACGGAAATGCGTTAGGGATTTTTGATTTTTATTCTTGAGCAACCTTCTATTCACATCATTGCTTCGGGGGTGTAGCACCTTCGAAATAAAGATGTTTTTCTTGCGGAAGTTCAATGGTTCTCAAATTCTAGGGATTTCTCTTAGGAATCCAGAGAATTCATCGAGCAAACACGTTCAAGTTCACTCTTTCTTGCTCTTTACGGTGAACTTCCTATTTCGAGTTTTCTTTGTCATGTGATGATATGCTCTTATGGTTGTTACCTTTTGTCCATTTATTCCTTATGATTGCGAGGACGCAATTTCTTTAAGGAGGGGAGTCTGTAACAACCCGGTATTTCGCATCAATTGACAATCGACGTTAAACGATTAATATTTTCGTAAATTACCATTTGAAATTTTTAAATTTGAATTAAAATTCTTTTACAAATTTTTAGTAAGATTGATGGGCTTTAAAAATTAAAATTTGTGGCCCATGTTTTTATCGTGGACGTGAAAAAAAAACTTAACTAAGGCAAATAACCCGTTCCCCTTTGGTTTTTCATTTTCATTCATAACCCTAAACCTAAAAACCGAACAAAGAAAATTGAAAATGGCGGCTTCATCTTGCCTCTTCCTCATCGTTCCAGAAATTAGGGCTCAACCAAAAATCGAAGGTGCCGTCTTCAATTCTTTAGTTCGCGTTCGTCCCTCTCTTCGAAGATCTGGGCTTTGCTGCCGAATTCTGGTGCTAGTTCGTCTTCGCTTCAATCAAGGTCAGTGAAACTTTCACTCACATCTAATTCGAGTTCCATGATTCTTCTGATTTTTTTTTCATACAATTTTGTTGCTGTTTAACATGGCTTCGATTGATTTTGATCTGGTTGATTTCATTCTTTTTGGGCTTCGGCTTGTGATATTGTTTTTGTTTGGATGTTGATGATTTCATTGATTTTTCAATTTAGTATAAATTGATACTAGACTTTGGCCATTGATGTTCTATTGTTGTAGCCACGGGTACTGTCTTCACTACAACCATATGTATATGTTGATTTCACTTTCATGATTGTAGTTGTACACTTGCTTATATTTTGGGTGGAGTTGCATCTCTGGTCGGTGAGTTGCATTGGTGAACACCGTCGAGTTTTGTTGTAATTGCATTGTACCACACTATTGCCTTTGGTTTACTGCATAGTTTTGAGTCTTTTTACTGAAACTCTGATCACTTCCTGTTTCGTACTTGACCTATGCTTATCCACTACTTCGGACATGCTTCGAAGCCTGTTGTAGATATAGTTCTATCCACTGTGTTGTTTGTATCAGTACTCGGCCATGTCTGAGTTGTTACATTCACTACGCCATAAATGGCCTTTTGCAACACAAAAAAAATGTTGGGTCAGGCCCAAAAAATGTTGCCATAGGTCTATGGCAACACTTTTCGGGTGATGCAATTTTTGCCGTTGCCTTAGACCTCAAAGGCAACATTTTGACTATCTAAGGCAACATAAGTAATATTGTTGCAATAGAACCCTATTTGGGTCTATAGCAACATCCATATGTGTCTGTAGCAACATTCCAAAATGTTGCTATAGATATTAACTTTCTGATTTTGTGGGGCCCACAATGTAGAGCATATTTGATTTTTTAATAGAAATAAATATTTATTTAATAAAATGCTATTGCACAGAATTTGATATTCAAAAAGTAATTTATTTAAATAAATATTTTATTTCAACATTTGAAATAGTACAAATTCCTGACTCCACTATTTTACAATTCAATGATATATAACACTGATATTCACATATACAGATATTCCTCACTACATCACTCAGTTCACTCATTACATATGCAGTTTCAATTTATACAGACACCGACACTGACAAATATATGAGGAGCCGAGTGCCGAGCCGAAGGCGAGCCGAGTAGCGGGTCCAGTCTTCAAGCTCAAGCACATTTGATTTGACTCTGTCTTCAAGCTTGTATCCAGCTGTCCAGTCTTCAATACCCGTCACATATAATTCAAAAGCAGTAATATGGAAAATAATATTTAACTCGAACAGAAAATGAAAATATTTTTATTATATTATTTGCCTCAGGTATTTGGGTTGTTTCTTTTCATATTTTTTTCTGACAGGGACCAAATATTTGCACGGACAACCTGTGAATGCACAAGTCAGCTGTTCACAAGTGCATAAGCCAAACATGAATGCAACACATGGATACAAGACAGTATGGAAGACAGCAAGCAACAGTTCAGGCAAAAATGCACAAAGGAGAAGCCAAGTGCACAAAGTAGTACTTAACACAGCAAGCAACATAACATGACCAAGAAATGCATGTACATGGATGAACATACATGCATCATAATGCTTGGTACAAGAAACTACTCAAGTGCAACTACTCAAGTGCAAGTTCATACTCAAGTGTAGCCAGATATGTAGACAAGCCAAAAAAATGGACACGGCACAAGGTCAAACCCGAGTCATCGACTGGATTCAACTCAGGGCCAAGCAACCAACAAAATAAACAAGAACCAGGTTCAGCAAAATGTAGACAAGCTAGTGCAAGAAACACAGCAGTACACATAGGCAGCCCATCAAGCAAAAACAGTGAATGCATCAGGCATGTACAAGAGAAACATAGGCAGTAATATGATATACAGAGGACTTGGAGCATTAGTTCATGTTAAAGAACAAGGTTAGCATGGTACTAGTTCAGTCCAGACCAAGCAAAACCAACAAAGCTCAACACACATATGTTTGTATATATCGTGGAAACCAAAACTCAATGTTCAGATTAGTCAACAGTTTAATAAAACCAAAGATCACTTTCAAAGTTCTGATTTTCAAAAATGCAGAAGTTTTCAAGTGAAGCAGTTTTCAAGAGGACAGCAGAATACAAATACTTCAAGTTCTGGTTTAACAAATGCAGCAAGGTACAAAGGTATGTGAACAAGTTTAACAAAGGTTCAAGTTCTGGTTTAACAAATGCAGCAGAAGGAGCTAACAAGCTCAGATCAGAAATCAAAAACAAGCTAGTGAACCAAAATCCAACATACCAAATAATATCACATCGCAATTCATCATCGGCAAAGCAAAATCAAGCCAGTGGACCAAAATCCAACATACCAATACGTCATCGCAATCCAACATACCAGATTTCTCAAAGTCCAAGGGAAAGATTAAACTCGAGATTATAGGAAATAAAGCCTATAAATAAATCCCAATTCATCATCGGCAAAAGCGTGCGAGTGTAACCAAAATTGAGAATAATCAAGTAAACCAGAAGGCAGAAAACATACCAAATAATATCACATCGCACCCGACGACGAAGTCAAAGCAATTCGAGCAATCAATCAAGGAGAATGAAGGAGCAAGCTACCAGGAACGTTTCTTACACTAGATTCGATCAATCAGAGCATCAAAGCAACTGGAATCGCGTGCCCTAGTTTTCACAGAGAGGAACGAGAAAGAAAAATCGCGTGCCCTAATTTTCACAGAGAGAGGAATGAGAAAGAAAAGTAAAGCGGGAAATGGAAATTGGTAAGGTGTGGATCGATGGTGTGAACCGACGGTTGAGATTTTGTTTTAAATGGTGGTGTGGATCGCTGAGGTGTAAAAAAAATTTAAATTTTTTAATTAGAATATATCTATGGCAACACTATATAAAAATGTTGCACCGTGTTACACTTGTTTAGCTAGAGCAACACATTTTTATGGCTAAGGTAACACCAAAAATACAACGTTGCAGTAGGACCAAAATTTTATAGCTGTCGCAACATTTTAGTTAGCAACACCTTGCAAAAATGTTGCAGAAGGTCATCTATGGCGTAGTGATTGGTTATCCACCTGACTTTGGTTGTGTTCACTGGTCTGGTTCATCTTGTAATCCTGTATATTGATATTGAGCCATTGTTTCACCCTTTCCTTTGTGTACTGTTGGTTCCCTTTGATGATGCTATGCACCTGCATATTCATGTGTCATTTCTTTGCTTACATCTGCACATCCCTGTCATACTTATTGTCTTTGTAGCTGCACCTGTTTGAATGTGCAGTCCCACATGAGCCATATTGTACTTGTCAATGCTCTTTGGTGCAGTATGTTTTGCATTACTATTGTACTCGAGTTAGGCCGATAGCTTGCATTGCTGAGTTTGTCCTTGGTGTTTGTTGTACATATGAACTTGGTTCATATGTATGCTACACATTGTATCTCAGTGCCATTTACTTGCATTCATATGCTTAATGATTCAGTTGTTGCTGTGTTGCCTTAATTTGGGGTACACATAATTGTTATCTCCTGATAACATCCCTTTGGTGTAGTATCACGGTGCCACCTCTGTTTGTCCTTGGTGTAGTTTGATTTCTCTAGTTCATGTATTCGTTGAGATGCTCAGTTTGCAAAATACTTGCTGCCTGGTCATTATTCCGTATTGACACTACCCTTGTGGTTTGTACCACTACTTGTTCATGGTGCTATTTACATTACTGCACTGTGCCTTGAGTTGCTGTTCGGTTCTAGCCCTATCTTTGTTTGCTTCTTTTAGTTCGGCAGTTGTATGCTTCAGGTGCATTTCTAGTTAGAGTTGTGCCTGTCTTTGAATTGCGAAACTATGGCATACATGTTGCCATCCCCTTGCTGCTGATTCATTTGTGTAGTCTTTGTTCTATGTTGGTTGATTCGAACTATGGTCGAGAATTGATTTTTTTTGTATCGGCCATTTCATTAGAACACACCTGTGTTGAATCCAGCTGGTAGCTCGGATTTGACCTTGTGCCGATTCCTATTTCATCACTGTAGTGGCGAGGCAGTGCACGCGTGCGTGTACTGTAGCCATACAGTATTGACATTTAATTTGATATTTAAATTATTTGAACCTTCATTGATTTTGGTTCGTTGATCTTTTGTGTACATCATCACTGTTGTGGCAAGGCAGTGCACGCAAGCGTGAACTGCAGCCACACGGTATCGATTTTATTGGTATTTCTTTTACTCTTGATGCGTTGATCTTTGGCGTAATGCATGTGTAGTGGCGAGGGAGTACACGCGTGTGTGTGCCGCAGTTCTACCTGAATTGCTGTTTTTTTAGAAACGTTTCAATTACTTGAATTGTTTTGATTAATTCAATATTTTGGGAATTTGCTGATTTGTTGATTTACGCTGTTATGCATTAATAATTGAGTTTGAATTAGACTGACCCGGGTATTATTTTCTTTTGAATGTAATACTCGGGTCAGACCGTTATTACAGGTTGTAGACATTCTGCTTTGGTTGCTGCTAGAGCTATGAAGTCCTTTCATATCTTTTGGAGTAGTCGTCGTCATTTATAGTAGTCAGTGTAATTGTATAGGAAGATATGTATTCATGTATATTATATACGTTAATGTACTTGTATATGTAACTTCCTGAGTCGACTGTTGTATTGTATCATATGTATTGTATCATATGTATTGTATCACATGTATTGTAACTGACATCAGTTATTATTATATATATGAGACTTTCTGCTTATATTTGTGTTCCGCATTTATATTATCTGTGTTATTATTATATATTTTGTTCTAAACTATTACGAACCATCGTAGTTCGTTTTACACTAGAATTGGGTATGTCTATGGGAGTAAATAAATCAGAGATGAAAAATGAAAGAATATATATACCACTCCTATCGAGATAACCAATACTAGCGTAAGGCCTAACTACGGATGACCGCTCCTCAACAGCCTTATTCTCCGCGCTAGTTGGCAGCATTACACCGTAGTATTCTTGGCTAGCGTGGGTATAGAGGTGGGGCGTTACAATTATAATGGACAAGTTAGTTAATTTTTTAATCAAGAAATAGTAAGAACAACTACCACAAATTTCATTCACATCGCATATTTTTGATTTCAGAGTAATTTAACATTTGTTAGAAGAAAAGAATCATTTTTGTTGAAAATGAATGTTTAACATAAAGAAAAAAGATACTGCAATTTTCTATTGCATTTCAATTTGATTTAAGTTTGAAAATTTCTTGATATTTTGTGTGAATGGATCAGAAGTTTGAAGGCAAAGTGTAACGTCCTGCCTTTTTGTATGTTTTAAATCGACGATAAACCACACACATCGGGCTTAAAACCTACAGAAGAGCGGATTGTTGTGGGGTAAATAAGAAAACGAAGAGAAAGAAAAAACAAAATAGAATCTTGCAGCGGAACGATAAAATATAATAATCAAATAAACGGTTCATGAAGCTGTTTTCAAAATATTCTATTATATGTATACAATACATATCAGAGTTACACCTACCATAGAATAATAATCAATGCAGCGGAACAATATGAATGTAGTGAAATACAATGATAAATAATAGCAATATAAATCTTCGTCTTCGTCCTCAATGCTAAGGTCTTCGAATCCTGAAATACTCAGGCAGACCTGAGCGAATTGAAAAGACGAAACACTCGAGTCGAAACTAAAAGATCTTATGTAAGTTAAATCAACAATAAATAATATGAGTGGAACGGCGTCAGAGATGTTTACGGGATTTGACATCTCCTATCTAGTGTCTAACGTGAGTGTAGTAACTCAAGAGATGCTCGGGATTCAAATCTCCTAAGGATCCGTTAAACTATTTACTATGTAGTAATATTTCGCTATTATAATATTGTCTAAAGTAAAGTATAATATACTAAAAATAGCTTTAAGGCTTTACATTTTCCACCTTAACACACTTTTATATTCCCATAGTCTATACAGTACCGTAATCTCCCCCGTACTGGGCGTCGTCAAAGGGCACTCCATAGGTATGGTACAAAACAAAATCGTATAAGGTGCGCTATGGTAGGTGACACGGCACAACTAGGCAATGCCAGGGTAGATATACCAATTACGCTTTCGGGCCGGTGGTAACGCATAGCCGCAGCTACCGCCAACCTCGAACCACACCCCCAAATCAAAAAAAATCAAAAGTGCCACCGAATCAATCCAAAAGTCAAAGTAGAATATCGAAGGGATGTGTCCGATCAAAGGTGCTACCTCATTAGCCCGTCGATCGCTCTTGTTTTAGTCATCTTATGCCAACTCACGGGAGTCGGGTCCACGTATTTACCTCAAAGGAAACGCCGCCGCCATCCTGCTTCATTTTGGAATCTCCACCGCACACACGGTTGTTAAAGTGGTTTTTGGAGTTGGTAGAGAGTATGACAACTTCCGATCCCGGTCTCTTCAACAACCAAACGTTATTATAACACCGCGGTCCTTTCAAAATAATTTATACTTCGAAACCCAAATATGATATCCATTTCAAACAATATAAATACGATATCATTTCCGTTTCAAAACCCAAATCAATATGATATCATTTTCATTTCAAAATATATCCTTTTTCCAAAATCATAGTACTTTCAAATCTATATACCTTGAACCCCATAGCTTTGAAATATAACTTCGAATACTTAAATGGTTTAAATATTAAATTACTTTATATAATAAAATATCTTTTTAAATTTCACAACTAAATTCCAAATACCGATTTGAACCTCCAATTAAACCATTTCGATTTCCATATAATTCAAAGCTTTAAATATTCCACCATTTCAAAACTATATCTTCGATAATTCCATATATATATAATTTAATTACTATTATTTAGATTTGAAATGTCTACTTAATAAATCCAATATAATTTAAGTAAAACTTTTAGCTTCAACAACTGGATATCCTTTCAATTTATTTAACTTGATATATTCATTTAAATTAACCTGATATTCATTTAAAACACTCTAAACAAAAATCAAGTTATAAAAATCATACCCTTTAAAATTCTAAATTTTATTAAATTCCATATTCATATTCCAACCTTATTCTCATTTAAGTCATTATAAACTCCAGAAATTTAAAAAATGCTTAATCATATTTTATCTTAATAAAATCAAACCTAATTATTAACTTCTTTTATACTTCAAATCAATTTTATACATAGCTTAAAACCCAGAATTTAACTATATATAAAATAAAATTTATAAAATATCCAAATCACTATCTCATAAAACACTATATTTCTTTACAAAACCATAGAAAATCATTTCAAAATACTTTTATATATAGACCACGGTGTCTATATATAATTTTCTACCCTATGGTCAAGTGATACGGATATTTATCATTTCAGTCTGTAATTTAAAATAAAAATACGGTTATATATCATTTCAAACCGCAATCCCGAATGAAATAAAGTGCATAACAAATTTGCAGTTTAAAACAATATAAAATACAACATCCATTCATTCAATATCAATCATCAACCATTCATTACAATCATCATCCAATTTAAATAATAACATCAATATAGAGCATATAATAAATAGAGGTTATTACTGACAGTTTTTATTCAATACTAAATTAACCAATCTATCTAACTGGCAGTTCATATGCAAAAATAAATTAAATAACAATTTAATTTAGTAAATTAAATTTAACTGAGATGATGATTAAAAATATGCCAAATAATCATAAATAAATTTCAAATCACATCGTATGTCAATTTAACACACATAATTTTTTTTTATAAGTTGTGAGTGGGTTAAAACACTCACCTTTTGAATTTAAATTGAATTTAAATCCAATTTAAACCCAAAATTTTGAACGATCTTAGAATTCATCCAAACCAGCGCCCAATGCCCGGAATTCCAATCGAACCTAGCGGAGAAAACCGCGCGTAATTTCGACCTCGTGTGTGAAAGTTATAGACGTTAGAAGTTTAAACGATAAAAATAAAGAAAAATGGATTAAATAAATAAACACACACATCCACGTCAGCCTCCCTCTTTCTCCATCGTACCTGCACGCGAACAAGCTATACAGGAAAACACGCACGCGAAGACCACCCCCAACCGAACTTTGACCATCAACCGCCGCCGTTACCCGCCGCCTTGCCAAGATCTAGCCATGCCGTCACCATCCACTCGTTAAGCCGCTTCCAACGCCACCCACGACGTCGCCTAACTCTCCAGCTGCCGTCGCCCCTCCACAAACCCTAATTCGGAAAATATCATCACCTCCGGCCAAATTGAACAGCCGCACCACCACCAAACGACTCCTCATCCTGCCCTCTTCAAAACCCAGAAAGCGATTTTGCTAATTTACTCGAAATCAAAAAACCCCAAATTCGCGATTTAGGTTTCGTGATTTCGGCCTTTGACCACGATTTCCCGCTGATTCGAGCAAAATTTCCAAAAACGAACAGTTGACGCATATTCGTATCGTTGAGATCTTCGACCTTATATTTTTCTGAATTTTTTTGAAGAGTTTGAAATTTCAATTTGATATTTGAATTGCAATTGTATTTGAAATTGTCTGCCATTGAAATGAGGAGATGAGGAGGAATTGTATGAACAAACAAATTAGAAATAGAGGTAGGCTAGGGTTTATAATAGGGTGTTTATAGACAAATCTAAAATAGAATGAATCGGATCGATTGGATATACGCGTTGAACGGTAAAATGGCCCGACAAGCCCGTTCTGACTCCGGAACGAAATTGGGTCAACCCATATATCAAAACAGTCGTTTTAATATATTTTAAACGCGATGAAACAGGTTTCAGGTCCAAATTCCATCATATAAAGAAGTTATGCCAAAATGAAATTATTTTAAATTGATTTCAATTTCATTGATTTCAAGGCGTTTCGAGTCCGTACGATCAAATGACAAGTCCGATTGCTACGAAACTTGAAATCCTACAATAATTCACCGTTACGGATCCGATGAAATTAGTTCATCGAAATCTGAGTCAGTGGCCAAAATGGCTATTTTTACATTAATTAAATAAATTAAAAATTAATTAAATCAAATTCTCAATTTCATTTCGAAAATCGACAAATTTAATCACTTATGATTCCTCAATCATTTACAATGATTTAAACAAATTTAAATGTCAATTTAGAGATGAATAATTTATAAATTTCAATATTAACCTCAATTTCGTTAAATTCACAAATTATAAAGAAATTTCTCAAAATTCCATTTAATTAAAATATTTAGTTATTATTCCATTCATTATTGCCAAATAGATGGACTTAACATTGGATTCAAAACTATTACATTGATATTCTCACATTCCATCTTAATTTCAAATAACGTAATGTTTAGATAATTTAATTTCATTTAATATCAATTAATCCAATTTACTAAATTCTTATTCTTGTTATTCGAGTCTTTATTACAACAAGAATATAATCAACATTGTTTTTCATTTATTATTCTATTAATTTCATCTTATGGTATAATTATCATGATTTATATCTTAGTGCTTTAAAAATTTCCAATTTCGTCTAATTTCAACTAACGTAGTAATTAATCTTATTAATTTGCACAATTTGATTTCCAATTCTATTAAATAGACTAAACAAATATGTAACACGTAATAATTGATACCATTAACTTTTTATTTCATTTATAAGTTAATTCCTTACAACAAATGCTACCGTTAGTTTCATAACACTAATTCATCCCATTTTCATTCATTATACATTATTTTATTCGTAAGTCAACATTTTAAATTATTGATTTACCATTTATATCCCATTATAAATTAATGCACACAGAAATTAAGATTTTAATCAAATTAATCATTTCATCTTGGTTCCATTCTTTTATTACATCAACTATTACTTTATGAATAAAATTAGCATATCTTATTCATTTTGTTACGTTCACAGTTTCCGTTATTGTCTTAAACTTGCTAGTGTAACATTAAAGTTCATTTAGTTCTAATTGATTTTCCAATTTAATTTAATAGACCAATTAAACAGGTAACTTATAACAATCGTTATCATAACTTTTAAATTACACATATGAATTCACTATTCACAAACAAATGTTACAGTTCTTATATAGTATTGATTTTATTTAACTACTATTTATTATTATTAATTCATTTATTAATTTAATATTTACATTTTTTTCTTATATTAAATTTATTACCAAATATTCCTATTTACAATCAATCATAACCCAAATAGTTTTTCAATCAATTGGGATTGCGTTGAATTTATTATTTATTAGCCTGCTTTAACCTTATTACCTAAATTTACGTTCAGTTACTATTAATCAGTATGTTATTCATTGGTTAAACCCAACAATTTCTTTTATTTACTTATTTTCCATTTTAACCAAGTGCAATAATTTACACTACTACACTACTGGAATTTCACTCCAATTTCAATAATTAGTTTTAAATAACCCTTGCCACAATTCATTCTTAACATTTACTTCAATATAAATTATAAAAAAATTATTTCTTTCTAAATTTAATTACAAAAATCTTATTGATTTAACTCATTTTAATCATCGAATTTTACGGGTCGTTATACTCTCCCCCCACTCAAAACTTTTCGTCCCCGAAAAGGAAAAAAGGGAAAAGTAAGAATTAAGGAAATGATATATCCTATTTAAAATATTAAATCTATAAAATTAATTTACAGAATAAATTAATTTAAACAAAATATATAAATCTTATAACTCTTAAATCCTTTTATATTCAAGTAAATAAAATTTGGAAAAAAATTCAAATTTTTTTAAGTCAAAATTACGGAAAATTTCGGCAGAGTATCCTTTGTACGGAGAGGCTCGGGAGAAAATATAATATCAAATATAACAATATACAACATATATTTTCCAAAATAATATATATCCCAACCCGGGAAAAATAATATAATAAAAACCAAAATTCGAAACGTACCTATTTGTCGGGAAATTTACGCTTATATCCAAATGCAGTAGCAATTGCTTCCATAACCTGCATTTCACTTGTATAATCCAAAAGAGTCAATAATTATATAAAATGAAATGTTTGACTTGTTTCAATCAACAAACAAATCAATACAAACAACAGTCACTTGCAACCGGCATACAGCCATCATATAGAATCAACACAATTCAACTACTCATCTATATCAGACAAAATGAATAGTTGTCCGGGTTCAAAATTCCAAATTGTACAGAATGAAAATAAACTATATGTGCACCATTTACTCAACAGTCTTAGATGGAACTAATAGATTATTTATTCATCAAAACAAGTTTAAAGTATCATTACCCAAACAACTATAAACCAAAACAAACAACAACAATTTCAAACAACAGATTAAGTTTATCCTTATTAATTCCATTCATATATTTGTTGTTTGATTTCTCTTTTTCATTCATATAATGGGTTATCTTTTTAATTTACATTTATTTCTCACAATTTTATTTAGAATAACTTCAACTTATTTACTTAAGCTTAAAATTTCTTACTTACAATACCTACCTTCTATTATATTTAATTAGTAGTATTTCAATTATACTTAAGTTTATAACAACTCCATCACCAAATTCTTATTTATTACAGAATTTCATTAATTACTTTCATTACCTCCAATTTATTACTTGTATAATATCTATTACATTTTCTTATTAATATTTCAACCTTTTATATCTTTTGGTAAGTTATATATATGCCTTTAAGAATGTAATTGAAAGTTATACAAGTTTTTCTCAATTCTTTTAATTAATTAAATGTTCAATAATAATATCCTTCATTTTATATGTTACAAATTTAAATTTTCTTTTATTTAATTTATAACTTAGCATTAAATCTCTTATTTTCTTTAGAGGTTTCAATTATTAATTACCTACATTCCAATTCACTATAATAATTGAAACTATTAAGTAATGGAAACTTAAGAATTAAATACCGGGTGTTATTCAAATCATTTTAAAATAATAGATAAATGTTTATACTTAAAACCTATATGTCCGATTATACTTAAAACAATTAGAAATTTATATTTGTTATCAAAATAAATCAGTAGTAAACTACTACAATAGCATTCCCACTTCGAAACTCGAAAATGAATGTCGATGATGCGTGCACTCATCACCGAATTTATTTTTCAGCGACAGAGAGGTGAGTACAGAACTTATTTCTTTTCAAAGTTTCTTTAAAAAAATTCTTTCAAATTATATTGAAAATTTATATTAGAAAATACTTCCAACAATATTATTATTATATCCTAAAAATTATTGAAAGAAAGTTTCAAAAGCCCGGAACTTAAGTTCTAATTTCCAATTTGATTTATTTTAATTTCAATCTTATTTCAACTTATTATTTAAAAAAATTCATTACCTAACAACCAATATATTGCAACCAAATATATATCATTTATAAAAAAAATTATTTTGTATATAGAAATATAATAGGCAAAATTATTTCATTCACCTATATTCAAAAACAAATATTGTGTCGGTCTGTCCTATTAAGTGTTTAGAAATCTCTATTGATGTCATAGCGTCCCATGCATCAACCAAAATTTATAAATACAAATCGGAACAAATTAACATTATTAAAACCTTTTAACACTAACAAATACGCTCTCTCATATATATACACTCAGCGACTCATCATAGGGTATTACTACCCTATTAATGAAGAGTCAGACCCCACAAAGCTAAGGTTTATCGCTAAACCAAAGCTCTGATACCAGATGTAACGTCCCGCCTTTTTGTATGTTTTAAATCAACGATAAACCACACACGTCAGACTTAAAACCTACAGAAGGGCGGATTGTTATGGGGTAAATAAGAAAAAGCAGAGAAAAAAAAACAAAATAGAATCTTGCAGCGGAATGATAAAATATAATAATCAAATAAACAGTTCATGAAGTTGTTTTCAAAATATTCCACTATATTTATACAATACATATCAGAGTTACACCTACTAACCTACCATAGAATAATAAATAATGCAGTGGAACAGTATGAATGCAGTGGAATACTATAATAAATAATAGTAATATAAATCTTCGTCTTCGTCCTCCAGAGCTAAGGTCTTCGAATCCTAAAATACTCAGGCTGACCCGAGCGAATTAAAAAGACAAAAAACTCGAGTCAGAACTAAAAGATCTTATGTAAATTAAATCAACAATAAATAATATGAGTGGAAAGGCGTCAGAGATGTTTACGGGATTTGACATCTCCTATATAGTGCCTAACGTGAGTGCAATAACTCAAGAGATGCTCGGGATTCACATCACCTAAGGATCTGTTAAACTATTTACTATGTAGTAATATTTCGCTATTATAATAATGTCTAAAGTAAAGTATAATATACTGAAAATAGAGTTAAGGCTTTACATTTTCCACCTTAACACAATTTTATATTCCCATAGTCTATACAGTACCGTAATCTCCCCCGTACAGGGCGTCGTCAGAGGGCACTCCATAGGTATGGTACAAGACAAAATCGTATAAGGCGCACTAGGGTAGGTGACACGGCACAACTAGGTAATGCCAGGGTAGATATACCAATTACGCTTCTGGGCCGGTGGTAACGCATAGCCGCAGCTACCGCCCACCTCGAGCCACACCCCCAAATCAAAAAAAATCAAAAGTGGCCACCGAATCAATCCAAAAGTCAAAGTTGAATATCGAAGGGATGTGTCCGATCAAAGGTGCTACCTCATTAGCCCGTCGATCGCTCTTGTTTTAGTCACCTTATGCCAACTCACGGGAGTCGGGTCCACGTATTTACCTCAAAGGAAGCGCCGCCACCATCCTGCTTCATTCTGGAATCTCCACCGCATACACGGTTGTTAAAGTGGTTTTCGGAGTTGGCAGAGAGTATGACAACTTCCGATCCCGATCTCTTCAACATCCAAACGTTATTATAACACCACGGTCCTTTCAAAATAATTTATACTTCAAAACCCGAATATAGTATCCATTTCAAATTACATAAATACGATATCATTTCCGTTTCAAAACCCAAATCATTATGATATCATTTTCATTTCAAAATATTTTTTTTTCCAAAATCATAGTACTTTCAAGTCTATATACCTTGAACCCCATAGGTTTGAAATATAACTTCGAATACTTAAATGGTTTAAATATTATAATAAAATAGCTTTTTAAATTTTACAAATAAATGTAAAATACTGATTTAAACCTCCAATTAAACCATTTCAATTTCCATATAATTCAAAGTTTTAAAAATTCCACCATTTCAAAACTAATTCTTTGATAATTCCACATATATCAAATTTAATTACTATTATTTAGATTTGAAATGTCTACTTAATAAATCCAATATAATTTAAGTAAAACTTTTAACTTCAACAACTGGATATCCTTTCAATTTATTTAACTTGATATATTCATTTAAATCAACCTGATATTCATTTAAATCACTCTAAACAAAAATTAAGTTATAAAAATCATACCCTTTAAAATTCTAAATTTTATTAAATTCCAAATAAATTCCATATTCATATTCCAACTTTATTCTCATTTAAGTCATTATAAACTCCAGAAATTTAAATAAATGCTTAATCATATTTTATCTTAATAAAATCAAACTTAATTATTAACTTCTTTTATACTTCAAATCAATTTTATACATAGCTTAAAACCCAAAATTTAACTATATATAAAATAAAATTTATAAAATATCCAAATCACTATCTCATAAAACCATATATTTCTTTACAAAACCATAGAAAATCATTTCAAAATACTTTTATATATAGACCATGGTGTCTGTATATAATTTTCTACCATATGGTTAAGTGATATGGATATTTATCATTTCAATCCGTAATTTAAAATAAAAATACAGTTATATATCATTTCAAACCGCTATCCCGAATGAAATAAAGTGCATAACAAATTTGCTGTTTAAAACAATATAAAATACAACATCCATTCATCCAATATCAATCATCAACCATTTATTACAATCATCATCCAATTTAAACAATAACATTAATATAGAGCATATAATAAATACAGGTAATTACTGACAGTTTTTATTCGATAATAAATTAACCAATCTATCTAACTGGCAGTTTATATGCAAAAATAAATTAAATAACAATTTAATTTTTAGATTAAATTTAACTGAGATGATGAATAAAAATATGCCAAATAATCATAAATAAATTTCAAATCACATCATATATCAATTTAACACACATAAGAAATTTTATAAGCTGTGAGTGTGTTAAAACACCCACCTTTTGAATTTAAATTGAATTTAAATCCAATTTAAACCCAAAATTTTGAACGGTCTCAGAATTCATCCAAACTAGTACTAAAATGCCCGGAATCCCAATACGAACCTAGCGGAAAAAACCGCACGTAATTTCGACCTCGTGTGTGAAAGTTATAGACGTTAGAAGTTTAAACGATAAAAATAAAGAAAAATAGATTAAATAAATAAACACTCACATCCACGTCAGCCTCCCTCTCTCTCCATCGTACCTTCACGCGAACAAGCTATATAGGAAAACACGCACGCGAAGACCACCCCCAGCCGAACTTTGACCATCAACCGCCCCCATTACCCGCCGCCTTGCCAAGATCTAGCCATGTCGTCACCATCCACTCGTCAAGCCGCTTCCAACGCTACCCACGACGTCGCCTAACCCTCCAGCTGCCGCCGCCCCTCCACAAACCCTAATTCAGCAAATACCATCACTTCCGGCCAAATTGAATAGCCGCACCACAACCAAACGACTTCTCATGCTGCCCTCTTCAAAACCCAGAAAGCGATTTTGCTAATTTACGTCGAAATCAAAAACCCCAAATTCGCGATTTAGGTTTCATGATTTCGGCCTTTGACTACGATTTCCCACTGATTCGAGCAAAATTTCCAAAAACGAACAGTTGACGCAGATTCGTATCGTTGAGATCTTCGACCTTATATTTTTCTGAATTTTTTTGAAGAGTTTGAAATTTCAATTTGATTTTTGAATTGCAATTGTATTTGAAATTATCTGCCATTGAAATGAGAAGATGAGGAGGAATTGTACGTACAAACAAAGAAGAAATAGAGGTAGGCTAGGGTTTATAATAGGGTATTTATAGACAAAGCTGAAATAGAATGGATCGGATCGACTGGATATACGCGTTGAACGGTAAAATGGCCCGAAAAGCCCGTTCTGACTCCGGAACGAAATTGGATGAACCCATATATCAAAATAGATGTTTTAAAATATTTTAAACGTGATGGAACAGGTTTCAAGTCCAAATTCCATCGTATGAAGAAATTATGCCAAAATCAAATTATTTCAAATAGATTTCAATTGATTTCAATTTCATTGATTTCAAGGCGTTCGAGTCCGTACGATCAAATGACAAGTCCGATTGCTACGAAACTTGAAATCCTATAATAATTCAGTTACGGATCCGATGAAACTGGTTTCGTCGAAATCTGAGTCAGTGGCCAAAATGGCTATTTTTACATTAATTAAATAAATTAAAAATTAATTAATTAAATCAAATTTTCAATTTCAATTCGAAAATCGACAAATTTCATCACTTATGATTCTCAATCATTTACAATGATTTAAACAAATTTAAATGTCAATTTAGCGATGAATAATTTATAAATTCCAATATTAACCCCAATTTCATTAAATTCACAAATTATAAAGAAAATTCCCAAAATTCCATTTAATTAAATAAATTAATTATTATTCCATTCATTATTGCCAAATAGATGGACTTAACATTGGATTCAAAACTATTACATTGATATTCTTACATTCCATCTTAATTTCAAATAATGTAATATTTAGATAATTTAATTTCATTTAATTTTAATTAATCCAATTTATTAAATTCTTACCCTTGTTATTCGAGTCTTTATTACAACAAGAATATAATCAACATTGCTTTTCATTTATTATTCAATCACTTTCATCTTATGGTATAATTATCATGATTTATATCTTAGTGCTTTAAAAATTTCCAATTTCGTCTAATTTCAACTAACGTAGTAATTAATCTCATTAATTTGCACAATTTGATTTCCAATTCTATTAAATAGGCTAAGTAAATATGTAACATGTAATAATTGATACCATTAACTTTTTATTTCATTTATAAGTTAATTGCTTATAACAAATGCTACCATTAGTTTCATAACACTAATTCATCCCATTTCCATTCATTATACATTATTTTATTAGTAAGTCAACATTTTAAATTATTAATTTACCATTTATATCCCATTATAAATTAATGCACACGGAAATTAATATTTTAATCAAATTAATCATTTCATCTTGGTTCCATTCTTTTATTACATCAACTATTACTTTATGAATAAAATTAGCATTTCTTATTCATTTTGTTACATTCACAGTCTCCGTTATTATCTTAAACTTGCTAATGTAACATTAAAGTTCATTTAATTCTAATTTATTCCCCAATTTAATTTAATAGACCAATTAAACAGGTAACTTATAACAATCGTTATCATAACTTTTAAAATACACATATGAATTGACTATTCACAAACAAATGTTATAGTTCTTATATAATATTGATTTTATTCAATTACTATTTATTATTATTAATTCATTTATTAATTTAATATTAATATTTGTTTTTCTTATATTAAATTTATTACCAAATATTCCTATTTACAATCAATCATAACCCAAATAGTAGTTTCAATCAATTGAGATTGCATTGAATTTATTTTTTGTTAGCCTGCTTTAACCTTATTACCTAAATTTACGTTCAGTTACTATTAATCAATATATTATTCATTGGTTAAACCCAACGCAAACACACCAACACAAGAAACATGCAATAAGAACAATCGACCACCAAAACATACACACCAACACAAGAAACACTAACACGGAATAGAATTACCAAATAGCCGTAACCCTACAAAGGAACAACTCATACTAGGTTGCATCCACGGTTGTGTAGTTAAAGCGCTCGACAGATTCAATGCGGTGGAGGTGCAAAAAGTCATAGCGGGGATACAGCGAAATATATCGAGATATAGCGGATGACTCTAAAATAGTATATAAAATTCATACTTAATGTTTTTACAGATATGTAATTGGTAACTAAATGAAAAATTAACATTCAATTGAATTATAATTAATACATAAATATTTTATATAAAAACATGTGCGAATATACTGTAAATAAACGTAAAACTATTATATAACATAATTGAATTGAATATTAGAGTGTTTTCATTTCTGAAAATATATTAAAAATTTAATTAAATAAATTAATTTCATGATTTTTATAATGTATAAATGTCATTTTTTAATTCATTTCTTTTAAAGAAGATATAGTGGAAATAACGAAATATAGTAGGAATGACGGGATATAGCGGGGCTTAAAGCGGAAAGGCTATATTTGGGGCTATATGGAAAAATCATAGTGGTAGAAATCCATTATGAGATATAGCAGAAAAACGAAGTAATAATGGGGCATTAACTGCACGATTCCACGGCGATTGAAGAGGTCAAGCAAATCATGACAAAAGAAAGGTGAGTCTTAGAAAGTTCCAATGGCAATATAAAGAAGGCGCGAATAAGAAGCACTTCTTTTGTGTAGCAACTACAGGCCAAAGGTGGGATTTGGATTTGAATATAAGGATTTGGATTTGAATATAAAAAGAGTACAGATTTGTGGGCGCAACTGTAACGACCCATAATTTTATCACTTTAATTAAAAATATTTAAATTATTTTAAATATTCAAATATAAATTATTTTTCATAATTAACCAATTTTTAAGTGATGGAAATGATAATGAACTTATTTTGAGAAAATGTTCATAAAAATGTCTCCTTAGGAAAAATACCGATAAAATGGCCGAAAACTGTTTTATCAATAAACAACTCTATAATCGTAAAACGTCGTGCACAGAGCTGGATACATACACTTATTCTTATAATTGAACAAGAATATGAAATAAAATTAATTATTTTATTTTTAGAAAAATAAAATGTGTTTATGACATCATTGGTGATGTCCTTATATTTAATAATTGACTTGTTAAACTGCCTTGCCAAAAAATAATTGACTTGTTAAATTTAGTTGTGATTTAATGATTCTTATAATTATTCAAATAATTATTTTGAAATGATGATGGTTCATTTTAAATAGTTATAAAGTGTTAATAAATCAGTTATAATAGTTTTATAAAGATATATATTTGATTTGAAAATACGAGGAAAAATCGATATCGCTTTATCGGTATAATAGCAATTATTGTAAATAATTTTTAACATTGATTTATATGGTTTTATAATTCAAATGTGATTATTTTAATTAATTAATAATGATTATAATTTATCTTCTAAGTTTGTTTACACTTATATGTAATTTAAAGTATAAGTGAAAATGTGATCGGAAATTGGTTTTTCGATTTTCAACAGTTTAACGAACGGAAGTTGTTCAAAGTGATTGCAACGTTGTTATTCTTTTATTCACATCCATGTACATATATATATAAATGTCACATGCACACTTAAAAAAATACAAACATACAAATATACATATACATTTATATATAAACATATATAACAAAAATATCCAAGATATTTCCTAAAAGCTTTGCTCTTAAGATTTATCTAAGTCAACCCTTACACATCAAAGGACACGCATTCAATTAGACACAATGGAGGAGGTCATTTCGACGATGGTTGATGCGGAGGGTGGAGAATGTGGTGTGATGAAGTGATGATGTGTTGGTGGGGAAAAATCTAGATATTTTGGGTACTTGTTTTGACTGTACGTACCTCTCATTTTTCCCCTTCTTCATTCCACCCCTCAAACTTGAATGAAAATGATGAATTCTTTTTTTAAACCATGTGAAATTCCAGTGGAGACAACTTATAGTGGACTACTTCTTCATATTCTAAGCTTAGATATGCTCAAAACTCCATTCTTTCTAGAGCATTTTCGAGCCCAGTTATTTTATGTCCGAGTATACCCTCTCTTCTTTTGATCATATCTCTCTCATAACAAATCAAAATTGAGTGTTACTTTTTTTCACATCATAAAGAATAGAATTTGAAAGAACTTTTCCTTTAACCACTTCTCAAAATTCCTTAAGTAACACGTCTAAAATTCAGTTATAAGTTGACCCATTTTCTGGTATGATTTTTGTAAACCCGATAATGCACCTTATTCTTTTGGCTATAACTTCCTTAAAAAAAATAGAAAAAGAATTTTTTTTCTTTCAAATTGAGTAAAATTGAGTTGGCTATAATTTTTATTTTGATAACTTCTTCAAGATTAAAGAGCTATTAAGTTAAAATGCAATGCTTTCAGAGCCATTATCTGGCCCAAGTTCTTAGAACCCGAGAACACCTTTATTTCTTTTGACCATACCTCACTCAAAACTTATTATTTAAACCATAGAGAAAAGAATTTTCTACAACTTTCATGTTGACCACTTTTCCAAATTCTAACAGTGGAATGTCCCAAAACCCGACAGAAGGTGACATATTTTCAGGTCTAGTTTTTGGTAAATTCAATAATAATCCAAAGTCCTACATCTCATTCCCCATGCTTGGTCGAGCATTACTTTTGGCATGGAATGGCCAAGCAAACTAGAAGGCAAGGAGTAAGGGTTCGTGAGTTTGAATCGTGAGTTAGTGAAGTTATAGCCCTTTTTTCGATAGAAAATCAATGTGAGAAAACTCCTAAACTATAGTTATATATATTATTGGATGGTATATATGTTTGGATAGATTGTTAATGTTGTTTGTTTATCATGTTTGAATATGATAATATGGATGTTTAATATGGTTGCTGAATATATATATATATATATATATATATATAGGTCACGTTTATACACGTCAATAAGCACAAAATCACTTTCCTTTATTGAATGAGATGGTGTACATGGAATGTTTAAGCCAGTCAAAAATGGCTTAGAATGATTTAATAATGTTTTATAAACATATAAAAGAGTTTCGACGAAGTTTGAAAAGAAATTGAAAAATCGACGAAAATAGGCTCGTCGCATAACGGTAGTTTGCGATTTCGCGTCATAATAATTTAAATCCATTTATCGGATGGATTCGGAGTTGGATTGCATTAAAATAAGAATTCTTTAAACCCTTAAAATCATAGTTTTCAAACAAAAGAAAAGGATTGGGATTTAGTTTAGTAGATTTTAAAATATGAGCAAATCAAGTTTAAGATAAAATCGCGCTTTGGCAGTTCGGATGCAAAAGTAGTAGATGTTTTAAAATGGATATTTTTAACTCTTTAATAATATAAAATAAATCCTTTAAATATTTTAAAATATTTTAAAAGAGATTTGAGTTATAAAAATGGATTTTTAAATAATCAAAAAGTTGTTTCAATTAAATAAGCTTTTAAAACACTATTTGCAGCACTTTTTCGCAACACTTTTTAATAACTATTGCAAATAATGATTTAGCTTAATTATTCTTTCTCAAATCTTTTATGAATCTTTTAAAATGAATAAATAAGTATTTTTGAAAGTGATTTGAGAATTCTTTTAAAGGAGTTTAAATTAAATTGGTCAAAAGAAAATTGTTTTAAAACAAAATTTGGAATAACATTAAGTAAATTAAAATCATCTCTAAAAGATAATAAAAGGATTTAGAGTTGATCAAATAACTTGACCATCTTATGGGTGATAGAGGGGCAGTTTCTAGGTTTGGTTTTGGAAACCGTTGCCTACCGTCCTTAGCTACCTGGACTGGCCCGACGGAGGGGATAGTAAATTGGATCAAATTTCCCAAAGTATAAAAGATATAAAATTTCCAAATTTTAAAACTTGCATTGTAAGGAGATAATCTTCTTATACTTGGTTTTAAATTTCGAGGATGGAACCCATACTATCCGTGTGAATTTAAAAGGTGATTTCACCGTTATTTGACGGATAGTAAAGGTTGAACACAAAAATTGATGTTGAGTAGAATTAGTACAATTTCTATCGACTCTTTTTAATTCAATAATGTTTTCCAATATGACTTATGAAAATGATTTGGTACTAAATTCATTCCTATACTTAAAATTATTCGTTCAGATTTATAACAAATGATGTCTTAAATAACATTGTTTTTGACCCTTTTAAAGATTATGATTTAGGAATCTTTGTTTAGATTTAAACGAATAATTTGGAAATGTTTTCCTAAAAAGAATGAAATGATATAGAATATAAAAGGTTTTAAGTAACCGAAGGATTTGATAAATATGGTTTAACGATTCCGTATATACCGTAAAGAAATGTTTTAAAGAGAGATATATGTGTATATATATATAAGATATTTTGATAAAAAAAATCAATCAATCAAAGAATAATTCCCTATTTACCAACATCTTTTTATCGATGATTGGTTCGAAGAAACCGGGGTTGGATTTGAGTAATTCTTATCCAAAAATCACTTCGAACTAATTTACGTATTTGAAGTGAAGACATGAAAATGATTTGGAAGATGGAACATAGGGCTGCTTGTCACTGACCCTCGGGGGAAATTTCTCATATCATATTATGTGGCAGTAGTTCTTTATTTGAGATCTTCGATACAAGGACTTCTTGCTACTAATCCTAGGGGTAATTCCTGATAGGATGTGGTAGGAAAGTGCTTTCGGATTACCTTATTCTTGGACAACTTGTATGTATGAATGTTTGACGTTGCATTTCTAATTACATAAATTGATCTCTATGAATATATCACCTGTTTGGTGGTAGAGAATGCAACTTCTCTTATCTTAACACTTTTTTCTAAGACGTACGAGCTCAGGACTATACATTTGTAAAAATCAGTTTTGTGATCATGGAATGACGGTGTGACATCCAAAGTGGAATGTGCTATATGAAAGGTAATCGTTACCTCAGGCCTCATCACCTAGTAATGGCTTAAATAGAGTATGCCGTAAGGCTATATGGTTCGCTACTATTAGGGTATGGTCATTACCTTTCTAGATAACCCTCTATATTTTGGGTATATGGTGTATTCCATGAGACGTCTCAGATAGGTCGGTAATGACCGGGGTGAGGTAATATTTGGTTTCTATCTAGGCCACGTTTGAGTGCCAAATAGGGATAGACCTGTCTTGCTAGATGTGGAGGATTGTTTGTGTATCCTTGGTACATTCCTCTAAAGATGTATTGTATGGATGGTAGTGCCTTACCTGCCATTGCACAGAAATCCATTCTCTAATAAGTACCTTCGGACTTAGTTATAAATCTATTATGCCTTCAAATTTAACCAATGTAACAATTTCGGCTATTTCAATATGTTTTATTTGAAAAAAGTTTTTCAAATAATGTCATTAAAAATAATATTTCTAGATTTGCATAGAAAATATTTTAGTTATCAAAAGTTAAAAACCCATTCCATGTTTATATGCAGCACGGTCTTATGAGATACCATTTGTTTTCAAAAGCGCATATTTTGAGTTTCTCACACCAGAACCATGACTAACTCGGGGTTTATTTTTCTTTCCCTTAAACTTGGGTGCCCTAATTTTCCTAGGTAGCCTAGTAGCCAGGTTTAGTTAGAAGAAATTTGGAAGAGCTCGGAGCATGGAGTTATAAGATTCTTATGAAGATTGTCATCTGTTTCTACCATACGTGTGTATTATTATCTTCCGCATTTGTAAGGACAGATATTTATAACTGTCCATGTTTAACTCTAATAAATGTATTTAAAATTTTCCATTGTAAAGATTATATGTTGAAATGATATATGTTATTACATTCATGTGGGATTCTGTTCTGTCTATTTTTCTTTGTTACCCTTAACAATCCGGTGTTTCGACACTTGGATTCTCGATACCCAATGCAATGGAACTATTAGTGTCGATTTTCGAGGGTCGAAAATCCTGAATATTATAGCAGCAAAAGCAACGCGGGAGGAGATGAGGGAAGTTGGGTTGGAAGCAAAAAAATGTGTGGTTTGCTAGGAAGTTGGGTCGTTAATCATCTCGGCATAAAGGAGGATGTGCCAAAGAAGTGCGAGGTTTGCTAGGAGCTTTGGATTTGCTAGTTTTATTTTTCGCTTTTTTGGCAGGAAGGTGTACTTCAAAGCTGGGAGCTGGAGTGGGATCAGAGGATGGTTAGTCTTTAACGATGGTAGAAGGAGCGACAACAGCAACCTCTTCAATTAACATGGCAGGAATTGGGGATTAGGTTTTGAGGAAGTAAAACTGAAATGGAATCCTCTGATTTAGGATAAAAGGGAAGAAATTTCAGGCGACAACGAAAATAAAGAGGGATTTAGCCCACTTTTAAAGCGTTACCCCTTCTATCACTATTGGAAATAAAACAAATAAAAGAAACAATAACATAGTGGGGTAAAGTGAAGTAGCTTTTTTTTGTAGTGTAAATAGGTGGATGTTAACCCAAAAAATAAATCAACACCCAAAAATCAGATGAAAGCAAAAGTTCTAGCAAAAAATTAAAGGAAAAAAGCAGAAAAGTAAAAGGTAACAAGGATTTTTATAGTGATTCGGTGTAATCTCTGGCCTACGTCCACTTAAATCTTTGTTAGCAGGTGTTCTCTCTCAAGATTACAACTAACTATATCAGATCTGTCCACAATCTAGTGGATCTCAGATATACAGTGGAGTTTCTAGTGTGTTTTTGAGGTAGAGGATATGAGTGAAGAAGAAGAAGAAATTTCGAACGATAGAGGTATCAGATCCCATCCTATTTTGGTTGCAGCTAGGCTTGTATTTATAAGAAAACATATGCACAAGTCTAGTAGCCTGCTTACACTAAGGTCCAGGAGATAGCTCGAAGTTGCATAAGAGAAATCAGAGCACCATGAGTCAAGAGCATAGCTCGGTACCGACCTAAGGTTCTTAGCTTGGTATCGACATATGGTTTTTGGTGCAGTTTGAACTTTTTCACTTGCATTGCTCTTCTTTCTTTAAGTCGAGTTGTTCCAAGCTTTTATCATCGACTTTGGTTGATTATAGTGATCTTCCGGATAGCTGCATTCTTTTACTTTCTTCTCATCAATCCTTGGAATTGCTCATCTAAATCATAGGAAAACCACTTGATCATGAGTAGTAGGGAGATGAGAAGTGGATAGGGGGAAATGATAGGTCGTATCGACCTATGGATAGCTCGGTACCGAGCTATGCACTTAACTCCGAATTAAGTCAAAACTTCTCCAATTTGTATTTCTACTCCTTCTGGTCGTGTTTCTAGGTCCCCGAATCGTTTCGTTCTTGTTTTGATCTTCTAAACCCAGTTGAAATCTGCTTGGCTAAAAACAAGTTAACACTTGCCCTCCAAAGTACGCCTTTCAAATGTAAGGTGTACTTTGCTCAACAATAAGTTATAGTAATCAGTCTTTGACAGTTGAGCTCTTTGGCTATTCACTGATCCCAATCTTGGTGAATTATCCAGAAGTGTGATTCCATATATCTAAGACATCCTGCATTCGCGCAGGGCTTATCTCCCTTTCTCTAGTTGTAAGGCATTTCCTTTGATCAAGCCTGCATCCACTCCGAGGCTTGGCCTCGTCATACCGTTAATCTTCCAACCCAAGATTTGAACTCTCTGGATTGTTTTGTCACCTAATTTAGAGTTTCAATTTTCCCGGATTCTTGCTAAGTCCAATCCATTTAATCTCTAGCGAGGGGACCCGATGACCAAGCAAGCTCATTCACTCACTCTCCTATGAGGCGACTTACTTTTCGTATAAGCCTATCTACTTGCTCTTTGGCAAGGGAGCTTGCATATTGCACTCCAGTCTCGTCTCTCCGGATGGGACTTAGAGTGATCAATATCATACAAGCCCACCCGTCCGCTCTCCGATGAGGGGACTTGCACCTTACACTCTGGTCCCGTCTCTTCGAACGGGACTTAAAGTGATCAATATCGGCCATCACATTTAATGTGGATTTTTCAAAGGTCAAACATTCAAATCAAAATAAACAAGCAGAAATCCTAATTATCCATCCCAGACATCCGATTCAAAGCCCTAGGGACCAATCTAGGTCTCGTATATGTATAAGCAGTCTAAGGTCATTATTATCCTAAATAGTCATCATAGACATCTGACTCAGAGTGTGCCTAGAGATCAATCTAGGCCTTATACATGTGTAAGCGGTTTGAGGTTATTATTATCCTAATTATACAAGGCAAGAAAAAAAAGCGAGGGAGTCGTACCCGACTCCTGACTATCCTGATCATAGGATTTTGAGTTTCGGACCAGATCCTTTGTTGTTCTTTGATGCGTTCGTTGCAGATGGTGGTCATTTTGGTCGCACCATTGCATTTGGTTCCTCACTACTGCTGCAGCTGGTTGCTCCAAACCAGTTCTTCTATCAGATCACGAAGGTGTCAGCACTCATTCATTTCATGTCCATCTAACTCATGAAAGATGTAGAACATTCCAAATCTCTTCTCCCAATCAGTGGGCTCTCTCCTAGAAAGCTTTCGATAGGGGATCTACCTCCTAGTGTCTAAATTTATCCTCTCGTGGGTCTCTGTTAGCTCGGTGTAAGAAGAGAACTTCAGTTTCCTCCTCTATCATTTCGGTTCTTTGATTAGCTCTTCCCTTTCCTTTGTCCTTTCCATTTCCTGCTCCGGAAAATCCTCTGTCATCCACAACATTAATTTCACCATTCTCAACTTTGACATCTTCCTGACACAAATGTCTCTCAGCTTCGTGGTATAATTCCACAATATCTATCAGTAGATTCCTTTCCAAAGCAATTTTGAAGTCAGTCTTACTCGCAGTTGTAGATACCGCCGCCATTAAGATTATAAATGGATCCAATTTATCGATGACTATAACTGCCACATTGAATCTTGTCAAATAGCTTCTCAAGGTATCTTAGGCCTTTATTCCATGCTTGATAGCAATATCACATTCATCGGACGTAAGATATAAATTTTGATCTGTTTTATGAACTTATTCACCAAATCTGTCTACGTGCATATGGACACATTCCCGCCATCAAGTCCGTTAAGTATAATGGAAAGCACCGCTCCATTACCTCCTTAGAAGCATCTAACACCTCCATATGTCAGATGTATCTCATTAGATTAACCATCAGATCCATTTTTCCATCATAAGTTTCAAGTGTCAGAGCTTAAAATCAGGAGGACTCCTCACATTTCGGATATTAGAAGTGAATGGATTCCTACTTACGTCCTTACCACCCCTAATTATCCTACTTACCAACTCAGCAATTTAATTTTCACCGTCCTATGATGGTCTTCAACCAAAATCGATATTTTGCCTCTTTCTTGTGTGGGGGAACTTTGGCACATACTCTAGCACATACTCTTCTAGCTGCACATTAGCGTTCTGACCTACTCCTTTGGCTTCATTCTATTCTCTGTTCTTATGGGGAAGCTTTGGCACATGTTCCTTTGGTTGTTGCGCATTTGCATTTCTAGCTCCATCATCATTTTCTCCCGTCATTCTAGCACATCCCAAGTTCACATAACGTTGCCCTCAAAATGATTCTCTCGGTACCTAGTAGATTTGGGCCGGGTACCGAGTTGTTTTGCTCGTGGGGGCATTGTTCCAGTTTTTCCGCTCCAATTCTAGATGTTCCTACATCAGCTCCTAGCACTTGGTATGGAATCCCTACACCTCTGGCTATTCCTTGTTGTTCCATCTTATGGAAAAATCCTTCAAGCATTTTCTACTATCGAGTCATTGATCCATCTTGCATCTCCTTCATCCTTTTCTCCATCTCTTCTCTGGTCATGTAGATTGAATGATGATAATTTAGGAGTACCTCATGGTTTCCTCCTTGCTCTGGTTGGCTTGCTCTAGCCTTATATATAGTGTTGGGACTCTTCATCTTCTCCAAATTCTAGATCCAAGCTTTAGGTTGTGAAATCTAGCTTCATTCTCAATGAAAGCACCAAAATGTTAATCTAGAAAATGGATTAACACCCAGAAATTAAATGAAAGCACCAGTTCTAGTAAAAAATAAAGCAAAACGCAAAAAAGTAAAAGGAGACACAATGATTTTTATAGTGGTCTGGCGTAATCTCCAGTCTACGTCCAATTAAATCATTGTTATTAGTTATTCTCTCTCTGAGTTACAACTAACTATATTAGATCTAGCCATAATCTAGTAGATCTCAGATGTACAATAGAATTTCTAACGTGTTTTTGAGGTAGATGATAGGAGTGAAGAAGAAGAAATATCCAACGGTAGAGAGATCAAATCTCATCCCATTTTGGTTGCAGCTAGGCTTGTATTTATAGGGAAACAAGTGTATAGTTCTAGAAGTCCGCTTGCACTAAGGTCAAGAAGATAACTTGAAGTTGCACAAGAGAAATCAGAGCATCATGAGTTAAGAGCATAGCTCGGTACCGACCTATGGTTTTTGGTGCAAGCTGAACTTTTTCACTCGCATTGCTCTTCTACCTTCAAGTTGAGTTGTTCCAAGCTCTTTTCTATTGACTTTGGGTTAATTCTAGTAATCTTCTCAATAGCTGCGCTCTTTTACTTTCTTTTCGTCAATCCCTGAAATTGCTCATCCAAATCATGGGAAAACCACTTGATCATGAGTGGTTGGAGTGGTATTGTAGACGTATGGAGTTTGAGAAGTGGACTAGGGGGAAATGATAGGTCGATACCGATTAATGAATAACTCGGTTCAAGCTATACTCTTAGCTTCGAATTGAGTTGAACCTTCTCCAAGTTGTTTTTGTACTCTTGGTTGTGTTTCCAAGTCCGTGAAACGTTTCATTCTTGTTTTGATCTTCTAAATTCAGTTGAAATCTGCTTGGCTAAAAAGCGAGTTAACAGCGGAAGAAAAGTCGTTTTGCATGAATAAAAAATTTCTAGGTACTTCTAAATCTTTTGAAAGGACATTTTGCTTGGAGGTTACTAATTGTTTTATGAGAGTTTCAAAAGATTTGCACCATAAGTTGTCTAATTCTGTTGTTGTTATCCCAATTTTCTATCCCAATCCCTGGTTGGCCTACCTCCAAACTGTTTCCTGATTCACCTAATCTGCCTCCCACCCCCCCTGCAAAAAGGAAGATACAAACAAGATCCAGTTCTCTGTCTGTACAGAGAAGAAACATCCCCACCTCTCCTCAATAGTTTTCCATGCAAACAAAAATTGCAACTTGGAATATAAGAGGGGCTCATAGCAATTTGAAACTTGACCAAGTGAAGAATTATATCTCTGAAAATAACCTCTGCCTTATTGGCCTTCTCGAAACTAAGCTTTCTCTTCCCCTTTCTCAAAAAGCAGTAAACTATATTAACCCTTCCTGGTCCTTCCATCATAACCACGATGCTGCAGCTTATGGTAGAATTCTTGTTATGTATAATCCCTCTGAAATAACTCTTTCTCCCATTCTTATGTGCAGACAATCAATACACTATCACATGCTTCTCACCCAAACTCAAACCTCTTTCTACCTAACAATAGTGTATGCTGACAATTCAAACATATCTAGGAATACTTACCTTAAAACTCTGCCTCCTTTAAGACAAGCTTCTCATCCATGGCTGGTTATGGGTGATTTCAACTCTTGTTTTGATTATAATGACAAGTTTGGTGGCATCCCCCTTACTCCACGTGATCTTGATCCCTTGAACCAATCGGTTATAGACTCTGAGTTACTTTTGGTTAATAAATCTGGTGCCAAGTACTCATGGAATAATCGAAGCAGAAGTGGAGTGCGTACATTTACCACTATTGATCATTCTTTTTGTAATTTCCAAGCCCTTTCTCTTTGGCCAAATCTTTCAGTATTCCTTCCTCAACCTATTCTATCAGACCACTCCCCTCAAATTCTGTCCCTTGGAAACCATTTGCGAAGAGAAAAGAGAAGTTTCAAATTTTTTAATGCTTGGGCTAAGCATGAACATTTTCTTGTACTGGTATCACATGTTAATGCAGAATTTAAATGCTTTGGTAACCCCATGTTTAAGTTTTGCAGGAAGCTCAAGTCCATCAAGCAAGCTATCAAACAGTGGGCTACTTCAACCTTTGGTAGTGGTGGTCTGCTATCTGCCACTCTTGCTCAGCAACTCAAAATAAAGCAGGATTTTATGATGGAACATCCACTTGATGTACAAGCAGCTGATGAAGAAAGGCAACTATATTTGGAAGTAAATTCTGCTCTAAAACTAGAAGCCAACATGAAGAGACAGCAACTTAACAAAAAATGGCATGATGAAGGTGATAAAAACACTAAGTTTTATCATGATTCTATCAAAGTAAAGCAGGCCAGAGAAAACATACATTGTATTACTGATGACCAGGGAATGACTCATTCTACCCCTGAATCAGTTGATCTTGCATTTATACAATATTTCTCTAAACAGTATGGTAATCAAGAAGGATTTATTCCTAGTCTGAGCTTAATATCTGAAACTGTTCTTCCACATATCACTAACTTGGAGGCCTCTTTTCTAGTTAGACCTGTTTCTGATGATGAAATCAAGACCACCCTTTTCTCTATGAACAAACAATCATCTGGAGGCCCTGATGGTTTGAATGTGGTTTTTTTTATAAGTACTTGGAATATCCTTGGCAGTGAATTTTGCAAGGCTATTCACAACTTCTTTAACAAATGCAAGATTCTTGGTGAAATCAACTGCACAAATATTGCATTAATTCCCAAGTGCTCCCCTGCTTCAAGTGTTAGTTCTTACAGGCCTATCTCCTATTGTAATGTTGTGTATAAGTGCATATCAAAAATCTTAGCTGCTAGATTGGTCTCTGTGCTTCCTTCTGTTGTTTCTACCAACCAATCAGCATTCTTGCCTAATAGGGATATCATTGATAATGTTCTCTTGGCACAGGAACTCCTCAAAAGTTATGGTAAAAGCTATGGCCCCCCTGCTGCAGCACTGAAAATCGACATTTCTAAAGCTTTCGACTCCATACATTGGGATTCCATTGTTAGGATCATGGCGGTTATGGGATTCCCAAAAACTTTTGTGTCGTGGATATATGTTTGTATATCCACTCCATCCTACTCTGTTGTGATTAATGGTAGACCTGTTGGCAGTTTTAGAGGAAGTAAAGGAATAAGGCAAGGAGACCCCCTATCTTCATACTTGTTTCTTATAGTTATGGAAGTTCTTACTGTTACTCTTCGAACCAGTTACACTAACAATATAATAAAGTATCATCCTAAGTGCAACCAACAACAAATTACATCCATCATGTTTGCTGACGATGTCATGATGTTCACTAAGCCAGAGTTGCCCTCTCTGAAAGGAATAAAAGAAGCATTGCAAATTTTTTACAATATGACTGGCCTATCCATAAACCAAAGCAAATCATCAATGCTAGTATCTGGTATCAGTCATGAAGCTTGTGTTATGCTCCATCATCAGTCTGGATTTTCTAGTATGGAAAATGACATGAAATACCTTGGTCTTCCTCTAATAACTAAAAGAATTACGAAGAATGACTGTTACCCCTTATACCATAAAATAACCTCTGTTATGACAGCTTGGGAAAACAGGAAATTAACTCAAAGTGGTAGGTTAGTTCTCATTAAAACTGTTGTCTTCTCCTCTATAGTTTATTGGGCTCGCACTATGATTCTTCCGGTCAAGTTATTACAATTAGTCCGATCTGCTATGAGTAGATTCTTTTGGACAGGAAGTATACATAACAGGAAAATTGTGCCTTGTGCTTTTTCCAAATTTGAAGTTCCCTTCAAATCTGGTGGGCTTGGAATATTAGATATTAGGAAGTGGAACATAGCAGCTATTAGCAAACAGTTTGATGCTATTATAAGAAGAAGGAAAAGCTTATGGGTTGAATGGACATGGCAACATAATATCAAGAACAGGTATTTCTGGATAATGGAGACCCCTCAACTGAGTAGTTGGTCTTGGAGAAGCATTCTGAAGTGTAGGAAAGTGTTTCTGCCTCTCATACAATACTCAGTGAATACCAGTAATACAGTTAATTTTTGGAATGAACCTTGGGTTAGTAAAGGTTTAATTTTATCTACATTGTTTTCCCACTCTCAAATTGTGCAAACTAGTATTCCCCTATCTGCCAATGTCAATTCCTACCTTATTAATGGAAAAATTCAGTTGCCATATTCCAGTAACTATGTTATTCAGCAAACCTGGACTAAAATCCAACACACTAATTTCAGTGCTTTGCAAGTTAGCAAAGTGCAATGGAACAGTACAGCTCATACTGTCAAAGTAGTTTATAAATCCCTTGTTGATAGTGATTCTTTACCTGCTGCTGCTTGGCATGATGTTATTTGGAATTCTGATTCTGTCCCACAGTATAATCTTATGATGTGGAAAGTGATTAACAGTGCTATGCTTACTAGAAAACTGTTGCATAAGTATGGGATGAACTGTCCCATGTGGTGCTTGTTTTGTGAAATTGAGGATGAAACACCTGAACACATATTTTTTGAATGTCCTGCCTTGCATTACTTGCTTTCCAAGTTAGGTAGATACTCTGGTTCAAATCTCTCTGGTCATACAAACTTCATCCAGTGGAGAATTATTTACAAAGCAACAAAGTGGAAAACAGATGTTAGCAGAATCATTACTGTCTGTTTGAAGGTCTACATGGCTGTAGTTTGGAGAGAAAGAAACATCAGAGTTTTTGAAAATACTAGAAGAAATGATAATGATTTATGGAATGAAATGAAGAGCTGCATATTCAAGCTATTGAAGAACAGTGCTTTCCCACTGTCTCTTGTTCAAGTTTGGGCTTGAATCTGTAGTATAGATCCATCTGTGTTTTTTCTTTTTTTCTTTTTCCCATTTCTTCTCTATGTTTTTCTCTGTAATCTATTTTATTGTTATTGCAATAAAACTGGTAGGGGCCCAGTTAACCCCGCTGGCTTTGCCAAAAAAAAAATTATGTAAATTATGAGATATAAAACAGTAAATGTACTTGAAAAAGAAATAATAAATCTACCATCTTAGTGATCCTTAGATACAAGGAAGATCATTATTGAAAAAAGATGGGTCTAAAATCTCTTGCAGCATTGCGTGGTGACAATTATAGGGTGAGCGAAAAGTTGCAAAAAATAACTATACCACATGGTAGAAATCTTACAAGCAGCAATAGTGGTAGTAACGGTACCAACAATCATAGTGATAAAGAAACATACTTTTGGTACCGTAAAGACATGATGGATGGTGAATTCAATTTGAAAACTACATAGAATAAACTATAAACTATCAACTATCAACCAAAAGTCAATTAATCAAAGTTCATTTGGGATAAAGTCAATAATCTTTAAGATGTCGATTTGTGCTTAAAAAAGCTCTAAGAATTGTATTTTTCCATATTTGATAATTTTGTAGCAAGAACTGTCATTGCAGAATGTTCTTTATGTGGACAAATGAATGAAAACGTTAACTACATATTTTTTGAGTGTCATTTTACTTTTCATGTTTGATAGTGGTGTAGAACGAGATTACCGATACCATTCAACATCATAGTCCACTTATAAGATGAAGTTGCTTTTCTTGTTGATAATATTCCAAAAAAGGATAGATTGAGACATATATTTAGTCATTGTCAGTACTTCTGTATGGACTTACCGACAAGAAACGCGCAGCATAATCTTCACGTAGAAAAATATACCAAATTTGAAGTGTGTAGACATACCGGCTCTTTGCTTAGAATCATCGTGTTAAAATCGAGGAAGCATAAAAGTTATATACCCAGTTTTGGAAGAATCAGTGGGTCCTGATCGGTATCCAATTTTTTGAAAACCGCACCTAATATAATTTAGATTGCCTATGCAGACGTGAATTTTGGGAACAGTGAAGCAAACTTTTCTTAAATAGTCAGGTTGTCTATGCAAATTAGTTGTTTATTTTGTAGGGTCAAGTAGTTTATTTTTTATTTTTTTTAACCATGGTATTTTGGACATGTTTTTTGTACACCAACATTCTCCTCCATTATTGTATAACAAAGATTGGTGTCAAAAAAAAGAAAAAGAAAATCCATAAATTACTTAAAAACCATATTTAGTCGAAGTACCATAAAATCCTTCAAAATTTTATATGATTAACTAGCGCTTAATGATATAATCCATGTTACCCCCATAGCAGATTTGTGCTCCGAGGACCATAAAACTAAAAAAATGCCAACCTTTCCCTAATCCCACTACTCTCCTACGCGGAGCAAAGCGAATTTTCCAACTATTCCGATAAAAAAAATAGTTGAATTGAAATAAAATAAGAAATTTACTTCCATTATCAATGGCGGAAGATAGTGCACAGCAATCAACGGAAAACGCTAGTCAACCGACGAAAGAGGTAATAGCAGCATCAAAAGAGCCAACGGCAGCATCGAAGAAGAAAAGTAGTAGTCTTTTCTCTCGATTTTTTAAATCAATTTTTGGATCTAGAAGCAGCGATGATTACGAGAAGAAATTACAGTATTTATCAAAAGAGGAAGCCACTGTGCACGCAAGATTGAAGAGGAGAGCTCGATCTTGGAGGCAGAAAGCAAGGAATATTGTTGTGTTTTCTGTCGTTATTGAGGTAGGATATTTTTCATTCTGGAAATTAGTTACTAATTTGGTTATGCCATTGTTAACTAAACTTAAACTAATTATTGCAGGCTGGAGTTAAATTTTTGAATCATAAGTTAGCTGGGTAGCATTTAAATGTCCCCAAAAAATGTATTCTAAATCTGCATCAAAACCCTAAACCCTGATCACACACATACATACACATATACACACACACATGCATATACACACACATATACATATACACACACACATAGTTGTTCTTTCCATAATGGTAGTCCTTAATTTTGGTATCATTACAAATACGAGAATCAGAGTTGTTAGATTGTAGATTGTTTAGTTTAAGAGGATGTTGCACGAACTCTTTCTCTAGTTGCAACTTTTGATAAAGTTAAGCCAAATTCCATAAACTACTACTGGGTTATGGGATGACACTAATCAGTGACTTCTCAAATCACATAAATATTTATATCTTCAAACGCTTTGTAAGGAACTGGCTTCAAAGCCAAAAATTTGTCAAACTTGCCAGTTGGCAAACAACCTTGGAACAATCTCAAAGTTCAGAGGCTGACTTTTTCCAACTATAATTCGCATGATCTAAACATCCACTTGTAAGGACTTAGAACAAAGAATGTAAACTTAGCAACATTCGAACATTATAGTAAAATAGGTACTAGGAAGTTAGCTTTGTTGAGGCTAAATATTGCATGTATATAGCTGTTTCTTTTATTTTCTGGTGGGTTTCTTGTTTGATAGCGAAGAACTTGTTTTGTTAAGCCTATACATTATAAAAATAGGAAATTACATGATCATGTTGTTAAACAAAACATTGAATTCGGAGGTAAAATCAGGGAATCATCATTATCATGACTCATGAGAGTATAAGAGAATTTGGAAGCAAAAACAGAGAGTACCGAGGAGTAGTGTTTAACAAGTACAGCCATTGATATGCCATAGCCATATGATAGAAATAAGCTCACCCTTTGTTGTTGTTGACTGTGAAGTAAATGCTTGTGTGCTAGAAGTTTAAATATGTACGTACAAAGATTGCCAAATTTAAAGCAATGTACATTAGCATTTTGCCTCGATCACAATTTGGTAGAAATTAGTTTGCAACTTTGCATTCACATTTGCAATGAAAGCTATAGAAATTATCAAGAATGTTTCGAGAATAATAAAATATTTATTTAGTGGACTGGATTTTTCCTTAGGTAAATTTTTATATTTTTTAATGTGGCTATAAGGCACATTGTTATTCTATGCAATTGCCTTGCAATGGATTGAGATTAAGTAGATATGATTCTGGATGCATAGAGAAAATGAGTACTTATGAATAGCTAGTATCAGTATGTTATGTTATTAAAGTGATTAGAAAAATAAATCGGATTGAGAAATTTGTCTCGTGTTGAAGTTTCTATGTGAGTTACATTATCTGGCCGCTGTTTGAGAAAAATTTATATCTGACTGTGGGGTGTGTCGGGTGGGCATGGATATTTATTTGTACTTAATCTATTTTCTTCAGTCTATTATCTTTTCTATGTCATGATGAAATATTGCTAAATGAATTTATACCTTTCTTAAATAGTTTTAAAACTCGATTTAGTATAATTTGTATTCTATGTTTCATGATAGGTATAAAATATTTTTCATACAATAATCAAACTGTTACAATCCACACATCACATATAATTTAAAATAAGCTCATGGGTCATAAAACTTATTTTTTGCATTTGACAAAAAAGTAGAAAAACATTAGTAAAACATCATATGATACTAAGTACACTACAAGCATACACTACAGGCATACACTACAGACAAAAAAGTAGAAAAACATTAGTAAAACATCATATGCATACACTACATGCAACTTCTTCTAAGTACAAACCATCTTTTTCGGATAAGCTCTATGTAAATTGATCAAGTCAAATTGATTGTGCTTGTATTTTACAATTTGGGATTTTATAATTGTTATCGAATTTGTTAAACCGCTAGCAGGCTGCTAATTGGTACTTAGATGTCCAGGACACAATCATATGTCATTGCTTCACGTTTTCATTAAATATGCATATGAATAGGAAGAGAATTGATGACAGATGTATCTAGATTGTCTTACCAACATTTTATAAACAGTCAGTTGTTTGGTAGGTTTTAAATGTAAAATGTTTCATCCATGGCATATTAGAATAGTTGAGTAGTGGATGCCAGAATCATAGCAACTCAACGTACCCTTAACATCCTTGCACTGATGCAATAGCCCATTGGCGTCTTTGTTCCAAAACTGTGATCAGCAGACGGAGCAAGCCATGAATTAGGAAACCATGGTCCTTGATAGAATTTAGTTAACCCACATGAGCAAATTTACTTTCAACAGCGGCCTTCATAAAATTGTATGAATGATGAGAATATTTTAAGTTCAAGAGTAAAGATTTAAATTAGTTAAGCATGCACCTGAAGTTGAGCTGAAAAGCATGTTAATGTATAATTTTAATTTTACGTATGTTTGCTACATGCTATTTAATGTTATTCTTCAAGAAATCAATATGATCTTTTCAGCTCACTCACCTTGATTGAGTTAGCTATCAAATATATATCTTTATCACGCACTTAAAAGTTAGTAGTGGCTAAAAGAGGTTCATGGTATTATAAAAGCTACGAGGCGTATAGCGGGAGGGTGAGCATTGATGTTCGTTGTGCATAATCTCTGACTGTAGCGTAAGAATGTTCCAGGATTAGCCAAACAAAAGTGGTTTTTTGTTAATTTTTTTTATAGTGATGTCCCAATCTTGATATCCTTTCTCTTTCCCTTTAGATTATCTTTGTGGCATAGTAGTTAAGGCGTTAAGGTGCTAAAAGGCGCAAGGCTTGAGCCTTGGGCTTTTGTGCGTGCCTTTCATACAAGTTTGATCTACTATTTTACTAACTTCAAATTAATTTTTAAAGCATATTTTACAATTCATTCAACTATTTATATATTTTATTAACTAAACTTTAAAATTTAAACCATAATTTATAATTCATTTAACAGTTTAAAATTTTTATTTAATTATTTTGTAAACTAAAATTTGAATTTTGCAAAAAGGCGCATCAAACTGGAAAAAGGCACACTTAAACTGCAAAAAGGCGCAATCAAACTAAAAAAGACGCAAACCTTGAGCATTGGGCTTTTTTGAGCCTAGGCGCGCGCCTTAATAACTATGCTTTGTGGATGCATATTTGTCATGTGAAATAAGAGATTCTATGTCCACACTCCTAAAGAAGTGTTAACATTCATGTACTCTATTTTGATTCATCACAAACTATGAGATTTCTTTATGTAATTTATTCTTTAGTTATGGTTATTTATTAAATATAGAGATCTCATAGTTCATGATCAATCATGATTGAGCATGTGAATCTTACTCCCCTAGAGAAATCTTGGTGTCACATTCAAGTAAAGTATGCAACATGTTGTATTCTAAGAAGCGCATATATGCCAAATTTAATTGTTGAGTTTTATACTTACACTGGTTATTACTTCAGGCACTAGCAGTGGCATATGCTATTATGACAACAAGATCAGTTGACCTCGACTGGAAGATGAGAGCTGCCAGAGTGTTTCCTATGTTTGGGTTACCAATCTTGTCAACTCTTGTATATTCTACTCTTGCTAGCTTCACAAGGATGCGTAAATACCTCAAACTTTAACCCAAGTAAACTTATGCATTAATTTTTACTTCTGGAAGCAGTATATATAATGTCAACATTTGAGCTTTTTGGTTTTTCAAATATGTTGATACTTCAATCAGTAAGGTGAATAGACATTTCCCATAACAGATCCATTGTCCACCTTCTATATTAAGTTACTTTTGATGTTACCATATAAAATAGAAAGGACTCATTGTTGACACTAACATTTGACTATCTAGGCAACAGTTTAAGGGGAAAATAACAATAATTATATTTGAATATTTCTATATTGATTGAAGAGAAAATTAATGGCTGAATTTTATTGATTAATCACAATCAATGCGTGTACAATTTATCATGTAAAATCAAATAATTTTCTTTTCTTTTGATACATTAAGGCTGTGATAAACCTAAACTGCATAAATATTTTATTTCATTAATATCTTAATTTCATTAGAATTATAACAAAAACAACAACAACAAAGCTATTTTCCAAACAAGCTGGGGTCGGTTAGAGATATAACCCAAAACTAATTGACAATGTCAATTTAAAAGTAATAATAACAATAACAATAAAAACCATGATAATAATAATAAAATAAAGTCGAACAAAAATAAAGTCAAATAAGTAAACTAATAATAATAATAATAACTAATTGAATAAAAATAAAAAAATATAAAAAACCAGGACGATAATAATGATAATAATACTAATAGTAATATTGACCGAAGATCAAATACTACGTCTTAGGCTCTTATTAAGCAGTCTTATAATCTAAAACTTATAACACTACCCCTAAACCAACCATAAGAAAAAAACTCATAGCTTATGGTTCTGGTACGTGGATTGCTAACTTTTACGCGCTTCTGTCCCGCACCAACTCTTCAGATATAACGAAATGGAATACTTATTCTCTTCCAATTTCAAAGCCGAAACATTGAGAAATAAAAGCAAGTTGGTGAGGACAGATAATCTTATAAATGTCCCAAAACTTGATATTATCAGGGTTTACATACATTAAGGGGAGAGAATAAAAAATAAGCAAATTGTAAACCTGTTTACAACTACCGAAGAAGATTACGTAAAACTAAATCATAAATGAATCATTCAATTAAATTATACTAATTTATAGAAAATCCCCTTGCTTCCTAAATTGCAAGAGACAATACACAATTTCAGAAATAGCAATTTGATCCCAAATTATTGTTGTTTCATGTTTTCTTCTAGACTTTAGAGTGTTTTTGTCGGTTGTCTTGCTGATTGGCCATCTTTATTTTGTTTCCTACACTCTCCCTTAGATATCAACCAAATATTTGGAATTTACGACGATCTAGCGATGAAGAGCCGAATAGTTTTCGTTGGAATTGTATATTAGCAAACTCAATAATATTTAGATGTGTAAAAATAAGTGGAAGAGAACTATAGTATTGTACATTCAATTGCTTAGCGCAGTCGTAACATTTTTCTGAAGGTAGACTGATATGTCCATTTTTATCAGTGTGATTGTGATAGAGAATAAGACTGGGTATGACCACTACAAGGCTTCTTAGGTCTAACTATTGAACCCCCCTTCCCGCTTTCTCCCCATACTCGTGTCTCTTCTGATTTTGATTGCAACGATGTATATTTTTATTGATCATCATAGATAATGCAATAATTGTTATGGAGGTGATGTTGCTTGAATTAGATACATGGAATATATCTTTTTCATTATCTATGACAATATAGCAGCGATTTTGGTATGATATTATTCGATTCCCAAAAAATAAAGATAAAAAATCACTAATATATCGATAGAAAACAACAAACTTAGGGTACAACAAAGTAATTACAATAATGGGTATGACTTTATGTATGTAATATGGGTTGGGATCTAGATCACAAATTTGTAACACGCATGAAATGAAACTGGTTGATAAGGAAATTGATCATCTATAGTGTCTTAAAAAACACATAAATGATTGATAAGGAAATTTAACTATTTATTTGGTTTGTCTTTTTTGATGTTTTGAAGTTTTGAGTTTTCTAAAACATTCAAAATGTGTTTGGCTTATTGGTTTTCAGAATTCGTTTAAGAAAGTATTCTTTTTTTTTCTTTCAAACTGGAATATATATATATATATATTATATATATATATAATATCATCCTTGCCTTCGTTATGTGTGTGTAATTCTCAAAATCATTTTTATGAACGCTTCAGAAAACAAATCAAAAAGGCGATTGCCTATTAGATAGATGAGGATTTTTTTTTTAAAAAAAATGCGATAAACAATATAATTAGTCCAAAAACTAACAAAATCAAACTTGTTTCATTTTCTATGTTGAAGAAATAACTTCTCAAAATATTGAACATTTTTGCTAAAATAGCTTAAAACTAAAAATGAAAGTGGACTACAAACTAAATATTGATAGCTTAAGACAAAACCTGTTTTACTGTTTATTTATTTTTTCTTTTTTTGTCAGAAACAAAACTGATATTACCTAAGTTTCTACGAATGTCAGCTATGAAATAGGAATCTTCGACTCTTAGGATAGTGCGTGTTGTGCAGTTAAGGGTAAAAATGAGTATTAGAAGCCATGACCTTCTCCAAGTCTTGGACTGACATGTTTCTAGCAACAAATATGTTTTACCATTTTACCATTTTTGGAAACTAAACGGAAACACTCAAATAGGTGAAAACATGTGTTTTTTCCCCAAAATATTTTGTTAACATATGAATAAGAGCAACTATTTTAAAATGACATTTATGAAGAAGAACAAAAAACCAATCTTTTCAAGCATTTGTATAAATATCAAAACAATATTAAATAAATATAAAAAACTTTTTGGGTTGGGGGGAGGGGTAGTGGGGTTCTACATCTCATTATTGGATCCTCGCCAATCCTCAACCATCTTGTGGTATCTACACAAAATGGGTTAAAATTATTAAATACACTACTCTTACTTTCAAGCGATCGCTACAAAAATTTGTATATCTTTTTAAAAAGCTATCCATTCGAAGCTATATGTTAAATTAATGACAAGTGTTACGGCACGCGCTTCGCGCGTGATTTATTTATCTACAAATTGTATATATATTTAATTATATTTTTACGTTGAAATAACATATAGCTAACTTTAGTTTATATTTCTTAGTTGCAACGTATAATTTTTTGTTAGGTCTAATTTTTATTTCTATTATTAATCAAGAAAGAACGAATTTGTAAAAAAAAAAATTATTTGTTAGATCCTATTTTAAAGTGATAAAATTTGATTTTGGTAATGTTTAGATATAGACGTTTTGAATTGGTAAAGAAAGTTTATTTTTTAGATCCTATTTTTACGTGATATTAATATTTGATTTGATAATATTTGTAGATGAGCGTTCTGAATTAGTAGAGTAATTTATTTATTAGATTCTTTTTAAGCGTTAGTGAGATTTTAATAATATACGTATATGAGCATTTTTTAATAGTTTTATTAAAAAGCATTTTGATTTGGTAAAGGAAGTTTATTAATTAGACCATATTTTTAAGTTATATTAAGATTTAATATAGATAAAAGGGCATTTTTGGTAGTTCACGCTTGCACTAAAAAAGTGTGACACCAAAAATATTACAACTATTAATAAAGAAAGAAAGATATTTGAAATCAACATCTGTTTGAATAAGTCTAAAGTAATTATAGAGATATTTATCTCCTAATTTATTGGAGGGATCATATGAAAAAATAATTTAATATTTAAAAAGTTATATATAGGGGTATTTTAGGAAGTTCACGGTCGGACCAAAAGATTGTGCTTCTATTCCAACTATTAATAAAGATTAAGATAAATATTTTTGACAACTTACATTGACTTATACATTTAAACGAGAGAAAATTTTCAGATTGATTATAATTTGTATGTCAGTTTCCAAGAGGGATTTAAATATTTCAAAATGTAGAATGACTAAAATATTTAAAGGGGATTCTAACCATAAGTAAAACCCTTTTTGTGTTATATATATGTATGTATGTGTGCGCGCGCGTGTGCGTGTGGACGTGTCTATGAAAGAGTCAAGATTCCTTTTTTTTTATATGTTTATGTTTTATATTTAGCTATTTTTTTGCAAGTGATATTTTTATTTTGTGGATCATCTTCAAAAACTTTTAGATTATTCTGAAACTTCTAGCTCCTTCAAACCGTATGTTAGTGTATAATTTTTTTTATTCGACCGTTGGGTTAACATGCAAAACTTCCAAAATAATCAGAAAATTTGTGGAGGTGATTTTATATGATAAAAACATTATAAGTTTATTAAAATATTTGCTTAATCCAAGACATATAGATGCAAAAATTAATGGTGGAATATAAAGAAAAATAAACAATGCGGGATCTTGATCTTTCCTCACACACACGCGCGTGTGTGTGTTTGCGTGTGTGTGTACACACCCACACATAATTTTGTTATATAAATGCGTTCTCATCACATTTTCAACTTTACACTTTTGTAGTCATGTTGCCCTCAATGTTTTGAAATACAACCGTTCTGGTCCGGCTTTAAAGTTGATCGAGATGGAATTTAAATAGAAACCAGGGGCATGTTTTATACCGTAAAAGAACTTACTTGTAGGTTCCAGTTGTCAGATTTGGGAACTAGGGCTTTGTCGTCAAGCAAGAAAGTAGGTCCATTCGTCGGAATACTGAATTAGAGCTTCCTCGAGCTTGTTGAATGGATTCCAAATGCACTTTTTTCCTTTTCTTTTTCTTTTTCTGTTGTTGGGAAGTTAGGGCTTGAGATGTTGAAATAGAACAAGTTTGAGAGAACTGGAGAATGATGTTATGTTGGGATTTTGTATGTTAAAAGGGTCTGATTAATTAACTGGGCTATTTACAAATTGAATTCTAGTTTAGGGGTTATGTTAGCTGGGCTATAAATTGATGGTATTAATGAGAAAAATAGAGCAATAAACTGGGTTATTTTTTTTGTTTAATTTGTTCGAAACTTTAGTTGTTTACAAGTAAAAAGTTGTCTGTACATGATTTTAGCTTAAATTGATGTTAATGTCGAACAATTATTAATGTATTTATATAGAAAGAAGTGCCGAAGTTTACAAAATGGAATTAAACCAGAATTTTCGAAATGGAACCAAAATTTCAAATGATCGAAATGGAAACGAAAAAAGGACTTTCGAACCTTGGTTTCCTTACATACTTATTTGTCTCCTCGTATTTCCTCGCACTTTCTCAGTTCTCAGTCTAGGCTTTTAAGAACTGGGTAGTGGCCCCAACTATCACTAATAATGTAGAACGAATTAAATGTATATGCTTTAGAGCTTCTCTTGCTTGCATTATTGAGTAAATATTGCATGACCTTGTTGGTGACATTAGTTTATACCTTCAATATTTCTTTATTAATTTATGCCTAGTTCAATTGAGTGTTAAAAATTCGTCTATGTCTTGGAACATTTCTTCTTGCATATTTTAACTTAATCTCTGCTTTATGTCTTATGTCATCAATGAAACAGTACAAGTGGTACTATGTTTATACTTTATATACTCGTAAGTTGACATACATGCCCTTTCAAAGTTTTAGGCTTTCAGCTAAACCCTGTTATTATACATTTCTAATGTTTCTAATATCAAACAGTGTTAGCAATATCAATTCTGATCTATTATATTTTTCTATTCATAACCAAATAATCGGTTTCTTTTTCAGTAAACCGCAAGGATCAAAAAGCACTTGAAAGGTTACGTGCAGAAAGGCAAGCGAAAATTGATGAGCTTAAAGAGAGAACAAATTATTACATTACTCAGCAGCTTATTCAGGTGTCTCCAATTTTCTTTTGCATGAAAATGATGCAATGTTTACTTGAAAATAAAACAAGAAAAATATGTTTCAAGTTTCAACCGGCAATTGACCTAAATTACTTTTTTTTGGACAGTATTGTAATAAAATTGAGCCCATGAAATATTGATAGGATATTGGCATCACTAATAGTCAACTAATTGTTCACTGTAAAAAAAATTGGTAAATAATTGCACTTGTGTAGTAGTAGTGCTGAACTAGCTTAAAATATGCGGATATGATGCTACATAGGATCTATTCTGTTTAGACGTGATACAATATATTGGTAAGTCCAGTATACTGTTTCTTATTTGGTGCGATTTGATTGCACAAATTAAATGCAAATTAATTGCATTAAATGAAAAGAAGAAAAGAGAATATCTTCTCAAAGAAAACAAATAGGGAAATTCAATTAATAGTGGAAAATCATACATTTCCATATTAAATTAGATTCTTAATTCGAACAGAAGATTTTATACCTTTCCTATAATAGAGAAAGGTAATAATGGAAAACAATACGTCTCCATATTAATTCGTGAATTGATTTATTGACATAAATTAATTGTTTCAATGTTAAGTTATAGCATGTATATACTTGGAGATCTAGTGATAATTTATCGATCTCATTTTGTGTTCCTTTATCTTCTTCTCAGTAAGTCTTCTTCTAAGTAAGTCTTAGCCTTTAAATAAAAGCTTAGAGTTTCTATTAAATTGTTGTACTCTCTTTAATTTTTCTGAAGTAATAAAGAATCTCTTTTCCAAAGTGGTTTGTGACAATCCGTACCTTCCGACACACCGATCCAAAGCCTATGGTGACTTTAGGATTCGCTTTTGTGCTAAGAAATACGAGCCGACGGGTTTTTAAAACAATTCAGAGACTAAAGATGTACATAAATGTTCAAAGGTAAATCACACTTTCAGAACTCAAAGCGGAAGAAAACGAAATATAAATATAGATAATAAACATCTTAGAAAATGTTTCAAACACGGTCTTTAAAAAGACATCAAATACAGAGTACATAGGAATACAACTCAAAGTTTGATAAAATACCAATTACTGGATAAGATAAACAGTTACATGGAGAGTAAAATAAAATGATAAGCAACTCCAGTAATGAGCTTGCCTTTTCACGTACTGAACTCGGGCCTATCACCTGATGCGTTATCCTTCTGTGATGGGAAAAAAAAGGAAAAATGAGTGAATTAGACAAAAGTCTGATGAATAAGTACATATTTAATATATGGTGATCATGTGCAGTTGACTTTAATTCTACCTTATGTGACCTAAAGTGATCTACAAGTGTCCGTGTATTACTAGGGTGCTTCACTTAAGGGCTTTTTACATAAATGCACTAACAACTTGTGCAGGTTCCTATAAGGATCAAACTACGAATCAAAACTTAATAACTAACGATCGGTTAAAAGCAACTAGAGCTTCTCTAACATAGGATCATCCTACAACTTTCCTGTATGGGACTACATCTCACACATTACAACTACGCGTGACTATCTCGCACAAGTTTTCCCTATAACTTCCACATAAGAATAAAATTTTCCATAACTACAACTACACGTACTCCAACTATGCATTGGATGGGAGCCTGCAATGCCGACTCGTCGAAATGTCTCATCATCTGCATCCATGTCCACCTCTCAATAGTAGTTTACGCCTCTTATTGCACGCGTCGAGGTTCATCAACAACAAATCATCACGTCGCGTCAAGTATCTGTGAATGCCAAGGAAGTCCCATTGTGCCGGACCCATACACTTCATCGTATCAATCAATGCTACGTGTCCACCGAAGAACCTTATGTGAGCACCATTTGCGATAGTATTGCTCCTAGTTGAATAGTCAATCCTCTGCTGGGTAAATGACATTTACCCAACCCCGCAATGGCATAGCATCGTCTCATGGGAACCGGCTTCCATACTATTTCTAACATCCATTTATATATATAATATATGTAAACAATTACTTTTTATTTATAACCTAGACCGTAGGCCAAGGTTCAACCTGTGTCTGGAATGCTTACCGGTCAACCACTATATATTGGACAATCGACCGCTCCAAGTTATGCTGTCGACCGGTCGTGGTATAATTTAAGGTTGTTTAATTACCGTCAACTGTATATTTTATCAATTATCATCGTTTTTAGGTTGTTTACTGTGAACCCTAACTATTAATTTACAGTAACTCAATCATTGCAATTTATCCAAATATTCAAATTAGATTCATAGATTTACACAAGTTTACAATAGATTAGTTTAACCATGGGTTACTATTAACATCTCAGGTTACCCTAATTTTTATAAGCTTGTAGATTGGGTTCACCGATCTTGGTTAGAGAAGAGGAATTATGTTCATAGACTAACAATTAAATTTCCAGTTTAATTAGACAATGTTTACAATTTAATTTCTAACAACCTAAATCAAGTAGTGTATATTAAAATTAATTACAAATATCATCTTATTAAAAGTGTTCTCACTCATCTCGGATCCTGGCATTTTTTCTAATCTGCGCTACGAAATATACCCTTGTTTACTTGCCTCTTCCTCGATCTGATGTTCTTGAGTTCTTTTATTTTATTTTGAAGAATTTTATAAGGGGGAAACAAGATTTTGACAGAGTTTCGGTATATTGACAATATCTAATTAGGGTTTATGTTAGATCTGTATTTATAGGGATTTTAGATTAGTCTTAACCGTTATATTAACCCTAAAGAACATTAGGTTTCATCCAGAACATCAAACTAGTATTTCACGGCCAAGCAAAAATATTTCATTTTATCCACACCATCTGTCGCTTCAGAATTTCAGATTTTTAACATCAACCGGTTGACCGCTCCTTGTCGACCGACAAACCTTATGGTGTCGACCGGTGTGGTTGTTTAATTAAGGAAAATTTATTCATTTAATTTCATTCTCAAATTTGGAAACGTTCATATCCTCTTCGTACTAGCTTCAATTTCAAAGCGTTATATATGAAAATTGTCTAGAAAATCATTACGAAAGCAACAGTGCAAGTTTTGTAGCAAATTCGGATGTTTGCAAAAATTCTATTTTTTCCTTCTTTATTTTTAAAATTATTTCTTTTATTAATTTTCTTTCGTTTAAAATTTCGGGGTGTTACATGGACGTACACTATAAAATTGATAGTGGAACCACTACAAATCCATATGTGAACTTTTTATTTGATTTTCTGTAATTTGATGTTTGGTTCCTTTTGATGTTGTTTGTTTTATCGTACTATAGCACAATCTAATTGCTTCCGTGTGAGTTTGAGTTGATTTACAATTATTTGCGTGAATCTACCCCAATAGCGGAGGGGGACTATGGAGAAGGAAATGAGGATGTTAGATCTACCCAAGAGTATGCATCCTACACTAGAGGTTCATTATATAGAGTATCTGGTTTGCAGTTGGCTATATTGAAGTGGAACAAGAATAATGATTTTGAGAAGTGGCAATGGAAGATGAAGGCGATGTTGAGAAGAAATCGTGTTCATGGGGTTGTGTTTGATATAGAATCATTGCCAGTGGATATAGTAAAACTACCGCTACATGCTTGGAAGAAATTGGAGGAACTCCACATGAAGACATCACTCATGAATATGCTAATTTTTTTTGAAGACTTTCTTCACTTAAAAGATGCGGGAAGGTACGTCGTCGAAAGCACATCTTAACTTTTTCGATGACTTGATGATGAAAGCTGTTAATTTGAATGTGGATGAAGAGCAAAAGGCTATGTTGGTGTTGTGCTCTTTTCCGGAGCGATACATGGTATTCACTAACAGCTTGATCTATAACAGAAGCACACTGACATGAGAAAATGTAAAGACGAGACTCCTGAGTAAAGAAGTGAGGGATCGGATGAAATATACGAGAGAAAGTGGAGGAGCTAGTAATAGTCAGAGACTTGTAGAAAGAGGAAGAAAAGAGGAGAGTAGTTTCATAGGACGCTTTAAGACGAGGAAGTCCGAAAGTGGTTGGAGAGGCAAGTTTAGAAACAACATGTGTTATCATTGTAAAAAGCATGGCCATTGATGTAGAGATTGTCCAGATTTGAGGAAGAAGAATCGAGCAGATGGCTCTTCATCTATTACGGCGGAGAAGATTGTTTCAGATAAAGTATTGATCGTATCTGTTTTTGGTGTATTAGACCATTGAGTATTGTATTTAGGGATGTCTTTTCACATGACGTCTAGGAATGAGTATTTCTGCTCTTATGAAAGTAAGTAGTGAAGTGCCATATTGATGGGGAATAATGCTACTTGCAAGTCATTAGAAGAACGATTGGTGCGTATTCGCATGCACGATGATGTGATGCGCACTACCACTAGAGTCCGCTATGTTTCAGATTTAAGAAAATATTTTCCATCTTTGGGTCAAGCTTGCATCTTTGGGTTGCATGATTACAATAGAGTCGGATAACTTGAAGGTGACACGTGTTGCTCTGGTATTAATGGAGTGATGGTCATGAATCTTCATCTGCTGAAAGGATTTACTGTTCATGGAGAATGGTGTATTGAGGTTGATAGTTCATAAGCTTTGGATGTCTTCAGATTTTAGCACCTCAGATTGAGTCATGTTTCAAAGAAAGAGCTTGAAGCTGCTTCGTAGAAGGAAGGTTATCAAAGGTGAAAGCTTCAACCGTTTGGAATTCTTCCATGAGCATGTACTAGTGTGTAACCCGTGCGTTGCACACGGTAATGTTGTAAAAGAAATTGTCAAATATACACAGTTAAATAGTCGACGTACAATGTAATATGCTAATGTTAAACATTTTTTTATTTTAGCATGTTAAAATGTTACGTTTTCATAGTAAAATATATTCAAAAATTATTTTCAAATAGTTAAAAATAATCATATATTCACTATTTTCATATTCTAACTATTTAAAATGATAGATTTTGTTTCAAATTAGTTTTACGATAATATTTCTAAAGTTTAAGGAAATTGTATGTTAAACATATTATTTTATTGATATATACTTTTAAAAAATGTATATATATATTATTGTTATTTCCAAAATTCTATATTTTAAAATATTTTATGTAATTTTAAAATAAGTGTAATTTATATTTTGAAATTAAGAAATTATACGTTAAATATCACTAATATACCTATACATGTGAAACAATTTTTAGTGTTTATGTATATGATAAATTTCAAAGAAAAATATATATGTAATATGTTCCTTTTTGAAGTAATATCGAGTAAATTCATGATTTTGTGTGTTTTGATGCGTATCGCACCCGCACATGTGCATGATGATGGGTTTGAGATGTCAAATTGCAAATCTGTATTGATATGAATTTTAAATGTAACATGAGATAATTAAGGGAAAACCTATTTTTTTTAATTTACTAAAATTGTGGATGATAATAGTAATAAAGTAATAGAATGTATCCCATGCATTGCACACGCTAATTTTATGAAAACATGGTACTCATACTTTAAATGTTGTTAAAATAAAATTTTGTTATGGAATGTTCGATGTATTAATCATAAATTAAACGTTTTATTATTGTTTATGCCTATAATTTTGTTAAGTGATTCAGATATTTTTATATTTGAAAGAAATATCTACCATGTGTTACTACTAATACGGTATATTAATTGAAATTGTCATTTTGTTTATAAATTATCAAAGAATTAATGAGTATTAATTACTTGAATTTATTTATATAGTATAGATTTATAGTGTTTGGTTCATTTAAATACATAGATTTGAATGTAAAATAATAAAAGAAAATTGATGGAAACTTTGCAATGACTGTAGAAATTATAAAATCTCGGTATATATGAATATAAAATCGTGGAAAAAATTAAATTAATATTTTGGATAACTATAAAATGATAATTTATATGGATTCAAAAAAAATGAAGAGAATTAATGAGTAGGAGTGAAAATTTAATAATTATTGTTATGATTTGTGATCTTTAAACTTCAATCATTTAACTAATAATTTATTAACATAAATAATTATACATTAAAGTTGTTCGTATTGTTTTTTATGTGATCCATATTTATACTGTTTTGTTACAATGAGCATGAATCTTTATTGGCATGGTTATCTATATTATTTATTAGACAAGTTAATAAATAATGGTTAATTAATTTTTTTTAAATAATTTATAATGAAATTATTTAATTAATTTAAATATACAGACTTAAATGTAAATTGTACATGAAAATTGAGGACTTTGAAAATAATAGTAGAAAACAGAAAGTGTAGATTTTTGAATGTAAAACGATAGTGTAAAATTAATAAAATCTTATAAACAATTCAAAACTAATGAATTGTATTAGGTCTTTAAAATAAAATTTTAATAAATATCTAGAGAAAATTAAGGAGAGTTGAGAGAAATGATAGAATTAACGTGGGAGCTAGAATTTCTTCTGTTTTACTATTATTTAATAGATTGGGGAAGCAAATGAAGGTTTTTTTTTATGTTGGTAGACATGAGCCCAAAAAAGTACTTTAGTGTGTCCATACGGATGTTTGGGGACTAGTGGCTACTGCTATTGGAGGAGCTAAATATTTTCTCTTTTATCGACGACTACTTTCGAAATGTATGAGGGTTCATGACGAAAGCTAAGTCGGAGTCGTTTGAGAAGTTTAAAACTTGGAAGATATTTGTAGATAATGAAGTAGGAAGAACGTTGAGGGTGCTGAAATTCGACTATGGCGGTGAGTTTGTTGTTTCTAAGGAGTTCACAAATTTCTATAAGCAACATGAAATTCAAAGACACTTCACTACGCATGGAGATCCACAATCAAATAGTGTTGCTGAAAAGATGAATATGACCATACTGGAGAAAACTCGTTGTTTGAGATTGACGGTGGGTTTATCTAAATGCTTTTGGACCGAAGGTTTATCGACTGTGGCATATATTATCAATCGAATTCCACGGTCAGACATTGATGGAAAGATTCCAGGGAAAATGTAGAAAGGAACATCCATACATATTAACTATTTTCGTATATTTGATAGCCGTGTATATTCACCATACTGGTATAGGTAATGACAAGTTAGAGGCAAGAGCTTATCAATGCATATTTTTGGGCTATACAGAAGACATCAAAAGGTATCACATCTAAAACCCTGATGATAGGAAGGTATGCACTCGAGACATATTACATTTGATGAGTCTGTTATGTTCAAGCTGAAGAAGAATTCATCTAACTCAGCAGATTCAAAAGCTGAAAGGTCCAAGAAGATGGAAATTATTCCCACATATCAGCCTAGTAGAGGCAAAGCTGTAAAAGAAGATAGAGTAATTGCAGTCGTTGATACATCATATTAAGGTCCACGGGATTCCCCTAGCAATGATGGTGATTGTTGTGAAGCTAGAGATTATTCAGTTCAAAGTGGAGTTGACAGAAGGATATGCGAAGTTACATTTATTCGGGCTAGCTTTGGAGTTAGAAGATCACCAAATAGGTATAAAGATCGGAATTATGCAAATTTTAGCCTTGATGATCAGTTTGACTACGCACTGGATGTAGTGGAAGATGAGTCTTTCGACCTTGAAGAAGCTATGAGTTCGAGCGCCAACTCGAAATGGATGCATGCTATGGAGGAGGAGATGGATTTATTGAAGAAGAATCAGGCTTGGAAATTGATATCACCTTTTCAAAAAAATCGAGCCATATGATACTAGTGGGTATATAAAGTGAATGACGATAGGAGATACAAGGTTAGACTTGTTGCTAATGAGTTTTCACAGAGGAAGGGGACGAAGTATGATAAAGTGTTTTCTTCGGTTGTTAGACATACTTTTATTCGGATATTGCTAGCTATAGTTGCTACTCACAACATGGAGCTTGAACAATTAGAGACGTAAAGACAACATTTTTGCACAGAGACTAAAGGAGACCATCTATATGAAGCCGCCAGAAAGATTTGTGGAGGAGTGAGCTTGCAAGCTGAAAGAATCTTTATATGGTTTGAAGCAGTCGTCAAGGCAATGATACAAGAGATTTGATTCTTTTATGCTTACTATTGGTTTTGATGTAAGCGTTAAAGATGCTTCATTTATTTTAATCGTATGAACGATAGTAATCGAATATATTTACTCTTGCATGTGGACGATATGTTAATTGCTTTTCAGGACAAAGCTGAAATTGGCAGGTTAAAATTGAAGCTAAAGGAAGAATTCAAGAGGAAAGACCTTGAAGAAGTAAAGAAGATTTTACGAATGGAAATACAAAGAGAGAATGCTGAAGATGTTGAGATTGACATAGAAAGAATATATCCGGACAGTGTTTGCTCGGTTTAGCATGGAGAATGGAAAACAAACAGTACTTTCATGCCTTTGCATGTTCAACTTTCAAAGAAGAGATCTTTGATCTTAGACGAAGACAAAGCTTATATAAAGAAGATACCTTATGCTAGTGCGGTTGCAAGCTTGATGTATGCTATTGTCTGCACGAGACCGGATATTGCATATGCGACTGGTTTGATTAGTCGTTATATGGCTAATCCGAGGAAACTGCATTGGATAGCAGTGAAGTACATTTTGAGCTATCTTATAGGAACATATTATGGGCTTGTTTTTTACGGCGGAAAGAATTTTTTTTAGCTTGATCAGATTTTTTTTAATTTCGATTATGCTAGAGACAGATCGAATGAAATCAATCTCATGTTACGTTTTTACAATTGGAAAGACAATTAATAGTTGGAGGGCGCGATTGTAGACTATAGTCGCATTGTCTACTATAGAGGTGGAATTGATAGTTGTTGAAGCAACTAAAGAGACAATTTACTTAAATCGGTTGTTGTGTAATTTAGACTGTTCATGGAGAGTATAGTAGTGCATTGTGATCGTCAAAGTGTAATACTTTAGGTGAAAATCTGACATTTAGTTTGAGGACAAAGCACATAGATGTAAAATGGTTTTTCATTGTCTTCATAGATGAAGAAAAGCATCTGCACGTTTAGAAGATTCACACCGTGAAGAACATAGTAGACATGTTCACTAAGTCCTTGCCTGCTTCAGAGTTCGAGAATTGCTCGAACTTGATTCGCTTGCTGAAGTGCTAGGTGCCACTTGATGACACAGTGGAAGAAGAGAAACGATTGCTAGCTTGGAGATTGAGTAGTTCTACTTCTTGGATTTGAGTAATTTCAATACTTCGTTGGCGGAAGGTGGCTTTGCTGAGGTTCGCCAACAGAGTGCAATAGGGGACCACGTTGCCCAAGCTCGTTGGAAAAGTGTTCCAGTTATCCTAGTCAGCTTGAAGGTTGTTTGGGTTGGAGGTGGAGTTGGTAAGCTTTGTTTGTCAACATACATTCTATCAAGGTAGAGATTATTCAGTGTGATACAATATATTGAAAAATATACAGTTTTCTATTTGGTGCGATTTGATTGCACAAATTTAATGCAAATTAATTGCATTAAATGAGAAGAAGAAAAGAAAACATCTTCTCAAAGGAAACAAATATGAGAATTTAATAAATACTGAAAGATCGTACATTTTCAAATTAAATTAGATTCTTAATTTGAATACATGATTTTATATGTTTCCATATAACAGAGAAAGGAAGCATTTAATTAATACTGAAAAATAACATGTCTCAATATTAATTCTGAATTGATTTATTGACATAAGTCAATTGTTTCAATGTTAAATTATAGCCTGTATATAAGTGAAAGGGATTTAGTAATAATTTATCCATCTCACTTTGTATTCTTGTATTTTCTTTTTCTCAATAAATCTTATCCTCCAAACAAAAGTTGAGAGTTTTTATCAAATTGTTGTCCTCTCGTGAATTTTTCTGAAGTAATAGAGAATCTTTCTCACCAAGTGGATGTACATTATCAAATTGATAGTGAAACCACCATCAATCCTGGTAAACTCTCTATTTGATTTTCTGCTATTTACTATTTGGATTCTTTTGATGCTGGTTGTTTTATCGCACTACAACACGATCTAATTGCTTCCGTGTGAGTTTGAGTTGATTTGCAATCACTTGTTTGAATCTACCCCTAACATATTCAAAATGATTTGTGTTTTTGGCATGTAGTTGACACATTTGTAACAATTACTCATACAATTGATCCACTTTAATTTAAATAGTTAACTTTTTAGGATGACTCAAATTGAAAAAAGAAGGAAAAAGAAACAAAATTATTGAATGCATAGAAGCAATGCAATAAGGTGAACCCCAAAGACTTATATAGACTGATCACAACTGTATAGTCCTCTATAATTGTCTATCCATCTTCTTCTTCCTAGATGAACATAACTATATTTTTCTCCAAAAGATCCACATTTCACATTTTATTTTGTGAATTCCTAATCATTGTTACATCCGCGCGCGCGCGCTCTCTCTCTCTCTCTCTCTCTGTATGTGTGCGCCTTATATGTATATTGTGTGTAGGTTTCAGTTCTGTATGTACTAGCACAACAGCAGCAGCAACATGCATGGTGTGCTTGTGCGCAAACTTTTTAACATGTCTTTTCGAAAGATTATATACATGCAATACTCGAATCCCCCATGTATGTATCTATGTACTATGAAGGTATCTACGTGCGTACATACATAGGTTGGTAGGTAGGTACGTACCTATATGTGTGTACATACGCACATGTGTGCGTTCGTGCGTACGTGCATATGATTGATTATGCTTTGGCAGCACTATCAATTGAATTAATATTTGGGCCATGTTATTTTTTGTGCTTCAATACTGTGTATGTGCGTATGACTGATTGTTCTTTGCAGCATGATCACTTAAACCAATATTTGGATCATGTTATTTTTGTGCTTCAATAGTGCTGTAAATGGATATGTATTGCCTTTTTGATACATACTGGGTTTTCATAAGTTTAATTTGGAGCACAAGGAGAATACTACTTACAAAACGGATTTCAGCCTAAATTTAAAACTGAAATAGCTCAAAATATGGAAGTAAAATTGTCCATCGACGGTTGGGATTAGATCATATAAGTGGGGCTGGTTGAACTTGGACCTTTCCCATTATGAACTGCGGAGATAATTCTGCACAATGGCCTTCTGAGGCTATGTAGCTATTTATGGAATGCTGGTTAGTGGTAAAGTAAATTCCTGTTATGTAATACTCCCGTCAATCCAAAATATAAGACTTTCTAACGTTTGGACCATTTTGCTAAATATATGACGTTTGAGATAAATCAGTATTTTGTTTTCTATTTTACCCTTCTTCAAAAAGCATTTCATAATGTATTCATTACTGTATTAATAAAAAAGACAACGCTCCAATGCAACATTTACTTCTATATTTACCTCCAACTTCTCCTCACAACAATCTGCCAACTCATTTCCCTCTCAGTTCTTCTTTTATAAAAATGATAACAACCATCTCATATTCCAATCCACATTTATTACCGAGAAATCATGCAAAAATCACAATCTATTATGAGTAAAAAAGAGGATTCTCCATCTTCTCCAAAACTCAAAAGAAGCATTATTGACCAATCTGATGATATGAAGCATGGAGCTCATGACTTTAAGAAGAAGAACGTTACTAAAGAATTTGATTTGAATAAGGTGCCTGCTAATGAAGAAGAGGTTGATGAAGAACAAATTCACAATAATTAAGGTGAACCTGAGGAGAAGGTCGATCGGCTTCTCAATTTGAACAAGCTGTCTAGTGAAGAAGGAACGCTTGACAATGATCCAGAGATGCATCAATTTGTTGTGTCAATGTTGAAGATTATGTACCCTGAGTTCTTTTAAATTCATATTTGGTGGACTCCTTTTTTCTTCGGTTTCTAGTAATTTCATTGTTTGGTTGCTGTAGTTGGTTCTTCCAAAGATGCATCAATTCAGTTTCTAGTAGTTTATGTTATTATGTATGCAAGCTTTATGCAATTGTATCACTCTTTGCAGCAATACTATCAAAAACATGTTGTTCGTGTTTAATAATTTTCTGCCAAATATATTTATGCAGTAGTAAAGAAACTTTTTACAGTAATGTATTTATGCCAAATATAATGAACTGCTTTTATTTTTTACAAGCGGTAGATTGGCCATTTGTTGCAAGCAAAAAAAGTAACCAAAAGAACAAAAGGAAACGTAAAGTGAATGCATATTCATAATTTTGAATTCCATGTTAAGATGCTGATAGTATATTCATAACACCTTGTACTAGAGTGGCATCATAAGTAATTTGTGTAGGAAGGCGACGTTCTCTTCCTAGTGCGGCTTTATTTATGTGTGAAGGATTATATTTGTTCGAACCTTCTATCTTCATGATCTCTTGCATGCATAATTGTAGACTCAAAAAAATATCATACACTTTGCTCGAAGGGTATTCATCGAAAGCTCTCTCAACTGCATGGATAAGCTCTTGCACCGTCCGTGGACGCTCCTTGTGTTGCAATGCTTGAATAGAAGCAAAAAAACCAAGATCTAGAATATTTAAATCCGGTGAGTTAGATGGTTGACATGCTAGTTGAATATCAAAATCAGTTTGCAAAACAGCTAATTTAAATGCCTCATCGTTCGAATCAATGTGTGTTCTTGCATTATCTTGATAAATGAAGATGGTTTTATTAACATCTTCTCTTGGCCACTTATTTTGAATAGCATGAATTACTTTCTCAATCATATATGCTCGCACATTCTCTCTCTTTAAAAGGTCATCGGTTTAATTTTTCAAGTGCCCGCTTCTCTATTCATACTTGATCTTTGTGCTCTTTCCATGGTGACAAAAGGAAACACACCTAATTTTCCCGAGAACACTTCATTTCCGTCATCATCATATCTTGGGCGAGCCATGACAACTAGAAACATAACTTTTCCTATAAAATTCTTACTCTGACATGTACGCAATGATACCTCTTCATTTGGAAGTAAATAATATGTCTGTGTCTTTTTCGTCATATAGAAGCACTTCTCATCAATATATATCATGTTATACATGCCGACAGATTTTGACTCATGAGGTAAGTTGCTTGGGTCTAACATTGATATGCAAAATTTGAGACGCGCTATTTTATGTTCTTTTTTCAAATACGGCTTAATAGCATTTGTGTGGCGTCGAAGGAGACCTTGTTTCAAAAGTCAAAATAACGTCGTGTAGCTTACATTCAAAGCCTTGGCAAGTGCTTTCAAGGTCGTTCGTCGGTGTAAAGAAATTTCATGCATTCGGCTTAAGTCAACATGAATTCTTTTCCGACCACAATTCCTCGTTTTCTTGTGTGAAACATTAACTGCTGCTACATCTGGGGTCTTTTTGTCCATCTTCAAATATGTTGTATTGTCCGTATGGGTATCAAAAATTGTTCGGAAACTTGTTTTGTTGTAAATTTTTTAAGCTTTCCATTAACACTCTTTTCTAACAAAGCACGGTAAATAGACCACCTTTGCTCGTTTGATAGAAATATTCTTTTCTTTTTTTGAGCAATATTGATATTGTTCGTACCTGCAAAAAAACAAAAAAGATGGTAAGGGCACGATTTCTCTTGTTTACAGATTAGCTTGTCTATTCAGAAAAACAAATTTGTCTATCTCAATATGAACTTACTGTGTTTAAATTTCTTGTTAGTCACTGTGTGAATGCAATGAGTTTGAATAACTTGCTTTTGTAGAATAAGTAACACAAGTTTGCATAAATCAAATGGACAAAGTTAAGTAGCACAAGTTGTATGCAAACGGCTTGGTCCTGTGTGAATGCAATGAGCTTGCATAACTTGCTTTTGTAGAACGATACAAAATGTGGTGGCTTGCAAAATGAATTAAAATGGTCAAACAAAAATATAATCCAAAATGTGTTAAAAAACTGAAATAGTGAATGTGTTAAAAACAATACAACAAACTAAAGAAATGATTGATAAGAAGTTAATGTTTGAGCAGATAATACAAGGTCTTGTTCTCAAAATTGCACTATTATACTGTTATTTCATGCATGGTCAGTTCTTGTTATTTCTAAAAATAATGCAAACACAAATTATTTCATGCAAGTACCTAAATTTACAGAAATGTTTTCATCTTCTTCGTGCAATGGAGATTCCACCTTTTGATTTGGATCGATGTTTATGTTTTCTTCATCTTCTTCATGCAACCGGTCAACATTTAGTTGGAGCAATGGAGATTCAAACTCTTGAGTTAGATCGACGTTCAAATCTAGTATGAGTGTTCCACTAGTGGATTGTCTAACTATCAATGAGATTGGCTCCTTTTCCTCTATGTTGAACCTTGCATTACGTGGGTTTGAGTCGTCAAACGAAAAGACCTCATTATTGTTTGTGGCAAGAGAATTGAGATCAATGTTATGATTACTTCCGCAAACCATGGACTGTGCAGTACGCATGCTTGAGTCGTCGAATGGAAAAACTTCATCATTGTTTGTAGCAGGAAGATTTAAATCAATGTTATGACTAAAGTTTACATCCATGTTACTGTAGTTTAAAACCAACTTTTTTATGCTTCCTATATATAGCAGCAAGGGAAGGGAAACAATAAATTTTGTAGATTTGGCTCCATTTCAAAATTTTAGTTGGGTTGAAATGGTTCAATTTCAAAATTTGTAGAATTGGCTCCATATCAAATTTAGCAGGCGAGAGCTGGAAAAATATAAACTGCATGAGCTGTGCATTTTATGTTGAAAGGTTAAAGAGCATTATTGTTCTCAAATTTGGTTCTAATTGCAAGTTATTGTTGAAAAGTTAAAGGCTGCATGCAGTGTACGTTTTTTAATGAAAAGTGAGATCATTATTGTTCTCAAATTAAAGTGCATTTAATATAAGAGAATTAATTAAAGGATAAATAAGTTATTTTTTAGTTTTCTTATTATGTGTGAGAAATTCTGCAGCGTCATACATTTTGAACTGGAGGGAGTACTAGTGTATGACTCACACGATGCATATACGTAATGTAGAAATGCGATAGGATACGAAGAACAATGTAAAGGTATATGCGTAACTTTGACGATGGTCGAAACGATGAACACCGATGAATCATGTGCCATAATTTTTCTTTATTAACAGTAGAGATGACCTCAATCAATAGTTGCAGTTTCAAATTTAGGTAAACTGATTCTGTTACATAATCCATTCTCTCTCTTTAAGATTTTTGCATTATGTATTTGCATATATTAAACTGTGAATATAGGAAAAATACCAAAATGCGACTAACGTAAATTTGTTCTAAATTCAGAGGTATGATGAGGATCCTGCTGCAAAGCAAGCAGCAGCAACTGTTTTGGCATCAAAACTGGGAGCAGATTCTGGCCTGAAAGTCTATGTAGGCGATGAATCAAATTCGAAACCACAACCACTAGGAAGAAGCACCAATAACAATACCAATAAATCTACTGGGCTTCGTAATAGGAAACTGTCTCATCTAAGAAGCAATAGTACTGGGAATGCATCTCTAACTCAGTTAATTGATGAAACAAACATCGACCATATTTGGGATAATGACGATGACAATGATGATGATGAAGAAGAAGCTTCTGATAGGAGCAAGATAGTTGCAAATCACAAAGGTCCTAGTCCTAATGATGGTGGATGGCTTGCTCGCTTAGTTGCTTTACTTGTAGGAGAAGATCCGACACAATGCTATGCACTTATATGTGGAAATTGCCATATGCACAACGGTATGATATACAAATCTCCTTTCCATGTGTGGATTTTTTTTGCACTTGAGTTCATTTGGTTTCGTCCACACATGACCTGATAGAATGGGTTCCATTAGCATATAAACCAACAAAAACAGCTTGACAAGTTCAATAGCATAAGTGCGTCGGGCATTTAATTTGATATATAACCTTTTAGATCGATACATTGAAAATTTGGGCAATTTTAAAATGCACTACTCTTACTTCCACTGATGTCCAGCTTGTAGAACATCTTCAATTTAAAAATGACAAATGCATCAACAATCCTGTGATACTGCAAATAAATGGTAACTTGATTCTTATAAACCTCTAATGTTGCTGCATATGGACTGATGTTGTCATTAAGAAACATATCGGAAAGAAGCCGAAACCGATATCCTACTACAGTGCTACCGGTTGTGTGTGTTCATCATTGTTGGCGGGAATGGAAAGTTTGCATGTGATCTTTCCCTGTCTAAAATTTGATTATAATAGAAGTTCACTAATATTTGTTCATATGCGGAGTTCACTAATTTCCAAAGTAACCTAAAATACTTTTTTTTTTCCTAAATTGGATTAGGATATTGAATGTTGCAAATTAGTTTTGATTATATTTTACTCATGAACAATAAAGCTCAGTACATGTTCTACCAATTTACTATTCAGGACTAGCAAGAAAGGAAGATTTTCAGTACATAACATATTACTGCCCACACTGTCATGCGTTGAACAGTCAGCAGCCTGGAGTGGATCATCCTTCAAGTTCTGCCTCGGAGCAAATTACACCTATGGCTATAAGTGACGGTAAAAGCCCAGATTTGATGACAAGCCCAAAAAATCTAGAAACTGTTGAAGAGCTTCCTGAGACTGATGAAAAAGAAACTGAAGCTGAAGCCAAAACTGAAACTCCAGATAGCTGAAAATCTGTTTAATTGTTTGTATTTGAATGTTGTTATACATGCAGAAGTGTTGTAACATTAATTGGTTTGTGTATAATGCACATGAGTAAGTTATATGTATTGTTTGTGTTCTATATGTTTAAGATGTTGGTTTTATGATACCATGGTTGATATAGAACAGAGGATGACTGTCTAGTGATCATCGCTTGCTGATTTATCCAACAGTGGGCTGATATGTACCTACGGGTAACCATATAAATTTAAATTTGCAGTGTTGTTGATATTAAATTGGATTCACAAAACGTCAGAATGAGGATCTCCTTTGTGTCTTAACCCTGAGTAGCTACTGTCACAATACAAGTTTAACTCCAATGAATGGAAAGCTGAATTTTATTATTGTTTTTTCAAAGACACGAGCGACTCAAGTGCCATCCAAACATTGTAATACAATGAAGCTAAACTGATGGAACTTAAAACTTTATCTAAAACCAATCACCGACATCTGAGCATTCTATTTGACCTGGTCCAGTGATCAGTCGACCAGGCTATAACATGCACAAATAATGTAATAATGTAGTGGTTATATAAACTACACTACAAAATTTTACCCAAATGAGTATTAGATTGGGTGGTTAGGGCATTTGCTGCAATTATTATGGGAAGTGTTCAAGTATGATTGGGGATAATAATTTTTTTGCAAAACAAATGCTTCCTCTATTTCCTTCCACTTTATCTTCTCATTTCAATTATTCAAAATCGACATAGAGACGGAGAGCTCAAGCAAAAACACTTCACATGGAGATGACAAGAAAGCAACAATGGATCAAAGAAGTAATTTGGATTCCTTTTATTTTCCCTCTTTCACTGCTAAGTAACTATGTGGATTATGAACTACGAGTTTAAGAGCTTTAGTCGATGAACAGAGTTGAGAGTAAAAGTTAAGATTAGCACTATTATGGTAATGGTAATCTTCACTGATACGAAAAATCCATTGTCGTATGGATACTATTGGTAAGTCAATAATTACCAATATTTCACCGTTATCGTCGGTAAATTGATCGCTAGTACCTAATAAACCGATAAACCATTGATCGATAATAGTAAATTTACTAGTATAGAAAACATTAAATTTGTATTGCAATCAAATTTTGATAATGTTAAAAAGTATATATGTAACAACCCGCATATTTAACGATTTTATATTTAAATGTTTTATTTAAATATAGCGTCGTTAGTCGGATTTAGGTCCGAAATGTTGCTTTCTGCAAATTGCCGAATTGGAACTCGAAACCACCTCCATTGGTTCCAAAATGGCGTTTGCGATCTTTTTAAGTGTAAGCTTCGATATATTTGGAGTTTGTGAATTTTTACAACTTTTCTATTTGGGTTTTGGGTTTGGGTTCAGCCCATTTGTAAGTTTAAACCCCTAACTCAGCCCTCTCTTCATCCATTCACCCTCATTTCATTTCTTAGCTTAAGAAAAACTGAAAATGGTGGAAGGGAAAAAGAAATAGAAATTTGCAAGCCCTAGTTCTTCTTTGTAACTTGAATTCTTGCTCCAAAAATCAAAGAGAAGACATAGGTAAGCTCCTCTTCATCTTCCCTATCTCTTTCCCTCTTCAATCTCAGAAATTCCTAAAGCTAAACTTAGGAAAATACTTGTTTTGATCTTAGATTGAAGCTAGTAGAGTAGAAGTGGAGATTAGTTGGTCTTCTCCTTGCAAATTGAACTCCTTCTTCTTTGTTTTTGGATTAAAGGTGAATTTTGAACTCACATCTACTTCTTTTGATATCATTGATGTTAGGCATGAATTCATAACAATTGTTCATATGTTCTTTTGCTCTTGATTTGGGTTGATTCGGTGAAATTGCCAAATTATGATTTTTGAAGCCAAAATTTTGAAAATCCTTATGTGGTTGATGTTTTATGTGGTTCGGAGTGTTGGGTGTGTCGTTAAGCTTGGGCAGTCGTTTGACGTAAGCCCATAATCAACACGCATCCGATTACTTTCGATTGTTTGGCCTTAATGGCCCAGGTTCAGGAAATGCCTGAACATTGAGTTTCAGACGTCTGAAAACATAATTTCAGACGTCTTAATATTGTTCTGGGGAACATTTTCATCCCCAGATTCAGACGTCTGAATTTATATTCCAGACGTCTGAATTGGCTAATTTTCAACCAGAAAGGAAATAGACCGAATATTGCCTATTTCAGACGTCTGGATGTTTGGATTCATACGTATGAATTCTGTTTTGAAAAACAAATTTATTTTTAGTTTCAGATGTCTGAATCCCTTCTTTCAGACGTATGAATATGCTGTTTTTGCCAAAATTGCCTTGTTCGTTTAATTTTCCAAAATTGATCGATGTATATTGATTCAAATTAGTTGTTTATGCATATTTGACCTTAATGATTCCCTTTTGAATTCATTCACGAGTTTTATAAATGATTTCTTCAAATCGTATTAAAAGTTCGCTTCTCCGATTTATAAATTCTATTTAAAACACACGCACAATTTCGCACTTCGAGCGAAGGGAAGGGTGATTAAATGGTTGGGCAAAACACGGACCATGAATCTGTGCGTTTATCTTTCCGATTAATCCCCGACCTATTCAATTGATCGTTTTAACCTTCGGGTTGGTTTACCGATGATACGAGGTGAACTTTGTACTGCTTTGAGTGTGAAATTAACTAACAGATAGTAAACGTTTAGTGCGAACGAGTGGTTATGGGACTCACGTTGCCACTTTTCGGATTCCTTTTTGAGAGTTATGACACATTCCTCCAGTTAGTGGTGTCCAGAGTTGGGCCTCCGGACCTTCACCACTACGGTTTGTTGCCTTCGGGTATGTGCCTTCGGGTTTGTGCCTTCGGGTTTGTTGCCCTTTAGTATCGCTTCCGATGTTGGTCGTTATGAGCCGCATGGGTGATATTGGGTTGCCCTTTAGTATCGCTTCCGATGTTGGTCGTTATGAGCCGCATGGGTGATATTGGGTTGCCCTTTAGTATCGGAAGCCCTTTAGTATCGCTTCCGATGTTGGTCGTTATGAGCCGCATGGGTGATATTGGGTTGCCCTTTAGTATCGCTTCCGATGTTGGTCGTTATGAGCCGCATGGGTGATATTGGGTTTGGAGTCTTCGGGCTCATGGATCCTTGTTTATACAGTACTGAGCTCGAGCAATTTTATGATGTTTCATTCATATGTATATTCCCTTGGTATCGCCCTTCGGTGTTGGTCTTTTTGAGCCGCGTGAGATGTAGCGTTTACTTTGTGGAAACTTGTATACCTTATTGGTATTTGTTATTGCCTTTTGGCTTGCTCTGGGATATTCTTATCCTTTGTTTCTATACGTTGCCGATGATATGAGGCTTGTTATCATATGATTCATCTTTTGTTAGATGATTGTGTTATCTCCTTTAAAGATATTTGTTATACCTTGTAACCTTGCAGGTTAATTGTTGTTCAATTTATCAAACTGATTTGTTTAGCTAGACTGATCCGTTTATTTTATACTCGGGTCAGACCGAGATGTTTCAGGTTAGGTGCTTTTGGACTTAGCCTATTTTGCTTCCGCATGGACTATTCAGCTTGTTCCTTTTTGTTAAAGCTTTTTTTGTAGTCCTTTTTATTGTAACTCTGTTATATGTATTCTTTTGGGATTGGTCTATATATTGTGGTTTGCTATACCACTTGACATGTATTATTTTGTAAACTCTATTATGTATCCGTATATGTGTATATGATGATCTACTGTTCTGTGACGTATATTACATTTGAGTTGTTATATTCTGTTCTGATAGATCCTTCAACCACCTATGGTTTTGTTTTAAGTATTCATTGGGTATGTCGACCTGCTTGGTATGGGTATTGTCGATGCATTCAATAGATAGTTAGAGCAAGGCTATAGATGGTCGCTCCCAACCAGCCTTATTCTCCGTGTTAGTTGACGGCATTACTCTGTAGTGTCCTTGGCTAGCGTGGGTATAGAGGTGGGGCGTCACAGCGTGGTATCAGAGCTGAGTTCAGAACAAAATATGATAAACACAGAATAGATGCACATATTACGGTACATCAAAGTGTATAAATGATACAAATCTTTGAATCATCGTGCCTTTCTATTTCTTCTTCTATCAAGGGTTAGATAGAATTTGGGGAATACGTCTAGAAGTGCATTTTATTCCGTAGTATTCCGTATTGATTATCTACCTTGTGTATAATCTTGTTCTTATCTTACTTTCAGCGTATGGCTGGAAGAGGCAGGGGACGACGTTCGGGTGTTGGGCAATCCAGTGGCTTACATCCGGATGGCGTATATATGTCTGCTGATCAGTTTTTGGAATTGTTTAGGAGCACTCAGCCTCCAGTTCCTCCTCGAGTGTCTCCACCTCGCAAGTCTGCCTTTGCACGCCAGTGCAGTGATTTTGCTCATCTTGGAGGAAAGCCGTTTAAGGGCTCCGAGTCTGTTCTTGAAGTCCAAGCTTGGTTTCGCACGTGCGAGCGTATCTTCTCTCGCATGGATCTTTCTGACCATGATAGAGTTCTTGTAACTTCGAGCTTATTACAAGAGCATGCTCTTGATTGGTATGAGCTTCTTGTAGCCGAGATTGATGAGTCTACTCTTTCTTGGACTCAGTTTCGGGAGCGATTTGAACTCAAGTTCGTTCATGAATCTGAAAAAGTTTTATTGACCCGTCGCTTCCTTGAGTTGAAGCAAGTGAAATCTTCTGTTTCTGAGTATGTTGCATCATTCGAGGCTTTATCTAAGTATGGTCTTGAATTCATTAGCACTTCTTACAAGAAAAATTTGAAGTTTGTTTCTGGTCTTAAGAAATATCTTAAGAAGTCTTTGTTGCTCCAGCTTAAGCTTTCTTTTGAGGAGTTGGTTGATTCTGCTCTTCATCTCGAGACCGTCGAGAAGAAGTGTGATAGTGATGTTGATGTTGAGGTTTCCAAGAACCCCAACAAGAAGCCGATTCCATTTCAGAAGAAGCCTTTTCCTTCTAAGAAGAGGAAGATTGGTGGTCCTAGCTCTCAGCCTCAGCCTTCTGGAACACCTTTCATTCGGAAGTGTTTCTATTGTGGGTCTCCTGATCATATTATTCGAGCTTGTCCTAAGCCTCTCTTCTGCCGCTATTACAAGAAGGAAGGTCATCATGTTTCAGCTTGCCCTACTGTTCCGGCTGGTGCCAAGTCTATCAAGCTTTATGCTGCTAAGGCTTCTTAAGGTCCTTCTCAGTCCAAAGGTATATCTCCATCTATTTTGGAAGGTTCTATTTTATTTCATGACCACAGTATTCGAGTTCTTTTCGATACGGGTGCTTCACATTCTTTCGTATCGAAGAAGCTCGTCGATGATTTATCTTTGGATGTTTCTTGTTTGGTTACTTTTTTAAGGATTGCGAATCCTATTGGGGGATCCACGACCCTTAGCTTGCTTTGTGATGATGTTGAGATTGTTTTATGTGGCTTTTTTTCCGTGCGAATCTTCACGTTATTTCTTGTCTGGAATTTGATATGATTTTGGGTATGGACTGGCTAGTGAGATATGATGCCAGGATTATTTGTTCGGAGAGAATTTTATATCTTCGACATCTGGATTCGCCTACTCAGCTATCTCTTATTCTTCGGGATGTGGATAATTCCGAAATGGCTTTATATTCTCTTGACCCGCGAGATGATAATGATATATCTCGTATTCTCATTGCTTGTGACTTTTCTGATGTTTTTGAACCTGTTTCGGGTTTGCCACCCAAGCGGGCAATTGAGTTCCGCATTGATCTCATTCCAGGCGCGCAGCCAGTTAGTCGTCCTCCCACGAGGATGTCTATAGGGGAAAATGAGGAACTCAAGAAGCAGCTTTTAGAGCTTGAGTCCAAGCAGTTGATTCATTCCAGTTTTTCTCCGTGGGGATCCGCGGTTGTCTTTGTGAGGAAGTCTGATCGAACTCTTAGGCTTTGCGTTGACTATCGCAAACTCAACGAGTTGACCATTAGGAATAGGTATCCATTGCCTAGGATCGATGATATGTTCGATCTATTGAGTGGTGCTAAGGTCTTTTCTCAGCTAGACCTTGCCACAGGTTTTCATCAGTTACGAGTCGCGGATGATAGCATACCTCTTACCGCTTTCCGCACTCGTTATGGTTCTTTTAAGTGGCTCGTTATGCCGTTCGGTTTGACGAACGCTCCCGCTTTCTTTGTTGATCTCATGAATCGAGTATTCCGGGAATATCTCGATAAGTTCGTCCTTGTCTTCATTGATGATATCCTTATTTATTCTAAGTCTGAAGCCGAGCATGCTAATCACTTGAGAATTGTCTTGAGTACTCTTCGTCATCATCAGCATAGAGCCAAATTCTCCAAGTGCCACTTTTAGGAGAATAAGGTTAAGTTCTTAGGCCATGTTGTATCTTTCGATGGCATTTCTGTCGATCCCTCAAAGATCAAAGCCATCCAGGATCGAAAAAGGCCTGAGAATGTTCATGAGATTCGTAGTTTCCATTGATTGGCGGGTTATTACCATCGGTTCATTAAGGATTTTTCCCGTGTTGTGCTTCCTCTCACTTGCCTTACTCGAAAAGGCATTCGTTTTGATTGGTCCGACAAGTGTGAAGCTTCCTTTCTGACATTGAAGGAACTTCTCACTAATGCTCCTATTCTTGTGGTTCCCGAGGGGAATCATGATCTGTTGTCTACACCGATGCTTGTGGTAGCGGTCTCGGTGCTGTTCTTATGCAGAAGGATCGGGTAGTTGCTTATGCTTCTAGGCAACTGCGTCCGAATGAAGTTCGCTATGCACTCATGATCTTGAGTTAGCCGCCATTTTCTTTGCCTTGAAGATTTGGCGACACTATTTATTGGACGAGCGCTTCATTCTCTATACCGATCATAAATCCTTGAAGTATTTGTTCACTCAGAAGGAACTCAATATGAGACAACAGCGTTGGCTCGAGTTTCTTGCTTCCTTTGACTTTGATATCCAGTATACCCCTGGTAAGGGTAATCGTGTTGCAGATGCGCTTAGTCGCAAACATTCGGCTGTTATTTCTATGATGCTTGCCGAATGGAATATTCTTGAGACTCTATCTTTTTGTGAAATTCGTGATCGAGGTTCATCTTCTGATTCTCCTATCCTATTATTTAGTTTGGGAGCTCGACCTATTTTGTTGGATCATATTGCCGATGCTCAGCGGCGTGATCCTGATTTGTTGCATCATATTCAGCTTTGTGAGTCTAGATCCTGTGATGAGGCGTTGCAGGATTTCAGCATTGATTCTCATGGGTGTCTTCGTAAGAAGAACCGTCTTTTTGTGCCTTCTGATTTTGCACTTAGGCATGACATTCTTGATGATTGTCACCGTTTTAAGTATACCATTCATCCTGGTAGTAGTAAGATGTATGCCGATATGCATCGTCTTTATTATTGGGAAGGCATGAAGTGCGATGTAGCGAGTTATGTGAGTAATTGCATAACTTGTCAGCGTGTTAAGGCCGAACATCAGCGTCCTTCGGGTCTTCTTCAGCCTCTTGAGATTCCATTGTGGAAATGAGATCAGATTTCTATGGATTTCGTTGACGGCCTACCTCGTTCGGGATCAGGCCATTCTAGTATTTGGGTTATTGTTGATCGCCTCTCTAAGTCTGCTCATTTTGTCCCTATTAAGCCTAATAGAACTGCTTCGCATTTGGCTAAGTTGTATGTTAAGGAAATCGTGAGACTTCACGGTGTTCCTAGTTCTATTATGAGTGATCGTAATCCTTTATTCACGAGTCATTTTTGGCAGAGTCTTCAACAAGCTTTGGGAACAAAGCTTAATTTTAGTACAGCTTATCATCCGCAGTCTGACGGACAGACTGAACGGGTGAATCGTATCTTGGAAGATCTTCTCCGTATTTGTATTTTTGATTTTGGTGGTAGCTGGGAGGATCACCTACCTCTTGTAGAGTTCTCCTACAACAATAGTTTTCAGTCTAGTATCGGTATGGCTCCTTTCGAAGCTTTATACGGAAGGCCATGTCGATCTCCTTGATGTTGGTTGGAATCTGGAGAGAAGCTTATTCTTGATCCAGATTTTGTTCGTGATTCTTCCGAGAAGATTGATCTTATCCGGTTGAGAATGAAAGAGGCTCAGAGTCGCCAGAAATCCTATGCGGATAGCCGTAGGAAACCTCTCGAGTTCTCGGTTGGCGATCTAGTTTTTATTCGTGTTTCTCCTTTGAAAGGGGTTATGCGTTTTAGTACGACTGAGAAATTGGCTCCTCGCTTTATAAGACCATTTTCTATTACTGAACGTATTGGCCCTGTGGCTTATAGAGTTTCACTTCCTGCTCATCTATCTGGCATTCATGACGTGTTTCACGTCTCACAGCTTCGGAAGTGTCTTCGGGAGTCGGATTCTGTCATTACTTCTCCTGATTTGCTAGAGCTTGAGATCTCACCGGACTTATCTATTGTACAGTAACCTATTCGCGTACTTGACACGGAGGTGCGACACCTTCGGAACAAGAACGTGCCGCTCGTTAAAGTTCAATGGTCCGCTAGTCCCAATGACTGTACTTGGGAAACCAGAGAGTTTATTGAGCGATCTTATCCGGGTTTTCTATCTTTGCTTGGGGACGATGAGTATATCCTTTTGTCTCAAGCTTATTTTCTTTTCTTTTGAATGTTGTATGTACGTAGTTGTTACAAATATCGTCTCTAGGAATTGCGGGGACGCAATTTTGTAAGGAGGGGAGATCCGTAACAACCCGCATATTTAACGATTTTATATTTAAATGTTTTATTTAAATATAGCGTCGTTAGTCGGATTTAGGTCCGAAATGTTACTTTCTGCAAATGGCCGAATTGGAACTCGAAACCACCTCCATTGGTTCCAAAATGGCGTTTGCGATCTTTTTAAGTGTAAGCTTCGATATGTTTGGAGTTTGTGAATTTTTGCAACTTTTCTATTTGGGTTTTGGGTTCAGCCCATTTGTAAGTTTAAACCCCTAACTCAGCCCTCCCTTCATCCATTTACCCTCATTTCATTTCTTAGCTTAAGAAAAACTGAAAATGGTGGAAGGGAAAGAGAAACAGAAATTTGCAAGCCTTAGTTCTTCTTTGTAACTTGAATTCTTGCTCCAAAAATCAAAGAGAAGACATAGGTAAGCTCCTCTTCATCTTCTCTATCTCTTTCTCTCTTCAATCTCAGAAATTCCTAAACCTAAACTTAGGAAAATACTTGTTTTGATCTTAGATTGAAGCTAGTAGAGTAGAAGTGGAGATTAGTTGGACTTCTCCTTGCAAATTGAACTCCTTCTTCTTTGTTTTTGGATTAAAGGTGAATTTTGAACTTACATCTACTTCTTTTGATATCATTGATGCTAGGCATGAATTCCTAACAATTGTTCATATGTTCTTTTGCTTTTGATTTGGGTTGATTCGGTGAAATTGCCAAATTATGATTTTTGAAGCCAAATCTTTGAAAATCCTTATATGGTTGATGTTTTATGTGGTTCGGAGTGTTGGGTGTGTCGTTAAGCTTGGGCAGTCGTTTGACGTAAGCCCATAATCAACACGCATCCGATTGCTTTCGATTTGTTTGGCCATAATGGCCTAGGTTCAGGAAATGCCTGAACATTGAGTTTCAGACGTCTGAAACCATAATTTCAGACGTCTGAATATTGTTCTGGGGAACATTTTCATCCCCAGATTCAGACGTCTGAATTTATATTCCAAACATCTGAATTTATATTCCAGACGTCTGAATTGGCTAATTTTCAATCAGAAATGAAATAGGCCGAATATTGCCTATTTCAGACGTCTGGATGTTTGGATTCAGACGTTTGAATTCTGTTTTGAAAAACAAATTTATTTTTAGTTTCAGACATCTGAATCCCTTCGTTCGGACGTCTGAATACGCTTTTTTTGCCAAAATTGCATTGTTCGTTTAATTTTCCAAAATTGATCGATGTATATTGATTCCAATTAGTTGTTTATGCATATTTGACCTTAATGTTTCCCTTTTGAATCCATTCACGGGTTTTATAAATGATTTCTTCAAATCGTATTAAAAGTTCGCTTCTCCGATTTATAAATTCTATTTAAAACACACGCACAATTTCGCACTTCGAGCGAAGTGGAAGGGTGATTAAATGGTTGGGCAAAACACGGACCATGAATCTGTGCGTTTATCTTTCCGATTAATCCCCGACCTATTCAATTGATCGTTTTAACCTTCGGGTTGGTTTACCGATGATATGAGGTGAACTTTGTACTGCTTTGAGTGTGAAATTAACTAACGGATAGTAAACCATTTAGTGCGAACGAGTGGTTATGGGACTCACGTTGCCACTTTTCGGATTCCTTTTTGAGAGTTATGACACATTCCGCCAGTTAGTGGTGTCCAGTACTGGGCCTCCGGACCCTCACCACTACGGTTTGTGGCCTTCGGGTATGTGCCTTCGGGTTTGTGCCTTCAGGTTTGTTGCCCTTTAGTATCGCTTCCGATGTTGGTCGTTATGAGCCGCATGGGTGATATTGGGTTGCCCTTTAGTATCGCTTCCGATGTTGGTCGTTATGAGCCGCATGGGTGATATTGGGTTTGGAGTCTTCGAGCTCATGGATCCTTGTTTATACAGTACTGAGCTCGAGCAATTTTATGATGTTTCATTCATATGTATATTCCCTTGGTATCACCCTTTGGTGTTGGTCGTTTTGAGCCGCATGAGATGTAGCGTTTACTTTGTGGAAACTTGTATACCTTATTGGTATTTGTTATTGCCTTTTGGCTTGCTCTGGGATATTCTTATCCTTTGTTTCTATACGTTGCCGATGATATGAGGCTTGTTATCATATGATTCATCTTTTGTTAGATGATTGTGTTATCTCCTTTAAAGATATTTGTTATACCTTGTAACCTTGCAGGTTAATTGTTGTTCAGTTTATCAAACTGATTTGTTTAGCTAGACTGACCCGTTTATTTTATACTCGGGTCAGACCGAGATGTTTCAGGTTAGGTGCTTTTGGACTTAGCCTATTTTGCTTCCGCATGGACTATTCAGCTTGTTCCTTTTTGTTAAATCTTTTTGTGTAGTCCTTTTTATTGTAACTCTGTTATATGTATTCTTTTGGGATTGGTCTGTATATTGTGGTTTGCTATACCACTTGACATGTATTATTTTGTAAACTCTGTTATGTATCCGTATATGTGTATATGATGATCTACTATTCTGTGATGTATATTACATTTGAGTTGTTATATTCTGTTCTGATAGATCCTTCAACCACCTATGGTTTTGTTTTAAGTATTCATTGGGTATGTCGACCTGCTTGGTATGGGTATTGTCGATGCATTCAATAGATAGTTAGAGCAAGGCTATAGATGGTCGCTTCCAACCAGCTTTATTCTCCGTGTTAGTTGACAGCATTACTCTGTAGTGTCCTTGGCTAGTGTGGGTATAGAGGTGGGGCGTCAAAATATATCTTTTTTTTATTCTAACTCACACACACAGACATACATACATACATGTATATATATATAAACATATATACACATACATATACATAACTACACACATATCTATGTATGTATGTATCAATCTTTTGACTTGTATTAGAGGACATAAAAAATTCTTCATTCATCACAAATTATTCACAATAATAATATATTTGTTTATCTTAGACTTTAAATCTAATATAACTAAAAGGAATTGGTATCATAAATAATATTATGAACGATTTCTTAAAAACTGACATACCTTCAAAAGTGTCCATTGTTTGAACTATTTTAAATAATGAACAACAAAATTAATATGATCGGTAAATTTATTATTACCACTGGTTTTGATGTTTCTTTAGTACTATATTTACCGTTAATAATGGAAAATTTTCCGTTATCATACTGATGACATTAGTCTGATGTAGCTTGATATTGATTACCAATTGCTTGGTAATGATATGCTAATGGTAAATTGACCATTACCATAACAACTCCGGTTAAGATTATAGATTTCATTATAATCATTGATTCAGGATTTCAGAGCTTTCATATCTGGAATTTGGCCATTTTGATTCAAAAGTCAGCGGTTTGTCATTCACAATTGTTTTATAACCAAAAACCATTACCATTAAAGTGTATTACACAATTGACACATTACTGTCCAATCAATTAGTTTTATTTTTCTTATGTATAAACTAAGAGCATAAGGTTTGATAAGAGAAATGATGTATCTGGTTTGGAGTAAAGAGATGTACGAGAAGCAATCACCAATGTGTTGATGAATGAATGAGTAATTTTAAGAGAAAATGATGCAAGTTTTAGGTTTTGGAGTGTTCGATTAATTACAACAAAAATCAAAGTCTTCTCATTGGTTGACATTTTGCATCTTTTTTGGAAAAAAGATGCTTTATTAACAAAACTGTATAGATATATTTTCACGACATGCCTCATTAAAATCTTGCAACCCCCTAACCTAAATGGATACCTTGCGAAGGAAAAAAACTACATACCATATCCATATTAGCTATACATCAATAATCATACAGAACATGCCGGAGGCCAAACTGTCAAATAGATGAAGGAGTAAAACAAAGCGGAATACACTCAAAGCCCTCCGTACGAACATTTTGGCTCAGCAAACAAAGTCACAAGGATAAAAATGCATACAACGTGTCACACACATAACCACGGTAAAAAAAGAAAAAAAAAGAAAAAAGACAAACGAGAGTAACAACTGCCTTCAACTCGCTTCTGGAGAGAGAAAAGGAACTCATTTTACCAAAGTAAACAAAGCACAAAAGATCTGAAAAAAGACTCAATAATGGCGGGCCTAAGAAGAAGAAAGATTCTTCAATAACGAAGTAAGGCTAAGCAAACTTGGGGCAATTTCGCTACTGATAAGATCGGTGGAAGAAGCTCATTCACGAAGGGCGATGGTTATGTCCATGGTCAACAGAGATACCAAAATTCGAAAGGATAAGTTCTAATTCTGCATTTAGTTTTGAAATATCCAATTTAAGCAACATTTAATGTTTGCAATCTTGCTTTACGAGTAATTTTCTGACTTGTATTGGAGTTTCAATCCCATTGAAAATTATAAAGTTCCTTTCACACCATAAATGCCAAATTAGAGTAGTAATGGATACATTTATGAGATGATTATGGATTAAATTACCTTTTTGACTATTGCAAATAGCGTCGAAGACATTCTCTATGTCAGAACAGTTCCCATAATTGACTTCAAGGTTAGTAATAATATCATCCAGTAACTATCTCGAATAGTTGCAATAAGAAAAAATGATTCCTATCTTCAATACTATTAAGGCATAACACACAAGTTTGATTAAAATCATGATTCCATCTGTGAATTTTATTTTTGGTGTTTAGCTTGTTAAGTCTAGCTAATAATGCACAGATAGACATTTTTGGTGCACAGTAACTGCCCCAGATGATGCTAGCCCAATTTAATTCTGTATATTTGCACCTGATATGGTTCCATGCCGAGCTAAATGAGAAAATACCATTATTAGGAGTCCAGAACCAAAAATCATTAGAATTTTGACTGTGAACTCTAATGCATCACAGAATTATGCACTTGGTTAGGGATACCATCTAATTGTCTTTTCCAGACATTACCAAAAAGCAGAGAGGAAACTTTTCCGCTATTATTACCTAACAAATTTAAGTAATTCCTCCCCAGGATGTTCACAAGTGAATGACCATTTAACCACAGATCTAGCCACACATCTGTATTGTCCCCATTACTAATTTTTCTGTCTATAATTCCTTTGCACCAAATTCTTGCTCTGAGTAATGATTTCCAGGAATAGGATGCATTGTTATCAATATTTACTGACCAAAAGTTTTTTTTTCTTGCAACACCTATTACACATTCAATTAGACCATAATGAGTCTCCCTGTAAGAATTTCGAAACTAGTTTCAAAGCAACTGCTTTAGCTATGTCCTCAAATTTTCTAATATCAAATCCACATTCTTTAGTAGTTTTACACACATCATCCTAAGAAAACTTATGAGATATTGATTTCCAAATAAAAATGGCACAAATACAGTTAATTTTCTGAATGATAGCAACAGGGAATTGGGAAAATTGCATCCAAAATTGAATTATTGTGTGGTTCTTCCACTTATATTGAGCATTTTGTTGTTCCAATAATTGAATTTTTTGTTTATTTTGTCAATTAAGCACCCAAATCTCTTCTTTTGAGTTTATTGCTTGGCAAATGGATGCCTAGATAAACAACAAGAAGTTGACCAATTTTGATGTTTGACATATCTTCAATTTGCTGTTTGTGGGTAGCTCGTTTGCTAACAAACAATGTTGATTTGTTCTCATTAAGGTCAAGACCAGAAAAACACTTCAGATGTTGAAAAATGTGTCGAATGGTCTGTGCATTAGATGTTGTAGCTTTGGCCATAATCAAAATGTCATCCGCATACAAAAGATGTGTAATCATAGGATCGATTTTGTATATAGGTGAAAGATTACCTTGCATATATTCCACATTAATGCTAATAGTAAGAAATTCCAGTGCAATAGAAATTAAATACGGAGAGAGGGGGTCGCCTTGCCTTAACCCTCTTGTACTTTCAATGAACCATAAGGAAATCCGTCAATTAACACCGAAAAAGTAGTAGTAGATATGCATTCATAAATTAGGTTAGAGAAGACCAGCAGGAACCCAACCGAATTCAGCATGTGATGAATAAACTGTCTATTAATTTCATCATAGGCTTTATTCAAATCAATTTTCAGACAAAAATTGTTAGAATTTTTCCTATTAAAGCCTCTCACCATTCCATATGCTAGTAAGAAATTTTCAGTGATTAATCTACCGGGAATGAATGCATTTTGGTTATATGAGATAAGATCATCCATATAATCTTTCACTCCATTGCGTAAGAGGTTGGCTAGTATTTTGTACGAAACATTGCAAAGAGAAATTGGCCTATGGTCAGTAATGTCTACTGCATCTGGATTTTTAGGAATGAGACAAAGGAAAGTATGATTAATTTCTCTAATTATTGTACCTGATAGAAGAATGCCATTCATGGCCTCCAGTATATTAGATTTCAGTGGATCCCAGTGAATTTTATAAAACTTGGTATCGATGCCATCTGACCCTGGAGTGCTGTTGTCGTTAATTTGAAAAATTGCATTTTTTAATTCCTCTAGCTAAAATGGTTTACATAGATTAGCCTTGGCTTGGTGAGAGATAATTTTCTTGCAAATAATATCTAGAAATTGATTTGTAGTGTGTGATGAGTTAAACAAGTTCGAGAAGTAATTAATTGCTTCATTTGCAAGTTTATCTGATACTGAAACCCATAATCCACTAGAATTAATCATAAGATTACTCCTCCTCTTTGATAAAGGTTTATTAACCCTACTATAAAAGAAGTTTGTAGGCCTGTCCGCTTCTGTTAACCAGTTTAAATTCATTCTCTGTTCATTTTCAGTAGCAATATTTCTCATAATATAGTGAATCTGATCATTTAGAGAAGCATATTGTGCAATCAGGTTCTCATTGGTAGGGTTTTGAACTAATAGTTTTTATAATTCATCAGCTCCATTTTGAGTTTATCTGCTAATGTATGAGTATTACACTTATTCTTATTCCATGATTCCAGGGCAGCCTTTACAGCCTTGAGCTTACATAAGAGAGAATATAGGGGATTGCCAAAACAGTTTAACAGAAGGGATTCTTGAATGGAAGAAAAAGTACCCTTCTTTCTTGTTCCAGGAGTTGTTATATTAAAAGGTATATTATACTTCCGATTATTATGAAGAATTAACTTGATATAGATAGGAGAGTGATCATTTGGCGAATGATGACCAAAATTTATACCAAACTGAGATAAACTATCCAACTAAAGAGGATTAACAAAAACACGATCGATTTTGCTATGAATTGAAAAATTATGACCACCTCTCCAAGTATAGAAGTTACCCGTAAAATCAGGCTCTATCAAATTAGATAATTGGATACACTTAATAATTCAAAGTTCACCCATAGAGTTAAACTGCCCATTGTTGATTCGATCTCTAGTCGATAGAATAGAATTGAAATCACCGGCAACAATCCAATGGAGAGTGAATAATTTTTATTAGTCCACCAAATAATTCCATAATTCCCTTCTCTTAGTTTCATCATTAGAAGCGTAAACCATGGTACATAAAATACTAAGGCCGCTGGGACTATGTAACATACATGTTATAAATTGGTCAGAGGAATGTAAAATTATAGTTGACCATTGGGAAGAGTCCCAAAGGATAAGAATTCTGCAGTTTTGACCATTCGAAATATTATGAGATGATTTCCAAACATTATTAATTCTAGACAGAAATTTATCTATATTATTTAGGGACAATTTATTTTCTAAAATACCAAAATAATTTTTTTTCTAATATTAATCAGTTGTAAGATTTCCAACTGTTTAGTAGGGGCATTCATACCCCTTATGTTCCAGATAAGGAAGCTCATTCAATTCACATTTTCTATGTTGCTACTATCAGGGGAGTAGCGAACCCCGAAAACTTAGCTTTTTTTGACTTTTTAGCTTTGCCTTTAAACTGACTAACCAACACGTTCCAAGCAAGGTTGTCAATAACATCTGTTGATGAGCTGGCTTTGAATTCAAACGACACTTCTTCTATTTTAGTTTTACGAGTTGCTCTTGATCTATTCGATGCCTGTTTCTTTGAGATGTTCTCCTATGTATCAGGACAGGATGGGGGTGTAGGCAACGAACCAGATGAGCCAGGATTACTGTCATATTTCTTCTTTTTGCATTCTTTATTAATGAAAAAATGTTTTTGTTTATGAAATACTTATTTATTATGATTGATGGGCTTAAGAGAGAAAACATTTTTTACATTTGTTTTTATTCTCTCTTATTTCCCTCTTCTTTGAATAGAAATAAAAAATTTACAGCAAAAAAAAATATATCTTCTTCATCTTCTCTCTCTACAATTTCATCTGAAATAAAATCTATATTTCAAAAAAAATTAAAACTCTTGAGTAGCGACTTCTATAAATGTCTAAATCCTTAACATCGAATACAAAAATTTGAATGGTCGTTGTGTTGATCTTAAGGAGCAAACAGTAATTATCAATTGCACCATAGTCTAGCCGAATTTCGCTTTTAAGATAATGGTCTCATCCATGGCACAATTCTTATCACTTTATTTTTATTGTTCCCACCCATTAATTTCTAACAGTTGAAAGCAAAATTAAATCCATCTTTCATGAAGACCAAGCTATTTGGATTTGGAAGCAAACATTAGAGTGCTATGATGATTAGTGAATGAGAAGAAAATTGGGGAATTTGTTCAAATTTAAATTGAGTCTGAGATATTCAAATCTCTGGAATGGTAAGAAGTATATTAAGGTAATACTAAGATACTTCCACTTTTTCCTTTTGTTTTCTTTCTTTTGAAATATTTTGGGTTTTAACAATGACTGCATATCATTGATATTGTTGAAGACGTATCCTGTTTTGAGAAATTGATTTGGTTAATTATATATGTTAATCATAGAATCATAAATTTTGATATGCTATGATGCAATAATATGTATACTAACATATATAAGTTTACGATAAAAGCAATTATCAAACCGACAGTTAAAGATGTTTGTCTACTGTAGTTTGCAAAACCAAATTATGTGAAGTTAGACAAAAATATACATGTTTTTAATATGTCTTCTTATATCTCTTTGCTATTCAATTTGTTTTCTCTATAAATGTTTTCCTAAACCACTTCAAAACCAAATCTTTCAATGCTATTTAATTTGTTCTCTTCATAAATGTCTCCTTAAACTTCTTAAATTTTGAATTTTCTTTAATATATTATCATTCAATGTTTCACTAAAATTAATGAAAAACTACACCAAAATTTTTTCCTTCAAATTATATGATTGATTGGTCAGTTCCCATCGTTAGACCGCTGTGCTAGTTGAAATTGTGGGGAAGTTTTCCAATAGATGTGACATGTGCAGTTTAAACGCTTAGCGGTTCTATAGAAGTGGATGTGAAAAAAGTTATAGTGGAGATAAAACAATGATATAGTAGAAAATAACAGAGATGCAAAAAGCTTCATTAGATATAGAACCAAATATTTAAAGTTAATTTATTCTCATTCTCACATTATTTTTTGTAGAAAAAAGAAATATTATTTAATATTATATAACAAAAACAAAGAATCCATGATGCATGAAGACCAGATTCGGTGGCTGTAATATATTTCTAATTTATATTAAGCACTTATGCCTTAAAATTAAGTCTTTACCCTAGCTTTGTCGATTTGGTTTAAAAGATAACTAGTCAGATCGACCTTTGTATATTAATGTTGCTAAAATGCATGCTAAAAAGCCTTGATTTAGTGGATGTAGTAGAAAATAATGGGGTTTAAAGCGGATCTATTATTTAATAGCACTAAATTGAAATATCATAGCGATCGAAAAGCGCTATGTGCTATTGCGAGATTGTGTGGGGCTTTAACTGCATAGGATGTGACACAAGTCATAAGTAATGGCAATGGGACTGAATTAGCATGAATTTATCATTTAATTTGACTTGAGATAAATGTGAATTGTATGTTTTGTGAATTCAAATTTACTAAATTAAAGACTTTTCGTTTATAAAAATATTCTAACATAGACCATTAAATGTAAGTATTTAATGAAAAATTAATAGTATGAAATCATTATAATTATGAGCTAATGAAACTCTCGATAGAAAATAAATTTTGTCTTTCCATTTTTAGAAGAAGTTAAAACAACATTTATAGATCATAATACTTTTAAATATAACATTGCCAATTTAACAATTCGCTTCACTTACTTGAGCATTCATTATTGTTTTTCAGATAATAAAATATAAGTATCCAAATTGGTAGAATTGCAAATGAATTTATATGAATTGTTTTTAATATATTTAAGAGTTGAAATTAAAAGGACAACCATCGACTTATTATACGAATTTAATTTATAAAGTTGGGCTTTACTTGCAAACACGCAAATGAGTAAATAACATATAAGCAAATGATAAGAGTATTGATTTGCTTTAATAGTTTTTACTAAGAGTGAGCATTAAAAGCATGAGATTTGAATTGTTAAATCACATAATTGATTTATGACTTATCTAGGGAAGTAAATTAAGAGAATTTAATGCTTTATTTAATGTTTGAATAAAAATGAATTCAAATCATTATATAAAAAATGAAACGAACCAATGATTGACTTTATGTTTGTTGATTTATGGAGTTGGATTTATCATGAAACGAATATAAATCTAATGACTTTAAATATAAAGAATATGAGTATTTATAATACCAATGGTGCAAGCCTATTTTGGAAAATGCTTCTTATGGATTTTAATGTTAAAGTTAAGAGGTCGTTTGTGTATAAAAAATTTAGTGGAAAAGATGCAGCGGCCCGAGATTTTCGACCTCGAAAATCGACATCAATACATTCACTGTATAGCATGCCGAATATTCAAGTGCCGGAAATACTGATTGTTAAGGGTAAAGGTGAAGAAGAGATAGAAGAAAATAGAAATAACAATACAGAGAATCTCACAATCGCAACGGAACAATATTTAATATATAACTGTAATAATTACTATCATACAATCAACAGAGTACAACAGTCATAATATTAATCTGGGCAGTTATAATAACTTATCCTCACAAGTGCTGAATATATAGCACAACACACACACAACGAAATATAATCAAGCATATGGAATATGCCTGAAATCCTTCAGCTCATCTCCTGATCTCCATAACATCCTAACTTGAATTTGAAATACTCGGCCTGACCCGAGCATTATAATAAAATAACATCTGAGTCAGTCTGGAAAACAAGCATAAGAAAAACACAATCGATTTGAATTATTACCGCTATCAAAATCCTTTGAAAACAAAGGTATCTCGTAAGACCACGCTACATATAAATACGACAGGTTTTTACCTTACGATAACCAAAACATTTTTATATAAAATCGAGTGATATTGTAGTATTGTCCAAGTATAAATACTTATTAAAATAGCCGAAATTGTTGCTTTGATTAAATTCCAGCATACTGCGCTCTACAATCAAAATCAGGCTCGTAGTGGATATGGATTCCATATAATGACGGGGCTACTAGGGGAACGCCTATTGCAGTACACCTCTAGAAAAATGTACCGAGATCGAACCTATCGATCCCTGCCAACACAAGACCGGCCTATCCCTTACTGGATAGTACCGAATATGATCACCACTAATAGGCCCCGAAACACAACAGGTGAAAAATAGTGATGATGGTAAATGTCCACTCTAGATGAGTGATGATCATACCCTAATGGGAGAGACTCACATAGCCTTGTTGCATCTTCCCTGTTGTAGTCATTTCCAGTTGATGAGACTTGAGGCTGTGCATTACCTTAAGAATAACATTTATACTTGGAATGCTAACACCGCCTTCCAGACAACGATGCAATGATAGCATCATCCATATAAGTTGTTCTAAGTCTGAACAAAACGAATCTCCTTCAAGATCACCACCTCCATTATCTTCGAGATATCACAATTTGTAACGCACAAATCAGATCGAAGTGGTTTTCGGATAATTAAATCTGATCCCGGTCTCTTCGAAACGATTAATGAATTTGGTCAGATTTGATAGTCAATTATTTAACTATCAAATTACACACATAAACCGTCAGTAGGTCCATATTTTATTAAATCTTTTCAATTCATTCATTTCAAATTTCTTTACACAGATATATATTCGAATCCCTTTCAATATTCCATTGTTTGAAAAAAAATTCAAATCCTTATATCTTTAACAGGATATTTTCAAACCATATCAACACTTAGAAATATTTTCATATAACCCTCCTATAGTCAAAACATTTCCAAATCATTTTATTCCAATACTTAGAAAAATATTTATAAATATATTTTCCAAAATAACTTACTTCTCATCACTTAGGAAATATTCATAACTTATCGATTTTTATAGGTATATTCACAAGTGAGGAAATCACCACTTATTACAACTTCATAAAACCATTTACAACCCTTTTTATAAGCTCACAACTCATTATAACTCATTTCATAAATCTCCAGAATTTTTCATAATCCCTTCTACAATTCCGAAAATCGATTTTTCTTATTTAAAATCTCATTCACCAATTTATAACTACTTTTATGATTTCAGATTCATTTTTCAAAGTTCACATATCTAACCATTTCAAAAATTTCTTAAGTTCCAAAATTCCATTATAAGATTTCTCTTATAAAATCATATCATTAAATAAAACCTGGTTTACAGATCTCGAGAGCATTTATAAATAAATTTCAATCACTTTCCAACTATATATATGATAAGTATTTTTAAGAATAGTAACTAATTTTCAAAACACGTTTTAAATAATTATTTAAAATATCGAAACACGTTTTAGTAACAACAATATCTAATTTCCATTTCATCTATAAATAAAATCGATTCACACAACTTATTATAAAAGTTAGAATTTATCGAATAATATAAAATATTTGTACAACCAACTTCCTGAAATATTCCAACATTAAAACAGTTTTTAAACTACATAGTTTAATAAATAAAAATCCTTTTCTAAAAAAATATATTTTTAAAATTCAACATAGCCGATTTTATATTTATAAATCTCTATTGATTTATCACAAATCAATTTACATTTCCAGTTTCACAACCATTTCAAAATTCCCAAAATAGAATCCACTATTTCTTTCTAAACCGGTTTCTATATCTCATTATAAATTCTCACTATGAATTTATATTTCCAATTTATCAAATGATAATCATTTTACTTTATTCATAATAATCGTTTATGAATTTATAAACTCATTTCCAGTTTTTCTCTGTTAACACAGATTTATATTAACAACTTCATTTATAAATCTATTTCTAATTAAAATTCTATTCGAAAGATATTCCTTAACAAGTTCCAAGTATAATCTAAATTCATTCAAAATCTCGATTATGACTTCCTTTCCCATTTTAAGAAATCTCATTTAAAATCCGTGGTTCAAAAATTCTCAATTTAAAATTCTCTATCGAAACCATTTTTACCAAATATCTAAATAATTTCCAAAATCAAATTATTTATTTTATCCAACCAATTCTTTTTTTAATAAATTCCAAAATTCAATATAATATTTTAATTTCCAAGATCGCTATTAAATTCCATTTTTAAAATCAAAAATATTATTTATGGTATTTATGATACAAAATTAGGGCCAGTGCTACTATAACATCCAATAAATCAAATCGCATCATAATCTATAACAGATTATTCAACGCATCATATATCACTATATATGAAAATAAAATCAACATTTTGAGGAATCCAGTTGGATCCCTCCAATCTATCTCCATGCAACCACAGAAGTTATATAACACAAAATACCAGTCCCGCTTCAAGGCATGATATCGCGGTAATATAGGGTCATCCGCTATTATGCGGTGCACACGGTGTCTCATCCGCTCCAATTGACGGGAAACTTTACAGCTACTAATATATATACTACTATATTTAATATACTATTCAAATATTAATAATATATCAATTCAACCAATCAACCAATAAATAATTTTTAATATTTTAAATTAAATCCAGCAATCCAAATGAGTGAGATTTAACTCATCTTGATTTTAATTTGCTAATCGTTTTAATTTTAAATTAAATCGAACAACGTTCAAATTAATTTAAAATTCCCGCTAACTCCAAATGATTCCAACCAAAAATTCCAAAATGTAGATAATATCCATGCGAGTGCAACACAACATCGATACCTAATTCCGACCTCGTATGAGTTAGTTAATGGGTTTTATAAGATTTGGAATTATATTAAACACTTAAATTACTAATCAGTTAAATTAATTACCTTAGTTAATTTGCTAAGCCACGACAATAGCCGAAACCCTTCTTCCTAGAGAACCCCGAACGTGATTAAACATCCCGATGTCACTCTATTTGAATCACCAAGGCGGCTACCAGACATGACCAAAGCTCCTCCGATGTAGCCAGAAGCCGCATCTCGTCGAGCTCACCCTCCCAGAAATACATGGCCTCACCCTCTCCTGCCATGCCACGCCACCGCAGCTTGCCTCCTCCTCAATGCACCTGCACATAGCTCGAGGTAACCCACCACAGACGTGAAAAAATGGAGCCGCCTTGCTCTGCTCCCCAATGCCGCCGCTCGCTCCTCTCCTCCCTGGTCGAACGCAACTTCCTTTCTTTCGTGTGCGATTCATTTGAGTGCTCCTTTTTTTATATTTTTTTTCCATGATTTGAACTCCAGAAGAAAGAGATACGGAGGAAGTATGCGTGGGTTTTAAAACTGGGAAGGTGATGCGATTCAGAAGGCTAGGGCGACATGTAGTACGGGTTAGGGTGTATAGGGTTTGACCTCAAAATTGTATAATATTATTTAATTTTCAAAATATCTCGTTTAATATAACTTAAAATCCCAAACTCCTATTGAGGCGTGCCACTTGGCCTTTTAATGTTATATCCCTTTTCCGAACGCAATGGATCAAGTTTCGAGGCCTAATTCGATCGTATGTGGAAGATTTTTTTTTGAATTGACTATTTTTAGTTAAACTAAACCTATGCGTTTTTAGCTTGCATAGCCAAACGTTACGAGATTTCAAATCTGATAATAATACACTATTACGAATTTAATGGAACTGGTTTCGTCGAATTCCAAGACTGTGCCTGGATCGCTATTTTAACGTGTCGCTTAAATCAATGATTTCAAAATTTGGCGAAATCACTTGAAATTATAGTTTTTAAAAACTTATTAACTTAATTATAATTCAAATAGAATTTATATCAACATTATAAATCGTTTCAATTGATATTCACCTCAAATTTCAATTATTCACCATTTTCGCATTATGATAAATCAATATATTAGAAATTTAAATTCATTCTATAATCTCAACCAAAATCTTCATATTAAAAATCAACTTATATTCCAAATCCAATATTTAAAACCATTTAAATATTTAAAATCAAACGACAGAAAATCCGGATCGTTATAAATGATATGCTAAATATGTCAACATTTTATACTAAGTCAATTATGAAAATGAAGAAATTAAGAGTATTTAATCCATATATTGGTTATGAAAATTTTCATTCATAAAAAGAACAAATGTTATCATCTCAAAGACACGAGTATATTTCGAAATTTGATTACTATTTTGATATCAGCCCCATACATATTTGTTATCCATATATGTATTTGACTATACAATTGAAATGTATTTCGAAAAAACTTGAAATATTCACTTTATTAACATGAATGAATTTATTGGAAGTGAAGAAATAATGAAATGAGTTATGCTTTATAACATAATGATGATACAATGTATGTAAGACTTATATTGTAGCAAGCTATGAGATAGTTTGTCTTTGAAATAAAATAAAACAATGGATAATGAAAGTAATGAGAGGTATATTTATGAAGAATATTTATACATCAAAGGGAATAAGCTTTGTTTAAGTATAACATAAGTGTGTCAAAATGAAGTATTTATACCTAAAAAGTCATGTTCATATGATTTCTGATAGATGAAAAATAGTTATTTTGGTCCATATACGAGGTTAAGGAAAATTTCTTATTGCGGTAGCTATTTTTTTGGAATGGTCAGTCTGATTTCTCATAAAAGACTAGATAAAACTTCTAATAAACCATGAAAGAGTTTAACAAGATTGAAAATTTTAAAATTGTGGGGGTATAGGAGAAAATTGCAGATTTGGCCTTCTTCCTTTTCTTTTAAAAATTGGAAGAAGAACCAAATAATAATTTACCTAAAAACATTGAATATGTATTCTTTGATTATGATATAAATTGTTTCACAAAGATTCATTTCTTTATAATAAATACGTGCAACTTTTTGGTAAAAACTTGAATGCAGCAAGAGAGATAAAAAAATTTCAAAGTGAGATGAATGACTTAGGAGAGATAGATGTGACATTAGCCGCAAAAATGAGATAATTTGAAAATGGTTTTTGTCGTAAATTATTTTTGACCATACTTGAAAAGAAAAACATGAAATCGCTTGATTGTTTTTATACAAAGCATGTGCAATCTCTTCGTATCCTAATATGCACCTTAAGAAGAACAATAGACCTAGTAAATGTGTTAAAGTCAAAGGAAGCGACGTGTTTGATTGAATTATTTAAAATATCATTAATTATGATGTGAGAAGATACACTCATAACCTAGTTATAAATAATGGAATTTCTATAAGAATGTATAATGGAAAGAGAATGCACATCTATTTTCAGACATAAAACAATTAAGAAATTGATAAAGAAGAGATCTTATCAAAATGAATAGGATCGAAGAGAACTTGATGGATCCCATTTTTAAATTTTTTTAGAGGAAATTAGTCGTTGAATATTCAAGAGGAATGTGCCCTGAGCCTAGAGTAGGAAAAAGTATGATCAATATCCATTAACGGTCAAACTGTGCAATATGATTGCTCTTTCCCATCCTATTTATTAATTTGATTGCTCGTATAATCCATAACTAATTTTTTTTGGTAGTGCTTATAAAATGCACTTGATGAATTTTGCTATTTGATATGATTTTAAGTTTCCTTGCTTTTATATGATCCAAACAAATTTTTTGTTGTATTTTCGAGATGCACTTGATGGATTCTTTTATTTGATATGAGTTTGAGCTTCTTCGTTTTTATATAATCCATAATTAATTTTTGATGGTGCTATTGGGACACACTTGATGAATTTTTCTATTTGATATGCATTTCAGCTTCTTCACTTTTATATAATCTACAAACGTTTTTCGTGGTGCTTTTGAGACATACTTGATAGATTCTTCTATTTGGTATGAGTTTGAGCTTCTTTACTTTGATATAATCAATAATCAATTTTTGATGGTATTTTGGAGATGCGCTTGATGGATTTTTCTATTTGACATGATCTTAAGCTTCTTTGCTTTGATATAATGCACAACAAATTTTTGGTGGTGCTTTTAAGATGCACTTGATGGATTCTACTATTTAATATAAAAGTTGAGTTTCTTTACTTTTATATAATCCATAGTTAGTTTTTGGTATTGCTTTTGAGATGCACTCAATTTATTCTCCTGTTTGATATGAGTTTGGCTTCTTTGCTTTTATATAATGCATAAGCAGTTTTTGTTAGTGCATTCGAGATGCACTTGATGGATTCTTCTATTTAAAGTGATTTTGAACTTTTTTATATAATCCATAACCATTTTTAAGTGGTGCTTTTGAAATGCACTTGATGGATACAACTATGTGTTATGAGTTTAAGCTTCTTTGCTTTTGTATATTCCATGCTTTTGAGATGCACTTGATGGATTATATTAACTTATCTTAGTTTGAGCCTGTTTGCTCTTTTTGAATCCATAACCAGCAGTGGTGGTGCTTTTGAGACGCACTTGATGTATTTCATTTCTTTATTTAAGGCAATACCTTACTATTCATATACAATTAATAATCAGTATTGGTGGTGCTTTTAAGATGCAGTTGATGAATTATATTTATCTATCGTTTGAGGTTAAGCCTTTTGCTTTTAATGAGTCCATAGCTATAACTGGTGGTGCTAGAGTGGAGTAGTTGATGGACTCACCTATTTAGGTGTGAATGCATGCCACCTTCTATGAGGGACTTAAGCTCTTTAGAGCATTCGTGAGTTACCATAGTGGGAACATGGCCATCAAAAGCATATAATTATTGCGAAGTTTGTAAAAAAATGAAAGTGTAGTATGCATTGTTAGATCTCAATAAAAACTTTATTGTTCAAGAGAAATTCGCTGCTTAAACAAAGTTAATCAACTCAAATTTTTGTAGTTCAATAAGAAATTCACTATTTAGATTATGTTTTGAACTCACTTTTTTATGTACCAATTCAATCAAAAGACATTGTGTAATGACTTGTGTAACGACCCAGAATTTTAGTCATTTGATATTCGTATATTTAATTGATTTTAAATATTCAAAAGTAAATTTTATAAGCCGAATAACTTATATTTTGAATATAGTGATTTAATTGTATATTCAAATTGTTAGTTTAATATTTAAAATTGCAGAAATAATTGAAATTTGAATTTAATGTGAATGAAAATGATTTATAAAGTTGAATTAAATTCTATCTAAATTAGAATGATGTTAGAGAAATTTTAAAATTGAATTAAAAGTTGAATTACAAAAATTGAATATTTTAATATTTAATTAACGTGTAAAAATGGTCATTTTTCACACAGTCTCGGATTTTCGACATAACTAGTTTCATTGGATCCATAATGTTATATTTTTGTAGGATTTCAAATTTCATATCAATCGGATTTACGGTTTGTCCGTACAAAACTGAAATGCGTAGAAATTTGTTTAAGTAAATTTTTATTTAAATAACTCGATTCGAAAACCTATCTTCCAAATACTAATTAATTGGCTCCCGATATATATTCCATTGTGTTCGGTATGGGGGTAAAACATTATAAATTCCTGGCGACACGTTTCGATTGGAGTTTGGAAAATTTTCGGATGAATAGTGTCGTCAAATTTTCTATAAAAGGTCAAACCGTTTTCTTATTTTCACAAAACCCTAGCCTAACTAGGGCTAGCCGCCATTTATACTTCCAAAACTAGAATTTCATCACCTTCTCCCTCAATTTTCTCTCAATCCAATGAATCCATTGACTTTCATCAAAAACCTCCAACTACAACATCGAAGAGCTTCGCGAGATGTAGCTGATCAACGACGATGATTGAAAACAACGTTATAGATCGACGGCGATTTGCATTTGAATGGCGACATTTGTGTGCGTTTTCTAAGGCGATGGCGTGACCGAGTGTGGCCGGGCTCTGGGCGGTGATAGAGCTCGTGTAGCGCTACTCGACGGTGGTCTTCGATCGCCTTCAAGCTTCGTACGTTGGGCGTGACAATCGATGGAAAGGAGACGGCTAATTGGGTTCTTTGTGTGCGTAAACCTAGGGATGGAAGAAGAAAGTGATAACATTCAGATCCCATCAAGTTAAAATGCACGGCCACAATTGAAAAGGGTTTGAAAATAAAATTAAAGTTGTAATTAATTTATATACAAATTCGTGCGATCCTTAAAAAATGCATAACTTCTTCATACGAGGTCCGTTTTTGATGAAACAAGTTGTGTTAGGTCCGTATTGACGAGAACTACATTTGAGAGCTGATTTAGAGTTGATTGGAGCTAGTATAAATTTTGGGTAAAATTAAACTCCTTTTAATTTTTATTCGGAATAAAATACTGCAATTGCTATTGGAACCAAAGTGAATACAACTCACTCTTTCTGACCCACTGATATTTTTATATAGGTGAGAATAAATTTATTTTATGATGATTGAATGATATATGATATATTATCTATATATTGATTGGTATTTGGATATATTCCTGCCTATTGGAGCAGAGGAGACCCTATACGTTCCTGTATATGAGCGGATGGCCTTTTGTACACGCATCCGCCTCAAAGCGGACATTGTACATATTTTCTAATATGTATATTTTTTGCAGGTGACAGGTTGGAGGGATCCAACTGGAATCATCGCCAGTATTGATTTATTTACAAATATTGATATATATGATGCTATCATATGATATCTGATGTTTTGGATGTCAGGATCGATGTAATCGATGTATTTAGTGCTGTTGTAGCATTGCCTATTTTGGAATTTTAAAAATATTAAAGTGATGATTTTCAAATTAAAAAGGATTTTCAAGTGATTTTGAAAATAAATGTTTTGTTAGTTTTTAAATTATTAAGGAAATGAATTTATTTTAAATAAATGAAAGTAATAATTATTATGTTATAAAATTATAATTTTTGGGAAATATAATCAGAAATGTTATTTTTGAAATATGGAGATAACTATTTTATAAAATAGTTTATATTGAGATTTTTGAATTTATTATAAATGGTATGTATATAAGATTTATAAAATTGAATTTTATAAATCAAAATGATGGAATTGTGAAGGAGTTTTGTAAATGTTAAAATGATGTATAAATGAATCTTATAAGTGAATAAATTTTTTAATTTGTGAAGTTATAAACAAATGAATTTGGGAATAAGAGATTTATAAGCAATTAACTTATAATCGAATTTTGGCATGTAAATGAGATATAAATGAAATTTGTTAACAAAGGAATTTTGTATATTGAAGTTTTTATAAAATAAAAATGAAATTTATTAACATTGTTTTATAAATCCAAAATCAACTTATTTTGATGAGTTAAATATGAAAGCTTATTAAAGGAATTTCATCCACGATTTTGGACAGTGGATAATTCTTTAGTAAATATATAGAAGTAATGAATTTGGTAAAGGAGATACATTCACGATTTTGGACAGTGGATAATCCTTAAAATAAATGTGTAGAAACATTGAATTTGGATAAAAGAATGATATTCATGATTTTGGATAGTGAATAATATATTAAGTTAAATGAATGTTTTGGAAAGTGATATTATTAAATAGAGCTAAATGTTTTGAAGATGTTTTAAAATGTGTTAACTATCGAATACATAGATTTCAACATTCATTGTTAAAATAGATGTTTTCGAGAAGTAAGGAAATGATAGACTATAACACTGTTGTTATAATAAATGATTTTCGAAAGGAGATGTTTTATATAGTATATGTGATTTATATATCTATCTAATTTTTGAATCCCTATACTATGATTTTGGGTTATCGTAACGATGTTTTACGCAACATTTGTTTTGACCCAAATAAATATGTTTAAGAGAACATTTTCCTTAAAGATTGAAATATGTACTTAATCGTGATTTAAGTATATGTAATATTTTCTAAGTGGGAAATAAATTTATTTGTGAATTACTTATTATTAAATAAGTATATGGAAATGTTTTTTTTAAATGGTGATATGTTGAAATGGTTTTGGAATATATCTTTTTAAAAATAATTTGAAGTGAATATTTGGCGAGTAATTTAATTAATAAAAGATTACTTAAAGGGCCTAGTGATTGCTTATGGTGCTAAATATTTTTTTGTTTGCTTTGTAATCGAATATCAAATTTGGCCATTTTAGTTCCTCAACTTGATGTGGAAACTATTTAGTCGTATGCGTAGCCTTCTGTGTAGGCTTGATTACTGTTTGTGTTGAGGATGTTGATTAGTATAGTGTGGAGTATTACTCCAATCTATTGAGCTTCCTTCTTGGCCGAAGGATAGTAAGTTGAAAGTTGGAGACGTGATAAGTCTATGAGACTTAGTTTCTGTGTGAGGTTGAGAAACGCTTTTGCGTTGTTGGTGCACAGAGATCGAGATTGGTTTATCTGAAAACCACTTCATACCAACATATATGAGTTCGATTGTGCAGGTTATTGATGATATTGATATTCAAGATTTTCATAGAGAAGGACTGCTTGTTGATCATTTAGGGTTAAAATCCCAATATACATATAGTAGTAGTGGTTTATTCGTTATGAAATATCCAATGCAAGGACTATTCGCTACTAATCCTAGGGATTTCCCAAATGGATGTGGTACTTTCAGTTTGTCCTGTTCCTGGACAACTTGTATGGATGTTTGTGTGACATTGCATTTCTAAGATTACATATATTAGTTTTTACGATCGTACATCAGTGGTGGCGGATGAGGTAACTTTTCTTAGCTTAACACCCTCCTTGAGACATACAAGCTCAAGGGTTGTATTTTTTTGTAAGGCAATTAGTAGTCAACGAAAATGGCCATGTGGCATTTAAAGTGACGTGATTTGTGATATGTGAAAGGTAATCGTTACCTCAGGCCTAATCAACCGCAAATGACCAAATTAGGGTTGGATGCGGAAAGGCTAAGTGGGTCATTCCCAAGTTGGAAATGATCATCCTCTTCTAGATATATTTCTTCCCGCTATGATTTTTGTGATGTAAATTAACGTGATTTTTATGCTTTGAGGGTCCTAGGAAAAGATTGGTAATGACAGGCGGATGGCATATTCGGTACTATCTAGTTATAGAGGTAGGCCGGTCTTGTGTTGGTAGAGGAACTTTGTGATGGTTTCTCGGTACATTCCTATAGAGATGTACTGCCGGAAGGTTGTCCGTTCACCTGGTCATTTGTATGGAAATCCAAACCCCACTATGAGTTTACAGTTTTGTTTGTACTGGCATAATGAATAGCCCCGAAATGCTATATGGCTAACCAATTCGGCTATGATTAATATTATTTATATACTAGACACTAGTATAATATAAGATGATTTGATATGAAATGTTTTAGTTTTCGTAAGGTAAAAACATGTCCGTGTTCTTATGAAATACCTTTGTTTATAAAAAGGAAAAGTTTTGGTAAATTTAATAAATTCGGTTGAGTGTGTTTTCTCATGCTGGTTTACTAGACTGATCCTGTCATTCTTCCTTTTCAATGCTCGGGTCAGACCGAGTATATTTACAGGTTAAGATTGGGTTCTTTTGGAGCTTCAGCAGGCGAGCTGGATATCTTCATTTTCGTATACACACATTAGTTTTGATTATTCACTGCTTAGTTGTTGTATATTATCGAAAATTGTGAGGACATATTATAATAACTGTCCAGGCTAATAACTAGTGATTGATTGTTGAACTCTAGTTGATGTATGTATATATAGTTTTTGTTTTGTAAAGATCATTGATATGATATTATATGTTTTCCGCTGCGATGTGAGATTCTGTATTGTTCTATTTTGTTTTCTCTTCTCTCTTTCTTCTCTTCTCTTCTTCTCTCTTCTTTTCTTTCTCATGACTTTCCGTCAATCTATGCTTTTTGAGTCGGATATGTGTGGTTTTGTCCATTCAAAGAGTACGAATTTGCGGGTCGTCATATTTGGTATCAGTGCTTAGATTTTGTATATTCCTAGGCTTTGATGTGTACTCAATATAAATAGGAACAATAGCACCATAGATTGAGTTTGAGTGTATTATATATATGAGTGCGTATGTGTTAGTGAATATAAAATATTTTATATTGTGTTTACTTATCCATTCAGTTGTTTGTGAATTCTAGTTGGTATGTGGGACGCCATGTTATCGATAGAGATTTCTAAACACTTAAACGAGGCTAGGCGATATAGATCATTTTTAATTGGGTAAATGAAATAATTTTACCTCAATTATATTTTATATATAAAGGAATAATTTTTCAGGAATTATTAAAGTATATATGAATTGATTTATTTGGTTATTTGAAAATGTAAGTATATATAAGTTAACAAAAGTTGTTTGAATAATCTAAGTAAAAATAACAATTGTAAAAGAATAAACTATATAAGTACATAAATTAAAACCATGGAATTATAATTAATATGATTTACTATTGTGAAATAATCTCATATATAAGAACTGAAACTAAACGAGTATATTTATAAATATGAGTTATAAATAAAAATGGATTTAAACTAAGAATTTGAAAATTTGAATCCCGTTGATTTTGAAAGTTGTTTTTCAAATTTAAAGAGGTTATATTGATATAAATCTAAATAAGATAAATAAATTTGGAATGAATCTTATTTAAGTGAAGTGAAATAGTGAAATTATATAAGTAAGAAGATTTGTAAATGTGATTTATAAATATAAGAAGGAAATTTTTAAAAGAATATAAATCACTGAATTCACTATTGTTGCTGGGAAATAATAAGGGTGATGACTGTAGCATCATCAGTATCATTTTTGAGTTTTTATGTGATGGATTTGCTACCTATAGTAAATTGAAATTGAAGTTTTGTTGTGATAAACAAATTTGAATTTACAATCCAGGTTGAAATTGATAAATATAAGTAAAATGAGTTTTGGATTTATAATATGAGATAATAAATTTAACTTGGTGAAGTTGAAATAAATTTGAGTTAACATAATAAAAGTACGATTTGGACTTTAACTAAAGGAAGGTTAAAAAAATTAAATTGGATTTGAACTGGATTAGATAAGTTATTGAAAAGGAAATTAAACTTAAGTGATAAGTAATTATATAATAAGAATTTGGAAGTTTAAATAAATAAGTTGTATAACTTATAAAATGAGCAAATATAAGCAAAACCAATTGTGAAAATGGTTAAACAATTTCTTTAAGCAAAACAAAATTTGAATTTGAATTTGAATAGTGATATGAAATTGACTTAAGTAAAAGTTAAAATAAAATGACTTTGGAGATGAAACTTAAGTCAAGTCAAACAGAATGAAATATTGTGATGAAACATTACTTAAGTAATGTGGGACGAAGTTGAATTTGATATCAAATGAATTATTAAATAAAGTGAAGAACATGAATAAAACTTGAGTTATATAATGAAATTCAACTTTAGTTGTAAAATGAATTAGCAATTGAATTAATGAATGAAATGAATTGAACTAATGAAATAAATTAATAAATGAAATATGGATCGAATGTTAACCAATCGAATGTAAATGTGTTGATTTAGAATAATGGATGTAAGTGTTAATTCATTTAAAGCTAATTAAATGTGTTAAACCAAACTGAATGTAGGTAAATTAAATAAATTTGGTTATGTTGGATATTTGGTTGTTAGATTGATGTTAGTTGATTGTATAAAAATTCATTAAATGTTAATGAAATTGAATTAATAAAATTGAAAGCTAAGTAATTTAATTCAAATTGATAGTAAGTGAAATTAAATAGAATTGAATTTGATTTGAATTGGAAGTGAACCAACTTGAACATAAATAAGTGAATGTAAACTGATTGAAAATGAATAATATCTAATGTTAGTAAAATCCAATGTTAGTAAAATTAAATGTGATTAAATTGTAAATCAATTCAATGAATATTAATAAGAAATGAATGTATATTGATTTGGTTATGGATTGACTGGATAGAAATTATTTTGGTGGATGTTAGTTGGATGATAGTCGTTTGATGAATGTATTTGTTGCTTTTGATTGCATTTGCAATATTGGCATATATAGTTGTTATATTGGTATATGTTGTATATTGATATTACTTTCATATATACATGTTTCTCCTTTGTTGTTGAGTGTTTAGTAGGTGCGGATGGCGTATGCTTCGCATCTGGAGCTTGCTTTCGCTCTATATTAGTCGTATATGCTCGCTAATAATATATAAGTCACATATCGTACTTTTATATTTTTTCCCTACGGGATACCTCATCCTCGAAGATGAGATGAATATTTGTTATATATATATATATTGTGGTCCTACTACGGTCGAGCATCGCAAAGGAGGCTATGGCGAATTTTTTTTGAATTTAAAGCGTTAGAATTATTTTGAGAATTTTGGAAAAAAAATTTTGTAACTAAAATTTTGATATAGAGTTGAAAGTTAAACGATATTAGTTGGCTTTGAAAAGACAACCATGAAAGGATTTGAAAACTTAGAAAAGTTTTTATAAGAAGTTTAACTATTGGATTTTGGAAAAGTTAAAAGGTTCAAATGAATTTGAAATCTAGTTTGAACGAATTGTTTTGAAAAGTTAATGGATTTTGTGGCTTTTTTCTACTTGGTAATTTCAAGGACGAAATTCTTTTAAGTAGGGGAGAATGTAATGGCCTAGAATTTTATTCATTCAAAATTCGTATATTTAATTGATTTTAAATATTCAAAAGTAAATTTTATAAGTTGAATAACTTATATTTCGAATATAGTGATTTAGTTGGATAATTAAATTGTTAATTTCATATTTGAAATTGTAGAAATAATTGAAATTTGAATTTAGTGTGAATGAAAATGATTCATAAAGTTGAATTAAATTCTATTTGAATTAGAATGATGTTAAAAACTTTTAAAATTTTAAATGTTGAATTATAGAAATTGAATATTTTAATATTTAATTAACGCGTAAAAATAGTCATTTTTCATACAGTCTCAGATTTCGACGAAACTAGTTTCACTGGATCCGTCATATTATATTATTATAGGTTTTCAAATTTCAGGTCAATCAGATTTACGGTTTGTCCATACGAAGCTTAAACGCATAGAAATTTGCTTAAGTAAATTTTAATTTAAATAAATCGATTCGAAAACCTATTTTCCAAATACTATCGAATTAGCTTCCTATATATATTCCATCTTCAGAACAAGGGTAAGACATTATAAATGCTAGGTGGGATGTTTCGATTGGAGGTCGGAAATTTTTCGGATGAATAGTGTCATGAATCTTATAAGTGAATAAGATTCATAATTTGTGAACTTATGAAAAAATGAATTTGGAAATAAGAGATTTATAACTAACTTATAATCGAATTTTGGCATGTAAATGAGATATAAATAGAATTTGTTAATAAAGGAATTTTGTTTATTGAAGTTTTTATAAAATAGAAATGGAATTTATTAACATTGTTTTATAAATCCGAAATCAACTTATTTTGATGAGTTAAATATGAAAGCTTGTTAAAGGAATATCATCCACGGTTTTGAAATGTACTACCAAAAGATAGACCCTTCACCTGGTCATTTGTATGAAAATCCAAACTCCACTACGAGCTTGCGGTTTTGTTTGTATTGGCTTAGCGAATAGCCCCGAAATGTTATATGGGTAACCATTTCGGCTGTGATTTATATTATTTGTATACTAGACACTAGTATAATATAAGATGATTTGAAATGAAATGTTTTAATTATCGAAAGGTAAAAACATGTCCGTGTTTATGTGTGGACGTGTCTTACGAGATACTTTTGTTTTTGAAAAGGAAAAGTTTTGGTAAATTTAATAAATTCAGTTGAGTGTGTTTTCCCACGCTCGTTTACCAGACTAATTTGGACGTTCTTCCCTTTCAATGCTCAGGTCAGACCGAGTATATTTACAGGTTCGGATTTGGTGCTTTTGGAGCTTCAGCAGGCGAGCTGGAGATCTTCATTTTCGTATACACGCATCAGTTTTGATTATCCGCTGCTTAGTTGTTGTATATTATCGACAATTGTGAGGACATGTTGTTATAACTTTTCAGGCTGATAACTAGTGATTGATTGTTGAACTATGATTGATGTATGTATATATAGTTTCTGTTTTGTAAAGTTCATTGATACGATATTATATGTTTTCCACTGCGATGTGAGATTCTGTATTGTTCTGTTTTTGTTTTCTCTTCTCTTTTTCTTCTCTTCTCTCTTTCTTCTCTTCTCTTCTTATCTCTTCTTTTCTTTCTCATGACTTTCCTTCAGTTTGTGCTTTTTGGGTCGGACATGTGTGGTTTATTGTCGATTCAAATGGTATGAATTTGCGGGTCATCACAACTTGTTTTTACGACCTCGAATGTCGACACTAATACATTCACGGTGTTCATGTTTCGAGCTCCAAAGTACCGAAAAGATGAATTGTTTGGGTAAAATAAGAGAAAAAGAAATAGAACAAGGAAGAAGGAACATAATATTAGAATCTCGTAACAGAACGATCATATATAATACTAAAAGACAGTATAAATTGTCATTCTAAGATACAAAGTTTTTAAGAGTTACATTAATCTGTCTGGACATTTATAATAACCCGTCCTCATAAATGCTGATAATGCTATTAATAAGCGGAAATAAATTCTATGGTAGGAAATCATCCAACTCATCTTCAGAAGCTCCAAAGTGTCCATGGCTAAATCTGGAAATATTCACAGGGCCGACTCGAGCATTATAATAAAATAACATCCGGATCAGTCTGATAAACCAACGTGAGAAACACAGATCAAATAGGATTTTAATGTTATAAACCTTTCAAAATAAAGATATCTTGTAAGACCATACCGCACATAAACACAGACAAGTTTTTACTTTACGATAACCAAACCATTTATAGAACATCCAATAATATTATAATAACATCTAAGGTTCAACATAAATATTAATCATAGCCGAAATGGTTACATTAATTACATTCCAGCATAATAGGAGTACAACCAAAACCGATAAGGTACGTTCGCATAATGTATTTTTTTGTGGAGATCTCATTGGTGGAGCAGAATCCAATCTCCGGCACTAGGGTCAGAAAGTACCTTCCGAGCGACATATATCTCTAGAAAAAATATATCATTTAGGTAAACACAAGCGGTCCAGTGTCTGAACATAAACAAGAACAACGTGAACCAAATATCATCAACTCCCGCCTGCTAACAATCGATAAGTATCTCTAGAAATGGAGTTGACAATTCCCTGACATGGCTTGCTGACCCCAAGTTGTGAGGCCTAATCAGTTTTTAGCCATTTTCGATGTTGAGGTTACGTTCAAAATCTTTCACATGAGTCTTCAGCACTCAAACAGAACATGAATCCCAAATTGGATCCTCATCTCAAACAGATCACGAATCACTACATGGATTCGAGTATCTCAAACAGATCTCAAACCTTCATATAGGTTCCGCGCATAAGTGCTCTGACAAATGCTAATATTGTCCTCACTCTTAGAGTACTCCTTAAGATAGACAGTCCCACATGATAACATCCTTTAAAATGTTAACGCTGACCTTTCCTTTGGACTTAACCTTAGGATTGACAGTTCAACTTTATAACATTACACTTCTCAACCGTTTTCAGAACATAGATTATGTATATGGTTTTGAAGTGGTTTCAGATTCAAGTCAACTCATATAAGTATACTTTTCCCACATACTAGACTCTTCAAAGTCAATCGATGAATTTTCGGTAAATTCAACCCTAATTCTTTCAGAAATAAATAGAAGATACATAAGAGCGAAGGTCACCTCCTAACCGTTTAAGCAGATGGATTTTCTTATCATTTGTCCTAAAAGGGATAGACGAGTTTATACATACAGTATAACATTACTGAAGATAACTGTACCATATAATACTCATATTTCTTCTAGATATTCCTAAAGTTATATGTAGACAATTTCGATAATCCACTATCTAGAACAAGGAGTTTGTTTATAAATGGAAACCAAGTCCAGTATACTTGCAAAACACTATCAAGTCATGCAAAGTATGATCAAGCTACACAAAGTTTGGTTAAGCTATATAAGCAACTTCTGATCCCTTTTATTTAATTATTCCTTTTAGTAATTAAAAACTCATTTATTATTAAACTTCTTTTACCTAATAAACTTCTGTCTTGTTCCAAAAGATTCCATTCCTTATAATTTCCTTCAAAATATCCATTTTAAGTATCCAAGTACTTTCACAAATTCTTTCATAAGACTTATGACTAGTGTTACTTAAACATTGTCACTACAAACCCAAAATCATTTTGCTTGTGCTTATCTTTAAATCATTCTTTTAAAGATCTATTTACATCCAGAAGTATAATAAAAAAAGGTTAAAGACGAATGCTATTAACACATTGTCATAATAAACCTATAGCCGTTGCATACATGTATTACCTTTAAATCATTTGTTTTAAAGATTTAACTTCATACTCGGCCAAGTTCAGCATTTGACAAGTTAACTCTGAGTTTTAAAAATGATTTCTTATAGAAATCGCGATTCATACGCTTAACTCATTTTTGACATTCCAACTTAACCATTTCTCATTCAAGAGTGAACCCAGAAAATTTAGAGCACTGGCTACTTCAAAGGATTGCCTAGACACTGTTATCTAGCATTTTGACCCGGCTATATTCAAACCGATTGGACAAGTTAGATTAGACAGTCATCAAGGCCAGTAATTCTAGAGCGATGATTGTGGGGTCCAAAGATCAAGTACATATGATAATATGAAGCCGTAATTGAATGATATTGGGAGATAAGAAACACATAGTATTCAAGGTATGGAATATAGTTTAACATAGAATGGGGATCGACCATGATCCTTCTCCAATGTAGTGATCGACATATTTCAGGGAGCAAGTGCAATTCAATGGAAAACAACCAATATCTCAAGATTCATAAGTCCAGTGCATATGAAATTTTAGGAGCTAGATGTGGGGACCCTAAGGAGCCTACCTCGAAAAAATGAGGCAAAAGGGATCGACCCTCTTCCCTCAATAGGGATAGGTTAAAATCAGAAAACATCTCACATTGAAGCAAAGATCGAGCAATACTCAAGTTATACTAATCCAATTTGCATGAAACTTGGAGGCAACACATATTACAATATGGGAAGGCTAACGTAGGGATCACACGAAATTCCTCCAAAATAGGGATCGGCGCTGATTCCTATTCTTTGGGGTTTGGGCCATGCGATCCCTCTTATGGGTCCATATGGTTTTGGAGATCCTTCTGCCAAATTTTCAAGCAGATCTTTCACCATCTTCGTCTACAAATACATGCTTGGTTGTTCATTTTTAGGACCTTTATGCTGCTAGTTGCTTTGTACTCTACTGTAACTAAGTATTTTCATCCAATCCCTATTGTGATCGGTTTACAAAGTGTTTAATAAAACAATCTATTCAAAGTGGACGTAGGCAAACAACGCCGAACCACAATAAATTATTGTGTTCTTGTTATTACTTTGATTTTCTTCTATTTAATTATTTGTTCCCTTTGTTTTCATTTTAGATTCTTCATTTATTTCTCTACAAACTCTCTATCGGGTGTTTATTCCAAATTTTGGTGCAAATGTCTAGGTGCTTTCACTGAGAACGAGATTCTCAGTCTTGTTTGGATCCCTTTGTTGCTACTGGATTGCATAAATCCCCCCAAGAGACGAATTATCTTCAAGAAGCTTGTTCGTTCCATTTAGATTTGTAAAAGTCTAAGAAGAACTATCAACAATGGTTAGGAATACCAGATCTACATCTCAAAACGCAGAAGGAAACGAGAACGCTAACATCCAGCAAGGAGGCCCAAGCAGTCTACCAGTAGATGTGAATGCTACAAATCCGTTTGATGTCCAAAACCCGGCTGATTCCATCACAAGAGCTGAATTCCAGAATTTGATGAAAAAGCTATTGGGCAGCCACCGATAGTTGAATAAGTAGATTCAAGCTAATATCGATCCAACGAACCAACTCAGTCAGCAACGACATGGGAAATCTAGGTGGGACCCAACCCCTTATTCTACATCAGAGAGTTCTAGTTCATCAAATGATTATCACAGATGCAGACATCACAAAATAGGTGGATATCATGTAGAAGCTTCTAGTCATCAGCAGGCAAGCCAACTGGCTTGCCGAGACCGATCTATGTTGATCCCTCCTCCAAAGGAAGGAGCATACCTTTCCATACTGGAGCCCAAGCTAGAGCTGCTGCGAATGATTTGGATGCTAGAGTTCAGGTGGATGCAGACCAGTTACCTCCCCGTAATGACGATGAAGTGAACGCATGTGATATACAAGAGGATGTTGAGTCAAGAAGGCATGGAACGGCCAGTAGACATTGACCGGACCATTCACATGAGGTGGAGTATGACCACTGCCTGGCTCCTAATATCCAAACACCAAACTTTTCAGCTATGGTTAGATAGCTAGCGAGGGAGAGCCAAGGCTTGACCAACGATGATTGGGGGATCTCAAGAAGGCATAACCCATTCACTGATAGTATCTTATATGCAGAGTATCCAAAAAGGTTCAGTATGTCGTCGATGCCTTCCTACGAAGGAAAAAAATTACCCTAGGCAGAACATCGTGACATATGAATGGTTGATGGATTCCACTCGAGCTGATGATGCAACAAAATACAGATACTTTCTTATTACTCTCTCTGATATAGCAACATAGTGGTTTACGAGATTACCCCCACTATCTATCTCTAGATTTGATGATTTAACAACGAAGTTTGTGGAGCAGTTACGTATGCATGCAACTCGCCCTAAAGATGCAATGTCCCTATCCAGCGTGATCCAGGCTTCAGGAGAATCGTTGAAAAATTATTTGGAGAGATTTCATACAGCAATCACAGAGGTCAATAATTCAAATGACCATTCAATATTGATGGCCGTAACGAGAGGGACTGATCCACAATCTGACTTTGGCCTAGCTAAATTCTAGGCAACTCTTGCCCTATGGCGTTTGACTTTGAAATTCCCAAATAATAACGGCGTTAGAATTGTGCATGCTGATCAAGCGACTAGACATGCCTACTATTTAGCTAAATTGAGAGACGCTCTATGAAAGGAGAAAAGTACGGGTGTGGATAAGTATCTCTGCATCCAAACTGCTGAAGATTGACAACCAATACCTAGGCCTTAGCTCGGGCACCACCGTCGTTTCTATAAAGACATAGATCTGAGGGATGACGAGGAGGAGCCTAAAGAGACCAAGGTTGCACCGATTGTGCCGATGATTGACATCACAGTCAGCTACGATGACCCATCACGGGTCTTAAAGATCGAATCACGCCGCGCCATGATAATGAAAGAACTTGCTGATTTTTTCTAAATGAATCTTGATGTGTTCGCTTGGACTCATTCTAACATGTGTGGGATCTTGCCTGCCATTATGAGCCATGCATTAAACATCAACCTGAAGCATGTCCTAACGAAACAAAAAAGGCATGGCATGGATCCGGAGTGATCTACTACCCTTAAAGAGGAGGTGGATAGGCTCAATAGGCTTTATTCGCGACACCCTTTACCATAAATGGGTATTTAATCCTATACTTTTGAGAAAGGTGAATGAAAAATGGCGGACGTGTGTTGATTACTCAGAATTGAACAAGGCATGCCTGAAAGATATCCAGGGATTAACCAGCTAGTAAACTCGGCCGTAGGACACGAATTGCTATCTTTAATGGAAGCATGCTTTGGATATAATCAAATCTCGATGCACATTCCTGATCAGGAGCATACTAGCTTCATTATCGTTGTTGGGTTTTATTACTATATGGTAATTTCATTTGGATTGAAGAATGCTGGAGCGACTTATCAATCCTTAGTCAAAAGAATGTTTAAAGATTGGATCAGAATAACGATGCAGGTATATGTAGATGATATGCTCATGAATTCACGATGATCAAATGACCATATTAGAGACTTAGCAGAAATGTTCGATATCCTCCGATATTACAAAATGAAAATCAATCATCTGAAGTGTTATTTTGGCGTTGCACTAGGAAAGTTCTTGGTTTTCGTCGTCAATGCTTGCAAAATCGAAGCTAATCCTAAGAAGATTCAAGAAATTCGCAACATCCAAGTGCCGAAGATCATCAAGCAAGTACAGAGCCTAAATGGAAAGGTTGCTACCCTAATTCAATTCATTTCCAAAGCCACTGATAAATGCATTCCTTTCTTCAACTTGATTAGAATACGAAAAATGAACTTTGAATGAACGCATGATTGTGAAGATGCATTCCATTCTTTAGTGAACCATTTAGAAAGGCCTCCCATCTTGTCGAAGCCAATGGATCATAAAGACTTGTATATCTACTTAGCCGTGTCGGTACATGCTATAAGTGCTACACTATTTCGTGAGGTGAATCAGATCCAGAAACCGGTCTATTATGTTAGAAAATGATTAACAAGAGCTGAAAGGAACTAACCAAAGATAGAGAAATTGGCGTATTGCTTGTTGATAGCTTCACGAAAGCTCCGCCTCTATTTTCAAACTCATCCTATCAACGTTTACACCGACCAGCCATTATGACAGGTCCTACAGCAACCTAAGGCATCTGAGGGGTTACTCAAGTGGAACATCGAACTAAGTCAATTTGACATTACTTGATCTTCCTCGAAGAGCTATCTATGGACATGCACCGACAGGCTTTATAGTAGAATTCACCACATAAAATGATCTCCCATAGAGTGATAGAGCCCCTACCATTCGATGGAAAAGGTATACAAATGGAGCATCCAATGATCGTTGTTTTGGAGCTGGAGTCGTGTTACTAACTTTGGAAGATCGATCAATTTGCTATGCTTTGAAACTTGAATTCCCTGCAACAAACAACAAAGCTGAGTATGAAGCTCTGATCGCTGGACTCAAACTTGCCAGGGAACCGGAATAAAATCTCTTGAAAACTTTTTTGGTTCACGGTTGGTAGTATACCAAGTCTGGGGAGATTACCAAGCTAAAGGACAACGAATCGCTCTGTACCTTATCGAAGTCCAAGAGCTATTGATAGGATTTGAGTATTATGACATCATGCACATTCCCCGGGATCAGAATAAAGAGGCCAACTCGTTAACAAAGTTTACTAGCACTTGGGATGCACAGTAGATGGGCTTGGTTCCAATTGAAGTACTAGACGCTCCGAGCATAAATCGGATGGAGATCGATCGGGTACTAGAGATGGAGCCTGAGGAGTCGTGGATGACTCTAATCAAAGATTATCTGCTATAGGAAGTCCTTCATAAATAGAGGAATGAAAGGACACAAGTCCTTCACAAAGCTTCGTGGTATATCATTCAGGAAGGAGTCATGCATAGAAGGATTTTTCCGTTCCCCTACTCCAATGTACCGCTCATAATGAAATAAAACGAGTCCTAAAGGGAGTTTATGAAGGGGAATGTGGCGATCGTACCGGGGGGCAGATCCTAACAAAGAAAATACTCCATTGTGGGTATTTTTGGCCGACTGTCAACCAAGATGCTGCTGATTATGCTACATGATGTGACAAGTGCCAGATGCATGCAAAAGTTTTTAGAGCTCCGCCGACAGAAATCATGCAAATGGTTAGTCCATGATTTTTTTCCATATGAGGCATAAATATCATTGGTTCCTTACCGACCTATAAAGGTAGTGTGAAGTATGTCATCGCCGCAGTTGATTACTTCACCAAATGGACCAGAGTGAAACCTTTAGCCATGATCACGAAAAAGAAAGTAATCAACTTCATTGTTTGGAACATCATCTGTCGTTTTGTTCTTCCATGAACCATTGTAACTGATAATGGGACTCAATTCCATAGCATTGGATTCAAAGACTTATGCTGTTAGTACCATATTGCGACAGTTGCTCACCCTTGAGCAAATGGAAAAGTTTATGGACAAAATCATAAGGCCCATTCTAAAGAAGTTTTGGAAAAGGCTAGAGCAAGTGGATGGATGAACTCCTAACAGCATTATGGGCTTACAGAACAACCCACAAGTCAACGACTGGCCATAGTCCATTCACCATTTTTCGAATAGAGATCTCATTTTAGAATCTCTAGACTTTGTAGATGAGAAGCATGAAGAAGCTGATTTGAGGGCAGCTGCGCATCCACATCGATTCGCCCGATACTACAACACTAAAGTCCGACCTAGAACCTTTGAAATCGGCGATCTCATCTTGAAACGGGTCTTTCCTACCCCGTTAAGCATGAATCCTACTTGGAAAGGACCATATGTCATTGAACAGAGGCTTGGAGAAGGAATTTTCAAGCTAGTGACCGTTGATGGTGTCACACTCCCAAGAACGTTCAATAACGAGCATTTACGATATTATTTCACTTAGTTTATTCTTTTCCATTCAGTTGTATTCAATTTTTGAATTTTCTTTAGCATTTGATTTTTCAGATATGTAATAAGACAAATTATGTCGTTTCCTTCCATTTGGAAAATAAAGTTTTAATTTTCCTTCATGTCTGTGTGATTGCTGTAGCATTTCATATTAGTTAAGATACCCGGTTAACTAATATTGATACGTCTGAGTAGGTGCCTAGAGTTTGGAGCTAGCCAATTACATAAGTTCACGGTTGAACTAAACAAAATGAACATGCTCTGACCGTTCATATGAGGATTCTCGCTCATGACTCGATGGATGGAATATCTAACGAGGAAAGGATGAGACTCAACCATCCGATAACAAAGTTAATCCTAACGAGCGATAGGACAAACAAGAATCAAAACGACCGTGATACGATTGGTCGCTCGTTAGGTTAAACCCTGGATTTGAGGGGAAATCAATCAAAGGAAATACGGTGCGATTATTTTCGAAAATAACTCTAAGTCTCCAGAGTGTGGACTGGAGAAGAAACACAAATTGGGTGTGATCTAACCACCTGCCAAATGAACTCTTATCCCTAGAGTGTGGATATGTGTATAAACAAATAGATGAGTGCGGTTTGACCATTCATTATTCCATAAAATCGGACCTGAAACCGACAAGAGGAGCATAAACTCCGACCTAAAACCGATAGGAGGAGTATAAACTCGCTAAGGATGGAGTTCGACCATCCGCCATCTAACTCCGCTAACCCAAGACTGGGGGCAGGAGTGTAATCACTTAAACCGCTAAATTTGATGGCGTAACACTTGGGCTCGAGCCTTGCGTTTGATACAACCTGAGGCCACAATCACATGGAGGCTTGAGTGAAAATTAATGGATGAATGTCTGTATTAACGAGCAATAAATAACAAGTACATTAAGTGGAAAAGTAATAGATCGACTACTTAGACAAAATTCACATCAAAGTTCGACAGAAAACAAAGAAATTTTATTTTCATAATAAACTTCAAAAATGTGATACAAGTTTATTCAAAAACGGGGGCCACATCCACACTTTCACGACCAACAAAAAGAGAAAAGCAGCTAAATGCGCTATGTACAAAATGAGCCGAACTGATGACTATTTCTTTTTTCTTTTTTCACTTTTGGATTTTTTGGGAGTGGCACCACTCGAGCTTTTACCTGTTTTTTGATCCTTCGCTGCCCTTGGCAGGCGAGCTTTCAAAAGTTGGAGGAAGTTCTTCAGTAACCGACCTACCGGGTGGAATTACTTGTAGTGGGATAAGATTTGGATCGTCGATGTCCACATCGGTGGGTTCATCCTTAGCTTTTTTCTTCAGCAACTCCTCTCTCTCGAGCGCTCTTTTAAGTTAAGCTCATCGGTATATTTGGTGGCACCATTGATCACAATGTCATCTGATTCATTTGGTAACAACTGGTCATCAACTTTTTATCATCAAGTGTTCTGATAATTTGAGCGTCGGGACCTGGAATGCCGGTAGCTGCAAGAATTTTGGTAGATGTCGACTGTTGCTCTGAAACAACACCACTTCTTGGAGTTTTTCTGGGACCCTAAGACTTGCAGATTTGTGGAAACCAAAAAGTAAGCCCATGACTATTGAGCATGAGGAACGAAATCTATCGAATAAGGGAGAATAAAGTAGGATACCTATGTCTGGCTGACTTTTAGTTATCTCCGAAGTGCTCCCCTCTAGAATAGGAACCAACACCTTTGGTTGATATCCGGGTATGTCTGGATTGTGGCTTAGATCCTATCCCAGGCCAAGAGAAACTGACATTCCAACCGTTTGAAGAGAAGGGGGACTTAGGGACTCTGAAGACTCAACAATGTTTATCCCTTTGTTGGAGGGTGCTAGAATATCAAAGTATCAGAGTCTTGCAGCAACAAGGTCTAAAGGTTCATCCCTACGTAGAATTTCCTGTACCAGCTACTCTTCATCTAAATCAGCTTCATTATTGGTTTCTTCTTCATTTCAACAATGTATTTCCTAGCCTCGGCGAGCGAGTCAAGATAGCCCTCTCTAAGGAAACTCAAATCTTAATGAATTAAGACTTTAGCATTATATTCAACGATCAGAGGATCGAACATGTCTTTAATTTCATTTCGGCTAGCTTCTTTGGCATCTTCTAACCGGGCCTCGATCTGTTCTCCAACCTTATTGTCGCCCACTTCTCTTGCCTCTTCTTTGAGAACTTTAATTTGAGCGAGTTGCTCGTCAAGCTTAATTCTCAATCCTCGGGCTTCAACGACCTCTTCGCAATATCTTTGCGACTCCTCCTGCGCTTCAAATTTCTCTTTCTTCTCTTTTTTAAGGAGTTCTTTAAGTTCCTCAACATGGTAGGCTCGAATATTTTCTCCTTTTGCATTGTATCTTTTTTTAAAGAAAGCACACCGCTGGGATTGAGGGCAACATCCAGCTCCTTTTTGTGAGCCTTTTCTAGACGAATGACCGCCTTAGATGTTTCTTTGGCACTTTTTTCTATCGCGTTAGCTTTGCTGTCAACTATAAAATCTCATTATCTTGATGTTTAATTATGTCTTTGTCATGGGTTGCCTCAAGCTTGAGGCGATCAATTTTGTGTTATCTCTCGACGTATACCATAGAGATTTTTTGGCCAAATGCTGGAATGCTTCATGCTGCACGAAAACGTCATTGACCCATGCAAAGGAACTGCTTTAGAACTTCCTGGAATTGTATTAATAGAAGGAAGGAACTTAAGCCCATCGAAGCAATTTTTTGGGAAATTGACCGCAAGTTTAGCCAATTTTTCTATCGTGGAAGCTTCAGGAACCATAGTAGGAAAAGCATGATCAGAAGTAACAATTAGGCATTTTCTTGACCTACGATCGTAGGGAGCTAGATGAATTGGAATATTGCTCAAGCAGCACAACAATTTGGGGAGCATGGAAAGAAGTCTAATCGTCGCTATGTACAGGAAGATTAGACCGAGCTTCCTACTGAGACGATTGAGACTTGGAATTATGTTTGGAAGATGAAAACTCCTTCAAATAACAACTTCTTTCCCGACCGTCATCTCTCTACGCATACCCGATTCTCGACTGTGACTAGATCCATACTGTGTTAACGAGCTCCTCAAACAATCGATGGCGTGGGATTGAGACATTGCACCTACGAACCAAACTATAGTGTATTAGTGACCATTGAACAAAAGATAGACAAAAATCATGCAGTGAAGTGCACATGATTGTGAGTGCACTAGTGTCCCCCTGACAGACTAGTTGCCACAACCTTGCTCATAGGAGTTTTCTCCCCTTTGCTAGTGGGAGGAATGTCATCACCACTCCTGATGGGAAAATTGAGCCCTTCGATACTAATGTTGGGAAAGTAATAAGTCATGATATCATCAGGGATCGGGAGATTCGAGAACCCTTCCATTGAACTTTCTAAATATTGGGAAGAAGACTCTTCATCAACTGAGGTGATGATAAACTCTGGCTATTTAGCGGTTTTTCTCCTACGAAGTTTATATGCAAGCTTTTTTCCTTTCCTTGTTGGCACATGAGATTGTGTGCCTTGTGATGGTTCGACCACAGGCACATTGCTTAGATCTACATTAGTGCCGCCAGTGGGGCTCTTGATGACGCCTTCTTCTTGCAGTCCAAATAGAGATAACCATTTATCAGATGGGGCACATTGCAGAAACTGCCCTTGAGAAACTATCGCCTTCTGGACGTGGAGGGCACTTGTAAGTTTTCAAAGTATTACTTAATTCAGCATATGACTTGGACTAAAGAATTTGAGAATAAAGATAAGACAATACTTACGTCCTTCCAACCATCTCCTCACAAAGCAGACGGGCAATGAATGAAAAAATCATTCATGTTTAAAGATGTTGAGCTAGTTTCAAGCGTGAGTTAGAACTTAACAATTGGGCGAAGGCTCGAGGAAATTGTAAGAGAGGATTCTTGTCCGTCATTTGAAGTGGTAAATAAACTTGATGTCCTTAGGAGTTGGCGGAGTTGGCGGGTGGAACAGAACATCCATAAATGGTAAGAAGGTGCCATGAAGGAAAGCATAGCCGTTCGGATGCAGCTGAGCGAGAGCTATTCCTAAATAGTTTACCATTTCTCAGATGAAAGAATAGAAAGGCGGCACACATTCATCCTAACACATGAACTTATTGCATGCCGTATATCCCTTTGGGGCAAATAAGCCATGTCATTCAATGGGACCTCATGTTTAGAGCATATTTTACGAAAGCGGCCTTGCCAATTCTGAAGGCTTGGGAATCCGTCGGATTATCTAAAAATATAGTGCCTTCTACACCGTCAGGGGCATGACTTATATCTTCCATCGGAAGGATGGGAACATTAGAGAAAAGGTAGGCCAACGGGGCGGAGACCTTCGGTTGCTCAAAATAATGATCATGGAAAGTCTGCCAGAGACAGTTGTAGAACTTGACTTGGCTCTGGGGTTGCTATGTTGTGAAGGTTGACTAGAAGGAATTGCAACTAAATGCTCGAACGTCTAGAGCCCATATCAACTAAACTCAGTACATAATCGAGATTAGAAAAATTTACCCTTCCCTTATGTTAAGTGTGAACTAGTGTGACGCGATGTTGTGCAGTGTAGAGATAAATAGTTCAAAATGAAAAGAAAAAGTGAATGATGAGATTTTGGATTCTGACCAGAGTAACCGTCATAGCTGACCATCTGAATTGGCATTTAAATTGATCGGTTGTGTAAGCTTTAGGACGACAATCAGCATGTCAAAGTGTAAAGTCATTATTAAAGTCTATATATTAAGTTTTGATTTATGTTCTAAGTCCCAATAGTTTGGTTGTTCAATTTCGAGTTCGATATTGGATATGTAAGTCCTGTTGTTCATTATCGTCATATGTTCAAGTTCATTGGTATGGGACTGGATCTATTTGTTTAAACAAGTGAATATGTATTGGTTTTCATTTCAATTCAAAGCTTAGAATCAGCTAGGTACAAGTAGTTGATTCCTATTTATGCTGCTACCTCTCCCTTATAACAAACGATCCCTCTCGAAAAGCTTATGACCGATCCTTTCACCCACTTGACAAAATAATTGATCCCTCTATCTTATCACGACCTACCCCTCTAGAAGAACCCATAACTAATCCCTCCTCATACACTTAATTGTCGATTCCTCATCCATGTGATACTCTAACTGAACCCTACTTCACAATAGTAACCAACGGACCCCTATACTTAACCTAACATAACCGATCCCTCTTTGAACTTCAACTACCGATCCCTCTACTTCAACACTTTCACACTTCCATCAAGCATCCACTCCAATCCATTTCCTTAACCAATGCACGACTTATCCCTCCTCTCCTTCATGCTTTATTCTTTTCTTTCTTCTCCTCCACTACCTTGTCGAACCCTACATGGCCATCAACCATTTCTTTCTCCTCATCCACCACCTCACTAAACCCTACATCACCATCAACCATCTCATCTCCTCCAAACTTACCCATGATTATCATAAATAAAACCCATTATCTCATCACAAATTAAATATTAGAGACAAGAAAACCTACCTATATATATGCTAGTGGTGATGATGAATGGCTTTGAGATGATCAAGCTTGAAGGGAAGAGGAATCGGATTCGTAGAAGCACGTTGGATTGTAGTAGATTTCGTTTGAAACCGAGGAAAGAAGAGAGAGGGAAGGGTTTGACTCTAATGGTATATTAAGAAGGGTTCGGTATTGAAAGGGATAAAAGAAAGAGAAATGAGATAAATGAGGGATGAGAGGAAAGGTTTAGGCTTATATATGGAAAAAGAGGGTTTGGCTCGTGTTTTCTTCTCCACGAGGTCAGAAGAAAGGAGGGGGGATTGGCTAAAAGGATGACGATCCCTATAGACATAAGAAAAGAAGAGAGAAATAGGGGATCAACTAAAAGAATGTCGACCCCTATGAACAAGAAAGAAAAAAAGAGAAAGAAAGGGGTCGTCCCTATATATATATATATGTGTATATATATATATATATGTATATGTATATATTAAAAAAAGGAAGGACCGGCTAACAGAATGACGATCCCTACATACATAAAAAAGAAAGGATCGGCTATGAACCCTATATGCATGCAAACATGGACATGAAAATCATGTAAAATACATATAAAAAAAAGCAATGAAATTGCATATAGTTCAATGAAAATTAGCGACATCCTATAAGCGTGCAAACGCGTCCGGGAGCCAACAACAAGAACGTAACGTATGCCAGAACGTGCACGTGTATATTCTAAAAGTTCAATTTTTGAAATCGACAGAAATTGAATTCAAACCCGAATCTTTATAGGTCGGAATCAGATCAGATAGTCAAAGCTTACTAGTCTCGAAGAACCAAACATAGATATCAACTGATGGAGCATAATCCTGAATTTATATTATTGGAAATCGACCAAGCGTCATGACGATCAAAGGAGATATGACACTTTAGGGAAATAGTTCGACGAAAGTTCAACAACTATTCAAAAAAGTGGATGGATTTCTTGTCGACGACTCTAACTTGCTTTGAATCAAAGAACATCATTTTCAGCGCAAGACGTATTTTGAGGGCCAAGTGTTATCTGGCATTTTGACTTGGCTATATTCAAACTGATTGGACAAGTTAGATTCAATTGTCATCAAGGCCGGTATGTCCAGAGCTATGATTGTGGGGTCTAAAGATCAAGTGCAGATGATAATATGAAGGTGCGGTTGAACTAAATTGAGAGATATGCAATGCAAAATGTTCAAAGTATGGAATATAGTTCAACATAAAAGAGGGAGCGGCTATAATCTTCCTCCAACATAGGGGTCGGGATATTTCAGGGAGCAAGTGCAATTCAATGGAAAACAACTCAAAAGGATATGGGGACCCTTGGGAGCCTACCTGAGGATTGCACCTCAAAAGGATGAAGTAAGAGGGATCGGCCCTCTTCCCTCAATAGGGATCGACTAAATTCAGAAAACAACTCACATTGAAGCAAAGATCGAATAATCACTCAAGTTCTACCAATCCAATTTGCATGAAACTTGGAGGTAAAGCATATTACAACATGTGAAGGATACCATAGGAATCGCACCCCCAAATTCCTCCAAAATAAGGATTGGCACTATTCCCTATTCCTTGGGGTTTAGGCCATGCGATCCCTCTTATGGGTCCATATGGTTTTGGAGATGATTTTGCCGATTTTTCATAGAGATATTTCGCCATTGTTATCTAAAATACAAGCTTGGTTGTTCATTTTTGGGACCTTTACGCTGCTAGTTTCTTTGTACTTTATTATAACTAAGGATTTTCATTTGATCCCTATTGTACTCAGTTTACAAAGTTATTAATAAAGCAATCTATTCGAAGTGGATGTAAGCAAACAATGTTGAACCACTATAAATCGTTGTGTTCTTGTTATTGCTTTGAATTTTTGCTATTTAATTGCTTGTTTCCTCTATTTTCATTTTAGATTCTTCATTTATTTATCAATAAAGTCCCTGTTGGGTATTTGTGCCAAATTTTGATGGAAACATACACTTCATTCTTAAATCACATAAATGGATAAGTCTATCTCGTTGGCTTTTAGTTTTAAGTATAGTATTAATGATTTCAATAAACAATAAGAAATCAACAGGATTAACACGTTTTCCACATTTTCCAACTTACTATTCCTCGGTCAAGATGGAAGCTCGGTGGGTTAGAGCTCTATTGTGTCATCCCTACTCGACATCAATCTTAACTCTCACAAATAGACATGCTGTACTTCGTCGGTTTTAGTGTTAAGTACAGTTAATTACTTTTTAAACAAGTAATTAAATAATTTAACCATTTAGCCATTAAGCAATTACCAGCCCCTTTCTAAACCATTGGTTTACAAATCAAAACTGGGTACTTAATAAAACAATTTTAAAAGGTAAGAAATTTGCATAAGATATTAATATAAGATATTTTCACAAGATAAGATTTTTCAAGATATTTATATAAGATATTTTCCATGATATTTATATAAGACATTTATACTTAAAATTACTTATAATAGATTTTAAAACATTTACTTGAAAATAAAAAATTTGAAAAATCATTAAAGATTTGAAAATGATATGTTTTCAAGATATTTTAACAAAATATATCTTCTTTAAAAATTCACATTTAATTCTTAACAACTCATAAAGACCTCAACCAAATTTTAAAATACTCTAAAAATAATTAGTAACCACTTGTAAAAAGAATGAAGTCCAAAAATCAAGTTTAAACGAGGCAGTTTTGTACTAGTGATGTTTTAGCCGTTTTCGGGATGTTACTTAACTTTTTACAATTGAAGCTTTTAGTAGTAAAATATACATATAAGACATTATAAATATGGTGAGAAACCCCTAAGGATCTCTCTACAAAGTTCCATAGCAATCGTTAAAAACAAGGCAAGCCACAACTTCATCTATAACGACCATTGCTATAAGTACACATTCAAATCTGGGTCCAATCTAAACTAAAGTCCATCTATAACGACTATTTCTTTTTTCAAGGTCTAGTCATATGTCATACAAGTCAATTCAATTCCATTCCAAGTTTGTTCAAGTCCACGTACATGGATCAATATGTCACTTACTTTTAAAGTAAGAATTTAAAACCAATGTTTTTAACATAAGTTAATAACAATATAATAAACATAAGCACAATCAAACACAACATATATGTGTTATATTTTAATTCAAAGTGAGGTGTTAACTTACCTTTTATCCATCCATAGCTAAGATTCAAAAATTTGAGTCAAACTACAACCTTGCAACCACCTTTCCCTTCTTCTTTCCTTTGCTTTGCCTTGCTCCTTTGCCCCCTTTTCCCAATAATTACTCACGACCATCCCCTTCATGGAGAGCATCGCTCCATTTCTTTATTTTTTGGCTTGATGGAAGGATTTCTAATATTGTATGATTTTTTTTGGAAAAGTTGAAGTAATTTGGAGTTGATTTGCAACTATTACTTTTTAGAACATAAGAGAGGAAGAAGATGAAGAAGCCATTAAAGGAGCTTGGTTTTTTTGCTTAGGAATTTTATGATTATTTCCTAAGGGTCCACCCCTCCTTATATTGGCTTAGGAATGTGATGGGGAAAGACCAAAAAACCCTACTAACAATAATTATTTCTATCATATCTACTTTACACCGCATAGCTTAACTTTTAAGATCTCCATATTTGCTCATTTCTGAAATATCTAAGATGACATCACCTATGACATACTCCATAAAGTTTATTTCCATAAACGGCAAAAAGTTTTTATTTCATTAAATTAATTTCATGAGCAAATAAGTGTATGGAAAAAAAAATCTGAATAACTTCTTATGGTTAAAAAACACAAAACGATTTTAGGTCACATTATCGATATTTTTTCAAAGTATTTATTTTTTTTAAAATTTTTCCAAAACAATTTCACCATCACTACTTATGATTTAAAAGGCGTTAAAAAGCTTATTAAATCATTTAAATAACATTTAATCCAAGCTTTAGATATTTAAATAATTCATATATTTAAATATGAAGTGTCTGAAATTTCGAGTCGTTACACATTGGTACTTACATATGAAAATTTCTTCTCGCCAAAGTTATTTTCGTTCATCTTCGTTGATTTTTATTTTAATTAGTGGGGGATTATTGGATAATAACACAAATGTAAGAACCTACCTTTTCGATCCTCAAAAGTTGACACTAATGCATTCATGGTATTCACATGCAGAATACCCAAATGCCGGTGGGGCGAAAGAAAAGAAAAAAGACAGAAAATAATCTCACAACGTGACGGGTAATCAATAGTATATCAATGAACTTTACAAAAAGTAAACTTTTATATACATACATCAATCAGAGGACAATTATCAAATCATTAGACCTTGGACGGTTATAACAACCTATTCTAACGATTTTTGATAAATACAACAAGAACAAAACAACGGAAAAGAAAATATGTGAATTGCCTTGGAGGATCCAGCTTGTCACCTAAAGCTCCAAAAGTGTCCAACTAAATCAAGAAAATATGCTCGGGCTGACCCAAGCGTTATAAGAAAAATAATGCCCAGGTCAGTATGGTAAAACCAACGTGAGAAACGCAATCAAATGGACTTAATATCTTATAAATCCTTTCAAAAATAAAAGGTACCTCATAAGACCACGACGCACATAAACACGGATGAGTTTTTACCTTACGATAATCAAAACATTTTATAGAAAATCTAATGATATTATAATAATGTTTAGGGGTTTAAAGTAAATTTTGAATATAGTTCGAATGCTTGCATCTCACGTTCCAACATAGTTGGACACAGCTAAGCCCATATGTCATGTATTGGAGATTGGATTTTCATCAATGACAAGGTTACTGAGGCATTGCCTTCCACAATACACCTCTATAAAAGTGTATCGAGGGCCTCACATTGTAATATCCCAGAATATTGGACAATATAAATTTAATAATCTGTGTTTAAATTTAAATTAAATTGATAATTTTGTTAATAAATTTGATTGACTTAATAATCTTCTTTATTTAAATATTTAATTTGTGAATTTATTTTTAATAAACTAATAAATCTATTTTCTATTTAATAATGTATATGTATTTATATATATTTTAAATAGATAAGTTGTTTTTAATTAAATTAGTATATCATAATTTTAATATTTTGAAATTAGAAATTGTGATTTATTTTTGGATTTAAGCTTTTCAAAAATATTTAATAAAATAACTAAATGATTTTAAATATAAGATAAATGTTTTGTTAGTTTAAAATATTTTGATTTAAGTTTTAATATTTAAAATAAGGTTCTAAAATGTTTGTGTTATTCTTTTTAAAATATTGGTTTATAAAATTATGATTTGTAAATTAAATATGAAATTTAAAATATAATTTAAAATATGAAACATGTATTCATTTAAGTTACAACCTCTTTTATAAATTTATTTTAATTATTTAAAAGTATCTTTGTCAAATTATTTATTTGGATATTGTTTTGCTTTATTCTTTAGAAATTAATTATATACATAACTAGGTGTGAATGAAACTAATTAATAAAGTTTAATTTTCTTTAACACTTAATTAAAATAACAAAACATTTAAAAAGACATGTGTAAGTAATTTAAGATATAAGTTAACATGTGTTAGGTATTTGAACAAGATATTTACAAGTGTTAATAGCTTAAGCCATGTGTCAAAATTTTAGTTTTAATTTTCCTTTAATTTTAATTTAAATCAAAATATCGTTATATAACTTGCATCTTTTCATTTCCTTTTCTTTTCTTCATTTTCTTCTAAGAATTTTCAGCTGAAACTTTTTCCTCTAAATGCTCTTCAAAACCCTTTTTATCTTCTTTAAATTTCATATCAACTTTTATGAAAATCTGCAAAGTTCATCTCCTCAAAATTTCAAAATCAAATACTTTAAAATACCTGGGTGATTAGAATCTGGAAATGCAACACCTGCATTTTGTTTTCTTCAATCTACAACCTGAGGAATTTGCATCTGCAACCATGAAGCAAGCGAAATCTGCATTCATGAATTTTCAAATCTGGAAGCATTTTTAAAACAAGTTTAAAAGCATCAAATTTGAAGCAAGTTTCAAAGGGCATTCAAAACATTTGCAAAGGATATTCTGCATGCATACTTAAAGGGGATGTGCTCTGTGTGCATAATTACAGGTGAGTAACTCATTTTAAAATTTATTTAATAGGTAAAATTGTACATGCTTTTTAAATTAGAAATGAATTTATATGAAATTACTGTGAATATTATACCTGTAAATATATGCCTGTATACATGATGATGACTGTTGCATGTCTGTTCTTCAAAATTCCAAACTCATGTTTGATCCCTGAATTGTTTTCTTTGACTTGTTTGCTGTTATGACTTAAACTTTTGAATAAAACCTGTTTGTTTTAGAATAGAGTAAGTTTAAATTTTATATAAATTAAATAGAATTGTTTGTAACCTGGAAAATTAAGTTACACATAGCAACAATTAGCATAGAGTGAAAATTCAAACTTTATAATTTAATGTTTCAGGTTTATAAATAGAAACATCAAGTAAATTCATGAATTTTAAATCAAATATTACAATTTATAGTGTATTAAACAAAGTGCACTTTCGAATTTACTGTATTTTACATATTTGTTAAGCACAGTTGATGCTTACATTTGATTTGGTTGAATTTGCTTCTGAAGATGGTGTAATTATCATAGATTATAGGAAAATTCTTAAATTGAGTTGAAATTAAATTTTGGTGTTGTAATTTGGGATTGTCAGTTATGAACCCTAGTTTTATTGGGTCACTGTTTTTGTTCGAATGTGGTCTCCTCGGTTGATCGAGTTCAACCATGATTCGCGTATTGGTAGATTGTGGTTTGGGGAAGGCCTCGCCGGAGTATGGAGGATGATGGTGGCCGGAGATGGGAGGTATCGCCGTTGACAGGTCAGGCATTGAAAGGGGGAAGATGTTCCAGGTTTTGGTTTTAAACATGAATTCAAATTCGAGTTGAATTCTGGGGGATCTAAGGTTTGAAGGGTAATGTGGGGTTACTGGCCGATGGGAGATGGCCATTGATGATGGTCAGAGGTGGCCGGAGTTGATGTATGGGTGCACAGTGAAGTGTGTGCATGTTGGTGATGTTATAGGATCAGGTGTTGGTCTCGGGTGAATTGATTTTTGGCTCGAAGAAACTTTGCTTCTGACTCGAAGTAAAACTGGGGTAGGCTCGGGTTATTTTTGTGTTTCAGGTTTTGAAAGAACAAAATCTGTTTTTCCAGTTTTTAAAATTTAAAAAAAGGTCTTGATGCTAACTAAAATTTAAAACTAAGATTTAAAAAATTGAATTTAAATTATTCCATTAGTTTAAATCTTAGGTTTTGAAATAATTTAAATTTTGAAACTTTAGTTTTGTCTTAGCATAATCTGGAAATCTGTTTACAGTTTTTAAAATTTTAAAAGTTAAAATTTAAAATGTAAACTTAATTTGAACTTGGGTTTTAAAACCTGAATCTAAAATATGAATTCAAATAAGTTTGAATTTTAGTTTTTAGAAATAATTTAAATTCAAAAAAATTTAAGTTTGGAAACTGTGTTCTGTTTTTCTGTTTTTTTTTTAAATTTTAAAAGTAAAGTTGAAAATGTAAGTTGAAGTTCAAACTGGAATTTTTAAACCTGAAATTTAAATATGAAATTAATAGTTTAATTCTTGGATTTTGAAACATTTTTGAATTCAAAATTTAAGATGTTTTAAACTAAAACAGGAAACTGTTATTCTGTTTTAAATTTAAAAGTAAATTTTATAATGCAACTGAAAATTTTAAACAAGGTTTAAATCTGGAAAACTAATTCAAGTAGATGAATCTGAGCTTGAATTTAATTTAAATCTGGGAATTTAAATTTAGTTTTTAAACTTTTTAAAGTATAAAGGAACATTGGTTTTGAATTTAAACTATGAGTTTTAATTTATGAAATAATTTTTTTAATAAGTTTTAATTCAGTTTTAAAACTGGGATTTGATTTTAATGACAGTTTTTAAAATAAAATAAGTTTTTAAATTTAAATTTGTTGTAACTATTTTGGACTAATTTGAATTTAAAAATGAAGATGGAAGTGTAAGTAAAGTTTTAAATTTTTAAGTTTGAATCTGGAATGAAAATTTAAATTGTGTTTCAGTTTGAAATTTAAAAGAAAATTTTAAATTGAATTTGTTTGAAACAAAGTGTTTAAAATACTTTATATAAGAAGAATGTTTCTTAATTTAGAACTTAAGAAATTGGTTTCATTTAAATTATTAAATTAATTTAAATGGAATATTAATTATTTAATTAATGAATAATGTGGATGTTTAATTAAGTAATCAATAATTTGAGATTAATTAATTAAGGTTAATTAATCTATAATTAAGGATGGTTAATTAAATTCTAATTAGTGATTAAGATTTATTTAATCAAGTGATTAAAGATAATTAAGATTTTAATTAACACTTTATTAATTAATAATTAGAGATTAATTAAATTGTAATTAAATATTAATTAATTGATAATTAATAATGATTTGTATAAGTTAACTCTTAATTAAGTAATTAAGAAATGTTAATGAAGGTCATTAACTTAAGATTATTTAACAATTAATTAATGTGATTAATTTTTGATAATTAATTAATAATAATCAATTGTTTATGTTTAATTACTTAATGAAAGTAAATAATGAATTAATTACTTAGTGTAATTAATTTGATTAGTGTGATTAGTTTAGATTAATTAAGTTAAACTAATTTAAACATTTGTGGATTGTTTGATTTTTACTTTATGTAAATTATGGATTTGTAATTACTTAAGGAAGTAATTAATTAATAATTACTGAATGTAATTAAAGATATTTATTACAGAAGTAATTTGGATTTAAATTATTTTGAAATTAATCAAGGGATTAATTTAGATAATGAATTAAGAGTAATTAATTTATGAGAGGAATAATTAAAGTAGTTAATTACTAAATGATTATTAATCATGGGTGATTAATATATATGGTTTAAATTGAAGATTAATTACTTATGTAATTAATTTATATAGAGATTGATTAAATGTAATCAGAAATCATTAATTAATTAATTAATAATGTAATTTGGAATTGATTAATTAAGGTATAATTAACAATGAATAAATGATTAATGTAATTAATTTTAGCTAATTAATTAATTAATTAATTAAGCAATTACAAGTTAATTATTTACAAAGGGTTTAATAAAATTTACTCGTGTAATTAATATTAAAGGCTAATTATTTATTGTAATTAGAGATGGTTAATCAATAAGGATTAATTGAAATGAATATTGAGATGATGATTTATAAATTGATTTGTAATCAATTGAAGGTTAAGTTAAGCAGGATTTTTAATGATGAAGTAATTAATTTAATTCATTTTAAATTAATTAGAGATTAAGTAACTAATTTAATTCATTTTAAATTAATTATAAATTGTGTGATCATTAGATCATTGCTTATGTTTGATGATTGGTATTGGTTGCCTGGTATGGTTTGTAATCTCAGCTATGAGAAGGGAAATGTATGTGATATGGATGTATTGGTTGCTTTTGGATGATAATATGGATTATCTGATTATGATATGAATTATCTGATGGTAATGAAAATGTTGATTATCTATTGTGTTGTGAATTATCTATCTGTATGTATATAGATAATGAATTGAAATTGTTTTAAAACTCTAAAACAACTTGGCCTTAAAAGACACGTTTTGGATTTCGATGAGACCGGGATCGGGTTTCCATATTTAGATATCCGAAAACCACATCGATCCAAATTTAACGTTAGGTCGTGAATCTAAAATGAAGATGAAGATTCAGAGTACAAGGGTTATCGTCGTTAACTCTGAGGGTGATTCCAAAATGAGTGTAAGAGATAATGCCTTCGGTTTTGTTCGAACTCGGAACGAACTTGTATGGATTGAATGCTTTCAGAACATCGTCAGGTGGACGATGAGCATTCTAAGTGATATGTCCTATAAAGGTAATCGTAGCCTCAAGCCTCATCAACCGGGAATGGCTAAAACAGGGGAGGTGCAGCAAGGCTTCATGGGTATCCCCCACTTGAGAGCGAGATTTACCCCTGTCTAGATGTCCCTTTATTTCGGCTTAGCGGTGCGGTTGCTGATCACAACTGTGGGGTGGTCTTGTTCGGAACTGTTAAGTAAGGAATGGTTCCGGCTTTGTGTTGCAGGGGAGTGGGCGTACTCCTCGGTACGGTGATCTAGGCCACATACTGTGACGGGTGGTACCCCAGTAGCCCAGCCATTGATGGAATCCAGAACCCAATAAGTGCCAACGGTTTTGATTGTATTACCCACTTTTGTGGCTAGTAGCTGGAATTTAATAGATGTAACAATTTCGGCTATTTCTTATTTACTTGAAAACCCTAGACACTATTATAATATCATCGGATTTCCTATCAAATGTTTTGGTTAGCGTAAGGTAAAAACTTTTCCATGTTTATGTGTGGGAAGTCTTACGTGATACCTTTTCTTTTCAAAGATTTTTCGAAGTTAAGCAACCTTAACCTGTTACTCACACCAGATCCATGTCTGACCCGTTCTTTAACTCTTGGGTACTCAAATTTTTACGAGTAGCCAAAGGAATTCAGGTTAGGATTCAGGTTAGCTTTGACGAATTGTGAAGATGCATATGGAGCAGGAGGCTTCTGTGTATAGTTATATAGTTTTCCGCTGTGTTGGTATCTCTGAGTGTTTTCTGTTATGTATTGAGTTGTAATAACTAGACAGATGTTTTATAACTATCTAGTATGTGATGTATTGACTGTGTAACTCCGATAATTGATGTATACTATGTAATACTTATTTTATTAATATAATTTATTCGTTCCGCTATTGAGATTCTAGTGTTGTTTCTTCTTTCTCTTCTTTCTTTTCTCTTTTCTATCCCTTTCTTTCTTAAGGATGATACGATTTTTTGTGGAGAAAAAGTCGGGTCGTCTCACACATGGACCCTTTGCGAATCAGAGCTGGCAGCCCCTTTAACATGACAGGTTAGATTAAATATTTCCCAGATTCAAGGCTCCAAAAACAATGTGCCCTAGCCATTACCCCACTTTCGCGTGCATACCAAATTCATAAATATCGATTCTGGATCGAGGAATGAGTGCTCCTAATGGTAGCGAACCACATAGCTCTAAAGCATATCCCCTATTTTTGTCATTATTGGGTTATGAGGCTTGTGAGATCGTGATTACCTTTTTCATCCCTTAGCAAATCCCACTTGGAATGTTAACACCACCCTCCATGCAATAATGCAATGTCAGCATTCGTCTATACAAGCTGTTTAGGATATGAACAAATCGAAGGCACTCTTCTACTACATCCATTTTGAATCACCCTCAGTATTAGTAACAAGTAGCCATTGCACTTTAAAAAGCTCCATCTTAGATTCCATCATCTTTAAGATGTCTTCAATATGACGCTTGAGTTGGATCGCAGTGGTTTCCAGATAATTCATAATTATCGGATCGAGGTCTCTTCGAACCAATATTCGATTGTTTTTGGTAAACTCAACTTTGATTCTTTCGGAAATAATCTGACAATCATAAGAGAGAAGATCACATCCTAACCTTTAGTCTTTATTATTTGTCTCTGTAGAACAAAACGAGATTTATATGCACAGTAAAACATCACCAAAGATGACTGTGCCATATAACTCACGTGTTTCTCCTAGATATTTCCAAAGTTATATTTTGAACCAAGATTTTGATAGCTGGTTATTTAACGATCAAATAACAAGCAGCCAATCATAGATTAATGTCATATGGGATCCCTATGCCTCTATAAATAAATCTTTCAATTATTAAGATCTCTTTCAATTATATATTCACAAACCCCTTATACTCTTTTTAATACTTGAAAAACATTCATATACTTGTCTCAGCGGTATAACTACATTTTAAACCATTATATTTTCAATACTTAGAAAATATCCATATACTTATCTCAACGGTATAAGTATGTTAACAAAACTTAAGGGAGATTTACTCTTTTCCAAAATCATATTTGAATGGGGCAAAAAAATACTATTTAAAATATTTCTTACTATATATCAAACCAACAATCCTTTGATTTAAAGTATGAAAACAATAAGACCACCATAATTAAGAAGGATTATTTATCAAAATCAAATCTCATTCCTTTATCAAATTCCCCTTTTATAATCCCATTTCATACTTCGGTTCCTTTTATAAATCTCCAAACTTATTTATAAAACTTATTTTATAAATCTCTAAAATGTATTATAATCCTTTCTATTTATAAAGCTCTTTTTTATTTATAAACTGGCTTCTATTTATAAAACTTTTTATAAACGTCCCTTTATAAATTCCTTTATACAAATTTTTGTTACAATCCGCTATAATAGTCCTTTTATAAATCCTAAACCCATTTTACAAATCTTATATATTTATACCATCAACGCTATCTTTAAAATATCACTTATAAATCCATTCTTTTATTTATAAATTATCATTTATAAATCTCTTTTATAAAGATCGCTTATAAAGCTCCTTTACAAAATATCTTTTATATATCTTTCTTACAAAATATGTAAATCTCTTTTCAAAATATCATATGTAAATCTCATTTATAAAATATCATCTGTAAATCTATTTAAAAAATATCATTTGTAAAGTAAAATTCCGTCTTTAAACCATTTATTATTTATAAACACCTTTAATAATCACTTTATTCATTTAAACACACTTAATTAAACCATCTAATTAACTTTAAATACCATTAGTTACATTGATAAATTAACTTTAAATACCATTAGTTAAATGACTGGTTAACTAAAAATATCATTGGTAAATAATTAATTAACTAACTTTAATTATCACAAATAAATAATTAATTAACTTAAACACCATTAATTAAAATATTTGATTTACTTAAAACTCATTAATATGATAGTTAAAATATCTTTAAACAACATAAACAATATAATTAAATGAATTAAAAATAATTGATTAACTTAATCATAACAAATAAAATAATTAATTTACTTAAACATTCTAAAATAATTAAATAAATATTTATAAATAAACAAACACTTAACCTCAAATTATTATAAAATTGAAGTTAATATAAATCCATAACTTTTAAATTTAGGAAGAGGCATAACGACTACTATGGTACTTAAATAAGCTACCATTTGTTTTTTCATATCTCTAGGGATTCATCTTGTGACATAGGTCAATGTCATATTCAATAGACCAGGCTACCAAGCTTCTGCCACTCAACAATTAACAATCAAGAGTTCATTCACCATTTATCCAATATTAATTAATCCGTATATTACTTAATTTGACTAGTCATCATTTCACTTGGCAAGCACAAATAGGGAATTTAGTCTACTCAATAGGTGTCCATAATAATCTATTCAATTTAATTTAACCGAAGGGCGTTTTATTTAGCCAAATTGATATAACCAATAAGGTATAATTAATTTAACGACGTTATTATTTAAAATAACATAATTAAATTCAATCCCTATAATTATATCATAAATTTATACAGCATCAAAACTATCAACCACTACAGTGTTGTACTCGTTAATACGAGTTCAATGCAAAAATCCGGGGGTAAATCGAATTTCGTCTGTGTGAGTAATCGCATTTAAAGTTCAACACACATTATTTATAAAATTTAGGTATTAAACTAATTAAATTCTCACCCCCTCACCATCCAAACCTGGCCCAACAAGCTTCCACCTGACCCGAGGCCAACGGTAACCATCTTCTTCTCCAAAATCTCTCCCTCTCCAATTCGAACTCGAGGAACCCATTCAACGTGCACTCGTGCAGGTGCATAGGCCCATGATTGATAATTTTCCAAACCGACCTCGCCACCAACTCTTCCATCATGAGCTCATGCACGTGCATGAACCCATTCAACATTCACTCGTGCACGTGCACATGCCCCCGATTGATGATTTTCCAAACCAACCTTGCCACTAACTCTCCCATCAAGAGATGAGTCTCTTCGCACCACCACGCCCCCTAGTCGACCATCGAAGAGCGCGCCCCTCCCTGACCTGCTGCCTCAACCCAAACTTTCGCATCCCTTTCTATGAACCAAGCTCCACAATATTTCTCCACTCGATGTGTCTCATCCCCACTAAGCCAATGCCATCCTTCTACTCACCCAAAATCGCTATGCCAATCTGAAACCCTAATTTTGGCTTCAAACGTCGACCCCTACAAAGCATCACCAAACATCTTAAATGCATGGATAGAAGATCTCGAGCTACGAACCCAATGAAATAACTCTAACTACTTTTTATTTCTTAAATTATTCGATTTTAATTTTTAAAGCTGCAAAAATTATTTTGCTTGCTGGTAAAATATGAACGAAAAGAAAAGGGAAGGGGAGAAAGAAACAGAATAATGAATGTGAAATGTTGACTTTATTTTATAACTAAAGTAATTTCTTTTCCTTTCATCACAAGTAATCCAAATTCAAAAGTAAACAAAGATTTTAAAGTTACAATATTCTTAAGCTACCCTCACATCTTAAGATTCGACCAAACTTTTGAATTTTTGTTTTCTGATCTAAACAGTTTTGAAAAGAAATACTTACGGTACTCTGCCATACAATATTCCATTCACGTACGGAGCGCGAATGACAGAAATGAAAATATGTTTGCTAACAACAATGCAACTCGATCAGAAATCAAAAATAAAATATACTGGTTACAAAATTCTATAAAATCACAAAAATAACATCGTTTGCTGAAAAATCATCAAACGACAAATTTATATATTTTTCGAATTAAAAATTATGGAAAAATTCTATAAATTCATTTAAAAATTAAGTTATTAAAAATCAAATTGTTTTATTAAAAATTTATTTTCTTATTATTTATTACATTCGAATCAAAGTAGTATATTTAAACATATTAAATATTTCTATTTGAAACGTTAAAGTTTTTGGGTCATTACATTCTCCCCTTAAAAGAATTTCGTCCTCGAAATTTCATTGCTATCAATCCCGGAATGAAATATCCCACATGAAATATTAACATTTTCCATTAGCCTATACGATGTATATGGATCATCTGTATGCAATATCCGATTTGATCGCTTAATTGAATAAATAAAAATTTTCTAAACTAATATCGCTCATCCAATTCCCTAGTGCAGACTCCGATTAGGCTCCTTGATTAGGAACTTCGTTCTTCTTTCATAGCCATATACTATGATAGAAAACTTTGGATCCATACCATAAACCCACACCAAGTGTTCGCTGTCGAGAAACAAGTGATAAATCCTTATTCGGATCGGTGTAGATCACGTCAAATCATGTACTCGAATCTTAGATCAAGAACTATGCGGAGAAACGATCTATGTGCAACTTACTTACTCGTTCTTTTTGGCTCTTACTTATACGAAATCCTTTTTTACTTCCAAAATTACTTATGAAAGAATTTCATGCAAACTTAGCTTAAGTTTAATAGTTGTATAATACTCTATTATATCTTGAGAATATATGTACTATATCAGATTTGTTTTACTTAACTGTAACGACCTGCAAATTTATCACTTCGATAAATTATATTTATTTTTAAAATATTTAGATATGGGTTTAAAAGTAAGAAATAATCATGTTTTAAGTGGTAAATAATAATAAATATATTTTTTGGGAAAAATATTTGCAGACAAATTACCGAGGTAAAATACTGATAATTTGTAAATATCATCCTAGATAAAATATCGATAAAAAACACGAAAATCGTTTTATCAATAAAACTGCTTTTAAATAATGAGGATCATGAATAGATCTGGATTCATACACTAATATATGTATTCAAACAAGATGATGAAATAAAATAATTTATTTTACTTTTGGAAAATACAATGTATTATGACATCGACAGGTGATATCATCGATTTTATATATTTCTTCGGAAATTCAAGTGTAGTTTAAATATTAAATAAATGTGTTTTTATTTAGAAAAAAGCCTATTTTAATTATTTAATAACGATGATAAAATCATTTCTAATTTTTTTATACCAAAATAGATAGTCCGTAGAAAAATAGAAATTGTGGTCGAACAATGTTTTTCAAAATTTTGACTTTTCGACACTGCAAAGTTGTCCGGAACGTTGTTCGCCTTTATGCACTATATATACATATATAAGATTTAATTAACCAAATAATAATAAAACACTAATAATATATTATCTTATGGTAATTATTTTTGGCAAGTGATGTGATTAGTCATGGTTTTAAAAATAAAAACACACACACACACATATATATACAAGTATATATCATTATCTCTTGTCATATCTTACAATTTTTAAAAACTAAGGTTAAAATGGTAATTTTCCTACTTTCTTTCATCTATAAATACACATTCTCACACACACATTTTCATTTACATTCCAACTTCATTCTTTCTAAAAATTCTTCTCTAAAAATTCCATGGCTTCCATAGTTTAAAATTTTGAAAAAGTTTGCTTTTTATGTTATAATTTGCTTCCGTACCTTCTATACTTCTTATACTTTCATTTCAACATCCTCTCTTTCAAAAACCAAGTCCATTATACCCCATAAATCCCCAGCCAAGCCAAATAACCTCTAATCGAATCCATTCTACGTCCTTTGTGTAACGATCTGGGATTTTTATCGTCTTGAGTTATGGATATTTATTGAATATTCAATAATACGATCTTTTAATCAGAATAAATTCCTGTTAATGATAAGTGGTAATAATAAATAGTTTTAAATCCAAATAATATTTTGAATTTTCCAAGATCTCATTTACTAAATCTAAAATTGATTTAAAATGGAATTTCTTATATATTTATAACAGCAAAAGAATTTATATGTAAATTAAAAAGAAATGCGTAACAAATAAAAATGAATAAAAATAAATCCATGAAAAAATAGAAATGAATATGGCATATGAAAATATAATGTACTATAAATAGAAAAGAGTTTTAAATTGGAATTTTCTTATGTATATACATATAAGTTTAAAAAGAACAAATACAAATGGCATATTAAAAACAACGTATATTTGTAGGTGTAAAAGAAGAAAATATATATATGAACATTATATGACAGAAATGGGAAGATTTAATAAAATCATTCAAAACATTTTAAAAGAGAATATTTCTACAAAATATGCTCTAAAAAAATGTTATTCTCATATACTAATAAAAATGTTATTTTTATAAAAAATAGGAGTTAACATTAAAAATTCACCAGTAAAGATAAAAGAGTATAACAATTCATGCCAAGTCAAGGAAGGAATAGAATTTTCGCTTGGTCAAAGTTTTACAAGTAAAAATGGAAGTAAAAAGTAAAACAAAACTACTAGTTAGAAATGTAAACATTGCGTGATCAAAAATTTACAACCAAAAGTAAACGAGTAAAAATGAAGAAAAAATAATAGTAAAAACACATGCATTGCCTGGTCAAGAATTTTACAAATAAAAGTGGAAGACAATATTTTCCTAATCAAAGAAAAATATGAAAACTGAAATGTCATTTCATCTCAAACTTCCCATCAGCCACCAAGACCTCTTTTCAATCTGTCAAAAACCTTAAAAGATTTGAAATCTTTTTGAGCCCCAAAATTTGACGAATGCATCATTACATTTGTAGAAAACATTTATATATATAGGTGTGTGTAGCTTCGATTGTTCAACTTGTAAACAAAGACCTCTGTAAAACAAAAGCCTGTAAAACAAAATACGGTGAAGAAACAAAAGCAGCCTGCTTTGTTGAATTCAAAAGCAAAAACAATATTTTTAAGGTTCCAGATCCTAGGCTAAAGATCAAATAGAAGTTTTTAAAGATTTCAACGTATTTATGGTAAGGATTTGAAATTGGAATGCCTATAAATGTTTTAAACACTCTGTTATGTTCAACATAGTAAAGGAATTTATATATACTCCGAGTTCAAAAATCATTTTCTCCCCACTCGATTCAAATCTGCGAACGATGTAAACTAATGAAGTGTTTAGTTTTGAGTATAGATTAGGCTAAAATAGTTCGAAGCTAGTTAATCATATATATTGTGTAAATTTTCAAATTTACAATAAGTAACACAAGTTTTGTCAAAGTTCGATTTATGTGAAACATTGAATCGGGGTTACAACCATAATGGCATGATCAAAACATAAATTTTAGTGAAGAAATCAGGATTTTTGGGCTATGGGATTGAGGGAATTCGGGAATTGATCATTTGCATAAAAAATTAATTTTTGAATTTGCGATGGACGAGGTGGCGGATCGTCGACTTCGAGTTAGCAGTGGGGTCGAGGGCAAGGTTTCGACCATGGGAATTTCACTCTATCGTGGTGGTTTGGGCGTGCGAGTCAAAATTAGGATTTTGGGATGGTTGGGTTTAGGCTCGGGACGTGGTCGAATTGGAGGAGGAGGGGACCGGAGGGCTAGGAATGGAGGAAGCGACGTGGAAAAGGCGTTGAATGGTGGTGATAGCATGGGTTTTGGTGGTGAGAGACGGCGAGGGAAGTTCGATGTTGGTTGCGTCGTGGAGGCATTGGTACAGTGTTAGGTCTTATGGACTCGGCGCTGTTGTAACAGGTGATGGGGTCCGATCGAGGAAAGGGGAACTGGGCGCGTTTAGTGGTGGGTCTGGATGGTTGATCGAAGGTGATGAGCGCTCATTCACGTACATGTACACGCATGCACATGGGAAGCTTCGGGCATTGGGACGATGATCGAACTAGGTGATGAGTTGCCGATGTTTGGGCTGGGGTCTCTGTAACGACCCGTAACTTTCGAAAATTAAAAATTGTGAATTTAATAAAGTTCTGGTAATTTAATGTTGAAAGAAATAAAAATTTGTAATTTAATAATGAAATCAATACTAAAATAAAATGTAACAATGTTAATTAAAGCTAATTATTAACAATTTGAATGAAATTCCAATAAATGAAATAATGTAAAGGTTATGCTTGGTTATAAATAATTTATGAAAACAAATGTAAATGTGGAATCAATTAATGAAATAATATAATAAGTGGTAATTGAAAAAATCAATATTATGTAAGTAATTATAATAGTTGATTGTAAATAATAAACCCTTACAAGTGTGATTAAAAGTTAAAGGGTAATAATTATTACTTGTTACCTATTTATTTAGTCAGTTAAATTAAATTGGAAATCAATCATAATTAAATGAAATTTATTTTTACATTAATGAGAATTAAGACCATAACTGAAATTCGTGAATGTAATAAAATGGATGGAAATGTTAATTTTATTCATAAGATAATTATTGATTTAATAAAAGAATGAAACCAAGTTGAATAAATTAATTGAGATTTTTAATTATAATTAATGTATAAATTTGACAAAAAAATTCAATTCAAATGGAAATATAGTAGCAATACAAATAAAGATGAAAATTAGGGAATATAAATGTAATGAAAGACAAACAGATATTAACTATGTTATTTGAGTAATAATTGGTCGAATATAAAGATTGAAATCAAATAAAATCAATTTATTAGAATTAAATTTTAATTAATTGGATTAATTATAGTTGAAATTAAACACTGTAATTTTGAAAATAATTAACATAGAAATTCATATGTAAATTTATTTTAAATTATTATAAATGTTCAAGCTATCCAAAGTGATAGAAATTGTAAACTATTAAATTTGAATTGAAAGGTGATTTAATTTATTTAATATTAATTTATTTAATGAACGTGAAAATAGTCATTTTTACCATTGACTCGGATTTTGACAAAACTAATTTCATCGGATCTGTAACTGTGAATTATTGTAGGATTTCAAGTTTCGTAGCGATGGAACTTGTCGTTTGATCGTACGGGCTCGAAACGTCTAGAAATCAATTAAATTAAAACCAATTAATATCAATTTGAAATATGCTAATTTTAACATAACTTCTTCATGCGATGGAACCAGGACTTAAAATCTGTTCTATTGAGTTTAAAATCATCAAAATCATCTATTTTGATATATGGGTTGACCCATTTTCGTTCCGGAGGCAGAACGGATTTTTCGGGCCGTTTATCGTTCTAATCCAAATCGATCTGATCCAATTTTTTCTATTTTCAGATATACCTATAAACAGCTTGTTATAAACCTTAGGTTGTTTCTATTCTCATTTTTCTATACGTACATTTCTTTCTCAACTCCTCATTCCAATGGAAGACAAACAAATTCTCCGTTCAATTTCAAATCAAATTTCAAATCAAAAATTAAAACTCCTCAAACAATATCGAATTATATATCGATTTGAAGCTCTCAACGAGCGTAAGGCAAATCTGCAATTCGTTTTTCAATTCGATACATTGTTTGTCCAGAAACGGTGGATCATCGCCCGATCGATGATCTGGAGGCGGCGTTGGGAAGGTGGTGTCGAGCTAGTGGCAGATCTATCGTTCGTTCGTCCAGATGAGCATCGAGTTTGCCAGATTTTGGCCGTGATTACATGCGGCGGCGTAGGGGTTATGGTGTCCGGAGATGACCGCGCCTGCGTGGATGGTGGCGGCTCTGGGCGAGGAACGAGGTGGTGGCGTCTGATCTTGGGTCGAAGTGCCGTGGAAGCGGCGGTGGGGAAGCAAAGGTTGGTGGTTATAGGTGGGTTCACGCGCGTTTGTTCGAGAGCAAGGTTTCAGTCATGGTGACGTGGCCAACGAGTAGGTGATTTCTTTTTTTAAAATTTAAATTTAAACATCCTAATTCGAATAGCTTCTTCATGCGAGGTCCATTTTACGCACAGTTTATTTCATTGGGATCGTATCTAAATTCCGGACATTTTGGCGCTAGTTTGGACGAATTCTGAGACTGTTTGAATTTTGGCCTAAACTGGATTTAAATTCAAAGGTGAGTGTTTTGACACAATCACAACTTCTAAAATTTCTTATATTGGTTAAATTAAATTTATGATGTAATTAGAAATTTATTGATTGCAGTTTTATTTGTTAGATTGTAATTTTTGGTTAAATTTGACTTTTATCGCATTTAATTATCGTTTAATTTAAAATTGAATTTTTAACTGTCAAATTTAATGTATGTACTGATTACCGGTTATCTATTGGTGTTCTTGATTGAATTGGATAATAATTGTGATGCATGTTTGATCGTTGATATTATATGACTGGATGTTATATTTTATATTGTTATAATACTGCAAGTTCACTATGGGTTGAAATGATACATAATCGATAGATTAGGAAAAAATAGTTATGGGTTGAAATGATAGGCTCGAGCGATTTTATGGATTTTTATATTAATTCGGGATTGCGGTTTGAAATGATATATAACCGTAAAATTTTAAATTGCGGATTGAAATGATAAATATCCGTATCACTTGACTGTAGGGTAGAGAATTATATACGGACACCGGATTTGGTTAAAGTTAAATGATTTTCAAAGCCCTTAATTTTCGAATTTAAGTGAATGATATTTTGAAATAAGAATTTAATCTATATAAACTGAATTATTATTGAAATTCGAATTTTATGTTAAAATTGGAATTGTTTAAAGGAATTGTTTAAAAGAAATTAAATTGAAATCTTAAAGTTGATTTTTAAGTATAATGGGAATTTATCGGAGTTGAGTTGTTAAAATTGTTTGAAATGTAACTTTGAAATATATTGAAATTGGGGTAATTTCAATTGATATTCCAAAACCTAGATTAGAAACGATATTGAATTAAATATTTTATTGAGAATTTGAATTGAAATATTTAAACTTAGGTTTTTGGATATTAAAAGTAGCGCAAATGTGCTGAAAGGGAATGAATAGTTTAAATTGATATTAAATTCAAACTCATATTTCTATTATAAACCTTTTTAAAATATATTATTGTATAGATCCTAAATTTTAAGATTTTCAAATTATTAAACTATTTTAACATATATTAACTATAGTGCGTAATTTTAACCAACTTTAAACCATTTAATTTATTTTAAAACTAATTACCCATCTTAAAGTATTTTAAATCTACTTAATCTATTTTAACGCTATTTAATCTATTTTAATTATATTTAATCTATTTTAAATCTATTTAACTATCCTAAATCAATTTAACTGCATCTTTAATATATAATTAAGCTATTTTAGAGTATTTAACTATTTATAACTATTTTAACTATTTATCACTATTTAAACTATTTTCTAAATTTCCAGACTGAGTAAAGTGGAAGTTTTTAAATTCAATTCATTGGTTTAAAAGAGAATACAGTTAAATGATGTTATAACCTAAGTTGAGATTTAAATGTTATAATTAATTGAATATGATGATTTTGAAGTATGGATTTAACCTATTTTGGAAGTATGATTTTGAAAGAAATTATGATTTCGGAAACGATATGATTTCAAAGGTATATATGATTTCAAACTGAATATGATTTCGAAAGTATTATAGTTTTGGGAATATGATATTTTGATATGAATTGTGAATCGACTTTTGAAATGTAAAAGATCCATCCGGTGTGTAGTAAGAAATTGGTTGTTGAAGAGACCGGAATAAGATATTGTCATACTCTTTGCTAATACCGAAAACCACTTTAATAACTATGTACGTGGTGGAGATTCCAGAAATGAAGTAGGATGGTTTGGTGAATAATTTCTGTATGAGGTATGATGTGATCCTGACTTTTATGAGTCAGCTTAGATGTGACTAAAATCAGGAGCCACGTCGGGCCAAATGAGGTCATTCCTCCGACTGAGCACACTTCTTCGATAATATATTCTGACTTTGTGATTGATTTGGAGGCCACCCTTGATTTTGATTGGGAATGTGTTCCGAGGTAGACGGTAGTAGCTGCTATGCGTTACCACCAGTCCGGATACGCAAATGGTATATCTACTCGGGCATTTCCTCGAGTGCCGCGTTCACATGCCCTAGTGCGCTTTCTATGAGTTTGTTTTGTACCACACCTATGGGGTGCCCTCTGTGTAAAACTCTCGGAGGAGCGTACGGTACTGTATAGACTGTGGGAATATATAAAATGTGTTAAGGGGGATATGGGTAATGCCTTAATGCTATTTTAATACTTCTACATTGCTGTAGACATATTATAATAGCGTATTGTACTACATAGTAGATAGTGTTTAATGGATCCTTAGGAGATGTGAATCTCAAATATCTCTTAAGTTATTGCACTCACGTTAGACACTGGATATGAGATGTAAAACCCCCTAAACACTCTGATGCCGTTCCACTCATATTTTACCGTCGATTTAACTTACATAAGATCTTTTAGTTCTGACTCGAGTGTTTCGTCTTTTCAATTCGCTCGGGTCAGCCTGAGCATTTCACGATTTGAAGACCTTACTTCTAAAGGACGAAGATAAAGAGTTGTACTATTATTAGTTATTATATTTATTCTACTACATTATGTCGTTCCGCTGCATTTATGTACTTATTTCTGTTTTATGTAACTCTGATTCTGTATTGTATTAGTATAATCAAATGTTTTGTAAACAGCTTCATGAAGTGTTATAGATTATTATATTTTATCATTCCGCTGTGAGATTCTATTTTGTTTTTTTCTTTCTTTGCTTTTTCTTATTTACCCATAACAATCTATCCTTTTGAATGGTTTGAGTTTGACATGTGTGTCTGCTTAAAATATCCTAAAAGGCTGGTCGTTACAGTCTCGGTCTTGTGAGGTGCTTGGATTTCGAATTGATGAAGCAACGAGTTGACTGAAGAATTTGGGCATTTGGTTTGGGAATTCCTTGGTTTCATCTGGGAGGATTGGGGAAGATGGTATACGGGTTTGGATGGTTGGGTGGGCTTTGGCTCAAAAGAGATGGAGGGTGGGAAATAGGATTTTAAATAAATTGTTTATTTTAACAAGGTTTTGAATACTTTTAAAACTAAATTTCTAGTAAACTGTAAATCGGTTTGAGGTGAAAGTTTTTACAATGGATTCGTATCGACAAACACTACTTCAATGTATGATTTGTTATAGAGTTTAAATAAGTGAACATTTACAGTATTTTAAATGGATGGAAATTTAAATTACCCGATTGAGCCTATCGTCTAAATTTATATGATCTGTCCATTGAAATTATTTGCCCAGATAAAAATAACGATGAGTTAATTGAAGTTAATTACGATGATTAGACATCTGTTTAGCGAAAGAAAACACCATTCCGCTAATTTTATTTAATTAGACCCTTGTTGGAAAAATAAATCACCGTTCTACCGTTATGACTAAATAAGCGTGTTTTGGACATTGAATACCAGAAATAAATCATGTTCTTCTATCACATTTAAATGGACACTTAATTATTATCCTATTGATTATATTGGAGTAGAAAAAATAATAGTGATTATTTATATAGATCATTTAATAAAATTCCAATGCTTATAAAATTCATAACTCGTTCGTTTTAGGTCCAAATCCAACGCGGTCAGTCGCATTGGGTTCGTATTATCGAGATCTTTACTATGGAATCAAACTGGTTGGATTTAGAGCTTGCAGAATTTTCAGTTAAATTCGAACGCATTCGAATTTAATCGGAATCAAAATGCGAAAGCGACAACAAAAATAAAATGTGAGTGTTTTATAACCTCACGACGTACTCCAATATTTTTATGTTTTTTAAATTTAAAAATATGGAGTGATTTAAAATTATTGATTGTTGTTTGATAATTTTAATTGACATTTAAATTAATTACTGAATTAACTGATAGAGATTGAAATTGACGATTAAATTGAATTGGAATTAAACTGTTAGTAAAATTCCCGATCATTGATAATCGGTTAGTTGTTGTGAATTTTTGACTGTTTGGATATTGATTGTGATGGATGCTGTTGATTGATGTTTTAGATGATTTGGATGATTTGAATGTTTATTTATTTTGATATATCCTGCTACCATCCTGTATATTATTTATAGTATATAAAACTGTAAATCGAATTATTTCAAATAAATTAAGAAATAGGTTGAAATGATATATACCCATGACATTTATTTTGAATTGAAATTATATAAAGATATCCATCCTTGAAATTAAATTGAAATAATGGACTCACTTAGACATAGGATAGAAAATTATATACTGATACCAGATTGGTTAAATTAAATGAAAATTTTGATTTGAAATTATTTAAATGATTTTGATTATAAGAAATAAAAATTGAATTTAAATGGAAACTAAAAGAGATTTGAATTAGAAAATTTGAAATTAGATCAGTTTGACTTGAAACTGTTTTCAAATAAATTATTTTAATATAAGCTACTTAAATCTATCTTTCTAAATATTCAAAATTAATTCAAATTTCCAAGATATTTACTAAATAAACCATTGTAATGCACGAACTATTTTCTACTAAACTATTTTAACTATTTAAAATCATTTAAACTATTTTCTAAATAAAAATAAAAATTTCAAACTAGTCAAAAGGGTGAAATGTTTACAATTAAAACTTGGATCTAAGTGCGAATTTGGTTAAAATGAAGTTATAACCTAAATTGAATTTCGAAACGACTTTGGAAGCGAAATCAAAATATTGAGGTGAAAATGATTTTTGAAGTGAAATGGTATATTTTGAGTAAATATGATGATTTCGAAATGGATTTGATTTTGAAGCGAATGTGATATTTTGATTTCAAGTATGAATTATTTTCGAAATGTAAAAGTACCAACCGGTGTGTAAAACAACGTTTGGTTATTAAAGATACTGGGGCCAAATATGGGCATACTCTCTGTCGATACTGAAACCACTTTAATAACTGTATACGTGGGGAATGATCTAGAACGAAGTGGTTGGATTTGGCGTACGTTTGCTGGATTTGAAGAAAGAGAACGAGGATGGATTGGCCTGACACTTGTGCCAATTTGAAATGATTAAAACAGGAGCCGTACTGGCCAAGCGGGCTAGCTACCTCGAGCGGACACACTTCTTCGTATTACCATCATTTACATTGTGATTGATTGGTGCACACCCTTCGATTTTATGGGAGTGTTGGACGCGATGGGCGATCATAGCTATGGCGCGCTACCACCAACCGGGAAGGGTAAACTGGTAGTATCCTACATTAGACATTGCCTCACATGTCTTGTCATACTTTTATCCTCATACGAGACCTCTACGATTTTTGTTTAGCGTTGTCATATCACGGCGCATCTGTATCCACTGATGGTTTACTGTTGTTTTATATGCAAAATATACGACAATTCTTAAAACCTGTTAAGGGAGATCAATGTAAAACCTTAACACTATGAAAATATTTATTTTACTAATAGACACTATCTATTATAGCGTATTTTACTATATATAAATATTTTGATGGATCCTTAAGAGATGGAAAATCTCATAACATCTCTTGAGTTATTGGACGCATGTTACACACTGGGTAGGAGATGCGAAATTCCATAAACATCTTTGACGCTATTACACCCATGCTATGCGATACCATTTGACTCATGTAAGAATATTTTAGTCCTGACTCGAGTGTTTTTTCTTTTCATTATGCTCAGGTCGGCCCTGTATTTCGGCGTATTGAAGATCATTTTCTGGAGGACGAAGACGAAGATTTAGTATATTATTATTATTAATTTTCCTTGCATCATGTTGTCTGCTACACCATTCTATTTGTCCCTGTTGTATATCTAACTCTGATAAATGTGGTATACATTATAATCAAATGTATGGTATAAACAGCTTCATGAACTGTTTATTTGATTATTATATTTTATCATTCCACTGCGAGATTCTGTGTTTGTTTTCTTCTTCTTTTCTTATTTTTCTTAATCAACCCCATTGATTATCTATATTTTGGATTGTTTGGATTGAACTAAAACTTATGAAATGTGGGTTATCACGCTTAGCCCCTCCAAAGTTTCAACTTTTTAAGCTAGAGTTGAGCGTAGAGGTATTGTCGAGTTATAATCGAAGTTCGGGCGAAGTTAGTTAGCATAAAGGTGAGTAAAATACTTTATTTTGGAAAGATTTTGACATTACTATGATGTATTATTGTGGTGATAATATGAGGAGAAAATTAAATGGTTATTGTGTTGGTCGATGGTGATTTGATGGATGTTTGCGTTTGGTGTTGAATTTGAGATTTGAATGTGATGTTGTCGACTTAGTAAGCCTATAACCTTATGTTTATATATGTGTTTCATTATGATGTTAAAAGTATGTTGAGTTGAAACAAAGTTAACAACTTTGTGTGTTGCGACGGACGTGAGATCCAATTCGAATAAAAAACTATGTTGTGTTGTTTAAAAGTTTGAAAATTGTTTCAAAGTTTCTGTCTTTGTTTCTAAGTCTCAAAAACATTAAAAGTTATGTTTCTAAATATGAAGTAGGAAATAATAAGCAACTGTTTTCTCTTAAAGTATGTTTAAGCGAACCACGCTCATAGCGATAGTCGCTATGGATGCAGTGCGACAAAATTTTCGATTTTTGTTTTAATACGTTTTCTTTTGAAATGGTTTTGCAAAAGTTTTTCAGACTTTATTAGTAATATAAAAAGGGATTAAGTTTAGTTAAATTAATGTTTTATTATTCGATAAATTAATTAAAAGTAATCCATACTTAATTGATAATTAAATAAGTGATTAAGGGTTAAGTAATACTTAAAAAAGGTTAATGACTAATTAGTGATTAATAAAGCTTTAATTAGTGACTAATGAAGTTAAGAAGTTATTTAATGATTAATTAATATTTAATTAATTAATTAGTTAATTAGTTAATTCATTATTATTTAATCAAGTGATTATTTAATTGACTTTTAATTAATTGGGGTTTAACTAATAATGAATTGTTTTAACCTTAACTAAGATGCATTAAGAAGTTAAGTAGGACTCTGCCAAATTCATTAAGTTAATTAAAGTTTAGTTATGAATTAATCTGGATTTAATTAAGATATAATTAGGGTTTAAGCTAATTGAATATACTTTAATCTTTTCAAAGCTATTTTTAAATGTAATTAGTTATGTACTAAATCAGTTTTTTTTAAGGTTAATTGATTTCAAATCAAATGATCTCTCGTCTAGACCATTAAGTAGCCAAATGAATTAAAGTAGTGATTGTAAAATGTCAACACGTTTTATGGAAAGTAAGTTGGCTTGTGTTTAACATAAATGTTGAATATCGGTAATGTGATAAACACAAGATAGTTAATTTCAATAAGCGGGTCATGGTATCTTAAGCATATAGAATATACTTCTATATGTACATTTTTCATCGATAATAAATGTATCTATATTTGTAACTTGAACAACTACCTATGATTGATTGTATGTTATGTGTGAACCCTTTACATATCTAATATTAGGCAATATCCACGATATAACTTGGATAAGTAAACCCAAATTTAATGATCCGTTGTAGCCATGAAGCCTCCGTTTGGTTTTGGAAAGTTAATATTTCGTTTTCTTTTAAAATGGTCTTCAAGGTTATTCTATTTTGAACAATATATTTGAAGAATGATTTGATAATTGTTTTGAATATTATATAAAGAAGTTTATGAATAATTTTGGGATATTTACAAAAGGAGTTTTAGAAATGGTTTTGAATGTTTATAAAAAAGATTCTATAAATGGGTTTGGATGTCTATAAAGGGAAGTTTTATACAAGATTTGAAAGTTATAAAGAAGTTTATATAACCGGGTTTGAATATTTATAAAGAGTCTCATAAATGAGTATGGAGGTTGATAAACGTTTTGTAAATGGGGTTGAGTTAAAGCAAAAAGGATTTCGTGGGTAAGGGAAATTTATAAAAGGATTTATTGAAGATAATTACAACAGGAATACAAGTTTTGGGTTTTTCGAGGTTGGCCTTTTGAAAAAATGGTGTTTGGAACAGCCATTCCACACTTAACACCAAAGGAATAGTGCTTAGAGTTTTCTCCATTTTAAATAATGTAGTTAAATCCGTTTAAATGGAAAATCTTATAAATGTTTTGTGAATATACTTATGTAAAGGAGATAAGTATATGAATGTTGATAAATGTTTTGGAAAGGAGATTTATAAATGAAAATGGTTTTGAGGCTTAGTGATTGCTTTGGGTAATTAAATCTCTAGATTTTGTTGTTGTTATTTGATAGTTAAATAACCGACTAGCAAATTTGGACTAATTTGACTTAGGAAGTATGAATGTAAAATTCGAATTTCCAACAAAAAATCGAATACTTACTTCCAAAAGAATTGGGAATGGGTCAGCCATAAATTATCGGTTATTGGCATGGAGAGACTGAGATCGGATTTAAATATCCGAAAACCACTTTGAATCAACATGTACATTCGAGTGGAAGACATCTTAATGATGATTGAAGATGGTGCTATTTGAAGTGCAAGAGCTACTATTACTAATCCCGAGGGTGATTCCAAATTGGATGTAGCAGAGTTAGTGCTTTTGGTTTCATTCAGACTTAGAATGAACTTGTATGAATGAATGCTGACATTGTATTAATGCCTAGAGGGCAGTGTTAGCATTTCAAGATGGATTGCTATTAATAAAGGTATAGTGTATCCTTAAGCCTCACAACCGGGAGAAATAGAAAAAACAGGGCATGCAGCAAAGCTATATGGTTAGCTACCATTAGGAGCGGTCACCCCATTCTAAATGTCCCTTTAATAGTTGGTTTGCGTGGAGTAATATAAGGCCTCGGTGTCAAGGGGGTGAGATAATCCGGCCTACCATGTTAAAGGGGCAGCCGACTATGTGTTAGCATTGGTGCATTTTCTAATGTGCACGTAAATGTGCATATTTTTACTTCCATATTTAATTGAATTTAATTAAATAAATAAGCATATATGGTATTTTAACATATTTAAACCAATATTTCAATTATTTTCAAATCATCATTTATTCATCTTCATATAGGGCAAAATGGTCATTTTTATTTATATATTAATTTGAGAATATTTATTTTCCCATTTTATTTTTATTTGTAGAAAAAATTGATGGAAATTACAATAAGGCTTCGTGGAAAATATGCATGCAGAAGAAGATACGAAGGAATGAAGATGGAAATAATTCAAATCATGTATCATGGAGGACCCACCTTAATCTACAATTAGAAGCTAATGTACAAGTTAATGGAGCTAAAAGTTTTATGCACATTTAAATGAAGGATCACCTTATGCTTATGCTAACGATAACTTGATGGTCACACTTCCTAAGAGGATAGTTTGGATAGTTTCCAAAAATATACATTACGGTTTTAGGCTTGTATAAAAATCCCATATGTTCATGTAATTGAGCTTTTAGCCTTTGAGCCTCCGCTTTAGTTAGTTTAGTTTTAGGCTTACAAATAAACAAACAAAAAATTCTCTTTTCTTTTTCATGGCTACTTAGCCATTTTCTTTCATGTAATTTTCTTATATGTAAATTTTAATTCGTGCTCTCTTCTATTTACGTGCTCTCTTTCCTCTTATATAGTAGCTTAGTTTTATTTCTTATGCAAGTAGATTAGCTTTTATTTTATTTCAATCAGCTCTCTTTTTAAATAGCTTGCATTTTTTTTTGTATTTCATATTGCAATCTACATTTGTTGAAGTGATAATAAATATGAAAGGCTAAACCCCTTCAATTTAGGGGTAATGAAGCTCTTTTATCATGTAGATTCAACATTTCGATAACTTATGTTCTCTTTTTGTGCATAATGAAAGTTACATGTTGATGTAAGTTTATTAATGAATTTGATAGTATATGATGTTAATCACATATAGGTATTCTTACTCAAATAAACACAATTTGCATCATCATCTAACTAATTGATTTTGGTAATGGAAGTGAATTTAAAATCAAAATTTCATGGTCTATATTTGTAATCAATAGTTAATAGGTCATGCTTAAAATATATTTTATTTTCAATTTCATTACAATTTTCATGAGAGTTAAGAAGTGGTTTAATGAGTGTGTTAAAGTTTGATGGTTTATATTGGGCTAATTAATAGTATATATATTTCATACTTATGATAAACACATCAATTAAATTCACTAATAACAAAAAAAAGATCATAATTTCATGTTGTGTTGATTATGTGATCAAAAGAGTGAATTTATCTCTAAATTATCTTAAACTCTCGTATTTTTATCCATTTTATTTTGTTAGTTTATTTACATTTTTAGCTTAAACAACTTCAATTTTTGGTTTAATTTGATTGAATAGAAATTTTAAAATCTAAACTCTTACCTACGGATCGACCTGCACTCGCCACGTACCAAATTGTATGTCGTGCACTTGCGGTTAATTTTTAATTAAAATTTGATCGGCTATTTTCTAATCCTATAATAAATTGGTCGGTCAAACAAGCTTTTGGCGTCGTTGCCGAGAAATTAATTTGATTTGATTTTCTATTATCCGAATTATTTTTTGTTTGATTTTATTATGTGTTTGTTTGCATTTAAAAAAAAATTATGTATACGTGTTGTGTGTTTTAATTTGTGTGCTTGTTTTTCTTGTTTGTTTTGCATTTGCAATTCTATTTAAAAAAAGAGATATACACAATTTTAAAACAAAAATATTTTATTTCATTGCAAATTACATTTCTGTTTACAATTTTCATGGCTGTTACTGTTACATTGCTGTTACATTCTCCTTTTTTTTATATTTGAAAACCCAGGAGAACCCGGCTGACCGGTGAACTCATAGGGAAGCGCATGGTACGAATCGAACCTGGGTTTTTTTTACCAGAACCCAAGCCTTCTTTCCACTGCGCCGCGGCCGCTGTTACATTCTCTTATTACTTGCTACTCTGTTACTCTGCTGTGCAATTCACGCTGATACTCTGTTGTGCACAACATTTTTGTTCTCTGTGCATACAATTGCTTGCTTCAAACCATCACAGTCACTCCATTAGTTACAACCATACCATTCAAACTGCCTCCACCTGAAACCAAGTCCCCTCGAACCCCCATTTGCTTACTGCCCTGCAATCAACACTCCATATATACATTAACTCCTTCGTGTCAGTTGCAGTCACTACCACCTTCTTTGGCATATCAACTGCAATCACTCATCTTCACGTACAACTCCTGAACTTCTCCGACCAAAACAAATACACTCCGCAGAAACACAACTTCATCAAACACAGCCTTGCACCATCCCACTACCAAACTGCAACAACTTGCCTGAACTTGATCACCTTACAACTCATAACATCACTGCCATCCCTTTCAACCCACCACATATATCACCAGCCATACAACCTCTTCTGCACTTCTACCATCTGCCTGCAGACGCTCCTTCACCATTCCCTTACCCTACTGCTAACTGCTCCATAAACACCCCTATCAACTCTGCCATAAACAGCACATACCATCTTCCCAAAACAACTTGCCCACTGCACTACACAAGCCTGAACTCCTTGACCTCATTCACCAGCGATCAATCGCACCCCTACTGTACTTGTCTCCACCAACAACACAAACCACCAGCCTGCATACACTGTCAATTCCATCCACTTCTACCACTGATCACCACCTGCCTTAACATTTCTGTCACTGCCATATCACAATACATCTGCCTCTTCAACTTCTATAATTTCGACCATCAACACCACAACAGTCTCTTCACTCACCAAAACATTAACATCCTGGCCACTTCACATAACATTTGCAACTGTACTCCTCCCTGTCACACTTCACCACAATTCACTTCCAGTTGCATTGCGTACAAACTGTCATACAATCAAAAACATCATGACAGTACGACTTCCATCTACAAACAGTTCACTGTCACTGTCCAACCATTCCTTAACTCTTCCAACCAACAAACAACTTCCACTTTACTTACCACCTCCAAACATTCCTTAACTCTTACATTCACCAAGCATTGTGCCATTAACATCGCCATTACTGTCTCCCCTCAACCACAGTGAATGTCCATCCACTCTCGGTCATCCCTTCTACAACCACTATTAAACTCCCCTCAACAAACATACACATTGCTCTGCACTGCCTTGTCCAAAACCGTGAACTCCAAAAAGAAAAAAGAAAAGGAACAACACCGTTAAACCTTGCCGTGATTTGTTCACTCCTCCACCTCAATCAAGACTCAAGAGTCTCGATCACTGCAACCAAATCAAAATTCAAAAATCGCTATGTATTTTGTGAATATGGTTGCGGAAATCTGAATTTGTGAATTTTGCGAATTCGATTTTATGGATTCTGTGAATTTTGTGAATTCGATCTTGTGAGTCTGAATTCGTGATTTTGTGAGTTCAAGGTATTATGAATTCGTGCAACCGCCAGTTCTTTTGTGTAGTAAGATATGTGTTTTGGGCCGGGCCCTGGTTAGATTATTTTTTAAAAAAAGGAAAGGAGATTTCCTTTGTTTTGTTTTAGTCTTTTAAAACAAAATAAAAATAATAATAAGAAGAAGAAAGTTGTTTGTGTTCGCTTTCGATTCCGTTCCGCTTTTGTTGCATTTGTGTTCTTCTCTTTATTAAAAAGAAAAAGAAAAAGAGGAGTAGTATGTGGATTTGTATGCGGGCCGGTGGGCTTCTTGTTTTTTAAAAAAAAAAAAAAATTTGTTGTTTTGTTTAATTTCTACCCTTTGTTCCTTCATCTTCTTTTGTTTTTTAAACCAAAAAAACTATCTCTTTTCTGTTTTTAACTTTTCAGATTGCAAATAAGAAAATCAAAAGCAGAAGGATTAGCGTAATTTTTTTTTTTTTGCTTTGCTTGCTTGCTTATAAAAAAATTGCTGCTTAAAAAATAAATAATTTGCTAATAATTCTGCATGCTCTGTTATCGTGCTCTCTCTCCCCTTGTTTTTATTTGTTTTGCATTGTTGGTTGCTTGCATTAAAAAATAAATTTCAAAAAAAAAAAATCAATTTTTTTTTTCATTCGTAGTTGCATTTTAATACACGTGTAATTTCAGTTATGCAATTCATCTTTAAACTTGCTAATAATAACGGTTAGACATCATCTTAAGGGTGTCATGAGCCCACCTAGGGCTTATCTGTATATTGACAAGTTGTCCTCTTTCGATAATTTAATTTCTTAGTGTTTAGGCTACGGCAAAGCAATAACCATTTATAAATATTACGGTGATTCGTAAATATTATAGTGGTTGTTTATCTGAAGGCACCTAAACTTTCGGCTACATTGCTACGCTGGTTCGTAGTGCACCGATAAATCCTGTCCGTTACCTGGCTGAGAACTATCTTGTTGCGTTAAGACAAAGTATGATTATACAATTTTGGGTTAGGAGCTACTTAGGATATGTTGGGTGTGTTTCGATCGGCTCCATCCCTACCACCGAATCAACATCTCACCGGACCGGCTCCTTCCCTACCACCGAATCAACACCTCACCGGACCGGCTCCATCCCTACCACCGAATCAACATCTCACCGGATCGGCTCCATCCCTACCACCGAATCAACACCTCACCGGACCGGCTCCATCCCATGCCCACCGAACCAATTCACTACCGAACCACCAACTACCGAACCATCCCACACTCCACCCATTGCCGAACCAAGTTCCACCGGACCAAGGCATACCAGACCAACACTTTCAGGCCAGATTGCATCAGCCCAGGTCCACCAGCAGCTATATACATTCAAGACCCCTGCCCCCAACCTCACTCTATAAATAGAGGGGCAGGGGTACAACAATGATAGACAAGTTTGAGAGCTCAAGCACGGATAGAACTTTCAAACAACTTTCTGTAATAAAAGCTTTGTACCTGTAATCCGAAGAGAAAAGGAGAATAACATATAAAGTGGACGTAGGCACATTCTGGCCGAACCACTATAAATCTGTGTGTCTTTTACAGTTTAGTCCATCTATTTTATATATTTGCATAAATCACCCAAATCACTAAGAACAACACATAATCAACTAAATCATACGACTTGGAGATGTTTGCCCATTTTTTGTGCAAACATTGTTTGGTGCTTTCACTGAGAACGGAACTCAGGACCCCCCGCTTACCCCTTTTCCTATCAGCATCGTTCATTACTTGGAAAACATGCCTCCCGGACGGAAGAAAGATGCTAACAAAGGAAAGAACATCGCAACTAGCAGTATCCCAGATCCAGTGATCAGAGATAAAGACAATCGTCCAGTTCCAACAGCAAATGGAAATTAGGAAAATCCGAGAGCCCCTGCTACGGAACAACCAATTACAAGGGTGGATCTGGACAGGGTTGTGGCTGAAGTAACTAATCGCTTCGCATCTCAACAAGAAGCCTAGGTGGATCAACTCATGTCACGCTTAAGGGATGCTGAAGAATCCAACCGCAACACTGAATCATGGGGTGAGTCCCGGTCTGGAGGATCTGGGAGACGACAAAGGTCTTTCTTCTTCGAAGAGGCTAACAACAGAAACAGCTATGGTAGGAGCCGAGCCCGGATTCAGCCCGAATTCCGACCCGAGGAAACACTTGGAACCGAACCCAACAGGGTAGGTACAAGGCAGGGGTCGGATGTAGCTGAGCCTGCCATGCTACCTAACCATGGAAACACCAATGGACGGGGCCGAGCTGGAGTCCAGCCCGAAGTTGGACCCGAGGAAGTACAGAGGACAGAACCCGGCAAGGGAAGATCAAGGCAAGGGCCAACTGTGGCTGACCCTAGCGTGCCCCCGGTAAACCAGAGGCAGCCATTGAAGAATGTTAGGAGTGATAGACGATACCATCCCTACAGGTCATCTGGACGGAATCAATCCCGCATGGGAAGAACCAAACTCATTTCTATCCGCCCCAAGTTTTGATGAAAGGATGGCGCGATTGTTCAGAGAGTGCGTCCAACGAGACCAAAGGGATCGGGGGATAGGCGCTAGGGTAACCAGCCCCTTCACCCGCAATATCGAAACTGCCATCACCCCCCGAGAATGGAAAATGCCAACAATGGAGCCTTACAAGGGAACCTCTGACCCCGTCGTACACTTACAAAGATACACACAACATATGCTCATTAGCGGAGCAACAGAGGGAGTGTTGTGTAAATGTTTCCCACTATTCTTGGCAGATCTAGCTACCTCCTGGTTCTGCCATCTACCCCAAGGGTCCATCAGCTCATAGGAAATGTTGAAAGAAAAGTTCATCAGCCAGTTCCGCCTTCATGTGGAACAACCCAAGGACGCTTATTCCCTATCTAATATCAAACAGAAACCCGGAGAGACAGTGCAACAATATCTAAACCGATTCAACGCCGCAGCGGCCGCAGTCCAAGATGCCGACGAGAAACTTATCCTAATGGCCCTCTGTAGTGGTGTACATCCGGATACTAAATTTGCTAGGAGATTAACGAAAGAAAAGCCAGCTACCTTACCCGATTTCTTCCATGAAGCCGAAAAATACATGAGATTTGAAGACGCTGCCATTGAAAGGCAGACAGGGCAACAAACCAAGGCAGCTCATGGCAACACACCCGCAGTAGCAAAGGACGTTCGAAGAAATGACTCCAGAGATTGTGCTGGGGGCAAGAAGGGAGAAAAGCGCTTATATAGGCGAGGACCGTGATTTGACTCTTACACTCCTTTAAATGAAACAATCGAAAATATCTTCTTGGCCACCCAAGACGAAGTTAGATATAAGCGCCCCCCGCACAAGAAGGAATCAGATAATGCAATTAAGTCTGGAAAGTTCTGCCGCTTCCACGAATCTCATGGGCATGACACCAATGAATGCCATCATCTCCGGGACTTGATTGAAGAACACATCAGAAGGAAGAGACTGGAGCGCTATGTGAAAGGTCAGAACAGGACTTCAACTCCTGCCAATGAGAACCCAGGGCTACCCCTCCCGGACGTAGGCGGAGGAAATCGCAACACTAGCGGCTCCAGTCAAGAGAAGATAGTGGTCCTTACTATATCATGAGGACCACACATCGCCGACGGAAGCTGAGCAAAGATGGAAAGATACGGTAAGTCATTTAGAAACAATGAAGGCTACGTTAATTCTGTTACAGAAGAATGCCACCCGAAACGGAAAGAGAATGATGACATCACATTCAGTAGGCGTGATCTAGAGGGAAGGCAGCACCCTCACATGGATCCTATGGTCATCTCTGTCTGGTTCGGTCCAGCCAAGGTTTTCCGAATTCTAGTAGACACTGGAAGCTCAGTAAATATCCTATTCAAGCATGCTTTCAACAAAATGAAGCTGTCAATGAAGGATGTGTCTCCCTGCAGCAAACCGCTACATGGTTTCACTGGAGATGCGAAGATGCCCCTCGGGCAACTAGACCTCTTTGTCGAAATAGAAAGCCATCCCCGCTCCGTTGTGCGAAAACAAACATTTGTGCTAATAGAGAACCACTCGGCCTACAACGCCTTTTTGGGAAGACCAGCCTTGTCTGACTTCCAAATTGTTCTAGCCCCATGGTGCCTGAAGATGAAATTCCCAACAGATAATGGAGTAGGAGAAATAGAGGGAGATCAAGACGCCGCTCGAGATTTCTATGTAACTGAACTTCGCAATAACCACATGAAGGATAAAGGGAAGGATGCAGAGACTTCTCTCTGCAAGAAAAACTTGGAAGCATAGCAATTAAAGAAAGCCCCTCCTCTTCGATATACCAGCGATCCTTTCAACAAATTAGACCCCAGGGACAAGGAGGAGAAGACTACCACCGAGCCTGCAGAGGCTATGAAATTTGTATCTGTAGACAAACACAACCCAAGTAGACTGCTGAGAGTCGGGTCTCAGTTAAGAGCGGAATTGAAGGATCAACTCGTCGATTTTCTTCGCCACAACATGGATGTATTTGCATGGACGCACGCTGACATGACTGGAATCTCCCCAGACGTAGCATGCCACACACTGAACATCGATCCCACCAAGGCGCCAGTAAAGCAGAAAAAGAGAAGCATGGGGGCAGAACGATCAGCAGCCCTCGAGGAAGAAGTAAAGAACCTACTTGCCAATAACTTCATATGAGAAGTCATCTACCCAGAATGGATCGCCAACCCGGTACTGGTAAAGAAGGCTAATGGGAAGTGGCGAACATGCATCGACTTCTCCAACTTAAATGACGCTTGCCCGAAGGACTGCTTCCCACTCCTCCGAATCGATCAACTCGTGGACAGCACAGCCGGACACGAACTCGTATCCTTTATGGACGCATACTCAGGATATAACCAGATCCCTATGCACGCCCCCGATCAAGACCACACTAGTTTCATCACTGACCGGGGATTGTACTGCTACAGAGTAATGCCTTTTGGACTTAACAACGCTGGAGCTACTTATCAACGCCTCGTCAACGAGATGTTTGCGGAACTAATAGGACGAACTATGGAAGTTTATGTGGATGACATGCTGGTAAAATCGAGGAAAGCCAACGATCATATAAACCACCTGGATGAGATGTTTCAAGTATTTCGTTAATATGGAATGAAGCTGAATCCTCTAAAGTGCTCCTTCGGAGTATCGTCGGGAAAGTTCTTGGGATTCATCGTCCATGCCAGGGGGATTGAAGCAAACCCCGAACAAGTCCGGGCTTTGCAAGATATCAAGATACCATCCACTCGAAGAGAGATGCAAAGCCTAAACGGGAAAGCGGCCGCCCTAAGTAGGTTCATCTCTAAAGCAACCGACAAATGCATCCCTTTCTTCGAAGCTCTAAAGAAAGACAAAGGAAAGTTCGAATGGACTGACGAATGCTCGACAGCCTTCCTTAACCTAATCGAACACCTTCAGAGACCACCAGTACTCTCAACTCCAAATGAAGGCGAAGAACTATATCTATACCTTGCTGTATCGTCCCATGCTTTAAGTGTCGCTTTGGTGAGAGAGGACAACCGCGCGCAGCGGTCCATATACTTTGTAAGCAAGAGATTTACAGGGGCAGAAGCCAGATACCCTAAACTTGAAAAGCTAGCATATTGTTTGCTAATCACGTCACGAAAACTGCGACGCTATTTCCAATCTCATTCCATCAGAGTTTTAACCGATCAACCGCTAAGGCAGGTACTCCATCGCCCCGACACTTCTGGGAGACTACTTAAATGGTGCATTGAACCGAGTCAATATGATATCACCTACCACCCTCGCACTGCCATCAAGGGACAAGCCATGCCCGATTTCATTGCCGAATTCACTACCAACGAAGTTAAAGATTGATCTGAAATAACACAAGATATCAAGTGGAATCTCTTTGTAGATGGAGCATCAAACGAACAAGGCTCGAGGGCAGGTATTGTGATAATCACCCCCAGGGGAAGGAAGCTGCACTATGACCTAAAGTTGGAATTCACTGCCACCAACAACGATGCAGAATGTGAGGCAGTGATAGCCGGATAAGAAATTTCCCTAGAGATTGGAGTCGGTTCTTTATGTCTCCATAGTGATTCTCAACTTATTGTAAATCAAATACTCGGAGAATTCCAGACTCGAGGAGAACGACTCACAGCATATCTATAGAAGACCAAGCTGCTGCTCAATCAATTGGATCACTATTTAATCAAACACATTCCTCGAGAAGAGAATCAAGAGGCCGACGAACTGGCAAAGCAAGCTAGCATGAAGGACGACACCACTACCGGAACAATAACCATCTCAAAGCAACTAGCCCCGAGTTTCGAGCAAGTGAATCTGATAGCTGCAATCGAAGAGGAAACTTGGATGACTCCCATCCGGAAGTACTTACAAAGTGGCACACTGCCCGACGGGCGTAGCGAAGTTAAGAAAATCTTGAGGAAAGCTTCCTGCTACACAATACAAGAAGGCATCCTCTATCGGCGCGGCTTCTCTAACCCCTTATTAAGGTGTGTCGCTAGAAGGGAAGCCAAAGAAGTCCTGTCCAACATCCATCAAGGAAGTTGCGGAGATCACACTGGAGGGCAGACTCTAGCAAAGAAAATACTCTGATATGGGTATTACTGGCCCAATTTAAACAAAGACGCCTTAAACTTCGTCAAAAGATGTGACAGATACCAGAAATTTGCTAAGATTCCTCGACTACCAACAAATGAGATTACTCAAATGACCAGTCCTTGGCCCTTTGCGGTATGGGGAATTGACTTGATTGGCAAACTGCCGATGGGCCGAGGCGGAGCCAAATATGCTATAGTGGCAGTCGACTATTTCACCAAATGGGTGGAAGCGGAACCTTTAAATAAAATATCTTCGGCAAAAGTTATTAACTTCTTGATCAAAAATGTTCTATGCGGGTACGGGGTTCCGCTCAAAATCATATCGGACAATGGACTTCAGTTTGACAGCGAGGAGTTCACCGACTGGTGCCGAGAGCACGGAATTCACAAAAGCTTCTCATCCGTGTCTTATCCCCAGGCAAATGGACAAGTCGAAGCTGTCAACAAAATTCTCAAAACTCTGATCAAGAAGAAGCTTGAAAAGTCAAAAGGCGCTTGGATGGATGAACTTCCTACGGCACTTTGGGCCTACCGCACGACTTTCAGAACATCAACATGGCATACTCCTTTCTCTTTGGCATACGGATCGGAGGCCATGCTCCCAGTTGAAACTGTAGTGCCCTCCCACCATAGGATCCACTACAACCCAGAAGATAATGAAGAACTCCTACACATGTCTTTGGACCTAATTGAAGAAAGAAGAAATGATGCAGCGCTTAAAGCGGAAGCTCACAAGCAAAAAGTGGCAGCACGATACAACTCCAAAGTCAAGCACCGCAACTTACGAGAAGGAGATCTTGTCCTCAAACGGATCTTTCTGCGCCCCGGAGCGCTAGATCAATCTGGGATGGACCCTATGTAATTCATAAAGATCTCCTTAACGGAGCTTATATTTTGTCAACAGTGGACGGAGAGGTGTTCCAGAGGGCATGGAACATCCAACACCTTCGTCGATACTTTTCTTAACTTGTACTGCCCATATGAAGTGAATTAACAATGAGAATCAGTGGACGTAGGCATTTTCGTGCCAAACCACTTTAAAAATCTTGTCTCTTCTTAACTTGTTCCTTTATATCTTGGCTGCTTGTTAAGCTTTATCCTTTTCTATTGAACAAAATCCTGTATAACGGCATTTCCATTCTGGACACTTCACGACACAACCTCACCTGGACAAGACCTAACAGGTACTATACGAATCTATGCCCTCGCCAATGAGACACTTTTGCTCAAGCTTCCCTCTGCTGCGGGTTAACTCATTGCTCGCGATGGCCCTCAAAGCCAACTGTAATGAGCCGATTATAAGCCACCGAGAAGGCCGACTATAGCCGAGGCAGCTCATTACGGGGTTCGGCTCGCCGGCAACTGTGAACCGATTATAAGCCCCAACATAAGGTGTGGCCAGCTAGGGGCAGTTCACAGTTGACGATCGGCACCCGCGCTAGCCGGCCACGGTAAATCGAATAATACGCACGATTACGGGTCATAATGGCCCGGGTAGTTACCGTGCGCGATCTCGGCTCCGATGTGTCTTAAGTGCGGCTGTGGTAAAAAAGAAAACTCCCCGCAGAGGCGTAAGATGGGTGACAAATGTCTCCAAGACCCACAGCTAGGGAAAGTAACTACAAAACCCGTTTGCCACGAACTTAAGCACATCGAAGGCCTTCCGTGATTGGAAGTTTTACTATTTCTTATATTTCCATTCTATTTAAGAAACTTTCCTCCTATCCTCTATAACAACCCTTAAAGTACATGACACCAAATAGGATGCACTCGCTAATGGGAATGAGAACTCTCAGCTGGATGACGGGTCGCTTAACTGCATTCCGTATTCGATCACACAAGGCATTCAAAGCTACCATCTACAACTAAAAATCGAAAGGGCGGTACTTTCTTCTCTTGTATACAAATAAGTAGCTCTGATATATTCACACATCACATTAACATTGCAAGACATGAAATTATATTTTAAGCGAGAACTTGACATCAAAACACAATTGAATCACTAGCACATGCACAACTATATTTCTTATGCAACACATCAAAATAATGACAGCATCCTAATATGACAGAATCAGCTTATGTTATAAAATTACATGTAAAAAATAAAGTCGTTCGTTGCAATGACATAATTACAACCTGAAAGTACATTAATGTTTTGGAACTAGTATATACAGGAATGTCAAGTAAAACCAAAAATATCCGGATCAAGCCAAAGTAGTCGGCAGCATCAGCACTTCATCTCTATCCTTCCGACCCCCCAAGATCTACTTGACCGCAGGATCAGAGCTCCCAGCATGCTGACCAGAGGTCCCACCTGTCCAATTCAAGAGAAGAATCTATTAGATAAACGATAAGCAACCAAGCTATGAAAAGGCTAAAATGGAAGACTTACCAACATCCGTTCCTTGATCGTCGTCTCCCAACTGCACGCCTACCGCCTCGGCAGCAAGCAGCCGCATGCCCTCCTTCACCGCCACTTTCTCTTCCTTAGTAAACTGGGCCGTAACCACATCCATCCTAAAGGCCATACCACCCTCCTTATCCGCATCAGCCTTGGCCTCTTCCAGAGCCCAAAGATAAATCCTGGCCATGATCCGGGGATAGTCATCCATCCAGGATTGCCCTGCTTCCAAGTACGGAAATACATATCCTGGAGCATCTCGTCCATCATCCCCTCGTTTTCCTCGAACTCCATCATCCGGACTTCAGAAGCCAACAGCTTTGCAACGGCAGCATCCCTCTCCGATCGGTATCGCGAGCGATCAACCTGAAGGGATTTCCTCATCGCCTCCATCTCCTCCTTCAGCTTGGCTAGAGCAAGCTCCGCAGCTTCAAGCTTCCCGGATAACTCCGCTACCCGCTCGAGGTCCGCCTTCCGAACATCGTCTACCGTTGCAATGGCTATATTGATCCGTTCCTTGCAGATGGCCTCCATTTTTCGCAGCTCGGCTCTGCTAGCCTCTTTCATAGTTTTCTTTCGCCGTCTGGAGGCAGCCTCGTGCTGAGAGATCTGGATGGCCTGATCGGCAAGTTGCTTAGCCTGGTCGGCAATCACTAGCCGCAATCTTATGTTGGCACTCCCAATTTCCTCCCCGGCCTTGACCAGTCGGGCGTGATGCCCCATCAACTTCCTGGTCTCCTCAGCCACCCGATCGATGTTTGCCTTGGCCTCATCCCCCATAGTCACAATCCGAGTGGTCAACAAGTCGAGATCCAAAGACTTAGCCTCATCAAGCACCCTTACCATAGGATTTCGGGGTAGGAGGTGCTCACCGGTAAGCTCATCGAAGAAAATATCATGAGAACTCGGGTCCAGATCTAGATGACCCACAAATGGGTTACAGCCAAGCCGGGACGATCAACATGAGTAATGGTAGGATTCTCTGATGGATGCGGAGATGGTATGGACTCAGTATCCTCCCCCGTGATATCATGAATAGGCTGGGTTGGGGCTGAGGTCCAAGTGAAGGTTCGAACATGGAGCGCCTCCTCTTTCTCTTTTGAATATCCTCTTCAATAACTCCGAGAAGAGGACGGTAGCCGACTACGCCCCCGGAATAGTTGGTCGAAGGCTTCGGTTTAGCAGAAGCTTTGAGGAGTTTGAATTGCTCGAGGTGGTGCCGAATGTCTGATGTCTTGGCCGCCTTACCCGTTCCTGGAATAAAAACCAAGTGTTACAACCATGCATGAGACTATAATACAAGAAACACGTGAAGTTAAAAGAGAAGTCAAAAATTCACCTTGAACCGCCGAAGTTGCCCTAGCTGAAATGCTCTCAGAAGATGGACTAACACCAGTCTCGGCCTTAGCAGTTTTCTTCAGTTTCTCCACCAAAGCCGACCCTTCCTCCAACCCCTCAAAAGCTTGGCGGAAAGCATCATCCGTCCAATCTTGAATCTCACCTGCTTGCCCAGAGGTCAAGGCACCAACGCCACTACCACTTTGTCCTTCGCCACCATTACCACCATCACCTTCTCCATCACCTCCGCTCTCCTCCTCACCTCTTTCCTCCTCTCCACTTTCCTCCTCCGGAACATCTGGGCACGTGCTGGGAGAGGGTCCATCAGTTTTCTTGAGCTTCTTCCCCCCGACGACTGGAGGTATCGAGAAGGGTTTCCTTTTGCTGCTCTTTGTCGTGGCCCCTCCATTGGATTTAGCAGCCCTTTCCTCAGCCGTATCCCTCTAATTGACCACAGACTGATGTGGTAGAATCAAGTTGTGTCCCAGGAGAGTGACATTCCTGATCAGGTAAGAAGCTGACCTATCCCTTCCCGAAATGGCTTCTATCTCCGCAGCCATCTGAACCAGGTGATCGTTCTCCACGACCGCAAAGCCACCTGTCGCTAGCAGGAAATAAAAACACATGAGAGGAAGCATTTCAGTCAGAACGGAAATTATAAATAAGCTTCAACTTACAGCCAGAGGTGAAGCGGTGGATAGAAACAGAGTCGTCCTGGACAAAGAACCATTCCTTCTTAAGCATGGTGAACTTTGAATACAAGTCCAGGACCGGATTGAAGGACACGGCCGATTCCAAGCTGATGTATGGAGATCCCTTCTTGTAACCCCTCAAGTTATATAGGTACCGAATCTCCCGGTTGGAAGGGGGCGCCCGTACTTTCTCTGTAAAATCACGAATAGGCACACCAAGATAGCTTAGGAGTTGGGCTGGAGCTGGAGCTGGAAAGGGGCCACCTTAAAATAGGTGACGAAGCTAACTATCCAAGCATTGATTGGAGGAATGACCCCACACATGCAGTGGTACCTACTATAAGCGAAGTATCCTTCAGGGGGATTATATGGCATGACCCCCTTCCCTGGCAACAACATGCGTGCTCTATCAATCCCAAAGGAGCGGGAGACAACATCAAGATGCTCTTCTTTGAGAGAGCTAGGAAAATAGTCAGGCGGAGAATTCAGAAGCTCTTGAGGACCATACCCATCTACTAGCGATCTCGGGGTGGGTCCATGACGTTTCGGTCCTGGCTGGGCTGGGGGCACTACGGTGGACTCTCCTTCGTCCTTGGATTTCTTCTTATCTGATCGAGTTTTCACTTTACGAGACATTTATCTGCACTACGAGAAAGTACATCGTTAGAACAGAGGATATAAATATGCAAGTATATGTAGTCCAGAATTTCACTTGTAATTCAAAACGTAAAAATTCAAGCATATAAGGTCCATTCGGCACTCGAATCATTCGGCAATTCAAAAACGAAAGTTCATTCGGTAATTCAAAGATTTGAGTTCATCTGGTAATCCAAGTATATAAGTTCATTCGGCACTTATACTCCACGAAGTTCATTCGGTGAGTCGAGTCCCCAAAACCATTCGGTAGCCTAGAACAAAAACGCATTCGGCAGAAAAGGATCTCACTTGGTTCGGCAAAATAAGATTCCGGTTCGGCTAACACGTTTGATTCGGCAGAGACGAGAGTTTGATTCGGCAAAGACAGGGGTTTGGTTCGGTTGATAAGGAAAAACGAAAGCGTTAGGCCCCTATATATAAGCAAATGTCAATAACCGGACCAGTTGGTTCGGCATTAGAGACCAGATGATAGCGTCCAGGATGAATGACTTAAAACAAAGCACGACATATACAGGCATATGCCCTACTTTGGGGGGCAAATGTTGGGTGTGTTTCGATCGGCTCCATCCCTACCACCGAATCAACACCTCACCGGACCGGCTCCTTCCCTACCACCGAATCAACACCTCACCGGACCGGCTTCATCCCTACCACGGAATCAACATCTCACCGGACCGGCTCCATCCCTACCACCGAATCAACACCTCACCGGACCGGCTCCATCCCATGCCCACCGAACCAATTCACTACCGAACCACCAACTACCGAACCATCCCACACTCCATCCATTGCCGAACCAAGTTCCACTGGACCAAGGCATACCAGACCAACACTTCCAGCCAGATTGCATCATCCCAGGCCCAACAGCAGCTATATACATCCAAGACCCCTGCCCCCAACCTCACTCTATAAATAGAGGGGCAGGGTTACAACAATGGTAGACAAGTTTGAGAGCTCAAGCACGGATAGAACTTTCAAACAACTTTCATACTCTTGTAATAAAAGCTTTGTACCTGTAATCCGAAGAGAAAAGGAGAATAACATATAAAGTGGACGTAGGCACATTCTGGTCGAACCACTATAAAGCTATGTGTGTTTTACAGTTTAGTCCATCTATTTTATATATTTGCATAAATCACCCAAATCACTAAGAACAACACATAATCAACTAAATCATACGATTTGGAGGTGTTTGCCCATTTTTTGTGCAAACAGGATAGAAAATATGTAATTAAGTCATTGCATTCATTTAGCTGCATTAGATCATGCATATTTAAAAAACAAAAAAAATTTCAAAATCCAAAACAAAAATTTAATCATAAATGGTTCTTAACTTAGTTTTTAAATCCGTTGAAAATTTCAATTAAAACCAAATATCCAAAAAAAAATAAGTTAGTTTTTTATAAAAACAAAACAAAATTCAATTTCCCTTTTAAAAAAATAAATTCCTTTTGGTTAATGGTTTTCCTTTGTAAAAAATCCAAAAAGGAAAAAAAAAACTTTTGAAAATGTTTGAACTTTCTTATTCGCTAGAATTTTACAACAGTTGTGAAAATCAATATAATCCATATAATTTCACACCAAATTCTTATGGATATTTCAAGGACAACAATTGTACAAACAATTCGAATTTCAAACAACAAAATTTTCAAAATGATGACCAATCCTCGAATCTTGAAAAAAGTATTGAAATGATTTCGTCTTTACTTGAACTCTCTACACAACGAAATCAAAAGATAAATGATTTTTGTAATTCATATTTGTGCAATGATTCAAGTCAAAGTTTTCAAATTTTGAATTCGCTTCAAAATTCAAATGATATTAAGTATATAACCCATGCAATTCAATTTCGAACTTCAAAATGAATTTCAAAATCAAAACAAAAATGGAAACAATTGTTTAAATGATTTTGGTAATGGGAATTGTTTTAATAATGGTGGAAATTTTTGTTCTCAACAAGTTCAAATCGAAAATTCTCAAGTTAATAATTATAAACTGAATTTTGTTGAGCAAATGAACTAGAGTTACATTGATCACACGAATTTGTTGTTTGAAACATATATGAAACAACGTGAACAACAAAATCAAATTCCAACGTGTGATGAGTCAAATAATAATCCACCTTTTGCCTAAATTGACGATTTTCAAATAACAACTTTTGAAATAAAAGATGACAATCTTAATGAAGTTGTTGAAAATTCAGTAATTGAGTTAGATTTCAATTCTTTTGAGAGCGTGGAACCAAAATTAAAATTCGAACTTCCTTTTTCCAATTTTGAAAATTTAAATACAACAACTTTGGATTTTGAAATTGATATATGTAATGAAGTTGTAAATAATTCAACAAAGGAAGACAAATTTTGTGTACACAAATTCTTTGGATTTTCGAAGATGAGTGGTTGAAATCTGAAGGGGTTGAGTAAATCGTCATTTTGATTTTGAAATCAGTAATTCTAAAGAAGTTTTCAATGTTAAGTTTAAATTTCAATTTGGCGAAAATAAACTTGAACTTCAACTAATTGTTCTATCAACCCTGAAAATCATCGAATATAAAACAACTCGTATGATTTTTAATAAAACGATATTCGTTTTTCCAATTCAACATTCAACTCCGAAATCTTTTATGATTTAGTTTTCTATGCTTATGCTGTATTGTAATGACCCGTAAAATTTAAGGGTTTTAATAAAGTAATTAACTGGAAATTTTATGAAATTTTAAATAATAAAATTTTGAATCTAAAATTTGATATTTGGAATACGTCTATATAAACATAACAAATGGTAAATTTTCATCGGATAATATGGAAGTTTATTTTGCTGTGTAATTTTATTTAGATTTAAATCAGTTAATATTTGATGATAATAAAATGTTTTTGAAACCTGAATTTTTTTATATAATAATAATGTAAATCATCGTTTGAGTGGGGCTTCATATTTCTTTTCGTCAAATTTGAACTACTATTGCTCCGTTTATCTTATTTTCGGTGTTTTAGGAGCATTTTCGGTACCGAATATCGACTTTTGATAGGAAGATCGTATCGTTAATATCTGTATACAGTTTTGATCGCCTCATCGTGCCGATCTCTAAAGTATATTCATTCATGTATTATGGTTTGCGGTACCGAGCGAAATCAATAAAATGATTCTCGTAACGGTACCCGTTTTAAAGCACTTTTGGATTCGATGACTTTTCAGCTATACACGTGAAATCAACAACCTTCAGCCATTATTATTCCCAACCATTCAACATTCGGACTTTTCCATTTCCCATGGTTCCAATTTAATTTATATTCTGGTTCACCATTTACTGTCATTCCTTCTTCTACCTTCGGTTCGTATTCGTGAAAAAAACAAAAAGAAAAGAAATATATAAGCTTGTAAATTGATTCCAGAAACTTGCTGATCCCGCATTCTTTCTTTGGCCGTGAGTCCTTTTTTCTTTTCCCTTGTTCTGACATAAATATATATATATATATATATATATAGTAATTTTTATGTTTTGTTTCTAGAGTATTACATCTTTTCCCGAAGCTTGTTATATTTTGGAAAGCATGCATGTTGACCTTGCTCTAACCTCACGAGACCAACCGCCCTCCACCGCAGTGCAACCCTGTCGCCAAAACCCTATGTCGAGCCTACCCTTCCAGCTGCGACTAACTCCACAACCATTTCTGCCACGTGTAACCTCCCAAGCCCACCACGCTACAGCTCGAGACAAAGCATGCCGCGTGAACCCTGTTCATCTTCTTTTTCTTCTTTTACTGCTAGAAACCCGACACGTGCTTCTAGCTTCCCCTGTCACCATTTTTTGTTGCCATGCTTTCATCCTAACCCTGCCACTTCCCTACCGACATCCGCTTCTCAACTTGTCTCTCTCCGCTTCTCTCTGGTCTCACAACTCGCCCACAAACGTGAGCTACCACACCACAGACCACCACCTTACAACCTCACCTTTCCATTGTATGTATATATAAATTTTTGAACAAAGTTATATATATGTATATATATATATATGAACATTTTTGAAAGGTAATAAATTTAGTTTATTAAATATTTATTTTTAAATTATATATATATAACTATATAAAGTTGTATATATATCCTGCTTTTGGAAATCGTGCAGCATGCCCTCCCTCAATATATATGTATATAGGTCATGTATGTATATAAGTTGTTCCTTCAAATTATTGCTTTATGTTTTCATAAAGAAAGATAGAATATGTTTCATATTTTGATTGTATATATACATAGTTATATATATATATATATATAATGTTTAAGGATTTATGTCAATTTATGTTAATACGTTTGAGATAGATTTTGTGATAATGAATATATGTATAATATGTTTAATTAAAAATTTACATTACTATTTTACTATAATTTTTTTAATAACTTTAATAATTTAGTGATGTTTAAACTATATGTATATATTTGAAATTTTTGAAAAGATAGGTATGTTGTATATATTTTGTTAGCAACAGGTCCTGCTATAGAGAAAATTTAAGCAGTAAAGTATATATATGTTATATTATATATATGTTTGATTTTAAAAATCTTTGAGTTTAAATTAAAATTTTATTTTAAACTTTATATGGAAATATTTTATTTTATGTATGTGTTTAAGATAAATAATGATTTTGTGATAATATATACAGATTTTATGATAATTTGTTTTAATATTGATTTTGAATTATATTTATAAAGATTTATTTTGGACATTGGGTCTAAAACATATGTATATAAAGATATTTAAATATTTATTTTTAATTAAAAATTTGTTTTAAAAGGAGGAAAAGCGCGCGCGCGCGTGTGTGTGTATAATATTTTGTTTCCATTAAATTTGAATTCATGTTATCTAGCTTGTCGCAGCCATCTTTTGCTTATCGCATGTCCATGTGCACTAATTCGTGTCCATATTCGCAGATCGTCACATATTGTCAATTTCTCTAACCTCGAAAGGTGAGAAATCACTCATGATTGATATTCTTATATTTATTAAATTTGATTTCACATGAAACGACAATTGAAATATGCTGCTATTAGTTATTTAATTGATATATATATATATATATATATATGCCATTATCTATAACTATTCACCTGTGACATTTGACCCCATGATATGTTATTTATATTTTATCTGTTATTGATGATATACGCCTGTTATTGATATGTTATATTATTATCATCACTGTTCTCACTCTGCAATTTCCCTGTTAGTATAGAATTCCCTATGGGTGGAAATGATATATACCCGAACGATCTTGTAGAATAAGAGAAAATCGTTATGGGTTGAAATGAAAACCCAAGCGATTTTCATTGACATTAAATTTGGGATTGCGGATTGAAAAGATATATACCCCTAAATATTTAAATTGCTGATTGAAATGATAAATATCCGTATCACTTGACCATAGGATAGAAAATTGTATGTAGACACCATAGTCTATATATAATTTGAAATGATTTCCAAGGTTTTAAAAAAAGAAATATATATGATTTATATAAATATCGATTTTAAAATATTATATATATAAATGTTATTTTATATATGTTTTAAATTCTTGATTTTAAAATTATATGTTTCGAAAATTTTAAAATTATAAGTTAGTTTTGAAATTATAAATTTTTAAGATTTTTACTTATAAATTTAATATTTTAAAAAATATAAAATAAATTTAAATAAAAAGATTGATTTAATTAGTATATAATATGTTTTAAGTATTTATTTAAAATTATATTTTAAAAAGTAGATTTTTATATAATTTTAATAAATTAAGGTCGGAAAGATAAATTTAAATGGCTTTGAAACTTATTGAATTGAGATTTTAAAGATATAATTTTATAACTTGATTTTGATTCAAAGTGATTTAATGAATATTTCAAGTTTAAATACATTGAAGGGAATATTTGGTTATTTGTAATTTAAGATTTTAATTAAATGATATTGTATTAATTAAGTAAATATTTCAAAACTAAATAATAATAGAGTTGGATTTGAGAAAATGAAATTTTCAAATTTAGTTTTGTAAGCGTTTCAATATTTAAAGTTTTGAAGACTACTGAAATTGAATGGTTTGATTTGTAGTTCAAATTTATATATTGAAATTGATATAAATTAATAAATTAATAGTATATTGAGATGCTAAATTAAATTGAATTTTTGAATTCGAGTTGATTTGTGAACTTTGAGGAAACTATTTTTATTTGTATAAAGTATTTTAATATATAAAGATATTTTAATTTATGAATTATTTTTAATATAAAATATTTTTAATATAAACTATTTTTAATATAAACTATTTTTAATATAAAACTATTTTAATATCCTGATTATTTTAATATAAACTATTTTATTATACAACTATTTTATTATATAAACTATTTTATTATATAAATTATTTTATTATATAAACTATTTTATTATATTAAACTGTTTGATATCTAAACTGTTTGAGTAGAAACTGTTATGGTTTCAAAGAGTTATGTTTTCAAAGTGTTATGATTTTGGAAATGATATATTTTAAGTGGAAATGATATCGTATTGATATAGTTTTGAAATAGATATAATGTTTTGGTTTTGCCATATGAACTATTTGAAATGAAATGACCACGGTGTTATAATAACGTTTGGTTGTTAAAGAGACCGGGATCAGTTATTGTCATACTCTCTACCAATACCGAAAACCACTTTAACAACTGTGTACTCGGTGGAGATTCTAGAATGAAGTAGGATGGTGGTGACGATTCTATATGAGGTATATACTTGGACCTGACTCCCATGAGTTAGCTTAAGGTGGCTAAAACAGGAGCAATTGATGGGCCAAGTGAAGTAGCTCCTCCGACCGGACACACTTCTTCGATACCATTCTAATACTTTATGATTGATTGGGTGCACCCTTGGATTTTTGGAAGTATGGATCGAGGTGGGCGGTAGCTGCGGCTATGCGTTACCATCAGCCCGAAAGTGTAACTGGTATATCTACCTTGGCATTGCCTAGTTGTGTCGTGTCACCTACCATATCAAGACCACTATGAGTTTGTTTTGTACCATACCTATGGAGTGCCCTTTGAGGACGCCTAGTACGGGGGAGATTACGGTACTGTATATACTATGGGAATATAGAAAAATATGTTAAGAGGGATATGGATAACGCCTTAACGCCGTTTTAATAGTTTTACTTTACTATAGACATATTATAATAGCGTATTGTACTACATAGTAGATTGTTCCACAGATCCTTAGAGAATGGTAATCCCAAACATCCTTTGAGTTACTTGTATTTCAGTTGATATTTCACTTGAATTAGATTTATTGATATAAGAATGTTAATCCTGACTTGAGTGTTTTGTGTTTTTCTTTATGCTCGGGTCAGACTGAGTGTCATAGTATTTGAGAATCACCTTTGAAGTTAGAGCTTCGTTCGAAGATCCATCCATCTATTCAGTTTTCAGTTATTCAGTTGACTTCAGTGATATATTCAGATTTTGTCATTTGACTATTGTATTGTGACTTCTATGTATTCCAAACTTTTGTTGTATCTTGTTTTAACTCTGTTATATGTATGGTAGCTTCTTGAACTACTATTCATTTGTTTCCGCTGCTTATTGTTATATTACTCTGTATCTGTCATTTTATGATTGATTTTTTTACTGTGTATGCTGAGTTTTGCCAAATAAAAATTAACAATCTGATATTTTGAGCAACTCAAATCCGATATGTGGATGCTAATGCCACGAAATACCGAGATGTTACATATGGTATCAGAGCTCTGGTTTTAGGCAAAACTTAGCATATAGAGTAGAATTTAATTACAGAATCACCTTCGTTTGAGCTTAAATCTCTCCCTCTTTGATTCGGATCTCCTTTGAGTTTCAGGATTCCCGTTTTGCTCTGGAATCCATCCTTGTCTTTCTGTTCGTGTTCTTCTTGATTCTAGAGCAACCTATAACTCCACTTTGGTTGATCTCTATAATGAATCGGGGGTCCCGCCAATCTTCGAATGTTTGGAAAAGGGGTGAAACTCCTTTACAACAGGCATCGATTTATCGAAGATTTCTATATCATAGGTTTAGATGTTGCCATCTTTTGTTATGCCTGAATTCTATTCTCTTATGATCGAATGTCGATTTGCCTAAGAATTCTACACTGATCTAATTCTTGAAGTTACGGTTGACCCGATTAAGGTCATCTGCGATCTATATAAGTCTATCCATTTTTTCTCTTTTATTGTTTAATTATCTTATCTCCTTTTCAAGCTTATCTTCTAGTCATAACTTTCTTAATTAGGATCCCTCTATATTTGGATCTCTATCCTTGTTTTGAAATCCATTCTGGAATCATCGAGTGAGGGAGTGTATTTGTTATTAATATTAAAATGTTTTATAGTGTGTTGTTTGAGTTGTTAATGTTGATTTGGGGTTTCGAACGTTTCGTATGATCAACGCTATCGATAGAAATTCCAAGACACTTGAACAGAGCAAACTAACACAACATAAATAAATTAAATTATAAAATATGGTTTATAAATTGATTTGGAATTGAATAACTTTAAACTAAGAATTTGAGAATTTAATTTCCGGTATATTTTTGAAAATTTGTTTTTTCAAAATTTTAGAGTATACTACTTAAAAGTATTTTCGAATATAAATTGTTTTCAAAGAATTTTTAAGTTTTAAATCAGCACTCTTCTCTTTTGTCGCTGGAAAATAATTTGGGTAATGACTGCAGCATCATCGACATTCATTTTCGAGTTTCAAAGTGGAGAGACCATTTAGTAGCTTTGCTACACTTTTATTTTGGAAAGTAAATTTAATTTGAATTTGTTAAGTATGATTTGATATATAATATATATAAGTATATAAGTATAGATTTAATTATATATATATAATATATATAGGTATACATTTATCTCTAATGGTTTGAAGTGAATCGAAAATTTAAACTCTTAAATTATTGAATGAATATTTAAACTTGAAATAACTGAATTGGAAATTTTACTTCTATAATACTCAATTGCATTCCAATATAACTTACCTAAATTCTTCAGAAGTTGAATATGTAGTTGAATAATATATAATTTAAAATGATATTAATGAAATTTATTAATAAATTTGAGAGTGTCAATGTAGTTAATTTATAATTATAAAAATGCTAATAGGGATAAATAGAATAATAAGATAATGAGTAGATAAATATGAATTTAGGAATAGTTAAGATTGAATTATAAGAGAAATTAACTTAAGTGAAATTAAATGGATTAAACCAAATTGTTGAATATTAATTTATTTAAATTGAAATTTATATGGTTTCAAATTAATTGCTTTATTTTTGTTGTTTTAATTTATATTTCAAATCTATTTTCATTCTGGTTGTTTCTATTGTCCTACCTCCTTCCTTTTCGGGGATGAAATGTTTTGAGTGGGGGAGTGTAATGACCCGTAAAATTTAAGGGTTTTAATAACGTAATTAACTGAAAATTTTATGAAATTTTAAATAATAAAATTTTGAATTTAAACTTTGATATTTGGAATACGTCTATATAAACATAACAAATGGTAAATTTTCATCAGATAATATGGAAGTTTATTTTATTATGTAATTTTATTTAAATTTAAATCAGTTATTATTTGATATAATAAAATGTTTCGAAACCTAAATTTTTTTATATAATAAAAATGTAAACCATCTTCTGAGTGGGACGTAATATTTCGTTTCGCCAAATTTGAACTACTATTGCTCCGTTTATCTTATTTTCGGCGTTTTAGCAGCATTTTCGGCACCGAATATCGATTTTTGATAGGAAGATTGCATCATTGATATCTGTATGCCGCTTTGATCACCACATCGTACTGATCTCTGAAGTATATTCATTCCTATGTTTTGGCTCCTGATACCAAGCGAAATCAATAAAACGAATCTCGTAGTGGTACCTGTTTTAAAACACTTTTGGATTCTATGACTTTTCAGTTATCCACGTGAAATCAACAACCTTCATCCATTATTATTCCCAACCATTCAACTTTCTGACTTTTCCATTTTCCATGGTTCCAATTTAATTTATATTCTGTTTCACCATTCACCTTCATTCCTTCTTCTACCTTCAGTTCGTATTCATGAAAAAAAAACAAAAAGAAAAGAAATATATATAAGCTTGTATATTGATTCTAAAAACTTGCTGCTCCCACCTTCTTTCTTTGGCCGTGAGTCCTTCTTTCTTTTCTCTTGTTCTAACACACACACACACACACACACACACACACATATATATATATAGTAAGTTTTATGTTTTGTTTCAAGAATATGACATCTCTTCCCGAAGCTTGTTATATTTTGGAAAGCATGCATGTTGACCATGCTCTAACCTCACGAGACCAACCGCCCTCCACCGTAGTGAAACCCGGCCACCAAAACCCTGTGTCATGCCCACCCTTCCAGCTGCGACTAACTCCCCCTCCATTTCTGCCACGTGTAACCTCCCAAGCCCACCACGCTACAGCTTGAGACAAAGCATGCCGCATGAACCCTGTTCATCTTTTTTTTACCGCCCGAAACCCGACACGTGCTTCTAGCTTCCCCTGTCACCTTCCCTTTGTTGATGTGCTTTCATCCTAACCCTACCACTTCCCTACAGACAACCGCTTCTCAACCCCATCTCTCTCCGCTTCACTCTTGCCTCACAACTACTCGCCCACAAACGTCAGCTACAACACTGTAGATCACCACCTTATATCCTCACCTTTCCATTGCATGTATATATAAATTTTTGAACAAAGTTATACACACACACACACACATATATATATGAACATTTTTGAAAGGTAATAAATTTGCTTCATTAAACATTTATTTTTAAATTGTATATATATAACTATATAAAGTTGTATATATATCTTGCTTTTGGAAATCGTGCAGCATGCCCTCCCTCAATATATATGTATATAGGTCACGTATGTATATAAGTTGTTCCTTCAAATTAATGCGTTATGTTTTTAGAAAGAAAGAATATATTTCATATTTTGATTATATATATACATAGTTATATATATATATATATATATATATATATCAATTTATGTTAATCGTTTGCGATATATTTTGTGACAACGAATATATGTATAATATGTTTAATTAAAAATTTATGTTACTATTTTACTATAAATTTCTTAATAACATTAATATGTTCGTGTTGTTTAAAACTATATGTATATATTTGAAATTTTTGAAAAGATAAGTATGTTGTATATATTTTGTTACCAACGGTTCCTATTATAGAGAAAATTTAAGCAGTGAAGTATACATATGTTATATTATATATATATATGTTTGATTTTAAATATCTCTGATTATAAATTAAAATTTTATTTTAAACTTTATATATAAATATTTTATTTTATGTATGTGTTTAAGCTGAATAATGATTTTGTGATAATATATACAGATTTTGTGATAATTTGTTTAAATATTGATTTTAAATTATATTTATAAAGATTTATTTTGGATATTGGGTTTAAAACATATGTATATAAAGATATTTAAAAATGTATTTTTAATTAAAAATTCATTTTAAGAGGAGGAAAAGGGTATATATATATATATATATATATATATAATATTTTGTTTCCATCGAATTTGAATTCGTGTTATCTAGCTTGTCGCAGCCATCTTTTGCTTGTCGCATGTCCGTGTGCACTAGTTCGCGTCCATATCCACGGATCGTCACATCTTGTCAATTTCTCTAACCTCGAAAGGTGACACTCATGATTAACATTCTTATATTTATTAAATTTGATTTCACTTGAAACGACAATTGAAATATGCTCTGTTAGTTATTTAGTTGCTATATATATGCCATTATATTAACATTCTATTATATCTTGTTTTAACTCGTGTGTGTGTGTATAGTAGCTTCATGAACTACTATTCATTTATTTCTGCTGCTTATTGTTATATTACTCAGTGTCTGTGATTCTCTGATTGATTTATTACTGTATATGCTAAGTTTTGCCAAATAAAAATTAACAATATGATATTTTGAGCAGTTCAAATCTGACTTGTGTGGATGGCAATGGCACAAAATACCGGGATGTTATATGTATCTTTCATACTTGACAAGGCAAATGAATTGGCCTTTAAAAGGCCGTTTCATTTATTCTTTAACAGCATATTTTTCGATGTCTTATAGATAATAATCCTTTCACTTTTATGTAAATATAGGTCATATATTTTTATTTTCTTTTCTTTTTTTACTTAGGTTGACAGTGGGGACACAGTCAAAATCAAGTATGGCAGGAGTCTCGTCTACATATTTGAATTTTCATGGTTTATTTTTTTATTTTCTTCCAAAACTCAAAAACATTAAAAAAGTTCCCAATTTTTTTTCTTTTTAGCATTTCAATTTATTTTTGAAGAAACGCTATAGGATAAATATATGATTTTGGTTTTAAAATTGACATTTTTGAATATTTATCTTATCAAAAATAAAAATAAAGTTTGACCACAAGTAACTATGGTTTAACTAGTATACATGAAGATTCATGGATGATAATTATGAGGTATATCCTAATTTAAATCCTTGTTTAAAGGAGTGGCGATTTAAAGTAAAGGCGATAACATTTTAAATCTTTTAAGTTAAGTAATCCCAAGATAATTTTGTAAAACTCTCTCTTCATAAAAAAGGAAAAAAAAAGAATTTTTTTTGTATATATGTATATATATTTTATAAATACCTAGAGTCATGTGCTCATATGCAAGTGTGTGCACTCGCCATGCTTTGTACCCTTCTCATGTAAGCTCGAAAGACAGTGCATGATCGATATATCTGGCCTCAGTTTATCTGAGTTGGATGTATGTATATATAAAAATTCTTTTATTAATAATTCCTACAGTCGATAGGTGTACACACTTGTGTATTCACTCGCTACGCTCTGTATTCCGCTCACGTAAGCCGCCAAAAAGGCAGTGCATGGGTGATATATTTGGTCTCGGTTTTTTGAGTTAGGAATATGTAAATATTGTTAATATCAATAAATTTTTCAAATAAGAGAGGGTAAGCAATTGAAATCCAAGCACTATTTTTACTTTTGTGATTTAACTTGTTATTCCAAAGAAATGAAAATACCACTTTGAAAAACTTTGATAATCAACTAAGGATCCATTTCATAATTGCACTATGCATCAACCGAAACAATTAGCCAAACTAGTGTCTAATTGTGATGATAACTTAATTTTTGTTCGATGTTTTCATGAATAAATGATTAAAATTTCATGATGATGACCAAAACTTTTATTTACTTATTTGTGTCAATTTGAAAGTAAATTCTCCATTTGTTAATATTTTCAAAACTTGCATTCATATCTTATAAATAAATTGTATTTTCTACGAAAACAGATTTATCTTAGTTTTAGTTATTCGATGATGAATAAAAAGATAAGTGGGGGTATTTGATGTGCACGTAAATGTGCATATTTTTACTTCCATATTTAATCGAATTAATTAAATAAATGAGCATATAGGGTATATTAACACGTTTAAACCAATATTTTAATTATTTTTAAATCATCATTTATTCAACTTCATATAGGGGGTAAAATGGTCATTTTTGTGCATATATTAATTTGAAAATATTTATTTCCACATTTTATTTTTATTTGTAGGAAGATTGGATGGAAATTACAAGAGGCTTCATGGAAAATATGCATGCATAAGAAGATAAAAAAGAATGGAAATGGAAATAATTCAAATCATGTATCATGGAGGACCCTACCTACCCACTTACCTTAATCTACAATTAGAAGCTAATGCACAAGTTAGTAGAGCTAAAAATTTCATGCACATTTAAATGGAGGATTATCTCATACTAATGATAACTTGGTGGCCATAGTTCCTAAGAGGGTGGTTTGGGTAGTTTTCAAAATATACATTAGAGTTTTAGGCTTGTATAAATACCCTATATGTTCATGTAATTAAGCTCTTAGCCTTTGAGCCTCCTCTTTAGTTAGTTTAGTTTTAGGCTTACAGATAAACAAACAAAAAATTCTCTTTTCTTTTTCATGGCTACTTAGCCATTTTCTTTCATGTAATTGTCTTATGCAAATTTTAATCCATGCTCTTTTCTATTTACATGCTCTTTTTCCTTTTATGTTAGTAGCTTAGTTTTATTTCTTATGAAATTAGATTAGCTTTTATTTCATTTTAATCAGCTCTCTTTTTAATTATCTTGCACTTTCTTCTTGTTTTTGTTTCATGTTGCAATCTACATTTGTTGAAGTGATAAAAATATGAGAGACTAAACTCCATCAATTTAAGGGTAATGATCTCTCTTATCATGTAGATTCAACATTTTGTTAACTTATGTTCTCCTTTTGTGCTTTATGTAAGTTGCAGGTTGACATAAGTTTATTAATGAATTTGATGGTCTATGATATTAATCACATATAGGCTATTCATACTGAAATAAACACAATTTGCATCATCATCTAACTAACTGATTTTGGTAATGGAAGTGGATATAAAATCAAAATTTGATGTTCTATATTTCTAATCAATAGTTAATAGGCCATGCTTAAAATAGATTTATTTTCAATTTCATTACAATTTTCATGAGAGTTAAGAAGTGGTTTAATGGGTGTGTTATAATTGGATGGTTTGTATTGGGCTAATTAATAGCACAAATATTCCATACTTATGATAAACACATCAATTAAATTCACTAATGATAAAAAAAGACCATAATTTCATGTTGTGTTGATTTATATGATCAAGAGAGTGGATTTGTCTCTAAATTGCCTTAAACTCTCATATTTTTATCCATTTTATTTTTCTAGTTTATTTATATTTCTAGATTAAACAACTTCAATTCTTGGTTTAATTTGATTGAATAGAAATTTTAAAATCTAAACAATTAAAATTTGTATCCGATAGGAAATTGGCCAGTCAAATAGAGGTGCATCATCGGAAGGTAGTTCCTTACCTTGTCATTAGTTAGAATCCAATCTCCAATACATACCTTAAGTTTTCGATTATAAAGCCTAGTATGTTGGATGTGAGATGCAAGCATTTCGCTATTTTATCGATGTACATTAAATCTAGACACTATGATAATATCATCAGATTTTGATGGTTATCGTAAGGTAAAAACCCATCTGTTTTTATGTGCGGTGTGGTCTTATGAGACACCCTTTGTTTGCAAAGTTTTAAACATGGAAATTAGTTTGGTTGTTACTTGTCATCGAGTTTTACTCATCTTGGTCTACCAGAATGACCCGAGCGTTATTCCATGTAATGCTCGGTTCAGACCGAGCATTTTTTCCCCAGATTTGGCTAGATACTTTGGAGCTAGAGAGAAGCAGGATGGGAAAGACATATTCATGTAGTTTTACTTCCGTTGTATTATAAAGTCTGTATGTTTGTCAATGTGAGGACAGGTTTCTTTAACTGTCCAAACATTTAGGATAAATCTAATGTTATCTGATGTTGTATTATGAATAAAGATGTTTCCTTTCTGTAAAGATCATAGTTATATTATATATTATTCGTCGCGTTATGAGATTCTGTGTTGTTTTAGTTTTCTCTATCTTCTACCTTCTTCTTTCACCCTAACAGATCAGTATTTCGGCACTTGAATGCTTGACATGTAATACAGTGGACGTATTAGTGTCGATTTTTTAGGGTCGAAAATCTGGTTCGTTACATAAACCACTCGACAGCTAAATTAACACAATATAAAACATTTTTATAGCACTAACAAATATGCACACTCATATACAATACCCGTAAACTCATCTGAGAGTCTCGCTTACCCTATCTCAAATGAATCTAGCCCACCAGAGCCTAGGTGTTCGCTCAACCTAAGCTTTGATACCACGAGTAAAAACCCACCTTCTTGATCCTCGAAAGTCGACACTAATATATCCGAGGACATGCCGAACATCCAAGTGCTAGAAAGATAGATCGTTGTGGTGAAAGAAAAAGAAAAAAGACAGAATAGAAGTTCACAATGTGATGAATAATCTATAATATATCAATAAACTTTACAAAAAGAAAACTTTCATATACATAGATCAATTAGAGCACACTTTTCCCATCGTCAGACCCTAGACAGTTATAACAACCTATCCTTAGAATTTCCAATAAATACAACAAGAATAGAACATCGGATGATAAAATACATGAATACGTCTTGGAGGATCCAGCTCATCTCTTGGAGCTCCAGAAGCGTCCATGAAAATCTAGGAAATATGCTCGGGATGACCTGTGCATTATAAGAAAAATAATGCTTGGATCAATCTAGTAAAAACAATGTTTGAAACACAATCAAATGCATTCTTATATCCTATAAAACCTTTTAAAAGAACGGTATATCGTAAGATCGCACCGCACATAAATATGGACAAGCTTTTACCTTACGATAGCCAATTTTTTTAATAGAAAATGCAGTGATGTTTTAATGATGTCTAGGGGTTTAAAGTAAATTATGAATATAGCTGAAATGCTTGCATCTTACATTCCAGCATAGTTAAGCACAACTAAGTCCATACAGAACGTATTGGAGATTGGATTTCCATTAATGCCATGGCTACTGGGGTACCGCCTTCCATAGTACACTTCTAAAAAATGTACTAAGTGCCTCATATGGACCCCTTGCAAATTAGAGTCGGCTGGACCTTTAACATGATAAGCCGGATTACATCATTCCTTGGGACCAAGGCTCCAAATAAATGTGCACCAGCCATGGCTCCACTTCCACGTGCATAACAAATACATAAATATCGATTCTAGATCGAGGAATGACTGCTCCTAATTGTAGCGAACGATATAGCTTTAAATCATATCTCCTGTTTTAGTCATTACTGGGTTGTAAGGCTTGTGATGTCACGATTTTCTTTTTCCTATCTTAGAAATCCCACTTAGATTGCTAACACTGCCCTCTAGGCAAAACTGCAATACCAGCATTTGTCCATACAAGTTGTTCACGGTATGAAAAAACCGAAGGCACTACTTCTACTACATCCATTTTGAAATCACCCTTGGGATTAGTAGCAAATAGTCCTTGCATTTCAAAGAGCTCCTTCTTCATTTCCATCTTCTTCAGGATGTCTTCAACATAACGCTTGAGTTGGATCAAAGTGGTTTTTTGATGATTCGTACTTATCCAATCTCGGTCTCTTCAAACCAACGATAGTTTTCGGTAAATTCAATTCCCGTTCTTTCAAAAGTAATCGAACAATATATAAGAGTAGAGATTACCTCTTAACCATTTAAGTGGACAGATTTTCCTATCATTTTTCATAGGAGAATTAAACGAGATTTATATGCACAGTACAACTTCATCGAAGATGACCGTGCCATACACTCCTAGATTTCCAGAGTTATATTTTGGGCCAAGATTTTGATAGTCGGTTATTTAACTATCAAATAATAAGTAATCAATCATAAATTTTATTCTTTATGGGATCCACTATGCCTTTATAAATAAATCTTTCAATTATCAAAATCTCTTTTAGTTATTTGATTCAAAATACCTTCACAAAAGAACTATTCACAAAACCCTTATACTATTTTCAATACTTGTAAAACATTCATATACTTATATATCTCAGCGATATAAGTATATTTCAAACCATTATATTTTCAATGCTTAGAAAATATCTGTATGCTTATCTTAATGGTATAAATATATTAATAAAACTTGAAAGAGATTTCCTCTTTTCCAAAATCATATGTAAATTGGCAAAAAAAAATGCTATTTAAAATATTTCTTACTGTAAACCAAACCAACTATCCTTCGGTGTTAAGTATGAAAATAATGTTTCCACACCACCATAATTAAGAAGGATTATTTATCAAAATCAAATCTTATTCCTTTATAAAGTTCCCTTTCTATAATCCCACTTCATACTTCAATTCCTTTTTATAAATCTCCTAATTTATTTATAAAACTTCTTTTTTAAATCTCTAAAATGTTTTATAAAATTCCTTTCTATTTATAAAACTCTTTCTATTTATAAACTGGTTTCTATTTACAAAACTCTTTTATAAATCTCCCTTTATAAATTCCTTTACAAATCTTTTGTACAATCCTTTATAAAAGTCCTTTTTATAAATCCCAAACCCATTTTAGAAATATTATATATTTATCACAATCTACGTTATCTTTAAAATATCATTTATAAATCCATTCTTTATTTATAAATTACCATTTATAAATCTCTTTTATAAATCTCATTTATAAAGCTCCTTTACAAAATCTTTTTTATAAATCTCTTTTTCAAAATACCATTTGTAAATCTCTTTTACAAAATATCATATGTAAATCTTTACAAAATATCATTTGTAAAGTAAAATTCCTTTTTAAACTAGTTATTTATAAACACCTTTATTAAATCTCTTTATTCATTTGAACTCACTTAATCAAACCATTTAATTAAGTTCAAAAACCATTAATTATATTGATAAATTTACTTTAAATACCATTAATTACATCGATAAATTAACTTTAAATATCATTTAAATGATAAGTTAACTAAAAACATCATTTGTAGATATTTAGCTAACTAACTTAAATTATCAAAAATAAATAATTAATTAACTTAAACACCATTAAATAATATATTAGATTTACTTAAACCTCATTAATAAGATAATTAATATATCTTTAAATAACACAAATAATATAATTAAATGACTTAAAAATAATTAATTGACTTAATCATTATAATAAAATAATTAATTTACTTAAACATCTTTACTAAAATAATTAAATAAATATTTATAAATTAATAAACACTTGCCTCAAATTATTATAAAATTGAAGTTAGTTTGAATCCATAACTTTTTGATTTGGGAAGAGGCATAATGACTATTATGGTACTTAAACAAACTACCATTCGTTTTTCATATCTCAAGGGGTTCAACTTATGACATAGGTCAATGTCATATTCAGTAGGCCAGGCTACCAAGCTTCTGGCGCTCGATAATTAATAATCAAGAGTTCATTCACCATTTATCCAATATTAATTAATCCATATATTAATTAATTTGACTAGTCATCATTTCACTTGGCAAGCACAGATAGGGAATTTATTCTGCTCAATAGGTGTCCACAATAATCTATTCAATTCAATTTAACCGAATGGTGTTTTATTTGGACAAATAGAGGTGTAATTAATTAATGACATTATTATTTAAAATAACGTAATTAAATTCAATCCCTATTATTATATCATAAGTTTATACATCATCAAAACTATCAACATGTTACACTACAGTGTTGTACTCGTCAATACGAGTTCAACGCAAAAATCCACGGATAAATCAAATTTCACATGTGTGAGTAATCGCATTTAAAGTTCAACACACATTATTTATAAAATTTACACTATTAAACTAATTAAATTCTCACCCCTCACCATCCAAACTTCGCCTAACAAGCTAACCCGACCCGAGGCCAACGGTAACCATCTTCTTCTCCGAACTCCCACCCTCTCTAATTCAAACTCTAGGAACCCATTCAATGTGCACTCGTGAACGTGCACATGCCTCCGATCAATAATTTTCCAAACCGACCTCGCCACCAACTCTCCCATCGCGAGCTAAGTCTCTTCGCACCATCGCGACCCCCCGGTCCACCATCGAAGATCGCGACCCTCCCACACCTATTGCTTCATCTTGGACTATTGCATCCCTCCCAATGAGCCGAGTTGCACCATATTCCTCCACTCGATGTTTTTCGTCCACACTAATCCATTGGCATCCTCCTATTCACCCAACATCGCCAAAATCAATGCCAATCCAAAACCATAATTTTGGCCTCAAATGTCGAACTCCACAAAGCATCACCGTACACCTCGAAATGCATACAAGATAGAAGATATCAAGCATACGAACCCAACAGAATAACTCTCATAATTTTTTATTTCTTAAATCATTCGATTTTAATTTTTAAAGCGGAAAAAATTATTTCGCTTGCTGGTAAAAGAATGAACGAAAAGAAAAAGGAATGAAGGAAAGAAATAGACAATGAATGTGAAATATAGACTTGATTCTAGAACAAAACTAATTTCTTTTCCTTTCATCACAAGTAATCCAAATTCAAAAGTAAATCAAGATTTTGAAGTTACACAATATTCTCAAGCTACCCTCACATCTCAACATTCGACCAAACTTTTGAATTTTTGATTTCTGATTGAAAATAGTTCTGAAAATAAATACTTACGATACTCCGCTACACAATATTCCATTCACGTACGGACCGCGAATGATAGAAATAAAAATAGACCGCTCACAATGATGCGACGTGATCACAAATCAAAAATAAAATACACCGGTTATTATATTCTGTAAAATTACAAAAGTAACATCTTTGCTAAAAACTCATCAAACAATAAATTTAAATATTTTTATAATTAAACATTTTGATAAAAATCTATAAATTCATTTAAAAATAATTTATTAAAAATCAAGTCATTTTATTAAAAATTGATTTTTCTTATTATTTATTGTATTTGAATCAAATTTGAAAATTTAAACAAATTAATGATTCCCATTTGAAACATTAAAATTTTTGGGCCTTTACAACAAAAATCAAAATCTTCTTACTGTTTGACCTTTTACATTCTTTATAAATAAAAACGTTTCTATTTATGGATTACTTTTTTATTATGATTGGTGGCTAAATAGAGAGAATATTTTTTATGTTTATCCCTATTCTCTCTCATTTCTCTCTTCTTTTAACGGAATACAATAGCTACAGTAAAAAATATATCTTCTTTATCTCTTCTCACTACTGTTTCATCTGAAATAAAATCCATCTTTCAAATGTACTTAAAATATTTAGGCGATGACTTCTATAAATCTCCAAATCCTTTAAATTTGGGTGCAATAATTAGAAGGTTCATTGTGGTAACCTTGAGGAGCATATGGCAATTATGGACTGCACCATAGTCATTTCAAATTTCATTTTCAAGATAGTGGTCTCACCCATGATACTACTCCTATCACTTTCTTTTTATATTTCCTACCCATCAATTTCCAGCATGTAGTGGAAAAAAATTACATGGTTATATTAACATAGAAAATGAAGTGGATGGCTCAGATTGGCTATGACAACCATTGAAGTTTCTGAACGGTATTGCAACAGGCTTTTATAACAACTATATTTAATGAATGGGTTTAATTTGGAGTTATTAAGGTAGCAACGACTAATTATTGATCAATATCAGGTGGATGGTTACAAGAACTAAGTTGACTAATTAATATCATTTGGACTTGGTTTATGGGTGTGGCACAAAATGGTGGTCCTAGATGACTTATATCTTTTAGCTATTTTAAAGGACATGGTAAAGGGGACAAGCTTGACCCAAGTGTGCAGGCATAGTAAGTGGAGGATGATTTTGGTTAGAATAGCATTTCTTGTGTTATTGAGTTTGCTTGGTTAAGAAGCATAAGCTAGGTCGGATAGCTATTATGAATCGCATTATGAATGATTGCATTTCCTTGCTTGCAATCTCATTCTAGGCCAAGGTTCTATTAAAACGCTCGACTATTCTTGTGCCGTAAAAGTACGTACAACAACTTACTTGGTGATTAAGTTAATGATACATTTTAACCTTTATTAGCGTGTAGTTTAACTTTAACATTGTTAGTGTTATTTTGTGTATATTACTTCATAATATAGTTGATTTTGCCCTAATGGTAAGCAACCACCCAAGAGTGTAACCACTGATGCATCTTATAATTAAGGGTTGATCTCTGTTCTTATGGGCTTATGGGTGAAATTTAATGATGAAAACAATAGGAAAGTTAGATAATCAACAAAATAGAAAACAACAATAAAGGAAAAATAAGAAAGTAGGTGCAAATTATATACCAAATTTTTATAATGGTTTGATCTTAATTGATCTATGTCCATTTTTACTTTTACTACTGAATTTGAATTGTTTACAACAAGAATTACAAGTTATATTTTCAAATTATCATTTAAGTGGGAAAAACTAGAGATTTCGGTAGAGTTCTCCTTTTAGTCTTAATGAAGTAAAGCTCTCCAGTACTCATAGAAGATTTCCAAAAGTCTAAATCCAAAAAATCCAAGGAAAATCTCGAAATATCAACATTTACTCGATTTAATTTGTCACGATCCACATTTAGTAGATTAGGATTAAGAATATGGCCTAGTTGACATGTTCTTAAGCAACCGCAGGATGATTCAACAACTTAATGGATCAGTAGGACTTAGTTTGGAAAATGTTGGGTGCACAGGAGTAGCATAAGTAATAAAGGGTAAAGAAAATGTAATGATCCAGATTTTTAGCCATCCGATATTGGGTTAATTAACTAATTTTAAATTTTGGAATATGAACTTTTATAAGTCGAATAGATAAATTCTCTGATATTGAAATATCTGAATCTATTAATTTTGAAACTATATAAAATTTTAAACTACTAATTTTTTAATATGAACATATATATATATAAGTTGTATGTATGTATGTAAACTTCACCATTTCAAATTTATGACACACACTTAGACAAGTTTCATGATGGAAATTTCAAACATATGATAATATATATATATATATATATATATATATATGTAAGCTATATATATACTTGGAAACTACATGATGACCGAACGATGAACATGTATAAATATATATGTTTATATGAAGTATTGTATATGTGAATATGTAAATATGTTTATAAGGGTAATATATATGTAAATATGTAGGTACGTAAATGTGTATATGTTAAACATATGTATATGAGAGCATGTGTGTGTGTGTATCTATGTTTGTGTGTGTGTGTATGCACAAGAAGCATCATGATGGAAAAACTTCAAGTCATGCCCACCAAAACATCAAATTCAAGCATACCATGAAATCAAATCAGGCACACACAAAATCAAAGCATCTTATAAAATCAAATCAGCCCCTAATGAAATCACATCAGCCAGCAAAAAGAAAAGAAAATATAAATAAATGAAAAGTGAAACCTGTATATGTGCATGCCTCTACATTGCTTGCACTAACCTTTCCATTCCTATACATATAAATAGCATATGGCTGGTTCCTTTGTTCACATATAAGAAAAATATATAATAATAACAAAGTGCTGCCATTGAATTAAATCAAAAAGGGATCAGGTTGCTAAAAGATGGAAGCAGGAAGTGAATTACAGTGTTCGTCGTCTTTTAAAAACTGTGAGTAACTTTTCCCTGTTGCTGGATATCATATTCCTATATACATAACTGTGATTATAGGGATGAATCAATTGATCCATGACAAACATATTTGCATCTATTGCGTGTTATGCCTTGTATATGTTATTATTTGAAACCCAGCATTTGTTCTTCTTCTTCGAAAAGATACTCTGTACATTTTTTTAATGAAACGGTTTAAGTCCATAAGCTTCAAAAATCAATAGATTAATAACCACCTAGTTTCAGATCTTCAGTTCAAAAGAAAAGTTATTTGTTTAGGGTAAAGAACATTTTAAAATTTACTACATTGAATTTCACGGAGCAACGAGAAAGAAAAACATCATTTACATAGGGTAGCTCAGTCGTAACCAAAATTCGAATATAAGAATTTGGAGAATGGATTATATGTGACGACCATGACTCGGCCTTCGAAAATCGACACCCAAATACATCACCTGCATTCGAATGCCTCAGATTCAAACGTTAAGTCTGGTCCGCCCGAGCTTATAACAACATTAGGTGATAACAACACAGCGGAAACAGAAGAATAATTTTATTGATACACAACATTTGATACAACAATGATACAAATGAAATGATCAACTTATATCAGAGATAGATACAATAGTGGAAATAATGAGACAACGACAGAAAACAACATCTTCAATGCCAAAGCTCCAAACCACAAGCTCGAACCCCCATCATGTTGTAATGAAACACAATGCGATATCCAAACCAAAGACTCCAAAGATTTTCAAAAGCTACATCTACTATTTGATTATCTGAAAACCTGACTCTAGGTTGCTTGTGTGGAAAATTGTGGGCACCTAGTGTTTAGAAAGGGAACAATAAACTCCAGGTCAGTCATGGGACTGGTATGAGCAAACGAAAACAATTGTTTTGAACAAAAACAAAACAAAAAGAAATAAAAAGAAATCCGCAATGCTTTTTGGAAAATGAAACTACCATAAGGCCTCCCGCCACACACACAATGCAATCGCACACTTGAGGGAGATTTCTCCTTATGATAGTAAAACATGCTTGATATATGAAAATCCTTTTGATATTATTATTAGTTCATAGTGTGGAAAACATTTGCAAGTATAATATAAATCTAAGCCAGCATACATACCATTATAGTATGCCTACTATAGCTACCATGTTAAATGGCAGGTTCTACAACTAAAACCGTACAGGGGTTGTATTGGATGATTGGATTTCCAACAAATGGTCAGGCTAAGGAACTTCCACACCGAATGAGTACGCCTCTAGAGGGACGCCCCGAGATCCTAACCGGCTCTCTGCCAACACAAGGCCGGGTTACCTCTGTAACTAGGTAACTACTGACACGAGTATGCCATCCCCCGGTCGTCACCGACCTTTATCCGAGGATCCTCAACACCAACAAATTCCAACAACCACATAAGTTAAGTATCTAGGCTCCATACCATGATACCACTTTTTATCCAGAAGGAAATGCATATACCCTAAAGGGTGCGACGCTCATAACCTTGCCATATCCTTCCTGTTACGACCATTTCCAAGCTGTGAGGTTAGATGAAGTCTCGTCCACAAAGCTACGTTTTTCACAAAATCCATGCTTCGATCAACAAATGATCAACAGCATTTAGCATGCCACATTACCAAATTGGGAATGTATCACTAGTAAATATCAACTACATAACCTCTGAGCTCGTACGTCTCAGATAAAGGTGTTAAGCTAAGAGAATAAATTATCTGCCATCAAACAGAAATGTATTTGATAGAAACCATCTTTACATCTCAAAGTGTAACGTCAGACATACGTCCATACAATTCCATCCTGGGTCTGAATGGAACTAAAGGCACTTCAAAGAAGCCCTTGCAAATCTAGATAATCCCAATCCGGACTCTGCATCACATAGGAAAATCTCTATATCGGGGCCATTCGATGTAGAGACATTCGACAGGTAATCCTTTCGCTTTAGAAAATACCCGGTCTTCACCACCGTCTTCAATGCTATCCATTTCGTCGTATCACTATTCGGAATGGGTTTTTTGACATAAAGTTCTCTCTCGGCTAAACCGAATAATGAGCGCAAATTTTAAAAACATATGGATATATTGGGATCTTAGTTAAGTCACAACTTTCAACACTTGTTTCCCAAAACCTTTCATTTTGAACGGTTTAAACAATTTTCCACTTTTAATCTTTTATACAAAAGATTCACCCTTTAAGATCACTTTCAATTTGAAACAAGTTTCACCAACCTTTAACAAAGATTTATTCATAGCTTTCAAAACTATTTTCAATTTGATTCACCCATAACTTGAAAATATTTTCAACAACAACTGGAAATCCTTTCCTTATATGAAAGCAATTATCATTTGAAAACAAATGCTTTTCTTTCCGGGAAAACCGACTATATTTACTCAAGTTATAGCCTTTCAAAGTATACATTGGCAAATCAGCGAACTGCCGTATTCTCGATAAGTTCTATTTGAATTAAATTCAAATCTCCAAAATAATTTATTTAATATACTTAAAACATGGTTTAAAATCCACACACACACACACACACATATATATATATATATATATATATATATTGTATAACTTATATAACCCTTCCAAACCATAGGTTCCAAAATAATTTCAAAACTTCAACAAGACATAGTATATTCAAATTAAATTTAAATTTCAAAACTTCCTTTTCCAAAAGCTTCTCATATTCAACTCAATTTCATTTCCAAACCAATTGGATTCAAGATTCAACTTTTAAAACCATTTCATCGTTTTGAGTAAAAACTTTAAATTCAAATATCTATGACTTAACCAATTCCTTGTGAAATCCATATTTGTGTGTGTGGTGTAGTCCAGGGGTTTTGCACACAATAAATAGAATATCACAACCATGATTAATTCAAGCACAATAATATCGATAAGCAGTATAATCATATAACACTCATATTCATTTATAGATAGACAAGTAAATTCATCACAGATAAATTAATCACAGTTCACAGCTCAATTCAAAGCAATCATATCATAGAACATCACATATTAGAGATAACAAAAAATTTAAGGTATTCAATAGAATTCAATCATCCATAAGAAGGATAAATTAATCACCTGATTTTTAATTAATTTAATTAACCCAGATTGAACTAATTACTTATGAATTAATCACCCAAACCTGATTAAATAACATTAATTAATTACAAACCATTTGTTATAAATTAATTAATCCACCATAATTATCCATCTTAAGTAATTATCCTTAATTAATAATCCCTTAATTAATCACATGAATTAACCTTAAGTTAGTTACGTAATTAATTAACCCTTAATTAATTACCCTAGGTAATTAACCTTCAATTGTAAATTAATTAACCTTTAATTAATTACATTTATTAATTAATCACATTGGTTAATTATCCATTAATTAATAACTTTAATTAACCTTTAATTGTTAAATAATTAACCTTTAATTACTTAATTAACCTTCGATTACTTATATTAAGTAATTATCCTTTTAATTAATCACATTAATTAATCATCTTAATTAATGCCATTAAGTAATTAACCTTTAATTACTTATATTAATTAACCCTTAATTAACTATATTAATTAATCACATTAATAAATTATTATTTAATTACTTTCATTAAATAATAAATCATTAGTAACTTAAGATTTTAATTAATTAAAAGATAAACAATTTATCTTAATTAATTACTTTAATTATCTTTTAATCCTTGTTTAATAAATCTTGTAATTAATTATCATTAACCACTTAACTTAAACCTCTAAGTTAAATTCAAACATCTCCTCTTAATTAACTTCTTAATCACAATATTATTAAAAATAACTTAAGAATTAGTTTGAGATAAAGGATATATATACATACATATACTAAAAACACTTTAAACTTAATTGATTAATTAAAATAATTTATTTTAAATCGTTTAACTAATTTCAAACTAAAATAAAACATTTATTATTTTAAAAGAATTAATAAAAAAAGTGTTTGAACTTATTTAATTTAAATTTGAAAAATTTATTATCACCTAGACTCGAGACTTACCCGAGTTCACCACTGAGCCAATTGCCAGTCTCCCTGAGTTCTTCCCCGAGCCACCTCTTATATATATATTATAAAAAACTTGTTAAAAATCATATCAAACCCATACAAATTCACCCGAGCCTTCACTCAGGCCACCACCTCATTTTCCCGAGAGCAAACTTGAGCTTCCCACCTTCTTCTCCTTCTTCTTCTATTCCTACATCACTGACACCATCGTACACCTGTGCACCGTACACACCAATCTAAACTCCTCCGACCATTGCTTCGACCATTAGCATGCGATTACGACTCCACCTATTTGTACAACCACTTAGGTCATCAAGATAACCTCGAAATCGAAATTGAGCAAGGATGAACATCACCTGGGACAAAACCCAATCACCAATCTACCTCGAATCACCTAATTCCGGTCACCTGGAACCTCGTCAACTCAACCAGAGATGCGCCATCACACAACACTTCGATCCCACCACCCTTGAGCCAGTCCAATGCTCCAACAACGACGAATTTTCTCTGACAACAACATCGACCAAACCAGACTGTTAAACCCTAAATCATCACCGTTTCGCCACCACAACGATCTGGAAATTCACTAAGCACTTTTCGCATGATCGTCGATCAACTGGCCATCACCAACCACAACCCTGAGACCATACGTCTTTGCGATCACCGGAAATCGATGAAATACCCAATCTCGTTCAACTTAAAAATTCACATCAATCACCCAAAGTAACAATATTATTATTAAAATTCATTACTTTTGAATATAAATTTGATTATATAATTAAAACATGGTAATTTAACACTCGAATTTTTGACTTGAGTTCATTTTTCTCTGACATTTCTAATTTCCAGAAAACCTATATGTTGATAACACTTAATAATATTTTTAAAATTAAGGTTGTGTTTATTCAAACACATTTTATTCGAACATCAAAGCTTAAAAGGGATTAGGGAATTATATTTTTGAGTTTTGAACTGTTTTTTAAAACTTGTAAAGTAAGAAGAGAGATACATTTTTCTTGTGCACACAAAATATACAGGCATGCAAGCATTTTCACAGCACATTTTCAAGCATCAATCACATGTAAACCAAATATAACATATTCCAGATTTTATATAGGTAGTTTGCTCACCAGAACAGAGAACAGAGAAGTTCTTTGAAAACTGAAGGTGTTTTTGTGATTTGGAAATTTGTTTTAAACCTTGAAAATCTAGAACTATGATGTTAATCTGATGCAGTAACTTGAATTATCTATGCTGAGTTGCTTCGATCTTTGAATTTGAACTGTAAGCTTGAATTTGTAAACTGAAAACTTGATTTTGCTTTTGAAACTTTTCTGGTTTTGGATTTGAATCTTGCTCAGGCTTTTAAGATTGTTTGATTGTTAAAGATTGTTTGCTTGCAAACCCTTCTTTGTTTTTACCCAGATTTGAAAGAAGTTGTTGATGATTTAAAGACTTAAAACAAGTTGATTTGATTCTATTTTTCTTTTCTTTTCTTTTATTTCCAGGTTCATATGAAGGATGAAAAGGAAGATATGGAGAAAGTTTTTCTTAGGTTTTTGATTTGAATATGAAGATAAAAGAGTGTTGAACTGAAATAGCCTCCTTTCTAATATGTGTTTATATTTCAAATTAAAAGAAAGAAAAGATTTGCCACTTGTTAATTAAGCTAACACATGTAATATGCATGTTATTCTAATTTTCACAAATGTCATATGCATAAAATTTTATGTTTAAACCCTTAACTTAGTTTTTATTAATTTATCTATTGTGTTTTTAAATTATATATATATATATATATATATATATATATATATATATATATATACATACACAAACTATGTTTTTATTATTTTTAAATGTATTGTGTTTTATTAATTCCAAAAGATACATATGTGTGTGTGTGTGTGTGTATGTTTTTATGCTTTAAACTTTTCTTATGTTAAATTTTAAAAGGAAGTATATTAAATCTTATTTTAGTTAAAAATATTTATCTATATACATTTACTTTTACAACTATTTATATAACCTTAAGAAAAATGATTTTAAAACTAATTATACTTTAATAAATAAACACACATGTGTATATTATAAAATGTAGAATTTAGCTTTAAATAACTTTTGAAAATTATTTATATCAAATTCAAAATATATATTACATATGTACATTATAACAATTTTTTATTAACTTAAAATATAGTGTTTTCAAATTCAATACATTTTCAAAATATATATATTTGAATTTCAAATTATAATTTATTTATGTAAACAAACAAACACATATCTTATTCAATTTTGAAAAATTCAAATTAATTATAATGACCTGCAATTTTGACTATTGTAGGTTATTAAATATAATAATTTTTTTTGGATAAATATGGGTATAAATAAATTATAATGATTAGTTAATAATGATTTATTGAATAATTTAATTTGTTTGAATTGAATGTTGGAGATTGAATAATTGAATTCGGGAGTTAATGAGAATTGAAATGGCTTTGAAAATTGATTTAAATTTATTTAAATACGCACGAAGATGGTTAACATTTAAAATTGGATTTAGATGTGAATAACTAAAGATTGGAAATTTTATATTTTAAATTAACGATTAAAAATTGCCATTTTGGCCGTTGTCTCGGATTTCGATGAAATCAGTTTCATCGGATCCGCAATAGTGAATTATTATAGGATTTCAAGTTTCGTAGCATTCGTACATGTCGTTTGGCCGCGCGAGCTTGAAACGTGTAGAATTTAAATTAAGAATTTAAATAAAAAATTCAATTCGAAAAGCTATCTTCCACATACGATCGAATTTTGTCTTGAAATTAGTTTCATTGTGTTTGGTATGGGGGTAAAACATTAGGAACGCCAAGCGGCACATTTCGGTAGGAGTTCGAGAAATTTCGAACGTTTAACGCCATATATTTTCAAATTTAATAATAATAATAAAAATCTGCATTCTCAAACTCGTTCAAGCCACGCCCTGTTTGTCCTCCTCCGTTCTCGCTCCTTTTCCCCTTTTCTTCGAATCGCCTTTAAATAAAAAAAAGAAAACGCAGCGGAAAAGAAAAAAAACCTCAGCCGATCGAAAAGGAAAAAAACAAATCAAAAAAAGAAATGATACGATCGAAGAAGAATAGGATACGTCGCGAGGTAGATGTTAGCGCACGACCAGAGGAGGCGACGTTCATATGCACACATGCATGGGATCACTGGCGAGGCGACGGCTGCTTACGAGATGGTGGCGGTGGCGACGGATGCGACAGTAGTGGCGTGTGATGGATGTGGGATCTAGGGCGACGGCTAGCAGTGATGGGTAAGCGTTCGGTGTTATAAAAAAAAGACGATGAATCTCGACTTTGCCAGGGAAGAGATAGTCGCGTGCGGTTATTCGCGAGGTAGATTAATTTTTTTCTAATATTTGTTTGTTAGAATTTTGATAATTATGTTATAATTATAATCAAATATTAGTAAAATCGAGAATTTTTCATACGAGGTCGGATTGAGTAGAATAGATTTGCATTGAAATCGTTTGATGTTGTCTGTGCCTTGGAGTCAAAATTTTCGCAGTTTGCTTCAATCGAATTTTCAGATTCGAACGAAGCTGAGTGCTTTACGCTTACAATTGACTAAAATAATTTTTGTGTAGTTAAATTTATATCATGAAGTGGTTGAAAAGTATTGGTTGTTGTTTGATAAGTTTAATCGACATTAATTTGAAATCTGAATTGATTGATAGAAATTTAATGGACAGTTAAAATGGATTAGAATTTAGCTGCCCGTAAAGCACCCGACACTGATAATTAGGAAATTAGTGTGAATTTTATTGACTGTTTGGATGTTTGTTTATGATGGATGCTATTGATTGATATTTGAATGTTATTTAATTTTTGATATATCATATTATTTTCCTGTATATTAGTTACAGTGTGAAAAACTATAAATTGAAATTTTTTCTCGATTAAATTAAGAAATGGGTTAAAATAATAAATATCTATGATATTTATTTTGTATTGAAATAATATATATCCATCCCCTGAAATAAATTTGAATAACTGATTAACCTGGCCATAGGTTAGAAAATTATATACGGACACCAGGTTGGTTAAATTAAATGATTTTTAAAAGTTGTTTGAAATTATTTAAATGAACTGATTTTAGAATAAATCAAATTTATGGAAATTGAATTATTTTGAATTGGAGATCGAAATGTTGGAATTTAAACTCGATAAACGAGATTTGTTTTAATTAATCCAAGTTTAAATTTTTAAGTATAAATGAAATACGTTGTAAATTTCAGAAATGGTTTTGTTTTAAAGGATTAGTCTTTTATTCGAACTTTGAATATTCATAAGAAAAAGTGATATGAAATGATATTTCAAATTTGAGTTTGAAATTGAATTATGATTGAAATTTTGAATTTAAAATTCGATATTGAAAGTAAATTTGATTTACACGTTTAAATTAATATTTTGAAAGCGAATTTGGAATTGGAATTTGAATTGGAAATTAATTTGAAATTAATTTGAAATTGGAATTTAAATTAATTTGGAATTGGAAATTAATTTGAAATTGAGATTTAAATTAATTTGGAAATGAAAATTGAAATTGAAAGAAATTTGTGAATTGAAAGGAAATTTGTGTGGAATCGAAACTTATTCGAGTTGGAATTGGAATTGAATCGATTAAATCGAAATGGACTTTGGAATTGATTTGGGTAGGAAATTGGAAAGTTGCCCGGTTTAACTTTCGAAGTATCTTTAAAATGAAAATTTTAGTGTAAATGAATGAAAAATCTATGTTATTTAAAGATTCAAATTATTTTGATTTTCCAAACTATTTTACTATATAAACCGTTTTTATATTCAACTTATTTTCGATTAAACTATTTAAAACATTTTCTATTACACTATTTAACTATTTTAAATATCTAAACTATTTTCAAAAATTCAAACTGGTTAAAGGGTAAATTATTTATATTTAAATTCTTGGATTTAAATACGAACTAGGTTAATGTGAAGAATATAACCTAAATTGAGTTCGAATTAAATTTTAGAAGTGAAATCGATTTATCAGACAAAATTGATAATTTTGAATATATGAAAATTTCGAAATGGAATTGATGTTGAAGCGAATATATGATGATTTCGAAAATGTTTTGATTTTTGAAACGAACATGATATTTTGATATCAAGCACGAATTGTTTTGAAATGTAAAAGAACCAATCGGTGTGTAAAATGACGTTTGTTTGTTAAAGAGACTGAAGCCTCTGAATACTCTCTTTCAATATTGGAACCACTTTAACAATTGTGTACGCAGTGGATGATATCCATAATGTAGTGGTTGATTGGAGACATTTACTGGAATGAAGTAAAAGAACGATGATGGATAGCCTTGACATTCGTGTCATGATTAAAATGACTAAAACAGGAGCCTATGTCTGGCCAATGAGGTTAGCTACCTCTAGCGACGTTGACCCTCGTATTACTATTGTGGTTTCGGATTCGATGGGTGCACCTTATTTGTCGTTTGGGTTGATTGTCGCAAGCGGCAACAGATGGATTACTACCAGCCAGAGAGGGTAAACTGGTAGAATCTTGCCTTGGGCATTGCCTCACGTGCGTTGTCATATTTATCCCTATATGAGCCCATTACGACTTTGGTGTAAAACTGCAAAAATGTGTTAAGGTGGATCAATGTATAGCCTTAATGCTATTTTGATATTTATTTTACAGATAGACATTATCTATTATAGCGTATCCTATTATATATAAATAGTTTAACGGATCCTTAGGAGATGGAAAATCCCGTAACATCTCTTAAGTTATTGAAATCATATTATGATATTGATTTGACTTACATAAGAGTATTTTAGTCCCGACTCGAGCGTTTTGTCTTTTCATTACGCTCGGGCCAGTCCTGAGTTTTTTTCAACGTATGGAAGACTATTCTCTGGAAGACGAAGACGGAGTTTGGTATACTACTATTATTATTATCCCCTGCATTATGCTTTTCTGCTGTATTGATTATTTATCCCCGATGTGTATATATAACTCTGATAAATGTGTATAGATCATAATCAAATGTATGGTAAACAGCTATATGAATTTGTTTATTTGATTATTATATTTTATCGTACCGCTGTGAGATTCTGTGTTTTGTTTCTTCATCTCTTCTTATTTTTCGTATTTAACCCATTGATTATCTACATTTCTGATTGTTTAAGTCGGATATGTGTGGATTATTGTCGATTTAAACCTTCCGAAATGTGGGTTATCATAGTTGGTATCAGAGCAAAGGTTTAGCAATAACCTTGGCTTTGTGGGGTTTGACTCATTAGAGATAGGGTGTGATACCCTAGAATGAGTCTCTTCGAGTGTATATATACGAGAGAGCATACTTGTTAGTGTTATAAAATGTTTTTTATTGTGTTTACTTATCCGTTGAGTTGTTTATGAATTCTGATCGATACACGGGGCGCCGTGTCATCGATAAGGATTTCTAAACACTTAAACGAGGCAAGTCGACATAATAATCGTTTTAGAAAAATCAAGTAAATGAAATAATTTTACCTTAATTGTATTATATTTTAAATGAAATTGTTGTTAGTAGATGATACTATTTAATTATCATGATTATTGAGTAAATTAAAATAAATCGGATACTTTGTAAATTTATTTTATGAAGCACTGATAATTAAGTTGAATTGAAATCAATCGAAATAAGAATTGGTAAAATGACCAAGTGTAAATTAATGAATATTTTGGTAATAAGGTGAGGAAATTTGTATAGGTTTATTTATAATATTGCTTATTTATAGAAATGATTAAAAATTGAGAAATTTTGAATTTAAAATCCTTTTGTTTTCCAAATTATTTCTCAAAGACATAAAAATTAATAATAGTATTATTCGAAAAGCCTTGACTAGAAAAAAATAATTTGAAAGGATTTTTGAAGAAATAAAAGCATTAAATTCGCTTGGTCGCTGGAAAATAATTCTACAGATGACTGCAGCATCGCCAGTGTCCATTTTCGAGTTTCTGGGTGAAAATTGCTACCGATAGAAATTTATTTTCGATTAAAATATGTTTTAATTATGAAAGAAAAATATATTCTAAGTATGATTTAGTGAATATGAAAAAAATTGTTTGAACTTATAATTGAAATTAGTATATAAGAAATAAGTTTGAAACTTATAAATTGAATAGAAAAAAAAGTTATAACTTGTTGATTTGGACAGGGAAGTAAAAGTAAATTTTAAAATGGTTAAAATTTTGGTTAAGCAAAATAAATGATTTGAGAAATATTAAATTAATTGAGTTAGTAAAATGAAATAAACAAAATATAGTTTAGCACATGAAAATTTAAATAAAATTGAATTATAATAAAATGAAATTTTGAATGAATAAATTGTATAACTTATAGATTTGAGAATTTTAAGTTAAAAATAAATTTTAAATTTGTAAAATGGGAATGATTAGAAATTTAACTTGAATAAAATTTAATAATGAGCAATGGATTAAATTGAAATGAAGTTTAACTTAATATTAAATAAGTTGAATTGGATATTAAGTGAAATAAGATAAATTAATAAAGTGAATTAAATTCCACTCAAGCCATAAATTGAATTAACCAAATGGATATGAGCTTGAATTTAAAATGAAATGTGATTTAAATATGTAAGAAATTGAATAAGAATAAATGAATGTAAGTAAAATTAATATGGTTAATTGAATTTAAATTTAAATTGGATATAAATAAATAAAATGCAAGTGGAATAGTTAAATAAAAAATTGAATGTTAACTAATATAATATGGAATAAATTATAAAGCGAAGTTAACTTAAGAGAAGCTTAAATAAAAATAAATTGCGTTTAAATTTAAGTAGATAAAGAATATGAATTCAAACAGATAAAGTGAACCAATGAATTAATAAGAAATCAAGATATGAAGTAATAATAATAATCATTATTGTGTTATATAAATTATTAAAATAAATTTAGATGGTTTATAAATGATGTTAGTATATAAATAAAAAGATACACTAAGTGGAAATAAAATAGATTTAACTTAAGCATGGTTAAGTGAAGTTTTTTATATATAAACGATTCGTAAATGAATTTATATGAAATATGTTAACAACAAAGTGAAACAATAGGAATTTCACAAATTGAATTGGATAAATTGAATGTAAATGAAATAAACTTGAATAAATTAAAATAAAACTAAATTATGAATGTGGTTAAGCATTTGGATAAGAAAATGCAATCAATGGAATGTAAATTAAATGTAAATGTGAATGAAACAAATATAAATAATTGGAACAAATAAATTAAATGTAAGTGTATTGAATTGAAATAAATCAAATATGAATGAATGAATATTGGATGATTGAATAAAAATGGATTGAAACCCAAGTTGTTGAATGTAAATTAATTAAAAGCAAGTGAATTGAATATAAACCCATTGTATGATTAATGAAATAAATATTAATTAGTGATTGTGAATCAATGTAAAATATATAGAATGTGGTATGGGACTAAATTACTTCTTAAGTGTAATTAATTATATGAATTATTGGAATGAAATAATGAAGTAAAGAAATAAAAATGAATGTAACTATAAACGAGTGTAAAATAATAGAATGTGAATTTATTAATATTGATAATTGCATGCAAATCAATTGGAAATAAATAAATTGAATGAAAATCAATTGAACCTGAATCTAATTGAATAAAGGTTTCTTGAATGCAATAAATTGAATTGAATGGATTAAAATTTTAATGTAATGAATGTTAATAAGAAATGAAGAGTATATACAAAAAAATTGATATTGGATAACGTAAATCCACATGGTTATGAATTAATTGGATTAATTGGACGGACATTGATGGTTGAATGGTTTCCTTTTTTGCAAATCATTATTATTACCATTTTGATTGCATATGATTGTTGTATGTCGTGTATTTGTGTTTGTATTTATTGTTGGATCCAAAAATCCATATTATATGGTTGTATTAGACTTATATATGCTTCTATACCATTACATGCAACTAATATCTTAAGTTGAGTTGAGATAGGTACATACGAAGACTGTTGGACGTATACGGGGATTTATATGCTTTTGCTTGCTTAATACGAGCGGACTCTCTCGTATTATAAATAATAAGGTACGTATCTCGGATTACATACCGCAATTTTATTTTTTTGCCCTTCGGGATGCCTCATCATTAAGATGAGATGTATATTTGATATATATTGGTTATATTTGTGTTATATATTGAATTATAATTTTTTTTCGATCGAGCCGCGCGAAGGAGACTCTATCGAAATTTTCCATAAATCCGGGTGTTACAAATTTTTTGAAGTTAAAAAAGTGGAAATTAGGTTGAAGGGCTTCTATTTGCGGGGTAATAAGTTTTAAGGACACTACTTCTGAATAATTAGTTTTAAGGACAATTTACAGCATAATGATAAATTCATTTATCTTTTTAAGTTATACAGGAAAATGATAAATCCTTTTATCTTTATTCCTATATAACAGAAAATGATAATTTGTTTTATCTTTCTCCTGTAAAATGTCCTTTAAACTAATTTTTCAAAAGTAGTGTTCTTAAAACTTATTACCCTGCACAAATAAGCCCTTGAAGTGAAAATCCCCTTAAAAAATTTGTTATAACTTATTTTTATTTTTAAGTTATATTTTCTGTAAACCTATAGCGAAGTGGCATAGTAAAATCGTAGCAAAGATTTTCTAATAAGATTTCAAATTTATAAGTGATTATTTGAATAAAATCTATTGTATGTTAAATTCCGTACTTAACACCTTTTCGAGGACGAAAAGTTTTGAGTGGGGGAGTATGTAACGACCCGCACTTTTGACTACTGTAGGTTATTAAATATAATAATAATTTTGGATAAATATGGGTATAAATAAATTATAATGATTAGTTAACATTGATTTATTGGATAATTTAATTTGTTTGAATTGAATATTGGAGATTGAATGATTGAATTCGGGAGTTAATGAGAATTAAAATGACTTTGGAAATCGATTTAAATTTATTTAAATACACATGAAGATGGTCAACATTTAAAATTGGATTTAAAAGTGAATAATTAAAGATTGGAAATTTTATATTTTAAATTAACGATTAAAAATTGCCATTTTGGCTGTTGTCTTGGATTTCAACGAAACCAGTTTCATCGGATCCGTAATAGTGAATTACTGTAGGATTTCAAGTTTCGTAGCGTTCGGACATGTCGTTTGGTCGTGCGAGCTTGAAACGTGTAGAATTTAATTCAGAATTTAAATAAAATATTCAATTCAAAACGCTATCTTCCACATATGATCGAATTTGGCTTCGAATTAGTTTCATTGTGTTCGGTGTATGGGTAAAATATTAGGAATGCCAAGCGGCACGTTTCGGTTGGAGTTCGAGAAATTTCAAACGTTTAACGCTATATATTTTCAAATTTAATAATAATAATAAATATCCGCATTCTCAAACTCGTTCAAGCCACACCCTGTTTGTCATCCTCCATACTCGCTCCTTTTCCCCTTTACTTCAAATCTCCTTTAAATAAACAAAAGAAAACGCAGCGGAAAATAAAAAAAAACCACAGCCGATCGAAAGGAAAAAAATCGAAAAAAAGAAACGATACGATCGAAGAAGAATAAGATACGTCGCGGGTACATGTTGGCGCACGACCAGAGGAGGCGGCGTTCATATGCACACACGCATGGGATCACTGGCAAGGTGGCGACTGCTCGCAAGACGGTGGCAGCGGCGACGGATGCGGCAGCAGTGGCGCGTGATGGAGGTGGGATCTAGGGCGATGGCTAGCAGTGATGGGTGAGCGTTCGGTGTTATAAAAAAAACGATGATGAATCTCGACTTTGCTTGGGAAGAGATAGTCGCGTGCGGTTATTCGCGAGGTAGACTGATTTTGTTCTAATATTTGTTTGATAGAATTTTGATAATTATGTTATAATTATAATCAAATAATAGTAAAATCGAGAATTTTTCATACAAGGTCGGTTTGAGTAGAACAGATTTGTATTGAAATCGTCTGACGTTGTCTGCGCCTTGGAGTTAAAATATTCGCTGTTTGCTTCATTCAAATTTTCAGATTCGAATGAAGGTGAGTGTTTTACGCACACAATTTATTAAAATAATTTTTGTGAAGTTAAATTTATATCATGAAGTGGTTGAAATGTATTGGTTGTTGTTTGATAAGTTTAATCGACGTTTATTTGAAATCTGAATTGATTGATAGAAATTTAATTGACAATTAAAATGGATTAGAATTTAACTGCTCGTAAAACACCCAACACTGATAATTAGGAAATTGGAGTGAATTTTATTGACCGTTTGTTTGTTTGTTTGTGATGGATGCTATTGGTTGATATTTGAAAGTTATTTAATTTTTGATATATCATATTATTTTTCTGTATATTAGTTACAGTGTGAAAAACTATAAATTGAATTTTTTTCCGCTTAAATTAAGAAATGGGTTGAAGTGATAAATACCTATGATATTTATTTTTGATTGAAATAATATATATCCATTCCCTGAAATTAAATTTGAATAACTGATTCACTTGGCCATAGGTTAGAAAATTATATACGGACACCAGGTTGGCTAAATTAAATGATTTTTAAAAGTTGTTTGAAATTATTTAAATGAACTGATTTTTAGAATAACTAAATTTGTGGAAATTGAATTATTTTGAATTGAAGCTCGAAATGTTGGAATTTAAACTCGATAAACGAGATTTGTTTTAACTAATCGAAGTTTAAAATTTTAAGTTACGAACGAAATACGTCGTAAATTTCAGAAATGGTTTTGTTTTAATGGATTGGTCTTTTATTTGAACTTTGAATATTTATAAGAAAAAGTGATATGAAATGATATTTCAAATTTGTGTTTGAAATTGAATTATAACTGAAAATTAGAATTTAAAATTTGGTATTGAAAGTAAATTTGATTTACACGTTTAAATTGATATTTTGAAATCGAATTTGGAATTAGAATTTGAATTGGAAATTAATTTGAAATTGGAATTTAAATTAGCTTGAAATTGGATTTTAAATTAATCTGGAGTTGAAAATTAAATTGAAATTGAGATTTAAATTAATTTGGAAATGAAAATTGAAATTGAAAGAAATTTGTGAATTGAAAGGAAATTTGTGTGGAATCGAAACTTAATCGAGTTGGAATTGGAATTGAATCGATTAAATCGAAATGGACTTTGGAATTTATTTGGGTAGGAAAATGGGAAGTTGACCGGTTTGACTTTGGAAGTATTTTAAAATAAATATTTTAGTGTAAATGATTTAAAAATCTATGTCCTTTAAAGATTCAAATTATTTTGATTTTTCAAACTATTTTACTATATAAGCCATTTTTATATTCAACTTGTTTTCGATTAAACTATTTAAAACATTTTCTATTAAACTATTTAACTATTTTAAACTATTTAAACTATTTTCAAAAATTCAAACTGGTTAAAGGGTAAATTTTTTATATTTAAATCTTGGATTTAAATACAAACTAGGTTAATGTGAAGAATATAACCTAAATTGAGTTCGAATTAAATTTTAGAAGTGAAATCGATTTATCGGACAAAATTGATTATTTTGAATATATGATAATTTCAAAATGGAATTGATTTTGAAGCGAACATACGATTATTTCAAAAATGGTTTTGATTTTTGAAATGAATATGATATTTTGATATCAAGCACGAATTGTTTTGAAACGTAAAAGAACCAACCGATTTGTAAAATGACGTTTGGTTGTTAAAGAGACCAGGACCTCTTATTGGAATACTCTCTTTCGATATTAGAACCACTATAACAACTGTGTACGTAGTGGATGATATCCAGAATGTAGTGGTTGATTGGCGACGTTTACTGAAATGAAGTAAGAGAACGATGATGAATAGCCTTGACATTCGTGTCATGGTTAAAATGACTAAAACATGGGCCTATGTCTGGCCAATGAGGTTAGCTACCTCTAGCGACATTGATCCCTCGTATTACTATTGTGGTTTTGGATTCGATGGGTGCACCTTATTTGCCGTTTGGATTGATTGTCGCGGTCGGCCACAGATGGGTTACGACCAGCCAGAAAGGGTAAACTGGTAGAATCCTACCTTGGGCATTGCCTCACGTGCCTTGTCATATTTGTCCCTATACGAGCCCATTACGACTTTGGTTTAAAACTGTAAAAATGTGCTAAGATGGATCAATGTAAAGCCTTAATGCTATTTTGATATTTATTTTACTGATAGACATTATCTATTATAGCGTATCCTCTTATATATAAATAGTTTAACGGATCCTTAGGGGATGGAAAATCCCGTAACATCTCTTAAGTTATTGCACTCATATTGTGATATTGATTTGACTTACATAAGAGTATTTTAGTCCTGACTCGAGTGTTTTGTCTTTTCATTATGCCCGGGTCAGTCTTGAGTTTTTTCAGCGTATGGAAGACTATTCTTTGGAAGACAAAGACGGAGTTTGGTATACTACTATTATTATTATCCCCTGCATTATGCTATTCTTCTGTATTGATTATTTATCCTTGATATGTATATATAATTCTAATAAATGTGTATAGATTATAATCAAATGTATGGTAAACAGCTATATGAATTTGTTTATTTGATTATTATATTGTATCGTTCCGCTGTGAGATTCTGTATTTTGTTTTCTTCATCTCTACTTATTTTTCTTATGCAATCCTATTGATTATCTACATTCCGGATTGTTTAAGTCGGACATGTGTGGATTATTGTCGATTTAAACCTTTCGAAATGTGGATCGTCATATTAATTCACAATTTGATCCAAAATTTTATATTAATTATCAGATTAAATTTGACTCAAAAACGGGATCGTTACAGATTCCCCCCTTAAGAAAATTTCATCCTCGAAAATTGCTAGATACGGAGACAACAAAGAACAGATAAACACACAGAGAAATAGCTTTCCAGATCAAGCTAAAATATTTATTCTATATTTGGCTTACCAGATCAGAGTATCATTAATAAATACGAGAACAACTTATTCAACACTTTACAAAATACTCGGGTTATCCGGTCTACGAAATATGCATGGGCATTGGTTAGTCTGAAGAGATAGCTAACCGTTCGTAGAATAAATCGGGACCCCAAAGAATAGACAAATGGATACAATTTAATTCGGTTTCATATTTTATTTACCAATTCATTTCAAATAAAATTTCAAAGTTATTAAAGTTAAAAATGAAAAGCTAATAGAAAACTGATGAAGAGAATACAAAATAGGGACCTTTTTATAACGTAAACAAAGATTCACAGGGTCACCACCACACGAAAGCTCCTTCTTGTAGCTGCCAGGAAGCCATCAAAGAATTGAAATTTGATTATGATCAAAGAAGATTGATAGGAAAAGATTGTTTCCTTTTTGTTGCAAGGCATCGACCATTTGTAATCGTACTCCCCTGTCCCCTACCACATCCTCCTCTTGCACTCATTCTCACTATTAGTGAATAGTAAGAGAATTAACTGAGGCATACAGACAAGATATCTTAGGGATATATTCATTCTTGGGCATTTATATCCCTATCTTTAATAAGTCACCTAATGTGTTATAATCCTGAGCTAAAGTTCTTACTTAACCTTCATCTCTGGTACCACTTGTGACGACCCTGACTCGACCTTCAAAAATCGACACCTAAATACATCACCCGTATTCGAATGCCGCAGATTCAAATGTTGAGTCTGGTTCGCCGGAGCTTATAACAACATTAGGTGATAAAAACACATCGGAAATAGAAGAATAATTTTATTGATACATAATATTTGATACAACAATGATACAATTGAAATGATCAACATATATCAGAGATCGATACAACAGCAGAAATAATGAGACAGCAACAGAAAACAACATCTTCAATGCCAAAGCTCCAAACCACAAGCTCAAACCCTCATCATGCTTAATGAAACATAATGCGGTCGCCAAACCAAAGACTCTAAAGATTTCCAAAATCTTCATCAACTATTTGATTATCTGAAAACCTGACTCTAGGCTGCCCGTGTGGAAAATTATGGGCACCTAGAGTTTAGAAAGGGAATAATAAACTCCAGGTCAGTCATGAGACTGGTGTAAGAAAACAAAAAAAATTGTTTTGAACAAAAATAAAACAAAACGAAATAAAAAGAAATCCACAATGCTTTTTGAAAAATGAAACTACCATAAGGCCTCTCGCCATACACACAATGCAATCGCACACTTGGGAGATATTTCTCCTTATGATAGTCAAACATGCTTGATATGCGAAAATCCTTTTGATATTATTATTAGTGCATAGTGTGGAAAACATTTGCAAGTATACTATTAATATTAGCCAGCATACGTACCAATATAGTATGCCTACTATAGCTACCATGTTAAATGGCAGGTTCTACAATTAAAACTGTACAGGGCTTGTATTGGATGATTGGATTTCTAACAAATGGTCGGGCTAAGGAACTTCCTCACCAAATGGGTATCCTCTAGAGGGATGCCCTGAGGACCTAACTGGCTCTCTGCCAACACAAGGCCGGGTTACCTCTGTAACTAGGTAACTACTGACACGAGTATGCCATCCCTCGATCGTCATTGACCTTTATCCGAGGATCTTCAACATCAACAAATTCCAACAACCACATAAGTTAAGTATTTGGGCTCCATATCATAATACCACTTTTTATCCAGAAGGAAATGCACATACCCTAAAGGGCGCGACCCTCATAACCTTACCGCATCCTTCCTATTTCGACCATTTTCGGGCTGTGAGGTTCGACGAAGTCTCATCCACAAAGGTACGCTTTTTACAAAAGCCATGCTTCGATCAACAAATGATCAGCAGTACTTAGCATGCCACATTACCAAATTGGGAATGTATCACTAGTAAATATCAACTACATAACCTCTGAGCTCATACGTCTCAGAGAAGGGTGTTAAACTTAAAGAATAAATTCTCTACCACTAAACAGAAATGTATTTGATCGAAATCAGCTTTACATCTCAAAGTGTAATGTCAGACATACGTCCATACAAGTCCATCTTGGGTCTGAATGGAACCGAAGGCACTTCAAAGAAGCCCTTGAAAATCCAGATAATCCCAATCACATCCGGACTCCGCATCACATAGGGAAATCTCTATAACAGGGCCATTCGGTGCAGAGACATTCGACAGGTAATCCTTTCGCTTTCGAAAATACCCGGTCTTCACCACCGTCTTCAATACTATCCATTTCGTTGTATCACTATTCAGAATTGGTTTTATGACATAAAGTTCTCTCCCGGCTAAACAGAATAATGATCGCAAATTTTAAAAAATATGGATATATTGGGATCTTAGTTAATTCACAACTTTCAACACTTGTTTCCCAAAACCTTTCATTTTGAATGGTTTAAACAATTTTCCACTTTTAATCTTTTAAACAAAAGATTCACCCTTTAAGAGCACTTTCAATTTGAAACAAGTTTCACCAATCTTTAACAAAGATTCATTCATAGATTTCAAAACTATTTTCAATTTGATTCACCCATAACTTGAAAATATTTTCAACAACAACTGGAAATCCTTTCCGTATATGAAAGCAATTATCATTTGAAAACAAATGCTTTTCGTTCTGGGAAAAACCGATTATATTTACTCAAGTTATAGCCTTTCAAAGTATATATTGGAAAATCAGCAAATTGCCGTATTCTCGGCAAGTTCTATTTGAATTAAATTCAATCTCCAAAATAATTTATTTAATCTACTTTAAAAATGGTTTAAAATCCACATACATGTATTGTATAACTTATATAACCCTTTCAAACCATAGGTTCCAAAATAATTTCAAACTTCAACAAGACATAGTATATTCAAACTAAATTTAAATTTCAAAACTTCCTTTTCCAAAAGCTTTTCATATTCAATGAAATTTCATTTCCAAACCAATTGGATTCAAGATTCAACTTTTAAAACCATTTCATCATTTGGAATAAAAACTTTAAACTCAAATATCTGTGACTTAATCAATACCTTGTGAAATCCATATTTGTGTGTGTGGTGTAGTCCAGGGGTTTTGCACACAATAAATATAATATCACAACCATCACTAATTCAAGCACAATAATATCGATAAGCGGTATAATCCTATAATGCTTATCTTCATTCACAGATAGATAAGTAAATTCATCATAGATAAATAGATCACAGTTCACAGCTCAATTCAAAGCAATCATATCACAGAACAACACATATCAAAGATATCAAATAATTTAAGGCATTCAATAGAATTCAATCATCCATAAGAAGATCAGCTGATTTGTAATTAATTTAATTAACCCAAAACGAACTAATTACTTATGAATTAATCACCCAAACCTGATTAATTAACATCAATTAGTTACAAACCATTTGTTATAAATTAATTAATAAAATTAATTAATCCACCATAATTATTCATCTTAAGTAATTATCCTTAATTAATAATCCCTTAATTAATCACATAAATTAACCTTAAGTTAATTACATAATTAATTAACCCTTAGTTAATTACTCCAAGTAATTAGCTTTCAATTATAAATTAATTAACCTTTAATTAATCACATTTATTAATTAATCACATTGGTTAATTCTCCTTTAATTTATCACTTTAATTAATTAACCTTTAATTGTTAAATAATTAACCTTTAATTACTTAATTAACCTTCAATTACTTATATTAAGAATTATCCTTTTAATTAATCAGATTAATTAATCATCTTAATTAATTCCATTAAGTAATTAACCTTTAATTAATTATATTAATTAACCCTTAATTAACCATATTAATTAATCACATTAATAAATTAACCTTTAATTACTTTCATTAAATAATAAATCATTAATAACTTAAGATCTTAATTAATTAAAAGATAAACAATTTATCTTAGTTAATTACTTTAATTATCATTTAATCCTTGTTTAATAAATCTTGTAATTAATTATCATTAACCAATTAACTTAAACCTTTAAGTTAAATTAAAACATCTCCTTTTAGTTAACTTTTTAATCACAATATTATTAAAAATAACTTAAGAATTAGTTTGAGATAAAGGATATATATACATACATATACTAAAAACACTTTAAACTTAATTGATTAATTAAAATATTTATTTCAAATCCTTTAACTAATTTCAAACTAAAATAAAACATTTATTATTTTAAAAGAATTAATAAAGATAGTGTTTGAACTTAATTTAATTTAAATTTGAAAAATTTGTTACCACCCAGACTCGGGACTTGCCTGAGTTCACCACCGACCCAATTGCCAATCTCCCCGAGTTCTTTCCCAATTCACCTCTTATATATATGTATATATATGTTAAAAAACTTGTTAAAAATCATATTAAACCCATACAAATTCACCCAAGCCTTTACTCGGGCCACCACCTCATTTTCATGACAGCAAACTCAAGCTTCCCACCTTCTTCTCCTTCTTCTTCTATTCCTACATCACTGACACCATCGTACACCTGTGCACTATGCACACTAATCTAAACTCCTTCGATCATTGCTCTGATCATCAACATGTCGATTACGACCCCACCTATCTATAAAACCACCCAGGTCATCGAGATAACCTTAAAATCGAGCAAGGATGAACATCTCCTGGGACAAAGCCCAATCACCAATCCACCTCGAATCACCTAACTCCGGTCATTTGGAACCTCGTCGACTAAACTAGAGATGCGCCACGATCCCACCACCCTAGAGCCAGTTCGATGCTCCAATAACGATGAATTTTCTCTAACAACAACACCGGCCAAACCAGACTGTTAAACCTTAAATCATCACTGTTTCGCCACCACAACGATCTGGAAATTCACCAAGAATTTTTCCCATGATCACTGATCAGCTAGCTATCACCAACCACAACCCCGAGAACATACGTTTTTGCGATTACTAGACATCGACGAAATACCCAATCCCGTTCAACTTAAAAATTCACAGCAATCACCCACTCAAAAATCACAATATTTTTATTAAAATTCATCACTTTTGAATACAAATTTGATTATATAATTAAAATATGGTAATTTAACACTCGACTTTTTGACTTGAGTTGACTTTTCTCTGACATTCCTTATTTCCATAAAACCTATATGTTGATAACACTTAATATTTTTAAAACTAAGGTTGTGTTTATTCAAACACATTTTATTCGAACATCAAAGCTTAAAAGGGATTAGGGAATTATATTTTTGAGTTTTGAACAGGTTTTTAAAACCTGTAAAATAAGAACAGAGATGCATTTTTCCTGTGCACACAAAATATATAGGCTTGCAAGCATTTTCACAGCACATTTTCAAGCATCAATCATATGTAAACCAGATATAACATATTCCAGATTTTATATAGGTAGTTTGCTCACCTGGAATAGAGAACAGAGAAGTACTTTGAAATCTGAAGATGTTTTATGATCTGGAAATTTGTTTTAAACCTTGAAAATCTGGAATTATGATGTTAATCTAATGCAGTAACTTGAATTAAAAGAAAGAAAAGATTTGCCACTTATTAATTAAGCTAACACATGTAATATGCATGTTATTGAAATTTTCACAAACGTCATATGCATAAAATTTTATGTTTAAACCCTTAACTTAGTTTTTATTAATTAATCTATTGTGTTTTTAAATTATAAATATATATACAAACTATGTTTTTATTATTTTTAAATGTATTGTGCTTTATTAATTCCAAAAGATACAGATGTGTGTACATATATATATATATATATATATATCTGTGTGTGTGTGTGTGTGTTTTTATTTTTTAAACTTTTCTTATGTTAAATTTTAAAAGGAAGTATATTAAATCTTATGTTAATTAAAAATATTTATCTATATACATTTACTTTTATAACTATTTATATAACCTTAAGAAAAATGATTTTAGAACTAATTATACTTTAATAAATAAACACACATATTAATTTAACTTTAAACAACTTTTGAAAACTATTTATATCAAATTCAAAATATAACTTTCAAAATATATATTGCATATGTACATTATAACAATTTTTTTATTAATTTAAAATATAGTGTTTTCAAATCCAATACATTTTCAAAATATATATATATATATATATATTTGAATTTCAAATTTCAAATTACAATCTATTTATATAAATAAACAAATACATATCTTATTTAATTTTTAAAAATTCAAATTAATTCACAATTTAATCCAAAATTTTGTATTAATTACCAAATTAATTTTGACTCAAAACCGGGATCGTTACATTATATGAATATGTTCATTGTCGAAAAGTTTGATATTTAGAATTGGTTTGGGGATTTTGAAGGAAGTGTGATGGTAGAATTTCATAGATGAATGGAAATAGGGATATTAGCTAATTCCGGCGAAAGAGTGGTTTTCATGGTGGGCAGTTGGTAAGGAGGAGCGTGGGATGATGGGAGACCAGTGAAAAATGGCTTGGTATTTTTCCATGGCTGTGGTGGCCAGGCGAGCCTGCTTTAGGGTTTGGGAGGGGTTTTGGTTTGGTTGCAGGTTCGTGACAATTGCGACCAGGAGAGGGAGAGTTGGTGTTGGCACCAAAGGAAAAAGGTAGAGGAGGTGCTGACGAGTTTGGGATAAAGTTTAGGAATGCATGGTGGCAGGAGTGGCCAAGGTGAATGTGTGTTTCAGTAGTGGTTCCAGGTTTTTGGCGAATGGTTCGTTTTTGATCAAGTGTTTTGTTGTGGGCTCCAGGTGGTGAAATGAGTTAAGTCACGATGGTCGAAGGCGGTGTAGGAGAGGGGTCGGCGGTAGTGTTTGGTTGCCGGAATACGCGTGCACGTGTACATGTTCGTGTACGTACGTGGATTCAAATGGAAAAGGAATGAGGCGAACCTATAATGAGAGGATAAGAAATAAGGGATAGGTTTAGATTTCTACTTCGGTTGGGTTTAACTTTGGTTGCATGGATCAGGTTTGTTGTTTGGGCTGAGTGTTTTAAAGGAGAAGATAATTTAGTAATTCATATAAAACTCCATAAATTGTAAAACATTATTGCTCTTCCGTTTAAAAACCAAATCAATGCAAAAATCTTACATCGGTATCCCAACACTATATTTTTATTCGAGCTAATGTCGTTGGGTTTTTTTCCAATGTAAAATTTAACAATTTAAATAATTAAGCTAAAAAAATAAGGAATCTTTTATTTGATTGATTATCTATTAATTAATCAATGAATTTTTAAATGGATTGTTTAATTTTTAATTAATTTAAAGTAAACGTTTTATTTAATTTCTCTAGTTAACGAGTAATCTGCAATAAAAATGTAACTCGTCCCAGTTAATTGGAACCAACTAAATCCTAGATGGTAAATTGATTTAATATCAATCATAAATCATTGATTGAAATTAACGATCTATTTGTTGACTGATATCTCCTTTGGATATTGTTTTCAATTATCTATTTTCGGTGTCACTAAGTAGCCGAACAAAATAAAGTAGTTTAAAATTAAACATTGACACGTTTTAATAAAAGTAAAACGACTCGTACCGATCACTATTTCGAATTTCAGAAAATGTGATGATTGCAAGCGAATTAATTTCGATGGACTGGTCACGATAAGTGGACATATGGAATGAAATTCCATATGTAAATATTAACACCCTGATTGTGAAATGATATTTAAAAGACTTAGCTTTTTTAAAAATTTATCTTTTGAGTTCGAAAAGACCAGGATCAGATATCTGTATTATCCAAAACCCACTTCAATCCAATAACACCACGAACCTCTACGATTTTGATTGTAGAGTCTAGTATACTAGGTTTTAATTAATGTAACAATTTTGGCTATTTTAATAAGTATTTATACTTAGACACTATTATAATAACATCGGATTTTCTATAAAAATGTTTTTGGTTATCGTAAAGGAAAAACCCGTCGTGTTTAGGGGTAATACGGTCTTACGATTTACCTTTGTTTCAAAGGATTTTTGAAATTAACAATGATTCAAATTAAGTGTGAAACTCACGCTGGTTTTCCAGACTGACTCAGGTGTTACTTTATTGTAATGCTCGGGTCAGACCAAGTATTATAGATCCAAGTTAGGTTGCTTGGAGCTCAGAAGACAAGCTGGATGAGAGAGACGTATTACATGTACTTGATCATATCCCGCTGTGTATTGCAGGCTGTATGTTCTGCACTTTTGAGGACAAGTTAATATAACTATCCAGATTTCTATGTCGATGGTTGTACTCTGATAAATTGTATGTATATTGACAGTTGTAGACTCTTCTGTATAAAAATCTGTTATTACATATTATATTTTATTCCATTGCGATTGTGAGATTCTTTGTTGCTATTATTTTTGTTTCTTCTTCTATCTCTTTTCTTCTTAACCCCTAATGATCTGGTATTTCCGACACTCGATTGCTCGGCATTCTATACAGTGAATGTATAAATGTCGATTTTCGAGAATCGAAAATCCCAGGTCATCACAGAAAAATAGGCTATGGGGATTAGATCAACAAGGTCTAGCTAATATAATTTTTTGGATTGCTTGACATGGTTTACCTACAACCATTTGCGATCCAACTTTAGGGATTAGTAAGGTTGGATCGGTTACTAATCCAACTATTTTGCACCTTTTCCTTAGCTTTTTCTCATTCGTTTCTTCATCACCACTTCCCAATCCCTTCGATAACCCATCCCTAAGCACAATTACAAACATTCGACACTTTTAACTCATAATACTATCCTAAAATATTCAACTGTGAATAAAATTATAGTCGAATAGGAATAATCCCATGTTCATTTTGTGATAACTTATTTGTTTTAAACTGCACTAGGATGAAGCTTTAGCCACAATTTATGAAATAAGCTTAAACATCTACAACATTTCATTTTCAAATAATCCATTGGGGTGAGTTCCTATAACACTTGCCCCTCAAATTACGTTATTGTGAATACAAATCGTACTTTGTAAAATTAGTTATTCTTGTTAGGCATTAATTCAAAATAACCATTCGAAATTATCTCTTTGTCAGAAATTGTCTTTAGGAAGTTACTATTTTAGATTCCTGAATAGTCATATGTCATGACATTTCATATAATATAAGCATCAATGTCATTTTCACTAATTGTTTTTATTGGATAAGGTATGTAAGGCGCCGGTTAATTTTGAGTGAATTTAAAAGATTGATTTTTTTCTCAAAATTATTGCACTAGATTGTAACATGTGTTATTATTAATAAATATGTTTAAATTAAAACATATTTAATGTTGTACGATATACTGAGATATGTTTTGAATTTATAGCAAGTTAATTGAAATTATACTAATAAGTGATATATATACTTATGATTATTAGGATAAATAATCACGTAATACATTCATATATGCATACATATCTATGTGTGTGTTATAAAGTTGCACTATACGTAATGTATGCGGTTTGCATATAATACATATTCAAGTATACATACATACATATATGTAATGACAATAAATTATTCTCCGCTTCTACAATATTTTTATAAAGCTTTTACATTTATAGTATATACTTATACAAATCCAAATTTTTAATATATTGCTTACGTATTAAATTATTAGTTTGGGTTTAATTTATAATAAAATATTTATATATGTATACATTACTTTATATTTTTCGGGCTTAAGCCTAAAAATTATTTTTGGGGTTATATAGATTTTACATTTTAATTTCAAATTTCAAATTAATATTACCTGTTTACTTATTCAAATTAAATTATTATTAACTAAATGAAATATATATTTAATGCATACATTTTGTTTTAGAATTTTTTTACGTAATTAATAAAATTTAATAGAGAGTATATTATTTAAAACTAATCCAGTTATATACATACATACATACATATACACACATACATAAATATCAATTTTATATTGCATGTATAATTTTATCAAGATAATATAATATTAAATAATTTTTTATTAAAATATTTACATTTTAGTGGACAAAAAACATAGTTTTTAGTTTTAACTTTACAATTACATGCACATAGACAGATACACACACAACATATACATACATAAATGTATGTATGAATGTATGTATATTTAATTCATTTAAAATAATTATTAATGATTGTAAAATATATTTAAAAATAAAAAATGTTTCCATTATGATATTGCTGTCGAATATTGTTTACCTATTGTAACGATCCGTATTTTACGTACCATAGGATCGTAAAATATTTTTATTTTATTCATCTATGGTTGCATGACTTTAAAATTTTGGAAAATGACTCTTAGGGGCATTTTCCCCATTTATGATTTTTGTTGGATTTCTTTGCGACAATTTTGACCCTGTAAATCTTGTATTACCCATAACTTTTAATAGGTGCAAAGTTAGGGTCTTAAGACACTTCTGTTACTTCAAGATGATGGTTTCTCATTCCGTAGAGTGGTCAAATAGAAAAACATAATTACCATTAAGAAGTTATGGACGTTTTAATTATTATTTGCTGTTGGACAGATTTATAGGATAATTAGAAGGCTTAATGGCTTGGCCCAAAGCCCATCTTGGTATTTTTAGCTAATATGGCTGAAGCAAACAGCCCCATTTTCATACCACCTCCTTCCTAATTTGAATCAAAACTCCTCTTATTCATCTTCCATTAAAAGGAACCCACTTTTCTCTAGAAACCTTAACTAAAAAAGTAATTAAGCGGTAATAGCATAATGAATTGTGATTTCACCACTTTGGGTTGTTGGGGGTTGGACCATTGCTTTCCAAACTTGATTTCGAAATTTAAAGTGGTAATTCAAGTTTTGGTCGGTGACTGCTTGATGTCACTATCTTATACTTGTTGATATGACTGAAGATAACATTTTAATATGACTTCTATGTTAAATTAGAGTTTTTGGATGATATTTGTTGAATTGTATGTTTGGATGAACTTTTTTGATGTGGTTTGTTAGTATTTCAACGTAGTTAGGAAAAAGGTCGTCGAATTGGGCAAATTGAAGGCAAAGATAGTCAAAATAGGATAAAACTTGGAGTAGGAGCACTGGAGCATGGGAGGAGCCTTGGATTTAAGTCGTAGGTGATTTGGGTGCAGGGATAGTGGTCGATGATGACTGGTTTTGGCCGATGGAAACCACTCGGTGGATTTATATGTTGAGTCATGCTTCAGCCTTGCATAAGTAAAACAAAGGGATGCTTCAAGTAGGGCTTTGGGTCAGCAGGGAAGAGGAATTCAGGAAGTCCATGACTTGGTACCGAGCACTTGTACTTGGTACAAACCCTTTTTTCTGGTGGCAAGTCCGTGATGTGGACTTGGGAGCTCTAAAGAGTGGAGTTGGAAGATTACTTAGCCAGAATTGGATAAGCATACCACTCGGTACCGAGTGGTTTGGATCGATACCGAGTGGATTCTTTTTATTAGATCATGTTGGAACTTCTTGGAGATGAAGTGTATGGTCTCTGGGTCATGCTGGAGGTATTTATTCATTCATTTATCATTCGATGGTGATGTGATGGCTTGGTAAAGACCGATGGTTAAGAAAGAAAGCGATATTGGAGTGCTTCGACGTGATAGCTTCAAAACTGCAATGATGGCAACTCGATAGTGGATGGGGTTATTTTCTGATGATAAAGGCTCAATGACTCGAGCCAAGGGAGTGATCCAAAAGGCAAGTTAAATTAGGAGAGCTTGTGGGTGGAATTATAATTGTGTTCCAATATGGATACAAGTAGAATGGAATAATGATCGGGTCCATTATGAAGCCATATGCGAAGGGATCATAGACACTTAGAGGTTTCCTATGTGCTCATATAGAGAGGATACGTGGGGATGCCTGCTTGGATTTTGATCGTGTCCATATCTTATGACCATAGGTTACCTTGGACTTTATGACTGTGGGTCCATTTCCTGGCCTTACGAAGTGGCATGGATTGAGCACCATGGTATCGAGATTTGGTTGAGTCTCTAACTATGATCGTGCCATATGACTTATCCTATATCCAAATCACACTTAATGACGTTGGTATTGTTTGATGGATGCTATGTTTGTTATGATTACTTGACTAGTCCCTAATCACTCTAGGATTGTCACATGATGTAGGTAGTTCCGAAGATCGATACCTAGACGTTCAGTAGTACACTAGGTTATTGGTATGCTTTATGGTATTCAGCAGAGTAGCATATTATGATGTATGTGCTAACTCTTTGGATGCAGTGACATGTCAGGTATGATTCTTATACCTGTTGTTCCTTACTGTATCGACTTGTATAGTATTTTAAGATTCATATACCGCTCGCACCAAACTATTGTTTGACTTAAGGTTTTCTGCTTTTCTTCTTATTACCTCGGGTACTCTTAAATGAGTAGATTGGGTAACAGGTCTTGATGTACACAGTATAGTTTAGAGGATGAGCATAATGGTGCTTCTCATATCATATATGGATTACTATGCTTATTCTGTTATGCAACGATGTGGAGCCTTGACAATGTTTACTTATTATTATGAGACGATTATTTGAGTTTATTTCCTCACTAATTAAACTCTATTACTATGCTATATAACTTTGTAGATCTATATCTAATATTTGATTCACTTAGTTATTATTGTCCCTTCTGTTTTATATCTATGATGTATATTATACTTTATTCCACACACGGTGGGATATGCGATAGGTTGTGTATGTTTTTATTTCCTTTTTAACCCTTGACGGTCATCCTACATCAGTCTGACTTGGCAGCATTGCACTATCTTATGTATATTAGATGCCAATGGTGTAGGGCGGTCATCAAATTTTTTATCAGAGCTTAGGCTACACAATTAACCTGAGTTGAAACCATAGTCCAATAGAGATAAGGAAGGTTATCACTCTAGACTAGATTTACAGTGTGTGTGTGTGCATAAGAAAGTGTACTTGTTATGTATTTTGGTTTTCAAAAGTACATTGTAGCAAATATGTAGTATATAAGTCGCATGAGCACATGACTACCATAGACACGGTTTTCTTTATGAGAGATTGATCGTTCTTGTTACAGATCAAGAATGAACCAATATACAAGAAATACTATAAGGAACTCCATTCTTGGTATCAAGGAAGGTGTAGGCTTGGGGCTGCTAACCCTGATTTGCAAGCTATGTTCAATACGATGATGGCGAACATGCTACAAAATACCCAAGCGGCTGCTTCGAATGTTGCTGTTAGTGGTAGTGCTCAGGTGTAAGCATCGATGGCCGACTTTGCCAAGCTAAGTAAGGACCATTCTACTTTGGGAGGCAAACAATTTCTTAGAATAGAATTAGCCATTGAAGTGAAAGATTGGTTAGACACCTGCGAACTCATCTTCGGTGATATGGAAGTTGATGATGCCCTAAAAAGGAAGTTGACCTCTAGACAGCTTTAAGGGCAGACTATGAACTAGTGGAATACCATTACTATTGCCACCCTCGAGGATCATTTCACTTGGGATCAGTTCAAGGCTAGGTTCGAGGAGAAGTTTATTCTGGCTACTTAGAATTCGACGTTATTCAAGAGATTTGCTGATTTAAAGCAAGGAGATATGTCTATCTTTGAACCTATTGTGGAGTTCAATGCCTTGTTAAAATATGGGATATCTTTCATCAACACTCCATTGTTAAAGAATGAGAAGTTTCTGATGGGGTTGGATGATTATTTAGGGGAGAAGTTGGTGAGTCATATCGATTAGCCATTTGAGAGACTTACTGAGAAATCCCTTCGGCAAAAGAGTTTATACTCTAAGTCCAAATCAGCAACTATGATTAAAAAGGAGCCAAAACTGCAACAAGGTGGTGGAGGAAAGAAGAAATGGAATAGCAAGAGAAAATAGCTGTAGGGCAGGGGTAGCCAAAAGAAGGGTAAGTAGGAACCTACTCTCTATAACGGAGAGAAAGGTCACCTTATTAAAGACTGTAAGGCTAAAGGAAGGAAGTGCTACAACTGTAACTAGATGGGGTATATTCAATAGAATTGCCCTTAGCCAGTACAGCAGAAGTAGATGGTGAAGGCATGTGCTTTGGATGCTGTTCCAACTCCTTCGAGTGCTCCCTCAGTGAAGTAGAAGGGGAGAGCATCGTTATCCAATATATGCTTTCCATTTATGATGTTCTTATATGTGATTTATTTGATATCGGAGCTTCATATTCCTTTATATCTAGTGATATGGTAGATAGACTGGGATTGAAACTTGAAATGTTAACCGACCTTTGATTGTGACAATCCATGTTGAAGGCTTCACTAGCACGTGTATGGTTTGTCATGGTTTGGTCTTATCTAGTCATGGATGCTCTTTTGTGTGCGATTGCATTGTTTTGAATTTCGTTGGGTTCAAGATTATGTTGGGGATGGACTAGTTATAGAAATATAGAGTAGTGGTGGATTGTGAGTGGTCATTGGTGATGACAGGGTTGGACGATGGGCATAGGTTGTAGATAGGCTCCCTGCTTGATGATGAAGTGATGGTTAGTGTTCCGTCCTTGCTCGAGATCCCACATAACCAGTTGCTATTTATACCTATAGCGAAGGAGTATCCGGACATATTTGAGGAGGTGGTCGAATTACCACCACATAGAGAGGTAGAGTTTCGTATAGACTTGGTAAAGGATGGCAAATTGATAGCTAGTCATGCCTTTAAGGTGTATGGCACGCAGAGAGTGGAAGGAGGTATAGGTGCAAATGAATGACCTTTTGAAGCTTGGGTTCTTTCATAGAAGTTTATTTGATTAGGATGCACCTGTAGTATTTTCCAGTAATGTGGATGGCTCTCTGAGGTTGTGTGTAGACTATAGTGAGTTGAAGGTGACGAGGAAGAACAAGTACCCACTTCCGTTTATTAATAACCTGTTCGATTTTCTCCATCGCACGAAGGTATCCTCTCAATTGGATTTAGCAATGAGATTTCACTAGTTGAGAGTACCAAAAAAGAGTGTGTCGGTTACTACATTTCATATGCTGTCTAGTTTCTATGAGTGGTTGGTTATGCCATTTGGGCTAACCAATGCTCCGACATACTTTGTTGATCTTACGAATTGAGTTTTCAAGGATCAGTTGAAAAAGTTCATACTTGTGTTCATGGACGATATTTTGGTTTATTCTATGACAAAACAGGAACACAAGATGCACTTTAGGATTATGCTTGAAGTGTTGAGGAAGCACAAGCCAAAAGCAAAATTTTTAAAATGTCACTTCTAGAGGAGGGATGTGAGAGTCATATGTCATGTCGTATATGAGCAGGGCATTGCAGTAGGTTCTACCAAGGTTGTAGCGGTTCAAGATTAGAACCAACCCAAGAATGCTATTGATGTGAGAAGCTTCCTAGGAGTGGTGGGATATTATAGATGTTTTATCAAGGACTTTTCAAGGATAGCAGCTCCGTTGATCAATTTAATGAAGAAGAATAAGACTTTTGTTTGCGATGTGAATTGTGAGCATGCGTTTGTGAGTCTGTAGGAGAGGTTGATGAGTGCACCAATGTTGACCATTCCGAATGGGAATGAGGAGTTGATAGTATACGAAAATGCCTATGGTACTAAATTAGGTGTAGTGTTGATGTAGAGGGAAAAAGTTGTCTCCTACGCTAGTCTACAGCTGAAACCGCATGAGAATAAGTATCTAACCCATGATTTGGAGTTTGTAGCAATAGTGTCTGCTTTGAAGATTTTGAAGCTTAACCTTCATCAACAGTGATGGTTAGAGTTTCTAGCCCCTTATGAATTTGTTATTTCCTATATGCTTGGTAAGGGAAATACGATTGTTGACGCTTTGAGTAGAAGACATGCCAGTTAGGAAGTAAGGTTCTCCAAGTGTGAGCAGTTAGAATATACTGCTGGCCATGACTTCAGAACTCATTGCGAGATAAAGCCAGAGATGTTGGCGAGCTAAACGATCAGACCTACTTTGATTGAGTGGATTGGTACTAGTCAGGAGTGAGATGCTAGAAAGTAGAGATAATGGAAAATATAAATAGGGAAGTAGAGTCTGATGATAGGAAATAGTGCGGACTCGACCGAAATAGTTAGCTCCATAAGGATGGGAGATTATTTGTACCCAATGTTGATGGATTATGATATGAGATGCTATAAGAGTCCTACCATTCTAGGTTGACCATACATTCTGGCAGTAATAAGATGTACTGTGAAATGAAGTAGACCTATTATTAGGAAGGGATGAAGAAGGACATTGGGACATTTATCTCAAAGTGTATAACTGCCAGTCTGTGAAGGCAAAATAGAAAAAGCTGAGTGGATTGCTACATCCACTTAAAGTTTCCAAGTGGAAATGGGTGCAAATATTGATGGATTTCTTTGATAGATTATTGAGGACTAGAGGAGGGTACAATAATATTTGGGCCATAGTCGATAGATTGACTCAGAGTGCCCAGTTCATACCCATTAAGTCCAGTAGAATAGCATCCAAATTGGCTAAATTATATGTGAAATAGGTAGTATGATTCCATAGTGTGCCGAAGAGCATTGTGAGCGACCAAGAGCCTTTGTCACTAGAGGGTTTTGAAAGAGCTTACAAGAGGCGTTGGGAACTGAGATGCATCTCAGTACAGCTTATCATCTGCAAACTGATGGACATGCCGAGAGCGTGAACCATATATTGGAGGATCTCTTGCGAGCTTACGTACTTGATTTTGGAGGCTTATGGGACATCACTTGCATTTGGCAAAGTCTGTATACAATAATGGCTATCTGTCTAGTGGTATAGAACTATATGAAGCATTGTATGGGCAACCGTGTAATGTTACTAAATGTTGGCGCGAAGCGGGCAAGAAACTGATACTTGGCCCAGATATGGTTTGAGAAACGTCCAAGAAGATTGAGATCATTAGACAACGAATGAAAGCTGCTCAAGATAGGTAGAAAAGTTATGCTAATAAGAGACGTTGAGATTTGAAGTTTTCCGTCGGTGATATGGTGTTTGTGAAGATTTCTTTGTTGGAAAATGTTATTAGATTTGGTAGTAAGGGAAAGTTGGCACCGAGACTTATAGGTCCTTTTCCAATAGTAAACTGGATTGGGAACCTAACACATAGAGGTAATTTACCTCAGAAGATAGTGGGAGTGCATAACATCTTCCACGTCTCTTATCTGATGTAGGCATGATAATTACACTGGGTCAATTTGATGATATCGAGATTAAACCTTAAGTTTTGAGACCTTGTAGGCCTGTTTGTATTATCGGACGTGATACGAAGCAGCTTAGGATGTAGGCCGTGGAGTTAGTGAAGGTTCAATGGATGAAAGTGAAGGATACTGGAGAGTGTGAGGGATGAATATCCGGAGCTCTTTACATGGTAAGGCTTAGAGTTTATCGTATCTATTTTCACCTATGATATCATATAGGATAGTTTAGTATCTCGCATGCTAGGATATGTTTACCTATATTATTGATTGCGTGGCTGCTTTTTTGATGTGTTTGATGGTTGCACATGATTATTAGGCATGTGGGGTAACTATTAGCTGATTATTCTGTGATTTGATCGGTGATTTCAGAGGCAAAATTCCTAAAGGGAGGGAGAGTGTACCGATCTGTATTTTTTTATCGCAAGATTGCAAAATATTCTTATTTTATTCATGTGAGGTTATATGACTCTAAAATTTTAGAGAATGTCTCTTAGGGGCCTTTTCCACTTTTATGATTTTTGTCAGATTTATTTATGACCGTTTTGATCTTGGAGATCTTGTATGACCCATAACTTTTAATAGGTGCCGAGTTAAGGTCTCGAACTACTTCCATGACTTCAGCATGATGGTTTTCAATTCTGTAGAGTCATCATAATAGAAAAATAAACTTACATTGAGAAGTTACGACTGTTTTAATTTCTATTTACTACTAGGTAAATTTATCGGGCAATTAGAAAGCTTAAGGGCTTGGCCCAAAGCCCATCTTGGGGTTTTTAGTTAATATAGCTGAAGCAATCGGCCTCATTTTCATTCCATCTCTTTAACAAATTGAATCAAAATTCCTCTTATTCATCTTCCATTAAAAAATCCTACTTTTCCTTAAAAACCAAACTAAAACAAGTAATTAAGGTGTAATTAGTACAGTGTATTGTGATTTCACCACTTTGGATTTTTTTTGGGGGTTAGATCATTACTATCCAAACTTGATTTTGAGATTTAAAATGGTAATTTGGGTATTTAGTGAGTGATTACTTGATCTTACTATTTTATACTTATTGATATGATTGAAGATAACATTTTTAATACGACTTCCATGTTAAATTAGTGTTTTTGGATGATGTTTATCGAAATGTGTGCTGGGATGACCTCTTTTAATGTGGTTTGTTAGTATTTTAGAGTAGTAGGAAGGAGGTCGTTCAATGGAGCAAATTGAAGGCAAAGATGGTTGGAATTGGATGAAACTTGGAGGATGATTACTGGAGCATGGTGGAGTCTAGAATTCAAGTTGCAAGTGATTTGGGTGTAGGGATAGTGGTCGGTGATGGGTTATTTTGGTTCGGTGGAAACCATTCGGTGGATTGTACGTCGAGTCGTGCTTCGGGCTTTCTTAGGGAAATAGAGGGATGCTTCGAGTAGGGATTGGGGTCGGCAAGGAAGAAGGATTCAGGAAGTCAAAAGTCAAAAATTGGCGAAATACAGGACTTAGTACCGACCTACTTTTCTTTTGGTGGCAAGTCGGTGATGTGGACTTGAGAGCTCGAGGGAGTGGAGTTGGATGATTATTTAACCAAAATCGGCTAAGTTTACCACTCTGTGTCGAGTGGTTTGGATCAGTATCGAGTGGTTTCATTTGATCAATTCGTGGTGGAACTTCTTGTAGATGAAGTTGTAGGATCGATTTCTCCCTGGAGGGGTGAATAGGTTGATACTAATAATTATAAAAATTTAATGCGAAAGTATATAAAATAATTGCAGCACTGATAATAGCAGAATAATAAAAGAAGAAAATAGAACAAATAGATTTACCCGGCTTCGGTAAAACCCTGCCTACGTGTTGCCCCTAAAGTTTCTACTAGAAATTAAGTAGTCAGACGCTTACACACGTAAACTCACGACACCCGCTATCAACTAACCTAACTCTACACTCAAAATCCTACCATAACTCAGCCACTGAGTTGTGAATTCTCGAATTACACCACCGTTGTTCGTAACCTAGTCACACGACTAGAAAAACACAGTTTTAAAAAGAAAATTACAAAATAAATAAACTATACACAAAAACCTATTTAAAAACCCTTAAGTCCAAATTATAAATAACTATATCCGGCCCAACAAAAAATATAAAGATATCTCCCTTTATTTCCTTGGCCTGTATTCTTTTATTTCTTTGTTCGATCTCTTTCAATTTTAGGGCTTTGCGATTTGTTGAAGTTGTCTCTTTAAAATGATGCTTCGATTGAGATATGGGTTTGCTTTGGATTGATGGCTACTTTGTTCAACTTCGGTTGCTTCAACTTTTCGAAATTGAATGATGCTTTGAATTGGTATTGTTTGCCCCCTTTTTGATTTATATTATTCTCTACTTGATTTGAGTTCTAGATTGATGCTATGTTCTGTGATATTGCAAGAACTCGAATGATTTTTTAGCCGATGATGAGTGGGTTTAATATGGATCAATTCCCTTTATTTTTGTTTGAATATTTTATTTGAATTCGTCCGATAATTTTAGTTCGGCCATTTGATTATGCTTGAATGCTTGAGATTTCTCTGACTTGTCCAATTTGTATAATTCTTTGCTTGATTATCATGGCTTCGATTTTGGCTTGTTCGATTTCTTGACCCCCATGGCTTTGAATTCTGGATTTTGTTTTGTTCTTTCTCTGTTGACTTCGGCCAGTTTAATTGTGAAAATTAGAGTTCGACTTCGTTCAATCACTTATAGCTTCATGTGAATTTTACTATTTAGGCTACTAGTCATTGCATTCTTGTTAATTATATATCTGCATTAGTCTGGCTTTGATTCTCTTGGCTTTGTTATTTTGAAATCCCCTGCGACAATTGAACTGCTGTATGTTTCAATATGCATTATTTTGTAGTTTGACCATTTATTTGCTGTTGCCTCTGGTTTCATTGCACATATATGTTTGCGCATGTATATATTCATGTTATACTGCTCTATACTTCGTTTTATTGATGATGATGATGATGTTACATGTTGTGCTGTCTATATATATATATATATATATATATATATATATATATGTAGTTTGTTGTGACTAGACTTGTTTATGCGCATGCTTGAACCTTTATTGATCTGTACACTTGTTGTTGCTTGATGAACTCTAGTTGTACTTGATTCTTGTTCATGTCTTTACTGTGTACATATGAGCATGTTGAACTACTGTTGATTTGGAACTTCATTTTGATGTTGTTGCCACTGGCTGTTAGTCTGAGTACAGTCCTTATCTAATTCATGATGTCTTTGTGCACTAGAGTCTGTCTATAGTAGTTCTGAACTATATACATGACAAACAAAGCCATGAAAGCCATAAACGTCGATGAATTTTGTCCGAGCTCGGATAAGGCTACAATTGATAGGACATGACATACAAAGCCATGAAAGCCTGCATTCCAAATTTCAAGTCAATCCAAGCTCGTATGTTCGATTCAATCTGGAGGAAACAGCCTCGTTTTCATATCCATCAGTGAACCACAGTTCGACTCATCCATTTCGTATCCATCATTTCGAATCGATCAGGGTCACAACCCCTCCTCTCGCATCGATCATCTTTGTATCCATTAGTGAGCACCACTTTCGTATCCATCAGAGCAGCAGCGCCTTTGCATCCATCGAAGAACCCAAAGTCATATCGATCTCCTTCGAATCCATCAACTTCGTATCGATAGGCCGGTGACCTCTTCATGTCCGTCAATGGTGGTGAGACACTATTTCGTGTCCATGGAGTAGCTGTCCGGTTCGTGTCCATAAAGCGCTTAGAGTTTGCCACCATCAGGTTCAAACCCATTAAAAAAGTGGTTCTTCGTACCCATCGGGGCTCCTTGTTCGAATCCATCAAGTGTCTACCTGGTTCGTATCCATCGGATGACCATGCTTCGTATCCATCAGATTGTCACTGCCTCGTATCCATTAGTAGACTCTCGTTTGAACCCACATCCAAGGACTTGTTCATATCTATCGAGTCAAACAGGCCAGAAGTGACGCGTTAGTTATGGGTGCGAACGCGGTGAAATACTCGAGGGACTCGATCAAACTGGAGTGAATATCGGATCGACACGAAGAGTGCGTGCCATGTCAACTTGCTCACGCGTGCTACCATCGAGTCGAAATGATCGGTTCGAAGCTATGGAGTCGAACCAAACAGCCACCTGAGGAATTTCAATTCGTATCGACTATATCTCATAATCCACTGATCCAAATGGTATGAATTTTTCACAGGAGATTGCACACGAGCCAAGGAACGTTCACACCAAATTTCAGCTCCATAGGACATGATCTTGATCGATACAAAGTGATTTCGTATCGACCACAGATCGACTCGAAACTTTCTGGAATTGGTCGTGTGGGCCCCTTCTCGTGCCAGAGTGAATTTCCCAAAGTTTGAGCAAAGTCTCAGCCTCCTACGCCTATAAATAGATCCTCAAACCCTACAGAAGAGGGATCTTTTTGATTCTAAAGCGCCCAGACTCTACCGAATCAAAAACTACATCATACTTTTTCTGTTGAATTCGAATTTGCAGTTGTATCTTGGTGTTCTTTGCTGTACTCGCTTGTAATCATTAAAAGAGAATCAATAAAGTTGCAAAAACTTCACAGTGGACGTAGGCAACACGCCGAACCACTTTAAATCGCTTGTCTACACATCTACATTCTTGTTAATTGGATTTTTTGTTAGATAATCCTCATTTTCAATTTATACTCTTCGTTATTATCTCTTCAAAAAACTTTCGAAGAGTGTTGTGTCCAATTTTGGTACAAACACTTTGGTGCTTTCACTGAGAAAACTTAGATTTTCTCCTGCTCGTTGGATCTGTCGTCGATACCGGATTGAATAAATCTAAGAGAGAGATCCAGATCACAAATCCAGATTCCTTCCATTCTATTCAGATTTGCAAAAATTTAGAGAAAGGAGTCTACAGTTCAAGATGGTAAGTTCAAGGACCACCTCTAACGTTGGCGATTAAGAAGGCCGGGATAGGCAGAATCCCGCGCAATTACCACCAACCAGTCAAAATGTAGTCGGACCCTCAGATTCACAAGGCCCAGTTACTAGGCAAGAGTTTCAGTTGCTGCTTCAAGAGCTAACGCAAAGCCGTTAGCAAATAACCGAACAGCTACGCGCGAATGCTAAGCTAACAAATCAGCTGAACCGCCAAAAGCGCAGAAGACATAGAAGGGACCAGGGCTCTTATTCCTCCACAGAAAGCTCTGCTTCCTCTGGACAACCGCAGATCCGTCCATCCTCGACCGGACGAAGGCTATGCACAAGCTACATGACATCAGCCTATATTGACCGTTGGGCAGTTGAGGGTTGGACCATCAGCCAGCTTCCACACTGGACCCTCTTCCAGAGGAGGGACCGTGCCTCAATACACCACAGATAACCGTGCCACCGCTACTGCAGTTGACATAGGGATTGATACCCAAAACCGGCAAGGACGTACTCCTGAACCGTACGTTCCAGAAGACATTGAGCCAAGGAGGCGAGACGTGGATCGTCGACAACGCCCGGTCCAACCTCGCGATGTGGAACCCGGCCACACTTTGGCCTAACGTGCGCAAAATGTTGCAATGCCAGACCTTTCAAACATGATAAGACAAATGATCTGAGAAAACCAAGGTCTTACCAATGACGACAGGGGAATCTCCCGGAGTCATACCCCATTTACAGACGAGATTCTTTATGCTGAACTCCCTCGGCGATTCAAAATGCCGACACTACCGATGTATGAAGGAAATTCGGACCCTAACCAGCATATTTTGAAATATGAATGGTCGATGAGTGCCGCAAGGGCTGATGATGCGGTAAAATGTAGAAGTTTTCCCATTTCTCTAGGGGGCATTGCGACGATGTGGTTCACAAGACTACCCCCTCGATCTATTGCTTTATTCGATCAGCTGGCCAAGAAGTTTGTAGAACTGTTTCGTATGCATGTTCCTAGACCAAAGGATGTTAATACCTTGTCCAGTGTCACACAAGTTCCAGGAGAAACACTTAGACATTCTTTGGAAAGGTTCCACGCAGCATGTGCAGAGATCAACAACCCCAATGACAATTCGATTTTGATGGCACTAACTAAGGGAATTGACCCTGACTCTGAATTTGGGAATTGGTTAGCTAGAAAATCTCTGTGTCGTTGGACCGTTTCTACACCAAAGGCGCTCAATTCTTAAGGCGTGAGGATGAGAAACAGTCTAGGAAGCAGGACGACATGGTACCTAGTAATGAGGGGATCCAAAATAATGTGGCAGTTAAACAATCAGGTGAGAATTCTAGGAAAGTGCAGTTGAACATACAGAACAAGCAGTCTCAGCCAAGAAATAATGAAAATCAAAACAAGAAACGGGATCAATACCGTGGCCCACGACGTAGGGATCCAATGTTTGATAGATATACACCACTGAATACGCCGCTGGAGAACGTATATTTGCAAACTTGCAATGCTATGCAGTATAAGAAACCTGCTCTGAAGCTATCGTCAGAGAGGCAGATTCAAACAGGAAAGTTCTGTAGATTCCATGAGAGTTATGGACATAATACCAATGAGTGTAGACATTTGCAAGACCTCATTGAAAAGTTGACCAGGGAGAGAAAGTTAGATCAATTCGTGCGGGTGCCGCAGTCTGGTGGTGCGGGCCCGTCAAACCAGAATCGTGCATGGAATCAAGAGAGACAGGAGGAACCCGCTCGTATGGAAGGGAGATTGGTTATTAATACAGTCAGTGGTGGACCCCATCCAACAGACCGAAGCTGGAGGGAAATGGAGTCGTATGCCAATTCTATCAGGCATGCAGACTTTGAGTGTTGCAGCAATTCTGATGAAGGGGCTCCGGCCGAACTACAGAGGACGATGACGGATGACATCATATTTAGAAGCCGGGATGCTGATAGGGTCAAATCCCCAAATATTGACCCACTAGTCATATATGCCCAGGTTGGTCCTGCTTGGATGAAGAGGATCCTGGTGGGCAGTGGGAGTTCAGTGAATATTCTGTGTAAGAGAGCATATGATCAGATGAAAATGGAAGCTAAAGATTTAAAACCTTGTCAATCTAGAATCCATGGCTTCGATGGAAGTGCAAATATACCCACTGGTGTGGTAGAATTGCTAGTGGAGTTAGGAGTTGGGGAGTGCCGGAGAGTCCGGATTTTACAGTTTGTTGTATTGGACATTCAATCCCCCTATAACGCATTTTTGGGCCGACCGGCCCTCGCTGAATTCAGGGCAGCAATTGCCCCATGGTGTTTAACTTCAAAATTCCCCATCGATTGTGGGATTGGAGTCATTCAGGGAGATCAGGCTACTGGGAGAGCCTATTATGTTGCTGAGCTGCGCGAGGCGCAGCGAAAGGAGAAAGGAAAGGGCGTGGAGGAATATCTATGCGTCCGTTTTGCGAATAATTGACAATTAGTGCTTGGGCCTCAGCCCGGGCACCACAACCAATTCTAAAGGGATCTTGACCCCAGAGACAATGAAAACAAGGAAGAATCTGTAGAAAGTCAGGCTTCCCCGGCTGAGCTGGCGATTGATGTTCCAATCGATAGTGACGATGATGATGACTCGAGAATGTTAAAGGTTGGGTCTCAGTTGAGCCAAGAGACAACAGGAATTGGTTGATTTCCTCGGGCGAATCTCGACGTGTTCGCCTGGACACACTCTGATATGTGTGGGATCTCGCCGGACATCGCAAGCCACATCTTGAACATTGACCGGCGGTGTATCACGGTCAAGCAGAAAAGGCGTGGTATGGGTCCAGAGAGATCTGCCGCCCTTAAGGAAGAAGTTGATAAGCTGAAAACGAACGGGTTTATCCGAGATGCTCTATATCTGGAGTGGGTATCCAACCCCGTACTTGTACGAAAACCAAATGGGAAATGGAGAACATGTATTGACTATTCTGACTTAAACAAAGCTTGTCCGAAAGACAGCTTTCCACTTCCCCAAATTGATCAACTCGTGGATTCAACGGCCGGACATGAATTATTATCTTTCATGGATGCTTGCTCAGGCTACAATCAAATACCCATGCATGTATCTGACCAGGAGCATACCAGTTTCGTAACTGATCTGGGACTATACTGCTATAAAGTCATGCCTTTTGGACTAAAGAACGCCGGAGCAACTTACCAGCGCTTGGTTAACCGGATGTTCGCTGACCAGATCGGGAAGACCATGGAGGTTTACGTAGATGACATGCTGGTGAAATCACGATACTCCACCGATCACATCAAAGATTTGGAATCAATGTTCAATATCCTTCGGAAATATGGGATGAAGCTCAACCTGCTAAAGTGTCATTTTGGAGTCGCGTCCGGAAAGTTCCTTGGGTTCATCGTCAACGCCCGAGGAATAGAAGCCAACCCCGAAAAGATATGGGCTATCAGAAACTTGCAAATGCCGAGAATTATAAAGCAGGTCCAGAGTCTCAACGGAAAGGTAGCAGCATTGAGCAGGTTCATATCAAAGTCCACTGATAAATGCATTCCATTCTTCAATTTGATCCGAAAGGGAAAGTGGAACTTCGAATGGACTGCGGAATGCGAGGGCGCATTTCAGGCACTGGTTCAACATCTTTCCACACCGCCGATCCTCTCGAAGCCTATCAACCATGAGCAGTTGTATGTTTACCTGGCGGTATCAGAGAATGCAATCAGCGCTGCCCTTGTTCGGGAGGAAGACCGAGTGCAGAAGCCGGTCTATTATGTTAGCAAGAAACTAACCGGAGCTGAGAGAAACTACCTAAAGCTGGAGAAACTAGCCTACTGCTTAGTCATTGCCTCGAGGAAGCTCCGTCCATATTTTCAGGCTCATCCTATCACTGTGTACACCGATCAGCCGTTACGACAGGTCCTCAAACGGCCTGAGACATCTGGTAGGTTAATCAAATGGAACATCGAACTGAGTCAATTTGACATCACTTATATTCTAAGGAGGGCCATTCACGGTCAAGTCCTAGCAGATTTTATAGTCGAATTCACCGTTCCTGAAGACTTTCCTGAGACCAGTAAATCTCTCGAATATACCTGGAAGTTACACACTGATGGTGCATCCAACGATCGGTGCTCGGGTGCTGGGGTAGTGCTTGAAACTCCCGAGGGAAGATCCATATGCTATGCTTTAAAATTCGAGTTTTGTGCGACCAACAATGAAGCTGAGTATGAAGCTTTACTTGCTGGATTGAAGCTAGCCTGTGATCTAAGAATTACCACGGTGGAAATCTACTGTGACTCCCAACTAGTTGTGTGCCAAGTTCGGGATGAATATCAGGCCAAGGATCGAAGACTAGCTGCTTATCTAGCTCGAGTCCGGGAGGTGCTTGATCAGTTTGATTACTATTCCATTTTCTACATACCCCGAGAGCATAAACAGGAAGCCGATTCGTTGGCAAAGTTAGCAAGTACGGGCGAAGCTCAGCAATTGGGGCTCATTCCCGTTGAAACTCTATCTTCTCCAAGCATCGATCAAATGGAGACCGACTGCGTATTTGAGACTGCTTCTTGTAGGGAGCCGTGGATGACCCCTTATCGAAACTATAGTGAGCATGGGATACTGCCTGAGCGCAGGAGCGAGAAAAGAAAAATTCTTCGAAAAGCCTCTCGGTTTATCATTCAGAACGGATTTATGTATAGAAGAGGGTATTCTGTTCCTCTCCTCCGGTGTATCGTGTACGATGAGATCAAACGAGTGTTACACGATGTACACGAAGGAGAATGTGGCGATCACACTAGGGGGCAAGCACTTGCCAAGAAAGTACTTCGATACGGGTATTACTGGCCAACTGTGAACTGTGATGCGGCGTACTGTGCAAAGAAATGTGATAAATGCCAAAAACATGCTCGGATTCCAAGAGCCCTACCTACTGAGATAACCCAAATGGTCAGTCCCTGACCGTTTGCGATATGGGGGATCGACATCATTGGAGCTCTACCTCTTGCTAAGGGTGGAGCGAAATATGCCATCGTCGCTGTTGATTACTTTACTAAATAGGCTGAAGCTAAGCCACTTGCGACAATTACAACAAAGAAAGTAATTAATTTTGTAGTCCGCAACATAATATGTCGAATAGGTCTCCCGCATACCATCATCACTGATAACGGAGCCCAATTCGACAGTGTGGAGTTCAAAAACTTCTGCCAATGATTCCATATTCACAAGAAGTTCTCTGCCATTGCATACCCTCAGGCGAATGGTCAAGTTGAAGCTGTTAATAAAGTCATAAAGTCCAATTTGAAGAAGCGGCTGGAAAAGGCCGGGGGCAGGTGGGTCGACGAACTTCCTATGGCATTATGGGCCTATCGGACAACCCACAAATCTGCAACCGAACATACTCCATTTTCTTTATCATATGGCTCGGAAGCTATTATTCCGGTCGAGATGGAAGTATCTTCTCATCGCGTGACATATTATGATCCAAAAACAAACGCCATATTACTTGCTAAATCTTTGGATCTACTGGATGAAAAGCGAGAAGAGGCTGATTTGAGGGCAGCCGCATACCGAAGTCGAGTCGCCCGATTATATAACGCCAAGGTTCAGCCATGAACCTTCGAACTCGGCTACTTCATTCTTAAGAGGATTTATCCGGTTCCTTCACACATGAAAATGAATTGGGAAGGACCGTATGTGATTGCACAAAAACTCGGAGATGACACATTCAAGTTATCGACCGTCGACGGTCTCACTTTATCGAGAGCCTGGAATAGCGAGAGTCTCCGTCGCTACTACAAATGATAGGATTTATTTACTTTAGTCTATTTCTTCCTTGCATTTTATTTTTGCATTTCGAAATTTGAATTTGTAATAAGGCATCTGACTTTGCCATATTTTCTCATTTCAGCAGTAAAATGCCATCTCTTCGAGCCAGAGCTGCGATTTATTGAATATACAACATCACGATGCACGGAGAGCTAGGTTCCATCATACGGTGGAATTTATTCAAATAAGGAGTGATTGTGATACGACCGGTCACTCACTAAGTGAAACCCAAGCTCGGGGGCATGTCACCACACCAATATCTAAAAGGATTGATGCACGACAATCCTCCCACTAACTCCAAATTCCTAGAGTACGAATTGGAGTATAAACCTCAACTCTAGGTTCCCAAAGCGCGAACTAGAGTATAAACACTAACTCTAGATTCCCAGAGTGCGAATTAGAGTATAAACATCAACTCTAGGTTCCCAGAGTGCGAACCGGAGTATAAACACTAACTCCAAACTCCCAGAGTGCGAGTTGGAGCATAAACATATAAAGAAAGTTTCGGAGAGGGTGGACGCGTCTGCCTAACGACTTCGGCTGTATCCTAACCAAGTTTGAAGAGGATGGACCCGTCCGTCTAACGACCTCGCTTGTTAACTCGGGGTGGATGTGATCCGACCATCCACGATCCCGATAAATCCATCGTTCTCAGAGTGTGAACGAATTCCTAAAAAGCCCAAACAGATGTGACTGGCCATCTGTCGGCTAACTCCAAATTCCCAGAGCGTGAATTGAGTATAAACATCAATTCCAGGTTCCCGGAGTGCGAACCAAAACATAAATGCTAACTCCAAATTCCCAGAGCGTGAATTGGAGTATAAAAATCACTTCCAGGTTCCCGGAGTGCGAACCGAAACATAAATTCTAACTCCAAATTCCCAGAGCGTGCATTGGAGTATAAACATCAATTCCAGGTTCCCGGAGTGCGAACCGAAATATAAATGTCGACTCCAAATTCCCAGAGTGTGAATTAGAGTACAAAAACCAAGTCAAAGTTCCTGGAGTGCGAACTGTGTTACAAACATCGATAACTCTCAAATTCCCAGAGTGCGAACCAGATTATCGATCACGGATTATCCTAAGTCCCCGTAGTGTGGACATGTGCTCAAGATTTGCAATAGGTGTGATTGGCCACCAAAATACAAATGCTGGTCCCCGGAACTGGGGGAAAAAGTTTAAGTGTTAATCACTAACCAAAGTGATACAATGTCCAAAATTCAACCCATTCATCGATTACGACTTGTGATCAAGATTTTCAAGCTTGGCAAATAAGATGAACTCAACTTGAAGGTAGAAACACGACAAGTACACTGGACTGAAAGCCAAATACTGCAAATACTTAAGCACAAAAGAAATGAGAGTTGAAGCAAAAAAACTAAATGTCATTTCAACTAACTGTATATGAAGATTCATGTACAAGTTATTCCAAAAAATTCCTACTAGCAAGGGGACAAGCCTGCATCTATACATGGCCTATGAAAGAAAAATAAAAGTAACTTCCAAACTTCCAAAAATGCGCCAGAGGGGGATTATCTACGTTTTCTTCTTTGGCTTTTTCTTCAACGCAAAACCACTGGACCCGCTAATAGTCTTTCGCTTCGAGCCCTTACCCTTTGGCGGATCATTCTCTGATGAAGGCATGATATCAACATCTTCCTCCGAACTTGAACTTAAAGGAATATTCTCTTCTGGAGGAGTCGGGTCTACCACGGGGGCGGAATGGGCATGCTGGTACCGACAAGAGTGTCCCCAAAAGATACCACCATAAGAAGAGTGGGGCCAACCGCCGTCGTAACACTCTCGGAACTACCACCGTGTGCTGCTGCTTCTATCTCAACGTTGATTTGAGCCAGTATCTCAGCTTCACGAGCGACATGAGCTTCACGATAGGCAGTGGTGGACTATAATGAAGCAATGGAAGCAGGTGGGAACGCAACAAGAACGAATGGCATGTCCGCGAAAGGATCGCTGCATTGACCTAGGAGCTCGTTCATCATCTGCTCGTCCAAAGACAGCGAGCTCCCCTGTGTCACCTCCATCGGCGCAACCGCGGTCGTGGAAGTCGCCTCAGTAATAATGGCCTTCCGCACTTGATGTGACTCTTGGATTGCAGGAGGCGCTGTCATTGTAACTTCACTCACTGGACATGAAAGAAAAGAAGCTGTCAGAACACGCTTCAATACAAATACTTTAATTCAGACACATAGTAGATTTGTGCAGAGTACCTTCCTCTAATTGACTCGTGGCTGACCGAACAGCTTCTGAAGGATGTTCCCTTATGGGGGATAAGCGTGGATGCTCAGGGTCATAGCCTAGAACCGGCTGTGGCTCAATCATTGATCGGCTCGGATCCAGATGAAGTAATCATCACAGAACTTGTAACCTGATGTGCGACGCCAGAGCCTTCACCAACTTCTAGATGTTGAGCGCCCAACCTCTCTCTTGCATGAGAAATCATAGAATCGTGGAGAATTTTGTGTTCATCTTCGCTTAAAATGTGGTTCTCTAATTCAAATTCATCAAGAGCACCACCCAACAACATCAGTTTCTCTTCTTTGACTAACAAATTCCAGGCATTGAATAGGTGTGTGGGGTAATCGTCGAGCCATGCCAAATTTCTGTGCCTCAGCACATTGGCATTATAAGTGATGAGAACCTCTTCAATCTCCGTCTCGAGCTTGATCTCTGCCTGCTGAACTTTCTCATCAACTTCGGCCTCCACCTCGCGGACCTTTTCCACGGCCGCATCTCTTTCCCTCCGAAACTCCACCGCCTGATCGCACGCTTCCTGTGCGGAAATGTTAGCGGCATCCCTCTCCTTCACGATTTCCGAAACTTTGGCCTTAAGCTCATTTAGCTCCTTCAAGGCCACATCCCGCTCGGCGGCTACGACAGTATTCCGGTGACCCATATCCTCCACCGTGGCGTAATGCTCGTGCTTCATCTTGTCCATTGCCGCCTGGGCTTCATCAGCTTTCTTAAGAGCCTCGATTTCTGATTTCCGAGAAGACTCGGCCTCGCTACTGAGCGCTTGAATAATCCGGTCTTTTTGGCCAAGTTCTTTCTCTAGTTTCTCAATCATGGCCGCCCAGTCGAAGGCCACCTTTGATGCTTTCTTCGCGGTTTTTGACCATTCCTGGTACTGTAAAAATATATCGGCAAGATAATCATGCATCATGGGTTCGACCGATGTTGGTATCCTTTTCAAGTACAGAGGGAAGGCGAACCCATCGAAGCAAACGTCAGGGAAATCTTTCTTCAGTTGAGCAAGCCTTGCTGCTCCTTCCTCCAAAGGCTCGGCCAATGTCGGCTCTGTAGCTGTAGGAGCCGCAATTTCAGTCCTACGGTGGGTTTCAGGCCTTGACGGTTGTGAGGACGGCTTGTGTCGCGGTGCCTCTGAAGGCTGCGAGGCGTGAGCAGGAGGTTGTGCAGAGACTCTAGGAGGGGGTGTAAGAGATCGAGACCGACGCCTATACTCTCTTTTTCTATCAGAACACTCATGACTCGAATACCCCTGGTCATAGTCTCTGTCTCCTTCTCTCCTATATTGTCCATAATATGATGAAGACTTGCGTTTGTTGCAAAGACTGCCGAGCATCGAGCTTCGACCAGACATGGTATCTACAAGTCAAAACGGAGACAAAAGTTAGTGATCTCTCACAGTGAGCGTATTACATTCAGAAATCATGTAGTGTCGTGAAGTGTGAATGTATGCGCAACCCCCCGACCAACCGGATGTGTCACCGCACTATTGGGCGAAGACTCGCTTAAAACTAAGGCTTGTGAAAGTTCGTCCAATCCGACATCATGCTGCAAGGACACATCGTCTGGAATTGGAAGATCGGCGAGCCCTTCATAAAGGCTCTCAGTTATTGGGGAAGACTTCTCCGAAATTCTAATTCTGGAGGCGGGCCGGGACGTGACAACCGATTTCCATCTTCCCTTTTTTGGTGGCTTAACAACGGCTGCCTTGCCTTTTCTCTGCTCTTTGATATCCTGGGCTACATCCGCCGGTTCGCCCAATGGTTCCTCATCGGTGTGAGTTCTCTCGGAGTCAGCCTCCTTAATTATAACAACCTTAGGCTTTCTTCGTTTAACTCGTTCTTTCGAGGCAGTCCTTAAAGCACCGTCGAGCATTATATTTTGTCTTCGCTCGATCATCCCAAGAATCCTAAGATTCCTATCCGTCAAGAGTAATTCGATATTCCTCTCTTCGCTTGGGACCTCTTGGAGAACCCGAAATATCTCCTTGAAACGTTCACCTTCTGGTCCTGGATTATGGCTGAAAAGAAAAAGAGATGTGAGTCTGAATTCATCTATATATGTCTCATCATCTACCCGAGGAGGTAGCAATACTCGCGTCTAAATAGCCATCGCCTGGCTAATCCTGGAGGGCAGCGAACGTAGAACCACTCCATATTGAAGTAGCTTAATCTGATCCAAGATCCTGTGACCACTTGACAATTCCTTACTACTTCCAGGAACGTAAAAGATGGACTATCAGTTCGACTCTTGAAGTTGAACAAGTATCTGATCAATCGGAAGTGGCGGTCGATAGAGATGCTCCATAAATGCAATGAAAAAGCTATTGAGCGAGGCATATCCATTCGGGTGTAGCTGAGAGGGGGCAATCCCCAGAAACGACAATACTTCTCTTATATACTGGTTAAACGGAGGGAGTGTCCCAGCTGCGCACGCGTGGCGATTGAATGCGGTATATCCCTCCGGTGGATTGTGCGGTCTATCATTTGGTCCCGGCAATAATACATCGTCCATCGACAAACCATCCCTTAAGCATATTCTTCCTAGCATGTCTTTCGAAGTTTTGGACGGAACAGATTCTGATGGGTTACTAATGAAGGATGCGTCAGGTAACTCGTCTGGAGCTGGACTGATAACTTCAACCTCAATCTCCGGTACTTCAAGCACGGGAGGGACTGAACTCTGAGTTTCTTGCGGCTGCGAACTTGAAGTTTCCATAACTAGCTAACTCACGAGAAATCATCATTAGACACTGAAGAGCCAGTGTGCTCCCCTCATGTAAAGTGTGTGTTGTGCAGTGCTGTGCATAACTTGAGCAAATTCTACGGAATTAGAGGAAGTGTGTAAACGAAAAAACTCTGAAAATCAGATTGGAATGACCGTCATCGCTGACCGTCACAACCACGCCATCCGGATGCTAACGACCGATTCAAATTTAAGTTCGTTATAATTGCGTTAAGTTACAGTTCCGTCAAAGAGCTTCAAAAGGCAGCCAAATGTGCATTTCTACGGTCAAGTCCGATTATGCAAAGCAGAAGCTCGTCGGAGTCTAGTGTCAAGATATGAAAAAGTTCACTAAGTTCATCAAATTTCAGCTTGCAATCGATCACCGCAGTTCATGTTCATATCGAGTCAGATGAACCTCACATTTTGAATCGACCGCGTTAGAATCGATACATTCGTATCGGTCAGTTTCGACTCGATACGCTTCGTATCGATCAGGTTCGAACCGATACGTTTCGTATCGATCGAGGGCTAACATATTCGCATTGACCAAGCCCACTGATCTAGCATCAGTCTGAAAACAGTGACTTTGCATCGATCGCCACTCTAGCCTTCATACCGATACAAAATCATGCTATCTGTCGATTTGCATATTCCCATCCCCGATCGACACGAAACAGAAATAAAGTGATTCCTCCACACCTCCTTCTCTAAAGGGGCCTCACCTCCATGGCCATGCTCCATCCCCAATCTTGCTCTGGCTCGTCCAGATCTTAAATTCAACAAAACTGATCATAGAAACAAAAAAGGATGGTGAAGATGTTGAGTTTCATCGTTCTTAGCATCGTTTAAACTATTAATTACCTGATTTTATTGATTAAGTTCGAAGGATCGAAGGATTGAACCGATTCGAAGGCATGAACAATTTTTCCTCTCGAGTTCGTAGATCGATACGAAGGTAAAGACAGAAGGCAACAGTAAAAAGTAAAAAGTGAAAAAATGCCAAAGTCCCAGATATTTATATGGAGCCTAAGGAGAGACTGGGCCGATTCGCCTCCCAGTCAACATAACCGATCGCAACCGGTCAAATAGAGGATCGGTGCGAATGCTCTTTTCGAATCTATCGGACTTTCCCTTCATCGAGGCAAAGTTACCACCGGACTTCATCGATTCAAAGTACACAACGAAGGATGCACTAACGGCATTGAACTCCATCGATTCGAAATGCCTGTTTTACAACCGTCAACTCACAATAGTGCAGGTCTATTGATACAAACGTTATTTTTGTATCCATCAGAACTCATCGATACGAACGATCATTTCGTATCCAGCAATAAAGACCGCGTCAATATAGAAAACTACCTTTCAACCATTTACATCGATTAAGGAGAGGATCGATACAAGAGGTTAGTCCAAAAACAACCATCAAGCGTTGTTTCAACTCAAATTTCAAATCGGTTCAGGAGAGAATCGACACGAAATTCGATATAAAAAAACAAACCAAACTGACAACGACTCGTGAACACGCAACATTAACGAGAGTCAAGTTAACATATATGCATATATGTCGGACTAACATTCGATTTTCAACATTCACAGGGATCGAATACTCATCTCATTACGATTACGACAACAAACAGCTAATCACTATTACACAGCAGTCAGTTACAGCAATACAGGGCACAAATTTCTACGAAAAATACGACGATTGTTCAGAAAGAATCTGCAGCTTTTCAAAGCACGTCATGTTTCCACAAGACGTACTTTGGGGGGCAAATGTTATCCTGCCTTTTGGCAAGGCCGTGACACCCAAAAACTGACTGGACACTAAAGACAGTTCATCTCAGAGATTGGTTATATATTGTTAAGCCATGGACGTCGATGAATTTTGTCCGAGCCTGGATAAGGCCACAATTGATAGGACATGACAAACAAAGCCATGAAAGCCTGCATTCCAAATTTCAAGTCAATCCGATCTCGTATGCTCGAGTTATGATCGATTCAATCTGGAGGAAATGGCCTCGTTTTCGTATCCATCAGTGAACCACAGTTCAACTCATCCATTTCATATCCATCATTTCGAATCGATCAGGGTTGCAATCCCTCCTCTCACATTGATCGTCTTCGTATCCATCAGTGAGCACCACTTTCGTATCCATCGGAGCAGCAGCACCTTCGCATCCATCGAACAAACCCAAGGTCGTATCGATTTCCTTCGAATCCATCAACTTCGTATCGATAGGCCGGTGACCTCTTCATGCCCGTCAATGGTGGTGACACACTATTTCGTGTCCATGGAGTAGCTGTCCGGTTCGTGTCCATCAAGCGCTTAGAGTTTGCCACCATCAGGTTCGAACCCATCACAACAGTGGTTCTTCGTACCCATCGAGGGTCCTTGTTCGAATCCATCAAGTGTCTACCTGGTTCGTATCCATCGGATGACCGAGCTTCGTATCCATCGGATTGTCACTGCCTCATATCCATTAGTAGACTCTCGCTCGAACCCACATCCAAGGACTTGTTCGTATCTATCGAGTCAAACAGGCCAGAAGTGACGCGTTAGTTATGGGTGCGAACGCGGCGAAATACTCGGAGGGACTCGATCAAACCGGAGTGAATATCGGATCGACACGAAGAGCGCGCGCCGCGTCAACTTGCTCACGCGCGTTGCCATCGAGTTGAAGTGATCGGTTCGAAGCTATGGAGTCGAACCAAACAGCCACCCGAGGAATTTCAATTCATATTGACTATATCTCATAATCCGCTGATCCAAATGGTATGAATTTTTCACAAGAGATTGCTCACGAGCCAAGGAACGTTCACACCAAATTTCAGCTCCATAGGGCATGATCTTGATCGATATGAAGTGATTTCGTATCGATCACAGATCGACTCGAAACTTTCTGGAATTGGTCGTGTGGGCCCCCTTACGTGCCAGAGCGAATCTCCCGAAGTTTGAGCGAAATCTCAGCCTCCTACGCCTATAAATAGAGCCTCATAGCCTACAGAAGAGGGATCTTTTTGATTCTGAAGCGCCCAGATTCTGCCGGATTGAAACCTACATCATGCTTTTGCTATTGAATTCGAATTTGCAGTTGTATCTTGCTGTTGTTTGCTGTACTCGCTTGTAATCATTAAAAGAGAATCAATAAAGTTGCAAAAACTTCACAGTGGACATAGGCAACACGCCGAACCACTTTAAATCGCTTGTCTACATATCCACATTCTTGTTAATTGGAGTTTTTGTTAGATAATCCTCATTTTCAATTTATACTCTTCATTATTATCTCTTCAAAAAACTTCTGAAGAGTGTTGTGCCCAATTTTGGTACAAACAATATATATGCATGTGTATGTGTTGTTTTGGTCTCTGTTGGTCTAGTTCACTTTTACCTTTTGATCTAGTTCATTTTCTATTGAGGCTTCACTTGATATCTCTATTTTACAGGTGGTTGCTACTACAACTGATTATATTTAGTGCACTTGTATCAAGTTACACATTTCCTTGAGTTCATATTGTAATTTCATGCATATGTGTATGTGTGCTAGTTCCTGCATACTTTGTGGAGTCTGGTTTGGTTTCCACTGAAACATTGTAGCATATATGTGTGTGTGTGTGTGTGTTGCTTTGTACCGTGCCTCGTAGAAGTGACTGTATGTATGTTAAAGGCATATGTATACATGCACTGACTTGACTTGTGCTTGACCATTTTTATTGAACTTGCACATTTGGATTTGATTTTTGGAATTTGCACCTGAGTTGAACCTAGCTTTGCCTCGGGTTTGACCTTAATATACCACTTGACATGTATCATTTTTTATACTCTATAATGTATTTGTATTTGTATATGTATACATATATGATGATCTATTATTCTGTGATGTGTTTTTCATTTGAGTTCTGTAATTTTTTTCTGATAGATCCTATAGCCATGGCTTTGTATTAAGTATTTATTGGATATGCCAATCCACTTGAGATAGAAAAATATAGCATTAGTCGACGTATTCAATAGATATTTAAGACAAGGCTATAAATGGCCGCTCCTACCCAGCCTTATTCTCTACATTAACAGACAGTATTACCTAATAATACTTTTTGTTAATGTGAGTCTCGGGGTGGGGCATCACAGCCAGTGCTCGTGCCATGAAATTATTTGTATTGCACTTGAGTTGAACCTGGCTTTTGGTTGGATTTGACCTTATGCTCACCTATCCCTGCAGTTTTATCAAGTGTATACCGGTTGTGCATGGCCTTGTGGCATATACAGTGGTATACTGCATGTCACAAGTTGTTAAATGCCACAAGCTGTTCGTGTATGATGCATTCAAAAAATGAATATGATGACGAACTACCCAAATAACTAAGAAAATAACATTTTCAAATTACATATTTTATTTTACACTGCAAAAATATTTCTTTTTCAATTTTACTACTTCAGTCACCTGTGTAGTTAATGCCCCGCTATTACCCCGCTACAACCCCGCTATATCTCATAGCGAATTTCTACCGCTACGTTTTTTTCATATAGCCCCATAATATAGCTTTTCCGCTTTAATCCCCACCATTTTCGCTATATCCCGTTATTTCCGCTATATTCCACTAATCCCTCTATATCTTTTTTAATAAAATGAATTGAAAAATTGCGTTTATACATTATAAAGTTATGAAACTAATTTATATGATTTAATTTTTAATATATTTTTAGAAATGAAAATACTCTAATATTCTACCAAATTCAATTATGTTATATAACCGTTTTTCGTTTATTTAAAGTATATTCGCACATGTTTTTATTTAAAATTATTTATATATTATTTATAATTAAATTGAATGATAATTTTTCATTTAATTACCATTTATATATTTATAAAAATACTAAGTATGAGTTTTATATGCTATTTTAGAGCCATCCGCTATATCCTCGCTGTATCTCCGCTATGACTTTTTGCACCTCCGCCGCTTCGAATCTACCGATCGCATTAACTGCATAGCTTCAGTGTTTATTTTGCAGATCGCTTAGATGCTAGATTCAATCTGGAATAGAGTTGAAGATAAATACGAGCGAATGAGTGATGTAATGAGGTGAAAATGTAAATTAAAAATTTGTAACGACCCGCCTTTTTGGACAGTTTAAACCAACGATCAAATACACACGTCGATTCCAAACCATTCAAAAGGGCAGATGGTTATTGGGGTAAATAAGAAAAGAAGAGGAAAGAGAAATAAAAGAAAAGAAACAACACAGAATCTAGCAGCGGAACGATAAAATATAATAATCAAATAAACAGTTCATGAAGTTGTTTACTATACTTTGATCATTATTTATACAACATTTATCAGAGTTATACATATACAACAAAACAATTAAAATAATGCAGCAGATAGCATGATGCAAGGGTAATAATAGTAATAGTATACCAAATCTTCGTCTTCATCCTCCAGAATAGATCTTCAAAATCTGAAACTCAGGACTGACCCGAGTGTAATGAAAAGACAAAACACTTGAGTCAGGACTAAAATATCCTTATGAAAGTTAAATCAATCGTAAACAAATATGAGTGTAACGGCGTCAGAGATGTTTACGGGGTTTGACATCTCCTATCCAGTGTCAACGTGCATGCAATAACTTAAGAGATGTTACGAGACTTTCCACCTATTAAGGATCCGCTAAACTATTTACTATGTAGTAATGTACGCTAAATAGATAATGCCTATCAGTAATATAAAGTATCAAAATAGCGTTAAGGCGTTACCATAATCCCCCTTAACACATTTTTATAATGCCATAGTCTATACGGCACCGTAAGCCCTACCGTAAACTGGTGGTTATCAGAGGGTACCCCATAGGTATAACACAAAACCAAACGTAGTGGTCGCGAATAGGATAATCAGTATGACAAGGTACATGAGGCGATACCAACTAGGATACTAGTAGTTGCGTGATCCGGACTGATGTTGGGCATAGCCAGCAGCCACCCCAACACCGCGAAACAACACTCCCAAATCAAGGGGTGCACCCAAATCGAATCACAAATGTAATAGATATGGTATCGAATAAGTGTGTCCGCTAGAGGTGGCGAACCTCAATGGCCCGGCGCGGCTCCTGTTTTAGTCATGTCAGGGGTTATCCAATATCGTTCTCTTTCTTCAGTCAAAGCGTTCACCAAACCATCCACTTCATTCTGGATCAACACTCCGCGTATAATAGTTACTAAAGTGGTGTTCGGTATCGACAGAGAGTATGTCCATATCCGACCCCGGTCTCTTTAATAACTACGTATTATTACACCGTTGGCTCTTTTATATTTCAAATCGATTCATAATTGATATCAAAATATCATGTTCACTTCAAAAATCAAATCCATTTCAAATATCGACATAGCCATTCAAAATATAAGGTTCCTTTTCAAAAATCATTTTTCGTCTCAATATCTCATTTCGATTTCAAAATCATTCCGAATTTCAATTTAGGTTGCAACTTCATTTAACCCAATTCGTATTTAAATTCAAGATTTAAACATAAACATTTCACCTTATTAACCAGCTTGAAATTTTTGGAAAATAGTTTTAAGTAGTTTAAAAGTAGTTTAAATAATTGAAATAGTTAAAAATACTTAAAATCTTTAAAATGGATTTAAAATAGATAAATTAGTTTAAAATAATTTAAATTGGGTTAAGTAGATTTAAAATAGATTAAAATAGTTTAAGTATTCAAAATGGTTTATATAACAGAGTAATTTGGAAAACAAATTAAAACAGCTTCAAAACCAATCCATTTCAATTACAACTTCCCAATTCAAATAAATTTCAATTTCCAATTTACCGATTCAATTTTGATTTCAATTCAATCAACGCCAATTTTTACTTCAAATTAATTCAATTTTACATTCACCTTCAATTGATTCAATTTCAATTTATATCGATTTTTAGCTTGGTTTTCAAAATATCCATTTATAACACTTAACAAAATTTTCCATCAATATTCAAGTTTAAATCCAAATTTCAAATATGATTCAATTCCCAGCTCGATTTCAAAATATCATTTTTATATTACTTTTACTTAGTAATATTCGAAGCTCGAATTAAGGTTAAATCTTTAAACAAATCAATTTTCGACATTCAATCACATCTAATCTCAAATTTCAAAGTCTCAACTTAATTATTTAACAAAATTCCTTTAACCAAAATTTATTTCAACATTCCAAACTCAATTTTTCCGATGAATTCAATTTCTATAAATCGATTTCTATTTATAACTTTTAAATCAAAACATTTAAATAAATTTCAAATCGACGATTTCAAAAATTATTAATTTAGCCAATTCGGTGTCCGTATATAATTTTCTATCCTATGGCCAAGTAGTTATTTAATTATTTCAATTGAATGTAAGGGATGAATATATATATCACTTAAATCAATCATAGTGGCATATGTATGCATAACAGGTTATATATAAGCAAATAAGCATCCAAACATTTAAATATCAACCAATAGCATCCATCGAAATAAATCATCCAATAGACAATACAATTCATAGCAATTTCATAGTTATCAATGTCAGGTAATTTAATCGCAATTAAATTTTAATTTCAATTTATCTGTCAATTTAATTTCAACGGTTAATTCAAATGACAATCTATATGACAATTAAATTTCATTAAACAACGACAAATAAAATCATAACACTTCATAATGTCAAATTTAACTAGCATAAAGATATTTAGTACGTTGTGAGCGTTATAAAACACTCACCTTGATTTTACGATTTAAATCAAATCGAACGACGTTCGATTTAACTCAAAATTTTCTCTAGCTCCAAACGACTCCAATCCAATTCCATAGCGTAGTTCTCGTCAAAATGATTGCAACGCAATTCGTTTCGTCCAAAACGGACCTCGCATGGAAAAGATATGCATTTCTAAACATTTGAACGAATTATAAATAAAATAAACAATAATTTCATTTAGTATAAACCTTCATCTAATATGGGCCGCACGATTCCAATACGCAGATAAGGGTCGTTGCTTCTTTCTTCCACACGCGATCCTTGCCAGTAAAAACCGAACCCAATCAACGAACTAGGGCTCGAGATTTGCCGCCACCAACCTAGTCGAGACGACGATCAGAAGTTGTCATTCGCAAGCTCACCTCATGCTACACCTTCATGCAAAAAGCGGCAGAGCTCGGCTAACCCTCGGCCTCTAGAAACGTGCACGAACGATGAACCATTTAGCTCGCTTCCCCAACAACTTCCACCTCCATACTCGATCACCACCAGTCAACTTGAAGACCTCACTCCCCTCTACACTTCCACAGTTGAAAGTTTTTGAAATTACTCTGAGAATTTAGAGAAAAACGAGCAAGAAAATCGAACGATATCGGCCATAGAAACATCTCCTGGCGGCTAGGCTGACAAGAGTTAGGGTTTTGGCGTTTTTGCAAAATTAGAAAATTTAGGTCCTTTATAGAAAATTACCGAAAACACTATTCACCCGAATTTTCCCGAACTCCGATTTACGCGCGGTGACCGGTGCTCCTAGGGTTTATCCTGTGTTCCGGACACAATGGAATAGGTTTCGGAAGCTAATTCGATCGTCTGTGCGAGTTACAGCAATAAACGATCAATTTTAAATTAAACCGATTAAACGATTTTCTAGTCGTTTTGGCTCGCCCCGGACAAACGGTAAATCCGATTGACACGAAATTTGAAATCTTACAATAATATCATATTACGGATCCGATGAAACTGGTTTCGTCGAAATCCGAGACTGTTTGAAAAATGACTATTTTAACTCGTCAAATTAATATTAAAACAATTTCGATGCGTTTCGAGCTGCCACGGTCAAACGAAAATTCCGATTGCTACGAAAATTGAAATCCGTTAATAACAAACTATTACGGATCCAATGGAACTAGTTTCGTCCAATTCTGAGACTGTTTGAAAATTGGATATTTTCAGTCGATAATTAAATATTAAAATATTCAATTTTCACAAATTTACTTTTAATTCGATTTTAAAAGTTCTACAACATCATTCAAACTTTAATATGATAAAATAAAAAATTTCAAATCATTTTTAATCATATTAAACCCGTTATTCAATTTATCCAATAAATTCCAATTGTAAAATCTTATTAACTCTATTATAATCCCAATATAACTTACATTCACTTTGGAAACCAATTGGAATCATATTAAATCAAATTTTAATTGTTCACTCTATTTTCATATATTAAATTTCAATATCAAATTAATCATATCAAATTCGGAATTTAATTAATCAAACATTTATAATATTAAATTTAAACAAATTTGATTATTCTTAAATCACTATCTTTTGAAATATTCAAACGAACTTATAAAATTTAACAAATTCAAATTATAGAACAACCATTTTCATTAAAACAGTTATTCAATTCCCGTTATTCAATTAATTCAATAGATTCCAAATATTGAATTTAAACAATTTAATCGTTCAATATTTGACGGCTTCCAATATTGGATTTTTAAATAAAATTTCATTATCAGTCGATTTACTATTTTACATCAAAGGAACTCTACATTATTATACATCAACAGTTAGAGATAATGCACTGAACTAATATATGAACTTTCATTTCAATTTCAATTGGTTCACAAATTCAATTCGACTAACAAAATGAATAGGTAACTTAAATACTTATCGCCGTTAACTTTTAATTACTTATAAGTTTATTATTTACAAACCCGTGTCACACTTACCTATACAATACAAATTCATTCAATTACCTTTGACTACACCTTATTTCAATTGATTTGGGATTTCATTCAATTCATAAATAATTAACTTAGATAAATTTTGTTGCATTTCATTCTAGTTATTATTATTCCAAACGACTTATAATTTTTGCCTAACACTAAAATCACGAAACTTATTAAATTAGCTATTTTAATTATCGAAAATTTACGGGTCGTTACACTCTCCTCCACTCAAAACTTTTCGTCCCCAAAAAGGAAAAAGAAGGGAAAAGGAACTAAGTATAGAATTCAACCTTAGATATATTTGATTCAAAGTTATGGACTTATAAAACAATGAAATTCCATTTATAAATCGTTACTACACTTCCACTAAGTTACTCCGAACGGCTTCCTAACTTTAAAAGTTAGTAATCAAAACAAGTTATAAAAAAAATTTAAAATTTGAAAAATTTTCTAACACCCGGATTTTACGGAAAATTTCGGCAGAGTCTCCTTTGCGCGGCTCGATCGGAAAAAAAATGACAGTATATATATCACAAATATACATCTCATCAAGTGATGAGGCATCCCGAAGGGAAAAAGTGTAAAAGTACGGTATGTAATCCGAGATATGTACCTTATATATTGTTAGCGGGCATATACGGCTAATATAGCGCGAAAGCGAGCTCCAAATGCGAAGCAAGCGCAATCCGCACCTACTAAACACTTAATAACTAAGTTAGAACCATGCATATAAAGATAGATCGATATGCTTAGCCTACACAACATATATATAACATATTTAGCTTTAAAACTGAGATTCCAATTTCAGGACAACAAACAAATCTTAGTTTTAGGTCACCGAAATGATAAAATTCGGTAACAGAATCTAAACAAAAGTTGTGGCATTCGTTTCATTCTTTCCGGAATGTCCAAAATCATCGAATTCGGACCATACGTTCAAAAATTATGGCCGTTTTACTTAGAGTATACGCCTCAGCCTGGGCAATGAATTGCGCAGGTCGGCGACGTTCACCCACGTTTTCGACCTTCTAAACGACATCAAAACACAAAACACTTAAAACAAAAGTTTTAGCTTAAGTTTTTATTTTTCCATAAAGTGCAAGATCATCAAAATCCGATAAACCAGTCAAAAGATATGACGAAAATACTAAGGGTGTATACTACTGATTTTACTTATTTTTACACAGGACAGCGAGTAACATTCAAGTTTTTAACCTAGTAGACAAAGGAATTTTCTCAAGTTATCTAAACAAAAGTTGTGCTATAGTTTCTAAGCTTTTATTATTTCAAAGTGCAAACCATCAAAACTTCAAATTTTCTAAAGAACAATCATAAACACAAAGTCATTTATTTTCTTATTCATCCATGCAATAGGTTTACATTCAATTTGTTTCCAATTTATTCAAGTTTTTTCATTCACATTTTAAATTCAAGTCAATTTGCTTCAATTTAAATTGAATTCAATTATATTTAATTTCACTTTGCTTCAAATTTGAATTTTAATTTTTTTTATTCCGTTTATTCAATTCCATTAACACTAATGTATTCTACTTTATCAATTATCATCCATCTAACAACCAATGCATATCAAACATTAACATCTATCCAAAATCTACACTAAATCACTTATACATTTCCAAGTCAATTTTAATTTCATACACTTCCAAGTTTATTGACATTTAGTTATATTCAAATTTAATTAGTTTCCATTTACCAATTTTATTTTTCATTAATTTTAAATTTATTCATTCACTTATATATATCATTCATTTTATAGCTTAAATTTCTTTTATATTTACAACTATCAATAGATCTTCACGTTTTATTATTCATTCTCACACTGGTATATTATTTCTCTACTTATCCTTATTAGCATTTTAAACCTTTTAAGTATTTGGTAAGTTATAGTTATGCAAATAGAATGTAGTTAAACAACATACAACTTCTTTTCATTTAAAGTTGAATTTTCAATTAATTAATTCTTAAGTCATTACTTAAATTTCACTATAATTTAATTTCACATTTACATTCACATAGAGTATTTACATTTTATATTAACATAATTGTGAATCACCTTTAAATGTTAATTTAAATTCCAATTATTTACTAACAATTTTATTTATATTTGCAAACCATTAATTAAATGCATATTTCATTATTCAAACCTATACTTGTATATTATCCAATTAACAATTTATATAACATTTTTGAACTTCTTAAATATTTTGGTAAGTTATATCTATGCTATAGAATGAAATTTAATACTATGCGAGTTTTACAGTTTCAATTTTATTTTAAGTTCATAATTTCCTAATTCTAAGGATTTCTACTTCAATTGATATTTTCACTTAGCTCTTAGGTTCATTTCTCATTTCACAATTCAGAAGTTCCTTAATGATTCAAGTCTAAATTCATTTCAATCAAAAAAAAATCATTAATTATTAAAGGACTTAAGAATTCCAATCCCGGTTTCATTCCAAATCAAGTTTGAAATAATATATACTTATATAATTTATATATCAAATCATACTATAGAGAATACAAAATAAAATAAATTTTGAATCAAAACAAGGTTTAGACAAGCTATTAAGTGGTCTCCCCCACTCGGACTCTCGAAAATAAACGCCGATGATGCGTGCACTCATCACCGAAATCATTTTCTAGCGTCAAGAGAAGGGAATATAACACTTATCATTAAAAAAAATCCTTCGAAAACAATTTCAACTCAATTATACTATCATATAATGCTCATATTATATTTTTCAAATTCTTGTAAGTCAATTTCAAACACCAGAATTTAAATTCCCAAATCCAAGTTAAAATTCATTTATATTCATTATCAATTGTGTTTACAAGATTTCATTTTCCTAAATCCATTGTTATTTAATCAATTGTTGTAAATATTGACTGATCAAACAATAACGATAATAATCTAATATTATCATCTCCTAACAATCAATTCAATCAAAATGAATAAATATTCAAATAATTCTTTTATATAAAATATATATTCCAAAACGATATTGTGTTGGTTTGTCCTATTCGAGTGTTTAGAAATTCCTATCGACGCCTTAGCGTCCCGAGTATCGACCAGAATTCATAAATACTCAACGGAACAAAGTTAACACAATATAAAACCATTTTATATCAAATAACAAGTACGATTTCTCATATACACTCAACTCATTCATATAGTTTACCTCTATTTCAATGAGTTATTCCCCACTAGAGCCAAGGTTTATCGCTAAACCAAAGCTCTGATACCAACTGTAACGACCCGCCTTTTTGGACAGTTTGAACCGACGATCAAATACACACGTCGATTCCAAACCATTCAAAAGGGAATATGGTTATTGGGGTAAATAATAAAAGAAGAGGAAAGAGAAATAAAAGAAAAGAAACAACACAGAATCTAGCAGCGGAACGATAAAATATAATAATCAAATAAACAGTTCATGAAGTTGTTTACTATACTTTGATCATTATTTATACAACATTTATCAGAGTTATACATATACAATAGAACAATTAAAATAATGCAGCAGATAGCATGATGCAAGGGTAATAATAGTAATAGTATACCAAATCTTCGTCTTCATCCTCCAGAATAGATCTTCAAAAATATGAAAACTCAGGACTGACCCGAGCGTAATGAAAAGACAAAACACTCGAGTCAGGACTAAAATATCCTTATGAAAGTTAAATCAATCGTAAACAAATATGAGTGTAACGGCGTCAGAGATGTTTACGGGGTTTGACATCTCCTATTTAGTGTCAACGTGCGTGCAATAACTTAAGAGATGTTACGGGATTTTCCACCTCTTAAGGATCCGCTAAACTATCTACTATGTAGTAATGTACACTAAATAGATAATGCCTATCAGGAATATAAAGTATCAAAATAGCGTTAAGGCGTTACCATAATCCCCCTTAACATATTTTTATAATGCCATAGTCTATACAGCACCGTAAGCCCCACCGTAAACTGGTGGTTATCAGAGGGTACCCCATAGGTATAACACAAAACCAAACGTAGTGGTCGCGAATAGGATAATCAGTATGACAAGGTACATGAGGCGATACCAACTAGGATACTAGTAGTTGCGTGATCCAGACTGATGTTGGGCATAGCCAGCAGCCACCCCAACACCGCGCAACAACACTCCCAAATCAAGGGGTGCACCCAAATCGAATCACAAATGTAATAGATATGGTATCGAAGAAGTGTGTCCGCTAGAGGTGGCGAACCTCAATGGCCCGGCGCAGCTCCTGTTTTAGTCATGTCAGGGGTTATCCAATATCGTTCTCTTTCTTCAGTCAACGCATTCACCAAACCATCCACTTCATTCTGGATCAACACTCCGCGTATAATAGTTATTAAAGTGGTGTTCGGTATCGACAGAGAGTATGTCCATATCCGATCCCGGTCTCTTTAATAACTACGTATTATTACACCGTGTTGAATATGCGCTTATATGATTTTTTTTTGATGATAATAAACATATATACATTCGTTTAAATGTATTTGTTAATATACTATTCTATTTTTCACAGTTTAAATAAATATTTGTTGAATAAAATAAATTACACAGAATTTGAATTCAAACAGATATTTTATTATTTAAATAAATATTTATTACAACTTTGAATAGTACAATTTCAAGCTCTCACTATAACTATACAACTTTGATTACAATTACATCACATTACATATTTACAGTTCACCTCACTACGTACCACTCACACTCGTATTTTAATCTTCAACTTTATTCCAGTCAGATTCCAGCATCCGAGTAATCTGCAAAAATATTCTCAAACGCAGTAAAATTGAAAGAGAAATATTTTTGAAATTTGAAAGAAACGATGATTTTGAAAACATTGTTTGCCTCAGTTATTTGGGTTGTTCGTCATCATTTTTTGACTATGCAATATCTGTGCATATCAGTATTTTTTATCAGGGACAGGCAATTATAAGTGGCTGCAGTACACACGTGTACATTCGTATACGTGTGCACTGCCACGCCAACCCGTGTGCACAAATCAAACAAAAAGAACAGAAATCAAAAACAAGGTCAAACCCAAGATAGGTTCAACTCAAGGCAAATGAATAGACAACGCAATTGACCACAATCATGTTCAAACATGGACAGAGACTATATGTCAACAAAAAGTCGATCAGTAAGGCAATGTCAAGTTCAGGTCATAATGGAGCAACTTGAGCTCAAGAATGATCAAGTGCAGACAAATGAAACAACATGCAAATGCATCAATAAACCAACTGCAAGAACTCAAAGTATACATGGAACAATGCTACAGTATCGAATACAATATGCACAAGCGAAGAACCAAAGTCAGTGGCAAGCTACAAACTACAACAAAGGACCAATTCATTCAAAGCAACATAACAGAGGAGAACAAAGACCAAGTGCAGCATCAGTCACACTTTATCAAAAACATGCAAGACAGTGGTCATGAAAGCAGTAACAACACCAACCAGAGGCAACATCACACAATTCAACTACAACAAGTCCAAATATACAGAAGTCAGAGCCGAGAACTGATACAAATGAATGAAGTGAATGCAAACAACTCGGCAATCAAATAACAGTAAGAAGTATACATGAAGCATGGACATGTGAAGACGGTGAAAAACAAGTGACTCGAGCAAATACACATCTAATCAGGTGATGCAGTCAACATCTATTCAAGGCCAGAATGATTATAAGAGGATGCAGAATCAAGATGAACAATGCAATTTAACATGATAAAGTGCATCAGTGCATAATGCAACATGGTGATACAATGTAAATGTCAATGCCAGAGACGTAGCTCACAAGGATGAAAACAGTGATGGTCGACGTAATGCAGAATCGTCAAGTGGATATGATTCACAAAATCAAAACAGTGCTGTGATGTTCAAGACGCAAATCACAAAGTCAAAAATCAACACCGTGATGAGCACGGCAATTCAAAGCCGTGGGGATCAAGCAACAAAAAAATACGAAATTGGAAAAGTCGGAATTCATCGCAAACATCCAACAATAATCGAACGGCAAAGCAAGAAATTTTGAAGCAATCAGACGAACGCAAATCTAGGGTTACAAACCCTATATAAATCATCATCATCGGCAATCTCAAATCCATCGAGTTCGAGCAAGCCAAAATCAGAAAAGCAAAAGGATAAATTACATACCGAAATCACAAAACGAACTCGATCCAAATTGAAGAGCCGTGGGCAAAGCAAAAAGCATCGAAGCATACGATCAAACTGTATCAAGCGGCGACTTCAATTTGCAAGAACCCTAGTTTGAATCGCAAGGAAGAAAATCTCCAAAATTCGTAGAAGCCCTAAATGAATTGGAAAGAGGAACGGCCACCGAACGAAGCAAACAAAGGAGACAAGCCAAATTAATTAAAGGGGCCGGCCTATTTTTCTCTAAAGGGAATTTTTTTAAAAGGGGCTTTTTATTCTTAGGGTTATTTAATTATCTTTTAATTGTTGTTTTTATTTTTCGAATCGAAGACTTTGTAAATCACTACCTAGGGTTTAGGTAGTGTCAGATTGTCTAGTTAGAATTAGTTCAGTGAGCAGGGTGTGCAAGTTTGCAAAGCTCTATAGACGGGAGCAGAGTTTGCGAGTAAGCGAAGCTCTATAGGCGGGAAGCAAAGTTTACAAGTAAGCGAAACTCTATAGGCGGAGCAGGGTGTGCGAGTCTAGTAGAGTGTTTGTGAGCGGGAGCAAATGTTTGCGAGCAGGGTGTGCGAGTCTAGTAGAGTGTTTGTGAGTGGGAGAAAATGTTTGCGAGTCTAGTAGAGTGTTTGTAAGCGTGATACTGTTTAATTCTAATAGAAATCTGGGAATGCAGCAGTAGGCAGGGGTTGCCGAAGCTGGGTAAATTTTGTGTGTGATTTACTTTTTCAGCATATTTATTTCTGCGTTTTGTTTCTGTGTTTATATTTGAGAAAATTTGCAATAACCCTATTCACCCCCCCTCTAGGGTTAATCTAGATCCTACAAGTGGTATCAGAGCCCGGCATATTTTTTTTTACTCTAGAGATATGTTTGAATGTTTTTTAACTTTGGTATACAAGGTCTTTGCAGCGACTTGGGATGGTGAAGAAGGAGAGGAAGCTAATTTGTGTTTGATGGAAAAATCAGATTCAGAAGTCAGCTCAGAGGAAACTAGTGAGATTTGTTGGCGGGCTAAGGAGCAACAAGAATGGTTTCTAGATTCAGGCTGTTCTAGACATATGACAGGTGACAAATCGAAGTTCCTTAGTCTAGAGAATTTTAAAGGCGGAAATGTGATCATGGGAGACAACAGTAAGTGTAAGATCATTGGTAAAGGTGAAGTAGGTAACGGTAATTTTTCTTTAGCTAATGTTTTATACGTCGAGAATTTGCATCACAATCTCATTTCTATTAGCCAACTATGTGACAAAGGTATGAATGTTGTCTTCGATAGTGATACTTGCAAAATCATTGATAAAGATTCTAATAACATTGTTTTTATGGGCAAAATAAAAGGAAATGTTTACTCACTTTCATTTGATAATCTAAATCTTTCTAGATGTTTTGTAGTCACAGACGAAGAGGCATTTTTATGGCATAGGAGACTTGGTCATGCTAGCATGAGCCTCTTAGAAAAACTTGAAACGAAGGAATTAGTCAAGGGGTTACCACATCAGAAATTTAAAAATAACAAAGTGTGTAAAGCATGTTCCTTGGGCAAGCTTAGTCGTTCATCATTTCGTCCTAAAAACATTGTTAGCACATCAAGGGTTCTTGAATTAATTCACATGGATTTATTTGGACCAAATGAAACTGCAAGCTTAAATGGAAAACGTTATTGTTATGTATTGGTTGATGATTACTCTAGATTTACATGGGTTTATTTCTTAGCTAAAAAGTCTGAAACTTTTGATTATTTTTCAAAATTTGCAAAACTTGTTCAAAATGAAAAAGGAGTTTCAATTAAAATCTTGAGAAGTGATCATGGAGGCGAATTTGAAAATTTGGAATTCGAAAGTTTTTGTGAAGAAAATGGTTTAAAACATGAATTTTCTGCTCCACGAACACCTCAACAAAATGGGGTGGTTGAAAGGAAAAATCGTACATTGCAAGAATTGGCAAGATCCATGTTGAGTGAGTATAAACTACCTCTAATCTTTTGGGCAGAGGCAGTGAATACTTCATGCTATGTAATGGATAGAGTAATGGTTAGATCAATACTTGGCAAAACATCTTATGAATTGTGGCATGAAAGAAAACCTAACATTTCTTATTTTCGTGTATTTGGATGTCCTTGTTTCATTCTTAACACAGGTGATCAACTTGGAAAATTTGAATCTAAGGCTGATGAGGGAATTTTCATGGGATACTCAACAAGGAGCAAGGCTTACAGAATATACAACAAACGAACAAAAACAATTGTTGAATCAATCAATGTGAAATTTGATGAATCTGACCAAGATAGAACGACTGAAAAGATGGTTGACGATGGGGTAGATATTGAAGGCACTGAAGAAGGGATATTTAGTGAGAAAACTGAAAGTAGGACTGTTGATGCTGATAAATTAAGGTTCAAACCTAATCATCCTCCTGAATTAATTATTGGTGATCCTACGGAAGGTATACGTACTCGCTCTTCATTTAATAAAAATTTGTGTGCGTTTTGTTGTCATAGTGGTTTTATTTCTGAGATTGAACCTGATTCTGTTGAAATGGCTCTTAATGATGAAAATTGGATTTTAGCGATGCAAGATAAACTTAAACAAATGGATGTAAAAAGTGCCTTTCTGAATGGTGATTTAAAAGAAGAAGTTTTTGTGGAACAACCCCCCGGTTTTGAAAATCATGAATTTCCAAATCATGTGTATAAGCTAGAAAAAGCATTATATGGTCTTAAGCAAGCTCCAAGAGCTTGGTATGACTGCCTTTGTACATATCTTTTGGAAAATCGTTTTAAAAAGGGTAGTGCTGACACGACACTATTTCTATTACATAAAGAAAGTGATTTTTTGATTGTTCAGATTTATGTGGATGATATTATTTATGGTGCTACTAATGAGCTCTTGTGTGAGAATTTTGAACAAGTCATGCAGGCTAAATTTGAGATGAGTTTGGTTGGTGAATTGAAATACTTTCTTGGATTTCAAATCAAGCAAAGCAGTGATGGTATTTTCATTTCACAATCCAAATATGTGTTGGAGCTATTGAAGAAATTTGGAATCGAAAATTCCAAACCATTGAGAACTCCTATGAGCCCATCAACAAAGTTGGACAAAGATGAGAAAGGAATTGCAATTGATCAAAAGAAATATCGAGGGTTAATCGGTTCACTTCTCTATCTTACTGCTTCTAGACCTGATATTATGTTTTCTGTGTGCTTGTGTGCACGTTTTCAAGCTAATCCCAAAGAATCTCATTTAAAAGCTACTAAACGAATTTTGAGATATCTTTCACACACACACAAATTTGGACTATGGTACCCTTCTTGTGAAAATTTTGATTTAGTAGGTTATTCCGATGCTGATTATGCTGGTTCATTGGTTGACAGAAAAAGCACTAGTGGGACATGTTTCATGCTAGGCATTCATTAGTCTCATGGTCAAGTCGGAAACAGAATTGTGTTGCATTATCCACCACTGAAGCAGAATATATTGCTTTGGGAAGTTGTTGTGATCAAATTTTATGGATGATGCAAACTCTTTCTGATTTTGGCTTAGTCTATAAACAAGTTCCATTAAAATGTGATAGTAGGAGTGCTATAGATTTGTCAAATAATCCTGTTCATCATTCACGCACAAAACACATTGATGTGAGACACCACTTTCTTAGAGATCACATTGCTAAAGAAGACATTTGCATTGAATATATTTCAACTGAAACTCAACTTGCTGATATTTTCACAAAACCTCTCTCCGAAGACAGATTTTCCAAATTACGTTTGGATTTGGGAATTATAGAAATTGACTAATCATTTTTAAAAAAAAATTGATTTTTTAATTTGATTCTAAATGACTATTCTTTGACTTATCTAACTCCCTAATGATTATCTGAAAAGATATATAGTGATTGAAAATAAGATGAGTGTTGATATTAATCATATATTATAACTCAAGACAATATAATTAGAAAATTTCTTTAGAATTTCATAACAAGAGTTATAAAAACTTTTTGTTGGGTAAAAATTCCATGACCATTTCTATTTCTACCATCTTTATATCGACCATCACTCATCAAAATTACATATAGTATGTAAATTTGTGGTAGTTTACAAAGGAAATCATTCGTTTTTCAATATCTTTAAATCTGTGAAGGAAATTATTTGTGCTTCAATTTATTATATTTAGAAATAAAAATAAATATCCAAAGTATTCACTCTCATTTAAAAGTCCTCACGGTTTTGCATGGGTGACTTACTTGGATTTTTGATTATGTGCTTTCATGCTCATTTAAAAGTCCTCACGGTTATGCATGTATGGAACGCGTATCAAAATTAATTGATTTAATAGACAAGTTGATTCTAATCCCATTTAAAAGTCCTCACGGTTATGCGTGGTTAGAAGATACTTGAATTCTTTTTTAAAAAGAAAAAAATTAAATTGGAATTCTACTAATCTCATTTAAAAGTCCTAACGGTTATGCATGGTTAGTAGATATTCAAATTTCCTGAAATAAATATACCACAAATAGACAGAACTATATGGATTTTTGATGATTTTATCCCCATCACTTCTGAAAGTGGAATATGTGCCTGACAAGGGTAATTATGATTTTTGTTTGAGTTTTATTGAAATTTGATATTTATATTCAATTGAGTTAAATGTTTGATTCATGTCTGTCACTTCATCCCTATTTTTATAACACTGTTATTCTTTTGCTGATAACAAAAGGGGGAGAGAAAAGTTAAGATTTTGTCAAATAGAATCAAGCAAAGGTCAAATAATTTTCAATTTGCATATAGGCTCATTTACATATTTTTATTTGTATGCATATATGTAGGGGGAGTATTGTGTAGAGAGGGAGCATTCAAATAGGGGGAGCAAATTGAACGATCAAATACATTTAATACATTCAAAATCTTAAATATATGTTTGTTATCATCAAAAGGGGGAGATTGTTGAATATGCGCTTATATGATTTTTGTTTGATGATAATAAACATATATACATTCGTTTAAATGTATTTTTTAATATACTATTCTATTTTTCATAGTTTAAATAAATATTTGTTGAATAAAATAAATTACACAGAATTTGAATTCAAACAGATATTTTATTCAAATAAATATTTATTACAACTTTGAATAGTACAATTTCAAGCTCACACTATAACTATACAACTTTGATTACAATTACATCACATTACATATTTACAGTTCACCTCACTACATATCACTCACACTCGTATTTTAATCTTCAACTTTATTCCAGTCAGATTCCAGCATCCGAGTAATCTGCAAAAATATTCTCAAACGCAGTAAAATTGAAAGAGAAATATTTTTGAAATTTGAAAGAAACGATGATTTTGAAAACATTGTTTGCCTCGGTTATTTGGGTTGTTCGTCATCATTTTTTGACTATGCAATATCTGTGCATATCAGTATTTTTTATCAGGGACAGGCAATTATAAGTGGCTGCAGTACACACGTGTACATTCGTATACGTGTGCACTGCCACGCCAACCCGTGTGCACAAATCAAACAAAAAGCACAGAAATCAAAAACAAGGTCAAACCCAAGATAGGTTCAACTCAAGGCAAATGAATAGACAAAGCAATTGACCACAATCATGTTCAAACATGGCCAGAGACTATATGTCAACAGAAAGTCGATCAGTAAGGCAATGTCAAGTTCAGGTCATAATGGAGCAACTTGAGCTCAAGAATGATCAAGTGCAGACAAATGAAACAACATGCAAATGCATCAATAAACCAACTGCAAGAACTCAAAGTATACATGGAACAATGCTACAGTATCGAATACAATATGCACAAGCGAAGAACCAAAGTCAGTGGCAAGCTACAAACTACAACAAAGGACCAATTCATTCAAAGAAACATAACAGAGGAGAACAAAGACCAAGTGCAGCATCAGTCACACTTTATCAAAAACATGCAAGACAGTGGTCATGAATGCAGTAACAACACCAACCAGAGGCAACATCACACAATTCAACTACAACAAGTCCAAATATACAGAAGTCAGAGCCGAGAACTGATACAAATGAATGAAGTGAATGCAAACAACTCGGCAATCAAATAACAGTAAGAAGTATACATGAAGCATGGACATGTGAAGACGGTGAAAAACAAGTGACTCGAGCAAATACACATCTAATCAGGTGATGCAGTCAACATCTATTCAAGGCCAGAATGATTATAAGAGGATGTAGAATCAAGATGAACAATGCAATTTAACATGAGCAAGAGCATCAGTGAATAATGCAACATGGTGATACGATGTAAATGTCAGTGCCAGAGACGTAGCTCACAAGGATGAAAACAGTGATGGTCGACGTAATGCAGAATCGTGGAGTGGATATGATTCAGGAAATCAAAACAGTGCTGTGATGTTCAAGACGCAAATCACAAAGTCAAAAATCAACACCGTGATGAGCACGGCAATTCAAAGCCGTGGGGATCAAGCATCAGAAAAATAGGAAATTGAAAAAGTCAGAATTCATCACAAACATCCAACAATAATCGAGCGGCAAAGCAAGAAATTTTGAAGCAATCAGACGAACGCAAATCTAGGGTTACAAACCCTATATAAATCATCATCATCGGCAATCTCAAATCCATCAAGTTCGAGCAAGCCAAAATCAGAAAAGCAAAAGGATAAATTACATACCGAAATCACAAAACGAACTCGATCCAAATTGAAGAGCCGTGGGCAAAGCAAAAAGCATCGAAGCATACGATCAACTGTATCAAGCAGCGACTTCAATTTGCAAGAACCCTAGTTTGAATCGCAAGGAAGAAAAGCTCCAAAATTCGTAGAAGCCCTAAATGAATTGGAAAGAGGAACGACCACCGAACGAAGCAAACAAAGGAGATAAGCCAAATTAATTAAAGGGGCCGACCTATTTATCTCTAAAGGGAATTTTTTTAAAAGGGGCTTTTTATTCTTAGGGTTATTTAATTATCTTTTAATTGTTGTTTTGATTTTTTGAATCGAAGACTTTGTAAATCACCACCTAGGGTTTAGGTAGTGTCAGATTGTCTAGTTAGAATTAGTTCAGTGAGCAGGGTGTGCGAGTTTGCAAAGCTCTATAGGCGGGAGCAGAGTTTGCGAGTAAGCGAAGCTCTATATGCGGGAAGCAAAGTTTGCGAGTAAGCGAAACTCTATAGGGGGAGCAGGATGTGCGAGTCTAGTAGAGTGTTTGTGAGCGGGAGCAAATGTTTGCGAGCAGGGTGTGCGAGTCTAGTAGAGTGTTTGTGAGCGGGAGCAAATGTTTGCGAGTCTAGTAGAGTGTTTGTAAGCGTGATACTGTTTAATTTTAATAGAAATCTGGGAATGCAGCAGTAGGCAGGGGTTGCCGAAGCTGGGTAAATTTTGTGTGTGATTTACTTTTTCAGCATATTTATTTCTGCGTTTTGTTTCTGTGTTTATATTTGAGAAAATTTGCTATAACCCTATTCACCCCCTCCCCTCCCCCCCCCCCCTCTCTAGGGTTAATCTAGATCCTACACACCGTTGGCTCTTTTATATTTCAAATCGATTCATAATTGATATCAAAATATCATATTCACTTCAAAAATCAAATCCATTTCAAATATCGACATAGCCATTCAAAATATAAGGTTCCTTTTCAAAAATCATTTTTCGTCTCAATATCTCATTTCGATTTCAAAATCATTCCGAATTTCAATTTAGGTTGCAACTTCATTTAACCCAATTCGTATTTAAATTCAAGATTTAAACATAAACATTTCACTTTATTAACCAGCTTGAAATTTTTAGAAAATAGTTTTAAGTAGTTTAAAAGTAGTTTAAATAATTGAAATAGTTAAAAATACTTAAAATCTTTAAAATGGATTTAAAATAGATAAATTAGTTTAAAATAATTTAAATTGGGTTAAGTAGATTTAAAATAGATTAAAATAGTTTAAGTATTCAAAATGGTTTATATAACAGAGTAATTTGGAAAACAAATTAAAACAGCTTCAAAACCAATCCATTTCAATTACATCTTCCCAATTCAAATAAATTTCAATTTCCAATTTACCGATTCAATTTCGATTTCAATTCAATCAACGTCAATTTTTACTTCAAATTAATTCAATTTTACATTCACCTTCAATTTATTCAATTTCAATTTATATCGATTTTTAGCTTGGTTTTCAAAATATCCATTTATAACACTTAACAAAATTTTCTATCAATATTCAAGTTTAAATCCAAATTTCAAATATGATTCAATTCCCAGCTCGATTTCAAAATATCATTTTTATATTACTTTTACTTAGTAATATTCAAAGCTCGAATTAAGATTAAATCTTTAAACAAATCAATTTTGGACATTCAATCACATCCAATCTCAAATTTCAAAGCCTCAACTTAATTATTTAACAAAATTCCTTTAACCAAAATTTATTTCAACATTCCAAACTCAATTTTTCCGATGAATTCAATTTCTATCAATCGATTTCTATTTATAACTTTAAATCAAAACATTTAAATAAATTTCAAATCGACGATTTCAAAAATTATTAATTTAGCCAATTCGGTGTCCGTATATAATTTTCTATCCTATGGCCAAGTAGTTATTTAATTATTTCAATTGAATGTAAGGGATGAATATATATATCACTTAAATCAATCATAGTGGCATATGTATGCATAACAGGTTATATATAAGCAAATAAGCATCCAAACATTTAAATATCAACCAATAGCATCCATCGAAATAAATCATCCAATAGACAATACAATTCATAGCAATTTCATAGTTATCAATGTTAGGTAATTTAATCGCAATTAAATTTTAATTTCAATTTATCTGTCAATTTAATTTCAACGGTTAATTCAAATGACAATCTATATGACAATTAAATTTCATCAAACAACGACAAATAAAATCATAACACTTCATAATGTCAAATTTAACTAGCATAAAGATATTTAGTACGTTGTGAGCGTTATAAAACACTCACCTTGATTTTACGATTTAAATCAAATCAAACGACGTTCGATTTAACTCAAAATTTTCTCTAGCTCCAAACGACTCCAATCCAATTCCATAGCGTAGTGCTCGTCAAAACGATTGCAACGCAATTAGTTTCGTCCAAAACGGACCTCGCATGGAAAAGATATGCATTTCTAAACATTTGAACGAATTATAAATAAAATAAACAATAATTTCATTTAGTATAAACCTTCATCTAATATGGGCCGCACGATTCCAATACACAGATAAGGGCCGTTGCTTCTTTCTTCCACACGCGATCCTTGCCAGTAAAAACCGAACCCAATCAACGAACTAGGGCTCGAGATTTGCCGCCACCAACCTAGTCGAGACGACGATCAGAAGTTGTCGTTCGCAAGCTCACCTCGTGCTCCACCTTCATGCAAAAAGCGGCAGAGCTCGACTAACCCTCGGCCTCTAGAAACGTGCGCGAACGATGAACCATTTAGCTCGCTTCCCCAACAACTTCCACCTCCATACTCGATCACCACCAGTCAACTTGAAGACCTCACTCCCCTCTACACTTCCACAGTTGAAAGTTTTTGAAATTACTCTGAGAATTTAGAGAAAAACGATCAAGAAAATCGAACGATATCGGCCATAGAAACATCTCCTGGCGGCTAGGCTGACAAGAGTTAGGGTTTTGGCGTTTTTGCAAAATTAGAAAATTTAGGTCCTTTATAGAAAATTATCGAAAACACTATTCACCCGAATTTTCCCGAACTCCGATTTATGCGCGGTGACCGGCGCTCCTAGGGTTTATCCCGTGTTCCGGACACAATGGAATAGGTTTCGGAAGCTAATTCGATCGTCTGTGCGAGTTACAGCAATAAACGATCAATTTTAAATTAAACCGATTAAACGATTTTCTAGGCGTTTTGGCTTGCCCCGGACAAACGGTAAATCCGATTGACACGAAATTTGAAATCTTACAATAATATCATATTACGGATCCGATGAAACTGGTTTCGTCGAAATCCGAGACTGTTTGAAAAATGACTATTTTAACTCGTCAAATTAATATGAAAACAATTTCGATGCGTTTCGAGCTGCCACGGTCAAACGAAAACTCCGATTGCTACGAAAATTGAAATCCGTTAATAACAAACTATTACGGATCCAATGGAACTAGTTTCGTCCAATTCTGAGACTGTTCGAAAATTGGCTATTTTCAGTCGATAATTAAATATTAAAATATTCAATTTTCACAAATTTACTTTTAATTCGATTTTAAAAGTTCTACAACATCATTCAAACTTTAATATGATAAAATAAAAATTTTCAAATCATTTTTAATCATATTAAACCCGTTATTCAATTTATCCAATAAATTCCAATTGTAAAATCTTATTAACGCTATTATAATCCTAATATAACTTACATTCACTTTGGAAACCAATTGGAATCATATTAAATCAAATTTTAATTGTTCACTCTATTTTCATATATTAAATTTCAATATCAAATTAATCATATCAAATTCGGAATTTAATTAATCAAACATTTATAATATTAAATTTAAACAAATTTGATTATTCTTAAATTGCTATCTTTTGAAATATTCAAACGAACTTATAAAATTTAACAAATTCAAATTATAGAACAACCATTTTCATTAAAACAGTTATTCAATTCCCGTTATTCAATTAATTCAATAGATTCCAAATATTGAATTTAAACAATTTAATTGTTCAATATTTGACGGCTTCCAATATTGGATTTTTAAATAAAATTTCATTATCAGTCGATTTACTATATTACATCAAAGGAACTCTACATTATTATACATCAACAATTAGAGATAATGCACTGAACTAATATATGAACTTTCATTTCAATTTCAATTGGTTCACAAATTCAATTCGACTAACAAAATGAATAGGTAACTTAAATACTTATCGCCGTTAACTTTTAATTACTTATAAGTTTATTATTTACAAACCCGTGTCACAGTTACCTATACAATACAAATTCATTCAATTACCTTTGACTACACCTTATTTCCATTGATTTGGGATTTCATTCAATTCATAAATAATTAACTTAGATAAATTTTGTTGCATTTCATTCTAGTTATTATTATTCCAAACGACTTATAATTTTTTTCTAACACTAAAATCACAAAAACTTATTAAATTAGCTATTTTAATTATCGAAAATTTACGGGTCGTTACAAAATTGTGATATAATCGAAATTATGTTGTAATAAAAAATTGTACATATATAGTGAGAGATCAAATCTGTACTATTTAAAATTGTAATAAAATATTTTTCGAATAAAATATCCATTTGAATTTAAATTTCATGTTATTTATTTTATTCAGCAAATATTTATTTAATTATGTGAAAATAAAATAGTACAATGACAAATACATTTAAATGAATATATAAATATATATATGTTTATTATCATCAAATAAAAATCATATACTAGCATATTCAACAGAAATGTATGGTCTTTGGGTCATGTTGGTGTCGTTCGATGATGATATGATAGCCGATGAAGACTGATGGTTAAGAAATGAATCAATATTAGAGTGCTTCGATGTGATAGCTTTGGAATTGTAATGATGGTAACTCGACAGTGAATGTGGTTAGGTTCTGATGATAGTAGCTCAATGACTAGAGCTAAGGGAATGATCCAAAGGGTGGGTTCAATGAGGAGAGCTCATGAGTGGAATTATGACTGTGTTCCACTATGGATACGGGTAGGATGGAATAACGATCGGGTTCCATTATGATGGCATGTGCGAAGGTATCATAGACACTCAAAGGTTTCCTATATACTCATGTAGATGGGGTACGTGGGGATGCCAACCTGGATTGTGATCGTGTCCAGATCTTATGAACTTAGATTACCCTGGACCTTATGACTATAGGTCTATTTCCTAGCCTTACGAAGTGGCATGGATTGAGCACTACGGAACAAAAATTTGATTGAGTCTAGCTATGATCATACCATACGAGTCGTCTTATATCCAAAGCACACTTAGTGACGTTAGTATTGTTTGTTGGTATCTATGTTGGTTGTGGTTACTTCACTAGTCACCCGTCTCTCTAGGAACGTCACATGATGCAGATAGTCCCAAAGATCGATATTTAGACATTCGGTTGTATACTAGATTGTTGGTATGCTTTATGGTATTTAGTAGAGTAGTATATTATGATGTGTGTGCTAACTCTTTGGATGCAGGACAGGTCGGGTATGATTCTTATACCTTTTGTTCCTTACTATACCGACTTTTATAGTATTTTGAGGTTCAGTTATTTCTCAATCCAGATTATTGTCTGACTCGAGGTTTTATGCTTTGCTTCTTATTATCTCAAGTACTCTTAAATAAGTAGACTAGATAACGGGTCTTGGTGTACGCAGTGCAGTGTAAAGGACGAACATGATGGAGCTTCTTGTATTATATGTGGATTACTATGCTTAATCCATTATGCAACACTATGGAGCCTTCACGATGTTTACTTAATATTATGCGATAGTTACTTGAGTTTATTTTTGCATTGTATAAACTCTTTTACTATGCTGTATAACTTTGTGGATTCGTGCTTTGATATTTAGTTTACTTAGTGATTATTGTCTCCTTGTTTTATATATATAATGTATTTTATATTTTATTCTATGCGCTATGAGATACATGACAAGTTTTTTGACGTTTTTATTTCTTTTTCAACCTTGACGGTCTTCCTACATCGGTTAGGCACGATAATAGCGTAGTATCTTAGTATATTAGGTGTCGGTGGTGTAGGGCAGTCGTCACACATATTTAGTAAATAAATTAATGAATTAAATGTTTTATCTTTGATGATACTAGTCGATCGAATACATATTGTATTACAAGCTTTTTTCTCATTGGAGATTACTTCTCCTTCCTCCTCCTAGCTTTATTTGCAAGGCTGAATCTACGATTTTAACGGAGGCTGGGTTAAAATTGTATGTTTTGAATGAGAGCTAGATGCCATAATTTAGAACCTTTCTTGGACCAAAGATATCTATATTAGCCTATTTCTCTCAACCTATTTGATAACTAGTATACCATTTAACAAAAATCAATTAACATATGTACTTAAAATAATTAAATACTATGTGGTTGAACATATTAATAATAATATTCTTAATAATTTTGATCATTAAATAATAACATTAATTAATTAACCATTTATATTCAAATCAGTATATAACATTTAAATATATCGTTTTAGCTAATTTTTTGCTCTCCAATAAATAATAAAAACTACAGATAAATTAATACAACATTTATATTAATTTCCATCATTTTAATTATAATATTTATGAATTCATTCAGTTAAGTTAAATTCATAATTATGTTGACAAATACTGTTGTGTGGCTCCCAACTATGAACTTAGCCCTTCATAATATTTAATCATTTTAAATATTAAAGCAGATATGGACTTTGCTAAAGCACAACGGTGGAGAAGAGTTCTGTTGCTTACATATCATCAAGGTGAAATTTTAGCAAGCTACACTCTTAAGTAATGAGATATTATGCATGTTTTCTCTTTTTCATTTTATGTCACTTGGAGAACCGGGGTTAAGTCAATGGTTAAACTCTACTAATGTTCGCAGTTAATTATAAATACCAAACTAAAGTCCATAGATCAATTCAATAACATTTATCGATTAACAGCGGCCAAAGATTTTGACTTAAAATTGATAACCAATTATGGTGTCACTAACTTTCTATATCAAATGAGACGAATCCTCTATTGAATAGTGTTTTAGTTCTCAAGGTTTTACATGTACCCAACGTAACGCGATCCTAGTTGTTGTATAATCGACCGTAATCAAAGTACAGTTTATACATGTAACGTCCGTACCTTACGTATTAGAGGATCTAAAATATTATTTAAATTCATTTCAGGTCGTTCAATTCTATAATTTTGGAAAATGTTAAATAATGATATTTTTCATCTTTATAATTTATATTGGACAATTTCTACTCTAAATTTTTTGTAAGGCTTATAACTTTTGATAGGAGCTAAATCAAGGGTTGAGACTTCTTCCACTAGAAAGCTACATTAGTTTTACTTTCCATAGAGTAGTCATAATAGCCTTTTGGACTTACCATTTAAGAAAATAGTCATTCGAAGTCTGAACAGTTTTTGGCAGCTAAATGGGTAATCAGTGAGGTTTATATGGAGCAAATAGAACATCCTCTTCCCTATTACATAGCTCTTAAAAATAGAAAATTCCTCTATCATTCTCCCCTCTAGCCAAAAATCATCCTTATACCTTACTTTAATTAGCTTAAAAGTAATTAAGGAGTAATCAACAAGGGATTATCTTTACTGCTAAATCGGGCACCTTGGGATTTATATACCTACTACTCAACCACTGATTTGCCTCAAAATTTGAATAATTTGGTATTTGACGAGTGATTTTACTTCTCTTGCTATTCCGTGTTTATTATTATAGTAAAAATATGGTTTTTGATATGATTTTCAAAGTTTAAATGTTTTAAAACATAGAACTGTTATTAATAACACCTTAAAAACAAATTTAAAAGGTAGATTTGTATTTTATGTCGTTTTACATCATTTACAATCATGTTGTCATTTTCATACAAAATTAGACCAAGGAAGATATATACTCTTAAATCTCCAGATTGATTGTTTGCGTTGTTAGGATGTTATGTGATGATTATGTGAATTATTTGATATGGTTATTAGTCATTTTGGATAATTAGGAATTAGGTTGTCATTTTAGGCAAATTAATATAAAAAACGTTCAAAACATGATGCAGTTAAAGTATGATATTGCTTGAAGCTTATGAAGTGCACAAAACAAGTCGAGTGGAATTTAGAGTTAGTTTGGTGGGTTAAAGTATGATCCATGGTCGGTAATAAATATGTCAGTGGTAGAAGAAAATGATGTTAGTGGTGGAGCGCTTAATTGAAATCATGTGCGAACTTCAGGAAAGACTGGTGGTGGCATGATGGGGAGTTTGGACATCAAAATTTGGCTAAGTGTAGAACCCTGTACTGACCATATTTGCTTCGAGTTCGAACATGGTTTACTTTGGGGAAAGCATGTTATTGCTTTGGGTTGAACTGAGAGAGGTGGAAGTGGGAGTTTTAGACCTACAAATTTTTTGCAGCCAAGGAGTGTGGTCGGTACTGACTATGTGGACCTAAATTGTTTGGATGGCAGTTTCGAGGAAATGGAGTACGAATTTTTTTTCGACATGAGGTACTTTACAAAAATGGTCATATGCCAACCAAAAGCGATCAACACCAACCACTATTGTATGAAATGATTTTGCATATTAGCATGGGTTCCCTTAGAGATCATGTGTTTGCCTTCATTCGTTCTTTTGATGTCCGATTCGACATTGTGGTGAAATGAAGAGTAATGATTGACGATGGAGCAATGATGCAATACTTTGGTGTGATGACATCGAAATATTGATATAAGGATTCGAGGACTTATGAGGGATGCCTAGAAGTGTTTCGATGATGATGACTTGATGGTAGGAGTTGTGATGGTGGTCTATAAGGATGAGTGGAATGGAGCTCGTGGGTAGAACGAGGAAGGGTTCTACCATGGAAAGTGGAACGAGGAAGAGTTCAAATATGGGAAAATAGAATGAGGAAGTGTTCTATTATGGGAAATGGAAACATAAGGAGTGAGGAAGGGCTCAGAGATGCATACAGGGGGATCATTAATGCTTTGAGTGTTTTGATGTATGCCAGCGAAGCAGGGGTATGTGAGGATGCTCATTGGGTATTAGGATATGTACCTTGGATCGAGGAAGGGATCCATATACCCTAGATCGAGGATGGATTTAGTGGCCTAACATTTGTATGTTGGGATTCAAGCACCTAGAAACCTAGATTTTTCTTCCATTAGTCTTTGGTAGAGGAATGGCAATGCAAGTTATCATATATCCGACCCACATGAGTGATAATAAGTATTATTGATGGATGCCATTCTTACCCACTCTTGGGATGTCACATGATGTAGGTATCATGGATTTGGAAATCTAGACACCCGATATTGTAGTTAAGACGTTCTACACCTTATGATGTTAGTAGATTAGCCTATATTACTATGTGCTAACTCTTTGGATGCAGGGACATGTCATATATGATTCTTCATACCATGTGTCCTTTACTATATTGATTTTCATAGTATTTTGAGATTTTTTATCTCTTACACTAGACTATTTTCTGACTCGATTTTTTATGTTCTGCTTCAAGTCTTAAGTGAGAAAACAAGATAGTAGGTGGAGATAGCACATGGAGTTGTGTAGATAGACTTGCAGGTGGCGACAGTTTCTCATATTTATCTTTTTGGGCTTATTATTGCTTATTCCATAGTCTGACACTATGAAGTCTTGATAGTGTTGACTTAATTTGGAGGTAGACATTTGATTTTATTTATTACTTGTGTAAACTATATTACTACTTTGTATAACTTTATTGAATCTTTTTATATCTGTTATTGATATTATATTTTATCCTTGCACTGTGAAATCGTATAAAAGGTTATGTGGTTGTTTTATTTATTTTACAACATTGACTACCGTCCTACATTTATCCAACACCATTATAGTGCACTATTAAAAGTATATTGGGTGCCGAAGGTGAAGGGCGATCGCTATATTTAGTGTCAGAGCTTAGGTTTTGTAGTTGAACTAAGTTAATACCATGATCCATTAGAGATGGGGAAGAGTTATCACCTTATAATGAATTAAGACTATATGAGAGAGCATATTTGTTATATATTTAGTTTACTAAACTATGTAATAGTGTACATATATAATATATCGCATTGTATGTATGAGTACCATGGGTGTAGTTTCTTTATGACAGACTGATCATTCTTATTACAGATTAAGAAAGAGCCAATGTATAAGAAATACTGCTAGGGAGTTGAGGAAGAAGGAACAGGATTAGGGCTACTAACCTTTACTTGCAGATGATGTTTAATACCATGATGAGGAACATGTTGCAAAATACCTAGGTGGAAGCTCCTAATGTTACTATTGGTGTTGGTGCTCAAGTACCGGTGTCCAGGGTCGATTTTAAAAAATTGATTATGGATTTTTCCAGTTTGGGTGACATATCATTTCTTGGAATGGATTCAATTATGAAAGTATAGGATTGGCTAGACACCTGCAAGGGGATCTTAATGACCAAAAGTTGGATAATGTTATGTGGAGGATGAGATTGGCTTCTTAACAACTCCAAGAAAGAGCAATGAATACATGAAATGCTGTGAAGGTTGCTACGATTGATGATTGTTTCACTTGTGACTAGTTCAAGACTGGGTTTAAAGATAAATTCATACTAATAGCTAATAATTTAGTATTGTCAAGAAGTTTGAGGACCTGAAACAAGGAGACTTGTCTGTCCGCAAATATGTGGCTGAGTTTTTGTCGCTTTGTTGAAGTATGAGATGTCTTTTATCTACATTCCGTTAAAGAAGAAGAAGTTCATCATAGGTTTAAACGATTATCTTAGAGAGAAGTTATAGGACACATTGACAAGTATTTTGAGAAGCTCGTTGAGAATGCTCTCCAACATGAGAGTCTGTACCTAAAATCTAAGCCAGCTATTGTTTCTAAAGAAGAGCCAACGCTATAATCTGGAAGGGGAGGCAAGAAGAAATATAGTAACAAGATGAAGTAGTTCTAGAATAAGGATGCTTCAGAAAAGGCTAAGTGCAATCCTATTTTCTATATATATATATATATATATATATATATATATATATAGGACAAGGGTCATTTGAGTAGGAATTGCAAAGCCGAGGGAAAGAGGTTTTATAAATACAACAGGGGAAGGCATATGCAGAAAGACTGTCTAGAGTCGGTAAAGCATAGGCAAATGGTGAAGGCATATGCATTGGATGTTATTCTAACTTCTTCAACCGGTCCCTTGATGAAAGATAAGGGGAAAAGCATCACTATTTAAGTGTGCTTTCTATTTATGATGTTCCCACACATTTTTTATTTGATACCGGGCTTCATATTCCTTTATATCTCGTGGCTTGATAGATTAATAAGGATTGAAACCCAAAATTATTGACTGGCCTTTAGTTATAGCAAACCCTATAGGAGGCTCCACATTCCTATGTATAGTTTATCATAGTTTACTCTTATCGAGTCATGGATACTCTTTTGTTTGTGATTGCCTTATTTTGGGTTTTGTGAAGTTCATTTTTATTTTGAGGATGGATTGGCCGAGGATGTATGCAGTGGTGGTGGATTGCGATAAGCTATTAGATATGATTGGGATTAAGGATGGATGGATGATAGAGTTTGGTTGCGTACCAAAGGACGAGGTTATGGTTAGCTTTTTATTTTTGGTAATAATCCCACAAGGGCAGTGGTCATTTGTGCCTATCGTTAGAGAATATTTAGATGTATCGAGGTGGTGACCGGATTACTGCCACCCTAGGAGACTGAGTTCTACATAGACATAGTAAAGGACGCTAGACCAGTAGTTATGCCTTTGAGGCTTATGGAACCCAAGGAGCGGAAAGCATTAGAGGTGCAAATGAATGATCTAATAAGGAAGGGGTTCATTTGTAGGAGTATATCTGAGTGGGGTGTACCTATGGTGTTCACCACTAAGGTGGATGGCTTCTTGAGATTATGTGTTGATTACCGTGAGCTAAACAGGATGACGAGGAAGAAAAATTATCCACTCATGCATATTGATATTTTGTTCGATCAACTCCATGATACAAGGGTGTTCTTTCCATTGGACCCTGCAATGGGGTTTCATTAGCAAAGGGTAGCGAAAGAGAGTGTGTCGATTATAACATCCCATAAGTTGTTTGGATTATATGAGTGGTTGGTTATGTCATTCAGGCTGACCAATGCATCGACACACTTTGTTGATCTCATGAATCGTGTCTTCAGGGATCAACTAAATAAGTTTATGCTTCTGTTCGTGAATGATATTCTAGTCTACTCTCGGATAGAAGAGGAACAAAAGGCACATTTGAGGATTGTTCTTGAGGTATTGAGAAGACACCGATTAAAAGCAAAGTTTTTGATCTGTCACTTCTAGAGGAGGGAAGTGAGATTATTAGGTCATGTTATTTCCAAACATAGCATTGTTGTAGATCCTGCAATTGTGCAGTGGTTCAAGGTTGGAATTAACCCAAGAATGCTACAAATGAGAGGAGTTTCCTTGGAAAAAAGGGATGTTGTAGACATTTAGTAAAGAGCTTCTCAAAGGTAGCGACACCATTGACCAATTTGAAGAAAAAGAACCAGAATTTTTTGGGATGCAAGGTGTGGGCATGTGTTTGGGAGTCTGAAAGAGGGGTTAATGAGTGCACCGGTGTGGAATGAGGAGACAAGGGTATACAAGGATGCTTGTGGTGTTGGATTAGGTGCGGTATCCATATAGAGGAGAAATATTGTCACATAGTTAGTTGACTGCTGAAACTACACGAGAAGAAGTATTCAACTTATGATTTGAAGTTGATAGTGATAGTGTTTGCTTTGAAGATTTGAAGTTTCATTTTTCTTGAAGAGAGGTTCGAGTTATTCATGGACCATAAATCATTAACGTACCTCTTCCCAAAAGGACTTCAACTTCGTCAACGACAATGGATGGAATTATTAGCCTCATACGACTTTAGCATTTTCTATACACCTAGTAAGGGAAATGCAATCGTCGTTGACTTGAGTAGAAGAAATGCCAATTTGAGATCGATGTTCTTAGAGTGGATACAATTTGAGTTTATTGGTGGCAATTACTTTAGACCTAGTTGTGAGCGTGATCTAAAGATGTTGTTAAGTTTGACTATCAGACCTACTTTGATTGAGAGGATCGATACTACGCAAAAGAATGATGGAGAGTAGTGGGAATCATGACGAAGATAGAGGAAGGAGTAGAGTCTGATCCTTTGAGGAGATCAAACAATACGAACTCAACCGAGATGTTTGGCTCTGTAAGGATGTGAGCTTTTTTATTTTCGATGTTGATAGATTAAGGGATTAGGTACTATGCGAGTTCCATCATTCAAGATTGACTATACATCCTAAAGATAATAGGATGTACTATGATATAAATTAGACATATTATTGTGAAGTGATAAAGAAGGACGTTGGGGCATTCATCTCGAAGTGCTATTGGTTGGTAAACGCAGAGCGAAAGAAGCCAAGTAGCTCGATGCCGTTGTTAGAACATGATTTTCTAGAATTTTGACGACAACAACTTCATACATTAGTCATATTAGAAAAAATAAGGTGCTATCAATAGAGCTTTGATTGATGTGGATAATGATTGCTATCTTATTGGAGTATCGATGAAGGCGAAATCTATCAAAGACTTCAACATGACGAGTCTATAATCATGGATATATCTTGTTAAAATTCAAAAAAATCTCATCATAATATTCCTAGGCTTTAAAATTGCTAAATATATTTTTTTAATAATTTTTTATAATTTTTAATATTTTTATGAAGTGTTTTAAATAGCTTTAGATTTTTGAAAAAAATCATGTACATGGTCCGTCGGGGCTAGACACCAATGCGCACGCATATTTGAAAATACGTAAGCCCATGAAAAACTTATGAACGTCGCATCTCTTTTTCCAGTTGCAATCTTTCCTGTAGAGTTTCATGGCGACAGTCATTTCTCTTTAGCAAATCTCTTCAAAAACTATAAAAGATAATCTAGGAAAATTAGATTCTAAAGCAGATGAAGGTATGTTTGTTGGTTATTTGGAAAGAAGTAATGCTTATAGAGTTTTCAATAAAAGAATAAATGTTATCGAAGAAACTCTACACGTTTTCCTTCGATGAAAATTTAAATAACTCTGAAGATATGCAAAAATTTCTAATATAAATCAATCTATAAATGTCATTCAAAATATTGAACAAAATAAACTTAATAGAAGCAATCAAGAAACTAATGAGTCTTTAGAACAAAATATAACTCAAGATCCACCACGTTTATTCGAAAGGTCACCCCATTGAAAATGTTCCAGGTGATGTAAGCATAAAAGTTTTAACAAGAAGGTAATTAAATGAGATGATTCACTTATCTTTTATTTCAAATATAGAATCTTAAATTACAAAGAAGACGAAAAAGAAGAATACTACATTTTAGCAATGGAAGAATAATTAAATTAATTTGAAGAAGTGTGGAAATTAGTTCCAAACCTAATAATCAATCTGTAATAGGAACAAAATGGGTTTACAAGAATAAAAGTTGGAGAAATAATAAGAAATAAAGCTAGATTAGTTGCTCAAGGTTACAATCAAGAGGAAGTAATCGACTATGATGATACTTTTGTGCCCGTTGCAAGACTTGAAGCAATTATAATATTACTAGCTTTTGCTTGTCACCACAAAATTAAATTAAAACAAATGGACGTAAAAATCCCATTTTAAAATGTTTTTATTAAAGAAAATGTATATACAAAACAACCACCATTATTTAAACATGAGGAATTCCCCGGCCATATTTTTAAACCTAAAAAAGGCTCTTTATTGAAAATAAGAACCACGTGCTTGGTATGATAGACTTCAAAATTATTTACTTGACTCTATTTTTTGAATTTTTAAAGTAGACTCAACTTTTTTTATAAAACAAAATAATAATGATTTACTAGTTGTCCAAATTTATGTTGCTGGAATTATCTTTAGATCAATTAATGAAGACTTATGCTGAGAAAAGAAATTGAAATGTCCTACATGGATGAATTAAATTACTTTCTGGGTTTAGAGATTAAATAATTAGAAAATGATATCTTTATTACATAATAAAAATATTGCAGAGATTTAATTAAAAGTTTTGGTATTGAAAATATGAGTAGCAAGCTAACTCCAATAAGGCCAATTGTTCACTTAGATAAAGATGAAAAAGGTAAAGGTGTCGATTAGAAACTATTTATAAGTATGATTGGATCTTTGCTATATTGAACAGCTAGTTGTCCGGATATAATGATGAGTGTGTGTCTATGCGCAATACTTTAAGCCAATCCTAAAGAATCACACCTACGTGCTATTAAAAAATTCTAAGTTATTTAACTGGAACTAAAGATTATGGTCTTTTCTAACTGAAAGGATGTCCATTTGAATAAGTGTCTTACAGTGATGCTGATTTTAGTCGATGTCAAACATAAAAAAAAATCACCAGTGGCACATGCCACCTTATAGGACAATCTTTAGTTTCATAGTTTAGTTAAAAAAAACCATGTATCTTTATCTATCTATGAAGAAAATATATCTTAGCCACTTTAGCTTGCACTCAAATAATTTATATTCAACATAATTTAAAGATTTTGGAGTAAATTTAAGAAAATCACTTATATATTATGATAGCGCCAGTGCAATAAACTTAGCGAAAAATTCAACTAAACACTCAAGAACTATACATACAGATATAAGACATTATTTTTTTAAGGGATCACTTCGAAAACAAAAATATTACTCCGGAATTTGTAAACACTAAAAATCAAATAACATATATTTTTACTAAACTATTAAATTAAAACTTTGTAGTTAAAGCCTCGCAAAAACCTCCCTATAGCACATAGCACTTTACGATTGCTATGCTATTTTAATTCAGCATATGAAATGGTAGATCTGCTTTAAGCCTCGCTAATTTTTGCTATACCGCTAAATCGAGGCTTTTTAGCACCTGCTTCAGCAACAGTAATATACAATGGTTGAGTTGACTAGTACTCTTTTAAAACAAATCAATAAAGTTAGGTTAATGACCTAATTTTAAGGCATAAGTGCTCAATGTAAGTTAATATCTATTGTAGTCACTAAATCCAGTATACATAAATCATGACATTCTTCGATTTTGTTATATAAGATTAAATAATATTTCTTTTTTCTACACAAATGATGTGAGAATGAGAATAAATTAACTTTAAATATTTGGTTTTATATATAATGAAGTTTTTTGCACCTCCGCTATTTTCCACCATGTTCCTGCTTGATCACCGCTATAACTTTTTGCACCTCTTCTACTATAGAAATGCTAAGTGCTTTAATTACAAAGAATGAAAATACATATACTAAATTGCATAAAATTTAGAATTTGGTCAATAACAGATTTAATCTAATGAATTCTTTTAAATTTTTTTTAAATTATCAAAATATAAAACATATTATTATATAATGGACTTTAATTACAGTATACTACCATAATTTATTTATGAATAATTTATTTTTGAAGTTATCGTAAATAATTTACATTATAATTAAAACTTCAAATTGTTAACTTCGAAAATAAAATTCCTTTATATTATGAAAATTAGATTTATAAATAACAAACCTTATTTAATTTTTTTGCTTCATATCAGTTATAAATAATAAATTCTTTTAATAGGATTTTACAAGTAGTTTATATTATAAACATTAAAATTCATATGTATGAAAAAAATTAAAATTCAATCATAATATAAGTTAATAAAAAGAATAAAATTTTAAACATTTTCACAACAATTTATAACAAAAATTTAAAAAGGTTTTTAATCATATTTTTAAAAATATAAAATTGAAATTATTGAGTTCATCTTGAAAATTGAATTCATTTTTTTTAACTTTATAAATAATAAACTTTAATAAAAAAAGTTTTGCATTAATTTAAAAATTGTAACAAAATTCTCTTAAAGAATAATAATAATAAGATCATATTAAAATTAAAAAATAGATTCCTTCAAAATAAAAAAACTTATAACAATATTAATTAAAAATCAAAGCGCTTCAAAATGAAAAGTTGAATATTAAAAAGTAAATAGACAAATAAATAGTACATCGATGTAGTGTGAGTCCCCACTTATACAATAGTGATGGGTTTTATTGGAACCCGAGAGCAGTTTTTACCCCTTCCTATGCTATATTTTCAACCATCTCTTCACTTTTACTCCTCAATTTCAAAAATTTACCCTCTTTTCTAAAACCTAGCTCCCAGTTTCACGATTTCCACTCAATTTTCATCAAAAATCACATGTTTCTTCGATGACTATAGGAAAGAGGCCAATCTCCTCCAAATTCTTTAGTTTTATCGATGAAATTTTGACTAATCTAGTGAAGGAATGGTTGAGAAACAACTGGGATGCCATTAAGAGAATCAAAGCATGATGATGAATGCTTCTCTAGGGGATAGACATGTAAATCCAAACATATTCACTAGAGCTCAATTGGTCAATATTATTAATATGGAGAATTTCGAAGTTAATATTTATCCTTGTTTTGTCACCCTTTTTATGCTAGTATGAAGGTCGGAGTGATGATAATGGAATTGTAATTTATACAAGTGGATGAGACATCAATTTTAGTGAAGGAGTTTAGATGCCTTTTTGGCTATATCTTTTGACAGTGATACTTTGGATGAGCTAATGATGGATGAATATAATGCAAAGAATTCTAAATTGACAAAATATAAATTAGTTTGTATCAAATCTGACCAACCTAGCTGGAATTGTTATTCATATTCTCTAATATAATTTGATTCCTAAGATTTGCAATTTTGATGAAATTTATCCTCTAGTTCGTGAAGCCACTTATGCTATACTTGGTGACATTAGAACCAACTGGTCTCATTTGATTATGAACAATATGATTGTGAATAAATCAAGGGAATGAAGGAGATACAACCCATATAGGAATCTTATCGCTACCATTCTTTGGCATTCCCATATTCCTCTCTTAGATGAGATGTACATTCAGCATCATTATGGCACTATTTTCGATACTAAGGTCCTTAGATCTATAGATTCCTACTACTTTGTATGAGATTCATGTTAAGACCCCTGTGTATCAGCCGCTACAACCTGGTATCCTCTCCTCTTCACAGCACCTGGCCTTCCCATGGCCTCCTTCTCCCTCTATAGAGGATCGCATTATATCCACGTTGTAGAGGCAAGTGCTGCTCATTCAGTCAGTTATGGAGGAGCAAAAGGAAAAAAGGAGATGATATTTATTAAATCTTTACCGATACGACCATGTGGTTCTGTACACACTCGAAAGTACGAGTAGTGAGGTAGCACCTTGCAGCCTCCACTCGTTTCAAAGGATATATTATTTTCATAGCCATCGGTACATGATATTCATGTAGGAGCTCTAGGCAGTGATGCACCTAAACCACCATTTTAGCATCTTGCAGGACCTGCTAGGATGAATGCAACTGCTAAATGCCTTAGACCATTGATTGGACTTAGCCATGAATATGGATCTCCTATTTGTCCTCTAGCATGGAATCGCCATCATACCACTTTTACGGAGTCTGATTCTACCATACTTAAGAGTTACTATGACTTATAAGAGCTTGGACTACTATTTTCTTTAGATATGGTATCTTTATTTCTATTCATTTGCATTATGTTATACATTTGGTGTAGCATTCTATTTTGTTGTATGTTTGCATACTATGACATTCTTGTATTTCTGCACATCATGATACACTGTTTTGTTTATGCATTTTGTTGTATGTCTTCTTTCTACGACTGTATTTTGTATTTTGTGATATGTATTTTCAAATTTTGTGATATATTTTCTTCTTTTTGTGATGATAAAGGTGGAAAAATGTTTATACACTCATTAAACACTCATAAATTCAAGAGGGGTATAGATTTTGGGGAGTATTTCATGTAAGAACATTACACATTGTGTAACGACTCGTAAAATTCGGTAATTAAATTTCTTAATTTAAGAATATTTTGGTAACTTAATGTTGAAGAAGATAAAAATTTAGTGAATTATTAATGGAAATTATAACTTGGATAAGATGGGTAAGTTAATTTTTAATAACTTGAATGTAACAGTATAAATGTAAGTTAATTGTTAATAACTTGGATGTGATTCCAATAAGTGAAACAATGTAAATCTTAATTATCTTCTTATTGTAATAAAAGAATGTTACCAAGATGAAGTGATTAATTTGATTTAAAATCTTAGTTAATGTGTGCATTAGTTTATAATAGGATATAGAAGGTAAATTAATAATTTAAAACATTGGCTTACTAATAAAATAATGTATAAGGAATGGAAATGGAATAAATTAGTGTATGAACTAATGGTAGCACTTGTTGTAAGCTAATAAGTAAATTAAAACGTAATCGTGCTAATTTAGGTTAATAAATTAATAGGTTAAATGAAATGACAATTAATGAATCTATTTAAATTTGTAAAGTAATAATATAATAGATGGTGATTGGCTAGGAAGAATGAACATACAAGTAATATAAAAGGTAAAATGGCGACAAATGGTTGTTACCAGTTAATTCACCAATTACAAATAAAAATAATTAATTGTACTTTAATGATAACTAATATAATAACGGAAAGTGTGAATGTAAATTAAAAAGGAAACGTAAAATTTATTTATAAGGTAGTAATTGGTGTAATAGAAAGCATGAGACCAAGTAAATAAATTTGTTGAGAATATTAATTGTAATTATGAATCAAAGAAATAATAACGGTCGTAAGTTACTATTTAATTGTCCTATTAATTTGTTGTAACTGTTATATTTTGGAGTGAGATTTTAATATAAGTAAATAAAGGTAAGTATTATATGAATATATGAATTAATGTATGATTTATGGTAATAGAATGAATTCATATGATGTAAGTAATTATATTAAATAAGGAAATAGTAACTAGGATGGAATATAACAACGAAGTTAATTAAAGCTGAATTGTGTAAACTGAATGGGATTGCAATAAATGAAATAATGGAAAATGGTATAACTTGGTTATAGGATGATGTAAGCTAATAAATAATTGATTGTAAATAGGAAAATTTGGTAATAAATTAATATAAGAAAAATAAATGTAAACATTGGATTAATCAATGAATTTATAATGAATAAATAGTGATTGAATAAAATCAATGTTCTGCAAGTAATATTTTTTTGAAAGTAATAAACTTAAAGTTAATTAAAGTTAAATGGTTACAATTGTTATGAATTACCTATTTGTTTACTTCATAGAATTTAATTTGAAAGCAATTGTAGTAATTGACTAAATTAGTGCAATTCCAATTATTTAAAGCAATTGGTTGGATAAGAATGGAAGTCAAGATTTATAAATTTATTGGGATTTGGACTATGATATTAATTGGAGTAATTGCAATTTAAAGAAATTAATCTCTAATTTTTGCGTTAATTGAAATCAATATGGAATGTAAGAATATTAAGGTAATAGTTTGTAAATCTAATGTTAAATTTTATCCGTTTGATAATAATGAGTTGAATAATAGAATGAAAGTGAATTTAATAGATTTGTTGGAAATTAATTTATAATGTTGAATTTAATGAAGTTGAGGATTAATATTGAAATTTATAAATAAATCATCTCTAAATTGACATTCAAATTTGTTTAAATCATTGTAAATGATTGAGGAATCATAAGTGATGAAATTGGTCAATTATAGAATTGAAATTTAAAAAAATTGGATTTAATTCATTAATTATTAATTTATTTAATTAATGTAAAAATAGCCATTTTGATCACTGACTCGGATTTCGATGAAACCAGTTTCATCGGATCCGTAACGGTGAATTATTGTAGGATTTCAAGTTTCGTAGCAATCGGACTTGTCGTTTGATCGTACGGACTCGAAACGCCTTGAAATCATTGAAATTGAAATCAATTTGGAAATTTTGATTTTAGCATAACTTATTCATACGATGGAATTTGGACTTGAAACTTTTTCCATTGCATTTAAAATATTTTAAAACATCTATTTTAATATATGGGTTGATCTAATTTCGTTCCGGGGTCAGAACGGGCTTTTCGGGCCATTCATCGTTCAGCGCGTTTATAAATCGGGTCCATCCATTCTATTTCAGCTTCGTCTATAAATACCATGTTATAAACCCTAGCCTTTCTATTCCTATTGTCTGTACGAACATCTTCTTCTCAACTTCTCCTTTCTAATGGCAGACAAACAAATTCTAGATCCAAACACAAATCAAATTCGAATCTAAAAATTTAAACTTCTCAAAACATTTCAGAAAAATTATATATCGAAGCTCTCGAGGAGCGCAAGCCAGTTCTGTTGTTCGTTTTTCGATCTGGATCTCTGTTCATCCAGAAGTTGAAGTACTATTTTCGGCCATCCATTGCGTTGAAAAAAACAACAGCTGATCGACGAATCGAAGTTGCAGTAATGTAGAGAGAGCCGAGGGGGTCGCATCCATATGGGTTTTTTGATGGGTTAACGGTCAGATCGAAGCAAACAATTCAACTAGGGTTTTGTTTCCTTTGCGGCGGCTGCACTTGCGCGAGCGAACGCGTGGCTGCGAGGTGATGAGGGCGGCGCCGTGGGGTCCTGGGGTCGCAGGCAAGGGCGCGACGGTTGGTTCTGGAGGCACGGCGCAAGTTGTGGTGGCGTCGATTTCACGAACGAGGTGGCGTCAGGTCGAGGTTTCGTTCGCAAGCTTAGTCTGTTGTTTTGGGTTGGGCAAGATGCTAGGTGACGTGTATAATTTTTCTTATATTTTATTAATTTTTAATATAAATTGTATAATGTTTTAATTATCATAACTATTTCATATGAGCTCGGATTTGGGGATGTTTTCTTGCGTTGGGATCGTATTGGAATTTTAGACATTTTGACGCTGGTTTGGACGGATTTGGAGACTGTTCAAATTTGGGTTTAAATTGGATTTAAATTCAATTTAAATTCAAAAGGTGAGTGTTTTAGCCCACTCACAACTTCTAAAATTTCTTATGTTTGTTAAATTAAATTTTTGTTGTGATTATGCATTTATTTATGACTTTTCCGTATATTTTAAATCATCATCTCAGTTATTGCATTTATTTAGATTAAATCGTTATTTAATTTATTATTGAATATAACTGCCAGTTAAATACCTGCTATATATATTATCAGTTATCTATTGGTATTGATTGATTGTTTTGGATGATGATTATGATGGATGTGTGATCTGTTGATGGATGAATGGATATTGTATTAAATATTATTTTAAACTGTAAGTTATTACGCATTTTATTTCATTCGGGATTGCGGTTTGAAATGATATATAACCGTAATTTTATTTTTAGTTACGGATTGAAATGACAAATATCTGTATCACTTGATCATATAATAGAAAATTATATACAGGCACCGCGGTCTATATATATAAAAATATTTTGAAGTGATTTTCTATGGTTTGGAAAGAAATATACGGTTTTATAAAATAAATTTTTGATATTATATAAATATTAATTATATATATAGTTAAATTCTTGAATTTAAGCTATGTATAAGTTTGTTTAATAAAAATAAGTTTAATAATGGAATTTGATTGTTTTATATCATATGGTAAAGTACCCGTTTAAGATATGGTATATATAGAGTTTTAATGACTTAAATAAAAATTAAGTTGGAAAATAAATATGAAATTTGTTTGAATTGAATTATTTAAGAATTATACTCGAAAATTTTGATTTAAAATTTAAAATAAATTGAGATTTTAAAGGGTATGATTCTTATAACTTGATTTGGTTTAGAGTGATTTAAATGAATATAAAGTTGATTTAAATGAATATATCAAGTTAATAAAATTTAAAGAATATCCAGTTGTTTGAAGTTAAAGGTTTTACTTAAATGATATTAGGTTTATTAAGTAAACATTTCAAATCTAAATAATAGTAATTGAAATTGATATATGTGGAATTATCAATGAATTAGTTTTGAAATGGTGGAATATTTAGAGCTTTGAAATATATGGAAATTTGAAATGGTTTATTTGAAGGTTTCTAATCGGATTTTGGAATTTATTTGTGAAATTAAAGAAGCTATTTTACTATATAAAGTAATTTAACATTTAAACCATTTAAGTATTTAAGGTTATGTCTCAAAGCTATGAGTTTCAAGGAATATAGAGTTGAAGTGCTATGATTTTTGAAAAAAGGATATATTTTGAAATTAGAATGATATCATATTGATTTCGGTTTTAAAACAGAAATGATATCGTATTTATATGGTTTTGAAATGGATACTTTATTCTAGTTTTGAAGTATAAATTATTTTGAAATGACCGCGGTGTTATAATAACGTTTGGTTGTTAAAGAGACCGGGATCGGAAGTTGTCATACTCTCTGCCAACTCCGAAAACCACTTTAACAACCGTGTATGCGGTAGAGATTCCAGAATGAAGTAGGATAGTGGCGGCGTTTCCTTTGAGGTAAATACGTGGACTCGACTCCCGTGAGTTGGCATAAGGTGGCTAAAACAGGAACGATTCTCGAGCCAATGAGGTAGCGCCTTTGATCGGACACATCCCTTCGATATTATACTTTGACTTTTGGATTGATTCGGTGGCCACTTTTGATTTTCTTTTTGGGGGTGTGGCTCGAGGTGGGCGGTAGCTGCGCGCTACACGTTACCACCAGCCCGGATGCGTAAATGGTATATCTACTCTGGCATTGCCTAGTTGTGCCATGTCACCTACTCTAGCACGCCTTGTACGAGTTTGGTTTTCTCCCGTAGCCCGTGGAGTATTTAGGGTAGTCTCCCGATCTAGAGATGCGCTGATACTGGATGGACTACTGGGACTATTATGTGGTAAGGGCTATATGGGTAACCCCTTAACGCTATTTAAAATTAAGTTTATTTTGTAATAGACATTATTATAATAGCGAAATATTACTACGTAGTAAATAGTTTAACGGATCGTTAGGAGATGCGAAACCCGAGCATCTCTTAAGTTACCGCACTCACGTTAGACACTTAGGAGATGTCAAACCCCGTAAACATCTCCGACGCCGTTACACTTATATTTATTTCGGTTGATTTAACTTACATTAGTTCTTTTAGTTCTGACTCGAGTGTTTTGTCTTTTCAATTCGCTCGGGTCAGTCCGAGAATTTCAGGATTTGAAGATTTTATTCTGGAGGATGAAGACGAAGATTTATTATTATTTATTTTGTATTCCACTACACGCTGTATTCCCCTGCATTAATTATTATTCGCTGGTAAATGCAACTCTGATATGTATTGTATAAGTATAATCAAATATTTTTGTAAAACAGCTTCATGAACTTTTTATTTGATTATTATATTTTATCGTTCCGCTGTGAGATTCTGTTTTGTATTTCATTTCTTTCTCTACTTTTTCTTATTTACCCCATAACAATTCGCCCTTTTGTATGGTTTAAGTCTAACGTGTGTGGTTTATCGTCGATTTAAAGAGTACGAAAAGGCGGCGCGTTACATCTGGTATCAGAGCTTTGGTTTAGCGATCAACTTTAGCATTGTAGGGTCTGACTCTTATTAATAGGGTAGTAATACCCTATGACGAGTCACTGAGCGTATATATATGAGAGAGCGTATTTGTTAGTGTTATAAAAAGGTTTTTATATTGTGTTGATTTGTTTTGTATTGTATTTATAAATTGTGGTTGATGCATGGGACGCTATGACATCAATAGGGATTTCTAAACACTTAATATGACAAACCAACACAATATTTGTTTTGAATATAGGTGAATGAAATAATTTTGCCAATTATATTTTCACTATATATATAAAATATTTTTTTATAAATAAGATATATTTGGTTGTAATATATTGATTGTTAGGTAATGAAATTTATAAATAATAGTTGAAATAAGATTGAAGATAAAATCAATGAAGAATTTGGGAATTTAGAACTTAAGTTCCGGGGTTTTGAATATTTCTTTCGAATGATTTTGGAATATAGTAATAATATTTTAGAAGTATTTTCTGATATAAATATTTCAATATAATTTGAAAGAAATGTTTTAAAAGAAAATTTGGAAAGAAATAAATTCTGTACTCCCCTCTCTGTTGCTGGAAAATAATTTCGGAGATGGCGGCCGCATCATCGACATTCATTTTCGAGTTTCGAATGGGGAAGGCCACTGTAGTAGTTTGACTACAGATTCATTTTCGATAAACAAATATAAAATTTTAATTGTTTTAAATATAATTTGATATATAAGTTGTAAGTATACATTTATCTATTATTTTGAAATGATTTGAAATTTAACCCGGTATTTAGTTCTTATGTTTCCGTTAATTAATAGTTTCAATTATTGTAGTGAAATAGGTTGTAACTAATTAATAATTGGAACCTTTAATTTAAAAAGAAACCAAATTCTAAGTTATAGATGAAAATTCAAGGAAGTTGGAATTGTAACCTATAAAACAAAAGATATAATTATTGAACATTAAATTAATGAGGTGAACTTGTATAAATTTCAATTGCATTCTTAATAAACATATATATAACTTACCACCTATTAAAGTTAACATGTTAAAAGAAAATGTAATGGGAAATTTTACAAGTAAAAGTTGAAATTATATAACATATATATAACTTACCGCCTGAATGTGCGAGTTGATGAACGTCGATATGTTGGAGACGGCGAGGCGATTGTTCGTGTATCTGGAAAGTTTGGGGATTGGAGAAGAAAGCTTTATCTCGAGTTTGCTCTCGTGAAAATGGGATGGTGACTCGGGTTAGTATGCATGATGTTGAGAACATTTGCTGATGTGACAGATGTTAAGGTTTAAAATAAAAACAAAGAAGATGTGAAATAAGATTTTCAAGCTAAGGCATTTTAAAAGTTTTCCAAAACAAATTTCAAATATGAAATTTTAAAACAAATCTGTTCAAATCTAAATTGTTTTGAAATAATTATTTTTGTTAATTAATCCCTAAGTGTTTTTTTTAAAGTAAGAAAGTAATTTTATAACAAAGCTTTCGAGCAGATGGTGACCAAGTTTTAAGGTAAATTTATTAACAAGTTTCAAGATTTACTTTTAAAGATTAAATGTTTTTAAATTTAACTGATGTAGTTTGTAATAGTTTTTATTAAGATAATTAAGTAAACCTCTATGTGTTTTTCAAATGAAATCCAATCAAGAAAATTTACTTAATATAATTAACAAAGTATAATTTATCTAATGTAAGTAATTGAGGATGATTACTTAATAAAAGTGATTAAGGTGTTAATTACTTAATATAATTAATAGGGGGATTAATTAAAGTAATTAAAGAATAATTACTTAATCTAAGCAATTAAAGGTTAATTAAAGTTTATTAATATTAATTAAGGATTAATCAAAGATTAGCTAAGATTAATTAAGGTTAATTAATTTATTGATTAAGATAAATTTATAATTAATTTATGATTAAAGGTTATTAATTAATGATTAAATGTTAATTAGTTTGTAATTACTTAATGTAATTAAAGGATAATTTGTTTTTTAATTAACTTAAGGTTAATTTAATAAGGGATAATAAATCAAGATGATTAATTTATTTATGTGATTAACTAAAGGTAATTAATTAAAGAATGATTAATTAGTGAGATTAATTAAGGATTAATTAATTAAGAATAATTAATTAAGATGGATAATTAAGATGTATTAATAAATGATTAAAGGTTAATTAATTAAGATGGTTTGTAATAAATTAATATTAATTGACCAAGATTGGTGATTGATCTGATTTAAATTAACCAGATAATTTGTTGATCTTACTTATGAATGTTTGGACTCTATTGAATGTTGAAATGTTGAAATCCCTGATATGTTATGCTTTGTGCTACGAATTGTTGTGATACGATCTGTGATGAATGTAATTTATTTATCAGTGATAAATTTACATTATTTATCTGTGAATCTGTGAATGAAGATAAGCGTAATAAATTATATCGCTTATCAATATTGATGTTGCTTGAATCTGTGATGATTGACGTTGTTGCACTATTGGGTAAAACCCCTAGACTACACCATACACACACAAATATGGATTTCACGGGAAATCGGTTAAGTCACAAATATTTTGAAATTAAATATTATTTGTTTTAAAGTTGATTTTTTTAATTCAAATGGTTTTGGAAATGGAATTGGGTTAAAATATAAAAGCTTTTGAAAAGGAGTTTTAAAGATAATAGTTATTTTGAATAACTTGATAAAGTTTTGAACTTTAAATAATTTGATTTGAATTTAAATTCATGATTTGAAATCGAATCCTATGTTTGGAAATTATGGTTTAAAAAGGTTATACAAGTTGTAAATGTGTTTATATGGGTTTTAAACCATTTCAAAAAGTATTGTTTTGAAAATTTGAATTTAACCCAAATTTTATACTTGAAGAGCTTTAACTCGTGCAAATGTAATCGGGGTTTTTCCGAAATGAAAACTATTTGTTTTCAAATAATAATAGCTTTCATATAAAGAAAGGATTTTCAATTTGTGTTGAAAGATTTCAAGTTTGAAATAGAGTTGAATAGTTTTGAAAGCTATAAATGAATCTTTGTGAAAAATGGTTGAACCTTGTTTTGAAATAGAAGAGAATCTTAAAGGTGTATCCTTTGTTACAAGATTTGAAATGGAATTGTTTCGAAAGCTATAAAGGAATCTTTGTGAAATATTGGTGAACTTTGTTTTCAAACAAAAGAGGATCTCAAAGATAGATCTTTTGTTTAAATATTGTGAATGAAACTTTGTAAAGAATCAATGAACTTTGTGAGGTGAATCTTTTTTATTTAAAAGATTAAAATGGTAATTTGTTCAACCATTTGAAAGAAAAGTTTTGGGTAACAAGTTATGACTTAACTGAGATCTCATTATCCATATGGTTTTAAAATATTGTGCTTACTATTCGGTTTAGTCGGGAGAGGACTTTGTGTCATATAACCCATTCGGAATAGTGATACGACAAATGGATAGAAATTGAAGACGGTGGCGAAGACCGGGTGTCTTCGAGAACGATAGGATAACCTATCGAATGACTCTGCACTGAGTTGCTCCAGTATAGAAATCTCCATATGTGATGGGAAGTCCGATCGGGATTGTGGATACCCGGATTGTAAGTGCTTCTTCCTTTATTGGACGAAGTGCCTTCGGTTCCGTTCGAACCCGGAACAGACTTATATGGTTATATGTCTGACATTACACTTTGAGATATAAAACTGATCTCTATCAAATACATTTATATTTGGTGGTGGAGAATTTATTCTCTTAGCTTAACACCCTTCTCTGAGACATACGAGCTCGGAGGTTATGTAGTTGATAGTTATCAGTGATATACACCCAATTTGGTAGTGTGGCATGCTGAGTGCTGCTGTGTGATCATTTGTTGATCAAAGCATGACCTTTGTGTAAAGCGTAGCTTTGTGGATGAGACTGCATCAGGACCTCGCATCCCGAAAATAGTCAAAACAGGAAAGATGCGGCAAGGTTATGAGGGTCGCGTCCTTTAGGGTGTGTCATTCCTTTCTGGAAAAGTGTGGTATCATGGTATGGAGCCCATATACTTAACTCATGTGGTCACTGCAAATCTATTACTTTGTGGTTGAGAGCTCTCGGATAAAGGTCGCAAACGACCGGGGGATGTCATGCTCGAGTAGTAGTTACCTAGTTACAGAGGTAACCCAGCCTTGTGTTGACAGAGAGCCGGGTAGGTTCTCGGGACGTCCCTCTAGAGGCGTACCCATGCGGCAGTAGGAAGTTCCTTAGTCTGTCCATTTGTTGGAAATCCAATCTCCAATACGCGCCTTGTATGGTTTTAGTTGTATAACCTGCCATTTACTTATGGTGATCACCACTGCCTAGATGGTAGCTATAGTAGGCGTAGTTCGAAATGTCTATGCTGGCTATGATTAATATTATACTTTCGAAAGGTTTTATGCACTATGCACTAATAATAATATCAAATGGTTTTCGCGTATCAAGCATGTTTGACTATCATAAGGAGAAATCTCCCCCAATTCTGCATTTGCATGGTGTGTGCGGTGGGAGGCCTTATTGTAGTTTCATTTTCCAAAAAGCATTACGGGTTTTAATTTTAAAATTCTTTTGTTGTTTGTTTTAAAGACAAAACTATTTTTGTTTGCTCACACCAGTCCCATGACTGACCTAGAATTTATTGTTCCCTTCCTAAACTTAAGGTGCACACAATTTTCCACACGGACAGTCTAGAGTTGGGTTTTTCAGATAATCAAATAGTGGGTATTGATTCGGTAGCCTTCGAAGTCCTTGGTTTGATGGCATTCGAAAATCTTCTTCAATCTTCGGTCTTTGAAGTTTTTGGTTTGTCAATCGCATCGCGATCGAGTTGCTTCATTTCAGCATTGATGGTGGTTCTCGCTTTTTGATTTGGAGCCTTTCTAGCTTTGGAGTTTTGGCAATGGAGTTACAGATATTGGAGTTCCATTTGGAGTTCAAGTTATTTCCGCTGTGTTGTTGTAGATCTCTGATATGTATTTGTGATCATTGCTGTATATCATTGGATATTGTATCATTGGAGTTATATGGTATATTCATTTTTCTTCCGCTGTGTGTTGTGCTTGCTGTGTTATAAGCTCCGGCGAACCAGATTCGGTGTTTGAATCTGCAACATTCGAATACGTGATGCATTCGGTGCCAATTTTCGAAGGTCGAGTCAGGGTCGTTTCATTTGGTATCAGAGCTGAGGATTGAAACTTTAGCTCAGAAGTATAACACATTAAGTAGCTCATTAGAGATAGGGTTACAAATATCCTAGAATGAGTATCCCTAAGATATCCGTTCATGTGCCTGAGTAAATTCCTTTACTATCCACTGATAGTGAGTATGAGTGCAAGAAGAGGATGAGATAGGGGACAGGGGAGTACGACTACAAATGTTCGATACCCTGCAACAACGGAAATAATGTTTCTCTATCAATCTTTTTTCTTCATTATCGGATTTCAAATTCTTTGATTTCTTCATGGCATCTCGAGGAAGAAGCTTTGGTGTGATGATGGCCTTGCGAATCGTTGTAGAAAACTCCTATTTCGTATTCTTTTCATCGGTTCGTTATCAACTTTTCGTTTTAAACTTTAATGAATTTGAAACTTTAAATTAAAATAATTTGGTAAACAAGAATATAAAGCTGAATTTGGTTGTATCGATAAAAATGATTTCGATTAAAACCAAATTTGAAATTTTGTTGTAATTTCTTGTGAAGATCGAAGTCCGAAGAGGGACAAGTTGATGTACATTTTTGGAGTATTCCGACCTGAGTTTGGAATCCATACTTAGTATTTGAGAATTGTGGTAGATTGAATCCATTTTTCTATTATTTTGGGGTTCAAATATATTCTACGAATGGTTTGTTATCCCTTCGAACTGACCAATGCCCTACTTATTTCATAGATTTAGTGACTCGAGTATCTTGTGTAGTATTAAATGAGTTCGTTCTTATATTTATTGATAATATTCTGATTTGGTAAGCCGAATGCAGAATAACTATTCAGTTTAATCTGAAAAAAACTGTTTCTCTATCTTTGTGTGTTTATCTGTTCTTTGTTGTCTCCCTAGCAAATTTCGGGGACGAAATTTTCTTAAGGGGGGAATTTGTAACATTCCTGTTTTTAAATCAGATTTAAATTGGTAAGTAATTTAAACTTTTGAATTTAAATTGTGAATTAATTTGGTATTTTCCTAATTAAATAGATATTTGTTTGTTTATTCATTTATAAATAAAAATTGATTGTAAATTGAATTGAATTTGAATTTCAAAAATTAATATTTTAAAAGATAAGTTGAATTTGAAGAATCTATAATATTAAGTTAATTTGTTTCCTAATTCTAAAATATATATATACATTGTAATTTGGAAATGGTATTTTTAATCTGATATATATAATTTTCAAAAGACTATTTAAAATATTAAAAATCTAATATATATATATATATATATTATTATTATTAGTATATAATTAAGCCTTAAAATCAATTTCCTCGAAAGTTATAAATATATATATATACATGTATATATATAGGGATGCATTAATAATAGAATTGTATATGTATACGTGTTTGTTTTTTATCAAGTGTAAACAAGATATTATATATGTAAATAATATTTGAATAAAATATTAATAAACATTTAAACATATGTTAAGAAATAAATACTTAAGGGTTTAAAGTATAACTTACAAGAATTAAATGAGACAAGGGTTTAAAACATATATATAAACTAAACAAAGTATGGGATTTAAACATAAAAATGCTCATTTTAAACAAGTGTAGGCTTATCATTTTACGTAACTACATGTGTAGGTTTAATATGATTTAGCCTTAATAAGTGGCATTATGGATTTTTTTAATTTGAAAATGTAAATAAACAAAAAACGAGAAAACCAAGTTATTCTCAGTTTTAAACTTCTAAAACTAAAAACAGAGCCTGATCAAAAAGCAAAAGAAAAAAAACAGATAACAAATCATCTCCCATTTCAAAACTAAGATCAAAACAAAAAAAAAACAAAAATGTCCAAAAATCTGAAGCAACTCAAAACATCATCAACAAAAGCAAGCTTCAGTTTTAATAGCTCAAGTTAGATCTGAAGCAGGTTGCAAACTTGGTAACAAGAATCCAATGCATGCAATCCAAGTTACAATTCAACCTGAATCAAAAGCATTTCAACCTGGAAATCAAAGTAAAACCTAAAAGCAAATCAAACAACAATCTTCTGTTCAACCTAAAGCTTCAAATCTGAAATGATTAACTTAAACAAGATCAGATTCAACTAAACAAATTCAAGGTTTTAGCTTCGACTGGGAAATCAAACAACAGACCTGAAAACAAAAGAAACAAAGTTTTTTCCAAATTTTCAAATGCCTGGAAGTTCAAGCCTGCCACTGTTCTTCAATCATGAATGGTGAGCAAATATTCAACCCTTAATCTAGTTATATATTGTTGCTTGCATGTTTGTGATGACGACGACTTGAAATTGGTTTATATGAATGACAAAGTGTTGCATGTGGACATATAGAGTCATATGCAGGTCTGTGTACAAGTATATATCGTCTCTGTGATATATAACAGGTTCTTAAACCTATTTCAAAATTTCATATTACCCAAACGAATTAATATTTGGCTTTTATCTTTAAACAAAAAATGATTGTAAGAATATAACCTTATTTTTAAAAATAGTTTCAAGAAATTTTCTTAAGAAATCAACGGAAACTAGAAATTTACAGTGTAACTTTTGGAATTGACAAAAGAAATCAATCATTTTAATTTTGAATTTGGATTTTATAAACTGAATCGTATTGTAAAATGATGAATTTAGATAATAATTTCTAGATTTTTAGATTATCAAATTGTTACAAAATGCTATTTGAACGGAATTGTTATTTTCGTAAAATTTTGATGATCAAGAGGGAGGTGGATCTCGGGATCATGGCCATAGTTGGCTTAGAGGTCGGAGATCAACAGAAAAATGGTGGTAGATTTTATTAATGGTCAAGTTGGCTGGTCGGCATTGAGATAGGGTTTTAGGAGTAAATTTAGTTGTCGCTGGTTCTCAGATTTGTATATCATCGTGGGTGATCAAGGGGAGATCGGACCGGTGGGGAAAGAAATGTGGGTTATCGGTGGAGCTTTGGTAGCGATCGTGGGTTCACTGATGATTTGTGGCGGCGGTACGAGGAAGTGTTTGGTGATCAATTTCTGTTCCAAGCTGAACTAGGCTCCTCGATTTCGAATTCGTCATGGGCTTGACGAATTGGTTGGCCTGAAGGTGTGAGTACATGAACGTCGATATGTTGGAGACGGTGAGGTCGAACAGAGTAGTTCTAATCATCGGTGCACATGCACGCGATTGTTCGTGTATCTGGGAAGTTTGGGGATTGGAGAAGAAAGCGTTGTCTCGAGTTTGCTCTCGTGAAAATGGGATGGTGGCTCGGGTTAGTATGCGTGATGTTGAGAACGTTTGAGAACGTTTGCTGTTGTGACAGATGTTAAGGTTTAAAATAAAAACAAAGAAGATGTGAAATAAGATTTTTAAGCTAAGGTATTTTACAAGTTTTCCAAAACAAATTTCAAATATGAAATTTTAAAACAAATCTGTTTGAATCTAAATTGTTTTGAAATAATTATTATTGTTAATTAATCCCTAAGTGTTTTTTTAAAAAAGTAAGAAAGTAATTTTATAACAAAGCTTTCAAGCAGATGATGACCAAGTTTTAAGCTAAATTTATTAACAAGTTTCAAGATTTACTTTTAAAGATTAAATGTTTTTAAATTTAATTGATGTAGTTTGTAATAGTTTTTATTAAGATAATTAAGTAAACCCCTATGTGTTTCTCAAATGAAATCCAATGAAGAAAAATTACTTGATATAATTAATAAAGTATAATTTATCTAATGTAAGTAATTGAGGATGATTACTAATAAAAGTGATTAAGGGGTTAATTACTTAATATAATTAATAGGGAGATTAATTAAAGTAATTAAAGAATAATTACTTAATCAAGCAATTAAAGGTTAATTAAGATTTATTAAGATTAATTAAGGATTAATCAAATATTAGTTAATATAAATTAAGGTTAATTAATTTATTGATTAAGACAAATTTATAATTAATTTATGATTAAAGGTGAATTAATTAATGATTAAATATTAATTAGTTTGTAATTACTTAATGTAATTAAAGGATAATTTGTTTTGTAATTAACTTAAGGTTAATTTAATAAGGGATAATATATCAAGGTGATTAATTTATTTATGTGATTAACTAAAGGTAATTAATTAAAGAATGATTAATTAAGAGTTAATTAATTAATGAGATTAATTAAGGATTAATTAATTAAGAATTATTAATTAAGATGGATAATTAAAATTAGTTAGTAAATGATTAAAGGTTAATTAATTAAGATGGTTTATAATAAATTAATATTAATTAACCAAGATTGGTGATTGATCTAATTTAAATTAATCAGATAATTTATTGATCTTACTTATGAATGTTCGGACTCCATTGAATGTTGAAATGTTGATATCCCTGTATGTTATGCTTTGTGCTATGAATTGTTTTGGTACGATCTGTGATGAATGTTATTTTTTTATCTGTGATAAATTTTTATCTGTGAATCTGTGAATGAAGATAAGCGATATAAATTATACCGCTTATCAATATTGATGTTGCTTGAATCTGTGATGATTGATGCTGTGCACTATTGGGTAAAACCCCTAGACTACACCATACACACACAAACATGGATTTCACGGAAAATCGGTTAAGTCACGGATATTTTGAAACTAAATATTATCTGTTTTAAAGTTGAATTTTTTGAATTAAAATGTTTTTGGAAATGGAATTGGGTTAAAATATAAAAGCTTTTGAAAAGGAGTTTTAAAGATAATAGTTATTTTGAATAACTTGATAAAGGTTTGAAATTTAAATAATTTGATTTGAATTTAAATTCAAGATTTGAAATTGAATCCTATATTTGGAAATTAAGGTTTAAAAAGGTTATATAAGTTGTAAATGTGTTTATACGGGTTTTAAACCATTTCAAAAAGTATTGTTTTGGAAATTTGACTGTAACTCAAATTTTATACTTGAAGAGCTTTAACTCGTGCAAATGTAATCGGGGTTTTTCCAAAACGAAAACAATTTGTTTTCGAATAATAATAGCTTTCATATAAAGAAAGGATTTTCAATTTGTGTTGAAAGATTTCAAGTTTTAAATAGAGTTGAAATAGTTTCGAAAGTTATAAATGAATCTTTGTGAAAAATGGTTGAACCTTGTTTTGAAATTTAATAGAATCTTAAACGTGTATCCTTTGTATAAAAGATTTGAAATGGAATTGTTTCGAAATCTGTAAAGGAATCTTTGTGAAATATTTGTGAACTTTGTTTTCAAACAAAAGAGGATCTCAAAGATAGATATTTATTTTAAATATTGTGAATGAATCTTTGTAAAGAATCAGTGAACTTTGTGAGGTGAATCTTTTTGATTTAAAAGATTAAAATGGTAATTTGTTTAACCATTTGAAAGAAAAGTTTTAGGTAACAAGTTGTAACTTAACTGAGATCCCATTATCCATATGGTTTTAAATTATTGTGCTCACTATTCGATTTAGTCGGGAGAGGTTTTGTGTCATATAACCCATTTCGAATAGTGATACGACGAATGGATAGCAATCGAAGATGGAGGTGAAGACCGGGTGACTTCGAGAGAGATAGGATAACCTGTCGAATGACTCTGCACTGAGTTGCTCCGGTATAGAGATCTCCATATGTGATGGGGAGTCCGTTCGGGATTGTGAATACCCGGATTGCAAGGGCTTCTTCCTTTATTGGACGAAGTGCCTTCGGTTCCGTTCGAACCCAGAACGGACTTGTATGTCTGACATTACACTTTGAGATATAAAACTGATCTCTATCAAATACATTTATATTTGGTGGTGGAGAATTTATTCTGTTAGCTTAACACCCTTCTCTGAGACATACGAGCTCGGAGGTTATGTAGTTGATAGTTATCAGTGATATACACCCAATTTGGTAGTGTGGCATGCTGAGTGCTGTTGTGTGATCATTTGTTGATCAAAGCATGACCTTTGTGTAAAGTGTAGCTTTGTGGATGAGACTGCATCAGGACCTCGCATCCCGAAAATAGTCAAAACAGGAAAGATGCAGCAAGGTTATGAGGGTCGCGTCCTTTAGGGTGTGTCATTCCCTTCTGGAAAAGGGTAGTATCATGGTATGGAGCCCAGATACTTAACTCATGTGGTCACTGCAAATCTATTACTTTGTGGTTAAGAGCTCTCGGATAAAGGTCGCAAACGACCGGAGGATGGCATGCTCGAGTAGTAGTTACCTAGTTACAGAGGTTACCCGCCTTGTGTTGGCAGAGAGCTGGGTAGGTTCTCGAGACGTCCCTCTAGAGGCATACCCATATGGCAGTAGGAAGTTCCCTAACCTGACCATTTGTTGGAAATCCAATCTCCAATACGCGCCTTGTACGGTTTTAGTTGTATAACCTGCCATTTACCTATGGTGGTCACCATAGGTGGTAGCTATAGTAGGCATAGTTCGAAATGTCTATGCTGGCTAAGATTAATATTATACTTTCGAAAGGTTTTCTACACTATGCACTAATAATAATTCGCGTATCAGGCATGTTTGACTATCATAAGAAGAAATCTCCTCCAATTCTGCGTTTGCATGGTGTGTGTGGTGGGATGCCTTATGGTAGTTTCATTTTCCAAAAAGCATTGCGGATTTCAATTTTAAAATTCTTTTGTTGTTTGTTTTAAAGACAAAACTGTTTTTGTTTGCTCACACCAGTCCCATGACTATCTCGGAGTTTAATGTTCCCTTCCTAAACTCTGGTTGCCTACAATTTTCCACACAGGAAGTCTAGAGTTCGGATTTTCAGATAATCAAATAGTGAGTATTGATTCGATAGCCTTCGAAGTCTTTGGTTTGGTGGCATTCGAAAATCTTCTTCAATCTTCAATCTTTGAAGTTTTTGGTTTGTCAATCGCATCGGGATCGAGTTGCTTCACTTCAGCATTGATGATGGTTCTTGCTTTTTGATTTAGAGCCTTTCTAGGTTTGGAGTTTTGGAAATGGAGTTGCAGATAATGGAGTTCCATTTGGAGTTCAAGTTATTTCCGCTGTGTTGTTGTAGATCCGTGATATATATTTGTGATCATTGTTGTGTATCATTGGATATTGTATCATTGGAGTTATATGATATATTCATTTTTCTCCCGCTGTGTGTTGTACTTGATGTGTTATAAGCTCTGGGAACCAGATCCGGTGTTTGAATCTACGGCATTCGAATACAGTGATGTATTCGGTGCCAATTTTAGAAGGTTGGGTTAGGGTGGTTTCATATATACTCAATCCAATAGAATTTCATTAACTGCTTGAAATTCCCAAATAGATGTATCAATAAGTTTCATCTGTGGATTGTCAAAGACTTGGGGAGGGTACGATAGCAATTGGATCATAGTCGATAAACTAATGAAGAGTGCTCGATTCATACCCGTTAAATTTGGTAGAACGACATCTAAATTTGCTGAGTTGTATGTGAACCGCGTTGTATGATTCCATGGCACGCTAAAAAGCATTATAAGCGATTGGGACCCTTTATTCTTTTTGGAGGATCTTACCAGAGGTATTGGACCGAATGCATCTCAGTATAGCTTACTTCCTACATACCAATGGGTTGATCGAGAGTGTGAATTGTATCTTGGAAGATCTCTTACAAGCTTTCATACTCAAATTTTGAGGCTCGTAGAACAGTTATTTGCATTTTTTCTAATTCACATGCAACAATTGTTATTAGTATAACATCGGTATGGCACCATTTAAGGCATCGTATAACCAATCGTGTAATCCTCCTTCATGTTGGTGGGATGCAGGCGAGAAATTGATATTGGACCAGATGTGATTAGGGAGACTTCAGGGAAGATTGAAATCATTTGGTAATGAATGAAGGCTTCTCAGGATAGGCAGAAGAGCTATACTTATAAAAGACATGAGGATTTGGAGTTCTCTATCAGCAATTTGATGTTTGTGAAGATCTCTCCACAGAAGAATGTAGATCGATTGGGTACAAAATAGAAGTTGGCACCAAGGTTCGTAGGTCCTTTCTTCATACTATATGGTGGGCATGCACAATGTATTTCACATTTCTTATTTATGAAAGTGTGTGCATAGCTCAGGCATGACTGTTTCATCAGCTCAAATGGATTATATCAAAATTGGACTAGAAGCTTCGAGACTCCATATCCCCATCCATATTTTCAGACGTGATATGAAGCAACTTAGGAGGAAGATAGCGGAGTTGGTGAATTTTTAATAGAGTGAAAGTAAAAATGATTGTACATGGAAAACCAAGGAGGGCGCGACGAGCTCTTATTCGAAGCTCTTTACTTGGTAATACATTATGTTTATCACATTTACTTTCATTTCCATTTGATATTAAGTAGTGTAGTTTAGTATGTTATATGCTAAGATAGCTATATATATATATATATATATATATATTAATTGCTTATGACTACATGATTTCAAGTTTGATGATTGATTATGATTGTTAAGCATGGAAGGTAACTATGGTTGACTTTTCCTTGATCGATTTGGGAATTTCAAGGGCGAAATTCTTAAGAGTGAGGGATGAGAGAGTGTAATGATGTAACAACCCACTATTATAGACCATTGAAATCGACAATAATCCATACATGTCAGCTTTGAATAATTCAAAATAATAGATTGTAATAAAATTTGGAGCAAATAAAATCATTCACAGAATCACAGACACAGAAATATCAGAATAACTCGCAGCGGAAATTAAAATACCATAGTAGTCCATGAAGCTACTATTACAAAGTCTCAAAACAAATACATAATATTAGTTCGAAAACAAATACAATAGAATTACCAAATACATAGAAGTCCACTAATACAAGAGCTGAAATAGAACAACTGAAACCGAAATACATAAATAACTAGATAAGCAGAATCTACAGCGATTCCTAGCTCCAGAAAGAGAAATCCAAAGCTGTGAATACTCAGGCTGACTCGAGCGTAAATAAAACACAAACACTCGAGTCAGGACATACATACTTATACAATGTAAACCAACTCAAGTGAACTGCAGTAAATGAACAAGTAACTTAAAGGACGCTTGGGACCGCCCATCCTCTAAGGATCCGTTAAACTATTTACTATGTTGTAATATTTCGCGATTATAATAATGTCTACAGTAAAATAAACTTACTTTAAAATAGCATTAAGTAGTGACCAAATATTCCCCTTAACACGTAATAGTCCTAGTAGTCCATCCAGTATCAGCATATCTCCCTAAATACTCCATGGGCTACGGGAGAAAAACAAACTCGTAGTAAAGCTTGCTATGGTAGGTGACACGGCACAATTACACAATTCCAGGGTAGATATACCAATTAAGCACACGAGCTGGTGGTAACGTAGCAGCCACTACGCCCACCTCGAGCCACACTCCCAAAATCAATGGGTGCACCCAATCAATCACAAAGTAAAGAATGGTATCGAAGAAGTGTGTCCGACAGGAGAAATGACCTCACTTGGCCCGTGATCGCTTTTGTTTTAGCCACCTTAAGCCAACTCTCGAGAGTCGGGTCCACGTTCTTACCATAATAGGATCGTCGCCACCATCCTACTTCATTCTGGAATCTACGACGCGTACACAGTTGTTAAAGTGGTTTTCGGTATCGACAGAGAGTACGTCCATATCTGATCCCGGTCTCTTTAACAACCAATCGTTATTATAACTTGTGGTTATAAATTTCAAAATGTTATTTTATACTTCGAAAATCAAATATCATTTCAAATCCATTTCAAAATATCAAAATATCATATCTTTTCAAAACCTCATTCATTTTTATTTAATTTAAATAACATTCTAAATCACATTTCAAAATGGTCTATATTTCAAATCAAAATACTCCATTTAAACCATTTAAAAGTGAAGTCATTATATTTACAATCCAAATATTCAATTCCTAAAAATTTAGCATTTTCTGAGTTCGTTTATTCACTTAAATACATTAAAATAGTGAAATTTCAGCTTTCGCAGCACTTAGAAAATGCTACGGTAAGTTACATTTGAAAACAATTCAATTTAGCAAAGACATCATTTAAAAACTGCTGTAATAGTTTAGTTTTAGTTGAAAAATAGTTCAATTCAGCAAAGACAGCATTTACAAAACTGCTGTGATAGTTCAGTTTTAGTTGAAAAATAGTTCAATTCAACAAAGACAGCATTTACAAAACTGCTGTAATAGTTCAGATTTCAAATTATAAGATTTAATTCAATTTAGCAAGGACAGCGTTTAAAAAACTGCCGTAATAGTTTAGTTTTAGTTCAAAAATCTCATTTCAGCCAACTGCAGCACTTAACAAGTGTTACAATAGCTCTTTCATTAGTTTTTACCTTTTGTTCACTTCTGCAACTACAGCACTTACAAAGTGCTGCAGATTCATTTATTCCAGATTTTAATTCATTTTCAGAAACGATAGCATTTCTGAAGTGCTACTAAAAGAATTTCCAGATTTACAATAGAATTTCAGCAACAATTAAACTTGAATTTAAACCATTTTAACATATAAAATTTCATATTTTCCACTTTGAAGATGGTCATTTAAATACCGTTTAACTTAAGATTTTTATAAAGTAAATTTCATAAATAAATATCAAATTTTTCAGTACTTCACTTGTAAAAATCAATATACAATTTTTCCAAATTTTTGCATTTACTTTACACTTTAATTTAATTTACCATTTCATAAATTAAACTTAATTTTCATTTTATTATCTTAACTTAAATTTATTTATAAACCAAATTTCACATTTTCCAAGTCAAGTTATTTTTCAAATTGCATTTTTAAACATTCATTTATTTAACCATTTTAATTCATAGAAAAATCAATAAAACCTTATAAAATCATTTTAAATTCAAATTTAAATCAAATTATCATATTTTAACATTTTAAAATACTTTAAAAATTCCAAAAAATATATATAATAACCACGGGTCTGTATAATATTTTCTAACCTAACTCAAGTGATATGGATAATATATCATTTCAATCCGTAATTTACAAAGAAAATCCGAGTTTTATCATTTCAAATCCTCAATCCCAAGTTAAATAAAATAAATAAAAATCGATCAGGCCAATCATTTCAGCCCATAACGATTTTTCCATGTTCTACTGTCCGTTCGGGTATGTATCCCTTCAACTTATAGTGATTCTATTCTACACGGAACTTGCATTATGAGAAACAGAAATAAATAAACAATATAGCAACATATGGCAGTAGTAGATGATATGACAGGTTTATAAATAGGATTAACATCATATGATTCGAATCACAGGCAGATAACACATGCTAAATATTTCTACACATTCACTAGTTATCAATTCACGATTTATATAAGTATAAATGTCATGCGTGAATACTCACATCTTTACGCTGGAGTTAGCAAATCAAAACACACAAACAAAATCCAAACGCACGATAGCACGACTATGATTCGAGTGGAGTGGAGAGCCAAGATATTAATCTTGTATTCAACAACAAAATAAAGAAAAATATAAACATAAATACAATACTAAAATTATTGGAAAAAAATGAAAATAGAGTCTACAAAAAAACATCACCAAGCTTTTCAATTGATTTTGCTTGACCAGTAATCACTTTTGCTCGGCCACAATACTATACTGGTTTGGACATGGTGGTGTTTTGGGCTCGGGTATGGCATATATGCAGGGCTACAAGAAGTGAAGGGGTAGGACTTACTAGGTGTAGGAAGATCAAAAGGCAAGGCAAAAGAGGAGTTTTGGTGCAACCTTAGGCTCAACCATGCATCAATTAGGATCGGCCTTGGTATGTACAGATCTAGTGGTGGCTGAAGTGATGGCCAGAGGTGGTGAACTTTCTGGTGGTGGTGGCTAAGGGGGTGGTCGAAGCAATATATGAAGGGTATGGTGAAACTAGGCTCGGTTATGCATGTTTCAAGGGTTGTTTTGCAACTTTTTGTGGTGTTTGCATCATGGAATGGTCACAGCCAATCATGCTCAGAGAAGGAGAGGGTCAGGCCATGTATGGTGATAGGGAGGAGGTGATGTGGTGGTCGGTGAAGGTGGTGAGGTGTTAGGCCGAGCAAAGCATAAGAAGAAACAAGCGAAACAATGGAAAAATTCAATAGAAAAGTGAAGAGAAAAAGTAAAAAAAGAAGAAGCCATTACCATTTTTTTTCTCAGATCTGAATGGACGAAAGTTGTGATATAATGAGAAGTTTTTCTCACGTGAAATTCAAAATAAAACTCATGGCTATCAAAGAGAATGAACGGCTAAAGAAAATGAAGAGACTAGGCATTGAAAAGTCACAAGTTAAAAGGTTTTTGTCTCTTGGAATTTCCCATTTCTTTTATTGAAATAAACCAAAAGAAAAATCAAGTAAATAAAATAAAAATGAAAACAAAATAAAGTGGAAATGAAATAAATAAATATTTTTTTGGAAAATAGAAAATAAATAAGAAAATAGTTTATTAATTAAAACTAGGATTAAAATTGTAAACAAAAATACATACTACACTTTAAAAATGTTTTAAAAATAAAATCTTGAAATAGAATAAATTTTAAAATATTTTCATAATGAAATAAATCTAATTTAAAAATATTTTAAAAATCTAGGGTTGTGACACTCTCCCCCACTCAAATCTTTTCGTCCTCGAGAAGAACGAACAAGGAAAATAAGGAAAAACAGAATAGAAAACAAGTAGTACCTGAAATAAACAATTCCGAATTCGAAGCGCGAATGCTCTCCTCCGTCTCCCAGGTACAATCTCGATCATCGGTACTCCACTGTACTTTGACCAGACTAAAGATTTCCTTCTTAGCTGCTTCGTACCTCTGTCGACAATACAAAGTGGCTTCCTCTCAACAGTCATATAAGGCTCAATATCCAAACTATCAAGAGCAGAAGGCTGAACAATATGAGATGGATCATGAAGATATCAACGAAGATGAGAGACATGAAATACATCATGCACTCTAGAAAGCTTCTCACGCAAATCCAGACGATTAGCCAAAGAACCAACTATTTCCACAATGCAGAAAGGACCAATGAACCTAGGAGAAAGCTTCCCTCTACGACCAAAACGAATGACATTCCTTAAGGGAGAGACCTTAAGCAAAACCCGATCACCAACAACAAACTCTAAACTCCACCTATGCCTATCAGCGTACTTCTTCTGCCTATCCTAAGCAACTCTCAACTTTCTCTTAATCTCCTCAACTCTCTCAGAAGCCTCCAAAATCACATCAGGACCAAGAACCAAACGATTACCAGACTCAATCCAGTAAGATGGAGATCTACAAGGTCGTCCGTAAAGAGCAGCAAACAGAGACATTTTAATACTGGCCAGAATTCAAAGATGGAATAAGATAGATAAAGAATTAAGATAAGCTTTAAAAAGAAGATTAGATTATACCTGATAACTATTATTGTAGGTGAATTCGACAAGATGGAGATGGTCTTCCCAAGATCCTCCATAATCAAGCACACAAGCACGAAGAAGATATTCGAGAATCTGATTTACTCTTTCCGTTTGACTGTCGGCCTGTGGATTGTAAGCAGTGCTCAGATTCAGATGAGTACCCAAAGATTCCTGAAAAGCTTTCCAAAACTGACTGGTAAAGATAGGATCACGATCACAAACAATACTGAGAGGAACACCATGGAGATGAACAATCTCCCTCATGTAGATCTCAGATAAGCTAGAACCAAAACGGGTAGACTTGACCAGAATGAAATGAGCAGACTTGGTCAGTCTATCCACAATAACTCAGATACTCTCATTACCCCTCCTAGTCCTCGGTAATCCATCAATGAAATCCACGGAAACCTGTTCCCACTTCCAATTGGGAATCTCAAGGGGCTGCAACAAACCAGGGGTCTTCTGATGGTCGGCCTTGACTTGCTGACAAGTCGCACATCGACTAACAAAGATAGAGATATCCTGCTTCATCCCTCTCCATCAATAAAGCCTCTCCATATCCTGATACATCTTTGACATACCAGGATGAATAGAAAGTTTGGATCGATGATTCTTCTGAAGTAACTCTTACCTCAATCCATCAACATCCGAGACACAAATCCTACCATTAATCCGCAAAATCCCTCTATCATCGATCTGAGCTCCACTACTACCACCAACTCTACTATGAACACTCTCCTTCATTAATCTAAGCATCTCATCCTCATCTTGCTTAGCCATGATACGATTTAAAAGAGGAGAAGAAGAAACAACGAGCTGAAACAACAAAGCCTTTTTCCGACTCAAAGCATCGGCCACAACATTAGCTTTATCGGGAGTATAGCTAATATCGAGGTCGTAAGAAGCCAGAAACTCAAGCCAACGAACTTGCCTCTGATTCAAATCCTTCTGGGTGAAGATATGTCTCAGAGACTGATGATCGGTGAAAAGCTCAAACTTAGTTCCCAGAAGATGATGCCTCCAAAGCTTCAAAGCAAAGACAATACCAAGCAACTCTAAATCATGAGCAACGTAATTTTCCTTATGGGTTTTCAACTGAAGGCTGGCATAGGCAATGACCTTACCATCCTACATAAGAACAACGCCCAATCCCTCACGACTAGCATCAATCTATACCGTCAATCCCTCACTTCCATTCGAAACGGTAAGAACTAGGGCGGAAGCAAGCTTGCTCTTTAACTCATTGAATGCATCTTTTCACTTATCACTCCAAATAAACATAGCATTCTTACGAGTTAAAGTAGTGAGAGGTGCAACGATCCGAGCAAAATTCTTAATGAATCTCCGGTAGTAACCGGCAAGGCCTAGAAAACTAAGAATATCAGATAGAGTCTTAGGAGTTTTCCAATCCTGTAACAGAATAGGAAGAAAATAAGGACAACCGAAAAGATAGGATTATTAAATGATAAAAGAAAAGAGAGAAAAGAAAACTTGCATTGATCGAAATGATCTTGACTGGATCAACAGAAACTCTATTACTAGAAACAATATGCTCGAGGAATTGGACTTCATCCTTCCAGAAATGGCATTTAGAAAATTTAGCCTACAACTGATGATTTCTGAGAGTCTCTAGAACAGATTTCAAATGCGACTCATGCTCTTCCTTGGTCTTAGAGAAGACAAGGACATCATCAACAAAGACTAGAACAAATTTATTAAGTACATCACGAAAGACACGATTCATCAAATCAACAAAGAAAGCAGGAGCATAGTCAAACCAAAAGGCAAGACTAACCATTCATAAAACCCATTCTCAGTACAGAAAGCAGTCTTCGGAATACTTTCCTCAGCAACTCTGAGCTGGTGAAAACCTGTGGCAAGATCAAGCTGAGAGAAAACGGTAGCACCATAAAGCTGATCAAACATATCATTGATGCGAGGCATTGGATATATGTTTTTCATAATGAGCTTGTTCAGCTCCCTATAATCAACAGACATCCTCAAAGAACCATTGGACTTGGTAGAAAAAACCACCGCTGCTCCCCATTTTGAAAAGCTAGGTCTAATCAGACCTTTGGAAGACAAGTCCTCAATTTGCTTCCTTAACTCAACCTTCTCGCGGGGTGCCATTCTTCTAGGAGGAAGAACTACAGGTCGAGCACCAGGAGTAAGATCAATACGAAAATCAATTTCCGGCTTTGGAGGTAAAGAAGTGACTTTACCAAATACATAAAGGGATAGAGTCTGATTATAGGAGTCGAATCAAGATCCCAGGAGAAGAATCCAGAGAATAAATAAAACTGCCAGCAAAATCCTAAGGCATGAGACACTGAATAATCAAGGAATTTCCTTGATCATCAACAAGATAAATAGACCAGGGTTGACAAGAGATATGGGCATCATGCCTACCAAGCCAAACACTTCCAAGCAATAAATCAAAAGCATCGAAGCACAGAACATTAAAGTCACCACTAAAGCGATGATCAGAATAGAGAAGTTTCACTTGCTTACAGATCTGATTAAGGTTGGCAGGGACCCTAATGGGATTTGAAACACATAAAGGAACAGAAGCATACTCAGGAGAAAGGAGATGCTCAAACTTATCGCACAAATCAACAGAAATAAAACTATGGGAAGCTTCAGTATCAAATAAAACACGAACAGGATGATGAAATAAAGAAAATGTGCCCTGAAGAGTACCTTGGTCATCACTAGGAGTAGGAGCAAGTGCAGGAGCTGGAGAAGATGCAGAGGAGACAACAAATATACTAGAAGGCTTACCCTTCTGCTGGGTAGGGCAATCTTTTTTGAAATGGTCAGGCTGAAGTCAGATATGGCATAGATCACGCCTCATCAACTGAGTTGGAGGAGGAACACCAGCACCAGCTAAAGTATGACAGCTATTGGCATAGTCTCCCTTCTAGTCACATCTGAAGTAGGTGATGGTAGAAAGGTCAACAGGCTGTTTCTGATAAAGAGAAGATGATGAAGATCCCAAACTCGGATTCTTGAGCCAATTCTTTTTCTGCTGTTGGTAATTAGGCTTTCTCTTCCTAGAATTAGCAGAGGAAGACTGAGATGAAGGAGCACCAACAACAGCAGGACCCTTAGAAGTAGGGTTCTCATATCGGATAGCCATATCCATAAGCTGGGTAAAAGTGCCATGAACATGAGAAATGAGACGATCATAATACTCGGGACGAGCACCAGCTATGAACTTCTCATTCTTCTTGAGAGGAGTGTCTATCAGGCTAGGACCGAACTTGGAAAGTTCATTGAACTTCCTCTCATATTCAGAAAAGGACATGGTACCCTGCTTGAGATCCATGAATTCACGATAAAGCTGAGATTTACCGGCTTCTAGCATCCATTTTACCACAAAAGCCTCCCTGGAAAGGAGATACAGAACAAACTTAAGATAGATACAAAAGAAAGGAAAATAGGAACAAAATTCAAGATAACACAAAGGATACCTAAACTGCTGCCAAGTAATATCTGCCTCGACGGTGTTAGCCATAACAGACTCCCACCAATTTAGGGCAGCCTCCTGCAACTACCATGCTACTAACTGACGCTTCTGGGCATCAGTAATCTCAAGACTGGTAAATATCCTCTCTAAACTCCGTAACCATTGTTGGGCCTCAATAATGCTCTCTCACCCAGTAAACTTGGTACCACCAAGTTGAGAGAATTCCTTACAGAAAACAGTAAACCTAACAGGTGCAACAGGCCAAGGAGCTGGGGCAATACCACGACCCCTACCTCTGGCATTTCCTCGATTCATCCTGAAAAATCAAGAATGAATTTAGAACAAGGTACAGATAAGACAAAGATAAGATAAGATAAAATTCACTTGGATGAATATCCTAATGAAAGAAAATACTAACAAGGTAGATACGAAAGGAATGAAGTTTATAAAATTGCTTTTAAAACAAGAAAAATTTGTATCAAAATAATCTTTGAAAAATCCTTTGAAAAATCATTTTGAAAACCATTTTATACTTTGAAAATACGTTTATCTCTAATGAGCTTTTTGCTCCGTAGGCTAAGGTTTGGCTGAAAACCAAACCTTTGATACCAACTGTAACGACCCACTACTTTGGACCATTCAAATCGACAATAATCCACACATGTCAGACTTGAATAATTCAAAACAACAGATTGTAATAAAATTTGGAGCAAATAAAATCATTCACAGAATCACAAACACAGAAATATCAGAATAACTCGCAGCGGAAATTAAAATACCATAGTAGTTCATGAAGCTACTATTACAAAGTCTCAAAACAAATACATAATATCACTTTGAAAACAAATACAATAGAAATGCCAAATACATAGAAGTCCACTATACAAGAGCTGAAATAGAACAACTGAAACTGAAATAGATAAATAACTAGATAAGCAGAATCTCCAGCGATTCCTAGCTCTAGAAAGAGAAATCCAAAGCTGTGAATACTCAGGCTGACCCGAGCGTAAATAAAACACAAACACTCGAGTCAGGACATACATACTTATATAATGTAAACCAACTCAAGTGAACTGCAGTAAATGAACATGTAATTTAAAGGATGCTTGAGACCGTCCATCCTCTAAGGATCCGTTGAACTATTTACTATATAGTAATATTTCGCTATTATAATAATGTCTATAGTAAGATACTTTAAAATAGCGTTAAGGAGTGATCCAATATTCCTCTTAACACGTAATAGTCCCAGTAGTCCATCCAGTATTAGCATACCTCCAGATTGGGAGGCTACCCTAAATATTCCATGGGCTACGGGAGAAAAGAAAACTCATAGTAAAGCTCGCTATAGTAGGTGACATGGCACAACTAGGCAATGTCAGGGTAGATATACCAATTACACACACGGGTTGGTTGTAACGTAGTAGCCACTACGCCCACCTCGAGCCACACTCTCAAAATCAAAGGGGTGCACCCAATCAATCACGAAGTAATGGAATTGTATCGAAGAAGTGTGTACGATAGGAGGAATGACCTCACTTGGCCCGAGGTCGCTCTTGTTTTAGCCACCTTAAGCCAACTCACGGGAGTCGGGTCCACGTTCATACCATAATAGGATCGTCACCACCATCCTACTTCATTCTGGAATCTCCACCGCGTACACAGTTGTTAAAGTGGTTTTCGGTATCGACAGAGAGTGTGTCCATATCCGATCCCGGTCTCTTTAACAACCAATCGTTATTATAACCCATGGTTATAAATTTCAAAATGGTATTTTACACTTCGAAAATCAAATATCATTTCAAATCCATTTCAAAATATCAAAATATCATTTCTTTTCAAAACCTCATTCATTTTTATTTAATTTAAATACCATTCTAAATCACATTTAAAAATGGTTTATATTTCAAATCAAAATACTCCATTTAAACCATTTAAAAGTGAAGTCATTATATTTACAATTCAAATATTCAATTCCCAAAAAATTAGCCTTTTCTGAGTACTTTATTCAATTAAATACATTAAAACAGTGAAATTTCAGCTTTCGCAGCACTTAGAAAATGCTACGGTAAGTTACATTTGAAAACAATTCAACTCAACAAAGACAGCATTTAAAAACAGCTATAATAGTTCAGTTTTAGTTGAAAAATAGTTCAATTCAGTAAAGACAGCATTTACAAAACTGCTGTAATAGTTCAGGTTTCAAATTAAAAGATTTAATTCAATTCAGCAAGGATAGCATTTACAAAACTGCTGTAATAGTTCAGTTTTAGTTCAAAAATCTCATTTCAGCCAACTGCAGCACTTAGCAAGTCTACAATAGCTACCCTTTTAGTTCACTTCTGCAACTACAGCACTTACAAAGTGCTGCAGATTCATTTATTCCAGATTTTAATTCATTTTCAGAAACGATAGCATTTCTGAAGTGCTACTAAAAGAATTTCCAGATTTACAATAGAATTTCAGCAACAATTAATTCAATTTAAACCATTTTAACATATAAAATTTCATATTTTCCACTTTAAAAATGGTCATTTAAATACCCTTTAACTTATGACTTTTATAAAGTAAATTTCACAAATAAATATCAAATTTTTTAATACTTCACTTGTAAAAATCAACATACAATTTTTCCAAATTTTTGCATTTACTTTACACTTTAATTTAATTTACCATTTCATAAATTAAATTTAATTTCCATTTTATTATCTTAACTTAACTTTTATCTTTAAACCAAATTTCACAATTTCCAAGCCAAGTTATATTCAAATTACATTTATAAACATTCATTTATTTAACCATTTTAATTCATAGAAAAACCAATAACACTTTATAAAATCATTTTAAATTCAAATTTAAATCAATTTATCATATTTTTACATTTTAAAATACTTTAAAATTTCCAAAAAATATATATAATAATCATGGGTCTGTACAATATTTTCTAACCTAAGTCAAGTGATACAGATAATATATCATTTCAATCTGTAATTTACAAAGAAAATCCGGGTTCTATCATTTCAAACCTATAATCCCAAGTTAAATAAAATAAATAAAATCACTCAGGCCTATCATTTCATGCCATAATGATTTTTTCCTATTCTAAAGTCCGTTCGGGTATGTATCATTTAAACCCATAGTAATTCTATTCTGCTAGGAACTTGCAGTGTGAGAAACAGAAATAAATAAACAGTATAGCAACATATGGTAGTAAGAGATGATATGACAGGTTTATAACAGGGTTAACATCATATGATTCATATCATAGGTAGGTATAATATGAGAAATATTTCTACACATTCACTTGTTACCAATTCACAATTTATATAAGTATAAACATCATGAGTGAATACTCACCTCTTTACATTGGAGTTAGCAAATCAAAACACACAAACAAAATACAAAAAGCACGATAGCACGACTTTGATTCGAGTGGAGTGGAGAGCCAAGATATTAATCTTGTATTCAACAACAAAACAAAGCAAAATATAAACATGAATACAATACTAAAATTATTGGAAAAAATGGAAATAGAGTCTACAAGAAAACATCACCAAGCTTTTCAATTTATTTTGCTTGACCACTAATCACTTTTGCTCGGCCATAATACTATATTGGTTCGGCCATGATGGTGTTTTGGACTTGGGTATGGCATATATGCACGGCTACAAGGAGAAGTGAAGGGGTAGGAGTTACTAGGTGAAGGAAGATCAAAAGGCAAGGCAAAAGAGGAGTTTTGGTGCAACCGTAGGCTCGGCCATGCATCAATTGGGCTCGGCCTTGTCATGTACAGATCTGGTGGCGACTGAAGTGATGGCCAGAGGTGGTGAACTTGCTAGTGGTGGTGGCTAAGGGGGTGGCCGAAGCAATATATGAAGAGTATGGTGAAACTAGGCTCGGGTATGCATGTTACAAGGGTTGTTTTGCAACTTTTTGTGGTGTTTGCATCATGGAATGGTCACGACCAATCATGGTCAGAGGAGGAGGGGGTTAGGCCGTGTATGGTGATGGGGAGGAGGTGATGTGGTGGTCGGTGAAGGTGGTGAGGTGTTAGGCCGAGCAAAGCACAAGAAGGAACAAGCGAAACAATGGAAAAATTCAATAGAAAAGTGAAGAGAAAAAGTAAAAAAAGAAGAAGCCATTACCAACTTTTTCTCAGATCTGAATGGACGAAAGTTGTGATATAATGAGAAGTTTTTCTCACGTGAAATTCAAAATAAAACTCACGGCTATCAAAGAGAATGGACGGCTAAAGAAAATGAAGAGACTAGGCATTGAAAAGTCACAAGTTAAAAGGTTTTTGTCTCTTGGAATTTCCCATTTCTTTTATTGAAATAAACCAAAAGAAAAATCAAGTAAATAAAATAAAAATGAAAACAAAATAAAGTGGAAATGAAATAAATAAATATTTTTTTGGAAAACAGAAAATAAATAAGAAAATAGTTTATTAATTAAAACTAGGATTAAAATTGTAAACAAAAATACAACTAGTATTGGAAAAATTACTACTACACTTTGAAAATGTTTTAAAAATAAAATCTTGAAATAGAATAAATTTTAAAATATTTTCATAATGAAATAAAATCTAACTTAAAAATATTTCAAAAATCTAGGGTTGTTACAAATGAACTGTGTTTTATGTAAGGGTCGTAAAATATTATTTTTAAATTAAGGTTGTATGAATCCATAACTTTGAAAAACAATAACTAGGGGCATTCTACATCGTGAGAATTTTTATGGACAATTTTGACCTTGAAAATTTTGCAAGGCCGACACCATTAAATAGGAATTGAACTAAGGGTTGATACCACTTCCATTGGAAAGACATGGTTACTTCTATTTCCATTGAGTGGCTACAATAGCTTTTTGGACTTACCGTTTAGGAGATATGGCTGTTCGAAGTCCGAGTAGTCTTTGGACAATTAACTGAGTAACTAATGAGGTTTATATTAAGCCCAAATGCACATTTCGAAATTAGAGTCATATAGGGCTGATAGGACATCCTTTTCCCCATTATACACTTCTCGAGAACAAAAAATCCTCCATTAATCTCCTCTCTTGCCAAAAAACATCCTTTTACCTTACTTTATTTTGCTTAAAATGTCATAAAGGGGTAATTAGTAAGGATTGGCTTAATTTCCAAATTAGGCACTTTGGGATTCTTACTCCTACTGTTTAACCATTGACTTGCCTCGAAATTTGGGTAATTTGGTATTCGGTGAGTGAGTTTACTTCTCTTGTCATTCTATATTTATTGTTATAGTAAAAACGTGGTGTTTGATGTATTTTTCAAAGTTTAAATTTTTTAAAACATAAATCTAAAACTAATAACATAGAAATACCAAATTAAAAAAGACAGATTAGTATTTTAATACATTTTACATCATGTACCAATCTTGTTGTCATTTTCATACAAAATTAGATCTAGGAAGATATTGTAACGACCCAGGATTTGAACGCTTTAAAATATACTGTTTAAAGTGATTTTAAATATAAAATATGTAAGGTTATATGATTCAAACAATATTAGATAGGATTTGGAAAGAAAAGTATACGCAAAAATAGTAACATTTACCTATATCGACAAAAGTGACTAAATGCCGATTTCAGAAAAATAAGTTTTAATAGTTAAATAAATCATTTTAATTAATTTACGAGTATTTGTATTTTTAAATAACGTTATAAAAATTCATTTTTAAATTTGGTTTATTTAAATAAATTGTTTAACTAAAACGTCAAAGGTGACTGTAAAACATTTTGTCGAAAACTCGATTAAAAGTTGTCGCAACGTTGTTGCACCTATATTTTCTTATATAGGAACATATATTCAAATAGTATAAGTATTAATTAATTCACTAATCAAGTTTACTTTTACTGAGTAAGATTAGAAAACGTATAGAAGTCATTAGTAAAAGTAAGTAACAATTAACAAAAGTAAGAAAAAGTAAACATCAAATCACATCAAATCAAAACCAACATAATTATGATATTCTTTACTTAATCTCTAATTGACTAAGACATAAAGTAAGGATGTGAAAGATGATGTTAAGTATTAAAAAAGTGGATATTGCCTTAGGTTGAAGTAAGGTTAGTTTGGTAATTTTGTAAGAGGATATTTTGGTAAATTTACCACTTCTTTCTTTTTCTATAAATACCCACCTCCTTCTTCACTTTCATTCACATTTTCTTCTTCTTTTTTTCTCAATCTTCTTCATCTTATTCCTCTTCTCTTTAATGGCTTCCACGCCATATAAAAAATTATAAAGAAATAATGACAAAATATTTATAAAATTTCAAAAGAAATCAATGTTCATCCTCTTCAAATCAAACTCCTCTTTTCTTCATATTTTATCTCTTCTTCTCTCGGCCATAACTTCTTCAAATCTAATACAAAATGCAAAATTATTTTTTTAGATCATGTATTTTTCCAGTGGCTACAACTTTTGTGTTGACCAGTTTGTCTTATTCTAAAGTTAACCATGTCAAAAATACACTTCTTTCAAGTGCATTTTCTGGTCCAGTTTTTAAGCCAGAGAATAGGCCATTTTATTTTTGATTATAACTTAATCATAACAGAACCAAATTAAGAAATTATTTTTCTCAAACCATATAAAATTCAAGTGGCCACAACTTTTATGTTGATCACTTTTTTCAGTTTTGTTGTTTGCTATACCTGAAACTCTATTCTTTGAAGTGCATTTTCAGGATTTATTTTTGCAAATCCAACAATACCTCTTCTTCATTCTATCATATCTTCCTCAAAATTAATCAAAATCAAGTGATTATTTTTTTAAATTCAAGAGAAAATAATTTTTAACAATTTTTATGTGAACAAGTTTTACAAATTTTGAGAGTAAGAGAGTCAAAAATAAGAGAGAAGATGACCCATTTTTCGGGTCTAATTTTGAGAATTCAAGCTCAAAGCTCTACCACTTCTTCTCTATATTTTCGGCCAACCTCCATCTCAGGCCTCTTCCAAGCTATTAGAAAGAAGAGGGTGTTATTTTCTAGTGTATAATAGAGTAGGATTTAATTAGTGAACTGTTGGCAGATTAGAATGTTGATAGGAAGTTAATCGCTTTGGTTTATGGTAAGAAACTCTATTTAACATCTCTATTTACATATACACATGATTGATGCTGTGTTATGATTTCTATGTATGCTTATATATGCTTTTCTCATCAAATATTTATTGTTTGATATGATTGTTAAATTGTTTTACCAAGTCACGTTAACACACGTCGATAAGCACAAAGGAAAGCACTTTCCTTTTGAAAATAAAATGGTATATATGGAATGCTTAAACCTTTTGAAAATAGTTTTAAAATGAGTTTGAAATTCTTTATAAACATTTAAATATGTTTAAATAAATAATGAAAGAAAATCAAAATTTCATCTTGTATATTTTAAATATGTCCAAAACGAATTTTCCAGAAAACATCGCACTTTTACGGTAAAGCGATCAAAGTTTAAAATTGAGATTTTAAGTATTTTAAAAATATAAAATATATCCTAAAAATCTTTTAAAATGTATTAAAATAGATTTAAGTTGAAAATATGGATTTCTAAATGATATAAAAGTCGTTTTGAAGAATACAGCTTTTAAAATGCTATTTGCAACACTTTTCGCAGCAGTTTGAAATATATTTTGAAAGGTAATTTTAAACTTAACAATTCTTTCCTAAGTCTTTTGTGAAAGATTTTAAAAGAATAATTAATTAATTTAAAGGTGATTTGGAAGTTTTAATAAGAGTTTGAATAAATGGCTAAGATGAATTGTTTATACCACTTAAATAATAATTGAAGAATATTGAATATAATAACAAACTGAGTATGCAGAAATGATTAATACATTTGTCCCGCCTTTGAGATCTGGAAAGATAAAACAAGGTAACTAACTAAGGTAAGGAATGGAGCAATCAGTGCCCTTAACTTACCTGACCTATGTTTTCTCTTTTTAGGCAGGGTGTGGAATAGATCGAACGGAATGCTCGAATGCTCTAAAAGATCATATTTAAGTTTTTATAAGACAAAAGAAAAGAAAAAAATTCTTTGAATGTTAATTACCCACTTAACATCTTTTATTGAATGATTGGGACGAAGGAACCGGGATCGGACTTGGGTGATTCCTATCCGAAGAACCGGGATCAGATTTGGGTGATTCCTATCCAAAAATCACTTCAAACTAATTTTTAAAACCCATATGAACTTAACAACTTTTTATCGATGATTAGCACAAAGAAACCAGGATCGGATTTAGATGATTCCTATTTGAAAAACCGGGATCGGATCTGGGTGATTCCTATTCGAAAACCCCTTCAAACTAATTTTCGAAATTAAACATATTGAAGACAAAGATCTTCATAATGTAGGATTACTTGCCATTAGTCCCTGGAGGTGAAATTTACCATATTTAAAGTGGAAGTAATGCTCTGTTATGAAAATCTTTGATTTGCAAAAATATGATTTGAAGCTAAGAAAGAAATATTTGAGTAAGATTTAATGAATGATTTGAGAATATTTTCCATAAGTTAAAAGTTATAATTCGAATATAAGAAATCATTAATAAAGAGTAAAAGAATGATTTGAAAAGGTTTTCCTAAGTAAAAGAGAAAATGATTTGGAATTATTTCAGGATTTAAGAAAGGTTTAAATAAACCAAATTATTTGATAAATGAGGCTTAATGATTCCATATACTCTTGGAAAAAAATGGAATAAATTGAAAAGAATATATCTAAGAAAGATATTTGATTTAAATAAAAGATGAAGTAATTGATTGATGATTGATATCCATTTATGAACTTAACATCTTTTAAAGCGATGATTGGCTTTGAAGGAACCGGGATTGGATTTGGGTGATTGCTATCCGAAAAGCACTTCGAACCAACGTATACGTTCGAATGTGAAGATATGTTGAACATGGTGATTATTGAAGACCGCAGATCTTCATAGCGTAAGGACTGCTTGTTGAACATGCTCTGTGTAGCTCCCATTATAGAGTTATTTATAACAGTGGTTTCCTCGTTGTGGAGATTTTTCGGATTGCAGGCACTACTCGCTACTAGTGGTAGTAGGAGAGCGCCTTCGGTTTCGTTCAATCCCAGAACGAACTTGTATGGACGAATGTCAGACACTGCATTTTTGAGATACAACATTTGGCTTTTACAAATGTACTACGGTGGTTGCAGAGAAGACAACTTCTCTTAGCTTAACACCCTCCTTGAGACGTACAGGCTCAAAGGTTGTATTTTAGTGGAAGGCAAACAGTGATCAAAGGAATGGCAGTGTGGCATTCAAAGTGGAACATGTTATGATCAAAGCGTGGTTTTGTATGAAAAGCGTGGCTTTCAAGAAATTGAGCGTAGCCCCGCAAGCCTCACACTCCGATTATGATTGGATACTATGTGGTCTAGCAGATGCTAATTTGGAATAAGTGAGTGTGTATGGTGGTGTCCAATACATTGGCCTTTGGAGGATACGTCCCTCAAGGCATTTGTTGCCCCAATTGGATAAAGTGGTTAGCTTGAGAAAAGCAGAGAACTACCGGTTATCAGTAGTAGTGTAGCAAGTATAGTTCCAAGCGAATAGTTTGAGAAAAGTGATTAAGCCATCGTGGGAACTATGTTTGTTATGCGTGGATCAAAGAAAAGGTCACAAGTTCCTTATCATGTTGGAAATCCAATCCGAATACGAGATTTACGGTTTTGATTGTATTACCAAAATTGCTGTAATGATTTGCAAACATTTCAGCTACCTCGTTTTGGTATCATATATTCTGTTCGGTATATTTCTTTGACCCGGTCCAAAATATTACCTTAGACTTAGTCCGGGAATTGATACCTTATTTGGATAAGTTTATTTGAAAAGTGTTTTCAAAAGAATGTCATCAAAAATATTATCAAGTGTATTTTGGTATGAAGTGTTTTGGTTATCATAAGGTAAAAACCCGTCCGTGTTTATGTGTAGACGTGATCTTATGAGATACCCTTCTTTTCAAAGGTTTTGATAGCATCGTCATGATCTATGCATTTTAAATTTTGAGTATCTCACGCTGGTTTATCAAGCCTGGTCCGGGTATTTTTAATACTCGGGTCAGATCCGAGTAGTTTCAAATTAAGTTGAATATGGTTGGAGTTTCCAAAGGAGAGCTGGAGATCTTCATCATCGTATTAACGTTTTCTATTATCCGCTACATCTATTGCATTTGATTTGTTGTTTTCAGCATTTGTAAGGACAGAAGTTTATAACCGTCCAAGATGATTCTAGGATAGACTCTGATATTGTATTTTAAAATTTTACACTGTAAAGATTATTATTGAAATAATATATGTTATTCCATTCATGTGAGATTCTATCCTGTCTTTATTTTTCTTTCTACCCTTAATGACCCGTCTTTTCATGCAATTTGAGTGGACATGTGTGATTTATTGTCGATTCAAAGGGTACAGAGAACTGGGTCATTACAGATATATACTCTTAAATCATATTAGGATTGATTGTATGTGTTTTTTGGATGTTATATGGTGATTGTATGATGATTGTATGAATTGTTTGATGTGATTGTTAGTCGTTTAGAATATCTAGGAACTAGGTCGTCATTTTAGGCAAATCGAGATAAAGAATGTTTAAAACATGATGCGATTGAAGTATGATATTGCTAGTAGCCTATGAAGCCTCCAAAAACATGTTATGTGGAATCTGGTGTTGGTTTGGAGATTAAAATATAGTCGGTGTGAGGTAACAAATACGGTTAGTGGTAGAGAAAAACGATGTTGGTGGTGGAGTGTGTGGTGGGAATCACATGGGAACTTTGGGCAAGGCTACTAGCGGCACGTTGGGAAAGTATGGACATCAAAATTTAGATAAATGTGAAATTCGATACCGACCATATTTGCTTCTAGTTGGAACATGGGTTACTTCGAGGAGAGCATGCTAGAGCTTTGGGCTAAGCTATGGGAGTGGGAAGATGGAGTTCTGGCACAGAAATTTTTTTCGACTAAGGAGTGTGTTAGGTACCGACCATGTGAACATGAGGTGCTTGCACGGCAGCTTAGAGGAAATGGAGAGGTGGCTTCAAGTTCACTTCGACATGAGGTACTTAACCAAAAATGGTTAAGTGATCGACACTAACCACTTTTGAGTGGTCTGTACTGACCACTATAGTATGGCCTGATTTTCGATATTAGCATTGGTAGTGCCCAAGAAATCATGTTGTGTGCGTTCATTCATTCATTTGACATTCAATTTGGCATTGTGGCATAATGAAAAGTAATTGTTGATGATGGAGCAATGATGTGACGGTTTGACACGATGACCTCGAAACAACGATATGAGGATTCTATGGCTTATGAGGGATGTCTAGAAGTGATTCGATGAAGAAGACTTGATAGTGGGAGTTGTGAGGGTGATCCACAAGGACAAGTTAGAGTAAGAGAGCTCGTGGGTAGAATGAGGAAGGGTTCTACCATTGAAAGTGGAACGAGAAAGGGTTCTACATAGGAAAATAGAAGGAGGAAGGGTTCTATCGTGTAAAATTGAAGAGCAAGGAAGCGCTCCGAGATACGTGCTAAGCATACTTGGAGTGTTTTGAAGTGTGCTCGTAAAGAAGGGGTATCTAAGGATGCTTATTGCGTATTAGGATGTGTACCTCAAATCAAGGAAGTGGTCCATGTTTCCTAGACCGAGGAAGGAATCAAGTTGCCTAGCACCTATGTGGCTAGGAATTAAGCACCTAGAATCCATTAATCCCTAATAGAGAAATGGACATAAGAGTTATCATATATCTAATGTACATAAGTGATAGCGAGTATTGTGGATGGATGCCATGCTTGCCATGTTTTTTTTTCACTTTAGGGATGTCAAAGGACGTAGGTACCGTGGATATGGATATCTAGACGCTCGATATTGTACTTAGGACATAGTACACCTTATGATGTTAGTATATTAGCATATATTACCATGTACTAAATCTTTGGATGCGAGGACAAGTCATGTATTATTCTTCATACCGTATGTCATTTACTATATCTATTTTCGTAGTATTTTGAGATGTTTATTGGTTGTACCAGACTGTTGTTAGAATTGAGGTTTTATGCTTTGCTTCTTATTATCTCGAGCACTCTTAAATGAGTAGACTAAATAGCACATGTAAACGACACATGGAATTGTTTAGATGGACTAGCAGGAGGTGACACTTTTCATATTTATATTTTTGGGCTTATTATTGCTTATTCCATTGTGCAATACTATGGAGTCCTAATTGTATTGATTTATTTTAAAGCCAGACGTAAGAGTTTATGTATCAGTTGTATAAACTCTATTAATATAACTTTATTGAATCCTTGCTCTGATATGTGGTGGTCCATTTAATTATATTTATGTCTCACGTGTTTTATATCTCTTATTAATATTATATGTTATCCTTGCGTGTGAAATCATACAACATGTTCTGTGATTGTTTTAGTTTTACAACCCTAAATATCGTCCTAATTGGTTGGGCACTGTTGCAATGCACTATTATAGGAATATTGGGTGCTAGAGGTATAGAGCATTGCACTACATATGAGATTCATGGTATCCTCATGTCAAAAAATAATTGCACATCATCACGTGAGATCTTTTATTTAACATAGATATGCTTAACCTATAGAAAAATCTTAGTGATTCATTTTGTAATTGAGAAACAACTACAAGTATGTATCCCCTTGGTGTCCCTAATAGTCATAAGTAAATCATCATCATCGAATGGGGAGCAACATCATAAACACCAGTCTCAAAAGTTGTAATAACTTCCCATTCTTGATACATCTTGACTACAAATATTTTAGGACAAGTGTTTATACATACAATCAAATACTCATGGCTACAAATACATCCATAACCATGGTCAAGTAAACACTTTATCTTAGGGATTTTCTATTTGTATGTATTTAATGTATTTTGAATATTATTTATATCACTATATGACAATATATATATAATATAAAATAAAACCAAAAGCTTACGTTATTTCGAATAAGATTCGCTATAAGAGTTAGGTCATATAACCAAATTATATAGCTACCTGTAGGGCACATCCTTAACCATGTCAATCTCCCACTTGCACTTGAGGACTATTATGGCATCTCATAACTATAGCCTCAATCAATTGTCCTAAATTGAACTGAGAAAATACCATAGTAGGTGGATCTGTAATATTATTATATATCTATTTCATTTGATCCTAATTCTTCATTAGTGATAAACTATTTAACACATGATACTTGAGAAAAAATTTCTTGACTTCCTATGAATTTACGGCCCCTTTTGCAATCTATATTAGATCATTGGTGTCATAATGCATTGTTGGACTCCTAGAGGGTGGAACCAATCCTAGCTCATCTATTATTTTGCAGCACTATTCAAGGCAATGTACTTGGCTTTCATAGTTGAATCTGTCATAACTTTTTGTTTAGAACATTTCCAACTCAAATCACCTTTAAGAGTGAAAATAAATTTTACACTGAACTACTTACATTGACATAACTTTAGGAAATTCGATTCTACGCACTCCTTTATAAGGTGTCCATTTTTTCTATAAACTATTTGCAATTATTTCATAAAAACTTAAGACTACTCTTAACTACCATCAAACAATTTTCAATTGGATTTGATATTTACTTACTACACAAATGCATAAGAAAATTATGACCTATTATAACACATCGTATATGATGGTTTCTGTTACCTTTGCAAATTGAATATATCACATGTGATCTTTTCCTCATTTGTAGATAAAGAAATCTCGAAAGGACAATTCTATGCTGCATTGGACCATATCAAAATGCTTGTAATTTTCCATAATGAGCATTTTACTACGGTTTTTATGCACATTGACTGGGATAATCCCAAAAATCCTCTTATATAGAGCATAAAAGATGCCTATATCAAAACTTTTCATCTATAATTAAGCAATCATACTTTTATTGGATGTAACATGAGTATGTCATTGCCAATTAGTACTACTATTATATAGTACTTTGAAATTTTTTAGAACCTTTATTTCCTTTCGTTTAGCCACTTACATCTCTACATTTTAACTAAATCAAACTATTTGATTTCTCGACTAAAATACTTGCTGCAAGATTTGGATGCTTGTTCAAGATCATTGATTGGTATTAATGATAGAGTTAAGCATGTGCCTTAGAGAAAGAAAATTATATATAACAATTATCCAAATAACAAACTAAATGATAGAGTAAATGTGTGCCCTAGAGATTGATCTTAATGATATATATGGGTGTGAATATATATATGTATATATATATATATATATATATATATATATATATATATGGGTGTGTGTGTGTGTGTTAAATATTAATTTACTAAAGGCATCGTGGTAGATGGATCATATCCTTTTAGGTGCATCTTTCAAAATCAAATATTGTCAATGTATTTGATTCCATTTAAGATTTAAAGCATCTTGCTATATGGTAAAGTCTATACTCTCCATGGCTTATCGGTAACCAAGAGGATAGACTCATTGTAATAAGTTGTGCCTTTTGGGCTCAATTAAATTTGTTTCGTCTGCTCGATCGGTTTTCATGTCAGAATCTTGGATTGCATATTGGTCCATTGCACTACCATTAATTCTCCAAAAATATATTCCTTCGATAAGAAGATGGAATATCTTGAAATAACATTTTGTTTCCTAGTGCAATGGAACAAACATCCATAGATTTTATGAACTGCCTAAAAAATTGACAAAAAACAAATTTAAGTTTGGGTTCATAGCGCTTACATTCTTGACATATGTCAGACAATCCCACATCTTAGACATACTTGAGATGATGTTCCTACCCTACCTATATCTTATATGGAATCACTAACTTAGGTTTAGACTAAACCGAACTCAATATATGTGCTTACTCTTATGAATATATCCCTTTAAAGAAAAAATTAACTCAATTTCTCTCCATCATTGATCGAATAATGTCTAACATAACTTCGGCTCCTCCTAACTTATACATCATTATGCACCATAGGAAATTGAACTTGAGAGAAAATCCTATTCCCTTTTATGTACCCATAGAACTCATTTCCAAGAGACCCGCCTCTTCAATCAACGCGAAGTATTTAATATTTTTCATGTTTTATTGTCTACTTCCACTTTGTATTCAACAAATTTATCGTCTATTTCCAGCATATGTATAGAAAGACACATGTTTGTGTTTTAAGCTAATCGTTAATGAATTTTAATGAAGTATGCTTTCGGTATTTTTAGACTTTGGATCACTTACATCAGTATGTATCAATTCTTAAAGCTCATTAACCTTTTTTCTACTCCGTTAAATGGGTGCTTTACGGTTAATCCTTTGAGATACAATTTATAAGTATAATATGATTCATGGTCATATAAATAAAGATATACTTCATATCTTATGCAAAAGTTTCTGTTTGATATGGCTTAGAATATGATCCTAAATGCAGCTATTAAAGATTTTAATTATTATTTTATTTTATATAGCTAACACATTACCAATGTTTAGAATACTAATACTATCATCGAAATACCAAAACAGATTTATTTTATATTGAATATTCATAGGTAAAATAAAATTAAATGGTTCCCCTCCTTGTTGATGATGACAGAAAGGAATTTTGGAAGAACCACCTTGTTCGTTTCTTCTTAGATATACATTTTCCATATTATGTTGTACAAAATCATCTTCTTGCAGTTTGGAAACTCAAAGGAACGATTAAAGTAATATTTGACAAGTATACGTTTTTTTTGAATATTTTTGTATGAATGATATAGCTATAATCCTTGAATTGGACCCATACATCGTTTTTGATAAAGTTTTTATCATTGTAAATGGTTCTATACCATTGATTTGGAATGCGAACAAGTTTAGTCTATTCGTGTTTGGTTCAGACTCACAAATATTCGATGTCTATACCAAACCTTAAAAGTTTTAGATTGAATAGTTGGCCATTTAGAGAAACTTGTATGTTTCGATGAGACTACTGAGTGTAGAGATAGATTAGCCTGTGCAAGAGCATTGATTGACATTAACCAAACAAGAAGCGTCCTGCTACCCTTCCCATCTTTCTTTCTGAGCATGTCACTAGTCATGTGGTTATTTCCTTCTTAGGAAACCCCCATTTTTATATATTTTCACTCCTTTGGTCAGCTTGCCTGCTCCTGTATCCACACACTCCCTCTAGGTCTTTCTTAGTCTGCTATTCCTCTTCCTCTGAAGAATCCATTATAGAAACCCACAGCTAGAGAATGGCGAGTTAAGGTGCATATCATGGCCCTTGATGTGGAAGTTTTGAAGGAAACTAGTCAATAGGACCTCATTTCTACACATCTGGCAATGTCATTGGAATTAGCACTAGCTTGGACATTAATGCCTCCATGCCATCTTCACTTCCTCCTCATCCTCCTCCTCTTTTGTTAAACCTTCTACATTCCCCTTGTAATCTTGGTTTGCTTGGATGGAAGACTGGGATGATGGCATAAATTACGACATGGTCCAGATTACTTCTATCTACTAGCCTTTGCTCCACCATCATACTCTTATGCGTCTCCATTTTCTTTATAGATGTATTTTTAAGTTGTAATACGATCGGCATCTTTTACAACATTTCCTAGCTAGTGTAGATAAATACGGTAATAAATTTTATTACAACATCCATTTGGGAATTGTAATATACTATACTATTACTTTTTAACTGTTGTGAAATACATTTGTACAATTTATTTTAAACATTATAGAATATGTAACTTTTTTAAATATTGCGAAATATGTACCAAAACTTAAAAAAACAAAAATTATATGAATTACAGAATACATAAAAAGAACACATCAAATAATATCAATATAACATTGAAAGTGCACCAATATAACACAAATAACATGAAATATCATACATAAAGCTGAAAGTGCACGAATACAACACTAAAACTATTTAAACCGTAGATGCATAATGAAAATAAAAAATGTGAAATAAAAAATATGACCTTTAAAATTACTGAAACTGAAATATACATTCCACATATATAATTCACTTCTTCATAGTTACTAAAATATAAACCTGCATGTACAAACAAAAAAAAAGATTATGAAAGATGGAGAAATTCGATGATGCATATACATACACTATACATATACATGCATGAATACATACATACATACATCCATATACATAAACGCACACGCGCACACACATATATATATTAGCATGGATGATGGATTTTATTTCAATTCCATGTTGTTATGTATTACCGCTTCTCTCTTGCAAATCATCGATTTTAGCTATTTACGATGGTTAAAGGTGTAACGACTTGTATAATCACTTAAATACCTAAATCATTGTACCATGAACTTGGGAAATATTAAATTTAACTGTAAGTAAAATTATGAGTAATTAGAAGAAAAATGAATGTTAATGATGGATATGCTAAGGTAAATAAATTAAAGTGAACCCTCATCGCTGTTATGCACTACTTAAATAGTTATATAACATGTAAGAAACATAGTACACTTTCCTGCTGATGTGCCCCATATTTATATCTGTCCATCTAAACTACTCGATGCAAGTACTTTGCCTTTAGCACTAAATGCTAAACTATTAATAGTGTCTTTATGACCTCAAAATAAAAGAGAATTATACTCAAGAATTCTAAATGAACTTAAAAATGAATTTGTGAAAATTACATCAAATCCATCAAAAATCAATTTGTATAAAGTTCTCAAGTTCAAAGGAGGGAATAGTAATATAAAGTTGATAACAGCTTAGGCAAACCTCGACATTCATGCAATGGCTCCTAAGCATCAATTCTCTAGCAATATCTTCATCATCTAAACTTCTAATAGCCATTATGAATTCATTTAATGGGCTACATGTAACTGCAAATACTTCATTTGCAAACTAATGATGATTGAATCATAAATTAATTGATATAGCAAAAATAATTGCATGGTTATTTTCGATTGTTACATTTATCTTTTCATGATCCCTTTTGAAGTTAAATTTAGTGGAAAAAAATACCAAGAAAGAAAAAACCATCCTAATCAGCTTTCAAAATGAATCCAATTAAGAATAATATAACCTTTTAATATATAGATTCAGGTGAAAATAAACTACAAGATACCCACTTCAGTGACCTCTAAAACGTAAAATGAGTAATCTGATCCTCCTGCTTCAATATCATATTCCTCCTGATTAAGTAACTTTAACCCATAAAAGAAAAAGACCACAGTTTAACGAATATTTCTAGCTTAAAGTTAGGGTATCTATGCTATATTATTATTACTGAGTTGAACAATCTCGTTTTTTGTTTTCATATATTCATACCCAGCTCTCCTCTTCTTCCTTATCCTCCAAACCGTAGATAATAATATCCCCATTCACATGTATTCCAACAGTGAAACGCTGTACCTGTTGAATATTTTTTGAAGAAAGAGGGAGATAATATAAGAAAGAGGAGTTTTTATTTTATTTTGTTGTAGAAAACTTTTCTTTATTGATGATTTATTTCTTGCTTTATTGATTGCTTGATTACAAAATGAGGGGAGAGCTCCTCTATTTATATGACTCAATGGAACATTCTAGAAATAGAATATTCTAGAAGCATGACTTATTTGACAATTCTAGAATTTTCTTTTTAGACAACTCTAGAAACATGACTTTTATACAATTCTTATTTTTAGCAACTAATAAAATTCTAGAGCTCTCTCCAAATTCTATACAAGAAGATTCTAGAAACTTTAATAATAAGAAACTTCTAGAAATTAACAAATCAAGTTTAATATTTCAACACCCCCTTCTAAACTTGATTTGTGACTCCAAGCAGATTTCTCAACCGGACAAAATCTTTATGCTTGAGAGGCTTGGTGAAGATATCAGCTACTTGATCATGTGTCTTCACGTATTCTAGTTGCACATCCTTTTTGGAGACACACTCTCTAATATAGTGATAGCGTGTATCAATATGCTTGCTTCGATCATGGAAAACTGGATTCTTAGCCAAAGCAATTGCTGATTTGTTGTCCACGAAAATCTTGGTCGGCTTCTCTTGTGGTAGTTTCAACTCCTTTAGTAGATTTCGTAACCAAATTGCATGGCAAACACATGAAGTAGCAGCCACATACTCTGCTTCGCATGTGGAAAGAGTGACAATCGATTGTTTTTTCGACATCCATGTGAAGGCCGTATCTCCCATGTAGAACACGAAGCCACTTGTGCTTTTTCGGTCATGCATATCTCCACTCCAATCACTATCGTTATATCCAACAAGCTCGTAATTATCAGAAGTAGAGTAGTACAATCCAAAGTTTGTTGTGCCTTTAATATAGCGAAGAATCCTCTTTGCTGCCTTCAAATGAGTTATTGTTGGGTTTTCCATGTATCGACTCACAACTCCTACTGCGTATAGAATGTCAGGTCTTGTACACGTTAAATATCGCAAGATTCCAACCAAGCTTTTGTAGAGTGTTGAATCCGTTTTTTCTCCTTCCTCATGCCTTGACAACCTAGTTCCACATTCCATTGGTGTGCAAACTGGATTAGAGTCATCCATCTTGAACTTTCTCAATACTTCCTTAGCATAGCGTTCTTGAGTGATTAGAATGCCTTTATCTTCTTGTTTTACTTCAATGCCGAGGTAATAAGACATGATCCCAATATCAGTCATCTCAAACTCTTTCGTCTTCTCTTTCTTAAACTCTTGAAACATGTTTGGATCGCTACCTGTGAAGATCAAGTCATCTACATACATACATATAATCAATGCATCACCGTTATGGATTTTAATATAGAGTGCATGCTCATATGGACATTTGATGAAGTTTCTCTCCTGGAGGTACTTATCAATTCGAGCATTCCAAGCTCTTGGAGCTTGTTTCAACCCATAAAGTGCCTTCTTTAGCTTCAAAACCTTGTCTTCTTCTCCTTTGACTTCATAGCCTTGTGGTTGCTCAATATAAACTTCTTCTTCAAGAACTCCATTTAAGAAAGCAGATTTCACATCCATTTGATGTATCTTCCAACTATTTTAAGCTGCTAAAGAGATTATTAGTCTAACAGTTTCTAATCGAGCAATTGGAGCGAATACCTCATCATAGTCAATGCCGGCTCTTTGACTATAGCCTTTTGCCACCAATCTCGCTTTGTATCTTTTAACTTCTCCTTTGGCATTTTTCTTTGCTTTGTATACCCACTTCACACCAATCGCCTTGTGTCCTTTTGGAAGTGAAGCTAACTCCCATGTGTCATTCTTCATGATGGCCTTGATTTCTTCATCCATAGCAATTTTCCAATTCTTGTTTTGCAAGGCTTCTTGGAAGTTCATAGGCTCACAATCCGCAAATAAACAAAAGAGAGTAAGATTGTCTTGATTTTCTGTTACCTCATAAATTTCTTGATGTTTTTAAAACGTGGTGCCCTTTCACTTGAGCTCTCATCTTCTTGACAACTTATGGTAGGAGGAACTGGTGGGGAAGTAGGCTCCTCTCTTAATTGCTCGATCCTTGGTTGTGATATTTCATCTTCTTCAAAGTATGTAAAGAAGTTGTAATTTTCATTATGTGATCTCCAATCCCGTTCTCCTTCTTCATGAAACGCTACATCTCGACTAATTATTATCTTCCTCGTATCAGGATTGTAGAGCTTATATCCTTTAGAGTTGGTGTCATAACCGATGAAAATATACTTGTCACTTTTGTCATCCAATTTGCTTCGCTTCTCGTCTGGTACATGTACATGAGCTATGCTTCCAAAGACTCTTAGATGGGAAATACCAGGCTTCCTTCCACTCCATACTTCTTGTGGTGTTTTTCCCTACACACTTCTTGTTGGAGATTGGTTTGATAGATAAACTGCACATGCCACAACTTCCGCTCAAAATTCCTTTGGCAACTTCTTTCTTTTGAGCATGCTCCTTGCCATTTCGAGAATTGTCCTATTCTTCCTTTCTGCTACTCCATTTAGCTGGGGAGATCTAGGCACTGTCAGTTGTCGTCTGATTCCATTATTTTCACAATACTTTTGGAATTCTTTTGATGTGAACTCTCCTCCGCGGTCAGATCTCATGGCTTTAATCATAAGGTCACTTTCCTTCTCAACATGGGTCTTGAACTTTTTGAAGTTCTCAAAAACCTCTGATTTCTCTTTTAAAAAATACACCCATGTTTTTCTTGAAAAATCATCGATGAAAAGAAGAAAATAGTTACTCTTACCAAGTGAACTTGGCTTGATCGGACCACACACATCCGTATGTATGAGTTCCAACGGCTTTTTAGCCCTTGAGTATGACTCCTTTGGAAAGCCCATTTTAAATTTCTTTCCAAGTAAGCATCCTTCGCACACTTGATTTGGATGGCTTATGCATGGTAATCCTCTTACCATTTCCTTCTTGGATAGCAACTCTAGTCCTCCGAAGTTAAGATGTCCAAAACGAAGATGCCAAAGCCAAGAAATATCTTTATAGCACACGTTAAGGCATTGTGCGACATCATTTTGAATGTTGAGCATAAACATTCTATTTCTTGACATTGGTACCTTTGCAATGAAGTTACTTGCACCATCTCTTATAGAAAGATTATTATCTTTTAATCGAATATCATAACCTTTCTCTAAGAGTTGTCCTAAGCTCAAAATGTTGCTCTTCATGTTTGGCACATAGTAAACATTGGAAATGAATTGGTGCTCTCCATTCTTCGATCGGATAAGAATCTTTCCTTTACCTTTCACTGCTATCTTTGATTCATCTCCAAATGCCACATTGCCCTTCACTGATTCATCAAGCTCCACAAACATATTTTTTCTTCCACACATATGGTTACTTGCACCACTATCTAGGTACCATTGGTTTTCCTCTCTTTTTTCATTTTCGTTGTAAGCTAGTAATAATGTATCATCCTCTTGGCTTTTTTTTTCAACGTAATTGGTCTTCTCTTCAATTGTATTATGCTTTGAAGCTCTACATTCAGAAGCATAATGTCCAACTTTCTCACAATTGTAGCATTTAACACGTGACTTGTCATGCCTTGAATTTCCTCTTCCACGACCTCTTGTTGAGCTTTCTCCTCTTTTGTTGTTGTTGTTATTGTTTTCATAGTTGGACCTCCAACCTCGTCAATGTCCATATGCACGACCTCTTCCTCTTTCTTGGCCACCATCCCATCTTTGTTGGCTTCGATTACTTTCTTCCTTTTTTGAATCAATCCTTGTCTTAAGGACTTGCTCCATAGTCTCTTCCTTCTTCCTTTTCTTTTCTTCATAAGCTTGCAATGAGCCTAGAAGTTCCTCTATTGACATGGTCTTCAAATTTTTTGTTTCTTCAATGATGGCGACAATATGTTCGAACTTTGGATCTAATGATCTAAGAATCTTCTCCATAATTCTTACATCATCTAACTTCTCACCATTTCTTTTAAGATTATTACTAACCACAAGAACTCTTGACAAGTAATCAGAAACAAGTTCACCTTCTTTCATATGCAAAGTTTTAAACTCTCCTCTTAAAGTTTGAAGACGTACCTTTTTGACTTGATCAGCTCCCTTGTAAGACGTTCGAAGATTCTCCCACGCTTCTTTGGCCGACTTTGATTCAGAATTTTTTTCAAAGGTGTCATCATCCAATGCTTGATAAATTAGACAAAGAGCCTTCTTGTCCCTTGTCCTTGATTTTCTCAAACCGTCTCTTTGAATTTGAGATAAACCATCTTCATTCTCCTGTTCGGTATAGCCATTTTCAACTATCTCCCACACGTCGTGTGCTCCAAGGAGAGCCATCATCCTTAAACTCCAATTGTCATAATTGTTCTTGGTAAGCATTGGAACTTGTAGGGGAACGCCATTATTCGCCATCTCTATCTTCTAAAAGATCCTCGCTCTGATACCATTTTGTTGAATTTTTTTGAAGAAAGAGGGAGAGAATATAAGAAAGAGGAGTTTTTATTTTATTTTTGTAGAAAACTTTTCTTTATTGATGATTTATTTCTTGCTTTATTGATTGCTTGATTACAAAATGAGGGGAGAGCTCCTCTATTTATATAACTCAATGGAACATTCTAGAAATAGAATATTCTATAAGCATGACTCATTTGACACTTCTAGATTTTTCTTTTTAGACAACTCTAGAAACATGACTTTTATACAATTCTTATTTTTAGCAACTAATAAAATTCTAGAGCTCTCTCCAAATTCTATACAAGAAGATTCTGGAAACTTTAATAATAAGAAACTTCTAAAAATTAACAAATCAAGTTTAATATTTCTCCTAATCAGCTGTCAAAATGAATCCAATTAAGAATAATATAACCTTTTAATATATAGATTCAGGTGAAAATAAACTACAAGATACCCACTTCAATGACCTCTAAAACGTAAAATGAGTAATCTGATCCTCCTGCTTCAATATCTGATTAAGTAACTTTAACCCATAAAAGAAAAAGAACACAGTTTAATGAATATTTCTAACTTAAAAGTTAGGGTATCTGTACTATATTGTTATTACTGAGTTGAACAATCTCGTTTTTTGTTTTCATATATTCATACCCAGCTCTCCTCTTCTTCCTTATTCTCCAAACCGGAGATAATAATATCCCCATTCACATGTATTCCAAAAGTGAAACGCTGTACCCTTTCCTTCTTTATTCATTTTCCCAGTTTTTTTTACCTAAATTATTTTTTTGCTAACCTAAATCAGGTAATTCCCAATTTTCTAACCACAACTATGCCTGAATATCAACGAAACGTTATTCTTTGCCAGAGGTGAAGCATGGATCTTCTTTCGTATTGTCGTCCACGGAAGGCTGATCGGCTATCGGCAACGGCTATCAACATCGCATCTGGTACTGCTACCCACAAATCGCTTCGAAATCTCAAACCAATTAACCAACGATAAAAGTAATATAGCTTAAACCATTGTTTGATAGCTCCTACATAATTAGCTATAGTTATGTTATGGATATGTATGTATAGATTTATTCATATCTGACATTAGACTGCAAGTATTCCTCTTCTTTCTTCTCCAGATAGTGTGATTCTTAATATTTTTTGTGATTTGACTTGTCTGAATGATTAAAAGGTTTTAATTTACTGATTTGGAATTAGAAAGTTTGAAATTTGCAATCAAATGGATAAGGTACTTTTTTCCTCAAATTTATTAGTTAGCTTTAAAATGTGATAATAATATAATTCAATGTCGGTTTATATCATTGTTTCACGTATGTCGTACTGAAGAGATATTGGAACTACATGAATATTTGCATCTCATATTTTAGTTATTGGTTTATGCAACTGTAGAAGATAGAGAAGTGAATTTGGAGTTGCCGTTTGTATACAATGACAATATTTAATGCCTATTTTTAGAATATATTTTTGTGACAACGGATTTCACCTAGTGAAGATTAAATTGTCATTAGCCAATCTAACATGCAATTTTCATTCATAGTAGTATGATTATTTCAATATTTTCTTTGGATCTTAACGGTTTATGTATAATAGAATCTACATCATGTGATTGTAAATATTGTTTAAGCTTCAATATGCATATTCAACAGCCTTATGTGTTATTATATTCGTTGATTCAAATATCTAATGAGATGTGGACATTGTATTTATATTTTGGTAGTTTTAACCTTTGGACTGATAATCTGTTCATAGTTTTATTCTCATCTACTTAGCCAAAAGTTTATTTTCATTTATGGGATCAATTTAGAAGAATTTGCCTATATATTTTGTTATTTGATGGAGCTGTCATGCGTCATGCCCTATATTTTATTCTCCCTTACATTATATTTGCCACCATTATTTGCTTATTTTTTTTAGATATACGTTTATAATATAAATTGTATTTCTTTTGTTAAATTAATCATACTTTCTTCTTTACTTTATGTTTTGGTGTTTTTCTACACATTATGTTTTGGTGTCGTGGAAAATGAAATTTGTTAATTTGTTTTCTTCATTTTAGACATACTCCATGCACATAGTTCTATTTTGTTTGTTATTCCTATTCATAGTTTTGTGTGATCTAAATAATTTTGTAGATTGTAACAACTGAAATTTGTTTTAATTCATGTTGGGACATGTACCGCTATTATATATGTATATATATATATATATGATATTATGATAACTTAGAACTACCAAGTGTACTATTTCATATGTTTTGTTATGTTATTTTTCTATTGTTACTGAAGAACAATTTCATTAATGTATTCATCGGTTCGTCGTTAATTTAGGTAATTACTTTTGTTGGTTTTCCATATTTTATCCCATTTCTATTTACATCGAAAGACAATATAGAGTTCACATCAAAAGAATATTTTATTAGATAGAGTTTCACCTCTTAATTGAACATTACGCTTGCAAGAGGTATATTTCAAACCTAAGTTATACGTCATGGTTAACAAAAAACATTGAAATCATTTTCATTTTAATAATTTTTTAGTAGTTTGCTTTGATTTACTAACATCCAACCTTATGAACCATGAGAGCTTAATGTGTGTTTTGGAATATCTTTCGTTTAGCAGGAATGGATCATCTGGAGTTCATTCAATGATTTTTCCTAAATATCTACGTGTGTTAAAATTGAGTAAAGCTGATTCAGATGTATCAAATTTAACGAACACTGAGATAAGAATACTAATTAGTTGGAGCCTTCAAAGAAACTTCTGATATTCATCCTATTTTAGGTCAATGTTCATCAAGCTTACATTTGACAACTTCGGACTGATGTTTGCGGAGGGAGTCAACCAGAACTTTTCATGAAAAATCCTAAGCGATCGTAGAAAGATAATAGTTTATCAATGACTTTAGTTGTGCTCCCAATTAATATGTATATAAATCTTGGATAAATACGGCTGATTGTATTCAACACATGTTAAACAATGCATAATTATCCTTTACCATCCTATGTGTTCTCATCCCATAGCAATGAGTAGCATAATAGTTATCATCATATTTGTTATATAATTTACTATAATATCAATTAGTGTTGGTAACAATAGAATAAAGGAGTTGTTAGTTATGTGTAATTGGAAATTCCTTTATAGTGGTCATGTTTTTAGTCATAACATCATTAAGTACATATAAAGAAACTATATCATGTATTCTGCCAAAGTTTCACTAAGATAGGACATTATGCTCATTACTTCTGACTTACCCTAAATGATGTGATTGATAGTATGGACTTGAATAGAAAATTAACTACTTTCAAATTGAGGGATGCTTCATTCATGCTCTAATATGACAATATATAAGTATAGATTTGTTATCTTCTCAATATGATATTCCACGTATTGGTTCAATAGATGCAAATAGCAATGGCTTAGAGAATACTTTTAACATGTTTAAGCCATATATATCAATATTATAATATGGAACAGTAATGTTATGCCATGTACTCTTGCTTCATGTCAAGCTGTAGATGCCCCATTGTAGTTGAGCATAGTTTGATGCATCTCTGTAGCTATTACTTGACATGCATACTTTTGTAATTTAATTGTTACTCTGCAGTTCCTAAAGCAGTCAAAAACCAAGAGGAACAAGCACAAATGTATTTTATAGCTAATAATATTTAATGATTTGAATGTAATGCTTTTTCCACTAATCCTACAATTTAATTGGCACTATATCTGTCTTCTAAGAAAATAGTGCTTGCCAAGTCCAATGCATATCTGTTTAACGATGTTTTTTCTATGAGTTAGAAAATCGTCGATAAATTTTGAATTAAATTTATGCCGCAAGAGCACGGCGTACTATCGTAGTACGTACTACAGGTCAATCCGTAGGGAATTGTTGATTTTAAATCTCTATTCAATCAAATTATACCAAGTCGAGAGTGAATTGAACTAGAAATGTAAGAAAACTAACAAAAACTAGCAAAAGAAAAATAGATAAAAATATGAAAGTTAAATGACAATTTAGAGATAATTTCACTCTCTAGATCACATAGTTCAACAAAATATGAAATTATGATATTTCTTTATTGATCATAAGTGAATTTAAATGACGTATTTATCATAAGCATAGCCTATTTATGCTATTAATTAGCTTAACATAAGCCATCAAAGTATAACACAACCCTTAAACTACTTTTAATTCTCATGAAAAATAACAAGAAGTTGAAAATGAAATATATTTTAAGCATGGCCTATTATCTATTGATTAGGAATATAGACCATCAAATGTTGATTTAATTTCACTTCATTGCCATAATCATATGTAGATAAAGAGGCAATTTGTGATTCATATGACTAAGCATAACCTATTTGTTTTGAACAGCATAGGTTATCAAACTCAATACTAAACATAAAATTACATAAACACCATTTTTCCATGAAGCATAAAAAAGAGCATTAATTATCAAACTATGTTGAAGCTACATAATTAGAGAGCTTCATTACCCCTAAATTAAAGGGATTTGCCTCACATATTTGTTACCAAATCAACAAATGTAGCTTACAACATTAAATGAAAACAAGAGGAAAAAGAGAGCAACATGAAAATAAAAGCTAAGTAAAGAAATAAACACTAATCTACTTGCATGAATAAATGAAACTACACTACTAGCATGAAAGGAAATAAACAAGAAAAGAGAAGAACATGTATTGAAATTGCAAAAAAAAAAGAAAAAAGAATTACCTAAAAAAAGAAATGGCTAAGTATCCATGAAAAGAAATAGAGCTCTCATATTATTTTTGATCTAAACTAACTAAGAGAAGAAAGCCTAAAGAAGAGACTAAATAAGAGGATGGTTACATGAAACATAAGGGATATTTATATATGTATGAAACTCTAATTCATATTTTTGGGGAATGCCCAAATTACTCTTGAGGTAATATGACCACCAACTAATCATTAGCATGTGTTAATTCTCCACTTAAATGTGCATGAAGCTTTAATGGCCTTTTAGCATGTGCATTAACTTCTAATTGAAAATCAAGGTAAGTTGATAGGTGGGGTCCTTCATGTTATGAGTTTGAATTATTTTCATCTTCATTTGCTTTGTTTCCTTTTGTGCATGCATATCTTCATGAATTCCTCTTCCATATGCATCAAAGTTTCCTATAAAAATCATAAAAAATGTCCAAGTAAAAATTCTCAAATTGACACATGCACAAAAATGACCATTTTTCCTCTGAATGAAGATGAATATATGATAATTTGAAAATAATTGAATTTTGGTTTTAAACATGTTAAAATGCCCAAATATGACTTTTATTTATATAAAAATAGATAAAATATAGATGTAAATGTATGCACATTTACGTGCACATCAAATACCCCTACACTTATCTTCTTATTCGTCCTCGAATAAAGGAAAACTAAGATAAATTTGTTTTCGTAGGAAGCATGATTGCATTGGGCGTATGCAACAAGCGGTTAAACCTTTGGGTGTCCCTAGTAGGATGAGTGTTGTCTCGTAAGGGTTTTCAGCGGATACTACCCACAAATTCCAAATGCAAAGTGAAAATATTTACAAAGTGCAACATTTATTTACAAGGGATGAGTGCAAGTTTTTGAAAGTATTTATAAATGAAGGATTTACTTCCAAATCGACACTTATAAGTTAAATATAGGTTTTGGTCATTATCTTGAAAATTTAAGCCATTTACTCGTCAAAATTTCAAACAAAAATTAAGTTATCATAACAAATAGACAATAGTTTAACTCGTTGTTTCGGTCGATAATATAGTGTAATTATGAAATGGATCCTTATTTGATTATCAAAGTTTATCAAAGTGGTATTTTCATTTCTTTTCAATAGCAAGTTAATTCAAACAAGTAAAAATAGTGCTTAGATTTTAATTGCTTACTCTCTCTATTTTTTTGAATATTTAATTGATATTTACAATATTTACATATGCCTAACTCAGGTAAACTGAGGCCAGATATATTATCCGTGCACTGCCTTGTGTACTGATGCGGGGGGAATACAGAGCATGGAGAGTGAACACACAAGTGTGTACACTTATCGACTTTAGACGTTATTAAAAAGAATTTTTATGTACATACACCTAACTCAGATAAACTGAGGCCAGATATACCGATCATGCACTACCTTTCGGACTTACGTGAGAAGGGTACAGAGCATGACGAGTGAACACATGAGTGTGAACACATGACTCTAGGTGTTAAAAATATATACATATGTACAAATGTTTTCTTAACTTATATTTTGCTTTTTTGGTTTTTTTTGTGTTTTTTTTCTATTTGTTTAGAAAGAGAGTTTTGCAAAATCATCTTAGCACCATTTCACTTAGAAGATAAAAATGTTGTATCCTTTACTTTAAATTTACCACTTTTTTAAACAAAGATTTTCAGTTAGAACATACTTCATAATTAACACATATGAACCTTCGTATATACTAGTTAAACCATTGTTATTTGTAATCAAACTTCATTTTTATTTTTGTTAAGACAAACAAGTTTTCAAAATTTTCAATTTATTAACCAAAACTTATACTTATCCCATAGTGTTTCTTCAAAAATAAATCAAAATGCTAAAAGGAAAATGTTTCTGAGATTTAGAAATTTAGAGATTTTTTTAAAGTTAAAAGAAAATGAAAATTCAAAAATGCCATGAAACTTTAAAAAAAATGAAAATGAGACTTCCCCTCCCCAATTAATTTTTAACTGTGTTCCCATGGTTAATGCATGATATAATGAGTGTAATGAGGAAAAATATGTACATATTTACAAAAGAGGGTTACATTCTTACTAGACGTAATTTGGCTCATGAAGAATCATTAGCTCCTCCTCTTGGTTACTTGGCAATTCCAAAAAAGGTTTCAAACGATGAACATTGACTTTGAAAATCGATCCATATCCCTGGGTTTTCTATTTCTATGGCACCATATGGAAAAGCAGTTCGTACCTCAAATGGTCCGGTCCATCTCGGTCTAAGTTTCCTAGAGAATAAATAAAGTCTTGAGTCATATAAAAGAACTTTCTAGTTAGGCGAAAACGTTTTCCTTAGGATTGACTTGTCATGAAAAACTTTGGTTCTTTCTTTGTAAATTTTCTCGTTTTCATACGCGTCATTCCTAAGTTCTTCTAATTCGTTGAGTTGTAGTTTTCGGTTTTCGACAGCTTTCTCAAAATCAAAGTTTAAGTTCTTTATTGTCCACAACGCTTTGTGTTCGATTTCAACGGGTAAATGACAAGCTTTACCGTAAACTAAACGAAATAGGGACATCGCAAGGTTAGTTTTAAAAGTAGTACGGTAAGCCCAAAGCGCATCGGTCAATTTCTGAGATTAATAGTTTTCTCCAAGATTTGTTTTATTTGTCGATTTGAAATTTCAACTTTGCCATAAGTCTGAGGATGATACGGAGTGGATGACTTGTGGGTTATCGAGGAAAAGTACAATTGCACAAGGATGATATTTGTATCAGTCAAGAGGGGTAGTAGCAAATGTGGTGACTGGTGGGGGTATTGTGCAGGCAGGCAAGTAATGATAACCAAGACACTGGTCAGGGATGGAGATGCATAGAGTGGGGGAGATGTAAGTGAAGGTCAGGAATGATAGAAGAGGACTGTAGAGGCCGTGTAGACGTGCATAGAAGCAACTAGCAGACAATAAATTGCGAATGTGAATTTTTTTTGTTTTTTTTGTAAATGTAAAAAAAGAAGGAAATAAAATTGTAAACGTGAGATTGTAAATGCAATTTTTTTTTAAAAAAGTGTGCGTATTTTTTTTAAATAGATGCAAATGAAAGAAATAGACAAACAACAATCACAATCGAAATGCAACGAAAGTCACACAAACACACAATGTTTTTTAATTGAAAACAAACACACAAGATAAAATCACACAAAAATCAAACAACAAATAATTCAAAGAGTAGAAAATTAAAATAAATACAATTCTGTGGCAATTGTGCCAAAAACTTGTTTAACGGTGAATTTTCTATCGAAATAGAAAATCGCCAATAAATTTTGAATTAAATTTATACCGCAAGCTTACGGCATATTATCGTAGTACGTAGTGAGTAGAGGTCGATCCGTAGGGAATTGTTGATTTTAAATCTTTATTCAATCAAATTATACCCAAGTCGAGAGTGAATTGAACAAGAATGTAAGAACTAACAAAAACTAGCAAAAGAAAAATAGATAAAAATATGAAAGTTAAATGACAATTTAGAGATAATTTCACTCTCTAGATCATATAGTTCAACCAAACATGAATTTATGATCTTTTTTTGGTCATAAGTGAATTTAAATGATGTATTTATTGTAATTATTACATATTTGTGCTATTAATTAGCTCAACATAAGCCATTAAACTATAACACAACCCTTAAACCACTTTTAATTCTCATGAAAAATAACAAAACGTTGAAAATGAAATCTATTTTAAGCATGACCTATTATCTATTTATTAGAAATATAGATCGTCAAATGTTGATTTAATTTCACTTCATTGCCATAATCATATGTAGATGAAGAGGCAATTTTCGATTCATATGACTAAGCATAGCCTATTTGTTTTGAATAACATATGCTATTAAACTCAATACTAAACACAAAATTACATAAACACCATTTTTCCATGAAGCACAAAAAGCGAGCATTAATTATCAAGCTATGTTGAAGCTATATAATTAGAGAGCTTCATTACCCCTAACTTGAAGGTGTTTAGCCTCTCATATTTGTTATCAAATCAACAAATGTAGCTTGCAACACTACATGAAAACAAGAGGAAAAAGAGAGCAACATGAAAAGAAAAGCTAAATAAATAAACAAACACTAATCTACTTGCATGAATAAACAAAACTACAATACTAGCATGAAAGAAAATAAACAAGAAAAGAGAATAACATGTATTGAAATTGCGTATAAAAGAATTATATAAAAGAAGAAATGGCTAAGTAGACATGAAAAGAAATAGAGCTCTCATATAATTTTTGTTCTAAACTAACTAAGAGAAGAGAGCCTAAAGAAGTGACTAAAGAAGAGGAGAGTTACATGAAACATAAAGGATATTTGTACATGTATGAAACTCTAGCTCATATTTTTGGAGAATGCTCAAATTTCCCTTGAGGTAGTGTGGCCACCAAGTAATCATTAGCATGTGATAATTCTCCACTTAAATATGCATGAAGCTTTAATGGCATTTTAGCATGTGCGTTTGCTTCTAATTGAAAATCAAGATAACTGGGTAGGTGGGGTTCTCCATGTTCATGAGTTTGAATTATTTTCATCTTCATTTGCTTTGTTTCCTTTTGTGCATGCATATCTTCATGAATTCCTTTTCCATATGCATCAAAATTTCCTATAAAAATCATAAAAATGTTCCAAGAAAAAATTGTCAAATTGACACGTGCACAAAATGACCATTTTGCCCCTGAATGAAGATGAATACATGACGATTTGAAAAAAAATTGAATTTTGGTTTTAAACATGTTAAATGACCAAATATGACTTTTATTTAAATAAAAATATATAAAATATGGATGTAAATATATGCACATTTACGTGCACATCAATATCCGAAGATTATGTAGGACTAGCAAAAAATAATGAGATCTACAAATTGGAACGATAATGACGATTAAACCTCTTTACTAAAATGTTACCTGTCATTGACAAGCTACTATGTAATATATTGGTAAAATTACAGGAAAACAAGCATAAGCTCTTAAATTTTTTGAATCACAAAACAGTGTCCATAGAACAAATAGGTTCATTCCGAATCTACTAAGATTTTGGAACCTTAACTGAACATTTAACACAATCAATCCAGATTTTGGAAACTTGACGTCCTCCATTGTATAATTTATTGGAAGGCAAAACTTGAAAACCATGTATTGATTGGTGGTAATATATCATTTATAAAGAGGAATAACTTAGGAGCAAGCATAGGTGGTTTAGAAAGATTAGAGGGTCCAAATATCTCATGGATAGAAACTCTACAATGGTTGGCTATAACAATCATGATGATGCTACTGCCACATAAAAAAGATTAGATGAGAAAATTTTAGGTGGTCAATATGTGCGTGATGAACCTCGATCTTTTAAACAAGCATGTGTTTTTTTATCAATGTATTAGTTTTCAAAGATGTTGATGATGCTTATTTCAGCCTTAAAAACATGCACGAGGTTCATATTTTAATTATATGAAAACAGAATGTGTGTGATGTCAGTTTATGTGGTGGAAAGAAGTTGGATCCACATAAAGCAAAGTTGGGACATAATGAGCTAACAAACCATGTATCAAGTTCGAATCGGCATATTCTGAAATTATCTACCCTTCATCTATTTTTTATAGATAGAACTTGCTTCACAATTCTACGATATTATTTGGAGAAATTAAAGCAATATTTAGGACAAGACCATATATGGTGCCAAGTTCTTGGGATGATGTAATTGAAGCATGCAAACCAAATAAGTTAAGGACTAATATCAGGTTTGTACATGCTTTTTTTCTACTTTCTGCCCCCCTCAAACTGCGCATCTGATTGTAACTCATATGAATTAAAATTATTTTCATATGTGCTATCTATATATACTTTATGCATTTTATGGCATTGATAAAGTACAGTTCCTTAACTATGATCTGGATCAATTTAAATCACATTATATTTTAATGCGTTCGGGTTTTTTGTTATGCACTTTCTTACTTGAATAAGCATTATATATTTTACACATAACATTTGACACATTGGTTGTACAATATCAAAATGTAGGATATAATCAAACCCACGAGTTTGAAAAAAGTCATGATATTTTTTGATGTTTTAGCAAGCAGCAAAAATTCAAATTAATCTGATCGAGAGAAGTCTTAAGTTTCACCTCTCAATGGTTGAGGTTGCCTTTTACTTATTTACGAGCTTATAAATATTAATCTACTTTCACAAATTAGACAACTTTACATAATATTTGATGTCATTAAATTTATTTATTAACAAAGAGCTCCTTAAGTCAAAATATGTTTATATAATAACAAATCAGTACGTCTTTATGATAACAAATATATTTATATCCTTAACATCCTTATTTTTCTTATATCACTAAGTACTTGAAAAACAATCAGCAATAGGATTCATGATGTTACAAATAATAACAAATATATATGTAAATATTGCATTTTAGACCATATCCTTTCTATATGACACTATTAACCATTTTTCCTATTAATTAACTCTTCCCGAGATCATCCCTTCTTTATGACCTTACTCATCATAATTGTATAAACAAGGGTCATTTGTCTTCATAAACTCAATGGTTGAATCTCTATAACCTTCCTGTAAAAGTAGGCACCTGTAATCAATCAAGGGCCAACACCCTTCTTTGAAAGCTGAAATAAGATTGGTTCAGCAATCTAGAATCAGTAAAAATATACCAATTTTATGTCATATTTTGCACCCTGCATGGATATAGAATCATATTCAATAAATAATAGTGATCTATAATGAAAGGTATATTACTTTCGTAATATAGAATCAACACTAGTATAGTTATTTATTTTAAATTCCTATATTATACAGATGTCCGCCTGTTTTTTAAACTAAACATTATTTCAGCCCTCTTCTTTGATAGTCGAGGGCTTAATATTAAAACTAACTAATATAAAATTGTTCTATATTTAACTGCTAGTTCTTGCCAAGTTCATTTATAGACACACCGGTGGTGTTTTTTAATCTTGTTGCCTGAAGTTTGAAAACAATAGTTCACTTTCTTAACTAATATTTTATCGTTCTTTACTACAGGTACAAAAGGCTTCGGTGCTGAAAATGTTTACCCAACTAAACTGCAAAAGTTAGCTGAAGTTGAAGTTTTAAAGCCTGAACATCAATTAGCCTTATCAACTATTGTTTGTTTTGTCTATGAAGATAAAGTTTAAAACCTATATTATAATGCAACATGTGCGGATATTATATAAGAGGTAGTTTAGCAACTACATCTTCATGACTTAGGGATATATCGAGAGTATCATATATATAAACTAGACGGTTATTAATATATTGACTGAATCCCCAATCTATAACTATTTATATCTGAATGCTTCAACTATAAATTTGAGAGAATAACAATGAAGCTATGTATCACGTTAATCGTTTGTTATCATACTTTTTTCATAAAGCCAGACAACTATGGAATCAGTCAATATATTTGCTATAACAACTATGATAAGTATATTTATTAATATTTTAATTTCTTAAACCCAATTCATTGCTATATGTTGAAAGAATTTAAAAGATAAGGTTGACACAAGCAAATATATGTCATGATTTGCATGCTGTATTAAAATAGAATTCTATTTAATGAACAACATACTATATATAGTGAAAACATTATTTTATTACACGCCTTTAGTCCTATTTTTTTCATGACCCATGCTTTTAAATGCCTGTGCATCTGCCTTTTCTTTTCCTACTAACAAGTGCACTTTTCCCTCATAAAATTTTCGCCTACATATACGTTTGAGAATATTTAGTCCAATTACTACATTGACTCAATAAGGATTGTGTACTAATTTTAATACTTATATTTGATATTATAATAATATTTTTAATTCCTTCCTATAAATTATTTGTATCAAAATTGGGCCCAACACTCTTTGGAAGTATTTGAAGAGATAAAAATGAAGAATGGAAATGTAAAACGAGGATTATCTAACAAACACTTCAAAAACAAATATGAAAACACGCAGAAACATAGCAATTTAGAGTGGTTCGGCATATTGCCTACGTCCACTATGAAGTTGATGACTTTATTGATATTCACTTGCCGATTACAACTGATTATAAAGGATTACAATGGATTATAGTTTTGAAATTCGAGTACAACAGCAGCGATGGAGTGCAAAGTTGAATTTGACAGAGTCTGGACGTCAAAGAGCAAAAATATCCTTTTTCTATAGGTCTTGGGGCTCGATTTATAGGCATAGGAGGCAAATATCTAACTCGGATCTCGGAATTCTTCTTCTGGCACGTGGGTGGGCCCATGTGATCAATCCTAGGCGATTTCGACTCGATCTGTGATCGATATGAACGAATTTCTTATCGATCAATATTTGACCCAATCGACTTGAAACTTGGAAGGAACATTCTTTAAGTTGTACGCAAGCTCCTGTGAAAATTTCGTAGGGTTTGGACTTGTAGATTATGAGTTATGATCGATGCAAACTTGGGTTTCATGTACTGTTGCGTTTGAATCGATGCCTTCGTATCGATCAGTTCGAATCGCTCATGGACACGTGCCTGTGAGTCGACGTGGTGCCTGATCTTCGGATCGATCCACTTTCGATGCCGAGTTGACTGAGTCGTTCCAAGGCTTTCGCTTCGTTCGTATCGAAGAATGTTGCGTTGTTCGAATCGATGGAAGTAGTACAATTCGTATCGGTGGAAACGACTCTGTTCGTATCGATCCAAAATGCACGGCACGTATCAGTCGTATGGTCTTGTTCGCATCGATAGACTTGGTCTTGTTCGTATCGACCAGAATCGACTCCAGTTGATCGATACGAAGTTGAAGAGGCAGGATGGATACGAACAAGCGATAGCTCGATGGATGCGAGTAGTTGCAACATGATGGATGCGACCAGTGATTCCTTGATGGATACGAAATAGCGACGCCTGATGGATTCGAACAAGGCTCTCCAGCCGATGGATACGAAATGACGCGCTCTCATAGATGCGAACAGAATTACTGCCGTAATGGACATGAACAGAGGCATCCTTGGATCGATGTGAACTAGATGGGTACGAAGTGAAGGTTGATTTCCCTGGACGGCATTGATCATATCTTGAGCATACGGACTCCGATTGACTTGAAACTTGGAACGTTGGCTTTCGTAGCTTTGCTTGTCATGTCATATCAATTGTAGCTTGATCCGAAATCGAACAAAATTCATCGACATCCACAGTGAACCTGTGCATTCTCTACATTCAGGATGAGCGATCATTAGTTTTCAGTCAATTCCTTAATATCTTGGCCTTGCCAAAAGGCAGGATAACATTTGCCCCCCAAAGTACGTCTTGTGTGAACACAACGTGCTTTGAAAAACTGCAATCTTCACTTTGAATAGTTCCATTTAACTTGTTAAACGGTTATTGTCTTCTCGTTGGAAGTTGCAATCCTTGACGGGTTTTCTGTAATATGAATTGTCGACTGCCAACTGTTGTATCCTGTACTGTTGTAACTGATTGTTGTATGATAGTGATTAGCTCTTTGTTGTTGTAATCGACATCAGGTGAGTATTCAATTACCGTGGATGTTGAAAGTTGAATGTTAGTCCGACATACATGCATATATGTTAATCTGATTCTTGTTAACATCGCATGTTCACGAGTCGTTGTCAGTTTTCTCGCATCGAATTTCGTATCAATCCTCTCCTGAATCGATGGGAAATTCAACTTATAATGACAGTCGTTTTGGAGTGTCCCTTTGTATCAATCCTCTCCTGGATCGATGCAAAAGGTCGAAAGATGGTTTTCGTATAGATGCAATTTATATTGATGGATACGAAATAAGCATTCGTATTGATAGATACGAGCTTCGGTTGACTTATGAGCGATACAAATAGAGCAGTTGGCTCTTCATGCATTATTTGTATTGATGGCTGTGAATCCTTGCAGTTCTCAAATAGACGGTTATGAAGTTGCAATTTCCTATCAATAAGTCAATAAGGGACTTGAACAGCTAATTCGTATCGATGGATACAAATCTTTAGGAGCTGTGATTCGACGGATACGAACGATTCAATTCACATCGATGGAATCCGAGAGTTCATAAAAATCTATGCTGCAAACTTTATATTGATAAAGCACGAGTGTTTGGATACAAATATCAAATTTGTATCGGTACTAGGTGACACCGGTTGGAACCGGTCGCGATGATTGGGAGACGAATCGTTTATTTCCCTCAAGTTCGAGCCCATATAAAAGCGCTTTGGACTTTAGAAAATTTCATTTGTATTCTATTTCTCACGAACTGCTTTACTCTCGCCTTCGTATCGTTCCAGAGATTCGAAAAAAGAAACTCACTTGCCTTCGAATCGCTCCAGATTTCACAGAATCGAGAGATCGTCCTCGCTTTTGAGTTGAACTTAACTCTAATCCTTTTACCAATTACCAGAGATAGGTAAATTAAAACATGAATTTATATCGAAAATTGGCGAGACTCGACATTCTGTGCCGTCCTGATTGTTTCCATGACCGGTTCTGACGAATTGGTGACCGAAGGCGATCGACATGAGGTCGAGGAGGAAGAGGGTAGCACTCGAGTGGCTTTGGAGAAGATGAAGAATGGAGGATAGCACAATCTCTATTTCGTATCAATGAAAGGAAGGAGAATACTTGTCTTGGTATCGATTTGGGGAACATGATTCGTATCGATGGAGAATGGGTGGATAAAATGGTGAATTTCGTATCGATCCAGGTGATAGTAGTTCGTGTCGATCGGAATCAATCGATACGAAATCGTGTGGCCAAGCGATCGATACGAACTTCATGGTTTTAGATTAGTACGAATTTCATGGTCTGAGTTCGAGTCGAAATCAGCAGTGTTTGATCGTTAAGAAATGAAAACTTTCGATCGACACGAATTTAATAAACCTTTGATCGATACGAAATCGAAGTTTCTGACCGATACGAAATCATGACCTTCGTAACGAACAACTTGATCCTTGACTTTGATAGATACGAACTTTGTCAAAATTCGAACATCTGATTCCGACGAGCTTCAGCCTTACACAATCGGACTTGACTATTGAACTGCATATTTGATTACCCTTTGAAGCTCGTCGATGGAATTGTGACTTGACAAACTTTTAACAAACTTTAACTTGGATCGATTGCTAACGTCTGGATGGCACGGTTATGACAGCCAGCGATGACGGTCACTCTAGCTGAATTTCAAAGTCTCGTTGTTTGCATGTCTTTTCATACTCTGTTGAATTTTTCCAGTAATATGTAGCACTGCACTACACAACACATTCACACACTTCACACCAGGGGATGCACAGGCTTATTATCGTCTAACGATGATTTTTCGTAAGTTAGTTAGTTATGAATCTACAAGCCCACAACAGTAGGAAATTCAGAGTTCGCTTCTACTAACAATCGAGATACCGGCCATCGCGGCCAAAGTTATAGATCCAGCCCCGGATGAGCTGCCAGGCGCTACTTTTATCTGTAATCCATCATGTTCTGTTCCGTCCAATGTTTTTGAAGACATGTTGGGACGGATATGTTTAAGGCATGGCCTGTCACTAGACGATGTGCTATTGCCGGGGCCGAATGTTAGACCGCACTATCCACCGGAAGGGTTTACTGCATTCAATCGCCATGCTGTGTAGTTGGAACACTTCCTCCAATCAAACAATACATTAGGGAAGCGTTATCTTTTCTTGGAATTGCTCCATCTCAGCTACACCCCAATGGATACGCGCTGTTGAACAACCTATTCATCGTATTCATGGAGCATCTCTTTTGACCACTGACCCCGATTGAGATTAAATACCTATTTAATATCAAGAGTCGGGGGAGATAGCCCTTCTTATATGTTCCTGGAGTCGGTCAGGAATTGTCAGGTGGTAACGGGGTCTTGGACCAGGCTGAGTTACTTCAAAACAGAATGGTTCTACGTTCGATGTCTCCCGGGGTTTCCTAGCCGATGGTTAGCCAGACGTAAGTGCTGTGACCTTCTCCAGTAGTTAACAAGATAACCATAGCCAACACCAAAACTTATATCTCTTTTTCCTTTACAGCTGTAATTCCATGACCCGAAGGTGCGCATTTCAAAGAAATAGTTCGGGTTCTCCAAGAAATTTCAAGTGAAGAGAGGGACATTGACTCGGTTTTGACATATAGAAATTTGAGAATCATTGGATTGATCGAGCGTAGCCAAAGTATAAGGCTTGAGGGAACGCTAAGGGTTGTCTCGAAGAAATGGGCTAAGCGTAAGACGCCCGAAGTCGTTACAACTGAGGAGGTTGATCCAGAAAGAACACCCATCGATGATGAACTTGTGGTCGGGCCTTCTAATTCCCTTCAGGATTCTGAAGGAAAAAGAAAAAGCAAGGCACCTGCCTTTAAACGCCCTAAATCTGTGAGATGGAAATCTGTGGTCGTGTCTTTTCCTGTTCTCAAGATTAAAATTTCGAAGGCTTCTCCCTTTCAAGTGGAAAACCTTTTCGAATGGCTTGCTGATATCCTAATCCCGGATTATGTGTCACTCCAGGATGACGCCGGTTTGGATGAGCTTCAGAGTGCTTTAGATTTGAGCAAATCTCTGCCCACAAGCATGGCTGACATTTCCGGTTGGTCGTGGGGTTGCACATACATATATACTTCACAACACTACACAATTCCTGATCATAATTGTTTGCTTTAGAATATTATTGACTCTGTTCTTCTTTTACTTCGCAGATACGATGACCAGGCGGGATTCTATGCTTGGGAGTCTTCGTTTAGCGCGTCAGTCTTCGAGTTCGTATTATGAGCCCCGTAGAAGGGAAGATGATAGAAACCACGACCACGGTTATTCTAGTCAGGAACGATATGACAAAGATAGGGACAGGGACTACAAACACCGATCCCGATCTCGCTCTTCCCCTTCTAGAAACCCTGCACGGCCTCCAGTTTATGTCTCACCCCCCTGGAAACTTCGTGACACAAGCCGTCTTCTCAAGTCTCAAGGCCTGAAACTCACCATCATAGAACTGAAACAATGGCTCCCATAATTGCAGAGCAGGTCCCTACCGAGCCTACAGGTGAAGGAGCGATTAGAATCGCCCAATTGAAGAAGGATTTTCCAGATATCTACTTCGACGGTTATATTTTCCCCCCGCACTTAAAGAGAATTCCAGCGGAAGCTAAGAACACAATGCATGATTACATCCATGACATTTACACTCAATACAAGGAGTGGGATAAAGCCGCGAAAAAAGCATCGAAGCTGGCCTTTGAGCGGGCGGCTACCATTGAGAAGCTAAGAATGAGCTTGCTCAGAAAGACCGTATTATCCATTGCTTAATACCGAAGCTGAGTCCTCCTGAAAGTTAGAGATGGAGGCCATTCATAAGGTTGACAAGGCTAACTCGGCTATGGAGAGGATGAGGCAATCACATTACGCCCTGGTGGAGCAGATGGGACATCGTAACACCACCGTAACTACCGAGAGGGATGCAACCCTCAAAGAACTTAACGGGCTTAAGTCCAAACTTTTTGAAATCATTAAAGAGAGGGATGACGCCAACACCGCAGCGCAGGAGGCATGTAAGCAAGTGGTAGTACTTCGGGCTGAATGGGACGCGACAAAGGCTAAAGTCCGTGTGGCGGAGACTGAGGTTGAGGAGAGGGTCCGAGCGGTGGAGTCTAGGCTAGAGGATGATATCGAAGATCTCCTCATCACTTATAATGCAAATGTGCAGAAGCACAGAAACTTAGCATAGCTTGAAAACTACTCGGTGCATTTGCATAATGCTTGGAGCCATTGGTCGAGTAGGAGAAGGCAGTGCATCTGGGTGAATCAATCGACGAGTTTGAGCTCGAGAATCGCATGCTGACTGAAGATGAAAGGAAGTTTATCCATGAGTCGATGATTTCGCATGAAAAGGAGAAGCTCGGTGCCCAACACTCGAAAGTAGGGGAAGGTTCAGGTGTTGAGCATCACGACATAAGTCTGGATATTTCTGCGCCAACTCAATCTGATCCTGCGCCAGCAGTTGAACCCCAATCTATCCATGCTTATGATCTAGAACAGCCGCAGTTATCTCCTGCTAAAGAGCATACTTATGAAGTCGCTCAGCTGCCATCAGCCTAACTGAGGAAGGTACTCTGAACATTCCTCATACGTGTCCAAAGTAAAAGGCTTGATTTGAAGCACTTACTAAAGTTTTTCTTTTTCTCTATCCAATGATTGGAGTTACACTGATAGTGGCTCCTACAACCCAAGAATCGCATCAAACGCCGGAGGCCATCATTACTGAGGCGATTACCACAACGACGACTGCACCGATTGATGGGACGCAAGGGGGCGCACTTTATTTTGACGAGTAGATGATGGATGAACTCCTCAGTAGTCGCCACAGTGACCCTTTTACGGACCTACCGTTTGTCATAAGTGGACTCGCACTTGCTACTGGCTCTTCAATGCAGACCACCGATTCCCCCAGCTAGGCTCAATCGATTTGCGAAGAAGAAAGATTGGCCAAAATCAATGCTGAAATGGAGGCAACAAATCGCGGTGGCAGTTCTAACGGTGGAATGGCGGCGCCTGGTCCGGCTCCGTCTACGTTGAGAATGATATCGCCCAGCGATACAGTTACTGACACTAGCATGTCTATTCCACCTCATGTAGTCAATCCAGTTCCTCTGACTCCACCTTATGGAAGTATCACCATACACTTAAGTTTGGAGGAAGATGTTGAAATCATGCCCCACCCGAAGATCAGCCGTCGAAAAGTAAAGGCACAAAGAGGAAAATTACGGGCGGCTCCGGCGGGCCCACGCCAAAGAGGAAGCCGAAAAGGAAAAGATAGATAGAAATCTATTTTTGTTTCCTTTCGTAGGCCATGTATAAATACGGGTTCGCCCCCTGCTAGTAGGAATTTTGGAAAAAACTTGTATATGAATTTTTTCGCAGATAATCAAAATGAAACTCTTTTTTGGCCTCAAGTTTATTATTGTCCTTTATGCTTAAGTGTTCCAGTATTTGAATTCTAGTCCAGTGCGCTTGCAGAGTTCTAACCTTTGAGTCAAGTTTGTTTTGTCTGCCAAGCCCAAAAATTACAGACATGAGTCATATCCGGGGATTAAGTTGAACTTTGACGTTGCACTACTTTAGTCGATGGTTAACACTTAAGCTCTACCCCCAGTTTCGGGGATGAGTTACAAAGATCTATCAGCGATTGCATTTCGCCTTCATTTCGCTGAGCTGAACATCGTTGAATCGACGCTAGAACAAGTGAGAGTCGAGTGGTCGATTCATACTTGCTTACTTATTAACGATCACATCCGCGCTCCAGGGACCTGCATTTGTATGTCGGGGTCGATCACGCCTGTTTAATTTTTAAGTATATGTCCATGCTTTGGGGACTTAAAATTATTTGCGGTCGACTCCCTGGTTTGCACTCTGGCAATCCGGAGATAATCGACATTTGTACTCTGGTTCACACTCTAGGAACCCGAAGTTAGTGTTTATACCCCGACTCGCACTTTGATAACTTGGAGTCGATGCTTATACCCCGACTCGCACTTTGGGAATCTAGGGTTGATATTTATACCCCAATTCGCACTCTGGAAATTTAGAGTTGGTGTTTACACTCCAGTTTGCACTTTGGGAATTTAGAGTTGACATTTATACTCCAATTCACACTCTGGGAATTTGGAGTTGGCCGATAGATGGTCAGTCACATCTGTTTAGGCTTTTAGAATTTCGTTCGCACTCCGGGAATGATGAGTTTATCAGGATCGTGGATGGTCGGTTCACATCCACCCCGAGTTAACAGTAAGGTCGTTAGATGGACGGGTCCATCCTCCTCGAACTTGGTTAGGATGCGATCGAATTCGTTAGGTGAACGGGTCCATCCTCTTCGAAACTGCATTTATAAGTTTATGCTCCAGCTCGCACTCTGGGAGATTGGAGTTAGTTAAAGGATTGTCGAGTATCAATCCTTTTTGGCTTTCGTGTAGTGACTTGCCCCCGAGCTCGGATTTCACTTAGTGAGTGGCCGGACGTATCACAGTCACTCGCTATTTGAATAAATTCCACCACATGATGGAACTTAGCTCTTCGTGCGTCGTGATGGTTGTATGTCACATTCAATAAATCACAACTCTGGCTCAAAGAGATGGCATTTTATTGCTGGAATAAGAAAATACGGCAAAGTCATTTGCCTTATTATAAATTCAAATTTTGAAATGCAGAAATAAATAGCAAATGAAAAATAGACTAATGTAGATAAAGCCTTTCATGTGTAGTAGTGACTGAGACTCTCGCTGTTCCAGGCTCTCGGCAAAGTAAGACCGTCAACGGTCGATAACTTAAATGTGTCATCTTCGAGTTTTCGTTCAATCACATACGGTCCTTCCCAAGTTGGTTTCATGTGCGAAGGAACTGGATAGATTCTTTTGAGGACGAGATCGCCAAGTTCAAAGGTTTAGGGTCGGACGTTAGCATTGTACAATCGGGCGACTCGACTTCGGTATGCGGCTACCCTCAAATCAGCCTCTTCGCGCTTCTCATCCAACAAATCCAAGGATTTGGCAAGTAGTATGACATTTGTCTTCGGATCATAGTAAGTCACACAATGAGAATATACTTCCATCTCGACTAGAATATGGCTTCTGAGCCATAAGATAGAGAAAAAGGAGTGTGTCCGGTTGCGGACTTGTGGGTCGTTCGGTAAGCCCATAAAGCCATAGGAAGTTCATCAACTCACTTGCCCCCGCCCTTTTTCAGTCACTTCTTTAGAATAAACTTAATAACCTTATTAACAACTTCAACCTAGCAATTCGCTTGAGGGTGTGCAACTGTAGAGAATTTATTGTGGATGTGGAATCGTTGGCAAAAATCCTTGAATTCAACACTGTCGAACCGGTTCCGTTATCAGTGACGATGGTATGTGGAAGACCAAATCGGCAGATAATGTTGTGAAGTACAAAGTTGATCACCTTCTTCGTCGTGATTGTAGCAAGAGATTCATCTTCGGCCCATTTGGTAAAGTAATCAACTGCGATGATGGCGTACTTCGCACCACCTTTGGCCAGAGGTAGAGAGCCAATGATATCGATGCCCCATATCGCAAATGGCCATGGACTGACCATTTGGGTTATCTCAGTAGGTGGGACTCTAGGGATCCGAGCATGCTTCTGACATTTATCACACTTCCTGGCGTAGTCTTCTGCATCATGATTTACAGTTGGCCAATAATATCCGTATCGGAGTACCTTCTTAACGAGAGCTTGCCCTCTAGTGTGATCGTCACATTCTCCTTCGTGTACATCATGAAACACTCGATTGATTTCAGCGTAGGCGATACATCAGAGTAGAGGAACGGAGTACCCCTTCTATACATGATTCCATTCTGAATAATGAACTGCACAGCTTTAGGAAGAACCCGTCTCTTTTCACTCATGCACTCAAGTAGCGTTCCGTGCTCGAGATAATTTTGGAACGGAGTCATCCATGACTCCTTATGGGGAGTGACTTCAAATACATAATCTGTCTCCATCTGATCAATGCTTGGGGAAGATAACGTTTCCATAGGAACTAGTCCCATTTGCAGTGCTTCACCCGTACTTCCTAACTTTGCCGATGAATCAACCTTTTGATTGCGCTCATAGGGTCTATAGAAGACGGCATAATATTCGAACAGATCAAGTATTTCCGGGACTTGAGCTAGGTAAGCAGCCAGTCTTCGATCTTTGGCCTGATATTCACCCCGAACTTGACATACAACTAATTGTGAATCATAATAAATATCCGCAGTAATAATTCTCAAATCTCGGACGAGTTTTAATCCAGCAAGCAAGGCTTCATATTCAGCTTCATTATTGGTCGCAAGAAAATCAAATTTCAGGGCATAACATATGGAACGACCTTCGGAGGTTTCAAGTACTATTCCAACACCCGAGCACCGGTCGTTAGATGCACCATCAGTATGCAGCTTCCAGATATACTAGGGAGACTTACTAGTCTAGAGCAAGTCCTCTAGGATGGTAAATTCAGTTATGAAATCTGCTAGAATTGTCCTTGAATAGCCCGCCTCGGAGTGTAAGTAATGTCAAACTATGTCAGCTCAATGTTCCATTTGAGTAACCTGCCAGACGTCTCAGGCCGCGTAAGGACCTGTCGTAACAGCTGATTGGTGTAAACAGTGACAGGATAAGCTTGGAAATACGGACGAAGCTTCCTAGAGGAAATAACGAGACAATAAGCCAACTTTTCTAGCTTCGGATAATTTCTTTCGGCTCCGGTTAGTCGTTTACTAATGTAGTAGACCGGTTTCTGCACTCGGTCTTCCTCCCGAACTAAGGTAGCACTGATTGCGTTTTTTGATACCGCCAAGTAAAGGTATAATTGCTCGTGATCGATGGGCTTTGACAAAATCGGCGGTGTGGAGAGTGCTCGGAATGCACCTTCACACTCTGTGATCCATTCAAAGTTTCATCTTCCTTTTCGGATCAGATCGAAGAAGGGAATGCACTTGTCGGCGGATTTTGAAATAAATCTGCTCAACGCTACTACCTTCCCATTAAGGCTCTGGACTTGTTTTATGGTTCTTGGAGTTCAAGATTTCTGATTGCCCGGATCTTTTCTAAATTTGCTTCGATTCCTCGAGCGTTGACGAAGAAGCCAAGGAATTTTCCGGATGCGACCCCAAAATGACATTTCAGTGGATTGGGCTTCATCCTATATTCTCGAAGGATGCTGAACATTGATTCCAAGTCTTTAATATGATTGGTGGAGAATCGTGACTTTATCAGCATGTCGTCCATATATACTTCCATGGTCTTTCCGATCTGGTTGGCGAACATCCGGTTGACTAGTCGTTGGTATGTTGCCCCGACGTTCTTGAGTCCGAAAGGCATGACTTTATAACAGTAGAGTCCCAGATCGGTCACGAAGCTGGTGTGTTCTTGGTCGGGTAAGTGCATGGATATCTGGTTGTAACCGGAATAAGCATCCATAAAAGATAATAACTCGTGCCCAACCGTTGAATCTACGAGCTGATCAATTCGAGGAAGTGGAAAACTGTCTTTCAGGCAAGCTTTATTCAAGTCAGAGTAATCAACACACGTCCTCCATTTCCCATTCGGCTTTCAAACAAGTACGGGATTGGATACCCACTCCGGGTGTAAGACATCTCGGATAAACCCAATCGATTTCAACTTATCGACCTCTTCTTTAAGGGCGGCAGATCTCTCTAGATCCATACCACGCCTTTTCTGTTCGACCGGGATACACCGCGGGTCAATATTCAGGGTGTGGCTCGCGATGTCCGGCGAGATCTCACACATATCAGAATGCGTCCAGGCGAATACGTCGAGATTCGCCCGGAGAAATTCAATCAATTCATGTTGCATCTGTTGGCTTAACTGAGATCCAATCTTTATCATCTTTGAATCATCATCGTCGTCGATCAGGACATCGATTATCAGTTCGGCCGATGAAGCTTGACTGTCTTTAGTTTCATCTTTACTTTCAGTGTCTCTCGGGTCAAGATCCCTCTGGAATTGGTTGGGGTGCCCGAGCCTTGGCCCAGGCATCAATTGTCAATTATAAGCAAAACGGACGTAGAGAGATTCCTCTACGCCCTTCCCTTTCTCCTTTCGCTGCGCCCCGCAAAGCTCAGCAACATAACAGGCTCATCCAACAACCTGATCTCCTTGAACGACTCCAACCCCATGATCGGTGGGGAACTTTAAAGTCAAGGACCATGGGGCAATGGCTGCCCTGAATTCAACAAAGGCCGGTTGGCCCAAGAAAGCATTGTAAGGGGAGTCTATATCTAAAAAAACAAACTGTAGTATCTGGACTCTCCGGCGTTCTCCAACTCCCAACTCGACTGGTAGTTCCACCACTCCGGTGGGTATAGTAGCACTCCTATTGAAGCCGTGGATCCGAGACTGGCAAGGTTTCAAATCTTTGGCTTCCATCTTCATTTGATCGCATGCTCGCTTAAACAAAATATTCACAGAGCTTCCACTATCAACCAGATCCTCTTCATCCAAGCAGGACCTACCTGAACAGATATGACAAGTGGATCGATAGTAGAGGCTTCGACCTTATCAGCGTCTCTGTTTCGAAACACGATGTCATCGGTCATCGTCTTCTGTTGCTTGGCCGGAGCCCCATCATCACAACTACTACAACAGTCGAAGTCCGCATGCCTGATAAAACTGGCATAGGACTCCATTTCCCTCCAGCTTCGGTCTGTTGGACGAGGACCACCACTTATTGTATTTATCACTAACCTCCTACCGGTACAAGCGGGTTCCTCCTGTCTTTTCTGGTTTGGTACACAATTCTGAGTTGATGGGCCTGCACCTCCTGATTGCGGCGTCCGTAGAAACTAATCCAACTTCTGTTCACGTATCATCTTTTCAATGAGATCTTGTAAATGACGACACTCATTTGTATTATGGCCGTAGCTTTCATGAAATCTACAAAATTTCTCTGTTTAGATTTGTCTCACCGACGATGGCTTCTGAGCAGGCTTCTTGTATTGCATAGTATTGCAGATTTGTAGATATACATTCTCTAGCGACGTGTTTAGTGGAGTGTAATTATCAAACATTGGAGCTCCACGTCGCGGATCACGATTCTGATCTCGTTTTTTGTTTTGATTTCCATTATCCCTCTGCTGATTTTTCTTGTTTTGAATGTTCAACTGAACCTTTTCGGAACTCTCCCCGGACTGCTTGACTGCAACATTACTTTGAATTCCTTCACCACTAGGCCCCGCGTCATCCTTCTTCCTAGACTATTTCGCATCCTCCCTTCTCAAGAATTGGGCTACCTTGGAGTAGAAACGGTCCAATGACGTGGGAGGCTTCCCAGCCAACCAATTTCCGAACTTGGATTCAGGATCAATTCCCTTAGTCAATGCCATCAAAATAGAGTTGTCATTGGAATTGCTTATCTCTGCACACGCAGCATGAAACCTCTCTAAGTAGCGTCTGAGTGTCTCTCCAGGAGCTTGAGTGACACTAGATAGAGTGTTAACGTCCTTTGGCCTTCCAACATGCATTCGAAACTGCTCAACAAACTTGGTTGCTAGTTGGTCAAAGCAAGAAATAGATCAGGGAGGCAAACGAGTGAACCATGTGGTGGCTATGCCCCCCAAAGAAATAGGAAAACTATGGCATTTAACTGCATCATCAGCTCTCGTAGCATTCATCAGCCATTCGTATTTCAGGATATGTTGATTCGGATTAGAACTTCTTCATAGACTGGTAGAGCCGGCATTCTGAATCGCCAAGGGGGTTCAGCATAGATATTTCATCTGTGAAAGGTATGACTCCGGGAGATTCCCCAGTCGTCATTAGTAAGACCCTGACTCTCACGGATCATCTGTCGAATCATAGTTGGTATATCCGACATTTGGACATTCTGTGCACGTTGAGCCAAGGTGTGGTCGGGTTTCACATTGCAAGGCTAAATCGGACGCGGTCGACGATCTATGTCTCACCTCCTTGGTTCCAAATCTTCAAGGACGTATGTTTCAGGAGTACGTCCACGTTGATGATGGTTTAGATCTTGTTGATTCCGGGCATCAACCCATGTTTCAACAACGGCGGTTGTCTGTGGTGTAGTGAGGAACAGTACCTCCTCGGGAGGAGGGCCCAGTCTGGAAGCTGGTCGATGAGCCAACTCTTAGTTGTCCAACGTTTAGAGTAGGTTGATGTCTGGTGGATTGGGTGTAGCTTACGTCCAGTCGCGGGCGTGTAGATCTGTGATGGTAATCAAATGAGGTTGAACTCTCGGTGGATGAGTAAGAGGCGTGATCCCTTCTGGATCTCCTACGCCTTTGGCGGTTCATTTGGTTGGTCAACTCTGTGTTGGCACACAGCTGTTCAGTCAGTTGTTGCCGACTCTGGGTCAAATTTTAAAGTAGCATCTGAAACTCTTGTCTGGTAACCGGGTCTGACGGATTTGAAGGTCCGGCAGCATTCTGCTTGGATGGAGGCAATTGCACGGGATTCTGTCTGTCCAGTCCTTCTTGATCCGCAGCTGTAAAGGCGGTCCTTGTGCTAACCATGACGAATAATGATGTCCTTTCCTAGATCTGATGCAAATTTGAATAGGCTGGAAGGATTTTGAACTTGAGATCTGGATCTTACTCTTGGATTTGTGTAATCCGGTATCGATAGTAGATCCAAAGAGTAGGAGAAAAGCTGTGTTTTCTCAATGAAAACACCAAAATGTTTGTACCAAAATTGAGCACAACACTCTTCGAAAGTATTTGAAGAGATAAAAATGAAGAATGGAAATGTAAAACGAGGATTATCTAACAAACACTTCAAAAACAAGTATGAAAACACGCAGAAACACAGCAATTTAGAGTGGTTCGGCTTATGCCCTATGTCTACTATGAAGTTGATGACTTTATTGATATTCACTTGCCGACTACAACTGATTACAAAGGCTTACAACGGATTATAGTTCTGAAATTCGAGTACAATCGCAGCTATGGAGTGCAAAGTTGAATTTGACAGAGTCTGGACGCCAAAGAGCAAAAAGATCCTTTTTCTGTAGGCCTTGTGGCTCTACTTATAGACGTAGGAGGCAAATATCTCGTTCAGATCTGGGGAGACTTCTTCTGGCACGTGGGTGGGCCCACTTGATCGACCTAGGAGATTTCGACTCGATCCGTGATCGATACGAACGAATTTCATATCGATCAATATTTGACCCAATCGAGTCGAAACTTGGCGGGAGCATTCTTTATGTTGTATGCAAGCTCCTGTAAAAATTTTGTAGCATTTGGACTTGTAGATCATGAGTTATGATTGATGCAAACTTGGGTTTCATGTAGGCTGTCGCGTTCGAATCGATGCCTTCGTATCGATCAGTTCGAATCACTCCTGGACACGTGCCTATGAGTCGACGTGACGCTTGATCTTCGGATCGATCCACTTTCGATGCCGATTGACCGAGTCGTTCCAAGCCTTTCGCCTCGTTCGTATCGAAGACAGTTGCCTCATTCAAATCGATAGAAGTAGTACAATTCGTATCGATGGAAACGACTCTGTTCATATCGATCCAAAATGCACGGCAAGTATCGATCGTATGGTCTTGTTCACATCGATAGACTTGGTCTTGTTCGTATCGATCAGAATCGACTCCAGTTAATCGATACAAAATTGAAGCGGCAGGATGGATACGAACAAGCGATAGCTCGATGGATTCGAATAGTTGCGACATGATGGATGCGAACAGTGATTCCTTGATGGATACAAAATAGCGACGCCTGATGGATTCGAACAAGGCTCTTCAGCCAATGGATACGAAATGACGCGCTTTGATGGATGCGAATAGAATTAGTGCAAGGTGATGGACACGAACAGAGGCCTCCTTGGATCGATATGAACTAGATGGGTACGTAGTGAAGGTTGATTTCCCTGAACGGCATCGATCATATCATGAGCATACGGACTTCGATTGACTTGAAACTTAAAACGTTGGCTTTCGTAGCTTTGATTGTCATGTCATATCAATTGTTGGTTGATCCACACTCGGACAAAATTCATCGACATTCATAGTGAACCTATGCATACTCTACATTCGGGATGAATGATCCTTGGTTTTTAGTCAATTCCTTGATATCTCGGCCTTGCCAAAAGGCGGGATAACATAAATAGTATATTTTGATTATTTTCAAAATAATTTAATTTTCTTACTACAACTAAAATATTTTGCCATGCCCATGTGCGAAGCACATGTTCGCACTAGTTTAATGTAAATTAATCAATCAAGCAATAGTTACCTGTTGTAAGATTTCAAATTTTGAGCCATAGATGCGAAATAAATTGTGTTGTGCTATTTTTGTATAAAACATAATCAAAGTAATCAAATTTCGAATTAAAGCTAAAGGGCTAAAGGATCTAATTGTCATGGTATTAATATGTAGATACTGTGACATTATAATTTGTTAAATTGCCAAATTAGAAAATTGCCAATATTATAAATAAAGGGTTATATCCCAAAATTACATAAACTTTAATCACTCTCTAGTCCTCTTTTATAGAGAGCTAATATCATATCTAGAGATTGTGTCAATTTAAAAGACCAAATCATTTTTCTTCTCTTTCAATCAGCAAATATGAATTTTGTATGTCTTTCACAATTGTATTATCTATTCTATATGTAACATTCTGAATTTACGTGCCCATATAATTGTCGTAGAATAAAACACTAGATTATTTAACCATCATAGTAAGTAGAGAGTGCCCATATAATTGTCGTAGAATAAAACACTAGATTATTTAACCATCATAGTAAGTAGAGAGCTGACTAACTAAGTATGTATTTTAGAACTCACAGTAGAATGGATCAAACTATAATATAGATAAAATAAACATATCCCATCTATCACATCATAAATCATACATATTCTTCATGCATACATACAAATAAATGGATAACATATGCAAACTTCTTTATAGTCATTATCTTCAAACACCGTACACGCCAAAGCTACCCTGTTAACCTATAGCGTATAAGAAATGGGAAAAGGTTACAAAACCCAAGCCATGCCCTCGCCTCTCTCCCCTACACGCCAACTGTCTCTTGCTCTTGATCTTCCCTCTGACCATGCCTCTCGCAACCTTGGCCACCACGCCCAACAACAACAAATGCTTGTCATCGATGAAGAAGGCTTCATCGATGTCAAATCTAGGAGGTGGCATCACCAATCTCAACTCAATCCAACCCGTTCTCGTGCCAGAGCCTCACCAAGCTAGTCTTCTCGTACTAATCTGTCTAGATCGAATTCCTCTGGTAGATCTAGTTCCAGTTTGAAGGGTTCACAATGTGATGTTTTCACTAATCGCAGATGCCTCCTGCAAATCTCAAACATTCATACCCCGTTTTGTCCAATTTCACCAACCTAAATTGTGGAGATTCTCCTCCTACGAGTCATATATGGATTGATGTTATTAAGGGTAACCAAATTCCTATGTGCTCCCCTTCAAAAAAAATTTAAGCCTCATGAATTTAACATGCTCCATTATGCAAAGATGAATGCAAATGTTGGTAACGCTACCAGGAAACAATGGGATAATGTTATTGTTATCCACATTGTTGGATCCAAACCCCATTACCCGTTTTTTAAAGAATTTATTGGGTTGGAAACCCTCAGGAAATTTCACTATTTATTCTAAAGAGAACATGTCATTATATTTGGCAAGAAGATTGTAATAGTATTTCAGAAGGTGGACCATATTTCTATGACAGGATATTAATGATGATGAAAAAATGGACACTGGGGATGTGTTTAAATGAATAACTTTTACGTTCAATCCCAATATGGATTTGCTTTCCAAACTTACCGCTAGACTACAGGAATGCGAAAGGTATTAGTCATATAGTTTATGTACTAGGAAATCCTATCAAAATGGATAAATTTATTGAATGTATCATTAAAATAGCATATGCGCGTGTTTTGATGGAAGTTTTAAGCTTATGTAAATATCCTAATCAAATTCCTATGCTAAATGAGTTTGACCAACAGCTGATTCAAGAAGTTGAATATGAATGGAAACCACCTAAATATCAAAATTGTCAAAGTTTCGGACATTATGATGGCGTATTTCAATTTATAAAAGTTTAGGTCCCTAAAATGAGAATCTCCAGATGCCCAAATAGATGTAGCTTGTAACAAAGGCAACATGGAAGCTAATGTTTCAATGAATGCACCTAATAATGAACAACAAAACCAAGATGACTATAATTTGAATTCAACTGAACAGTCAACAGAATAGGAACAACAATAGATTAATGTAGGTTCTAGTAACTCAGTTGATTCTGAAATAATAACCATCAGAGTTCTACAGTTTTGAATTGATGCACGATCCAATTTTATACAGAATAATTTTACTGTTACGTTGCCGGAATTACATAATTCAAAAACGATGAATACAGAATCACATACTAAGGATAACACAAAATCAAATGAAATACAAATGGAATCTAATGATTTATCTAACCTCAATGATATTCCTTTTGTTCGAGAAGAGTTCCATGTTCCTTCAAATGCCGATTCCCATGGCATAGTTTGGTGTCTCAAATGAAGATAAAGAGTAGAAAAGCCCAAAAAAAAGGCGCAAATAGGGGATACTGTTCCCTTCGAATTAGTAGTAACACTTCTCTATCATCTTAATGAAGTTCCTAGTTTGAAATATTAGGGGTTTAAATTTTCATATAATACAACTTAGTTTACTATGATTATTAAATTTTAATAAACGGTTTTTTATCCGCTTGGTCGAGAGTAAGATATCTTCGGATAATATAGATAAGTTAGCTTACAAAATGGGGACCAAATGGAGTTTTGCTCATAATAATAAATCAGATCAGAAAGGCAAGATTCTAATCCCTTAGGACTCTACTGTCTGGTCTAAAATTATTTTACATTCAGACGACTAATACATTTCATGTATTCTTCATAATGGTCTCAGTTTAATATGTACAGTTATTTATGACTCTAGTTCAGCAGAACAAAGAAAAGTGTTGTGGAACTACATTAGTGAGCAAGCTAATCAATTTAAGTTCCATGGATTCTTTTGGGGGACTTCAATGCCATATTATCCTCTCATGAAATATTAAATAATGGTTTTCAAAATCTATTGTGAGATAGATTTCATGAGATGCATCACTAGTGCTAAGCTGGACAAGCCTAATTTCATTGGAAATTTCTTTTCTTGGAGAGGTGGTACAAAATTTTCTATTCATAGCTTGATTGATAAGTCTTTGTTAATAGCCAACGAGTAGACAAATTTCAACAATTTGGTGTTCATTTTGGGTTGCACTCATTGAGTGACCACACTCCTATTTTAGTTAAATTTACTTCTCATTCTCAACGTAATGCTAGAATCCCCTTCAGATTTAATAACTCTTGGTGTTTAAATCCAAAATACAAATTTATAGTTGAGTAAGCATTAAATTTCAATGTTCATGGTAATGCTTTATTTATTCTTATCACCAAATTAAAGGTAGTTAAATAAGAACTAAAATCATGGTAGAAATCTGAAGAAAGCTAGCAACAGATTTGTGAAAGAATCTGTAATGAAGCAAGTCTTCTCTATGCTCAACTTATTCATAATCTTAAAGATAATGATCTAGTAAGGCAACATGGTCTTAAATAAGAACTAAAATCATGGTAGAAATCTGAAGAAAGCTAGCAACGGATTTGTGAAAGAATCTGTAATGAAGCAAGTCTTCTCTATACTCAACTTATTCATAATTTTAAAGATAATGATCTAGTAAGGCGACATGGTCAAAAACTGAGCATCTTTCAAATATCATGAGGAAAATTGCTATATAAAATTCTCAAAGGATGAAATTAAATTGGTTAACTTAGGGTCAGAACCGGTCCAAACAAGAATGTTGCCCTAGTCGATTTAAAAAAAATAAATTTAAAAGTAGTTAATATGGTAGGAATTGAACTCCAATCACTAGTCACACTAAACAATGTGCAAACCACTTGAGATATAACACAATTATTGTCGAAGTTATACATAGATATTATTTAATTTTAACTATTTTTAGAGAATCATATTCGCCGCCACCTTCGCCGTTGCCCCCTACCCTTCGTTGCCCTAGGCGGCTGCCTAGCTCGCCTACCCCTAGGGCCGGGCCTGCTTAGGGTGACAAAACTTTAAAAAAAAAATCACTGTAAAATGACAATTCCTAAAACTGGTAATAAATGCAAATACATTTTGAATGAAAATAGAAATTTGAAATCAGCAATAGAAAGCATTACATAAGAAGCCATTATAATCTTTTAAGACTTGTTCGATTCCACTAATATAAATTATCGATTTTCAGACATAGCGTGTAAGAGAATTCTTATTGAAAATGCCAGAGAAAATTTAGATAGACCATTTCAATTGGAAGAAGTCAAGAATGGATTATTTCAAATTGATGATAATACTACTCCTAGACTAGATGGAATGAATGTTAAATTTTCAAAAGTCATTGGGAGCAGATCAAAACAGATATTTAGGATGCTATACTTGGAGTTCAAGCCTTAGGTAAAATAATCAAAGAAATAAATTACACGTTTATCTGCCTAGTTCCAAAGAAATCTGATCCTTCTACTATTTCTGATTATACACCCATATCATTATGCAATGTTACATATAAGATACTGGCTAACTTATTATTATGTAATAGGTTGAAATGATTTTTAAATGAATTAATTTCCATAAATCAAAATGCTTTTTATCCCCGAAGAATCATTACAGAAAATTCACCATTAATGGTCAGATCCTTTAACATAAAGAACTCAAGCAATTTATCTCTGAAAATTGATTTGCATAAAGCTTATGATAAGATAAATAAAGGCTTCATTTATTTTATGCTGATTAATATTGGCTTAACTAAGAAGTTTACTAATCTAATTAATGAGTGCATCTCAACCCCAACTTTCTCTGTTCTAGTTAATGGTTCACCTTATTGTCATTTTGAAAGTAATAGGGATTGAGATGGACCCTTTATCACCTTATTTGTTCTCAATTGCTATGCAACACCTCTCAATTTTACTTGAGCTAGAACATATTAAAGGGAGTTTTCTGCCAATTCACCAAATTGAGCCTATTATTAATCACCTTCTCTATGCTGGTGATATTTTAATAATGGCTAAGGCAACAATAGAAAATGCTCTTTACATTAAAAAAGTCATGCATAGTTGGTAATACATGTGTGTCTATGAATGAGCATAAGTCATACTTCTTTTCAGTACAAGGGTAACTTGTAAAGATGCAATTGTTGACATCATAAAGGTGAAAATTGGGAACTTGCCTATTATTTACCTTGGAATCCTTTTGTCGCACAACAAATTAAAGGCTAGAGATTTTGGTCCGCTTATTGATAGAATAAATAAGAAATTCAATCATTAGACTAGTAGAAAACTGAATATAAGTGGAAGAATAGAGTTAATAAAGGCAGTTAATTATCCAATGATTCAATTTTGAATGCAATTCTATCAATTTCCAACATTCATTATAAATAGATTAAATTATATTTGTATAACTTCATATGGAGATCAAAACCACATAAAATGTTATGGGACTCAGTAAACAAGACTGATAAAAGCGAACTTGGTATTAGGAGATCGGATGATGTGACCGAATCAATACTATTAAACTGGTCTAGAAGTTCTTGCAAGGGAGAGTCTTTGGGCCAAATGGATGCATAAAAAATATTGTTCCAATAAGAATTTATCAGTTATTCAGACAGACAATAATGCTTCAAACACGTGGAAAACTCTGTTGAAAGCAAGATAACGGTCTAATGGTTGATTGACAGGAAAATAGTCAATGGTGAGGACACTAATTTGTGGTATGATCCATGGCTAAATGGTTCATCACTAATTGATAATTTGGGTTGGTTGTATCTTGCTATAATGGTGGCCCCAACAGATAAGTCTATGACCCCCTAACTAATAATAAATAGAGAGGAAACTTGAATTGTCTGCCTACCCCAATAGTTCGAAATATTTAAAAAATTAAACTGCATCACACTGCTGATTGGGACTTTTGATTTTGGCTAACCAATGCAAATGGATGTTTTTTTAGGTTAGCTAGGAATCATGTTAGAACTAGATCAACTGAATTTGATTGGTGTAATATTATTTGTACTATAAATGTGCTCTAAAAATGTCTCTACGTGCTATGTTGGCTAGATTGAATAAACTAAATGCCAATAAAAGAATCAGCAAATGGAACATCAACATAGATCAAAAATGTAACTTATGACTTTTACATTCTGATAACTGAGATCATTTTTGTTTTCAGTTCCCATACACCAATCAAATTTGGAGCAACATCAAGCACAAATTGGACATTCAGCAAACTTGCAGCAATGATATTCCGATTTTCGACTTGCTTCCTAATATTTAGGGTTCAAAGAGTTATAAACATCTTATTAGCATAGCTATCACTAAAACGATCTAGAACATTTGGTGCAAAAGAAATTCTAGAGTTTTAAAGATATTCAAATGCCTAATTGTCTCATATCTAAGCTAATTATGCAAGACTGTAAAGATCTACTTATGCAAATCAACATAAAGAATGAAGAAATTAAGGGTAAGTAATTTATCTTTGCTGATTTTGGTGTTAGATTAACCCCAAATCAGTAACAATTTGCGACTAATGCTGAGTTGATTCGCCTACATGATGCTCAGTTTGCCCTCTCCTCTATTTGTTGACTGATTTCTAGTGAAGTTTGTTTTTTAGCTACTCCATTGATTTAGTCACCATGGATGAAAAGAAATTTAATGGAAGGTGATTAATTCAAAATGTAGTGCTTAGATTCCAATTAATGGACCCATCAATTTTTTCCTAGCTTATTTATGAATTATTTTGTCCCATTTGTAGGGTGCAAGTTACGTATGCCTGATCTTGAGAGACTCCTTTCGTTTACTTCTCCTGCACTTATTTGAAATTTCGCCTTTTTATTTTGAAGTCATTTGATTTCAATTGTATGTCTGCATATCTTTATCTTCAATCCTTGATCCTTAATCTTTAATTTTTAATACTAATAATAATGAGAAATCTTTAAAATAATTTCAACCGTATCTTTTTGAATTATCAGAAATACCCTTTCGACAAAAATTGCATGACGACATCTTTTTTTGTGTTCAAATAGGCACTTCTAAGCAGGCTAAGTGGAGTGTCATCTACTAGACCATTAATAATATCTATCAGTGTCGTTTTATACGTGGAAAAGGAGCACTTCTTATCTGACCATTTAATAACGCTAACATTTCATAGTAACATAACATAAATGGCACACTGACATCTACAAAGTAACAAGCATGGGCACACTAAGTAAGAAAAATTGAAAGACCAGAAGACATTTCTCAAATAATAGCATATTGACATCTGCGATATGCTAGAAAATAATATTACTTGGCTACAATATTATTTTTTCTTAATTACTAAGGTGCAGGCATATATGTCTTACAACATGTTGTCATTTCTGTAGTTATTTGCTAATATGTTTTTATGAAATCTATCAGATAAACTAAGAATTTGTGCTGACAACCAAAATAGAATGGTAAGTCTCATTGGAGTAATGGTATAAATTCATCTTCTTGCATATAGAAGAAATTATAGTTCTAATCTTCAACAGTATTTGAATTACAAATATTATTATATTGATCTTCTTACAATATTCTATTACCAAGATGTAATGACTCCATACCACAATATGTCCGTCGGCTGATAAAAGGAATACGAGCCAATTCATAAATTATTTCTGTTTTCTACTATCCTTGAGAATGCAAATAGGTGCATTTATTTTCTTCCTTAACTTAAACCGGGCTTTTCTTGAGTATGAAATTATGTGGTAAAATCATTTTAAGGTGCTAAAAAAATAAAATGCAGACTAACCAAATTCTACAGCACTGCAACAAAACTACTCAAAAATGAGGTTAGGCAATGAACCTGCTGCTGGTCGTTATGGAGAAAACTTTGTCGATTCTCTTCACGACTTGAAAGTTCCATTTGAGCACTTGCGATGTACAAGATAGACCAAGTTTGCTAGCCCTTCATTGCATTATTCCATTGCAAACGGAAGAGAGAGCTTTCTTTTATTTTGTATGGTTAATCATTGTCTCATATAACCAAATAATAAATACTGATATAGTTAACCATTATGTTCATTTTCATACTTTATAAAGTTGGGTATTTTGCTTCTTTACTGATGTAGTACCTACGTGCTAGAGATTGTTAAATCATTGGCAATTCATCAAGCTATTCAATAAAGTGAAATTGCAATGTTTTGAAGGAAATAATGCTGCTAGATTTTGTTAATAACACACATTAACACATGTATATAATTTATTAAGTATCAATGTATTCTATTAAAGGAAACTAATGTAATATGTTAACAAGAGTAAAAAATTTACTACGCACTATATAGACATATCATTATTGTCAAAAGCTACATCATTTATTCCTAATTTGTTTGATTGAACTGGTGAAACTCTTTGTAAATACAAACACCTTGATGACACAAAAATTGAACCATGACTAAATGGTTCATCGCGTTGGAATTGATTCTTTTATTTCCTTCTACTTATCCATATTTTTTCCCTTTTGGAGAAACAAAAAAATGTCCCTAAGAAGTATTGGTGCAACTACATATTTTTAATCAATATATTACATTATTTCCAATGTATAGGACGGTGATGATATACACACATACTGTGCGTGCCTCTACACTAGTAGAAATAATACGTGCCCTTTTCTCTTACAAGACACCTATTTAGGTTAAGGAGATGTAAGGTTTTGTTGAGACATATTATGAAAGTACATGAATTTTTGTATAATAAAGTACATTTTCAATAAAACCCCTATAGTGTACGAGGAGGGAGGTTAGACATATGTCCAGTGAGTAAAATTATTACTAAGTGTATATAGCTAACGTGATTTCATAAACATCATATGAGAGCTAAAACTTATCAAGCCTAAAAACTGTCCTACATATACATCTATAGTGTTAGTCTATCATAATCATCACAATATAGAATTACTATATTATACTTTAACAAAATTAAAGATACAATAGAGATAGTTAAACATAGAATAACCCGTCTATACACAAAAGAGAAAAAGAGTTAGTTAAACATATACTAACTCGACAATACATACGGAAGTTAGTTAAATAGAGATTAAGCCCGGGACATAGTTAAACATAGACTAATCCCATAAATATAGACAAGAACACGAGTTAGATAACGTAGACTAATTTGCATATACATATAAAATAGATAATCTTAGCCTAACTAATTTGAAAATGACTCAACACAATCGTCATGATGTACAATTATCGAAGCACATTTTTGGATGTTAAATGCTTCCCGATGTCACTGAGAAACCAATACGTCACTCACCTTCTATTTCATTTAGGCTCGGCTGATGTAAAAATGCTTCAGCCTGGTCTTGGTTTAACCTGGCAATTTAAACGTGCACCGGTGGACTAGTACGCTTAACACTAGTGGACCGATAGCCATGCCGAAGGTAGCATAAACTGATCGTCTTAAATTATTTCTTCTTCCAATTAGAATTTCCTTTATCATTTACTATTTTGGTATGTTTTTACACCTCCTAAACATTGTTTATTACTGTCCTAACCATTCATATACCACATATCAATTATATATCCATGATTTCATCTTAACCATCATAAACTCAATCGATTAAATATAATCTCCATATAACATATCACTAATACCAATTTAACCCTAATTCAAACATCGTTAACATTTTCTAATCCCACAATTTCTTCAGTGTTCATCAGCTAATCCAATTATCCCAAGTTATATATTTATGAATCGTAATTAGCCATCACACAACGAAACTACTTTCATGTGAACAACATATAGTCAATAATGATTCTTACTCACCAATCAACACCGCTAAGTCCTAGAAATCACCAAATTAGCCTCCAATCTCTCACTATCCATTATTGCTACTCTTTGAAATTGCTCGATTCCACAAATGATGGATATTTTCTTGTAGCCTTCTTTGAGCTCATCAATTTGATATATAAATGTTTAGGGTTTGGTTCAGATTTGAAAGAGAAGAGAGATGGGAAGTAGATGGAGGAAGAAAATGGAGTTGAAACTAAAATATAAGTGATAAAATTAGCACCACTTGACCAAGGGATTAAGGCAAGGAGCAAGAAGACCACAAAGTACCATGAGAAGAAATAAAAAGGAAACAGTAAAACATGAATAATACAAGAGTTGGTTGGAAAGAAACAAAAACAGATTTTATGTTCGATAGTATCACTACCAGACAAAATTCACTGTTCGGTAGTATCAACCGATCAAGTAATCTTATTCGGTAGTTGGCTACCAAACCTAATAATTCTGAACATGTAACATCCCATAAATTTAACAATAACTAATTAAAAAGATATTAATTTAGTGAAGTCAAAAATTGAAATTTTACAAACATCAGAATTTAGCTATGAAACTTGCACCATTGTGCATGACAATCTTTTGATCAATTTTCATATATAAAGTATTCCAATCGAAGCTCGGTCGACCGGCTGATGGCGTCGGCTATGAATTTTCCCTAGCTCGAATGGTCCGCACTTAAAATAAAAGAATTTAATAATTGGCATTCATTCGGAACCCTATAAATACTGGCCAAACCCCTCACTTTTCTTCGTATATTTTCCGAAGCAACAGCGAAGCTCTGCCATTTTCTCTTCTCCGCAAATTCATAAATCTAAATAAATCTATTGTTTATGTATGTGTATACAAGTGGAGAGTAGTGGAGGATAATAGAGAAGAAGAATATGGTTGAATCAAATTGCTAAAGCAAAGGGGAAAATATAAATCCAAACCCAAATCTAAATTAAATCCAAATATCTTCTCAAATCCAGATTTCTAATAAATATATGTATGTTTGCAATATATGTATTTCGATAGGAAGGAAAAGGGGAGTCAAACTTGGGATTTGAAAAGCAAGAAGGTTGAGTGGAAAATTACATATTTTTATATAATATTGGATTTATATCATTGTAGATTAGTTCCTTGTGTACCTGAATATAATTATTTTTGAATTGTAGGCTTAAAACATATACATATACTAAATTTATAAACCATGCCTATATATTCTATGAATTATTAGCTTGAGTTAAATACTGTGTGTACATGGATCTAGAAAGTAAGGTTGAACGTAGTCCTTAAGTTAATAAATTGAATATATTTTAGAAAATATGAAATAAAAATTATTATAAATTAAACTAGGACTTAAGTAGTATTTTAATTTATTGGAATAAAGTGTATTGCAATGTAAATTTCTACAAATCATCTAGTGTTATAAATATGAATAAAAGTCTAATGTTTGAAATAATAAGGAATATGCCTAAAAGAAAGAGATATACAAAATATGAATATTTATCATATTTTGTACTGTCTATTTCAATAAAAAAAAGATAATTTCATGTAATTCTAAACGTAATGCAAATCCCTTTTTGGGTAAATTATAAAAGTTTATAGTTTCAACAGCTTCTTTCGGGAAAGATGTAATTCCAACATATTAAAATGTGGAAATCCTTAATTATAAATTAAAGAATTGTAAGTATGATCAAAAATGACACTCTAAATGTAAATCTAATATATGCAATAAAAGAAAAGTTAGAAATTAAACAATAAGTGACAAATGTAGGTAAAGTAATGAAATGAGTTAGTAATAAGGTTAGTAACCAAAAGAAGATGGTAAGTGATAAAAAACATTAAATAGATATTTGGATATTTTAAGTTATAAGTAAGAGGTAAGTGACACTAAATTGACATTAATGAAATAAGAAGTAAACACATGAAAAAGTAAAGAAATATTATTAATAGTTGAACATTGGAGACATAATAAATAAATAGGTATGAATACATGTGCAGTCTCATGTATGTGTTTATTACAGGCATGGATTATTAAATTTAGCTAATAACTTAGATTAAATAAGAATGACATAATTATTAAGATGGGTTGGAGTTCAAGGTCAGTAGTGTTATACAAAAAAAGTCTGCCCACCGCAAAGGACTACCAGCAATTATGTATATGTTATACAGACGTGGCACATATCCAATTGTAGGACCCATGGGATTATCGTTCGCTTATAGGTGAAGGGAATACCAGGTAAGATGTTCATCTCGGGTTAAGTGTCAAAGAACAAGTAGTGTCAGCTTTAATCTTTTAGGGGTATTAAGTAACAAGGGGTATTTCCTAGATTGCATTAGGCAATCTAAATAGAATGGTGAGAAAGACTCGGTGCTATAATAGTATGTACTAAATTTGAGAGTAAGGTGTAACATCCCGATATTCAAACATTCGCATCCGCACATGTCGAACTTGAATTGCTCAAAATACCAGATGTTAATTTAAATTTGGCCAAACTCAGCATATACAGTAAATAAATAAATCATAGAATCACAGACACAGAGTAATATAACATTAAGCAGCGGAAACAAAATGAGTAGTAGTTCATGAAGCTACTATATTTATATATAACAGAGTAAACAAGATACAACAGAAGTCTCGAATACATTGTCAGATCACAAAGTAAGAATATATCGCAGGAACCAATTGAATAACTACAAGCTAAATAGATAGATGGATCTCCAAGCGAAGCTCCAACTCCAAAGGTGAGTCTTAAAAATTGTATCACTCAATCTGACCCGAGCGTAAAGCAAAACACAAAACACTCGAGTCAGGATTAATATTCTTATATCAATAAATCCAACTCAAGTGAAATAGCAATTGAAATACAAGTAACTCAAAGGATGTTTGGGATAACCATCCTCTAAGGATTCGTTAAACTATCTACTATATAGTAATATACGCTGTTATTGTAATGTCTATAGTAAAGTAAACTATTAAAATAGCGTTAAGGCGTTACCCATATTTCCCTTAATGCATTTTATAGTGCCAATAGTCTATACAGTACCATAATACCTCCTAATCGGGAGGCTACCAGAGGATACTCCATAGGTACGACAAAAAAAACTCGTAGTGGTGTCGATAGGATAGGTGATACGGCACAACTAGGCAATGTCAGGGTAGATATACCAATTACACTTCCAGGCTGGTTGTAACACATAGCAGCAAATACCACCCTTCACGAGCCACACTCCCAAATCAAAGGTGCGCACCAAATCAATCATAAAGTAATAGAATGACATACGAAGAAGTGTGTCCGATCGGAGGAGCTATCTCACTTGGCCCGTCGATTGCTCCTGTCTTAGCCACCTTATGCCAACTCATGGGAGTCGGGTCCATGTATATACCTCATATAGGACGTCGCCACCATCCTACTTCATTTTGGAATCTCCACCGCATACACGGTTGTTAAAGTGGTTTTCGGAGTTGGCAGAGAGTATGACAACTTTCGATCCCGGTCTCTTTAACAACCAAATGTTGTTATAATACCGCGGTCATTTCAAAATAGTTTATACTTCAAAATACAATATCATTTCCATTTCAAATATATCCATTTCCAAAAATCATAGCACTTCAAAGTTATAACACTTTCGAAATTATAAAGCTTCTAAAACCATAACACTTTAGAAATCATAACTTAGAAATCATAATACTTTGGAAACCATAACACTTTGGAAATCATAATTTAGAAATAATAATACTTTGGAGATCATAACACTTTGGAAACCATAACACTTTCCTTTAAACAGTTTGGATATTTATAATAGTATATATATTAAAATAGTTTATAAAATAAAATAGTTTATTTAAAAATAATTAATAAAATAAAATAGTTTATATTAAAATAATTTATGAAGTATTATATGTAAATAGTTTTAAATATAATTTAAAAATACTTTATATAATAAAATAGCTTCCTCAATTTCACAAATCGATTCAGATTAACTCAAATTCCAAAATTCAAATTTAATTAAATCTCATATCATCAATTTCAATTCGATTCAGTTTCCCAATAAACCATTTCAAATTATATCGATTTCATATACATACTTGAACCAAAAAATAAACCATTTCAATTTCAATACATTTCAAAGCTTTAAATATCCCGCAATTTCAAAACTAATTTGACAATTTCGTATATATATCAAATTCACTTTACTATTATTTATTTTGAAATATTTACTTAATCATTCAAATAACATTTAGATAAAACTTTAAATTTCAAATTTAAATAGAACTAAATATACCATTTCCATTTATGTAAATTTGAAATATTCATTTAAATCACTTTTAATCAAAATCAAGTTATAAAATCATATCTTTAAAATCCCAAATTTAATAAATTTCAAATCAAACTTATTTAAGTATAATTCGTAAATAAATTAAATTTCAAACCAATTTTAATTTCTCTTTCCAACCTCAATTTTACTAAGATAATTATCAACTCTATATTTGAAAATATAAATTTTAAATAAATACTTAAACATATTATATATAAATTAAATCAACTTTATTAAATTAAGTCTTATTATCAAACTTATTTCATATATATTTTAAAATAGTAAAACTGTAAGTAAAATCTTTAAATTTATAATTCCAAAACTAACTTAGAATTTTAAAATTTCAAAACATATAATTTTAAAATCAAAATTTAAAACCTTTATAAAATTACTATATATATATATATATATCTTAAAATCAATATTTTTTAATACCCAAACATTCATTTCAAAACCTTGGAAATCATTTTAAGATATATATATATATATATATATATATATATATATATATATATTGACCAACGGTGTCTATATATAATTTTTTATCCTATGGTCAAGTGATACAGATATTTATCATTTCAATCCGTAATTTGAATATATACGGGTATATATCATTTCATCCTGCAATCCTAAATTATATTCAATGAAAATTACTTGGTTTTATCATTTCAACCCATAACGATTTTCTCCTATTCTACAAGATCGTTCGGGTATGTATCATTTCAACCCACAGTGAATTCTATACTAGCAGTAAACTTGTAGAGTGATAACAGATATGAAAATAATATAACGGGTATATATCATCAATATAAATAACAGATAATGTTGTCAGATATCACAGGTGAACAGATACAGATAACAGCAGATATATAGCAATGTAAATAACTAACAGCAGCATATTTCAATTGTCATTCTAATTGAAATCAAATTTAATAAATATAAGAACGTATCGCGAGTGATTGCTCACCTTTCGAAGGTAGAGAGAAGATAGACAACACAACAGGATACGATTTGAATTGCGAAATTGACCAATCCAAATGACGATTTTCTAAGCAAAGCAAGATTGGCACGAATTCGACGAACAAAGCTGATAAATAGAAAGTCACGAAATCAAATCAAAACTGGATTGATGAAGAAAATTTGATAAATGTGAACATATGTATATCGCTGTATATTACTATATATATAAGAAAATCATATACAACCTATGATTTAAAATAAACAAATAACTTTAAAAATCTATATATACACACACATACATATAAATAAACATCAATTGCAACTTTAAAACTTAACCATATATATATAATATATATATATATATATATATATAATATATATATATACATACATTGAGTCAATATTAAATTTAAAATTTATATTAAAATAAAGATCTATACATATCAATTTTATAAATTTAGCTTCATACAAAATATATCTTTGTATACATATCTTACTGTTTTTTCCACAGCTATTAGCACGATTGCTTTGTACAACAATATATATACTAATATAAAATCTTACATATGTATCTTTATATACAGCAACAAATAGCAAGTTGCATAGGAAACAATTCCACTTTATAAAAAAATAACATAATAGAATACATATACACCAACGTATATATAGATATATATGTACATATATGTATTAAAGAATAACCTGAATATATATATATATATATATATATATAATATAATATACATACTTTTAAACATGTATATACATACCCATATTCGAATTTTTTTAAACAAAACCCATAATGCAAATATACAAACAAACAAATCAATATATATATATATATAGTATATGTATGTATGTATATATATAAAGTATATGTATGCAGACCACAAAATAGGTAAACATGTGAAACAAATTGTATGCAGGCTATATGTGTAGATTATACATATCAAAAATATCAATGCAACATATAGACTTTATGCATATATAATATATATATATATATATTCACATTTAAATAAAAGCATATAATAGGAAATAGTTGACAAGGTTTTTGGAAAGTATATATACATAGGCTTTTATATACGTACGCAACATATTATATACAACAGAATACAAACCGTATATATATGCCGCAAAACATGATCGATGCTTCTACTAAAATATAATATATTATAAACAAATATACATATAACAGGTTCATAAAATATATAACTTATACTCATCAAAACAACAAATTCAATATATATATATATATAACCATGTTGTGCATGTACTAATATATGAAAAGGAACTTATAATTTTTAAAACAATATGAATAAGTCAGACTAAAATAAATTTTGAAAACAATCATTTAAATCAAACTATAAATTACCCACAACATTATATATAACATATGCAACTTACTGACCCAAACAACATTTGAAACTTCTACATATAATATACATACATATGTAAACTAACTAACTAGGATATAAACTAATATGTATATAAACTTAGCTTTATAAAATTTGAAAATCAATATATGTATATATATATATATATATATATGTATGTATGTATATATGTATATATATATAACAACCGAATCTTATAGGTAACCACAATCAGAGTTTACAACTTATATACAAGCTACATATAAGTATATATGTATATAGAATAGGATGCGAAGATGAGAAGAATAAACTAAAGCTCACTTGGATCGGCTGGCTACTCGGAGCTATGGAGGGTGGAGAACAGAACTGTCTCCGGGTGTGGAGGTGGGAAGCATGCTGTTCGATGATGGGAGGGAAGAAAGGAGGCTGCATCAGCGTTGCTCAGGCGTGGGCTCGGTGAAGTGGAGGCGAGCAGACCGAGGCGGTTTTTCGTCAAGAAAAAGAAGATGTGCATGAATTCAAAAATATATCCAAGCAGATCTGATATTTGATATGTGACTGTTGCCTTTATTATTTTATTATTATATTTTTTTAGCAATTGAACAGAGGAAAAATATGAAATCAAGAAAATGAATCAACGCAAAGATCATATTGAAAAGTGGAAATATTAAAAGTCACGGCTATACTAGGAATGTTAAAGGTTAGTAACCATTTAAATTCAATCGATGGAAAATGAAAATGAATGGACATTAGAAACCAAAAGACGTACCGATGTGGTTAACTGTTTTACGGGTTTCGTCACGTACTAGACACCAAAACATAGAATTGAATATACCGTAGAGATTAGCACGAGAGATGATCAAAACGGTATATAGATATCAGTGGTACGATCATCCCATCAAAAATTGATAATCAGTGCCGAAAATGCTGCGAATCTGTCGAAAATAAGATAAACGGAGCAATAGCAGTCAAAATTTAAAGAAATGAAATATGACGTCTCACTTAGAAGATGATTTACAAATTTATTATATAAAAATATTCAGCTTTGGAAAAACATTTTTTCATCATCAAATATTAACTGATTTGAATTGAAATAAAATTACACAAGAAAATAAACTTCCATATTATCTGATGAAAATTTACCATTTGCTATATTTAATTAGATGTATTCCAAATATAAAAATATTATTTCAAAATTCAATTATTAAAATTTCACAAAATTTCCAGTTAAATATATTATTAAAACCATCAAAAATTTTGGGTCGTTACACTCTCCCCCACTTAAAACTTTTCGTCCTCGAAAATGAAGAAAGTAGGAGAATAGAAACAACCAGAAACAAAAATCGATTGAAATACAAATAAAACAATTAATTTGAAATCATATAAATTTCAATTTAAATTAATTAATACTCAACTAATTGATTTCAATTCAAGGTAATTTCATTTAGTTGATTTAATTTATTAATTCCTTCAGAACAAAATTTATTTTATTTATCTCATCTATTATTCAATTAACTTATTATTCTATTATCTCTATTAACATTTTTATAATTAAAAATTAAGTGTATAACATTTATTATAACCACTCAAATTTTATTTATAAATTCCTTTAACCTCATTTTACATTGTAACTTATTCAATTACATATTCAACTTCTGAATAATTTAGGTAAGTTATATTGGATGCAATTTAGTATTATACAAGTAAAAAAATTCTCTAATTCAATTATTTCAAGTTTTATATATTTATTCAAAATTTTAGCTTCATTTTATTATTGAAATCATCCTTTGACATAAAATTTAAGAATTAAATTTCCGATTCACTTCAAACCCTTTAGAGATATACATATACATATATTGTATATATCAAATCAAATCTATAATCATATGCCAATATATATTATAAATCAATTCATATTTGAAGAATTCAAAGAAATTTCATTTTCCAAAACAAAGTGTAGCAAAGCTACGAATTTGGTCTCTACACTTCGAAACTCGAAAATGAATGTCGATGATGCGACCGCCATCACCGAAATTATTTCCCAGCAATAAAAGAGGAGAGCACTGATTTAAACATTTAAAAATTCTTTGGAAATAATTTCTATTCGAAAATACTTTAAATAAGATATATTTTAAAAAATTAAAAACCAAAGTTTGGAGTCACTGGAAATTAGATTCTCAAAATCTAACTTTCAAATTCAATTAAATTTCCAAAACAGTTTCTAAACCATGTTTTTATAATTCCATTTATTTATATCATGTGACAATAGTCAATGATTTACAAAGCAATAAATGAAAATCAAATATTATCGTTTCAAAAAACAAATTCATTTAACTATTTAATTTCAGAAAAATTTACTTATATATATAATATAGTCATACAAAATTATTGAATTTTGAAAAATAATCGTGTCAGTTTGTGTTCAAGTGTTTTGAAATTCCTATCGATAGCGTCGATCAAACGAATCGATCGAAACCCCAAATCATCATTAACAACTCAAACAACACAATATAAAATATTTTTACATAAATTACAAATACACTCCCTCACTTGATGATTCCAAATGAATTTCAAAACAAAGATAGGGATTCAAATTCAAGGGAACCTCAACCAAGAGAATTCTAACAAGATAGGCTCGAAATGAAGATAAGATTAAAAATAGAAGGATGGATAGACTTATATAGATCACGGGTGACCTTACCCGGGTCAATTATGGTTTTAAAATAAGATCGAGGCAGAATTCTGGCGCAAATTGACATTTGTTCGCCGAAGATAGAATTCAGACATAACAAGAGATAACAGCATCTAAACTGAGGATATAGAATCTCCGGTGAGTCAATACCTGTTGTAAAGGAGTTTCACCCCTTTACAAATCATTCAAAGATTGGCGAGACCACAGATTTATTATAGAGATCATTCGAAGTGGAGTTGTAGGATACTCCAAAATCAAAAGAATACGAATAGGGTGAGACAAGAATGGATTTTGGAATCGAGGGGAACGTTCCAAAATTCAACGGAAACTCAAATCAATAAGGAAGGAATTCAAGCTCGAACGAAAGTGATTCCGTAACTAAATTTACCCTATATGTTGTGTTTTTCCTAAAATCAAAGCTCAGATACCAAATGTAACATCCTGATATTTTCAACCATTCGCATCCGCACATATCGAACATGAATTGCTTAAAATACTAGACTATTAATTTAAATTTGGCAAAACTCAGCATATACAGTAAATAAATAAATCATAGAATCACAGACACAGAGTAATATAACAATAAGCAGCGAAAACAAAATGAATAGTAGTTCATGAAGCTACTATATATATAACAGAGTAAACAAGATATAACAGAAGTCTCGAATACAATTATTAGATAATAAAATAAGAATATATCACAGGAATTAATTGAATAACTACAAGCTCAATAGATAGATGGATCTCCAAGCGAAGCTCCAACTCCAAAGGTGAGTCTTAAAAGCTGCACCACTCGGTCTGACTCGAGCGTAAAGCAAAACACAAAGCACTCGAGTCAGGATTAACATTCTTATATCAATAAATCCAACTCAAGTGAAATAACAACCGAAATACAAGTAACTCAAAGGATGTTTGGGATAACCATCCTTAAAGTTCCGCTAAACTATATACTATGTAGTAATATACGCTATTATAATAATGTCTATAGTAAAGTAAACTATTAAAATAGCGTTAAGGCCCATATCTCCTTTAACACATTTTATTGTGCCAATAGTCTATATAGTACTGTAATACCTCCTACCGGAGGATACTCCATAGGTACGACACAAAACAAACTCGTAGTGTTCTCGATGGTGTAGGTGACAGGGCACAACTAGGCAATGCCAGGGGAGATATACCAATCACACTTCCGGACTGGTGGTAATGCATAGCAGCAACTATCGCCCACCTCGAGCCACATTCTCAAATCAAAGGTGCGCACTAAATCAATTATAAACTAATAGAATGACATACGAAAAAGTGTGTCCAATCGGAGGAGCTACCTCACTTGTCCCATCGATTGCTCCTGTTTTAGCCACCTTATGCCAACTCACGGGAGTCGGGGTCCACGTATATACCTCATATAGGACGTCGCCACCATCCTATTTCATTCTGGAATCTCCACCACGTATACGGTTCTTAAAGTGGTTTTCAAAGTTGGCAGACAGTATGACAACTTCTGATCCCGGTCTCTTTAACAACCAAACGTTATTATAACACCGCGGTCATTTCAAAATAGTTTATACTTCAAAACCAAAATATCATTTCCATTTCAAAAACCATATCAATTCAATAACATTTCCATTTCAAATATATCCATTTCTAAAAATCATAGCGCTTCAAAATTATAACACTTTTGAAATTATAAAGCTTCTAAAACCATAACACTTTAGAAATCATAACTTAGAAATCATAATACTTTGGAAATCATAACACTTTGGAAATCATAATTTAGAAATCATAGTACTTTGGAGATCATAACACTTTGGAAACCATAACACTTTCCTTTAAATAGTTTAGATATTTACAATAGTATATAATAGTTTATAAAATAAAGTAGTTTATATAAAAATAATTAATATAATAAAATAGTTTATATTAAAATAATTTATGAAGTAAAATATATAAATAGTTTTAAATATAATTTAAAAATACTTTACATAATAAAATAGCTTCCTCAAATTTCACAAATCGATTTAGATCAACTCGAATTCCAAAATTCAAATTTAATTAAATCTCAAATCATCAATTTCAATTCAATTTAGTTTCTCAATAAACTATTTCAAATTATATCGATTTCAAATACAGATTTGAACTAAAAAATAAACCATTTCAGTTTCAATATATTTCAAAGCTATAAATATCCCACAATTTTAAAACTAAATTTGGCAATTATATATATATATATATGTGTGTGTGTGTGTCGAATTCACTTTACTATTATTTATTTTGAAATATTTACTTAATCATTCAAATAAAATTTAAATAAAATTTCAAATTTCAAATTTAAATAAAACTAGATATACCATTTCCATTTATGTAAATTTGAAATATTCATTTAAATCACTTTTAATCAAATTCAAGTTATAAAATCATATCTTTAAAATCTTAAATTAATAAATTTCAAATCAAACTTATTTGAGTATAGTTCTTAAATAAATTCAATTTCAAACCAATTTCTATTTCTCTTTCCAACCTGAATTTTATTAAGATAATTATAAACTTTATATTTGAAAATATAAATTTTTAAATAAATACTTAAACATATTATATATAAATTAAATCAACCTTATTAAATTAAATCTTATTATCAAACTTATTTCATATATGTTTTAAAGTAGTAAAACTGTAAGTAAAATCTTAAAATTTATAATTCCAAAACTAGCTTATAATTTTAAAATTTCAAAACATATAATTTAAAATCAAAATTTAAAACCTTTATAAAAATAACATATATATATGTATATGTATATGTATATCTTAAAATTAATATTTATTAAAACCAAAATATTCGTTTCAAAACCTTGGAAATCATTTCAATATATATATATAATGGTGTTTGTATATAATTTTCTATCTTATGGTCAAGTTGTACAGATATTTATCATTTCAATCCGCAATTTAAATATATACGGGTATATATCATTTCAACCCGTAGTCCCAAATTCAGTTCAATGAAAATCGCTTGGGTTTATTATTTCAACCCATAACGATTTTCTCCTATTCTACAAGATTGTTCGAGTATGTATCATTTCAACCCATAGTGAATTCTATACTAACAGGGAACTTGTAGAGTGATAACAGATATTATAATAATATAACATGCATATATCATCAATATAAATAACAGATAATGGTGTCAGATTCACAGGTTAACAGATACAGATATTAGATAGCAATGTAAATAACTAACATCATCATATTTCAATTGTCATTCCAATTGAAATCAAATTTAATAAATATAAGAACGTTAATCGTGAGTGATTGCTCACCTTTCGAGGCTAGAGAGAAGATAGACAACACAAGAAGTTACGATTTGAATTACGAAATTGACCAATCCAAATAACGATTTTCAAAGCAAAGCAATATTGGCACGAATTCAATGAACAAAGTTGATAAATAGAAATTGACGAAATCAAATAAGAACTAGATTGATGAAGAAAATGTGACAAATATGAACATATATATATATATATATATATATATATATATATATATATATATATGACTGTACATAACTATATATATATATATATAAATCATATACAACCTATAATTTAAAATAAAAAAATAACTTTCAAAATCTATATATATAAATAAACATCAATTGCCACTTTAAAACTTACCCATATATATATGTATGTATGTATATATTTATGTAGAGTCAATATTTAATTTAAAACTTATATTAAAATAAAGATCTATACATATGAATTTTATAAATTTAGCTTCATACAAAATATATCTTTGTATACGTATCTTATTGTTTTTTCCACAGCTATTAGCAGATTGCTTTGTACAACAATATATATACTAATATGAAATCTTACATATGTATCTTTATATACAGCAGCAAACAGCAAGTTGCATAGGAAACAATTCCATTTTATAAAAAACTAACATAATAGAATATATATACACCAACATATATGTGTATGTATATATATATATATATATATAAAAGAATAACCTGAAAATATATATTGATATATATATAAATCATATAATATACATACTTTTAATCATGCATATACAGACCTATATTAGAAAAAATTTAAAAACAAAACCCATAATGCAGCTATACAAACAAACAAATCAATATATATATATATATATATATATATATATAATATGTATGTAGACTACAAAACAAACAAAATAGGAAAACAAGTGAAACAAATTGTATGCAGACTATATGTGTAGATTATACATATAAAAATATCAATGCAACATATAGACTTTATGGATATAATATATATATAGATATATATTCACATTTAAATAAAAGCATATAATAGGAAATAGTTAACAAGGTTTTTGGAAAGTATATATACGTAGGCTTTTATGTACGTACGCAACATATTATATACAACAGAATACAAACCATGTATATGCTGCAAAACATGATTGATGCTTCTACTAAAATATAATATATTATAAATAAATATACATGTAATAGTTTCATAAAATATATAACTTATACTCATCAAAATAGCAGATTCAATATATATATATACTGGTATATAACCATACTGTGCATATACTAATATATGAAACAGAACTTATAATTTATAAAAAAAATTGAATAAGTCAGACTAAAATAAATTTTCAAAACAATCATTTAAATCAAACTGTAAATTACCCACAACATTATATATAACATACGCAACTTGTTGACCTAAACAACATTCGAAACTTCTACATATAATATACATACATATGTAAACTAACTAACTAGGATATAAACTAATATGCATATAAACTTAGCTTTATAAAATTTGAAAATCAATATATATATATATATATATATATATATATATATAAACCGAAGCTTATAGGTATACCACAATCAGAGTTTACAACTTATATAAAAGCTACATATAAATATATATGTATATAGAATAGGAGATGCGCAGATGAGAAGAATAAACTAATGCTCACTTGGATCGGCTAGCTACTCGGAGCTATGGAGGGCAGAGAACAAAGCGGGCTCTGGGTGTGGAGGAGGGAAGCATGTTGTTCTGCGATGGGAGGGAAGAAAGGAGGCTGCAACAGCGTTGCTCAGGCGCGGTGTAACGATCCCGTTTTTAAACCAAATTTAATTTAGTAATTAATATAATTTTTAGAATTAATTTGAAATTTTTCCAAGACAAATAAGATATGTGTTTGTTTGTATATATATGTGTATGTATATATATATATATAAGTAGAATGTAAATAGAATTTTGATTTGAAATTCAAATATAAATATGTCAAAAAAATATAAATTGGATTTAAAAATAATATATATATGATTTTTATAAGTGTATAATTTGTTTTAAATCATTTCCTTTAAAAGTTACATAAATATAAATAAAGGAAAAGTATAAATACAAAATATAAAACATACATACATACATATATATGTATAAAACTAAAATAATATAATATAAAAATTATATAAAAATATTATTAACATGCAAATTACAAATGTTAGTATTATAACATGAAACTCAACAAGTGTAAAAATTTATATCTTGCAATTGAACAAGTGTCATATTTTTTATTGTCTTTTTATTTTTAAAAATAGTGAAAACAAGAATATATATACATATATATATATATATATACACACACACACATCATCACTCTTCTCTTCCCATTTTTCTTTTCATTTCAAAAAAACTACGAACTAAAAGAAAAATAAAACCTGGTAACTCAAACAGAAAAGAAAACTAAAATCTAAATCAAAACAAACCTTTCCAATGTTTAAAACCTGAAGCTATAATTCATCTCAAACATGAATCAAAGCAAACAAGATCAGTTCAAGTTCAACCTAATCTAAAGCAAGCTAAATTCAGCATAATCCAAGGATCAAAGCAGATCAAATCAGAGCATTTCTAGATTTTAAAATATCACAAAAATATTTCCCGTTTTCAAATCCAGGCTCTCTGTTTTTAAAATTACAGGTAAGTAAACCACCTTGATAAAATCTTAGACCTGTTATGTTTTGAGTACATGTGATAATACTTGAAAGTATGTCTGTACAGATGAAAAAAAGGACGACTGCATGTGTGTGTATATATATATATATGTGTGTGTGTGTAGAAAATGTGTGCATGTCTGGGAACAGGCATAATTGTCTCTGTTCTTGCTTACAGGTTTCAAAACCTGTTCAAAGACAAAAATATCTTCCTCTAATCCTTTTTAGGCTTTAAGTTATAAACAAAATATGTTTGTATAATTAAGATCTAAGGTTAAAAAATATTTTGAAGTAAAAATTGAAAGTAATTTTGACTGGAAGGAGGATATAAAGTGAAACCCAAACCATGTCAAAAATTCGAGTGTAATATTTTCTTGATTCATCTATATCATCTAATTCACCTTCAAAAACCATGATTTTTAAAAATAAAATCAAGATATTTAATTCTGTTTTCGAGGAGGATTCGTAGGATGCCCAAAAATCCTATTTAGGGTAAATTCTGATGATCTGCGAGGAAAGGGAGGTCGTAGTCATGGCTGGAGGTAGCTTGGAGGTCGAGGCTCTCGAGAAAAATGATGGCTGGATTTATAATCCACCGTGGTGGACAAACGACGTTGATGTAGGGTTTAATGACCAGGTTTGGTCGACGTTGTTTCTTGAGCTCGTGCGACGTCATGGGTGGATCAGAGTCGATCGGTGGTGGTGGGATCGAAGCATCGGATAGTGGCGGAGGTTCTGGTCGATCAACGAAGTCTCAGATGACCTGAGGCGGCGGGTCGAGGTGGTTTTTAGGTGTCGAGTTTGTTCCAGGTGGTTGTCGAGATTGCTTGAATTCGATTTTCGAATTTTCTCGAGGTTCTAGGTGGTCGTTTGGGTTAAGAGGGTCAACGATGACTTGCTGGTGTAGCAAAGCTAGTCGAAGGGAGGCCGATCAACTGTGCATGTGTACGTGCATCTATGTGTCTATAGGTTTGAGAAGAAGGTGTTGTGCTCGAAGTCGTTCTCGGGAAGTAACGTTGTGGCTTGAGTTTTGTACCGGGGTGTTCATGTGGGTTAACACGATTTTAACAAGTTTGAAAATTTAAATCAAAACAAAGAAAAAAAAGAAAAGTGGCTCGGGTTGATGCTCGGGGTAGATACGGGTTTGACTCGGGTTTGTTGTGGGGTAGACTCGGATCAGTGTATGGTATAAACCAAGTTTTTAAAAGTTAAAGAAATCAAGTTTTAACAATTTTCTTAAACCAATTCTTTTAAGTAATAATTTTTTTTATTTAAGTTTTAGTTTAGTCAAGGGTTTTAAAATAAATTATTTTAAATTAATTAAGCTTAAAGTGTTTTAATATAACCTTTATTTTAAAGTTTATTTTAAATAAATTTAATGTTGTAGATTAATTAAAAAGTAAGTGTTTTAATTATTAATTAACTTATGATCTAAAATTAATTTATATGTTAATGATAATTAATTACAAGGTTTATTAAACAAAGATTTTTAATGATAATTAAGTAATTTATTAAGATAAATGGTTTATCTTTTAATTAATTAAGGTCTTAAGTAATTAACGATTAACTAAATAACGATAGTAATTAAAGGATAATTACTTAATATAAGTAATTAAAGAATAATTAATCAATTAATATTTAAGGTTAATTAATTTACGATTAAAGGTTAATTAATTTATGATTTAAGGTTAATTAATTTATGATTAAAGGTTAATTAAATAATGATTAAAGGATAAATTGATAATTAAAGGATAATTAATTAATAACTAAAGGATAATTAATCAAAGTAATTATGTGATTAATTAATTCAATAATTAATTAAAATGATTTGTAATTACTTAATGTTAATTAAGTAGGATTTAAAAGTAATTAATTTAATTCATTTGGAGATTAAATTGAATTAATTAAGAATTGAAAAATTAATTAATCTTACTTATGGGTGATTGGATTATGTTGAATGCCTTGGATTGTTTGATATCTCTGATATTTAATCGTCTGTGATATGAATTGCTTTGGATTGAGTTGTTATATTTGTGATATATTGATGTGTGAATGTGAACTTCTGAATTGAATTAAAATTGTTTACTTAAACAACTTGGCCTTTATGGCGACATTTGAATTCTGATTAGACCGGGAATCGGATTCCAAAGGGTTATTCGAAAACCACATCGAATCTTAAAGGTGGATCTTTTGTTTGAAAGATTAAAAATGGAAATTTGTATCCACATGTTTTTAAATAAGCGCTCATTACTCGGATATGCCGGGGAAGGACATTAAGTCATAATACCCATTTCGAATAATGATACGACAAAATGGGATTGCATCTAAAGACGGTGGTTGAAGACCGGGTGTTTTAGAGAACGAAAGGATTGTCTATTGATTGTTTCTACACCGAATTACTCCGGTATAGAGATTTCCTTATGTGATAGGGAATCCGATCGGGATTGGAGAAATCCGAATTCGCAAGGATTTTTCCTTAATTGGACGAAGTGCCTTCGATTCCATTCAGACCCGGGATCGACTTGTATGGATGTATGTCTGACATTACACTTTGAGATGTGAAGCTGATTTCTATCAAATACATTTCTGTTTGATGGCGGAGAATTTATTCTCTTAGTTAACACCCTTCTCTGAGACATACAAGCTCAGAAGTTATGTAGTTGATGGTTATTAGTGATATACTCCCAATTTGGTAATGTGGAATGCTAAGTACTAATCATTGGTTGATCGAAGCATGGCTTTTGTGAAAAGCGTAGCTTTGTGGGACAAGACTTCATCGAACCTCACACCCCGAAAATGGTCGAAATAGGAAAGAATGCAGCAAGGTTATGGAGGTCACGCCCCTCAGGGTATGTGCATTTCCTTCTGGATAAAAAGTGGTATTCTGGTATGGAGCCCAGATATTTTTCTTGTGTGGTTGTTGGTGTTGAGGGACCTCGATAAAGGTCGGTTACGACTGGGGGATGGCATACTCGTGACAGTTAGTCACCTAGTTACAGAGGTAACCCGACCTTATGTTGGCGGAGTTTCGGTTAGGTTCTCGGGGCATCCCTCCAGAGGCGTACCCATTCAGATAAATGAAGTTCCTTAGCCTTGGCCATTTGTTGGAAATCCAATCACTCAATACGAGCCCTTTACGGTTTTAGTTGTAGAACCTGCCATTTAACATGGTAGCTATAGTAGGCATACTATAATGGTACGCATGCTAGCCAAGATTTATATTATACTTTTGAAATGTTTTTTCCACACTATGCACTAATAATAATATCAAAAGGATTTAGCATATCAAGCATGTTTGACTACTATAAGGAGAAACCTTCCCCATGTGTGTGATTGCATTGAGTGTTTGCCAGGAGACCTTATGGTAGTTTCATTTTCCAAAAGCATGAATGGATTTCTTTTATTTCTTTTTGTGCAAATAACTGTTTTATGTTTGCTCACACCAGTCCCTTGACTGACTCAGAGTTTATTGTTCCTTTTCCTAAACTCTGGGTTCCCCTAGTTTTCCACACGGGCAACCTAGAGTCAGGATATCAGTAGGTTATAGAGCTAGCTTGGATAGTAGATATGGATCTAGGAGTTTTTGGTAGCTTTTGGGTTTTGAGATTTTTGGTTTGGAGCTTTGGAATGAAGATGCATTATGTTGGACTCGCTCTCTCTCTCTCTCTCTCTCTCAGACCCTATTGAGCTATCTTTTCCGCTGTGGTGTTGTATTCTGTTGTATATATAGTGCTCTGATGTTGGTGGTGATTTGTTGTAATCTATGTTGTATCCATGTTGTGTATCAACAAAATCATTTTGTTTCCGCTGTGTTGTTATCATCTACTGTGTTATAAGCTCCAGCGAACCGGACTCCGACGTTTGAGTCTCTGACATTCAAATACGGGTGATGTATTGGATATCGATTTTCGAACGTTGAGGCCCAGGTCGTCACATTTGGTATCAGAACTGAAGATTGATTAAGAACTTTAGCTTTGGAGTATAAATCATTAGAGATAGGGTTAGAAGTGCCCTAGAATGAGTATATTCCCTAAGATATCTCGTCCATATGCCTAAATCAATTTTCTTATTATTTACAGATAGTGAGAATGAGTGCAAGAAGAGGACGAGGTAGGGAAAGGGGGAGCACCACTACAAATGGTCAAGACCCTGCAACAACAGCAATGGAGGGAGCAGCTCTTCCTATCCGACCCCAGCCAAATCTAGCAGAATTGTATCGGAATTTCTCAAGACTTGGAGGGAAACCATTCATAGGATCGGAGACTATTATAGAAGCGCAAGCTTGGATTCGATCTTGTGAAAGGATTATCAAAGGATTGAAAATGAATGATGATCTAAAGAGGTTGATAGCTTCTTGGAAGCTCCAGGAAGAAGCTTTGGCATGGTGGGAGACCATTACTTTGGCCGAGTCGGAGGATGAGTTTACATAGGATAGATTCAAGCAAGTGTTTGAGCAGCGTTATATGCCTTCCGCTGGTATTTCCAGGATGTATCAAGAGTTTACTAATTTGAAGCAAGGAGATCTATCTTTTGAAGAATATTTAAATAAGTTTAATGAATTACCCCATTTTGGACCTGAATTGGTGTATACCCCTCTTAAGAAGAATGAGAGATTTATTAAAGGGATGAACAAGAAGTTTCATGACAGGTCATGTGAAGGAGTCTTTTGCTGATTTGGTGGACATGGGATATAGATATGCCATCTTAGATAAACAAGAGATTCCAGAAGAGAAGGGAAGTGGAAGTAATCCAAATTGGAAGAAGAGAAAGTTTGAAGGAAAGAAGCCTTGGCAAGGTAAAGAAAAGAAGAATACTCAGGAGAACAAAGCGAAGAATGTTACCTATTTCAACTGTTTGGAAAAAGGACATTATTCAAGTAGTTGCAAGAAGCCCAAGAAGCAAGGGAAGCAGGATCAACCTAAGAAGTCAGGACAAGAAGCCATGGAATGCTACTATTGCCATAAAACAGGACATATAGTTAAAGAATGCCCGGTAATGAAGCAGGCCCAAGTAGTAAAGGTATATGCAATCAAGGATCACCCTTCAACCTCAAGAGCTGATAAAGGGAAAGGAGTTTTGGAAGGTAATCTTCTTATTTCTGATAAAAATTTTAGAGTTCTATTCGACACTGGAGCTATGCATAGTTTTATTTCCCAACAAACCGTAGAAGAGTTAAATCTTGAACCCGAATTTGTAGACGAACCTATTTGTGTAAAGAACCGGTAGGAGGCCCTGCGAATCTTTGTTTACATTTTAAAAAAGTTCCTATTTCATATTCTCTTCATCAGTTTCCTATCAGCCTTTTCATTCTTGACTTTGATGAATTTGAAATTTTACTCGGAATGAATTGGTTAACAAACTATGAAGCTAAGTTAGATTGTAACAATAAGACGATTTCGATCAAAATCAAACTAAGGAATTTTGTTGTGATTTCTTGTGAGGATCCAAGTCCGCAGAATGATAAGCTAATGTATACTTTAGGGTATCCTAACCCGAGTTTGGAATCTATACCTATTGTTTGAGAATTTCCTATCGTATTTGAAGAAGTTAAGTCTTTACCTCTGCATAGGGAAATCGAATTTAGAATCAACTTGGTTCCCAATGCCCGTCAAGTTGCGCATGCAAGTCATAGGATGACACTAAGGGAAAGAGTAGAGTTGGTTAAGCAAACCCAAGATTTACTGGAAAAAGGATTTATACAACCTAGTCGTTCTAGTTGGGTTTCAGCGATAGTATTTGTAGCCAAGTTCGATGGATCTTTGAGGTTGTGCGTAGATTATCGCGATCTTAATACATTGACTCTTAAGAATAAATTTCCTTTGCCCCGAATCGACGATCTGTTCGATTAATTGCATGGTTCTTGATTCTTTCCAAGATGGACCTAGCTCAAGGATTCCGTCAACTGAGAATTGCAGAAGATTGAATTCATTTGACTGCTTTTAGGGGTCCCGATACATTCTACGAATGGTTAGTTATACCCTTTGGACTAACCAATGCCCCTGCATATTTCGTAGACCCGATGATCCGAGTATTTCGTGAAGTTTTGAATAAATTCATTCTCGTATTTATTGATGATATTCTGATCTATTCCAAAACTGAAGAAAAGCATGCCGGACACTTAAAATAGTTTTGGGAATATTGAGGAGGAATATTCTTTTAGCCAAGTTTTCTAAATGTCATTTTTAGGTAAAAGAAGTTAGATTTATGGGACATATTATAACAGAAGAAGGAATTTCTGTAGACCCTAGTAAGGTTTCTGCTATCCTAGATTGGAATCAGCCCACAACTCCGAAGGAAGTCAGAAGTTTTTTAGGATTAGCCAGATACTACCGAAAATTTGTCCAGGATTTCTCTAAGTTAGCCAGTCCATTAACTAAGCTAACTATGAAGAATGCCAAATTTATTTGGACTCCAAAGTGCAAGGAAGCGTTCCAGGAATTGAAGACAAGGTTGACCACTGCTTCCATTATTACTATTATTAACGGGAATAAAGGGCTATATGTTTACACAGATGCGTGTGGTGAAGGTGTGGGTGCTGTTCTAATGCAAGAGGGTGGAGTGATTGCCTACGCGAGTAGATAATTGCGACCACATGAGAAGAACTACCTGACCCACGATCTTGAGCTTTTGGTAGTTATCTCTGCTTTGAAAATTTGGCATCACTATCTTTTGGGTGAAAATTTTGAATTGTTCACCGATCATAAATCTTTGAAATACCTCTTTACACAAGGATTTGAATCTAAGGCAGCAACGTTGGTTGGAATTCCTAGCATCATACGACCTAGATATTCAGTTTACATCTTGTAAAGCCAACGTGGTAGCTAATGCTTTGAGTAGAAGGCATGGTGTTCTTGCTTATCTTATTGTCTCCCCCACTCTTCTTGAAAATATCGCTAGTAAGCAAAAAGAAGACAAGTTTCTCCGAGAAATTTATAGAAGAATACGTCGAGGTGAAGATTCCAGCTTTGAAATCGATAATAGTGGAATTATAAGGTTAAAAGGGAGGATTTGTGTCCTATACATCTCAGATCTCAAACGAGATGTATTGGACGAATGTCACAAAACCAAGTTTAGTATCCATCCAGAGGTTAACAAAATGTATCGAGATATTAAGAGGACATTCTGGTGGAAAACGATGAAGAGGGATATATCCATTTATGTTAGTCGATGCGCAATTTGTCAACAAATAAAGAGTGATCAAATGAAGATGACAGGCTTACTCCAACCACTGGTAGTGCCAAAACGGAAATGGGACCAAGTGTCTATGGATTTCATAAATGGTTTTCCACGAACTTGGAAGGGTAATGAGGCAATTTGGGTTATTGTGGATCGTCTGACCAAGACTGCCCACTTTATCCCAGTAAAATCCACCCGAATGGCACCGAGTTTGGCAGAGTTATATGTGAAAGAGATTGTTTGTCTCCATGGAATACCAAGTAGTATAGTGAGTGATCATGACCCGATCTTCACTAGCAGATTTTGGGAGGCATTTCAAGCTGCACTAGGAACCAAGTTGAACTTCAGTACTGCTTACCACCCACAGTCTGATGTGCAAACTAAGAGAATAAATCGAATCTTGGAAGATCTTTTGTATCCTTATAATCTTGATTTTGGAGGTTCATGGGAGGACTAATTGCATTTGGTTGAGTTTTCATATAATAATAGTTATCAACTAGTATTAGAATGGCTCCTTTTGAAGCATTGTATGGTCGTCCTTGTAAATCACATGCGTGTTGGATTGAGTCGAGTGATAGGCTTGTTCTTGGTCCGGACATGATAAGGGAAGCTTCTGAGAAGGTTGATTTCATTCGAAAGAAGTTGAAAACTGCCCAGAGTCGACAGAAAAGCTATGCCGACCTCAGGAGAAGAACTTAAGAATTCTAGGTTGGAGATTCAGTTTTCTTAAAGGTTTCTCCAATGCATGGAGTTTTGAGATTTGGAAAGACTGGTAAGCTGGCACCGTGATATATAGGTCCTTTTCCTATACTTGAGAGGATTAGTCCTTTAGCTTATCGAGTGTAGTTACCTAATTGGTTAGCTGGCGCACATAATGTATTCCATGTTTCACACCTTCAAAAATATGTGCACGACCCAGATCATATCATTGAGGAGGCCGCTCAACCGGATTTGTAAATCACACCTAACTTGGCAGTGAAAAGAGAGCCATTAAAGATTATTAATTGAGATGAAAAGAAGTTAAGGAATAAAGTGGTGAAATGGATGAAAGTACAATGGAGTGGAGATCTGAATTATTGTACTTGGGAAATAGAGGAAAACATGCAGAAGTCCTTTCCCAAGTGTAGAGTAGATACTTCAGCTTGATCTGATAAGCCATTTCTCTATATTTTTATGTGTTCATATGTACTTTGTTTGTCTCCCAGTCTATCAAATTTCAAGGACGAAATTTTCTTAAAGGGGAAATTTGTAACGATCCCGTTTTTAAACCAAATTTAATTTAGTAATTAATATAATTTTTAGAATTAATCTGTGAATTAGTTTGAAAATTTTCCAAAATAAATAAGATGTATGTTTGTTTATATATATATGTATATATATAAGTAGATTGTAAATAGAATTTTAATTTGAAATTCAAACATAAATATCTCAAAAAAATATAAATTGGATTTAAAAATAATACATATATGATTTTTATTAGTGTACAATTAGCTTTAAATCATTTCCTTTAAAAGTCACATAAATATAAATAAAGGAAAAGTATAAATATAAAATATAAAACATATATATATAAGTATAAAACTAAAATAATATAATATTAAAATTATATTAAAATATTATTAACATGCAAATTACAAATGTTAGTATATAATATGAAACTTAACAAGTGTACAAATTTATATCATGCAATTGAACAAGTGTCATATTTTTTGTTTTATTTTTATTTTTAAAAATAGCGAAAACAAGAATATATACACACACATCATCACTCTTCTCTTCCCATTATTCTTTTCATTTCAGAAAAACTACAAACTAAAACCTGGTAACTTAAACCAGAAAAGAAAACTAAAATCAAAAGCAAAACAAACCTTTCCAATTTTTAAAACCTGAAGCTATAATTCATCTCAAACCTGGATCAAAGCAAACAAGAGCAGTTCAAGTTCAACCTACTCTAAAGCAAGCTAAATTCAGCATAATCCAACGATCAAAGTATATCAAATCAGAGCATTTCCAGATTTTAAAATATCAAAAACAAATTTCCAGTTTTCAAATCCAAGCTCTCTGTTTCTAAAATTACAGGTGATTAATCTACCTTGATAAAATCTTAAACCTGTTATATTTTGATTAAATGTAATAATACTTGAAAGTATGTCTGTATAGATGAAAAAAAGATGACTGCATGTGTGTGTGTGTGTAGAAAATGTGTGCATGTATGGGAACATGCATAATTGCCTCGGTTCTTGTTTACAGGTTTCAAAACCTGTTCAATAACAAAAATCTCTTCCTCTAATCCTTAATATGTTTGTATAATCAAGATCTAAGTTTAAAAAATATTTTTAAGTAAAATTTGAAAGTAATTTTGACTGGAAGGAGGATATACTGTGAAACCCAAACCACGTCAAAAATTCGAGTGTAATATTTTCTTGATTCATCTATATCATCCAACTCGCCTTCGAAAACCATGATTTTTAAAAATAAAACCAAGATTTTTAATTTTTTTTCGGGGAGGATTTGTGGGATGAACGGAAATCATATTTTGGGTAAATTCTGGTGATCGACGAGGAGAGGGAGGTAGAGGTCATGGCTGGAGGTAGCTCGGAGGTCGACGCTCTCGAGAAAAATGGTGGCTGGATTTATAATCCACCATAGTGGCCGAACGATATTGATGTAGGGTTTAATGACCAGGTTTGGTCGACGTTGTTTCTAGGGCTCGTGCGACATCATGGGTGGATTGGAGTCAATCAGTGGTGGGGGGATCAAAGCATGGGGCTATGGTGGAGGTCCTGGTCGATCGACGAAGTCTTAGATGACCTGAGGTGGTGGGTCGAGGTGGTTTTTGGGTGTCGAGTTTGTTCCAGGTGGTTGTCGAGATTGCTTGAATTCGATTTTCGAATTTGCTCGAGGTTCTGGGTGGTCGTTTGGGTTAAGAGGGTCAACGATGACTTGCTGGTAGTAGAGAAGTTGGTCGAAGGAAGGTCGATCGACTGTGCACGTGTACGTGCATCTGTGTGCCTGTGGGTTTGAGAAGAAGGTGTTGTAACGACCCGCAAATCCGTACCCCTTGAGTCAACACTATTCTACCTAAATCAACTCAAGTTGTACAGAAATACGAACCATTTGGGTTAAAGAAAAAGAGGTAGAAGAAGAAAATAGAAAAAAACATCAGAATCTAACCATCGCAGCGGAATAAAATATAATAGATAATAAATGATCTTTACTCAAATCAAATATATCTGTTTATATGTTACATCGTCAGAGTACATCAATCACAGTTCAGCATCACTGACATACAACTAGATACACAGCTACTCAACACAACGGAATATATATGTAAAACAAGTACGAAAGTACGTATCGTCATCTAGCTCGTCTCTTGAGCTCCACAGCAGCATATCCTGTATCCTATAATTCCCGGTCTGACCCGAGCATTACAGTTAAATAATACCCGAGTCAGTCTGGAATACCAGCATGAGAAAATCACACTCAATTGATTATTAAAGTTTCAAAAATCCTTTGAAAACAAAAGCATCTCGTAAGACCACGCCACAAATAAACATGTCGGGTTTTTATCTTAGGGTAGCTAAAACAATTTTTATAGAAATCCGCTGATATTTTAATAGGGTCTATATACAAATACTTATAAAATAGCCGAAATTTTTACATTCATTAAATTCCAGCTACTTGGCACAGAGTGGGTAATACAAACAAAACTCGTGCAAGGCTCGTAGGGATAATGGATTTCCAACTAATGACTAGGCACCGGGGTACCACTTGTCACAATACGTGGCCTAGATCACAGTACCGAGGAGTACGCCCGCTCCCCTGCAACACAAGACCGGGACTACCCCTTACTGGATAATCCCGAGTGAGATCACCCCGCGATTGGGATCAACAACCGACCAGTAAGCCAAAATAAAAGGGACATCTAGACAGGAATGACCTCACCCTTCTTGGGTGGTACCCACCAAGCCTTGCTGCATAACCCCTGATTTTCAGTCATTCCCGGTTGATGAGGCTTGAGGCTAAGCGTTACCTTTTTAGAACATATCCCTTAGAATGCCCATCATCCACCTGACGATGTTCCGCAAGCATTCATCCATACAAGTCCGTCCTAGGTTCGAACGGAACCGAAGGCACTATTCTTACTACATCCATTTTGGAAATATCCTCAGGATTAGTAGCGACTAGCCCTTGCACTTCACTGCTCCATCTTTGAATCCAAACTCGTTTCCTACGAAACGTACAAACCGGATCGAAGTGGTTTTCGAGAAATAAATCTCGATCTCGGTCTCTTCGAAAGATCAACGCATTTGTCCAATATTGATAGTCGGTGATTTAACTATCAATTTAGATTCATAAACATCCATCAAACAATAAATAATCTCCCGAATTATTTACTAACCTCAAAATATCTTCACAAGATATATTTCTATTTTCAACCCTTTGAAAACAGTTTCAAACCATTCTTTCTTTTTCAGAATAAACTTTCCCAAATATTTTCTGTCTCCACTGAAATTACCAAGCACAAAACTAGAATTTTAAAATAATTTAAAACACTTTACTTTGAAACGTACTTTTAAAACATTTAAGTTAAAACTGCTTCAAGAATTTGTTAAAAATACATACTATATGTATATTTTGAAGATAAGGTTACTTAATAAAATATAAAACTAGATTTTCACTTTTAAAAAAAAATACTAAGCCACTCTTTAAATAATTACTACCATAATAGATTAAAAGTAAATACTTACTTTATAATTTAAATATTAGAAATAATAATTTTTTTCAAAACTTTCTTTTTAAAACAACTTTAAAACTATTAACTTATATTTAAAAATTTACTTTAAAAAAAGGTACTTGGTTATTCAGGGAGAATTTCCAATCTCAATCACTTAAATCAATTTTCCAAATTGATTCCTAATTTATTCTACTCGAATTAAATCTCTTTACTTACTCAATTCATTTCAAATTCATTAATTATGGACTTTATTATTATTATTATTTTCCGTTTGATTTTAAATCTTTTATCTGAAATATACCAACTTCAGGTTATTCCCAATTTCTTCTTTACTCTTTCCAAAATTCGAATCTTAAATTAAAAATAAATGATATATTCTTTTAAAACAATAACATTGAAGTTTCAAATTCATTAACTTTTTGTTTATTCGAAATTTCCTTTCCATACTCAAGATTTATTTATTAAAATTTTAAAGTCGCTTTATTTCTTTTCCAATTCATTCTTAAATTTATTCAAATTTTCTATAATTATTTTACTTACAAATTCACTTCTTTTATTTTCTTTCCAAGATCCAATTTATATATTTTGGGTAATTCATTATACCCAATTATATCCAATTGAACCATAACATTCAATATTCTAATATAATTCATCATAGAATATCAAATAATCACAACAGAGGGTATTAAATAATTTAAACAAATGCTGAGGGATCCAGTTGGATCCCTCCAACCTGTTTTCCCTACATCCACAGATGTTAGCACAATATAAAATACCAATTCCAAATATACCATACTATAGCACATCAATCAATTCAACCATTCAAACAATTATTTAAATTTAATCATTTAAATTTAAATTTAAATTCAGCTGAGTGAGATTAACTCACCTTCGATTTAATTGTGTGCAATTCTTCCCAATCTCGATTTGTTTCCATACTTTTGACCTTGAATAAATAATTATATAATTTATTAATATTCGAACAAATCGAACAACTCAATTACCATTAAACAATTTTATATAATCTAATAATTTAGTTTAAAAAAATTTCCATTTTATAAATTTTTAGCAACTAAAATAATTAATTAGGTTAATTAAACAAGTTAATGCATTATTAGAAAAATAAAAATGTGTATACGTATATTTATTTTCGTTTTGAACTACCTACATATTTATAAAATAGGTTACAGATTTCGAAAATACAACTTTTTTATAAATTCTTTTAACATTTTAAAACCCTTGTATATATATATATATACATATATTTAACCTTTGCATAAAGAATTAATAATCTAAATTTAAATTTAAAAACAAAACTATTTTAGATCTAGCTGTCTAATTAATTTTTTTTCTTCTGCTTATCTTTCCGGTAAAACAATAATAATAATTATTATTATTATAAAACAGTAATTACTTTTACTGTTAATCTTTCCCAAATATATGAATGCTTGTTTAAATTTTAATAAAATAAATGGGTATACCTCACAGCAATCCACGACCTCGAAACTTGAAATCATCCCAGCCATCATTCGAAAAATCGAACTTCTTGTCACCTATCGTTCCACCTCTCGCGCTTGGCCTATCATCACTCGTGTTTGAGCTTGCGCCTGCACCCCTAAAATCCCCCACACGCACAACCCTAGCTGCCAATGGAAACCCCAAATCGCGAGTCGATATGCTATTCACGTGCGCGACCTCATCGCGATTCAGACGTCGCTTGATAACGCATGAACTCGAGCTCTGAGAAATCGAACAGAAAAGAACGAGGCTACGATAATTTAAGTAGTCGATGCTTCGATGGAGTCGATTCGGTCTGCCATGGATCTTGCTTCGATCAATTTAGGATTTTTTTTTCACGGAGTGGTATAGGGTTTGGGGTTTTGAAAGAAGAAAAAGGGTTTCGGCCTTACTCGAACGATTCGAAGCATCGGCCATTAATTGTTTAACTGAAGACAGAAAAAAAACAAAGAAGGTTTGGCTTTAAAAATAGGAATGAAGGCGTGTTGAAGAAGGGATAGGATAGCGTGATGTTATAAAAATGAGAAACATTGATATGAAAGGAAGTCGGCGTGTTGTCTTGGCTGCTACAGTGCTTAATTATATATATATATATTTAATTCAAATGCAAAACATCTTGAAAATACAACTTACAACTTCGAATTCCCATCGAGACGTGCCGCTAGGCGTTCCTAATATTATATCCCTATTCCGAATGCTATGGAAAAAGTTTCGAGTCCAAATTCGATCGTATGGAGAAGATAACTTTTTGAATCGAATTAAACTATTTAATTTTCGATATTAATTCTAGCGCGTGTATATATCGCACGCTCACACAACTACTCCGATCAATACAAAATTCGAAATCCGATAATAGTACAATATTACGGATCCAATGGAACTGGTTTCATCTAATTCTGAGACTGTGCCTCGGAAGGCTATTTTAAAATTCAATTTAAACTATAAAATTTTAAAACTGACAAACTACTGCCAATTTCAATTTTACAACTTCTATTATCCTCTGTACTATCAATATAAATTTTACAAACCTTCAAATTATTTTTAACAGGCTTAAAATTCTAGATTAAATACTTTCCCCAACTTTTAATTACTAAATTCTATTATTTAATTATCAAATAAATAGTGATATTTGAATTTAAGTTAAAAATTAACTTTTAAATATTTAAAATCAATTAAATATTCCGATTTTAAATGCTCAAAAATTCCTGTCGTCGCATTTCTCCCCCCTTAAAAGAATTTCGTCCCCGAAATTACTAGTTAGGAAGAATGGTCCAATACCCATTTACTTATTCCTAAAACCAAACAATTCAACATCCAACCAACTATCTTTTTACAAAATACCATTTTCATTCTTATTAACTTCTCAACTCTCCCATAGTTTTCAAATATTATTACTTATTCAACCCTTCAAACTTAAATTTAAATCCAAATTTAAATTATCAAAATTTCTCAAAATTTTTTCTAACTCTCTAAATTTCCGAAAAATTTCGCCAGCGTCTCCTTTGCGCGACTAGCTCGGTACAACTACCAAAGGCCTCCATGGGCTCCCAAATTCCAAAAGAAAACAAAAAGCCAAGTGGCTAGATCTAAAAACCCAATCAAATTTCATACCAAAATTTAAATACATACCATTTTGTCGAGCATTTCAAATTTATCTTTCTGAAATCAAAATCAATTCTCTTTTCTCTTTATAATACCTGCATATCTTGCTTAGCACTAATATCCAATCACAATATTCAAAAACATTTTATCGACTTCCTTCGAAATGTCAATATTTATTCATTCAAATATTAACTCAGAATATATTTGTAATATCAATTTCCAATCAAGAATTCATCATTCCTTTCTTAAGTTTCGTATAAGTATTTTATATGTTTCTTATATTTATTTCCACCTTACCACTTTAGTTTATATCTATTTCTATTCAAATTGATTCTTTCATTTCCATATGAATTCAATTTATCTTCAGCTCTAAATATTTGAATTTTATTTTCCATTTATAACTAATAAATGTCATTATTTTAAATTAATTTCACTTACTAATTTATTTCAATTTCCAATTTGAAACCATTTTTTCGTTAACAAAAGTTTTCAAAATTTTCAAAAATTTTCTAACTTCCAAAATTTCCGGAAAATTTTGGCAGAGTCTCCTTTGTACGGAGGAGCTTTTGCAATTTGATAAGAGATATAAATATATATACATCGACCCACACGGTCGGAAAAACCAAAAATAGTTCATATTTCCTATTTTTATTGCGTAGGCATACCTTATTTAGCATTTTTAAGCAAACAGCTTATTTATTTAGCAGTTAGCGTGCCCAAAATCCAGCCACACGGCTTCCAATTCCTGTACTTACTCAATTTAAACATGTAAATGCCAAATATATGAAGTTTAACAATATTTCACTTATTTGCAATAGTTAAACACATAAATTACAACAGAAATGCACACTAAACACTTTCTGTAAGCAATTTATTTAGTTTTCATACTAATTCAACTATTTTCAATTAATTTATAACCATTTCCATTAAATTTGAATGGTTTTCAATCCATTCGTATACAACTTCATCAATTTGAATGGTTTAAAACTCAATCGCTTACATTCAATTCATTTTTAATTTTAAACAAACCCATATTATTCCAATTGATTTAAAAATCAATTTTATTTACTTGCAATGACTCATAGAATTTTATTTTCTTCTATTTTCGTCCAACGACCAATTTTCTCCTGCAAATTGGTAATATTCATTCAACTAAATAACCATTAAGCCGATGACCATTTTAAATTGATTCCAACTCAATTTATTATTTAATTCTTTCTATTTCGTTTTAAATTTATTCACATTCCATATATTCCCATTTTCATTGCATTTTAAATTTGAATCCATTCACTTGCATTTCATCTTACTGACCAAACCAGTTCATTCAAAACCATTAACAACTTAGGTTCATCTTTATTACCAATTAAATATCCTTTTTATTTTAATTCATTCACGACCATTTATTTTGCTCGGCACATTCCATTTCAATTTTATTCACAATCCATTCGTTTGCGTTTCATTTAAAACCATTCTATTTTTCTTATTGACTCCAATTATTTCAATCCCTTAACAATTTAAATAGTTTACAATTATTTATTTAAGCATTTCATTCCCTTAAATATTATCTATACCTCACCGAATCTTATTTCGATGTGAATTTATTTTCACTTGATTTAAATCCAACCCAATATCATTAAACTTAGTTTAAGTTGAATTCAATTCAACTCCCCCCATCTATTTAGCTTAAGTCAATTTACATCAATTTATTCAATTTTATACTTAAGCTCATTTTCATTTTACAAGCAAATTTTCTTTTCTATTCAACTTAACTCTATCACAATCAAATCTCATTCCCAAACTACAATTTCTTTTGATTAGTTATTATAAAATTTAACTTTCAGATTCAACTCGTTCAATTGATTACAAAGCCATTTCCAATTTATTTCCACATATCTGAATTTTATTCGCAATACAAACCATTACTATTTTAATCCAATTTCATTTTCCTTTATTCGACACATTTCCAACTATATTTAATTTGTTAACACTTCAAGTCAAATTTTAATTAATAACTCAAGTTCTGATTCCACCATTCACTTTTAAGTTACCATCCAATTTTATTAACTCACAATTCAACTTCATTTTCAATTCGTTTAATTAATTGCAAGGCCACCTTCAATTATATTTTCTTCACTAATGATTCAAGTCGAATTTGATTTATAACTTGAGTTTTATTTTCAAACTTCAATATTAACTCACCAATTCAGCTTCTATTTAGCTACATTAGGTTCCATTTACATATTTCATTAACTAATTTATTATCTAATTAGTTCTTCCCTTGGTCAAAATTCAATACTTGATTTTTAATTCCAAATATCACTTCATTTAATTTTCTTAAGTTCAATTTATTTTATAATTCAAGTTCGGATTTTCTTTCGTTTTATTATCCAAAACATCAAACAATATTCATTTTGGATTTTGTATTCCATTTCCCAATTTTATAAGTCACAACTTATTATTCCACACATTTCCATTCATTCTAGGCTTGAATATATTCTTCTTTTGTTTTTAACTCGAAATCTACGCTTTTTTATAACTCAAGCATATTTTTATTCCATGGATTTTAATTCTTTTATAAGTTATCCTAACTCATTTATTTTACTTCAGATTTATTTAACTCAATTCTATTTCAACTTAATTCGAATACAACTGGATATTATTTTCATCCTATACAATTAATTTCAATCCAGTTAAATTTTTATTCCCCCAATCCAAGTTTATCTCATTTTTAGCCTTTCCCTTTAAATTTAAATTCCAACATTCAAAGCTTATGTTTTCTTCCTGATTTAAAAATCATCTCAATTTTTAAGCTTACAACCTATCTCATCAGGATTTTTAAACACCCGACCTTTGGTTTCAAATTATTTTGAAATCTTCAACATCTCAAATCACATTTCTCAAATATTTAAACCAATCTTGGTTTTTATCCCCAACAAATTTCCTTTAAAATTTTCAAAAACAACTAGCTTTTCTGAACAAATCAATTAGGCAGCAATTCGTTACTTAGAAATTCGAAAATGAATACCGATGATGCGGTCGCCATCATCAGAATTATTTCCCAATGATCCAAGTGATTTCAATGCTATATCACTTTCAAAATCCATTCAAAACACAATTTCTTTTAGAAATACCTTCAAAAGAATAATGCTATTTTTATCTTCAAAAAAGTTCCAAATCTCCGGGATTTAAATATTCAAATCCTGCTTAAATCAATCTTAACTATAATTCATTATTATAAATTTCCATTTGTTCATATTTCAATTTATAAATCACGTTTATAATTCATATTTATAAATTTCATTTCATAATTGAATTTATCTCCTTAATCTTTGGTTATATTTTCAATTTCTAGTTAAATTTTTACACAATGATGATAATAACTTAATATTATTTTTCCTAACATCCAAGCAACCATATATTAGCTAAAATAGTTTATAAAAACTTTTCTTTATATCAAAATATATTTTGGGGTAAAATTATTGCATTCACCCACATTTAAAACATTACCGTGTCAATTGTTCTATTCAAGTGTTTAGAAACCCCTTCAATACAGTTGTGTAGACTGTGTCGACGAAGGTTCATATGTCACTCAATAAATCAATCAACACAATATTAAAACAATTTATATTCACTAACAAATACGCACTCATGTCTATTAATACGCTCAAACTCATTCTAGAGTACTACGGACTCTAATTTAAATGAGCAATTCCCACCAGAGCCAAGGTTATCACCAACCTAAGCTCTGATACCAAGTGTAACGACCCGCAAATCTGTACCCCTCGAGTCAACACTATTCTACCTAAATCAACTCAAGTTGTACAGAAATACGAACCATTTGGGTTAAAGAAAAAGAGGTAGAAGAAGAAAATAGAAAACAACATCAGAATCTAACCATCGCAGCGGAAAAAAATATAATAGATAATAAATGATCTTTACTCAAATCAAATATATCTGTTTATATGTTACATCGTCAGAATACATCAATCACAGTTCAACATCACTAACATACAACTGGATACACAACTACTCAACACGGTGAAATATATATATATATATATAAAACAAGTACGAAAGTATGTATCATCATCCAGCTCGTCTCCTGAGCTCCACAGTAGCATATCCTGTATCCTATAATACTCGGTCTGGCCTGAACATTACAGGTAAATAACACCCGAGTCAGTCTGGAATACCAGCGTGAGAAAATCACACTCGATTGATTATTAAATTTTCAAAAATCCTTTGAAAACAAAAGCATCTCGTAAGACCACGCCACAAATAAACATGTCGGGTTTTTACCTTACGGTAGCTAAAACAATTTTTATAGAAATCCTCTGATATTATAGTAGGGTCTATATAGCAATACTTATAAAATAGCCAAAATTGTTACATTCATTAAACTCCAGCTACTAGCCACAGAGTGGGTAATACAAACAAAACTCGTACAAGGCTCGTAGGGAGAATGGATTTCCAACTAATGACTAAGCATTAGGGTACCACCTGTCACAGTACGTGGCCTAGATCATAGTACCGGGGAGTACTCCCGCTCCCCTGCAACACAAGACCGGGACTACCCCTTATTGGATAATCTCGAGTGAGATCACCCCGCGGTTGGGATCGGCAACCGCCCACTAAGCCGAAATAAAAGGGATATCTAGACAGGAATGACCTCACCCTGCTTGGGTGCTACCCACCTATTGCTGCATAACCCCTGATTTTCAGTCATTCCCGGTTGATGAGGCTTGAGGCTAAGCGTTACCTTTTTAGAACATATCCCTTAGAATGCCCGTCGTCCACCTGACGATGTTCCGCAAGCATTCATCCATACAAGTCCGTCCCGGGTTTGAACGGAACCGAAGGCACTATTCCTACCACATCCATTTTGGAAATATCCTCAGGATTAGTAGTGACTAGCCCTTGCACTTCACTGCTCCATCTTCAAATCCAAACTCGTTTCCCACGAAACGTACAAACCGGGTTGAAGTGGTTTTCGAGAAATAAATCTCGATCCCGGTCTCTTTGAAACGATCAACACATTTGTCCAATATTGATAGTCGGTGATTTAACTATCAATTTATATTCACAAACATCCTTCAAACAATAAATAATCTCTCAAATTATTTACTAACCTCAAAATATCTTCACAAGATACATTTCTATTTTCAACCCTTTGAAAACAGTTTCAAAACATTCTTTCTTTTTCAAAATAAACTTTCCCAAATATTTTCTGTCTCCATTGAAATTACCAAGCACAAAACTAGATTTTTAAAATAATTTAAAACACTTTACTTTGAAATGTACTTTTAAAACATTTAAGTTAAAACTGCTTCAAGAATTTGTTAAAAATACATACTATATGAATATTTTGAAAATAAGGTTACATAATAAAATATAAAACTAGATTTTCACTTTTAAAAACAAATTACTAAGTCACTCTTTAAATAATTACTCCCATAATAGATTAAAAGGAAATACTTACTTTATAATATAAATATTAGAAATAATAAAAAATTTCAAAACTTGCTTTTTAAAACAACTTTAAAACTATTAACTTATATTTAAAAAATTTACTTTAAAAAAAACGTACTTGGTTATTTAGGGAGAATTTCCAATCTCAATCGCTTAAATAAATTTTCCAAATTGATTCCCAATTTATTCTACTTGAATTAAATCTCTTTATTTACTCAATTCATTTCAAATTCATTAATTATGGACTTTATTATTATTATTTTCTGTTTGATTTTGAATCTTTTATCTGGAATATACCAACTTCAGGTTATTTCCAATTTCTTCTTTATTCTTTCCAAAATTCGAATCTTAAATTTAAAATAAATGCTATATTCTTTTAAAACAATAACATTGAAGTTTCAAATTCATTAACTTTCTGTTTTTTCGAAATTTCCTTTCCATACTCAAGATTTATTTATTAAAATTTTAAAGTCGCTTTATTTCTTTTCCAATTCATTCTTAAATTTGTTCAAATTTTCTATAATTATTTTACTTACAAATTCAGTTCTTTTGTTTTCTTTCCAAGATCCAATTTATATATTTTGGGTAATTCATTATACCCAATTATATCCAATTGAACCATATCATTCAATATTCCAATATAATTCATCATAGAATATCAAATAATCACAACATAGGGTATTAAATAATTTAAATAAATGTTCTGTTTTCCCTACATCCACAGACGTTAGCATAATATAAAATACCAATTCCAAAATACACCATACTATAGCACATCAATCAATTCAACCATTCAAACAATTATTTAAATTTAAATTTAAATTCAGCTGAGTGAGGTTAACTTACCTTCGATTTAATTATGTGCAATTCTTCCCAATCTCGATTCGTTTCCATACTTTTGACCTTGAATAAATAATTATATAATTTATTAATATTCGAACAAATCGAACAAATCAATTACCATTAAACAATTTTATATAATCTAATAATTTAGTTTAGACCAATTTCCTTTTTATAAATTTTTAGTAACAAAAATAATTAATTAGGTTAATTAAACAAGTTAACGCATTATTAGAAAAATAAAAATGTGTATACATATATTTATTTTCCTTTTGAACTACCTACATATTTATAAAATAGGTTACAGATTTCAAAAATACAACTTTTTTATAAATTCTCTTAACATTTTAAAACCCCTGTATATATATACATATATTTAACCTTTACATAAATAACTAATAATCTAATTTTAAATTTAAAAACAAAACTATTTTAGATCTAGCTATCTAATTAATTTTTTTTCTTCTGTTTATCTTTCCAGTAAAACAATAATAATAATTATTATTATTATAAAACAGTAATTACTTTTACTGTTAATCTTTCCCAAATATATGAATGCTTGTTTAAATTTTAGTAAAATAAATGGGTATACCTCACAGCAAACCACGACCTCGAAACTTGAAACCATCCCAGCCATCATTCGAAAACTCGGACTTCTCGTCACCTATTATTCCACCTCTCGTGCTCGGCCTATCATCGCTCGTGTTTGAGCTTGCGCCTGCACCCCTGAAACCCCCCACACGCACAACCCTAGCTGCCAATGGAAACCCTAAATCGCAAGTCAATATGCCATTCACGCACACGACCTCATCGCGATTCAGACGTCGCTTGACAACGCATGAACTCGAGCTCTGAGAAATCGAACAGAAAAGAACGAGGCTATGATAGCTTAAGTAGTCGATGCTTCGATGGAGTCGATTCGGTCTACAATGGATCTTGCTTCAATCAATTTAGGATTTCTTTTTTTTTCACGGAGTGGTATAGGGTTTGGGGTTTTGAAAGAAGAGAAAGGGTTTCGGCCTTACTCGAATGATTCGAAGCATCGGCCATTAATTGTTTAACTGAAGACAGAAAAAACAAAGAAGGTTTGGCTTTAAATATAGGAATGGAGGCATATTGAAGAAGTGATAGGATAGCGTGATGTTATAAAAAAGAGAAACATCGATACGAAAGGAAGTCGGCGTGCTGTCTTGGCTACTACAGTGCTTAATTTATATATATATATATATATATATATATATATATATATATATATTTAAATTCAAATGCAAAACATCTTGAAAATACCACTTAAAACTTCGAATTCCCATCGAGGCGTGTCGCTAGGCGTTCCTAATATTATATCCCTATTCCGAACGCTATGGAAAAAATTTCGAGTTCAAATTCGATCGTATGGAGAAGATAGCTTTTTGAATCGAATTAAAGTATTTAATTTTCGATATTAATTCTAGCGCGTTTATATATCGCACGCTCACACAACTACTCCGATCAATACAAAATTCGAAATTCGATAATAGTACAATATTACGGATCCAATGGAAATGGTTTCATCCAATTCCAAGACCGTGCCTCGGAAGGCTATTTTAAAATTCAATTTAAACTATAAAATTTTAAAACTGACAAACTACTGCTAATTTCAATTTTACAACTTCTATTATCCTCTGTACTATCAATATAAATTTTACAAACCTTCAAATTATTTTTAACAGGCTTAAAATTCTAGATTAAATACTTTGCCCAACTTCTAATTATTAAATTCTATTATTTAATTATCAAATAAACAGTACTATTTGAATTCAAGTTAAAAATTAACTTTTAAATATTTAAAATCAATTAAATATTCCAATTTTAATTGCTCAAAAATTCTGGGTCGTCACAGGTGTTGTGCTCGAAGTCGTTCTCGGGGAAGTAACGTTGTGGCTCGAGTTTTGTACCAGGGTGTTCATGTGGGTTAACACGATTTTAACTGGTTTAAAAATTTAAATCAAAACAAAGAAAAAAAGAAAAGTGGCTCGGGTTAATGCTCGAGGTAGATATGGGTTTGACTCGGGTTTGTTGCGGGGTAGACTCGGGTCAGTGTATGGTATAAACCAAGTTTTTGAAAGTTAAAGAAATCAAGTTTTAACAATTTTCTTAAACAAATTCTTTTAAGTAATAATTGTTTTTATTTAATTTTTGGTTTAGTCAAGGGTTTTAAAATAAATTAATTTAAATTAGTTAAGTTTAAAGTGTTTTAATATAAGCTTTATTTTAAAGTTTATTTTAAATAAATTTAATGTTGTAGATTGATTAAAAAAGTAAGTGTTTTTAATTATTAATTAACTTAAGATCTTAAGTTAATTTATATGTTAATGGTAATTAATTACAAGGTTTATTAAATAAAGATTTTTAATGATAATTAAGTAATTAATTAATATAAATGGTTTATCTTTTAATTAATTAAAGTCTTAAGTAATTAAAGATTAATTAATTAATGATAGTAATTAAAGGATAATTACTTACAGGATAATTTCTTAATGTAAGTAATTAAAGAATAATTAATTAATTAATATTTAAGGTTAATTATTTTCTAATTTAAGGTTAATTAATTTATGATTAAAGGTTAATTAATTTATGATTAAAGGTTAATTAAATAATTATTAAAGGATAAATTAACAATTAAAGGATAATAAATCGGTAATTAAAGGATAATTAATGAAAGTAATTATGTGATTAATTAATTCAATAACTAATTAAAATGATTTGTAATTACTTAATGTTAATTAAGTAGGATTTAAAAGTAATTAAAGAAATTAATTTAATTCATTTAGAGATTAAATTGAATTAATTAGGAATTGAACAATTAATTAATCTTGCTTATGGATGATTGGATTATGTTGAATGCCTTGGATTATTTGATTTCTCTGATATGTAATATTCTGTGATATGAATTGCTTTGGATTGAGTTGTGATATCTGTGATATATTGTTGTGTGAATGTGAACTTTTGAATTGAATTAAAATTGTTTACTTAAAAAACTTGGCCTTTATGATGGCATTTGAATTTCGATGAGACCGAGAATCGGATTCCAAAGGGTTATCCGAAAACCACATCGAATCTTAAAGGTGGATCTTTTGTTTAAAAGATTAAAAATGGAAATTTTTATCCACATGTTTTTAAATAAACGCTCATTATTCGGATAAGCCGGGGAAGGACATTAAGTCATAAAACCCATTCCGAATAATGATACGACAAAATGGGATTGCATTTGAAGACGATGGTTGAAGACCGGGTATTTTCGAGAACGAAAGGATTGCCTGTTGATTGTCTCTGCATCGAGTTGCTCCGGGTATAGAGATTTCCATTCAGACCTAGGATCGAATTGTATGGATATATGTCTGACATTACACCTTGAGATGTAAAGCTGATTTCTATCAAATACATTTCTGTTTGGTGGCGGAGAATTTATTCTCTTAGCATAACACCCTTCTCTGAGACGTACGAGCTCAGAGGTTATGTAGTTGATCGTTAATAGTGATATACTCCCAATTTGGTAATGTGGCATGCTAAGTGTTGATCATTGGTTGATCAAAGCATGGATTTTGTGAAAAGCGTAGCTTTGTGGGACGAGACTTCATCGAACCTCACACCCCGGAAATGGTCGAAATAGGAAAGGATGCAACAAGGTTATGGGGGGCACGCCCCTTTGGGTATTTGTATTTCCTTCTGGATAAAAGGTGGTATTCTGGTATGGAGCCCAGATATTTTTCTTATGTGGTTATTGGTGTTGAGGGCCCTCGATAAAGGTCGGTTACGACTGAGGGATAGCATACTCGTGACAGTTAGTTGCCTAGTTACAGAGGTAACCCGGCCTTGTGTTGGCAGAGTTCCAGTTAGGTTCTTGGGACATCCCTCCAGAGGTATACCTATTCAGCTAAAGGAAGTTCCTTAGCCTTGTCTATTTGTTGGAAATCCAATCACTCAATACGAGCCCTTTACGGTTTTAGTTGTAGAACCTTCCATTTAACATGGTGGCTATAGTAGGCATACTTTATGTTTGCTCACAACAGTCCCATGACTGACTCGAAGTTTATTGTTCCCTTTCCTAAACTCTGGATGCCCCTAATTTTCCACATGAGCGGCCTAGAGTCAGGATATCAGTAGGTTCTAGAGCTAAATTGGATAGTAGATATGGATCAAGGAGTTTTTGGGAGCTTTTGGGTTTTGATCTCTTTGGTTTGAAGCTTTGGAGCTTTGGAATGAAGATGCAGTATATTGGACTCGCTCTATCTCTCTCTCTCTTGAAGACCCTATTGAGTTATCTTTTCCGCTGTGGTGTTTTATTTTGTTGTTCTATTGTATATATAGTGCTCTGATGTTGGGGGTCATTTGTTGTAATCTATGTTTCATCCATGTTGTGTATCAATGAAATCATTTTGTTTCTACTGTGTTGTTATCATCTAATGGTTATAAGCTCTAGCAAACCAAACTCCAATGTTTGAGTCTCCGGCATTCAAATATGGGTGATGTATTGGATGTTGATTTTTGAACGCTGAGGCCCGGGTCGTCACACGCGGGCTCGATGAAGTGGAGGCGAGCAGACCGAGACAGTTTTTCATCAAGCAATAGAATATGTACAGGAAGTCAAAAATATATGCAAGCAGATCTGATATTTGATATGTGAATGTTGCCTTTATTATTTTATTATTAGCAATTGAATAGAGGAAAAATACGAAATCAAGGAAATGAATCAACGCAAAGGTTATATTGAAAAGTGGAAATACTAAAAGTCACGGCTACTATTAGGAATGTTAAAAATTAGTAACCATTTAAATTCAACCGGTGGAAAGTGAATGGTTATTGGAAACCAAAAGACGTACTGATGTGGTTAACCATTTTACGGGTTTCGTCACGTACTAGACACCAAAACACAAAATTGAATATACCGCAGAGATCAGCATGACGAGGCGATCAAGACGGTACATAGATATCATCGGTATGATCATCCCATGAAAAGTCGATAATCGGTACCAAAAATGCTGCAAATCTGTCGAAAATAAGATAAACGAAGCAATAGTAGTCAAAATTTGGAGAAATGAAATATGACGTCTCACTCAAAAAATGATTTAAGAATTTATTATATAAAAACATTCAAGTTTGGAAAACATTTTATTATCAACAAATATTAACTGATTTGAATTGATATAAAATTATACAAGAAAATAAACTTCCATATTATCAGATAAAAATTTACCATTTGCTATATTTAATTAGACGTGTTCCAAGTATTAATTTTTTTTTCAAAATTCAATTATTAAAATTTCACAAAATTTCCATTTAAATATATTATAACAACCATCAAAATTTTCAGGTTGTTACATAGGGGCTGCTCATAGGGTGAGAATGTCATTGGTTTTGAGCATTAAACGTAAAGATGGGGTTATTATAACACCTTATAAAATTTACGTTAATAAATTAATAATTAATAAGGGTAAAAAAAGGGAATTTGAGAAAATGATGGAATTTGGTTATGAAATATGCACCATTGCATTTATGGTGATTTTCTGAGAAACTTTCAAATTTGGAGTTTCACGATCGGAGTTCAAACGAAGAAGTTACAACTGCTTAAAGATTGTGGAACAAAATAATTTGAAAACAAAATAGTAATAAATATAATTAATAATCGATACCCATCGATTGACCCCTAATATGGGATGGTCGACCGCTCATAGGTATGCTGTTGATCGGTCACCAAACAGTGGCTAGGGTTTGAACCTTGGCCAATGGCCTGGATTTAATAATTTTAATCGAACGTATACGACTGATTTGAGCGCCTATAAATATAGGCCTAACCCCTCATTTATTTTCTCATATTTTCTGATCAAGAACAATAAAGCTCTGTTGCTTTCTCTTCTTCACTATTCCTCCTAACTACAAATAATTTTATCAATATAAATTAAAGAAGAGCAAAAATTAAAAGGTAAAAGAGAAGAAGAGTATCAACGTTGCGTAATAAAAACGTAAATCTCAATATAGGTGTAAAATTCTAATAGCATGTATACACCCTTTTATACATATTTCTTTGGATTAAAAAGGAAATGGAGTTGAATCAAAGGATTGGATTCATATTTAAGAGATTTGAAAAGCTTTAAAAGGTGAGTGGGAAATTCCGTGATTTGTTTATAACATTGAAATTTATTTCGTTGGATTTTTATTTAGTTATTATGCCTAAATAAAGATTTAAGAGTTATATGCTCAAATTTGATGCATAATAGCATTGCTTACATATTCTACAATTGAATAGGAATATTATTTACGTACAGATCTGGAAATCAATCCTCAAGTTACTGAAAGTTGAATATAAATAAAGATGTAGAATTTATTCCAAATCTATAAATTGGTTATAAAGATGTTAATATAATTTGATTTGCTTTGATTCTACTGGAATGCAAAAAAATATTTGTAGGAAATATTATCCGTTTAACATCCATAAATTGTCTAATTTCTTAAATACTGCGACGACCTGACTTTCTACCACCAGAAAATTGCATCATCTTTAAGAAAGAAAGGGATAGAAAAGAGAAAAGATAGAGAAGAAGAAAGAAACAACATCAGAATCTAAATAGCGGAACGAATAAATTATATTAATCACATAATACTTTACATACTATCATATACATTAGAGATACAAAGCTAAAACAACACATACTAGACAGTTATAAACACCTGTCTAGTTATACAACTCAATACAACACAAGGACAACAACTCATAGAACACACAGCGGAATACTATAACTATACGCAGAAGCCTCATGCTCCATTTCTCCTCCAGAATTCATCAAGCCATCCTAAAATTCTAAACTGAATCCCTTGGCTACTCGTAAAAATTTGAGTACCCAAGAGTTTAAGAAAAATAGAATAAACTCCGGGTCAGACATGGGTCTGGTGTGAGTAAACGGTTAAAGTTGCTTAACTTTAAAAACCTTTTGAAAGAAAAGGTATCACGTAAGACTTCCCACATATAAACATGGAAAAGTTTTTACCTTATGCTAACCAAAACATTTGATAGGAAATTCAGTGATATTATAATAGTGTCTAGGGTTTTCAAGTAAAATACAGAAATAGCTGGAATGCTTACATCTCACGTTCCAACATAGTTGGGCACAACTAATACGTACGACACTTATTGGATTTTGGATTCCATACAATGGCAGGGCTACTGGGGTACCGCCCGTCACAGTACGTGGCCTAGATCACCGTACCGAGGATCAATTCTGATCCCCTGCAACACAAAGACGGACCCATTCCTTACTGAACAGTTTCGAATAAGACAACTCCGACGGTTGTAGCTATTCAACCGTCCACACAGCCGAAATAAAAGGGACCTCTAGACAGGGGTAAATCTTACTCTCCAGTGGGTGCGACCCACGAAGCTTTGCTGCACCTCCCCTGTTTTAGCCATTCCCGGTTGATGAGGCTTGAGGTTACGATTACCTTTAGTGAACGCTTCACTTAGGATGCTCATCGTCCACCTGACGATGTGCTGAAAGCATTCAATCCATACAAGTTCGTTCCGGGTTCGAACGAAACCGAAGGCATTATCTCGTTACACTCATTTTGGAATCACCCTCAGAGTTAACGACAATAACCCTTGCATTTTAAATCACCATCACGAATGTATAAGATCTATTCCGTCAAATCATTACGGAATCACCCACAGAGTTATACTGACGTATAGCCCTTACACCTCGAGTCTTCACAAAGCTCCACTTTGACTCACGACCTAACGTTATTTGGAATTGATGTGGTTTTCGGATATCCAAATATGGAAACCCGATCCCGGTCTCGTCGAAATCCAAAGCGTGTCTTTTAGGTCCAAGTTGTTTTAAAAATTTTAAAACAATTAAATTCAACTATCTATATATACACAGAATAGATAACTCACAAATCATAATTGATAACCAACATTATCAAATAACAGGTAACCCACACTATCAATATCATAATAGATAATCCATACATCCCAATTGATAATCTATGTAATCATCACAATGCAACCAAGTATTCATATCAAATAACCATACTTATCTCACTACTGAGATCACAAAGCATTCAAGACAATCAATGTCATCCATTCATACATAAGCAATGATTCACTCATACCACAATATAATTAATTTAAAATGAATTAAATTAACTATCTCTAATCTTTAATTAATTTAAAGTGAATCAAATTAATTACTTCATCCAAATATATCTTGCTTACCTATTCTTTAATTAAACAAATTAATTAATCATCATCCTAATTAATCAACCTTGATTAATTAACTCTTAATATAATAATTAATCCTTAATAATTCTCATTAATCATATCAATTAATGAACCTTAATTAATTACTTCCATTGATTAATTAACTTTAATTAATTACATTTTTTTCTTGATTAATTACATTAATTAACCATGCTTAAATTAATTACTTTCAATTAATCAAATAAAACCTTTAATTATTTTAACAAGTAATTACCCAATTTAAAATTACTTTCCAATCAGTAATTTTACCTAACTCCATTACCTCTGTAATTTATCAATTACTTATCTTAAGTAATTAGCCTTACCAAAACTTATTAAGTAATAATACTTAATTATTTATCAAGTGACTATTCTTAATTAATTAACAAATTAATTAATTTACTAGATCAAACTCATCTCATAAAACAAAATTGAGTAATTCATTCCTTAATTACTCATTAACCAAATTAATCTTTAATTAATAGATTAATTATCTTCAACTATTAATTAATAAACCTTAATTATAAATCAGTTATTTAATACAAAGAATTAATCCCTAATTACTTTTATAATTAATTAATTAAACTTAATTAACTAATTAATCAACTCTTAATCATTAATTAATAAACTTAATTATTAATTAACAATCTTAATTACAAATTAAATAAAATTAATTAATTCTTAATTAAAATTAATTAACCATTAAATAAAAATAGTTAATTAATTCTTAATTAACTAGCATTATAAATTAATAATCCTTTAATTATTAATTAAGAAAACCCAATTAAAACTTAATAAAACTTTTATTAATTAATTACTATTTTAATTAACTCTTAATTACTTAGTTAATAAGTAATTACAATTTAATTAAACATTAGACATTAATTAAATCATCATCTTAATTAATAGTTAATTAAATAAATAATTATACTTAATTAATTACTTAATTAACCCTTTTTTTAAATAATAATTAAATAAATGAATTAACTTAGAATTCTTTAATTAATCAACTAATTACATATTATTAATACTTAATTAATTATTTCAAGATAAAACATTATCTTAAATAAATCTTGAAATCTTTAACATAACTTAATTCATAAATTAAATTAAATTGTAATAAATCATTAATTACTTTCTCTAATTATTAATTAACAAATCTAATTTCAAGTTAATAAGTTATCTTAAACTTTATTTGTTAATTAATAAAAACAATTATAAATTTCCTTTATTATTTCCAAAATAAGTTTGAAAACAACCTTAGCTAAAACATTTAAACAAATCATATAAATTTCATTTATAAAACAATTCAATTTCAAAAACAAGAATTTTACTTTAATTTAAACTATTTAAAGTTTAAAACTTATTTTATTTTAAATTTGAAATTTTTGTTAACACTTTAGTTTGGGTTCAACCCTTACTGGAATCTAAGAAAACAAAGCACAAGGATTTTAAATCCTTAAAAACTGTTTTAAATTAAAACTTAAAAAAAAACTGTTAAAACAAAACAGTTAAACACAGCAACACAAAACCTTGTGACCACGCGAGCTATAACCCGAGCCACAACCAAAATTTCTCGTGCTTTACCCCGAGCTAATTCCCAGTACCCAAACCCAAAGCAAAACCCAAAACAACCCTGACACCAACCACCTCTCGTGCACCTGCACCGGTGCCGGAGCCACCTCTGGCCATCGGCAAACCCACCCACTTGTCACCCAAACACCCCGCAACCCTCTACGACCAGCAGAATATCACCTCGTGCCTCAATTCAAAATCGAGCCCTTCAGGTGAGTCTGAACCCAAACACCCTCATCAGAAAAACCAAATTTCCACGACTCCGATCAACTACAAAAGCCACAACTCCGGCCATGGTCCACTGACCCACCATGCTTCCCTCACTCCAATTTTCACCTCACTCGATTCAAAGATGAAGACGCCGTGGTTAAATTTACAGGAAGTTTCCCAAACTAGGTTTAAATTAAATCTCTGACAAATTCAAACATCAAAGTGATTTATAAATTCTTCTACTATTTTTCCTATACGCGCAGATGCAAACACTAACTCCATGAAGATTTTCAAGCAATCCAAATGAATAGATTATCAGTTATAGATCAAAACCCCATTTGCAGTAAAAACCCAAATACAAACTCAATACAGATTTAAAAATTTTGAATTTCTTTTCACAATTCATAACTACCAATGATACTTCGATTTATGTAATTGTTTTAACCAAATTAAATACTTGTTTCCAAACATTGAATATAAATTTGTTTACTGCATGCATTTTTTTTCACATGACTTTAAATTTCAAAATCTTAGTTTTATTTTTTAGTTCTTAATTTTAAACTTAAACTACTTATTTTTTTTTTAAATCTATGTTCTAATAGTTGTTTAACAAAAATAGCTTGAAGTTTAGATTTAAACTTAATTCTGCAGTTAATAAAACAGAGATGATCAAGGCAAACAAGCATGCACAGTTTATAACCAACATATTAACATTATATCTATACAGGAGCAAACTTATATGTATATAAATATCATCATAAACTCATAGCCATCAGCTACTTAACTAATTAAGTTTTAATAAAAATGTTTACTCACCTCAAATTAGAAGTGCAGAGTTTTGAAGATGACTGGAATTAGAAATTGCAAAAGAATTTGAATCTTGAAGCTTTAAAATCAGGAATGCCCACAGCCCCTTTTAAATTTGCTTTTCAAATTGCATGCACAAGAAAAATGATGCAGACCAGTGAAATTGCAGATCTGGGTTGATAGCTTTGCAAAAATAATTGAAACATGATGCAGATATGGATTGAAATTTGCAAATCTGGGTTTTAAACTGTGATGCTTCAGGTTGCTTTTTGAAAAACATGGAAACACTTGAGTTTTGAAGCTTTTTAAAACTGGAGCTTTGCATGCATTTGAAGTTTTGAGGCAGATACTTGGGTTTGAGGAATAAATGCAGATTTTGTTTTGAATCTGCAGGCTTGCAGTTTTGAAGGTATTTCCAGGTTTTAAGAAAATGTTTTACATGTTTGAGCATTGATCTGAAAACAATGTTTACATGCATTGAATTGTAAACAGAATGGTTTCAGGCTTTTGTGATAGGAAGTAGTGTTTGAGATTGAGAAATTTCAGATTGCATTTGAACTTGAAAGGTTTACATGATATTGGTTTGAACATAGAATGTGTTTCAGGTTTTAGATTTAAATTTTGAGGATTTTTTTCTTCTGATTTTTGAAGAGTGAAAGTTTGGCATGGTAGTTCTCGTTTCTCTTAGGAATGAACAAAATGTTTAAAGAAAAGAAAGTGAAGAGATAAGATGATTACATAAGCAAATTTTCAGATTTTACAAATTAAAAGGAAAATTAGAAATAAAAATGGACACTTGTCTCTTTACTTACACAAATGTTTTACACTTGTTATCATAATGTTTAAGAAATGAACATTTGTCAATATTAATTTCTATTCTAATTTTAAAGAAATTTAAAAGCATTTTAAAATTATTCTCCTAATTACTAATGTGCTTCTTAAATTTAAAAATACACTTATACATTTATAAATGCATGTTATTTTATATAAATTATAAAATATAATCTTTGAAAAGAACATAAAATAAAATCAATGGTAATTTAAATAAAATTACAAAACATTGCAAACTTATTTTTAAAAATGCCATTTCAAAAGCCTTACATTTATTTTATTAAATAAACACAAATCAAATTTGTTTAGATAAACTTCTATAAAAGAAAAATAAAACAAAATCTTATTTCTAATTAAAATATTATCTATATATTTTAAAACCAAATTATATATGTATATTATTTATTTTAAAATGCATGTATACTCTTGAATTCAAATTTATATTCATTTCAAAGTCAAATTAAAAAGTCAAATCTAAAATAAATTTAAATCAATATAAACAACTATTTTAAAATAAGCTCATTATTATTTACAAATAATATATCCTATTTTAAAATCAATTTAAAATACACAGATTTAAATACACAGACATAAATGTATTTAAACATACTTATAAATTTTGAAAACAATATATCGATTTAGAATTGGTTTACACAATACAAAATAATTATTCTTAATATAAAACCAATTTATAACAATAATTAAAATATTACTTGGTTAATTATTTTTGAAAATAAAAGTTTTATCAATTTCAAATAATTAAATTAAGCGATTATCAGCATTTTAAACTCTTGGAAATTCCAGGATATTACAATCCTCCCCCCTTAACAGAATTTCGTCCTCGAAATTTAAAACAAAGATAATCCACAGTTTTACTTTATTTCAACCAATTCAAATATTCATAACAGCCATACACTATCAATCAAACAAACAATTTCATCCAAACAACCAATTCAATCAAACGACACTAGCTATCCGGACACAGATCCAGATAAACTTCCTAAATTATCTCGAGTTTCCCCAGTACAGACACATGGATACTCGCTCTACTAAACCCAAACTAGCTATACTTATAAGCTACTGAGTTCCTACTCAGCTAGATCTATAATCTACCCAAGATACCAGACCATAGATAAGTCTGATCAACATCTAAAACCTCACAAAACTACTGGTCTCAAAACCAGTGATGACCAAACACGTACTCCCTCACAGACACGTGAAATATTTTGAATTCCAGTCTTCCAAACTGGCAATTCAACTCTTCAAATCAAAGTACCGATCTCTACAAAAACTCAGAAGAATCCAATATACCTCGAAGCTCACCTCAAAATCTCACCAAATCTCATTTCTTCCTTTATCAGAGGAAACTCAACTACATCAAAGTCTCCAACTTCGAATTCCAAATTCTTCTGTTATTTAACCTCAAAACTTCCCGGACGATCAGGGCTGCCGACAGATCCTTCCTGATCAGCTCAACCTTCGCTGATACTCCTACAAACAAACTGGATCAACTCACAAACTGATCCTCACAAGATCAATCCAAAATCAAACAAAACTTTACTATCAATAGAAGAAAACAACTTCTCCCATCTGGAAAAGATAGAACAGAATCACTCGCCAACTTGCCTCAGATTCTGAAAAATAAATTCAGAAGAAACTATCTAATCCAAAATACTGAGATTCCTAGATGCTTCTATTCAAGAACAACAACCACCTTGCTTCCACTGCACAACTCTAATCTGGAGCAGATGAAAATGCCATAAAAGAACACAGGAACAGACTAAACATCACACCTCGGAAATAAGATTCAACAGAAATTCCAAGAAATATAGAGCTGCTACATCAAACAGCCAACCTAGGAGACAACCTCCTATCCAACTGAATCTCCGGTATCACTCCTATCAAGTCGATTCAGAACTTAAACTCCAATGCAGCAAATCTTTAACTTTCCTGAAAATATATCCAGAAAAATCTTCAGCAATCCCAAAACTCCTACATCCTCTAGAAATGCCACAAATCCAAGCAAAGACTATCTAAGATAATCACCAAACCGTCGCAAGTCACTTTTGCTATCAACCAATCCAAATCCAAGATACTGTTCTCTTTCCACTTATCAGAACATTTTATCCTTGACCAACTAATCCATCGAAGAAACAGGTCCGCACTGCTGCTTCAGAATTCCACCTCCAGGAAATACTAATGCCAAAAAGATCTTCCTGCTAAAACACAGAACATTCCCGATCTGTACTGCTAACACAGATGCCAAAGACTTCATATCCAAAATTCTTTGAGAATCTTGGACTTCCAACTAAACACATACACCCTGCTGAACTCAGCCACAACACCGAAGCAAATACACTTCCTTATACTTGTCTCGAAAGAAAACATCTCCGGAGACTTCCATAGTCACTGCATCTCATCACGCAGCTACTACTTCCTGAGGTATCAAAATACCATTACTTACTTCTGCCCAACCGACAGATCCAAATCCTCAAAAATCCGCTCACACGAGCGCAATCAAACTTATACTTCAAAGATGAACTCCGAACCTTAACAGGTTTCCTCCAGAGATCAAATGAAATCCTTACACCAAACTACAAAGATTACTCGAGACGGTATTAGGTCTACAGTCTCGACAAATACACTTCCAACCTCAAACATTCAAACTCCAACCAATGATAGTTGTGTTACACACACCACTACCTCATCTACCTTTATAACTTATGTTGGAAAACCCGAACAGGTAACCCAACAGATAGGTAGAAATATATATATATATATATATATATATATATAGTTATAGTTATATAAAAATTACAAGTACGCTCTCTCAAGAAAGACACCACTACAGAGCCTAGGTATTCACTCAACCTAATGCTCTGATACCAAGTGCGACGACCCGACTTTCTACCACCAGAAAATCGCATCATCTTTAAGAAAGAAAGGGATAGAAAGAGAAAAGATAGAGAAGAAGAAAGAAACAACATCAGAATCTAAATAGCGGAACGAATAAATTATATTAATCACATAACACTTTACATAGTGTCATATACATTAGAGATACAAAGCTAAAACAACACATACTAGACAGTTATAAACACCTGTCTAGTTATACAACTCAATACAACACAAGGACAACAACTCAGAGAACACACAGTGGAATACTATAACTATATGCAGAAGCCTCCTGCTCCATTTCTCCTCCAGAATTCGTCAAGTCATCCTAAAATCCTAACCTGAATCCCTTGGCTACTTGTAAAAATTTGAGTACCCAAGAGTTTAAGAAAAACAGAATAAACTCCGGGTCAGACATGGGTCTGGTGTGAGTAAACGGTTAAAGTTGCTTAACTTTAAAAACCTTTTGAAAGAAAAGGTATCACGCAAGACTTCCCACATATAAACATGGAAAGTTTTTACCTTACGCTAACCAAAACATTTGATAGGAAATTCAGTGATATTATAATAGTGTCTAGGGTTTTCAAGTAAAATACAGAAATAGCTGGAATGCTTACATCTCACGTTCCAACATAGTTGGGCACAACTAATACGTACGACACTTATTGGATTTTGGATTCCATACAATGGCAGGGCTACTGGGGTACCGCCCATCACAGTACGTGGCCTAGATCACCGTACCGAGGATCAATTCCGATCCCCTGCAACACAAAGACAGACCCATTCCTTACTGAACAGTTCCGAATAAGACAACTCCAACGGTTGTAGCTATTCAACGTCCACACAGCCGAAATAAAAGGGACCTTTAGACAGGGGTAAATCTTACTCTCTAGTGGGTGCGACCCACGAAGCTTTGCTGCACCTCCCCTGTTTTAGCCATTCCCGGTTGATGAGGCTTGAGGTTACGATTACCTTTAGTGAACGCTTCACTTAGAATGCTCATCGTCCACCTGACGATGTGCTGAAAGCATTCAATCCATACAAGTTCGTTCCGGGTTCGAACGAAACCGAAGGCATTATCTCGTTACACTCATTTTGGAATCACCCTCAGAGCTAACGACAATAACCCTTGCATTCTAAATCACCATCTCGAATCTATAAGATCTATTCCGTCAACTCATTACGGAATCACCCACAGAGTTATACTGACGTATAGCCCTTACACCTCGAGTCTTCACAAAGCTCCACTTTGACTCACGACCTAACGTTATTTGGAATTGATGTGGTTTTCGGATATCCAAATATGAAAACCCGATCCCGGTCTCATCGAAATCCAAAGCGTGTCTTTTAGGTCTAAGTTGTTTTAAAAGTTTTAAAACAGTTAAATTCAACTATCTATATATACACAGAATAAATAACTCACAAATCATAATTGATAACCAACATTATCAAATAACAGGTAACCCACGTTATCAATATCATAATAGATAATCCATATATCAACATCCCAATTGATAATCTATGTAATCATCACAATGCAACCAAGTATTCATATCACACAACCATACTTATCTCACTACTGAGATCACAAAGCATTCAAGACAATCAATGTCATCCATTCATACATAAGCAATGATTCACTCATACCACAATATAATTAATTTAAAATGAATTAAATTAACTATCTCTAATCTTTAATTAATTTAAAGTGAATTAAATTAATTACTTCATCCAAATATATCTTGCTTACCTATTCTTTAATTAAACAAATTAATTAATCATCATCCTAATTAATCAACCTTGATTAATTAACTCTTAATATAATAATTAATCCTTAATAATTCTCATTAATCATATCAATTAATGAACCTTAATTAATTACTTCCATTGATTAATTAACTTTAATTAATTACATTTTTTCTTGATTAATTACATTAATTAATCATGCTTAAATTAATTACTTTCAATCAATCAAATAAAACCTTTAATTATATTAACAAGTAATTACCCAATTTAAAATTACCTACCAATCAGTAATTTTACCTAACTCCATTACCTCTGTAATTTATCAATTACTTATCTTAAGTAATTAGCCTTACCAAAACTTATCAAGCAATAATACTTAATTATTTATCAAGTGACTATTCTTAATTAATTAACAAATTAATTAATTTACTTGATCAAACTCATCTCATAAAACAAAATTGAGTAATTCATTCCTTAATTACTCATTAACCAAATAAATCTTTAATTAATAGATTAATTATCTTCAACTATTAATTAATAAACCTTAATTATTAATCAGTTATTTAATACAAAGTAATTAATCCCTAATTACTTTTATAATTAATTAATTAAACTTAATTAACTAATTAATCAACTCTTAATCATTAATTAATAAACTTAATTATTAATTAACAATCTTAATTACAAATTAAATTAAATTAATTAATTCTTAATTACAATTAATTAACTTTTAAATAAAAATAGTTAGTTAATTCTTAATTAACTAGCGTTATAAATTAATAATCCTTTAATTATTAATTAAGAAAACCCAATTAAAACTTAATAAAACCTTTATTAATTAATTACTATTTTAATTAACTCTTAATTACTTAGTTAATAAGTAATTACAATTTAATTAAACATTATACATTAATCAAATCATCATCTTAATTAATAGTTAATTAAATAAATAATTATACTTAATTAATTACTTAATTAACCTTTTTTTTAAAATAATAATTAAATAAATGAATTAACTTAGAATTCTTTAATTAATCAACTAATTACAAATTATTAATACTTAATTAATTATTTCATGATAAAACATTATCTTAAGTAAATCTTGAAATCTTTAACTTAACTTAATTCATAAATTAAATTAAATTGTAAGAAATCATTAATTACTTTCTCTAATTATTAATTAACAAATCTAATTTCAAGTTAATAAGTTATTTTAAACTTTATTTGTTAATTAATAAAAACAATTATAAATTTCCTTTATTATTTCCAAAATAAGTTTGAAAACAACCTTAGCTAAAACATTTAAACAAATCATATAAATTTCATTTATAAAACAATTCAATTTCAAAAACAAGAATTTTACTTTAATTTAAACTATTTAAATTTTAAAACTTATTTTACTTTAAATTTGAAATTTTTGTTAACACTTTAGTTTGGGTTCAACCCTTACTGGAATCTAAGAAAACAAAGCACAAGGATTTTAAATCCTTAAAAACTGTTTTAAATTGAAACTTAAAAAAACTGTTAAAACAAAACAGTTAAACACAGCAACACAAAACCCTGTGACCACGCGAGCTATAACCCGAGCCACAACCAAAATTTCTCGTGCTTTACCCCGAGCTAATTCCCAGTACCCAAACCCAAAGCAAAACCCAAAACAACCCTGACACCAACCACCTCTCGTGCACCTACACCGGTGCCGGAGCCACCTCTGGCCATCGGCGAACCCACCCACTCGTCACCCAAACACCCCGCAACCCTCTGCGACCAACAGAATATCACCTCGTGCCTCAATTCAAAATCAAGCCCTTCAGGTGAGTCTGAACCCAAACACCCTCATCAGAAAAACCAAATTTCCACGACTCCGATCAACTACAAAAGCCACAACTTCGGCCATGGTCCACTGACCCATCATGCTTCCCTCACTCCAATTTTCACCTCACTCGATTCAAAGATGAAGACGCCGTGGTTAAATTTACAGCAAGTTTCCCAAACTAGGTTTAAATTAAATCTCTGACAAATTCAAACATCAAAGTGATTTATAAATTCTTCTACTATTTTTCCTATACTCACAGATGCAAACACTAACTCCATGAAGATTTTCAAGCAACCCAAATGAATAGATTATCAGTTATAGATCAAAACCCTATTTGCAGTAAAAACCCAAATACAAACTCAATACAGATTTAAAAATTTTGAATTTCTTCTCACAATTCATAACTACCAATGATACTTCGATTTATGTAATTGTTTTAACCAAATTAAATACTTGTTTCCAAACATTGAAGATAAATTTGTTTACTGCATGCATTTTTTTCCAGATGACTTTAAATTTCAGAATCTTAGTTTTATTTTTTAGTTCTTAATTTTAAAATTAAACTACTTATTTTGTTTTAAATCTATGTTCTAATAGTTGTTTAACAAAAATAGCTTGAAGTTTAGATTTAAACTTAATTCTGCAGTAAATAAACAGAGATGATCAAGGCAAGCAAGCATGCACTGTTTATAACCAACATATTAACATTATATCTATACAGGAGCAAACTTATATGTATATAAATATCATCATAAACTCATAGCCATCAGCTACTTAACTAATTATGTTTTAATAAAAATGTTTACTCACCTCAAATTAGAAGTGCAGAGTTTTGAAGATGACTGGAATTAGAAATTGCAAAAGATTTTGAATCTTGAAGCTTTAAAATCAGGAATGCCCACAGCCCCTTTTAAATTTGCTTTTCAGATTGCATGCACAAGAAAAATGATGCAGACCAGTGTAATTGCAGATCTGGGTTGATAGCTATGCAAAAATACTTGAAACATGATGCAGATATGGATTGAAATTTGCAAATCTGGGTTTTAAACTGTGATGCTTCAGGTTGCTTTTTGAAAAACATGGAAACACTTGAGTTTTGAAGCTTTTTAAAACTGGAGCTTTGCATGCATTTGAAGTTTTGAGGCAAATACTTGGGTTTGAGGAATAAATGCAGATTTTGTTTTGAATCTGCAGGCTTGCAGTTTTGAAGGTATTTCCAGGTTTTAAGAAAATGTTTTACATGTTTGAGCATTGATCTGAAAACAATGTTTACATGCATTGAATTGTAAACAGAATGGTTTCAGGCTTTTGTGATAGGAAGTAGTGTTTGAGATTGAGAAATTTCAGATTGCATTTGAACTTGAAAGGTTTACATGATATTGGTTTGAACATAGAATGTGTTTCAGGTTTTAGATTTAAATTTTGAGGATTTTTTTCTTCTGATTTTTGAAGAGTGAAAGTTTGGCATGGTAGTTCTCGTTTCTCTTAGGAATGAACAAAATGTTTAAAGAAAAGAAAGTGAAGAGATAAGATGATTACATAAGCAAATTTTCAGATTTTACAAATTAAAAGGAAAATTAGAAATAAAAATGGACACTTGTCTCTTTACTTACACAAATGTTTTACACTTGTTATCATAATGTTTAAGAAATGAACATTTGTCAATATTAATTTCTATTCTAATTTTAAAGAAATTTAAAAGCATTTTAAAATTATTCTCCTAATTACTAATGTGCTTCTTATATTTAAAAATACACTTATACATTTATAAATGCATGTTATTTTATATAAATTATAAAATATAATCTTTGAAAAGAACATAAAATAAAATCAATGATAATTTAAATAAAATTACAAAACATTGCAAACTTATTTTTAAAAATGCCATTTCAAAAGCCTTACATTTATTTTATTAAATAAACACAAATCAAATTTGTTTAGATAAACTTCTATAAAAGAAAAATAAAACAAAATCTTATTTCTAATTAAAATATTATCTATATATTTTAAAACCAAATTATATATGTATATTATTTATTTTAAAATGCATGTATACTCTTGAATTCAAATTTATATTCATTTCAAAGTCAAATTAAAAAGTCAAATCTAAAATAAATTTAAATCAATATAAACAACTATTTTAAAATAAGCTCATTATTATTTATAAATAATATATCCTATTTTAAAATCAATTTAAAATACACAGATTTAAATACACGGACATAAATGTATTTAAACATACTTATAAATTTTGAAAACTATATCAATTTAGAATTGGTTTACACAATACAAAATAATTATTCTTAATATAAAACCAATTTATAACAATAATTAAAATATTACTTGGTTAATTATTTTTGAAAATAACAGTTTTATCAATTTCAAATAATTAAATTAAGCGATTATCAGCATTTTAAACTCCTGGAAATTACGGGATATTACAAATACATAGAAAAAGTGCAGCATTTGAATTGACAAGGAATATACACAAAAAGGAAATATATGCATAAAGTATGGAATTTATTTCCATTTTTACACTATCTATTTTGATAAAAAGGAAATAACTAATTCCTTGTAATTTCGAACGAAGCAAATCTCTTATTTTAGATTAGTTTATAGAAAGTTATGATGGGAAACCTTTTTGGAATGATAATTCTAATGGATTAAAATATGAAAAGGGGTATTCTAGTTAGGGAATAATAACTAGAACATCAAAGAATAAATATATAAATATGTATGATCGTGCTAAACATTAAAATAAAAACATAATTAATATAGCATGATACACATAAATATTCATGTAAATATTCACATTAGATACAACTAGAACATTAAAATAGATCACATAACAAATGATAGGATTAGGAAATTAAGATTTAAAGATCATGACTCCAAAATTAATAGGTAATAACTGTGCAATAAATAGGAGTTACAAGAATTTAAATAGATTATAAATGGATTAATGGGACTGATTAAGGAGATCAGTGGGATAATTATGGAAAGATAAGGAAGGGATAATAAGTAAAATTAGAATGAATAAATAAATGTCTTTAGGAAATGTCCGATTAAGGTAATAATCATTTATTATTGATAAGATGACATTTATAGAAATGGTAAACAAACATATTAGGTATAACTAAACATTATATAAGGGAGTACAATTGTCATTATGGTAGATTATATGGCCTTAAATATAGAAATAAAGATTAGTGGGCTTAGCCGAATACTAAAACATAGGATGATTAATTTGATTTAGTAGGTTAGGATGCAAGGTTAGTAGAGTTACACAATAAAAGTTTGCCGGTCACTCAAAGGCTATCGCCAGTTATGTACACTTACTACTGATGTAGGACATCTCCGACCATTGGACCCATGGAAAAGGGATATGTATTGTGGATAAAAAAGGGTAAAATATTCTTAGTGTTTTCCTCGGATTTGAAGTATTAAATGGCCCGGTACCTTTTGGGAAATGTGGTCTGCTTCATATCCAATAAGAGGTAGTAAGTAACCAAAGGAGGTATTTTTCTTGACTTACTTAGGTTAGTCTAAATAGAGATGTCGGCTGTGGGAGGGCTAGCGGGTTATGTCAGTATTTGGTGCCGGTATTTAGTAGTAGGTTTGGCATATACGCTTTGCGCCCATCGATCCCAAGTGAGCGGTAGTAAATACTTGAGTTATGCCCTGACGAATTTTGCTTCGTTCTAGTTTAGAATCTATATGGGATATGCATGGACCTCATGGTAGATAGTTAATTGAAAAATTAGTTTAGTGGAGGTGGGCTAGTTAACCCTTAGACGAGTCTTTGAATTGTGGTAGTAGTACAACAATTAAATTATATATTATATTATAAAGCCGTATATAGGAGTCTTCGATCTTTGTACCTAGAACAGATAGGCTAACATTCATGATGAGAAGGGCCTGCTTCATAATAAAGAAGTATTAGGAAGTCGGGGGTTTTTGGTAGATAAATGTTAGAATGTATATATGTCCACAGGTATACGTATTTGTAGTATACTTAGGAGAAGGTTAGGGTAGATATATCGTACATGCATGTATAAAACCAAATGGATTAGCTGTAAATAACAAACATAACATTTAAACAAAAAGTAGTCAGTATAAATTTGTGCCATGGATAAAGTATGAAATTTCTAGCCACTAAAACGTTGTTCTGGCTCCCTCCTCATTACAACCCACATGATAGATTTAAAGGAACATGTCACTTGAGCAAGATGGAATGGTTGAAGAAGAAGTATTCTCACTTATGCTTGGTACTGATAAGGAAATTATATGTCCAAGGAATACCATTGATTCCGAGATAGTTGGCTTAGTCAGTATTTATATCATATTATATTTTCTATTCCGCTGTGAGTTTAGATCGTACGATCTCTGATATACTTATGTTTATTATAGGTTACCAAATCAATGATCCGTGCCCTAATGGACTTGGGTTTTGACTTTAATGAAACTCGAGCCAATTAAGGTGCGGGTTGTTACAGTTATGCCTAAACGGACTATGCCTCTTACTAGTGTAGATTACGTTTAGGACATGCATCCCCCCATAGTTGTTTATTAGTTTGTTTGTGTTAGGAGGCAAAGCTAGATAACCCTTTAATAGAGTCTTTCAAATACGAATAGAATACGATTAACTATTATGATGCCATTGTTAGGCACTATGGGAGTTTCCTTGGTATGCACAGGCGATGAGGATGTGATATTTTGTTGATGTTGGATCTTGACGAGGTGCTGAGTTACAAATACTAGCAGCGAAGTATCTTGGTCCAAAGGGGGACGGTGGTGTATACACACACAAATGTGTATAGTTATTGTTTACTTTGAGTAGATGGGGAGAATCGTATTTGTACTTGGAGTCGAGATGACTAAGTTAAATAAAAGACATAACTTGTAATAGAAGGCAATAAACATAAAGTAGTGTTATGTATAAAGTATGTAAATCACTAGTCACTAACACGTTGTTCTGACCCCCTTCCCATTACAACCCAAAGGATAGCTTTAGAAGGATATGTACTGGTGCAAGACGGGAATGGTGGAAGTACAGGTTTCCTTATGCATGCTCGACAGCGACTAAGGACACTAGATATCAAAAGTGTCAACCTTGGTCAGTAGACGCGTTTTTGATATTTTACTATCCCACTATAAGTTTATATTTTTAGTACTTTGATATGCATTTGTTTATTTGCAGGATACCAAAACCAACGATCTGTACTTTGGTGGACTTGGGTTTAAGATTTAATAAAGATTCAGGCCCATTAAAGGGTGGGTTGTCACATTTAGTATCAAAGCTTAGGTTAATGATCATAGAAAATTAGGATACATTAAGTGAACGTATTTGTATTTTACTATAATTATATATATTATATGCCAAATCCAATAAATTTTGACCATAGAAGTAGTTGTAACCTTATTTTGAAAAGATGGATAATGCGACTATGAGTTGGAAATATAGATGAAGTCGAAGATATACACTATCTTTATTATCTCATGGAAAGTATGTTGTATTGGGAGGCGTTGAATTGAAAAGGGCATGAGTGCATCACATCAAAGGGTCCCTGAAGCTAGATGGTATGTAACTCTCTTGTTAGTCCCATTTTACCCAATGGTCGTAAGTCCCTATAAGATTGCCGATTATTGATGTACATTAGATCCAAATAAAGGGAAATTAAGAATCTATATGTTGCAGATATTCAGAAGTAAAAAATTATATAAGTTCCCAAAAGAAGATGTGTAGTAATCGCTCCATGATGATAGCCGGATCATTAATATTCTGAAGAAGGCTTATAGTGCTCTGGCTAGGCTTTATAGGTAGGACTAGAGGCTTACTCTAACCTCCATCTGAGAGGTGCTTTGACTAGGCCCTTGTGGCAGGATCAAAGACTTTTTCTTTATTTTGTGAATCATTTGCATGAAGTATTTCCCTTTATTATGCACTTGATCTTTGTAGATACATTTGATCTTCCTACTCAAAGTTTGTAAACAAACTCTTGAAGTTCATGATCACAAGAAATTATCAATGATCCCTTTAAGGGCTCGGCATGTTTAGTTTCATGTCCATTCATTCGATGATATTGGAAATAAGCACATCTGAGATTTCTTTCATTTCCTTGTCACTTCTTCTTTGAAGACTAATAGTCCAATCTTTCTTTGGTTAACAGACAGATATTTTCACAAGAGGTGGCAAGGGGACGAGCACTTGTAGATCATTCCTAAAGGATTGTGTCTTTGGTCCCTATATGGCTATCTTGTAACCGTGGATAGGCTCATCAGTTCTATCGATATGTTTTCTCTTTAAAAATTCTTGAGTTCTGATTAGTATGGGAGATCCGTTGATTACTCCATTCTACTTTTGGGAAAATTTATCAAAGTCCTTTGCTACTTTATTTTCAAAGATAGTTACTTTAGCTTGGAGCTGTATAGTTTTTCTCATTTCCAAGAATGGATTACTCCTTTTCTTATTTTCTATTCTCAAAGTAGGAAAATATGAGAAGACCAGGGTGGATCCTATGTGAAATGGATTCATGCTCCAATTATTTAGATCATAATGGTTACTCGTCTTTTTTCAGCTAGAGCTATCAGTGCTAATTTTATTAACACTTTTTCCACATGGAATTAAAGATTATAAGTCATCTAATAAGTTGACATGGTAACGTAAGGCTCATAGAATCCTCGTCTGAAGATAGTTATTATGCAGTTTAATAGGTTATGCAGGGTATAAAAAGTCCTTAATAGGAATATGCTGGATATAGAGAGTCTTTAAAGTCCTCTATAGGGATGTGCAGAAAGTCCCTAAAGTCCATAGTAGGGATATGTAGGATATGTTGGTAGGGATATGCAGGATATGGAAAGTCCCTAAAATCCTCTATAGGGATACTTGGGGAGTCGGAGGTTCGGGCCATTCTTCTAGCACCACAATGTTAGTAAATTTCTTCGCTAACCAAAATATGCAAGTTAACGTTGGTTTGGATAAGGGATAAAGTGGCCTTATATAAGCTTGGAAGTACATGTAAGTTCAAGTTCGAATCCAATTCCAATGATCGGTTATATACATATCTATTGTCTAAGTCCAAGTACAAATATGAGTCATGTACACGTCAAAAGTTCAACAATAGTAAAATAGTCTCATTCAATAGGAGTATGTTATGCAAAGTTAATTGTTCATGTCCTTATTTCCAAAAGTCACAAGAATACAATCGGCATTAAAAATCCCTAATTTAGTTAAGGGTTTACAACCTTAAAACATGAGAAATAGGAAAGAACTGATCGCACCCCTCTTGGTGTTGATGGAGGTCTATTTATATGGGTTCAACCATGCGAGATGGTTGGCATGTGTCCTGGCATTGAATCGAAGGGTTCTAATATCATCATATTAATGAAATTTCGGCATCCTTTGTGTGAGTTGACATCACTTGTTGATAGAAATTCGACAATGCGATCTTGCATATTGAAACTTGACAACCTTTACTTCTTTAGGGCTTTGACATCTTTGCTATCTGTAAAAATTCAAAATCCCCCTCGAGTGTTAAAGCTCGATATCATGTTGAAGCTCGATATCATTTGTTAATAGATGCCCTACAACAGCTATTGTTGTAGAAGCTCGATAATAGTTCATGTATTATTGGCTTGTTATTCATAGAAACTCGATATCTTCCACATACGGTTAGATGCTCGACATCCTTTAGTTGTGTGAATCCTTCCATTTTTATATACTCTGCAACACTTTATGTTGTATAGGTTTGACATCCCTGTTATCTTTAGAATTGGCAACCTTTGTATTATAGAAGACTGTCATCTCTTGTTTGTTGTAGTTAGACATCTCTAAGTACCCACTGGTTCGATATCCTTATCCCTTTACAAGCTCTGTACCCTTCTTCATTGCTAATTTTTGACAACACTTGCTATTGTAAAGGCTCACTACTCTTAACGGTTTGACGTCTCTTCACTGCTTGTTAATCATTTTGAATGTTCCACACCCTTAGAGACTTGATACCTCTTTATTGTTAAATGCTTGATACCCTTAGAGACTTGGCATCTTTTCTTAAGTGCTGAATGCTTGAGAGCTTTAGTTTTCTTTAGGTTTGACATCTCTCTTTGTTTCCATGCTCGACATGTCCTTCTTTAAAGGTTCGACACTCGAAATATGTAGTAACATTTACCCCCTGTGTGGAAGAAGCATATTTTACTTTAATATAATTTCACTTTTCACATTACGGCATATCAGTATTTTTATGTTTTCAGTATTTTCCGCTCATTTGAATGAGAATCAACCCTCTTTGTTGTTCTTCTCCTCTTCTATAAGTAATTGTTTTTCCTTCTTCAAATCTTTACTTGAAACTAAAAAAAAAAATCAAATTGCAATTATAATTTCTCTTTTCAATCTTAATTTTTCGAGTTCTTCCAAACTCAAACTTGATTTAAGGTTCGATTTTTATTTCAATTAATTTAAATATGAAAGATGGGGTTTATTAGGGTTCTATGAATTGGGTACTTGCGAATTGTTTAGGTTTGATTTAGGAACTTGAACTCAACTACTCTTATGATTTGGGCACTCTCATGTTTTGAATTCAAAAGCTATTTGCAATTCATATACTTAATGATTGATGGAAGTTTACTGATAAATGGAGCTCTAATGATTGTCATAAACCCAAAAACTTTCTAGGAATTCGAAAATTAATTAGGGTTTTGATAATTGTTAAGACTCGATATCTCTTAGAGATTCAGTACCTAGTTAGAGGCTCACTAACTAGTTATAGGCTCATATATATTTAGTGAGTCGTAAACTAGTCATAAACTCGACATCTATTTAAAGAATGCCAATTAGTTTCAAATTCAATATTCATTTAGAGTTTTTAACTAATTAAGAATTTGATAGCTCTTACGGATTCGATATCCAATCATAGATCCGATAACTAGTAAAGAATTTGTATCAAGTTTCGAACTCGTTAACTCTTTATGACTTTGACACTTGGTTTTGAACTCAATAACAAGCTATTAGTTCAAAATTTGGTTATAAACTCAACAATAATTTATGGGTTTAATATCTCATTTTGAATTTTCTAACTTCTTATTGAATCATTAACTAGTTACAAACTCGATAAATATTTATAGGATAGTTAGCTAGCTTTGAATTTGATGACTTTTATAGGTTCGCCATCTAATCATGAAAAAGAACCTTCGACTAGTTATGAACTCACTAATGTTTATGGGCTCGATGCCCCGTGTAAGCCCGATGACTAGTTTATGAGTTTGGTATTTTGTTACAAACTCGATAACTAATTAAGAAATTTACAACTGGTCATGAAATTACTGTTTATTTATAGGTTCGACACTATGTTATGGATTTGTTAACCGGTTAAAGAATCTCCATCTAATCACAAACTCTCTGATAATTTACGAGTTTGATATCTTTTTATGAACTTGATAAGTAGTTAAGAGTTCGACATATTATGAACTCGATAACTAGTAACAAATTCAATATCTATTTAAAGAATTGTTAACTAGTAATGAACTCGATATATTGTTATACACCCATCCATTTTTAAAATTAAATTTTTCTTTAGCATTTTCTTAAATACTTTTAAATTTTTATAAATATGAGATACTTTCCTTATTTCTACATGATATTGCCTGATAGGAAATTGGCTGCCAAGAAAGTTGATACAAGCTCTAAATCCATTCTTACCCCAGAAAAAGGGGATTATAGCCTTTTTCAATCTTGGATAACAACCCAAGATGAGGTGGACACTATTTTCCAATAGTTTGACACTTCCAATATAGAGGCCAGAGTGGTGGGCCAATCCATAGAATAGATAATCCTTCGGAAGGTTTCTTTTCCTTCACCGCCCATCCATGTTTGGCATTTTAGTTACCTTCCCCTCTCGAAATTCTTTACTCAATTTTTGGATCACTTACCAATTCAATTGCTTCCCAACTCTTATACATACCTAAGATGCCTTAAGATACTAGCCAGGGAAGCTAATCATCCATCATTCGATATTAAAACTCTCTATTCGTTGGTAAATCTTGTTAAAGTAGGAAAGAAACTAGCGGGTTCTATATTTCACCTTCTTCCTCATCCAAAGAGCTTAATCATTAACTTGATCAACAGAGCTAAAGACTGGAAAAACCAGTTCTTTTTTGTTCAGAGCCATACCTCTTGAGTCTTGGGGCCTATCTCTATTTCTAGTAAGCCTTGTAGCTTTCTCTTTAGTGTTCATACTATGTTTTGATGCTTTCTTATGTGATAGTTATTCTTTTTAAGAACCTACTCCTAAAAGGATGAAGTCTTCTATTGCTAGTACAATTAGTGCTTTGAAGCTAGCTTCTTAGAATATGGAGGATATGCTTAAGCTTTTAATCAAAGCCAACCTCTAAAAATATTCCTTGATCCTAGAAAGTCACAAAGTGCTTGAGGAGCCCACGACGATCAAGAAAGATGCTCACGGAAAACAAGTTCTGGTTGTTGGTAACAAAAACGCTTTTCCTCCTAATTTCCCTATTCTATGTAATTATTCTGGTAATTTCTTAATCTTTTACTATGATTTTTATGAAGTTTCTTATATCATCGTCATATGATTCTTTCCTTGATTTAGGTTAGACTCTTATCATCTCAACTATTAAGCATAAGAAAGTTAAGACTTATACCTCCTCTTTAGCTGTGACTACCATGTTAGGAAATTAATTCTATGGTTTCGATGATAACAACTATACAATGAAAATCGAATATACATATATCTATATTTACATATAGTTGATTAAGTAACATCACCAAAGAGACAAAAACAAGACGCAAAAGAAGTATCAAAAGACTTCAAGTCGATAGAAGTGGAAGAGGGATGACACAGACACAGATAAAGTAACATGCACACATTCAGACGTCTGGTTACACTAGCTAGATGTCTGATTGATTCCTCTGGTTTGAAACTCAGAAAGAATCAAACATCTGGTTAATAAACTCAGACGTTTGAAAAGCATCTGAATATATAAAATATATGAAAGCCAGACGTCTGGTTAATAAACACAGACGTCTAAAATAGAAACAGATGCAAAAAATATATGAAAACCAGACGTCTGAAATATTTTCTAGACGTCTGATTTTGGACTCGGCTGTGTAAATTCAAAGAACAACTATTACATCCGAAAGGACACATTCGCTTCTCTTCACAGCAACTCTTCATCAGCATGAGAAGCAACCTTAGAGCACTTACTAACAGTTGCAACTACACAAAGGATCTCTTCACCACTATAAATAGAATCATGAATTCAAGAGAAGAACTAACCTTACTACTTACGCTCTTAACTCTTATACTCTGATTTATACCTAATCTCTAAGCAATCAAAATACCTGTAATTAACTCTTCCATATATATATATATATATATATATATATATATATATATATATATTGGAAGCAATTGTACTTAATAGTCAACATCTGTGTTATTGAACACATTCTTGACAAAGAAACTCTGCTGTTCTAAACCTGTTCCTCCGGGTGAAGAGAGGGTTAGTTGAAAGGAAATTCCGAAGAGGAGCTTCGGGACTGGACGTAGGACGAGAGGTCCGAACCAGTATAAAATCCTGGTGTGATTACTTTAATTTACTTTGCTACTATCATCTATCAAGTTATATTATATAGTTAGTTATTTATACTTGCATATATATCCTATATGGTCCACTCATATAGACTTTCAATTGGTATCAAAGCAAGGTTTTGATCAAATAACAGTAACACGTTTTTGAATCACCTTAATATGGCAAGTATTTTTCAAGAAGGACAATCCACAGCTCGACCCCCACTCTTTAATGGATCTAACTATGCATATTGGTCAACACGTATGAGAATTTTTATGGAAGCTAATGGTCTTGAAATTTGGTCAGCCACACAAGATAAATATGAAGCAACTACTACTGCTATGAACACTTGGACCGATGCACAAAAGACCTTAGCATCAAATAATGCTAAAGTTATGAATGTTTTATTTTGCTCTTTAGACAAAAATGAATTTTCACGTGTCATGTTATGCTCCACTGCATTTGATATTTGGCGTACCTTACAAATTACACACGAAGGTACAACAAAGGTCAAACAAATTAAGATTTCAATTTTGCAAAACCAATTTTCTTCATTCAAAATGAAACAAAATGAAACTATTGTTGACATGTATTCTAGATTCCAAACTATCCAACATGATCTTATGGCTTTAGGAGTTAAATTTACTGATTTTGATTTAGTTTCTCGAATACTCAACGCTTTAACATCAGATTGGGAAAGGAAGGTTTTAGCTATTGAAGAAGCTAACGATCTTTCTACTCTCAAAGTTAAAGAGTTGATAGGAAATTCAATGTCCTATGAAGCTAATTTGCAGGCACGAAAAGAGCTAAATTCGAAGGAAAAGAATATAGCATTTCTAGCAACAAAAAATGATGACTCTGATTTAGATGAAGAAGAAATAGTCTTCATTGCCAAGAATTATAATAGATTCAAGAAATTTAGAAAGATGACCAAATTTCAAAAAGAAGGGAAGTCCAACACAACAAATCTATCTCAAATCAAGTGCTATGAATGTGATCAATACGGTCATATGAAGAAGGATTGCCCTAAACTTAATAATGACAAAAAGAATAACAAAATTCAAAAACTCAAGAAGAAGAAGGCTTTCAAAGTAACTTGGGATGACTCAGACTCTTCATCCTCTGAAAGTGATAGAGATAGTGACGGAGAACAGGCTAATGTGTGTTTTATGGCACAAACTGAAGAGGTATGTCCTGAACTTATTTATGATGAACTATTAGAACTTAGCATGGAATTAGATGATAAATTTAGACAAATAAAAAAATTAAACAAAGAATATATAGTCAAAATAAATAGATTAGAACTTGAGGTAGGAATGTTGAAAGATAAAATTATTCTAGAAGAAGAACTTGAAATATCTCAAGAAAAAATCAAAAACAATATAGAAAGTGAGAATATTACTATAGTAAAAGAAAATTTATTACAAGAAAATGTTAAGTTTAAAAATAGTATTGAACTATTGAAAATTGAAAATATAGAATTAAAAGAAAAATTAGATAAAATTACTAAAAGTGTGTCAAAATTTAATAAAGGAAAACAAGATTTGGAAAATCTTATCAAAACTTCAAAACCATCAGGAAATAGAAATGGAGTAGGATTTAAAAATTCTTTTAAACAAAAAAGGAATGATGCTAAAAATATTGGTTACACAAAAACTAGAAGTTTTCCTAAGTCTAAATTAAAAATCAAAAATATGAAAATTTGAATTCCTAAAACAAATAACAATTTGATTAGACAAAAGCATATTAATAATTACTTAGATGGAGTAGTCTGTAACAAAAATTATATTTATAAAGGTACCAAACCATCTTGGGTATGGCTACCTTCCTCTAACAATTAGGACCCTAACAAAATATATGGGTACCAATTAAAACATCTTTTATTTTACAGGTACCCAAAGTAAAAAATAAGGAGAAATGAATACTAGATAGCGGTTGCTCCAAGCATATGACCGGAAATTCAAAAATGTTATCAAATATAACATACATCCATGGTGGAACAGTAACCTTTGGAGATAATTCAAAAGGATATGTCATGGGCATTGGAGAGGTCATCAACTCTGGTATATCTAACTCTCCTATTATTACAAATGTTTTATTAGTAGAAAATCTAAAACACAACTTACTAAGCATTAGTCAATTATGAGATAAAGGTTTTCAAATAAATTTTGAAAAAGATAAATGTAATATTTTTGATAATAACAAACAACTCATTTTTGAAGGATTTAGAAACAAAAATATTTATGTATTAAACATGAATATAAATAAAAATTCAAACTTATGTTTAACCGTCAAACATAATGATCCATGGTTATGGCATAAACGATTTTGTCATATCAATTTTAAGAGTATTAATAAGTTAGCAAAGTATGAGTTGGTAAGAGGATTACCTAAAATGAATTACAAAGTAGAAAACTTATATGACGATTGTCAAATTGAAAAACTAAAGAAAAGCTCGTTTAAATCTAAAAATAATACTACAAAACAACCATTAGAATTATTACATTTAGATTTATTTGGCCCAACACAAATAAGGTCTATAAATCACAACAAATATGTTTTCGTAATAGTCGATGATTTTTCGAGATACACATGGACCTTATTTTTAAAACACAAAAGCGATACTTCTGGTATGTTTAAAATATTTGCTAAAAGAATTAAAACTCAAATGAATTTGAAAATTAAAAATATTAGAAGTGATCACGGAGGAGAATTCGAAAATGACCCTTTTACAAACTTTTGCAGTAAGAAAGGAATAACGCATATTTTTTCTTTTCCTCGTACACCTCAACAAAATGGTGTCCTAGAAAGAAAAAATCGTACATTACAAGAATGTGCACGAACATTACTAAATAGTAGTGGTTTACCAAAACACTTTTGGGTTGAAGCTATTGCGACATCTTGTTATGTGTTAAATCGAGTAACCATACGCCCCATAACTAAACAAACTTGCTTTGAAATATTTTTTGGTAAAAAACCTAAAGTATCATACTTTAAAACTTTCAGTTCAAAATGTTTTATACTAAATACAAAAGATAACTTAGGAAAATTTGACCCAAAGGCCGATGAAGGTATTTTTGTTGGATATTCGGATCGTAGCAAAGCATATAGAATCTTTAATAAACGAAATAATACTATTGAAGGGAGCTTACATGTCTCGTTCGACGAATATCTTTTTAACCGTCATACTAATGATGAAGAAGAAATTATTCCACTAACAAATTCAACAAATTCTATTAATAATGAAACAAATATGCAAAATAACACCTTGATTTCATCCCCTAGAATTTTTAAGAATCATCCAATAGATAATATTATTGGAGATCTTAATTCAAGAGTAACTAGAAATCAACTCAATCAAATAAGCCATATAGCATTTGTGCCAAACTTTGAACCAAAAAATTATAAAGAAGCCTCAAATGATAATTTTTGGATAATAGCTATGCAAGAAGAATTAAATCAATTTGAACGTAATAACGTATGGGAATTAGTACCAAGACCTGAAGATCAATCGGTAATAGGAACAAAATGGGTATTTAAAAAAAAAGCAGACGAGAATGGAAATATCGTTAGAAATAAAGCATGTTTAGTTGCTCAAGGTTACAATCAAGAAGAAGGTATAGATTACGATGAAACCTTTGCTCCAGTAGCAAGATTAGAGGCCATTCGTACATTACTCGCCTTTGAAACTCATCACAATTTTAAATTATTTCAAATGGATGTCAAAAGTGCTTTTTTGAATGGTTTTATTAAAGAAAATGTATACGTCGAACAACCACCATTATTTGTTCACGAAAAATGTCCCGAGCATGGTATGAACGTCTTAAAAATCACTTAATAACATATAGTTTTCATATAGGCAAAATAGATACAACTTTATTTATTAAAAGAGAAAATAACGATATTTTAGTTGTACAAATTTATGTTGATGATATCATTTTTGGTTCAACCAACAAAAGTATATGTAATCAATTTTCAAATATTATGATAAATGAATTTGAAATGTCACACATGGGAGAATTAAATTTCTTCTTAGGTCTACAAATAAAACAACTCGAAAATGGAATTTTTATTCACCAAGAAAAATATTGTAACAATTTATTACGTCGATTTGAAATGGATAAAACATCAAGCAAACCAACACTAATGAGTGCCACTGTTCACTTAGAAAAAGATGAAAATGGAAAAGATTTTGATGAAAAGTTATATCGAAGCATGATTGGTTCTTTACTTTATTTAACGGCCAGTCGACCTGATATTATGATGAGTGTATGTCTATGTGCTCGATTTCAAGAAAAACCAAAAGAATCTCATCTAAGAGCCGTTAAGCGTATTTTACATTATCTGTCTAGTACTAGAGATTATGGTTTGTTTTACCCTAAAGGATCATCGTTTGAACTTGTTTCATATAGCGATGCGGATTTCGGTGGATGTAGAACAGATCGTAAGAGTACAAGTGGAACATGTCACTTCATCGGGCAATCATTAGTTTCATGGTTTAGCAAAAAACAAAATTGTGTTTCCTTATCTACCTGCAAAGCCGAATACATCTCTGCAGCTCTAGCATGTGCACAAGTGATATACATGCAACAAACACTAACGGATTTTGGTAAAATTATCAAAAAATCTCCAATATATTGTGATAATAGAAGTGCTATAAATTTATCAAAAAACCCTGTTAATCACTCATGAACCAAACATATAGATATGCGACATCATTTTCTACGAGACTTTCATTAAATTTCGAGAAGTTTAGGTACTTGTTCACTTCATGATCTTCTTCCTTAAAAAATTGATTTCATTTAAAGACTAAGTTTAGTTATCTATTTTATTAACACAAATTATACTTATTAATTTCTGAACCATTAAATTTTTAGACAATTAGCTGTTCTATAAATAATGTTTTCAGCTTATATATATACATAGTTACATAACAACTATATACAAACAACCAATTTTTTTATAATAAAAAATAACAATGTCTACTGGGAACTCCTATATATCCATCTCCATCTCAACACCATCGACTGATAGCTCGGTTGACACACAACAACGACTTCCTACGCTTAAACCAAAGCAAGAGCCAACAAATAGGTGGTCCTTGTATCATACGGGTTTTACTCCAGATAATAAGAAAACTAAAAGATCTCTATTTGTTTCTCCTAACACAAAGGAGAAAATTGATGAAATTCATCATTACCAGAAACAACAGATAGATCTTCAACGAGAGCTTTATTTCGAACAAAAAGTTACGGCACGACGGCTAAGCTTTCTAGAACAAGTGGCGATGAAGTTTTGTTCGCCACGAAAGAAAGATGTTCATGAACCGCTACCAAAACCTTGTAGTTCATTGGACCCATCTTCTTTATATCATACTCCTTCAGATCCCTCACCAAGACGATATTCTGGCTCCCCACGGACCCATGAACGTGGAAATATATGGTCTCCACTTAGACCATGGAAGGATAACGAGTCAGGAAATCCTAAAAATCCGTTGCCGTCTAAATAAATAAATCGTATTTATTATTGTATGTATCTATGCTTATGTGTTATTATATTTTACAACAATAAAGATATTTGTTATCAACATTCGATAAATAAGTGAAACCATCAAACTTTAGGCTATTTTTAGCCAAACTGCAAATTTCAGACGTCTGTCTACATCCTCCAGACGTCTAACACAATTAAAAATTTAGCAATGTGCATATGTCAGACGTCTGATATATCCCCCAGAAGTCTGAACTTAAACTCTGCCTCCTAAAAATATAGTCCAGAAAATTTCAGACGTCTAAAAAAGTGAACCATACGACTGATCAAGTTCTCTGTCTCACATACTTACAAAATCTATCTGAACCAGACGTCTGACATATAACACCAGATGTTTGATTAAACTTTCTGGATATTCAATTTTATACATTCTACCAAAACAGACGTCTACTCCAAAGACCAAACATCTGTTTCTATCTTCTGTACAATTTTTAGGGCAAACCAGACGTCTGATTTCAAATCTAGACGTCTGGAATTCAATCGACCATTTATATACACCCAGATAACGTCATTTTTATCTCTTTATCTCAAAATTATTTCGATCCACGATTTGCGTATTGACGATTATTTTTAAAATCAACGTCTTTAACAGAATTAAATCGAAAATGCCTCCTCGCACTAAGAATATCAAAACCTCAAAATGCAAATAAGACCGGCCCACTTCACTTCAAACCCCCAGCTGTGCTCTGACGATCAAATCGAGAGGTGGATGCATAAAGCACCCCATTCCATCAAAAGGTATCAAGATATTCAAAAGAAGAAACTTCTATAGGACCATTCTATAATCTCCTTAAATTCCCTATGTACGATCTAGATGAACTTTATGAAAATGTTGGATTAGAAACCCTAATCTCTTTTACTCCTAATGATGTTCAAATAGACCAATTAGCTAAATTTTTATTCTACGCTAATCTAGACAGTGCTTCAGTATGGAATACTGAAGATGAGGACAACTGGCTATGGTCTAGTGTTTATGGTAATACGATTAGGTTAACTCCAGGGTTAATAGGTAGAACTTTGGGATGCTCTGACACCGGGGAAGATTTATACAACATTCTGGATATGCGCTTTAAGCCATGAAATAGTATTACTCATCAAATTTGGGAGGACGAAATGCCAAAATTTGCTTCAAAATATTTACGTCCAAAAGCTCGACTCTTGACAAGAATGATAATAAATACAGTTGTTCCACGTATGGGCAGTCACGAGCAAATAACAGAATTGGAGCACAAAGCTCTATATGCTCTCTTTAGTGGAACTCGAGTAAATTAGGCCAAATTCATCTTCGACGAGCTCAAACACTTTTGGACTCGATCACGACCATCGATCATTTACCCTACCTATATTATGAGACTTCTTCGTGCACATAATGTTCCTTCCTACCTATCGACATTCAAAGAAATCTCACCTAAATATGCTTCCACCAAATTCTTCTCTCTGATGCACCTACCTGAAATCCCTCTAGAATCTATGTCCTTTGAAGATTGGATGCACAATCGACAATCTCGAAGAGTTGAGCCTCCTCCTCAACCACATATTGATCCATCCCAAGAGGAAGTACAACATCGAGAAGTCACTCCTCCTCCTCCCACACCATTTGATTATCCGGGACAGGATGAAATTCTGGAGACTCTAACGGATACAAATCCAAATGAAAGTGTTCGAGATCTCACTCTTCGAAACCAAAATATTCTATCTCAAAATCAGAAAATTTTGGCTAAGCGAATTGACAATTTTGAAACTTCATTTGCTACACGACTTGCCATAGTTGAAGAATCTCTTTCGACGGTTTTATCGGTTCTTAAAGAAATATTACAACGGGTTCGTGGTCCAACACCACCCTCTGAGGATTGGACAACCCTTGTACCTTCCCCTCCCGCAAAACATTCAAAACTATCAGAGGATGAACCTCCAAAGGAAGCTTTGACATCTCCTTCATAGACTAGCACTTCTGAAAAGGAAGAACCAAAGGAAGACGATCCAAATAAAGCTTCCCCAAAGGAAATCTAGAATTTAGGAATCGTAGTTTTTATAATTTTTGTACAAATCTATGATTGTAATCACTTCATGTTATTAATGAATTTTTTTTAACGATTGGCTTCACTGTTATAACTCTTTTTGATAATTCCAAAAGGGGAGAAATATAGGTAGAATCATAAAACATTAAGCACATATTCAGGGGGAGATTTATAATCTATATATAAGTACATTGAATAGTTGTCATCATCAAAAATGGGGAGATTGTTAGGAAATCAATTCTATGGTTTCGATGATAACGACTATACAATGGAAATCGAATATACATATATATCTATATTTATATGTAGTTGATAAAGTAACATCACCAAAGAGACAAAAACAAGACTCAAAAGAAGTGTCAAAAGACTTCAACTCGATAGAAGTGGAAGAGGGATGACACGGACACAGATAAAGCCACATGCACATATTCAAACGTCTGGGTACACTAGCCAGAAGTCTGATTGATTCCTCTGGTTTGAAACTCAGAAAGAATCAGACGTCTGGTTAATAAAATTAGATGTCTGAAAAGCATCCGGATATAAAAAAAATATGAAACCCAGACGTCTGGTTAATAAACACAGACGTCTGAAATACAAACAGATACAAAAAATATATGAAGACCAGACGTCTGAAATATTTTCTAGACGTCTGATTTTGGACTCGGCTGTGTAAATTCAAAGAACAACTGTCACATCCGAAAGGACACGTTCGCTTCTCTTTACTGCAACTCTTCATCACCATGAGAAGCAACCTTAGAGCACTTACTAACAGTTGCAACTACACAAAAGATCTCTCCACCACTATAAATAGAATCAAGAATTCAAGAGAAGAACTAACCTTACTACTTACGCTCTTAACTCTTATACTCTGATTTATACTTGATCTCTAAGCAATCAAAATACTTGTAATTAACTCTTCCATATATATATATATATATATATATATATATATATATATTAGAAGCAATTGTACTTAATAATCAATATCTGTGTTATTGAACACATTCTTGACAAAGAAACTCTGCTGTTGTAAACCTATTCCTCCGGGTCAAGAGATGGTTAGTTGAAAGGAAATTCTGAAGAGGAGCTTCGGGACTGGACGTAGGACGGGAGGCCCGAACCTATATAAAATCCTGGTGTGATTACTTTAATTTACTTTGCTACTATCATCTATCAAGTTATATTATATAGTTAGTTGTTTATACTTGCATATATATCCTATACGGTCCACTCATATAGACTTTCATACCAAAGCTGCCTACATTACAAATTCTATCACTAATGCTCTTAAGGCTATTGGGAGTCGCAAGAGAAAGGCGGATTCTGGTGATCTGTCTAGTATTCAAATTCCTCCCTCCATTAAAAAGGCCAAACTTTGAGAAGATTAAACTCTTTATGCCATTGCTGAGGATCTGAACTTAGCTACGACCACCATTAATCAAGACACCAGTTTTATTGATTTAAGTTTACCAGACCAGGATCCTCAGGATCAAATTGAAGTTGCTCACACGCCGAGTCTTGCTATTGATATTATAATTCCTTCATCTGCAACTGTCATACTATTTTGTATTAGGAGTTAGGCCCGACTCCACCTCCCCTTGAATCTCTTCATTCCGAAGCTATGGCTCAACCTATCCCTTCATATTTCGATGACTTTGTTTGTTCAGTCATCCAGTCCCTATCTATGGCCTCTCTAATGCCACTACAGCCTTCCACTTTCTCTATGGACCATATCCATATTCTCTTTCAATAGCTTCTTGTGCTACATATCCTTACGTGTATAGATAACACAAACTTTTGGTTTCATGAATCATTATTTATCATTTATTATATATATATCTTAAATGGCCAAGCACATGTTTTTTCTTTAACCACCTCCCCATGAGTCTATTGATCAAATTCCAAATACTAAGGAACAAATTTCATCATTGACAAAGAGAGTTAATTTCCTTAAGAGTTAAATCTTTGAAGTTGTAACAAAAGGAGAGGTGGTTACAACTGAAAAGAATAAGCTTGTCTCCGACTTAGATAAAGAAAAGATAATTCAGCTTAGGAGATGGTGAAATTACTATAAAAGGAACTTAAATGGGCCAAAGCTGAAAATAATCAAATGGCTGCACAAGCTACTACCTTAAAGGATAGTCTGAAGGCAAGGAGGTAGCTCTTGTCTATACAAATAACATTGTTAAAGATGCTAAAAAGAATGTCCCTTTTTTCATAAAACAAGCCCTCCCCAATATAAGAGAGAAGTGTTATGAGGAGGCTCTCTTCAGCGCATTTTACGATAATATAGAAATTATGCTATGTTGGACTTCCCTTCACTGCTAATGTTGAAAGACAAGTTCTAGAGGAAGTTTGACCTTAAACTGGGGAATGCTCCCAAGTCTTTGCAAGACAAATTTCCAAAAGAGGAAACCATCAATCCTTAGGAATCATTATCTTTTGACGATCCTCTGCCCGATAAGGGCAAGGATGATTATGATGGAGGGAATAGAGATAAAGATGATAATGATGGTGAAAATAATGAAGATGACGATGATTGATAATAATTTTGGAAAGGATGGTGATGGTGACAAAGATTTTGAGGGAACAGGAAGTGGCAGTAAATAGGTCTAGTAGTCATAATTTGGGTTCATTTGCCCATGAGCTAAATTCTTTAATCTTCCTAAACTTCCTTAGCCTCAGCATGCTCCTCAAGAGGATACTATGCCAAAGGACATCATGACCTTGGCCATCACATTAAAGAGTTAGGCAAAGAGAAAGTTTGAACTTCCACCTCACAAGCTCTCATAGTACAGGTATGAAGTTAGCCATCTTTAAATTATTACAAGCATTCATTAACTTTAGTTAATAAATCTACTTATTTGAGTAAAGGAAAAAACAAATATCACTTTGAAATTTTACACAAGGAGAGCAAGAAGAATGTGCTGCGGTTAAATAGAGAAGTCGAGAAATTGGTTAAAGACTGCAATAGTCTATCTGAAATGTATAGAATCCTTCACACTTATACCAAACGATTAAAATATTATAAAGAGAAACAAGTGGCCTTATTGTTGAAATGATCTCGCCTTTATGGAGAAAGGGTACTAAAGGAGAATGCGGAGTCAACCACACTCTTTTGGATGTTTATTGAAGAAAGGGACATTTTAGTGAAATTCCTCTATAAAATCTTTCATAGGAATCTTTTTACCGACCCTTCCTTCTTAGAGAAAGAGTGGGGGTGTTTACTTAGGCATCTTCATAGTAGGTACTTGAATGATCATAAGCCAATCCTCATCCTGGGGAATGCTGGACTCTTCCTAGGATCGTGATTGTTCCCATTTCTCCTGACATCTTTCCTCTTGAGAAGTTCAAGTTCAATAATGAGAAATTCATTTTTGTGTTTTACAAGGGGCCATGTTGTATGAACCTAAGTGATCTTGTGGTTATATTATATAATTCACATGATTTTTATAAATTTCAGCGTTTCTATTTTTGCAGCTTTGTTTGTTTTTCTTGAAATGCACAGGTTAAGGAACCATTAAGCATTCCTATTTCAAATGAACTCTTAAGTAAAATTTTCAAGATAAAAAAGGATTTTAAGGAGAAAACACTAACCCTCAAATCCTCTTGACTCGTAAAATACTGTAGTGTAACCATATATGCCATACATGATGCGTATCCTCCATACAACTATGGTTAGCTTTCTTATGGTTTCTTCTTGTTTAAGAAAATATCACTATGCTCTTATGCTCTATTATTCTACTATCACCTTTTACTAATTCGTTTAGCTAGACTGACCCGTGTATTTTATACTCGGGTCAGACCGAGTTGCAGGTTACGTTGGATGACTAACATTTATGTTTGGATCCGTTTTGCTATCTTTTGTGGGCGCACGACTATGGACTCGGATATCTCCACTTTTGTTGGACCTTTTATTTCCACTTCATGTATATATTATTTTATGGATGTTGTTGTAATATATTATGTAATGAACGATATTACATCGGGTGTTTGGTTTTGTATCAGTATATATTATCTGTTTCTTACGTGATGAACAAGATAGTTTTCTTAAGGAAATCCGGTCTAATTACACTGAAGCGCACATAAATGTGCATATTTTTACCACCATACTTAATCTATTTAAATTTAATAAATGATCATATTGGGTATTTTAACTTGTTTAAACCAAAAATTCAAATTATTTCAAATCGTCACATATTCATCTTCATCCAAGGGCAAAATGGTCATTTTTGTGCATATATTAATTTTCTAAAATTTAATCGAAAATTTCTATGTTGTTTTGTAGGAATTTAAATTCAAATACAAGCGGCCTCATGAAGATATGCATGCACAAAAGGAAACAAAGAAAATGAAGATGAAAATAATTCAAACTCATCAACACAACCCCGAACTCCTTACTTACACTCTGTCCCCCCTTCAATTTAGGGGTAATGAAGCTCTCTTGAATCATGTAGGTGCAACATAATTTTTCATTTATGCCTCTTTTGTGCTTATTGGAAAGTTAGATGTTTGTGTGATTTTGTATTTAATATTGAGTTTGATAGCTTATGTTGCTCAAAACAAATAGACTATGCTTAGTCATATGAATCACTAATTACCTCTTCATCTACATATGATTATGGTAATGGAAGTGTATTTAGAATCAAAATTTGATGGTTTACATTTCTAATTAAATAGTTAATAAGCCATGCTTAAACTAGATTCTACTTTTAATTTCATGCCATTTTCATCAAAGTTAGTAAGTGAGTTAGAGGGTGCATTAAAGTTTGATGGTTTAGGTGTGTTAATTAATAACAAAATTAGGCCATGCTTATGATAAACGCATCAACTAAACTCACAAATGACCAAAAAGAGATCATAATTTCATTATGTTGATTTATGTGATCATGAGAGAGGATTTGCCTCTAAATTGCTCTTTTTTCTCATATTTTTATTCAACCGTTGTTGTAGCTTATTGTTACTCTCTTTTAGTTAGTTAACAAACCATTGGTTTTGGTTTAATTTGATTGAATAGAATGTTAAAATCTTAAAAATTCCCGGCGGATCAACCCGTACTCGCATGCGTGTTACATTAGTATACTGTGCGGTTGCGGTATAGATTTTAATTCCAAATTTATCGGCAATTTTCTAACTCGATAGAAAAATTGTCGTTAAACAAGTTTTTGACGCCGTTGCCGGGGAGTGTGTTCTGATTTTGAATTTTTTATTCTTCGAATTAGTTTGTTTGATTTTTGTATGGTTTTTTTTCGTGTGAATAAAAAGCTTCTGCAACCTGAAAATAAAACATATGCCAAACTGTTATGCGTTGGTTCTAGTCCCCTTATCGAGAGATGCGATTATCATCAGTTTCCCCCATTTATTACTCCTTCCAGGTTTAACGCCTCTTTTGATTCTACTTTTCCTATGTCCGCGGGTTCATTCAAAAGGCTCAAATTGCTACTCCTAAACTTAAGAATTAAAAGTATAAAATTAGAACTGTTAATACAATTTGAACTTGTTTATGCTTGTAAACCTTAATGTTATTAATAAAGAGCACATTTCTTGTGGATTGTTTTTTTTCCTGGGTAAGCAGGGTTAATTGGACCCTCACCAGATTTTATTAATAACAAAAAAGTACAGAGAACCATACAAGAAAAAATAGAAAACAAAACACAAATAGAAAAATGAAACGAAAAAATAAAAAAACACTAAACAGAAGTCCATGGCTCAAGACTCAAATACCCGATCAATTCAACATAGTTTGAATTAGATTAGTAATACTCCTTGAAGCCTAACACTTTCCTATTTATTTTCCTATGAATTTTGATGACAACATAAGAGACTAAGGATCTAACATCTTTGAAAACCCTCTCATTTCTTTCATCTCATAATCCTGCAACTACTTTTTCAAGAGACACGGTAGCAGTACCAAAGCAGGTTCTCTCCATCTTGTTGCTATGAATACCCTATGCCACTCTTCTATACTTTTATGTTTCGGTCTAGAGAGACCTTGTAACGACCCGCAAATCCGTACCCCTTGAGTCAACACTATTTTACTTAAATCAACTCAAGCTGTACAGAAATACGAACCATTTGGGTTAAAGAAGAAGAGGTAGAAGAAGAACATCGAAATCAACATCAAAATCTAATCCATCCTAGCGGAATAAAATATAATAGGTATTAACATATCTTTACACAAAATCAAATATATCTGTTATTGTAACGACCCAGAATTTTTAATAATTAAAATTTGAATATTTAATTAATTTTAAATATTAATAAGTGAATTTATAAGTCAAATAAATTTTAATTTGGATTATTAGATTTAATTGGATTTTTAAATCGATAATTTAATATGTTAAATTACGGAAATAATTGAAAATATAGTTAAATATGATTGAAAATGATTTGTAAAATTTTATTTTATCATATGGGAGTTAGAACAATATTTTAGAACTTTTAAAATCGAATTAAAAGTTAATTTGTGAAAATTGAATATTTTAATATTTAAATCGACTAGTGAAAATAGCCAATTTTTGAACAGTCTCAGAATTGAACGAAACCAGTTCCATTGGATCCGTAATAGTTAGTTATTACCGGATTTCAATTTTCGTGTCAATCGGAGTTATCGTTTGATCGTGGCAACTCGAAACGCATCGATTTATTTTTAATTTAAATTTGACGAGTGAAAATAGCCATTTTTCAAAAAGTCTCGGATTTCGACGAAACTAGTTTCATCGGATCCGTAATGTGATATTATTGTAAGGTTTCAAATTTCAAGTCAATTGGATTTACCGTTTGTCCGGTACAAATTAAAACGCCTAGAAATCGACTTAAATCGGTTTAATTTAAATTGAGCGTTTATAGCCATAACTCGCACATACTTCCGAATTAGCTTTCGAAACCTGTTCCATTGTGTCCGGAACGCGGGGTAAACCTTAGAAATGCTGGTTACGGCGCGTAAATCGGAGTTCGGAATTTCCGGGATGAATAGTGTCGCTCGTTCCTTATAAATAGCCCTACCCCTTCACAAAAAAAATAAATAAATAAAAAATGAAATAAAACCCTAATCACGTTGCAGCCGCCACCCCCTATCATGAACGGCCAGCAAGTTGTTTCGTTCTTCCTCAATTTGCCTCAAATCTACAAACAATTGCTAAAAATCATCAACTACAAAGTGTTAGAGCAGAACACGAACTAGAGATCCAACGGTTATGATCGTAAATGGCGTGACGGATTGGCGGCAAATCGAGCTTGAAGGATGATAGTTTCGCACGCGTTTCTATGGGTATGAGGGGGCCGAGCTCTGCAAAATTCAGGCCGAGCATAGCTCTCGCGTAGGCGGTGAGAATGAAGGTGGTATGATGGAGTCTCGTCGTCGTTTGAGGTTGTAATATTAAAACCTAAAATTGAATGTTGGGTTCGGCCTTCCTGTAGATGTCGCGTGCGTTTGTGAGGGAGAGGGAGACGCAGTGCATGGACAGGATCTGATGGGAGCAAATCGAACGGCCTGTGATGTTGTAGGTTTAAATTATTAAATTTATGTTGATTTGTTTATAGAAAAATCGTATACAAACTTCAATAATTCATAACTTTTTCATACGAGGTCGAAAACGCGCGAAACCAGTTGCGTTGGAATCGTATGGACGAGCGCTACGCGATGGAGTTGGTTTGGAGTCGTTTGGAGTTAGTGAGAATTTCGGGTAAAATTAAACGCGCGTTTAATTTTATTCGAAATAAAAGCTGAAAACGAAAATAAATCAAGGTGAGAACTTCTCACTCAATCGAATAGGTTTCGGTTTTATTTTAAATAGTTAGATTTAAAATATTTGAATGCATATTTGAATGTTGATTGATATCTATTGATTGTTAAAATAGACATTATGCGCCGTTAGTAAGCGGATGTTATTTATTAAAAACATATACCGCGAATATTTCATAAACAGTGAAATTGGTATTATATATAATATCAATATATATATATTGGCATATGTATATATTGCAGTTGTTGATTTCCCGCATTTATTTTTTAGCGGATGAGACCCTATTACGCCGTCTATTAAGCGGATAATATTTAATAAGAACATATACCGCGATAGTTTCGTACTGGAACGAAATTGGTATTGTGCTAATGTTTTTGGATGCAGGAAAACAGGTTGGAGGGATCCAACTGGATTCCTCAACAGTATTTATTTGATTTCAGATATTTTGATATTTGATGGATTTTCATATTGATATATGATATCGTTGTAGTCGTGATTGACTATTTGGTGTGTAGCATCATTGGACCCAGATTTTGGGATTTTAAAATGATTTTAAAAGTGATTTTGAAAGTATACTATATTTTTGGAATTGATCCATTATAAATAAATAAACGTTATAATTTTTAAAGTTATAAAAATTATGATTTTTAAGAAATATAGTTAAAAGCTGATTTTTGAAAATAAGGAATTAATGACTTTATAAAAGAGTTTAAATTGGGATTCTGAACTTGTTATAAAAAGTTTAAATATAGGATTTATAAAATTTGATTATTTTATAAATCAAAATGGTGAAGTTTTTAAAGGAATTTAAAGACGTTTTAAAGAATAATATAATTTGATTTATATTAAGAGATTTATAAATGGATATTTATAAATAGAAATATAGACATTATAAAACGAGTTTTTATAAGTGTTTGAATGAAGTGAAAATGAATTTCATAAATGAATGAAATTTATAGAATTATAAACTGTGAAGTTATAAAAGAAATTTATAAATAGTAAGATTTATAAATTTAGTGAAATTATTTGAAGAATAGATTTGGTTAAATAAATGAATCTTATAAGTTATAAGATTCATAAATTGAAAAGTATTTAAAAGAACGATTTTGTAAAATAATCGTTTTATAAGTATTTAACTTATAATATGAATGTTTAGATAATAATTTAGTTATAAACTGGAATAGGTTAATATGGAAATTAGAAAAAGAAGTTTTTATAAGATAAATAGAAAAGGGATTTATAAACGTTGTTTTATAAATTCGCAAACGACTTATTTTGATAAGTAAATTGCTGAAACCTATTAATGGAGTTATATTCACGTTTTTGAACTGTGAATGATCCTTTAAAATAAAATGAATAGAAATGATGAAATTTGTTAACGTAGTATATTCACGTTTTTGAATAGTGAATAATACGTTAAAGATGTTTTAAATAGAATTAAAACGATCTAACAATGTTTTAAAAGGTGTTGAGATTCGAAACCATAGATTTCAACATTTATTGTTGAAATAGATGTTTCGAGAAATAGAAGGAAATAATGGACTATAACACTGTTGTTGTAGTAAATGATTTCCGAAAGGAAATGTTTTGTATAGTATTGGGATTTATATATCTATCTTAAAATTCGAATCCCTATACTAGTGATTTTGGGTTGTCGTAACGATGTTTTACGCAACATTCGTTTTGGCCGAAATAAATATGATTAAGTGAAGGATTTCCTTAAAGAATGAAATATATACTTAATTTCAATTTAAGTATATTGAATATTTTCTAAGTGTTGAAAATAAATGAAATTTGTGAATTACTTATTAAATAAGTATGGAAATGTTTTCCAATATAAAGTGAATATTTTGAGAATTTATCTTTTTGAAGATAAATTGAAAATGGATAATTGAAATCGAATATCCATGGATATTGTGAAATATAAATTCACTATTGAATTTATAAAGGAAAGGAGAATTTGTTTAAAAGTAAATATTGATTTATTTTTGAAGTGTTGAAATTATATATCTAGTGAAGATATTTTGGAAAATAAATAATTTGGAAAATTATTTGGAAACTGGTGATGTGTGTATATCCAGTGATAGTTCAATAACCGACTATCAATATTTCCCTTTGAATGGGTAATTGATGTGATTTGTTGAATGTGAATGCTACACTTATTTTTAAATAAGCGCTCACTATTCGGGTTAACCGGGAAAGGACCATGGGGTCGTATAACCCATTCCGAATATGTGATACGTCGTTGTGAATTGCATTGAAGATCGGTGTTGAAGACCCGGTATTTGCGAGAGCGATAGGATGACCTGTCGATTGTCTCTGCACTGAGTTGCAGCGGTATAGAGACTCCCTAAGTGATGGGAAATCCGATCAGGATTGTGAATATCCGGATTGCAAGGACTTCTTTGTAAGTGCCTTCGGTTTTGTTCGAGCCCGGAACAGACTTGTATGGATTGTATGTCTGACATTACAAGTTGAGATATAAAGCAGATTTCTTTCAAATATATTTCTGTTGGTGGCGGAGAATTTATTCTTTTAGCTTAACACCCTTCTCTGAGACGTACGAGCTCAGAGGTTATATAGTTGAAGTTATCAACGATATATTCCCAATTTGGTAATGTGATATGCTGAGTGATGCTGAAATGATCATTGTGTTGATTATTGTGATAGGATCGTTTATTTGATCGTCTATCTTGGTGATCATTGTGTTGATCATTTGTGGACCCAAAGCATGGCTTTTGTATAAAGTATGTTTTTGTGGACGTGACTTCGTCGAGCCTCACACCCCGGAAATGGTCAAAACAGGAAAGATGCAGCAAGGTTATGAGGGGTAGCACCCTTTAGGGTATGTACATTTCCTTCTGGATAGAGGTGGTATCATGGTATGGAGCCCAGATATTTAACCTATGTGGTTACTACGAATTTATTACTTTGTGGTTGTTGGTTTTCGGGATCCCGTGAGAAAGGTCGTTTACGATCGGGGAATGGCGTGCTCGTGTCAGTAGTTACCCAGTTAGGGGTAACCCGGCCTTGTGTTGGCAGAGTTCTGGTTTGGTTCTCGGGGATGTCTTTCCAGAGGCATTCTCATGTGGCAATGGGAAGTTCCTTGGCCTGACCATTTGTTGGAAATCCAAAGAAACAATACGAAACTTGTACGGTTTTAGTTGTAGAACCTGCTTCCTCAGGAGGTAGCTATAGTAGGCATAATATAATGGTACCTATGCTGGCTAAGATTTATATTCTACTTTCGAAACGAATTTCTTCTACACTATGCACTAATAATAATATCAAAATTGATTTGATTTTAATACGTATCAAGCATCTTTGACTATCATAAGGAGAAATCTCCTCCGATTCTGCGTTTGCATTGTGTGTGTGTGCGGGAGGCCTTATGGTAGTCTCATTTTTAAAAGCATTGCGAATTGAAATAAAAATATTCCTCTATTTTGATTTTAAAGATAAATAAATTGTTTTGAGTTCTCACACCAGTCACATGACTGACTTGGAGTTTATTGTTTTCCTTCCTAAACTCTGGGTGCCCACCAAATTTCCACACGGGCAGTTAAGAGTTAGGTTTATCAGGATATTCTGGATATTCTGGAGTTGCTGGAGGCAAGATGGATGGCATGGCGTATTACTTATATAGCATTTCTTTTTCCGCTGCACTATTTGTTGTTGTTGTTGTACACTCTGATGATATGATGTAATGAAATGTGATGTAATGTAATAACTGATATAGTTCTTTGTTTAAAGATTATTCATTTATTATTATATGTTGTTCCGCTACGAATTGTGAGATTCTGATGTTGTTCTGTTGTTTTCTGTTCCGTCCTATTTTCTTCTGTTTTCCTTTTTCCTCTATTCTCTATTTCTTCTATTTTTAAAATTTCCAATTCTCTTTTTCTTCTATTTTAAAATGTTCTATCTTCTTTTCCCTATCCCTATTTTCTTTTCTCTCTTTTTCTCTTCTCTTTTCTTAAATTCTTTTTCTTAAAAACCCTCAGTGTTCGGTTTTCCGTCGTTCGATTTCTCGGCAGTCGATAAAGTGAGTGTCGATGTCGAATTTTCGGAAGACGAAGAATCGTGTCCTGACAGTTATACATTACATTATCAGAGTACATAATCAGAGTTCATACAACATCAATAGCATACAACTAGATACACAACTACTCAACACAGCGGAATATACATATAAAACAAGTACGAGAATACGAATCGTTGGCCAGCTCGTCTCTTGAGCTCCACAGCATCAAACCTATATCCTATAATACTCGGTCTGACCTGAGCATTACAGTTAAATAATACCTGAGTCAGTCTGGAATACCAGCGTGAGAAAATCACACCCAATTGATTATTAAAGTTTCAAAAATCCTTTGAAAACAGAAGCATCTCGTAAGACCACGCCACAAATAAACATGTCGGGTTTTTACCTTATGATAGCTAAAACAATTTTTATAGAAATCCTCTGATATTATATTAGGGTCTATATACAAATACTTATAAAATAACCGAAATTGTTACATGATTAAATTCCAGCTACTAGCCACAGAGTGGGTAATACAAACAAAACTCGTACAAGGCTCGTAGGGAGAATGGATTTCCAACTAATGACTAGGCATTGGGGTACCACCTGTCACAGTACGGGGCCTAGATCACCGTACCGAGGAGTATGCCCGCTCCCCTCCAACACAAGACCGGGACTACCCCTTACTGGATAATCCCGAGTGAGATCACCCCGTGGTTGGGATCAGCAACCGCCCACTAAGCCGAAATAAAAAGGGACATCTAGACAGGGATGACCTCACCCTGCTTGGGTGCTACCCACCTAGCCTTGCTGCATATCCCCTGATTTTCAGTCATTCCCATTTGATGAGGCTTGAAGCCAAGCGTTACTTTTTTAGAATATATCCCTTAGAATGCCCATCGTCCACCAGACGATGTTTCGCAAGCATTCATCCATACAAGTCCGTCCCAGGTTTGAACGGAACCGAAGGCACTATTCCTACTACATCCATTTTGGAAATATCCTCAGGATTAGTAGCGACTAGCCCTTGCACTTCACTGCTCCATCTTCGAATCCAAAATCGTTCACACGAAACGTACAAACCGGATCGAAGTGGTTTTCGAGAAATAAATCTCGATCCCAGTCTCTTCGAAACGATCAACATATTTGTCCAATATTGATAGTCGGTTATTTAACTATCAATTAATATTCACAACATCCATCTCACAATAAATAATTTCCCAAATTACTTATTTGTCTCTAAAATATCTTCACAAGATATATTTTTCCATTTCCAAAAACCTTTTTAAAACAGTTTCTAACCATTCTTTCTTTTTCCCAAAATAAACTTTCCCAAATATTTCGATCTCCACTGAAATCACCAAGCACATAACTAGATTATTAAAATAATTTAAAACACTTTACTTTGAAATATACTTTCAAACATTCAAGTTAGAATTACTTCAATAATTTGTAAAAATACATACTATATGGATATTTGAAAATAAAGTTAATAAAATATAAAACTAGATTTGCACTTTCTAAAACAAAATACTAAGTCACTCTTTAAATAATTATTGCTATAATAGATTAAAGAAAAGATTAAAAGAAAATACTTATTTTAGAATTTTAAATATTTAGAATAATAAATTTTCTAAAACTTGCTTTTTAAAACAACTAAAAAACTTTGAATTATATTTAAATATTTACTTTGAAAACGTATTTGGTTATCCAGGAAGAATTTCCAACCTCAATTACTTAAATCAATTTTGCAAATTGATTCCCACTTTATTCCATTTGAAATAAATTTCTTTACTTATCAGTTTATCTCAAAGTTCATTAATTATGGACTTTATTTTTATTATTCTTATTATTATTATTTCCCCTTGATTTTATATCATTTAACTGAAATATACCAATTTCAGCTTCTTCCCAATTCTTCTGTGTTCTTTTCGATAAATTGAATCTTAAATTTGAAATAAATGTTTTATTCTTTTAAAATAATAACACTGAAATTTACAATTCATTAATCTTCTGATTATTCAAATTTCCCTTACTAAACTTAAACTTTATTTATTAGAATTTTAAAAGCACTTTATTTCTTTTCCAATTCATTCTTAAATTTATTCAAGTTTCCATAATTATTTTACTTCTTTTATTTTCATTTCCAAACTCAAATTATATATACTTGGCAATTCATTATTGCCCGATTATAACAATCAAGCCATAGCATTCAATATTTCCACATAATTCATTATAGGATATTAAATATTCATAACAAAGAATATTAAATAATTAAATAAAGTTGAGGGGTCCAATTGGATCCCTCCAACCTGTTCTCCCTGCATCCACAGACGTTAGCACAATATAAAATTCCAATTCTAAAATATACCATACTATAGCACATCAATTAATTCAACCATTCAAACAATTATTTAAATTTAGCCATTTGAATTTAAATTTTAAATTTTAAATTTAAATTTAACTGAGTGAGATTAACTCACCTTTGCTTTTATTTGCAGTCTATTTCCATTCATTTCCATCCCAGCTTGTTTCTCGACTTTATACCTTGTATAACATTATATAGTTCATTAATATTTGAACTAACCGAACCGTCTATTAACATTTAGTAGTGTAATTTAAACTAATTTTTCCTTGACAAATTTTATTAACCAAAATAATTTTATAGGTTAATTACACAGTTTAATTCCCACATCAATTATATATAGTTATTTTACTTTCTTGAAACTACTTATACTAAATGACCTATATACATTTATAGGTAAAATCCTTTAAACCGAAAATTTAATACCAAATACAGCTTACTGTAATGTAAGGCTATATATATATTTCTCAAAACCCTATATACGTATAAAAATCGAAATGTTCATACTTTACAATAGAAGTTTCGTTACATATATATATCTGTAAAATTACAGACATAGATCTATATATTTATATTAAACTTAATTTTAAAAAAAACAAATTATTCAATACCTCACTGCCTGCTCGTGCTCGAAGAAAATGAAATCACTTCCTCGTGTCCTCCAGCCCGAGTTTACCACATCAGATCGAATCCCGGTCCAACGTCGCCCCCCTCGTCGTTCGTGTGCGAATCCAACCAAAAAGTCGACATCGAACTCGACTCGATAACCGCGACAACCCAGCAGCGTCGGCGTCTCCCAAATCGCCTCGATGAACCCCTATCTCGAGCAGCAGCAACTACTCGAACTCCTAGCACATCCCTCCATCCTCGAGTTCAAGCTACATCGATCGCGACCACGAAGAGACTCGATGTGGAAACGTGGCCGAAACCAAGGCGCGGCGGCCATAAATTGCCTAGAAATAAAATTCGAAATGTTTACCATGATTTTGATTTGAAAGAAAGGGGAAAGGTTTCGGCTTTTTTTAAACTTGTGTTCGATTTGAAAGGAAGAAAGGGAAAGGTATTAATTCGAACGAGGATGGCTTCACAAAAAAAGTTAATACGTGAATTCTGGAAGAAGGCTCGGCTTTGAAATAGATGGGAAGGAGGCATATAGCAGAAGATTTGACTTTAAATTTGATTTTTATTTTATAAGTATATTTTATTTCGATTAATATCAATTAAATTTTCAACACGTTTATATATCGTACACTCACACACTAACTCCGATCAATACGAAATTTGAAATCCGATAATAATTCAATATTACGGATTTAATGGAACTTGTTTCGTCAAATTCCGAGACTGTGCCTCAGGACACTATTTTTAAATTCAATTTGAAACGATAAAAATTTCAAAACTCAACAAAACACTTCCAAATTAATGCCAACACCTTTACTATCTTCAGTGTTATCAATATAAATTTTACAAGCCTTCAAATTATTTTTAACAGGCTTTGAAACTCTAGATTCAACCTTTTAACCAACTTCAAATTATTTAATTCAATAATTTAATTATCAATTAAATAGTGATATTTGAATTCAAGTCAAACTTAACTTTTAAATATTTAAAGTCAATTAAATATTCCGATTTTATATGCTCAAAATTCCGGGTCGTCACATTCCTCCCCCCTTAAAAGAATTTCATCCTCGAAATTACTAGTTAGGAAGAATGGCTCAATATCCATTTACTTTTTCCCCGAAACCAAACGGTTTCTAACAATTCAACATCTTACCAACTATTTTCTTATAAAAGACTCATTATTATTCTTATCAACTTTCCAAATTTTTCCAAAACCTTCTATAGTTTTCAAATAACTTACCTGTTCAACTATTCAAATAATAATTCAAAACTAAATTTTGAATTATCAAAATTAATTTCGCCAGCGTCTCCTTTGCGCGGCTAGCTCGGTACAACTACAAAATGGCTCTACGGCCTCCCAAAACCAAAAAGAAAACAAAACGCCAAGTGGCTCAGTCCAAAAACCCAATCAAATTTCACAGAAATTTGAACACATACCTTTTTGTTGAGCATTTCAAATTTATTTTTCTGCAATCAAATCTAATTCCCTTTTCCTTTTATAATACCTGCATATCCTGCTTAGCACTAATATCCAATTACAATATTCCCAAAACATTTTATCGACTTCCTCACATAATGTCAATATTTATTCATTCTAATATTATCTTAGAATATATTTATGTATCAGTCTCCAATTAAGAATTGATCGTTCCTTACTTAAGTTAACATAAGCAATTTATATGTTTCTTATATTTATTTTCACTTTACCACTTTAGTTTATATCCATTCGTATTCAAATCGATTTTTTAATTTCCATATGAATTCAATTTATCTTTAACTCTGAATATTTAAATTTTATTTGTCATTTATAACTAATTATTTTAAATTGGTTTCATTTACTAACTTATTTTAGTTTCCAATTTGAATTTGTTTGTCGTTAACAAAATTTTCCAAAATTTTCAAAAATTTTCCAACTCCCAAACTTTCTGGAAAATTTTGGCAGAGTCCCCTTTGTACGGATGAGCTTTTGCAATTTGACAAAAGAACTAAATATATATACATCGACCCACCCGGTCGGAAAAACCAAAAACAGTTCATATTTCCTATTTTTATTGCGTAGGCGCACCTTGTTTAGCATTTTAAGCAAGCAGCTTATTATTTTTAGCAAATAGCACAACCAAATCCAGCCACACGGCTTCCAGGTACCTGTATTTTCTCAATTTAAAAATGTAAGTGCCAAATATATGCAGTTTAACTATATTTCACTTGGTTGCACTGGTTAAAACATATGAATTCTAAAAGAAATGCACGTCAAACATTTTCCGTAAGCAATTTATACAATTTTCATACTATTTCAACTGTTTCAATTAATTTACACACCATTTTCATTCAATTTGAATGGTTTAAAACTCAATCGCTTACATTTAATTTATTTTTAAGCAAACCGAACTCATATTTAATCCAATTATTCTCAAAATCAATTTATTTTACTCCTATCCATCCAAGGCATTTTAATAACTTCCATTTATATTGAATAACAATTTATTTTTGCAATTTGACGAGATCTATGTGAATAAATAAGCACTTGAGTTTTATAATCAATTTAAATTGACTCCGACTCAACTTACACTTAATTCTATTCCATCGGATTTATTCACAATCCTTATATTCTCATTTTCATTGCCTTTAAAGTTGAATCCATTCACTTACATTTTATTTTATTAACCAAACTTGTTCATTCAAAACCATTAACAACTTAGGTTCATCTTCATTACCAATTAAATTTCCTTTTTATTTTAACTCATTCACAACCATTTATTGACATTCCATTTAATATTGTCTGTATCTCACCGAATTTTATTTCGGTTAAAATGTATTTTTACTTGATTTAAATCCAACCCAATATTATTAAATTTAGTTTAAGTTGAATTCAATTCAACTCCCTTCCATCTTTTAGCTTAAGTTGATTTACTACAATTTTATACTTAAGCTCATTTCATCTTACGAGTAAAATTGTTTTTCTTTCTATTCAACTTAATTCTATCTCAACCAAATCTCATATTAAATCTACAATTTCATTTGATTAGTTATTATAAAATTTAACTTTCCAGATTCAACTCATTCAATTGATTACATTGCCATTTCCAATTTATTTCTAATTATTTGGATTTTATTTGCAATTCAAACCATCATTATTTTAATCCGATTTCATTTTCCTTTATTTGACACATTTCCAATTATATATAATCTGTTGACACTCCAAGTCAAATTTTAATTTATAACTCAAGTTCTGAATACACTAGCCATTTCAAATTACCATTCACTTTTATGAACTCACAATTCAATCTCATTTACTTCATCAACAATTTGAATCGAATTTAGTTTTATAACTTGAGTTTTACTTCCAAACTTCATCATAAATTCACAATTCAACTTCTATTAAACAACATTATGCTCCCATTTACACATTTTATTAACTAATTTATTATAAAATTAGTTCTCTCCTATTTATAGTTCAATACTTGATATTTTTTTAATTCCAAATATCACTCCATTTAATTTTTCTTAAGTTCAATTTATTTTATAATTCAAGTTTGGATTTTTGTTTTCCATTTTCCAATTCATCAAAATATTAATTTCGGGCTATGCATTCCATTTTCAATTTTATAAGTCACAACTTATTATTTTATACTATCTCATTCATTCTTGGCATGAATATATTCATCTTTTATTTTTAACTCGAGGTTTACACTTATTTATAACTCAAGCATATTTTTATTCCATGCATTATTCATTCTTTTATAAGTTATTCTGATTTATTTATTCCAATTCCAATCCTTATCCAATTTATTTTCCATTTGTTAAGGTAAGAATTTAATTCCATTCATTAATTCAATTGAATTCTTATTCCAATCCAATTTTATTTTAACCCAAATTTATTTAACTCAATTCAATTTCAACTTAATTCGAAAACAATTGGATATCATTTCAGCCTATTTAAATCAATTTCAATCCAGTTAAATTTTATTCTCCAATCCAAGTTAATTTCATTTTTAACTTTTCCTTTTAAATTTAAATTCCCAACATCCAAAGATTATATTTCCCTGATTTAAAAATCATCTCAATTTATAAGCTTACAACTTATCTCATCAGGATTTTTAAACATCCGACTTTTGGGTCCAAATCAGTTTGAAATCTTCAACATCTCAAATCACATTTATCAAATATTTAAACCAATCCTGGTTTTATTCCCAGCAAATTTTCTTAGAAATTTCAAAAACAAACAGGTTTTTCTGACCAAATCAATTTGGCAGCAATCTGTCACTTAGAAACTTGAAAATGAACATCGATGATGCTGCAGTCATCACCGAAATTATTTTCCAGCGACTGAAATGAATTCAATGCTAAATCTCTTCCCAAAATTTACTTGAAACAATTTCCTTTCATAAATACCCCAAAAACAACAATGCTACTATTTATCTTCAAAATACTTCCAAAATCTCCGGGGTTTTAAATTTCCAAATCCTGCTTAAATCAATTTTAACTATAATTCATTTGTATAGTTTATGCTTATACAAATTTCCGTTTGATTATATTTCAATTTATAAATTTCCTTTATAAATCATATTTATAAATTTCATTTTATAATGAATTTATTTCCTTAAACTTTAATTATAATTACAATTTCTAGTTAAATTTCACTTAACAATGATAATACTTTAATATTATTCTTCCTAACATCCAAGCAACCATATATTAGCTAAGATAGTTTACAAAAACTTCCTTTATATCAATAATATATTTTTGGGTAAAATTATTTCATCTGCCCACAATTAAAACAATACTGTGTCAATTGTTCTATTCAAGTGTTTAGAAACCCCTTCGATACAGTTGTCCAGACTGTGCCGACGAAGGTTCATATGCCACTCAATAAACCAATCAACACAATATTAAAACAATTTATATTCACTAACAAATACGCACTCATATCTATTAATATGCTCAAACTCATTATAGTGTACTACGGACTCTATTTTAAATGAGTAATTCCCACCAGAGCCAAGGTTATCTCCAACCTATGCTCTGATACCAACTGTAACGACCCGCAAATCCGTACCCCTTGAGTCAACACTATTTTACTTAAATCAACTCAAGTTGTACAGAAATACGAACCATTTGGGTTAAAGAAGAAGAGGTTGAAGAAGAACATCGAAATCAACATCAGAATCTAATCCATCGCAGCAGAATAAAATATAATTGGTATTAACACATCTTTACACAAAATCAAATATATATGTTATACATTACATTATCAGAGTACATCATCAGAGTTCATACAACATCAATAGCATACAACTAGATACACAACTACTCAACACAGCGGAATATACATATAAAACAAGTACGCGAATACGTATCGTCGACCAGCTCGTCTCCTGAGCTCCAAGAATCAAACCTGTATCATATAATACTCGGTTTGACCCGAGCATTACAGTTAAATAACACCCGAGTGAGTCTGGAATACCATCGTGAGAAAATCACACCCAATTGATTATTATAGTTTCAAAAATTCTTTGACAACAAAAGCATCTCGTAAGACCACGCCACAAATAAACATATCAGGTTTTTACCTTACGATAGCTAAAACAATTTTTATAGAAATCCTTTGATATTATAATAGGGTCTATATACAAATACTTGTAAACTAGCCGAAATTGTTACATGATTAAATTCCAGCTACTAGCCACAGAGTGGGTAATACAAACAAAACTCGTACAAGGCTCGTAGGGAGAATGGGTTTCCAACTAATGACTAGGCACCGGGGTACCACCTGTCACAGTACGGGGCCTAGATCACCGTACCGAGGAGTACGCCCACTCCCCTGCAATACAAGACAGGGACTACCCCTTACTGGATAATCCCGAGTGAGATCACCCCGCGGTTGGGATCAGCAACCGCCCACTAAGCCGAAATAAAAAGGGACATCTAGACAGGGATGACCTCACCCTGCTTGGGTGTTACCCACCTAGTCTTGCTGCATATCCCCTGATTTTCCGTCATTCCCATTTGATGAGGCTTGAAGCTAAGCGTTACCATTTTAGAATATATCCCTTAGAATGCCAATCGTCCACCTGACGATGTTTCGCAAGCATTCATCCATACAAGTCCGTCCCGGGTTCGAACGGAACCGAAGGCACTATTCCTACTACATCCATTTTGGAAATATCCTCATGCTTAGTAGCGACTAGCCCTTGCACTTCACTGCTCCATCTTCGAATCGAAAATCGTTCACACGAAATGTACAAACCAGATCGAAGTGGTTTTTGAGAAATAAATCTCGAACTCGGTCTCTTCGAGATAAACGTATTTGTCCAATATTGATAGTCGGTTATTTAACTATCAATTAATATTCACAACATCCATCTCACAATAAATAATTTCCCAAATTATTTATTTGTCTCTAAAATATCTTCACAAGATATATTTTTCCATTTCCAAAATCCTTTTTAAAACAGTTTCTAACCATTCTTTCTTTTTCCCAAAATAAACTTTCCCAAATATTTCGATCTCCACTGAAATCACCAAGCACATAACTAGATTATTAAAATAATTTAAAACACTTTACTTTGAAATATACTTTCAAACATTCAAGTTACAATTACTTCAATAATTTGTAAAAATACATACTATATGGATATTTGAAAATAAAGTTACTTAATAAAATATAAAACTAGATTTACACTTTCTAAAACAAAATACTAAGTCACTCTTTAATTAATTATTGCTATAATAGATTAAAAGAAAAGATTAAAAGAAAATACTTTAGAATTTTAAATATTTAGAATAATAAATTTTCTAAAACTTGCTTTTTAAAACAACTTAAAAACTTTTAATTATATTTAAAAATTTACTTTGAAAACGTATTTGGTTATCCAGGAAGAATTTCCAACTTCAATTACTTAAATCGATTTTCCAAATTGATTCCCACTTTATTCCATTTGAAATAAATTTCTTTACTTATCAGTTTATCTCAAAGTTCATTAATTATGGACTTTATTTCTATTATTATTATTATTTCCCTTCGATTTTATATCATTTAACTGAAATATACCAATTTCAGCTTCTTCCCAATTCTTTTGTGTTCTTTTCAATAAATTGAATCTTAAATTTTAAATAAATGTTTTATTCTTTTAAAATAATAACACTGAAATTTACAATTCATTAATCTTCTGATTATTCAAATTTCCCTTACTAAACTTAAACTTTATTTATTAGAATTTTAAAAGCACTTTATTTCTTTTCCAATTCATTCTTAAATTTATTCAAGTTTCCATAATTATTTTACTTCTTTTATTTTCATTTCCAAACTCAAATTATATATACTTGGCAATTCATTATTGCCCGATTATAACAATCAAGCCATAACATTTAATATTTCCACATAATTCATTACAGGATATCAAATATTCATAACAAAGAATATTAAATAATTAAATAAAGTTGAGGGGTCCAGTTGGATCCCTCCAACCCGTTCTCCCTGCATCCACAGACGATAGCACAATATAAAATACCAATTCTAAAATATACCATACTATAGCACATCAATTAATTCAACCATTCAAACAATTATTTAAATTTAACCATTTGAATTTAAATTTTAAATTTTAAATTTAAATTTAACTGAGTGAGATTAACTCACCTTTGCTTTTATTTGCAGTCTATTTTCATTTATTTCCATCCCAGCTTGTTTCTCGACTTTATACCTTGTAACATTATATAGTTCATTAATATTTGAACTAACCGAACCGTCTATTAACATTTAGTAGTGTAATTTAAACTAATTTTCCCTTGACAAATTTTATTAACCAAAATAATTTTATAGGTTAATTACACGGTTTAATTCCCACATCAATTATGTATAGTTATTTTACTTTCTTGAAACTACTTATACTAAATGACCTATATACATTTATAGGTAAAATCCTTTAAACCGAAAATTTAATACCAAATACAGCCTACTGTAATGTAAGGCTATATATATATTTCTCAAAACCCTATATACATATAAAAATCGAAATGTTCATACTTTACAATAGAAGTTTCCTCACATATATATCTGTAAAATTACAGACATATATCTATATATTTATATTAAACTTAATTTAAAAAAAAACAAATCATTCAATACCTCACTGCCTGCTCGCGCTCGAAGAAAATGAAATCACTTCCTCGTGTCCTCCAGCCCGAGTCTACCACATCAGATCGAATCTCGGTCCAACGTCGCCCCCCTCGTCGTTCGCGTGCGAATCCAACCAAAAAGTCAACATCGAACTCGACTCAATAACCGTGACAACCCAGCAGCGTCGGCGTCCCCCGAATCGCCTCGACGAATCCCTATCTCGAGCAGCAGTAACTACTGAACTCCTAGCACATCCCTCCATCCTCAAGTTCAAGCTACATCGATCGCGACCACGAAGAGACTCGATGCGGAAACGTGGCCGAAACCAAGGCGCGGCGGCCATAAATTGCCTAGAAATAAAATTCGAAATGTTTATCATGATTTTGATTTGAAAGAAAGGGGAAAGGTTTCGGTTTTTTTTTTAAAAGTTGTGTTCGATTTGAAAGGAAGATAGGGAAAGGTATTAATTCGAACGAGGATGGCTTCACAAAAAAAGTTAATGCGTGAATTCTAGAAGAAGGCTCGGCTTTGAAATAGATGGGAAGGAGGCATATAGCAGAAGATTTGACTTTAAATTTGATTTTTCTTTTATAAGTATATTTTATTTCGATTAATATCAATTAAATTTTCAACACGTTTATATATCGTACACTCACACACTAACTCCAATCAATACGAAATTTGAAATCCGATAATAATTCAATATTACGGATTCATTGGAACTTATTTCGTCAAATTCCGAGACTGTGCCTCGGAAGGCTATTTTTAAATTCAATTTGAAACGATAAAAATTTCAAAAATCAACAAAACACTTCCAATTTTAATTCCAACACCTTTACTATCTTTAGTGTTATCAATATAAATTTTACAAGCCTTCAAATTATTTTTAACAGGCTTTAAAACTCTAGATTCAACCTTTTAACCAACTTCAACTTATTTAATTTAATAATTTAATTATCAATTAAATAGTGATATTTGAATTCAAGTCAAACTTAACTTTTAAATATTCAAAATCAATTAAATATTCCATTTTATATGCTCAAAATTCTGGGTCATCACAGACCTGCTAGATTGAAAACTCTAGCCCATACAATAAAGGAGGAGTTGCATCCAAAAAATAAATGCATATTTGTTTCACCTTCCCTACTACATAGAACACATGTATCATTATCAATCATTCCTATAAGCTTAAGTTTAGACTTAGTATGCAACGTATTAGCCATCACTTTCATAGCATTAGGCTGTCTTTCATTATGTCAAAACAGTTCCATAGTCTTCTTGCCCATGGTAAGTTTGGAGCTTGGCTTTCACCAGAAAAGGTAGTGTATAAAGCAAATGTGGAGAGTTCATTTTTTCGGAAAGTTCCAACACACCTCATAGCCATTCTGGAATTGACTTACCAGGAAGTGTGTTCCAAATGTTCCTTAGAACAACAGAGCTTGAAGAAGGGAGGATTATGTGAACATTATGAAATATAGTCAATTGCTTTGGCCTTAAGAGGTATTTCAAACTATATCACAAGATTATGAGAAATGCATCAAGCAAGAATAATGCCATATCCTGCCTAAGGTGAGTTCCAAAGGGAGCAGTTATTAGAGGTTGTTGTATGATTCGAATCAGAGGTAGAAACTTATCCGTAAGCTTAATGATATTCCTCTAAAGCCAACTTCTGTTATGTGGCACGTCTAGAAGCCAGAAAAGATTGCTCTTGACATAATGTTTCTTTAAGCTTTCAAAGAGTAGGCTAGATTTGTCGTGAATGATCTGGTTAAGGTACCTGGGGATGACAGCTCTATTCCAAACTGTGAAATCCTTGATTCCCGACCCCCTTTCTAATTTAGAAGTCTAAATTTCCCATGGACTGATTTCATCTTCTTTTATATATTTTAAATAGGAAAGCCAATTAATGCTTACATCCAGTAGTCCTGAACTCATCTCTAGAATGGATAAACTTAAAACTAGACTAATATTGGATATTGGGAAACGCTCTTCTCAAGGTGCTTCAGTTCTACCATTTCTAAACATCCCGAAAGCATGCAAATGGTATAACTAATACTACAAGTTGAAATCCATATTAAGGAGTGTAAATGTAATGTCCTCGAGCTTAGAGGAGAAAATCAATGAAGATGATTAAAAGATCGAGGAACTAAGAAAGAATATAGGGGCGGTTGGTCAATCTAGACCCAAAGACTAAGGAATTGAATTGATGCAGAATTATTTGTCTATATCAGAGAATTAAGAATCCAAAAGTTGATCTGATTAAAAGCAAGGTATCGTGTCAATCTCTGGAACTTATTGCAAGTGGAGGCAAATCCAGCCTTCCTACTCCTATTCGTACAAGGATAAATAGGTCCCAAGTTTCCATAGGTAAAATGAAATTATGTTCCTTAGAAAACTTGCCTCTAGGTTTGGATGATGGAGTGATTGCAGATGGTGTCGAGGATACAAATATGAATGTAACCTATTTCTATATTAGAAAATGGGACAAAAAAGTTTCGGAACATCTCAATAAGTATCAAAGTCTGGTCGAGGAGCTAGGACGTGAGAAATATACTCTTGAGCAAAAGGTCAAGATTCTTAGAGGAGCCAATATGACCCTCGATCATGCATTAAAAATTCAAGTTACCTCCATTGATGATTCGAACATCATGCAAACAAAAGAGAAGAAACTTAAAGAACTGTTAGATGTAGCAATTCATTATGAACCTTTTCCCGCCATTGATGTCTTGAAGGAAAAGTAGAAGATCTTGAATCATGATCGAAAATAACTAATGTGGTGTCGCTTGAGAGCTCACGGTTGGATTCCCATTTAGATTAGTTACTTGAAATAATTGTAGCCTTTAGCTTAAAAATTGACTATTCTTTCTTAGGTACAAAAATGAATCAGAGGTTGAGTAGAGCAGCAAAGGCAAGATACAGACATTATCAACATTTCTATTTATACGGGTGTTTTGGCTATCTTAAGAATTTTAGAGGCCCTCCTTTTTTACTTTGAGATGCCCCTGCTTTAAGCAAAAATCACCCACGCCTTCTTAAGGTTGGGATGAAGGGGAAAGAAAGAGTATATCAACATTATCCGCTTTCTCCTCCTCCACTTTAGGAAGACATGAACTATTTTCCTTGATATTTTAAACTCTTTTGTATGTAAATTGGTAATAACTTTGTAACTGAATAGTTGATATTTTGAATAAATCTTGTATTTTCTTTCTTATTCTGGTCTTACATTTAAACTTATTGAGCTATTTGAGATTTATGCCTGACTTTAGGACTTTAACATCATCTATGGTCTTTGATTAATTATAGATTTGCTTGCATGCTGTAGAAAGGCCTTGATCTGAAAATTGCTCGTCAAATATTTATTTTATTTTTTCCACTTTTCTTGCTTGACGAGACTTTCCCTTTTCTTCTGGAAAAGCGTAAAGTAAATAATTATGATTTTCGTAATTTTGAGAAATTACATCTTTCTCAAATTGATCATTTTGTTTTGTAAATGCCAAAGAAATCTATGAAAAAAATTTCTTATTGATATTTAAAACATTGAAAATTCATTTTAAAATTTATCTTTCGAAATAATTATTGAATCGGCAGAATTTTTGATGAATTAGATTAGATTATTTTCTCCCTTGGTTGAATGATTTCATAAACAGATCCTCATTCCTTAGATTTCCTTTTCACTCTCTCGGTTTCTTAGAATGCTATCACATGAAATTTATAAGCACGAAAAGTTATTTGTTAGTTTAATAAAAGATCATAGATTCGTTCGATAAGAAGACTATAAATTCAATTGGTAAGAAGACCAGAAATCCATCTAGTAAGATTCATATTTTAACTAATTAGATACTGGAAATTCGATCGATAACGGAGATTGCTGTCATTTGACCATATTTCTGACAAGGAGATTCAACATTTCTCAAATGTCCATGTTTGATGTTGAGACCTCTAGTTCTGAATAATAGATAGTTCTTGACCTTTCCTTCAAAGGCTGCTTTGATTTTAGCTAGAGCCAGATTGTTCATGTTTAATCACACTTCCTCTTAGAAATTGCTTTGATCCATTCTCAAGACAAAACTACATTTGCCTGATTGTTCTATTTTGCCCCTTATTACTTTTTAAGCAATGATCTAGGCTTTGATCTTTTTTCCCCTTATTACCTTATAGGTAATGATTTAGGCTTTGATATCCTTTGCCCCTTGTTACCTTATAGGTAATGACTTAATCTTTGATTGATCCCCTTATTATCTTATAGGTAATGATTTAGGCTAGTCAGTGTGTTTGGTTAGTCATCTTAGGTAGAGCCAAAGTCTTGCCCATCCTTCCTCTAGGAGATGTTACAGTTAGGATCTATAGATGGAAGTGAAGGTTGATCGGTGCTTTGACAACGCAATCTTAGGTGGGACCAAAGGATTACTCCATCCTCCCTCTTGAAGGAGCTCCAGCCAGGCCATATAGGTGGGATCGAAGACTTGCATTACTCTGAGCAGGCCTTATAGGAGGGACCAAAGGCTTACTCCGACCTCCCTCTAGGAGGTGCTTTGACCAGCCCTTATGGCATGATCAAAGGCTTTTCCTTTATTTTGTGAAACCTTTTCATGAAGTATTTCCCTTTATTAAGCACTCGATCTTTGTAGATACATTTGATCTTTCTGCTCAAATTTTGTAAACAAACTCTTAGGGTTCTCCTTCTCTTAGGAAATTCTCAATCATCCCTTTAAGGGATCGGCACTGGTTAGTTTCATGTCTATTCATTCAGTGATATTGGCAATAAGCGCCCCCGAACTTTCTTTCATTTTCCAATTGCTTCTTCTTTGAAGACCTATATCCAACCTTTCTTTGGTTAGAAGATAGATGTTTTCATAGGACGTGGTATAGGGTCGGGCTCCTACAGATCGGAAATTCCTAAAGGATTATGTTTTTGGTCTCTATTTGGCTTTCTTGTAATAATGGATAGGCTCATCACAATAATGGCAAGTTTTCTCTTTAAAAATTCTCAAGTTTTGATTAGTGTGGGAGAGTGATTAAATACTCCATTCCACCTTTGGGCAAATCTATCGAAATCATTTGTTACTTCACTTTCGAAGATGGTTCCTTTAGCTTGGAGCTGCATAGTTTTTCTCATTTTATAGAACGGATCACTCCTTTTCTTGTTTCTATTCTCAGAGTAAGCCAATAGGTGAAGATCGAAATAGATCCTATATGAAATGGATTTATGCTCCAATTATCCTGATCATAAGGAGTTACTCGTCTTTTTTCAATTAGTGTTATCAGTGCCAAGTTTTTTAACACTTATTCCTCAGGGAATTAAACATTGTGAGTCACTTGATAAGTTGAGCTTAAAATAATTAGTTTCAAATTCAGTATCTATTTGGAGAATCGTCAACCAGTCATGAAATAGATATATCGTTATGCACCTATCCATTTTTAAAATTAAATTTTTCTTTATAATTTTCTTAAGTACTTTTGATTTTTTATAGATATGAGATATTTCCTTGATAATCAAGATATTACCTAATAGGAAAATGACTAGCAAGAAAGTTAATACGGGCTCTAAATCTTATCCTACTCCTAAAAAAGGAGATTATAGAATTGTTCAATCTTGGATAACTACTCAAGATGAGGTGTATGCTATTTTCCAATAGTTTGACATTTCTAATGTAGAGGCTAGAATGGAGAGCCTATATGAAAGAATGGATAATCCTTCTAAAGGATTCTTTGCCTTCACCCTATTCCATATTTGGCATTCGGTTTACCTTCTAATCTTCACTCGATTCTTAGATCACTTAGTGATTGCTCGATATCAATTTTTTCCCAACTCCTATACATATCTAAGCTACCTCGAGATGCTAGCAAGGAAAGCTAATCTCCCCATACTCGATGTTGAAACTCTTTATTCGTTGGTAAATAGTGTTAAAGCAGGAAAGCAACCATTGGGTTCTATGTATTGCCTTCTTCCTCATCCAAAGAGCTTAATCATTAACTTGATCAGCATACCTAAAAACTGGAAAAACCAGTTCCTTTATATTAAGAGCCATACTGCTGGAGAATAGGGGTCGTTCTCTACTCCTAGTAAGACTTGTAGCTTTCTCTTTAGTGTTCATACTATATTCTACCGTTTTGTTATATAATAGTTATTCTTTTTACGAACCTGCTCCTAAAGGGATGAAGACTTCTATTTCTCGTTCAATCGATGCTTTGAACCTGGCTTTTTAATATATGGGAGATAGGCTTAAACTTTTGACCAATCCCAACCTCCAGAAATTTACCTTGACCCTAAAGTAACAAAGTGCTCGAGGAGTCCCCGATGATCAAGAAAGATGCTTACGGGAAACAAGCTATGGTTGTTGGTAACCAAAATGCTTTTTCTCTTAATTCCCCGATTCTACACAATTCTTTCGGTAATCTCTTTATCTTTTACTATGATTTTTATAGAGTTTCTTATATCATCATCTTATGGTTCTTTCCTTGACTTAGGTTGACTCTTATCATCTCAGCTGCTAAGCCTGAAGTTAAGACTTCTACCTCTTCTTCAGTTGCGACTACCAAAGCTTCCCTCATTATAGATTCTATCACTAATGCTTTAAAGGCTATTGAGATTCGCAAGAGAAGATGGATTTGGCGATCTGTCTAGTATTCCAATTCCTCTCCCAACTAAAAGGGCCAAACTTAGAGAAGATCAAACTCTTTTTTCCATTGCCAAGGATACAGATGCGACTACCGCCACCATTATCAAGACTCTAGTTTTTTTGATTTAATTTTACAGAACCAGGATCCACAGGATCAAATTGAAGTTGCTCACACCTCAAGTCCTGCTATTGACATTAAAATTCCTTTATCTGTAGCTGTCATTCTATGTTTGTATTAGGAGTTAGGCTTAATCCTCCTATCCCTGAATCTCTTCCTTCTGAAGCTACGGCTCAACCTATACCTTTATGTTTTGATGACTTTGTTTGTTCAGTCATCCAGTCCCCATATGTGGCCTCTCTAATGCCATTGTAGCCTTCCACTTTCTCTAGGGACTATCTCAATATTATATTTCAACAGCTTCTTGCGGTATGTATCCTTACGTGTCTGGCTGACACTAACTTTTGGCTTCATGAATCTTTATTTATCATATACTTTATATGTCTTTGGTGGCAATGCACATTTTTTAACAAGCTTTCCATGAGTCAGTCGTTCAGATTCCACATTTTGAGGAGTAGATTTCATCATTGATGGAGAGAGTTAAGTTCCTTGATGGCCGAATCTTTGAAGTTGCAACAAAAAGAGATGAGGTTACAACTGAAAAGAATAAGCTTGTCTCCGACTTAGATGAAGAAAGAAGAATAAGGCAATCAGCTGAGGAGAGGGTGAAATTGCTTGAAAAGGAACTTGAATAATCCAAAGATGAAAACACTCAAATGGCCGCATAAGCTATCACCTTGAAGGACAGTCTGGAAGCTAAGGAGGCTACTCTTGCCTATACAAATAACATTATTTAAGATGCCAAAAAGAAAGTCTCCTTTTTCATAGAACAAGCCCTCCCTAAGATAAGGGAGAAGTGTTATTTGGAGGCCGTCTTTATCACATTTTATGATAATATAGAAAGAGTTTGACCTCCCTTCACTGCTAACATTGAAAGACAAGTTCAAGAGGAAGTTCAGCCTTAAACTGGGGAGAGATCCATGGTCTTTCCCAGATGAATTCTAGAAAGGGAGACCATCAATCCTTAGAAAGTATTATTTTATGATGATCCTCTACCCGATGAGGGTAGGGATGATGATGATGGAGGGAACGGTAATAAAGATGGCAACGATGGTGATGATGATGAAGATAATGATGATTTCGAGAAGGATGGTGATGGTGACAAAGATCCTGAGGAAACAGGAAGTGGCGGTAACGGGTCGATGGTCATAATCTAGGCTCATTTTCCTATGATACTGATTTATTTGATCTTATGAACATCCCGAGTCTTAGAATTCTCCTCAAGGAGATAATTCACCAAGGGACATTTATGACCTCGGCCATTGCATCAAAGAGTTAGGTAAAGAGAAAGTTCGAGCTTCCACCTTACAGGCTCTACAGTCTAGGTATAAAGTTAACCATTTTAAATGCTTATAGTTGATTGTTAACTTTAGTTAATAAATCTACTTACTTTATTTACGGAAAAGAAAGAAATATCACTTTGAAATTTTATGCGAGAACAACGAGAAGAATGTGCTGCGATTAAATTGAGAAATTAGTTGAAGGCAACAACAGTCTATCCTAAAAGTATATGGGCCTTCTCAATTATACCAAATGATTAAAAGATTTCAAAGAAAAGCAGGTGGTGTCACTTTCAAAAAGATCCCGCCTTCATCGAGAAAGAGCACCAGAGGAGAATGCGGAGTTAACCACACTCTTTGGGATGCTTATTGAAGATAGGCACTTTAGTGGAATTCCTCTATAAAATCTATTCTAAGAATCCTTTTTACTTACTTTTCCTTCTAGGGCAAGAGAGTAGTAGTTTTCTTCGGTGTTATCATAGTAGGTACTTGAATGATCATAGGACCAATCCTTATCCTGGGGAATGTTGGAATCTTCCAAGGATCGCCACCGTTCCTCTTTCCCCTTTCCCCTAATATCTTTCCTCTTGAGAAGGTCAAGTTAATCAAATAGAAATTCATTTCTAATTTTTTACAAGGGGTCCATATTGTATGAACCTAAGTGACAATGTGGTTGTATTATGTAATTCATACAATTTTTATAAATATCAGCATTTTTTGTTTTTGCGGCTTATCTTTCTTAAAATGCATAGGTTAAGGAACCATTGGCCACTCCTATTTCAAAAGAACTCTTAGGTTAATTTGTCAAGCTAAAAAGTGATTTTGAGGAGAAAATACTAACCCTCAAATCCTCTTGACTAGTAAAATACTGCTTTCTTAAGGACCTTGAAGAAGTTTACACACTACATCCCCACTAAAATTTTGATTTCTTATGTGATGAATATGATAGTTTACTTAAGGAAATCCGGTCTAATTATGCTAAACTATTATGTGATGATTCTAGTCCCTCTGTCATAAGATGAGATTATCATCAGTTTCCTCAAGTTATTACTCCTCCTTTATTTATGCCTCCTTTGATTCTACTTTCTATATGTCCATAGGTTGATTCAATATGGCTCAAACTACTGCTCCTGAACTTAAGAACTGAATGTATAAAACTGGGATTGTTAATGTAATTTTAACTTGTTTATGCTTGTAAACCTTGTTGTTATCAATAAAAGAGCACATTTCTTGCAGATTGAGTCCATCTCCTTTTGTATATTTTAAATAGGAAAGCCAATTAACGCTTGCATCTCGTGGCCATGAACTCGTCTCCTGGTTGGATAAACTCAAAACCAAACCAATGTTGGATATTGGGAAACACTCTTCTCAAGGTGCTCCAGTTATACTATTTCCAAGCAACCTAGAAGCATGAAAATGGTATAACAAATACTATAGGTTGAGATCCACATTAAGCATTGTAAATAAAATGTCCTCAAGTTTAGAGGAGAAAATCAAAGAAAAGGACAAAGACATCGAAGAACTAAGAAAGAATAGGGGCAGTAGGTCATCCAAACTCCAATACAAAGAAATCAAAGTTGATGCAGAAATTGCTCGTCCATATCAGAGAATTGAGAATCTTGAAGTTGATCGGCTGAAAAGCCAGGTATCAGGTCAATTTTTGGAATTTATTGCAAGTGGAGGCAAATCCAGCCTTCCTACTCCTACTCCTGCAAGGTCAACAAGGTCCCAAGTTTCAACCGATGAAAAGGAACTCTCTTCCGTGGAAAACTCGCATCCAAGTTTAGATCATGGAGGGATTTCTAGATGGTGTCGATAATATAAATATGAATGTACCTAGTTTCTAAAAGGAAAATGGAACGAAAAAGTTTCAAAACATCTCAATAAGTATCAATCATGTTGAGAAGCTGGGATGTGATAAATATGCTCTTGAGCAAAAGGTCTAGACTCACAAAAGAACCAATAAGACGCTCGATCACACATTAAAAATTTAAATTAGATCCATCAATGATTCGAAAGTCATCCAAACAAAGGAGAAGAAATTTAAAGAACTACTAGATCTAGCAATTCATTATATTACTGAATTTCTTCGACTACTGATGCCTTGAAGGAAAAGTGGAAGATCTTGAATCTCAATTGAAAATAACCAAGGTGATGTCACTTGAGTACTCCCAATGGATTCCCTTGTAGATTATTTACCTGAAATAATTGTAGCCTTCGGCTTAGAAATTGACTATTCTTTCTTAGGTATAGAAATGAATCATAGATTGAGTAGAACAATAAAGGAAGGATACAAGTGCTATCAATATTTCGTTTTATATGGGTGTTCTGACCATCTCAGGAATATTGGAGGCCCTCCCTTTTTGCTTTGAGATGCCCCTGCTTTAAAAAAAAATCTTCCATGCCTTCTTGAGGTTAAAGGAAAGAGGAAAGAAAGAGTATATCAACATTGTCCGCTTCCTCCTCCTCCTTCTTAGAAAGACTTGAATGATTTACCTTGATACATTTAACTCTTTTGTATGTAAATTGTTAAATAACTTCATACATGAATAGTTGATGTTTTGAATAATTCTTGTATTTCTTTCTTATTCTGGCTTGCATTTGAACTTGTTGAGCTATTTGAGATTTGTGACTCACTTCAGGACTTTAACACTATATATGGTCTTTGATTAAGCATAGGTTTGCTTACTTGCTATAGACAGGCCTTGATTTGAGAGTTGCTCGTCGAATATTATAGTATTTGTTTACCATTTTCCTTGATGAGACTTTCCTTTTTTTCTCTTGGAAAAGCGTAAAGTAAATAATTACGATTTCCATAATTTCGAGAAATTACTTCTTTCTCCAATCGATCATCTTACTTTATAAATGCAAAAGAAATTTATGAAAAGTTTTCTTATTGATTTTTAAAACATTGAAAATTCGATTTTGAAATTTATCTTTTGGAATAATTATTGAATTAGAAGATATTCAAACGAATTAGATTAGTTTGTTTTCTTATCTTTCTTGGTTGAATGATTTCATAAACGGATGCCCATTACTTAAATTTCCTTCCCTCTATCTGGGTTTCTTGGATGGCTATCACATGAGAACTATAAGCATGGAAGTTACTTATCGGTTTGATAAAAGTCCAAAAATCTGATCGATAAGAAGACCATTAATTCAATTAGTAAGAAGACCAGAAATCCATCTAGTAGGTTTTACATTTCAACTAATAGGAGATTGGTAAGTCAATCGATAGAAGTGGTTCCCGTTATTTGATAGAATATCTCTGATAAGGAGATTCAGAATTTCTCAAAAGTTCATATTTGACATTGAGACCCTTGGTTCTGGGTAATAATTGGGTCTTGACCATTCCTTCGAAGGCTGCCTTGATTTTATTTTTGAACCAGATTGGTCATGTTTAATTACACTTCCTGTTAGAAAATTGCTTTGATCCATTCTTAGGATAAAACTACACTTGCCTGATTGATCTCTCTTGCCTCTTGTTACCTTTTAGGAAATGATTTAGGCTTTGATCTTTTCCTCCCCTTATTACCTTATAGGCAATGAGTTAGGCTTTGATCTTTTTCTCCTCTTCTTACCTTATAGCTAATGATTTAGGCTTTGATCACTTTCATCCTTTATTACCTTATAGATAATGATTTAGGCTATGATTGAGTCCCCTACTACCTTATAGGTAATGATTTAGGCTGGTCGGTGCATTTGGTTAGCCATCTTAGGCATAGCCAAAGTTTTATCTATCCTCCCTCTAGGAGGTGCTCTGGTCAGTCCTTATAGGTGGAACTGAAGGATGATTGGTGCTTTGCCCGGGCTATCTTAGGTGGGACCAAAGGCTTACTCTATCCTACCTATAGGAGGTGCTCCGACCAGGCCACATAGACGGGACCAAAGGATTGCGGTGCTCTGGTCAGGCCCTATAGGCAAGACCAAAGGCATACTCCGACCCTCTTCTAGGAGATGCTTTAACCAGACCCTTATTTCCTTAATCTTGCGAATATTTTTCATGAAGTATTTCCCTTTATTATGCAATTGATCTTTGTATATACATTTGATCTTCCTACTCAAATTTGTAAACAAACACTTGTAGTTCTCATTTTCCTAATAAATTCTCAAGCATCCCTTTAATGGCTTGGCACTAATTAGTTTCATGTCCATTAGTTCGGTGATATTAACAATAAGCGCCCCGAGATTCCTTTCATTTCCTCCTCCCTTCTTCTTTGAAGACTAACAGTCCAAACTTCCTTTAGTTAAAAGATAGATATTTTCATAGGATATGGCAAGGGGATGGGCTCTTGCAGATCAAAAATTCAGAAGGGATTGTATCTTTGGTCCCCATTTGGCTTTTTGTAACATTGGATAGGCTTATCATTCTAACGGCAAGTTTTCGCTTTCTAAATTCTCGAGTTTGATTAGTATGGGAATGCGACTGGTTACTCCATTCCACGTTTGGGCAAACTTATCGAAATCCTTTGTTACTTCATCTTCGAAGATAGTTCCTTTAGCTTGGAGCTGTATAGTTTTTCTCATTTCCAAGAACAGATCACTCATTTTCTTATTTTCTATTCTCAGAGTAGGACAGTTTGTGAAGATTGGGGCAAATCCTATGTGAAATGGCTATGCTCCAATTATTCGGATTGTAAGGAGTTGCTCATTTTTTTCTACTAGAGTTATCAGTGCTAATTTCCTTAATACTTGTTCCTCATGGAATTTCCTCATGAAATTGAAGATTATGAGTCACTGATAAGTTGACTTGGTAAAGTAAGGCTCAAAGGATCCTTGTTCGGAGAAAATTATTATGCAGTTTAATAGGTTATATAGCATATATAAAGTCATCGATAGGAATATGCTGGATATGAAGAGTCTTTAAAGCCCTCTGTAGGGATATGAAGGATATGGAAAGTCCCAAAAGTCTTCTATAGGGATATTCAGGATATGGAAAGTCCCTAAAGTCCCCTGTAGGGATACCCGAGTGGTCGGATGTTCAGACCCTCCTTCTAGCGCCAAAATGTTAGCAAATTTCTTCGCTAAATGAAATATGCAAGTTAATGTTAGTTTGGACAAGGGCTTAAGTGGCCATATGCAAGCTCGGAAGTATGTGTAAGTTCAAGTGTGAGTCCAAGTCCAAAGATTAATAATATACATATCCATTGTCCATGTCCTAGTACAAATGTGAGTCATTACATATCAAAAGTTCAACAATAGTCAAATATTCTTATATAATATGAGTATACAATGGAAAGTCAATTGTCCATGTCCTTATTTGCAAAAGCCATAAGAATACAATCAACACTAAAAATCCCTAACTTAATTTAGGGTTTACAACTTCAAAATTTGAGAAATAGGAAAGAATTGATCGCACCCCTCTTAGCATCGATGAGGGTCTACTTATAAAGGTGTTGTGACGACCCGCAAATCCATACCCTTTGAATCTATAATAAACCACACATGTCCGACCCAAAAGCATCGATCGACGGAAAGCCAAGAGAAAGAAAAGAAGAGAAGAGAAGAAAGATAGAAGACAGAACAAAACAGAACAAAACAGAATCTCACATCGCAGCGGAAAACATATAATATCATATCAATGATCTTTACAAATCAGAAACTGTATATATACATACATCAATTAGAGTTCAACAATCAATGATAAATTATCAGCCTGAACGGTCATAATAATCTGTCCTCACAATTGCTGATAATATACAACAACTAAGCAGCGGATAAACAAAATAGATACGTGTATACATAAATGAAGATATCCAGCTCTCCTGCTGAAGCTCCAAAAGCACCAATCTGAACCTGTAAATATACCCGGTCTGACCCGAGCATTGAAAGGGAAGAACGTCCGGATTAGTCTGGTAAACCAGCGTGAGAAACACACTCAACTGACTTTATTAAATTACCAAACTTTTCCATTATCAAAACAATGTATCTCGTAAGACACGCCCACACATAAACACGGAAAATGTTTTTACCTTACGATAACCAAAACCTTTCATATCAAATTCTATTATATTATAATAGTGTCTATTATATACAAATAATATTAATCATAGTCGAAACGGTTACCTATATAGCATTTCAAGGCTATTCATTATGCCTTTACAAACAAAATTGCAACTCGTAATGGGGTTTGGATTTCCATACAAATGACCTGGTGAAGGGAGGACCTTCCGATAGGTTCACCTCTAGATGGATGTCCCGAGGCACAGAACATATGCCCTCTACCAACACAAGACCGTCCTACCTCTATAACTAAATTGTACCGAATATGTCATCCTTCGGTCGTTACCGACCTTTATCGAGGGCCCTCATAGCATAGAAACCACAATAATCAGATACACTACGTTATAGCATGTAAAGATATATCTAGAAGATGATGATCATATCCTACTTGGGAATGACCCACTTAGCCTTGCTGCATCTAATCTCGTTTCGATCATTTCCGTTGATGAGGCCGGAAGTAACGATTACCTTTCACATATCACAAATCACATCACTTTGAATAGCACATGGTCATTTCCGTTGACTACTAATCGCATTCAACAAAAATACAACCCTTAAGCTCATACATCTTAAGGAGGGTGTTAAGCTAAGAGAAGTTGCCTTCTCTGCCACCACTTATGTACGTTTGTAAAAACCAATGTACGCAATCTGTAGAAATGTAATATTACACAAACATCCATACAAGTTGTCCAATAATAGGACAAACCGAAGGTACTTTCCTACCACATCATGTCGGAAAATCTCTAAGATTAGTAGCGAATAGTCCTCGCATTGGATATTTCATAACGAAAAGACCATGGCTACTATATGTATATTAGGATTTTAACCCCAAACAATCAACAAGCAGTCCCCCACTATGAAAATCCTGAATATCAATATCATCACAACCTGCACAAATCAAATGCATATACTGGTCCGATGTGGTTTTCTGATAAACCGATTCTCGTCTCTTCGCACCAATAAGGCAAAAGCGTTTCTCAATCTCACACAAAAACTAAGTCTCATAGACTTATCACATCTCCAACTTTGAAATTGCTATCCTTCGGGCCAAGAAGGAAGCTCGATAGATTGGAGTAATACTCCGCACTATGCGAATCACATTCTCAACACAAATGATAATCAAGCCTACATAGAAGGCTACGTACTAAGTGTATGACTAAATAAGTCCCACATCAAGTCGAGGAATCAAAATGGCGAAATTTGATAGTCGGTTATTTAACTATCAAAGCAAGAAACAAATATTTAGCACCATAAAAATCACGAGGCCTTTAATTAATTTTTCATTAATTAAATCACTTTCGAAATATTCACTTCAAATTATCCTTAAAAAGATATAATTCCCAAACCATTTCAATATTTCAACATTGGAAAACATTTCCATATACTTATTTAAAAATAAGTAATTCACAATTCAATTTATTTTCAACACATGGAAAATATTAAATATATTTAAATCAGGATTAAGTATATATTTTATCCTTTTAAGGAAAAATTCACTTTAAACACATTTATTTGGGTCAAAACGAATGTTGCGGAAAACATCGTTACGAAAACCCAAAATCACTAGTGTAGGGATTTGAAAATTAGATAGATATATAAATCCCATATACTATACTAAATATTTCCTTTCAAAAATCATTTACTATAACAACAATTTTATAGTCCATCATTTTCTTACTTCTCGAAAACGTCAATTCCAACAATGGATGTTGAAATCTATGGTTTCGATATTTAACACATTGTAAAATATCTTCAAATCATTTAACTTTATTTAACATATCACTTCACAAAAATATCCATTTTATTAATGGATTATTCACTGTCCAAAATCGTGAATGTAATTCATTTACCAAATCCAAAATTTCTACGCATTTATTAAAGGATAATCCACTGTCCAAAATCATGAATATATCTCCTTTACCAAATTCATTACTTCTACATGTTTTATTAAAGGATTATTCATTGTTCAAAATCGTGGATATAATTCCAACCAAATACATTGCTTTTACACATTTAATTTAAAGGATTATCCATTATCCAAAATCGTGGATATAGTACCTTTAATAAACTTCCATATTTTAACTTATCAAATTCAATTGATTTCGGATTTATAAGACAATGTTTATAAATTCACATGTATTATTTTGTAAAAACTTCCATTTATAAAATCCCTTAATTTACCGGTTCCATTTATCCCTTATTTATATGCCAAAATCCAAATTATAAGTTAATTCACTTATAAATCATTTATTTACAAATTCAGTCATTTATAACTCTACGAATTATAAATCTTATTCACTTATAAGATTCACTTACAACTTCATTTTAACATTTATAAAACTCCTTTACAATCGCATTATTTCGATTTATAAAATATCCATTTTATAAATCTTATATACATACCATTTATAATAATTCAAAAATCTCGATTTAAATAAACTTATTCTTTTCATAATTTACAAATGTTATTAAAACTTATATAACTCAAAAAATCATACTTAAGTATAATTCACAAAAATCATAATTTTCATAAAAAAAATTATACCATTTATTTTTTTAAAATAAATCCATTTCTTTAACAAATTCGAAAATCAATAAAACATCTATTTTCAAAATCACTTGAAAATCCTTTTCAATTTGAAATCATCGTTCTAATATTTTTAAATTATCAAAGGCCCAATGCCGCAACAGCACCAAATACATCAATAACGGCATCTAAAACATCATATATCATATGATAACAGTGTATGTCACAATATTTGTAAATAAATCAATATTGATGAGGAATCCAGTTGGATCCCTCCAACCTATGCAATAAATATACATATTAGAATATGTGTATAATGTCTGCTTCGAGACAGATGCACGTACAAAGAGTCATCCGCTCATCCACGGGAATATATAATGTCTCATCTGCTCCAATAGGCAGGAATATATCCAAATATCAATCAATATATCATATATAATCCAAACAATCACCAATCATCATAAATAATATTTATTCTCACTTATATAAAAATATCAGTGTGTTAGAAAGAGTGAGTTGTACTCACTATGGTTCCAAAAGCAGTTGCAGTGTTCTATTCCAAATAAAATTAAACAGGCGTTTAATTTTACCCAAAATTCACACTAGCTCCAATCAACTCCAAATAAGCTCTAAAATGTAGTGCTCGTCAATACAACCCAAAATAACTTGTTTTGTCAAAAATGGACCTCATTGAAGAAGTTACAATATTTTAAAGTTTATACGATTTTAAAATACATAAATTTACAATTTTATTTTATTTTTCAAACCCAAATTCCTCTCGGCCGTTCAATCCTACCACTCCACATCGGCCATTGCCTTCTCTTCTCCCCTACAAGGTTTCAATTGCGTAAAGAAAACCCACTGGGCCACCACTTTATCGTAATTATCACGGCCATTCCTTCCATCGAGACAATGATCGAGCTCCACCGTTCGAATGCCCTAGCCCATGTGCACCTCCACCTTGAACGAAGGCAAGCTCGGCCCCTCCTACGCTATGAAATCGGCCCCCATACGCATGTCGTTTGAGCTCGATTTGCCGACGATCGGCTCAATAAAAATCGATCATAGCCGTTGAAATTATTCGTCTCTTCATACTTTATAATTTCTTAGTTGACGATTTTAACTAATTATTGATGGATCGATCAGAATTTGAGGGAGAAGATGACAAGTTTTCGGCTGTAGAAATTAACGGTGGCGGCTATGAAACCCAAGCTAGGGCTTGAGTGGAAAGAATAGAAAATCTTAGGTCCTTTTATAGAAAATTCCAAAACAATATTCACCTGAAAAAATTTCGAACTCCAAACGAAACGTGCCGCCTGACGTTTATAATGTTTTACCCCTATTTTGAACACAATGAAATATATATTGGGAGCAATTCGATCATATTTCGAAGATAGGTTTTCAAATCGACTATTTTAAATTTAGAATTTACTTAAACAAATTTCTACGCGTTTTAGCTTGCCCTGGACAAACCGTAAATCCCATTGATACGAAATTTGAAATCTTATAATAATATAACATTATGGATCCAATGAAACGGGTTTCATCGAAATCCAAGATTGTTTGAAAATGACTATTTTTACACATCATTTCAATATTAAAATATTCAATTTCTGTAATTTGACTTTTAATTCAATTATGAAAGTTCTATAACATCATTCTAATTCAAATAGTTTAACTTTATAAATCATTTTTATTCACATTAAATTCAATTTTCACTTATTTCAGCAATTTCAAATATTAAATTAACAATTTATTATCCAATTAAATCTTTATATTCGAAATATAATTTATTCAGCTTATAAAATTAACTTTTGAATATTTAAAATCAATTAAATATACAGATTTCAAATAACTGAAATTCTAGGTCGTTATATTCTCTCCTACTTAAAAGAATTTCATCCTCGAAATTACCAAGTAAGAAAAAGTCACAAAATCCATTAACTTTTCAAAATAGCTCATTCAAACTAGATTTCAAGTCCATTTAAACCTTTTAGCTTTTCAAAAATCCATTCTTTAAACTTCTTATAAAAAAATTTCTAACTTTCAAATCCATTTATAGTTATCTTTTCAAAACTACTAATATCATTTAACTTTTTCAACTCAAAATCAAAATTTTAGTTATCAATTTTTTTTCTCAATCTCTCAGAAAAATTCTAATGCCTTAGATTTTCAAAAATATTCGTCAACGTCTCCTTTGCGCGGTTCGATCGTAGTAGGATCATAACATATATTTATATATCACAAACATACATCTCATCTTCAAGGATGAGACATCTCATAGGGAGTACAACATGTAATCCAAGATATATACCTTATATATTATAAGCGAGCATATACGGCTAATATAGCGCGAAAGCGAGCTCCAAATGCCAAAAAAAGCCATCCGCACATACTAAACACTCAACAACAAATGAGAAACATGTATATAGAAAGTAATATCAATATACAACATATGCCAGTACAATAATTATATATGCCAATATAGCAAATGCACTCAATAACAACAAATCCAACCTTCAATCCACTATCATCCAACAAACAAACTCTATTCAACATATCCATAACCAAATCAATATAAATTCATCTCACTTTAATGTTCATTGAATTGATTTCCAATTAAATCACATTGGATTTCACTAACATTCATTTATTCATATTCAATCAGTATACATTCACTAATTTACTTTCAAGTTTGTTCACTTCCAAATTACATCAAATTCAATTCTATTTAAATTTACTTCACTTTCATTTGAATTCAATTATTTATCTTTCAATTTCATTAATTAAATTTCATTAACATTTTAATGAAGTTCTATACAATCAACTAACAACCATCCAACAATCAATGCATATCTAACATAACCAAATTAATTTAATTTACATTCAATTTGGTTTAACACATTTAATTTCAATTGGTTTAATATCGAACTGATTTTCATTCAATTACCAATTTCATTAGCTTTTAACGAATTAACACTTACATCCATCATTCCATTTTTTATGTACTAATCTATTTCATTATCCCAATTCAATTCATTAATTCGATTGCTAATTCCTTTTACCACTAAAGTTTTCATTACTTAATTCAAGTTCATATTCATCACTTCACTTTACTAATTCATTTTGATATCAAATTCAACTTCATTCAACATTTCTTAAGTTACGTTTCATTTCAACTTCATTTACATTTACATTCACTATACAACTTAAGTTCATCTCTAATTTATTTCAAATTCTATTTTATTTAACTTTTACTTAAGTCAAATTCATATCATTATTCAAATTTAGATTATTTTTTTGTTTAAAACAAAATTGTTTAACAATTTTAACAATTGGTTTCACTTACTTTTTCTCACTTTATATGTCATATAACTTATTTATTTAAACTTTCAAATTCATATTATATAATCACTAACCACTTAAGTTTAATTTCCATTTCAATAGTTTATCTGATCTGGTTCAAATCATTTAACCTTCCTTTAGTTAAATTTCATATCATACATTTTATCATACTAACTCAAATTTATTTAACTTTACCAAAGCTAAAAATCTTTATTTCATATTATAAGTCCAAATTCATTTTACATATATTTATCAATTATAACTTGGATTTTAAATTCAAATTTTTTTATCAAAAAAAAACTTCAATTTTCATTTTCCAATTTACTATGATAGCAAATCCATCATATAGAAACTCGAAAATGATACTTATGCTGCTACAGTCGTCACCCTTATTATTTTCGAGCAATAGTAGTGAATTCATTGCTTTATATTCTTTCAAAAATTCCTTTTATTTATAAATCACATTTACAAACTTATACTTATATAATTTCACTATTTTACTTTACTTACATAAGATTTATTCCAAATTCATTTATCTTATTTAGATTTATAATAATATAATCTCCTTAACTTTTGAAAATTAACTTCCGAAATAAAAAATTTCAACATTTTCAAATTCTTAATTAAATCCATTTTTATTTACAATTCATATTTATAAATATACTCATTTAGTTTCATTTCTAATATATATATATATAAGATCATTTCACAATTGTAAATCATATTAATTATAATTCCATACTATATAATTCATTTGCATATATAATTTATTCTTTTGCAATTGTTGTTATTATTCAAATTATTCAAAAAGCTTTTTATTGACTTATATATATATATATTTACATTTATAAACAACCAAAAAATCAATTTATATACACTTTAACAATTACTGAAAAAATTGTTTCTTTATATATAAAATACAATAGAGGTAAAATTATTTCATTTACCAATTTAAAATGATACTATGTTGACTTGCCTCGTTTAAGTGTTTGAAAATCCCTATTGACAATATAGCGTCCCATATACCGACCAGAATTCACAAACAGCTCAACGGATAAGCAAACACAATATAAAACATTTTATATCACTAACAAATACGCGCTCATATATATAATACACTCAAACTCAATCTAGGGTGTTACTGTCCCTATCTATATCGAGTACACATTAAAGCCTAGTAATATACAAAACCTAAGCTCTGATACCAAATGTGACGACCCATAAATCCATATCCTTTGAATCAACAATAAACTATACATGTCCGACCCAAAAGCACCAACTGACGGAAAGTCAAGAGAAAGAAAAGAAGAGAGAAGAAGAGAAGAGAAGAAAGAGAGAAGATAGAACCAAACATAACAATACAGAATCTTAGATCGCAGCGGAAAACATATAATATCATACCAATGATCTTTACAAAATAGAAACTGTCTATATACATACGTCAATCAGAGTTCAACAATTAATCACAAATTATCAGTCGGGACGGTTATAATAACCTATCCTCACAATTGCCGATAATATACAACAACTAAGCAGCGGATAAACAAAACAAATACGTGTATAAGTAAATGAAGATCTCCAGCTCTCCCGCTGAAGCTCCAAAAGCGCCAATCTGAACCTGTAAATATACTCGGTCTGACCCGAGCATCGAAAGGAAGAATGCCCGGATCAGTTTGGTAAACCAGCGTGAGAAACACACTCAACTGGATTCATTAAATTACCAGACTTTTCCTTTGTCAAAACAAAAGTATCTCGTAAAACACGCCTATACATAAACACGGACATGTTTTTACCTTAGATAACCAAAACCTTTAATATCAAATTCTCTTATATTATAATAGTGTCTATTATATACAAATAATATTAATCATAGTTGAAATGGTTATCCATATAGCATTTCGAGGCTATTCATTATGCCTTTACAAACAAAATCGCAGCTCGTAGTGGGGTCTGGATTTCCATACAAATGACCAGGTGAAGGGACTACCTTCCGATGGGTACACCTCTAGATGGTTGTCCTGAGGCACAGAACATCTGCCCTCTACCAACACAAGACCCACCCACCTCTATAACTAGATGGTACTGAATATCACTACTACAAAACAGGCCATTTGGATCGGTTGTTTACCCCCCCATTGCATCAGTTCTACAACCGGTGCACATGCAACCAATGCAACATGCTTAACAGTTTTGCATCAGTTCTAAAACCGATGCAAAACAGTCCATTTTGCATCGGTTGTTACTAACAACTGATGCAAAGTACGGTTGCAACAAAGGAACATGTTGCATCGGTAGTAATGAAAACCGATGCAACAAAGGAACTTGTTGCCTAGGTTGTTGTTGGAAATCGATGCAAACTAATCCCTCTATTATTGATTATAACAAACAATTATTGCATGCAATATCACAATCATTCAAAATTAAATTTGATGGCAAATACAAACTGAATAACATAATACCAAAATAAACATATATCAATTAAAGTATTAATAATCTATATAAAATAATGGTTCATACATTCATTTTTGCAGCATAATTGAGATGATATACATTTTAAATGTATAGATTGTTAAAAAAAATAAAAAACGCACGGTTTCGACGGTCCAACCGATTCAACCTACGGAACCATGAATCTTGAGATGCCACAGTCCGACCGGCGGTTCGGTTCTCAAAACATTGCATCAAACAGTACTAACAATGGATCAAACTACAAACAAAAAAAAAACAAAACAAAAATGAATTACATGAAAACTTTTTTGAGTACGATGTAAAGAGCATAGGAAAAAAAGTCAATGGTAAAACCAACCCGGTGACCATGGCATAACCCTAGCTTGAATTGACCAATTGTAAGAGTCTTCGTCTCTGGGTAGCAATCTTCGTCATATTCACCCTTAGTAATGTGCAAATCAGGACACAGTCCCTTTAAGTAATCATGCATCTCCTGCATGATGGAAAAAAAACAGATTAAATGGTTACTGTCAAATTTATATTTATAGAAATGATATATGTTCATGTTGAAGATGTTATCTTACATTTTCAGTAACAAAAATTCTACTTCATGTCATTGAAAACAATGTAAAAATCCATAGATCAAGAATAACTATTGTGATTTGTTATGAATTAAGTATTAATTATGTTGTTGCTTACGATATTGAATGGTTATCGACTATAGAGCAATTCTGAATTCTGATTCAAAGTACCAGGCTTCTGTGCTAGAGATCTACATCACCAAAAAATATTAATGTCGTACCAGAAAGAAAGTGAAATACCTAACACCCCCTCATTGCAAAGAGGCATTTATGCTTGTTTCCACCATATATTTTTCATTATGTATTTTAATTTGAACTTAGTGATAGACTGACAATAGGGGACTGCATCTCATTTGAGACCCATAGGTTCAATTCATGGAGACATAAGTGTTGATGTCCAAAACAAAAATATTAGGACCCCACAGACCATTATATCTTGCTAGAACAGTAGCCCTATTTTGTCCTGGGAGTCAGTTGTAGGAGTTGTAATTATTCTTGCATCTTCTCCATCAATGAAGTTGAGTTGGAAGTAACTCATGAAAGCTACTAACTTTTTTTAGCTAATTCATTGATATTGTGAACAAGTCGATCACAAAACCATGCAAAACCGACCGTCGAAACTGTTTAACCCTGCTTGATAGTATCAGTTACCAAACATAGATGATTAGTTTGTGTATGATTTTCCATTCATATTCAGTTTGATATCAGAAAAATATTTGAAACCAAGAATCAACAATATGAAGTCTAAATTTTTTTCTGAAACCAAGAATCAACAATATGAAGTCTAAAATTTTTTCCAGCAGCATTGTGAAAAACAAACACCAATTACTTCAGATTCTACAAACAGGAGAGGGAAACTTACCAGTAAAATATTTGGAGGCGCCACTATAAAAAAATTATCTACATTTATTCAGATTGCACCAACCTGTTCCTAAAAATTATGAACAGAATTGAGATGTGGCATTGCAAATTCTAATCAATGGCAGGTAGGGCAAAACACATTTACACAGTGATTAGTCCAATGGTTCTATACTGGCTACTAATTTTTGAGTTAGAAGGCTTCGTTCAAGATAAACCCCTTACATTTCAATATTAAATACTCCATATTTCACAAGGTCAGTTAAAATTTTGCAATGGTTAAGGAAAGATTAAACATCGATCTAGCTTGACTGCATTAAACAGTGCCACATGAAATTTAGTTAGAATTGTTATAAAGTCATAATTTGTTTAAATAAGAAAAATAATGGAACAGAACACAAAAACATAGTAAGTATATTTAAGGTCCTCAAAAGATACTTACCTCAATCTATTCAAGGTCTTCTACAACTGGCCATGCACATAATATCCTTAATTTTCTAGTAATAACATAGTCTCGCGCTTGCTTCTACTTCACAGTAATGCTAAACATCTGGATTTTCTAACCTTGTGGAACAATACGTCCACCTTTAGGATTTCAGAGTGTTCTTCCTTCCATATCATAACTGTACTGCCAGTACAGTTATTGTACCTATATGACATAATAAATATAACAAGTCATACTTGAATTAGTACTTAAACAACTTATGTGAAAGTCCTATATGCTCATTCTTGTATATATCAAAAAACATTTGAATTAATGGGTACAAAAATGAGAAATAGTTTATCAAAACGTAATGAATTCAAAAGAAACTCAAAAATACAACATAACTTGGTGATGACCAATAAATTTATTGAATACCATGCAATATCATATATAAGTAGGACTTGACTAATTCTTATGTTTTTCATGATACTTAGATGTAGAGTTATCTCATTCAATAAAGCATCAACACTTGTGACATAACAACAGAAAGTAAAAAAAGAATGGTGGGGGAAAATAATATATGTAAAAGGATGACAATTAGAAATGGTAAAATGATCTCTGAAGATTTATATGCAAAATATTCAGTCATATGGTTTGTTATTCATTTTGTTATTAAATCAGTTTCAAATAGTGGTAATATAGTGTAAAGTGTAGAAAATTTAATTTTCAATGCCGTGAGAAAGGTCCATATAAACACATATACAATATTTAAGTTTGAATGATGCAAGCGGTAGATATATGCTGAATGTAAAAGATATGAATGTATAGAAACACATCCCATTACATACTGAATGTGTTGAAAATAAAGTTATAATAAATAAAATCAATATTATTTAAATACCCATATATTAACTGATAGGTTGTAAAATCATCGAACACATAATGTGCAGGACGAATAATCAAGGTAAGGAATAAAACTGTAAAGCGGGATGAAATATATATATTAACACATAGTTATTGATAATAACTAATATTCTGTAACAGAACCTCAGAACTGTTTCATGTTTGATCTGTAATTGAAGAAAATAGTGAAGAAATTAATTCACTTTCAAGTGCAATTTCAACGACAGATATAAAGTGTAGTAAACAAAGCTACCTGACATTAAGGTTTTCTCACTTGTACAACATAAAGCAAAAGAAAGGGACAGTACATCAGATCGCAGTATCAAAAACAAAGTATGAACTAACTGATGAATCCACAGAGTACTGAAATGAAGGAAAAGAGTACTAAACTACCAACTTGGATTTTCCTAAATTTGACAGCCGCCTTTAAGTTCGGTAGCAGAATACCATCAGTGGCTATAGATGTGACATGGAATGGAGTTACTGAAATGAGAACTGTAGTGAGCGGAGAAGAAGGGGCGGAGTAGAAGTTCACCGAATTTTTACTGCAGTGAATTAAAACATCGGTCTATTCAATCGCCTGTAAAAAAATAGCAACCCAAACATCAGCCAATCCATAATCTCCTCTAATGGCTGAGCAACCAAACCGCCTGCCATCAATAATCGACTCTTCTAAAAACATGGGCAACTCGAATCGAACACGGCGAAAACTCCCAAAATTCGATTTGGGTAGCGATTGAATTTTGTTTTCTGAGAAAATTGGGTTGAGAAATTGTGAATTAATCTATTTTTGAGTGCCACTATGAATTATGAAAGTAGTGTGTTTGGAGATTTGGGTTTTATTAAACTGATACTATTCTCAGTTCCATTCATTTTGTAGTGTAGGGTTTGAGCGTGGGTTGCAGGTTGTTTTTGCATACCCGTTTTTTTTTTGTATTTGCCTACTGTTAAAACATATGTTGGTAAGGGATGCAAATTAACGTAGTTGCATCGGTTGACTTTAAAATCGATGCGACTAAAACTATTTGCATCAACGTATTTGCATCGGTTGTTGGTGACATCTGATGCAAATTTGATTTTTTATTACCTATTGCTTTCCACGTACCAATTGCATCGGTTATTAAGACAGAACTGATGCAAATAGTTCTATTTGCATCAGTTTTTACTTCAACTGATTCAAATGAGGCGATGCAAATGGCCTGTTTTGTAGTAGTGTATGTCATCCTTCGGTCGTTACCACCCTTTACCGAGGGCCCTCATAGCTTACAAATCACAATAATCAGATACACGACGTCATGGCATGTAAAGATATAGCTAGAAGATGATGATCATATATTACTTGGGAAAGACCCACTTAGCCTTGCTGCATCTAACCCTATTTCGGCCATTTTCGGTTGATGAGGCCTAAGGTAACGATTACCTTTCACATATCACAAATCACATCACTTTGAATGCCACAGGTTATTTCTGTTGACTACTAATTGCCTTCCATAAAAATACAACCCTTAAGCTCATACGTCTCAAGGAGGGTGTTAAGCTAAGAGAAGTTGCCTTCTCCGCTACCACTGATGTACGTTTGTATAATTAACGTACACTATCTGTAGAAATGCAATGTCAGACAAACATCCATACAAGTTGTCAAGTAATAGGACATAACGAAGGTACTTTCCTACCACATCCTATCGGAAAATCCCTAGGATTAATAGCGAATAGTCCTTGCATTGGATATTTCATAATGAAGAGACCACTGCTACTATATGTATATTGGGATTTTAACCCCAAAAGACCAATAAGCAGTCCCCCGCTATGAAAATCCTGAATATCAATATCATCACAATCTGTACAAATCGAATGCATATACATTGGTCCGAAGTGGTTTTCGAATAAACCGATACCAGTCTCTTCGCACCAACAATGCAAAAGCGTTTCTCAACCTCATACAGAAACTAAGTCTCATAGACATATCATGTCGCCAACTTTCAACTTGCTATCCTTCGGGCCAAGAAGGAATCTCGATAGATTGGAGTAATACTCCGCACTATTCGAATCAACATCCTCAACACAAATGATAATCAAGCCTATACATAAAGCTACGTACTAAGTGTACGACTAAATAGTTCCCATATCAAGTCGAGGGACTAAAATGGCCAAATTTGATAGTCGGTTATTTAAATATCAAAGCAACAAACAAATATTTAGCACCATAAGCAATCACTAAGCCCTTTAAATAATCTTTCATTAATTAAATCACTTGCTAAATATTCACTTCAAATTATCTTTAAAAAGATATAACTCTAAAACCATATCAATATTTCAACATTGGAAAACATTTCCATATACTTATTTAAAAATAAGTTATTCACAATCCAATTTATTTTCAACACGTGGAAAATATTACATATACTTAAATCAGAATTAAGTATATATTTTATTCTTTTAAGGAAAACATTCGCTTTAAACACATTTATTTAGGTCAAAACGAATGTTGTGTTAGAATCTCGATTTTGATTATAACAACCTATATAAAATGTTATGTGTATACTAACCATCTTTGTAGGAGATTTATTATAGATCCATCTACAGATGTTTAAAGCTGTATATTTTGTATCTAGAGTCTGTACTTTACTTAGAAATTTTGTTAAAATCTCTCCTTAAACGATATATATATAAATATATATACACACATGTAGATACATGCTCATACATGCACAAAAGAGCAAACTCAGACGTCTGAAACCATTTACGTCTGACTGCTGCAATATGAATATTGTTTTCACAATATTCAGACATATGAACGAAAATATTCAGATGTCTGAATAAGTCCAAAAATAGCCTATTTCCTTGCTGTTTGCGTTTCAATCTAATTCAGAAGTCTGAATTTTTTAATTCAGACGTCTGAATATTTCCAGCTGCTATATTCTTGAAAAGTCACTTCTCTTCGCCAAGAGAAACATTTTTAAAATCAACAGTTGCATCCGTTTTTCAATATAACTTTTCATTTAAAGATGCAACTCTTTATATACTATACATAGATTACAACATTCAATAAACAACTCACCAAATTTACTTTTAGCACTCTTGAATTCTCATCTATTCTCAAACTTTCAAATTGCACTTAAATTACTTACATACTTTGATCTTTGATCACTTTATCTTTCACATTTCTCAAAGCACATCACTATATATCATTAAGGAGAAGATTATAGGAAGATTTTACTCAATTGACTTATCAGTGTTATTTAAGAACACACTACAGTCAAATACCTTTGTCATTTGTATTGAAGTCCTATTCGGTTGCTTAGGCGGGTGATGTCCTGTTCGGTTGCTTAGGCGGTGTAAACCTGTTCCTCTGGGTTAAGTGAGGGTTGTTGTAGTTGAAATTCCAGAGGGAGTCTGAGACTGGACGTAGAACGGGAAGTTTGAACCAGTATAAAAATTCCTGGTGTGCTTCTTTTATTTTTATTCACTTTGCTATTATCATCTGTTTCCGTATTTAGATTTAATTATATTCCATAGTACACTATCCTAAGTAATAGCTAGCCTTATTAGTTACTTTCATTTGGTATCAGAGCAAGGCATCTTATAACCGTTACATAGTTATCTGATATTTTGCTAATATGGAAAACAACACCAGCACTACCACTAACACTAGTTTTATTGAAGGTCAATCCACTGCACGACCTCCATTTTTCAATGGTTTGAACTATAATTATTGGTCTACTCGTATGATAATCTATATGCAATCAAATAGTTTTGAATCATGGAATATCACACAGAATGAATTCACTCTTCCTACTGGAGAATACTCCACATGGTCAAACACACAAAAATTAGATGCTACTGCCAATGCTAAAGCTATGAACATGTTATTTTGTGCACTAGATAGAAATGAATTTAATCATATTAGCATGTGTCAAACTGCTTATGAAATATAGAGAACGCTTAAAATCACTCATGAAGGAACTAACAAAGTCAAACAAAGCAAAATCTCCATGCTCAAAAATCAGTTTCAAAACATGAAACAAGATGAATCCATCAAAGATATGTACTCTAGATTTCAAGATATCTATCACTCACTATTAGGATTAGGAGAAAAGTACGCTGACTTTGATATTGTATAAAAAATCCTAAACTCTTTAACGGATGAATGGGAAAGAAAAGTCTTGGCTATTGAAGAAGCTAATGACCTCTCTACCATAAAACCTGAAGAGTTAATAGAAAATCTAATGTCCTATGAAGTAAATTTGCAGGCAAAATGAGTACAAGCACAAGACAAAAAGAACATAGCTTTCCATGCTGAAGAAGAAAAAGGTGAAGGTTCAGATGAAGAAGATCTAGCATTTATTGCCAAAAATATCAAAAAATTCTTGAAATTCCGAAAAAACAACAGAAACGATGGAAAACGGAACTTTCAAAACAAACCATCATCTTCAGTTTTTGAATGTTTTAATTGTCATAAGAAAGGTCATATGCAAAAAGAATGTCCATAACTAAAGATAAATAAAAATTCAATAAGGACAGAAAAGATAAGAAAAAGAAAGCATTCTCTGTTAGATGGGATGATTCAGATACCTCTTCATCAGATAGTAGCAGTGACAGTGAAAACGAGCAAGCTAATGTTTGCTTTATGGCTAAAAAAATGAGGTTAGTGATTTTACTTTTGATGATACGATAAAGATAAACTCAGAGCCAGTTGACACTCTAAAAAAACATAAAAGAAAACATAAGGAGAGTCGTGAACTTCAGAACAAAGCAGAATTCGAAAGAGATATGCTCAAAGATGAGAAGAAAATACTAGAGGAAGAACTTGAGAAATTACAAGAATCATTCTCTAATATTAATTCTCAACTCACTCTTTTGAGTCAAGAAATTGAAACTCAAAAAGAAAAGAATGACGCTCTTGTTTCTGAAAATCACGAAGTAAAGACAAAAGTAAAATTTATAGAATTAAATAATACTAGTCTCAAAACATAGTTAGATAATATCACCAAAAATGTTTCAAATTTTAATAAAGGAAGGGAAACCCTATCTAAGATTATTGATAGTTCTCAATCAGTTTCAAGTAAAAAAGGGTTAGAGTATGTTAACAAAACAAAAGCTCTACCTAAAAAGAAAATTAGGAGAAATATGAATCCTATTGTAAAACAGTCAAAAATGAATATTTACTCGAAAAACTTAAAAGTTTGGGTTCCTAAAACAAATAATATTTTGATTAGGAAGAAATATATAAACACCTTCTTAGAAACTGTTCATAAAAATAAAGATTACATTTTCAAATGGGATGCTGAACCCTCTTAGGTTTGGTTTCCTAAGATTTAACTCTTAGGACCTATTAAAAAGGTGGGTACCAATGTTAACTTATATTTTTTGTAGGTCCCACTCGAAAAAAGAGGAAAATGGATACTCGACAGTGGTTGCTCAAAACATATGACAAGAGACAAAGATATGTTATCAAACATTACTTACTCAAATGGAGGCTCCGTCACATTTGGAGACAACTCCAAAGGTTATATCATCGGCAAAGGAGATGTGAGCAACAACGATATTTCAAATTTACCTCTTATTTCAAATGTTTTGCTTGTCAAAAATTTAGAACAAAATTTACTTAGTATCAACCAACTATGTGACAAAGGATTCAAAATCACTTTTTCTGAAAACAAATGTAGTATTTTTGATCAAGATCAAAGTCTTATTTTTGAAGGAAATAGAGACAGAAATATCTATGTTCAGAATATAAAAATAAATCACAATTCAGATATGTGTTTAATAGCCAAAGAAAATAATCCTTGGTTATGGCATAAACGATTCTGTCACATTAACTTTAAAGCTATAAACAAGCTTTCTAAAAATGATTTAGTAAAAGGTCTACCAAAAATGAATTTTAAAATAGATCATATTTGTGATGCATGTTAGTTAGGAAAATCAACTAAGTCGTCTTTTAAATGTAAAAAGGTTATTTCAACTTTACAACCACTTGAATTGCTACATATGGATTTATTTGGACCAACATAAGTACAATCCATTAATCACAGTAGATATGCGTTTGTAATTGTTGATGATTTTTCTAGATATACTTGGACTATTTTTATGAAAAATAAAAGTGATACCTTTGATAATTTCAAAACTTTTGTCAAAAGAATTCAAAATTTTAAAGGTTTGAAAATTAAAAACATAAGAAGTGATCATGGAGGTGAATTCAAAAATGATGCCTTTGAACATTTTTGTAAGAAAAATGGAATATTCCATAATTTTTCGTTTCCTAGGACTCCATAACAAAATAGAGTTGTAGAACATAAAAATAGACCTTACAAGAATGTGCAAGGACTTTGTTAAATGGAAGTACGTTACCAAAACATTTCTGGGCTGAAGCAGTTGCAACAGCTTGTTATGTTTTAAATCGTGTTTCTATTCGACCACTAACTAAGAATACTCCTTATGAACTTCTGTAACGACCTGTAAGATTTTAATAAATTTTATTGTTTTATTTACGTATTAAATTGGATTTTGTGAAAATTTAAATAAATTAAATGGCAAATAAAAAGTTAATATTTGGAATGCGTCTGAATAAACATAGCAAACTGTAAATTTTCGTCCAAAAATATAAGAGTCTATTTCGCGCGTATATTTACTTCAAATTAAATCAGTTAAAAAGTGACGGAAATAAAACGTTTCAAAACCAAATCTTTTTACTTAGAAAAATTCTAAATCCTCTTCTGAGCAAGGAGTCATCTCTAGTTTTTCAAAATTCGGACTTCTATAGCTCCGTCGTTCTTATTCTCTGCATTTTACTGCATTTTTCCGCTAGTGAAAAATTCGAATTTTTATATTTCAATCATACCACTGATATTTGTATACCATTGTGATCGTCTCGTCGTGTTGATCTCAACAGTATATTTACTTCTGTATTTTGAAATCCGGTGCACAACGGAAGCAATAAACGTTCGTTGTAACGGTACCCGTATATGTTGACCATAAATTTTGCTTGATTTTTTCAAAACTTCAACTGAATCACAAGCAATGAATTAAATTTGCTTTAACAGCTTCTCATTCAATATTCAGCTGAATCATAGCCACGAGTTATTACCATTCCCATAATTCAGGGTTGCCTATTACTATTCCCTACTATTCATATTGATTCATTTCCATCTCTGGTTTGTGTATAAAAAGAAAAACAAAGTTGGAAACGTATAAAGTTCTATACGTTATTTGGCATCCGTTGATTCCTTTATTATTATTACTTTGCTTTCTTTACGTTGTGATTTCCAATCTGATTTATAACTTTACTTTTGCAACCTGCTCAAAAGATTAAAACGTTCAGCTGGCCGCAATAAATATTTGCTTTTAATTTTCTGCAAAATCACAGCGTAAACGTTTTAAACTTTCCATCAGCTAAACAAATAAATACCCTACCTACGAAACTGTTCCCTGAAGCCTCATATTTCTCTTTCCCCTACAAATTCTTTTCCTCACCTGTAGAAACACATTCCCATCTCTCTCCCTTCTTCATAAATTTATGAACGAGCAACCCATCCACCAAGCAGACAACCGCACGGCCCCTCACCCCTCACCGTGAGCCAGCGCCTGCTGCCACCCTCTCGGCCAGACCTCCCCTCCGCCACGAGATCCGCCGCCGACCGTGTTCCGCCTCCCACCATCAGCCCCTCCACAGCCGAAGCCGCCCTCCTTCCCTGACCGACCTGCTACCCTCACGCCACTCCTGCCCATCCATTCCTCCGCCCTCACCACCTCGCCGCAGTCCTAGCCGAGACACACGGCAATCACCTCAGGCCTTGCGTGCAACCCGCTCCTCGCCTCTTCCCAGTCGCAACATCAACTCCCTAGGTCGGCCATCGGTGCTTCCTCCACACGGTGAGCAGCTAGCCTCCTCTTCTCCATATAAATGTATCAAACTGTATATATATATATTAGTATAATAATATATAATAAGGTTTGGGTTTATATGTATGCAATTTTATTTCGTTTATTTATAAGTTTGGTTATGATTGATATAGATACAGTTATTAGCTTTATAGCCTTCACATATTTATATTTCTATATTTCATATATAATATATATATTATAAGTACTGTCTTCCTAGTCCAGTTATTTGTAAAAAAAAATTTTGGCTTGGGTATGTAATTTCTGTAGCTTGTATGCTAAAGCTTATATATGAAATTATGTTAAAGTATAGGTTATTTGGAACAAGTTTTGAAAGATAGTTATAGGCTTTGGGGTGTTATACTTAGGTTGTTTACTTTACTGTCCAACGAGTTGTTCGCATATATGCGATATATCTAGTATAACGAGAGTCCAAATATGCAGATCTGAAATAAGTAAGTGTTTTATTAATAAAAGACAGTGTTATAAACTATAAAAATTTGTTAATTTGGTAGGAATATATTTGGTGGGATATATACAATCAAAGGCTGCCACTTTTATATATATATACTATAATAACAACATGGGTTGACTTACGTATTAGTGTGTAGAAGTAGTGTATTTTTTTTTTCTATTATGAGTTGTAAAGTTATACAATATTTTTAAAGTATGCGACATAATATAAAAGTCTTAACTGCTTAGAGTAAGGTAATACTATATAGGAGTTGCAGTAAGACATTCGTTTTAATAAATTGTTGAAATGCATATACAATATGTTTATTCTACCATTGATTGTTTACAAAAAAAAATTTATGTTAGTATGCATATGGCATTAAATTGTTTAGTACACACATGGTATATGAGGGTATTCATACTTCTTGTGCTCTGTTTGAAGTCTGCATTTATACTTGTTTATAATACATTATGTAAGTTATTTTAAATCAGTATAAGTATTTTAATTTTATACTATTAGTTATATTTTAATGTCTATGTTAGTTATGTATGTTTAAAAATCAAATTTCATTTAAGTTTAGAACATGTTTTTTTTAAATATAGTTGTTATATTTGCAAGTTTACATACCAATTATCTTCGTCGGTCCAGCCTGATTTGATTTCGTCTATTTTCTTTTATTTGATCAGCTTTGTTCGTCAAATTCGTGCCATTTTACTCTACTTTGGAATTCGTGTCGGAATTCGTAACTCATCCCACTCTCGTTCATCTCTAGCCTCGGAAGGTGAGCAATCACTCACGATTAACGTTCTTGTATTTATTAAATTTGATTTCAATTGAAACGACAATTGAAATATGCTGCTGTTAGTTGTTTTACTGTATGACTGCTATTATCTGTATCTGTTCACCTATGACATCTGACACCATTATCGGATAATTATTTATGTGATAATAATACAGATTGGTTGATAATTGATTGTTTGATTGATTGTGTTTAAATTGGATGTTAATTATTATTGTTAAATGATAACTAGTTTGCTAGTTTAATTTGGGGTAGTATAGTTTACAAATTTAACGGATTTTATATGACGGACGTGGATTTATTAAAACCTGACTCCGCCATATGTGAATTTGATTAGTTAGATTTGACCCATTAATTGTCGTAGAAATTGATAAATTATACTTTAAATCTTTGAACGTAGTTTGGATTAATTGTTGTAGTTTTAAACTGAAATTTAAAAAGGAACGACAAGTGAAAAACTGTAATGTAATAATCTTTAATCTACATGAAATGATAGTGTAGATTTTAGAAATAATTATACAAGAAACAATGCGAATTAATACGATTATTTCGGGGTTATTTGATTTATTTATTGAATTGTTATTGATTGTTGTTATTGTTTGGTTATTTACTTTGACACCATCCCTGTCATCACACTGCAAGTTCCCTTTGTTATGTTTGTTTTTGAATTGAAATGGGTCGAAATAATAGACCCAAGCGGTTTCTTGGGATTATGGGTTGAAATGCTATCCACCCGTATACATTTAGAGTACGGATTGAAATGATAATATCCGTAACACTTGACCATATGATAAGAAATATATGGTCTTATTAAATGTAAATTCTTAAATACATATATAAAGGGTAATGATAAATATAGGGTTAATTATATCTAGTTTAATCAAGACTTGATTAAATACATAAATTATGATAAATATTTATGTAAATTTTATTTCGGATAAATTTTGCAATAATATTGAACAATTAAGAATGGGAGATAAATTTGGGTTATTTTAAAATGGTATTTAGATAAGGATTTATTTATTTAGATCAATTTGAAATTTACTGACTGAGATATTTCACGTTTAATAAAATTTAAGAAATATTGAGTAAAATATAATTTAAGGTCACTAAAATAATATTGAATCAAATAAGGGAGTGTTCAAGACTAAATAATAATGATGTAAAAATCGAGAATCTATATGAAACTGTAAATTTAAATTGTTATATTAAGTTATGAACTATATTGTAATTAAATGGTTTAGGAATTTGGATATGTATTTGGAACCAAGATAGTTGAATTTGTTATTTAGATAACGAATTGAATTAGATAGATTGAGGATGAACTAAATTGGGAATTTTTATTTAGAAAACTAGATTGGGAAAAATTTAGTTGAAATGCTGAATACTTAAAGTATGGAAACATATTGAAATAAAAGGGGAAATTGGGATATCAAATCCAAATTTGAGATTTATAAAATTGAAGTGGTTATTTTAGGAAAATTTAAATTGATAAAATGAGATTGAATTTAATTTGAATGGGAAGGTCGGGTTTATGCGAAACAATATGTTAAGTTAAGGAAATTGAAAGTGCTTTACCGTATACAGCATTAATATATATAAATCCTATTTTGGGAAATATAATTTTTCGAAGAAAAATTGACATTTGGATTTGGAGTATAAATTAAGTGAATGACCACGGTGTTATAGTATATATTTCTACCTTGTAGAAAGTTCCATGGACCCTTAGAGGATGGTAACCCCAAACATCCTTTAGGTTATTTGTATTTCAGTTGATATTTCACTTGAGTTGGATTTATTGATATAAGAATGTTAATCCTGACTCGAGTGTTTTGTGTTTTTCTTTACGCTCGGGTCAGACTGAGTAATACAGCATTAGAGACTCACCTTTGGAGATTGGAGCTTCATTTGGAGACCCAACTATCGTTTCAGCTTTCAGTTTTCTAGTTGACTGGTTCAGAGAAGTCATCGGCTCGTACTGTAGACTTTTCTGTATTCAAGAGATTCTGATGTATTTTATTTTAAACTCTGATGTATATAGTAGCTTCATGAACTACTACTTTTCTATTCCGCTGCATTATATTACTCTGTGTCTGTGATCTGTGTTTGATTTATTTACTGTATATCTTAAGTTTTGCCAAATTAAATTTACAATTCGGTATTTTGAATTATTCAAGTCGGACATGTACGGTTTTAGTGTCGATTTGAATGGTCCAAAATAGCGGGTCGTTACAGTTGGTATCAAAGCTTTGGTTCTAGGCAAAACTTAACATATATGGTAAATTTATTTACAGAATCACTTTCGCTCGAGTTGAATCTCTTCCTTTCGACTCGATTTCCTTTGAATTTTGGAATGTCCCTCGATTCCAAAATTCATTCTTGTCTACCCCTATTTATATTCATTTGATTCGGGAGTATCCCATAACTCCACTAAATGTTTTGAAAAGGGGTGAAAACTCCTTTACAATTGGCATTAATTCACCTAGATTTCTGAAGTCACGGTTGACCGGCAGATGTCGCCCGCGATTTATAGAAGTATATCCACCTTCTACTTTGTAATAAAGATTTCCTCATTTTGTTCAAGCCTTCACACTTTGTTTCGAAACTTCCTTTGGTCAAGTTTCTCTTAGAATTTTGAACCTCTATCTTGTTTGATTTTGGACTCCTTGAATGATAGGAAACTATTTTGTAGATGGCAAAATCGGAAGAGCAGAAAGCAGCTCGTCGAGCTCGGAGAGCACTAGCCCGCAAGGAACGGGAGGAAGCAATGGAGAAATGGGAAAAGATATGGAGGGAAAGGGCCGGACCTGGTCCTTACGACCATGTCATCTGTTATCGGTGTCAGGAAAAGGGACATTATGCAGCCATGTGCGGGAAGAGAGATGAAGGAAAGAAGAGTGAGGGCAAGCGTTATCGATCCAAGATCTTCTGTTTTAAGTGTCGTAGTACGGGACACTTTCCCAGTCGCTGCCAGAAGGTGAAGAAAGTAAAAGCTACACCCACTACATCAGTCGACCAATCAACCATTTGCTATCACTGCAAGCTGCCTGGGCATATAGCCAGAAATTGTCCTGTGAGGAAGTACGGAAGGAAGGCTGCGTTCCCTCAGGTCGTTAGGGAGGATGGGCGTGTCGTGCATTTATGCAAGAAATGCAGAAGTTGGGGCCATATTGAGGGGGAGTGTACTGGACCCGTTGAGGCCCCACCCGGTAGAATTAATACCGATGCTTTGTTTATGTAGAGGGGTTCCTGTGGATCTGTTTGTTTTCAGCAGTTGTTTTGTTACTTTCGGTAAACTCTATTGTATCTTTTGCTTAACTGAAGTTCTCAAATAAAGTATTCATGTTCCTATTTTCGTTTGATGTGAAGTTTAAATCTCTATCTTTGTTTTGAGATCCATCTCTTGAATCACCCTTTGTAAAATAAAAATGAAAATAATGTTATTCAGTTATTCCAATATATCGGGTATATTTGCATTTGGAAATTTCTTTATATATCAAAATTTTATATACCTATATATAAACCAAATAAGTAATGTTATTCTATATAAAAGGTTTTGAAAGGATTTGAAATTTTGGAAAATTTATAAGAAATTGTTTATATAAAAATGATTTATAACGGAAGTGTTAAATTTGAAATTCGAGGATTGAATTCCGGTATATTGGAAGTGGTTTTGAGATTTTGGGAGATATATAAAAATAATACGATTTAAAAGTATTTTTCCGAATAAGAAATGTTTCAAATGAATTCAAATAAGTTCCAATAATTTTGAAGAAATTTCAAAGAAGTTACAAGAAAATAGAAGTCCAGAACCCACTTATGTCGCTGGAGAATAATTTCGGTGATGAGTGCACGCATCATCGACGTTGATTTTCGAGCCTCAGAGTGGGGGAGAGGCCACTTTAATAGCTTCGCTATGCGAGCGATTTTGTAAACTGTTGTTGATTTCAAATTCCGAAGTATAACTTGATATTTTAGAAAGATATAAGTATATATTTGAAATTTAAAGTATACCGGTGTTCGATCCTCGAGTTTTCGATTTGGCTTAGAATAACTCAACTTATAAAAAGGTTGATTTCCAACTCTTGGATTTGAAATTTGATTTCACCAACTATTTTGAAGGTTCGAGCACTTCCAAGTCAAGGTTTAAAATTTTTAATCTAAGAAAGTTCGAAGAGTATAAATGTTTGATAAAGCATATAAGTTTAGTTTTGGATGTTTAAGTTTGAAGCTTTTGATAAATAAGAGAATATGAATATTTTGAATTATACTAATATGGAATTTAGTTTTGAAATGTCTTGAAAGGAATTTTTTTTTTTAGTTTGAATAATGGTTTTCTGAAAGGTAAATTGGATGTTTCAAATGGAAATAAATACTTTAAAGGTTTCAAAGGGATAAGTATAAATTTGGAACCATTTGGAGATAATTGATTTGAGAAAATAATTGGTTTTGAAATAAAATTGGAATTAAAACCAGTACTCATATGATGATTTTGGAAATAAATTTGTTTGACTTAAATCAGTTTAATTTGGAAACTGGGATTATCTTATCAGCCTATTTTTTGGGACCTTGAAATTAAGAGATCTAAATTTGAAGAAATTTTGGTAAAATCATATTTGATTTCGAAACTGAATTGACATTGAAATAATTTGAAAATGAGCACCTTACATTATTAAGCACTTGATTTGGGAGTGGTCGAACTTATATAAAATGGATTTGTATAAGTATGAAATTGATTTAAAAATCTATTGATCTGAAAGGTACTCAATTTGGAAAGAGAATTGTATATAATCAAAGTCTATATAAGTATGATTTAATATACTACTGATTTGGAAAGTATTCGATTTGAAAATAGAATCCTATAGATATGGACTTTATATAAGTACAAAATTGAAAGTGATTTGAAAAGGTACTATATGATATATATATTTTCCAAGTAAAGATATGGAAAGTGCCTTCTGCTTGATATCCGCTTTGTGGCCACAGCATGGATTCATTCTATTGATATTATTCTCTCTGATTTTTGGTTTTCCGGATGTAATACTCGAGTGTTCCCACCGTGGCGTAACCCGCGGTTTTTCTTTTTCTCTCGTGAATGCACAGCGAAATTGCCTGGCTGAGTCTTGCCTAGGGGTACGGATTGTTTCCTGGGGGAACCAGGCGTAACCATTGTGTATCCTGCAATCTGTGTAGGTCGCGAATAGTAGCGCAAGTGCCTGGCTGAGTCTTGCCTGGGGGTACAGATTGTTTCCTGGGGGAACCAGGCGTAACCATTGTGTATCCTGCACCCTACTAGTCATCATGGCGTAACTCGCAGGGCTGTGAAAGCTTACGGATATGGATTGTTTCCTGGGGGAACCAGGCGTAACCATTGTGTATCTGCGAACCATGATCGGACAAAGGTTTTGGTTTGATCGTTTTGTTTGGAACGTACTTTCCATATCTATTTTAAAGGTTTTTCAAGTATTTTCACTGGGTGTTGAAGCAAGTCTACTTAGTACTTGAAGAATTCTAGCTTTGCGCCTGATCAACGCATGGCCGGAGTCTGCAAGAACGACGATAAACTTGTTGAAACATCGAGTTATAAAAGTATTTTCGAAAGAAAAATTCATTTTGATATAATAGTATCTTATTATAAAAGATTATTATAAAGGTATTTTGTTATAAAAATATTTTTCCCAACAAAGAAATTTGCATTAATCTTTGAAATTAAATTCCTTTGGTAAATGGAAAATTCGTGCCCGATTCTTTTCTTTTGAATCTACTTTATTTGCTCAGTTTAGTTATTCACCTTGATTCTGTTTTTCCCAATCTACCTTCCTTCCTTGTTGGATTTATCCTTTAAAATATTGGCTAATTATATACTACTTTGTTAGATATAAAATTCTAGTGTTATAAATATTTTTGAAGTTATTAATTGAATGAAACTCTTTAAAGAGAATGATTATTAATTTATTTATAATATTAGAAAGGTATCTTGAGTTAAATTAAAAATCTCATAAATTTTGGATTTAATATTTTCAATAGGCTTTGTAAATATAAATAATAATGTAAATAATTGTTTCAAAAAGGAATTTGAAAAGTATTAAATATTAAAGAAAAAATTTAATTGCAATTGAAGTTTCAAATGAATATTTCAAGTAAAAATTATATAGTTTTAAATAAATTATCTACCCTTGACTTCCAATTCCTGGTTGTTCTATTCTCCTACCTCCTTCCTTTTCGGGGACGAAAAGTTTTGAGTGGGGGAGAGTGTAACGACCTGTAAGATTTTAATAAATTTTATTGTTTTATTTACGTATTAAATTGGATTTTGTGAAAATTTAAATAAATTAAATGGCAAATAAAAAGTTAATATTTGGAATGCGTCTGAATAAACATAGCAAACTGTAAATTTTCGTCCAAAAATATAAGAGTCTATTTCGCGCGTATATTTACTTCAAATTAAATCAGTTAAAAAGTGACGGAAATAAAACGTTTCAAAACCAAATCTTTTTACTTAGAAAAATTCTAAATCCTCTTCTGAGCAAGGAGTCATCTCTAGTTTTTCAAAATTCGGACTTCTATAGCTCCGTCGTTCTTATTCTCTGCATTTTACTGCATTTTTCCGCTAGTGAAAAATTCGAATTTTTATATTTCAATCATACCACTGATATTTGTATACCATTGTGATCGTCTCGTCGTGCTGATCTCAACAGTATATTTACTTCTGTATTTTGAAATCCGGTGCACAACGGAAGCAATAAACGTTCGTTGTAACGGTACCCGTATATGTTGACCATAAATTTTGCTTGATTTTTTCAAAACTTCAACGTGAATCACAAGCAATGAATTAAATTTGCTTTAACAGCTTCTCATTCAATATTCAGCTGAATCATAGCCACGAGTTATTACCATTCCCATAATTCAGGGTTGCCTATTACTATTCCCTACTATTCATATTGATTCATTTCCATCTCTGGTTTGTGTATAAAAAGAAAAACAAAGTTGGAAACGTATAAAGTTCTATACGTTATTTGGCATCCGTTGATTCCTTTATTATTATTACTTTGCTTTCTTTACGTTGTGATTTCCAATCTGATTTATAACTTTACTTTTGCAACCTGCTCAAAAGATTAAAACGTTCAGCTGGCCGCAATAAATATTTGCTTTTAATTTTCTGCAAAATCACAGCGTAAACGTTTTAAACTTTCCATCAGCTAAACAAATAAATACCCTACCTACGAAACTGTTCCCTGAAGCCTCATATTTCTCTTTCCCCTACAAATTCTTTTCCTCACCTGTAGAAACACATTCCTATCTCTCTCCCTTCTTCATAAATTTATGAACGAGCAACCCATCCACCAAGCAGACAACCGCACGGCCCCTCACCCCTCACCGTGAGCCAGCGCCTACTTCCACCCTCTCGGCCAGACCTCCCCTCCGCCACGAGATCCGCCGCCAACCGTGTTCCGCCTCCCACCATCAGCCCCTCCACAGCCGAAGCCGCCCTCCTTCCCTGACCGACCTGCTACCCTCACGCCACTCCTGCCCATCCATTCCTCCGCCCTCACCACCTCGCCGCAGTCCTAGCCGAGACACACGGCAATCACCTCAGGCCTTGCGTGCAACCCGCTCCTCGCCTCTTCCCAGTCGCAACATCAACTCCCTAGGTCGGCCATCGGTGCTTCCTCCACACGGTGAGCAGCTAGCCTCCTCTTCTCCATATAAATGTATCAAACTGTATATATATATATTAGTATAATAATATATAATAAGGTTTGGGTTTATATGTATGCAATTTTATTTCGTTTATTTATAAGTTTGGTTATGATTGATATAGATACAGTTATTAGCTTTATAGCCTTCACATATTTATATTTCTATATTTCATATATAATATATATATTATAAGTACTGTCTTCCTAGTCCAGTTATTTGTAAAAAAAATTTTGGCTTGGGTATGTAATTTCTGTAGCTTGTATGCTAAAGCTTATATATGAAATTATGTTAAAGTATAGGTTATTTGGAACAAGTTTTGAAAGATAGTTATAGGCTTTGGGGTGTTATACTTAGGTTGTTTACTTTACTGTCCAACGAGTTGTTCGCATATATGCGATATATCTAGTATAACGAGAGTCCAAATATGCAGATCTGAAATAAGTAAGTGTTTTATTAATAAAAGACAGTGTTATAAACTATAAAAATTTGTTAATTTGGTAGGAATATATTTGGTGGGATATATACAATCAAAGGCTGCCACTTTTATATATATATACTATAATAACAACATGGGTTGACTTACGTATTAGTGTGTAGAAGTAGTGTATTTTTTTTTTCTATTATGAGTTGTAAAGTTATACAATATTTTTAAAGTATGCGACATAATATAAAAGTCTTAACTACTTAGAGTAAGGTAATACTATATAGGAGTTGCAGTAAGACATTCGTTTTAATAAATTGTTGAAATGCATATACAATATGTTTATTTTACCATTGATTGTTTACACAAAAAAATTTATGTTAGTCTGCATATGGCATTAAATTGTTTAGTACACACATGGTATATGAGGGTATTCATACTTCTTGTGCTCTGTTTGAAGTCTGCATTTATACTTGTTTATAATACATTATGTAAGTTATTTTAAATCAGTATAAGTATTTTAATTTTATACTATTAGTTATATTTTAATGTCTATGTTAGTTATGTATGTTTAAAAATCAAATTTCATTTAAGTTTAGAACATGTTTTTTTTAAATATAGTTGTTATATTTGCAAGTTTACATACCAATTATCTTCGTCGGTCCAGCCTGATTTGATTTCGTCTATTTTCTTTTATTTGATCAGCTTTGTTCGTCAAATTCGTGCCATTTTACTCTACTTTGGAATTCGTGTCGGAATTCGTAACTCATCCCACTCTCGTTCATCTTTAGCCTCGGAAGGTGAGCAATCACTCACGATTAACGTTCTTGTATTTATTAAATTTGATTTCAATTGAAACGACAATTGAAATATGCTGCTGTTAGTTGTTTTACTGTATGACTGCTATTATCTGTATCTGTTCACCTATGACATCTGACACCATTATCGGATAATTATTTATGTGATAATAATACAGATTGGTTGATAATTGATTGTTTGATTGATTGTGTTTAAATTGGATGTTAATTATTATTGTTAAATGATAACTAGTTTGCTAGTTTAATTTGGGGTAGTATAGTTTACAAATTTAACGGATTTTATATGACGGACGTGGATTTATTAAAACCTGACTCCGCCATATGTGAATTTGATTAGTTAGATTTGACCCATTAATTGTCGTAGAAATTGATAAATTATACTTTAAATCTTTGAACGTAGTTTGGATTAATTGTTGTAGTTTTAAACTGAAATTTAAAAAGGAACGACAAGTGAAAAACTGTAATGTAATAATCTTTAATCTACATGAAATGATAGTGTAGATTTTAGAAATAATTATACAAGAAACAATGCGAATTAATACGATTATTTCGGGGTTATTTGATTTATTTATTGAATTGTTATTGATTGTTGTTATTGTTTGGTTATTTACTTTGACACTATCCCTGTCATCACACTGCAAGTTCCCTTTGTTATGTTTGTTTTTGAATTGAAATGGGTCGAAATAATAGACCCAAGCGGTTTCTTGGGATTATGGGTTGAAATGCTATCCACCCGTATACATTTAGAGTACGGATTGAAATGATAATATCCGTAACACTTGACCATATGATAAGAAATATATGGTCTTATTAAATGTAAATTCTTAAATACATATATAAAGGGTAATGATAAATATAGGGTTAATTATATCTAGTTTAATCAAGACTTGATTAAATACATAAATTATGATAAATATTTATGTAAATTTTATTTCGGATAAATTTTGCAATAATATTGAACAATTAAGAATGGGAGATAAATTTGGGTTATTTTAAAATGGTATTTAGATAAGGATTTATTTATTTAGATCAATTTGAAATTTACTGACTGAGATATTTCACGTTTAATAAAATTTAAGAAATATTGAGTAAAATATAATTTAAGGTCACTAAAATAATATTGAATCAAATAAGGGAGTGTTCAAGACTAAATAATAATGATGTAAAAATCGAGAATCTATATGAAACTGTAAATTTAAATTGTTATATTAAGTTATGAACTATATTGTAATTAAATGGTTTAGGAATTTGGATATGTATTTGGAACCAAGATAGTTGAATTTGTTATTTAGATAACGAATTGAATTAGATAGATTGAGGATGAACTAAATTGGGAATTTTTATTTAGAAAACTAGATTGGGAAAAATTTAGTTGAAATGCTGAATACTTAAAGTATGGAAACATATTGAAATAAAAGGGGAAATTGGGATATCAAATCCAAATTTGAGATTTATAAAATTGAAGTGGTTATTTTAGGAAAATTTAAATTGATAAAATGAGATTGAATTTAATTTGAATGGGAAGGTCGGGTTTATGCGAAACAATATGTTAAGTTAAGGAAATTGAAAGTGCTTTACCGTATACAGCATTAATATATATAAATACTATTTTGGGAAATATAATTTTTCGAAGAAAAATTGACATTTGGATTTGGAGTATAAATTAAGTGAATGACCACGGTGTTATAGTATATATTTCTACCTTGTAGAAAGTTCCATGGACCCTTAGAGGATGGTAACCCCAAACATCCTTTAGGTTATTTGTATTTCAGTTGATATTTCACTTGAGTTGGATTTATTGATATAAGAATGTTAATCCTGACTCGAGTGTTTTGTGTTTTTCTTTACGCTCGGGTCAGACTGAGTAATACAGCATTAGAGACTCACCTTTGGAGATTGGAGCTTCATTTGGAGACCCAACTATCGTTTCAGCTTTCAGTTTTCTAGTTGACTGGTTCAGAGAAGTCATCGGCTCGTACTGTAGACTTTTCTGTATTCAAGAGATTCTGATGTATTTTATTTTAAACTCTGATGTATATAGTAGCTTCATGAACTACTATTTTTCTATTCCGCTGCATTATATTACTCTGTGTCTGTGATCTGTGTTTGATTTATTTACTGTATATCTTAAGTTTTGCCAAATTAAATTTACAATTCGGTATTTTGAATTATTCAAGTCGGACATGTACGGTTTTAGTGTCGATTTGAATGGTCCAAAATAGCGGGTCGTTACAACTTCTTAATGGACAAAAACCAAATATTTCTTACTTTGAAGTTTCGGTTCAAAATATTTTATTTAAACACAAAAGATCAGCTTGGCAAATGCGATCCAAAATCCGATGAAGGAATCTTTTTAGGATATTCAGATTGAAGCAAAGCTAATCGAATTTATAATAAAAGAACAAATATCATCGAAGAAACACTTCATGTATCCTTCGATGAAAACTTTAAACAAATCCAAGTATAAGAGATGATGAAGAATTCCCTGATAATATCACAAACACAGAAATTTCAAATTTTGAAAATAGTGAAAACATGGCTAACAATAACGATGAAACAAGATCTCCACCTAGATTATTAAGGGATCATCCTTCTGATAATGTCATTGGAGAACTTAATTCATTTGTTAGAACAAGAAGTCAATTAAATCAAATGTGTCATGTAGTTTTCCTCTCTAACATTGAACCTAAAAATATTAAAGAAGCATCTACCAATGAAAATTGGTTAATCGCTATGCAAGAAGAGCTAAACCAATTCGAAAGAAATGACGTTTGGGATTTAGTTCCACGGCCTAGTAATCAATCAGTTATTGGTACAAAATGGATCTTCAAAAATAAAGCAGATGAACAAGGAAATATTACTAGAAATAAAGCTCGATTAGTTGCTCAAGGATATAATCAAGAAGAAGGAATTGACTTTGAAGAAACATTTGCTCTAGTCGCTAGACTAGAAGCAATATGAATCTTATTCGCATATGCATGTTTTCATAACTTTAAATTATATCAAATGGATGTTAAAAGTGCTTTCTTAAATGGTTTTATAAAAAAAAAGTTTATGTTGAACAACCTCCCTTATTCGTACATGAACAATTTCCTGACCATGTCTATAAACTAAAAAAGGCCTTATATGATTTGAAACAAACACCCCGTGCTTGGTACGATCGCCTTAAAAGATATTTAATGATTCTGGTTTTGAAATTGGGAAGGTTGATCAACCTCTTTTTATTAAAAGTAAACAAGATATTTTAATTGTTCAAATATATGTTGATGATATTATTTTTGGATCTACAAATGAAAAATTATGTCAAGAATTTTCTAATTTAATGACTAGAGAATTTGAAATATCACATATGGGTGAGTTAAATTATTTTCTTGGCTTGCAAATAAAATAATTAGAAAATGGTACTTTTATAAATCAAGAAAAATATTGTAACAATCTAATTAAACGCTTTGGTATGGAAAATACTTCTACCAAACCAACTCCTATGAGTACAACCATACATCTTGATAAAGATGAAAGTGGTAAAAGTTTTGAAAAAAATTATATCGAAGTATGATTGGATCGTTACTATATTTAACAGCAAGTAGACCTGACATAATGATGAGTGTTTGCTTGTGTGCACGATTTCAAGCAGAACCCAAAGAATCACACTTACGAGCAGTGAAACGTATACTATGGTAGCTTAATAAAACCAAGGACTTTGGACTATTCTATCCAAAGGAATGTCCTTTTGAATTAGTGTCATATAGTGATACTGATTTTGGAGGAAGTTCGACAGATAGAAAAGGTACAAGTGGGACTTGTCACTTCATTGGACGATCTCTTGTATCTTGGTTTAGTAAGAAACAAAATTGTGTTTCATTATCGATATGTGAAGCAGAGTATATTTCTGCAGCTTTGGCATGTGCTCAAGTTATCTATGTGCAACAAACATTACAAGATTTTGGTTTTAATTTATGTAAATCAACTATTTATTGTGATAATTCTAGTCCTATAAATTTATCTAAAAATCCTGTAAATCATTCACGAGCAAAACATATTGACATTCGTCATCATTTTCTTCGTGATAATATTGAAAAAGATTTAATAAATCTACAATTTATGTCCTTTGACAAACAATTGGCAGATATTTTTGCAAAACCATTAAATGAAAATACTTTCATCAAGTTAAGACGAGAACTTGGAATCGTCTCTTTTAAAGATTTATAAGTTTGATTTTTTTTAAAATTTATATATATATATATATATATATATATATATTATTAGCTTCTTTCAAACTAAAATAAAAAACTGTCGTCTAGCACTTGAACTCAAGACCTCATACTCGGTAGTCCTCTACACTACCACTTCACTCTCTATTGTTTTCTGAAATATGAGGTTGTTATTGAATTCTTATGTACCTTTCATCCTCTCCTCTTTTTCCTATGTACATTATTTCTCTAACCATACATTGTCCTCTCTATTTTTAATAGCTTCTACCTATATATTATCTGCATTTCTTAATTCCTTTCACCAAGAATTCATTAAATTTTCTTTTAAACTTTTCAAAAATTACTGTTCGATCATGTCATCTCAATATAACTCTGAGTCATCTGAGCTATCTTACTCCTCTCCTTCCTCAGGATCGGAAAATCTACCACCTCCTGCTCCTTTGTATGAACCGGTTCCGATTGTTCCATCTTCAACTCATACTGGATATACTCCACCAGCTAAAAGAACATGACGGTCTCCCTTTTTTGGATCACTATCCACAAAAGAGAAAAACGATGATATTCATCACTATCAGAAAGAAACATTAGACTTACAACGTGAATTATACTATGAGCAAAAAGTTAACGCCAAATGACTTAGCTTTTTGGAACAAGTAGCGTTAAAGTTCTATGGTTCTTCATCAAATGATACTGTTCATCAACCATCTACAGCTCGTTCTCCAAATCATTGCAATCCTTGGGAACCATCACCACAACGTCCACCAATAACTCAAAATTCTTGGGAATGTGGTAACAGATGGTCTCCACTTCGACCATTTGTAGAGAACACCAAAGTTGAAGAAGAATCTTATCATACTCCATCCTCTTCTTCAAAATCTATTTAATCATCTCTTGTTGTTTATATAATATGTTATTTAATTCTGTGTATTCTAAAATCTGTAATGTTTAAAAATTATTCAATAATATGTGTTGTTTTTATTCTCAAAAAAGACTATATGTGCCTCTATACAAAAATAAACAGATGTCTGAACTAGTATAAACAGACGTCTGAACCTGCATAACAGAAATTTTTAACCCCAGATTCAGACGTCTGAATAAAAAATAACAGACATCTGAATAAAAAATAACAGACGTCTGAATTAGACCATTTTTGAACTAATTCCTTGCGGTTTGCAATTCAACTCAATTCAGACGTCTGAATCGAATGATTCAGATAGCTGAATTTCTTCTGAGCATATTTTTTACACTATTCTTATTTATTTTTATTACCTTTTTACCCCTGCCTTTTTACCCTCTATATAATGCCTTTTTCACTTCATTCCTTCTTACTTCAGAACCCTAGCCCCCATTTTTATCTTCCTCAAAGCTTTTAACCTTCCTTCAAGTCTCCAATGGCACCAAGATCAAAGAGAACTAGAGAATCAACTTTCGGACCATCCGAAGAACAAATCTTGCAATGGCTATGGAACGATGTTGCTGTCTCTCGATTTAATTCTATGAAGAACTCCAACATCTTCGAAGGAGCATTCATGAAATTTTCGAATTTCGCAGCATATCTTATTAGAGAGTTAGCGGAGCAATTTTACTTCGATAGCTTGATTGGGTATACTCCTAACAATGTTAAGATTAATCAGCTTATGATTAAACTTTTTCTTGCAAACTTAAATTTAGATCATCAAAATCCTCAAAACGGCCAAGATTGTGTTTGGTCGTTAGATTGTGGCATAAGAATATTCTTACCTTTATAAAGACTAGTTTCTTATTTTAAATTGCCCTTATCAAGGAATTGATATTAATGAAATTGAAGTTGATATGGAACATTGGGATGAAGTTTCACATTAATTTTTGTTCGATCAACTTATAAATTTGGGCAACTTAAAATCTACCTTTTTAAGGCCACAAGCTAGGCTAATTCACCGTGCACTTATTCGTTCTCTCCAACCAAGGACGGGAAGTTATGAAAAAGTGTATAAAGAAAATTTTCAAGCACTTTATTCTATCTACTCTAATCAACAAGTAAATTGGGGGAAAATTATTTTGGATGAATTCCAAGATATCACAATCCGAAGGAAGTATAGAACCATTCATTATGTGCTTATATTATGCGCATTCTCCTAAATATTGGTGTACAAATGCTTGACTCTGATTTTACCAGTATTAGTGAGTTAGGCGCTAAAACTTTAGGATTGATGGGCCTTCCTATACGACCTCCTTCTCAACAAATTATTTCCTTCCACCAATGGTCGCAAAATGTTCAACAAGGTGTTCCTCAACCTCGAGACACTAGTATTACTTCTTCTTCACATACTTAACATGAAGAAGAAGAGGAGGATGATGACACCATCCAAGAAATTGGTCTGGATACTTCTTCAAGACAATCCATCATCACTCTCTCTCGAAATAAATCAAAGATTCATCGGAACATAAAGGCACTTGAGAAGAAGACGGAAGGAAAATTCAACTCTATCAAAGGCTTTCTCAATAAAATATGGGATCAAATTTCTTGTTTCGGTTCTTCATCCACTCAAGCTTACAATCCATCTCCATTTGAATGGTCTTCCTCAATCTCAAGTTCAAATCACAATGATCCATCTCTTTCATGCCAATTTTAATTATCTTGGTCTATTTTTAGTTATTTTCTTATGTTTTGCTTGTCGCTTTTATTGTTTAGTTGTATGAGAAAATTCTAAAACATTATCTCTTTATGTATTATTATCTACTACTTTGTTTGCTTTAATGAAATGAATTATCTATTATCGTTCATGTTCTTTCTTTTTGTCGATGATAAAGGGGGAGAAATTTAAATTGTGCATATTTACAGGGGGAGTAACAATACTTTACTAGTTTATTAATTTAATATGGTTGTCATCATCCAAAAGGAGAAGAATGTTAGAATCTCGATTTTGAGTATAACAATCTATATAAAATGTTATGTGTATACTAACCATCATTGCAAGAGATTTATTGCAAATTCATCAACAGATGTTTAAAGTTGTACATTGTGTTTCTAGAGTCTGTACTTTACTTAGAAATTTTGTTAAAATCTCTCCTTAAACGATATATATATAAATATACACACACACATGCACACACATGCTCATACATGCACAAAAGAGCAAATTCAGACGTCTGAAACCATTCATTCAGACGTCTGAGTGCTGAAATATGAATATTGTTTTCACAATATTCAAATGTCCGAACGAAAATATTCAGACGTCTGAATAAGGCCAAAAATAGCCTATTTCCTTGCTGTTTGCGTTTCAATCTAATTTAGAAGTCTGAATTTTCTAATTCAGACGTCTGAATATTTCCAACTGCTATATTCTTGAAAAGTCACTTCTATTCACCAAGAGAAACATTTTTAAATCAACAGTTGCATCCGTTCTTTAAAGTATAACTTTTCATTTAAAGATGCAACTCTTTATATACTATAAATAGATTACAGAATTCAACAAACAACTCACCGAATTTACTTTTAGCACTCTTGAGTTCTCATCTATTCTCCAACTTTCAAATTGCACTCAAATTACTTACATACTTTGATCTTTGATCACTTTATCTTCCACATTTCTCAAAGCACATCACTATATATCATTAAGGAGAAGATTATAGGAAGATTGTACTTAATTGACTTATCGGTGTTATTTAAGAACACACTACAGTCAGAGACCTTTGTCATTTGTATTGAAGTCCTATTCGGTTGCTTAGGCAGGTGAAGTCCTGTTCGGTTGCTCAGGCAATGTAAACCTGTTCCATTGGGATAAGTGAGGGTTGTTGTAGTTGAAATTCCAGAAGGAGTCTGGGACTGGACGAAGAATGAGATTTTCGAACCAGTATAAAAATTCCTGGTGTGCTTGTTTTATTTTTATTTACTTTGCTATTATCATCTGTTTCCACATTTAGATTTAATTATATTCCATATTACACGATCCTAAGTAATAGCTAGCCTTATTAGTTACTTTCATGTTGCGGAAAACATCGTTACGACAACCCAAAATCACTAGTATAGGGTTTTGAAAATTAGATAGGTATATAAATCCTTAAATATTTCCTTTCGAAAATCATTTACTATAACAACAGTGTTATAGTCCATCATTTCCTTACTTTTCGAAAACATCTATTTCGACAACGGATGTTGAAATCATGGTTTCGATATTTAACACATTTTAAAACATCTTCAAATTATTTAACTTTATTTAAAAGTCCACTTCCCAAAAATATCCATTTTATTAATTGATTATCCGCTGTCCAAAATCGTGAATATAGTCCATTTACCAAATCCAACATTTCTACACATCTGTTAAAGGATAATCCACTGTCCAAAATCGTGAATATATCTCCTTTACCAAATTCATTACTTCTACATGTTTTATTAAAGGATTATCCACTATCCAAAATCGTGGATATAATTCCAACCAAATACATTGTTTTACACACTTAATTTAAAGGATTATCCACTGTCCAAAATCGTGGACATAGTACCTTTAATAAACTTTCATATTTTAACTTATCAAATTCAATTGATTTCGGATTTATAAGACAATGTTTATAAATTCACATGTATTATTTTGTAAAAACTTCTATTTATAAAATCCCTTAATTAATTGATTCCATTTATCCCTTATTTATATGCCAAAATCCAAATTATAAGTTTGTTCACTTATAAATCGTTTATTTACAAATTCATTCACTTATAACTGCACAAATTATAAATCTTATTCACTTATAAGATTCACTTACAACTTCATTTTAACATTTATAAAACTCCTTTACAATCCTATTATTTTGATTTATGAAATATCCATTTTATGAATCTTATATATATATATATATATATATATATATCAATTATAATAATTCAAAAATCTCGATTTAAATAAACTTATTCTTTTAATAACTTACAAAGCTTTATTAAAACTTATAAAACTCAAAAAATCATACTTAAGTATAATTCACAAAAATCATAATTTTTATAACATAAAAATTATAACATTTATTTATTTAAAATAAATCCATTTCTCTAACAAATTAGAAAATTAATAAAATATCTATTTTCAAAATCACTTGAAAATCCTTTTCAATTTGAAATCATCACTCTAATATTTTTAAATTATCAAAAATAGGCCCAATGCTGCAACAGCACCAAATACATCAATCACGGCATCCAAAACATCATATATCATATGCTAACAGCATATATCACAATATTTGTAAATAAATCAATACTAGTGAAGAATCCAATTGGATCCCTCGATCCTATCACCTGAAACAAATATACATATTAGAATATGTGTACAATGTCCGCTTCGAGGCAAACGCACGTACAAAGGGTCATCCGCTCACACGAGAACGTATAGGGTATCTTCTACTTCAATAGGCAGGAATATGTACAAATACCAATCAACATATCATATATCATCCAAACAATCACCAATCATCATAAATAATATTTATTCTCACTTATACAAAAGTATTAGTGAGTCAGGAAGAGTGAGCTGTACTCACCATGGTTCCAAAAGCAGTTGCAGTGTTTTATTTCGAAGAAAATTAAACAAGCGTTTAATTTTATCCAAATTCACACTATCTCCAATCAACTCCAAACTAGCTTTAAAATGAAGTGCTCGTCAATACAGACCCAACGGATCTTGTTTCGTCAAAAACGAACCTCGTATGAAGAAGTTACAGTATTTTAAAGTTTTTACGATTTTAAAATATATAAATTTACAATTTTTTTTATCTTTCAAACCCATATTCATCTCGGCCGTTCAATCCTCCTATTCCACATCGGGCCACCTTCTCTTCTCCACCACCACGTTTCAATCGTGTGAAGAAAACCCACTCGGCCGCCTCTTTACCCTAATTATTGCGGTCATTCCTTCCATCGAGACAACGATCGAGCTCCACCGTTCGAATGCTCTAGCCCATGCTTACCTCCACCTTGAACGAAGGCGAGCTTGGCCCCTCCTACGCTGTGAAATCGGCCTCCAAACGCATGCCATTCGAGCTTGATTTGCCGACGATCGGTTTAATAAAAATCGATGATAGCCATTGAAATTATTCGTCTCTTAATTCTCTACAATTTCTTAGTTTATGATTGTAGCTAATTATTGATGGATCGACCAGAATTTGAGGGAGAAGATGACAAGTTTACGGCCTAGAATTAATGGCGGCGGCTATGAGACCTTAGCTAGGGCTTGAATGAAGAAAATAGAAAATCTTAGGTCGTTTTATACAAAATTCCAAAACACTATTCACCCGAAATTTTTTTGAACTCCAAACGAAACGTGACGCCTGACGTTTATAATGTTTTACCCATATTCCGAACATAATGGAATATATATATCGGGAGTCAATTCGATCATATGTGGAAGATAGGTTTTCGAATCGACTATTTTAAATTTAAATTTTACTTAAACAAATTTCTACGCATTTTAGCTTACCCTGGACAAACCGTAAATCTGATTGACATGAAATTTGAAATCTTACAATAATATAACACTATAGATCCAATGAAGCTGGTTTCGTCGAAATCCAAGACTGTTTGAAAATGGCTATTTTTACACGTCAATTAAATATTAAAATATTCAATTTCTTTAAATTAACTTTTAATTCAATTTTAAAAGTTTTATAACGTCATTCTAGTTTAAATAGAATTCAACTTTATAAATCATTTTTATTCACATTAAATTCAATTGTCACTTATTTCAGCAATTTCAAATATGAAATTAACAATTTAATTATCCAATTAAATCCTTATATTCAAAATGTAATTTATTCAACTTATAAAATGAACTTCTGTATATTTAAAATCAATTAAATATACGAATTTCAAATGATTGAAATTTTAGGTCATTACAGGTGTCAACCATGCGGGATGGTTGACACATGTCCTGGCATTGAATCGAAGAGTTTTGATAGCATCATCTTAATGAAATTTCGGCATCCTTTGTGTGAATCGACATCACTTGTTGATAGAAATTCAAGATGTTATCTTGCTTATTGAAACTCAACAACCTATACATGCTTAGGGATTTAACAGCTTTCCTATCTATAAAAACTCAAAATCCCCTTCTATTGTTAAAGCTCGACATCATGTTGAAGCTTAATATCATTTACTAGTATATGTCCTACACAACTATTATTATAGAGGCTCGGTAATAGTTGATACATTATTGGCTTGTTATTCATAGAAACTCGATATCTCTACATATTGTTAGACGCTCAACGTCCTTTATTGATGTTGTCAGGACCCGATTCTTCGTCTTTCGAAAATTCAACATCGATACTCACTTTATCGACTGCCGAGCAATCGAACGACGGAAAACCGAACACTGAGGGTTTTAAAGAAAGAATAAAAGAAGAAAAGAGAAGAGAAAAGGATAGAAGATAGAGAGGAAAGAGAATAGAAAATAAAGAAAACATAGAACAGAAAATAGAACAGAAAGAAAATAGAACGGAACAGAAAAACAACAAAACAATATCAGAATCTCACAATTCGCAGCGGAACAACATATAATAATAAATGAATAATCTTTAAACAAAGAACTATATCAGTTATTACATTACATCACATTTCATTACATCATATCATCAGAGTGTACAACAACAACAACAAACAGTGCAGCGGAAAAAGAAATACTATATAAGTAATACGCCATGCCATCCAGCTTGCCTCCAGCAACTCCAGAATATCCAGAATATCCTGATAAACCTTAACTCTTGACTGCCCGTGTGGAAATTTGTGGGCACCCAGAGTTTAGGAAGGGAAACAATAAACTCCGAGTCAGTCATGTGACTGGTGTGAGAACTCAAAACAGTTTATTTATCTTTAAAATCAAAATAGAGGAATATTTTTAAAGTCAATTCGCAATGCTTTTAAAAATGAGACTACCATAAGACCTCCCGCCACACACACAATGCAAACGCAGACTTGGAGGAGATTTCTCCTTATGATAGTCAAAGATGCTTGATACGCATTAAAAATAACATTTCATATTATTATTAGTGCATAGTGTAGGAAAACATTTCGAAAGTAGAATATAAATCTTAGCCAGCATAGGTACCATTGTAGTATGCTTATTATAGCTACCATATTAAATGGCAGGTTCTACAACTAAAACCGTACAAGTTTCGTATTGTTTCTTTGGATTTCCAACGAATGATCAGGCCAAGAAACTTCCCATTGCCACATGAGAATGCCTCTGGATGGACATCCCCGAGAACCAAACCGGATCTCTACCAACACAAGGCCGGGTTACCCCTAACTGAGTAACAACTGACCGAATATGCCATCCCCCGGTCCTTTGGGACCTTTCACCCGAGCGCTCGCAATCAATTCACACAATCATAAAGTGTTTTCAACATGAGTAAGTATCTGGGCTCCATACCATGATACCACCCTTTTCCAGAAGGAAATGCACACATTCTAAAGGGCGCTACCCCTCATAACCTTGCTGCTTCTTTCCTGTTTTGACCATTCACGGGGTGTGAGGCTCGACGAAGTCACGTCCACAAAAACATACTTTATACAAAAGCCATGCTTTGGGTCAACAAATGATCATAGAAATGATCACCAAGATAGACGATCAAATAAACGATCCTATCACAAATAATCAACACAATGATCATTTAACAGCAACACTTAGCATGTCACATTACCAAATTGGGAATATATCGCTGATAACTTCAACTATATAACCTCTGAGCTCGTACGTCTCAGAGAAGGGTGTTAAGCTAAAAGAATAAATTCTCCGCCACCAACAGAAATATATTTGAAAGAAATCGGCTTTATATCTCAATTTGTAATGTCAGACATACAATCCATACAAGTCTGTTCCGGGCTCGAACAAAAACGAAGGCACTTCTCACGAAGCCCTTGCAATCCGGGTATTCACAATCCCGATCGAATTTCCCATCACTTAAGGAAATCTCTATACCAGGAGCTACCCAGTGCAGAGACAATCGATAGGTCATTCTATCGCTCTCGCAAATACTCGGTCTTCAACACCGGTCATCAAATGCAATTCATAACGACGTATCACATATTCGGAATGGGTTATACGACCCCATGGTCCTTTCCCGGTTAACCCGAATAGTGAGCGCTTATTCAAAAATAAGTGTGGCATTCAAATTCAAACAAATCACATCAATTACCCATTCAAAGGGAAATATTGATAGTCGGTTATTGAACTATCAATGGATATGCACACATCACCAATTTCCAAATAATTTTCCAAATTATTTATTTTCCAAAATATCTTTACAAGATATAATATTTCACACTTCAAAAATAAATCAATATTTATTTTTAAACAAATTCTCCTTTTCATTTATAAATTCCATAGTGAATTTTCATTCCAAAATATCCATGCATATACGATTTCAATTATTCATTTCAATTTATCATCAAAAAGATAAATTCTCAAAATATTCCCTTTATATCGGGAAAACAATTCCATACTTATTTATTCATAAGTAATTCACAAATTTTATTTATTTTCAACACTTGGAAAATATTCAATATACTTAAATCGAAATTAAGTATATATTTCATTCTTTAAGGAAATCATTCTCTTAAACATATTTATTTGGGCCAAAACGAATGTTACGTAAAACATCGTTACGACAACCCAAAATCACTAGTATAGGGATTCGAAATTAAAATAGATATATAAATCCCAATACTATACAAAACATTTCCTTTCGGAAATCATTTACTATAACAACAGTGTTATAGTCCACCATTTCCTTCTATTTCTCGAAAACGTCTATTTCAACAATGAATGTTGAAATCTATGGTTTCGAATCTTAACATATTTAAAACATCGTTAGATCGTTTTAATTTCTATTTAAAACATCACATTCTAAACATTTTCTTTAACATATTATTCACTATTCAAAAACGTGAATATACTACGTTAATCAATTTCATCTTTTCTATTCATTTTATTTTAAAGGATTATTCACAGTTCAAAAACGTGAATATAGCTCCATTTATAAGTTATAACAATTTACTTATCAAAATAAGTCGTTGGTGAATTTATAAAACAACGTTTATAAATTCCTTTATTTTCCTATATTCAATTCATAACTCAATTATATACCAAAGGTTCATATTATAAGTTAAATACTTATAATTTATTTGTTTGCAAAAATCGTTCCTTTGAACTTCATAATTATAAATCTTATAACTTATAAGATTCTATTATTTATACAAAACTATTCTTTTAATAACTTTATAAATTTTATAAACCTACTGCTTATAAAAAATTCCTTTTATAACTTCACCGTTTATAATTCTATAAATTTCATTTCTATTTATGAAATTCATTCACAGTTCGTTCTAACACTTATAAAAACTCGTTTTATAATTCCAACATTTTAATTTATAAATATCAATTTATAAATCTTTTAATATAAATCAATTTATATTACTATTTTAAAAATGTCTTTAAACTCCTTTATAATTTCCTCATTTTGATTTATAAACAAATCAAATTTTATAAATCCTATATTTAAACTTTCTACAATAAATTCAGAAATTTCAATTTAAACTATTTTATAAAATCATTAATCCATATTTCTCAAAAATCAACTTTTAACTATATTTCTCAAAATTCATAATTTTTATATAACATTAAAATTATACGTTTATTTATTTAAAATGGATCAATTCCAAAAATATTTTATATTTTCAAAAATCACTTTGAAAAATCATTTTAAAAATCCCAAATTTGGTCCAATGATGCTACACACCAAATAGTCAATCACGACAACAACGATATCATATATCGATATGATAATCAATCAAATATCAAAATATCTGAAATCAAATAAAAACTGTTGAGGAATCCAGTTGGATCCCTCCAACCTGTTTTCCTGCATTCATAAACATTAGCACAATACCAATTTCGCTCCAGTACGAAATTATCGCGGTATATGGGATTTAAAATATTATCCGCTTAATAACGGCGCAATAGGGTCTCATCCGCTAAACAAAAATTGCGGGAAATCAATAACTCCAATATATACATATGCCAATATATATATATATATTGCTGCTATATATAATACCAATTTCACTGTTTATGAAATATTCGCGGTATATGTTTTTATTAAATAACATCCGCTTACTAACGGCGTATAATGTCTATTTTAACAATGAATAGATAACAATCAACATTCAAACATGCATTCAAATATTTTAAATCTAACTATTTAAAATAAAATCGAAACCGATTCGATTGAGTGAGAAGTTCTCACCTTGATTTCAATTTTGTTTTAGCGATTTATTTCGAATAAAATTAAACGGACGTTTAATTTTACCCAAAATTCTCACTAACTCCAAACGACTCCAATCCATTTTCATCGCGTAGTGCTCGTCCATACGATTCCAACGCAACTGGTTTCGCGCGTTTTCGACCTCGTATGAAAATGTTATGCATTTATGAAGATTCATGAATTTATATACACAAATTACAACCTTTTATTTTAATTTATAAACCTACATCTAATCTCTGGCCGTTAGATCCAATCCCCCCCCTCATCTGGACCGCACACCCCCTTCCATCTTCTTCATCACGCTTATAGGCACAAGGCCGAACCCAATATCCAATACTAGGGTTTCGATTTGCACCTCCCACAAGCCACTTCAACTCGATCAGGTAGTTCCATGTCGAAGCCCCTAACTTCCTCCACCTTCGGCCTCAAGCACACGCAACTCGGCCCCACCCTCTCTCATGCGCACGGAGATGAACGGCCCACGCACGCACCCCCCTGGCTCCCCCTCCGACGCTCCAAACACGATCATCACCGTATGGATCTGAAGCTCTTGATACGCTCTACGATATTGCTGTTGAACACTTCGCGTGAATGTCAACGGATTGTGAGTGATTGAGGGAAGAAAATTGAAAAATTCTGGCCTTTGATGAAGCAACTGGCGGCTAGGGCAAATAGATTAGGGTTTAGTTATTTTTTTTTCTAAAATTTGTGAATTTATGGTGTATTTATAGGAAAAAATCGAACACTATTCATCCCGGAAATTCCGAACTCCGATTTACGCGCCGTAACCAGCGTTTCTAGGGTTTACCCCGCGTTCCGGACACAATGGAACAGGTTTCGAAAGCTAATTCGGACATCTGTGCAAGTTATGGCAATAAACGATCAATTTAAATTAAACCGATTTAAATCGATTTCTAGGCGTTTTAATTCGTACCGGACAAACGATAAATCCAATTGACACGAAATTTGAAACCATACAATAATATCACATTACGGATCCGATGAAACTGGTTTCGTCAAAATCCGAGACTTTTTGAAAAATGGCTATTTTAACTCGCCAAATTAATATTAAAAATAATTCGATGCGTTTCGAGCTGCCACGATCAAACGATAACTCCGATTGACACAAAAATTGAAATCCGGTAATAACTAACTATTACGGATCCAATGGAACTGGTTTCGTTCAATTCTGAGACTGTTCAAAAATTGACTATTTTCACTAGTCGATTTTAATATTAAAATATTCAATTTTCACAAATAAACTTTTAATTCGATTTTAAAAGTTCTAAAATATCATTCTAACTTCCATATGATAAAATAAAATTTTACAAATCATTTTCAATCATATTTAACTCAATTTTCAATTATTTTCATAATTTAACATATTAAATTATCGATTTAATTATTCAATTAAATCCAATAATTCAAATTAAATTTATTTGACTTATAAATTCACTTATTAATATTTAAAATTAATTAAATATTCAAATTTTAATTAATAAAAATCTTGGGTCGTTACAATCTTTCCCCCTTAAAAGAATTTCGTCCTCGAAATTAACAAGTAAGAAAAGTTATAGAATTCATTAACTTTCCAAAATTCAGTTAAACTTTTTACAAAACTTTACTAAGTTTTCAAATCATACTTAGTTATCTTTTCAAAAACAACTACTATTGTTTAACTTTCAATTCCAAATCAAAGTTAAAGTTTTCAAAATTTTCTAATTTTCTCAAATTTTTTCTAACGCCTTAAATTTTCGGAAAAATTCGCCATAGTCTCCTTTGCGCGGCTCGATCCGAAAAAAAAATGACCGTATATATATCACAAATATACATCTCGTCAAGTAATGAGGCATCCCGAAGGGAAAAATTTATAAAAGTATGGTATGTAATCCGAGATATGTACCTTATATTTTATTAGCGAGCATATACGGCTAATATAGCGCGAAAGCGAGCTCCAAATGCGAAGCAAACGTGCTCCGCACCTACTAATCACTCAACAAACAACATGAGAACATGCATGTATGAAAATAGCATCAATATACAACATATAGCAACATACTAACTATATATGTCAACATATCAAATGTAGTAAAAGCAACAAATGCAAACATCAACCAACTAGCATTCATAACCAATAAATATTCATTCATATTCTCCTTAATATTCAATGGATTGGTTTTCAATTTAATCACATTTGATTCATTAACAGTGGATGTTTTCTAACATTCATTTTTAATTAGTTTATATTCACTAATTCATATTCAAGTTGGTTCACTTCCAATTCAAATTCATTTCTATTCAAGATTCACTTAACTACCAATTGAATTCCAATTAATTTAGCTTCCCATTTCATTAATTTAATTTCATTAACACTTAATGAATTATATACAATCAACTAACAATCATATAACAACCAATGTATATCAATTTCAACCAAATTCCTTTGCTTATATTCATTCAATTTAATTTCACACCATCACTTTCAATTGGTTTAACTAAATTGATTTTCATTCAATCTTTCAACTTCCAATAACATTAGATTTTAATGAATTAACACGTACATCCATTATTTCATACCAATTTTATTCACATTCAGTTGATTTACATTCAATCCATTCATTTACAACAGTTGAATTTCATTTATATAACTTAAGTTCATATCCATCACTTAACTTTAATATTTTACTTTGATACTAATATCAATTCCATTCAACAACACTTAAGTTATATTCCATTTAACTTTAAATTCATTTTTATTTTACAACTCATATTCATAAATATATTCATTAGTTTCACTTCTCATATGTATAAGTTTATTTTACAATTGTAAATCACTTTAATTATAATTCAATTCTTATAATTCATTTGCTTATACAATTATTCTTTTATTTAGATTATTCAAACAACTAAACAATCAACTTATATACACTTTAATAATTTTGAAAAATTATTCCTTTATATATAAAAATATAATCAAGATAAAATTATTTCATTTACCCAATTTAAAACAATATCGTGTCGGTTTATCTTGTTTAAGAGTTTAGAAACCCCTTTCTACGATAGTTAGCTAGACTACATCGACCGAAATCTATAAACAATCAACCGATAAGTCAACACAATACAAAACAATTTTATATTCACTAACAAATACGCTCTCATAGCTATTATTACACTCAAACTCATTCTAGAGTACTACTGACTCTATCTCTAATGAGTAATACCCAACAGAACCATGGTTGTCGCTTAACCATATGCTCCGATACCACATTATCAGGACCCGATTCTTCGTCTTTCGAAAATTCAACATCGATACTCACTTTATCGACTGCCGAGCAATCGAACGACGGAAAACCGAACACTGAGGGTTTTAAAGAAAGAAGAAAAGAAGAAAAGAGAAGAGAAAAGGATAGAAGATAGAGAGGAAAGAAAATAGAAAATAAAGAAAACATAGAATAGAAAATAGAACAGAAAGAAAATAGAACGGAACAGAAAAACAACAGAACAATATCAGAATCTCACAATTCGCAGCGGAACAACATATAATAATAAATGAATAATCTTTAAACAAAGAACTATATCAGTTATTACATTACATCACATTTCATTACATCATATCATCAGAGTGTACAACAACAACAACAAACAGTGCAGCGGAAAAAGAAATACTATATAAGTAATACGCCATGCCATCCAGCTTGCCTCCAGCAACTCCAGAATATCCAGAATATCCTGATAAACCTTAACTCTTGACTGCCCGTGTGGAAATTTGTGGGCACCCAGAGTTTAGGAAGGGAAACAATAAACTCCGAGTCAGTCATGTGACTGGTGTGAGAACTCAAAACAGTTTATTTATCTTTAAAATCAAAATAGAGGAATATTTTTAAAGTCAATTCGCAATGCTTTTAAAAATGAGACTACCATAAGACCTCCCGCCACACACACAATGCAAACGCAGACTTGGAGGAGATTTCTCCTTATGATAGTCAAAGATGCTTGATACGCATTAAAAAGAACATTTCATATTATTATTAGTGCATAGTGTAGGAAAACATTTCGAAAGTAGAATATAAATCTTAGCCAGCATAGGTACCATTGTAGTATGCTTATTATAGCTACCATATTAAATGGCAGGTTCTACAACTAAAACCGTACAAGTTTCGTATTGTTTCTTTGGATTTCCAACGAATGATCAAGCCAAGGAACTTCCCATTGCCACATGAGAATGCCTCTGGATGGACATCCCCGAGAACCAAACCGGATCTCTACCAACACAAGGCCGGGTTACCCCTAACTGAGTAACAACTGACCGAATATGCCATCCCCCGGTCCTTTGGGACCTTTCACCCGAGCGCTCGCAATCAATTCACACAATCATAAAGTGTTTTCAACATGAGTAAGTATCTGGGCTCCATACCATGATACCACCCTTTTCCAGAAGGAAATGCACACATCCTAAAGGGCGCTACCCCTCATAACCTTGCTGCTTCTTTCCTGTTTTAACCATTCACGGGGTGTGAGGCTCGACGAAGTCACGTCCACAAAAACATACTTTATACAAAAGCCATGCTTTGGGTCAACAAATGATCATAGAAATGATCACCAAGATAGACGATCAAATAAACGATCCTATCACAAATAATCAACACAATGATCATTTAACAGCAACACTTAGCATGTCACATTACCAAATTGGGAATATATCGCTGATAACTTCAACTATATAACCTCTGAGCTCGTACGTCTCAGAGAAGGGTGTTAAGCTAATAGAATAAATTCTCCGCCACCAACAGAAATATATTTGAAAGAAATCGGGTTTATATCTCAATTTGTAATGCCAGACATACAATCCATACAAGTCTGTTCCGGGCTCGAACAAAACCGAAGGCACTTCTCACGAAGCCCTTGCAATCCGGGTATTCACAATCCCGATCGAATTTCCCATCACTTAAGGAAATCTCTATACCAGGAGCTACCCAGTGCAGAGACAATCGATAGGTCATTCTATCGCTCTCGCAAATACTCGGTCTTCAACACCGGTCATCAAATGCAATTCATAACGACGTATCACATATTCGGAATGGGTTATACGACCCCATGGTCCTTTCCCGGTTAACCCGAATAGTGAGCGCTTATTCAAAAATAAGTGTGGCATTCAAATTCAAACAAATCACATCAATTACCCATTCAAAGGGAAATATTGATAGTCGGTTATTGAACTATCAATGGATATGCACACATCACCAATTTCCAAATAATTTTCCAAATTATTTGGTTTCCAAAATATCTTTACAAGATATATTATTTCACACTTCAAAAATAAATCAATATTTATTTTTAAACAAATTCTCCTTTTCATTTATAAATTCCATAGTGAATTTTCATTCCAAAATATCCATGCATATACGATTTCAATTATTCATTTCAATTTATCCTCAAAAAGATAAATTCTCAAAATATTCCCTTTATATCGGGAAAACAATTCCATACTTATTTATTCATAAGTAATTCACAAATTTTATTTATTTTCAACACTTGGAAAATATTCAATATACTTAAATCGAAATTAAGTATATATTTCATTCTTTAAGGAAATCATTCTCTTAAACATATTTATTTGGGCCAAAACGAATGTTACGTAAAACATCGTTACGACAACCCAAAATCACTAGTATAGGGATTCGAAATTAAAATAGATATATAAATCCCAATACTATACAAAACATTTCCTTTCGGAAATCATTTACTATAACAACAGTGTTATAGTCCACCATTTCCTTCTATTTCTCGAAAACGTCTATTTCAACAATGAATGTTGAAATCTATGGTTTCGAATCTTAACATATTTAAAACATCGTTAGATCGTTTTAATTTCTATTTAAAACATCACATTCTAAACATTTTCTTTAACATATTATTCACTATTCAAAAACGTGAATATACTACGTTAATCAATTTCATCTTTTCTGTTCATTTTATTTTAAAGGATTATTCACAGTTCAAAAACGTGAATATAGCTCCATTTATAAGTTATAACAATTTACTTATCAAAATAAGTCGTTGGTGAATTTATAAAACAACGTTTATAAATTCCTTTATTTACCTATATTCAATTCATAACTCAATTATATACCAAAGGTTCATATTATAAGTTAAATACTTATAATTTATTTGTTTGCAAAAATCGTTCCTTTGAACTTCATAATTATAAATCTTATAACTTATAAGATTCAATTATTTATCCAAAACCATTCTTTTAATAACTTTATAAATTTTATAAACCTACTGCTTATAAAAAATTCCTTTTATAACTTCACCGTTTATAATTCTATAAATTTCATTCTATTTATGAAATTCATTCACAGTTCATTCTAACACTTATAAAAATTCGTTTTATAATTCCAACATTTTAATTTATAAATAACAATTTATAAATCTTTTAATATAAATCAATTTATATTACTATTTTAAAAATGTCTTTAAACTCCTTTATAATTTCCTCATTTTGATTTATAAACAAATCAAATTTTATAAATCCTATATTTAAACTTTCTACAATAAATTCAGAAATTTCAATTTAAACTATTTTATAAAATCATTAATCCATATTTCTCAAAAATCAACTTTTAACTATATTTCTCAAAAATCATAATTTTTATATAACATTAAAATTATACGTTTATTTATTTAAAATGGATCAATTCCAAAAATATTTTATATTTTCAAAAATCACTTTGAAAAATCATTTTAAAAATCCCAAATTTGGTCCAATGATGCTACACACCAAATAGTCAATCACGACAACAACGATATCATATATCGATATGATAATCAATCATATATCAAAATATCTGAAATCAAATAAAAACTGTTGAGGAATCCAGTTGGATCCCTCCAACCTGTTTTTCTGCATTCATAAACATTAGCACAATACCAATTTCGCTCCAGTATGAAATTATCGCGGTATATGGGATTTAAAATATTATCCGCTTAATAACGGCGCAATAGGGTCTCATCCGCTAAACAAAAATTGCGGGAAATCAATAACTCCAATATATACATATGCCAATATATATATATATATATATATATATATATATTGCTACTATATATAATACCAATTTCACTGTTTATGAAATATTCGCGGTATATGTTTTTATTAAATAACATCCGATTACTAACGGCGTATAATGTCTATTTTAACAATGAATAGACAACAATCAACATTCAAACATGCATTCAAATATTTTAAATCTAACTATTTAAAATAAAATCGAAACCGATTCGATTGAGTGAGAAGTTCTCACCTTGATTTCAATTTTGTTTTAGCGATTTATTTCGAATAAAATTAAACGGACGTTTAATTTTACCCAAAATTCTCACTAACTCCAAACGACTCCAATCCAATTTCATCGCATAGTGCTCGTCCATACGATTCCAACGCAACTGGTTTCGCACGTTTTCGACCTCGTATGAAAAAGTTATGCATTTATGAAGATTCACGAATTTATATACACAAATTACAACCTTTTATTTTAATTTATAAACCTACATCTAATCTCTGGCCGTTAGATCCAATCCCCCCCCCCTCATCTGGACCGCACACCCCCTTCCATCTTCTTCATCACGTTTACAGGCACAAGGCCGAACCCAATATCCAATACTAGGGTTTCGATTTGCACCTCCCATAAGCCACTTCAACTCGATCAGGTAGTTCCATGTCGAAGCCCCTAACTTCCTCCACCTTCGGCCTCATGCACACGCAACTCGGCCCCACCCTCTCTCGTGCGCACGGAGATGAACGGCCCACGCACGCACCCCCTGGCTCCCCCTCCGACGCTCCAAACACGATCATCACCGTATGGATCTGAAGCTCTTGATACGCTCCACGATATTGCTGTTGAACACTTCGCGTGAATGTCAACGGATTGTGAGTGATTGAGGGAAGAAAATTGAAAAATTCTGGCCTTTGATGAAGCAACTGGCGGCTAGGGCAAATAGATTAGGGTTTAGTTATTTTTTTTTCTAAAATTTGTGAATTTATGGTGTATTTATAGGAAAAAATCGAACACTATTCATCCCGAAAATTCCAAACTCCGATTTACGCGCCGTAACCAGCGTTTCTAGGGTTTACCCCGCGTTCCGGACACAATGGAACAGGTTTCGAAAGCTAATTCGGACATCTGTGCAAGTTATGGCAATAAACGATCAATTTAAATTAAACCGATTTAAATCGATTTCTAGGCGTTTTAATTCGTACCGGACAAACGGTAAATCCAATTGACACGAAATTTGAAACCATACAATAATATCACATTACGGATCCGATGAAACTGGTTTCGTCGAAATCCGAGACTTTTTGAAAAATGGCTATTTTAACTCGCCAAATTAATATTAAAAATAATTCGATGCGTTTCGAGCTGCCACGATCAAATGATAACTCCGATTGACACGAAAATTGAAATCCGGTAATAACTAACTATTACGGATGCAATGGAACTGGTTTCGTTCAATTCTGAGACTGTTCAAAAATTGACTATTTTCACTAGTCGATTTTAATATTAAAATATTCAATTTTCACAAATAAACTTTTAATTCGATTTTAAAAGGTCTAAAATATCATTCTAACTTCCATATGATAAAATAAAATTTTACAAATCATTTTCAATCATATTTAACTCAATTTTCAATTATTTCCATAATTTAACATATTAAATTATCGATTTAATTATTCAATTAAATCCAATAATTCAAATTAAATTTATTTGACTTATAAATTCACTTATTAATATTTAAAATTAATTAAATATTCAAATTTTAATTAATAAAAATCCTGGGTCATTACAGATGTGACATACTTCCTTTATTATATACTTTACAACACTTTATGTTGTAGAGGTTTGACATCCCTATTGTCTTTAGACTCGGCAACCTTTGTGTTGTAGAAGATTGACATCTCTTGTTCTTCCAAGCTTCTTGTAGTTCAACATCTCTAATACCCATTGCTTCGATATCCTCATTCGTTTGCAAGCTCAATGCCCTTCATCATTGCTAACGTTTGATAACAATTGCTATTATAGAAGCTTGCTACTCTTAAAGGGTCGACATATCTTTACTGATTGTTAATCACTTTGAACGTTCGATACCCTTAGAGACTCGATACCTCTTTGTTGTTAAATGTTCGATACCCTTAGATACTCGACATCTTTTCTTGAGTGTTAAATGCTTAAGATATTTCATTTTCTTTAGGCTCGGCATCTCTCTTTGTTTCCAAGCTCGACTTTTCCTTCTTTAGAGGCTCGACACTCGAAATATATAGTAACAAAACTTAATTGATAGATCCTAAATTATAATTTTAAAAGTTATGACACTTACAATTAACATTGGTTAAAGTAAGAAGATTTTCATGGGTCTTTGTTGAAACTAAACTAATGAAGGAGTTAGTAAAAAGTTTCTAAATTTATATTTAAAGGTAAAGTTTTTGGGGATTAAGTACTCATGACCGTGAAGTTTTAATTTTATAAAGGGTAGTGAAACCCAAACCAAATTTTCAATATAGAGTAGACATGGATGATTTCCTAGGTGAGGTGGGGTAAAATTTAAGGCTATAAGTAAAATAACAATGAATGCTTGTAGAGTAGCAATAGTGGACTCTCATAGAATATAAGGAATATTAGTATGAGCTTAGGAATGTTTCATTGAAAACGTGTGAAGACCATAAAGCAAAATCCATATTGAAATGTGAATGTATCAAAGTACATTTATGTGAGTTCTAGGGTACACTAGCATGAAAGATTAAAAATAAAGAAAGCATGTACAAAGATTTAAGAATACTATCAAGAGATTTGGATTAAAAAGAGGATAGTAATACAATTAGCTGTGATAATGGAAGTAATGGATGAACCTTATTTAGAAAAGTTAAGATATAGGGTTATGGTAGAAAGATATGTTAGAAAGGTCCATTTAATTTAAGTAGGATGATAGGGCATAACATCATTAATGTCAGTTGATATTGAATGGAAGCTTCTAGCAATTGTTTTCTTTATGTTAGTTGGGTTGTAAGCATTAGTTGTTTTTGTTGTATAAAACGCATACGATGTTATGAGAAATATTCTTTTTTATGTGTTTTTGGATTGACAGCTATATTTATTGGGAAATGGTATAGATAAGAAAATCTTATAAAGGACTCTTACTAATGCAAAATAAATAAATAAAATACTGGAAGTTTATAAACTAAGTTAGGAAATTTATTAGCTACTAAAAGAAAAGTAAAGTTATGTCAAAAAGTGTTAAATTTTTAGGAGAAAATTTTGGCAAGCGAAGGACATGGAAAGATTGTTGCGAAACCATGAGTCACTGTCCCCACGTCTTAAAATTTGAAATTTATAAATGAACATGTGTGCTGATTGTTGTTCTAAAATAAAAGAAAAGGTTTTGGAAACTTGAATATTTACCATGTAGTAGAAAAGAGATAATCATAGACGTTAGCTCATTGACCGAACCCCGATTACATAGGATGTGAATAAATTTGTTTTGAAAAGTAAAAACAAATATTTTTGAATTTTTTTCCTACAAATCTTTATTTTAAAAATGAGTTTTATTTTAAAGTTTTCCAACTATTTCAAAAAATTTAAAATGATTTTAAGCAAAAAAAGGGAAAATTTTATTTTAGAAATGCCACATGCTTAGCATTGGGAAAAGTTAGCAAATGTGAATTATACTATGCAATAGAAGTGACAGTATGTGCAACGTAGGGGATAACAAGGGAAACACTATTTAAGCCATGTAATTTCAATTTCCATACCTTGTTAATAGTAAGAAAAAAATGGTTTTTAAAATAATTCTGTTTTAAAATTTAAAAATAAATATTCTTATGTAGATTGTACTTAGAAAAGTTGGAAAAGATATGGGAGCAAAAGAGAAGGTTCCAAAGCACAATGAAAAAGGGATACACAAGAGAAGGACAAAAACATAGAATTCCTTTTTCCAACATAAGAATAGGGTCGAATCAAATCGCCAATGCCAAGGTAAAATATAAATCCAAACCCAAATATAAATAAAATCCAAATCTCTTCTCAAATCTAGATTTCTAATAGATATATGTATGCTTGCGGTATATATATTTCGCTAGGGAGAAAAGGGGGAGTCAAACTGGAGATTTGAAAAGCTAAAAAGGTAGGTGGGAAATTATATACTTTCGTATAACTGGATTTTTATTGATGTAAATCTATTCCTTGTATGCCTAAATATAATTATTTTAGAGTTGTAGACTAAAAAATATGCATGTAATGTATATGAAGATCATGCACACATATATTGTGAATTGTTAATTTGAGTTAAATATTGTGTGCGCTTGAATCTGGAAAGTAAGGGTGAAAGTAGTCCCTAAGTTAATAAATTGAATAATAACTCCAAGTCTACTGTTTAAACAATTTATGTTAGCAAATATGAAATAAAAGTAATTATAAACTGAATTGGGATTTAAGTAGTATATTAATTCATTGGAATGAAGGGCATTGCAATGTAAATTTCTATAAATTATCTAGTTTTATAAATATGAATAAATGTGTAATGTTTGAATAACAAGGAATATGCTAAAAAGAAAGATATGTATAAATAGGGATATTTATCATATTCTATATTGTTTATTTCAACAATAAAAACAAAAGAACTATTCCCGGTATTCCAAAGTAACATAACTCCCGTTTTGGGTAATTTATAGAAGTTTACCGTGCCAATGATCTCTTTTGGGAAAGATTATTTCCAACACATTAAAATGCAGAAATCCGTCGGTATAAATTAAAGAATTATGAGTAGGGATAATAATGATAGTCTACATGTAAAACAAATGTATGCAATAAAAGACAAGTTAGAAATTAAACAATAATTGATAAATGTAGGTAAAGTAATGAAATGTGTTAGTAAGAAGGTTAGTGAACAAAAGAAGATGGTAGGAGATAAAAAAGGAACAATAAATAGATATTTAAATATTTTAAGTTATAAGTAAGCGGTAAATGGCACTGAAATTAATGAGATAAGAAGTAAATGCATGATAAAGTAAAGAAATATTTTTAATAGTTGAACTTTGGTGGAGTAATTAATAAATAGGTATGAATATATGCGTAGTGTCAAGTATGCGTTTATGATGGGTGTGAATTATTAAAGTTGGCTAATAACTTAGATCAAATAAGAATAACATAGCTATTAAAATTAGTTAGAATGCAAGGTCATTAGTGTTACACAATAGAAGTCTGTCCACCACAAAGGGCTTCCAAAAGTTATGTATGCATGACACTAACATATGACATATCTAACTGTAGGACCCGTGGGATTATACGTTCACGTATAGGTGAAGGGAATACTAAGTAGGATGTTCATCTCAGGTTGAAGTGTCAAAAGAAAAGTAGAGTCTGCTTCAACCTTTTAGGTGGTATTACATAATATGGGGTATTTCCTAGATTGCGTTAGGCAATCTAAATGAGATGGTGAGCAAGGCTCCATGCAACGACAATGTGATTGGTACCAAATTCAAGAGTAGGAATTGCTTCATAGGTTGAGAACATTATCGGTCTTGAGAGGTAATGGAAGGACTAAGGGTTACACCTAAACGGACATGCCTCCAACTGGTGTAGATTCTGCTTAGGACATGCACTGCCTCACAGTTGTTTGCTAGTTTGTTTGTGTTAGGAGACAAGGCTTGATAACCTTTTGATGGAGTCTATCAAATACGAATATAATACGACCAAACTATTATGAAGCTGTTATTAGGCATTATGAGAGTTTCTTGGTATGCACATGCGACGATGATGTGATACTATGTTGATGTTGGATCCTGACGAGGTGCTGAGTTATAAATAGTAGTGGGAAAGTATCTTAGTCCAAAGGGGGTACTGTGGTGTTTATATACATACATACATACATACATACATACACATACATATATATGTGTGTGTGTTTGAAAATTGGTACACTTTATTGCTAATACTAATCATATACTTCTTTTATATGCCTCATCAAAACCTTGCAACCCTTCAAACCTAAGTGGGTGCCTTGCAAGTGAAAAGAGCACATATAAAGTCCATATATTCATGTATAAGGCATGCTTAAAAAAAGAAAAATATACAATAATGTAAACTAGCCTGCAAAGACATTGTAACGACCCGCCGCTCTGACCGCCTCTAGTCGGTAATTAAACCAACTAGAAACGTTCAAAATGACGAATTGTTAGTCAGTTTATAAAGTTTAAACAGAATCGGCCACAGAATCACAGAATAATCATAATATTATTCATAAATGAATTTTTCTTACATACATATATCAGAGTTTGTACAATGCATTAAATTTTTATACAGCGGAATATATCTTTTATTAAATACAAGAAAAATTTTACTGAAAACTTTAGTAGAGTGCTTTAATCCCCCTCTCTCTAACTTCGCGGCCTGAAAATCTTCAAGCTGTAAAAATACTCGGTCTGACCCGAGCGTTAATTGCAAAACACAAAAACACTCGAGTCAGGATTAATCTTAACTCAAGTAAATAAATTTGAAATGAACTGAATAAAATGGATCACATGAATCAATTCAAAATCTATTATGGATTTTCATATTAACAACTTTAATTTTTAAAAATCTGTCAATCCCGTGTGGCTGCAGTACACACGTATACTTTGCACACATGTGCACTGCCTCGCCAACACATGTACACCAAACCAAAAATAGCAAGTGTGCAAGCACGACTTCAACAAACTAGACAATGCACTACGCAAGGTACAAATAAGTAAAACCACAACTCGAATGCAAATCAAAAATGATCATGCCACCAAACTATAAGCAGTACCACAAAACTAGGCAGCAAACACACATGCACCTTAAATTTCTCACTGAGTAAATGAAACCATCACAGTGACACAGCACCAAATGAGCCAACATGAATGAAGGCACAGACAACATGCACACAAATGTAACAACAGTCAATTGTGACCAAGCACAAGTGCAGGTGAAACAGGGGATACAAGACAGTGGCAAGTGTATCAAATATTAGCAGATGGAATGTGCCACTTAAATCCCAAAATGAAATCATTGGAGATGAACATATAAAAATTAATATGGCAATGCAGCAGCGCTCCTGCAACTGTTGTTTCTGACTAAAATTGTGGTACATCTTTCAGTTATTTGTTAAGTCTATAAAATGAGGCAATATTGATTTGCCTGTAGAAACATAAAATTACTTCGTGCATGCTAGCACAGACCTTTGGGGAATATTGTTTTAAATCCTTGGGACCAGTTTGGTTTGGACTTCAAGTTTTGTGTTTTGCACTTTCAGTATGTATTTTAAAAAGCATGGAAGAGGAGCAGAAAGTGGAATAAGAAAAGGAAAGAAATAATTGTGTCGAAAGCAGGTTCAACAAGTAGGATTGTCTGACAACCTTTTTTTGTTGATGGCAAATTTTGTTGAGAGATCAGAAATTACTCTGCTTACACCAAAAATCTCAACAAATCAAAATTCCCCAAGTTTTACAAAAATCTTTCCCTTCAACTTTTCTGTTTATATTGTTACAGACATATTCTTTTTTTTAGAATTTATAACTTAAATTCATTTAAATGGGAAGATACAAATTTTCCTATTTAGTTTGAGTCTGCAATTTAAAACAGAGAGGAGCAAACAGTACTCAAATGCAAGTGCAATTTTCATAGAAATGAAACTGAAATCACAACTTGGACACAAGGGCAAACTGCCCCAAAATAAAATCAGAGATGTCAACAAGTATGTAAACTACAAGTCAACAAATGAATTTCAAAGTGATCAAGGACATCTGCAAAATTTGATACAACAAATCAAACTGCAGTCATCATAAAGGCACAAAGGCACAAAGGCCATACTCAAACCAAAAGAACTAAATGACAATCAAATGCAATGTAACAATGTCTTGCATACATATGAATCAATTTCATATGTACAACAAAACACCAACAATGCAACTTGAACCCGCAACTCAAAATGCAAGTCGAAGCTGTAAACAAATCCAATTCAAAATTTTCAAAGCAGTGGCCACACACACACACACACACACACACACACACACACACACACACACACACACACACATATATATATATATATATACATACATACAAAAATGTATGTATGCAAATGATTAGCCATCGAAGTGCAGTATAACTACAAAGAAAACAGTGGCAGCTGTTTAGATAAAAATGAGCTAAAGTGAAGATCACAAAGCATAACAACTGCATAGGACTGCAAGAACATGATACAGATGCAATGTAGAACTGCACATAGCAGTGAGGCACAATTGAAAATGCAATATAGACTGCAGACAAACAAAGAATGATACAGGGCAACATGTACTCAAGTGGACTTATCAATATGTGCTCAGTGGTTCTTATAAATTTTAAAACAAAATTTTCAGTAGCATCTGTTCTTATAAATTTTACAACAAAAATTTCAGTATCTGTTCTCATCAGTTTTAGTTCAAGAAATCGAGCAAGAGACAGCAGATAGTTTCTGCTTTTATCAGTAAAAATTCAAGCAAATCGAGCAAGTGATAGCAATTAGCCTCAAATCATAGCATGAAACCAACATTCAATTCAACAAATTCAAACACTTGCGTTAAAATCAACCGTGAGCCAAAAGACTCACCTTTACAAACGATGTGAAGAGTACGCGAGAGATTTGAAGCCGAAGCAAGAATCGATGACGAATTGAAGCCCCAAATCATAAAGCCCTAATTTGCTGAAGGGAGACGAAATGATTTCACGGCCGCCATTAATTTTCTTTTCCTTTTTTTTTTCCTATCGTATGAAATCTGAAATGATGGTGGGAGGGTTCGCGTATTTTTAAGGGGAAGAGATCGTGGTTGTGGCGTGATAAAAGGCATGGAACACGGCGTGTTAACAGCTGAGGTAGGTAAGGTAATGTTTACTTCTTTTTTATTTTATTTTTTATTTTATTTTATTTTATCTTATTTTTTTCATTTAAATTTAATTAGTTTTTTGTTAATTGTTTGCTTTGTTTTTATTTTGTTAAAATTATGTTTTTAAAAATTTTAACTAGTATATTCTTTATTTATTTTATTATATATATATATATTTATTTTATATATTTTTATATTATATTTTCATTCTTATTTCAAATTCAATTATTTTTTTCTAAATCATCAAATTCAAATTTAAAATATAAGTTAAATATTAAATTTCAACTTCAAAGTCAAAATTCAAATTTCTATTCAACTTTTAAATAGATTAAATTTAAAAATTTAATCACCAACTCATTCTGATAATTTGAAATTTAAGTCAAATTATCATTTAAATATTTAAAATAAATTAAATATTTACAAATTAAATTGTTCAAAATTTAGGATCGTTACAATCTCCCCTACTTAAAAGAATTTCGTCCCGAAATTATAAGTTAGGAAAAACGATTGCTAAAATCTCACCGATATTTATATCCTACATAATTTTACCAAGTTTCAAACTCATAAATAAATATAGGATTCATTCCATTTATTTCATTTCACTAGTTTTGTTTATCGATTTCAATAATCAAGACACAAAAGTTTTTTACTAAATTTTTGACTTACAAAACTCAGATTTTTAAACTTAAAATCTTTCATGCTAAATATTTGCATAATATATCTTATCCAAAACTGTGGACTTTCAAGATATTTAAAAAGATCTTCTTCCTTAATTCATTAAGTTAGAATTATGTAATTCTAATTTCAGATTATTGATTTTCTATTCAAAGTTTTGAAAATACTTGATAACTCAAAGTTTAACAAGTCCATCGTCGTTCTCACAGACTTTAGGCATACGCTGATCAGACGCAAGACTAAAAATCTCCAAGTACTAAACATACTTGCTTCAACTCCCAGTGAAAATACTTAAAAATCTTTTAAAAATGGATATGGAAAGTCCGTTCCTCCATGGATCACAGTCACCCGGCGGTTCCGCTACTATCTCAGTAGAATCGCTTGTAACTTAGATTTCTCATCACTCCTGAATTTCGCCATGGTTGTCGCCTTAGATCGCGGTCCACACGGCGGTTACGCTACTATCTCAGTAGAATCGCTCGTAGCCTTAGGCATCACGCCCCTCGAATTACGCTTCGGTTCCCAGATCGCAGTTTACTCGGCGGTTGCGCCACTATCTCAATGGAATCGCTTGTAACTGTAGGTATCACACCCCTCGAATTACGCCAGCATCAATCACATAATCCCAACACAATGGGATATCAAATCAGTCCCATTGGACATTCCACTAAGGGAATTCTACGTAGCTACGATTTACACTGGACACTCCACCGAGTTCCAATCACCTTCACATATAATAAATTGGAAGGTACATTTCCATATCCTCAGTTTTTTTAGAAAACATATGTCATATACATATAGTACTTCATTCACATTTCGTACATATCATATCTATGTAAACCTACACAGGATTTTCATAATAATGACTTTCTAAACTGATTAGTTTTTTATTATATTCACATATATAAGTTACGAAAACTCATTTCACATTCACAACAAATAGAGGATTCCAAATTTCCCATCACGTTTAAAATTTTCCTCTCAATCGATTTGAAAATTTAAGGTTATCTCAAACCTAATTCATATTCACAATCCAATTCATTATCGATTTCACATTCGATTTGGATTTCACGTTACATCGTCAATTCTCAACACATAATTGATGTCTATCGATATATAACCTCTAAGCTCGTACATCTCAGAGAAGGGTGTTAAGCTAAAAGAATAAATTCTCCGCCACCACAGATATATATTTAATAGAGATCAAATGATATGTCATCAATTCACAATGCTAGACATACAATCCCAATCGACTATCCAAAATTCAAAGCTGAACTTATATTGTTTTTGGTGTCAAAGTTAAACTCAATTTAACTCAAAATTCACTCTTTGAAAAATTTCCAAGTTGAACTAATTGTTCAAATTTCTCAAAATAATATCTTTACAAGATATATAATTTTCACACTTAATCATTTGAAACTAATTTCAAATATTCATTTCTCAATTTATCTTTAAAAGATAAAATTTCAAACCTTTCATTTCACATTGGAAAATATTTCCATACTTATTCAATAATAAGTAATTCACAAATTCATTCATTTTCAACACTTTGAAAATATTCAATATACTTGAATCAAAATTAAGTATATATTTCATTCTTTAAGGAAATCATTCTTCTAAACACATTTATTTGAGTTAAAACGAATGTTACGTAAAACATCGTTACGACAACTCAAAATCACTAGTATAGGGATTCGGATTTAAAATAGATATATAAATCCCAATACTATCAACAATATTTCCTTCCGGAAACCATTTACTATAACAATAGTGTCATAGTCCACCATTTCCTTATTTTTCTCGAAAACGTCTATTTCAACAATGAGTGTTGAAATCTATGTATTCGATAGTTAATGCATTTTAAAACATCTTTAAAACTATTAACTTTTTCTACTTCACTTAATTCATAGTTTGAATTCCTCATACTTTTCACAATATTGGTTTTAAACCGATTTCAAACTTTTCAATATTAAGTTTTTCACTTAATTTAATTTTCCGCACGTTTAAATTCAAATTCATCACTGAATTTATTTAAACTTATAATGGATTATCATGTTGACAAACATCAAATTCAAAATTTAAATTCTATTTGAACTTTGCATTTACTTTCTATTTCAAAAATAGTCAACTAGTTCTTTAGTAAATTGTTCATCAATTTAGCTCCATTAAATTCATATTTCCATATTAACCATTTTAGACAATAGTCTAAACTTAAAATATAAACTTCACATCGAAATTAGTTTGATTCATACAATTAAATCAACAATTAAATTTCATTCCATAATATCACTTCCCTAAAACATATCTGTTTTATTCAATAATATATTCACTGTCAAAAATCGTGAATATGCTTTGTCAACCAATTTCATCATTTCTACAACTTATTTTTATTTTTTAAAGGATTACCCACTGTCCAAAATCGTGGATATATCTCCTTTAATAAGCTATAACAATTTACTTATCAAATTCAATTGTTTTCGAATTTATAAACAATCTTCATAAATTCTTTTCCTATTTATAAAACTTCGATTTATAAATCTTCTTATTGATTCTATTTAATTCAATTCAATTCATTTATATAACTCAGTTATATACCCAAAAGTTCATATTATAAGTTAAATACTTATAATCCATTCATTTAACAATTCGTTCTTCACTTTTAAAAACAATTCCTCAAAAGAATTTAGAGTCAAATTCTCAAGTTATAGTTCAATATTCCACTTGATTATAACCAAATTGACAGTCATTTTATTTCACAATTATTACTCGAAATATTCAAGTTATTCGATTTAAACCAATTTAAACCAATTCATTAATTCATTAGTTCATTTTTTCATTTTTTTATAAATCTCAATAATTTGATAATGAGTTTCTGAACGATCGAAACTCAAATCTAACGAGACCTCACCGAAGAGAACTATCGCAAACTCACATTTAGAGAGGGGAATTTCAAAATAATTTTAATTTTCCAAAATACTTTTTGTTTTTAAAGAAAACAATTTCATACTTCTTTTAAATTTGAAAAGCACTTTCTTTATAGTGGTTCTAGTAACTATTCATATTAAACATCATAAACTGAGCTTTGAGTAAACCAAAGCTCTGATACCACTTTTGTAACGACCCGCCGCTCTGACCGCCTCTAGTCGGTAATTAAACCAACTAGAAACGTTCAAAATGACGAATTGTTAGTCAGTTTATAAAGTTTAAACAGAATCAGCCACAGAATCACAGAATAATCATAATATTATTCATAAATGAATTTTTCTTACATACATATATCAGAGTTTGTACAATGCATTAAATTTTTATACAGCGGAATATATCTTTTATTAAATACAAGAAAAATTTTACTGAAAACTTTAGTAGAGTGCTTTAATCCCCCTCTCTCTAACTTCGCGGCCTGAAAATCTTCAAGCTGTAAAAATACTCGGTCTGACCCGAGCGTTAATTGCAAAACACAAAAACACTCGAGTCAGGATTAATCTTAACTCAAGTAAATAAATTTGAAATGAACTGAATAAAATGGATCACATGAATCAATTCAAAATCTATTATGGATTTTCATATTAACAACTTTAATTTTTAAAAATCTGTCAATCCCGTGTGGCTGCAGTACACACGTATACTTTGCACACATGTGCACTGCCTCGCCAACACATGTACACCAAACCAAAAATAGCAAGTGTGCAAGCACGACTTCAACAAACTAGACAATGCACTACGCAAGGTACAAATAAGTAAAACCACAACTCGAATGCAAATCAAAAATGATCATGCCACCAAACTATAAGCAGTACCACAAAACTAGGCAGCAAACACACATGCACCTTAAATTTCTCACTGAGTAAATGAAACCATCACAGTGACACAGCACCAAATGAGCCAACATGAATGAAGGCACAGACAACATGCACACAAATGTAACAACAGTCAATTGTGACCAAGCACAAGTGCAGGTGAAACAGGGGATACAAGACAGTGGCAAGTGTATCAAATATTAGCAGATGGAATGTGCCACTTAAATCCCAAAATGAAATCATTGGAGATGAACATATAAAAATTAATATGGCAATGCAGCAGCGATCCTGCAACTGTTGTTTCTGACTAAAATTGTGGTACATCTTTCAGTTATTTGTTAAGTCTATAAAATGAGGCAATATTGATTTGCCTGTAGAAACATAAAATTACTTCGTGCATGCTAGCACAGACCTTTGGGGAATATTGTTTTAAATCCTTGGGACCAGTTTGGTTTGGACTTCAAGTTTTGTGTTTTGCACTTTCAGTATGTATTTTAAAAAGCATGGAAGAGGAGCAGAAAGTGGAATAAGAAAAGGAAAGAAATAATTGTGTCGAAAGCAGGTTCAACAAGTAGGATTGTCTGACAACCTTTTTTTGTTGATGGCAAATTTTGTTGAGAGATCAGAAATTACTCTGCTTGCACCAAAAATCTCAACAAATCAAAATTCCCCAAGTTTTACAAAAATCTTTCCCTTCAACTTTTCTGTTTATATTGTTACAGACATATTCTTTTTTTTTAGAATTTATAACTTAAATTCATTTAAATGGGAAGATACAAATTTTCCTATTTAGTTTGAGTCTGCAATTTAAAACAGAGAGGAGCAAACAGTACTCAAATGCAAGTGCAATTTTCATAGAAATGAAACTGAAATCACAACTTGGACACAAGGGCAAACTGCCCCAAAATAAAATCAGAGATGTCAACAAGTATGTAAACTACAAGTCAACAAATGAATTTCAAAGTGATCAAGGACATCTGCAAAATTTGATACAACAAATCAAACTGCAGTCATCATAAAGGCACAAAGGCACAAAGGCCATACTCAAACCAAAAGAACTCAATGACAATCAAATGCAATGTAACAATGTCTTGCATACATATGAATCAATTTCATATGTACAACAAAACACCAACAATGCAACTTGAACCCGCAACTCAAAATGCAAGTCGAAGCTGTAAACAAATCCAATTCAAAATTTTCAAAGCAGTGGCCACACACACACACACACACACACACACACATATATATATATATATATATATATATATACATACATACAAAAATGTATGTATGCAAATGATTAGCCATCGAAGTGCAGTATAACTACAAAGAAAACAGTGGCAGCTATTTAGATAAAAATGAGCTAAAGTGAAGATCACAAAGCATAACAACTGCATAGGACTGCAAGAACATGATACAGATGCAATGTAGAACTGCACATAGCAGTGAGGCACAATTGAAAATGCAATATAGACTGCAGACAAACAAAGAATGATACAGGGCAACATGTACTCAAGTGGACTTATCAATATGTGCTCAGTGGTTCTTATAAATTTTAAAAAAAAAATTTCAGTAGCATCTGTTCTTATAAATTTTACAACAAAAATTTCAGTATCTGTTCTCATCAGTTTTAGTTCAAGAAATCGAGCAAGAGACAGCAGATAGTTTCTGCTTTTATCAGTAAAAATTCAAGCAAATCGAGCAAGTGATAGCAATTAGCCTCAAATCATAGCATGAAACCAACATTCAATTCAACAAATTCAAACACTTGCGTTAAAATCAACCGTGAGCCAAAAGACTCACCTTTACAAACGATGTGAAGAGTACGCGAGAGATTTGAAGCCGAAGCAAGAATCGATGACGAATTGAAGCCCCAAATCATAAAGCCCTAATTTGCTGAAGGGAGACGAAATGATTTCACGGCCGCCATTAATTTTCTTTTCCTTTTTTTTTTCCTATCGTATGAAATCTGAAATGATGGTGGGAGGGTTCGCGTATTTTTAAGGGGAAGAGATCGTGGTTGTGGCGTGATAAAAGGCATGGAACACGGCGTGTTAACACTGAGGTAGGTAAGGTAATGTTTACTTCTTTTTTATTTTATTTTTTATTTTATTTTATTTTATCTTATTTTTTTCATTTAAATTTAATTAGTTTTTTGTTAATTGTTTGCTTTGTTTTTATTTTGTTAAAATTATGTTTTTAAAAATTTTAACTAGTATATTCTTTATTTATTTTATTATATATATATATATATATATATATATATATATATTTTATATATTTTTATATTATATTTTCATTCTTATTTCAAATTCAATTATTTTTTTCTAAATCATCAAATTCAAATTTAAAATATAAGTTAAATATTAAATTTCAACTTCAAAGTCAAAATTCAAATTTCTATTCAACTTTTAAATAGATTAAATTTAAAAATTTAATCACCAACTCATTCTGATAATTTGAAATTTAAGTCAAATTATCATTTAAATATTTAAAATAAATTAAATATTTACAAATTAAATTGTTCAAAATTTAGGATCGTTACAGACATATAACCCGCTTCAATCCAGATCTACTCTTCTCCCTAAACTTCGCTCTTTAGCTCCAAAAGTCACCTCATCCTGGATCTTTTAGTTCGACTCCCTATCTATGCAACATCTTAGCGTTCCAAAGAGTGTTCTTCGTTGCACTTCCATTATCATTCACCAGGTGTTTCACTTCTCTCTCAATTAGTCGAAGTTTGTAGTTGCTATCCATCTTCCTGTGGTTGAAGATGCAATCATTGCATTCTCTCTAGGAAAAATACACTTAGTAGTGATTGTAGTAAAGGCCAGGTCTCGGATCTGATCCTTCTCCTTACATTTGGCAAGCAACAAATTCATCTCTTTCTCAAGCGAAGGTAAGATGTTTGGTATCAAATTAAGCTTGAGTTTTATTCAACAACATTTAAAAGATGTGTACGAACAGTCGAGAAAACGATGTTTTATACTTTCTGCTCCTTCCTCGCATGGAACACACCCTATGTCATTAGTGGTACCTGGTGTTTAGTCGATTTAACATAGCTAAATAAGTGATAAACGACATCTATTTACTATTTTTTCTATGTCAGAAAAATCTGGTCCAACTGTGTTTAGCTCCACTTTCCCAGATTTTGTTCCAAGCTTTGTTAAAAGCAAATTGTTCTTTTCCACACCATTAATAGTAGTCACCATTTATGCTTGGTTTAACTGTTACTTCATGTATAGCCTTTTTTCGTCTCTTTGTTTGCAGTATGTAGTTGAGGATATAGAGTCCTAGATTGAATAATTGAGGCTATAGTAGAATGACAATCCTCTATCATTTGAAACCTGTCTAGGCCCAAGATATCCACTAAGCACTTGCAGTTAATCCATGGCTCCATCCATAGAGATGTATTTGTACCATTTAAGGTAACTTTATTGAAAAATTACTAACCACTTTTCCTCTATCTTAGTATGTATTTCCACGTACAAGATGCATTATTGTCAATAGGCATTGTATAAATTTTTTTGTTTCTACATTATTTACCTTTTATCCATGTATAACTACATACTTGTTTGTGTGTATGTGTATATTTTATACATACACACACATGTATTTATTGTCTATTTCGAGTAGATGGGGAGAATCTTACGTCTACGAAGAGTCGAGACGACTAAGTTAAATAAAAGATATAACATGTAATAAAAGGTAATCGACATAAATTTGTGTTATGTATAAAGTGCATAATTTACCGGTCACCAAAACATTGTTCTGACCTCCTCCTAATACAACCCACGAGATAGCTTTCGAGGAATAGGTACTGATGCAAAACGAGAACATTGGAATGACAGGTTTCCTTATGCATGCTTGACATTAACAAGGACACTAGATATCAGAAGTGTCAATATTGGTTAGCAGCTATATGTTTTATTATACTTTGTTGTGAGTTTATATCGATGGTACTTTGATATGCATTTATTTATTTACAAGATATCATAATCAATGATCCATATTTTGGTGGGCTTGGGTTTTCGATTTAGCGAAAATTTGGATCCATTAAGGTGCAAGTTGCACAAAACACCAACCTCCAACCTAATATCATGGACAGTCATGTGCCAGACCATGCTCATCTATAGGATGGACGTTTTTCAAGCACATCTTGCCAAACCAAACCAAGCCATGTATATGGAGGAGATAACATGATATAAATTTTTAAGTGCTGGCAAACATAATATCGTGGAGGTATGCTTACGAATTTAGCGCAAGGAAAATAAAATTTTTGTTATATATTGCTTTTTTCGGCCATGAGAGTCGATGTATATCTTTTTATCATATTTTTCATATTGCAAAAGGCTCCCTGTACAAGGGAGACTTTGTCAAAAAAAATTCTGAAACTTAGGGTATTAGAATAATTTTGGAAGTTTTTGGAAAAATTTTGTTAACCAAAATTTGATTCCGAATTGTAATTGAAATAAGGGATTTTGGTTTAGAATTGAAAACTAATTGTTTTGTATGGAACAAAAGGATTTATAAATTGAAATATCGAGTTTTAACTAAGTTTTTTTTGATAAATTAATGGGTTTGGAGCATTTTTCCTACTTTAACAATTTCGGGGATGAAATTCTTTTAAGAGGAGAGAAATGTAACGATCCAGATTTTCCGTCGTTTAATTTTGAATATTTGAATGGTTTAAATATAGGATTTGGAATATAAATTGATTTTTTAATATGAAGATTTTGGTTGAAACTTTAGAATGAATTCAAATTTCAAATCTAGCGATTTATCGTAATACGAAAATGGTGAATAATTGAAATTTGTGTTGAATATGAATCGAAATGATTTCTAACATAGATATAAAATTCTATTTAAATTATAATTGAGTTGGTAAGTTTTTAAAACTAAGATTTCAAGTGATTTCGTCAATTTTTGAAATCGTTGATTTTATCAACGCGTAAAAATAGCGATCCGGGACATAGTCTTGGAATTTGACGAAACCAGTTTCATTGGATCCATAATATTGTATTATTATCGGTTTCAAATTTTGTAGCATTTGGAGTTACCGTTTGGTCATATGGGATAGAAACGCATTGAAATTAATATCGAAAATTTAATATAATAATTGGGTTCAAAAAGCTGTCTTCCACATACGATCGAATTAGGTCTCAAACTTGTTCCATGACATTCGGAATAGTGGTATAAAATTAAGAAAGCCAGGCAGCATGCTTCGATAGGGGTTTGGGATTTTAAGGTGTCTTAAACGAGATATTTTTAATATTAAATAAATAAATCAAATCAAAATCCAATCAGCGCCACCCTAATGTCTCAGCCGACCTATACGCACGCATGCCGCTCCCCTTCGGTTTCAAAACACGCCCTCTTTCCTTCTTTACCCCTTTTTTTATAGCACGAAGAAGCAAATCGGTTTGAAGAAATTAAAAAAAGAGCATGATCGATCGCGGGGGCGGCTCACCTGGAGCTCGATGGTGACTTGGTCTGGTCGATGGGAGAGGCACGACGACGTACAGAGAGGGACGACGCAACATTGGCATTAGGGTTTGCTATCGATTTGTGCACCCACGCAAGGTTGGAGGGTCGAGGCGGAGCTTGGGGATGATGGCTTGGGTGGCGCGTGTCTCGTGATGTTTGGTCGCGATATTGGGTTTGCGTGCGTGACATTGGGTTCGAGCAAGCTGAAACGTGGCTGGGAAGCTCGCGTGGGAGAAGTTTGTGCAGTAAGGTAATTAAGATTTTGCAATTAATGATTAATATGGTAATTTATTTTATAAATTATGTAATTAATTAAATTAATTTTAGTTTGTAAATCGATAACTAAAAATTCAATAACTATGTTATTCGAGGTCAAAATCGCATGAAACTGGTAGTGTAGGATTCGTAAGGACGTAGGCTATAATTTGGAACTATTTTGGAATTTTTCAAAGTCGGATGAAATTCTATATTTAAATCGAACGTTGTTCGATTTAATTTAAAATTAAAACGGATCGCAAATAAAAGTTAAGTGAGTAAATCTCACTCGTTTTGGATTGCTGGTTATAATTTAAAATGTTAAATTATTTATTGGTTGATTGGATGGATTTATAAATTATTATCAGTTGGATGTTATATTATATATAGCAGTATATATATTAGTAGTTGAGTATATTCACGTCGATTGGAGCAGATGAGATCGTATGTCCCCCGCATAATAGCGGATGACCTTTTTTATTGCGATATCCCGCCTCGAAGCAGAATTATTATTATTTTATGTTACATAACATTTGCGGTTGCAAAGAGACAGGTTGGAGGGATCCAACTGGATTCCTCAATAATGTTTATTTAATTTTCATATATGTTGATATATAACGTGTGTGAATATCCTGCTGTAGGTTGTGATATGTTTGATTTATTGGATGTTATAGTAGCATTGACCTTAATTTTGGTGTTTTAAATACCATAAATATTATCTTTGAATGTGAAGGAATTAAAAGGAGATTTTGGATATAAAAATATTTATATCGAAACTTGGATTATTTTAAAAGAAATTGATTTGGATAAAAAAATGATTTGATTTTGGATTTGTAACTATACGTAAAATGTCTTAAATAAAGATTTTAAAATAATTCATATAAGGGATTTTTAACAATGGATTTTTAAATGATATATTTGAAAATATGGATAAGGAGTTGAAATCAATATTTAAAATATTTGAAAAATAAAAGGGATTTATGAAGTGATAGATTAAAAAAAATGAAGTTTATAAATGAGAATGTTTTATAAACAAGTGAAATTCGAATGAGTTTGTAAATTTATGAACGATGTTTATAAATAAAGTGAAATGATTTTCACTTGATACTTTGGAAATATAAATTCGCAGTGAGAATTTATAATGAGATATCAAAATCGGTTTAGAAAGAAATAGTGGATTCTATTTGGAAATAATTATGAAATTGGAGACGCAAGTCGATTTGTGATAAATCGAGAGAGATTTATAAATGCTAAAATGGTTATATTAGATTTTTAAAATTGATTTTTGTCAAGAAGATAAGCTGTTTTTAGAAAGGGGTTTTATTTATTAAACTATGTAGTATAAAAAAAATTTAGTACTGAAAATATTTCGAAAATTTAGTTAGTCAAATATTGGATATTAGTTGAAATGAATTATAATTTTTATAATAAGCTTGGTAAATCAATAAGTATTAATTATAAAGGAATTGGAAATCGGTATCGTTGTTTGTTTAAAAAGTGTTTTGGATATTTTAAATGATTACTTAAACGTGTTTTGAAAATAAACTATTATTCTTAAAAAATACTTATTATTTTATATATGGAATTTAAAGGCAAGTTGTGACGATCGAAATTTTTAACCAATTTAAATTGGAATATTTAATTGATTTGAAATATTTAAAAGTTAATTTTTAACTTGAATTCAAATATCACTATTTATTTGGTAATTAAATTATTGAATTAAATTATTTGAAGTTGGGTAAAATATGAAATCTGAAATTTTAAGCCTGTTAAAAAAAAATTAAAAGCTTGTAAAATTTATATTGATAACACTGAAGATAATAGAAGTGTAAAAATTGAATTTAACAGTGATTTGTTCAGCTTTGAAATTTTATTTTTTTAAATTGAATTTAGAAATAGCCCTCCGAGGCACAGTCCTAGAATTCAACGAAACCTGTTCCACTGGATCCGTAATATTGTATTATTATCGGATTTCAAATTTCGTATTGATCGGAGTTGTTTAGTGAGCGTACGATAAGTAAACGCGCTGAAAATTTAATTGGAAATTCAATATTATAACTGTATCCAAAAAGCTATCTTCTCCATATAATTGAATTAGGACTCGAAACCTTTTATATTGCGTTCGGAATGAGCGTATAACATTATAAATACCCAGCAGCGTGCCTCGATAGGGGTTCAGGATTTTGAGTTGTGGGAATCGAACGTTTTAAAATATAAATATATATATATATATATATATCTCAGTTGACCTTCAATTTCCCATTAGCTGTTTTTTTACTTCCCCTCATATCACTGTAGCAAATCCATTCAATCACGCAAGCGTATCCAACACGCGATTCCTTTTCCTTCCTTTTTATAAGCACGATCCCATTTCCTCTTCTTTCAGTAACGAAGTCAAAAAAAGGAGAAAAATGGCCGCCACTGGTTTGTACTCGAATAAGTAAAGCAAGATCGAATTCAACCCCTAGAATGCATGTTTCATCTCTTATTCTTTCTGATGTTCGATTTGAGGTCGTTAGGGGATGGGGCGCTCGCGATTTGGGGTGAAGTTGGGAGTTGACGAGGCCGAGAAGACAGCAAGGAGTCGATTTGACAGGCCGTCGGCGTTCGTTTTAGACGAAGATGGTCGAATTCGATTCAAAAGGAGGGAGTCAGGCTGATCGATCGACGATGATGACGTGACGACTGTCTTGGGGCGTGCAATCAATTCTCGAGATTGGTTTGTCGTCTTTGAAGTCGTATCTTAGTGTAAGGGGGTGGTTGTGGCGGCTGCGTTTTTTGATATCATGACCCAAGAATGGTCGCGACTGTGAGATAGCAATTGGAGGTATGGGGATGGTGATGTGCTGGCAACCTAGAGGTGCGTCTTGGGGTTGCTGTTGGGTGACGAGTGTTGGTGTGCAGCTCATGTTGGATTCTCAGCCTTGCACGGTGAAATCTGGGATTTCATTTTCTCGAGTTTTGATTGGCGTGTGGATGCAAGATGAGGTTTGTTTTTCTTTGTTTTTCTGATAGTTTATTTAAACTAGGTTATTATTATTACTTAATCAGATTTTAGTTTGAGAAAGAGAGTAAAAATATTATCTATTAAGTAGTTCTTTAGAATGTTAAAGCTAATCTTAATTTAATTTAAATATATATATTGATAAAAATAGAAAATTTTTATATATAGATAGAGATTGAAAAAATATATACATAGGAATTTTGAAAAAAAAATGCGAAAGTTTATATAAATTAGTTTTTGTGAAACCTATGTAAGTTATTTTATAAACATACATGTAATTTCAAAACTAAACCTAAAACAAATATACATATTCACATTTTAAACTTACTAGTTGTTTTTAAAATAATATATTAAGGTGATTAATTTATTTAATTAACTTATCTAAATTATTGTAGTTACTAAGAAATTATTTAAAAAGAAATTAGTTTAAAATTAGATTATTATTAAATTAAATTTTGTTAAAGATAATAAAATAAGTGGTTAATTAAATTATCAAATGGGAATTTAATTGTTCAATTGACTCGAATATTAATAAAACAACTAATGTTTATTCAAGGTCTGAGAATCGTGGAATCAAATCGAGAATGAAGTGGGTTGCAAAATAGGAATCAAGGTGAGTTAATCTCACTCAGCTGAATTTTTAATTTAAATTTAAATAGTCAAAATTTAAATAATTGATTGGATGATTGAATGGATTTATTGTGCTATATTGTAGTATAATATATCTTGGAATGTTTGATTTCCCTCATTTTTTTTATATAGCGGATGAGTCCCTATGCGTCGCATAATAGCGGATGTTGTTATATTTAATCCCTTATACCGCGATATTCCACCTCGAAGTGGAATTGGTATTTTATGTTGTGCTAACATCTGTGGATGCAGGGAAAATAGATTGGAGGGATCCAACTGGATTCCTCAACATTTATTTAAATTATTTAATATTCTCTTTTGTGATTATTTGATATTCTATGATGAATTATATTGGAATATTGAATGATATGGTTTGATTGAATATATTTAGGTATAACGAGTTGCCAAAAATATATAAATTGGATTTTGGAAAGAAAATAAAGAAGTGAATTTGTAAGCAAAATAACTATATAAAATTTGAATAAAATAAGAATGAATTTAAAGAAATGGAAGTGATATTACAATACTAATAAATAACTTCGAGTACGAAAAGATTTTGAATAAACAGTAATTAATGAATTTTAAAATTAAGTGATATTATTTTAAAGGATTAAAGAATTATTTTAAAATTTAAAGTTTAAATTTATTTAAAAGGATTAAGAAGTAATTTGAGAAATCTAAAATTGGTATTTTCAGCTAAAAGTATTTTAAATCGTAATTAAGGAATAAAATCTGAAATTAATGGATTTTGGAATGAAAAGGAGTAAATTGGAAATCAAATTGGAAATTGATTCAAGTGTTTGAAATTGGAAATTTAAAGAAAAATGTGAAGAGAAGTATATTTCTCTGGATAGCTAAGTACGTTTTCAAAGTAAATTTTTAAAAATAAGATAAAAGTTTAATGTTGTTTTAAAAAGCATGTTTTAGAAAATTTATTATTTCTAAATGTTTAAATTCTAAAGTAAGTATTTTTGTTTTAAAAATCTATTATCATAATTGTTATTTAAAATATGATTTGGTATTTTGTTTAAAGAAGAAAATCTAGTTATACTTATAAAGTAACCTTATTTTAGTTATTTCTAAAGTATTATTTTAAATTAAGTATTAAAGTAATTTTTCTAAATTTAAATGTTAAACATATTTTACAATAAAGTGTTTTTAAATTATTTTAAAAATATAAGTTTTTTGCTTGGTGATATCAGAGGAAATAGAAAATACTGGGAAAATTTATTCTGAGAAAGGAAGATAGTCTGAATCTGTTTTCAAAGGGTTGAAATTGGAAATATATCTTGCAAAGATATTTTGAGATAAATAAATAATTTGGGAAATTATTTATTGTGTGATGGATGTTGCGAATATTAATTGATAGTTAAATAACCGACTACCAATATTGGCCAAATGCGCTGATCATTTCGAAGAGACCCGGATCGAGATTTCTCGAAAACCACTTCGATCTGGTTTGTACGTTTTCGGGGAAAACGAGTTTGGATTAGAAGATGGAGCAATGAAATGCAAGGGCTAGTCGCTACTAATCTTGAGGATATTTCCAAAATGGATGTAGTAGGAATAGTGCCTTCGGTTCCGTTCGAACCCGGGACGGACTTGTATGGATGAATGCTTTCGAAACATCGTCAGGTGGGCGATGGGCATTCTAAGGGATATGTTCTAAAAAGGTAACGCTTAGCCTTAAGCCTCATCAGCCGGGAATGACTGAAAATCAGGGGTTATGCAGCAAGGCTAGGTGGGTAGCACCCATTCAGGGTGAGGTCATCCCTGTCTAGATGTCCCTTTTTATTTCGGCTTAGTGATGCAGTTGTTGATCCCAACCGTGGGGTGATCTCACTTGGGATTATCCATTAAGGGGTAGTCCCGGTCTTGTGTTGCAGGGGGTCGGAAGTGATCCTCGGTACAGTGATCTAGGCCACGTACCGTGACAGGTGGTACCCCAGTGCCTAGTCATTAGTTGGAAATCCATTCTTCCTACGAGCCTTGTATGAGTTTTGTTTGTATTACCCACTCTGTGGCTAGTAGCTGGAATTTAATAATGTAACAATTTCGGCTATTTTAATAAGTATTTGTATGTAGACCCTATTATAATATCAGAAGATTTTATAAGAAAATGTTTTAGCTATCGTAAGGTAAAAACCCGACATGTTTATTTGTGGCGTGATCTTACGAGATGCTTTTGTTTTCAAAGGATTTTTGAAACTTTAATAATCAATTTGAGTGTGATTTTCTCGCGTATCCAGACTGACTCGGGTGTTATTTAACTGTAATGCTCGGGTCAGACCGAGTATTATATGATACAGGATATGATGCTGTGGAGCTCAGGAGACGAGCTGGATGACAATACGTACTCCCGTACTTGTTTTATATATTCCGATGTGTTGTTTAACCGTGTACTCAGTTGTATGAGGGTAGGTTATGATTATTGCCCAACTGAGTGTTATATGATTGATGTACTCTGATGATGTATGTATAAACAGATATAGCATTTGTTTTTGTGTAAAGATCTGTTATTATATTTTATATTTTATTCCGCTGCGATGGTAAGATTCTGATGTTGTTTTCTGTTTTCTCTTCTTCTACCTCTTCTTCTTTAACCCAAATGGTTTGTATTTCTGTTCCACTTGAGTTGATTGATGTAGAATAGTATTGGCTCAAGGGGTATGGATTTACGGGTCGTTACACCTGGTATCAGAGCTTGGGTTGGTGATAACCTTGGCTCTGGTGGGAATAACTCATAGAAGAGAGTCCGTAGTACTCTAGAATGAGTTTGAGTCTATTAATAGATATGAGCGCGTATTTGTTAGTGAATATAAAATTGTTTTTATATTGTGTTGACTTATCGGTTGAGTGTTTATGGATTCTGGTCGATATATGAGACGCCAAATTATCGACAGGGATTTTTAAACTCTTAAACAAGATAAACCGACACTATATTGTTTTAAATAAGGTAAATGAAATAATTTTACCCAAAATTACTTTTGTATATAAAAGAAATGGTTTTCCATAAGTTATTATAGTTATATATGGATGCTTGGATGTTAGGAGTGATAATATTTAATTATTATCATTGTTGAATGAGAATTGAATAAGAAATTGAAATAATAACCAAAAGTTAGGGAATAAATTAATAAATAAATGGGATTTATAAATGTGATTAATAATTGAATAAGGAATTGAAACCAGAATTAAAAACTAGAAACAAATTTATATACAAATGAAATTTGTAAATATAAATTATAAATGTGAATTATAGTGTGATTAATAATTAAAATAAGACAATTCCCAAGTAATGTGTGAATATAAATTTAAAGGAATTGGAATTTGAAAATTTGGAAATTTAAATTCCTTTGAATTTGGAATTGATTCCCAAAAGCTGGGAAAAATAATATATATGTGAGAAATATTTTGAATCGGATTTGAAAATCTAGAAGATTTGGAATTTAAAAATATTTGAAGGGTTCAAAAAGAGATAAAAGCATTGAACTCTTTCGGTCGCTGGAAAATAATTCCGATGGTGATCGCGACATCATCGGTGTTCATTTTCGAGTTTCCAAAAGGGGGATTGCTACCTGGATATTTTGGATTAATGTTTGTTTGCGAAATTGGGTTTGATTTTGAAAATGCAAGGAATTTTGGGTGTAGGTGATTTCAAAGGGAATTTTTAAAAGTTGAAAGATTGTTTAAATTTTGGAATTTTAACTAAGAATGTTTATGGCATATAAAAAGTTTGATAACTTGTAAATTTGGAATTTGTTGAAATGAAATTCAACTTTGTAAGTAAGTAAAGTGAAAACTGAATACTGGAATTTAAAATTTGAATTGAGTTAAATTATGTGAAATGGAAAATTTTAGTCAAGTTGGACTAAATAAAACAAAGTTTTGAGATTTAAAATTTGTAAGTAACTGAATGATTTATATGGTATGCAACTGAAATGAAACTGAATATTTGATGATGGTTGATTTAAAAATTGTATAAAAATAAGTGCAGAATTAGTTCAAGTGGACTAAAAATAGTTAATGTTTGGAAATAAAATTTATTGGTTGAAAATGAATATGTGAATGAATAAATGAATTTATTATGGTAAGTGAATGAACTGAATTGGATATTGTAATGATATTGAATGAAATTAGATTCTTACCTGAGTAAATGGAAGTAAGTTCGATAAGAAATAAGTTGGAATAAATAAATTAGAATACCTTATAAAAGAATTAAAAATCCATAGAATAAAATATACTTGGGCTATAAATAAGCGTAAATTTTGTGTTAAAAATAAAAGATGAATATATTTAAGCCTAGAATGAATGGAAATGTGTAAAATAATAAGTTGTGACTTATAAAATTGAAAAGTGGGATAGAAAACCCAAAATAAATATTTTTGATGAATTGGAAAATAAAACGAAAAATCCAAACTAGAATTATAAAATAAATTACACTTAAGAAATTTAATGAAGAGATTCTGAGATTAAAAATCAAGTATTGAATTTAAACCAGGGGAGAACTAATTGGATAATAAATTAGTTGATGAAATATGGAAATGGAACTCGAAATTGTTAACTTAGAATTGAATTGTGAATAGATAATTGAGTTTGGAAATGAAGCTTAAGTTATAAATAGAAATTCAACTTAGAATTGTAAGTGAATCAAATATGAACTAAAGTTGTATGGAATTGGATTAAAATAAAAATGATTTGAGATGAAAATAAATTCAATTCGAGTATGAATAAATTAAAACGAGAATGAACTTAAGTTATGAAATGGTAGTGAATTGAAATAAATTAACTTACGTTTGAAGTTAATACAAGCATGGGATGATGTCGAGTATAACAAAATGACTTTGAACAAAACCAATGTGAAATGGGAGGGAATGCAACTACATGGTTTGTAAATGAGTCATATTGGAATGGAATTTATATACATTGAGTTGGAATCAATTTAAATGGTTATAAAGCTTAAATGATTATTTATTCACATTAATATTGTAGAATTGTATAAGGAAGTGGATCGTTTGATGTGAACGAGATTGGATAAAATTCTATGAATTATTAGAAGTGAAATGAGATGATTTTGAAATCAATTGGTATGAATTTGGATGCAAACAATTTAAAAAAAAACTAGTGTCGAAACCTTGCATATGTACTTATGAATGTATATCACATGCATTACTTATGAAATCTAGGTGTTAACTATTTGAATATAAGTGAAATGTTAATAAATTGCATATATTTAGTACTTATGTGTTTAAATTGAGTAAGTACAGGTACCGGGAAGTCGTTTGGCTGGATTGGATCGCGCTAATTGCTAAAATAATAAGCCGCTTGCTTAAAAATGCTAAATAAAGGCACGCCTACGCAATAAAAATAGGAAATATGAACTGTTTTTGGGTTTTTCCGACCGTGTGGGTCGATGTAGTATATTTATATCTTTTTTCAAATTGCAAAAACTCGTCCGTACAAAGGAGACTCTGCCAAAAAAATTCGAAAATTTTGGGAGCTAGAATTTTTTAAAAATTTTGGAAATTTTTTATTAACGACAAATGATTTCAAATTGGAAATTGAAATAAATTAAGGAATGAAACTACTTTAAAATAATAATATGAATCAATATAAATGGAAGGTGAAATTAAATGTTCAAAGTTGACAATAAATTAAATTCATATGGAATGGGAGAACCAATTTGAATAGAAATAGATATAAACTAAAAGTGGTGAAGTGAAAATAAATAAAGAAGCATATTAAATGCTTATACTAAACTTAAGAAAGGAATGGTGAATTCTTAATTGAAAATTGATGTTACAAATATATTCTAAGTTAATATTTGAATGAATAAATATTGCATTTTGTAAGGAAGTTGATAAAATGTTTTTGGACGTTTTGATTGGATATTAGCGCTAAGCAGGATATGCAGGTATTATAAAGAAAAAGAAAATTTTGGTTTTCATTTCAGAAGATAAATTTGAATTGCTCGACAAAAAGGTATGTGTTTAAATTTCTGTAAGAAATTTGATTGGGTTTTTTATCAAGCCACTTGGCGTTTTGTTTTCTTTTGGAATTTAGGAGCTCGTAGAGGCCTTTTGTAGTTGTACCGTGCTAGCCACACAAAGGAGACGCTGGCGAAATTTTTCGAAAATTTAGAGAGTTAGAAATTTTTTGAGAAAATTTGATAATTTAAATTTGAATGGTTGAATAAGTAAAGTTATTTGGAAACTATGGGGGAGTTTGGGAAGTTAGTAAGAATGATAGTGGGTCTTTAATAAAAGATATGTTATGGCAAGTTGATAAAACTGTTCGGTTTGGGAAAATGAATGGGTATTGGACCATTCCTCTTTACTAGAAATTTCGGGGACGAAATTCTTTTAAGAGGGGAAGAATGTGACGACCCGAGATTTTTAAGCAATTTAAATTGGAATATTTAATTGATTTGAAATATTTAAAATTTAATTTTTAACTTGAATTCAAATATCACTATTTATTTGGTAATTAAATTATTGAATTAAAATTATTTGAAGTTGGGTAAAATATGAAATCTGAAATTTTAAACCTGTTAAAAAAATTTAAAGGCTTGTAAAATTTATATTGATAACACTGAAGATAATAGAAGTTTAAAAATTGAATTTAACAGTGATTTGTTCAGTTTTTGAAATTTTATTGTTTTAAATTGAATTTAAAAATAGCCTTTCAAGGCACAGTCTCGGAATTCAACGAAACCAGTTTCAATGGATCCGTAATATTGTATTATTATCGGATTTCAAATTTCGTATTGATCGGAGTTGTTGAGTGAGCGTACGATAAGTAAACGCACTGAAAATTTAATCGAAAATTCAATATTATAACTGGATCCAAAAAGCTATTTTCTCCATACGATTGAATTAGGACTCGAAACATTTTCTATTGCGTTCGGAATGAGCGTATAACATTACAAACACCTAGCAGCGTGCCTCGATAGGTGTTCGAGATTTTGGGTTGTGGGAATTAAAAGTTTTAAAATATAAATATATATCTGAGTTGACCTTCAATTTCCCATCAGCTGTTTTTTTACTTCCCCTCATACAACTGTAGCAAATCCATTCAATCACGCAAGTGTATCCAACACGCGATTCCTTTTCCTTCCTTTTTATAAACATGAACTCCTTTCCTCTTCTTTCAGTAACGAAATCAAAAAAAAAGAGAAAAATGGTCGCCACTTCTTTGTACTCGAATAAGTAAAGCAAGATCGAATTCAACCCCTAGAACGCCCGTTTCATCTCTCGTTCTTTCTGATGTTCGATTTGAGGTCGTTGGGGGACGGGGCGCTCGCGATTTGGGGTGAAGTTGGGAGTTGACGAGACCGAGACGACGGCAAGGAGTCGATTTGACAAGCCGTCGGCGTTCGTTTTAGACGAAGATGGTCGCGTTCGATTCAAAAGGGGGGAAATTAGGCCGATCGATCGGCGATGATGACGTGACGACTGTCTTGGGGCGTGCAATCAATTCTCGAGATTGGGTTGTCGTCTTTGAAGTCGTATCTGAGTGTAAGGGGGTGGTCGTAGCAGCTGCGTTTTTTGATATCATGACACAAGAAAGGTCGCGACTGTGAGATAGCAATTGGAGGCATGGAGATGGTGATGTGCTGGCAACCTAGAGGTGCGGCATGGGGTTGTTGTTGGGTGACGAGGGTTGGTGTGCAGCTCATGTTGGATTCTTGGCCTTGCACGGTGAAATATGGGATTTCATTTTCTCGAGTTTTGATTGGCGAGTGGATGCGAGCTGAGGTTTGTTTTTCTTTGTTTTTCTGATAGTTTATTTAAACTAGGTTATTAATATTACTTAATCAGATTTTAGTTCGAGAAAGAGAGGAAAAATATTATCTATTAAGCAGTTCTTTAGAATGTTGAAGCTAATCTTAATTTAATTTAAATATATATATATATATATATAGAAAATTATTATATATAGATAGAGGTTGAAAAAAATAAAAATATATAGGAATTTTTAAAAAAAATGTGAAAGTTTATATAAATTAGTTTTTATAAAACCTATGCAAGTTATTTTATAAACATACATGTAATTTAAAAACTAAACCTAAAACAAATATACATATTCACATTTTAAAATTACTAGTTGTTTTTAAAATAATATATTAAGGTGATTAATTTAATTAATTAACTTATCAAAATTATTGTAGTTACTATAAATTATTTAAAAAGAAATTACTTTAAAATTAGGTTATTAGTAAATTAAATTTTGTTAAAGATAATAAAATAAGTGGTTAATTGAATTATCAAATGGGAATTTAATTATTCATATTAGTTATAAATTACAATATTGGAAGAAATTTTCTCTTCAAAGAAAAATTATTGCATTATTTTGCAACTTCCAAAGTCCTTCAGTGACATTTGAACATGTCAAATATCATCCAGCATTGAACAATGAGGAAAACTTCTGACTCCTAAGGCTCATGGAATGCCTAGTACATTGATCCACCATGGTAATTTACATGGTATAATTTGAAATATAAGGATTAATTAATGAAAATTAATAGATTTAAAATGAATGTGAGTTAATGAAACAAACAAAATCTTATAAAGAGTACATCTATGAAATAATGATATGATTCTTCTCTCTTCTATTATTTATGAATTCTAAAATTTTTAGTCGAGTGTTAGCATAACAAAATCTTCTTATTATGCAGCTGGCTCACTGGAGTTGATATCAATTAGATTTAGGGAAACAAATAAATAAATCAAGTTACCAAAATCATGGGGAATCGTCATCATTGGCCTAATCATGTACTATTACCGAAAGAATGCATGGAGATTAAACAGAAAATGTGAGTTGTCTAGGAAAGGTGTGGTAGTAATGAAAAAAATCATATTGGTTGTATAATCAATTGATTAGCTAGTCCTACATATTCCACGATATATTTTTTGTTAGTGAATATAACCTAAAAGATGAACGGTCCGATAAAAGTAAGTAGAGAATGTTAACATGCCACGGATGTGGATCTCATTTACGTTTGAAAATTATTAAAACATTTTCAGCGGATCGTTTCGGCCCGCCCACCATGCCTTCACTTCAACTAATAAATGCCATCGCCGCCATATATATAAAAAAGGCATTTTCGGAATTTCAAAAATACACTGAATAAGCCAGTTCATGGAATTCTCTTTATCAGTAGTGTGTGTGTGTGTATTAATAAATTACTTGCATACTCCTATGTTGTTGAGCATTGAGCGAACTCAAGCTAGGGATATTATGTATAGTACTATTAAATTATTAAATATATTAAAAAATGAGGTAAGATAACTATATGTATTTGTTGAGCAAACTCAAGGTACATATACTATACTTAGGTCGTCAAGGTATGGTAGGTATGAGTGAATAATTTCATTTTGGTTTATTGAGCAAACTCAAGGTTGAAGTGAAATTAGGACAAGATACCATGAGCTAGGAGTTGTATATGATACAACCGATAAGGAGTTATCCATCGTTCGTGGAGCTATGACTTGAGAAACTCAAGGTCATAGTTCCATGATGGACGAGTCCTAACACTGACTAGTAAAGTCGGTAAACTTTTGTGTTTCGACTTAGGGTTTGGCAAACATAAAATACTAATGGGATCTTATTAGTAAAATGAAACGTATAGTTTAACCTGACTAATACTATAAGAATATCTACTATGATATTTTCCTAATAATTTACCAATTATAACTTGTAGATAATGTCAATGCCAATACTATTTTCTGAATATGACAAGCTTACCGGAACAAACTATACCGATTGGCTAAGAGTGATTAAGATAGCGTTGATTACAAGCATCTTTAGTTGACTATCACATGTGAATCTGAAGTACATCCTATTGATGATACAGACCCTGAACTTAGGCTTACTTATGAGAAATGGGTTTCAGACGTAGAGATTGCCCAAGTTTTCACGGTTTCTATGTTAAACAAGTCGTTGCGAAGGCAATATGAGAATATGTCTATTGATGAAATTTTGTACAGTCTCAAAGCTCTTTTTGGTGAACAATCCTGCTCCACAAGGTATTAACTTTCAAAGAAACTGTTCAACACCACCATGACCAAGGGACAAAAAGTGGACGATTAGGTTCTAATGATGAATATGCTACATTGATAGACTTGCACAATTAGATGTAGAGATAAGCAATGAAATGCAAGTAGACTTAATCCTTGGATCTCTTACTCCTCGGTATGAGCCATTCATCTTAAACTATAATATGAATCAATTGATCGTAAGCCTCGTAGAGCTCCTCAATATGTTTAGGTCAGTCGAGTTTTCGTTCAAGGATCAAGGAGGCTATTTGCTATTAAAGGGAACACATCATCTTCGAAACGGTTGATGAAGCGGAAGAGGGTTAACATGAAAAGTAAGAAGACTACTGCTGTCAACAAGGGTATCATTATCACAAGAAAGGTCATTGGAAACAAAACTGTCCGAAGTACTTTAAAATTGTTAAACAGAAGAAACAGAAAAGTTCTGATGCTTCACCGGGAACATTTATGATTCAAAAATTTTTTCAATCAATAAATTATCGTAGGTTTCAAATACTAGATCTGGAACTCATATTCATAATTTTTTATAGGGACTTAGGAGCAAACATCATCTAGTGGAGGGAGAAATGAGGCTTCAAGTTGATAACGGATTTCTGATAGATGAAACGATAGTTGGAGATTATCATTTATCTTTTCCAAATAGATTAGTTTTAATATTAAATAATTGCTTTTATGTAAAAGACATTATTTATGGTAACATTTCTGTGTCTAGATTTTTTGAGACTGGTTAGGAATTTCACTATGCCGATAATATTATGAACATTATGCTAAATGGTAATAAAGTCCATTATGGTAATTTAGGTAACGACATTTATGTGTTTAATACTAGATATGTTTTTGCTATGAGTAATTCCGCTAATATTGACGTATATAAAAGTAATTTTTAGCATTGTAGGCTAGTTCGTATTAGTGAGAAACGACTACAAAACTGTAAATTGAGAATTTTCTCCCACCACTTGATTATGAATCATTTGATATGTATGAGTCATGTCTCAAAGGTAAGATGACCAAACATGTAACGACCTAGAATTTCTGTCATTTGAAATTCAGATATTTAATTGATTTTAAATATCAAATAAGTCGAATAATTTATATTTCGAATATTTAGATCTAATTGGATAATTAATCGGTAATTTAATATTTGAAATTGTGTGAATAATTGGAAATTGGGTTTAATGTGAATAAAAATGATTTATAAAGTTATATTAAATCGTATTGGAGTTAGAACAATGTTTGTGAACTTTTAAAATTGAATTAAAAGTTAATTGTGAAAATTGAATATTTTAATATTTAATCGACTAGTGAAAATAGCCATTTTTCAAACAGTCTCGGATTTCGACAAAACCAGTTTTCATCGGATCCGTAATATCACATTATTGCAAGGTTTCAAATTTCGTGTCAATCGGATTTACGGTTTGTCCGAGGCAAGCTAAAACGCATAAAAATTTGTTTAATCGATTTAATTTAAATTTGATTGTTTATTTCCGTAACTCGCACAGATGATCGAATTAGCCTCAGAAACCTATTCCATTATGTTTCGAACGCGGGTTAAACCCTAGAAACGCCAGTCATCGTGTGAGATTTGGAGTTCGGGAAATCGAGTGAATAGTGCTTTTCGTTGGATTTTCTATAAAAGCACCTCAACTTTAACATTTGCAAAAGAAACCCTCACTCTTTCTTCAGCCGGCCCTAGCTATTTCAATGGCCGAAAATATTCCCACGTTCTTCCTTTAATTTCTTTAAATCCACACATCTATTCGATAAACTTCCAACACGAGAAACGTAGAGCTTCGCGATGCCTTTCAATCAATACGGAGATGATCGTCAATGGTGCATCGTAGAGGCCAGATTTTGGCCGAGAGTGTCATGTGTTCGAGCATGATTTCCAATGTTATGTTGAGGCCGAGCTTCAAGCTGGTTTAGCCGAGAGTGGAGCTCGTCATGGCAAGTTGAATGGCACCATTCGATCGATCTATCGTTGAGCGAGGTGGAGGCGATTTGAAACCCTAGTATGCGGCCGAATGGGTTCTTGTTCATGCGCGACTTTTACCTGATGAACGAAGAAGGAGGACGCACACAGCCCAGATCTGCAGTGGCAATATCAACGGCCCAGATGTGTTTGAGGCGGAAATTATAAAAGAAAATATAAATTAATTATATTAAAATTTGTGTAAACTTTGTTATGCTATATCTTATTCATACGAGGTCGGAAAATTATGAAACATATTGCGTTGGCTTCGTTTTGTCGAGCACTACGCAATGGAGCTGGTTTGAAGTCGTTTGGAGCTAGTGAAAATTTCGGGTAAAATTAAACGCACGTTTAATTTTATTCGAAACAAAACGCTACAACTATTATCGGAAACTCAAGGTGAGAACTTCTCGCTCAATCGATTTGTTTCGATTTAAATTTTAAATAGTTAGATTTAAAATTGCTTGATTGTGTGATTGAATGATAATTTTTATTTGTTGTATTGAAATAGACCCTATGCGCCGTATATTAAGTGGATGTTATTTATTAAACACATATACCGTGATAATTCCAACTTGTATGGAATTGGTATTATATATGTACTTGGAGTTGATTTCCCGCAATATACAGCGGATGAGACCCTATTGCGCCGCATAATAGCGGATAATATTTTATAAATCCCATATACTGCGATGTTCCATCTCGAAGTGGAATTGGTATTGTGCTAACATCTTTGGATGCAGGGAAACAAGTTGGAGGGATCCAACTGGATTCCTCAAATGATTGAATTTGTTTCAGTATTGTGTGTTGATCTATTTATAATCTGAGTGATTATCTTTGTGATTGAAATCATTAAAGGCTAAATTTTAGCCGGATATATATATTTTGGTATCGTTAGATGCCGAAAATAAATAAAATTGGATTTTTGAAAATTTAAGTTGAGAATTCATAATAAGATTTAATTTTGGGATTGATTCATTTTAAATAAATAAACGTTGAGACTTTTATGTTATAAAAATTATGATATTTTGTGAAATATAACCAAAATGTGATTTTTGAAATAAGTAGTTGACTAATTTATAAAATGGTTTAAATTGGGATTTTTGAATTATTATAAATGGTTTATATAAAAGATTTAGAAAATTGTTATTTATAAATTAAAATGTTGGAATTATAAAACGAGATTTTATAAGTGTTAAAAATAAAGTATAAATGGATTTCATAAGTGGATGAAATCTATAGATTTATAAATTGTGAAGTTATAAAATGAATAGATTCTTGTAAAATAAATTTTTTTATAAGTAATAACTTATAAATTGGATTTTGGCATGTAAATGGGATATGGATAGAATTTGTTAATAAAGTGATTTTATAAGTTAAAGTTGTTATAAAGTATAAATGGAATTTATAAACGTTGTTTTATAAATCTGAATTCGACTTATTTTGATAAGTTTAATTATTATAACTTATTAAAGGAAATATATCCACGATTTTGGATGGTGAATAATATATTAAAGAAATATTTTGGGAAAGTGATATTTTAAATAGAATTAAAACGATTCAAAAATGTTTTAAAATGTATTAAGTATCGAAACCATATATTTTAACATTCATTGTTGAAATAGACGTTTTCGAGAAATAGAAGGAAATGGTGGACTATAACACTGTTGTTATAGTAAATGATTTCCGAAAGTAAAAGTTTTGTATAGTATTGAGGTTTATATATCTATCTTAATCTCGAATCCCTATACTAGTGATTTTGGGTTGTCGTAACAATGTTTTACGCAACATTCGTTTTGACCCAAATAAATGTGTTTAAGAGAATGTTCTCCTTAAAGAATAAATTATTTACTTAATTGTGATTCAAGTATATTGAATATTTTCCAAGTGTTGAAAATAAACAGATTTGTGAATTACTTATTATTAAATAAGTATGGAAATGTTTTTCCAATATGAAGTGAATGTTTTGAGATTTTATCTTTTAAAGATAAATTGAAAATAAATATTAGAAATCGATTTGTAAATCGTATATTCATAGATAATTTGGAAAGGTAAATTCACTGTGGAATTTATAAAAGAAAGGGAAATTTGTTTAAAAATAAACATTGATTTATTTTGAAGTGTGGAAATAAATTTACGGATTTGGAACGTAAGTTTAAAATAAATCGGTAAGGATTTATTTGATTGATTTAAATGAACCATTTTAAATTAAAAATGGATAAATATTTGGAAGTGTTCCCGTTTAATGAAATTGATTTGAAATTTGTTTTCAAAGATTGAAAGGTGGAAAATGATTGAAATTTGTTTTCAAATGGTTGAAGTGTGTAAACTATATCTTGTAAAGATATTTTTGAAAATAAATAATTTGGGAAATTATTTGAATCGGGTTATGTTGTGAATATTGATTGATAGTTAAATAACCGACTATCAATATTGACCCTTGAATGGCTATTTGTTGTGAATTGGTTGAAATTGAATGCTACACTTATTTTTAAATTATTGCGCTCGTTATTCGGATTACCCATTCCGAATAGTGATACGACGTAATGGATAGCATTGAAGACCGGTGGTGAAAACCGAGTATTTGTGAAAACGATAGGATGACCTATTGATTGTCTCTGCACCGTTAGCTACGGTATGGAGATTTTCTTTGTGATGGGAAATTTGATCCGGATTGTGAGTACCTGGATTGCAAGGGCCTCTTTTGAAGTGCCTTCGGTTCTGTTCGAACCCGGAACAGACTTGTATGATTACGTTTCTGACATTACATTTTGAGATATAAAGCAGATTTCTTTCAAATACATCTATGTTGGTGGTGGAGAATTTATTCTCTTAGCTTAACACCCTTCTCTGAGATGTACGAACTCAGAGGTTTTGTAGTTGAAGGTTATCAGCGATATACTCCCAATTTGGTAATGTGGCATGCTGAGTGTTGCCTTGTGATGATTATTTATTGATCATTTGTTGATCAAAGCGTGGCTTTGTGAAAAAGCGTAGCTTTATGGATGAGACTTCGTCAGACCTCACAACCCGGAAATGGTCAAAACAGGAATATACGGCAAGGTTATGAGGGTCGCGCCCTTTAGGGTATGTCATTTCCTTCTGGAAAAGGGTGGTGTCAGGTATGGAGCCCTGATGCTTAACCTATGTGGTTGCTCCGATCTCATTTTCTGTTTGGTTGTTGCTTAGTGATAGAGAGCCCTCGGATAAAGGTCCCAAAGGACCGGGGAGTGGCATACTCGAGAAGTAGTTACCTAGTTACAAAGGTAACCCGGCCTTGTGTTGGCAGAGATCCGGTTAGGTTCCCGAGACGTCCCGCCAGAGGCGATCCCATGTGGCAGTAGGAAGTTCCTTAGCCTGGCCATTTGTTGGAAATCCAAAGAAACAATACGAGCCTTGTACGGTTTTAGTTGTATAACCTGCCATGGAATGTGGCGGTAACCTTCTATTGAACATGGTAACTATAGTAGGCATACGATAATGGTCGTATGTTGGCTAAGATTTATATTATACTTTCGAAATGTTTTCATCACTATGCACTAATAATAATATCAAAATTGATTTGTTTTGCGTATTAAGCATCTTTGACTATCATAAGGAGAAATCTCCTCCAATTCTGCGTTTGCATTGTGTGTGTGTGGGGAGGCCTTATGGTAGTTTCATTTTCCAAAAGAATTGCGGATATTTTTCACTTCCCTTGTTGTTGTTGTTTTAAAAGATAAGTAACTGTTTTGAGTTCTCACACCAGTCCCATGACTGACCTGGAGTTTGTTGTTCTCTTTCTAAAGTCTGGGTGCCCATAATTTCCACACGGACAGTCCAGAGTCAGGTTATTCTGGATTCAGAAGTGCTATGGAGCTCAAGTGGCGAGCTGGATGGTGAGACGTATTACTTGTATATGATATTTTCTTTCCGCTGTAAATTCACTTGTAAGGACATGTTTGTAAAACTGTTCATTGTTTTGTTGTATTGTATATTGTTGTTGTACACTCTGATGATGATAATGTAATGTATTAACTGATATAGTTCTTTGTTTAAAGATTATTCATTTATCTATTATATGTTGTTCTGATGCGATATGTGGGATTCTGATATTGTTTCTGTTCCGTTTCCTTACTTCTTCTATCTTTTTCTTCTACCTCTTCTTTTTAACCCTAACAATTCGGTTTTCCGGCATTCGATTATGCGGCATTTGATACAGTGGACGTAAGAATGCCGACCTTCGGATCTCGAGAAATCGAATTTGTTACATGTGGTATCAGAGCATATGGTTAAGCGACAACCTTGGCTCTGTTGGGAATTACTTATTAGAGATAGAGTCAGCAGTACTCTAGAATGAGTTGAGTGTAATAATAGGTATGAGAGCGTATTTGTTAGTGAATATGAAATTGTTTTGTATTGTGTTGACTTATCAGTTGATTGTTTATAGATTCTGGTTGGTGCAATCTGGCCAACTGTTTCGATAGGGATTTCTAAACTCTTAAACAAGATAAACTGACACGGTATTGCTTTGAAATAGGGTAAATGAAATAATTTTTACCCAAAGCTATTTTTGTATATAAAGAAAATGATTTTCTGTAAATGTTTATAATATATGATTGCTTGGTTATTTGGAAGTGATGATATTGAAGTATTATCATTATTATATAGGAATTGAAATAATAAGCAAAGGAATGAATTTATATACAAATGGAATTTTAGCATGTAAACTAAAAAAATGTGTGATTCATAATTTGGGATAAAATTCATTAATGGAATGAAATTGGTAATGTGAATCTATAAATGAGTTTTATAAATTGAAATGAGATTTGATTAGGATTAAGTTGAATAAAAGTCCAAACTTGGGAAAAATAAAAATAGAATGGATTGAATCCAAGTAAATTAATATGACAACTAATTAATTCATGATATAGAAAAAGTTGAATTAGTTAAATTAAAACTTGAATTGTGAGTTAAATAAAAATGATTTAAATTTGCAGGAAAATTGAAGTAAGTAGAAATAAATTGAAAATTGAATTTTGTTGTGGTAAACATATTTGAAATTAAAATCCAAGTTGAAATTGTTGAATATAAGTTATCAAGTTTTGAACTTATAGTATGAAATAATAAAGATTTAACTTTAGTAAAGTTGAAATAAACTTGAGTTGGCATGATAAATTGTATGATGTGAAATTTAATTAAAGGAAGTTAAATAAATTAAATCAGATTTGGAAGTTGAATAATAAGTTCTATAACTTATTAAATGTGAAGATGTAAGTAAAACCAATTATTAAAATGGTTAAACAACTTTGTTAAGAAAAACGAAGTATGAATCTGAATAAGTGATGAAAATTGAATTTTGGTAAAAGTTAAATAGAATTTACTTTGGAGTTGGAGTTTGAATTAGATTTTAACTTGATTAGATTTATAAGTGGAAATTTAAGTTAAGTTAAACAAATGATGTTTAAAAGGAAGGTAACTTAAGTGATGCTGAATGAAGTTGATTTTGGTATCAAAATGAATTAATGAAATGAAGTCACTAAATGAATGTGAACTTGAGTTATATAAAGGAGATTCAACTTTATTTGTAAAATAAATTAGTAATTGAACTAATGAATTGAATATTAATCAATCGAATGTAATGAATTGATATAGAATAATGGGCATAAGTGTTAATTCATTTAAGGCTAATTGAATGTTAAACCAAATTGAAGGTAAACAAAGTGAATATGAATGTTGAATATAAAGTGAATAAATTCGGTTGGGTTGGTTATACATTGGTTCTTAGATTGTTGTTAATTGATTGAATAAAAATTCATATGCAATTGAATGAATAAAAATTGAAAGGTAAAGCAATTGAATTCAAACTGGAAGTTAAGTAAATTTAAATTGAATGGAAATTGGTTTGAATTGAAAGTGGACCAACTTGAATGTAAATTAGTGAATGTAAACTAATTGAAAATGAATAATTGAATGTCGTTCTATATGAATTGGTTGTAAACAATTACAAGTAATGTCGAAATCATATAAGTTGTTTATAAACCTTGTTTAGTATGCATTTCTTTTAATATGCATGTGTTGTAGTTGTTTAAAAGAGTAAAATGTTAATAACTTCTTATGTATGTCACTTACGTGTTTATATTGAGTAAGTTCAGGTACCGGGGCTACCGTTAGTGGGATTTTGGTTGCGCAAAATGCTTAATAAATATTTGCTTTGCTTAGAAATGCTAAAAAAGGTACGCCTTCGCAATAAAAATAAGAAATATGAACTGTTTTTCTGTTTTCCGACCGTGTGGGTCAATGTATATATATTTATATCTATTGTGATATTGTAAAAGCTCCTCCGTACAAAGAAGGTTATGGCGAAATTTTCGAAAAATTTAAGGCGTTAGAAAATTTTCGGAAAATTTTGGAATTTTTTTTGTGAAAATTAAGTTTTGATTTGAAGCTATAGGTTAAATGATATAGTTGATTTTGAAAAGATAACTATATACGGATTTGAAAACTTAGTAAAGTTATTGTAAGAAGTTTAACTATTGGATTTGAAGAAGTTAAACTGTTTAAATGAATTTGAAATCAAATTCGAACAATTTGTTTTGAAAAGTTAATGGATTTCAAAACTTTTTCTTACTTGGCAATTTCGAGAACGAAATTCTTTTAAGGGGGAAGTTTGTAACGATCCAGAATTTCTGTCATTTGAAATTCAGATATTTAATTGATTTTAAATATCAACAAGTAAAATTTATAAGTCGAATAATTTATATTTCGAATATTTAGATTTAATTGGATAATTAAATCGGTAATTTAATATTTGAAATTGTGTGAATAATTGGAAATTGGGTTTAATGTGAATAAAAATGATTTATAAAGTTATATTAAATCGTATTGGAGTTAGAACAATATTTGTGAACTTTTAAAATTGAATTAAAAGTTAAATCGTGAAAATTGAATATTTTAATATTTAATCGACTAGTGAAAATAGACATTTTTCAAACAGTCATGGATTTTGACAAAACATTTTCATCGGATCTGTAATGTCAAATTATTATAAGGTTTCAAATTTCGTGTCAATCGGATTTACGGTTTGTCCAGGGCAAGCTAAAATGCATAAAAATTTGTTTAATCGATTTAATTTAAATTTGATCGTTTATTTCCGTAACTCGCATAGATGATCGAATTAGCCTCAAAACCTATTCCATTGTGTCCGGAACGCGGGCTAAACCGATTCGGGAAATCGAGTGAATAGTGCTTTTCGTTGGATTTTCTATAAAAGCACCTCAACTTTCACATTTGCAAAAGAATCCCTCACTCTTTCTTCAGCCGGCCTTAGCTATTTCAATGGCCGAAAATATTCCCACGTTCTTCCCATAATTTCTTCAAATCCACACATCTATTCGATAAACTTCCAACACGAGAAACGTAGAGCTTCGCGATGCCTTTCAATCCATACGGAGATGATCGTCAATGGTGCATCGTAGAGGCCAGATTTTGGCCGAGAGTGTCATGCGTTCGAGCATGATTTCCAATGTTATGTTGAGACCGAGCTTCAAGCTGGTTTAGCCGAGAGTGGAGCTCGTCATGGCAAGTTGAATGGCACCATTTGATCGATCTATCGTTGAGCGAGGTGGAGGCGATTTGAAACCCTAGTATGCGGCCGAATGGGTTCTTGTTCGTGCACGACTTTTACCTGATGAACGAAGAAGGAGGACGCACGCGGCCTAGATCTGCAGTGGCAATATCAATGGCCCAGATGTGTTTGAGGTGGAAATTATAAAAGAAAATATAAATTAATTATATTAAAATTTGTGTAAACTTTGTAATGCTATATCTTATTCATACGAGGTCGGAAGATTACGAAACGAATTGCGTTGGCTTCGTTTTGTCGAGCACTATGCAATGGAGCTGGTTTGGAGTCGTTTGGAGCTAGTGAAAATTTCGGGTAAAATTAAACGCACGTTTAATTTTATTCGAAACAAAACGATACAACTATTATCGGAAACTCAAGGTGAGAACTTCTCACTCAATCGATTTGTTTCGATTTAAATTTTAAATAGCTAGATTTAAAATTGCTTGATTGTGTGATTGGATGATAATTTTTATCTGTTGTATTGAAATAGACCCTATGCGCCATATATTAAGCGGATGTTATTTATTAAACACATATACCGCGATAATTCCAACTTGTATGGAATTGGTATTATATATATACTTGGAGTTGATTTCCCGCATTATATAGCGGATGAGACCCTATTACACCGCATAATAGCGGATAATATTTTATAAATCCCATGTACTGCGATATTCCGTCTCGAAGTGGAATTGGTATTGTGCTAACATCTTTGGATGCAAGGAAACAGGTTGGAGGGATCCAACTGGATTCCTCAAATGATTGAATTTGTTTCAATATTGTGTGTTGATCTATTTATAATCTGCGTGATTATCTTTGTGATTGAAATCGTTAAAGGCTAAATTTTAGCCGAATATATATTTTGGTATCGTTAGATGCCGAAAATAAATAAAATTGGATTTTTGAAAATTTAAGTTGAGAATTCATAATAAAATTTAATTTTGGGATTGATTCATTTTAAATAAATAAACGTTGAGATTTTTATGTTATAAAAATTATGATTTTTTATGAAATATAACTGAAATGTGATTTTTGAAATAATTAGTTGATTAATTTATAAAATGGTTTAAATTGGGATTTTTGAATTATTATAAATGGTTTATATAAAAGATTTAAAAAATTGATATTTATACATTAAAATATTGGAATTATAAAACGAGTTTTTATAAGTGTTAAAAATGAAGTATAAATGGATTTCATAGGTGGATGAAATCTATAGATTTATAAATTGTGAAGTTATAAAATGAATAGATTTTTGTAAAATAAATTTTTTTATAAGTAATTAACTTATAAATTGAATTTTGGCATGTAAATGGGATATGGATAGAATTTGTCAATAAAGTGATTATATAAGTTAAAGTTGTTATAAAGTATAAATGGAATTTAAAAATGTTGTTTTATAAATCCGAAATCGACTTATTTTGATAAGTTTAATTATTATAACTTATTAAAGGAAATATATCCACGATTTTGGACGGTGAATAATATATTAAAGAAATATTTTGGGAAAGTGATATTTTAAATAGAATTAAAACGATTCAAAAATGTTTTAAAATGTATTTAGTATCGAAACCATAGATTTCAACATTCATTGTTGAAATAGACGTTTTCGAGAAATAGAAGGAAATGGTGGACTATAACACTGTTGTTATAGTAAATGATTTCTAAAAGGAAAAGTTTTGTATAGTATTGGGGTTTATATATCTATCTTAATCTCGAATCCCCATACTAGTTATTTTGGGTTGTCGTAACGATGTTTTACGCAACATTCGTTTTGACCCAAATAAATGTGTTAGAGAATGTTTTCCTTAGAGAATAAATTATATACTTAATTGTGATTTAAGTACATTGAATATTTTCCAAGTGTTGAAAATAAACAGATTTGTGAATTACTTATTATAAAATAAGTATGGAAATGTTTTTCCAATATGAAGTGAATGTTTTGTTTTATCTTTTAAAGATAAATTGAAAATGAATATTAGAAATCGATTTGGAAATCGTATATTCATAGATATTTTGGAAAGGTAATTTCACTATGGAATTTATAAAAGAAAGGGAAATTTGTTTAAAAATAAACATTGATTTATTTTGAAGTATGGAAATAAATTTACGGATTTGGAACGTAAGTTTAAAATAAATCGGTAAGTATTTGTTTGATTGATTTAAATGAACCATTTTAAATTAAAAATGGATAAATATTTGGAAGTGTTTCTGTTTAAGGAAATTGATTTGAAATTTGTTTTCAAAGATTCAAATGTGGAAAATGATTGAAATTTGTTTTCAAACGGTTGAAGTGTGGAAATTATATCTTGTAAAGATATTTTTGAAAATAAATAATTTAGGAAATTATTTGAAATCGGGTTATGTTGTGAATATTGATTGATAGTTAAATAACCGACTATCAATATTGACCCTTGAATGGCTATTTGCTGTGAATTGGTTGAAATTGAATGCTACACTTATTTTTAAATTATTGCGCTCGTTATTCGGATTACCCATTCCGAATAGTGATACGATGTAATGGATAGCATTGAAGACTGGTGGTGAAGACTGGGTATTTGTGAAAACGATAGGATGACCTATCGATTGTCTTTGCACCGTTAGCTACGGTATGGAGATTTCGTTTGTGATGGGAAATTCGATCAGGATTGTGAGTACCCGGATTGCAAGGGCTTCTTTTGAAGTGCCTTCGGTTCTGTTCGAACCCAGAACAGACTTGTATGGTTACGTGTCTGACATTGTATTTTGAGATATAAAGCAGATTTCTTTCAAATACATCTCTGTTGGTGGCAGAGAATTTATTCTCTTAGCTTAACACCCTTCTCTGAGACGTACGAGCTCAGAGGTTTTGTAGTTGAAGGTTATCAGCGATATACTCCCAATTTGGTAATGTGGCATGCTGAGTGTTGCTGTATGATGATTATTTATTAATCATTTATTGATCAAAGCGTGGCTTTGTGAAAAAGCGTAGCTTTGTGGACGAGACTTCGTTAGACCTCACACCTCGGAAATGGTCAAAACAGGAATATGCGACAAGGTTATGAGGGTCGCGCCCTTTAGGGTATGTCATTTCCTTTTGGAAAAGGGTGGTGTCAGGTATGGAGCCCTGATGCTTAACCTCTGTGGTTGCTCCAATCTCATTTTCTGTATGGTTGTTGCTTGGTGATAGAGGGCCCTCAGATAAAGGTCCCAAAGGACCGAGGAGTGGCGTACTCGAGAAGTAGTTACCTAGTTACAAAGGTAATCCAGCCTTGTGTTGGCAGAGATCCGGTTAGGTTCTCGGGACGTCCCGCCAGAGGCGATCCCATGTGGCAGTAGGAAGTTCCTTAGCCTGACCATTTGTTGGAAATCCAAAGAAACAATACGAGCCTTGTACGGTTTTAGTTGTATAACCTGCCATGGAATGTGGCGGTAACCTGCTATTGAACATGGTAGCTATAGTAGGCATACGATAATGGTCGTATGTTGGCTAAGATTTATATTATACTTTCGAAATGTTTTCATCACTATGCACTAATAATAATATCAAAATTGATTTATTTTGTGTATTAAGCATCTTTGTCTATCATAAGGAGAAATCTCCTCCAATTCTGCGTTTGCATTGTGTGTGTGCGGGGAGGCCTTATGGTAGTTTCATTTTCCAAAAGCATTGCGGATATTTTTCACTTCCCTTGTTGTTGTTGTTGTTTTAAAAGATAAGTAACTGTTTTGAGTTCTCACACCAGTCCCATGACTGACCTGGAGTTTATTGTTCTCTTTCGAAACTCTGGGTGCCCATAATTTTCCACACGGGCAGTCTAGAGTCAGGTTATTCTGGATTCAGAAGCGCTATGGAGCTCAAGTGGCGAGCTGGATGGCGAGACGTATTACTTGTATATGATATTATCTTTCCGCTGTAAATTCACTTGTAAGGACATGTTTGTATAACTGTCCATTGTTTTTTTGTGTTGTATATTGTTGTTGTACACTCTGATGATGATAATGTAATGTATTAACTGATATAGTTCTTTGTTTAAAGATTATTCATTTATCTATTATATGTTGTTCCGCTGCGATATGTGAGATTCTGATATTGTTTCTGTTCCGTTTCCTTACTTCGTCTATCCTTTTCTTCTACCTCTTCTTTTTAACCCTAACAATTCGGTTTTCCGGCATTCGATTATGCGACATTTGATACGGTGGACGTAAGAATGCCGACCTTCGGATCCCGAGAAATCGAATTTGTTACAAAACATTCCTTAAGTAGGAGTAATGAAAGAGTTGATGAAATCTTTCGGTTGGTGCATAGTGATGTATGTGGCACGATGCCTATAATTATCAAGGATAACATTTCTTACTTTATTGCCTTCACTAATGATTTCTCAAGACTGTGATATGTATATCTTATGAAGAACAAATCCTACGTCTATGTGAAACTTATTGAGTATAAAATGTAATACAAAACCAAATTGGTCGTAAGATTTTGATTCTTTGATTTGATCGAGGAGGTGAGTACATTGGAAAGAAATTTCAATAGTACTTAAAAGATAATAGGATTACCTCTCAGGTTACTCCACAACATAATGGTGTCTTAAAGTGATGGAACCGAACCTAATTAGATATGGTTCGTCCTATAATGAGAAAAACCGAGTTACCTCTATCCTATTTGGGATACGGGCTAGAAACTACGGCTCGTATATTAAACTTTATACCCACTAAATATGTGCCTCAAACACCATCTAAGATGTGGTATGGTAAGAACCCCAACTCAAGTATTCAAAGGTGTGGCATTATCCGGCCTGCGTTAATAAAATTGGTCCGAATAAACTAGAGGCAGGATCAGTATTATATAAATTTATTTGCTATTCTAAAAACTCAATGGGATATATATTATACAATATTGAGGAACAAAAGGTTTTTATTTCTCGGCACGCTACCATTTAGGAAAAAAAATTCTATTAAAGGACTTTAACCGCGAAGTTGTAGACTTGGATGAGATCCAAGTAGTTAACACCGAGGTCAAACTAGTGGGAGAACCAAATTCACCAGTATTCGAAAACATGCACCTATCAAAAGATCTAGTGGAGAATCTCGCACACTAGAGAGATACTATGGTTTTCTCGTAGATGGTAAGAAGGAGGACTTAGACTTAGATGATGACATTCTTTTATCTTTCCAACAAGTACTGTGGAGTAAAGACTATGTGTTCTGGCTTAAAGCATTTAAATCTGAGATGGAATCCATGCACGAAAACAAAGTATACACTTTGTTGGACATGCTTGGTGGGATAAAACTCATAGGCTGCAAATGGATTTTTAAGAAAAAACTAAATACAGATGATGAAGTATAGACTTATAAAGTAAGGCTAGTTACGAAAGGATTTCGTCAAATTCAAACTGTTGATTAGGACAAGACCTTTTTGCCTGTATCCATGCTTAAGTTTGGTCGAATTATGCTATCCATTACTGTATTTTATGATTAGAAAATATTGAAAATGGATGTAAAGATAGCATTTCTAAATGATGATTTAAAATAAACCGTTTATGTGTCACGGCTCGAGGATTTTGTGGTCAGTTGGAGAGAGGGCAAGGCATGAAAATTATTAAAGTCCGTTTATGGACTTAAACAAGCTTTAAGAAGTTAGAATAAGTGTTTTGATAAGGTAATCCAAAATTTGGTTAAGGAATCATGTGTATAAAGAAAGGAAAAGGGCAATAGTATCATATTCATAGCGCTATATATCGACGATCTTCTGTTGATTGGCAATGACATTTCATTGTTACAATCAGTGAAAGCTTGGCTATCCAAAAACTTCTCCGTGAAGAATTTAGGAGAAGTAGCCTATAAACTGGGTATATAGATCTATAAAGATAGATCTAAGAGGTTGTTGGGACTGTCCCAATACCTGTACATAAATACCATATAGAAGAGGTTCAGTATGAAAAATTCCAGGCATGGAAATGTCCCAACATAGTTAGGAATCGTCCTTTCTAAGACCGACGCTCCTCGTACCGATGACAAGAAAGAGCTCATGAAGAGGATCCCCTATGCTTCAGCCATGGGATCCATAATGTATGCTCTTCTTCAGCCATAGGATGTGTAAGCTGATACTAGTCTAATCTTGGAGAAAGCATTGGATGGTCGTGAAATGTATATTGAAGTATTTGAGAAAATCTCGGGACTTATTCCTTATATATGGAAATGGGGACCTCCTTATGAAGGGGTATATAGGTTCGAGCTTTCAAAGTGATATTACAGATAGAAATTGGTGTTTGTTACGTCTTTATGCTCAACGGTGGAGCCATTAGTTGGAAAAGTTACAAACAAGAAATAGTAGCAAATTGACGATAGAGGTCGAGTACATCGACCTCAATGAAATAGCTAAAAAGGCAATTTGAGTGCGTAAGTTTTTAGGCAATCTTAGGGTGATTCACGATGTCGAGAATCCAATGGCATTGTTCTATGGTAAAAATTGGGTGATACAGAAAGCAAAGGAGCGTAGATGCACAAGAAGTCATAGCATATTCTTTAGAAGTTCCACCTTATTAGTGAATTCATTGAGTAGAAAGAGGTCATGATATAGAGGATAGATTCCAAAGACAACATAGCATATCCATTCACTAAGGGCCTAGCTTAATCTGCTCTGACGAGACTGATCGAAGGGATGGGATTGAGATTCCATAATTAGTCCCTAGCACTGTTTTAAGTCTTGTTTATCTCACTCGAGATCTCGCTCAACTTGAGTGAGATGAGATTTAGCGAAATGAAACATCAAATTTGGTTTATGTACTATTTGACAAATTTGGTTTATGTACTATTTGACACATATCTTGTCCATGGTATTGAAATTTCAGGTGAAATCTCAATAGAAGATATAGTACGAAGTTATGTTTTCTCATTTACATATTTCCTTTACTTCTTATGCGGATTCAAAAAAATTACACTCTCATAACTTTTACTGGCCCTTTAGTTCTTTTTTCACAATTCAATAAGCGAGCAAAATTAATATACTTTTTATTTATCTACTACTTTTAATATTTGGATATGGAATCTATTCAATTAAAATCAAATCAATCGTGTTATAACTCTGATCTAAAAGGTAAAATTAATATTATCATTTATGGTATAAAATATATATTTAGATGATAATTATTAAATAAGACTGAGAAATATCAAGTTTAGACGCTTATTACTCTGAGATAATGCTAGGATGCACTTTAAAATCTGAGATGTCTATCCGAGATGTACGCTCAGGATACATTTATCTCACCTGAGATCTCGTTTGATATAAGATATTATGTGTAAAATTCTCGAGATGAGACGCAATTTGTAACAACCGCACTTCAACGGGCTTGAGTTTCAGCAAAATTGAAACCCAACTCTATTAAGGTGCGGACTATTGGTTTTGCTAACTTGTAATAAACATAAGTACATGAGGGATAGATCAAATAAAACTCATAGCGAAAAGAAAGGATGGAAAGATCAAATGCCAATCGATACTACAACTTCTAAACAAATTCGCATCTCATAAACATCCAGCGCCTCAACAAGATTGAGCATGAAAAGGAATAACCCTCCATCGACCATCGCGTCAACTTTAATGGCCTATCCCTTTAAACTTATCTTATGGTTTGTAGTAAGAAAGGGATCAGAACAACGTTCTGCTAACCGAAAAATTTACATTCGTTACCGGTAGCATAAACTTATACTGATGTAACTTCTATTTAATGTCATGTCCATTATTTAATTAAGGGTTGCGCATGTGATATGTTTATCCTTACCTAAAGCATGGTTACATATACACACATGTTTATTTATGTATGTATAAATGCCTAAAAAATTACCACCTAAAGTTATCTGTCCACTTAATACTTCTTAAGTAGGAAAGAGGCAGACCCTATAGTCATTTAATACCTCAATATCAAGCGAGTCAGCTTTTGATACCAAATGTAGCGGTCGCTCTAAATAAATCGACCGCTGGGACCGCCTAACCTCTAGACACAGTTTACCAACATATGATTTAACCACCGTGCATCTACCGCTCTTCCAAATAAATCGTTAGTCTCTTTTGTAAACCCAAAGGTTATCCCAGCCAGGAATCATGACGCAATATTGTCTCCGATGTGAAAGATAGTACCCCTTAACCACTTACTACCTCTTCTACAAGGAATTAGGTCAGACTTTGATCATTTAAGACCTATAAAATAGGCAGATCCCAATCATTTAAGACCTAATCCCAAAGTGGATTCCTATAAGGTATTCCTTAACTGGCATCGTAAGGAATCTGATTAGGTCACTTAGTAATTTTCCTAAGGAAAGAGGCGGACCCTACCATATCCACTTAATACCTACAACCCAGAGTGGACCCCTACTAAAGATTCCTCATATCATACTCGTAGTAAAATCATGACCCAGAACCCGACTGTGATGTCTCACATTTGTCTGAATATTCGTACGTACTGGTAGCCAGATTGACTGAGCACTTTTATCCTATAGAATTCGGGACTAACCTTGCGTACCCTAGGATTATTTATTATAGGCGATGTCCCATATTAATTCAGAAATCCACACTATTGGTAGCCAGATTCAACCGGGAAGACTTCCATGTAGCTTTGGACGAACCTCACATCCCTATAACTTAGTCATAACTTATATGTATATCAACTATATACATACATCATCCTATCCGAATAATAATCGAGGCTATATAAGGTATCCCCTTATTATGCCTCTAATTAAGGGTTAATTTCCTTAATTGATTCACCCTATTCATACTTATCTCCTTTTTAGTTTGCATGACTTACACATCTTTATTCTTCCTTTATCTCCTCATAATTTTATCAGTCATTAATTAACTCCCTTAATATTGTTGTGACTATTAAATCCTCATAACTCATATTTTATTCATTGCATCATCAATGCATATTTATTTGTGGAGTCGCACACTTGTAACTCCTGTACCCTTTTGTTTGTATATTAAATGTCTATTTAACTTTCCCTTCTTTATTTCTAATGATGTCCACTTATTGACTGTACGCATTTATGTAGTTTTAATCGTAATTTCCTTTTGGATTTAGCATAATTATACATGTCATACGCATTTAATTTTACTTATTAGTCTTTTATCTTTCTAATTACATTCATCTCTAAATAGGACATTTTTCTGTATTCTGATCTATAGGAACCTTCCCTTTTAAAATGTTTTCCTTTACATATTTCCATAGATTCACCCAAATAAGTGGTTCATGTTGTTTGAAATAATAAGAAACCATTAAATCTTCTTTTTATTTTGAAACAGACGCTGTAAACTATGGGTGAAATTCCATACCTCACACATCTCCTTCTACTTCTTTCTAGTTATATTTCCTGTCAAATCAAACACAGCACTTTTGCGATATAAACAATAGGTTAGATAAACCTATGGAATTTAATGAATTATACATTCAACGGATTTAAATGCAAACACTTTCTCATTGCAATGAAATTCGAACACATAATTCATATAAGCACCCTTTAATATAAATATAGATCTGAAATAAATTCTATAAATTACTAACTGGTAGATTTGAAACAATTTCCCATTCAATTCATACCTAACTTCCAATATCCAACAAAATTTACAAATCTGGGTGCAATTAACACTTTTATTCAGTTTTGCAGAATATGTAGATAGTGGATTATACATTAATATTTATAAGCCTACAACTCTAGGTTTTCAATTAGGCATAATAATCAAACAAAATCCAATGAGATAAATTAACATGTTATAAATAATTCACATAAATTTCCCACTAAATATTTTTAGGCTTCCCAGACTTCCAGATCTAAATCTAAGGAATCTTATGCAACTACTTTCCCTTTCTGGTTTAAGGCATATGTATACAAAGAAATACACATAACATTTGAATCACAGATCTCTGGAGAGATTAGGATTTAAGGGAAAATATAGATTTGTTAAATTTAAATTTTCCACGTTGTTGTGCTACGCTTTTTTATATGATCTTCTCTTCCTCTTATTTTATAATTTTTTGATTCTCTCTGATTTTTTATTATTTACAATCTATTCTATTTTTGAGGAAGGAGGTAGATGAGAGAAAATAGTAGAGCTTCACAGTCTGCATCAAAAAATATGAGAAGAGGAGGAGGGTTTGGATGCCTATTTATAGAGGCTAGAGCAAATAATAAGCGTTGGATTTAAAACTGGCTGGACCGTTGGCCGAGGTTCAACCTTGGCCTTCTATTGTTCGACCGGTTGACTGCCTACGATCGACCACTCCAATCTAGTGTTTGACCGGTGAGACCCCACCATTATCCATATATTTATTCCTATTTTAAATTTTATTTGTTTTCGATTCGATTTCGTTTTCATCTGTAACTTCTTCGGTTGGACTCTGATCGCAATACTCCAAATATGAAAGTTTCTCAGAATTTTTCAACGAGTGCAATGATGCAAGTTTCTTGATCAAATTCCGTCGTTTGCACACATTTCATTTTTGGAGCCTAATTAACCCATTAACTAATCAACAACTAACCGTAAAATTTATGAAGTGTTACATTCTTCTCTACTTAAAGGAATTTCATCCCTGAAATTATATTAATGACTACCATGGTCCTAGCTCACAGTTTACACAATGATTTAGTGTACAACCGACAACTAACATGCACAAATACATAGCTTATCACACATAAAAACATGTATGCATAATGATTCTAAATCTGGCCTTCCTATATGATTGCTTTTCTTTTTAAAAACAATTTTGAAAATATGATGTAAACAACCTATATATTTACTGACAGTTCTATATGTATCCAGATTTTGAAAAATTCTTTCACTCAAATCCCTATACTCCTACGAATAAAAGTAGGGTCTAACCAATATGCATCCAGTTCCTACCACTAAAAATCTAACTAGTCTAAATGTTACTCCTATGCTTGGAAAAGGAGTTTAGGTGAAGAACTCCACATTCTTACCTATTTTACAAACTAGCAATCCTAGTTGTGCAGTGGAAATCCTCTCGTTGCCCCAAATTTCTCCTATATTTCTACATACAAAGCACATATGGAAGCTCATTTTCAAGCTCTAAAGCAGAATTGAATCCAATAATAGACTCTCGTGTGTCATCGATAAGATAGGATATAGAAATTCCAAGGCTAAAACGGTTTTTCCCTTGTTATCATTTGCATTATATCGTATCGTCAACCCTAATGAACTACTAAATCCGCATTTTACTAATTTATTTACCTTCTCTACGCTTAACATGTGGCCTTCAAAAGTAAGAAATTCCATAAAAACCCCTTTCACTTTCCAAATTTGTACGGTTGAAAATAAATTTCCCAAAATACTCAGATGTGAAACTTTCCTTTGAAACCAATTCGGATAAAGTTCCAAAAAGTTATTTGGATGCTAAGAATAAAAGTTGTTTTTAACTGTTTTTTAAAGTATCTGTTCTTTACCAAAAATTTGACAGTTTAGCCACACGTCGGCATAAACGAAAGCTTGTGACGCGCTAATGCATAATCTCCACTCTAATACTTCACAGTTATTCTTTGCCTTTAACTCTTACATTTTCATTTTGAAATGTCAATTCATTTACTAGTTACTATGACAATTCTCAAAGAGATTTGTGGATTTTAACTTTCAATGAAATAATGAACTATAATTCTATAACAATTTTGTTATCCTTCTCTTACTAAAATTTGTTGTTTTAAAAAACTTCCAATCTTACATTTCATTTACCGTTGGTTAAGTGCTTTTATGAGATTTTCCTACTTACACTGCATCTTTCCACAATACACATAATAGCGGACCACATGTACAACATAGTAAAATAGATAAATAGGAACACATCTCATAACATTACCATATGCGTCATTTGAGACAATCAACAGTTACAACCAACAAACCCTAAGAATAGGGAAAAGAACAAATGTTGGAAAGAAACTACAACACAACATTACCAAACTAAAAATACCAACTAAGAGCTGTGGGATGCCCTCGATCCTCCGTAGAAGCTAGTGCAGTTGTCGTGGCCTCTGAATGAGCATAATATAGCGGCTATGCACCCTATCTTTTGGCCCTGGAGTAGCTACTCAAACCGGACCACTTGGATCTTCTCCTGGACTTGCCAAATAGCGACAACCTTGAGGCTAAAGTACTCCTCAACTACATGTCCCTGCTTAGCCTCCTAATAGGACTTCTTTGTGGTTCCTGTCATCTACGACTCAAGAATGTCCATCTTCCTTAGAGAAGCTCTATCAAATGTAGGAGAGACCTTTTCCTAAACCGGTTCTCCAGAAAGGATAACTCCATACCTCCTAAAGACACATGTAAATAAATAGAAATAAGGAAAATAGTTATAGGGAGAACCAACATTGGGGCCAATGTAGTCGATCATGATGGCCCGAGCCTAATTAACTATCATACCACCCATGATGGCATAGGTGGCCCTCTGAACCATCGGGTAGATCTAGTCATAGCTTCCCACTTTTAGCATAATGTTGTTTTGGATAATCCACACAACAAGGCGGGCTATAGGTCGCAAATTGCTCGACCTCTAAGTGCCAACATCCCTAGCAAAGATCTGTTGCAAAATCTCCAGATCTGTCATCTCTATATCATTCATATCTACACCCTCGGAAGGAATTCCTAAAATATCACCAAGATCGCCGTCCGATAGATCGATCTCTACTCCCTTCACCCAAGAATGAAGCCGGAAGATGCCCTCCTTAAAGTTGTACGCCATCCGAGTGTCAAACATGCATATATCATGCAGATAGCACTTTTGCCCAAATGTGTCATGGCACAAGATCAATGCTAATCCTGCTGCCAATAATAGCTCCTCAAGCTCGAAGGTCGCAAAATCTTAAAACTTAATCGATCGTCCCTACAGAAAAGAGAAATTGGCAGTGCACAAGTAGGCTGCGATTACATCCGCATTATGGTTGAGCCAATTGAGCTCTTGAGGATAGATGCTAGGACGATGCGAGGAGGAGCCGACGGTGTAGGGTGGTTCCATTGGTTGCTAGGGTTTTAGATCTGGAAATTAGAGGGGGGCCGGAACCAAAACTGTAGAGGGTAGAGAGGGAGGGGGAAGGAACGTCGATCGATGTCAAGGGAGGTGGTTGTATCGGTGGTCAACGGTGGGCTAGGGAGGAGAAAGAAAAGTGGAGTGGTTTTGGTTTTGAGAATGAGAGGGGGTGTTGGTCTAAATGAATGAACTAATGTGACTTATAATCGCGTTCTAGGTTCATACCCGCACCCGACCTGTTAACCGGTCAACCGCCAATCAACAGTTGCCAGTCGATCGATTCTTGAATTTTCGATGCAAGTTGAACCTGGACCCTATTCGGGCCAGGTTATGTGACAACTCGCAAATCCATACCCTTTAAATCAACAATAAACCACACATGCCCAACCCAAAAAGCACAGAATGACGGAAAGTAATGAGAAAGAAGTGAGAGGGTGAGAAGAAAGAAAGAAGAGAGAAGAAGAGAAGAGAAGAAGAGGAGAGAAACAGAACCACAACAATACAGAATCTCACATCGTAGCGGAATAACATATAATATAGATGAATAATCTTTACAAAAGAGAAACTGTAATATACACACATCAATTAGAGTACACAAATAAATAATTATCCGCCTGGATAGTTATAACAACCTTTCCTCACAAATGCTAATAATTTACAACAACAATGTAGTGGAAAATAAATAGATACGTGTATATGAAATGAAGATCTCCAGCTCGTCTGCTGAAGCTCCAAAAGCACCAAATCTGAATTTGTCAATATACTCGGTCTGACTTGAGCATTGAAAGGGAAGAACGTCCAGATCAGTCTGGTAAACCACCGTGAGAAAAACATATCTCAACTGAATTTTAAAGTTTTAAGATTGCCAAACTTTCTTTAAAAAACAAAAGGTATCTCGTAAGATCACGTCCACACATAAACACAAACGAGTTTTTCCCTTACGATAACCAAAACATTTCATATCAAATTCTCTTATGTTATAATAGTGTCTATTGCATAAATAATAATTAATCATAACTGAAATTATTAAATTATTAAATTCTAACATAATAGGTTTACAAAAAAAATGGCAGAAACGTGGTGGATATTGGATTCCATACAAATGACAAGGTAAGAGACTACCTTTTCCAAACTCGGTACACCTCTAGAGGAATGCACCTTGGGTCGAGATACTTGGCGTCTAAACCAACACAAGAACAGCCTACCCATTCCTGGATAGTACCGAATATGTCATCACCCCGGTTATTACCAACTTTTAACGGGTACCTTGGTCATGCATTCACTACATACTTAGACATGTGGAGAGTAAATCTAGAAGGATGATGACATCTCCTAATGGGAGTGATCCACTTAGCCCTACTGCTTCTACCCTGTTTTTAGTCATTTCCTGGGGTGCGAGGTCAAAAGAGGTATCGAATACCTTTTACATATCACATCACCATCATCTTTGAATGCCACATTGCTATTTCTATTGACTACTAATTTCCTTCCACAAAAATACAACCCTTGAGCTTGTACATCTCAAGAACGGTGTTAAGCTAAGAGAAGTTGCCTTCTCCGCCACCATACATGTATGTTTGTAAAACCCAATGTACATAATCTTAGAAATGCAATGTCAGATGTACATCCATACAAGTTTTCCAAGGACAGGACAAACCAAAGGTACTTTCCTACCATATCCTGACGGATTAGTAGCGTATAGTCCTTGCATCGGATATTTCATAACGACGAGACTACTGCTAGTATATGTATATTGAAATTTTAAGCCCAAATGATCAACAAGAAGTCCTTCACTATGAAAATCCTAAATTTCAGTATCATCAATAAACCTGCACAATCATCGCGTATAGGTTGGTCCGATGTGGTTTTTGGATAAACCGATCTTGGTCTCTTTGCACCAACAACGCAAAAGCATTACTCAACCTCATACAGAAACCAAGTCTCGTGGACTTATCATGTTTCCAACCTTCAACTTATTATCCATCGGCTAAGAAAGAAGCTCGGTAGATATGAGTAATCACTCCGCACTACTTGAATCAACATCTTTTACACCAACGATAATCAGGCCTACACAGATGGCTACGTACTAAGTGTTCGACTGAATAGTTGTCGAGAAACTAAAATGGCCAAAAATATAATATAACACTTAAACAACAACTAGGCCTAATTTATTAATCTTTTATTTATTAAATCAATTTTCCAAATTTATTACTTCAAATTATCCTTAAAAAGATATATTCTCAAAACCATTTCAATATTTGGGAAAAAATTCGTAAACTTATTTTAATAATAAGTGAATTCACAACTTATTGTATTTTCGAACCATTTAAACTCCATTTTAAAATATCATTTTCCAAAATATTCATTTTAAGGATTTTTCACTTTAAAAATGTGAATATATTTCTTTTATAAAAATCCATATTTAGCTCATCAAATTAAATTGATTTCACGTTTATAAAACGATGTTTATAATTCATATTTCTATTTTATAAAAACTTCCATTTGTAAAATTCCTTTATTAACCAATTTCCCGTTTATCTCATTTATACATCAAAATCCTATTGCAAGCTTATTTACTTATAAATTTCTTTATTTACACATTCATTCTCTTGTAATCCCATTATTTATAAAGTCTATTATAAATTCATTTCTAAATTTCAAATGCAAATCCATTTACAAATTTTATTATAAATCTGTTTCTAATATTTATAAAACACTGTTTATAAAAATCCATTTCATTAAATCTCTTTATTAATAGAATTCTTTATAAACTATCATTTTTATACTTACAAAACTCGTTTATAATTCCATTACTTTTTTTTATAAAATATCAATTTTATAAATCGTATATATAAACAATTTATAATAAGTTCAAAATTATCAATTTAACTTATTTAACAAAATACGTAACTTCATACTTCAAAAATCATATTTAAGTATATTTCACAAAGCCATAATATTTATAAGATAAAAATTATAACTTTTTATCCATTTAAAATAAATTCATTTCTTTAACAATTAAAAAATTACTGAACATATATATTTTCAAAATCACTTTGAAATCCTTTTAAATTGAAATCATCATTTTAATATTTTAAATTTCAATCACATCAAACATCACATAATACTAAATATATGAAAATATATGTAAATAAAAATCAACAATGGTGAGGAATCTAGTTGGATCCCTCTAACCTGCAACAAATATACATATGAGAAAATATGTACAATGTCTGCTTCAAGGCAGATGCGCGTATAAAGGGTCATCCGCTCATACATGGAAACGTATAGGGTCTCATCTGCTGTATTATATCCAACTACTAATAATATAGCACAAAAATCATCACATGGCATAAAATAAATTTATTCCCACTTATATAAAAATATAAGCGGGCCAAAAGAGTGAGTTTTACTCACTTTGCTTGCAGTCATCGTTGCAATGTTTAATTTTTAACCAAAAATTTTGCAAGCTCCAATCCAATTCCTTTACATAGTGCTCGACAATATGACTCCAATGTCGCTTGTTTCGTTCGAATCCGGCCTCGTATGATGATATTGCAAACATTTGATTTAAATTAAGATAATTAATTTTTAATTACAGTAATTATCAAAAATAAATCACCATTTTAAATCGTTAATCCCTCTCCCTCGTTCGACATCTACAGGCCGAGAAATCCCAACGACCGCGACTTCAAACCTACGCTGCTCCTCCTGCGCCTTAGTAGAGTTTGATCCTTAACCGCCGATCGAAAGCTCAGCTTGCCTCCACCTACGCCAGAAACCATGACAGATCCGACCTCCTCCTTCATGCATAGCACCCCCTCGAACGCAGCAAGAACGCAGTGCTTTTCTGGCTGATATGGTTCACCAACGATGATCGTGACTGTTGAGCTTGAAGATCTTGAGGTGCTCTACAATCTTTATTTAGGAATCCAAGTCTAATATCGCTTGGATTGAGAGATAATGAGGAGGGAAGATCGGAGTTTGCTGGTCATTCAAGGGATTGTGGCAGTTGGGCTCTTTTAGGGTTAGGCTTTCAAATGGAATGAGTTTAGGGTCCTTATATAGGTATTTATCAAATCACTATTCATGCTTCAAAATTTTGAATTCCAAACAAAGCGTGCCAATGGCGTTCACAATGTTTTACCTATATTCCGAAGACAATGGAATATGTATCGGAGGTCAATTCCATCGTATTTGAAAGATAGGTTTCCGAAATCGAATTATTTTAATTAAAGTTTCTTTAATTAATTTCTATGTGTTTCAAACTTGCACGATCAAACGGTAAGTCCAATTGACACGGAATTTAATAGCATACTATAATTCACTATTACGGATCCAATGAAACTAGCTTCGTCGAAATTCAAGACAGTGTCAAAAATGACTATTTTTACACGTTAATTAAATCAAATAAATTCCTATTTCCACTTATTAACTTATAAATCAATTTTAAAAGTTTACTAACTCCATTCTAATTCAAAAGAATTTATATCAACTTAATAAATCATTTTCGTTCAAATTAAATTCTCTTTTCAATTATTTCCACAATTTCAAATATTAAATTAAACAATTTAATTATCAAACAAATCGTTATATTTGAAATATACGTTATTCAACTTATAAAATTAGCTTTGAATATATAAAATCAATTAAATATTCCAAATTTGAATGACTTAAATGCTGAGTTGTTATAGGTTAATTAAATTAATAATGATAATAGCCGTTCCATGCCGATTTCTTCAATCCAACTCCATATGAACGTCCATAAAATTTTCTTGTCCTTCACCAGATAGTGCCTTTGCCTTTCACGTCCATAAAATTTTCTTGTCCTTCACCAGATAGCGCCTTTGCCTTCTGACAACTTTCCGAGCTTCATGCTCCAATGGTCATTAGTATTTACTCACACTGCCCAATCTAACAACAAATTCTCAAAATCCATAATTATTTCAACTTCTATTTTTCGTGCCAAACTTATACGAAAATATTCTCCTATATTGCTGACGATTACCCTAACACTTCCTAACAATATACCCTATTATTTAATACTATTTCTATTTATTCAGCCCCATTGAGAAGAAATTTTGAAACTTTTCAATTCTTTCAAATACAAAAATTTGTCGGGCTATACATATGCCCACCTTTTCTTTTCCTTGACATGAAAAACCAACTTTTTGCCAAAAACTTTTCAAACCTTTACCATACACTAAAATTTCCCAAAACTCACCTTTTAAACAAAAACTTTTAACATCACTAATTTCTTCAGTGTGAATATTTCTTATAAAAATAAGTTTAGAATCTTTTTGTTTACTCGTATATATAGGCAATTATATCATTCTCATTTCATTTTTTTCAATAACAATTTTAAATTAGATTTTAGGAAATATTATTATCATTGAGAAACTCTTTCAGTTAATTCAAGGTATCCTCTTTTATTGGGTCGAACCATAAAATGAGAATTACTTTCTTCCACAAGAATCTGATTCATCATTTTGAGGGGGTTGATGAACATGTTCCTACGAGAATTAGTCTTCGGATTTTATTGACATATAGATTTTTAATCCTCGCTTGCCTAAAATGTGTGCCTTCCACCAAGCTTCCATTGGAGTGTATAACCACAAGGTGCTAATTTCCAGCCATCCATCCAACCTTCGGGAATCCATCCATACGTCGTGCCCATGCTCTAAAGAATAAATTTGTATGGCTAGTACTCTATGGGGTAATCGGAGTAGGCGCATAATCTTTTACTTCATAAGAATTTTCCCTACTCATAGTTGCCCCGTCTGTCCCTTCAAAACATGGTCTCAACCATTCTAGGACTCGAATCGAGTTTGGCGTATATTAAGATAGAAAGATCATGAGTAGCTCTCTTATATATATCCTAAGCTTATGATCAACTAACATAGGCTTTGATACCAAATATAATAACCTGCACCTCAATGGGTCCGAATTTCGACAAAAATTGAAACCCAAGTCTATTAGGGTATGGAATTTTGGTTCTGATAACCTGTAATAAACATAAGTATATTAGAGATTGATCAAATAACTCACAGTGGAAAGAAAGGATAACAAGATCGAATACCAATCGAGGCTATAACTTCTAAATAAATCTGCATTCCACGGACATCCAATGCCTCACCAAGAGTAAGCATGAAAAGGAATAACCCTCTGTAACAACCCAGTATTTTGAACCATTCAAATCGACAATCATCCACTCATGTCAAACCTGAATTACTCAAAACAACAGATTGTTAATTTATATTTGAAAAACTTAGCATATATGGTAAATAAATCAATCACAGATGTAGAGTATTATAACACTAAGCATCGAAATAGATAAATAGTAGTTCATGAAGCAACTATAAAACATCAGAGTTTGAAATAAAATACAACAGAATCTCTAATACATAAGCAACTGACGAGTCTGAACATAAATGACTGGAATAAACCGAAATAACAAAAAGCTGGATAGATTGATGGATCTCCAAGCGAAGCTCCAAACTCCAAAGGTAAGTCTCAAATGTTGTGACACTCGGTCTGACCCAAGCATAAAGCAAAACACAAAACACTCGAATCAGGATTAACATTCATATACTAGTAAATTAACTCAAATGAAATGTCAATTGAAATACAAGTAACTTAAAGCATGTTTGGGATTTCCATCCTCTAAGGATCTGTGGAACTATATACTATGTAGTAATATCTGCTATTATAATATATCTATCAGTAAAGTAAAAAATTAAAATAACGTTTAGGCGTTACCCATATCCTCCTTAACACATTTTTATATATTCTTGTAGTCTATACAATGTCGTACGCTCTACCAAACCGGTGGTTTACCTAGAGGACACCCCATAGGTACGCTACAAAACAAACTCGTAGAACGCGCGATAAGGCATGTGACAAGGTACACGAGGCAATGCCAGGGTAGAAATACCATTTGCACTCTCAGACTGGTGGTAACACATAGTAGCTACCACCTCCCACCTCGAGATACACTCCTAAATCAAAGGTGCATCCTAATCAAATCACAAAGTAACAGAATGGTATCGAAGAAATGTACCCGATCGGAGGTGCGACCTCACTTGGCTCGGTATAGCTCTTGTTTTAGCCACATCAAGATGACTCACAGAAGTCAGGGCTGTGCTAAAACCTCATATAGAATTTTCGCCAAACCATCCTACTTCATTCTAGAATCTCCACCACATACACAGTTGTTAAAGTGGTTTTCGGTATTGGTAGAGAGTTTGACAATATTCGATCCCGGTCTCTTTAACAACCAAACGCTTATTTCACACCATGGTCATTTCATTTCAAATAGTTCAAACTTCATATCAAAATATCATACTCATTTCAAAACCATATCAATTCGATATAACTATTCACTTATATAAAATTCATTTCCAGAATTGTAACACTTTCGAAATCATAACAGTTTCGAGATCATAACATTTTTGAAATCATAACACTTTCAAGAACATAACACTTTTGAAATCATAACACTTCCGTAATCATAACAGCTCCAACTTAAACAGTTTAGATATTGAAATTAGTATATTATTAAAATATTATAAATTATAAATAGTTTATATCTATTTAAAGAGATTATACCGAAATAGTTTTCCAATTAGAATTATTTCATCCAATTCCACAAAGCGATTCAAATCAACTTAAATTCCAAAATTCAATTTAAATCAATTCAACACTTTCAATTCAAAAGGGTTAAAGATTCAATTCAAATTCTCAATAAACCATTTTAATTTTTATCGATTTCAAATCCTGGTTTGAACTATCTCTTCAATTTCAATAAGATTCAAAGTTTAAATATCCAAACATTTTCCATATAAGTTTCATTTAGATTTCAACATTTAACTTTAATCTTATTCAAATTGGAAAATATTCACTTAAATTATTTTAATAACAATTAAATAAAATCTCAATTTATAAATTTAAATCAATATTAGATATTCGGTCTTAATTTTTTTCAAATTGAGAATACTCATCTAATCATTTTTTATCGAATCAAGTTATCAATCATATCTTTTAAAATCTCAAAATCAATAAGTTTAACTCAATTCTTATTTGAATTCAATTACTAACCAATTTAAATTCCAAGTCGATATTAATTTATCTTCCCAACCTCTATTATTAAAGTTATTGAAAATCTATTTTTAAAATATTAATATAAATTTAAATAAACACTTAAACAAATTATAGACCAATCAAATTAAATCTTATTGTTAAATATATTTTGTATTAAATCGTATTTTATATATTTTAAAATAATAAAATTATAAGAAAAATCTTAAAAATTATATTTTCTGAAGTAACTTATAAATTAAAATTTCCAAAACGTATTATTTTAGAATCTAAATTTTATACATATGTATAAAAAAATAGCCTACATATATTATATTTTAAAAAATAAATATTTATTAAAACCTATATATTTCCTTTCAAAATATGGGAATCATTTTCAAAATATAGACCAACGGCGTCCGTATATAATTTTTTATCCTATGGTCAAGTGATACAGATATTTATCATTTCAATCAGCAAATTAAATATTTACGGGTATATATCATTTCAACTCGCAATCCCAAAATTTCAAAATCAATGAAAATCGCTTAGGTTTATGATTTCAACCCATAATGATTTTTCTTTAATCTTTAATATCATTCGGATATGTATCATTTCAAACCATAGGGAATTCTAAACTAACAGGGAACTTGGAGAGTGAGAACAAATGTGATAATAACATACCATATCAACAATGGGGATATATCATTAGTAACAGATTTAAATATAATATATATAATAGGTTATAGTATCATATGTCATAGATAAACAATGGCAGACAATGATATATCGTATTTAACAATTAAATAACTTAACAATTCAGATTTTACAACATATTTCAATCTTCATTTCATGTGGATTTAAATTTACTACATATAAGAATATTGATCGTGAGTGATTTCTCAACTTTCGAGACTGGAGAAAAAAGAAGATGACATAGACACGCACATGGATACGAACGCAAACACGAACTATCGGGACAGCAACAAGTTAGGAATTGCTGCAACAAATTCGATATTGAGAAGGTAAATCAAGATGGACAAGAGATAAATGAAACAATGTACATACATTATTATTTTAAAGTCTAAAATTTAAAACATGTATTTAGAAAAATCCTTATAATATATATATATATATATATATATATATATATATTTGAAAATCAATATTAAATTTAAACATATATATATCAGAATCAAAATCTATATATATATTTCGAGATCATTATTAAATTTAGCACATTATATATATACATATATATATATATATATATCTGTATATATGTATTATATTTAAAAATCAACAGTTATATATATACACACACTTATTTAAAATCAACCTACTTACATATATTATATTCAAAATTCATACTGACAATATATATTCCTATATTGCTGCATCCATACAAATTTAAATATAAGGGCAAATATAAAACAACCTACACAAGCCTATATTTATACTAACATATCATATAACCTTTATATAAACTTATATATGCTCAACAGAAAATACCCAAACTTGTATAACTTACATAATATAACAAACAGACAGGTTGTACAAAAATCTTATATATATATGTGTGTGTGTGTGTGCGTATCTTATATAAACTTATATCTATATAAAAGATAGGTTATATATATATAAGCTAATATATAAACATATACATATTTGTCAAAAACCAAGTATATATGCAGTACAACTTACATATTATATATATATATATGAAAGCAAGCATTTGTTAAAAATCAAATATATATACAGTACAACTTATATACACATATTATATATAACGAAAGCAAGCATTTGTTAAAAATCAAGTATATATACAGTATAACTTATATACCATATTATATATAACGAAAGCAAGCATTTGTTAAAATTCACGTATACATACTGTACAACTTATATATACATACTATATATATAAACAAAACAAGCAGGTTATGAAGCAACAGGGAAAGCAAGGCTGTAGAGGAGAGTCGAAAGTGGTACTGGAAAATGAGCGGAAGGTTACTCGCGTCGGGGATGTGGGTCAGGCGCGAGGGTGTGAAAGTTGCTATGGCTGGTGGAAAACACGGGGATAGGTGGCACGTTGAGGAGGCGGGTTTGGGGTTGGCCAGTGGTGGAGGGAGTCCGTGCTCGGGCTTCGGTTGCAAGCCATTGGTGAGGGCTGCAACTGGTTGGAGGCAATTGGGTACTAAATGTGGGTTGCAGGCTGCCATCGGGTTTGGGTCAAGTGGGTAAGCAGTTGAGCAAAGGGAAGTCGAGGGCTGTCTATGATGGAATAAAGGCGGTGGGTTGCGCTCGAAGTGGTCGAGCATGGCAGGTAAAAGGTCACAACAAACAGGAAAATGGCGAGCAGGCAAATGGAAAAGGAGCGGGTGTTGATGTTTTTTCATGGAGGATCTGCGTGCATGGTAAGGTGGATAGTTCGGTTTGCAATGGGGAAGGTAGCAGTGAGGAATAAGGGTTAGGTGGAATAAATAATAAAATGGAGGAGCAGGCTTTTGTTTCAGAGAATATAAATAAGCTTTGTTGTCCTATTATATACATATATATATGTATATATATTATTGACAGACGAAAGCAAAGAAGAAGGAGACAGTAAGATTTTGGAAACGTATGTAAGGGCAACCACAAGCTTTATTTTAAAATAGAAATTAGAGAAAGCAAAGAGATGAAGAGAAATGAACCCAAAACAAAAGTGAACCAGCAATTTACTGAATATAGTACCGAGAATAACAAAAGTCATGGCATTGACTTTTGGGAACAATAATAACCAATGACTATACAGTTTTACATGATGGAAAGTAAATGGTCACAAGCAAACCAAAAGTCTCTAGAATTGGTTACCGATACGGTTAACCATTTCGCGGATTTCACGGCGTACCGAAGTCCGAAACACACAAATGAATATAATACGGAGATCAATATGACGAGACGAACAGAATGGTACACAGATATAAGTGATATAGGCATCCTATCAAAAGTCAATATTCGCTACGAAATGCTGCTAAAACTTTGAAAATAAGATAAATGGAGCTAGAGCAGTCCAAATTTGGCGAAATGAAATAAGACATCACACATAGAAAATGATTTACATTTCTATTGTATAAAAATATTCATATTTCGAAAATATTTTGTTAACTGATTTTTAAATTGAAAATTACACAACAGAACTTACTTTCATATTTACCAATGAAAATTTAACATTTGCAATGTTTAATAGACGCATACCAAATATCACATTTTCACTATCAAATTTAATTGGTTATTTTCAAGCAAAAAATTCAGTTAATTACGTTATTTAAACCGTTAAATTAACAGGTCGTTATACCCTCCATTGACTGTTACATCAACTCCAGTGACCTATCCCTTTAAACTTATCATGTGGGTTGTAATTAGAAAGGGTTCGGAACAACGTTTTGATGACTGAAAAAGTTACATACATTACCGATAACATAAACTTATACCAATGTGGCTTCTATTTAATGCTATGACCATTATTCAATCAAGGTTTGCATGTACGATATGTTTATCTTTACCTAATGCATGGTACATGTATACACATGTCTATATACATATGTATATATTCCTAAGCAATTACCACCTAAAGTTCTCTGTTCACTTAATACTTCACAACTAGGAAAGAGGAAGACCATATGGCCATGTAATACCTCAATCCCAGGCGGGTCAACTATGATATCAAATGTAGCGGTCACTGTAACTAGGTCGACCCTAGGGACCGCCTAACCTCCACACACTGCTTACCAACATATGATTTAATCGTCCTGCATCTACTGGTCTTCCAAAAGTCATTAGTCTCCTCTATAAACTCGTAGGTTATCCTAGTTAGGAATCCTAATGCAATATCATCTACGACGTGAGAGAGTACCCCTTAACCACTTACTACCTCTTCTACAAGGAATTAGGCAGACTTTGATCATTTAAGACTTATGAAATAGGCACATCTTCGTCATTTAAGACCTAACCCCTAAGGCGGGTCCCTATAAGGTACTCCTTAACTTGCATCATAAATAATCCGATTAGGTCACTTAGTATTCTTAACAAAAGAGGTGGAACCTACCATAGCCACTTAATACCTCCAACCTAAAGCAGACCCCTGCTAAAGATTCTTCCTATCGTATCCATAACAAAATCAAAACTTATAATTCGACGGTGACTTCTCTCAGTAGTCCGGCTTTTTCTAGGTACTGGTAGCCAAATTGACTGGGCAGTTTTACCCTACAAAATTTGGGACTAACCTCACGTCCCTTAGGGTTATTTATTATAGGAGATGTTCCATAATAGTCCGGAAAGCCACACCGCTAGTAGCCAGATTCAACGGGTAGACTTCCATGTAGCTTTAGACTAACCTTGCATCCCTATAACTTAGTCATAACTTATATATAACCACTATATACATGCATCATCCTCTCTGAATAATAATTGAGGCCATACAAAGTATCCCATTATCACGCCTCTAATTAGGGGTTAATTTCCCTAACTGATTTACCCAATTCGTACTTATCTCCTTTTTAGTTTGTATAAATTACATGCTTCTATTCTTCAATTATCTTCTAATAATTTTGTCATTAAGTTCATCAATTAACTCCTTTAATATTGTTGTGACTATTTAAATCCTCAAAACCTATATTTTATCCATAACACTATCAATGCTTATTTATTTCTAGAGTTACCCACTTGTAACCCTTGTATCCCTTTGTTTGTACATTATATGTCAATTTAACTTTCCCTTCTTTATTTCAAATTATTTCCACTTACTTACCATATGCATTTATGTAGTATTAATCGTATTCCCTTTTTGGGTTTGTCTGGTTATACATGTCATATGCAATTAATTTCATTTATTACTCTTTTAAATTTCTAATTGCATTCATCTCTAATTAGGACATTTTTCTGTAATCTAATATATGGGAATTTTCCCTTTTAAATTTTTTTCCATACGTCTTTCCATAGATTTACCCAAATAAGTGTTCTGCATTGTTTGAAATAACAAGGAATTAATAATCCTTTTATTTTGAAACAGACGATGTAAAATATGGGGTGAAATTCCATACCTTACACATCTCCTTCTATTTATTTCTTGTTATCTTCCTTGTCAAATCAAACACCATACTTTTCCTCTATAAACAAGAGGTTAGAACTTATGGAACTTAACGGATTATACATTCAACAGATTTAAATACCGAAACTTTCTCATTGCAATGAATTAGAACACTTAGTTCACATTAACACCTTTTAATATAAATATAGATCTAAAATCAATTCTATAAATTACAAATTGGTAGATTTGAAATAATTTCCCATTCAATCCATATTCAAATACCAACATCCAAATACAAATTTACAGATCTGGGTGTATTTAACATTTTATTCAATTTTGCTGAATATGTAGGTAGTGGAATATACATTAATATTTTTAAACCTACAACTCTAGATATTTAATTAGGCATAATAATCAAATAAAATCCAACGAAATAAATTATCGTGTTATAAATAATTCGCATAAATTTCCCACTCCCTATTTTTAGGCTTCCCAAACTTCTAGATCTGAATCTCTGATTCAACTGCTTTCCCTTTCTAGTTTAAGGTGTATCTATACATAGAAATATAAATAACATTAGAATCAAGGATCTGAGAAAAGATTGAGATTTAAAGAAAGACATAGATTTGTTAAATTAAGATTACCTTGTTGTTGCGCTATGCTATTTTATACGATCTTTTCTTCCTCTTATTTTATTATTTTTCAATTCTCTCTAATCGGTTATTAACTACCGTCTATTTTATTTTTGGAGAAGAATGTAGAGGAGGGAAAGTAGTAAAGCTTTGCTATGTACATCAAAAAAAATGAGAAGAGGAGAAGGGTTTGTATGCCTATTTATAGAGGCTATAAAAAATAATAAGTGTTGGATTTAAAACTGAATAATCTGGGTCGCTGGCCAAGGTTCAAACTCGGCCTTTTAGCGTTCGACCGATCGACCGCCTTCGGTTTACCGCCCCAATCTAGGGCTCGATGGGTGGGACCTACGCACTGTCCATATATTTATTCCTATTTTAAATTTTTATTTTTTTTCGATTCGATTTCGTTTTTTTGTCCGTAACTTCTTCGTTTGCACTCCGATCGCAACACTCCAAATATGAAAGTTGCTCAATATTTCACCACAAACGCAATAGTGTTAAGTTTCATAGTCAAATTCCATCATTTGCACACATTTCAATTTTTGAGCCTAATTAACCATTAACTAATTAAACAACTAACCGTAAAATTTATGGGGTGTTACACAACCGAAACCAAAGGTTTAAAACCTTATCCCCAAGTGCAAGTGGTAGATTGATGGAGTTAAGGATATGTCCTTGGGTTAACTTTGTAATTTATTATAAATTATTAACTTTTTAGTTAAACCTAATTCATAATAAAGGTGTTTTCATTCTATTATATATATTTTGTAATGTGTTATAATTACTTAAATGTATAATTAAAATATATTTAACAGAAATCCCTAAATAGTGTGTTTGTGATAGTAATTACAAATATTTTTAATCATGAGTATTTTATCACAATATTATAAACACGTCGTTTTAATTATTCGTAGTCGAGATACTTCGAGATTGGAATCGATGCATATGTTGAGACTGGAGTATGTAAGGCTCTCCAAATATTGGGTAGTGTATTACTCATGACAATTGGGGGCGCATAAGGGTTACGTACTGATGGTTGCTGGATAACTTTGGAATGACTCACTCGATACTTTTCTATTGACAAATATATGTGAAGACCGCCCTATACCACCAGCATCATTAGTATATAAATAATGCACTAAAGTCATGGCCGGCTGATATTCGACGATCATCAAGGTTGAAATAAACCAATATAGCATTTAACCTGTCATATCCCATGGTGCATGGATAAAATATAATATTAAATATATAACAGAAGATGTATAATAACTATATGAAAAAATCATCAGAGTATAGATCCACACAGTTATGCATCAAATTTTACAGAGTTTATACAATGAAAACAAACTCAATAACTGTCTTAAATACAAGTATAAGCAATCACCGCTAAGGCTCCCTAGCGCTACATAGTGGAAAAAGTGTAGAGTCCATATATATATAGTACAAGACAGCATCATCTAGCTCATCCTCTGAATAGCTATTACGTCACCTAGACTTGTTATATAGTCTATTCATTTAAGAGTACCTAAGATAATAAGAAGCAAAGCATAAAACCTTGGGTCAAACAATAGTTTGGTGTGAATGGTAAATGAGACTCAAAATACTATATAGGTAAATACGGTAAGGAACAAGAGTACATGAACCATACATGTCCTATCCCTGCAACTAAAGAGTTAGCATATAACACTATAATATGCTACCCTACAATATCATAAAGATATACCACAAACCAAATAAACGATGTCAATCTTCCAAGTATTCCTATCTCTAATATATACTTTTCATGATACCTATGAGTGATAGCCTACTAAAGAAAACAACCAAAGCATCCATAACATCCATTAACAATCCTAACTATCACTTCTTGTGCCCAAAATTTATGATAACTCATATGGCCACCAAGCCAGGGACTAATGGAACTGATTCTCTATTGAACTCTCATATCTTGTAACCAAAGCTGGATACATGTCTCGTAGCCCAAAGTTGGACACTAGACCCGAAGCTACAGGTCCAAGGTATATATGTCTCTCAATTGACCCATGGGCGTCCCCCTTACAATACCCCTTGTAACGACCCGCTATTTTGGACCATTCAAATCGACACTAAAACCGTACATGTCTGACTTGAATAATTCAAAATACCGAATTATAAATTTAATTTGGCAAAACTTAAGATATACAGTAAATAAATCAAACACAGATCACAGACACAGAGTAATATTATGCAGCGGAATAGAAAAATAGTAGTTCATGAAGCTACTATATACATCAGAGTTTAAAATAAAATACATCAGAATCTCTTGAATATAGAAAAGTCTTCAGTACGAGCCGATGACTTCTCTGAACCAGTAAACTAGAAAACTGAAAGTTGAAACGATAGTTGGATCTCCAAATGAAGCTCCAATCTCCAAAAGTGAGTCTCAAATGCTGTATTACTCGGTCTGACCCGAGCGTAAAGCAAAACACAAAACACTCGAGTCAGGATTAACATTCTTATATCAATAAATTCAACTCAAGTGAAATTTCAACTGAAATACAATATAACTTAAAGGGATGTTTGGGATAACCATCCTCTAAGGGTCTATAGAACTATCTACAAGGTAGAATTATATACTATTACACCGTGATCATTCACTTAATTTATACTTCAAACCCAAATATCAATTTCACTTCAAATAATAGAATTTATATATATATATATAATGTATACAACAAAGTACTTTCAATTTCCCCAACTTACAAATCGTTCACATCAACCCGACCTTCCCATTTCAATTAAATTCAATCAATTTAAATTTTCCAAAAATCCACTTAAATTTTTATCAATCTCACATTTGGATTTGATATCCCAATTACCCCTTTACAATTTCAATATGTTTCCAAACTTTAAGTATCTAATATTCACTAAATTTCCAAATCCAGTTTTATAAATAGTAATCTCCAAATTCCGTTCAACCTAAATTTTCATTTAATTCAATTAGTTATTTAAATAACAAATTCAACTATATCGGTTCCCAAATACATATCCAAATCTCTAAATCATTAAATTTCAATATAGTTCATAGCTTTAATACTTAAATGTTAAATCTACAGTTCCCGATAGATCTCGATTTTCACCTCCTTACTATTTAGTTTTGAACACTCCCGTGTTTGGTTCAATATCATTTTAGTGACCTTAAATTACATTTTACTCAATATTATCTTAAATTTTATCAAACGGGAAATATCCATTAAAGTACTTAAATCAAAAATCCAGTTACAAAAACATACCCTTAAATTTCCATTTAATAATTCCGAATTGATTAAATTAATTAAATTCTTATTTAAATGCCGTTTAAATAAATCCAAATTTATCTCCCAATCTTAATTTATTCAAATTATTGCAAATCTATTCGGAACATAATTCACCTAAATATCTATCAAATTATGTAAATAATCAATCTTGATTAAATTAGATATTATTAACTCTATATTTATCATTTCAATCCGTACACTAAATGTATACGGGTGGATGGCATTCCAACCCGTAACCCAAATTTAATTAAATGAAAAACCGCTTTGGGTCTATCATTTCAACCTATTTCGATTCAAAATCAAACATACAAAGGGAACTTGCAGTGTGATGACAGGGATGGTGTCAAAGTAAATAAACAAGCAATAACAACAATCAATAACAATTCAATAAAATAATCAAATAACCCCGAAATAATCGTATTAATTCGCATCGTTATTTGTATAATTATCTCTAGAATCTGCACTATCATTTCTTGTAGATTAAAGACTATCACATTTCATTTTTCACTTGTCGTTCCATTTACATTTCAGTTTAAAACAACATAATTAATCCAAACTACGTTCAAAGATTTAAAGTATAATTTATCAATTTCTACGACAATTAATGGGTCAAATTTAACTAATCAAATTTACATATGGCGGGGTCAGGTTTTAATAAATCAAGGTCCGTCATATACAATCCGTTTAATTTGTAAACTATACTACCCCAAATTAAACCAGCGAACTAGTTATCACTTAACAATAATAAATTAACATCCCATTTGAACGGAAATCAATCAATCAGTCAATTGTCAACCAAATCTGTATTATTATAAATAATTAACCGATAATGGTGTCAGGTGTCGTAAATGAACAGATCCAGCTAATAGCAGTCATAATAGTAAAACAACTAACAACAGCATATTTCAATTGACGTTTCAATTGAATTTAAATTTAATAAATAAAAGAACGTTAATCGTGAGTGATTGCTCACCTTCCGAGGCTAGAAAGATTTGACAAAGAAATTGAGTTACACATCCAGGCACACACACTCAAAGCGAAGCAAACATTCGGTGGACAAGCTGGTGACAAAGAATTTGCGAGGTCAAATCAAGATTGTATCGATGACGATAGCTGGGCATAAGTGAACTCATATAGATACTAAATCAAATGTACAGTCGTATGCCTTAATATACCAATATATATGTAGACTAAGTTTATAATATGTACAAAATGAGGCTAACTGGACTCAACTAATATCTCTGCAAATGCAGACCTAACTGATAAACTATCTAAAATATGCATCCATACGCCCAGCATAATATGTCTCGACATGTGAAAACTAATGTATATTTATTATTCATCAACATATTATAATACTTACCCTATGAACACTATCATCATATAAATGGCTTATCCTGCAGACAACAAACATCCCTGACAATGTATACTTTTATATACACAAATATGACTATGTCTATAAAATGTTTTACAACATATTAAACTTTATACAAATTTATACTATATATGTATTGGGTACGAATGAGACAAAGTATATAATTATATGGTATAAAAATATATTATTGATGACAAAATGTATTGTGAGCTAAAATAAACTTTGATAAACCTCTGCTTTAAAACCTATCAGCCTGCAGCAAGTATCACACTTTAACCTATGCGACTTTTGGTTTATATCTATTAAGTTTTACAACTTATATACATAAAACGTTTATTTAATAACATGCTCCTGCAACTCGTAAAACACGAAACTCACAACCTATCTTTCATATAAAGTATAAATCGGTTCACATAATATCTTAGACACATATATGTATGAAAACGAAAGAGATGGATCAACCATACATCCAGGCATAGATCTCGATGTACCAAAAATGTTATGCAGACCGAAAGAATGGCACACTACAACATATGTTATATATACTCTGACTTACCCATCATGCGTGTTAAAAATACAAGAAAAATGTACATATTTTTTTTTTTTTTTTTTTTTACTGACTTACTTCCTCCACAATTTATTTTAATAGCTTATATAACATATTTAAATACATATACCAATTGCCTAATAAGATGAGTTTGCCTTACCTTTATTTATGTACTGACGTTTTATACCATATCATCTTAACATCTCAACAATCTTTCCTTATAAACTGTGACTACTGCATCTTGTTAACAGTTATGACTCAATAAACTTCAAATTTTATACCTAGGTATCCACTAACAGATCAGTCGAAAATACACATAAGGATTACTATAACCTAACTAATACTAAAACATCTACAGATTGCTATACTCATATATCTCATGTTTGAATATAGACAACAGAGAAAAAGTAGCACTCACCTAGCTATGCAAGGTTCTTCGGTCAGGGTAAGTGCAGCAGTGGGTTATCGGAGGAGATAAAAACTCGGGCTCGACAGATCCGCGGATGAGGAAGACCGGGGCCTGAGTTGTTGAGTGTGGAAATGGTGGCGGGTTAGGCGAATGGTGGTGGAAGGGCAGTTCGGGTCACGCAAGAGGATGGGGGAAAACTGATGGGTTTTGGGCATGCGGCTTCGGCATGGGAATGATGGCCACTCGGGTTTGAGGTCTGGTGGTGAAGTTGGGACGCGGAGACGGAACCGGATGATGATGGACGTGGTTGTGTTCGACATGGCAAGAGGAAGTCACGGCCTTGTGTGCACCAAGCGTGGAGGCGGAGATTGGCGGAGGCCGAGGCTGGTGGGGTCGAGTCGATGGTCGTGTGTTTGAGCCGCGTCTTGGTGGCAGGCGGCAGGGAAGATCGGATCTGGGTGCATGAATGTTTGGAGGAAAAGCACAGGCGAGCTAAAAAAATGGGCAAGGAAAAATAAATGAAGGGCCGTGCAAATGAAAGAGATGGCACATGCGGAGGTGCAAATTTCAGAAGAAAGAAGAGTATGTCCATGTGTAAATAGAGATGCAGACATATCCCCCTTTTTTTCTTTAGTAAAAGAAGATGAAGAGGAAAGAAAAATGAATCAGTATAGGAAACGAACAACAATATATTGAAGCGAATGTAACGTTACGAGTCAGCACCAATTAAATTCAGGAATAAATAAAGGAACGGTAGACAAATCAAAGGACAACCCGTTTAAATTTGAAGTGGTGGAATAGTGGAAGTCAAAAGCTGAATTCTGAATATTTCAAAAGCCAATGGCTAACGGTTTTTACGGTATATAAATGCAAGGCCATTGAAATACCAAAAAGACTCGTAAGGGTACCGGTACGATTTATCGTTTCGCGGGTTTTTCCGCGCGTCAGACCCCGAAATACAGAAATAAATATACCGCAGAGATCACCATGGCGAGATGATCAAAACGGTATATAGATATCAGTGGTACGATCATCTGACCAAAAGTCGATAATCGGTACCGAAAATGCTGCTATTTTGCAGTAAATAAGGTAAACGGAGCAGTAGACGTCCGAATTTGGAAAAACGAAGGATGACGTCGCACTCAGAAAAGGATTTAGAATTTTTCTATGTGAAAATATTCTGCTTGGAAAATATTTTATTGTCAACAATTATTAACTAGCTTGAATTGAATAGAATTTCGCAACGAAATAAACTTTGCCAAAATAAATTGAAAAATTAAAACCTGCTATGTTTAATTGGACGTAATTCAAATATCAAATTTTTATTTCAAAATATTACTATTTAAATTTCTCAAAAATTTCGATTTAATACGTTATAAAACCAATTAAACATTATTAAAACTTTATGGGTCGTTACACCCTCCCCCACTCAAAACTTTTCGTCCCCGAAAAGGAAGGAGGTTGGAGGATGAAAACAATCAGAAAGAAAATGGATTGAATGCCAAGATAAACAATTTATTTTAAACTATATAAATTTTTCTTGAAATATTCAGTTGTAAATCAGTTATCTTTAACACATTATGTTTTGAACCCATTGGAATTAAATATGTTTAAATAACACCTAATAAATATATGAAATTATTATTTGAAAACAGTTTATTTACCCAATTAGTTATAGTTACACGAAAGCTATTGAGACCATAAATTCCTGAATTCAAAATTTTATTAATTTATCTCAAAATACTTTCCAATATTATTAATAAACCAATAATCATTTCTTTACATATGTTGTATTTGATTAGTAATTTCTAAAATATTAAAATTTTCTATTAAACAATGTAGTATACAAATAAGCAAAATCTAAAAGGATCTATTTAACAAGGAAAAGAAGATAGATTTTGAAAACAGAATCGAGGTGAATAAATAAGCTGAGCAGAATAAGGTGGATTCAAAAGGGAGAATCGGGCACGAATTGTTAATTCACCCAAAGGAATTTAAATTTCAAAGGTTAATACAAAATTTCTTTGTTGGGAAAATACCTATATAATAAGATACTGTTATATCGAAATAAATTTCCTTTCGAAAATACTTTTATAACTCGATGTTTCAACAAGTTTATTCTCGTTCTTGCAGACTCTGGCCATGCGTTGATCAGGCGCAAAGCTAGAATTCTTCAAGTACTAAGTAGACTTGTTTCAACACCCAGTGAAAATACTTGGAAAAATCTTTTTTAAAATCAGATATGGAAAGTACGATCCGAACAAAACAATCAAACCAAAACTTTTGTCCGATCATGGTTCGCAGATACACAATGGTTACGCCTGGTTCCCCCAGGAAACAATCCATATCCGTAAGCTTTCACAGCCCTGCGAGTTACGCCATGATGACTAGTAGGGTGCAGGATACACAATGGTTACGCCTGGTTCCCCCAGGAAACAATCCGTACCCCCAGGCAAGACTCAGCCAGGCACTTGCGCTAATATTCGCGACCTACACAGATTGCAGGATACACAATGGTTACGCCTGGTTCCCCCAGGAAACAATCTGTACCCCTAGGCAAGACTCAGCCAGGCAATTTCGCTGTGCATTCACGAGAGAAAAGAAAACCATGGGTTACGCCACGGTGGGAACACTCGAGTATTACATCCGGAAAACCGAAAATCAGAGAGAATAATATCGATAGAATGAATCCACGATGTGGCCACAAAGCGGATATCAAGCAGAAGGCACTTTCCATATCTTTACTTGGAAATATATATTGTATAGTACCTTTTCAAATACTTCCAAATATCATACTTATATATATAGGATTCCTTTACCAAGTCGAATACTTTCCAAATCAATAGTATATCAAAACATACTTATATGGACTTTGATTATATACAATTCTCTTTCCAAATTGAGTACCTTTCAAATCAATAGATTTCAAATCACTTCCATACTTATACAAATCCATTTTATATAAGTCTGACCACTTCCCAAATCAAGTGCTTAATTATACAAGGTTCTCAGTTTCAAATTATTCAATATCAAATTTTGTTCCAAAGTCATATATGAATTCACCAAATTTCTTCCAACTTAGATATCCTAACTTCAAAGTTCCCCAAAATAGTAGGTTTAGAAAATTATCCCAGTTTCCAGATTAAAATAATTCAAGTCAAACAAATTCATTTCCAAAATCATCATATAAGTACTGGTTTTAATTTTCAATTAAATTTCAAAACCCAATATTTTCTCACAATCCATTATCCTCAAAATGGTTTCCAACTTTATACTTATCCCTTCTAAACCTTTAAACTATCCATTTCTATGTGAAATATCCAATTTACCTTTTTGAAAACCATTATTCAACTATTTTTCCAAAACATTTCAAAACTAAATTTATATTCTTAATCAGACATTTTATACTCTTCGAAATTTCTTAGTTTTGAAAATTTAATCTCGATTTGGAAGTGTTCGAACATTTAAAATAGTTAGGGAAATCAAATTTTCAATTCAAGAGTTGAAAATCAACAATAAATCAATAAATCCATTATTAAATCTGGAACTCGAGGACCGAACACCGGTCTCATTTTATATTGTTTCAAATATATACTTATATCTTTCTAAAATATCAAATTATATTTCGGAATTTGAAATCAAAAACCGCTTTACAAATCACTCGCATAGTGAAGCTATTAAAGTGGCCTCTCTCCCACTCTGAAACTCGAAAATCAATGTCGATGATGCGTGCACTCATCACCGAAATTATTCTCCAGTGACATAAGTGAGTTCTGGACTTCTATTTTTCTTGAAAACTTCTTTGAAATTTCTTCAAATTATTGGAATTCATTTGAACTCATTCGAAACATTTCTTATTTGGAAAAATACTTTTAAATCGTATTATTTATATATATTTTCCAAAATCTTAAAACCAATTCCAAAACATCGGAATTCAATCCTCGAATTTCAAATTTAACAATTTAGTTCTAAATCTTTTTTTTTTATATAGATCAGATTCTTATATTTTTCAAAATTTCAATTCTTTCAAAACCCTCTTATATAGAATGACATATCTTATTTGCTTTACACATATAGGTATATCATCCTTATTGAAAACATTCTCTTTTTATATATAGAAAAATCATAGTTTTCCAAATAATAATTTCGATATATAAAACAATTTTCAAAAATACAAACATACCCGATTTTCAAAGGATAAATTAAGAATGGATTTCAAACAAAGATGGATATTTAAATTAGAGGAACTCTAATTAATAGAATCCTGATACGAAGATAGACTCAACACAGTTGAAAAAATCAAAATACAAAATAGAAGGTGGATATACTTCTATAAATCTCGGGCAACCTTAACCGGGTCAACCATGACTTCCGGAATATAATTGATGCGAAATTCTAAAGCAAATCTACATCCGATCGCTAGAGATAGAATTCGGCATATCAAGAAATAGTAGCATCATAAACCGAGGATTCAGAATCTCCGGTGAATCAATGCCGATTGTAAAGGAGTTCTCACCCCCTTTACAAAACATTCAGTGGAGTTATGGGATACTCCAGAATCAAACGAATATAAATAGGGAGAGACAGAATATATTTGGAACCGAGGGACATTCCAAAATTCAAAGGAAATCGAGTCAAAAGGAAGAGATTCAACTCGAGCGAAAGTGATTCTGTAAATAAATTTACCATATATGTTAAGTTTTGCCTAGAGCCAAAGCTCTGATACCAGCTGTAACGACCCGCTATTTTGGACCATTCAAATCGACACTAAAACCGTACATGTCTGACTTGAATAATTCAAAATACCGAATTATAAATTTAATTTGGCAAAACTTAAGATATACAGTAAATAAATCAAACACAGATCACAGACACAGAGTAATATTATGCAGCGGAATAGAAAAATAGTAGTTCATGAAGCTACTATATACATCAGAGTTTAAAATAAAATACATCAGAATCTCTTGAATATAGAAAAGTCTTCAGTACGAGCCGATGACTTCTCTGAACCAGTCAACTAGAAAACTGAAAGTTGAAACGATAGTTGGATCTCCAAATGAAGCTCCAATCTCCAAAAGTGAGTCTCAAATGCTGTATTACTCGGTCTGACCCGAGCGTAAAGCAAAACACAAAACACTCGAGTCAGGATTAACATTCTTATATCAATAAATTCAACTCAAGTGAAATTTCAACTGAAATACAATATAACTTAAAGGGATGTTTGGGATAACCATCCTCTAAGGGTCTATAGAACTATCTACAAGGTAGAATTATATACTATTACACCGTGATCATTCACTTAATTTATACTTCAAACCCAAATATCAATTTCACTTCAAATAATAGAATTTATATATATATATATATATATAATGTATACAACAAAGTACTTTCAATTTCCCCAACTTACAAATCGTTCACATCAACCCGACCTTCCCATTTCAATTAAATTCAATCAATTTAAATTTTCCAAAAATCCACTTAAATTTTTATCAATCTCACATTTGGATTTGATATCCCAATTACCCCTTTACAATTTCAATATGTTTCCAAACTTTAAGTATCTAATATTCACTAAATTTCCAAATCCAGTTTTATAAATAGTAATCTCCAAATTCCGTTCAACCTAAATTTTCATTTAATTCAATTAGTTATTTAAATAACAAATTCAACTATATCGGTTCCCAAATACATATCCAAATCTCTAAATCATTAAATTTCAATATAGTTCATAGCTTTAATACTTAAATGTTAAATCTACAGTTCCCGATAGATCTCGATTTTCACCTCCTTACTATTTAGTTTTGAACACTCCCGTGTTTGGTTCAATATCATTTTAGTGACCTTAAATTACATTTTACTCAATATTATCTTAAATTTTATCAAACGGGAAATATCCATTAAAGTACTTAAATCAAAAATCCAGTTACAAAAACATACCCTTAAATTTCCATTTAATAATTCCGAATTGATTAAATTAATTAAATTCTTATTTAAATGCCGTTTAAATAAATCCAAATTTATCTCCCAATCTTAATTTATTCAAATTATTGCAAATCTATTCGGAACATAATTCACCTAAATATCTATCAAATTATGTAAATAATCAATCTTGATTAAATTAGATATTATTAACTCTATATTTATCATTTCAATCCGTACACTAAATGTATACGGGTGGATGGCATTCCAACCCGTAACCCAAATTTAATTAAATGAAAAACCGCTTTGGGTCTATCATTTCAACCTATTTCGATTCAAAATCAAACATACAAAGGGAACTTGCAGTGTGATGACAGGGATGGTGTCAAAGTAAATAAACAAGCAATAACAACAATCAATAACAATTCAATAAAATAATCAAATAACCCCGAAATAATCGTATTAATTCGCATCGTTATTTGTATAATTATCTCTAGAATCTGCACTATCATTTCTTGTAGATTAAAGACTATCACATTTCATTTTTCACTTGTCGTTCCATTTACATTTCAGTTTAAAACAACATAATTAATCCAAACTACGTTCAAAGATTTAAAGTATAATTTATCAATTTCTACGACAATTAATGGGTCAAATTTAACTAATCAAATTTACATATGGCGGGGTCAGGTTTTAATAAATCAAGGTCCGTCATATACAATCCGTTTAATTTGTAAACTATACTACCCCAAATTAAACCAGCGAACTAGTTATCACTTAACAATAATAAATTAACATCCCATTTGAACGGAAATCAATCAATCAGTCAATTGTCAACCAAATCTGTATTATTATAAATAATTAACCGATAATGGTGTCAGGTGTCGTAAATGAACAGATCCAGCTAATAGCAGTCATAATAGTAAAACAACTAACAACAGCATATTTCAATTGACGTTTCAATTGAATTTAAATTTAATAAATAAAAGAACGTTAATCGTGAGTGATTGCTCACCTTCCGAGGCTAGAAAGATTTGACAAAGAAATTGAGTTACACATCCAGGCACACACACTCAAAGCGAAGCAAACATTCGGTGGACAAGCTGGTGACAAAGAATTTGCGAGGTCAAATCAAGATTGTATCGATGACGATAGCTGGGCATAAGTGAACTCATATAGATACTAAATCAAATGTACAGTCGTATGCCTTAATATACCAATATATATGTAGACTAAGTTTATAATATGTACAAAATGAGGCTAACTGGACTCAACTAATATCTCTGCAAATGCAGACCTAACTGATAAACTATCTAAAATATGCATCCATACGCCCAGCATAATATGTCTCGACATGTGAAAACTAATGTATATTTATTATTCATCAACATATTATAATACTTACCCTATGAACACTATCATCATATAAATGGCTTATCCTGCAGACAACAAACATCCCTGACAATGTATACTTTTATATACACAAATATGACTATGTCTATAAAATGTTTTACAACATATTAAACTTTATACAAATTTATACTATATATGTATTGGGTACGAATGAGACAAAGTATATAATTATATGGTATAAAAATATATTATTGATGACAAAATGTATTGTGAGCTAAAATAAACTTTGATAAACCTCTGCTTTAAAACCTATCAGCCTGCAGCAAGTATCACACTTTAACCTATGCGACTTTTGGTTTATATCTATTAAGTTTTACAACTTATATACATAAAACGTTTATTTAATAACATGCTCCTGCAACTCGTAAAACACGAAACTCACAACCTATCTTTCATATAAAGTATAAATCGGTTCACATAATATCTTAGACACATATATGTATGAAAACGAAAGAGATGGATCAACCATACATCCAGGCATAGATCTCGATGTACCAAAAATGTTATGCAGACCGAAAGAATGGCACACTACAACATATGTTATATATACTCTGACTTACCCATCATGCGTGTTAAAAATACAAGAAAAATGTACATATTTTTTTTTTTTTTTTTTTTTTACTGACTTACTTCCTCCACAATTTATTTTAATAGCTTATATAACATATTTAAATACATATACCAATTGCCTAATAAGATGAGTTTGCCTTACCTTTATTTATGTACTGACGTTTTATACCATATCATCTTAACATCTCAACAATCTTTCCTTATAAACTGTGACTACTGCATCTTGTTAACAGTTATGACTCAATAAACTTCAAATTTTATACCTAGGTATCCACTAACAGATCAGTCGAAAATACACATAAGGATTACTATAACCTAACTAATACTAAAACATCTACAGATTGCTATACTCATATATCTCATGTTTGAATATAGACAACAGAGAAAAAGTAGCACTCACCTAGCTATGCAAGGTTCTTCGGTCAGGGTAAGTGCAGCAGTGGGTTATCGGAGGAGATAAAAACTCGGGCTCGACAGATCCGCGGATGAGGAAGACCGGGGCCTGAGTTGTTGAGTGTGGAAATGGTGGCGGGTTAGGCGAATGGTGGTGGAAGGGCAGTTCGGGTCACGCAAGAGGATGGGGGAAAACTGATGGGTTTTGGGCATGCGGCTTCGGCATGGGAATGATGGCCACTCGGGTTTGAGGTCTGGTGGTGAAGTTGGGACGCAGAGACGGAACCGGATGATGATGGACGTGGTTGTGTTCGACATGGCAAGAGGAAGTCACGGCCTTGTGTGCACCAAGCGTGGAGGCGGAGATTGGCGGAGGCCGAGGCTGGTGGGGTCGAGTCGATGGCCGTGTGTTTGAGCCGCGTCTTGGTGGCAGGCGGCAGGGAAGATCGGATCTGGGTGCATGAATGTTTGGAGGAAAAGCACAGGCGAGCTAAAAAAATGGGCAAGGAAAAATAAATGAAGGGCCGTGCAAATGAAAGAGATGGCACATGCGGAGGTGCAAATTTCAGAAGAAAGAAGAGTATGTCCATGTGTAAATAGAGATGCAGACATATCCCCCTTTTTTTCTTTAGTAAAAGAAGATGAAGAGGAAAGAAAAATGAATCAGTATAGGAAACGAACAACAATATATTGAAGCGAATGTAACGTTACGAGTCAGCACCAATTAAATTCAGGAATAAATAAAGGAACGGTAGACAAATCAAAGGACAACCCGTTTAAATTTGAAGTGGTGGAATAGTGGAAGTCAAAAGCTGAATTCTGAATATTTCAAAAGCCAATGGCTAACGGTTTTTACGGTATATAAATGCAAGGCCATTGAAATACCAAAAAGACTCGTAAGGGTACCGGTACGATTTATCGTTTCGCGGGTTTTTCCGCGCGTCAGACCCCGAAATACAGAAATAAATATACCGCAGAGATCACCATGGCGAGATGATCAAAACGGTATATAGATATCAGTGGTACGATCATCTGACCAAAAGTCGATAATCGGTACCGAAAATGCTGCTATTTTGCAGTAAATAAGGTAAACGGAGCAGTAGACGTCCGAATTTGGAAAAACGAAGGATGACGTCGCACTCAGAAAAGGATTTAGAATTTTTCTATGTGAAAATATTCTGCTTGGAAAATATTTTATTGTCAACAATTATTAACTAGCTTGAATTGAATAGAATTTCGCAACGAAATAAACTTTGCCAAAATAAATTGAAAAATTAAAACCTGCTATGTTTAATTGGACGTAATTCAAATATCAAATTTTTATTTCAAAATATTACTATTTAAATTTCTCAAAAATTTCGATTTAATACGTTATAAAACCAATTAAACATTATTAAAACTTTATGGGTCGTTACACCCCTACTTCGAGTACAACTGAAAACCCTTTGAGCATTAATGATTTCTTAGCACATACACCTGAGCCCACCTTTGCTCCATTTGGATACCGAGCCTTTCTTGCTCAATCCAGTTCCATTATTCACGAGGAACCTTTCTGCATTCCTCGATCATACGACTCCCTCGTCTACGAGCCATCATCTTCGGAACCTACCCCAACATGAGCCAACATCCAAAGACCATAGCTTTTCATCATGTTGTTATATCGTCATCCAACCTGATACGAATAAACCAATACCTCTAACACAATCTACAGAACCTCAACAACAACCCTTCGAAGTTCCAACTCCATATCATGCACCATGATAACTTGGTACCGATTCATAGGTCTAACTTGGTGTCGAGTTATACACTTAGCCAACTAATGGCTAATTCCTCTTTCATGTCTTTATTACTCCTCTTCCAGTTCCTTGGACCCTGATTCATCCCCCCATGATAACTCGGCATTCAATCTAATGCTCCTTCTTCTAGTTCTATAGATAAGTCGGTGGTACACTCAAACCTTAGCCAAATCTCTTACACCTTTGATATAGAACGCCTCATCTAGCCATGCTCGATCCATCCGTGCCGACCACAGGCGAATAGCCTCCTTCCCTATAACTTGGTGTCGAGTTTTAGGGATAAATCATCGCCATCCTAACTTGATAACTCCTCGTAAAATCCATCACTTAGCCAATCTTCCAAAACCTTGTTATAGACAACCTCTATTAGTCATAGTCTTCGAAGCCATTATGTTGACCATCACTCACACGTTAACACCAAAAGTTGGGTCCGACCTATCCCCTTAACTTGAGGTTGACTTATCACTTTGCATCCAATCAATGTATGAGTTATCACATAGCTTCTTGCCCTAATCCAGAGCCTATCTTCCAAGTTCCGCCCAATTTCGACCAACTTTACCTTCGATTTGCTCAATTCTCCGATCTTACTTTCTATGCAATCACAACACTAGCAAACAACATCAAATCATATCATCCAAACATAAAATAACAAGCAATTTCATCCAATCAAACTTGAAATCCATCAAAATGAGATAAACAAGGCAATTTCTAACACAGATCCACATATGCAAGAATATATGAACATAAGTCAAGGTGATTTATAATCTATCTATATCATATGCATCGACTAACATGTCATTAAAGTTAGAAAAAGTTTTATGGCCAAAATCAATTTAAAACATGTTAAATCTAATAATTCAAACATATAAACATGTATAGTATAGTGAGAAGGCATAAACCATTCACCAAGTACCAAATTCAATTAGTTTGTGTGTAGATCTAATCCGGATAATAAAGAAAAGCACTCCAAATCAAGAAAATCGATCTGTAATCTAGTTTGATTTAAAAAGCAATTTGGATGATTTTGGATGAAATTAGGATGATTTAGAATGAGAGAGAAAAGTTTTAATTTGACTCTTCAGCCTTCTATTTACAGTATTCTCTAATTAGACTAATGGGCTTAATTAATTACACAATAATCCTATCCAGTAGCTTCAAAAAATTGAAACAGACATAACTTTTTAACTGTAAGTCCATTTTCTATTATGACCACTCTACGGAATGAGAAACCATCATCCTAAATTAATGAAATTGATTTGAATCCCTAATTCAACTTCTACCAAAAGTCATAGCCCAAACAAAATTTTCAAGGTCAAAATTGTCATATAGAAATTCGAAAAAAATCATGGGTGTGTAAAATGTCCATAGGAGTAATATCCCAAAATTATACAATCATACAATCTCATATGAATAAAATAAAAATATTCTATGATCCTTCGATGCAAAATACAGGTTGTCCCCCTTCAAGAATTTCGCCCCTGAAATCCCCAAATAAGTCAAAGTATAAGTAACCATGGTCATCATGCATGCCTCATAAACAACCATCAAACATCATAAACAAGCAGCCATGAAACTAATAGTATAGTGAACCTACCCTAGTTTGTAGAATACTAACTTATAGAATATAATATACAATGGTGAAAGTAGATACGATAAATGTTAGGTCTTACCGTTCAAAGAGCTCCGAACACCCAGTCTTCATGCTCTCCTCCATCTTCCATGTACAATCGTCACCACTTCCGCTCTATTGTACCATAACTAGTTTCATCATCTTTTTCCTAAGCTGCTATGTATTGTACCCAACAATACGAAGTGGCCTATGAGATATAGAAACTTCTGGTTTTACCTCAACATTTTCAAACTAATCCCGTGAGATCATTGCACCCGAATTATGCACAAACTTTAATAGATAAGAGATATGAAAATCATTATGCATGCCCACCATCTTATGAGGTAAGTCGACCCTATACGCTAGCTTCTTTCAACTATTAAAAAAGGACCTGGGAATCTTGGTGCTAACTTCCTTTTTCAACTAAATCGAACTACACTCTTTAGAGGAGAAACCTTCACAAATACCAAACTCTAAATCTCATCGTTTCTTATCCGCGCAGCTTTTCTGTCGATCCTAAGTAGCTTTCATTATTTTACGAATGACCTCAATCTTCTTTGAAGTCTCTCTAATCATTTCTAATCCTAGTACCAGTTTCTCACCGGCTTCCCACCAACATAAAGGAGTGAGAGATGGTTGGCCATACAATGCTTCATACAGAGCCATACCAATACTTGACTGATGGCAGTTGTTGTATGCAAACTCCACCAAATGCAAATGATCATCCCATGATCCACTAAATTCTATAATGCATGCTCGCAAGAGATCTTCCAATATATGATTTACTCTTTCGATCTGCCCATCCATTTGCAGGTGATAAGCTATACTAAGATACAGCTCCATCCCTAATGCCTCTTGTAAGCTATTCCAAAACCCATTAGTGAACAATGGGTCTCGATTGCTCACAATGCTCTTCAGCATACCGTGAAATCATACTATCCACTTTACTTTCATCTCTACCAACCTGGATGCCATCATACTCGACTGGACAAGTGTAAACCTTGCACTCTTAGTCAACCGATAAACTATGACCCAAATGCCATCATACCTTGCTTGAGTCCTCGGCAATCCATCAATAAAATCCATCGATATAATTTCAATTCAGGAATCTTTAGTGGTTACAAGAATCCACTAGGCTTCTTCTACTCTGCCTTTATCAATTGGCAATTCATACACTTGGAGATGAATGCCTTGGAGATGAATGTGCCAACATCCCTCTCCATACCTTCCCAGTAGTAGGTTAATTTCATATCTTGGTACGTCTTTTTACAACCAGGATGAGGAATCTGGAATGATGATACTCTCTTATCACGTCATCTCTCAGTCCATCAACATTGGGGAAAAAAACAACCTCCTATCTTTATGAAGCCAACCTTCTCGGTCAAGTTCGTATTGCTTCATATCCTTATATTCTACTCCTTCCTCTATTTTTGCTATGATCTTCGCTAGCCTATAATCTCACTTCTGGCTAGTACCGATCCTTTTAATCAAAGTAAGTATAATAATTAAGCTTGTCAACATTCCAGGTTAGCTCGTAATGAGGCCTGAAATCAAATCCAGCAATATATTCTATCTGCTTCCATTCCAAGAACATTTCTCCCAACCTAGCATATCTTCTACTCAAAGCCTCAACGACTGCATTCCTTTTTCCTTGAGTTTAGGAAATACTAAATCATAAGAGGCCAAGAACTCCAACCATTGTTGTTGTCAATGGTTGAGATCCTTATGAGAGAAAAGGCACTTCAATGATTTATGGTTCGTAAACAGCTCAAATATCTCTCCTAACAAATAGTGCATCCATATCTTCAAAGCAAAAATAATTATCGCCAATTCCAAGTCATGAGTTGGGTAATTCCTCTTATGTGGCTTTAGTTATCGACTTGCATAGGCATTAAATTTTCCCTTCCACATCAATATTGCAATCAATCAATTACCATAGGCATCAATTATACTATTAACTTTTCATTTCCACTTGGAATGGTCAACACTGGTGCACTCGTCGACCTCTCCTTCAGACTCACAAATGCATGCTCACACTTTGCATCCCATACAAAAGTCTGATTCTTCTTCGTCAAACTGGTCAGTGGTGCCGCTCCCTTCGAGAAGTCCGTTACAAAGCATCTACAATATCCCACCGATCCTAGGAAACATCTCACATCCATAGCATTCTTGGCTGATTCCAATCTTTGACCACTACCACCTTCGCAAGATCCACTGCTATACCCTGTCATGAAACGGTGTTACCTAAGAATCTCATTTCTTCTCTCGAGAAGTGACACTTTGGGAACTTTGCTCTCAACTTATGCTTCCTCAAAATCTCTAGCACATTCCTCAAGTGCATTTTGTGCTCCTCTTCAGCTCTGTAGTAGATTAAAATATCATCCATGAACACAAGTACGAACTTATTCAGCTGGTCTTTTAAAACCTGATTTATGAGATCCACAAATTATACCAAAGCGTTGGTCAATCCAGATGGCATCAACAACCACTCATAGAAACCCAATGGCGTATGAAATATAGTAATAGGCACACTCTCCTTTGCTAGTCTCAACTGTGAAATCCCATCACCAAATCCAGTTGGGAGAACACCTTCGCACCGTGCTGCTGATCAAACAAGTCATCGACACGTATGATTGGATACTTGTTTTTCTTCATCACCTTATTCAACTCACGGTAATCCGAAAACAACCTCAAAGAGTCATCTACCTTTGTTGTGAATACTACAGGTGAGCCTAACTCAATTATGCTCCTTTGAATGAACCCTTTCCTCAATAGGTCATTTACTTGCACCTCCAATTCTTTCTACGCTTTGGGTGCCACACACCTCAAAGGCATAACTATCGGCTTGGCCTCCTTCATCAAGTATGTCCGAAACTCGATCTCTCTCTATGAAGTGGCAATCCAGTCACTTCCTCGAAGACATCCAAATACTCTCTAGAGATAGTAACCAATGACAATCCCTCCTGTGGAACCTTAAGCGAATATAGAAAGCTAACCATTACCTCATCTTCTGGTAGGCAACTAATCGCTACCGTTCACCAATCCACATCTTCGAGTGTCACCAACAGCTTCTCATGATCTACTATGGCTCCATACTTCCTAAGCTAGTCCATACCCAAGATAATCCCAAATTCAATAAAGTTCAAAATAAAACAATCATAAACCAAAGAACATCTATGGCTCGATAAACGTAGGCTACGATAAACCATATAAAGACTAGTAGAGCCTCCACGGAGTTTGTCACGATAAGGGATTTGTTTACTATTTCAGGTCTCAATCCCAATCTGTCTACCAGGTCACTTGAATAATGACTCCCTTTCCCTTCTCCTTCACTGAAGGAGCACTCAATAATGTCAGGACTGGTACCAAAGCATATGCTTATCCTTCATTGGTTACAGTCAATCCTTCTTCAAACCTTCCCTCAAACCATTTCTAACCGACCTGATCTTCAAGCATATAAATAGTCATGGCATTCCTCCAATTCATGGCCTACCTCTGAAGTTGTCTAGAATCCAACTTTCTATTCATAGCATCATCCACTTCTATATCACTAAAGATGAGCTTACAAGTATCAATAAAATCTTGCATTTCTATAGCTGATTCTGTCCATGGAATGGCTTCCCTCAAAGTGTAGAGTAATCCTTGCTTGACTTAGCGAAATCAGTCTTAGGTGCTTGCACTGGAGCACCTCCACCAATAGCCATACCAGGAGCATTCCTCGTTATCGTCGCCATCATAGCATTTAACATAGCTGGAAAATCAAGCGTAGTAGCTCCTGATCCTGCTCCTTCTTCAACTCCTGAAACATATCTCATAGTATTCCTTGTATGTCGGCTTATTCTTATCTATAACAACAATGATCAATCCCTCATAAAGTAAATGTGCCTATAGTGCTCATTTGCATGCAACTTGTACTATATCATATATTACTATATAGTTTTGCAAACGAAACTTATAACAAGCATGCACTCTTTTTTATACATATATTCTCTCGATCTAGTCTAAGGCAATAACATATTCCATATCTCTACTGGATCATGGTATCAATTCCAGTTAATTATGTAACTAAAACTCTGATAACAAATGTGAAGACCGTCCTATACCACCGGCATCAATAGTATACAAACAGTGCGATGAAGTCGTGACCGATCGATATTGGACGATCATCAAGGATAAAATAAACCAATATAGCATATAACCTGTCATATCTCATAGCACATGGATAAAATATAATACCACAAATATAATAGAAGAGACAGTAATAACAATGTGAACAAATCATCATAGTACAGTCCACATAATTATACATCAAATTACATAGAGTTTATACAATGGAAACAAACTCAATAACTATCCTAAATACAAGTATAAGCAGTCGCTGCTAAGGCTCCCTAGTCTACACAGTGGAATAAGTGTAGACTCCATATATATATATATATATATATATATATATATATATTACGAGAAAGCATCATCCAGCTCGTCCTCCAAACAACTACTGCATCACCTAGACTTATTTCTAGTCTACTCATTTAAGTGTATCCAAGATAATAAGAAACAAAGCATAAAACCTTGGGTCAGACAACAATCTGACGTGCGCGGTAAATGAGTCTCAAAATACTGTATAGGTAAATATGGTAAGGAACAAGAGTACACAAACCATACCTAACATGTCTCTGTAACCAAATAGTTAGCATATAACACTATAATATGTTACTCTACAATATCATAAAGATATACCGCAAACTAAATAAAGGATATCAATCTTCCAGGTATTCCTATCTTCAATACCTACTTACCATGGTACCTATGAGTGATAGCCTACTAAAGAAAACAACCAAAGCATCCATCAACAATCCTAGTTATCACTCCTTGTGCCCTGAATATATGACAACTCGTATGGCCCCCTAGCTAGGGACTAATGGAAATCCCGGTTCTCTGTTGTACTCTCGTATCTAGTAGCCAAAGCTAGATACGTGTCACGCAGCCCAAAGATGGATACGAGACCCAAACTATAGGTCTAAGGTATATAGGTCCCTCAATTAACCCATGGGCGTCCCTACTTACAATACCCCTGCTTCAAGTACAATTGAAAACTTTTCGAGCATCAATGATTCCTTAGCATATATACCCGAGCCCACCTTTGCTCCCTTTGGAAATTGAGCCTTTCTTGCTCAATCTAGTTTTCATTATTCATGAGGAACCCTTCCACATTCTCTGATCATATGGCTCCCTCCTTTACGAGCCATCATCTTCAGAACCTACTCCCAACACGAGCTAACATTCGAAGACCATAGCTTTTGATCATCTTGGTATATCGTCATCCAACCTGATACAAATGAGCTAATGCCTCTAGCACGATTTACAGAACCTCAACAATAGTCCTACGAAGTTCCAACTCCATATCATGCACCATGATAACTCGGTAGTGAGTTATAGGTATAACTCAGTGTTGAGTTATACACTAAGCTAACTAATGGCTAATTTCTCTTTTATTCTCCAGTACTCCCCTTCTAGTGCCTTAGACCCCAACTCATCCCTCCATAATAATTCTGCATTCAATCCAAAGCTACTTCTTCTAGTTTTAGAGATAACTCGGTGGTACAGTCAACCCTTAGCCAAATCTCTTGCATCTTTGATATAGAACACCTCATCTAGTTATGCTCTATCCATCCATCCCGATCATCGACTAATAGCCTCCTTTCGAATAACTCAGTACTTAGTCATAGGTATAACTCGTCGCCAACCTAACATGATAACTCATCGTAAAATTAATTGCTTAGCTAGTCTTCCAAATGCTTGTCATAGACAACCGCCATAGTCTTCTAATCCATTAAGTCGACCATCACTCACAAGCTACCATAATAAGTCGGGCCCGACCTATCCCCTTAAATCAGGCCCGACTTATCACTTTTCATCCAATTAATGTGTGAGTTATCCTATAGCCTCATGCCGTGTTCCAAAGTCTATTTGCCAAGTTTTGTTAAATCCGACCAACTTTGCCTGCGATTTGCCCAATTCTCCGACCTAACTTTCTATGTAATCAAACACTAGAAAACATCAAATCATATCATCCAAACATATAATAACAAGAAATTTTATTCAATCGAACTTGCAATCCATCAAAGTGAGATAAACAAGGCAATTTCTAACAAAGATCTACATATGCATGAATATGTGTACATAAATCAAGGTGATTTCTAACCAATTTATTTCATATGCATGGATTAACATGTTATAAAGTTAGAAATGATTTTTATAGCCAAAATAAATTTAAAATATGTTAAATCCTATGATTCTACCATATAAACAAGTATATTATAGTGAGAAGACATAAACCACTCACCAATTACCCAATTCAACCAATTTGTGTAGGTTTAATCCAGATAGCAAAGAAAAGCACTCCAAATCAAGCAAATCGATGATCTCTATCTTGTATTTCAGGACCTAATCCGTAATCCAGTTTGATTTAAAGAGCAATTAGGTGATTTTGAAGAAATTAGGATGGATCTAGGGCTAATTAGGTTTTAGACCTGATTTAAAATTAGAGGAAAAAGTTTTATTTGACACCCCAGCGCTCTATTTATAGTGCTCTCTAATTAGACTAGTGGACTCGGTAATGTGCTTAATTAAGTACACATATAATCCTGGCCAACGGCTTTAAAAACTTAAAATACATATAACTTTCTAACCTAACTCTATTTTCTATTATAACCACTCTACGGAATGAGAAATCATCCCCTTAAGGCAGTGGAACTAGTTTGAGACCCTGATTTGACTCCTACCAAAAGTTATAGCTCAAACAAGATTTTGGTCACATAGAAATTCAAGAAAAATCATAGATGTGTAAAATATCCTTAAGAGTCATATCCCAAAATTAAAGAATCATATGACCTCATATAAATAAAATAAAAGTATTTTATGATCCTTCGATACGTAAAAGAAGGGTCGTTAAAATATAACTAAGGTCAAACAGAAAATATCAATGTGACTAACTAACACGGTTATCTTGACTTAAGAATATCGTTGATCTTTAATATGAAATTGTTACACTAAAAATCAACCTTCTGTCTAAGACGGAAGGTCTCTCAGCAAAGATTAAAGAAAAGGAGTTCATTTCAAACCTTTCAAAAGAGTCGAAGGGATGCAGTCAACAGTGTATAGCAGTCCCAGACCTTTCAAAGGAGTCAAAATGTTTCGTCTCTCAGCATTTAAAGTGTTCTTATCTTCCAAAGAGGGAGGAGAAGTCAAAGCAAGTGCAAGCAACTCTATAACGGCCTTTTCGAAAGCATAGCAACCCTTTCGAACCGGTTGGAACACATCCAAGATACCTTTCGACAATGTAGAAAGGTTTATGAAGAAAACAACACTCACAAGTCGGTAAATAAAGAAAGACAACCCTTCGACAACATTGAAAGAAAGCATAGCTCTCGACAACAATCAAGTGAAGAGCAACCTTCTGACAAGGTCGAAAGGTTTACAACAACCAAGGGAAAAGAAATTTTTCGTTAAGATTGAAGGATTCATAGCAGCATAAAGAAGGCAAACTTTTCGACAAAGTCGAAAGGTTCATGAAGGCGTAAAGAAAAGCAAACCTTTCGACAAAGTCAAAAGGTCCATGATAGCAGATGAAAGACAAACCATTCGACAAAGTCGAAAGAGTCGCAGATGCATATAAAAGGGGAACCTTCCGACCCAGTCGAAAGAATGAAGTCGAAAGGTCAGCTACTTGCATCTATAAATAAGAACCAAGGGGTCATGTTTAGGGGATCCGGATTCTCTCATTCTAATCTTATATTTTCTCAATCAAGAGGTTGTAACCCTAATTGTGTAATAATTTAGGGATTTAATAAAATAGAGTTTGTCATGAATACAAAGGGAAGTCTTGTGTTTAATTAATTACTTTATTGTTTTGCTTAAGCTTTGTCAGGTTAACTATTAATTTCATGTTTAATACCTCTAAAAGGTTCCTGCCGACAAGGTCAACAACACTTCAGATTCAGCTTAAACCTTTCAACAAGGTTAGAAGCACTTATGCTATAAAATATCAATAACCTTTCGAAGATATAATCCGAGTGGTCCAACCTTTCAGCTTGTTCGAATACTATCCTTTGAGCATAAATATCTAGGTTTACAAGGCTTATTCCATAAGGATCCCACTCCCTTTGACAAAGATCAAAACGCACCTTATAAGTAATCCAACCATTCGACAAGACCGAAAGCTTTCGCATATCTTCAAAGGAGTCTGATACTCTACTTAAACCTAAAGAAGGCAATCATCGTAACCTTTCGATGAGATAAAAACCGAATTTTGGAGGACAAATTCAAGATAATTCAATCTAAACCAAGAAGGAAACTCTTGAAAAGAATCTCACACTAACTCAATAAAGCCGGAAAGTTTCATAACCAAGCACCTAAATCTTTCGAAGCGTCGAAAGGTCTGATTCAAATGATATTTACAAGTGAAAATAGAAAGGAATTCCCTAAGAATATCAATCCCATCATTCAAATAAAACTAATCACACTACTTAGAACAACTTTGGGGTGTTGACCGTAAATTTGGTTAACATTTTGGCGCTAGAAGAAGGATTAGAACCTCAAACCTTATTGAATTCCCCACCTACTCTTCTACTTAGTTAAATCTCTTAGGCTTATCAACTCCTCTTTTTGGTTAAGAAAGGATCTACTTTGGATAAAAGACTCACAATTCTTCTAACTGTATTTAAAGGATAAGGAATGGATTTAATGTTCAAAACAAGAGAAATTTTTTGCAAAGAAAAATCGGTTGTAACAACCCGGTATTTGCATCGATTAATAATCGACATTTAAACGATAAATATTGTTGCAAATTTCGAAATTGAAGTTTTCAAATTGAGTTAAAACTCTTTTATAAATTGTTATAAGGTATTGTGGGCTTTGAAAATTAAATTTTGGGCCCATGTTTTAATTGTGGCCGTGAAAATTTACAAAGTAAATAATTCGTTCTCTTTTTATTTCTTTCAAACCCGTTTCCCCCTTTTTTATTTCCCATTTTTCATTAATCGCGAACCCTAAAAAAAACGAAATCACGAAAATTAAAAAAATGGTGGCCGTTCCTTTTCTTCCTCGTCGTCCCAGAAATTAGGGCTCAACCAAAAATCGAAGGTGCCGTCTTCAATTCTTTAGCTTCGTTCGTTTCCTCGTTGCTCTCTTCGGCCGTGGTTTTCGCGCGTTGGACGAAGGTGAGTGACCATTCACTCACATCTAATTCGATGCTATGCTCGGTATTTCCTTTTTTTGTTTTGTTGATGATGATTTCTTTGACGTTTTCAGTCCACCTGGTTTTGATTTCTGATTTTCGTTCGATTCATTGATACGCTCATCCTGGTTTCGATTTTTGAGGGTTCGTCTTTGGCACTGACTTGTTAAATGACGGCCGTGACACTTGTGTTGGTTTTATTTGAAACTGCTACACATTCGAACCCCTGTCACTGGATAATTTCGGCCGATTGACTTTGTTGAATTTCGATTTTTTGACTTAGTGATAAGGTTTGGAAATAATTTAAAAAGAAAACAGTTACATTTGATTTTATTTGACGATGTGATTTGTTTTGGTTAATTTCGGTCATTATGTCTTTGACCTGCTGCTTGAACTTGTTATACATATGAATTGCACGAATATATACTTCACTTGTTTCACTGAAGCATCGAGCTCAGGTGGTCTTCACGTATGTGTAGTCTGTATTTACATTGCCTTTGATCTTGACACATGTACTATACTTCATGTTAATCTTCACTGTAACATGTTGCACCGTGTATGTTTAATTGCTTCTTGAATCCCTTGAGTCTGCAGTTGTAATGTTTCTGGCATCAAGTATGGATGTCCTGACTGTCATAGGTGCACTCACTATCACTTGCTGTTGTAGTTTTCACTACAACCTTAGTTTGAATATCAAGTTGAACTCATATATGTTGCTTGGTTGGTCTGCAACTCCTTGCAGCCACCTCTGTTTCATTTTTGTCCCCATGCTTGAACTTTGATTGGTTGAAGCTCTGTTTGCCTGGTTCACCTCTGTTGATTTCATTGGTGACTGACACTGCTCAGTTGCTTGTATCAACCCCATTTCCAGGTTGCATGTAATCTTGTTGAAGTTGTTGAACTAGTGTGCTTGTGGTTTGCTGTATCAATTCATCACACTTGAATTGCATTTGAGTTTCTTTCCAAACCCATCTTCTTGCTTCTTACTACTATGTGCATGCCTGAGCTTCCATGAATATAATGTATACACATGTATATGTATATATGTGAATACTGTCACGGTTGTATTATCTATGTATTTCCATTGATATGCTGCCTTGTTTTGAACTTGATGTAAGTATTCCTAGTTTGAGTGTTCTAGTGTTTCATGCTATTGCCTGTATTTTTGTTTGTACCTATTTATTGTAGTTTCGGTTGCTTTATTCAGCCTTGCCAATACATTTTGGTTGCTGGCACTATAACCTGAAATAATAGTTGTCACTGATGCTTTGAGTCATGTTGAACTGTTTATCTGCATTCGCATTTGGTCACTGTATTTCACTTTGACATTATTTTATTGCACTTGTGTTGAATCCGGTAACTCTGGTTTGACCTTGTGCTCGTGTCGTGATTTTAAATATCTTTCACCTGTGTTGAACCCGTCTTTTTATTTTGGGTTTGACCTTGTGCCCGGTTGTGTACATCGTGACTGATGTGGCAAGGCAGTGCACGCAAGCGTGAACTACAGCCACACGGCATGGCTTTTATGTTATTCTATCTTGCTTTGATTTATTGATCTTTTGCATATTCTATATGCTGTAGTGGCGAGGCAGTGCACGCATGCGTGTACTGCAGCCCTACTCAAATTAATATTTTAATGGTTTGAACTGTTTTGTTTATTCAATTCAATATTCTGAATTGCATTCTGATTTGGTTTAAATTTGCTGATTTGTTGTTTAACACTGTTACGTGTTATATTTATCGTTATCTGATTTCTTTATTTAAGGATCGGATAGACGAGATTTATTATGACTGTCGTCTATTCATTAGTTAATTATTATTGCTTCTGTGCACTAATAACTGAGTTTGAATTAGACTGACCCGAGTATTATTTTCTTTTGAATCTAATACTCGGGTCAGACCGAGTATTTCAGGTTGTAGATATTCTGCTTTGGGTTGCTGCTAGAGCTATGAAGTTCTTTCATATCTCTTGGAGTAGTCGTCGTCATTTGTAGTAGTCTGTATAATTGAATTGGGAGATATGTATTCGTGTATATTATATACGTTAATGTACTTGTATATGTAACTTCCTGAGTCGATTGTTGTAGTTGTATCATATGTACCGTGTGAAATGTATTGTAACTGACATCAGTTATTATATATATATGAGATTTTTTTGTTTCATCTGTGTTCCACATTTATATTATCTGTGTTATTAGTTTATATTTTGTCCTAAACTATTATGAACCATTGTAGTTCATTTTATACTGGAATTGGGGTATGTCGATGGGAGAAAATAAATCGGAGATGAAAAATGAAAGAATATATATATTTATATACCACTCCTATCGAGATAACCAATACTAGTGTAAGGCCTAACTACTGATGGCCGCTCCTCAACAGCCTTATTCTCCGTGCTAGTTGACAGCATTACACCGTAGTGTTCTTGGCTAGCGTGGGTATAGAGGTGGGGCGTCACAGCTTGGTATCAGAGCCTGGGGTTTAGGACAAATATAAAACATAACTTAGATAGTACATGTGTTACGACTATTTGTCGATGTTTTATCTCTCATCTTTGTATATGATTATCTTTGATTGTTAGGTATGAATTCCTAACGCTTATTCATGTACATTTGATTTTGATTTCGTGAAAGTATTTTGGCTTCGGCCTCCGTTTGCTTTGCAAACTCAAGTTGAGTTTTTGATGATGAGGATTTTGTTCTTGTGTTTTTGGCTTCGAATTGATTTAGCCGATGTTGATTTTGTTGGAATCTCAGCGATTTTGAACTTGATATTTTGTGTTTTCCTCGGCTTGATTTCCATTCGACTTCGGTCACTTTGTTTTTGAGAAATTGCTAAATTCTTGATTTCCAAGACTCTGACTTTGTTTGCCGTTGAATCCTTTGATGATGATGTTGAATCGTTTTGTACTCTATTATGGCCATTAATTGTTGACTTCGACATTGACTTGATTTTTATTTTTGTTGAAGTCATTTGTGCATTTATGCTCGTTCTGCTTTGTTTTTCCAATTGTTAATCAATTCTTCTTTTCCGATTAGTTGTTATCTTCTTTGACGACTTTGATAACTTCTATTTCTGGAATTTTTGGATATTCCTACTTTGATGGACATAGAATCGAATTCTTTGGATTTTATTCACGTCTTCGAATGTGAATTTTAGTGAATTGATTTGGTTTCCAAATTTAATCGATTCTTGTTAATTCCCCGATTTGTTGCAATCATTTATTAGCAACTTTGATAACATTTTCTTCGGGATTTTTGTGAACATACCTTTTGATGGATACAGTATCGATTTCTTTGGATTCTATTCACATCTTTGTATGTGAATTCTTGTGATTGATTGTTCCTACAATCATTTTTTGTGATTTGTCACTTTAAAAATATAAAGGTTATCTATATTAGTAGTAAATATCAAAACCCTTTTCTCCAAACGATTTCAAAACTATTTTACTACAAAACTCTTTTCCTAAACCGTTTTCCAATCTATTAGTATATACTAACCTTTACCTCACTCGTATGAGAAATCTAATTAAACGACTTAGTAAAACGAGTGGTATATAACGCTTGCGTTTACTTCGCCGGTTAATTCTTGGACTTATTCGATTGAATCTCTTGTGACAATTTTCTAGTGAAGATTTACAGTTTGTTCGTAAATATTTAAGTTAAGCAAGTGGTTATGGGACATGAAGCTAAACTTTTATATTTACTAGCTTAGTGTAATTGACACTTCTCGTTGATCTTGATGATCGCTTTATGAATCAGACTAGCAATTGTGCGATGTCTCTTTCATTGCAAGGTTAGGCTAGACACCACTTGTGTGATTTCACTCACACATACCTTTTTGCTTTTTGGTTAGCCTAGACACCATTTGTGTGATTTCATTCACACATACCTTTTTGTTTGCGAGGTTAGGCTAGACACCACTTGTGTGATTTCATTCACACATACCTTTTTGCTTTTTGGTTAGCCTTGACCTCATTCGGGTGACTCAGACTCATCCATATGGGGTAGCTCCCCATGGTCTTCGGACCGTCATGTGATAGGCCTCTTTCCCTTTTTCTGTGATATTGATTGATCTCTGGATGATTATGACGATCATCTTTGTGATTTAGACTAGCAATTGTGCGTTGTCTCTTTGTTGCTTTCTGGTTAGGCTAGACACCACTTGTGTGATTCCATTCACACATACCTTTTTGCTTTTTGGTTAGCCTAGACACCATTTGTGTGATTCCATTCACACATATCTTTTTGCTTTCTGGTTAGGCTAGACACTACTTATGTGATTCCATTCACACATACCTTTTTTCTTTTTGGTTAGCCTAGACACCATTTGTGTGATTCCATTCACACATATCTTTTTGCTTTCTGGTTAGGCTAGACATCACTTGTGTGATTCCATTCACACATACCTTTTTGCTTTTTAGTTAGCCTAGACACCATTTGTGTGATTCCATTCACACATATCTTTTTGCTTTCTGGTTAGGCTAGACACCACTTGTGTGATTCCATTCACACATACCTTTTTGCTTTTTGGTTAGCCTAGACACCATTTGTGTGATTCCACTCACACATACTTTCTTTTTTGTCTGCGAGGGAGACTAGACCCTGCTTTTGTGATGTTTCACCATCACATATGCGTTACACGTGTTGGTGAGTTTTCATGCTCACGCGTAAGTGAGTTTTCAAACTCCCATTTGAGTTTTCATACTCCCATTTGAGTTTTCATACTCCCATTTGAGTTTCCATACTCCCATTTGAGTTTCCATACTCCCATTTGAGTTTCCGTACTCCCATTTGAGTTTTCATACTCTCATTTTGTGATATTTGGATTTCTTGTGTAGATTTCTAGAATTTGTGTTTTCTGGATTTCTTGTGATGATTTCTAGAATTTGTGCTTCACCAATTTTCGTGATTTCTATTGATAAGTTTTATCAATTTTTGTGCATTGGTGAATTCATGTGTTATTGACTTGTTATGAATACAAGTTTAGGGTATGATACCCCTTCCTATCTTTGAGAAGATTCTTGTGGCATTTTTGATGAATGAAAACTCATTGGTATTATATTTTGATGCCATTTATTTTGATGCGGTTTTTACGTATAAAAATTACCGTTGCTTTGATTTCAGTAACCGTCAACTTTAAAATGGATTTTTAAGCGGTTATCCCGCGATGCTTATTTTGTTTTCCGTATTTACGGTATTTTGGAAAGTGCAATTTCCTTGACGAAGTTGCTACGGATGTTGCTGCTTTAATCGCGTGTTTTTAAAAATTGTTTCAAAATATAAATCAAAATTGTTTTCAAAAATTTTACGATTTGCGCTTTCAAAAGAATGAGGAAGCGAATTAAACGTTTCAGTAAAATCGTGGACTATGACCCCTTTTCTTTTGCTGATTCGCTTAATTCCGGACTTGTTCGTTTGAGAATGTAAATTATTATTTTATAAAATAAATGAAAATTGTTTTCAGAAGTTTTACAGTTTACGCTTTCAAAAGAATGAGGAAGCGATTTAAACGTTTCAGAAAAATCAAGGACTATGACCCCTTTCTTTTACTCATTCGCTTAATTCCGGACTTGTCCGTTTGAGAATGTGAAATGTTATTTTTAAAATACACAATTTTGCACTTTCAAGGAAACGATGAAGTGAATTAAACGATTTAGTAAAACTCGTGGTTATGGGTCATGTGCGTTTGCTATTTCGGTTAATTCCGGACTCGTTAATTGAAAAATTTGTGATTTCTGATTATCGTTTTGATAATCGGATGTTGGTGATTTCTGATTTATCGTTTTTGATAATCAGATATTATTGTTTCTAATTATTGTTTGTGATAATTAGATATTTGTGATTTGATTATCGTTTGTGATAATTAAATATTTGCGATTTAAGATTTAATTATCAATTGTGATAATTAAATATTCGTTGATTTGTGATTTCTGATTATCGTTTTTGATAATCATATATTTATTGTTTTTGATTATCGCTTGTGATAATTAGATATTTGAGATTTAATTATCGTTTGTGATAATTAAATATTTGTGATTTAAGATTTGATTATCGTTTTGATAATTGAATATTTGCTGATTTGAAATTTGATTACCGTTGTGGTAATTCCTGATTATCGTTTTTGATAGTTAGATATTTGTGTTTTCTAATTATCTTTGTTGATAATTAGATTTGCTGATTTTGCTGTTTTCTAATTATCGAATCGGTGATTAGATATTGTTGTTTTGTGATTTCTGTATTCTGATTATCTATTTGATAATCAAATTTTGTTGAGAATTTGGGAATTTCTTTTATGAAATTAAAAGATTTCTTTGGTGTTTATATAGTACTACGCCGGTGTACCGGCTCAATTTTCTGCTATTCATGACGTTTCCTACGTCTTCCAATTACGGAAATGCCTTAGGGATTTCCGATCCTTATTCTTGAGCTACCTTCTATTCACATCATTGCTTCGGAGGTTCAGCACCCTCGAAATAAAGATGTTTTTCTCGTGAAAGCTCAGTGGTTCTCAAATCCTATGGATTTCACTTTGGAATCCAGAGAATTCATCGAGCAAACACGTTCAAGCTTACTCTTTCATGCTCTTATGGTTGTTACCTTTTGTCCATTTATTCCTTATGATTGCGAGGACGCAATTTCTTTATGGAGGGGAGTCTGTAACAACCCGGTATTTGCATCGATTAATAATCGACATTTAAACGATAAATATTGTTGCAAATTTCCAAATTGAAGTTTTTAAATTGAGTTAAAACTCTTTTATAAATTGTTATAAGGCATTGTGGGCTTTGAAAATTAAATTTTGGGCCCATGTTTTAATTGTGGCCGTGAAAATTTACAAAGTAAATAACCCGTTCTCTTTTTATTTCTTTCAAACCCGTTTCCCCCTTTTTTATTTCCCATTTTTCATTAATCGCGAACCCTAAAAAAAACGAAATCACGAAAATTATAAAAATGGTGGCCGTTCCTTTTCTTCCTCATCGTCCCAGAAATTAGGGCTCAACCAAAAATCGAAGGTGCCGTCTTCAATTCTTTAGCTTCGTTCGTTTCCTCGTTGCTCTCTTCGGTCGTGGTTTTCGCGCGTTGGACGAAGGTGAGTGACCATTCACTCACATCTAGTTCGATGCTATGCTCGGTATTTCCATTTTTTTTGTTGATGATGATTTCTTTGACGTTTTCAGTCCACCTGGTTTTGATTTCTGATTTTCGTTCGATTCATTGATACGCTCATCCTGGTTTCGATTTTTGAGGGTTCGTCTTTGGCACTGACTTGTTAAATGACGGTCGTGACACTTGTGTTGGTTTTATTTGAAACTGCTACACATTCGAACCCCTGTCACTGGATAATTTCGGCCGATTGACTTTGTTGAATTTCGATTTTTTGAATTGGTGATAAGGTTTGGAAATAATTTAAAAAGAAAACAGTTACATTTGATTTTATTTGACGATGTGATTTGTTTTGGTTAATTTCGGTCATTATGTATTTGACCTGCTGCTTTAACTTGTTATACATATGAATTGCACGAATATATACTTCACTTGTTTCACTGAAGCATCGAGCTCAGGTGGTCTTCACGTATGTGTAGTCTGTATTTACATTGCCTTTGATCTTGACACATGTACTATACTTCATGTTAATCTTCACTGTAACATGCTGCACCGTGTATGTTTAATTGCTTCTTGAATCCCTTGAGTCTGCAGTTGTAATGTTTCTGGCATCAAGTATGGATGTCCTGACTGTCATAGGTGCACTCACTATCACTTGCTGTTGTAGTTTTCACTACAACCTTAGTTTGAATATCAAGTTGAACTCATATATGTTGCTTGGTTGGTCTGCAACTCCTTGCAGCCACCTCTGTTTCATTTTTGTCCCCATGCTTGAACTTTGATTGGTTGAAGCTCTGTTTGCCTGGTTCACCTCTGTTGATTTCATTGGTGACTGACACTGCTCGGTTGCTTGTATCAACCCCATTTCCAGGTTGCATGTAATCTTGTTGAAGTTGTTGAACTAGTGTGCTTGTGGTTTGCTGTATCAATTCATCACACTTGAATTGCATTTGAGTTTCTTTCCAAACCCATCTTCTTGCTTCTTACTACTATGTGCATGCCTGAGCTTCCATGAATATAATGTATACACATGTATATGTATATATGTGAATACTGTCACGGTTGTATTGTCTATGTATTTCCATTGATATGCTGCCTTGTTTTGAACTTGATGTAAGTATTCCTAGTTTGAGTGTTCTAGTGTTTCATGCTATTGCCTGTATTTTTGTTTGTACCTATTTATTGTAGTTTCGGTTGCTTTATTCAGCCTTGCCAATACATTTTGGTTGCTGGCACTATAACCTGAAATAATAGTTGTCACTGATGCTTTGAGTCATGTTGAACTGTTTATCTGCATTCGCATTTGGTCACTGTATTTCACTTTGACATTATTTTATTGCACTTGTGTTGAATCTGGTAACTCGGGTTTGACCTTGTGCTCGTGTCGTGATTTTAAATATCTTTCACCTGTGTTGAACCCGTCTTTTTATTTTGGGTTTGACCTTGTGCCCGGTTGTGTACATCGTGACTGATGTGGCAAGGCAGTGCACGCAAGCGTGAACTGCAGCCACACGTCATGGCTTTTATGTTATTCTACCTTGCTTTGATTTATTGATCTTTTGCATATTCTATATGCTGTAGTGGCGAGGCAGTGCACGCGTGCGTGTACTGCAGCCCTACTCAAATTAATATTTTAATTGATATTTTAATGGTTTGAACTGTTTTGTTTATTCAATTCAATATTCTGAATTGCATTCTGATTTGGTTTAAATTTGCTGATTTGTTGTTTAACACTGTTACGTGTTATATTTATCGTTATCCGATTTCTTTATTTAAGGATCGGATAGACGAGATTTATTGTGACTATCGTCTATTCATTAGTTAATTATTATTGCTTCTGTGCACTAATAACTGAGTTTGAATTAGACTGACCCGAGTATTATTTTCTTGTGAATCTAATACTCGGGTCAGACCGAGTATTTCAGGTTGTAGATATTCTGCTTTGGGTTGCTGCTAGAGCTATGAAGTTCTTTCATATCTCTTGGAGTAGTCGTCGTCATTTGTAGTAGTTTGTATAATTGAATTGGAAGATATGTATTCGTGTATATTATATATGTTAATGTACTTGTATATGTAACTTCCTGAGTCGATTGTTGTAGTTGTATCATATGTACCGTGTGAAATGTATTGTAACTGACATCAGTTATTATATATATATGAGATTTTTTTGTTTCATCTGTGTTCCACATTTATATTATCTGTGTTATTAGTTTTTGTTTTGTACTAAACTATTATGAACCATCGTAGTTCGTTTTATACTAGAATTGGGGTATGTCGATGGGAGAAAATAAATCAGAGATGAAAAAATGAAAGAATATATATATTTATATACCACTCCTATCGAGATAACCAATACTAGTGTAAGGCCTAACTACTGATGGCCGCTCCTCAACAGCCTTATTCTCCGCGCTAGTTGACAGCATTACACCGTAGTGTTCTTGGCTAGCGTGGGTATAGAGGTGGGGCGTCACATCGGTTCAAGGGTCCACGGAACCTCTAGAAGTAAAGTTTAATCTTCAAGTGGATTATAACCCATACTTACTTGAAGAGCAAACCCTTTGGCTTCGAGCTCTATAGGTCGTTAAGAGGAAAATACAGATTATATCTTGTGACTCTTTAAAAAGGAGTATCAACCCGTTCCATTTGGGATCAACCTTAATTTTTGCTCTCGAAAAGGCGAATTCGAAGAAAGAATACGTATTTCTACTAATGAGAAGGACAACTCAGTCATATTCCCATGGAACTAACTTTGAGAAGGAAATGATAAAAGATTATGACGGTTTTGCACATAGATGAAGTAAGATTATAAATGAGGCTCAGCATTCAAGAGAAAACCATGAACGCATAGAAAAATCTACAACTGAAGAACTAAGGATAATAAAGGAATTATCAAGTGGAAGTATAAAGATTGCTAAGAAATTTCTGACTGAAACCCTAAGATTGAAAGAGAGGCCCTTGAAAGAGGATCAACGGACAATGAAAAGGAAACATACTCCTTGAGAAGAAGTACTTGAACCAAGCCACAAAAGAATTAGACGCCAGTCAAAGACGGCTCAAAAATCAAGACTTCTTAGAGAATATAATCTTATTACCTCAATCGAAGACATCGATACTTAAACCAAATAAGAACTGAGTTATCGGCCTTCACAGAAGAAGAAGCCAGGATTTGAAAGGAAACTTAAGGGATTATATTGCAATTTTCATCTAATGAATAGACATGATACAAATCAATGGACAGTGCTTGAAAAGATAGTCTTGCATTTTCTATGACAAGGAAAACTTAAACAGTTTGTAAAGGATTGCACTAGTTATGAAATAAAAATTCTATTCTCAAAATAAGAGAAGTCTATATGCTTGGGAGTAAAATTCTCCTTTAAAACTTGGACAACCCAAAATGGTAGGCTACCGATAACGGTTGAAAGCCCTTGGTCGTGCCAAGATGGCTAGGTCAAGGCACCTCTTGGAGGGAGGGCGCAAGCCTTTAGCTACGTCAAAGCCGGAAATGGCCAAGTTAAAGCAGCATAAACCCTTATCTGAGTCATGCTATGGCCAGGATAAGGAGTCTCCTAGAGGGAGGACGGGTAATCCCTTGGTCTGGTCATGCTATGGCCTGGCCAAGTTACCGAACAAGCCCTTAGCCGTGTCACGCTATGGCCAGGTTAAGACGCCTTCTAGAGGGAGGTCGGGTAAATCCTTAGGCCCTGCTTGAGAATAAGCTAACTGAGCACACCGAAAACCCAGATGAATTGTCCGGCGGACTAAGAAAAGTCCCTGCCTGAAATGGGCATCGCTTAAAATGGCAACCGCCAGAAATTAGCACCGCCTAAAATGGCAACTGCTTAAGTAAGCATGGGAATTGGAAAAAAGAGTCCTAGCCTAAAATAGGCGAAAAAAAATGAATAAAGAAACTCGGGCCTAAGAAAGAAAAAGCATGCAAAATATCATCAAAGCCTGAAGATGGTGCATTCGACAAGAGAATCGAAAAGAGGTTACCGACTTCTTCTCACGACCATCTACCAAATCGATATTTTGGTCTTCTACTACTTATTACTGAAAATGGTATTCTAGTCTTTTATTACTTATTACCAGAAATGGTATTCTGGTCTTCTATTACTTATTGCCAGATTGATTCTCTGGTCCTCTATTACTTATTTCTAAATTAATTTTCTAGTCTTCTAATACTTGCTGCTAGACTGAATTTCTGGTCTTCCATAAATTATTAATGCCCGATCGGGTAGTTTGAACTTCTATTACTTAATTATTAAATATGGTTTTCCAGACTTCTACTATTACTTCCAAGTTGAGAATCCCGATATCCTGTTAGTAGATATGGACTTCTGACCCTATATTATTCATTACCGAAGATGGCACTCTGGACTTCTATTAATTATTACAGAGAAGGGTATCATGATATTCAGATGTTCTCTTAGTAAAAATGTCACTCTAACCTTCATCGCTTATTATCAAGAGGACTCTCTGAAGGACGTCTTTCAACTTATCTTTCATCTACTTATACCCGAATTTGGGTCCGATGACACCTCATAAAACTCCATCATTAACAACTATACCTGGGTCAAGAATGAATGTTATAATCCTTAATATGTTTGAAGAATGAATTATGGGTAATATTGAAATATCCCAAATACAGGCCACAGATCGAACAGTGCAGTTTCTAGTATAAATGTTTATAGGGGACAACTGATATATCTTTTATATTACTTTTTTGCGTGAAGATTAGAGCCTTAGATTCGTACTATTGTTTAGACTATTAGACCTTCAAAGATTTATATATATCAAGAAGATTTGCATATTTACTCAATCAAGAGAAGTGTCATGAGCTATGACAGAAAGCTCGAGAGGTGTAAGCCCTCAAGACACACATTCAAATGAGAAGGAAAATATGGTGCAAACAAAGATGGCAAAACAGGTAGTATTTACTACATTATAAATAATGCATTGCATTATGTTACATAACATTACTAAGGTATCGGAATATATATCGTATATGCTAAAATTATTGTGGTTCAGTTAATCGCTTTTGCAAATCCATAGATACTGCAGCGTCAGTACTTGAAGCTGGATTCTCAAGTATAAACTCCAAAGATTCACATGATGCCTGGCTACCTTTTAATTTTATTTCCAAGCCGTTAATTCTCTCATACAGCTTGGTCATTTCAAAGTCAAGTTCAATACTAGTATCTCCATCAACGGAATGCTTTGGGACTTTAATATCTCATTCCCTTTCCTTAAGTTTTAACTTTAAATTCTCAATTTCTTTGGAAAATTCTTGAACAGTATGACATTAAAAAAAGTTTCTACCCCACTCCTTTACAACAGGATTATTAGAAAGCTCAAAAAAGAAGAATCCTTGTAAGATTGACTCTTTTCAAGCTGAGGTATTAACTTATCCTTGATCTCTACAAATCTCGAAGTATGGGCTTCGATAAGTGAAAATAATCATGCTTGAGTCTACTATGTAAACAAAATGGAAAATCAAATTTCTTTATTTAAGAATACATTTTAGAGTGTGTTTCTCATCGTCACTTGCTAATAGTAATAGGATACAACCCCGCATAAATTTTCACATTAAAAGTCTATTCTATTTTGATATAATTTTTGATACAACTTCTCTGATCTTGCCAAGAGAGTTGGAGAGAAGAGGCACATTGAGATTGACTATCTCTCAATTTTATCTCTAAATTACCTACTTGTTGGATGAATTCGGACGTCTTTTCATCAAAGTTGATTGTAGGATTTGAATTCACGCGTTGCTTAAGTATAGTAGTCGCTTCATCTTTTCTCTTAACCTCATTCTCAAGATGGTTAATGTGATTCTTATGATTGTTGGCTATGATCTTTTGGAAGAGGTATCGTTTACGCCACCTCACTAGTGTTCCACAAATATGCTCGAGAAGGGCTTCGTCATGGGCCACAATCTCACCACTTCTGCTTAACAATCTATCTCCGGTGGCATCACCGTGAGAAAGTAAAATTTTAGAACGACGGATCAACAGACCCTGGCGCCTATATAAATCAAAACAAATGGAATGTGATCAAAGTTGAGTTAAAAGATATCTTTATTATTATAATAATGAATTATAACTCAAGTAGCCACAAAGTTAAAAGAAATAGCATATGCTTTCATTACATCTAAAGTTGAGAGGCAACATTTCTAACTTTGTCTAGAGTATTAGTCGAAAGCATGACTGTCGAGTCAAAATGTATAGTAACTCCTTCAGGGGGTAATAACTGGCAGACATTTATTATAATCCCATTTTCCGACACGTGGGCTGTCACGATCCCAGATTAATTTAGTATGGAATGTTATGGTTTCTTTTAATAAAGTTTCCTTCTCTTTATCAAAAAGCGGAGGCGAGGGTATCCTATATATAAGTTTTGTAAATCCCGAAGAAACAATATCTCGCTAACTTCAAAGTCTTTAGGAGTAGTGCTTTTTTAGAGTTAACCTTCTCAGGTTAACATATTAACTTAGATGGTTTCTTGCGATGACACAACCTAAAAAACTTATATTCTGAAATAGCAAAGCAAAACGAAGCTAAGCATAGAGAGCATTACCAAAACATGTATTCATAAACCTACTATTTGTTACATATTAACAATTACTCATCAGGTTCGTACAAAATGGACTTAAAGAAAAACTCAGGAACAAATTTATCCGTATAATACTTAAGCTTTTCGATAGGAGATCTTGTGGAATCGATCTGACCCACGGTAAATTCCAACAGGCGCTGGGATGCGAGTCAGAATCAGATTCATCTAAATATCTTCTATGAAAATGTCTAAGAAGACCCCCATTGAATTTGCCTAAATATGAAAAATTTATGATTGACTGTCTACAATGTGTTTTATACAGAAATAAATTAAAATGCCTCTCTCTTCCGTCATCATTCAAAATAGGGTTGTTAACTCTCTATTTTCCTTTCGAAAGGGCGTCGTACCGGAGACGCGCTTTCTTTAGTAAAGGAGCAGCCGTCTAATACTTAAAGGGTACTAGCGCGGAGCTTATTAACAATTTAGGGGTTTCGAGATGATCCATGAATTCTAAATACTTCATATAAAAGCTTGTCTTATGCATGAATTTGCCAGATAATTCTTGTTCGTGGCCTATTATTAGACCAAATGAAGATCGTAATGATGCAAAATGACAAAATAACTTCATTGCATTTTCAAGATATATAAAAGAGATTGTCTAATTTTTCCCGCCAAAAATTCAGTCTCAACTCGTTCGTCCTCTCCTCTCTTTTATAATAATAACAATAATATTAAATCATTCATCTCCATAAAAAAGAGCACCAATGGAGGCCTGTAACATTCATTCAATTCATCTCGACTTTGTTAATGCAGAGGCGCCACATTGCTACTGAAATGTGATGGGACAACCGCAAGAGGCGAAGGAGGTGAAAAGTGCTCAATCTAGAAACGCGAATCATCAGCAACCAAATTTCTTCAATCACCACATAATGGCTACATGGTATATGCTTTACGACTCAACTACGGCCACGTTCTAGATGGGTTTGGCCATCTGGGACACCTTCGATAAAAACCCTGCGCTGGTGATGTATTCACCTTATCAGCCAATATGGGTTGAACTCATCGGCATCAACCCAGGAAATTTGGCTTCGGGACTACCAACCCTTTCAAATGAGCTATGATAAGGGGTCACCTAACCTTTTTGTTAGTCTTCCCCAATGTTTAATTCTAAAATAGTGACATCTTTTTAAATGTGTATAGAATTTAACCAAACTAGAATTTCAAAACATTAACTTATATATTGTCATGTGTTACAGTCTTCAAAATAATCAGTTAGTTGGAGTGATGTTGTGTAACTGAAAATGTGCTTAAGGGATTAATATTTTGTTGAATGATGTTTTGCCATGCAGAAGAAATTAGAAGGTTTGGGTCACTGACTTTAAAGAAAAATTGGTTTCACCAATTCTTAATTTTTTGATCCACCTAATAAAATAGCAAACAAGCTTCCTTGAAAGGCCTACGTACAAAAACACAAACAAAGTTTAAGTCAAAAAACTTGACAGTTTAAGCTTTCGGCAAAGTTGAAAGGTTCATAGAGAAAGCTTTCAATGAAGTCGAAAGGTTTATTTAAAAGTCTTTTGATAAAGTCGTAAGGTTAATAGGAAAAGCCCCTTCAACCTTGTCGAAAGATCTATGGAAACCAACCTATTCCAAGTGTAACATGAAGATAAGTGGCAAGATCTTCCGACATGATCGAACCCAAAACCTCAAAATTCCTAAATTAGAAAATATTGATATTATTAATATTGTCAAAAGGTTTGGTAAAAATTATCAAAATATGTTATGCCCAATGAAGTTGAAAGGTTTCAAGTTTAACTCATGAGAACTTTAAAAGTTTCGAAAAAAATGGGCATAAGCAACACAAAGGTTGAAGAGTTCCAACCTTGTCAAAAGCTGATAGAAAAAAGGTTTGAAACTCCTTAACCTTGTCGAGAGCTTGTTGTCAAAAGGTTGGGCCATTTATTTATCTAACCTTTCGACAAAAATTAAAGGTTGGCATCACAATACCTTCCGACCCCATCGAAAGGTACAAAGAGGGAAAATCCATTATTGTTGTCTCAATCTCCTTCGAAGGGGTGGAAAGATCATTTTAGGTTACAGAATTGTACATTAGTAGGTTTCAGGCTACCCTATCAGGTCTGGCCAAATCCGAATCCATTACTTAATGCATTTTTCAAATCGTCCTTGAAGGACAAGTAAGAGAGGAGGTCACTCTAAAGTTTTAAATTGGATGTGAGAAGTTACCTCATTGTTCAAGAAGTTTAGGAGAATTCTTTTTACTTGTACTCAATAATTTTGTTTGTAGGAAGAAGAGGAGGAAAGAGAAGTAGAATATTATATAAGAAAGATCGCCAAAATTCTTAACCGATTAGATCAGACTTAAATAGATGTCCTAGACTGACGCATGAAGGACAAGAGGCGGGAAATTTTATAGCTTATGACAAAGGTGACTTGAAAAGTCAAGAGCATCCCTTTGAAGGGGAGGGGCAAATGTTACACTAAAAGTCTACCTTCCGTATAAGATGGAAGGTCTCTCAACAAAGACTATAGAAAAGGAGTTCAGTTCAAACCTTTCGAAAGAGTCGAAGGGATACAGTCAACAGTGTATAGAAGTCCCAGACCTTTCGAAGGAGTCAAAAGGTTTCATCTCTTAGAATTCAAAGTGTTCTTACCTTCCGAAGAGGGCAGATAAGTCAAAGAAAGTGCAAGCAACTCTGTAATGGCCTTTTTGAAAGAATAGCAAGTTTTTTGATCGATTGGAACATATCCAAGATAGCTTTCCACAATCTCGAAAGGTTAATGAAGAAATCAACACCCATAAGTTCGTAAAGAAAGAAAGACAATCTTTCGACAACATTGAGGAAAAGCATAGCTCTCAACAACAATCAAGTAAAGAGCAACCTTCTGACAAGGTCAAAAGGTTTACAACAACCAAGGGAAAAGCAACCTTCCGATAAGGTCGAAGGGTTCACAGCAGCATAAAGAAGGCAAACTTTTCGACAAAGTCGAAAGTTCATGAAGGCGTAAAGAAAATCAAACCTTTGACAAAGTCAAAAGGTCCATGAAAGCAGGTGAAAGACAAACCATTCGAAAAAGTAGAAAGGTTCGCAGCTGCATATAAAAGGGGAACCTTTCGACCAAGTCAAAAGCATGAGGCCGAAAGGTCGGCCAACTGCATCTATAAATAAGACATAACGGGTCCTGTTTAGGGGATCCGAATTCTCTCATTCTAATCTTGTATTTTCTCAACCAAGTCATTGTAACCCTAATTGGGTAATAATTTTGGGATTTAATAAAACAGAGTCTATCATGAATACAAAGAGAAATCTTGCGTTCAATTATTTACTTTATTGTTTGCTTAAACTTTGTCAGATTAAGTGTTAATTTCAAGTTTAATACCACTAAAAGGTTCCTGCTGACAAGGTCAACAACACTTCTGATTCAATTAGGATTGCAACCTTTCGAAGCCTTCAACCTTACAGCTTAAACGTTTCGATAAGGTCAGAAGCGCTTGTGCTGTAAAATTTCAATAACCTTTTGAAGATATAATCCGAGTGGTCCAACCTTTCAAATTGATCGAAGACTGTTCCTTGAGCATAAATATCTAAGTTTACAAGGCTTATTCCATAAGGTGATGTTCCTATACCCTTCGACAAAGATCAAAATTCACCTTATAAGTAATCTTACCTTTCAAATTGATCGAAAGCTTCTGCATATCTTCAAAGGATTCTGATACCCAACTTAAACCTAGAGAAGGCAATCGTCCCAACCTTTCAATGAGATAAAATCCGACCTCCAGAGGACAAATTCAAGGGAATTTAATCAAAACCAAGAAGGAAACTCTTGAAAAGAATCTCACACTAACTCAATAAAGATAGGAGGTTTCATAACCAAGCATCTAAACCTTTCGACGGTGCCAAAAGGTCTGATTCAAAAGATATTTACAAGTGAAAATACAAAGGCAATCCATATGGATATCAATCCCATCATTCAAATCAGACTAATCACACTACTTGGAACAACTTTGGGGTGTTGACCATAAATTTAGTTAGTGGAGAAAAGCTTTGATTATAGCTAAATCATGGCACATAGTCCATCGAATGACTTTAGTTGAGTCAAGTGGAAGTATTAGAAGTAAAACACTATTAAAGAGAGGATTTGTTTCCTCGGTTACATGAGGTTAGTGTCGCATTCAACTGAAGTCAACTTGAAGTCAGATCTCTATCCAGAATAGTTAGATTAATAATAATTCTTATTGAACCAAGAACTTTGCGTTTGGACTATACAGTCGAAAATGCAAGATATTAGAATTTTGACTATTACCAAATTCCATAAGTCCAAAGTGAAATAGTATTAACAAAGAGAATTGGCATAGATAATTGTCACTAATGAGTAATGCTTATAATAAGTGAAATTAGATTTTACCAAAGGATGTGTAAGGGATAAATTCAGCCAAAATGTTACAACACTAGCTAAGGTGACATATGAACGTTAATATTTGAATTGTTCAAAGGTGGTTGTCTTTTGGTTGCTACAGATCCAAAGAGTGATCTATCAGAATTAGGAATTGTTTAACCATTCAAGGTGTTTCTCCAAGCTTCATCCTAAGGTATTTTTATATATTTTTTACTTTTGTTTACATCCCCTTAATTTCTCTCCTCTCTGTATATATGTGTGAATTTGGATTTTGATTGAATGTCACAAACTTTCTTCTTGAAATAACTGCATATGCTAATCATGTTAAGAAAAAAACCTTTGTTATGTTCACTGTTATTTTGGTATAAACAATAATAATTTCATTTTTCTCTATTCTATGTTTATTTGCCTATTTTATTTAACCAAGATCTATACCATCTTATCATGAATCTATATATACATATGTCGTTTAATTTTATTATCGTTATTTAAAGAAACAAAATTAAATATTGGAATATTTTTGCTAAAAAGCCGGCTTTCAGATTAGAAGATTTAGTTTTGAATGCATATACATAAATTTCTATGTGAATAAAAATTTGAAAGAATTGCATTAATTAACCTTTGTTAACAACATAATATGATGACGTAATTATGTTATGTTTCAAATCATTCTAAAACAAATTTTGTTAATTACAAAAAAAGGAGGAATATAAAATTAATGATTTGTTCTTCGCTTTACAGTTGTATCAAATCTATTACTAAATCCTTGTTTAAAGGAAAATTTCTATTTCACAAACTACATGTATAATATTTTATTTTGTTTCAAATTTTGTTTTAGTCCGTATGTGTGCATGAATTTATATATTTATGTCGCATCATTTATGTGTGTGTGCATCCATAATATTTAACTTAATTTTCAAAAGGGGTTTTATTTAAGATGTAATAGTAAACTTTTAAACTACTTTAATTGGACAAATGTTTGCACAAAAAATGGGAAACACCTCCAAGTCGTATGATTTAGTTGATTATACGTTGTTCTTAGTGATTTGGGTGATTTATGCAAATATATAAAATAGATGGACTAAACTGTAAAAGACACACAGATTTATAGTGGTTCGGCCAGAATGTGCCTACGTCCACTTTATATGTTATTCTCCTTTACTTTTCAGGTTACAAGTACAAAGCTTTGATTACAAGTATCTGAAAGTTGTTTGAAAGTTCTATCCGTGCTTGAGCTCTCAAACTTGTCTGCCATTGTTGTACCCCTACCCCTCTATTTATAGAGTGAGGCTGGGGGTAGAGGTCTTGGATGTATATAGCTGCTGGTGCGCCTGGGCCAATGTAATCTGGCCCGACAATGCTGGTTTAGTAGCACCTTGGTTCGGCGGTGAGTGGAGTGTTGATTGGACCGGTAGTGGGTGGAGCGTGGAGGTTGATTCGGTGGAGGGTTGTCCGGTAGTACCTTCTTTACTCTGGTTCGGTAGTATGTTGGTCCGGTAGTACCTGGGAGATGGGTTGGTTCGGCGGGCATGGGAAGGGAGTTGGTTCGGCAGGCATGGGGAAGGAGATGGTTCGGCAGGCATGGGGAAGGAGAAGGTTCGGTAGTGCTTAGGAAACGGGTTGGTCCGGTAGTCTTTCCTAGCCTTCATTCGGCATCATTGGTCTGATGGCCTTGGACTAGTAGAAACTCGCCCAACATTTGAGTATTCATTGATTTATTGCATGTCATATGAATAAATCTATTTCAAATTAAACTGCTATGCAAAATATTTATAGCGTACATGTGTGTGTATTTATAAATACATACATACATACATATATATATATACTTATAAAAACTTTCATGTTTTAGACAACAAAGTTAATATAAAGGGGAAGTGTGTTCGCTATAGTGTAAATTACAACACCTAAACAACGTTCACATTAACTACGTATACTTTTCATATATTGCACTTATACTATACACATGGATGCATTTGATGCGCTCATCGTAATACATAATTAATTAAAATTAATTAAACAATTTTTAAACAATTATTATAATACGAAGAAAATTTTATAAAGTTATAAATGAATGTAGACTACATATGCCAAACAAAGATCCAATAGGAAGATTTTTTGAATTTGCCATATTATCTCACTTCCAACTGGCTGGTTCCTTCGTATATAATGATATATATTCATTATTTGGAATTGTTTAAGATGATGTAAGTGTTTGCACCAAAATTGGACATAAAACTCTTCGAATGTTTTTGTAGAGATAAAATGAAGAAAGTAAATGTAAAATAAGGGAGATCTAACAAATACATCAATCAACAGGTAAGAATTAGTACAGAAATACATGAATTTAGAGTGGTTTGGCGTATGGCCTACGTCCACGATTAAATGATTGATGTCTATTGATTATAACTAGCTGGTTACAAGAGTATTACAACTATACAATAAAATATAGCAGCAATTCGGGAGAGTATCGACGTAGAGATGCCAAAAGTCCTTTTTATGTAGGCCCATTGTCACTATTTATAGGCGTAGGCAGCAAATATCTCTCCTAGATCTCGAAAGACTTCTTCTCTCACATGGGTGGGCCCACGGGATCGGGTTCAGGTGATTTTGACTCGATATGGGAGCGATATGAATTGAGTTCATATCAATCCATAATTGGTATTTTGGGCCGAGATCGATCATGAATATTCTTGAGGTAGTACGCAAGCTCCTACGAAAATTTGATGATATTTGAACTTGTAGATTTTGAGTTATGATCGATACAAGTTTGTGTTTGCAGTGTATTGCTGAGCTCATATCGCTCATGTTCGTATCTATGTTGGCATGTGCCGACCAAACCAGATGACTTGGCGCTATATTCTAGGATCGATCCACTTTTCATGCCGAGTGACCAAGTCTTCCTCTTGAACGTGCTATTCTTCGTATCGACCTAATATATTGCTTTCATATCGATAATTCCCGCTCCTATTTGTATCGATATTGGGGATGATTTCGTATCAATGATTCCTACTCTTATTCGTATCGATGTGTTCTCGAGCATTTCGTCTTGATGAAAGAGTGTCGTTTCGTATCGTTTGTGGGATGCATGCTTCGTACCAATCTTTGACCGACCGATACGGATTCTGGAGAGGATGAAAGATACGTGTTGTGTATTGGTGGAAACAATGCAAAATGTTCCTAGGTGATGGATATGAATTGAAGCAGGCATGATGGATACGATCTGATAGGTGCTCGATGGATACGAAGGAGGCTTTCTGAAGGGGATGGATACGTGTTTGCATGGACACGAATGGTGTCGATTACCTTGACCTTGATCGATCAATATCTTGAGCATACGAACTTTAATTGATTTGGAATGTTGGTTTTCATAGCTTTTCTTATCGTGTCATATCAATTGTAACTCGATTTGGAATCGGGCAGAATTTTACCAGTATCCATATTAGGCATGTGAAGCGATCTTCGGGATAGACTATCCTTGGTTTCTAGTCAAGTTCTTAGTGTCATGGCCTTGCGAAAAGGTGAGATAACATTTGCCCCCAAAAGTACGTCTTGTGTGAACATGGTATGCTTTGAAAAGATGCAATCTTTAGTCTGAAAAGGCTCTATCTGATTCGTGGAATATTCTTTCCCTTTTCATCAAGAGATGTAACCTTTGATTGATTTTCAATAATATAAATGCTAAACGGTTGGCTGGCAATGATTATGCATTGCACTATCGTAACTGAGTGTTGAGTGCTAGTAACTTGTTGTTCACTGTTGTGATTGTCATAAGGCGAGCATTCAATTCCTGTAAATTTTAAAAATTGAATGTTAGTCCGTCATACATGCACTTATGTTAACTTGACTCCTGTTCGCGTTTGCACGTTCATAGGTCATTGTCGAGTTGTAACAACGCTTGACGGTTGTTTTCAGAATATCTCTTCGTATGGATCCACTCTTGGTTTGACATAAAAATTTGAAAAAATCTTCTTCGTGTCGATGGTGATCGACGCGAATCAATTGGCTTTCCAAAACATTTTGTATCGATCGATACGAACCTCCGTGGGCTTTAGGTTGGTGGATACGAAATCAATATTACGTATCGATGCATTTCCAATGGGTTCGAACAGTCTGAACAAGCTTTGGATCCATGCTTCGTGTTTATTGCCGGTGGATATGAATTGCTTCGATCGAACATTGGATTCAAATCAGTTGTCTCGTATTTTTCTAGTAGAGGGATACAGATGAGGTTCTCGTATCGGTTGCGCTATTGACTATTTCAACCGGTCAAAGCAACTGGGAGACGAATGGTCCTTTCCTTAGTATATAAAGCCTTGTATTTAGCATATTTTTCCACTTTCTCATTTTTCTGCATTTGCATCGCTCCCAGCTGAAAGTGATTCAAGCCGCCTTTGCCTTCGAATTGGATTAAGCCTCGAACCCTTCTAATCATTTGTTGAACTTAGGTAATTAGGTAATGCATCTTGTGTTAAAATAATGAGACTAAGAATCTCGTGGCCATTCCTATCGATTCCACGATCGACTCCGGTGGTGTGATGGCCGTGGATGGCCGGAGCAAGGTTGAGGGTGGAAGGGACGAAGCTTAGACGGGGTTGGAGAAGAAAAGGAATTGAGGGACACAAAGGAGCTCGTGGAAGGGTTGTCCGACCTCGGTTTTGTATCGGCGAAGTAGGGAGGATGAGTTGTATCGATCTGGATTAGGTGTGTTCGAATTGATCTGGGTTGTAAGGTTTCATATCGATCAGGTGGAGTATCTTCGTATCGATCGATGGTAAGGTTTCATATTGATTCGAGATGATCGGTACGAAGGCTCATACCTATTAATGATATGAAGCTGGTGCATATGATCGATACGAAATCAGGCATACCTGATCGATACGAGTTGCTTGTCAAAGGATCAATACGAATGCACTTTTTTGATCGACATGAACTCACACATTTAAGGGATACTAACAGCCTTTTTTGACCGATACGTATTGGATTTTTGGTGAATGATCCGATTTGAATTTTGACGAACTTGAGGCCTCCTTGTACCTTTGAACATATGACTCCGACGAGCTTTCGGCTTGCATAATTGGACTTTACCATTTCACTGCATATCTAACTGTCCTTCGAATCTCGTTGATGGAACTATGACTGGACAAAATTTAACGAAATTTAATTTGAATCAATATCCAAAGTATAGATGGCATGGTTGTGACGGTCGGCGATGACGGTCACTTCGATTGAATTCGAAAGTCTCGTCGTTCGAATACTTTGTTAATCTTCATAGAATTTTCTTAAGTAACTCACTACACTGCACTGCACAACACATTCATGCATTTGACACTGGGGAACTCACGGGACTGTTGACACCTAACGATGGTTTTTTATGAGTTGATTAGATATGGAACCCGGGAGTTCACAACAACAAGAGGCTCAAAGTCCACTACCTTTGATAATAGAGATGTCGGCCATCGCAACCGACGTCATAAGTCCAGGTCCTGACAAGCTATTAGGAGCAACCTTCATTGGGAATCCACAAGATTTTGTACAGTCCAATGTTTCTGAAGATATGTTGGGAAGAATTTGCTTGTGGCACGGGCTATCGTTGAACAATGTCCTTCTACCAGGGCCAAACAATAGGCCACTCTCTTTCGAAAGGGTACACTACGTTTAATCGATTTTCCTGCACAGTCGGGACACTCCCACCATTCAACCAATATACTCAGGAGGTGTTATCTTATTTAGGGATTGCTCCGTGATAGCTACATCCGAACGGGTATGCTCTGTTGAACAACCTATTCATCATCTTTATGGAGCACCTTTTCCGGCCCCCGACTCCAGAGGAAGTCAGATTCTTGTTGAATGTAAAGGGTCGAAAATATAATTCCACTTTCACGTACTTAGAGGGAGCCAGAATCTGTCAAATTATGATTGGGACTTGGACCAAACTTAGCTATTTCGAAACCAAGTGGTTCTATGTCCGGTGCCCACCAGGATTTGCTAGACAGTGGTTAGTTAGACGTAAGTGTCGCAATTTCTCTGGAGACTAATGGGATAGTTGTAATCGATGTTGGGTCTAACATTTTCTTCCTTTTATAGCTTCAATTCCTCGATCTGATGGTGCTCAATTTAAGGAAATAGTAAGAATTCTTCAAATGGTGCCGCGCGATATTAGAGAGATCGAAGCAGTGCTTACGGATGAAAATTTGAGAGCCTTTGGGCTAATTGATAGAAATTGGCATAGGGCTTGAAGGATCTCTCAGGGCAACTCCGACAAGACAAGCTAGGCGTAGAACGCCCGGAATTGTAATTGCTGAGTAGGGTGGCGAAGAGGATACGCCCATTGAAGATGAACTTGTAGCTGGGCCTTCAGATAGTTTTCAACATTCAGAGGAAAAAAGGAAAGGCAAGGAAGTTGCCCATAAGCTTCGCAAGTCTTCAAGACGGAAATCTGTGGTTGCGTCTCCGCCAGCCACTGGTGTTATAATTTCAAAGGCTCCTCCCTCACACATGGAGAACCCCTTCGAAGGAGTTGCAGACATTCTAATCCCAGACAATGTGTCGCTATAACAAGATACCGGATTAGAAGGGCTTCAGAGCGCTTTAGATCTAGGCAAGTCAATTCCTTCGAGTATGGCGGATATAACCGGTTGGTCGGGGGGTTTGCACATGCATACACACTCCACGGCACCACAAGCTATTTATCCCTAAAGATTACCAACTTCATTTCTCTTTTCATTTTAGTGACATGATGTCAAAGCGAGGATCTATGCCTGGTAGCCTCCGTTTTGCACGCCATTCATCTAGTTCATATTATGAGTCTCACAGATGTGAGGCCGATAGAGACTACGATTGTGGCTACTCCAGTTAGGAGAGGGAGCTCTACGAGAGGGAAAGGGACAAGGAGAGGGAGAGGGAGTATAGGCACTGTTTCCCGGTCACACTCTCCGCCACCTAGAGGTCCAACACAAACTTCTGGTTCTGGCAAACAACCCATTGAATCTTTGCGTTAAACACCACCTCCTTAAGCAGCTAAGCCCGATCAATAGCATTGGAGGACTAAAATTGAGGCTCCCGTTGCCACTGAACAAGCCATCACAGAACCCGCTAGGGAAGGGGCTATTAAAATTGCTAGGTTGAAAAATGATTTTTCGAGTATCTGTTTTGACGGCTTCATCTTCCCCTCACACTTAAAGCAAATTCCCAATGAGGCAGAATAAACGATGCATGACTACATACACGATGCTTACGGCCAATAGCGGGAATGGATGAAGACTACAGATAAAGTATCAGTGGTGGCCTTTGAGTGGGCGAAGACAATTGAGAAACTAGGAACTGACCTCGCTCAGAAGGACCGCATAATTCAGGTGCTTAACGATGACAACGAGTCTGCGAGAAATTCAGAAATTGAGGCTGACAAAAGAGCCGATGATGCAACCCATAGGATGGAGGAGATGAGGTGGACACACTTAGCCCTGATTGAGGAAATAGGGCACCAGGCCACTACAGTTATGGCTGAAAGAGATAGGGAGTTAAAAGAGATTGAGGAGCTTAAAGCTAAATTTGCTGAAGTCGTCAAAGAAAAATACGATGCAAACAATATCGCTTAGGAAGCATGCGAGCAGGCTGTGGCACTCAGGGACGAAAAGGATGCGGCAACACTAAAGGTTTAGGAAGCTGAAGCTAGGGTTGAGAGTGAAGTGAGCGCGGCAGAGGCCAGGTTGGAGGGTGACATTGAAGATCTTCTCATTACATTTAATGCCAACGTTCTGAAGCATTGAAATCTAAGCTGGCTCGAAGATTATCCATCACATCTGTACAATGCTTGGTGTCGCTTGGTTTAAGATGAAAAAGTAGAGCACCACACTGAATCCATCGATGAGTTCGAATTAGAGAATTGGGTGCTGAATGAGGATGAGAGAAGAGTTCTTCACGACATCATTATCGCATTCGAGAACGAGAGACTCGGTACTCAGCATCTAGAGGCTAGCGAGGGTTCTGGCATTGTGCATCATGATACGGGCTCCAAAATTCCTATGCCAACCCAGCCCGAATCCACTCATGTGGTTGATCCTTTTTCTTTGCCTGCTTACAATCCTGATCAACCGTAGTTCTCTCCAGCTTGTGAGCATGTCCCTAAAGCTTCTCCGGCTCCAACCACAAGTCATTCTAAGGAAGGTATCCTGAACATTTCTTGCATTTATTTAAAGTTGGGGGCGTTGTTTGAAGTAGTCACTAACACTTTTCTCTTATCTCTATGCAACGATAGGAGCTGCATCGGCCGTGCCCCTTGCAACTCAAGAGCCGCATTATGAGCAGGAGGCCCTTATGATGGAGGCGACCACAACGATAGCCGCTGCACCAATTGACGAAGTGCAGGGGAGTACTTTTACTTTTGATGAGCAAATGATGGAGGAACACCTTGGTCATCAAAGCGACCCACTTACCTACCTGTCATTCTTCATGGGTGGAGGTGCATTCATGGTCAGCTCTTCGGGCCCAACTGGCAGCATCCCCATGGATGCCCAAAAAAATCATGAATAAGAAATCATAGCGAAAATTAACGTCGAGATGGAAGCCGCCGCATAGGCCAGTGGTATCGGAGTTGGTATAGCAGGCCTTGGCCTAACTCCTCCACGAATGATTTCTCCCAACGGTACAATTGTCGACACTTGCGTGCCTCCCTTATCTTCCAATATCAAGAGCGTTCCTATCCCTCCAAATCTGCATTCAGAAAGTGTTCCAATTCCTGTGAGTTTGGAGGAAGAGATCGCCATAATTTCCCCAGCTAAAGATCAACCATCAAAAGACAAAGGCTCGAAGAGGCACCCGAGCGGTAGCTCCAGTGAGTCAACGCCGAAGAAGAAGAAGAATAAGAAATCGAGAGAATAAACATGCCTTCTTGCTTCCTTTTTTTGGTTAATAGATAGGAATTTCCTTTCCTTTCCTGTATGTCGTCTATAGATGCGAGTTCGACCCCTACTAGTAGGATTTCTTGGAATGATTTCTATACTTATTCTTCTTTTTCAAAGAATAGTTAAAATAAAATTCCATTTTATTTCTAGAACAGTTTTGTGTTTATTTGCTTAAGTGTTTTAGTGCTCGAACTCGTTTCAACGTACTTGTAAAGCCTTAGTCTTTGAATCGGACTTGAGTTTAGTTGTTAAGCCCCGTAGCTACAGCTTCGGGTTATAACCGAAAGTTAAGTTTAGTCTCAATATTGTACTATTTCAATCAGTAGCCAATCCTTGAGTTTTGGGCCGTCGCTTTCCATCTTCGCTAAATTGCGTTTAACTTAACTCGAAAAAAGTTGAAATGAGACGAGTTTGAGTGGTCAGATCATACTCGCTCGTCTATTGGTACTTGCATCCATACTCTGAGGATTGCATTTGCACATCTACGGTCGGTCACGCCCATTTAATGTCAAAGATATGTCCACGCTACAGGGACTTAAGTTATTTTACGAGCGGTCAGTCACACCCGTTTGATATAGAATTTCTTCCGCACTCTGGGGACCTAGATTGATTCGTGGGTGATCAATCATCTAATTTGTGTTTATACTCCGGCCAGCACTTCGGGGACTCGGAGTTGTCTTACGGGTGGTCGGTTCACACCTAGTTTTGTTTATACTCCAACTCGCATTTTAGGGATTTAGAGTTAACCGATGGGTGGTCAGTTACACCCATTTTGATGTTTATACTCTAGCTCACGCTTTGGGAATCTGGAGTTGGTTAACAAACAGTAGATTACATCTGTTTTGACTGTAAGGATTTCATTCGCACTCTAGGAAAGATAGATTTATCAGGATCATGGATGGTCAGGTCACATCCACCCTGAGTTAACAAGTGAGGTCATTAGATGGATGGATCCATCCTCCTCGGACTTGGTTTAAACACGGGCGAAGTCGCTAGGTGGACGGATCCACCCTTTTCGAGCCCGTATTCGTAAGTTTATACTCTAGCTCGCACTTTTGGGAGCCGAAGTTGGTTAGAGGATTGTCGTGTATCAAATCTTTTTTGGCCTCCGTGTGATGGCTTGCCCCCGAGCCTGGGTTTCACTTAGCGAGTGACTGGTCGTATCACAGTCACTCTTTATTTGAATAAGTCCCACCATAGGGTGGAACTTAGCTCTCTGTGCATTGTGATGGTCGCATGACACATTTTAAGAATCACTGCTCTGGCTCGAAGAGATTGCATTTTATTGTTGAAATAAGAAAATATGGAAAGGTTTGTTGCCTTATTAAAAATTCGAATTTCGAATGCATAAGAAAATCGAAAATGGAAAGCAAACTGAATGAATAAATAAAGCCTGTTAAGTGTAGTAGCGACGAAGACTCTTGGTGTTCCAGGCTCTCGGCAAAGTGAGTACATCAATGGTCGATGATCTGAATGTGCCATCTTCGAGTCTTTGTTTAAGGATATACGGGCCCTTCCACATTGGCTTCATATGCAAAGGGACCGGGTAAATTCTTTTGAGGATGAGATCACCGAGTTCAAATGTTTATGGTCAGACCTTAGCATTGTACAATCAGGCGATTCGAATTCGATGCGCGGCTGCCCTCAAATCAGCCTCTTCTTGCTTCTCATCCAATAAGTCCAGAGATTCGACAAGTAATATAGCATTTGTCTTCAGGTCATAGTATGTCACATGATGAGAAGGCACTTCCAATTTGATTGGAATAACAGCTTTTGAACCGTAGGGAAGTGAAAATGGAGTGTGGCAGGTTGTGGACTTGTGTGTTGTTCGATAAGCCCATAGGGCCATAGGAAGTTCATCGACCCATTTGCTTCCGGCCTCTTCCAATCGTTTCTTTAGAATGGACATTATAACTTTATTAAAAGCTTCGACCTATCTATTCGCTTGAGGATGCGCAACTGTAGAGAATTTCTTCTGGATATGGAATCGCTGACAAATATTCTTGAACTCGACATTATTGAATTGGGCTCCGTTGTCAGTGATGATGGTATATGGGAGACCAAATCGTAAGATAATGTTGCGTACAACAAAGTTGATCACTTTCTTAATTGTGATAGCAGCAAGGGGCTCGACTATCGCCCATTTGGTAAAGTAATCAACTACAACGATGACGTACTTCACGCCACCTTTAGCTAGAGGTAGAGACCCAATAATGTCGATGCCCCATACTGCGAATGGCCATGGACTCACCATCTGAGTTAGTTCGATAGGTGGGCTCTTAGAATCCGAGCATGTTTCTGACATCTGTCACATTTCCTGCATAATCTGATGCATTGTGATTTATAGTCGGCCAATAATAACCATACCGGAGCACTTTCTTAGCAAGAGCCTGTCGTCTAGTGTAATCGCCACATTCTCCTTTGTGTACATCGTGTAATACTCGATTGATTTCATCGTGGGTGATACATCGAAGTAAAGGAACAGAGTACCCTCTTCCATATATGACTCCATTCTGAATAGTGAACTGCGAAGCCTTTCAAAGAACTTGTCTTTTTCTCTCCTATGCTCTTAGGGTACAGTGCTCAAGAAAGTTTCTGAGCGGAGTCATCCGTGACTCCTTATCGGGAATGACTTCAAGTACACAGTCGGTCTCCATCTGATCGACACTCGGGGAATATAATGTCTCAACAGGAACGAGTCCCATTTGTTGTGGCTCACCGGTACTGGCTAATTTTGCTAAGGAATCGGCCTTCTGATTGCATTCTCTGGGTATTCAATATATGACATAATAATCGAACTGATTTAATACTTCCTAGACCCAAGCGAGATAAGCAACCAACCTTCGGTCTTTGGCCTGGTACTTCCCTCGAACTTGGCACACGACCAATTGTGAATCACAGTAAATCTCTACGGCAATAATTCTTAAATCTCTGGCAAGCCTTATTCCGATGAGCAGGGCATTGTATTCGGCCTCATTGTTGGTCGCACAGAAATCAAATTTTAAGGCATAGCAAATAGATCAGCCTCCAGGAGTTTCAAATACAACTCCAGTGCCTGAGAAACGGTCATTCGATGCACCATCAGTATGTAGCTTCCATACATATTTAGGAGATCCACTAGTTTCGGGCGAGTACTCCGAGATAGTGAATTCAGCGATGTAGTCTGCTAGGACTTGCCCTTGAATAGCTCGCCTTGGTGTGTAAGTGATGTCGAACTAACTCAGCTCGATATTCCATTTGAGTAACCTACCAGATATTTCAAGTCGTGTAAGGACCTGTCGTAACGGTTGATCGGTGTAAACAGTGATAGGATGAGCTTGAAAATACGGATGGATATTTCTCGAGGCAATGACAATATGGTGAGCCAACTTCTCCAAATTTTGATAATTTCTCTCTGCTCCGGTCAGCCGTTTGCTGATGTAATAGACTAGCCGCTGCATCCGGTCCACCTCCCAAACTAAAGCAGCACTGATTGCATTTTCTGACCTTGCCACGTAGATGTACGGTCTCTCATGATCAATAGGTTTTGACAGAATGGATGGTGTGGATAGGTGGTTAATCAGTGCTCGAAATGCGCCCTCACACTCTGTAGTCCATTCAAAGTTCCATTTCCCTTTTTTGATTAGACCAAAGAAGGGAATGCATTTGTCGGTGGATTTTGAAATGAACATGCTTAGTGCTGCTACCTTCTCGTTGAGGCTCTGAACTTGCTTTATAGTCCTTTGAGTCTCAAGATTTCTAATTGCCAAGATTTTCTCGGGATTGGCTTCGATTCCCTAAGCATTAACGATGAATCCAAGGAATTTTCGAAACGTGACTCCAAAGTGACATATCAACGGATTGAATTTCATTTGTACTCTCGGAGGATGTTGAACATCGTTTCCAAGTCTTTGATATGATTGGTGGAGAATTGTGACTTTATAAGCATGTCATCCATATATACCTCCATGGTTTTCCAGATCTAATTAGCGAACATTCAGTTGACGAGTCTCTGATAGGTTGCCCTGGCGTTCTTAGGTCCGAACGATATCACTTTATAACAATAGAGTCCCAGATCGATGACAAAGCTGGTATGCTCCTGGTGAGGTAAGTGCGTCGGTATCTGGTAGTAGCCAGAATATGCATCCATGAAGGATAAGAGTTCATGTTCGGTCGTTGAGTCTACAAGCTGATCAATCCAGGGAAGTGGAAAACTGTCTTTGGGGCAAGCTTTATTCAAGTTCGAGTAGTCAACGCATATTCTCCATTTCCCATTAGGTTTCCTGACAAGTACACGATTGGACACCCATTCTGGATATAACGCATCTTGGATAAACACGTTCGACTTGAGTTTGTCCACCTCTTCCTTAAGGGTGGCAGATCTCTTTGGTTTCATACCATGCCTTTTCTGCTTTACTGGGACATGTTGCGGGTCAATATTCAGTGTGTGGCTCGCAATGTCTAGTGAGATCCCACACATGTCGGAGTACATCCAAGCAAACACATTGAGGTTTTCCTGGAGAAACTTAACCAATTCCACCTTCATCTGTTGGCTTAGCTGAGATCCAATCTTCACCATTTTAGAACTGTCACCATTATCGATCGAAACATCGATCGCCAGCTCTGCTGGAGAAGCCCGACTATCTTTGACTTCATCCTCGCTTTCAGTATCTCTTGGTTGAAGATCTCTTGGAATTGGTTGTGATGCCCGGGCCTTGGCCCAGGCGTTAATTGTCAATTATCAGCAAAGTGGACGTAGAGACATTCCTCTACGCCCTTTCCTTTCTCTTTTCGCTGCGCCTCCCACGGCTCAACAACATAATAGGCTCGTCCAGCAGCCCGGTCTCCCTGAACGACTCCGACTCCATTATTGGCAGAGAATTTCAAAGTTAGACTCCTTAGGGCAATAGAGGACCTGAACTCAGCTAGGGCTGACCGGTCCAAGGAATAATTGTATGGTGAGTCAATATCTAATACAATAAACTGTAATATCTGGACTCTCCAGCGCTATCCAACTCCTAATTCCACTGGTAGCTCCACCATCATAGTGGGTATAGTCGCACTTCCATTGAAGCCATGAATACGAGACTGAGAAGGCTTTAGATCTTTCGCTTCCATCTTCATTTGATCATAGGCTTGCTTAAAGAGTATGTTCATTGAACTTCCACTGTCCACTAAGATCCTCTTCATCCAAGCAGGACCTATGTGAGCTGAATTGATTAGTGGATCAATGGTTGGGGCTTCGACTCTGTCGGCATCCCTGTCTCAAAATACAATGTCTTCTGTCATCATTTTCTGTTGTTTGGCCGGAGCTCCGTCTTTCAAGTTACTACAACATTCGAAGCTCGCATGCCTAATAGAGCTAGCATATGACTCCATTACCCTTCAGCTCCGATCCGTTGGATGAGGACCACCACTAACAGTTTTAATCACTAACGTTCCATTGGTACGAGCGGGTTCCTCTGGTCTAACCTGATTTGGTGTTTGGTTTTTATCCGATGGGCCCGCACCTCCAGACTGTGGTGCCCGAACAAATTTCTCCAACTTTCTTTCCTGGATCAATTTCACGATAAAATCTTGTAAATGACAGCATTCATTCGTGTTGTGGCGATAACTATCGTGAAATCTACAAACTTCCTCGTTTGAACCTATTTCTCTTACGATTGCTTCGAAGAAGGTTTGTTATACTGGACAGCATTACAAGTTTGCAAGTATAAATGTGTCAGAATCGTATTTAGAGGAGTATATATGTCAAATATGGAAGCCCTACGACGTGGTTCATGATTTTGATCTTGCTTCCTACCTTGATTCCATCGCCCTTATGCAGATTCTGCTTATTTTGTATGTTTAATTGCACCTTTCCGGAACTCTCCCCGGTTTGTTTTACAGCGATATTACTTTGGATTCCTTCCACACTGGGCCCTGCATCATCTTTTTTCCTAGACTGTTTCACATCCTCTCTTCTCAAGAACTGAGCTACCTTAGAATAGAAACGTTCCAATGACGTAGGGGTTTTTTCAGCCAACCAGTTGCCAAATTCAGAATCAGGATCGATTCCCTTAGTTAGTGCAATTGAAATGGAATTATCATTAGGATTACCAATCTCAGCACACACGGTGTGAAACCTCTCCAGATAACGTCTGAGTGTCTCTCCAGGAGCTTGGGTGACGCTGGACAAGGTATTAACATCTTTGGGCTTTGTGACACGCATGCAAAACTGTTCAACAAACTTCGCTGCCAACTGGTCGAAACATGAGATAAATCGGGGTCGTAGGCGAGTAAACTACATAGTCGTGATGCCCTTTAGAGAAATTGGGAAAATTCGGCACTTGACCGCATCATCAGCCCGTGCGGCGTTCATTCACCATTCATAATTTAAATGAGTTGGTTTGGGTCAGAGCTCCCTTCATAAATAGGTAGAATTGGCATTCTGAATCGTTGAGGTAGTTCATCGTAGAGGATGTCGTCGGTGAAAGGGGTATGACTCCGGGAGATTCCCCGGTCGTCATTGGTGAGGCCCTGGCTTTCACGGATCTTCTGACTAATCATTTTTGGGATGTCTGGCATCTGGACAGTCTGGGCATGCTGAGCCAAGGTGTTGTTGAGTTCCACAATGCGGGGATGGGCCGGTCGCGGTCAACGGTCCATATCTCGCCTCCTTGGCTCTAGGTCTTCAGGAATATAAGGCTCAGGAGTATAGTCACGCTGATGATGGTCCGGATCCATTCAGTTTTGAGTGTTAGCTCCCAATTCAGCAGCAACTGCAACACATTTGTCAGTAGTATGATAAGGAGCAGTCCCTCCTAAGGATAAGAGTCCGGTCTAGTGGCTGGTTGATGGGCCAACTCTCGGTCGCCTAAGATTTAGAGTGCACTGATGTCCGGTAGCTTGTGTATAGCTTCCACCCAGCCGTGGATGTGTGGATCTATGATTGTAATCAGAAGAAGCTGAACTTTCAGTGGATGAGTAGGAAGCCTGATCCTTTCTAGATCTCCTTCGTCTTTCATGGTTCGGTCGATTGGTTAAGCTGATGGCGACTTTGAGTCAGCTCTTGCATCAGTAGTTGGAACTCCTCCCTGGTGACAGGGCCTTATGGATTCGAAGGTACGGAAGCATTCTGATCTGTAAAGGGAAGTTATGCAAGGTTCTGCTCGTCCTTTTGGATCTGTAGCGGTTGAGGTAGTCCTGGTAGCAACCATGGTGAAAAGTGAAGTTCTCTCCTAGACTTGGTGAAAATCTAAATAGGATAGAAGAACTTCTAGGCTTGAGATCTCGATCTTCTCCTTAGATTCTCAAAAATCCAATATTAGCAATAAATTCGACGAGCAGGAGAAAAGCCGGGTTTTCTCAGTGAAAGCACCAAAGTGTTTGTACCAAAATTGGACACAACACTCTTTGGATGTGTTTAAAGAGATAAAATGTAGAAAGTAAATGTCAAATGAGGCAAATATAACAAACACACCAATCAACAAGTAAGAAATAATACAAAAACACACGAATTTAGAGTGTTTTGGTGTATGGCCTATGTCCACTAAGAAATGATTGATGTTTACTGATTATAACTCACTGGTTACAAGAGGACTACAACAGTACAATCAAAGTATAGCAGCAATTTTGGTAGAGTATCGATGTAGAGAGGCCAAAAGTCCTTTTTTTGTAGGTCTAGGGTCACTATTTGTAGACATAGGCAGCAAATATCTTGTTCATATCACGAAAGACTTCTTCTCTCATGTGGGTGGAATCACGGGATCGAGTTAAGGTGATTTCGACTCGATCTGGAAGCGCTAAGAATTGAATTCATATCGATCCATAATTGGTCATTCTGGGCCGAGATCGATCATGAACATTCTTGAGGTAGTATGCAAGCTCTTGTGAAAATTTGGTGACATTTGGACTTGTAGATTTTGAGTTATGATCGATATAAGTTTATGTTTGCAGTGTATTGCCGAGCTCGTATCGATATGATTTGTATTGCTCTTGTTCGTATCTATGTTGGCACGTGCCGATCAGATGACATGGCGGTGATCGAGTCTTCCTCTTGAACGTGCTACTCTTCGTATCCACCTAATTTATTCCCTTCGTATCGATAATTCTCACTCCTATTCGTATCGGTATTGGGGATGACTTCATATTGATGATTCCTACTCCTATTCGTATCGATATGTTCTCGAGCATTCTGTATCGATGGAAGAGTGTTGTTTCGTATCGTTTGTGGGATGCATGCTTCATATCAATCATTGAACGATCGATACGAATCCTGGAGAGGATGAACGATACGTGTTGTGTGTTAGTGGAAACGATACGAAATGTTCCAAAGTGATGGATACGAATTGAAGTAGGCATGATGGATACCATCCGATGGGTGCTCGATGGATACGAAGGAGGCTTTCTGAAGGGATGGATACGTGTTTGCATGGATACGAATGGTGTCGATTCCCTTGACCTTGATCGATCAATATCCTAAGCATACGAACTCCGATTGACTTGAAATTTGGAATGTTGGCTTTCATAGCTTTGCTTGTCGTGTCATATGAATTGTAGCTCGATTCGGAATCGAGCAGAATTTTACCAATATCCATAGTAGGCCTGTGAACCAATCTTCGGGACAGACTGTCATTAGTTTCTAGTCAAGTTCTTGGTGTCATGGCCTTGCCCAATGGTGGGATAACATTTGTATATATGAAATTTTTAAAATTACAATAAATAATTAAAAATTTTTAATTAAATAAATTTATTAAATGTTATTTAACATATAATATAATACATATAAGATATATATGCATAACTATAAATGTTATAGTATAAATATTCAACCTTATATTTTTAATTAAATATCATAAAATTAAGTAAAATTTTAATTATTAATGATTAAATTAATTAAAAAAATATTTAATTAATAATATTAGTATAAGATTATACATAAGACTATTATAGAAGTTAGCTAGATTAAATATTATATAATAATTAGAACTTATATATGAATGCATAATAAAAGGTGGAATAATAAGAAACCCTAATCAGATTAAAGAAATAAATACATACGTATAGTATGTATACCATGATTTTTGATGTGTCCGATGCTTGAATTATGAGGGTATTTCATAAGAAATACATTATTCCATTGGTCAATATTGCTCAATTAAATATATGAATGATTATGAATCTTTAATATAATAAATTATCCTATACCATTTATATATTAGTAAATTACTTGCATACTCTTTGGCTGTTGGGAAAACTCAAGCTTGAAATGTCACTGATAGAGCTAGAGGTATGCCTTGGAGGCAACTATGTAACATGTTACATATTTCTAGCTCGATAACCAATCTTGTTAAAAATAAATGGTGTTTTGTTTTTATTATGTACTTGATACAATATGTTAAATTAATTAATTATTTAATTAAAAGTATATTCAATATAAAATCCATAAATGGTACGTTTTGTGGTAGTAGTTACAATATGTTATAATCATGGGTGATTTATTATAATAAAATAAACATATTATTTTAAATATTCCTAGTCAAGATGTATTGAGACAAATATTGATGCATTTGTTTAGACTAGAGTATGTAACGCTCTTAAAATGTTAGGCAGTGTATTACTCATGGTCATTAGGGGTACGAAGCGGTTACATATCGATAGTCATTAGATAATTATGGAATAACTCACTCATAGTTCTCTATTGGTTAATATAACTAAGTTAAAATAGAGGATATCGATGTAACAATATTACACAATTGCCTGACTTGAGAATACTATCGAGCTTCAATATGGAAACTCTACTTTAATTATTATTGAATTGTGGCACACTATCCATCGAACAACTATAGGTTGGTCGAGTGAAAGCATTGGAAGTAAAACACAATTTAAGAGAAAATTTGTCTCCTCGGTCATATTATGTTAGTATCATAGGTCAACTAAAGTCAACAAAAATCAAAGTCTCTAGCCAGAGCAATTCAGTTGATAATCATTGTTATTACTGAACCCAAGGACTTTAAGTTTAGATTATAAAATTGAATGTGGATGATACCGGAATTTTGTCCATTATCAAATTTCATAAGTCTTAACTGATATAGTTTTGACAAAGAGAATTGATGTAAATAATTATGACGACCAGGTAATGCATAAATTTGTAAAATTGGATTTTATCGAAGCTTTGTAAGTGATAAATTTGGCTATAATGCCACACCACTAGCTAAGGTGAAGTAAATTTTTATATTCAAATTGTTCGATATTATTTGCTGACCGAATTTGCACCTGAATGTTGATAGCCGCAATGTTGAATCCTCCATCTATCACTTGATTAATTAAATTATAACAGTTATAATTAATTAAATTAATTAGTATAACTAGATTAATAAGTATTTATGAAATTATATTTGATTTGTGTTGATCAGTATTAAAAATAGTGCATGTATAAAAGTTGTATACCTACTCATCGATATACGATACCGATGTACATTTAAATTTGATTTAAATGTAAATTATCTGATCTGGATTGAAGTGGAGTGAGGGCCATATAGGGTTTCATGAATGACTGACCATTACTTGGAGTGGAAAGACTTGGAATTTAATTCCGAAAAGGGTGTGAAATTGCAAGGGAAAGAAAAGATACGCTTCCATCTTTAAACCCTTTCTTTCTTATGCTATTTAAACACCTCTAGCCACTCTTTTCTATTATTCTATTCTAGGGTTTTACCTCTTTCTGCTCACCATCATATCAGGTCAAAAACATAATTTCAATTTAAATCTAAATCAAAAGCAATGAATCTAATAGTGCATATATAATAAAAAAACACATAATTTACGTGGTTTGGATCACAATGAATCCTACGCCATGCACAAAGGTTTTCTTCTTTTAATCTTGATATAACCTTAATCGTAAAGAGTACAAGTTTGTCTAGTATAGAATTTAAAGAAAGTATCAAAAATCCTTTTTCTTTGCTACATTCCACCTATTTATGGTACTATGATATCACATGGATCGCTAATTCCCTAATTTAGCAATACTTCTCCACTGTCCTTCCACATGTCATTAACAATGTTGCTTGCTGATTTGTGCATGGGTTGTTACCATGGATGAACACATTAGAAAATTCTTTAACTGAGAAGGTTTAGCTAAAGGCGGGCATTTTGAATTTGAAGTTAGGCGGGAAATTTGAACTTTGAGGCCTTAGGTGTTAACTTATAGTTTCATAAGCTTAATGATCCTAAATGTTAAAAAATTATTGAAATTCGCTCGTTTTACCCACTGCACACTTGACCAGATCCTTCAATGGTATTGAAGCCAATTAGTCTATGCGATCTAAATTAGTCATGTTAACGATAATTAATTCATCTTGTCCATTTAGTAGGATGTTTAGAAAAGTATTGTCTATGCTTTGGTTTGGGTAATGAAGTACCCTACCCTTATTGGCTACCAACCTGGCACGAAAGGTGAAGTGTTCCTAAAGATTGCCCTTAATATAAAATGCCCAATTTGAATTGGGCCTTAGGCTAATTCTTCAAATTTGTTTCAAAATTGAAAATGAAATTTTAAATAAGAATTACAATACAAATGCTTTTATGTGATTTTCAAATTGTTTTGCAATCAAAATAAGATTTTAAAAAATTAAAATAAGAAATATAATAAGTGTTAAAATATTGTTTTAAAATGTTTTGAAAACATAACAAACATGTTTCCAAAAATTTAATACTTCTTAATAAGATTAATAAAAAAAATTAAATAGTTAATAAAACTAGAGTATATACATGCATAATATATATATATATATTGATATATTTTACATTATCTTGAATTATTTAAGAGGATGTAAGTACATATGTATATACATAAGGAATTTTCTAAATTAATATTTAATTAAAATTGTCCAATTAAATAAGTAAATTAAAAGTCAATTAACAAATAAAAAATACATACATACATATATATATATAAAAAGATATATGCATATAACTAAAAATGTTATCATATACATATTTAATTAAAATGTTTAATTAAATAACATAAAATTAATTAAAATGTTAATTGATAAAATAAGATTTAATTAATATAATATACATAAGACCATTATATAAGTTAATTGAATTATTGAATTTTTTAAAAATTTAACTTACATAATCTGAATGTATAATTAAAGGTGGAACTAAAAGAACCCAAATTAGATTTAAGGAATAAATACAAACGTATAGTATATATACCGTGATTTCTGATGTGTTCGACACTTAAATCACGAGGGTATTTCATAAGAAATACATTATTTCATAAGTCGATATAACTCAATGAACTATATTAAAGATTTTAAATCTTTAATATAAGCTATTCTCTACCATTTACACATTAATAGATTGTTTCCATACTCTTTAATTGTTGATATTCCTCAAGCTAGAGATGTTATGTGTAGCACTATTAATATATTAATTAGATAAGGTAAGATACATGCACGTATTTGCTAATATTCCTCAAGGTATGCACGTTATACCTAAGTCATCACAAAATGGTGGGTACAAATAAATAATCTTTTTCGATTTGTTGATATTTCTCAAGGTCGAAATGGGATTAGAAAAAGGAACCATGGGTTAGGAGTTGTATATAATACAACCAGTAGGAAATTATCCGTTGTTTGCAGCAGTATGATTTATTAATATCCCTTAAGATCGAAATCTCATGGAAAACGATCCTAACACCCATTAGAGAAGTCGAAAGACTTCTATCTTTTTCTTAGGGTTTCGATAAACATAAAAATCGAGTGGGAGCTTTATTAGAAAAACAAAATGAAAATTTTTAACCTTTGTAATATTGTAAGAACATTTTCTATATAAAGTACATCGATAGCTTTGTGCAATTAAATATAATTGATAAAATGCTTATCAATTAAGATATACAAGTGCTTCGAAGTAAAGATTAACAAATATAAATATAAAATATACTACTAGTTTTCTACAAGTTAATATCTTAATACCCATGCCATCGCCTAATTTTATAACTACTAAATGCACTCGTAATTTGGTCGCTTATGAGTTTATTTGCTCGTTGCCATGTATTACATTCTGTGAGTTATAAATTCTAAAAACAAAATTAGAATATGGATACATGATCCATATAGATCACATATAAATGTTACATGGTGAACGGTCATAGTTCATGATGTATGAAACAAAGATGAAATTGGTTCATTTGAAATAAGTAATAAATCATACTGTGAGATCATGTATTGAATATGATTGATTACAATAATGATCTAATTGTGTTTAGTCTAACGATAGATCAAAACTACAGGATAAGTTTAAGAATTTGATCATTAAAGTGTCATTTTAATTAGTTTATATAAAGTGAAACTCATTTTATATCCTTAAATATTAACGATAACCAAGTGAATTTTTGTAAGGAGTTCGATTTGGCCTTATAGAAAGATTTCCATCTTGAGTGGTTCGACAGTTTAGAAAAGAAAATGAATGTATGAGCATATATGTAACTTATGGTATAGTTTAGATGAAGAGTTTGAATGATCACTTCTGCTTCATAAACAAACATCGAAAATGAGTATTGTGAAATAGAGTATCAACATTGAAATGAGAAATACGATTTCTGTTCCAAAATTTATTTTCACATAGAAAATTATTTTCTATGAGATTTATTACTTTGAGTTTAAGACGTTTGACCTTAAAACTCTCTGATTATAAGTTGGTTATGGTAGATGGAATAAATAGCCAATATTAAGTGGTTGAATGGACCTTCGTATTTCATACTCTATTATGGAAATGGCGGAAAGAGTGCGAGAATGTCATATATCACTTATTGGTCGCATCAAGTTACGAAAATCGTTTTCATAAAACATGCCAAATATTATTTCTATAATATTAACTATTTTTACGTGTTGACTCAAAAATAAATTTAGTTTTAATTCCATATGAACATTACGAATGTTCATTATGAATAAAACTATAATAATGGTATTCATTTTCATAACAAAAGTGATGTATTGAAAAATACAGAAGTATCTGAAATTATTTAAAATTATTTTAAAATTGTAAACTAAGCTGCATTTTTGAGAAATGATTCCTTCACTATATGATTATGAATCATTTGATACTAGTGAATAATATCTCAATAATTTAGGAAAAGGCACCCATTTAGTTGAAGCACTATAAGAGTTGATGAACTCTTTGGATTGATACATATAGATGTATGCACTCATAAGTCTAATAACATCAAAATGGTTCCACAAACTTCATTGTATTCACCAATGAATTATCACAAAGATGAACACATGTATTTGATACACATGTAGTATGTCCATGATAAATTTATTGATTATAAAATGGTAGAAAATTAAATGACATGCAATAGAAATAGAAATGATTCGATTCGATCAAATGAGTGAGTATATTGAAAAGAGTTAAGAACATACCTTAAAATGAACAAAGATTCAGCCTTAAAAGTCACTCCTCTCTATGATACATAATGATGTATCAATAAGGCGTACTCCAAGTTTTTTGAAAAAAGTACGATTAATAATGAGTAAAGTCGAGTTAGTTGCTTTCTACATGGTCATGTATTTAAGAGTAGTACACGAGGTTAAAATTAATTTCATCCAAATAATAGTTTACAAATGCACACAAGATAAGGGTTTACAAGAAACCCTAACATATCCTATATTAGGAGGTTAACAGGTTTTGCGAGTCGAGAGACTGCACGTAATAATTGTTTGCAAGGGATCTTGTATGAATCACCGTAAAAGGAGTTTAGAAACGATCGTCATTAGATGTTCAGTTTATGTTTTGAACATAGATATCATAAATTAAAACTAAATAAGTTTTATATATAAGGTAATTCATGAAGTATTTATTAATACCTATTTTGTTAAACTTAGAAACAATTATTGATTCAACTTCATAGCAAAGGAATTTCTTTTAGAAATTATTGGTAGTAAAATGGATTTGGATATGATCCAATGGTAAAATTGATTACAAGGGATGAAATGAAATTAACTAAGCCTAAATGAACACAACCCATTAGAATGTCTAACCAGCATTCTTGCACATAAAAGAGAAACTATGAGCTTCTTATCAATGTCGAAAATAGATAATCCTTAGCTGTCAATCAAACCATTAAGAGTATTGACTCCACAATATTGTATGATGTGCAAATTCAAAATGGATTCCAGCTACATTATCAAATTATGATTTTGATAACTGTGCTAGAAGGAATATGATCCAACGACCGCAAAGGTGTCTTTAAGAGAAATACTAATGTAGTTGAAATATAGTGAGCAATGTTGATAAAGACGAACATTGTAAATTTCAATTGTTGAAATTAACATAACAAATTCGCCATTCAATATGCTCAAGTTAACTCGGATTTTTTTTACAAAATTATCACCTGGTGTGACTTTGTGTTTTGGTATATATAATAAAAGAGAAAGTTCTAAATAATGATTTAAAATAGATTATTTTCATATAATGACCAAAGTATCTCGAAGTAAGTGGGAGGGATATAAGTTCGTGGGTTTTTGGATATGATCTAGGAACAGATATGAAAGTATTATTCGGCAAACATTAAAGTTGAACAAGTTTTTTGATAGAAATATCAGATAGTTTGACTTTTAGTCAAAATGCATAGGAAGGTTGTGTCTATAAGAAAGAACATTAAAAGGCACACAGATATTTCTTAACTATAAATAAATAACATACAACTAATTGTTAATGATGTATTTATGTTAAAATAAGTTTTAGTAGGATTGTTTAATTCCCAATATAGGATTTGAAAAACATCTTTTATAAATCGGTATAAATGAATGTTAATGTCCTAAACGATGTGCAAAGAAACCTTCTTAAAATGTTTAATATGAAACATGTAAGATGGATTCCTTATGCCTTGACAATAGGAATTATCATATATGTTGTATTATCAACAATATCATGATTTACATATGTATTTAATGTATGAAGCAAACGTCAAATCCAAATTAAGATCACTAAATCATAGTTTAGAGTGCTCTTGAGTATTTGCAAAATTCTAGAAAATTGTTTATAGACACATTAAACTCCTTACGAAGGAGTATTCAGACTCAAACTTTATAAGCGATATTCAATATAGTATGTCGGTAACAATTTCATGTTTAGACCTTAGTTAAGAAGCTTTAGATTGGAAATGTTCTAAACAAAAGATTATGGCTAATTCAAAAAAATTCTAAGTACATTGCCTTGGATAGCGCCACAAATAAAAGCAACACATAAGTTTATAATAGAGTTGAGGGTGATTCCAAATGTTGAGAATCCCAGAACATTGTTTGACGATAACTATATCATGATACAGTGCATAAAAGAACCTAGAGTTCACTGGATGCCAAGAGACTGAAAGTGGAGTGGATTGTGTATATACGACTAAGCTATGGATATAAGTTGTAACGACCCGGAATTTCACCATATTAATTTCTGAATATTTAATTATTTTAAATATTCAAATAGTAGGTTTTATAATTAAAATAAAAACACTTTTAAATAATAATATTGAAGATAAAATAGTTTTCAAGTTTAGTTTACAAAAATATTTAGTTCGATGAAAAACAGAAAACGTGACCAGAAACTATTTTTTGAATTTTCGACTTCGCATCTTCTAAAAGTTGTCCAAAACATTGTGAAAATTTTAGTATACATTAAAAACATTTATAAAACAAATTAGGATTTAGAAATTATTTTAAATATGTATTTATAATTTAAGAAAAAAAGGGTGATGTGACAATTTTCTAAGTTTAAAATTAAAACAAAAGGCAAATGTCACATCGAATGAAACATGTTTAAACATGATTTGATATTTTGACAACTTGAGTTTTAAATGCATGTTGGTAAAGGGGAGACAAGCAATGTCATGAGGCAACCATGGATAGGAGGATATAAGTGGAATCAGGCACTTTGCATGTGATTATAAATAGCAACTCCATGCTCTTATTTTCATTTTCTTCCCAAAATTTTACCTTCTGTTCTCACAGCCATAACTCCCTCAAAAATACTCCGAATAAAGAAATTTTTTATTTTAAATTCAAGAAAATCAAGTTGGCTACAACTTTCATTCATACCATTTATTCAGTTCATATGTACTATTAGGCCAAAAATTCATTTCTCTGCAGAGTATATTCGGACATGGATTTTCAAATCCGAAAATACCTCTTCTTCTTACTATTTTTTCCAAAAATGAAACCCAAATTGAGTAATTCTTTTTTTAAAATTGTTGAGGAAATAATTTTCTAAAACTTTACATTTAACCACTTTACCAAATTTCGAGTGCAACATGTCTAAAAACCAAGGAAAATATGGCCCTTTTTGTGATATCCGGATTTTTGGACATCTGGTAATTGAATAATTAACTGATTTTTTACTATTGAGATACTAATTTTATTTAGTTGGACAAATAAAATTCTGATAAATCTCTAGATATATATATATATATATATATATATATATATTGGAAACTATAATAAATGTTGAAATATAAATCTCTGGATAAATGAATAATATATTTCACTATTTAATTCAAGATAGAATATCTATATATATATATATATATAAATAGATATACGCAAACTTTATGATGTTGAAAATTTTAAGTGTACACATATACAAGCATATAAGTGTGAATATATATACATAATATGATAAACAAATAAAAATATGTTCTAATTATAATATATATATATATATATATATATTGTGATTAGGAAGCATTGTTTTGAATTTAATATAATAATTCTCAAAAAAACATTTAAAGTTAAATTCTATATTTTAAAATACCCAAGATAAATCTTTATTAATTAAAGTATAATTGTTTAAGTTTTAAATAAGATTTGATAAAGGGTTAATATACTTTTTTTTAAATTTTTACATGAATATAGTTTGTAAGTATAAATATAAGAACATAAAAGCAAATTTTATAAAACATAGTTAATATAAAAATATAAATATAAATAAAAAGAATGTATAAAATATTGCAGTAGACATTTGTAGGCTTAAGAAGAACATGCAAATTCGCAAGTTCACAAGTGTCAAATTATGGTTTTCTTCAATTTTAATCCACTTTTGTATATATGTCAAAAATCTTGTTTTCTTTTAATAAAAACAAACAAACTGTAACAACCAGGTATTTTCAACCATTCGCATCCATTATAAGTGTATAGGTAGACACTCATGCCGGGATTGAATTGCTCAAAATATCGCGTTGTAAATAAAATTTGGCAAACCTCAGAATATACAGTAAATAAAAATCACAGATCACAGACATATGGTAAATATAATGCAGCGGAAGTAAAAGAGATAGTAGTTCATGAAGCTACTATATAAATATATCAGAGTTACATAATATACAACAGAAGAAATAAAGTACAAAAGAAGTCTCAATACATAGAAATCTACTAATACAATAGCTGGAAAGGACCAACAGACAGAAGAAATAAAACTAGACAAGCAGATAATCTCCAGCGATTCCAAATCTCCAGAAAGTGGAAATCCAAATCTGTGAATACTCAGGCTGACCCGAGCGTAAATAAAAATACAACACTCGAGTCAGGACATACATACTTATACAATGTAAACCAACTCAAGTGAACTGTAGCAAAGGTACAAGTAACTTAGAAGATGTTTGGGATCGCCCATCCTCTAAGGATCCGTTAAACTATTTACTATGTAGTAATATAAGCTATATACAGTAGTGTCTAATCAGTAAAGTATAATCATATAGAAAATAGCGTTAAGGTGATGGTGAACCTTAACGCGGTCGGATCTTTAAAACCAAAATCGTAGTGGGCTCGATATAAGGAGATGACATGGCACGCGAGGCAATGCCAGGGTGGATACACCGTTTGCACCCCGGACTGGTGGTGACGGCAAGCCAGCAGCTTCCACCCACCTCGAACAATACCCCCGAATCAAAGTGGCGCCACCATATCGAATCACAAAAGTAATAGAACGGTTTCCGATGGAGCATGCTCGATGAAAGGGTGCGACCCTTTGTGTAGCCCGGTATAGCTCCTGTTTTAGTCATATATGCCAACTCACGGGAGTTGGGTCCACGTAATATACCTCGAGAACGTCGCCACCATCCTACTTCATTCTAGAATCTCCACCGCGTACACAGTTGTTAAAATGGTTTTCGGTATTGGCCGGCTATAAGACAATATCTGATCCCGGTCTCTTTAACAACCAATCCTTATTATAACCCGTAGTTATAACTTTAAAATAATATTTTATACTTCAAAATAAAATATCATTTCAACCCAAATATTTATCAAAATAAAGATTAAATAATTTCCAAACCATTTCAATATATCATCGTACCATATCTTTGAATTCAAATATTTATCAAAATAAATATCAAGTCATTTCTAACCATTTCAATATATTAAATTATCATATCGTTTCAAAACTTCCTTTCAAATCATTTTAATATATCAAAATATCATAACCTTTCAAAGCTTCATTTCCAAAATATCATATCTTTCAGATCTTATTTTCAAATCATTTAATATCAAAATACCATATCTTTCAAAATTTCGTTTCAAATCATTTTAATATATCAAAATATCATATCTTTTCAAAACCACATTTAAAATCATTTAATATACCAAATATTATATCTTTCAGTACCACATTTCAAATCATTTTAATATATCAAAATATCATATCTTTTCGAAACCACATTTCAAAAGTGATGGTGGTGGTCGGCCACAGCTTGGAGGAGGGGGAATACAGCTATGAAGGTGGAGAGCATGTGCAAATTCAAGTAGAAAATCAATAAAAGACAAGAAGAAGATAGAATTTTTTACCAAAGCTTCACAAGGAGAATAGCCGTGATTTTTTTTTTGAGAGAAAGAGAAATGATTTTCGTGAAAGTGAAAAAAAAATGCAGCTGAAATGAGTAGATTACACGGCCAAAACAATTAAGAGAAGAGTTGGGAAAATGAAAGGTCGGGAGATGAAAAGACTTAGGAATTCCAAAAGTTTTAAACCTTTCAAATTCCTTAAATTTGTTTATATAACGTGATATTTCTGGAAATAATAATAATCTCAGATAAAATTTCGAAAATTTATCAAAATATAAAAATATATATAATATTTATTAATTATATAAAGTTAAATTAAGGAAAATAGCTAAAAATAGTAAACTAGTCTAGAAAATTTGAAATTAAATGAAATAAATTTTAGAAAATTCATATGAGCTTGTAATATATTTTTAAACATAAATAATAATATAAAATAAAAGTAAATTCACAAAATAAATATAAAAAAATTAAATTTAAATATAATTTTAATGAAGAAAATAGCAGAAAATAAGAAAACAGCCTTTAAAAAAAGAGAAATCAACACAGTAAATTTTGGAAAAATTATAACATCACTTTAAAAAATATTAAAAGACAAAATATACTTGAAATAAAATATTAACACATAAAAAAAATTAAATTTAAATAAAATAAAAAAAATATTTAAAGAAATTGCTTAAAAAATCCAAAACGGTGTCCAGAAATTTCAAATAAATCACCATTGACTTTGAAAAATTGTTTACTTTATTTTAAAATTATTATAATACAAAATTATACATACAATAACATATTGACATAGATTAAAATGAAATATGACAATAAAATATGATTTATACAATTTAAAAATAACAAAATTGCACAATATTGAAATATACATAACTTCCACGGTTTAACTCCGTTTTCAACGAAACGAAAAGCAGTGTTCAAGTTATTACATCTATTTTCATAATAAAATATAAAATTTAAGATTTAAAATGATTTAATTTTTAATTTTAAAGTCAAAGTTTAAACAATTTGAGTAGAAATTCATTTTTTTTAGTAAAATGTCCAATTTATACTATTTTGAACTATAGATCACTTAATAGTCAGCATTTATATTTAAAATGAAATATTTGAAATAAAAATAAATTTAAAAAAAATAAAATAGAAATAAAGTCAAATTTGAAATATATAGGCAAAAATCTAGGGTTGTTACACAAACTAAAATTAGGGGAAAACGAAAGCAAACCAGAAACTAAACAAACTCTATCAGTTTTCTTCTGTAACAAAGCAAGATTTAAAGCAATTCAAATTTCAAGTTCAACTTAATCAAGTAGAGCAGATCAAAAATAAAGTCATCAGTCCAGACTTCAAAACTATTCTCTGTTCCAAGATTACAGTGAGTAAACTTTCCTTTTTAAAAGCTATTTCTTCCTTATAACAATATGTATGCAAGATTTGATTGTTGAAATGGCTTGAATATGTATTGCATGGATGATAAGTTTATGTGCCTGAGTGTATAAGTATGAATGGCCTGTGTATAGTTTTTTTTGGCTTCTGCTCTTGCTCTAACAGGTTCACACACCAGTCAAAATTTAATTTCTCTTCACTTGAACATTTATAAGTTATGATAATTAAAGGAAATTTGTTTATAAATAAGAAATACTATTTCAAAATGTGTTTTCATGTGAAGTTGTGAAGAATTTCGTTGGAAAGAAAGGATTAATAGGGGGAAAACTAAACATCTCAGGGATCAACTATTTAAATTTCATGATTTACTTATATTAACTGTTACAATTTAGAAAACGATGACTTTTGGTGTGATTTTTGCAATTTTTAAGTTGGTATGTGAGGAGGAATCTTGAGTTGATCGGAGTTGGGGATTTTGACATTTTTCCGACGATGGAGGCGATTTCAGAGCATGGCACTTGGCAAGAAGGAGCATGGGTCATAAAGTAACTCGGGATATATAAGCGAAGATTTTTCCATCATCGAGGTGATAGGTAGAGGAAGGATTAGGGTTTTAGGCGTGTTCGATTTGACGCCAATCTACGCGTCACGGTGAAGTTTTGAGATTTCGAACCAGGGGGACTTGAAGGAGAAGGTCGTGGCAAAGGTCCGGGTGTTTTCTGGCAGGGAATGGTGGCTGGTGGTGACGAGACAAGGGTGATGTTAGGTGTCGGTTGTCTGAAGCTTGTGGTTTCGATGGTGAATTTTTGAGTGGCGACGAATTCGGGAATTCTAGATGTGGTGGCGAGTTCTGGTGGTCGGGGGTGACTTAGCGGAGGTGCCGGTAGGGGTCGGAGTGACTTCGGTTAAGTGTGCAGTGCACACGATCGTGCATGGCTGGAGAAAAATTGAGGAAGGGAAGGAACAGGAATAAGAAGAAGATGAGAAAGAACGAAAGAAGAGAAGGAGCAGGGAGGAAGGGATATTGGCTTGGGTTGTTGTAGGGGTTGGACACGGGTTGGTACGCGAGTGAATTATCTGATTTTTAAAATGAGAGGAAGGGACCTGGTTTGGTTCGGGAAATGTTAGGCTTGGGTTCGGGTTTTTATTTCTTTTGCAAGTTAACCAAGTTTTAAAAAGAAAAAGGAAATGTTAAACAAGTTTTTCAAAAGCAAAGGTAATGATCAAGTTACCACACATGTTTCAAGATTTAAAATTTTTAAGTTAAAGGTTTTAAGATTTATTGATTTGGTTTTAAAATAATTACATATTAGGAAATTAATTAATGTGATTCCTAAGCGTTTTCAAATGGAATTTAATAATGATAATTAAGAAATTAATTCAGATAAATGGTTTATCTTAATTTAATTAAGGACTTAGGCAATTAAAGGATAATAATTAATTACAGTAATTAATTAAAATAATAATGATGATTTGTAATTAATTAGTATTAATTAAGCAGGATTCAAAAGTAATTAATTATTTATGTTAATGAAATTAATTAACTAATTGATCTTGCTTATGATGATTATATTATATCGAATGCTTGGATTGATGAATATCTCTAGTCTGATAATTTGTGATGTGCTGTGATAGGAAATGGCTGGATTGATCTGTTAATAAATGTGAATCATTTATTTAATTAGATATCTGTGATGGATTTCTGTTGCGTATGTTATTCTGAATTTAACTAGATTGTTTCCTTAAACAACTTGGCTTAAAGATGACAATGGATTGAAAGAAACCGTGGTCCGGTACCAGCAAATACCCGAAACCACTTCGATTTGTAATCTGCAATAATTCTTTATAAATTTGATTTTAGAATCAAATAGGATGGAATGGAATATTTAAGAAACATGACTATTTGAACTGAGTAACGTTGCTAAATATTGTTTTGTAATAAATGATTGACTATAACAAGATAAGAACTCGTAGTGAGGTACGAGTTACCCGGTTTGCAAATAAGTTTTATAACTTGGTATTTCAAATTATATGGGTTTACTCATGCTGGTTTCCAGCCTGACTCGGGTCTTACTTTAATGTAATGCTCGGATCAGACCGAGTATTACAGATTTTCAAGTTAGGACGTTCTGGAGCTCAGGTGGCGAGCTAGATGGCAGGAACGTATGGAGTATATTCCGCTGTGTATTGGAGTTGTTTATCTGGGACAAGTTAATTTTAATTGTCCAGTTAATGTGTGAATGATTGTACTCTGATATATTGAATGTAAACTGATAGATACAACTTTTCTTTATATAAATGCTATTATTTGATATTATATATTGATCCGCTGTGAATGTGAAATTCTATTTTTCTTGTTTTCTATTCTTCTTCTACCTCTTATCTTCTTAACCCTAACAATCTGGAATTTCCGAAGTTCGGATGCTCGACACTTCTACAGTAAACGTATTAGTGTCGAATTTTCGGGGTCGAAAATTCCGGGTCGTTACACTTTTCGAGTTGATTTTTGGTGGTTTCCAAGCTCTACAAGTTTAAAGTTTATTTAAGTTTCTAAGAAGATTTGGTGAGTAAAACTCTTAATCTTTTTTTTTGTAAATATTTTACTTTAGTTACATTGTGATATATATCGCTTGCTTGGTTTGGATATGATATGAAGTTGTTCATGTTTGGTTTGGAAATGTATACGTGTGATGGATGGAAACATGTTAAGTAAATGTTAGTTAACAAACTAGTTAGTAAGTAAAATTTGACCCTAAAAAACCAAAGCTTTAAAACTATATTCATGTTCATATTTATTGCTAGGAATGCTTGTTGTATATATGCTTAAACCATTGCTATGTGATGTTTGGTTGTGTTGATAATATTATAAACTCGTTTGCCGAACTGCCCATATAGCGATAGTCGCTGTATCGGCACTTTTGAAAAATCACTTCTTATCAAACTATTTGTTTTCATCTTCGTGCTTGGAATTGTTTTACAAGTTAAGCAAGATTTTGATTAATGATGTTTTCAAAAATAATTAATTAATTTAATAACGATTATTTAATTTAATTAATTATTTAATTAATAAGGATTAAGGTTAACTAATTAACTTATTAATGATATGTTTTAAATTTAACTAATTACTTAGTTAATGATGTTTTTAATTTAATTAATCTTTTTAATGATGTTTAAGACTAATTAATCTTTTGAAAATGATGGATTACAGTTGATTTTAATGATGTTTGAAATTAATTAATCTTTTTAATTATGACTTTTAAAAGGAAATAAACTTGTTTTAACATTAATTAATCTTTCCTTGATGATGATTTAAATTGATTAATTATTTTAAAATGATATTTAATTATTAAATAACTAATTTAATTAATTATATTTGAATATTGTTAATTAATTAAATTAATGACGTTTTACCTTTTTAATTAAAGGTTATTGGAGTTAATTAATCAACTTAATTTGTTAAGTTTCAACATGAATTTGTCAAAGCAATGGGGATGTTTTGACTTTGTTATTCATTTAAATAGTGATAATTAAATAATTGGATTAATAAGGTTTAAAGTGGTTTAGCCTTTTTATTATTCAACGACAATTGACTTTCAATAATTAAATTGTGTGATGAAGTTAAAAGTTAATTAGTCAATGTAATAAGGATGTTTTAAGTTAATTAAACCCTTTTTAAATTGATATTTTGAAGTTAGTGAACTCTTTTAACAAGTGTTTTAAAGCTAATACTTGTAATGTGAAGCCAAACACAAATTCGGGGTTTTTAAAAGAAAAAGTTTAATCCATTTATGGGAATGAATTAATTTCTATAAAGCGATTCACTTATATGTAAACGATTTATTTGTATACTTACCACTAAACGTCGAAGAAGTAGACATGTCGCTATTTCGAAAGTTAAGAATAACACTCAGACATGACTTTAAGGTGACACTATCTTGATTTGTCCGATATTATTATTAACCAAAAAAGGGTATGAGTTGGAATTCAATGAGTGGTGATAAGTACAAAAAACTTAATTTCCATATACGATCATTTCATATCCTCGATAGTTGGTTTCTCAGCTATCGGGGTTACTTTAGCTTCTTTATTATCATCATTCTAAGACGATGTGTTGCTCTATTGGGCTTTGATATCCTTTGTTGGAGATGATTAAAACCAAATAGCGAGTGAGGGCCAAGCTATGTGGGGTTGCTCCCATTATGCTATTTTCACATCCACTCTAGATTGGATTCGGTGTTGCGGATTTAGATGTGAAATACTCGAATACTCGATAACAACTGACAGGGTCCCACTTGGAATTTTCTAAGAGCCGTCGAAGTTCTCATGTATATTTCTAGAGGTATACATTCGGTAAGGCGGTGGCACACCCTCCTAGTCATTGTTGGAAAATTTTCTTTACTTATTTAATTTGAACCTTTGAATCTATTTTCTTTAATTACAATGGGAAGAGTCAACTATTGTTCGTGGTGTTCAATTATTGGTTTTGTCCATTCTATCGCATTTGGATATTTATCTTGTTTAGTTCATTCTATCGAGTTTGGACTATTGTCTTGTTTTATCCATTCTACTAATTTGGATTTTTATTCAGACTATTTCCATTCTTTCAAATCTGAATGTTATACTAAATATACCCATCATCTATGTTTGGATCTGTTCCTTATTGTTCATTTCCATTTTGTTATGTTTGGTTGTTATTTATGTGGGAGAAAACCCATTCTGCTTTAGCAGCATGGTCCCATATGTTATTGTTTAAATACACGCCATTTATTTCATAGATTTACTCATACCAGACAATTTGTCTGACCTATATGTTTATTTTCGCTAAACTCTCGGACCTCAATTATATTTGGGTAGTCCGAGAATAGCAGGTTTTCTTTGGAGCTCTTTGAAGATAGTGATCGAGCAGGCGGCTGCTTAGTTATCTAGTTATTTATTTTCGCTGTATGATTATGTAGGTGTATTTTGTATCATAAAAAATGTAAAGTCAGAATGTATAGCTGCAAATTGGTTAAATGTAGGTTTACCTATTCTATCTTGTTCTGTTCTTTATTTTACTCCAAGACAACTTATCTTTCGGATGTTTAGACAATGACACATGAATACCGAAGATGTATTAAGTGTCGTTTTCAGAAAGGTGGGTCGTCATATAAGTGTATAAATAAAATTATATTCTAACTGCAAATAAAGTATAATAAAGTAAAGAACATGCACATCTAGATTTTTATACTAGTTTGGACTACCGTTCTACATCTAGTCCCAAAATCTCTATTCTTGTTTTTTTATTCATTAATCGTCCTCTCTTCGCTCGGAGGAATGAGTCTATATAAGTCCTGAGCCACTTAATGAGTCTTTTCCACTAACATGATACAAAAAAAATTTGGTAATATATGTGTCTGGATATACCGGTAAGCTTGATATAGTAGATGCTTCTATAACCTATAAGAACCAGTTTGTAAATGAATGTGTAGGAGCTTAGGAGGTTAGAAATCAGAATATTGATGATAATAGTTGAATGGTCATTGATTTGAAAGCAGTAGGAAACTAGGGTTTCAGAAAATAGATTAGAGAATTTGAAAGTATGTAAGGTGATTAATCCTCTTGTAAACTAAGTTATTTACAGAACAGAAATGGTTCAAAGAGGAGATAATTGTTTTCCTTTGGAGAAAATCGCATTTGGAGAAAGAAGAAGAAATGCAACCATTCAATCTGAAAAGAATTGATAATTCCCATTTTAGAAATCTGAACTAAATCCATTCATTGCCGCATCGATGGCCCCTGCACCAATCCATCGGTGGACGTATTTGCTTTAGATTTTTGAAGCTTAAAAAAGGCCTTTAAAATATTTTGAAAAATATAAAAAATTGTTAAAAATAATATATCTATGGTTTTAAAGGCTTTGAGATGGTACTGTGTAATTCTTATGAGTTTTAGTAATATATTTCTAAGATAAAACGATCAACGAGCGTTCTTCATTTACATGAATCTCTAAAGCTGCAGTGTGCATTCTTCTAACGTTTTAGAGATCTGTAAGCATTGAACTTCATGTGTAGATTATAAGGTGGTGTTATCGTCATCAAAATATGGGAAATCTTGCTCTTGCATTCTCCCTCCTTTTACTGATGATAACTCATGTATGCATTCATGCAATAGATGTTACAATGATGTTTATACGAATGCATTACACCCACCCCCCCCCCCCCCCCCCCCCCCCAAAAAAACCCCAACATGTCCCAACATATTTTATAATTTTGTAACTCTGGAACTCCCCATGAATATATGCATATTTGTAAATATTTATCCCACTTTGTCATCACAAAAAGGAGAAAAATACACGACAATACAATGCAAAGAAAGGATGTCACATATTGAGAAACATAAGTGAACATACAGAATAAGCAGAATGATCATCACAACACAAATAGAATAAACAACATAGAACGATCACATTGTCACATGATGCATATCAAATAAACATTAGAACTGAACATAACGTTGACTAACACCGAACAAAAATAAATCCAACACTGTATGTAAAAAAACACAAACTAATGCAAATACTGAATGATAAAACAATCTAAATTTCCATAAAAAGATACCAAACATGAAGAGCTACAGACTAGGGCTGGTCATGATATCCTAGAGGGGTAGTATTATCAGACTCCTTGAATCCTATACGCTCCTTGGTTGGTGATGGAGGATGTAATGAAGAACCTGAAGCATGAGTAACAGTAGCACTGGTTCCCATCATGGTAGATCCAGGCTGCTAAAGCGAAGGTCCAGCGGCTCTAATACCCTATGCTCCGTCTGGAAATCATGAACTAACGGTTGAGATACTAGTGGGCGCTGGAGAGCGCTGCCCTCACTACTCGTGCCAACTCCGCTCTTCCTAGTGTGGACAGAGCCACATAGACGAGCGAGAAGAGAACGATAACACTATATTTTGTTCCAGCTGCTCTTCATTGATGTCTTAGTCATCTACTCATGTTTATTGAGCATCGAAATAATACACACCTTTTGGAGATGGAGAAGCTATGGTGGTGAAAAAAGATGCTGAGCGGATGAGCCAGGTAAATCTTGCTCCATCGGCTAGTATACTGGAGTCTGTACTCTAATCACATCTAACGTAGCACGTATCTTCTTTGCCTTCAATAATTTATCATCAAAAATAATAGAAGCATGGTGCCTAAGTGGAAGTTCTTCATCTAATGCTACACCGAAGCAATGAAGAATCACAGTAATTAAGTTTCCGTAAGGATTATACCTTCACATTTCACCCGAACGGTTCACAATATTCATAATAGCATTTTCCCAATTTACTTGAAAATTTCCAAGAATGGCATATGTAGCTTTGCTGATCAAAAGATATATATTGTTAAAACTATTCGTTTTTGGAATTAAATTGTGTTGCAAAATTCTAATTACTATACGAGTTTAATGAGTTAGATTTGATGTTGTCCAATTAGCATTACATCTTTCAACTATTTGATGCAAAATGCACTCATCATCCATATTACATCATCCAATGTCAAAACGTCAGACAAGGTTCCTAAAATTTGTCCTCACTCTTATTCATTAACAGCAATTTTAACATCTTTAATACTAGTAGACAAAACTAGTCCATTATCGTCATATCCTACTTCAAGATTAGCATAAAAGAGAGCTTTATACCAAGGGTAGACGTTGATTTCAAAGCCATTCATATTTATAATGTTTACCAATTGAGCGCAAATGATTAAATTTTGGATATCATATAACGATAGAGTATTCAAGTTTACCAGACGATGGCTGAGAGATTCATTCACCATTAAGATCTTTTGTTTTTTTGATATTTTCCTTCTTATTTTTCTACTAAGCGCTAACTGCATCGATGAGGATTTCATCGATTGAACCAAAAGATGATAAGGAAATTTTCCTTTTTCGTCTTTCCATGTTGTAAAGCTATGAATTTGAGCTAAAATTTTGATGGATTTGGGGGTTTTTGAGGCTGAAATAATGGTGCTAGGGTTTAAAATCACGTAGTTGAAATAATTAAGTGAGGGGTGAAAGAGGGATGTTAAAAAGGGGTTCGGTCCTCGCAAAAATTTACGTCACCGATGGACCGGTGTACATGCAACGATATGCTAATTTTTTTAAAAAAATTGTCATGCTTTTTGGATAATTAAATATATTTAATTAGCTTTTAAATATCTGTCTTTTGGCTTAAAAGTTTATTAAAAAATTTATTATCTTATGCTATTAATTATTATATTTTATAAACTTTACTTTAAATTTTATTATCTTATCTTTTATTTTTCTTATTAGATTTCAATTTTTAAAGTTAACATAATGTTGTGATTTATGAAATTTAATATTAGAGTATAAAATTTTAGGAATCTCATTAACTCAATGAGTTGAATTTTTTTTGTTTGTATTTAATTTTTTTTCATACTTAATGTATATAAAATCTTATAAATCATTATTATTCATTGAAACAATTACTTGATGAAGTATATATTAAATTTTTAAAAGCTTTAATGATATATATTTGAGGTAATGATAGAAATACTGAGATTATATTTTATATACATAAACCTTTGTAAATTTATCTCTAAATTTAAAAAAAAATTAAGAAAAACTTTAGGAAATTTATATAACTTAAGTATATAGTTTTATTAAATTTTAAATTAAATAAGTTTAAAATAAATTACAATTTTAGACTAAATTTGTTGTCGAACAAATTCCTAATTCTCAACGTAATTATATATATATATATATATATATATATATATATATATATTCAATAAAGGTTTAGTAAATATATCTACACTTTAATTTTCAATATTTACATAAACTAATACTTTCCTCTCCAAAATGGTCTCTTAGAAAATGACGTCTTATATTAATATGCTTTGTTCTAGAGTGATTTACTAAATTTTTGGCTAAATTAATTGCACTAGCGTTATCACAGTATATAGGTGATTTTGTTAAATTTACACTAAAATCCTTAAGAGTTTGTTGCGTATAAATTATCTATGCGCAAGCTAAAGGGGCTGATATGTATTTTGCTTCACACATAGATAAAGATACATAGACTTATTTCTTACTAAACCATGAAATTATAGATTGACATATAAAGCAGCATGTGCCACTTTTAGTTTTCCTATTGCCAAAATCAACATCCCTGTTTGATACTTATTCAAAAGGACATCCTTTCGAGTAGAAAAGACTGTAATCATTAGTTCCAGTTAAAATATCTTAAAATTCCTTTGATAACTTGCAGTTGCGACTCTTTCAGATTAGTTTAAAATCTGACATACAAACACACACTTGTCATTATATCGGGGCGACTCACTAAATATAGCAAAGACACAATCAAACTCCTATAATGTTGCTAATCGACATCTTTACTATTTTCGTTGTTATCTAGGCGAATAATTGTACTTATTGGAATTGGCTTACTACTAATATTTTTGATACCAATTCTTTTAATTAAATCTTTATAGTATTTTTCTTATGAAATAAAAGTTCTGTTTTCTAACTGTTTAATCTGTAGACCAAGAAAAAAAATCAATTCACCCATATGGGGCATTTCAAATTCCTTTTTCATAACTTCAAAAGAATTTATACAAAGTCTTTCACTAGCTGATAAAAAAATAATGTCATTAACATATATTTGGATAACTAATAAATCATTATTTACGTCTGCAAGTAGTGGCGAAGTGGTTGAGATAGTTGCCTCCTGTTGACGAGGTCGTGAATTCGATACTCATCTGCCCTACTCCCCTCAAGGTGCGAAGGTTGTAACAACCCTAGAATTTTGCATATAATTTAAATTTGACTTTATCTTATTTTGAAATTATTTTTAAACTTTTTTTATTCCAAACATTTCATTTTAAAATATAAATTTTGATTTTTGTGTAAATTATAGTTTCAAACTTGTATAAATTGGATATTTTACTGAAAAGTGGATTTCTGGTCAAATGGGTCAAATTTTGACTTTTAAATTTTAAATTTAAACATTTAAATTATTAAATTTTATGTTTTATTATGAAAATAGATTTAATAACATGAATACTGCTTTTCGTTTCGTTGAAAATGGAGTTATATTGTGAAAGTTATGTATATTTCAATATTGAGTACAATTTGAGTTATTTAGCTATTTTGTTTATTTTAAATTATATAAATTATATTTTTATTTTAATATTTTATTTTGATATGTGTTAATATGTTATTTTATGTATATTTTTGTCTTTTAATATTTTTAAAGTGATAACATAATTTTTCTAAAGTCTATTGAAATTTATTTCAATTTATTAAGCCTAGTTTGCATTTTTAAGCCATTTTCTTAATTTAAATTTTATTTAATTAAAATTTAATTATTTATTTTATATATTTATTTTTATTTCTTACTTGTTATCTTTATTTCTCAGTTTTATATGTATTTATAAATTTCAAATATATATAAAAGAAATTCGAAGAGTTTTGTGACTCTTTAGCTGCTTATGACTCTTTGTTTTCCACCTCTTCATTTTCCAAACTCATGCATTCATTTTGCTTGGTCGACCTTAATTCTTTCAGCTGCACATTTTTTTCTCATTCATTCCCGTATACAAACTCTTCCCAATCACAAAAACCATGGCCTCCATTCCTTAGGCAAAGAGTCGGTAATCTTCTTCTTCTTTCTACTCATTTTCTTCTTGTTTTCTTATGATTTTGCTCTTGCTTTCTTCACCCTCAAGGCTAAGCTCCTTCCATCTCCTCCACCTTGGCCTCCTCCACCACCACTGTATCTGGTCAACACCTCCTCCAGCCCAGCCCCAAGCCATGGCCGTGCCCCTTGATGAAGTAGACCGACCAAAATATGAGCATACACCACATACACTTGCATAGCCGACCACTACCTTGCTTCCATCACCTCCTCCACCACTTTGGCCGACCATACACCACCACCAGCAGCAAATTCCTGACCTGCACCCTCTGCCACGCCCTCTTCCAGCCCACTATAGACCTGGCCATGCCCATGATGCTTGTGGTCGTGACCTTTGTTGCATAGAAAACCATTGTTGCTTTGCCTTGTGTAGTTGTGTTCATGCTCATATCTCTCTACCATACTTTACCCCATCCTTTTCCCATGCTAGGCCGACCTTTAGGAAACCAAACCAGATCCAAACCATGCCTTTAGCCGTGCCATTTCAGATCTGGAGCTGAAGCATAGGTGGTTTAAAGCAAGTGCAAACATTTTGGGTTTTGTTTTATGCATTGATTCCTAACATTGTTTAGTCGTATTTTGAGTTGAAAACTTATGTGTGTTATATTGTCTCGTTTGAATGTTTTCAAGGCAATTTATCTTTGGCTCTCTCAAACTCGAATCATTGTCGTGCCATAGTGCTTTTGAAGATCTCAGTTTGTGCATTCGATTGTTGTCTCCAGCTTATACCTGTGAGTTATTCTCATCAGACAATTTTGTACTTATATAACTAGTAAATCGATCACCTGTGAATCTGTAAAATGCATTACCATATTATATCTGCTATATTATGATCATATGATGTTCACCCATTCTTAAACACCTATTATATCATATGTTACTGTTATATTAGGTTGTTCTGTTATTTATATCAGTTTATCACACTACAAGTCCCATTTAGATTAGAATCACTATGGGTTGAAATGATACATACCCGAACAGACTTTAGAATAAGGGAAGATCGTTATAGGCTGAAATGATATGCCTGAGCGATTTTCAATTTATTTCATTTACTTGGGACTGCGGGTTTGAAATGATAAAACCCGGATTTTCTTTGTAAATTACGGGTTGAAATGATATATTACCCGTATCACTTTACCTAGCGTAGAAAATTATATACAGACCCGTAGTTAAAATATGTTTTTTTTTAATTTTTAAAATATTTCAGAAATGTAAATATTACTATATTTTGATTTAAACTTAATAAAAAAAATTGTAAAGTATTGTTGATTTTCTAGGAATTTATAAGTTAAATAAATTATGGAAAAGTTAGAAAATCTGAATGCAAGTTATTTTGGATATTTTGATTTAATTATAATTGGAAATTAAATTAAATATGAAATTATGATAAATTTATGATAATTTGAATTTAAAATGAATTTAAAATGATTTTATAATATACTAATGATTTTTGAGTAAAGTTAAAAAGTGAAAGGAATGATTATTTAAGTTGAAATTTTGAAATATAACCAAATGGGAATTTGTGAATTTGGCTTAAAAGTGAATTTTTAAGTTAAATAAATAAAATTGAAATTAATTTATATTTTGAAATTTAAACTTAGGTGTTAAGTTGAAATTCAATTCAATGAATTTAAAATTGAATGTTGAAATTTAATAAGTGAATTATTATTAAATCTTGATTTTTGAATGGAAATTTAACTTTATAAAATCATGAACTTAAAGAAAATTAAATGTTGTTTATAAATGTGAAAATGTATGTTTTATAAGTTAAAAAAATGTTTTAAATAAAATTATAATTAGCTGTGAAATTATATTGAATATTTAAAGTTAATTAACTGCATTTTTGAAATGCTATTAATTGCAATGTAAATGATATTACAGCATTTGTAAATGCTGTAGTTGATGATAATGAACTAAAAAGATAAATTGAATTAAAGGCTATTATAGCAATTTTTGTGAGTGCTATAATTGTTGAATTTAACTAAGTTTATTTGAAATTTAAGTAAACCCTATTACAACATTTTTAAAATGCTGTCTTTAGTTAAATTGAACTGTTTTGAATGTAACTTTACGTAGCATTTTTTAAATGCTGCGAAAAGTAAATTTTCACTGTTTTAATAAACTTAAGTGAATAAATGAACTTTGAAAGTTGAAAATTTTAGAAATTTAATAATTTAATTATTAAATATAATAACTTCATTTTAATGATTAAAAACGATTTTTTGAAATATAAACTATTTTGAAATGTGAATTGAAATGGTATTTTAAATTGAATGAAATGAATAATGATTTGAAATGAAGTTTTATAAAGATATGATATTTTGATATATTGAAATGATTTGAAAGGAAGTTTGTAAAGATATGATATTTTAATATATTAAAATGATTGGAAAGGAAGTTTTGTAAAGATATGATATTTTAATATATTGAAATGATTTGAAATGAAGTTTTGTAAAGATATGATATTTTGATATATTAAAATGATTGGAAATGAAGTTTTGTAAAGATATCATATTTTAATATATTGAAATGATTTGACATGAAGTTTTGGAAAGATATGATGTTTTTGAAATGGTTTGGAATTAATTTAATCTTTATTTTGATAAAGATTTGGATTTGAAATGATATTCTGTTTTGAAGTACAAATACCACTTTAAATTATAACAACGGGTTATAATAACGATTGGTTGGCAAAGAGACCGGGATCGGATATGTGGCATACTCTCTGTCGATACTGAAAACCATTTTGACAACCGTGTACGCGGTGGAGATTCCAGAATGAAGTAGGATGGTGGCGATGTTCTTGAGGTATATTACGTGAACTCAACTCCCGTGAGTTGGAATAAGGTGGCTAAAATAAGAGCGATCTCGGGCCAAGTGAGGTCATTCCTCCGATCGGACACATTCCTTCGATACTATACTCTTACTTGTGATTGATTAGATGGTCATCCTTCGATTTTGGTTTGGAGTGTGTTCTGAGGTGGGCGTATGTGGCTGCTACGTTACCACCAGTCCGTGTGCGTAATTGGTATATCTACCCTGGCATTGCCTTGTGTGCCGTGTCATCTACCATATCGAGCCTTTACTACGAGTTTGTTTTTCTCCCGTAGCCCATGGAGTATTTAGGGTAGTCTCTCGGATATATGCTGATACTGGATGGACTACCGGGACTATTGTGTGTGAAGGGTGATATGGGTATCCCGGAACGCTACTTAAAAGTATGTTTATTTTACTGTAGACATTATTATAATAGCGAAATATTACTACATAGTAAATAGTTTAATGGATCCTTAGAGGATGGGCGGTCCCAGGCATCCTTTAAATTACTTGTACCTTATTACAGTTCACTTGAGTTGGTTTACATCATATAAGTATATATTGTCCTGACTCGAGTGTTCGTATTTTTATTTACGCTCGGGTCAGTCTGAGTTATTCACAGATTTGGATTCCACTTTCTGGAGATTGGAATCGCTGGAGATTATCTTCTTATCCGGTTTTATCTATTTCAGTTCTGTTGCTCTATTCAGCTTGTACTTGGTTATCATCTTGAGACTTCTGTTGTACTTTATTTATTCTATTGTATTTTATTTAACTCTGATATATTTATATAGTAGCTTCATGAACTACTATTTCTTTTACTTCCGCTGCATTTCTTACTCTGTGTCTGTGTTCTGTGATTATTATTTACTATATGTCCTGAGATTTGCCAAATTTTATTTACAACACGGTATTTTGAGCAATTCAAGTCCGACATGTGCGGATGCGAATGGTTGAAAATATCGGGTTGTTGCAGTTGGTATCAGAGCCAGGTTTTAGGCAAAACTCAGTATATAGAGCTGATTTAATTTCAGAATCACTTTCGTTCGAGCTTGAATTCCTTCTTCTTCAATTCGGTTTCCTTTGAATTTTGGAACGTTCCCTGCGATTCCAAAATCCATTCTTGTCCCTCACTATTCATCTTCTTTTAATTCTGGAGTATCCCATAACTCCACTTCAAATGATCTTTACAATGAATCGGCGTCTCGCCAATCTCAAATTTGTTCTGTAAAGGGGTGAAACTCCTTTGCAACAGCGTTAATTCACCAAAGATTTTACATCCTCGGTTTAGATGCTAGTATCTCTTATTATCCCAAACTCTATCTCATGAGATCGAATGTAGATTTACCCCAGAAATCCACATTGATCTTATTCTTTAAGTCACGGTTAACCCGGTTAAGGTTGCCCGCGATTTATATAAGCTTATCCATCTTCCTATTCTGTTATTTAATCATGTCATCCTTATTTCCAACTTATTTTTAAAACAGAATTTCCTTTGATTTGAGTTAATCAAAATTTGAATCTCTATCCTTCTTTGAAAATCTGTTCCTGTATAGTTTATTTGTAAACTAATATTTAAATTTAAAATGTTTTATATATTGTGTTGTTTGAGTTGTTGATGTTGAATTGGGTTTCTGATCGATTCGTTTGATCAATGCTATCGATAAGATTTCCAAAACACTTTGACAGAACAAACTGACACAATATTATTTTAAAATTTGGTTAATGAAATAATTTTGATATATAAGTTTATGGAACTTAATAAATTGATTTAAGTTGATAATTTGAAATGATAATACTTGATTTACCATTTATTATTCTACAAATGAATTTCTAAATAGTTGTTTATAAATTTATTTGGGAACCGAAATGAATTTAAAACAAGAATTTGAGAATTTAAATTCCGATGATTTCGAACTTTGGTTTAAAGTTTTAAAAAGGGATATATTATTTAAAGTATTTTCGAATAAAAATTTGTTTCCATAGAATTTTAAAGTTTAAAATTAGTGCTCTTCTCTTTGTCGTTGGAAAATAACTTCGATGATGACCGTGGCATCATCGACGTTCATTTTCGAGTTTCGAAGTTAAGAGACCGTTCTGTAGTCTTGCTATAGCTTTATTTTGGGGAATTTAATTGATTTGAATTTCTAAAATATGACTTGATTTATAATATATATATATATAGATATATAGATATATGATTGAAATTTGATTTGACATATTATGTATATATTATTACTTATCTCTAAATGGTTTGAATGGAATCGAAAATTTAGTTCTTAAATTCTATCTTAAAGAATAATTTCAATTATAAAAAGAAAATCAAAAATTTGGATAAATGATTCAACCTTGAGATAATTGAATTGGAAAGTTTTATTTGTATAATACAATTGCATTTCAATATAAGTTACCTTAATTTTTAAAAGTTAACAATGTAATTAGACAATATACAATATAAAAGATTTTATAAATAAAATTTGAATGGTTATAATAAATGTTGTACACTTAAATTTTAGTTATAAAAGATTTACAGAGGTAAATAGAGAAAAAAAAATTAAAGAATTTTATTTAAATAACTTAATAATCAAATTTGATTTAATATGGAACCTTAAGTCTAACCTAGGAATTTTAATAAAGGTTATTTCTTGAAATGAATATGTTTGTGTAATAAACAATGTATCTTTGAATCGATAAATAAAATACATTTTAATGTGGCATTTTGTAATAAAGTTTATTTAACTTTGAATCATAGTTTAATTGATGTCTAAATGAATAAATGTGTAAAGTAATTTGATTGTTATATTTGATATGATAAATATTTTATTTATGAAATAGATATGTCTTGTAAAATGAATAATTATGATTTAAATAGTTAAGATGTATTTTTAATATCACTAAAATTTGATAATTGATAATTTGGTTTTCAAATGGAAATTTCTAGTGTAACTTATTGAAGGAATATCTTATTTATGAAATGAGTATTTTAAATAAAGTGTTAGGTTATTTGTTAAATTAAGAGTTAAGTAAAATAGTGAACTTTTGACTTAATAAATGAAATATGGTTTGATTTGGATATTCCATTCATAAAAGTTTATTTTAATAAATTATAAGTAAATAATATCCAAATGAATATTTCTGAAATTGAACTGATTGAAATACTAATATATCTACCGTAGTACTTTAAAAGTGCTGCTGTTTCTAAAAATACAATGTTTTGAAATTTTCCAATTGAATAAATGAACTTAGAAATGTTACAACTTTGAAATGAATATTATTTGACCTTGAATTTAATGGTTTAAATGAAGATTATTTTAAAGGTGTTATGACTTTCTAAGTGTTATGATTTTTAGTAGTATAATTCCCAAATTATAACATCTCTAAATTGTTATGATTCCAAATATTATAATTTCAAAGCATTATGATTTCAAATTTATTAACTTGTTTTGTTTTTCAAACTATCTTTTAGTTGTCCTTATTTTCCTTATCTTGCTACAGAATGGGGAGGTTGTTGCTTATACCAGTCTGTTTGGAAACCTTTCTATAATCTTTGATAATCTTTGGTACTCATCTGGATCTGAGCACTGCTTACCATTCACAGACCGACGGTCAAACGTAAAAGGGTGAATCAGATTCTAAAGGATCTTTTCGGGCTTGTGTTCTTGATTTGATCATCTTCACCTTGTTAAATTTACCTATAACAACAGTTATCAGGTATAATCTCAATCTTCTTGTTACCTTGTCTTAATCTTATTTCATTTCCCGTACCTCATTCCTTTTCGGGGACGAAAAGTATTGAGTGGGGGAGAGTGTGACAACCCTAGATTTTTGCATATAATTTAAATTTGACTTTATCTTATTTTGAAATTATTTTTAAACTTGTTTTATTCCAAACATTTCATTTTAAAATATAAATTTTGATTTTTTGTGTAAATTATAGTTTCAAACTTGTATAAATTGGATATTTTATTGAAAAGTGGATTTCTAGTCAAATGAGTCAAACTTTGACTTTTAAATTTAAATATTTAAATTTTATATTTTATTATGAAAATAGATTTAATAACATGAATACTACTTTTCGTTTCGTTGAAAACGGAGTTATATTGTGAAAGTTATGTATATTTCAATATTGAGTACAATTTGAGTTATTTAGCTATTTTGTTTATTTTAAATTATATAAATTATATTTTTATTGTCATTTTTTATTTTAATATGTGTTAATATGTTATTTTATTTATATTTTTGTCTTTTAATATTTTTAAAGTGATAATATAATTTTTCTAAAGTCTATTGAAATTTATTTCTAATTATTAAGCCTAGTTTGCATTTTTAAGCCATTTTCTTAATTTAAATTCTATTTAATTAAAATTTAATTATTTATTTTATATATTTATTTTTATTTCTGACTTATTATCTTTATTTCTTAGTTTTATATGTATTTATAAATTTCAAATATATATATAAAAGAAATTCGAAGAGTTTTGTGACTCTTTAGCTGCTTGTGACTCTTTGCTTTCCACCTCTTCATTTTCCAAACTCATGCATTCATTTTGCTTGACCGACCTTAATTATTTCAGCTGCTCATTTTTTTCTCATTCATTCCCGTATACAAACTCTTCCCAATCACAAAAATCATGGCCTCCATTCCTTAGGCAAAGAGTTGGTAATCTTATTCTTCTTTCTACTCATTTTCTTCTTGTTTTCTTATGATTTTGCTCTTGCTTTCTTCACCTTCAAGGCTAAGCTCCTTCCATCTCCTCCACATTGGCCTCCTCCACCACCACCACATCTGGTCAACACCTCCTCCAGCCGATCCCCAAGCCATAGCCGTGCCCCTTGATGAAGTAGACCCACCAAAGCATACACCACATACACTTGCATAGCCGACCACTACCTTGCTTCCATCACCTCCTCCACCACTTTGGCCGACCATACACCACCACCACCAGCAAATTCCCGACCTGCACCCTCTACCACGCCCTCTTCCAGCACACTACAGACCTGGCCATGCCCATGATGCTTGTGGCCGTGACCTTTGTTGCATAGAAAACCATTATTGCTTTGCCTTGTGTAGTTGTGTTAATGCTCATATCTCTCTACCATACTTTACCTCATCATTTTCCCATGCTAGGCCGACCTTTAGGAACCCAAACCAGATCCAAACCATGCCTTTAGCGGTGCCATTTCAGATCTGGAGCTGAAGCATAGGTGGTTGAAAGCAAGTGCAAACATTTTGGGCTTTGTTTTATGCATTGATTCCTAACATTGTTTAGTCGTATTTTGAGTTGAAAACTTATGTGTGTTATATTGTCTCGTTTGAATGTTTTCAAGGCAATTTGTCTTTGGCTCTCCCAAACAAGAATCATTGTCGTGCCATAGTGCTTTTGAAGATCTCAGTTTGTGCATTCGATTGTTGTCTCCAGCGTAAACCTGTGAGTTATTCTCACCAGACAATTTTGTACTTCTATAACTAGTAAATCGATCACCTGTGAATCTGTAAAATGCATTACCATAATATATCTGCTATATTATGATCATATGATGTTCTCCCATGCTTAAACACCCGTTATATCATATGTTACTGTTATATTATGTTGTTCTGTTATTTATATCAGTTTATCAGAATCACTATGGGTTGAAATGGTACATCCGAACGGACTTTAGAATAAGGGAAAATCGTTATAGGCTGAAATGATAGGCCTGAGCGATTTTCAATTTATTTCATTTACTTGTGACTGCGGGTTTGAAATGATAAAACTCGAATTTTCTTTGTAAATTACGGGTTGAAATGATATATTACCCGTATCACTTTACCTAGCGTAGAAAATTATATACAGACCCGTAGTTAAATATGTTTTTCTAAAAATTTTAAAATATTTTAGAAATGTAAATTTTACTACATTTTGATTTAAACTTAATAAAAAAAATTTGTAAAGTATTATTGATTTTCTAGGAATTTATAAGTTAAATAAATTATGGAAAAGTTAGAAAATCTGAATGTAAGTTATTTTGGAAATTTTGATTTAATTATAATTGGAAATTAAATTAAATATGAAATTATGATAAATTTATGATAATTTGAATTTAAAATGAATTTAAAATGATTTTATAATATATTAATGATTTTTGAGTAAAGTTAAAAGGTGAAAGGAATGATTATTTTAGTTGAAATTTTGAAATATAACCAAATGGGAATTTGTGAATTTGGCTTAAAAGTGAATTTTTAAGTTAAATAAATAAAATTGAAATTAAGTTATATTTTGAAATTTAAACTTATGTGTTAAGTTGAAATTCAATTCAATGAATTTAAAATTGAATGTTGAAATTTAATAAGTGAATTATTATTAAATCATGATTTTTGAATGGAAATTTAACTTTATAAAATCATGAACTTAAGGAAAATTAAATGTTGTTTATAAATGTGAAAATGTATGATTTTATAAGTTAAAAAAATGTTTCAAATAAAATTATAACTGGTTATGAAATTATATTGAATATTTAAAGTTAATTAACTGCATTTTTGAAATGCTATTAATTGCAATGTAAATGGTATTACAGCATTTATAAATGCTGTAGTTGATGATAATGGACTAAAAAGCTAAATTAAATTAAAGGCTATTATAGCAATTTTTGTGAGTGCTATAATTGTTGAATTTAACTAAGTTTATTTGAAATTTAAGTAAACCCTATTACAACATTTTTAAAATGCTGTCTTTAGTTGAATTGAACTGTTCTGAATGTAACTTTCCGTAGCATTTTCTAAATGTTGCGAAAAGTGAATTTTCACTGTTTTGATAAACTTAAGTGAATAAATGAACTTTGGAAGTTGAAAACTTTGGAAATTTAATAATTTAATTATTAAATATAATAACTTCATTTTAATGGTTAAAAATGATTTTTTGAAATATAAACTGTTTTGAAATGTGAATTGAAATGGTATTTTAAATTGAATGAAATGAATAATGATTTGAAATGAAGTTTTGTAAAGATATGATATTTTGATATATTGAAATGATTTGAAAGGAAGTTTGTAAAGATATGATATTTTAATATATTAAAATGATTGGAAAGGAAGTTTTGTAAAGATATGATATTTTAATATATTGAAATGATTTGAAATGAAGTTTTGTAAAGATATGATATTTTGATATATTAAAATGATTGGAAATGAAGTTTTGTAAAGATATAATATTTTAATATCTTGAAATGATTTGACATCAAGTTTTGGAAAGATATGATGTTTTTGAAATGGTTTGGGATTAATTTAATCTTTATTTTGATAAAGATTTGGATTTGAAATGATATTCTGTTTTGAAGTATAAATACCATTTTAAATTATAACTATGGGTTATAATAAAGATTGGTTGGCAAGAGACCGGGATCGGATATCTGGCATACTCTCTGTCGATATCGAAAACCACTTTGACAACCGTGTACTCGGTGGAGATTCCAGAATGAATTAGGATGGTGGCGACGTACTTGAGGTATATTACGTGAACCCAACCCCCGTGAGTTGGCATAAGGTGGCTAAAATAGGAGCGATCTCGGGCCAAGTGAGGTCATTCCTCCGATCGGACACATTCCTTCGATACTATACTCTTACTTGTGATTGATTAGATGGTCATCCTTCGATTTTGGTTTGGAGTGTGTTCCGAGGTGGGCGTATGTGGCTGCTACATTCCCACCAGCCCGTGTGCGTAATTGGTATATCTACCCTGGCATTGCCTTGTGTGTCGTGTCACCTACCACATCGAGCCTTTACTAGGAGTTTGTTTTTCTTCCGTACCCCATGAAGTATTTAGGGTAGTCTCTCGGAGATATGCTGATACTGGATAGACTACTGGGACTATTATGTGTGAAGGGTGATATGTGTAGTCCGGAATGCTATTTAAAAGTGTGTTTATTTTACTGTAGATATTATTATAATAACGATATTACTACATAGTAAATAGTTTAACGGATCCTCAGAGGATGGGCGGTCCCAGGCATCCTTTAAGTTACTTGTACCTTATTACAGTTCACTTGATTTGGTTTACATTATATAAGTATATATTGTCCTGACTCGAGTGTTTATATTTTTATTTACGCTCGGGTCGGCCTGAGTTATTCACAGATTTGGATTCCACTTTCTGGAGATTGGAATCGCTGGAGATTATCTTCTTATCCGGTTTTATCTATTTCAGTTCTGTTGTTCTATTCAGCTTGTACTTGGTTATCATCTTGAGACTTCTGTTGTACTTTATTTATTCTATTATATTTTATTTAACTCTGATATATTTATATAGTAGTTTCATGAACTACTATTTCTTTTACTTCCGCTGCATTTCTTACTCTGTGTCTGTGTTCTATGATTATTATTTACTGTATGTCCTGAGATTTGCCAAATTTTATTTACAACGCGGTATTTTGAGCAATTCAAGTCCGGCATGTGCGGATGCGAATGGTTGAAAATATCGGGTTATTGCAAAGGTGGATTCCCATAAACCTTAAATCAAATTGGTTGGGAATATCAAACTTTTGTGCTAGGCTAGCTTAAACCTACATAAGGCATGGCAGACTCTTTAGGTTGTAGCTCTTCCCTTCGGGGTGGAGTTTTCTTTAAAAAAAAATCATTATTTTCACGTTTTACCAAAGTGTTGAATCAACTTTTCCAATTTCAAAACCAAAACTAATTAGATAACATTTTAACCAGTCATACCAAGCATGTGGTGCTTGTTTCAGACCATAAAGGGCCTTTCTAAGTTTATTAACATGATTTGAATATTTTTCATGTTTAAACAAAGGTAGTTGTTTTACATATACATTTTCTTTTATAAAGACAATTAAGAAAGCGCATTTACATTCATTAGATATAGTTTTACATTGTTGTGACAAGCAAAAACTAGTAGTATTCTAATTGCTTCAAGATGTGCAACATGAGAAAAGTATCGTTATATTCAATACCTTCCTCCTGATTGTATCCTTAAGAAACAAATCTAGTTTTTTTCTAACAATATCACCATTTTCATCACTTTTATTCTTATAGTTCCTATTACTGATTAATCATTGGGTCTTGGGACTGATTCACGTACATTATTTCTTTAAAACCAATTTAATTCCTCTTGCATTGCTATTATCCATTATTTGTCTTTACCGGCTTCTTTATAGTTCTTGGGTTCAATTGTAGAAATAAATGTCATATGGACCATTTCATTTACTTGTCACCTAGTTAAAACTTTAGTGATACTGTCTTCTAAAACATTTTCGATAGGGTGGTCCCTTAAAATTATAGGGGGTTCTTTGTTTATATTTTGTTTTTGAGATTCATTTATTTTTTGAGTATTTTCATTTGTTTGTTCCTTATTTTGAGCAGTATTTGTGAATTGATTTATGTTTCAATATCATCTTTAGTTTTGATAAAGTTTTCGTCTAACGAAACATGTAAGGTTTCACCAATTGTATTTGTTAGTTTATTAAAAATTTGATAAGTTTTACATCTTTCCAAATAACTGACAAAGATTCCTTTGTCAGCTTTAGAGTCAAACTTACCTAGATTACGTTTAGTGTTTACAATAAAACATTTTGCTCCAAAAAATCTAAAATAAGAAAAATTAGGTTATCTTTGATAAAAAAGTTCATATGGGAACTTTTTGTTTTTGGTTTTATTGAAACATGGTTTAGAACATAACAGGCAGTGGTAGCTACTTTAATCCAGAAATTTTAAGGTAAAGTGGTGTTATTTAGTAATGTTCCAATGCACTCTTGTAAAGTTCTATTTTTTCTCTTCACAACACCAGTTTGTAGAGGTGTCCCGGGAAAAGTAAAGTTATGATTAATTCCCTTTTTATAACAAAAGTTTGTGAAATCATCATTTTCAAACTCTTCTCTATGATTGCTTCTAATATTTTTAACTTTTAAATCTTTTAGGTTTTCAATTCTTTTTATAAAACTCCTGAATGATTAGAAAGTATCGCTTTTATGTTTTAAAAACAAGGTCTAAATATATTTTGAAAATCATCAACAATTATAAAATCATATTTATTATGATTTATTGGTCTAACTTGAGTCGAACCAAATAAATCTAACTGAAGTAATTCCAAAGGTTGACTAATAGAAATTTCATTTATAGATTTAAAGGATGATTTTATTAGTTTACTTTTTTGACAACTTCACGTAAGTTATTTACTTTAAAATTTATTTTAGGTTGACTTTTTATAATTTCATGTTTTGATAATTAATTCAATAGTTCAAAGTTAACATAACATAAACGTTTGTGCCAAAACCATGGATAATTCGAGTTTGCTACAAGGCACGTATTAGTATCATTATTAATTTTTATATTTAAGATATAAATATTTCACTTTCTTATACTTTCAAAAATTAATCTTTCATTTTAATCAAAAATATTACAACTATCTTTTTCAAAATTAATTTTAAAACCTTAATCGCATAGTCGACTAAGACTTAAAAGGTCATGTTTTAAATATTTAATTAAGTAAACATTAGTAATTAAGGACGAATTTGGATTATCATCATTGCTGACGTCTCCTATTCTGATGATATATCCTTGGAATTATCACTGAATTATATGGTACCTCCTTCCATTGGTCCGACATTTGTTCGCATATTGAATTTTCCCGTCATGTAGCTAGAACATCCGCTGTCTAGAATCTTTGTTCTCTTTTTACTAGTGTGTGTGGATACCTACAAAAAATAACTTAATTTATTGGTACCTTCTTCCTACATTAGGGCCCTAAGGTTAAGCTTTACATAACCATTCCAAGGAGGGTTTGGTAAAACCTTTAAAAGAGTAACTAATATTATTATAAACATCGGAGAAAAACTTATCTATATATTTCTTTCTAATAAGATTATTATTGGTTTTAGGAATCCATATTTTTATTACCTTATATTCAGATATTCCTCTTTCAATTTTAGAGTTACTAGATTTTTTAATTTTTGTATATATAAAACTATTTTTCTTGGGAGTTTTCTAGTTTCTTTCTTGAAATCCAGTCCATTTTTATTATGTGTTGGTTTAGAAGTCTTTATCAAATTTGATAAATTTTCTTGACCTTTATTAAATTTTGAAATATTTGTAGATATATTTTATAATTTTTCTTTAAATTATAAAATTTTAGAATCAAGATTTTTATTTTTGAAGTTAATTCATAATTTCCTATTGATAATTTGACATTTTTATTTTGGTAAAAGTCAAGCTTATTTTCTAGTACAAAAATTTCATTTGTTAAATTTTCAAAAGAGCTTTGTGAATTTTCTAATTCTTTAACCCAATTAACTAAGCTACTATTTTTATTTTCTAAAGAATTAATTTACATTTCTAAATAATTAATTTTAGAATTTAAATTTTCATTTGAAAATTTTGAATCTTTAGTGGAATCCTTCAAAAAATCACATTCTTTAGATAAATCCATTTTTTCTTGAAATAAAATGGCTGCTCCATTTCCAAAAATAGATTTATCTAAAGATTGTTTTTATTTTCAATTACTTCTTCCAAAATAATTTTCTCATCTTTTGACATGATTATTTCTGACTCTGCGCTATTTAAGTTAACCATGGTTTCTTTATGAGTTTTTCATAAATTTCAAAATTTATTATCTAATTCTATGCAAATTAAAATAATTCATTAGAAGTTAAATCAGATTGCACCTCATCTTTTATGGCAATGAAACAGGCGTTAGCTTGTTCACTATCGCTCTCTGAAGATGATGAGGAGTCTGAATCATCCCAAGTGGCTTGAAATGCAAACCTTTTCTTTTTGTTGAATATCTTAAAAAAAATTCTTGAATTCTTTCTTTCTATTATTTTTAAGCGGACGTTTCTTTATGATATGATCGAACTTCTTACGGCCAAAACATTTTAGTCTCAGGCTATTGTTGTTGTTATTGCCTCTCTTTACTTGCTTTGTGCACTTCCAATGATTTTTTGTAATGAAGGTCATTTTGTCCTTGTCTAGTTTAGAGTCCTCCTCGGCCTGGAACGCTATGGTATTTTCCTTAAGGTTCTATACTTTCCTATCATCCAAATTTACTTTATAAGCCATTAGATTACCGACTAACTCCTCAACCTTGAGTCGTGAAAGATTGTTAGCTTCTTCGATGGCTAATATTCTTCTTTCAAAACCATTCGTCAAAAGAGTATAAATTTTTTGTGACTATATTAGATTCAAATACAGTTTCGCCTTGACCAATTAGTGCATGCGTAATATCTTGCATACAGGAGTACACATCAAAAATATTGTCATTATCCTTCGTTCTCAAAATTTGGACTTAGATTTTTCAGCATAGCAATTCTTGATTATTTAAGCTGGTTAGTGCCTTAGTGGATGACTTGTAAACTGTGCCAGATATCTTAACTCTGGTAAATTCATTTTTATCTAAAGCGCAATAAAGAATATTCATAGCTTTTGAATTATTGACTACAGCAGTCATTTGTTCGGGAGTCCACATATTCAATGGTGCAGCCAGAGCTTTAATTTTAGTTTGTGTAGCATCCCGAATTTCAAAACCATTTGCTTCCATATATATTTTTATCCCTATTGACCAAAAATTGCAACCACTTCCAGTAAATACTAAGGTCGTGCAGTAGATCAACCTTCCATGAAAGTGCTTATATGTGCCATATTAATAAATCATTCAATAAACTATGTTAAGGTTTATGAATTATCCTCCTCTAATAAAAAATAAAATTATAGTGGATTGTGTATATATGGCTAAGCTAAAGATATAAGTGTATAACAAAATTATAAGCTAACAACAGGCAAAGTATAGTAAAGTAAAGAACATGCACACTAGGATTTTTGTGCTGGTTTGGACCACCATCCTACATCCAGTTCCAGAATCCCTACTATGGATTTTTACTCACTAAACACCCTCGCTTCACTTGGAAGAATGGGTCTATACAAGTGCCTAATCCATTGAACATGTCTTTTCCACCAACTTGATACAAATAAGCTTTAGCAGTATACGTGTCTGCACTGATATGTCCAATACAGTACAAGCTCCCATAACCCACAAGAACTGGTTTGTAGATGAATGTGCAAGAGTTTATGAGGCTAGAAATAAGAATATCGATGATAATAGTTAAATGGTCGCTGATTTGAAAGCAATAGGAAAAATATGGTTTTAGAAAATAGATTAGAGAATTTGAAAGCAGGGTAATTAATCTTCTTGAAAACCAAGTTATTTATAAAATTAAATAGGTTTGAAGAGGAGATATGATTTTTTTTTCTTTGAATAAAGATGGATCTGGAGGAAGAAGAAGTGATCATTTAGTTTAAAAGGAAATGACCATTCCCATCTAGAAATCTTAACCACATTTGTGCACTGGTGCACCAACGGCCTACCACCGGTCCACCAGTGGACGTATTTACTTTCGTATTTCTGAATCTTATAGAAGGTCTTAAAAATACTTTGAAAAATATAAAAAAAAAATATTCAAGATTTATAATGCTTTGAGATAATAGTATATGATTCCTATGAGTCTTAACTATATATTCTATGATAAAACGACTCATATATATACGGCCTTCAAGTTTTCTTCACTTAGACGAATCATTAAAGTTGTAGTGTGCATTATTATCTTTCTAGAGCTTTGTGATGACTTGCATTGATCTTTCTGCTTAGACTTATATTATAGAGTTGTTGTCATCAAAATTTGAGAAGTCTTGCTTTAATAAAGACATACTTAGAATAGTTCCATATGATAAAGGCAGTTTATCAACGTCGGCGAGAATTGTTTGATATAGTAGATAATTAAAACAAAATAGCATACATGTTCACTAAGGGACTTATTCGATTAGTTTTGAGAAAACCAATCAATCAAGTTGGAATAAGATTCTATAATTGACCCTAAGTGCAAGTGAGGGATTGATAAAGTAAGGGGTATGCCCTAGAGTCAATTACGCAATTTGTTGCAAACTTGGTAACCAATTTTGTCCAAAAAAGTGTTTTCTTTCTATTATACACTTGATATAATGTGTTGTATTAATTATTCATTTAATTAAAAGTATATTTAATATAAAAAAATCCGTAAATGGTATGTTCTGTGATGGTAGTTACAATATGTTATAATCATGAGTGATTTATCATAATAAAATAAACAAACCGTTTTAAATATTTCTAGTTAAGATGTATTAAGACTGAATATTGAAACATCCATTGAGACTAGAGTACGTAACGCTCTCCAGATAATGGGCAATGTATTACTCGTAGCTGTTGGAGGCACCAATAAGTTACATGCTGATAGTTATTGAAAAACTATTGAATGACTCACTTGATAGTTTTCTATTGGTTAATCTAAGTAAGGTCAAATATAGAGTATCGATGTGACAATATATACAATTCCCTTGAATTAAGATTACCGTAGAGCTTCAATGTAGAAAATCTACTTTAATTATAGTTGAATTATGGCACGGTGTCCATCGAACGATTATGGTTTGGTCGAGTGAAAGAATTGAAAGTGAAACGCTATTCAAGAGAAAATTCGTCTCCTTAGTTATGTGAGACTAGTATCACAGGTCAATTGAAGTCAACTCAAAGTCAAAGTCTCTAACCAAATCATTTCAGTTTATTATTATTATTATTATTATTATTATTATTATTATTGAACCGAGGACTCTGTGTTTGGATTATAAAGTTGAATGTGGATGATATTGGATTTGGACCATTACCAAATTTCGTAAGTCCTAATATGATATAGTTTTGATAAAGAGAATTAGTGTAATTAATTTTCATTATGGGTAATGCTTATATTTGTAAGATTGAATTTTTTTGAAGCTTTATAAGCAACAAATTTGATAATAATATCATACTACAAGCTAAGGTGAACTGTTAACTTTAATAGTTGAATTGTTCAATATTATTTATTGACTAAATTTACACATAAAGAGTCAACACAAGGCAATGTTGAATCCTCTATATACCACATAATTTAATTAAATAATAATTATTATAACTAATTAAATTAAATAATATTTAAGAAATATTAATTTTAAAATTTTATTTGATTTATGTTAATCAATACTAAAATAATGTGTATATAAAAGTTGTATACACACTTATTGATATACGGTATCGGTATACGTTTAAATTTGATTTAAATGTAAATTATCTGATTTGGCTTGAAGTGAAGTGAGGCCCATATTGGGGTTAATATGTGGTTGACCATTACTTGGAGAGGAAAGAGTTGGAATTTGATTTCGAAAAGGGTAGGAAATGGCAAAGGAAAGAAAAGATACACTTCTATCTTTAAACCCCCTTTTCCCTATGCTACATAAACACCTCTTGCCACTCTTTTCTATTATTATATTCTAGGGTTTTTTCCTCCATCTCCTCCCCATCATTTCAAGCCAATAAATCCACTTCTCTCTCTTAATTAAAGCAACCAATAAAACACAAATTCAATTGAAATATAAATTAAAAGCAACGAATCTAATAGTGTATATAAAGTAAAAGACATAGAAATTTACATAATTTGGATCACAAGGAATCCTACTTCTGTGGAAAAAGATTTTCTTCTTTTCATCTTATTGGTACAACCTTAATGGCAGAGACTATAAGTTTATCTAGTATAGAATTGAAAAAAGTATCAAAAATCCTTTTTCTATGCAACAGTATCTCCTACTTATAGTACTATGATATCACACGAATCGCTAATTCCCTAATTTAGCATTATTTCTCCACTATCCTTCCACGTGTCATTAACCATGCTGCTTACTAATTTGTGCATGGATTGCTAACGTGTATGAACACATTGGAAAATTATTTAGTCGAGAAGGATTAGCTAAAGGCAGAAATTTTGAATTTGAAGTAAGGTAGGAAATTTGAACTTTGAGTCCATAGGCGTTAAGTTCTAGATTCATTTCGAACACTAAGCTTCGCTAGCTTATGGTTTCGTGGCTTCTGTATTTGTTATTAGCCAATGCAGGTCCTCTTGAGCAAAGTGATGAAATCCACATTCAGTTTTTGTGTTGTTCCTTAATTGATTATGCACTTGATTTCGAAATGACGACGACGTAGATCTGAGGATGGTCTCAGCGTTGGTTCTAGGAAGGTGTTTGATGCATACATTTATGAGGTGGCGACATGGACTTTAAGGAGCAAGTGAATCTAGCTTTTAAAGGAAAGGTGGTGCCATCTTCAAATGGGTGGTTGATTAGACTTTAAATGGATGGCGACACAATTTTTGAGGGAGGTCAGTGCAGTCTTGGAGGAGCTGATGACATAGTCTCTCAAGAGAGGTTGGCATAGTCTTCAAGGAGATGATGATGCAATATCTCAAGAAAGTAGGGGCAATCTTTACCTTTTTTGGTAGATAGATTCTTTATGTTTGCTTTTTCCTGTAGGAAGCACATATTTAGTCATTTTTTGAAGGGTTGAATTCTTTATTTGCTTCCCACTATATGTTATTGCAGCATTTGTTAATTCACTATAGAAATTGCATGGTCTTTCTTTGATTCGGCTTAATTACTATAGTGTTTTCCAACTTTTATTTTTTATTACATCGTTGGTTATATATGGACTATGTATTTGTCTAGTTCTCTCTTAACGTAGTTTGTTGGGTTTGAAGGTGTCCAACTTTATGCAGTTCCTTACATTTTGTATACCTGTGGACTCTTTGCTTTTTCCTTTGGGTTGCGCAGTTCCCATGTGCTCATTTCATTGATCTGCATCACATATGTTTACAGAATGAAAATGGATGTAAAGTTGACCCCAAGTCTACACTAATGTGTAGTAGTGTGGGCTTGTCATTTTTGATAGAGTTAGAGGTAGGCCCTAGGGACAGATATGTAATTGATCACATATATCTAACTTGGTAACCAATCTTTTTAAAAATAAAGGACGTTTATTTCTATTATATACTTTTTATAATGTGTTATAAATAAATAATTATTTGATTTAAATATATTTAAAAAATCCATAAATGGCATGTTTTGTGGTAGTAACTATAAGGTGTAGTAATCTTGAGCAATCTGTCACAGTATGATAAACTCATCTTTTTAAATATTCCTAGTCAAGATGTATCAATATTGGATATCAAAGCATCGGTTGAGACTAGATTACGTAACGCTCTCCAAATGTTAGGCAGTGTATCGCTCATGGCTATTGGGGCATGTATGGCTCATGTACTGATAGTTATTTGATAATGATAGAATGACTCACTTGATAGTTGTAACATCCCGCCTTTTTGGACGTTTTAAGCAGACACACGTGCCGACTCAAACCAAACAGAAGGGCAGATTGTTATGGGGTAAATAAGAAAAAGCAGAGAAAGGAAAAAACAAAACAGAATCTCACAGTGGAATGACAAAATATAATTATCAAATAACAGTTCATGAAGCTGTTTACAAAACATTTGATTTTACTAATACAATATAGAATCAAAGTTACATAAAACTGAAATAAATATAAAAATCCAGCGGAATAATATGAATGCAGTGGAATAATAGAATAAACAATAATAGTACAAATCTTCGTCTTCGTCCTCCAAAAATAAGGGCTTTAAATCCTGAAATGCTCAGGCTGACCTGAGCGAATTGAAAAGACGAAACACTCGAATCAAAACTAAAAGATAATTATGTAAGTTAAATCATCGGTAAATAAATATGAGTGGAACGGCGTCAAAGATGTTTACGGGGTTTGACATCTCCTATCAAGTGTCTAACGCGAGTGTAGTAACTTAAGAGATGTACGGGATTCACATCTCCAAAGGATCCGTTAAACTATCTACTACGTAGTAAAATATGCTATTGTAATATGCCTATAGTAAAGTAAAAGTATTAAAATAGCGTTAAGGCATTAACCATAACCCCCTTAACACATTTTATATATTTCCATAGTCTATACAGTACCGCACGCTCCTTTGAGAGGTTTGCACAGAGGGAACCCCATAGGTATGGTACAAACAAACACGTAGAAGGCGCACTAGGGCATGTGAACATGGCATACGAGGAATTGCCAGGGTAGATATACCATTTGTGTATCCGGACTGGTAGTAATGCATAGCAGCTACTACCGCCCACCTCGGAACACACTTCCAAATCAAAATCAAGGGTGGCCACCAAATCAATCACAAAGTCTGAATATAATATCAAAGGAGTGCTCCTGACCAGAGAATGACCTTACTTGGCCCAGCATGGCTCCTAATTTTAGTCACATCTAAGCTGACTCATGGGAGTCAGGGTCACGTCATGCCTCATACAGAAATCGTTCACTAAATCATCCTACTTCATTTCTAGAATCTCCACCACGTACACTGTTGTTAAAGTGGTTTTCGGTATTGGCAGAGAGTACGACAATATTCGATCCAGATCTCTTCAACAACCAATCGTTTATTACACACCGGATGGTTCTTTTACATTTCAAAAGTAAATTCACAATTGATATCAAAATATCTTATTCTCAAACAATATCACTTTAAAATCATATCGTTTCAAAACCATAATTTCTTCCAAAATCATTTTTTCAAAACAAGTTAAATTCTTACTTCAAAATCATCATTTCAATTTATTATAACATTTTAAATCTCAACTTAGGTTAGAACATCATTTAACCTTATTCTCCTTTTAAACCAATTGAATTAAATATAAACTCTTCCACGTCACTTAGTCTGGAAATTTAGAAATTAGTTTAAATAGTTATAAATAGTTAAAATACATTAAAATAGTTTAATTATAGGTTAAAATACTTTTAAATTGATTTAAAATACTTAAATAGAATTAAATTGGATTAAATATAACTAAAATAGATTAAATAGGTTTAAATAGATTAGTTATATTTAAAATAAATTAAAATGGTTTAATTAGTTTAAAATAAATTAAATTGGTTTAAAATAAATCAAAATAATTTATATATTTAATATTGGTTAAATAGTTTAATAAATTTAAAAATCTTAATAATTAGAAATTTTAAAGTAATATATTTCTAAAACAGTTTATATTAAAATATGAATTCGAAATTTATATCAAATTAAACTATTCATTCAAGTTCAACGTATTTGGACCAATTTCAATTTCCAAATCAACAAACCAAATTTCAAACCTTCAACTTTTAAGTTTAAATAAACTGTTGAATTTCATCCCGCTTCAATTCAAGTTCAAATACAAATTTGAATTACTCCAATTTCAAAATATTTCAAAGTTATATTCAAACAGATTCAATAACTCATTTTCAATAGAAATTCATTTATACTTAAAAAATTTAAACTTCCAATTAAATTCCTTATAGCAGTTTCTTTAAACCATTTAATATTTCATCATAAAACTTGATTTTCCATTTCAATTTACATAAGTCAAATTTTATTTCAAAATATCAGTTAATTAAATTCAAAAATTAAGAATTCAAAAATTAAGAATTCAAAAATCATTTAATTTAACCAACCCAGTGTCCGTATATAATTTACCCTCGGGTCAAGTGATACAGATATTTATCATTTCAATCCGTAATTTTGAATTGGTTATATATTATTTCAAACCGCAATCCCGAACTAACATATAAAAAATCCATAAAATCGCTCGAGTCTATCATTTCAATCCATAACTATTTTTCCCTAATCTTTATATCATTCGGGTATATATCATTTCAACCCATAGTGAACTTGTAGTTTATAACGATATAAAATACAACATCCATTCATCCAATATCAACAGTCACACATCCACCACAATCATCAACCAAATCAATCAATAAATATCAATTAGAACTGATAATCAATAACAGGTATTTAACTAGCAATTTATATTCAATAATATATTAAATAACGATTTAATTCAAATAAATTCAAATTAACTGACATGATGACTTAAAATATACCAAACAATCATAAATAAGTTTGCAATCACATCATAAATTTAATTTAACAAATATAAGACATTTTAGAAGTTGTTAGTGGGTTAAAACACTCACCTTTGAATTTAAATTGAATTTAAATCCAATTAAACACAAAAATCAAACAGTCTCAGAATTCATCCAAACCAGCATCAAAATGTCTGGAATTCCGATATGATCGCAACATAAGAAACCGCGCGTGAAAATGACCTCGTACATAAAAGTTATTAACATTAGAACGATTTAAAAATTCAAATTGGAAAAATAAAAATAATAAAAACAAAAGAATAACCCAACAATCAGAAGCCGACATGCTAACCCGCATCCCACTCTCTTCCAGGATAGTCGATCGAACCCAAATAGCTACAGGCAACCAATCGGTCGATGCTACCCCACCATTCCGCATGCGCCGCCCAGCGGCCACTATCGCCGTGCCAAGCTACCGCCCCCCAGAGGCCATGCGACCCCTTGCCGGCTTCAGAAACGTCGGTCGCCACATGGATTCCAAACCCTAGTCGAATTCTTCTCGGTGATCTAACCGTAATCTCATGAAAACAACCACCCAGATGAACTCCCCTCAGTCCCCTCTACAAGGCTATACCTTCGATTCATCGATCGGACAAAGATGATCTCGACGCGACAGATGGCTGAGATTTTATTCATTGATTTCTGAACAAATAGTGGTTCAAATTGGAAAACGAATTACAGATTTGAGATGCGCTTGTCGAGAGCTTCAAATCGATATATAATTCGACATAGTTTGAACGGTTTTAATTTGAAGTTGAATTTTGAATTGAAATTGGATTGAGGAGTTTGTTTGGTTTTTCTTCCATTGAGAAGGAGGGGTAGACTGAAAAGTACGTACAAATAAATGAAAATGAGGAGTGGTTAGGGTTTATAACGGGGTATTTATAGGCAGATCAGACAAACAGAATGAATGGATACGATTGATTTACACATTGAACGATAAATGATCCGAAAAGCCCGTTCTATCTCCCGAATGCGAATGAGTCAATCCATATAACAAAATAGATGTTTTCAAATATTTTAAACTCAATGGAATAGGTTTCAAGTCCTGATTCCATCGTATGAATAAGTTATGCTAAAATTAACTTATTTCAAATTGATTTCAATTGGTTTCAATTAAATTGTTTTTTAGGCGTTTTGAGCCCGTACGATCAAACGACAAGTCCAATCGCTACAAAACTTGAAATCCTACAATAATTCTCTGTTACGGATCCGATGAAAATGGTTTCATCAAAATCCGAGTTAGTAGCCAAAATGGCTATTTTCAGATTAATTAAATAAATTAATATTAAATTAATTAATTCACTTAGTAATTTGAAAATCCTCTAAAACAGATCTCTATATAGATTCACTGTTAATTATCTTATCAATTGCAGTGTTTAATTCTGATTGTAATTGATTCCAATTATTTATAATTAATTCCAATAAATTGATTTGATTCCATTTCAATCCTTTTATTTAAATCAATTATTATTCTATAAACAAAGTTAACATTTGTTTTACATTCCATTACCTTAATATATTCCAATTCCCTTATTTTATTTGAATTAATGACTATATTTCGATTGTTTTGAATTTGGCAGTTTTACACATTGGTTAAAATTTACATTCCTAATTTATTTATTTATCTTGATTTTCATTCTTTTTATTGAATCCAATATTACTTCATGAATAAAGTTTACATTTCCACTCATTCTATTACATTCCCATTTTGCAATTATTGTTTAAATCGCATTAACGTAACATTAAATTTCATTTAATTTTAATTGATTTTCCATTTCAATTTAACAACCTAAATAAATAGGTAACTTGTAATAATTGTTACCATTAACTTTATATTACACTTAAGTTTATTATTTACAAACCAATGTTACAATTCCTTTCAGAACACTAATTTTATTCCATTTCCATTCATTATGCATTATTTTATCAATTAGTCAACATTTTAAATTATCCATTACATTTTATATCCATTATAAATTAATGCACACATTAATACAACAAATATTATAATTCTTTACATGATACTGTTTTTATTCAATTACCATTAATAAATTAAATATTTACATTTATTTCCTTACATTTCATTTATAACCAAGTATAACATTTACATTATTTCATTTATTGGAATTACATTCAAGTTGTTAATAATTAGCTTTAATTATCATTTGTTACATTTTATTTCAGTATTCATTTCATTATTAAATTACAGATTTTTATTTCTGTCAATATTATATTACCAAAATATCATTATATTAACAAATTTAAATTATCGAAATTACGGGTCGTTACACTCTCCCCCACCCAAAACTTTTCGTTCTCGAAAAGGGAAAAGAAAGAATTAAGTAATCAATATATCTTATTCAAAATATTAACTTTATAAACAATTGATTTACATAATTAATGATTTAAATAAAATATATTAATTTATAATAATTAAATCCTTTTATACTCAAGTTATAAAAGTTGGAAAATATTTCATAAAATTTTCTAAGTCCAAAATTCACGAAAAAATTCGATAGAGTCTCCTTTGTACGGAGAGGCTCGAGAGAAATCATAATATCAATAAAAAAAATCATAATTTTTTTAAATAATATATCCCAACAGCGAGAAAAATAATAAAATATCGCTAGAAACCGTAATCCAAGAAAGTACCTATTTGTCGGGCAAATAACACATATTCTAAGAAACCAAAAGCAAGTAACAATTGCTTCTATAACCTATATTTCACTTATATAATCCAAAAAAGTTAATAACTATATAAAATGAAATATTTAAAGTTGTTTCAACCATTAACAAACAAATCAATATAAAACAACAATCACTTGCACCACAGCATATAATCATCATATGAAATCAATATAATCAATCATCCATCCATAGCAAATAAAAAAATGGTTTGTTTGGGTTTAAACACTCTTAATCGCATAGAATGGAAAATAAACCACTAAATATACCATATACTCTACAGTCTTAGATAAGACTCAACAGATTTATTCATACATCCAAAATAATTAGGAGTATCCTTTCCCAACAACCCATAAGCCAAAATAAACAACATTCAAACAATAAATCTAGTTCATTCATTTTAATTCCATTTCCCAATAATCACTTCTTTATTTTACATTTATTCCTTTCGGGATTCAATTTCCATTCATTCATTGCTTAATTTTATTTATTTACATTCATTTATTTATAGTATTCATGTTCAATTCAATTACTTAGCATATCAATTCATTAACTTAAATTTATAATTACTTACTTATAATACTTACTTTCTATCACATTTTAGTACAGTAACATTTAAATTATAACTTAAGTTTATAACACTATAACATCAATTATTATTTATAAAAGTGATTCATTGAACACTTTCTTGCATAAGTTTTACTTGTAGAATTTTCCATTACATATTCTTTTAACATTTCAACTTTTATAATTGGTAAGTTATATGTATGTCTTTAAGAATGTAATTAAAAGTTACACAAGTTTATCTAATTTCATTTTAGTAAATAAATGTTTAGTAGTTACCATTTCTTATATTTTATATCTTTTTTTATTTACAAGTTACCAATTTCAATTTTCTTATATACCTTAGTTATAAATTTAGCATTTAATTTCATATTTCATTTAGAAGTTCCAATTTTTAAATAATTAAATTCTATTTCATTTTCAATAATTAAAACCTCTAATTTGTAGAAATTTAAGAATTAGATGTCGGGTTCCATTTCAAATCATTTAAAAATACTCGATAGATGTATATACTAACAACTTATATATCTAATTATATTTTAGAACAATTTGAAATTTATATTTGTTTATCAAAATATATCTGCAGTAAAACTACTACAGTGGCCTTCCTACTTTGAAACTCAAAAATGAATGTCAATGATGCACTCATCACCGAAATCATTTTTCAATGAAAGAGTGGGGAGTACAAAACTAATTTCTTTCCAAAATTTCTTTTAAACTGTTCCTTCCAAATCATGTTGAAATATTTATATCTGAAAATAATTCCAAAATATTATTATTATATTCCAAAATCATTCGAAAGAAATTTTCAAAAATCCCGGAATTTAAGTTCTAAATTTTCCAATTTATATTTATTTTATTTACAAATCTTATTTCCAACCAATCTTTATGATTTTCACTACATAACAGACAAACATATTACCACCAAATATATCATTTGTAAAAATTATTATTTTATATACAAAAGTATACAATAGGCAAAATTATTTCATTTACCTATATTTCAAAACAAATATTGTGTCCGTCCGCCCTATTAAGTGTTTAGAAATCCCTATCAATGTCATAGCGTCCTATGCACCAACAAGAATTTATGAATACAAAGCGGAACGAATTAACACAATATAAAACCCTTTTACAACACTACATAATACGCTCCCTCATATATATATATATACACTTAGCGACTCATCACAGGATATTACTACCCTATTAATAAAGAGTCGGACACCATAAAGCTAAGGTTATCGCTAAACCAAAGCTCTGATACCAACTACAACATCCCGTCTTTTTGGACGTTCTAAGCAAACATACATGCTGACTCAAACCATACAGAAGGACGGATTGTTATGGGGTAAATAAGAAAAAGCAGAGAAAGAAAAAACAAAACAAAATCTCACAGCAGAATGACAAAATATAATAATCAAATAATAGTTCATGAAGCTGTTTACATGACATTTGATTTTACTAATACAACGTAGAATTAGAGTTACATAAAATGGAAATAAATAAACAAATGCAGTGGAATAATATGAATACAGTGGAATAATAGAATAAACAATAATAGTACAAATCTTCGTCTTCTTCCTCCAGAAATAAGGGATTCAAATCTTGAAATGCTCGGGCTGACCCGAGCGAATTGAAAAGACAAAACTTTCGAGTCGGAACTAAAAGATCTTATGTAAGTTAAACCAACGATAAATAAATATGAGTGGAACGACGTCAGAGAGGTTTACGGGGTTTGACATCTCCTATCCAGTGTCTCACGTGAGTGCGCTAACTTAAGATATGTTCAGGATTCACATCTTCTAAGGATCCGTTAAACTATCTACTATGTAGTAAAATACGCTATTATAATATGTCTATAGTAAAGTAAAAGTATTAAAATAGCATTAAGGCGTTACCCATATACCCCTTAACACATTTTATACATTCCCATATTCTATACAATACCGTGCGCTCCTCTGAGAGGTTTACACATAGGGTACCCCATAGGTATGGTACAAACAAACCCGTAGAAGGCACGCTAGGGCATGTAAACACGGCACACGAGGAAATGCCAGGGTAGATATACCATTTGCATATCGGACTGGTGGTAACGCATAGCAGCTACTACTACCCACCTCGAAACACACTCCCAAATCAAAATCAAGGGTGGCCACCAAATCAATCACAAAGTCAGAATATAATATCGAAGGATTGCGCCCGATCGTAGGAATGACCTCACTTGGCCCGACGTGGTTCCTGATTTTAGTCACATCTAAGCTGACTCACGGGAGTCAGGGTCATGTCATGCCTCAAACAGAAATCATTCACCAAACCGTCCTACTTCATTTCTGGAATCTCCACCACGTACATTGTTGTTAAAGTGGTTTTCGGTATTGGCAGAGAGTATGACAATATTCGATCCCGGTCTCTTCAACAACCAATTGTTTATTACACACCGGATGGTTCTTTTACATTTCAAAAGTAAATTGACAATTGATATCAAAATATCTTATTCTCAAACCATATCATTTAAAAATCATATTCACTTTCAAATCATATCGTTTCCAAAATCATAATTTCTTCCAAAATCATTTTTCCAAAACAGGTTAAATTCTTACTTCAAAATCATCATTTCAAATTATTATAACATTTTAAATCTCAACTTAGGTTAGAACATCATTTAACCTTATTCTTTTTTTAAACCAATTGAATTGAATATAAACTCTTTCACATCATTTAGTCTAGAAATTTAGAAATTAGTTTAAATAGTTATAAATAGTTAAAATACTCTAAAATAGTTTAATTATAGGTTAAAATACTTGGAAATTGATTTAAAATACTTAAATAGATATAAAGTAGATTAAATATAATTAAAATAGATTAAATAGCTTTAAATAGATTAATTATATTTAACATAAATTAAAATGGTCTAATTAGTTTAAAATAATTTAAATTTTAATATTGGTTAACTAGATAAATAAATTTGAAAATGTTAATAATTAGAAATTTTAAGATAATATATTTTTAAAACAGTTTATATTAAAATATGAGTTTAGAATTTATATCAATAAACTATTCATTTCATTTCAACACATTTGGACCAATTTCAATTTCCAAATCAACAATCCAAATTTCAAACCTTCAACTTTTTAGTTTAAATAGACTGTGGAATTTCATCTTGTTTCAATTCAGGTTCAAATATTAATTCACTCCAATTTCAAAATATTTCAAAGTTATATTCAAACAAATTCAATAACTCAATTTCGATAGAATTTCATTTATACTTAAAAGTTTAACTTTAAACTTCCAATTAAATTCCTTAAAGCAATTCCTTTAAACCATTTCATATTTCATCATAAAACTTGATTTTCCAATAATATTTCAATTTACATAAATCAAATTTTATTTCAAAATATCAGTTAATTAAATTCAAAAATTAAGAATTTTAAAATCATTTAATTTAACCAACGCGGTGTCCATATATAATTCTCTATCCTAGAGTAGAGTGATACAGATATTTATCATTTCAATCCGCAATTTTAGAATTTTACGGTTATATATCATTCAAGCCGCGATCTCGAACTAATATATAAAAAATCCATAAAATCGCTCGAGTCTATCATTTCAACCTAAAACGATTTTTCCCAGGTCTATAGATCATTCGGGTATGTATCATTTATAACGATATAAAATACAACATCCATTCATCCAATATCAACAGTCGCGCATCCATCACAATCATCATCCAAATTAATCAATAAATATCAATATAGAACTGATAATCAATAACAGGTATTTAACTGGCAATTTATATTCAATAATAAATTAAATAACGATTTAATTCAAATAAATTCAAATTAACTGAGATGACGATTTAAAATAGACCAAACAGTCATAAATAAGTTTCCAGTCACATTATAAATTTAATTTAACAAACACAAGACATTTTAGAAGTTGTGCGTGGGTTAAAACACTCACCTTTGAATTTAAATTGAATTTAAATCCAATTTTAACTAAAAATTAAAAGATTCTTAGAATTCATCCAAACCTGCGTCAAAATATCTAGAATTCTGATATAATCCCAACACAAGAAACCGCGCGTGAAAAGGACATCGTACGTAAAAGTTATTAGCGTTAGAATGATTTAAAAGTTCAAATTGGAAAAACAAAAATAATAAAAACAAAAGAATAACCAACCAATCATAAGCCGTGCTAACCCACATCCCTCTCTCTTCTAGGATAGCTGATCGAACCCAACTAGCTACAGATAACCAATCGTTCGACGCTATGCCACCACGCCGCATGCGCCGCCCACCGGCCATGACCCCTGCCACTATCGTTGTGCCACGCGCCCGCACCCCTGAGGCCACACGACCCCCTGCCGACTTCAGAAACACCAGCCGCCACATGGGTTCCAAACCCTAATCGAATTCTTCCGAATGATCTAAGCGTCATCTCGCGAAAACAACCACCTAGATGAACTTCCCTCTATCCCTGCTACATGGATGTACCTTCGATTCGTCGATTGGACGAAGATGATCTCAACACGACAGATGGTCGAGATTTATTCATTGATTTCTAAACAAAAAGTGGTTCAAATTGGAAAATGAATTATGGATCTGAGATGCGCTCGTCGAGAGCTTCAAATCGATATATAATTCGATATAGTTTGAGAAGTTTTAATTTGAAGTTGAATTTTGAATTGAAATTGGATTGAGGAGTTTGTTTGGTTTATCTGCCATTGAGAAGGAGAAGTAGACTGAAAAGTGCATACAGAAAAATGAAAATGACGAGTGGCTAGGGTTTATAATGGGGAATTTATAGGTAGATCAGATAAACAGAATGAATGGATACGATTGATTTACACGTCGAACGATAAATGGCACGAAAAGCCCGTTTCGCCTCCGTAACGCAAATGGGTCAACCCATATATCAAAATAGATGTTTTCAAATATTTTAAACTCAATGGAAAAGGTTTCAAGTCCTAATTCCATCGTATGAAGAAGTTATGCTAAAATCAACTTATTTCAAATTGATTTCAAGTAAATTGATTTCTAGGCGCTTCGAGCCCGTACGATCAAATGACAAGTCCAATCGCTACTAAACTTGAAATCATATTATAATTCACTGTTATGGATCTAATGAAACTAGTTTCATCGAAATCCGAGTCAGTGGCCAAAATGGTTATTTTCACATTAATTAAATAAATTAATATTAAATTAATTAATTCACTTTTTCATTTCAAATTTAATAATTCATCATTTCTATCACCTTAAATCACTTAGTAATTTAAAAATCCTCTATAACAAATCTCTATATTAATTCATTGTTAATTATCTTATCAATTGCAGTGTTTAATTCCAATCGTAATTAATTCCAATTATTTATAATTAATTCCAATAAATTGATTTGATTCCATTTCAATCCCTTTTATTTAAATCAGTTATTATTCTATAAATGTTTGCACCAAAATTGGGCAACACCCTTCAGAAGTTTTTTGAAGAGATAATAAATGAAGAAACTAAATTGAAAATGAGGATTATCTAACAAAAACTCCAAATCACAGAAAAGTAAATTGCACGGAAGACAGTAATTTAGAGTGGTTCGGCGTTTTGCCTACATCCACTATGAAGTTTTATTACTTTATTGCTTAATACTTGAAGATTACAAATGTTTTAGAGCAAAATACAGCAGATAATAGACTTAAACTCGAAATCAGCAGCAGTGATGACGATATGGAGTGACTCTGGCAGCGTTTGAGCGTGCTTTTTCTCTAAAAATTCTCCGATCCCCTTTCTGAATGACTAGGGGCTCTATTTATAGGCGTAGGAGGCTGATATTTCGCCTAAAATCCGGGGAGACCACTTCTGGCATGTGAGGGGGGCCCACATGCCCGGCCTCAGGAAATCCGGGCCCACTTTAGGATCGATTCGAACTCTAGTTCGAGTCGATCAAAAAAGTGTCCAATCGAGGTGAAATTTGGTATGGACATTCTTCAACATGCATGCAAGCTCCTGTGAAAATTGCATTGCATTTGGACTTGTAGATCTTGAGTTATGATCGATTCAAGGTTGCATTCTCGGTTGACGCGTTTGGTTCGAATCGATCCCTTCGAATCGATAGGGCTGAATTGATGACTTGAGCATGTGCCTAGTGACGTGGAGCGCGCGCTTCTCGAGTTGATCCATATTTTTCTCCGTGTTTACCTGGTCGAACCCATGGTTTTAGCCACCTTGACTTGGTGGATTCGAAGGAGTGGATTCGAAGACATGCTCCTTCGATTCGATCGAATGGATGTTCCTTCGTATCGATCAAGGTATGCGATAGTTGATTGACACGAAGGCTTCTCAGCTGAATGAATTCGAAGACGGTCGTGGGATGGAGTCGAAGTTCTTCAACTGCATGGATTCGAAGGTCTTCCCCTTGATGGATTCGAAGTGAGGACCTGTCCTGATGGACCCGAAACAAGGCTTGCTCGATGGATTCGAACCAAGGTTATGTCTTATGGATTCGATCTTATATGCTCTGATGGAGGCGAAGTAACGTACGCCGATGGATACGAACTTATGTGCTCTGATGGAGGCGAAGTGGAGCGAATTTATGGATTCGAAGGACTACAACCTGATGGATACGAAGTGGAGTGATCCCATGGATTCGAAGTAAGAGGAGCTCGATGGATTCGAACTCATGCTCTCCGGATGGATTCAAACTTAGGGTTATTTCCTCCAACTTGCATCGATGATATCTTGAGCATACGAACTCGGATTGACTTGAAATTTGAGATATCGACTTCTACGATCTTTCTAGTCATATCCTATCAATTGCAGCTCAATCTGGACTCGAACAAAATTCATCGATATCCATAGTGAAGCGAAGCACGACCAAACCGTCCTTTTTTGTCGATCGATCTTTTGGTATCACGGCTTTGCCAAGAAGCGGGATAACATTTGCCCCCCAAAGTACGTCTTGTGGAAACATGGCGTGCTTTGAAAAGCTGTAGTTTCTCTCTGAAAAATCATTGTTCCTTTGTCGAAGGTTGTAACCTTGCATTGATATGATTTATTGCTGCAGAACATTGCTTAGCTATTGATCGTTGTAATCGCAACAAGATGAGTGTTTGATCCCTGTAAGTGTTTAAAACCGAGTATTAGTTTGACATATATGCACATACATTAATTTGACCCTCATTAACATTGTGTGTTCACGAGTCGTCGTCGGTTTTGTTTGTTATTGAATTTCGTATCGATCCTCTCCTAAACCGATTTGGAAATTTAAGTTCGAAACAATGTTTTGACAATTGTTTTTGATTATCCTCTTATATCGACCCTCTCCTGAATCGATGTAAAAGGTTGACAAGTAGTTTTTCACGTTGGTGTGGGTTGGATTGATGTATACGAAGTGTTCACCCTCATCGATGGTTTTTGATGGATTCGTAGTGATCATTCGTATCGATAGTCTTCGAATTGTTGTGAGCTAATGGTCGTGAAACTCATGCTTCGAATCTATAAGGTTTTGGCGATTTCAAGTCAGCTCTCGTTAATTGCTTCGTATCGATGAAGCCTTGTGGTCACGTCGCTTTGATGGATTCGAAGTGCAATGGATTCGAACACGATCGTTCGAATCCATTCTGTGTTTTTACCGGTAGTGATCGGTTGAAGTGACCGGAAGGTGAATCGCCCCGTTTCCTTTCTAGGATCCATATAAATACCTGGGACTCGGCTCACTTTCACTTTTTACTTTTTAACTTCGTCTTCCTGCGTCTTCGAATCCATCTCGGTCCTTCAAGAACAAGGCCGAACTACTCTCCTTCCTTCGAGTCGAGGCGATATCCAAAAATTTTCGAATCGAGTTATACATTCAGGTAGACGAAATTTTTTTAGGTTCGAAGATTTAAAAAACAAACTCTTCCATCGTGTTTCATTCGTTTCGATCTTGGCTGGCCGAAGTAGGAACACGGATGGGTCCTTCGTATCGATCCCTTGCGATCGATTCGAACATCTTGCCTATGCGATCGATACGAAGCTTAAGTCCATCATCTGTCTTTTACTGCTGATGATCAATTTGATGCCTTCATTGATGATGGATGTGATGCTTGAGTTGTTGATCGATACGAAGGGTTCCAGTTACCATCGATTAGAATCGTATCGATTCGAACGGAGTCAATTCGAAGCTTCGTCTCTTTGGTCGATTCGAACAATTGAAACCTGGCCCTGATCGATTCGAAGGATCATCTTTTCGATCGATTCGAAGTATTATCCCTTCGACCGATTCGAAGTGACTTATATGGATACATAACTTTCGCATATTTAGCGGTATAATTTCGACGAGCTTTATCTCTGCATATCTGGACTGAACTTTTATTGTGCATACTTGATTGCCCTTCGAAGCTCGTCGATGGAACTATAACTTATCACTGTGACAACAAACTTTAACTTGGATCAATTGTCAACATCGGGATGGTTCAGTGATGGCGGTCAGCGATGACGGCCATCTCGACCGGATCTCTGATGTCTTCGCTGTCTGCAAATTTTCTCTAACTCTGTTGAATTTTTCAAGTAATGCACAACACTGCACTGCACCGCACACACTTTACACTGGGAATGAACGAGTTTTTTACGTACTTAATGTTGCTTTCTGATGAGTTAGTTAGTTATGGAATCTTCGAGCTCTCAACAACAAGAAGTACAGAGTTCGCCTCCTCCAGAAATACTTGAAATCCCTAACATTCCTCCCGAAGTAGTTGGGCCGGCTCCGGACGAAATGCCGAAAGCCTTATTTATCGATGATCCTATCGACTCCGTTTCGTCCAGTATTTCTGAAGCCTTACTGGGCCGGATCTGCTTGAAACATAACTTATCCCCGGACGACGTTTTGCTACCGGGCGTTGATGACAGACCTCACAACCCGCCCGAGGGGTATACTTCTTTCTATCGTCACGCCTGTGCGGCTGGAACTCTTCCTCCATTTAACCAATATATCAGGGAGATGTTATCGTTCATTGGAATTGCCCCCTCACAACTTCATCCCAATGGACATGCGTTGCTGAATAGTGTTTTTGTTTTATTTGTGGATCATCTCTTTCGTCCACCAAGGCCAACCGAGATTAGACACATATTCAACTTCAAGAGCAGGGGCGATAGTCCATCTTTCTCCTTTTTGGAAGCAGTTAGAAACTGCCAGATTGTGACGGGAGCCTGGACCAGACTCAGTTATTTTAAGAATGAATGGTTTTTTGTTCGATGCCCCCCAGGGTTCGCTAGGCGATGGCTGTCTAGACGTAAGTGTCGTAAAACGCACAAGCCTTCTTTAATAGTCGTTATTAACACTTGAACTAATATCAGGCATTTTTCTTGCAGCTATCATCTCAAGGCCTGACGGTGGACACTACAAAGGCGTTGTCCGAAGTTTAGAAGAGGTCCCGAGTGATTTGCGGCACATCGACTCGGTGTTGACTGATGATAACTTAAGGACGCTGGGTTTAATTGAGATGAACCAGAGTATTGTCATCGAGGGGTTGGCGAAACCGGCTTCGAAGACAAAGAAGAAGACGGTGAAAAGAAAACCCGGCATAGTGATAAGAGAAATGAGCAATGACGAGAGGACGCCCACCGATATCGAGTTAGCGGCCGATCTTTCCCGAATTGAAGAAAAGCGGAAAGGCAAGGCTGTTGTCCCTAAACTTAAGAGACGGAAGTCTGTAGTCGTATCTCGTTTGATCCCCGGTATTACTACCTCTGACGCTGCTCCTTGCCAATCAAGAAACGTTTTTATAGGACCGGATGACATTCCCATCCCGGAATACGTATCTCTCCACCACGAGTCCGGGTTGGATGAACTCCGGGAAGCGTTAGAAACAAGCAAGCCTTTACCTGTTAGTGCAGTCGACACTTCTGGTTGGTCGGGGGTTTTGCACATTTGCATACACTTTCATAACACTACACGGCTTCCACGCAAATTGTATTGCTTTTGCCTGGTATTTAACTGAATTGCTTCTCTTTTTCAGGTGCTATGTCTGGCCGTCAATCTACACTGGACAAACTCCGAAAAGTGCATCACCCTTCGTCTTATTACGAATCTCAACGTGGAGACTCCGATTGCGATCGTGAACGGAGGCATCATGGCCAGGAATATTATGCCAGGGATCATCATCGTAGTTACTCCAGTCAGGAGCGATCGGATAGAGATCGGAGACACCGCTCCCCTTCTCGTTCTCCTTCGCCATCCCGAAGCCATATTCAGGTATCTGAGCCTCTGCGACATCAACCGTCTTCGCAGGTTTCGAGGCTCGAGCCACATCGTTCTAGAACTGAGGTTGCTACAACCACGGCTGTGGAGGAGGCCCCTATTGAACCATCTGGTGAAGGGGCCATCAGACTTGCTCAATTGAAGAGGGACTTTCCGGAGATTTGCTTCGACGCTTGTATTTTTCCTCCTAATCTTAAAAGAATTCCCGAAGACGCCGTGACCACAGCACTTAGCTATACCCGCGATTTCTATGCTCAGTACAAAGAATGGTATAAAGCGACTGTTAAAGCTTCAAAAGTAGCTTTCGATCGAGCGAAAATTATCGAGAAACTGGAAGCCGACTTGGCTCAGAAGAATCGTATTGTTGATATACTCCAATCTGAGGCGGAATCTTCCTGTAAGGCCGAAGTTGAGTTGCTAAAAAAGGTTGATGAGACATTAATTGAGATGGAAAAGATGAAACAAGCACATTGCACTTTAGTTGAAGACTTGGGCCATCGATACAAAAATGTTGAGGCCGAGCGGGATGCGACAGTCAAAGAACTAGAGGAATTAAAGCCTAAGTTTGCCGAAATAAAAAAGGAAAAAGATGATGCTAATACGGCCGCGCAAGAAGCGTGTGAGCAAGCTGTGTCTCTCCGAGCTGAGTGTGGTGCGGCAGTCGCAAGGGTTAAGGAGGTTGAAACGGAGGTGGAGGAGAGAGTCCAGGCAGAGAGGTTCAAGATGGAGGCCGAATTTGATGAACTCTTGGACACATATAATGCCAACGTGTTAGAGCATAGAAATCTCTCCTGGCTAGGAGATTACTCGATGCTTCTCTATAATGCCTGGAAGAAATTATTGGAGAACAAGAGGATGTCTTGCCCGGATGGAGTATTAGATGAGTTTGAGCTCGAGTCATGTCTGCTCAGCGAGGATGAGAGGAGAACTCTTCATGAGGCGATAATTTCTGTTGAGAAAGAAAAACTTGGCATCCATCAAACGGAGATCGGTGAAGGTTCGGGTGTCGTGCATCATAGTGAGAATATCGAATTCCTATCCCGACTTCGTCCGAAGTTATCGCCGCAGTCGATCCACAACTTATTCCTGCTTACAACCCGGATCAACCGGGGTTGTCTTCTGGCAAGACTACTGTCTCCGAGCCTGTTCAAGCTCCAAGGCAAGGTAAAGAAGGTAGTTCGATTATTTCCCTCATGTCTTAAAGTATTGATTTTTTGAGATAATTTTCTGGACTAATTACTTTTGTTCTCCTTTGTTCAGTGACTGAGAGTGCCGCATCCGTGCCCGCAGTTCCTCCGGTTCTGTATCCTATGCATGGAGTTATTGTCACCGAGGCGATTTCGACCACTGCCATGGACGGTGATATTGGAGAGGGGAGCTCGATGTCATTCGATGCTCAAATGATTAAAGAGCTACTTGGTCACCCTCTTGACCATATTCCTGATCCTTCATTCGCGATGAGTGGAGCTGCTTCGGTTTTCAGTTCTATTGTGACAACCACCAGCGTATCCAGCGCAGCTCGGTTGACTCGAGAAGAAGAGATTTTAGCTGAGATAAGTGCTGAAATGGCCACGATGGTAACGGTTGGTGGCCCTGGTAGAGACACTGCCCCTTCAAGCTTGTCTTCTTTAATGGTGATCTCTTCCGGTGGCACGGTAACTGTCTCGAGCATTGCTGAACAAACACCTGTCACCGCTCCCACGCCTTCAGTTCGTCCTCACAAAAGGATCTCTATCCCTTCCAGTTCTGAGGAAGACGTTGATATCATGCCAGATCCGGAGGATGCTCCAAAGAAAGGCAAAAAGTCTCGCAGGAAGCCGGGTAGTGGGTCCAGCGGCTCGACTCCGAAGAAGAAGCCCCGGAAGAAGAAGGAGTGGGCTTCTTGTTTTATCATGTAGTTGTGAATAGCGATTCTTTTACCTCTTCTTTTGCTCTTTTAGAGCCGTGTATATGTGTGGATTCGGCCTCCACTTAATTGAAACCTTTTCACTTGCCATGTAATCAAACCTGTTTTTGTTGGTTGATGGAATGGGAAGTTGCTCTTTTCTTTTACCTAAGTGTTTTGCAGTGTTTGTTTTGTTTTTTTATATGCCAAGTATGAAAACATAATTTCGTGTCATGATTTGATGAGTGAGCTGAACTCTGGACATAGTATCACTTTGGTTAGTGATTAACACTTAGCTTTTTTTTGGCCCCCTAGTCTCGGGGAACAACATTTGTATTTTGGTGGTTGATTGCATTTATTGCAAATCTTAAGCATATGTCCATATTCTGGGGACTTAGGATAATTTGAGATCGATAATCCAGTTCGCATTTCGGGAATTTGAGAGTTATCGATACTTGTAACACGGTTCGCGCTCCGGGAACATGGAATTGATATTTGTACTCTGCTTCACGCTCCGAGAACTTGGAGTTAATATTGATTCGGTTCGCACTTCGGGAACTTGTAATCTATGTTTATACTCCGTTCACGCTCTGGGAACGAGTTGTTGGACGTTTATACTCCAATTCGCGCTCTGGGAATTTGGAGTCCGTTTGCACTCTGGGAACGAGTTGCTGAATGTTTATACTCCAATTCGCACTCTGGGAAGTTGGAATCCGTTCGCACTCCAGAAACGAATTGCTGAATGTTTATACTCCAATTCGCACTCTGGGAAGTTGGAGTCCGTTCGCACTCCGGGAACGAATTGCTGAATGTTTATACTCCAATTCGCACTCTGCGTAGTTGGAGTCTGTTCGCACTCCAGGAACGAATTGCTGAATGTTTATACTCCAATTTGCACTCTAGGAAGTTGGAGTCCGTTCGCACTCCGGGAACGAATTTCTGAATGTTTATACTCCAATTCGCACTCTGGGAAGTTGGAGTCCGTTCGCACTCCGGGAACGAATTGCTGAATGTTTATACTCCAATTCACACTCTGGGAATTTGGAGTTAGTAAAAGGATTATCGTGTATCAATCCTTGTAAAAGATGGTGTAGTGTTTTTTTGCCGAGCTCGGGTTTCACTTAGTGAGTGACCGGTCGTATCACAGTCACTCCCTATTTAAATAAATCCCACCGCGTGATGGGATTTAGCTCCCCGTGCATCGCGATATTATGCGTCATTTTCAGTTAATCACAACTTTTGGCTCAAAGAGATGGCATTTTATTGCTGAAATAAAAGAAATATGGCAAAATCAGTTGCCTTATTACAAGTTCAAACTTCAAAATGCAAAAATAAAATGCTAAGGAAGAAATTGACTAAAAATAGACAAATAAAGCCTGTCATGTGTAGTAGCGACGGAGACTTTCGCTATTCCAAGCTCTCGGCAAAGTAAGACCATCAATGGTTGACAACTTGAACGTGCCATCTCCGAGCTTTTGTAAAATCACATACGGCCCTTCCCAATTTAGCTTCATGTGCAAAGGGACCGGATAAATTCTCTTGAGTACGAGATCGCCGGGTTCAAAGGTTCGCGTGCGGACCTTGGCATTATATATTCGAGCGACTCGACTCCGATATGCGGCTGCCCTCAAATCAGCTTCTTCGCGCTTCTCATCAAGTAGATCCAGAGATTCAGCAAGTAATATGGCATTCGTTTTCGGATCATAATATGTCACACGATGAGAGCGAACTTCCAATTCGACTGGAATAACGGCTTCAGAGCCATAAGATAGAGAAAATGGAGTGTGTCCGGTTGTAGTCTTGTGAGTCGTTCGGTAAGCCCATAGAGCCATAGGCAGTTCATCAACCCACTTGCCCTCGGCTTTTTCCAGTCGTTTCTTCAAAATAGACTTGATGACCTTATTGATGGCTTCAACTTGACCATTTGCTTGAGGGTGTGCTACTGCAGAGAATTTCTTGTGGATGTGAAATCGTTGACAGAAGTTCTTGAATTCAACACTGTCGAATTGGGCTCCATTATCGGTGATAATAGTATGCGGGAGACCAAACCGGCAGATGATGTTGCGTACCACGAAGTTGATCACTTTCTTTGTCGTAATTGTTGCAAGGGGTTCAGCTTCAGCCCATTTGGTGAAGTAATCAACTGCGACGATGGCGTACTTCGCACCACCTTTAGCTAAAGGCAATGCACCAATTATATCATCCCCATATTGCAAATGGCCATGGGCTGACCATTTGGGTTATTTTAGTAGGTGGAGCTCTGAGAATTCGAGCGTGTTTTTGGCATTTATCACACCTTTTGGCATAGTTCATAGCATCGCGATTTACGGTGGGCCAATAATATCCATATCGGAGTATTTTCTTGGCAAGTGCTTGCCCCCTAGTGTGATCGCCACATTATCCTTCGTGCACATCGTGTAACACTCGTTTGACTTCGTCGTGTGCGATACACCGGAGAAGAGGGACAGAATATCCCCTTCGATACATAACTCCATTCTGAATGACAAATCGTGAAGCTTTTCGAAGAATTTGTCTTTTCTCCCTTCATCGTTCGGGTAATATGCCACTCTCAATGTAATCTCGGTAGGGGGTCATCCACGATTCCCTGCTGGAAGTAGCTTCAAATGTGAATTTATTCTCTACTCGATCAATGCTTGGAGAGGATAAAGTCTCGATAGGAACGAGTCCCAAGTGTTGAGCTTTGCCTGTACTTGCCAACTTTGCCAACGAATCGGCTTTCTGATTGTGCACTCGGGGTACGTAGAAAATGGTATAATAATCGAACTGATCAATTATTTCCCGGACCCGGGCTAGATAAGCGGCTAATCTTCGATCTTTGGCCTCATATTCACCCCGAACTTGGCATACTACCAACTGGGAATCACGGTAGATTTCCACAGCAATAATTCTTAGGTCACGGGCCAACTTCAACCCAGTAAGCAAAGCTTCATATTCGGCTTCATTGTTGGTTGCACGGAAATCAAACTTTAAAGCGTATCATATGGATCGGCCCTCGGGAGTCTCAAGCACTATCCCAACGCCCGAGCACCGATCGTTGGATGCACCGTCAGTATATAGCTTCCATATGTATTCGGGGGATTTACTAGTTTCAGGTAAGTCTTCAGGAGTAGTGAATTCGGCAATGAAATCTGCAAGGACTTGACCGTGTATGGCTCGTCTCGGAGTATAAGTGATGTCGAATTGACTCAGTTCAATGTTCAATTTTAGTAACCTGCCAGACGTCTCAGGTCGTGTGAGGACTTGTCGTAACGGCTGATCGGTGTACACGGTGATGGGATAAGCCTGAAAATATGGACGGAGCTTCCTCGAGGCGATGACTAGGCAGTATGCCTATTTTTCTAACCTTGGATAATTTCTCTCAGCTTCGGTTAACTGTTTGCTAACATAATAGACTGGTTTATGTACTCGGTCTTCCTCCCGAACTAACGTAGCACTGATTGCGTTTTCAGATACGGCCAGATAGAGGTATAACTGTTCATGATCAACAGGTTTTGAAAGAATCGGCGGTGTGGAAAGATGCTGAATCAGTGATTGAAATGCGCCCTCACATTCTGTAGTCCATTCGAAGTTTCGTTTCCCTTTTCGGATCAGGTCGAAGAAGGGTATGCATTTGTCAGTTGATTTCGAGATGAACCTGCACAGTGCTGCAACCTTTCCATTAAGGCTTTGAACTTGTTTTGTGGTCCTTGGAGTTTGAAGATTCCTGATCGACCGAATCTTTTCGAGGTTGGCCTCTATTCCTCGGGCGTTGACGATGAACCCAAGGAATTTTCCGGATGCGACTCCAAAATGACATTTTAGCGGATTAAGCTTCATCCCATATCTCCGGAGGACGTTGAACATTGACTTTAAGTCTTTGACGTGATCAGTGGAGTATCGCGATTTTACCAACATATCATCTACATAAACTTCCATAGTTTTCCCGATCTGGTCGGCAAACATTCGATTGACTAAGCGTTGGTAAGTTGCTCCGGCATTCTTTAATCCAAAAGGCATGACCTTGTAGCAGTATAGTTCCAGGTCAGTTTTGAAGCTCGTATGTTCTTGGTCGGGCACATGCATAGGTATCTGATTGTAACCAGAATAAGCGTCCATGAAAGATAGTAATTCGTGCCCTGCCGTTGAGTCCACAAGTTGATCAACTCGGGGAAGTGGAAAGCTATCTTTCGGACAAGCCTTATTTAAGTCAGAGTAATCGATGCACGTTCTCCATTTCCCATTCGGTTTTCGGACAACTATAGGGTTGGATACCCACTTTGGGTAAAAAGCATCCCGGATAAACCCATTTGCTCTTAGCTTATCAACTTCTTCTTTGAGGGCGGCAGATCTCTCTGGATCCATACCGCGTCTTTTTTGTTTGACCGGGATATACCGTGGGTCAATATTCAAGGTGTGGCTCGCGATATCTGACGAGATTCCACACATATCAGTGTGCGTCCAAGCGAATACGTCTAGATTTGCTTGGAGAAATTCGACCAACTCCCATTGCACTTGTGGGTTTAGTTGAGACCCAATTTTCAACATTTTTGAATCATCATCATTAACTGGAATGCCAATTGTCAGTTTGGCGGGAGAAGCTTGACTTTATTTAGATTCATCATTACTTTCAGTGTCTCTGGGGTCTAGATCTTTCTGGAATTGGTCGTGGTGCCCGGGCCGAGGCCCAGGCACTAATTGTCAATCATCGGCAAAACGGACGCACAGAGATTCCTCCACGCCCTTTCCTTTCTCCTTTCTCTGTGCTTCTCACAGTTCGGCAACATAGCAGGCTCTCCCAGCAGCTTGATCTCCTTGAATGACCCCAATCCCGTAATCAGTGGGGAATTTCAAAGTTAAGCACCATGGGGAATTGTTGCCCTGAATTCGGCAAGGGTCGGTCGGCCCAAAAAAGCATTGTACGGAGAGTGGATATCTAGGACAACAAATTGTAATATTCGGACTCTTCGGCGTTCTCCAACTCCCAACTCCACTGGCAACTCCACCACTCCAGTGGGTATATTAGCGCTTCCATCAAAGCCATGGATTCTAGAATGACAAGGCTTTAAATCTTTGGCTTCCATCTTCATTTGATCATATGCTCTCTTAAACAGGATATTTACCGAACCCCACTGTTCATCAGGATCCTCTTCATCCAAGAAGGACCAACCTGGGCAGATATGACTAGTGGGTCTATAGTTGGGGCTTCGACCTTATCAGTATCTCGATTTCTAAATTGATGTCGTCTGCCATCGTCCTCTGTTGTTTGGCCGGAGCCCCTTCGTCAAGTGTACTGCAACTTTCAAAACTCACATGCCTGATCGAATTGGCGTATGATTCCATTTCCCTCCAGCTTCGGTCCGCTGGATGAGGACCACCACTAACTGTATTTATGACCAACCTCCCGCCTGTACGAGCGGGCTCCTCCTGTCTCTCTTGGTTTTGTGCACGATTTTGGTTTGACGGGCCCACACCACCAGCCTGCGGTGCCCGCACGAATTGATCTAACTTCCTTTCCCTGATCAACTTTTCAATAAGGTCAAATGCCTACAATCATTGGTATTGTGTCCATAACTTTCATGGAATCTACAGAACTTCCCTGTTTGAATCTGTCTCTCCGACATGGCTTCGGAGTTGGCTTCTTATACTGCATCGCATTACAAGTTTGTAGATACACGTTTTCCAGTGATGTATTCAGTGGTGTATAGCTTTCAAACATTTGCGCCCTATGCCGCGAGCCACGATTCTGATCCTGCTTCTTATGTCTATTATCGTCGTTCCTCGGCTGGGTTTGCTTGTTTTGAATATTCAACTGTACTTTTCCTGAGCTCTTTCCTGACTGTTTAACCGCCACATTGCTTTGGATCCCTTCATTGTTGGGTCTCGCATCGTCCTGCTTCCTAGATTGTTTCGCATCCTCACGCCTTAAGAATTGGGCGGCTTTGGAGTAGAAACGATCCAATGATGCGGGAGGTTTCCCAGCTAGCCAATTTCCAAATTCAGAGTCGGGGTCAATCCCCTTAGTCAAGGCCATCAAAATTGAATTATCATTGGGGTTAGTGATCTCTGCACAAGCGGCATTGAATCTTTCCAAATATCGTCTGAGTGTCTCTCCTGGAGCTTGAGTGACACTAGACAAAGTATTTACGTCTTTAGGCCTGGCAATGTGCATACGGAACTGTTCAACAAATTTAGTAGCCAATTGGTCAAATGAAGAAATAGATCGTGGTAGTAATCGTGTAAACCACATCGTCACAATTCCCCCTAAAGAAATGGGAAAACTACGGCACTTTACTGCATCATCGGCTCTTGCAGCAGTCATCGACCATTTGTATTTCAGAATATGTTGGTTAGGGTCGGAATTTCCTTCATACATGGGGAGAGTCGGCATCCTGAATCGCCGAGGAGGTTCAGCATATAATATGTCATCGGTGAACGGGGTATGACTTCGGGAGATTCCCCAATCGTCATTTGTTAAGCCCTGACTTTCGCGGATCATTTGGCGTACCATAGCTAAGAGGTCAGGTGTTGCTATATTCGGAGGGTGGCGAGCCAAAGTGTAGTCGGGTTCCAAAGTGCGAGGTAGAATCGGGCGCTGTTGACGATCCATGTCTCGCCTCCTTGGCTCGGTGTCTTCTGGGACATATGGCCCCGGAGCGTGTTCCTGCTGGTGGTAGTTCTGATTGGAGTGATTTCGGGTATCAACTCCTATGTCAACTGCAGTGGCGGTGGCTTGGTTATCCGTAGTATGTTGTGGAACAGTGCCTCCTTGCGAGGAGGGTCCTGTATGAAAACTGACAGAAAGGCCAACTCTTATCTGCCCAACAGTCAATGCTTGTTGGTGATCGGTAGTATGCGCATGGTTTCCGTCTAGCCTGGGACGTGTAGATCTGCCGCTGTAATCAGACGAGGTAGAGCTTTCAGTGGAGGAATGAGGGGCGTGGTCCTTTTTGGATCTTCTACGCCTTTGGCGGTTTAGTTCATTGGTCAACTCAGCATTGGCGCGTAGTTGTTCAGTCAGCTGTTGTCAACTTTGGGTTAGTTCCTGGAGTAGTGTCTGGAACTCTTGTCGAGTTATCGGACCTGGTGGATCTGAGTGCCCGGTATCATCTTGATTGGGTGGAGGGAGTTGCGGGGGATTTTGTCTATCACGGCCTTCTTGGCCGGCGGCAGTAGAAGTGGTTCTCGTGCTAACCAACTTAAGGTGTAGAACCCTTTCCTAGATTTCCGTAAATCTGAATAGTATGGAAGGAGTCTGAAATTGAAGTCTGGATCTCTCTCTTAGATTTATGCAATCCGATATCGATAACAGATCCAATGAGTAGGAGAAAACCTGAGTTCAACTCTCAGTGAAAGCACCAAAGTGTTTGCACCAAAATTGGGCAACACCCTTCGGAAGTTTTTTGAAGAGATAATAAATGAAGAAACTAAATTGAAAACGAGGATTATCTAACAAAAACTCCAAATCGCAGAAAAGTAAATTGCACGAAAGACAGTAATTTAGAGTGGTTCGGCGTTTTGCCAACGTCTACTATGAAGTTTTATCACTTTATTGCTTAATACTTGAAGATTACAAATGTTTTAGAGCGAAATACAGCAGATAATAGACTTAAAATCGAAATCAGCAGCAGTGAAGACGATATGGAGTGACTCTGGCAGCGTTCGGGCGTGCTTTTTCTCTAAAAATTCTCCGATCCCCTTTCTGAATGACCAGGAGATCTATTTATAGGCGTAGGAGGCTGATATTTCGCCTAAAATCCGGGGAGACCACTTCTAGCACGTGAGGGGGGCCCACATGCCCGGCCTCAGGAAATCCGGGCCCACTTTAGGATCGATTCGAACTCTAGTTCGAGTCGATCAAAAAAGTGTCCAATCGAGGTGAAATTTGGTGTGGACATTCTTCAACATGCATGCAAGCTCCTGTGAAAATTTCATAGCATTTGGACTTGTAGATCTTGAGTTATGATCGATTCAAGGTTGCATTCTCGGTTGACGCGCTTGGTTCGAATCGATCCCTTCGAAACGATAGGGTCGAATTGATGACTTGAGCATGTGCCTGGTGACGTGGCGCGCGCTTCTCGTGTTGATCCATCTTTTTCTCCGTATTTACCGGGTCGAACCCATGGTTTTAGCCGCCTTGACTTGGTGGATTCGAAGGAGTGGATTCGAAGACATGCTCCTTCGATTCGATCGAATGGATGTTCCTTCGTATCGATCAAGATATGCGATAGTTGATTGACACGAAGGCTTCTCAGCTGAATGAATTCGAAGACGGTCGTGGATGGAGTCAAAGTTCTTCAACTGCATTGATTCGAAGGTCTTCCCCTTGATGGATTCGAAGTGAGGCCCTGTCCTGATGGACCCGAAACAAGGCTTGCTCGATGGATTCGAACCAAGGTTATGTCTTATGGATTCGATCTTATACGCTCTGATGGAGGCGAAGTAACGTACGCTGATGGATACGAACTTATGTGTTCTGATGGAGGCGAAGTGGAGCGACTTCATGGATTCGAAGGACTACAACCTGATGGATACGAAGTGGAGTGATCCCATGGATTCGAACTAAGAGGAGCTCGATGGATTCGAACTCATGCTCTCCGGATGGATTCGAACTTAGGGTTATTTCCTCCAACTTGCATCGATGATATCTTGAGCATACAAACTCGGATTGACTTGAAATTTGAGATACCGACTTCTACGATCTTTCTTGTCATATCCTATCAATTGCAGCTCAATCTGGACTCGAACAAAATTCATCGATATCCATAGTGAAGCGAAGCACGACCAAACCGTCCTTTTTTGTCGATCGATCTTTTGGTATCACGGCTTTGCCAAGAAGCGGGATAACAATAAACAAAGTTAACATTTTTACATTCCATTGCCTTAATATATTCCAATTCCCTTTTTTTATTTGTATTAATGACTATATTTCAACTATTTCGAATTTTATCGGTTTTACACATTAATTAAAATTTATACTCCCAATTTATTTATTTATCTTGATTTCATCCTTTTTATTAAATCCAATATTATTTCATGAATAAAGTTTACATTTTCAATCATTCTATTACATTCCCATTTTGCAATTATTGTCTAAATCTCATTAATGTAACATTAAATTTCATTTAATTTTAATTGATTTCCCATTTCAATTTAACAGCCTAAATAAATAGGTAACTTGTAATAATTGTTACCATTAACTTTATATTACACGTAAGTTTATTATTTACAAACCAATGTTACGATTCCTTTCTGAACACTAATTTTATTCCATTTCCATTCATTACACATTATTTTATCAATAAATCAACATTTTCAATTATCCATTACCTTTTATATCCCATTATAAATTAATGCACACATTAATACAACAAATATTATAATTCTTTACACAATATTGTTTTTATTCAATTACCATTAATAAATTAAATATTTACATTCGTTTCCTTACATTTCATTTATAGCCAAGTATAACATTTACATTAATTCATTTATTGGAATTACATTCAAGTTGTTAATAATTAGCTTTAATTATCATTTGCTACGTTTCATTTCAGTATTCATTTCATTATTAAATTGCACATTTTTATTTCTGTCAATATTATATTACCAACATATCATTATATTAACAAATTTAAATTATCGAAATTTACGGGTCGTTACAATAGTTTTCTATTGGTTAATATAACTAAGATCAAATTCAAAATATCAATGTTACAATATTACCCAATTCCCTTGACTTGAGAATACTATCGAGCTTTAATATGGAAACTCCACTTTGATTATAGTCAAATCGTGGCACGACATCCACTAAACAACTATAGTTGGGTCGGGTTGAAGCATTAGAAGTAAAACACTATTCAAGAGAGAGTTCATCTCCTTAGTTATATGGCATTAGTATCATGGTCGGCTAAAGTCAACTCAAATTCAAAGTCTCTGGCCATAGTAATTCCGTTAATAATAACTGTAATTATTAAACTAAGGACTTAGTGTTTGGATTATAATGTTGAATATGGATGGTATTAGAATTTTGACCATTATCGATTCCAAAAGTCCTAATGTATACCTAAGAGCCACACGATATGTTGAATACTTCGAGTACAACCTGATTTAATTAATTATCCTAATATAGATTATATTAGTTATAACTAAGTTATGAAATATTAATTATAAAATTTTATTTGATATGTGTTGATCAATATTGAAAAGTGCATATATATAAGTCGTACACACAAATCGATATACGACATTGGTGTACGTTTAAATTTAATTTAAATGTATAATATTTGATCAGGCTTGAAATGAAAGGAAGGGATATGAAGGGGTTTAGTATGGCCGACCATAAGTATACGATAGTGGGGTTGGATTTGATTCAAAACAGGTTAGAATTGGTGGAGAGATTAGTGGATTTAGATCCACTTTCAGCTTCTTCTTCTCTCTTCTATTTACACATCCTTAACCCCTCACTTATGTTACTTTTTTGAGCCTCCATGCTACCCACCTCGGGTCAAAACCATTACCCCTTCCTCCATCATTTAATTCTTCACAAACACAAGATTGGATCAAATATCAACAGAGTATGTAGGTCTCTCAATCAGATAGCGCTTTCTAGAAGACTTTGGATTTTGATCCAAAGTGAGTTTAATTGATTCAGCATTCAAGGTATCGATGTTAGGCTATTGTCAAGGTAAGGTTCTAATTTACAATTATATATATTTGTTTGTCAATTGTTCAGATTTATATATGGTTAGATTAGATGAATTTATCACAAATCTTTATATATTTGTGATGTCAACCCAGAATATAAATATAATAACATATTGATATTAAAATTAAAATTTATTTTTATGTATAAACATAAAAGCTTCAGCTAGAAATAACAATAAAAAATTAATTTTTTGAATTTTAAACTAATATTTAAAGGATTTTAAAATAAAAGGTTACTGTTTTAATATACAAACATATGTGTATAATATATGAAATTTTGTTAAATCGTATACATGATAATATTTTAGAAACAAAAAAATTCTAATATAAGTTCATTCTAAGAGATCTATTTCTCATTGAAACCTTTGGCTCGTAGAGCATCTAAGAGAACCCCTCAATCCACTTAATCATATGCTTTGATAAAATGTAATTTAAGGAGTACACATGTTGTAAAATTTTCTTATAGTAGTTAAAGAATATGCAGCTCCTAACTATTCCATCCATAACACCCATTTTTTACAAAAAAGGGAACTTCAAACTATTAAACAAACTATCTATTTTACTTTTCAATCTATTAGCTAAAGGTTTGGTAATAATTTTAAAGGAACGGTTAATTAAAAAAATAGGCGTAAAATCATTAATTTCTTCAGAGCTATCTCTTTTATGGATTTGAATCATATCTGAAAAACTGAATCTTCCTAGTTCAAGTTCACCCTCGTGGAATTCATTGGTTGGGCTTATTACATTATATTTGATTTGATGGTGTGCCAAAAAATTTTGGTAGAAAATATTGGAAAACCATCAGGATCATGGGCCTTACCACTAAACCTATCCTTATTCACAATCCAAATTTATTCTTCTAAAATACTCTATACTTTACTCTGTACTATGATTAATTTCTTTTACCAAAATTTCTTTACATTATTTCACTTACTCAAGCACTATACATGGTTGAATTTTATCACGCATTTCTGTTTTGAATATTATTATGCCATTTTGAATTATTACATATCACATTATTGTTGTTTCTCCCGTAACATTCAAAAAAGATTTAATAATATCATTTATATGATTGCTGACATCTAGATCATCATCCGAGGTTCTAATATGTTCAATTCACTCTAGTAGGTTCGTATATGATTTCTGTGTCTTTCATGTCATTATGTGCATTAGAGGGATACCTTACAATAGGAATTCATTGACTCGAGTTATTCATTTCCATGATCCCTTGTATATTCATTTTTGTAGACCAAGAGAAATAGGATTTGACGTGAGTTGGATTCGAGGGTCATACTTTGCAAGAAGCATGAAGCTTGTAGATGCATGTTGGTGAGCACTTATTTACCCTTTGTTTAGCCACTGACTCTCACGTACTCACAGATTGAGACTTCTTTTGCATATTTTGACTACTATGTCTCTTTGTTAATTCTAGCTTATGAGAGTGTAACACCCTGGAAATTAAGCAAAAAATTTAATAAGGAAATTAAATTTAAAATTAAATAAGGGCTAAAATAAGAATTTCACAAATGCCCAAATTTGGCTATGAAACTTGTAGAGTTAATACGGAGTAGTTACAAATGTTTGAAAATTTCAAAAGTAAAAGGAAAACAGTTTCCAAATAAAACTTTGTCATGGAACGACACCCTAGGGTGTGTTGGTCGACATGAAGCGGTCGACCATTGACATATACTTTTGATGATTTGGAGCGAAGATCGTACGGGGACCACCGAACCAAATATTTTTCTTCTATGCCAAGTTTTCGATGTGGATCTATGATGCAAGAAAAAATTCTCTAGGGTCAATCTTACGTTCCATTTCAATCTTAACCACCATAAATAAACACCTAACTTAACACTAGTTTCATTAGAAAACTTACTACATTCCAAAATTCCATCAAAAAAATTTCTCTCCACTTAAAAAAATTTCTTTAAAGAGAAATTTAAAATAAAGTAATCGTGCACTAGTAAATTAGATTAAGGAGAGGCAAGCTAGTAGGTGACGATTCTTTGATGGAGCGAGCTAGGGCTTGGATCCAAGGTGAGTGGAAATAAGTTTAATAAATTGATTATTTATAGTTGATATTAATATATTCTATCTAATATGATGTTATTAATCAAACTGTAAACCCTAATTTTTTAAATATAAAATTTGAATTAGAAATTGAAATAGGTATAAATTAGCTAATATCGTTTTTGTCCAAGTTAAACCCCTTTCTGTTGTTGAATAGAAACCCTAAAAAATTGGTTAACCCTGAATTAAACATGTGTAATTATATAGCTTTAAATCTATGAATTTGATATCCATAAAAGCAGGGTAAAATTTCAAAGGATGGTTAGTGTAAATCGATGCTCAGGGTTCACCGTGTCAGTCTAGAATCTATCAGATTAATAAATAATTATAATCGAATGATTAAAAATCAAAAACCTTAAAATTTACCCAGCATCCGGACGACCATTCACCCTAAGCGGGCGACCGGTTAATGACTGAAATGTGTAATCTAGGTCACAGCCTAAGGCCTAGGTTGGAAATAAAATTATTAATTGTATGTATAACCGTATTGTATACATATATATGGATGTTAAAGATAATAAGGAAGCAAGTTCTCTATGAAACGATGCTAGGAGGTTGTAGGGTTGGGTAATTTACCCAATAGGTGTCGATTTTTTGACCGAGGGAAATTCTATTGCAAATGGTACTCACAAGAGGTTCTACGGTGAATGCGTAGCATTGACTGATGTCTGATGAAGTGTGTGGGGCGGGCGCAACAGGACACTTTGGTATTCATGATTCTGATGCAGCGTGATACTGTGTTGTTAATGGATCCCGATATATGTAACAAGTGGCGTATACTACGATCAAGAGGTGGACACAGATATAAATGATAAGACACATTGGCGAATCAGCATTGCGGGCTCCCCCATGATGCGTAGTCGGGTTGCGTGTAGTCAGTTGTGGGAAATTTATTCCTATATGGTAATTGTAGGGAATCCTATGTGAGATACATGTAGGCGTAATATGAGATGTAGTCCCATATGGAAGAGTTGCAGGATGTTTCTATGTTGAGTAGCTCTAGTAGCAGTATTCGTATATTGAGTAGCTCTAGAACCGTGTTTCCATATTGAGTGGCTCTAGTAGCAGTGGCCATTCGTTAGTTGTTAAGGTTCGATCCATAGTGCAACCCTTGTAGGAGCCTGCACAAGTTGTAGTGTAAGTGTGTGTTAAATAAAGACCCTTAAGTAAAGGACCTTCGGAATACACAAACACTTGTAGGACACCCTAGTTCACGAATAATAGAATTAAAAGTCAACTGGAAGTGATCATCATATATTAAACATGTACTCATTCACCAGACTTTTGTCTAAACCACCTTTTCCTTACTTTTCTCAACAAAAGAAGGATGGAGCAGTAGGTGATTCGGTCCGATTTCAGTTTGAGGAGAGGCGAGCTCATCACGGAAGTTGCTTATCCTTTATTCACTATCCATATTCTATATCTTTTCAGTACTTAGTATTTCTTTTATTTGATTATTATGAGCGGTATTTCTGTGTACTCTATATTTGTCTATGTACTATTTTTTAAGATGATTATTTTCCATATTTATATTTTTTTCCATTACGTTGTGAGTTTGAAAGTGTAGCATATCTCTTTATTTTTAGTCTTCGTAGTATTACAAAAAGTCTGATGGCTCGTACTTCTTGGTACCAACATGAGTTCAAAATTCACCCTAGAGTGTCTAGGGGTGCGGGTTATCACATTTGGCATCAAAACTTAAGTTCAAAGTTCCTTATGGATTAGGAGCGTATTGAAAGAGCCTACTTGAAAAGCTTTTGAAAAGAAAATGGTTTTTTGAAAAGGTTATCAAAATGGTTTTCCAAAGTCCATATATATGTGTGTGTGTGTGTGTGTGAATTTCGAAAAAAAATTCCTAAAATTTTATATATCGTAATCTCTCTCTCTTATTCATTCCTATACTATCTATGAAAATTTCTTGATAAAATTCTTAAAAATAACAGATATAAGATGGGCGACCAGCAGATTCGGGCTTAAGTGACGTAGGCGAAGTTCCAGGGGTGATTAATATGATTTGGTTCCTCCGGTATCTTCAAGCGAGGGGACAAGCCAAGCTTAATCCCACAAGAGGAGTCATGGAAAGAGTGATGAGTGTGTTCTTGCCCACCCACCTGCCATCGATTTTACTAAGTCATGTAAAGATTTCACTAGTCTTGGAGGATAGTCGTATGTAGGGATTGATTCATAGGTAGATTTGAGGACATGGATTTTACTTATGAGAGGATCTTTAGGTTGACGTATCTTGATGATGAGACGAGGAGACAATTAACTACTTGGCAATTACATGGTGAGGCTCTTAGTTAGTGGGAGGTAGTCGAGGCAGAGAATGAGCGAAGAGAAATCACTTGGGGGATTTTTGGAGATGCATTGAAATGAAGTTTCTTTCTAGGGCCGAGGAAGGATTATAGTTAGAAAAGTTTGTTCACATGAAGCAAGGAGACATGTCGGTGAAGGAGTATGTTAATCAATTCATAAACTAGCTAGATTTGGGATGGGACTGATCGATACCCCACATAAAAAGGCTTTGAAGTTTACTAAAGAGATGAACCAACCTCTTCAAGGTTTAGCACTAAGTCATATTCCTATGGGTGCTATATATGAGGTTTTAGTGGAGATGGCCTTGCTGAGTACTTCCTCTAAGGAAGAAGCAAAGGAGGAACCTAAGAAGACTAGAGGGAAAGCATAGCAATAGAATTGGTGCAAGGGAGGATTTGGACCCAATAGAAAGATCAAGAACTAGAATATGCATTGTAGGAAGTGTAGCAAGAAGGGACATTTCGCGAAGGAGTGCAGGATAGAGGATTCAAAGGTCAAGTGTTATAATTGCAACTAGTTTGGGCATATGAAGCGGGAGAGTCCAGAACATCAGAAGACCTCTACCCAGATAGCTAGAGCACATGCACTATATGCAGTACCTAGCTCGAGTGCATCACCAGTTGTTGACAAGGGAAAGATGGTCATGATTGAAGGTGTGTTGATTTTATATGGTTTATCTATGAAAACCTGTTTCTTCGACCCTTGGAAATTGACACTAGTACGTCCTCGGTATTCACATGTCGCAAATCTAAGCACCGAAGACCTGGTTCCTTAAGGGCAAAAAGAAAAGAAGATAGAACAGAATCTTATGTGAATGGAATAACATATATTATTTCAATATATATTCTTTATAGTGGAAATTCAAATACATTTATCAGAGTCTATCTGAGCTCAGCCTTAACATTTATAAATGTCTCCCCTCATAAATGCTGAAAACAACAAAACACAAATGTCGTGGGAATGGGTAATTATCTACAGGAAATCATCAGCTCCAAGCTTCATCTAATTACTCTAAGTCAAACTTGAAATACTTGGCTGCCCGGGAAAATTAAAGGACCTAGAGTTTATGGGAAAGAAAAATAAACCTCAAGTCGGTCATTGGACTGGTGTGAGAAACTCAAAATTCGTATTTTTGTAAATAAAGGTATCTCATAAGACCGCGCCGCACATAAACACGGAACAAGATTTTATCTTATGATAACCAAAACATTTGCTATGCAAAATATGGGGATATTATTTTTAATGACATTCTTTTGAAAACATTTTGCAATTAAATTTATTAATCTTAGCTGAAATTGTTACCATTATTAAATTCTAGATATTTTAGGCTCTATAAATAAGTGTGAAGGCACTTATTAAGACTCCATACAATGGCAAGGTAAGGGACTACCATCCGTACAGTACATCTTTAGAGGGACGTACCATGGATACACAAACAACCCTTTGTATCTGGCAAGACCGGTCTATCCTTTTTTAGCACCCAGACATAGCCTGGATAGAAACTGAATATGTCATCACCTCGATTGTTACCGACCTATCTGAGATGTCACATAGCATACACCACATGCCCAAAATATAGAGGGTTATCCAGAATGGTAGTGATTATATCCTAATGGTTGTGAACCACATAGCCTTACGGCCTACACTGTTCGAGCCATTATGGGGTGATGGGGCCGAAGGTAAGATTACCTTTCCCCTAGCATATTCCACTTTGAATGCCACATTGCCAATTCCATCATACACTATTAGTTTCCACAAATGTATAACCTCCAAGCTCATACATCTCAAAGAAGGGTGTTAAGCTAAGAGAAGTTGCCTTCTCCGCCACCAAATAGATGTACATTTGTAAAAATCAATGTACGTGCGTTTTAGAAATGCAATGTCAGACATTCGTCTATATAAATTGTCTAGGAACAGGATAAACTGAAGGCACTCTCATACCACATCCTATCAGGAATTACCCCCAAGATTAGTAGCTAAAAGTCTTCGCATCAAAGATCTCAGATAGAGAACTACTATCGCTAATAAGTGATATGGGAAAATTCCCCCGAGGTTCAGTGACAAGCAACCTTAAATTCCATCTTCCAAATCATATCGTCCCATGTCTTTTATTTTTGAACACGAAAATTGGTTTCAAGTTGTCTTCGGATATGAATCTCCCAATCCGACCCTGGTCCCTTCGAACCAATCATCAATAAAAATATGTTAAGTGAATAGGGAATTATTCTTTGATTGAACGATCAAAATATCTTCTAGAGATATGTATCTTTAAAACGTTCTTCCTGGTATATACAGAATCATTAAACCTCTCTTTAAATTTGGAATTAAAAAATTATTTACGTAAATAATTTTAGAAAACATTATTGAGTAAATAGGATAGTGGAAATTATACTAATTTTACACAATATCAATTTCCATATTCAACCTATACTATCCATTGAATAATGGTGAGATCCCCTTTTAAATTCACATCCATGGTATGGGTTCCCTCTTCAGAATTTAGTATCAAGTAAGAAGATTATTTCTATGAAATACCAGTTGTTTGAATTCAGAAAATTCCATCTTTTATACTTTGGGAAACTTTGATCAGTCCAGGTAGCTAGGGAGGGCAAACAATTGGTTTTCCAAACCCAAGCCTGGAGACTATCTCTTTGTCACCCTTAAGGTGGTCAAGTTATTTGATCGGCTCTAAATCTTTTAAGATACCCAATTTACTTTTAATTATTTTAGAGCATCCGGGCTTTCCCTTTGATCTATTCCATTCATCAGTTGAATTTTCTATGACACTCACAAATGGAACAAATGTACTAGTCGTTTCCGCATACTCATTTTTTAATCCTCTTAACCGTCTTTAAATTACTTAATTATTTATTTGAAAAGATTCATAAAATATTTGGGAAAGAATAATTAAGTTAAAATAAAAGTTTGCAAAAGTTATTAAAAGTGCTGCAAAAAGTGTCGCGAATAGTGTTTTCAAAGCTTATTTAATCAGAACAACATTTTGATCATTTAAAAAGCCATTTTTATAACTCAGATCATTTTTAAAACATTTTTAAAGATTTATAAAACTTATTTCCTATTTTTAAAGAAATAAAAGTACCATTTATAATGAATTTTTCACTTTGGTTTCCGAATTGCCAAGCCGCAGCTATTTTGAAAACTTGTTTTGCTCGTATTTCAAAATATACTAAATGAAATCTCGATTTTCTTCCTCAATTGAACAATACAATTATAAGTATATGGAAAATTCTTATAATGAGGAATTCCAACTCCAAATCCATCGTTCAAATGAATTTAACTTTCTATGGCGTGAAATCGCGAACGATCGTGATGCGACATGCCTATTTTTGATTCAACTTTCATAACTTGTTAAAACTTTTCCAAACTGGATTTATGTGTTTATAAAAAATTTATAAACCATTTTAAATGAATAAATTGGTTCGAAGTGATCTTCGGTTAGGAATACCCCAATCCAACCCTGGTTCCTTCGAACCAATCATCGATAAAAATATGTTAAGTGAATAGGGAATTGTTCTTTGATTGATTAATCAAAATATCTTCTAGAGATATGTATCTTTAAAACATTCTTTTCTATATATATATGGAATCATTAAATCTCTCTTTTACTTTAGAACTACAAAATCATTTTCATAAATCATTTTGGAAAACATTATTGAGTAAATAAGATCATGGAAATTATACTAATTCTACTCAATATCAATTTCCGTATTCAACATTTACTATCCGTCGAATAATGGTGAGACGCCATTTAAATTCACACGGATAGTGCGGGGTACCTCTTTGGAATTTAATACAAAGTATAAGAAGATTTTTTCTATGAAATCCAAGTTATTTGAATTTGGAAAATTACATCTCTTTATACTTTATGAAATTTTTATAAGAGTAAATCAAATTTACTATCCCCTCCATCGGGCCAGTCCGGGTAGCAAGGGAAGGCAGACAACTGGTTTTCCAATCCCAAGCCTAGAAACTACCTCTCTATCATCCATAAGGTGGTCAAGTTATTTAGTCGGCTCTAAATCTTTTAACATACATAATTTACTTTTAATTACTTTAGAGCATCCGAGCTTTCCCTTCGATCTGTTCCGTTCCTCGATTGGATTTTCTATGATATTCACAAATGGAACAAATCTACTAGTCATTTCCGCGTATTCATTTTTTTAAACCCTGTTAATCAGCTTTAAATTACCTAATTATTTATTTGAAAAGGTTCACAAAAGATTAGGGAAAGAATAATTAAGTTAAAACCATCATTTGCAAAAGTTATTAAAAGTGCTGCGAATAGTGATGCAGATAGTGTTTTCAAAGCTTATTTGATCAATATAACTTTTCGATCATTAAGAAATAATTTTTTGTAACGACCTGTAAGATTTTAATAAATTTTATTGTTTTATTTACGTATTAAATTGGATTTTGTGAAAATTTAAATAAATTAAATGGCAAATAAAAAGTTAATATTTGGAATGCGTCTGAATAAACATAGCAAACTGTAAATTTTCGTCCAAAAATATAAGAGTCTATTTCGCGCGTATATTTACTTCAAATTAAATCAGTTAAAAAGTGACGGAAATAAAACGTTTCAAAACCAAATCTTTTTACTTAGAAAAATTCTAAATCCTCTTCTGAGCAAGGAGTCATCTCTAGTTTTTCAAAATTCGGACTTCTATAGCTCCGTCGTTCTTATTCTCTGCATTTTACTGCATTTTTCCGCTAGTGAAAAATTCGAATTTTTATATTTCAATCATACCACTGATATTTGTATACCATTGTGATCGTCTCGTCGTGCTGATCTCAACAGTATATTTACTTCTGTATTTTGAAATCCGGTGCACAACGGAAGCAATAAACGTTCGTTGTAACGGTACCCGTATATGTTGACCATAAATTTTGCTTGATTTTTTCAAAACTTCAACGTGAATCACAAGCAATGAATTAAATTTGCTTTAACAGCTTCTCATTCAATATTCAGCTGAATCATAGCCACGAGTTATTACCATTCCTATAATTCAGGGTTGCCTATTACTATTCCCTACTATTCATATTGATTCATTTCCATCTCTGGTTTGTGTATAAAAAGAAAAACAAAGTTGGAAACGTATAAAGTTCTATACGTTATTTGGCATCCGTTGATTCCTTTATTATTATTACTTTGCTTTCTTTACGTTGTGATTTCCAATCTGATTTATAACTTTACTTTTGCAACCTGCTCAAAAGATTAAAACGTTCAGCTGGCCGCAATAAATATTTGCTTTTAATTTTCTGCAAAATCACAGCGTAAACGTTTTAAACTTTCCATCAGCTAAACAAATAAATACCCTACCTACGAAACTGTTCCCTGAAGCCTCATATTTCTCTTTCCCCTACAAATTCTTTTCCTCACCTGTAGAAACACATTCCCATCTCTCTCCCTTCTTCATAAATTTATGAACGAGCAACCCATCCACCAAGCAGACAACCGCACGGCCCCTCACCCCTCACCGTGAGCCAGCGCCTGCTGCCACCCTCTCGGCCAGACCTCCCCTCCGCCACGAGATCCGCCGCCGACCGTGTTCCGCCTCCCACCATCAGCCCCTCCACAGCCGAAGCCGCCCTCCTTCCCTGACCGACCTGCTACCCTCACGCCACTCCTGCCCATCCATTCCTCCGCCCTCACCACCTCGCCGCAGTCCTAGCCGAGACACACGGCAATCACCTCAGGCCTTGCGTGCAACCCGCTCCTCGCCTCTTCCCAGTCGCAACATCAACTCCCTAGGTCGGCCATCGGTGCTTCCTCCACACGGTGAGCAGCTAGCCTCCTCTTCTCCATATAAATGTATCAAACTGTATATATATATATTAGTATAATAATATATAATAAGGTTTGGGTTTATATGTATGCAATTTTATTTCGTTTATTTATAAGTTTGGTTATGATTGATATAGATACAGTTATTAGCTTTATAGCCTTCACATATTTATATTTCTATATTTCATATATAATATATATATTATAAGTACTGTCTTCCTAGTCCAGTTATTTGTAAAAAAAATTTTGGCTTGGGTATGTAATTTCTGTAGCTTGTATGCTAAAGCTTATATATGAAATTATGTTAAAGTATAGGTTATTTGGAACAAGTTTTGAAAGATAGTTATAGGCTTTGGGGTGTTATACTTAGGTTGTTTACTTTACTGTCCAACGAGTTGTTCGCATATATGCGATATATCTAGTATAACGAGAGTCCAAATATGCAGATCTGAAATAAGTAAGTGTTTTATTAATAAAAGACAGTGTTATAAACTATAAAAATTTGTTAATTTGGTAGGAATATATTTGGTGGGATATATACAATCAAAGGCTGCCACTTTTATATATATATACTATAATAACAACATGGGTTGACTTACGTATTAGTGTGTAGAAGTAGTGTATTTTTTTTTCTATTATGAGTTGTAAAGTTATACAATATTTTTAAAGTATGCGACATAATATAAAAGTCTTAACTGCTTAGAGTAAGGTAATACTATATAGGAGTTGCAGTAAGACATTCGTTTTAATAAATTGTTGAAATGCATATACAATATGTTTATTCTACCATTGATTGTTTACAAAAAAAAATTTATGTTAGTCTGCATATGGCATTAAATTGTTTAGTACACACATGGTATATGAGGGTATTCATACTTCTTGTGCTCTGTTTGAAGTCTGCATTTATACTTGTTTATAATACATTATGTAAGTTATTTTAAATCAGTATAAGTATTTTAATTTTATACTATTAGTTATATTTTAATGTCTATGTTAGTTATGTATGTTTAAAAATCAAATTTCATTTAAGTTTAGAACATGTTTTTTTTAAATATAGTTGTTATATTTGCAAGTTTACATACCAATTATCTTCGTCGGTCCAGCCTGATTTGATTTCGTCTATTTTCTTTTATTTGATCAGCTTTGTTCGTCAAATTCGTGCCATTTTACTCTACTTTGGAATTCGTGTCGGAATTCGTAACTCATCCCACTCTCGTTCATCTCTAGCCTCGGAAGGTGAGCAATCACTCACGATTAACGTTCTTGTATTTATTAAATTTGATTTCAATTGAAACGACAATTGAAATATGCTGCTGTTAGTTGTTTTACTGTATGACTGCTATTATCTGTATCTGTTCACCTATGACATCTGACACCATTATCGGATAATTATTTATGTGATAATAATACAGATTGGTTGATAATTGATTGTTTGATTGATTGTGTTTAAATTGGATGTTAATTATTATTGTTAAATGATAACTAGTTTGCTAGTTTAATTTGGGGTAGTATAGTTTACAAATTTAACGGATTTTATATGACGGACGTGGATTTATTAAAACCTGACTCCGCCATATGTGAATTTGATTAGTTAGATTTGACCCATTAATTGTCGTAGAAATTGATAAATTATACTTTAAATCTTTGAACGTAGTTTGGATTAATTGTTGTAGTTTTAAACTGAAATTTAAAAAGGAACGACAAGTGAAAAACTGTAATGTAATAATCTTTAATCTACATGAAATGATAGTGTAGATTTTAGAAATAATTATACAAGAAACAATGCGAATTAATACGATTATTTCGGGGTTATTTGATTTATTTATTGAATTGTTATTGATTGTTGTTATTGTTTGGTTATTTACTTTGACACCATCCCTGTCATCACACTGCAAGTTCCCTTTGTTATGTTTGTTTTTGAATTGAAATGGGTCGAAATAATAGACCCAAGCGGTTTCTTGGGATTATGGGTTGAAATGCTATCCACCCGTATACATTTAGAGTACGGATTGAAATGATAATATCCGTAACACTTGACCATATGATAAGAAATATATGGTCTTATTAAATGTAAATTCTTAAATACATATATAAAGGGTAATGATAAATATAGGGTTAATTATATCTAGTTTAATCAAGACTTGATTAAATACATAAATTATGATAAATATTTATGTAAATTTTATTTCGGATAAATTTTGCAATAATATTGAACAATTAAGAATGGGAGATAAATTTGGGTTATTTTAAAATGGTATTTAGATAAGGATTTATTTATTTAGATCAATTTGAAATTTACTGACTGAGATATTTCACGTTTAATAAAATTTAAGAAATATTGAGTAAAATATAATTTAAGGTCACTAAAATAATATTGAATCAAATAAGGGAGTGTTCAAGACTAAATAATAATGATGTAAAAATCGAGAATCTATATGAAACTGTAAATTTAAATTGTTATATTAAGTTATGAACTATATTGTAATTAAATGGTTTAGGAATTTGGATATGTATTTGGAACCAAGATAGTTGAATTTGTTATTTAGATAACGAATTGAATTAGATAGATTGAGGATGAACTAAATTGGGAATTTTTATTTAGAAAACTAGATTGGGAAAAATTTAGTTGAAATGCTAAATACTTAAAGTATGGAAACATATTGAAATAAAAGGGGAAATTGGGATATCAAATCCAAATTTGAGATTTATAAAATTGAAGTGGTTATTTTAGGAAAATTTAAATTGATAAAATGAGATTGAATTTAATTTGAATGGGAAGGTCGGGTTTATGCGAAACAATATGTTAAGTTAAGGAAATTGAAAGTGCTTTACCGTATACAGCATTAATATATATAAATACTATTTTGGGAAATATAATTTTTCGAAGAAAAATTGACATTTGGATTTGGAGTATAAATTAAGTGAATGACCACGGTGTTATAGTATATATTTCTACCTTGTAGAAAGTTCCATGGACCCTTAGAGGATGGTAACCCCAAACATCCTTTAGGTTATTTGTATTTCAGTTGATATTTCACTTGAGTTGGATTTATTGATATAAGAATGTTAATCCTGACTCGAGTGTTTTGTGTTTTTCTTTACGCTCGGGTCAGACTGAGTAATACAGCATTAGAGACTCACCTTTGGAGATTGGAGCTTCATTTGGAGACCCAACTATCGTTTCAGCTTTCAGTTTTCTAGTTGACTGGTTCAGAGAAGTCATCGGCTCGTACTGTAGACTTTTCTGTATTCAAGAGATTCTGATGTATTTTATTTTAAACTCTGATGTATATAGTAGCTTCATGAACTACTATTTTTCTATTCCGCTGCATTATATTACTCTGTGTCTGTGATCTGTGTTTGATTTATTTACTGTATATCTTAAGTTTTGCCAAATTAAATTTACAATTCGGTATTTTGAATTATTCAAGTCGGACATGTACGGTTTTAGTGTCGATTTGAATGGTCCAAAATAGCGGGTCGTTACAGTTGGTATCAGAGCTTTGGTTCTAGGCAAAACTTAACATATATGGTAAATTTATTTACAGAATCACTTTCGCTCGAGTTGAATCTCTTCCTTTCGACTCGATTTCCTTTGAATTTTGGAATGTCCCTCGATTCCAAAATTCATTCTTGTCTACCCCTATTTATATTCATTTGATTCGGGAGTATCCCATAACTCCACTAAATGTTTTGAAAAGGGGTGAAAACTCCTTTACAATTGGCATTAATTCACCTAGATTTCTGAAGTCACGGTTGACCGGCAGATGTCGCCCGCGATTTATAGAAGTATATCCACCTTCTACTTTGTAATAAAGATTTCCTCATTTTGTTCAAGCCTTCACACTTTGTTTCGAAACTTCCTTTGGTCAAGTTTCTCTTAGAATTTTGAACCTCTATCTTGTTTGATTTTGGACTCCTTGAATGATAGGAAACTATTTTGTAGATGGCAAAATCGGAAGAGCAGAAAGCAGCTCGTCGAGCTCGGAGAGCACTAGCCCGCAAGGAACGGGAGGAAGCAATGGAGAAATGGGAAAAGATATGGAGGGAAAGGGCCGGACCTGGTCCTTACGACCATGTCATCTGTTATCGGTGTCAGGAAAAGGGACATTATGCAGCCATGTGCGGGAAGAGAGATGAAGGAAAGAAGAGTGAGGGCAAGCGTTATCGATCCAAGATCTTCTGTTTTAAGTGTCGTAGTACGGGACACTTTCCCAGTCGCTGCCAGAAGGTGAAGAAAGTAAAAGCTACACCCACTACATCAGTCGACCAATCAACCATTTGCTATCACTGCAAGCTGCCTGGGCATATAGCCAGGAATTGTCCTGTGAGGAAGTACGGAAGGAAGGCTGCGTTCCCTCAGGTCGTTAGGGAGGATGGGCGTGTCGTGCATTTATGCAAGAAATGCAGAAGTTGGGGCCATATTGAGGGGGAGTGTACTGGACCCGTTGAGGCCCCACCCGGTAGAATTAATACCGATGCTTTGTTTATGTAGAGGGGTTCCTGTGGATCTGTTTGTTTTCAGCAGTTGTTTTGTTACTTTCGGTAAACTCTATTGTATCTTTTGCTTAACTGAAGTTCTCAAATAAAGTATTCATGTTCCTATTTTCGTTTGATGTGAAGTTTAAATCTCTATCTTTGTTTTGAGATCCATCTCTTGAATCACCCTTTGTAAAATAAAAATGAAAATAATGTTATTCAGTTATTCCAATATATCGGGTATATTTGCATTTGGAAATTTCTTTATATATCAAAATTTTATATACCTATATATAAACCAAATAAGTAATGTTATTCTATATAAAAGGTTTTGAAAGGATTTGAAATTTTGGAAAATTTATAAGAAATTGTTTATATAAAAATGATTTATAACGGAAGTGTTAAATTTGAAATTCGAGGATTGAATTCCGGTATATTGGAAGTGGTTTTGAGATTTTGGGAGATATATAAAAATAATACGATTTAAAAGTATTTTTCCGAATAAGAAATGTTTCAAATGAATTCAAATAAGTTCCAATAATTTTGAAGAAATTTCAAAGAAGTTACAAGAAAATAGAAGTCCAGAACCCACTTATGTCGCTGGAGAATAATTTCGGTGATGAGTGCACGCATCATCGACGTTGATTTTCGAGCCTCAGAGTGGGGGAGAGGCCACTTTAATAGCTTCGCTATGCGAGCGATTTTGTAAACTGTTGTTGATTTCAAATTCCGAAGTATAACTTGATATTTTAGAAAGATATAAGTATATATTTGAAATTTAAAGTATACCGGTGTTCGATCCTCGAGTTTTCGATTTGGCTTAGAATAACTCAACTTATAAAAAGGTTGATTTCCAACTCTTGGATTTGAAATTTGATTTCACCAACTATTTTGAAGGTTCGAGCACTTCCAAGTCAAGGTTTAAAATTTTAAATCTAAGAAATTTCGAAGAGTATAAATGTTTGATAAAGCATATAAGTTTAGTTTTGGATGTTTAAGTTTGAAGCTTTTGATAAATAAGAGAATATGAATATTTTGAATTATACTAATATGGAATTTAGTTTTGAAATGTCTTGAAAAGAATTTTTTTTTTAGTTTGAATAATGGTTTTCTGAAAGGTAAATTGGATGTTTCAAATGGAAATAAATACTTTAAAGGTTTCAAAGGGATAAGTATAAATTTGGAACCATTTGGAGATAATTGATTTGAGAAAATAATTGGTTTTGAAATAAAATTGGAATTAAAACCAGTACTCATATGATGATTTTGGAAATAAATTTGTTTGACTTAAATCAGTTTAATTTGGAAACTGGGATTATCTTATCAGCCTATTTTTTGGGACCTTGAAATTAAGAGATCTAAATTTGAAGAAATTTTGGTAAAATCATATTTGATTTCGAAACTGAATTGACATTGAAATAATTTGAAAATGAGCACCTTACATTATTAAGCACTTGATTTGGGAGTGGTCGAACTTATATAAAATGGATTTGTATAAGTATGAAATTGATTTAAAAATCTATTGATCTGAAAGGTACTCAATTTGGAAAGAGAATTGTATATAATCAAAGTCTATATAAGTATGATTTAATATACTACTGATTTGGAAAGTATTCGATTTGAAAATAGAATCCTATAGATATGGACTTTATATAAGTACAAAATTGAAAGTGATTTGAAAATGTACTATATGATATATATATTTTCCAAGTAAAGATATGGAAAGTGCCTTCTGCTTGATATCCGCTTTGTGGCCACAGCATGGATTCATTCTATTGATATTATTCTCTCTGATTTTTGGTTTTCCGGATGTAATACTCGAGTGTTCCCACCGTGGCGTAACCCGCGGTTTTTCTTTTTCTCTCGTGAATGCACAGCGAAATTGCCTGGCTGAGTCTTGCCTAGGGGTACGGATTGTTTCCTGGGGGAACCAGGCGTAACCATTGTGTATCCTGCAATCTGTGTAGGTCGCGAATAGTAGCGCAAGTGCCTGGCTGAGTCTTGCCTGGGGGTACAGATTGTTTCCTGGGGGAACCAGGCGTAACCATTGTGTATCCTGCACCCTACTAGTCATCATGGCGTAACTCGCAGGGCTGTGAAAGCTTACGGATATGGATTGTTTCCTGGGGGAACCAGGCGTAACCATTGTGTATCTGCGAACCATGATCGGACAAAGGTTTTGGTTTGATCGTTTTGTTTGGATCGTACTTTCCATATCTATTTTAAAGGTTTTTCAAGTATTTTCACTGGGTGTTGAAGCAAGTCTACTTAGTACTTGAAGAATTCTAGCTTTGCGCCTGATCAACGCATGGCCGGAGTCTGCAAGAACGACGATAAACTTGTTGAAACATCGAGTTATAAAAGTATTTTCGAAAGAAAAATTCATTTTGATATAATAGTATCTTATTATAAAAGATTATTATAAAGGTATTTTGTTATAAAAATATTTTTCCCAACAAAGAAATTTGCATTAATCTTTGAAATTAAATTCCTTTGGTAAATGGAAAATTCGTGCCCGATTCTTTTCTTTTGAATCTACTTTATCTGCTCAGTTTAGTTATTCACCTTGATTCTGTTTTTCCCAATCTACCTTCCTTCCTTGTTGGATTTATCCTTTAAAATATTGGCTAATTATATACTACTTTGTTAGATATAAAATTCTAGTGTTATAAATATTTTTGAAGTTATTAATTGAATGAAACTCTTTAAAGAGAATGATTATTAATTTATTTATAATATTAGAAAGGTATCTTGAGTTAAATTAAAAATCTCATAAATTTTGGATTTAATATTTTCAATAGGCTTTGTAAATATAAATAATAATGTAAATAATTGTTTCAAAAAGGAATTTGAAAAGTATTAAATATTAAAGAAAAAATTTAATTGCAATTGAAGTTTCAAATGAATATTTCAAGTAAAAATTATATAGTTTTAAATAAATTATCTACCCTTGACTTCCAATTCCTGGTTGTTCTATTCTCCTACCTCCTTCCTTTTCGGGGACGAAAAGTTTTGAGTGGGGGAGAGTGTAACGACCTGTAAGATTTTAATAAATTTTATTGTTTTATTTACGTATTAAATTGGATTTTGTGAAAATTTAAATAAATTAAATGGCAAATAAAAAGTTAATATTTGGAATGCGTCTGAATAAACATAGCAAACTGTAAATTTTCGTCCAAAAATATAAGAGTCTATTTCGCGCGTATATTTACTTCAAATTAAATCAGTTAAAAAGTGACGGAAATAAAACGTTTCAAAACCAAATCTTTTTACTTAGAAAAATTCTAAATCCTCTTCTGAGCAAGGAGTCATCTCTAGTTTTTCAAAATTTGGACTTCTATAGCTCCGTCGTTCTTATTCTCTGCATTTTACTGCATTTTTCCGCTAGTGAAAAATTCGAATTTTTATATTTCAATCATACCACTGATATTTGTATACCATTGTGATCGTCTCGTCGTGCTGATCTCAACAGTATATTTACTTCTGTATTTTGAAATCCGGTGCACAACGGAAGCAATAAACGTTCGTTGTAACGGTACCCGTATATGTTGACCATAAATTTTGCTTGATTTTTTCAAAACTTCAACGTGAATCACAAGCAATGAATTAAATTTGCTTTAACAGCTTCTCATTCAATATTCAGCTGAATCATAGCCACGAGTTATTACCATTCCCATAATTCAGGGTTGCCTATTACTATTCCCTACTATTCATATTGATTCATTTCCATCTCTGGTTTGTGTATAAAAAGAAAAACAAAGTTGGAAACGTATAAAGTTCTATACGTTATTTGGCATCCGTTGATTCCTTTATTATTATTACTTTTCTTTCTTTACGTTGTGATTTCCAATCTGATTTATAACTTTACTTTTGCAACCTGCTCAAAAGATTAAAACGTTCAGCTGGCCGCAATAAATATTTGCTTTTAATTTTCTGCAAAATCACAGCGTAAACGTTTTAAACTTTCCATCAGCTAAACAAATAAATACCCTACCTACGAAACTGTTCCCTGAAGCCTCATATTTCTCTTTCCCCTACAAATTCTTTTCCTCACCTGTAGAAACACATTCCCATCTCTCTCCCTTCTTCATAAATTTATGAACGAGCAACCCATCCACCAAGCAGACAACCGCACGGCCCCTCACCCCTCACCGTGAGCCAGCGCCTGCTGCCACCCTCTCGGCCAGACCTCCCCTCCGCCACGAGATCCGCCGCCGACCGTGTTCCGCCTCCCACCATCAGCCCCTCCACAACCGAAGCCGCCCTCCTTCCCTGACCGACCTGCTACCCTCACGCCACTCCTGCCCATCCATTCCTCCGCCCTCACCACCTCGCCGCAGTCCTAGCCGAGACACACGGCAATCACCTCAGGCCTTGCGTGCAACCCGCTCCTCGCCTCTTCCCAGTCGCAACATCAACTCCCTAGGTCGGCCATCGGTGCTTCCTCCACACGGTGAGCAGCTAGCCTCCTCTTCTCCATATAAATGTATCAAACTGTATATATATATTAGTATAATAATATATAATAAGGTTTGGGTTTATATGTATGCAATTTTATTTCGTTTATTTATAAGTTTGGTTATGATTGATATAGATACAGTTATTAGCTTTATAGCCTTCACATATTTATATTTCTATATTTCATATATAATATATATATTATAAGTACTGTCTTCCTAGTCCAGTTATTTGTAAAAAAAATTTTGGCTTGGGTATGTAATTTCTGTAGCTTGTATGCTAAAGCTTATATATGAAATTATGTTAAAGTATAGGTTATTTGGAACAAGTTTTGAAAGATAGTTATAGGCTTTGGGGTGTTATACTTAGGTTGTTTACTTTACTGTCCAACGAGTTGTTCGCATATATGCGATATATCTAGTATAACGAGAGTCCAAATATGCAGATCTGAAATAAGTAAGTGTTTTATTAATAAAAGACAGTGTTATAAACTATAAAAATTTGTTAATTTGGTAGGAATATATTTGGTGGGATATATACAATCAAAGGCTGCCACTTTTATATATATATACTATAATAACAACATGGGTTGACTTACGTATTAGTGTGTAGAAGTAGTGTATTTTTTTTTCTATTATGAGTTGTAAAGTTATACAATATTTTTAAAGTATGCGACATAATATAAAAGTCTTAACTGCTTAGAGTAAGGTAATACTATATAGGAGTTGCAGTAAGACATTCGTTTTAATAAATTGTTGAAATGCATATACAATATGTTTATTTTACCATTGATTGTTTACAAAAAAAAATTTATGTTAGTCTGCATATGGCATTAAATTGTTTAGTACACACATGGTATATGAGGGTATTCATACTTCTTGTGCTCTGTTTGAAGTCTGCATTTATACTTGTTTATAATACATTATGTAAGTTATTTTAAATCAGTATAAGTATTTTAATTTTATACTATTAGTTATATTTTAATGTCTATGTTAGTTATGTATGTTTAAAAATCAAATTTCATTTAAGTTTAGAACATGTTTTTTTTAAATATAGTTGTTATATTTGCAAGTTTACATACCAATTATCTTCGTCGGTCCAGCCTGATTTGATTTCGTCTATTTTCTTTTATTTGATCAGCTTTGTTCGTCAAATTCGTGCCATTTTACTCTACTTTGGAATTCGTGTCGGAATTCGTAACTCATCCCACTCTCGTTCATCTCTAGCCTCGGAAGGTGAGCAATCACTCACGATTAACGTTCTTGTATTTATTAAATTTGATTTCAATTGAAACGACAATTGAAATATGCTGCTGTTAGTTGTTTTACTGTATGACTGCTATTATCTGTATCTGTTCACCTATGACATCTGACACCATTATCGGATAATTATTTATGTGATAATAATACAGATTGGTTGATAATTGATTGTTTGATTGATTGTGTTTAAATTGGATGTTAATTATTATTGTTAAATGATAACTAGTTTGCTAGTTTAATTTGGGGTAGTATAGTTTACAAATTTAACGGATTTTATATGACGGACGTGGATTTATTAAAACCTGACTCCGCCATATGTGAATTTGATTAGTTAGATTTGACCCATTAATTGTCGTAGAAATTGATAAATTATACTTTAAATCTTTGAACGTAGTTTGGATTAATTGTTGTAGTTTTAAACTGAAATTTAAAAAGGAACGACAAGTGAAAAACTGTAATGTAATAATCTTTAATCTACATGAAATGATAGTGTAGATTTTAGAAATAATTATACAAGAAACAATGCGAATTAATACGATTATTTCGGGGTTATTTGATTTATTTATTGAATTGTTATTGATTGTTGTTATTGTTTGGTTATTTACTTTGACACCATCCCTGTCATCACACTGCAAGTTCCCTTTGTTATGTTTGTTTTTGAATTGAAATGGGTCGAAATAATAGACCCAAGCGGTTTCTTGGGATTATGGGTTGAAATGCTATCCACCCGTATACATTTAGAGTACGGATTGAAATGATAATATCCGTAACACTTGACCATATGATAAGAAATATATGGTCTTATTAAATGTAAATTCTTAAATACATATATAAAGGGTAATGATAAATATAGGGTTAATTATATCTAGTTTAATCAAGACTTGATTAAATACATAAATTATGATAAATATTTATGTAAATTTTATTTCGGATAAATTTTGCAATAATATTGAACAATTAAGAATGGGAGATAAATTTGGGTTATTTTAAAATGGTATTTAGATAAGGATTTATTTATTTAGATCAATTTGAAATTTACTGACTGAGATATTTCACGTTTAATAAAATTTAAGAAATATTGAGTAAAATATAATTTAAGGTCACTAAAATAATATTGAATCAAATAAGGGAGTGTTCAAGACTAAATAATAATGATGTAAAAATCGAGAATCTATATGAAACTGTAAATTTAAATTGTTATATTAAGTTATGAACTATATTGTAATTAAATGGTTTAGGAATTTGGATATGTATTTGGAACCAAGATAGTTGAATTTGTTATTTAGATAACGAATTGAATTAGATAGATTGAGGATGAACTAAATTGGGAATTTTTATTTAGAAAACTAGATTGGGAAAAATTTAGTTGAAATGCTGAATACTTAAAGTATGGAAACATATTGAAATAAAAGGGGAAATTGGGATATCAAATCCAAATTTGAGATTTATAAAATTGAAGTGGTTATTTTAGGAAAATTTAAATTGATAAAATGAGATTGAATTTAATTTGAATGGGAAGGTCGGGTTTATGCGAAACAATATGTTAAGTTAAGGAAATTGAAAGTGCTTTACCGTATACAGCATTAATATATATAAATACTATTTTGGGAAATATAATTTTTCGAAGAAAAATTGACATTTGGATTTGGAGTATAAATTAAGTGAATGACCACGGTGTTATAGTATATATTTCTACCTTGTAGAAAGTTCCATGGACCCTTAGAGGATGGTAACCCCAAACATCCTTTAGGTTATTTGTATTTCAGTTGATATTTCACTTGAGTTGGATTTATTGATATAAGAATGTTAATCCTGACTCGAGTGTTTTGTGTTTTTCTTTACGCTCGGGTCAGACTGAGTAATACAGCATTAGAGACTCACCTTTGGAGATTGGAGCTTCATTTGGAGACCCAACTATCGTTTCAGCTTTCAGTTTTCTAGTTGACTGGTTCAGAGAAGTCATCGGCTCGTACTGTAGACTTTTCTGTATTCAAGAGATTCTGATGTATTTTATTTTAAACTCTGATGTATATAGTAGCTTCATGAACTACTATTTTTCTATTCCGCTGCATTATATTACTCTGTGTCTGTGATCTGTGTTTGATTTATTTACTGTATATCTTAAGTTTTGCCAAATTAAATTTACAATTCGGTATTTTGAATTATTCAAGTCGGACATGTACGGTTTTAGTGTCGATTTGAATGGTCCAAAATAGCGGGTCGTTACATTTTTATAACTCAAATATCTTTTAAATTTTTTTAATTTATTTGTAGAATTTATTCCATATTTTTAAAGAATTTAAAATATCATTTATAAACAATTTGTCGCTTTGGTTTTCGAACTGCCAAACCGCGGCTATTTTGAAAACTTGGTTTGCTCATATTTCAAAATCTGCTAAACGAAATCTCGATTTTCTTTCCTCATTTGAAAATAATGATTATAAGGATTCTAAAAATTCCTATTACAAGGAATTTCGACTCTGAATCCATCGTTTAAATGAATTTAACTTTTTGTGATGCGAAATCGTGAGCTACTTATGCGATGCACCTATTTTTGACTCAATCTTCATAACCTATCAAAAATTTACCAAAATGGATTTTGTGCTTATAAAACATTTATAAACCATTTTAAATCATTTTCTAGAGGTTTAACAAACTCAGATACACCATTTCATATATTGAAGGAAAGTCGTTTCATTTGTTATTTTCAACATGTATTAAATATGGCTAGTTTTGAATCGGCTATAGCTTCGCTACGATTGTTTAAACTCTATGGAATCAAGTCCTAAGCTTTGAATGAGCTCGGCCTTAGCCTCGGGTGCTCACAGCTTAGGTTTGGGTGGTGGATGGCTCGACCTAGGTTGAAGGAAAGTGAGGCCGTGGGTTTTGATGGGAGAATGGAGTGATTTGAAGTGGTTTTGAGGTGTTTATACTAATATATATGCTAGTAATTTAATTTCTTTTTGTAATTATTTTCTCTATAATTTTGCTAACATAGGAAGCAATTAAAATAGCTAAAGAAGGAGGAAGAAGATGAAAAATAAATGTTAGAAATTTATGAAGAAAGGAGCAGGTATTTATAGGAAAAACTTAGAAAAAAATATCTACACACCTAATTACCTTTTTACGCTCAAGCTACACCCCTTATCACTTCATTTTACACAGCCCCCTATAATCCTCTCTTCTATGTGCTAGCCCATGTGTGTGTACTTTAGTATGTAAGAGGAGTTGATGGCTGCTTTCTGGTTGTTTAAGTTTAAGTTTTTAATATTTTGGTACACACACATATATGTATATATATGTGTGGGTGTTAAGTGTATATGTATATTTGTATGTATTTGTGTGTGTGTTCATGTTTATGTTAGGGGGTACATATGTATGTTATACATGTGCACATGACATATAAATAAGGTTGCAACAACTTTGAACAACTATTGTTCATTAAACCGTTGAAAATCTGAAAACTGATTCCCCGTCACATTTTTACTTATAAATTAATTTATATATAAATGTAAGAAAAATTTGAAAACTAATTTCTTATCATTTTTAACTAATTTAAATGATCACATTTTATTTATAAAACCATATAAACTATTATTAACAATTATTATAAAAATTGCTACAGTATCGATAAAGCGATACGAATTTTCTTATATTTTCAAATCAAGTATATATCTTCATAAAATTATTAAAAATGATTTATTATCACCTTATAATTATTTAAATGAATTATTATCATTTAAAAAATAATTATTTGAAGAATATAATTATTAAATCATTAAATCTCAATTTAAATTCCTATATAATTATACATTTGATTTCCAAAAATAAAATAATTGATTTTTTTAAACATTCTTGTTCAATTATAAAAACAAGTATCCAGCTCCGTGCACAATGTTTTACGATTATAGAGTTGTTTATTGATAAAACTGTTTTCAGCCATTTTATCGGTATATCTTTCCAAAGAAACTATATTTTGGAACGTTCTTCCAAACTAAGTTCATTATTATTTAATTATCACTTAAAAATTTATTATTTACGACAATAATCTATATTTGAATATTTAAAATAATTTAAATGTGTTTAATTAAAGTGATCAAATTACGGGTCGTTACATACTTCCCCTATTAAAAGAATTTCGTCCTCGAAATTACACCAAAACAAAAGCTTGGTAATTCTTACCTAAAACATTATTTTATAGACTCGATTCTATATGATATACATAGATCATCCATAACATGCGATTCGATCTTTTATTCGAATCCACAATTTTACTTTCGAACTAGTATTGATCCCTCGATCCTCTAGCACGGACTCCGATCAAGCCTTTGGATGAGAATTTTTAGTTTTTCTTGCATAGCTCTTAACTGTAATAGAGAACTTAAATATCCAACCACAAACCTTTGTTAATGTTCGTCATCAAGAATCGAGCGATAAATTCTTTTTCAGAATAGTGTAAACACTTCCAGGTTCCACATTCGAATCTTAGATCAAAATCATATGACGCAATGTGTAACAACCCACCAATCCGCACAACTCAAGTTGACAATAAACTAAACATGTTCAACCCAAATTGAATGGAAAGACAGATAGTTATAGGAAAGAAAGAAGAAAGGAGAAGAATAGAAAATTAAACAACAACACATAATCCCATAATCGCAGTGGAACAATATATATTATAGTATCATTGATCTTTACAATAGAGAAACTATTATATACTTACATCCATCAGAGTACAACAGAAAACCATAATCATCAGCATGGATGTTATAACAACCTATCCTCACAATTTCTGATGATTTCAACAACAAAGAAGTGGAAAATAAACATATACGTGAATACGAATTGAAAACCTCCAACTCGTTCCCTGAGCTCCAATGCATCTAAAGCAATCTGTAAATATACTCGGTCTGACCTATGCATCATAATAAAATAACACTCGAATCAGTTTGGAAAAAAAGCGCGAGAAAAACACACCTACTGGATTTTAAAGTTCTAGAAAACCTTTAAAAATCAAAAGTATCTCGTAAGACTACGACGTATATAAACACGAATGGGTTTTTACCTTACAAGAACTAAAACATTACATATGAAATTCTCGAATATTATAATAGTGTCTAGTAATAAATACTTATCAATCATATATGAAATTGTTACATTAATTAAATTCTATCATAATAGGTTTACAACTAAAACCGTAAAGGCTCGTATTGGAAAATGGATTTCGTACAATGACTGGGCTATTGGGGTACCATCTGTTATGGTGCATCTCTAGATAAAATAACACCGAGGATCTCGCCCGAATCCCCTGCCAACACACGACTGGCCTACCCCTTACTAGATAGTACCAAATATGATCACCCCTCTATTAACGGGTCTCGTAGCATGCAAATGAGAGATGATATTGATTCTAGATAGGAATGATCTTACCCGACTTGGGAGCAACCCACTTAGCCAAGTTGCGTCTCCCTTGTTTTAGTCATTCCCGATTGATGAGGCTTGAGGCTACGTTTTACCTTTTATATAGCACTTCCTATGTGAATGCCATCACTGCCCTCCAGGAAACAACGCAATGCCAGTATACATCCATACATGTTCGTTCTGGACTGAATGAAATACTTGAGAGCTCTGTCTTCAATTCCATCATCTTCAAGGTGTCTTCACTTCGAAACGCTTGAGTTGGATCAACGTGGTTTTCGGATAACATACCCGAACCCGGTCTCTTCGAAACAACTTCCAATGATTTTCCGTGAACTCAACCATGGTTCTTTAGGAAATAAATAGTCAAATATAAGAGCGAAGGTCACCTCCTAACCATTGACGAACGAATTTCCTTATCATTTGTCTTAGGAGAGCGAAACGAGATTTACACACAGTACAACATCATTGGAGATGACTGTGCCACATAACTCACATGTTTCTCCTAGATATTTCCAAAGTACATTTTTGGGTCCAAATTCGATAGTTGGTTATTTAACTATCGAATATCAAAAATTCAAATCAGGAATTTAAATTCCATAGGGAAAACCAATAGTGGTTAAGCACATAATTCCATAGGGAAATCTTTCATTTATTAATTTCATTATATAAATATTGTAATAAAATTATTTTACAAAGATGTATATACATATATCCACAACCCCTATATTTCAATACTTGGAAAAATGTTCATATACTTATCTCAACGGCATATGTCTATTCATTAAACACTGAGGAGGCCTTTTTATACAATTTAACCAATTTATAAGCTCCGTTATAAATTTCTAAAACCATTTTATAAATCTCAGGAGCTATTTATAAAACTCCTCCATACATCCCAAAAATCATTTATGACCCCTTTATAAGTCCATAAAACCTTTTATATCTCCTTTTATAAATTCATAAACCCATTCTTAAAATTCTTTTTATAAATATCTAATCATTTATAAAGCTCTTTTACCCTTTTACTAATCTCCCTTTACGGTTTCCAAATCATGTTATAAGACTCCTCTTATAAAAACTACATCTGTTTATAAACTCTATTTATAAATCTCGAAAACAATTATAAATAATTTCTAATCACTTACGTTTAAACACAATTATATGATAATAAACGCTATAAATAAATAATAATAATTTCAAAACAATTTAAAAATAATAATTTATCTTTAATATTATTATTAATAATAATAATTAATTTTCAAAACTTTATTGATAAATAATATTATTTAATTTCAAACCATATTAATAATTTAGACAATTAACCTTTCAAAATATTAAAAAACTTATAACCACTTTAAAAGAATATTAATATAAATAACAACTTTTAAAGCATAAATATATTTTCCTTGATAAAAAGTTTTACTTAAATCGCATCATAATCATTTCCATATTTATAAACTGTATTTATAAATCTCTTTCTATTTTATAAAACTTCTATTTTATAAAATCCCTTTTATTTATAAAGCCCTATTTATAACTCTGTCCTCTTATAAATCTCACTTTCAGCTTTCAAAATAAAATCACCTATTTTTCTAAATGAACATTCCATATATTACTATAAATCCACAATTTACGATTTCCTTTCCCATTTATCCAATAATAAAGTTTTCCCTTATTTATACCATTTATAAATCTATCTTTTTATTAATAATACGATTTTACGAATCTTTACTTGTTTTGTAAAATGTCACCTTTATACATTTTCCCATTTATAAATTTTTGCATTTATAAACGGGTCTTCATATATGTATGTGTATATATACATCACTTTATATAAAACGATTAATGAATAACTATATTAAATTATTTCTATCTTCTTTTAAAACCAAATTTCTTTATTATAAAAGGCAGACTAATTTTAATATTTTAAAAATCTTTATTCACAGTTCAAAAATCTCTATTTAAATATTTCATAAAACTATAGATTTATAATCTCTAAAAATTGTACTTTTTATTTTAAAATAAATTTCTTATTTGAATAATTCAAGAAAAATTAGTAAAACATATAAAAATTTCAAAATCACTTGAAATCCCTTTTTAAATCAAATCATTAGTTTACAATATTTTAAAATACTAAAAATAAGGACCAATGCTTCCAAAGCACTGAAAAAGCAAAATCATATCTATGTCATCAAATATAGCATCCAACGTATAATATATCATATTATATGAAAAATAAAATCAACAATGTGAGGAATCCTATTGGATCCCTCCAACATGTCCCCCCGCATCACAAACAATATATAATCATAAAACATAAATCAACCGCTTCGATGCAGGATCGTATACAAAGGGTTATCCGCTCTTACAAGGGAACATAATAGGGTCTCATTCGTTCTAGGGGTAGGAATATATCCAAACCAACTAATAAATATAGTAAATCAACTAAACATCCAAACAACAATTTATTATTATTTACGTAATATAATCGGTTAACTAAAAAGGTGAGTTTAACTCATCGAAATTTCTATTGTTGCTTATGCATTTCGATTTGGAATTCAAATCGAACGACGTTCGATTTTAGCCCAATTTTAACTGTCTTCAAATTTGACCAAACCAATTCCATCGCGAAACCTTGGTTGTAACAAGTGCAATATAAAAATCCATGCCTCGATTGGACCTCGTATAAGAGAGTTATTCAGTTTTTAGTTCATCGATTTAATTAAATAATTTAATATACTTGATTATAAATTAATTACAACATTACCTTCTTTCCTAAATTTGAAATGTCGCCTCCAGAAAACTCCCTCCCCCTTTTACCGACCACTTCTCCCCACCACTGCTCCCCATTTCACCATGAAATCACCCAAAACCAAAATCAAACTCCTTTACTCCGCGAGAGCAACAACCCCCATACCTATCACTCCATACACGAGCTACCCATATGAATTGCGTCACCAGCCCTTGCTCTCGACCTTACACTATGTCGCGACTTCTACCGAAGTGCTACAATCCACCTCCTTCAGCCACCCATTGCTCCTAGTCTCGACAAATCCAATTACAAACTAAGTTTGCCTCCACGTTGCCAAAATTTAAAAAAAAAAAAAAAACCCTCGTTACCATCTTCATATTTTTTACAGCAAACTTATTGAGCTAATAAAAATGAAGTCGAGCCCATACATAAGTATGTACAAGTGCCGATCTCCCTACGATTTATTCAAAGATACCATTTAAGATTTTTTGGATATTTATTTGAATTTCCTTGAATTAAAATGTAGAGGATACCGAGTTTCTTGCTTTGGTTTAAAGATAAAGATAAGGCGGATAAGAAATGAGAGAGGGGCTGTGGATTTGTACTCAATGTTGGGATGGTTTATATTAATTTAAATTTTCAAGTATCTTACCACACCGATTTTTCGTTCGCATATGGACCCCGAATTGACGAAACAAAAATATGGTCACGTTTAGAATAGCGAAGCGGTTTCAAATCAATAATAATATACACTAGTTATTGCATTTTGAAAAATCACAAAAACGGTGCTATTTGGCGATGAATCGTCAAACGAATAATTCAAATATTTTCCAATTTTAAAATTACAGAAAAATAAAACATAATAAATTAAATATACATCAATAGAAATCGAGTCGTACAAATAAAAAGATAAAAATAGATTTTTTGATTATTTATTCTAAACAGTTACCACTGCAAATAAATTTATAATTGATTTCACTGTTATTGTTATTACATCAGAATGAGTTAAATAAAGATATTAAATCCCATTATTAAATATTAAATTCAAACTTCCAGTATTTGAAACACATATCAAATATTTCAAATATAAATTCTCAATGTAAATATTTTAATAATCCCTACATTTGGATTTCAATTATTAATTTTATTTTAATCCATATACTTGGAATTTTGAGTTATATAACATTTTAGACCAATACTTTTAATATTTAAACTAATTAAATATTTCAAAATCAAATGACCAAAATTCTGGGTCGTTGCAAAATGATGTACGTACCTCATACGTATTTATTATTCTTTCCAAAATATTTATGAAAATTTTTCATAAAAGTTTATTCTCCAAGAATTTCTATCTTCTTTCCAAAGAAACTATTCATGTTAAAAAGATAACTAATCTTTTATTATAATAAACCCTTAAATCAATATTATTTGCAATACTTTTGTATTTAATAAAACTTCTCTGTTAGTCAAAACTTACTTATTTTCTTTTTATTAATCAAAACTTCCTTTACGCGCGCGCGCGCGCACACACACACGCACACATATATCCTTTTCACAAATGTTTAGAAAAATTCCATTTCAAATTCAAAAGAAGATTTTCCACTTAAATTTTGCTTCTTTAATCAAGAAATATTATTGATTTGTTTTAAGAGATCTAGGCAACTACAATGAACGAAGTTGAAAATAAAATAGCATATCATACACTTTACAATCTTACATCAATGTTCCACATCTGACACAGGTCATATCTAAACACACAACTCCCATCTAAGCACATAATGCTAATACTATTCATCGTTAACCATCACCATATCTCATCTCATTCCATACATAAGCTATATATATACTAAATAGACAGAAAGAAAACTACCCAACCATCTTACTCCTCATCTTTCTCACTTTTTCGAATCGAAGGTCGATGGGGCACCCCAATATTAATATTTAATCATAACTTCTCCAATCCCTTCCTCCTCACTTTCATGCTCGTCGTCCGCATCATTTCCATTTTCCAAATGTTGCTTCTCTCCTTCGACATAAGGTAGCCATGGCTGGTTCCATGGAACATAATCAAGATCAACTGGTACATCCTGCATTTCCTTGCTTTCTACAATTTCTTGCATTTCAACCTACCATTTGTTTTGAAATACTCCAGCTTCATCCCCAGCTACTTCCTCATTGTCTCCTTCCATTTCATTCTAGTTGGTGTAAGAACTTGATGATTCTTCTTGCCAGATGATGTTTTCTCCTTCAATCTCCCAAACCACATTACTGTCTCGCTACTGTGGTTTGGTATCATGGTTTTTGGGTCCTCCGTAGGTTCAGATTCCTCCTTCATAGGTTCAAACTCCTCTATGGATTCCAATTTAGAAATGGATGGATCTGTTATCCACATTCATTTCGAGGAATGTGCAGCCATATCACTGCTGGATATAACGATCATATCCAATGTAGTGGGTGGGATGAGCATTTCTGTCATTGGGTGACGTCTTCATCCCTTTTGGTGTGTGGGATACACCCTTCATTAATCTGAGGCCAAATGTTGTTTGGTGATTGCTTTGATGTTTCTTCCTCGTCACTAGAGAGGATAATGAGATTATCCTTTTCTCCCTAATTTTCTCATGAGGATCCCCTTTTAAAATACTTTCTTCCATATGGTTTCTACAAATGTAAACGTAACTGCTTAGATATAGACATTAGGAACTTTACTTATTCTAACTCATTCAAATGTCAAGTTATTAGTATCTTATTTACTAAGGCATATCCTAATATAATCGGTCTCGACTATAATCATTTTAGGGGAAAGGATTTTTCAAGCACTTAGGTGTTATTTTCCCCAAATCAATCTTCGAAAAAAAATTGAGATTTCCATCAAAATGTTTTATCTCCTTCGATCCTTTATTAAGAAAAACACCCCATATTAATCCTTTCAGTGTTATCATAAACATCTTACAGTCAAACTGTGAAATTCTAATCACAAGATATTTATACATGGTTTTAACTAACCTGATTTTAATTATTCAAAACTATTTTTTTTCAACATATACTTTTATTCAAAATATAATCCTAGGTAAAATTATTTCATTAATAAATTTTCAAAACCAAAATCATTTATATATATCATTAACAAATACACATTCAAATATAATACTCTCAAACTCATTCTAGGGTGTTACTAATCCTATCTCTAATGATTTACTCATTCTAGGGCGTTACTAACCTTATCTCTAATGAAATTGTACCCCTACCAAAACCTGGGTGTTCGCTTAACCTAAGATCTGATACCAAATGTCAAAGCCCATTTCTTTACCCATCGAAAATCAACACTAATGCATTCTCGTATTCATGTACCCTAAATCCGAGCGCTAGAGACCCGGTTCCTTAAGGGGGAAAAGAAAGGAAGATAGAACATAATCTTACATGAATGGAATAACATAATTGTTTCAATATATATTCTTTACAATGGAAATTTAAATACATTTGTCAGATTCTATCTGGGCTCAGCCTGGGCGGCTATAAATGTTTATCCTCACAAATGCTGAAAACAACAAAACATAAATGTAGTGGGAATAGGAATAGGTAATTATCTATTAGAAATCTTCAACTCTAAGCTCCATCCAATTACTTCAAATCAAACCTGAACTACTTGGCTACCAAGGAAAAATAGGGCATCCATAGTTTAAGGGAAAAGAAAAATAAACTCCGAATCAGTTATGGGACTGGTGTGAGAAACTCAAAATATGCATTTCTGAAAACAAAGGTATCTCATAAGACCAGGCCGCACATAAACACGAAATAAGTTTTTACCTTATGATAACCAAAATATTTGCTACGCAAAATATAGGGATATTAATTTTTAAAGACATTTTTTGAAAATACTTTGCAATTAAACTTATTAATCTTAGCTGAAATTGTTGACATCATTAAATTCTGAATCTGTTAGGCTCTACAAACAAGTCCTAAGGCACTTATTGAGGAATGGATTCCATATAATGGTAAGGTAAGTGAGCTTCTGTATAGTACATATCTAGAGGGACGTACCGAGGATACACAAAAAACCCTCTGCATTTGGTAAGACCGATCTATCCTTTTTTGGCACTCAGACGTGGCCTGGATAGAAACTGAATATGTCACCACCCCGGTCGTTACCGACCTATCCTAGATGTCTCATAGCATACACCACACACCCAAAATATAGAGGGTATCTAGAAAGGTGATGATTATACCCTAATGGTTGCGAACCACATAGCCTTACATCATACCATGTTAGAGCCATTACCGGGTGATGAGGCCTGAGGTAAGATTACCTTTCACCTGGCACATTCCACTTTGAATGCCACATTGTCAATTCCATCACACACTATTGATTTCCACAAATGTACAACCTCTAATCTCATATGTCTTAGAGAAGGGTGTTAAGCCAAGAGAAGTTGCCTTCTCCGCTTCAGATGTATGTTCGTAAAAAATCAATGTACGTGCGTTTTAGAAACACAATGTCAGACCATCCAGAAAAAGGATAAACCGAAGGTATTCTCCTACCACATCCTGTCAGGAATTACCCCTAGAATTTGTAGCAAGAAGTCCTTTCATCGAAGATCTCAAATGGAGAACTATTGTCACTAATAAGTGATGTGGGAAAATCCTCCCAAGGGCCAGTGGCAAGCAGCCCAACATTCCATCTTCTAAATCATATCATCCCATGTCTTTTATTTTCCAACACATAAATTGGTTCGAAGTGGTCTTCGAATAAGAATCTCCAAATCCAACCCCGGTTCCTTCAAGGCATTCATCGATAAAAATGTGTTAAGTGAATATGGTATTATTCTTTGATTGATTAATCAAAATATCTTCTAGAGATATGTATCTTTAAAAAATTCTTTTTGGCATATACGGAATCATCAAAACTCTCTTTGACTTTGGAATTAAAAAATCATTTTCATAAATCATTTTAGAAAAGATTATTGAGTAAATAGGATCTGGAAATTATATTAATTCTACTCAATATCAACTTCCATATTCAACCTTTACTATCCTTCAAATAATGGTGAGATCGCCTTTTAATTCACATGGATAGTACAGTTCCCACTTTGGAATTTAATACCAACTGTAAGAAGATTATATCTACACAAACCAATTTGTTTGAATTTGGAAAATTACATCTTTTATACTTTGGAAAATTTTAATCCGAGTAGAGCAAATTTATTATCCCCTCCATCGGGCCAGTTCGTGTAGCTAGGAAGGGCGGGTAATTGGTTTCCCAAACCCAAGCCTAGTGACTACCTCTCTGTCACCCTTAAGGTGGTCAAGTTGTTTAATCATCTTTAAATTTTTTAACATACCTAATTTACTTTTAATTATTTTATAGCATCCGGGCTTTTCCTTTGATCCATTCCATTCCTCGGTCTGATTTTCTATGACACTCACAAATGGAACAAATGTACTATCCATTTTCGCATACTCATTTTTTAAACCTCTCAACCATCTTTAAATTACTCAATTATTTATTTTAAAAGGTTCACATAAGATTTGAGAAAGAATAATTAAGTTAAGACCATTGTTTGCAAAAGTTATTAAAAGTGCTGCAAAAAGTGCTGCGAATATTGCTACAAATAGCATTTTCAAAGCTTATTTAATCAAAACAACTTTTCAATTATTTAGAAATCCATTTTTATAACTCAAATATATTTTAAAATGTTTTAAATATTTATACAATTTATTTCATATTTTTAAAGAATTAAAAATATCATTTATAAAGAATTTGTCGCTTTGGCTTCCGAACTGCCAAACCGCGACTATTTTAAAAACTTGTTTTGCTTATATTTGAAAATCTACTAAAATAAATCTCAATTTTCTTTCTTCATTTCAAAATTATGATTATAAGGATTTGGAAAATTCCTATTACAAGGAAATATGACTCCGTGTCCATCGTCTAAATGAATTTAACTTTTTGCAGTTGGAAATTGCGAACTATAGTTACGCAATGCGCCTATTTTTGACTTGATTTTTATAACTTGTCAAAACTTTACCAAATTGGATTTTAGTATTTATAAAACAATTATAAACCATTTTAAATCATTTTCAAGAGGTTTAAAAATCTCATCTACATCATTTCATTTATTAAAGGAAAGTGATTTCTTTTATGATTTTCGACGTGTATTAAACATAATTTGTTAATACGATCAAACAACATATAATCAACATCCAAACTTGATAAACAATCATCAAAATCAATCATTATAAAACATATATATCATCTAATATATCATATTATAAATAGAGTTTCTCACTTTCATTTTGACCTGAACTAGTTTTGAATCGGCTATAACTTTGCTACGATTGCTTTAAACTCTATGGAATCGAGCTCTTAAGCTTTGAACGAGCTCGATCTTGGCCTCGGGTGCTTACGAACATAGGTTTGGGTGGTGGATGGCTCAGCCTAGGTTGAAGGAAAGTGAGGCTATGAGTTTTGATGGGAGAATGGAGTGATTTGAAGTGGTTTTGAGGTTTTTATACTAATATATAATATACACACACACTAATAATTTAATTTCTTTTTGTAATTACTTTCTCCATAATTTTGCTAACATAGGAAGTCATTAAAATAGCTCGAAGAAGGAGGAAGAAGATGATGAATAAGTGTTAGGAATTTATGAAGAAAGAGGTGGGTATTTATAAGAAAAACATAGAAAAAAATATCTAAACACCGAATTACCTTTTTACCCTCAACCCACACCCCCTCCATCACTTCATTTTACATGGCCACCCCCTCCTTATCCTCTCTTCCATGTGTTAGCCCATGTCTGTGTACTTTAGTGCGGAAGATGAGTTGATGGTTGCTTTTTGGTTACTTAAGTTTTAATATTTTGAAATATAATATATATGTGTGTGTGTGTGTGTTTAAGTGTCCATGTATATTTATATGTACATATATATATATATATATATCTGTGTGTGTGTATTCATGTGTATGTTAGGGCGTGAATATGTACGTTATATATGTGCACATGACATATAAACAAGATTGCAACAAATTCGTTAAACTATTGAAAATCGAAAAACCGATTCCCGGACACATTTTTACTTATAAACTAATTTACATATAAATGTAAGAAAAATTTGAAAACTAATTTTTTATCATTTTTAAATAATTTAAAATGATCACAGTTTATTTATAAAACCATATGAATTAATATTATCAATTATTTACAAAAATTGCTATTATATCGATAAAGTGATATGAATTTTCTTATATTTTCAAATCAAGTATATATAATCATAAAATTATTAAAAATGAATTATTATCACTTTATAATAATTTAAAATGAATCATTATCATTTGAAAAAACAATTATTTGAATAATTATAATAATCATTAAATCATTAAATCTCAATTTAAATTCATACATAATTATACATGTAATTTCCAAAAATAAAATAATTGATTTATTTCATATTCTTGTTTAATTATAAAAATAAATGTACATACCTAGCTCCTTGCACGATGTTTTATAATTATAAAGTTGTTTATTGATAAAACGGTTTTCGGCCATTTTATCGGTATATCTTTCCAAAGGAACTATATTTTGGAATAATTTTCCAAAATAAGTTCATTATTATTAACTATCACTTAAAACTTGATTATTTACAAAAAATAGTCTATATTATTTAAAATAATTTAAACATCTTTAATTAATGTGATCAAATTAGGGGTTGTTACATTATCCATTCGCACTTTATTTGACAACGAGGCTTCAAACTCTTTCATATCTAGTAGACTTGTGGATGAGTTACACTTAGTTACTAGCATAGTCACGGATCCTATAGTTGTGTCAGACCTTGTAGGAGGATCAACGTCTTTGTCTATGACATGCAGGGGTTTGAAATTATTTACTTTGAGGGTCGAGTTCAATTGTGATGCATTTATCTTAGGATTTTCTAGGTTTGGGTTGATACTGGGCATGGATTGGATAAGGATGTATGGGGCTATACTAGATTATGATACTAAGGTTTTAGGGTGGGTATATGAAGTGGATGTATCTTAGAAGTTTATTGCGATCCTCAAGGATCGGTTATGTTGAGCTACTTATATTCTTTGGACCTATCATATGATGAGCTAGATTCAGTGCCTATAGTTAGAGATTACTCGGATATCTTTTTGAGGTTACCGGTCTCCCACTCGAGAGAGATCGACTTTTGAATTTATCTTATGGGAAAATCCAGACCTGTTGCCTTACCCTTGATGCATATAGCTCTAAAGGAAAGACGCGAGTTGAATAAGCAAGTAAACAAGTCGTTGGAGAAGGGATTCATTGGAGGAGCATTTCAAAGAGGGAAGCACTAGTCATCTTTTCCATAAAGACAGAAGGTTCTCTGAGACTTTGCATTGACATGAATAAACAGACAAAGAAGAATCAGCATCCACTACCCCATATAGATGACTCATTAATCAGTTGATTAGAGCGAAGGTGTTCTCATAGCTTGATTTGGCTACTGGATTCTATCAGTTACGTGTAGCTGAGGATGGTATCCAAAAGACTTTCCATACACGTGACAAACTTTATGAGTGGTTAGTCATACCCATTGGATTGGCCAATGCACCCGTCGACTTTGTTGATCTAATGAGTCGAGTTTTCAGAGGGTCGCCTAACAAGTTCACCATGATATTTGTGGATGATATTTTAGTCTATTCAAAGTGTGAGGAAGAGCATGAGTTGCATTTAGGAGAAGTGCTTGATACACACCATGAGCATATGTTGAAGACAAAGTTTTCGAGGTGTCACTTTTGATGAGAAGAGGTACGCTTTTTGGGACATGTAGTGGTCGATGGCTTGAACAGACATCATGCATTATTGAGTCCATTATTCTTGGAGTGGAAGCATTTAGATCTCATATCTACATTTGATTTTCGACCATCATCGGATATTACCCCATGATAGCTAGCAACTTTAGATGTGCTGCCTACACTTATGGAACATATAGGATCTGGTCAAAAGCAAGATAAGGAGCTAGTAGATATTTTTGAGAAGCTTGATAGAGGAGAGCAGTCAAGTCATTTGAGGCGTTATGCCCTTGATTCAAAGGGACGATTATGGAGAGGAGGTAGATTATGTGTTCCTCTCATAGTCGAGTTGGTTGATTTGGTATTAGTTGAGTCTCATCTTCGAGGATGACCATTCATCTCGATGGAGACAAAATGTACCGGAATATAAAGAGAGTCTTTCATTGGCCTAGTATGAAATAACATGTAGTGGAATATGTAGCTCGATGTATCACTTATCAGAGGGTAATGGCAGAGAAGAAGAAGGCGGGAGGTTAGCTGCAGCTGTTGGATATTCTTCAGTGGAAGTGGGAGAGTATTTCTATGGATTTGTCGATGGTTTACTAAGAAGTAGGAGAGGGAATGAGAGTACTTGGATCATAGTTGATTGGCTGACCAAACGTGCTCATTTTATACCAGTTAGGAGTACGAGGATGGCGATATCTTTGGCGACTCTATACATGAGGGAGGTCGTTAGGTTACACGGAGTTTCTATTAGCATAGTTAGCGACCGAGATCAGCTTTGTACCAAAAAGTTTTGGAAAATTCTATAGGAGGCTTTAGGCACTGAGTTGAGTTTGAGTACCGCTTATCATCTGCAAACGAACGGACGGACGGAGAGAGTGCATTGGGTTTTGGAGGACTTGTTTTGGATATGTATCTATAATCTAAGAAGCTCTTGAGAGAATCATTTTCCATTGGTGGAGTTTACTTACAATAAAAGCTATCAGGTGAGCATTAGGATGGCACCATTTGAGGCACTATACGATAGACCTTGTAAATCGCCACCATGTTGGTGGGACACTATGAATATGATTACTCTTGTGCTGGACATAGTAAGGGAGACATCGTAGAAGTAGACTTCGACCGTAGAAGAATGAAAACCATGCAAGACAGACAGGAATGATATGCTGGTAGGAGACGTACAGATTTGGAATCGCAGTGGGCGACATGGTGTTTGTGAAGGTCTTTCCGCTTAGGAACGTCATGAGATTTGGTAGTCCGGGGAAGCTAGCACCGAGGTTCATATGAAAGGGAGTTTGGAGTATAGAGTAGACCTTCCTAAGAAGTTGGCGGGAGTACATGATGTTTCCTATGTGTCGCACTTGTGAAAGTGCTTGCATGATTCAACTAATGTATTCGAGCTGAGTCAACTAGAGGAGGTGGAGGTACAGAGGGAATCACTTATTACCATGCACCCACTTGTATTCTTGAGCATGGTGCAAAGCGACTCCACAATAAGGAAATCAAACTTGTTATGGCCTAGTGAGGAGATGATCTAACGGAAAATACATGGAAGCCTAAGTAGAATATCCAATCTACCCACCACAACACTTTTTTGTATGTTTCCAATTCAAAATTAATAAGTAGAGATTACTTATGCATTAGGAATTACCTTTGTATACCCTTTAGGTAGAGACCATTGTATGGTAGGGATGGTTATAAACGTGTCATTAGGACATGTTATGGATAGTGGATGCTAGTGGATGTATTAGTTGGATTGTTTCTGTTACACATTTAAGACAGTATATCTTCTAGATAACACACACATTCCATCATCTCTTGCTTATGTTTTCACTTTGTTGAGCATTATGCATATGGATGTTGCATATGGATTGAATGGTTGCACATACATGTAGAATTGCAAGTATACTTATTTAGGATGTTGCATACACATTGGATTCATGGCATGAGCACTTGCATGACAAAAGGTCGACTAGATCGGGAGACCGCCTACTCTTTGCATTAGTTTAGGTTCACGTGCATTTCATGCTTACATATACATATACTGCATTAGAAATTTAATAAAGAAAATGATTGCTCAAGGATGAGGGATGAGTAGATGGTTATATCTATTATTTGTTACGTATACGAGTTACATTTTCTATTCATTGAGATTTTGGGGACGAAATCCTTTTTAAGGGAGGGAGAATGTAACATACCGAAAATTTAGTGGAAAATTTAATAAGGAAATTAAATAAAACGAGGGCTAAAATTAAAATTTTCACAAACGTTGGAATTTGGCTATGGATTTTACACCATTGTGTTTATAACGGTTTTCGAGGCAATTTTCATATATATCACATTGAAATCAGAGTTAATACGGAGACGTTACAGGTACTTGAAAATTTATAAAATAGAAGAATATAGTTTCCTAATAAAACATTGTCATCGCTCGACACCGTAGGGAGTGCCGACAGGTCGACATGAAGCGGTCGATCGGCCTACCCTAGCGGTCGACCGTTGACATATACTTTTGATGATCTGGTGTGACGATCGGACGGAGACCACTGAACCAAATATTTTTCTTTCGTGCCATGTTTCTGATGTGCATTTATGATGAGAGTAAAGATTCTCTACGGTCAATCTAACGTTCTATATCAATCTATAACCCTTATAAATAAAAACCTAAGCTAACCCAAATTTCATTAGAAAACTTACCATATACCAAAAATCTGCTAAAATTTCTTCTCTCTACTTATAAAAATTTCATTAAAAACAAAACAAAAATAGAATAAGAGAGCACTAGTAAATAGGATCAAGAGGGGCAAGCTAGCGGGTTACAATTCTTCGACGGAGCATAAAGTTGGAGCTCGGATCCAAGGTGAGTGGAAACAAGTTTAATAAGTTGATTATTTATAGTTAATTTTAACCTATTCTATCTGATCTAGGATGTTAGTAATCAAACTGTAAACCATAATTGTTTAAATCTAAAATTTGAATTAGAAATTGAAATAGGTATAAATTGGCTAATATCATTTCTATCCAAGTTAAACCCCTTTCTATTATTAAACGTAAAAAAATTAATTAACTCTTAATTAAACAAGTATAATTAAACTGTAATAATCTATGAATTTGACATGAATAAAAAGTAGGGTAAAATTGCAAAGACTAATTAGTGAAAATCGATGCGTAGGGTTCACTGTGTAAGTCCAGAATCTATCAGATTAAAGAATAATTAAAATCGAATAATTATAAATCAAAAACCTTAAAATTTATGCTATGACCGGTCTAGCGTCACCCAAAGTAGTCGATCGTAGGCGGTCGACCGATAGGGTGAAGCGGTCAACCAGTTGATGACTGAAATGCGTAATCTAAACTTCGGTCTAAGACCCAGGTTGGAAATAAAACTATTAATTGTATGCATAACCGTATCGTATATATATATATATATATATATATATATATATATATATATATATGTGTGTGTGTGTGTGAATGTTAGAGATAGTAGGAAGCCAGTTCCTATGAGATGATGCTAGGACATTCATGGGTAGGGTAAATGTACTTTACCTAATAGGAGTTAATTTTTCATTCAAGGGCGATTCTATCACAAATGGCACTGATAGGAGGTTCTACTGTGAATTCACAACACTGACTAATGCCTGATGAAGCGTGTGGGCCCAACACAACGGGATTTCTTGGTATCCACATTTTTCACATGGGATGATACCTTGTTGTTGATCGATCCTGGCGTGTGTAATAAGAGGTGTATACTACGATCGAGAGGTGGACATGGATGCAGACGATAAGATACATCGGTGAGTCAGCATTACAGGCTCCCTCTCGATGCGTAGTTGGGTTACATGAAGTCGTAGTTCTTGGAAATTTATTCCTATGTGGTAAATGTAGAGAAACCTATGTGAGACAATTACGCGTATGCGTAATGTAAGATGTAGTCCCATACGGGAGATTGTTGGATGTTGAGTAGCTCTGGTAGCAGTGTTCCAATATTGAGTAGCTCTAGAAGCATTGTTTCCATATTGAGTAGCTCCAGGAGTGGTGGTCGACCATTAGTTGTCGAGGTTCGATCCATAGTTCGATCCTTGTAGGAGCTTGCATAATTTGTAGTGTAGGTGTGTGTTAAATAATGACCCTTAAGTAAAGGACCCCAGGAATACACAAACACTTGTAGGATACATTAGCTCACTTAGAGTAAAATTAAAGTCAATTGCACATGATCATCATATATTAAACAAATACTCATTCACTGGATTTTTGTCTGACCACCCTTTTTCCTTTCGTTTCCCCCACTACAAGAGGACAGCGTAGCAGGCGATCTGTCTCGATTTCAGTTCATGGAAAGATGAGCTCATCACAGGAGTTGCTTATCCTTTATTTACTCTTTATGTAACTGTCTATCTTATCGGTACTTAGTATTCCTTTTATCTGGCTTTGAGTAGTATTTCTGTGTACTCTGTATTTACATATTGTTTTCTAACATTGTGTTTTGAGATATATTCTGAGGTGATTATTTTCTATATTTATATTTTGTTCCATTCCGCTGTGAGTATAAAAGTATAGCATATCTTAGATCACATCTATTTATTTTTAGTCTCTGTAATGTTATAAAATCTGATAACCGTACTTCTTAGCACCGACTCGGGTTCGGAAGTCACCCTAGACTTTGGATCGCTGTTACAAAGGGGTGTAGGTTGTCATAGAGCGTTATATGCTCATATGTGTAACTAAATCCATTTTACCCTTTTGGATATGTTTACATAAAATATTTATCATCACTTCGTATATTTGATAATCTTATACTTGTGCTCTCATTTATTCCAAGACGCGGTACTATTTGCATATTTACGTTATGGTATTATAGTAATGAATGCGCATTCAAGAGTAGACTGAGTAGTTAATGACATTCAAGCCATCACAACTTTAAGAGCATGCTTTGAATTTAATCAGTGAAGAATTAGCTAAAAAATGGGCGCACAAGTCATTTCTAAATAAATTTGATGAAAAGAACAAGGTTGCAATTATAAAGTCAACATTATATGAAAATAGTAATTTAATACGATCACAATTAGTTATTTTAATCACATACTAAAAAATAATTTTGATTAGTTATTTGTTGTGGATCATATTTACCTGTCACAGATCGATCATATGAGCAAACAATATATTATTAGGAAGGTAGTGCTCTGGTTAAATTTGATTTGTGTTTGAAAACATTGTAGACAGTTGGATATAGGATGAAAATATTAATTTGGATTCATCTTTTATGTATTATTTATTTATTTATATTTTCTATCTATAAATCATATATACGTAAGCCTTTTTTCCAAGTGCGAGAATTATACTTTTACCATAAATACAAATAAGAGTTTCCACTAGAATATTAAAACCATCAAGTTACACTTTCCAAGTTTCCTTCATCGAATTTCAGATTGATATATTTTCATCTTCCATTTTCAACAGATAACAGAATATGTCTATTTAATGGTAAATTTTATTCGTATACCATAAATCATTTCACTAACCCATTAAATTCAAAATAATACATAGGATAAAATTGCGGTTATATATTAATAGTTTTTAATGCAAAGTTTATATTTTAACAATTGTAAATTAAAATTAAAATTCCATTCAAAAAGTTTTAACTACAGTGTTTTAACAATTGTAAGTATTTATAGTTTTAATTTATAAATTTAAAGTTCTAATTAAAATTCAGATATTAGCACAAAGTTTAAACCTTACATCAAAATTTATCTCTACTGAAAATTAGAATTATCTTTACTTTACATTAGAATTGGAATTAGAATTTGAATTTGAAGTTTAAAATTCTGGTTCTAAACTAAAAGTTTAAATGTGAAATTTATAAGCATATAAATTTTAACATCAAAATAAAATTCATACCTTTCTAACTAAAAATTAATGCACCATAATCCTTAAAATGCATATCATATTCATGCTAAAATTAGAAAATCATAATCAGTGGAAAAAATAACATGTCATTTTTTGAAATTATTGAGATATATATAAGTTAGGTCCTAAGAAACCGAAATTTAGAATCAACCAAATTCAATTCAGAAAATTTGTGAATTAAGTTTTATGGGCTTGGTAAATAGAATTGAAACAAAAGATAGAAATGAGATGAGTTTTACTTTAATAATAAAATGAATGTGGCTTTGTAGTATCCTCAGTATATATAAAGTAAAAAGTGGTTTACATGATTTAATAAAAAAAAATTGGTTGTATGTAAAATTTGTGGTGTACAAATTTTGTTTGCCCTTTTTAATAGTGTGGTGTTTGCTCTTTTTAATAATGGGTATTATGGGCATCTTGTTGTAATATATACAAGTAATAAGGGTAAAGATGCTAAATGTTAAAGGACATTATTGTAAACTTCATTCCTTACAGAGTCTCTAAATAGAACTCATTTATATTGTATTAGATATCTGCATGATTAAAAATGTCTTCTCACTCTAAAAGCTTCTACTCTAATTTATTTATCACACGTTATTAGCACGATGCTCCATCGTTTCAACTTTTATTTTATCTTTCACTATAGGTGTGATCCAATCCTTCTTTTGTTTATTTGAACGTGGAGCCTAGCTTACCCATTCCTCTAACTTTACAAAAATAAAAATCTTGTGCTATATATTCTACATTAGTACCTATTCTCTAGCTAGATATTTAGTACTCATTTGTCTACGTCAGCTATATATGCTAGCTTTTACTGATCCAATTTTATACCAATCACTTCCTATTATTATCCTTTTGTTTTCGTAAAAACAAGGTAAATGAAGTATAGAACATCTCTCTATTTAAATTATTGTTTAACCTTTTAGCTTGGATCTCTGTAAAACTATAGTATTATGCTATATATTTTTCGCCTTTATTTCTCTAAATTAAACTCTACCTACTTTATTTCTTCTACAGCAGACAAGTTACAATTTATTCTTATACACTTTTGTTGCAACTATCATCTAGACCTTAGGTACCAGTTATGTACTCCATGTGTAAATATTGTTCTACCTATTATTTCACATCAAAGAAATGAATTTTACCATGTAACTACTATACATAATGAACTTTAGGCCATTTGCAATCTCTGTGTTGTTTAAACCCGGTTTATAAACTAATGTTCCACCACATTAATATATTATATGCATCATTAATATAATAGTTTTTTAATCATCCATGCCGTCATTACCCTTTATATACTCTGGCAACTTCAATCATGCTTGTGCATAATACACTACAATGTTTTATTTATGACTTTAACTTTTAAGTTATTTATACTGTGATTTACTTTGTGATGCTCAAGTACACAACTCGATAAGTACACATTCAATGGTTTTCTTTTGTGATGCTCAAGTACATATTCAGTAAGTTATTTAAGTATAAGTTTTCAAGTGATGGGATATTAAATAATTTTGGGTAGCTACAAAATTTCGTTATGATACCACTTTTACAAGTAAGTTGATAGGATATCTTTGTCATAATATGAAAATATTTTTTACAATTAAAGCACGTTTTTATCTTGCCCTTAGTTTTGTTACATAATTGTTTATGTTCATATTTTCATACCCTCTCTTGATTTAAATTTCTAAGTGAATTTCCAAGACTACAAATATATTTTTTAATGTCATTTATATTTTCCAACACCTTTGGTTCATGTATTGTTCTTTTTGTTGAGGTTACCACTATCAATAGTTCTCACTTGTGGATTAGTACAATAACGATTTGCTATAAATATTTTCATATTTTTAAAATATTATTTACAATAAAAAAAATTATCTTGTTCTTGGAAGTAAACAGAATTCATGACAAACATTGCTAAACTTGAATTCAAGGCTTTGGATATATCTGAAGACAACTATTTGTCATGGATATTGGATGTTGAGATCCATTTATAATCTTAATGCTTAGAAAATGCCACTAAAATGGTAATAATATGTCCTTGCAGGATAAAATAAAGACTTATATTTTTAAGAGGTCATATCCATGACGATCTTAAAATAAAATATTTAACTGAAAAAGATCATCTTCACTTATGAAACTCCCTAAAGGAGCGTTATGACCACTAGAAGACGGTCATACTTCCAAACACTAAGAAAAGCGGTAGAACCCAAGGTTCAAAATTTTAAATCTATAAGGGAATACAATTCCGCTATGTTTAGAATTACTTCTAAATTGAAGTTGTGTGGAGAAAAGATAGATGATGCACAAATAACTAAAAAAGCATTTTCAATGTTTCATGCATCAAACATACTCCTACGCAGCAATATCGAGTCATTTTACAAAATATTCTAAACTAATAGAATATCAATTAATTGTTAGGCAAAATAATGAATTGCTTATCACTCTTCAAGATCAACTGATTATGTTGCATTACCAAAAGTTAATGCTAATTTTGCCTACTTCAAAAGAGGTCGAGGTTGAGGTAGAGAATGTGGTCATGGACGTGGATATAAATCTGGCAAAGGTGGTTATAGTGGTTTTAGAGGTAATAAAACTACCAAATTTAAAAAGCTACAAAAGAAAATTGAGCCCGAAAAGAACAGTGATTCAGCTTCAGAAATAAAAAGCATTATGATGAAGTTCGTTATAGATGTAGATGCTTTGGTCACTGGTCATATACATAAAGATCATCTACCAACATTCAAAGAATATTGAGGCAGATAATTCTTAAGGATTGTCTAATAACACTAACTTGAAGTTAGATAATTTCTTCAAAGATGATGATGGAAATTTCGTTAATGATTAAAATCTAAGTGTAATAATCGATGATATAAATAATTTGATCAAGTAGAAATAGCCTGAAGCTTGTTGTGTGGTTTTCGTTTTTTTTATTTCCTTGTATTAATAAGTTAGTTTGAAGTCGATGTCTGTTTTTTTAAGAACTAGCTGAAATAATGTGTAATGATGGATGTTGATTTTAAACAGTAGTTTGTTTTGAAATCCTTTTAGAAAGTATTAGCACTTATTTACGTTCATAAATTATTTTAATAATTGACTAACTATATTGTCTTTAAGTCTTAAGTTATGGACCATCAATATTTGAGTGATGATATATGCCTACTAGATAGTGCATCTACTCATACGATTTTAAAAAACTTTAGAAGTCCTAAATTGTCTAAAAATATTTTAGCTAAAGTTTCCACAATAGCTGATCTTCTAATATAGTTGAAGGGTCTGGAAGAGCCCATACAATATTACCAAATGATATGCATCTCAACATTCAAAATGCATTATACTCGAGCAATTCTAAAAGAAAGCTGCTAAGCTTTAAGGATATAAGAATAGATGGTTACCATATTAAATAAAAACAACAAAGAATATCTTTGTGTTATTTTTGGAATTGAAAGGCAGAAGCTTAATTTAGAAAAATTTGGTACAATTTCAACTGGATTATTTTTCATAAAAATTGGCATATTTGAATCCTATCTATAAACATGAGCCAAAAGATCACAAATATAAAGACACTGATTCTTTGGCATGATCGCCTGGGTCATTCTGGGTCAACTGTGATGTGTAAAATCGCTATAAACTTAAATTGGCATGATTTATCAATCCAATTAAATTTACCAAGTGATTACTTATGTGCCTTATGTGCACAATGTAAATTAATCACTGGACCTTCATATAGTAAAATCAATTCTGATTTTCCAACATTTCTATAAAGAATTCAAGGTGATATATATGGTGCAATCCACTCTGAATGTGGACCATTTAAATATTTTATGGTATTAATTGATGCATCAACTCGTTGATCACGTGTAGGTTTTCTTTCTACAAAGAATATGGCATTTTCCAAATTACTTGCTCAAATAATCAAATTGAGAGCACACTTCCCTGATTATCAGACTAAATCAATTCTTTTAGATAACGTAGAAGAATTTACTTCTCAAGTATTTGATGATTATTGTCTACCATTAGAAACTGAAGTTGAACATTCAGTAACCCATATTCACGCTCAAAATGGTATAGCAGAATCATCATTTAAGCGTTTGCAACTTATTGCAAGACTGTTGCTAATGCAACCAAAGCTATCTATTTCAGCTTAGGCATATGCAATTTGCATGCATCAACTTTTTTTAAAATTAGACCAACAACTTATCATCAACTTTCACCATCATAGCTTTAAATCGGATATCAACAAAATATTTCACACTTACGAAAATTTGGTTGCCCTATGCTTGTACCCATTAGCCCCCCACTTGTACTAAAATGGGTTCTCAACATAGGTTGAGAATTTATGTTGGATTTGATTCACCCTACAAATGATGTTTTCACTGCAATATTTTCAAACTGTAAATTTGAGGAGACAATTTTCTCACATTGGAGGGAGAAAAGACCATCCATGTAGAACGTCGTAAAATATTACAGAATAATTCATCGATGTCTAATTTGGATCTGCTTACCAAATAATGTCAATATGAGGTACAAAGAATTTTTCATCTTCATAATATTGAAAATCAAATGCAAGATGCATTTAGTGATGCTGAAAAAACAACTAAATTTCATATTCCAGTAGCAAATGCACAAGCAAGAATTAAAATCCCAAAAGTAATAAAGTTGAATATAGTAGCAATGAATCTACAGTAGGACAAAAGCGTGGAAGACTCATTGGTGTAAAAGACTTGGCGCCTAAAAAAATGAAATTTGACAAAAAATCGTCAATTCATAAACCTACCGAAGTGGTTATAAATGTTCTAAAAGATCACTTAATGAAAATTCCAATTCTCCTAAAAATGCCAAAGGAACTATTATCCTAGAAGTAATAATAGAAGCTTCCAAAAATAAGATGATGCTTAATAATAATGAGATCTCAATATTTTATACGAACTATGGAGAAACATGATACTGAAGTAAAGTAATAGTTGATGATGTATTCTTTGCCTACTGAAATAACCAAAAGTCATGACTATAATGAGAATGATGATACCAAACCAATTGGCATAAATGAATGTCAGAAAAGACATAATTGGCCAAAATGGAAAGATGCTATCCAAGTTGAACTGGATTCACTCGAAAAACACGGTGTGTTTGAACCGGTAGAGAAAACAATAGAAAATGTTAAACCAGTAGGCTATAAATGTCTATTCTTAGAAAATGAAATGATAAGAATGAAATCGTGAGATACAAGGTACGACTTGTCGTGCAAGGTTTCCTGCAAAGACTGGGTTTTGACTTTAAAGAAACACGCTCTTCTGTTATGGATGTCATAATATTTCGATATCTAATAAGCCTTATAGTTTATGAAAACTTGATACAAGATTAGCTAAAGTTGTAACAACACGTCTTTACGATGAATTAGATATCGATATTTACATGAAAATCCCAGATGGATATAAGTTGCCTGAAGCAAAATCAAAATCGATGTACTCATTAAAACTGAGACGATCACTACATAGTTTGACACAAACCGAAAGAATGTCGTATAACCGTCTTAGTGAATATTTAGTAAATTCCGGATATAAAAACAATCTTATTTTTCCATGTGTCTTTATAAAAAATTCGATAAAGGGATTTCTATTTTAACAGTTTATGTTGATGATATAAATTGATTATGACTCCAAAAGAGATTGATGAAATAATAAATTATTTGAAGAAAGAATTTAAAATGAAGAGCTTGGAAAATTAATACTGTCTTGTCCTACAAATCGAACATAATACTAATGGCATATTGATCCATTAGTCAAATTACATCGAGAAGATCTTGAGATGTTTTCAAATTGATAAAGCATATCCACTTAGCATGCCTATGGTTGTCAGATCTTTGGATATTAAAAAGGATCATTACCGTCCAAAAAGAAGATGACGAAAATTTGCTTGGTCTAGAATTGCCATATCTCAGTGCCATTGGTCATTATTATATTTAACCCAATGCACGAGACCAGATATTGCATTCTCTATAAATCTTCTAGCAACATATAGTTCTGCACCAATGAAAAGACATTGGAATGGTATAAAATGAGACGACCCGACTTTCTTACGCCAGAAAATCGCATCATCTTTTAAGAAAGAAAGGGATAGAAAAGAGAATAGAAAGAAGAGAAGAAAGAAACAACATCAGAATCTAAACAGCGGAACGAATAAATTATATTAATAACATAAACATTACATAGTTTACAACCATTATCAGAGTACACAGATATACAACACATACTAGACAGTTATAAACACCTGTCTAGTTATACAACTCAATACAACAACTCAAAGACAACAATTCAGAGAACACACAGCGGAATACTATATATATCTACACGCGGAAGCCTCCTGCTCCATTGCTCCTCCACAATTCCTCAAAGCTAACCTGAAACATAACCTGAATTCCCTTGGCTACTCATAAAAATTTGAGTACCCAAGAGTTTATGAAAAACAAAAACAAACTCCGGGTCAGACATGGATCTGGTGTGAGTAACAGGTTAAAGTTGCTTAACTTTCAAAAACCTTTTGAAAGAAAGGTATCACGTAAGACTTCCCACACATAAACATGGAAAAAAATTTACCTTACGCCAACCAAAACATTTGATAGGAAATCCGATGATATTATAATAGTGTCTAGGGTTTTCAAGTAAATAAGAAATAGCTGGAATGCTTACATCTCACGTTCCAACATAATTTGGCACAACTAATAGTACGGCACTTATTGGATTTTGGATTCCATACAATGGCAGGGCTACTGGGGTACCTCCCGTCACAGTACGTGGCCTAGATCAACGTACCGAGGATCACTCCCGACCCCCTGCAACACAAAGCCGGATCCATTCCTTACTGAACAGTTCCGAACAAGACAACCCCGTGGTTGTAGCTAGCAACCACCCACACAGCCGAATATAAAGGGACTTCTAGACAGAGGTAAATCTTGCTCTCTAGTGGGTGCGACCCACGAAGCCTTGCTGCACCTCCCATGTTTTAGCCATTCCCGGTTGATGAGGCTTGAGGCTACAATTACCTTTATAGGACACATCACTTAGAATGCTCATCGTCCACCTGACGATGTTCTGAAAGCATTCAATCCATACAAGTTCGTTCCGGGTTCGAATGAAACCGAAAGCATTATCTCGTTACACCCGTTTTGGAATCACCCTCAGAGTTAACGACAATAACCCTTGCACTCTAAACCACCATCTCGAATCTATAAGAACTAATTCCGTCAACTCATTACGGAATCACCCACAGAGTTATACTGACTCATAGTCCTTACACCTCGAGTCTTCACAAAGCTCCACTTTGATACACGACCTAACGTTATTTGGAATCGATGTGGTTTTCGGATATCCAAATATGGAAACCCGATCCCGGTCTCATCGAAATCCAAAGCGTGTTTTTTTAAGTCCAAGTTGTTTAAAGGTTTAAAACAATTTAATTACAGTATCTATATACACAGATAGATAACTCACAAATCAATACTGATAATCAGCATTATCACATAACAGGTAATCCATATTATCAATATCAAATAGATATTCCATATATCACCATCACAACAGATAACCTATGTTATCATCACAATAAAAACCAAACATTCATATCTTACAACCATACTTATCTCATCACTGAGATCACAAAACTTCCAAGTCAATCAATGACATCCATTCATACATAAGCAATGATTTACTCATACCATAATATAATTAATTTAAAATGAATTAAATTAACTATCTCTATCTCTAATTAATTTAAAATGAATTAAATTAATTACTTATTCTTTAATTAATTTAAAATAAATTAAATTAATTACTTCATCAATATAAATCTTGCTTACTTAATCATTTAATTGATTAAAATCAATTAATCATTCATTATTAATCACCTTAATTAATCACTCTTGATTAATTATCCTTAATTACACTTATGTAATTATTCTTAATTAATTTCATAAATTAATTATTCTCTAATCAAACAGTAATTAACCTTTAATTACTTCAATAAATTAATTAGTCATAATTAATTACATTAATCCTTAATTAATTACATTAATTAATTACCTATTATTGATTAATTAATCATATTTAATCATCCTTAATTACATCATTAATTAAAATAATTAAAGATCTCCTTTTATTAATTACCTTAAGTAATTAAATATAATTATTAATCATCATCATAGATTAATTACATTTAGTAATTATCTAGCTTAATTACTATATTAAACAACTTAATTAATCCCTTGATTAATTATCAAGTAATTTAAATCCAAATTACTTCATTCTTAACATCTCCACTTATTACACTCTGTAATTATTAATCAATTACTTAACTAAATAATTTCCAAATCATTAATTACATAAAGTAATTATTTTAAAACCCAAGTGTTTAAAATTAATTAAACTTAATAAATTAAATTAAACAATCTTATTAAACTAAATTAATTACATTAAGTAATTAATTTCCTAATTAATTTATCAAGTAATTACTCTCTAACCATTTATAATTGATTATTATTAAATTAATTAATCTAATTAATTATAAAAATTAACCATATTAATTAATTGTTAAATAATCCTGATTAATGACCTTCATTAACCATTCTTTAATTATTTTTATTAAGTAATTAACTTAAATTAATTACCATTTAAATTATCTTTAATCATTCATTAATTAAAATTAATTATTAAATTAATTAACCTTAATTTAAAACTTAATTACATAATTAATAATATTCATTCATCATTAATTAATGATCATAATTATAAATTGATTAATCATTAATCAATTATTAATTCCAAATTCAGTTAATTAATTAAATTAATTAACAAATCTTAATTATCTTATTAATTAATTCTAAAACATAAATCTTAATTTAAATTTCAAAATAAAACATAACTTAATTATGTTTAAAAATAATACTATTGAAACAAAGTACTTCTGAAATTACCTTTAAATTTTCATTTTAAATACAAGTTTAAATTAAAAGCAATTTAAACTTATCAAAGTTTGAAAATTTTAAAACTTATTTAATTTTCAAGACAAAACAAAAGTTTGTCTTAAAATGAAATCATAAAATTTTGAAGTTAAATTCATTTCAAAGTTTTAGAAATTTTCAACTCATTCTTAGTTTAAACTTTCAATTTAAATCTTCTATTTAAATTTAAAACTGAACTTTATTTTTAAATTTAGATTTCCAGATTTCAAATTAATCTTTAAATCTTACTCACATTTTAAAAACCTCATTATTAAAAAGTTTCAACTATTCCAGAATAAAATAGTTAATTAAGTTGAATTTTTTTTTGAAACTTTATTTTTTTTATTTAAAAACTAGGATTTAAATTTAAATCAGAAATTCAAACTTGAATTGAATTTAAACTTAAACCTTACCTTAACAAAAACTATAGATTTTGAATATTTAAAAACCCAGATTTTAAAGAAAACAGGTTTTTCTGAAACCTGTTAATTTACAGTGACCCGAGAAACCTACATTTTACTTCGGGTTTCATGCTTGATTTCTCCGAGTCATCCTCTCATCCACTTCGAGTTTTCTACCTACATACTTCGAGCCAATACAAAGACCTCCCCACTAACAAAAACAGTCATCAGAAAAACTTGTCGCCATGCATATGCACGGCGACCGCCACCTCTGTCGATCATCATAGATGATCCAACAACTACCAGAAACCCAACAATACCCCAACATCATCACCGGGTCGATCAAAAATCATAGAATCAAACTTCACCCCCAAATTTCAAAACCTGAATTTTTTTTACAAGTTTCTATTCAAAACCTGTCAACATCCATTCCAAGTTGCTCCGACCACCAGAGGTTCACCCATTCCAACCTCGAACTCCTTCAAACACCTACTATACATTCCCCAAGTACCAGAATACTCGATCAACCCTACACCTCAAACTGTCCCCATTCTTAACCCCTATTCAAAACTAGGGTTAAAAAGTTTAAATTCAAACTGCAACTATCCTACCCAATTGTATCCATACTTCTGATTTTTCTAAGCATCTATGATCCTTACTCTATAACTCAGAAGAGTTTGAGTTTTCTTAAACTACAGATTGCAAGAATTTACACAAATTCATATTTTGTTCCAGACCAAACTGTAAATGAAACATTCACTTAAAAATACTAATACTTGATTTAAAAAAATCAAGTTTTGGTCAATGCATTAAGTTTATGAAACTGGATTTAAATATTAATGTGTTTGATTTTGATCAATATTAACATATAATGGCATTGCCTATGTTTACATACACCCTGATTTTAATTCACCTAAAAACTTTTAAACTTTAACTTAAGAAATATACACATTACTTTATAAGTTTGGAAACTAATATATAATAAACAAACTCTTTTTATTATCCTAAAACCCAGTTACTGTCTCAAAATAGATCAATTGCAGAGATTCTTTAAGTAGGATGTAAAACTGGAAACACTACACAGCACAATCAACATGCATATACCATCATAATTTCAACAGACCTTTTATAAACACACAAACAAAAAATTTATCTCAAACATTTAATCAAGCAACCTAAATATAATTTAAGATTTAAATGTTACTCACCTTTTATTGAATGCAGACCACTGTTTTGGTCCTTTGAATTTTGCAGAAATAAAATATGCAGGCTTGACTCTTTTGTTGAAATCTGAGTTGCTCATGATCCCAAATTCAAATTACTTGCATGCAGAAAGTAGATGTAGTTGCAAAATCTTCACATGCATGCAGATGCTTTCATGTTTTCAAATCCATTCCAGGACTTAAAAACAGAATGCAGAAAACAGTGCAGGCTTCACTTTGCTTTTTAGGAAGGGGAAGATGCAGATTAGAACATGGTTTAAGTATGCAGGTTTCTGAAATTTTAGGAAATGCAGATTTTTTTTTTGGATTTTAATGAATTTGTGAATGCAGATTTGTACATGGTTTGATAAATTTGTATATGCAGATTTTGTATACAGATTTTAGATATGAAGAATTTTAAAGAGGTGTTTTGAAGTTTTTCTTTTGATTAAGGAAGAATGAAAATGCAATATGAAATGAAGATGCAAACTAACTAATATATTTTCAGATTTAATTAAAATAAAAGAAAAATTAAAACCAAATTTTTACACTTGTACAAACTATACAACACTTGTCAATTTGTTAATGTTAAATTTGAACACTTGTTTAAATCAATGCTAATGAATGCAACACATGTTTCTTTAAGATAATTAGTACTAATTTATAAATTAATGTATGTGTTAGCCTAAATTTAAGTTGTTAGTTTATATTAAAATATGTGTATGAATTTATAAATGAAAACAAACCATGTTTACAAAACTTACACAAATAAAAATTAAAATAATTAAACAATTTAAAATTTATACTTTTGAATTTAAATTCAAACTAAATTCAAAATCAAATTATATTTCAAATCAAGTTATGAATATAAATTCAATTTGAAATAAAAATTACAAATCCTATCCAACTTATTTATAAAGACAATACAATATCAATATTGTTTTTATAAATATATTTTTATTACATTGAAATCATTTTACAAGAATTCATATTTTTATTAATAAAATATCTATTTTATTAAACCATGAAACCATTTCCTAAATTTATTCTAAATTTAAAACTCAGTCTAATTTAATTTAAACATTTAAATAATTTTCCTTATCAATTTTAAAATCATATATTTATTTATGAAATAATCTTTAAAAACTCAATGCTAATTAAAATCAAAATTTTCAATTTATAATGTATATATTAGAATTTTAAAACATGGTTCAATTATTAATTTAAACCAATATCATTTATTTAATTTTGAAAAGATTAAATATTAAATAAAACAAATTTTCCAAATTACTAAGACTAGAAAATATGCTTCATTTATTAAAATTAAAACAATACCCATCTATTTAAAATATAAACCATATATTTATTTATAAATAGAAATCAATTTATTATTTTTAAAAGATAAAATAACCAATTTAAATATTTATTGAAGAAGATTATTAAATCTATTTGGATAATTATTAACAGAATATCAATATCAATTTAATTTTAACTACAGATTATTAAATTGATATTGTTAAAATTTCCGGGATATTACATAAAACATTTCTTGAGATATCTTTGTGGAACGATAAATCTAAGTTTGTTTTATTCTAACATAGGCAACAATCTGAATCTAGTTGATTATGCTGATGTAATTTATCTTTTTGATCCACATAGAGCAAGATCACAAACTGGGTATGTATTTAGTAATAGTAATGCAGTTATTTCATGGTGATCTACGAAGAAAACACTGGCATCAACATCATCCAATCATTTTTAAATACTAGAACTACATGAAGCAAGTTGAGAATGTATTTGGTTAAGACATCCATTGAATATATTCAAAAGGTATGTCAACTCCCCTCAGCTACAAAGGAATCAACTATTATTTATGAAGACAATGCAGATCCAAGCAGGCTACATCAAGGGTGATAGGACGAAGCACATTTCACTTAACTTTTCCTTCACACATGAATTACAAAATGATAATATGATAAAGGTGAAACAAATCCAGTCCTAAAAAAACCCGATAGATCTATTCACAAAGGCAATTCCAAATTAACGTTTCAGAAAAAGATATATAAAATTGTTATATGTCGGTTGCATCAACAGACTAATTGAATACTGCGTTATAAATCAGGGGGAGCATCCAATAGTGTGCTATAATGTCCTCTTTTTCCTTCAATAATATTTTTCTCAGTGGGTTTTTGTTAGCAAGGTTTTAATGAGACATTATGTTGATCCGGAAATATCAACCTCATAATAACATCATAAACTATGTTACCTAAGGATGAAATAAAGTTGCACTCTTTTCCTTAGTTATGATTTTTCCCACTGGGTTTTTCATAATATAAGTTTTTAATGAGACAATTATTCTTATCATCTTTACATACCCATATTCAAGGAGGAGTATTGTAATACATACAAGTAATAAGGATGAATATGCTAAATGTTAAAGGACATTATTATAATATTCATTCCATATAGTCTATAAATAGAGCTTATTTGTATTGTATTAGAGATCCGTATGAATAAAAATGTCTTCTTTTTCTAATGTCTTCTACTCTTATTTATTTATAACACATCTTAATTTCTTCTTATTAATACCATTCTAATTTAGTTACAAACTATTAAAATTTTACTATTCCTAATGCCACAATCATATTATTTTTTTCAACGATTAATGTAACAATCAGATATGACTTTTAGTTGATCACATTTATTGAATACAAATAATGGCGACATCCCGTCTGACTTTTTCACGTCCTTCATCCTCTAGAGCGTCGAGTTTGCCCTACCTTTAGCCTTCCATCGCTTTTCCTCCTCTCGCTTCTCCCCTTCCCATGCCTATTCCTCCACCTCATCCTCTCCTTGCTCTATCCCCTTCTCCCTCGACCACCAGATCTGGTCGTATCTTTAACGATCGTCTATCTGCCCCCCCCCCCCCCCCCCCCCGTCCTATGCCTCTCCTTCTTGCTGAATCTGATTTTCCTCCTCTTCCTGCTATAAAATCTTCATCCCTTACTACTGTTGGTTGCGCTAGTTTTAATCTTGTGGTCTCGAATTATCTGCCTGGTGCGGTTCGTCCTTCTGGTTTAGTTGTTTTGCCTTTGATGGTGAAAGGTAAGCCGTCCACTTCTCTCTGTCCTTGTGGAGTTGTGGTGCGTTTGGATAAGAATTCGAATTGGGATTTGGGGATTACTGGTTCTGTGAATGATGCGGACGTTTCGATCGTGGTGAATGATGTCTCTGTCGGTGTCAATGTGGATGTTGGTGTGTTTGGAAGTGATAAGTGTATAACTACTGCTGATATTACTAGCATTAATCGATGCACATCTGGTTCTTGTATTAATGCCTCTGAGAATGATGTTCCCAATCCCAGTTTTAAGTGTTCTGGTGATTCAATCTTATCTGCCCATGTTGATAATCCCTTATTTGTGGAGCATCCCAATCCTTCTCCTCTTAATCTTTGTACTGCCGCTCCTGCCCTGGCCTGCTCCAAATCGTGGTCTTCTCTTTTCACTTCTCTTCCCCGTAACGCGGGAGGTTCAAGCCGATTGATTTTGAAATTGTTGAGAAGAATGGAGTGATGATTCCCCCTCATATTGTTATGCAAGCCGGTTTGGACTATTGGTCTGATTATTTGGTTGGTTTCTTTTTGGATCCAAATCATCGACTGCATGATGCGAGTTCTGTTTGTCGTAGGGCTTGGAGGCTTCGTGGTGAATTACGTATTAAGCTGGTTGACTCCATGTATTTCCTTAAGTTTTCCTCCGCTAAGGAGCGTCGTCTAGTTCTTGAGACTGAGCCTTTTTTTTTATGGGAAACCTTTTATTATTACTCCTTGGTCTCCAACTCTGGCTAGTGCTCGTGAGAAAGTTATTTCCATCCCCGTTTGGGTTTATTTTTCGCAAATTCCCTCTGCTCTTCAACTTTTGCTTGGTTTGAATTGGCTAGCCTGTAATGTGGGAAAATTGAGATGTTTTGACTCTAACACTGTTGCTCGTGATAAATTGGTGTATGCTAAGGCACTGATTGAGATTTTCCATTCTAAGCCTCTGCCTTCCTCTATTCCTGTTCAGCTGCCCGTTGGGCATGTTGCGGAAGTCCGCGTTTGCTATGGTTGGGTTCAGATATTTGTACCTCCTGTCACTTCTTTGGCCACCTGGCTAATGCCTGCTTGCACTCTGTAGTCTTTGCGGCTGCTCCTAAGATCTCACTTCCTCGCCTCCCGCTCCGGGTTTGGGTTCCTAAGGTTTCTGCCACTGTCCCTCCTCCAGTAGTTCCATTATCTGCCCCGGTTCCGCCTCCTTGTGCTGTTGCTAGGCCTGTCTCTCCTTCTGCGCCTGTGGTCCCTTGTGATGTTTCAGCAATTCTTTAGCTGCTCCTGACCCAGTTCCGCCGCGATTGCCTGTTGTTTGGGTTGAGTCCGAGAGGTGTTGGGTTGATCTCAAATTTGTTATGAGATTTAACTCCTTTGATGATTCCTATTTTAGATTTGTTTCCGATGATCATCTGGACCTTAGATGCCTTCATTACATTCCTTCTGGTGATTCCTTATTTCTAGATATGGATGGTCTGTTTGCAAGATCGAATTCTATCATGCTAGCTGATTCTTCCTGGGATCGTTCTTTTATTTACTCTTCTGATATTGTGGCTTATGATCCATGTCTTGCTAGCCTTTTCCGCCCCTTTGCTGGTCTTTTTGGAAATGTCCCTTTGTATTCTTCCCAGGTGTCCGCGGAAGATGGTGATTCTTCCTCTTTGGAGGAGTCCTAGTCTTGATGTTATTTTTAGTAACTGTGGCATGTCGGTCACATTCCTGTGCTTTATTTTCCTATTTTAGTAGTTAAGGTGTTTTTGCCTTTCTACTGTACTTCAAGTTTTTATTTCGTTCGTAATAAAAAATATACGGTCCACTATAAAACCGGCCAGCCTTTCCAAAAAAAAAACCAATCAGATATGATCATGAAATTCAAATCCACCAATTAATTTTTGTTTAACAGAAAAACAACACGAGGTTCAGTGTCTTTCAGTATGACGTCATTGCTAAACTATTTCCATCAATTTATTTTCTCTTTTTTTTCTCGAAAAGAAATTTTGACATGAATTTTATGTAATATTCATCAATCCTAGTATCTTTAGAACATCATTTTTGAAAATTGCAAATTTTTATAAACATTATTTAACTATTTGATTTTTTTGGAAAAAAGCATTTGTTTTTGATGAAAATACATATGATTTGATACATTCTTTGAAACACGTTATTCAGAAGTGGTTGACAAATCCACAGCTAATTTACAGTAATTGTGCTAGTAAAAAAAAAAAAATCTAGAAACCTTACTAGCACACTTTCAGTGTAAGCTGTGCTTACAACGTTGTTTACCGATAAACACACAATGGGTGCAAATAGTCATCGGTGGGTGCAAAATTTTCACATTAGCCAGTGGGGGCTTTGTTCTACCGAGAGTTTAACATCGTCGCCAACATCAGCCCTTTCTAGTTAGAAAATCAAAATCTGACGGAAGAAAATATAAAAATTAAACTCAATGGGAGGAAAAGGTCAGCGGCGACGGGTAAAAAATTACTTGTCGGCACACGGCGGCGACAGTCGACTACCTCCTCCTGTTAAGTCGAAAGAAGTCGATGTTATTCCTTCCAAACTCCGCAAACTCATGCAGTATATGAACAACCCCTCCATGTTAGACAATAAGAATAACAAGGGGAAAAGCGAGAACACCGAAGTCAATAAGGTATGCGTGTAGATTTACTGTTGCACCTAATTTTTTCTGTTTGGAGTTCCAAATTACGTGATGATTGATTTACAGAAATCAAACCCTACCGGGACTAAAAATTTGGAAAAGAAAGATGATCCCAAAAAAGAGTTAAATTCGGAAGGTGAAGTTGTTGAGCTGGATGCGAGTTCAAAAGATAAGAAGAAGAAGAAACGAAAAAGGAGTGTTGCCGAGGACCTTAGTCTTCAACTCTTAGATAAAGATGCGGCTGCTAGGGCATCTAAGAGAAAAGAGCGTAAGAAAGAGTAAGCGCTTCTATACATTTGATGCATCTTAACTATGGTTTTTGTTGGGAGTTCTTACTATTCCCTTAAGGTTACACCTAGGAGCAAAGCCTTTCTGCCCAATGTGACATTATTTTGCACACCTTGTACTTGATCAAAAGCAGAGGGTATTGTTCAAAACTACGTTCTTTAACCTAGGCAAGCTGAGCCTGGCAAAAGATAGATGCTTGCTCCATAATTGGATATTAATAAGATCCCGAGTCAAGTAACTAAAAGTCCAGTTACAAATTGTATAAAATATGATTGGTTTTGATTGGATATCGCTTGTTCGTTACTTCAATATGATTGATAGAACCATCAGTTGTTCTATAGTAAGTATCAAAAAGAAGTATCACATTGATTAAAAAGAAATATCACATTTATTAAAAAGAATTGTCACATTCGCATCATTAACCTTGTACAAAAAATTAAAAATATACACTTGCTCAGTGAAACATAACAAAAAAATTAAACAATATAGTGACTATTCATATTCAAAAAAGTCCGAAAGGCATTTGACCAATGCAGAAAATCTTATTAATAGCTGGAATAGGTTCACGATTTTTTTGTCTGACCGTGAATTTTCAGAAATACACTTATGTATGGATGATGTCGCAAGTTCGAATCCCTACCATAGTGAAAATTAATCTACATTTTTAATTGGAAAGTTCGTAATAATATCAAGGTCATAAATGCGAGTCGCGTTTATGATTTTTATACATATTTAATATATTTTTCATTTTTATAATGTATTTTATACTCTCAGCATCAATAAATTATTATCAACTTTTCATTTATTTCAGATTTATGTTGAATGCGCTTGTATTTTAATTTTTATATAATTTTAACTTTGTAATTTTTTTTAAATATTTCATAAAATCATATATAAATTTCTTTTATTCAGGTGGTATTTGTCCGACATCAATTTTTTTCTTATGCTTGCAAGCTATTTTGAAAAAAATAGTACGTAAAATAAGATTATGTTGCTGTAGTTGATATTTTGAATTCATTATTTTGAAATCGTTTCTAACTATATGCTTTTACCTTTTTTTTTTCTTACAAAATGAGGAATAATTAATAATACATGTAAAAGTTTGATGATTTTGATTTAATAGTTATTTTGTTCAAGGTTATTTTTTTTTATACATACACAAGCCAAATCACTCACAATTTGATTTAAAAAAAACATTGGCATGGTTTTCAATCTCATTTGTATACAACTTCCATTTAAAATTATATTAGTTTTTCCATAATGTTAATAAACGGTGACAAACTATAAAGCTAAGTCTAATACAATGAATAACATCGTTAACTTCAATATTATAATTAATTAATATCGTGAGTTGTGTCAAAATATTTGTAGATAAAGTTTTCAATTCGATCTATATAATCTTTATGTTAATCTTTTAGTTATTGACGTTGATGTCAATGTTAGGAAAAAATTACCACAACATATTTAATATGTAGTGAACCACTATAGTATGTTTATATATTAAACTTCTCTACATGCGTGACATATAATTGTTGTTATGATGTGAATAATTAACATTTAAGCCTTTGATTTTCAAAGTAGAACCTTTTATTTTTCACCCATGGATTGGGTGCCTTCTATAGCAATTATAGTTGTCTCACATGGGCAAAGAACGGATTGTTTATCCTATTTAATTTGTCTTCTATGCACGAAGCATCTGCCATTTGTATTAGGCATTTTATGTTGTGCATAAAAAACACGTAATGTATTAATTATTTTACCTTGCGTGTGTGAAGTGTGTGCCGGTAAATTTTGTAATATATGGAGTCTCTATCGTAACCAGTAACATGAAAATAAACATTGAAATGATAGATAAGTTCATAGACCAATAGCAATGAATGCACAAACATCGTCTAAAATGAGTCCTCGTCATTATTAGCACTTCAAAAAAGCTCTCTGCAATGGTAATGGCTTAATTGTAGAGCCAAAATAAACCCCAAAATCAAGAAGTGGGATGGTGAAGATGGCTAGATAAGCGCTTTGCACTTCGACAGTAACCTTTAAAACCATGGATTCAAAATGTTGTTTCCAATCTTTTTTGATGTGAGAAATCAAAATTTTGTGCTTCTTATAGATTTGTGATGATGCATCATTGGAGACAATCTTAGGGCATTTTCAGTAGTTCTTCAAAGTGAATGTGAACCCTTATTGAATTTTGTAAAGTGATACCTGCACTTACTTGCTGAAGATATATAAAATCAAAATAGCATGATCTTAAATTTGGAGAAAATTATTTGAGCCCAATTGACATCCCAATATAAGTAGTTTGGGAAATCAAAATAACCATTTTTGTTACAACATAGATATTTGATTTGACCAACTTACTTTATGCAATCATATCATCATCGTACCATAAGTGAAATTCATTAATGTAGAAATCCAATCAGGTTTGAACATCTCAAAAGGCTAGTTTGAACTTTGAAGGGTGTTAAGCCTAATAGGTTATGTAGATGCAAGACTTTACATACCATTATTCCTCGAAGTTTGACACGTCAACTTATTCTACTGATACTGATCCAATGATAGTCCTTTTCTCTTTATACATCTCAAGTCTTCCATCAGTATTCAATAGATTGATATCATCAGCATGCATAATATCAACATATTCTGATCTAGCAAATATGTCGCCTTTTTTGGTATTCGAAATTTATGGCGATGATAGACTTTGATACCACTTGTGACAACTCGGTTTAGGAACAACTCATCCTTACAGTACGCTATAGCTTGTAAGATTAAATTGCTTATAGGTTACTCCATCATTCATTCAATTCTATGCTTACAATGGTAGTTGTTGCAAAATAGCATATCAACAACACAAAGCACGTGCACGCACAAAATTTTTTGAAACACAAACTGTTTTATTAATATCACAGTCGATATTTGTTAAACCACCCTTAGTCACGGAGAATCCTCGCTCCGTGGAATTGTTTTTCCAAGTTAACCAACATATTTCGGCACAACTTGTTTATGATTAGGATTCACATATATTTGCACAACTCATTTGTGTCTTTATTCTCTAGGTTTATTGAGAAGAAGAAGATAAAAAAACAGAAGAAAGAGAAGTCTGAAGAAGTTCATGAATTTCCAGGACAGGAAAAAATACAATTTGGTGAAGTTGTTCTGGGTCCACCCAAGTTAACTTTGCCCAAGGTTTGTATTTTTTTGTTTACCTTTTTATACGATCGTTGGTCTGATGTTTTATTCATTCCGAATGGAATGTTGTTGATGTTACAAATGTCTGTCTTTCAGTTACCAAAGAGTGTTATGGATGCTTCAAAAGAAAGAGTTCGATTAGATGCAGTTGAAGCTTACAGAAGCCGTAGAAACTGGACTTCGAGACTTGGTGTCAAACTTCCTACTTCTGTGCGGAATTGAGCTCTTCTTAGATGGTCTTCCCTGACAATATGTTGAGAATGTATTTTTGATTTGAATTTGCTCTATGTTTGGCATATTATTTCCTTGATTTTATGACCAAATGATTCTCTCAAATTATAGTAGAAGTTGTTGCTTATTTATGTTAGATTATGCAAGTCACAATTTTTGTGCGGTGTTTACCTTGTTTTGGAACTCCATTTCTCTTTTGACCTTCTTGCTTGTATAATTTTCATTTTTATGGCAAGTTGACTTTTAATTCCATCTTTCAGATAGTACCAGAGAGAAACACTGAGTATGCATTTAGCTGTCTAATAACGCCACCTAACAATACCGGGGAAGACATACATATATTAACATGGAATGCATCGCAACTTATTCGTCCATTTTTAAATATGAATCATTCTAGGTTAATGGAGTCTCCAGTAAACTTTGTCTAAATTGCATCATGCTGCAGTATCAGACTTTGTTAAAATAGGATTCAAACTGCAAACTATAAAATTCAAAGAAGCATGGATTTTTCTTTTCTGAGTAGAAATCGTCAATTCTTATTTCTATTATAATAATTAGAAATATTGAAATTGATTTTAATGCTTGAGTATATTTTTCTTCTTTTGTTTCATCTTTATTTTGTTTAGCAAACAATAGAATTTTATTTGTAGTTGATATTTCATGCTGTTGTACAACATTTTCTGCAAATGGTATTCAAATCTATAAGATATGGATTTGCATCCATTCTTTGACTTGAAATTTTGTGTTGGGTAAAAATCCTTTAAAATTGCCCTTGAGAACCGGATTGATGATAAAGCAAAACAAACAACAACATATAATTTATAGTGGTCATAAATCAATGCTTTATTAATTCTTCTATTCATACTGAAAACGTTTATCCATCTGATTATTCAGTTTTCTTCAATTTGCATGCACCTGTGGAAAAATTCTTTACTTCAATATTTCAATATAATTCTTCACGTAGGCAATTTGTTACTCTTTTTAATGCTATAAAAGAAGTAATATGTATTTAAGTAATTATTTCAAATATCTTACGAACCTTTTACAATTGAAAATATTATATTCTTTGGATTTTACTTTTATTATTATTTGCAACTTGTCTTGATTAGGATTCCCTTGCTCACATGAAAGGAACCAGCAAATAATGCAAGTGCAAGTGTGCAACAACATTCCTACTTTTTGTAGAGAATACAAGAGTGAAGGTCTACTACTAGTTTAAATTGCATGTTTTTAGTTAGCTAACTCCCGATGTAAATTTTACACGTACAACAAGGTTAAGAACAAACCTTTATGGAAAACAGAAACGTGAGAAGATGTTAATTTTCACCTTTTCGAATTTCTAGCTTCTCAAAATTATGTTCGTCAGAATGCTGACAGTAATAATGCAAGTAACAAGTTTCTCCTGGCGCGCCCGTGTGTGTCAAAACAACTGAAGCTGAATGAAATGTTCAACCTCCATACAAAACTAATAAATATTACGAGCATCGTTGAGTTGAGATATCGCTTTCATAACATATGTCAATGCGGAAATATACATGAAATATTCATTTGTAAACATAATCAGTGAATTCTGGGGACTGCAAGGAGATGAAGGCCGTTAGCTATGTGGAGAGTAAACATCACTCGATAAGTCACATTGCCTCCATCATCGCTTAGTTTAAATTTAAAGAACCGGAGGAGGACTGCTGCCAATATCTTCATTTGCCTATATGCAAAGTCCTTGCCTAAGCAAATCCTTGGACCAGCCTAAAAGCAAAGAATGAAATTAAGATCAAAGAAGTCGATTTCATAATATTTAAACTCTATTTAATTTACGTTGTAATTTTTTTTTTTTTTTTTTTTTTTTTTTTTTTTTTTTTTTTTTTTGATTCTTGGTAAGATCAACCTGTATTGTATAAAATCAATCTGATGAAAGAACTGAGCTGATTTAAACCGAACTAACTGATATAACCGAACAAAAACTTATCAGGGTACGGTTTCAGTTTCAAAAAATATCAGATCAGGTTTAAGTGTAAAAATTATATAATAATAAAAGAAGTTACAAGTCAAATTGTTAAAAGTTGCACGTTCTGGGTTGCATGTTGTTTGTTACATTTATTATGGCACAATTTCTTAAAGCTTCATGCACAAGGGGAAAAACATGAAAAACAGTTAACGTTTATATTAACTGATTAACTCTTTTATTCCTTTTAAGCTAATCAATGATTTTCAAATTAATAATTTTGCTTAGTACTTAACAAGTTAAATCGAACTGTTTTAATTCTTTTTCGGGTTTATATTTATCTAGTTTACAGCACTTCGGTATTATTATTTTTGACAGTGGCTATTGAAGAAGATTCTTTCCATATAAGTAAAGGTAAAGGTCCTACATGGGTGGACAAGTGATCAACTATATAGCAGCAGCAAAATTTTCCAATTTTAAAATCGACTCAAAAATCAGTGGCAAAATGTCCATAATGACAAATGATAAAATCCGATCCACATTCAAATCCCAAGTTACTTTGACGGTAATATCGCAAATTGACAATAAATCGTTCGTGTTTCCCAATAGGACCCACCCAGGAGAAGCCTATCAAGTATTCAGGAAACCAGACAACAAAGTATGTCGGGATGTCCTATACAACGATACAACATGAACGGTCCAAACCGTGGACGATTACAACTTAGAACGAAGGAGTTATGAATTGATCATCATTCCACTCTTTGGTTCGTTCTTATGAATCACCCCAAATCAATAGGAACATCGCCATGGAAAAGCCTGTGAAATATGCAAGAAATGCAAGAAACGACATGACGGAGTGTGTCGGGATTTTATACACGATGAATGATTCAAACATCGTTTGATTCCAACTTAGAACAAAGGAGTTATGAAGCGGTCGTTTTTTTACTTTCTAATATGTTCTCATGAATCACCCCCAATCGATGGGAATGCATAAATGGAGAAGCCTATGAAACATCCAGGAAGCGAGGCAACGAAGTGTGCTAGGATGTTCTACATGATGATTCAAGAATGATTCAAACCGTTGGATGATTCCGACTTAAAACGAAAGAGTTATAGATTGATTATCTTTTTTCTCCCTAGTCCGTTCGATGGGTACCGATCGATAGGTACCAATCTGTTATCCCATTTTTTGGTCAAAACTAGGATATCCATGTCGAGCGCGTCTCCACCACGATCGAGCCAATAAGAAGCAAGCAAGCGTATACAAGTCGAAGATTTCATTCATAGCCCCAGTGCAAAAGCTCATTCGGTAATAGGAAGTTTAAGGTTTCATTCGGCAGAGCCTTATTCGGCACTCCAAACATGAAGTTCCATTCGGCATTCCCAAGGCAATTCTCATTCGGTGGTCGCAATTCTCATTCGGTGGTCCGAGCACCCATTTCCATTCGGCACTCCCATATATGGAAGTTCATTCGGCATCCCTCTCACCACAGTTCATTCGGCATCCCTCTCACCACAGTTCATTCGGCATCCCTCTCACCACCGAATCTCTTCTACCGAACCATCTCTTCCATCCACTACCGATCCAACGCCACCGATCCATCTCAACCTCCATCCTCCTACCGAATCCAAGCTCCACCGGTCCACCACCATACTCCTACCACCGAACCAGGTGACAACCGAACCAGATCTGCCAGGCCAGATTGCTTCAGCCCAAGCCCACCAGCAGCTATAAACATCCAAGACCCCTACCCCCAGCCTCACTCTATAAATAGAGGGGCGGGGGTACAACAATGGGGGGACGAGTTTTGAAACAAGTTTGAGAGCTCAAGCCTGGAAGGAACTCTCAAACAACTTTAGATACTTGTAATCAAAGCTTTGTACTTGTAATCTGAAGAAAAAAGGAGAATAACATATAAAGTGGACGTAGGCACGTTCTTGCCGAACCACTATAAATCTGTGTGTCTTTTACAGTTTAGTCCCTGTTTTTCATATATTTGCATAAATCACCCAAATCACTAAGAACAACATAAAATCAACCAACTCATACGACTTTGGGTGTTTGCGGCCATTTTTTACGCAAACATTTTGGTGCTTTCACTGAGAGTAACCGACTCCCGCTACATCGGATATAAGTTGAATTTGGAAATCTAAGAGTTCAGATCTAAGAGTTATGACGAGACAAACAAGTAGAAGGCAAAGGCCAGAGAGAAGTGAACACCAAGGAAGTCAAGAGGCTTCCTCAGGAGGAAATCAAGCGTCGGCCTTCATCACTAGGGAGGAGATGGAGGCCATGATGAGAAGACAAGAGGAGATGATCCAGAACTTACTTCAACAAATTGGGCAAATTGGAGCACAAATCCAAGGAGCAACTAGAGTTCAGAACGGAGCAGAACCATCTGGCGCAGCACCAGAGCTAGGGGGCAACCCCCAAGCAGCAGACGACTATCAATCAGGCGTCGATCCCGCATGGGGGCACCACACTTGGAGCCAGTTAATCCAATCACAGAGAGTGAGATAGAGGCCTCTGAGCAACCAGGTAAGGAATGAACGCCCAGCCAGGGGGCAGGTAAAATTCCCTCATGAACACGGGGGCAGGTCGAAAACGATGAACAAGTCGCAAAACTCTCACTAGCACGGTTAAATCATTTACACATGCGAGCGATCGCGCACGATCCATAGGCATGCTCTGAATGACTATAGACCGCACCATAGTAAGAGTTTACACTTTGACATCCTCGTCTTGCTCCTGCTTTGACTTTGATTTGAACATTCCTACTGTGGAACTCGTATGACTATTGCTTTAACATTTACAATTCCATGGAAAAATTATTTACTTGTATGCCCGTTGGATCGCGAACGGTCCACGAGCGCCTATTGCATGGCAACGAACTGCCGAAGTCTTTGATTCGAAAAATTCCCCCAAACAATGACTCCAACACTGATAATATTAAGTCCCCCCCGGGCACACTCATTCGCCTCGAACGGCACCCGACTTCGAACAGTCACAATTCGCCTCGAACGGCACCCGACTTCGAACAGTCACAACTCGCCTCGAACGGCACCCGATCACGAACGATCACAACTCGCCTCGAACGGCACAACTCGCCTCGAACGGCACAACTCGCCTCGAACGGCACAACTCACCTTACCTCAAATGGCTCGATCGCGAACGGTCGTCACTTGAGGTCCGCCACATGATCACTGACTGTTACACCTCACCTCAAATGGCTTGATCGCGAACGGTCGTCATTTGAGGACCACCACTTGACCGCACACTGTCGCACCTTACCTCGAATGACTTGATCACGAACGATCGTCATTTGAAGTTGGGCGCTTGACCTTGAACGGCCACATTTCACCACAGATGGCTCGATCCCAAACGATCGACGCATGGACTTACAACTCGACCGCGCACTGTCGCACTTTACCTCGAATGACTCGATCCCGAACGGTCGTCATTTGAAGTTAAGCGCTTGACCTTGGACGGTCACATTTCACCGCAGATGACTCGATCCCGAACGATCGACGCATGGATTTACGCGCTTGACCGCGCAGGGTCGCACTTCACCTCGAATGACTCGATCGCGAACGGTCGTCATTTGAAGTTAGGCGCTTGACCATGAACGGCCGCGCTTCATCCCGAATAGCTCGATCCCGAACGGTCGTCATTTGGGGCCATATAAACTATCAAATTCTTTACAGGTTGATGACAGGATATGAACATCCAGCTCATGGCATTACAAAACACGCCTTCCTACCGCAAGGCATATTTTGGGGGGCAAAGTGTTATCCCATTTTTTGGTCAAAACTAGGATATCCATGTCGAGCGCGTCTCCACCACGATCGAGCCAATAAGAAGCAAGCAAGCGTATACAAGTCGAAGATTTCATTCATAGCCCCAGTGCAAAAGCTCATTCGGTAATAGGAAGTTTAAGGTTTCATTCGGCAGAGCCTTATTCGGCACTCCAAACATGAAGTTCCATTCGGCATTCCCAAGGCAATTCTCATTCGGTGGTCGCAATTCTCATTCGGTGGTCCGAGCACCCATTTCCATTCGGCACTCCCATATATGGAAGTTCATTCGGCATCCCTCTCACCACAGTTCATTCGGCATCCCTCTCACCACAGTTCATTCGGCATCCCTCTCACCACCGAATCTCTTCTACCGAACCATCTCTTCCATCCACTACCGATCCAACGCCACCGATCCATCTCAACCTCCATCCTCCTACCGAATCCAAGCTCCACCGGTCCACCACCATACTCCTACCACCGAACCAGGTGACAACCGAACCAGATCTGTCAGGCCAGATTGCTTCAGCCCAAGCCCACCAGCAGCTATAAACATCCAAGACCCCTACCCCCAGCCTCACTCTATAAATAGAGGGGCGGGGGTACAACAATGGGGGGACGAGTTTTGAAACAAGTTTGAGAGCTCAAGCCTGGAAGGAACTCTCAAACAACTTTAGATACTTGTAATCAAAGCTTTGTACTTGTAATCTGAAGAAAAAAGGAGAATAACATATAAAGTGGACGTAGGCACGTTCTTGCCGAACCACTATAAATCTGTGTGTCTTTTACAGTTTAGTCCCTGTTTTTCATATATTTGCATAAATCACCCAAATCACTAAGAACAACATAAAATCAACCAACTCATACGACTTTGGGTGTTTGCGGCCATTTTTTACGCAAACACAATCCACAAGAACATACTACATATCCATGGTCTAAAATGGTCGTTTTGATGTTTTCTTGCTCCGAATTTTGCTCCACTTGATATGGAGACTTGAGAATCAATCAATATCAGCTCATATCACTGTAACATGCATTTGCACGCGTTTCTTGGCCAAATTCGCTCTTAAAAAATTGCAGAGTGGCCTCATTTCAAGTTGGACTAAAAATGATGGACATTATAAAAATAGTTAACTTTTAAACAATCATATAAATCCCTTGTATATAGAAACATCGATCCAAAACAAGAGGTCATTACACAACATCAAAACTCCATCGAAATGCCAGTTTTCCACCAAAACCACTAATCTAATTTTTTATTTGAGTCAAATTGAAAATAGATCTTGCAATTGTAATAGAACCTCAATATTAAAGATCAAAGTGGACGTTAGGTCAGAGATTTACTGAATTACCATAAAAAAATCGGTGCTCTTTTGCCTTTTCATGCGTTTGCAATCTGATTTTCATGCGATATGACTTCGAGTATTTATGAGACCGATATATCATGTTTAAGAAAAATAATTCACTGCAGATTAGATTGTATTTCCACTTGATCTCCGTTATCCGAAGATAGAATTAATGGTTAAATCTGTAAGATGACAAGTCCAAAAGCACATCTAGTGACTTTTGTGTGTTGGGCCATTTTTTAGGCCAACATTTTGATGTTTTCACCGAGAAGAACTAAAATCTAATCCATGGTAAATTAAATGAAGTCACCGATAGGAAAATCAACTACCAGGCAAACTCTAGCCAGAGCGAACCAATCTGAAAGAGTTGACAAGAGGCTTCCTCTACTTCGAGCCAGCATTCAAAATTTGTGATAAAAGATGAAATTCAAGGAATAAGGACGAATGTGCAAGCAATGCTCCTAACCTAACAAAACGAAATATTGAACAGTTTTTCCAATGCATGGAGCAGCAACAGCAAAGGACAACTGAAGTTACTACAAACCAAGACCAAAGCAAGTCAAAAACTAGAAATAATGGACAAGAATTCTGAGGGCATGAGTCTATAGCACTACCCAACCTCCCAAACAACTACATCGATTGGTACCGATTAACCCATAAGCAGTATCGATCCATCTAGATCACCACAACAGACTAAACCTGAGCTTGACCCAAGGAATAGGAAGCACGGTGAACCCTATATCAGTGATGTGCGGACCTCAAGAATTTCAACTGAATCAAGAAAATCACATAGCCAGAATGATACAGTGGACTCATCGTGGAGGGGCCTAGATCGAACTTTAGAAAATGTGAATCAAAACTCATTCACCTCAAACATTCAATATACCATAAGCCCACCCGATTACATTCTAGTACGTTGCATTCGTATAATGAAAGAATTGATCCTACAGTGCATCTAATGAGATATATTCATCACATGTGAGTATTAGGAGATGCAGAGAAAGTGATCAGTCGTTGATTTCCATTGTACTCAACTACTTGGTTGCCATGTGGTTTTTCCAACTTAACAACACATCCATTAGCACATTGAACGAGTTTGTTGAAAAATTCATGAGCCCATTTAGAGATCATATTGTTAGATCAAGGATTGTGATATCATTATCCAATGTGAAACTCAAAATTAAAAGGAATCATTGCAAAGTTATTTGACTAGGTTTAACACGAGAGCTATCAGGGACTCTTAGATCAAGTGGTAAGATCTCTAAATTGTATTCTAAAGGTATTTGGTTTGATCCTCCGAGACACTAAAATGAGTGCTTGGTTTAAATTAAATATCACTCTTATTTACTGTTGTAAAAATCCTTCTAAGACTCCGCCTAGGCGTTAGGCTATGCTTGCCACCTAAGATTTTCCTAGGCCCACCTAGACCAGCTTTACCGTTTTATGTAAAAATCAAAATATGTATTTAAGCGTTGGTTATGCATGAATGTGCTAGTTTTAGGCGGTTTTGCCTCCTTAGCTACTCCTAAGTACATTCAAAATTCTAAAATTCAAATTTATATCCATCGACGCTACACAAAACACTAAAATTTTATCTAAATTTATGAGTTATTCAAAATTCCTAGCTCCGATCAATCCCCACCTAAACGATAAATCTTTAATCTGAACTAACCACATAGAGATTTTTACAACCTTGCTCTTGTTATCAAAAAGAAAAGAAAAAATACGAGAGTAGTTGTTGTCCATAAGCCCGATATATGACAATAGTTCATATGATGATTGTTGCAGGAGTTTATAATCAAACAAAGGTTAGAAGGGCACTGACGAGGTATCCACCAATATATTTGACAAATTTCTATTATAAGATGGTAAATATTTACGTCTAGAATATGCTGATTCTAAGAGAATTGAAGTTAATGTAGCTGGGGGAAGGATCATCTAAGGAGAACGTTGGGAAAGACAAAGGAAAGAAATATTAATAAGGCGGATTAAGAGAGAACACAAGTTTTCTTCATACATCATTTGATGGAAACTCCGAAAAGAATTTATTTAGCTAACAGAGGAGAGATTCAGTACAAGAGACCCTTAAAGGGGGAGTCCATGGAGCCAGAGAATAGGTCCGGAAATTTTGGTTGTTTCATGAACTAGATGATCATGAGACTAATGAATGATGATACTTGAGAAGTCTGATAAAGGAACAAGTTTGGTGCAATCAACCGTGGGAATTCTATTGAATTGATTACTGGATAACCCCATGTAGTAGTGCAGGCACAATATCTTGCTATGATGGATGAACCATAAAAGTTTGTCCTTAATCTATTTACTCATGAGTGCGATCTAGACGTATCTTGTAGGCATTCTCTGAGTGGAGATCCAGAGGGAATTCTTGATTGAACTGTTAATTTAGGCTTCCTTTGATACACTTTGATTTTCATGTAATAACATTGTGTGATGATAAACTTTGAGAACATTGATTATGTCTTCCATATGATATGATATATACAATCTCTGATTCTGACATTATTATGAGATATTGTTAGGATTAGGTTATCCCTTAAAGATTACATAACTATCAATATACATATATATATATGTATGTATGTATGTATGTATGTATGTATATGGTTCCACCATCATGAAAGATTGAGCAATGGATCTTATAATACAAGTCCTCTTATCGGAGAATGAGTGGATGAGCTTGTATATGACTGTGAGTTTCTTTATTGGAGAGTGTGTAGATAAACCCACTTTGGAGTTCACTGGTAGGAGAATGAGTGGATTGATGCAATATTGATCTTTGATAACCCTGTCTGGACCGATTCAACATAGCTTAAAAGTAAGATTGCTTTTTGACTAAACATGATCTAACATGACAATGGTTGATATGACAGTAATTAAATAAGTATTGGGTATTGATGTCTTTATCTGGTTGGACTTATAATAGGATGTTGGAGATATCAAATGATTTACAAGTCATATTCTAACCGAGGGTAATACCCTAGCTTGAAAACCGATAAGCCACATATGATAAATTGATAAATGATTAATATGGTAGGAAATATATGTAACCCTTGATAATACAATATGATATTTTATGACTAACATTTAGTAAGGTAACAGATCCTTGACTCGATGGATCCAAAGTGACCATTAATTTACAAATAAAACCAATGGAACTGAATGATTCACTACTACCGACTTCATGGATAACTAAGAGCAATCGATGAAACTTGTTGATGTTCTACCATTGATTTGATAGATGACCTAAAAGCTACGCTGACAATATATCTGCACCGACATATGTACTTGATCAAAGCACATTTTGTATCTAAAAATGATGCTTTAGAAGGGCAAGTGTCACGGAAAATTTTTCTACAATCTCAAAATCGACTCAAACTATTGGCAAATGTTCGCAACAACGAATGATGAACGTTGATCAAAACCACATCCATATATGAATTACTTTAATAGAAATACCGCGGTTTGAAAATGGATTCTCCCTTTTTCCCAATTGGACCCACCAAGAGAAGCCTATCAAATATTCTAAACAATATAGTGCGCTGGGATGTTCTACATGATGCTATATGATGATGGTCCAGACCATGGGTGATTTAGACTTAGAATGAAGAAATTATGAATTGATCATCCCTTCACTTCCTAGCCCATTATAATGAACCACCCTCAATCAATAGGAACGTCGAAATATTCAGGAAACATGTACCGGCATGTTTTAGATGATGAATGGTTTAAATCGCAGGTGATTTCGACTTAAGTCGAAGGAGTTATGGATCGATCATAATTTTTTTAGTCTCTTCTAATGAATCACTACCAATCAATGGATACCAAACAACGAATATTGATCGATCGCTACCAATTGATAGGCACTGACTTACAAAAACAAAGTAATGATTCATGGCTTGAAATATAACCTATTCTTGCTCCAGTTTTGGCTCCGCTTGATCTAGAGATTTGAGGATTGATCAATACCGGTCCATACCACTGAGCATGCACCTAGACATGTTTTTAGGCCAAAATCACTATAAAAAACACGAAATTGACCGGATTTTAGTTGGACCGAAAATGAATGATACTTTCGAGATATTTCACTTTTGAATAGTCAAATCCATCCTTTATAAATAGAAGCATCCATCCAAAACAATAGGTGGTTGTTCCACAACATCGAAACTCTGACAAAACATTAATTTTTCATCAAAATCCGTCAAAACTCATCTAATTTTAGTTCATTTCAAAATATATCTTTGTAACTCTAATAGACCCTAATACTAAAGGTCAAAATGGACGTTGCCTAGAGATTTTCTAAACCGTTATAAAAAATCGGTGTTTTCTTACTTTTCATACATCTGTAATTTTATTTTCATACGATATGATGTTGATTGGTTATAAGGTCAATATCTATGGTTTTATCTGGTCTTAAATCAATAATTCACTGCATATTAGAGTGTTTTCCCGCTTGATCTATACTGTGCGATGATAAAAAAATTAGTGTATCCATAAAAACATAAGTTCAAAAAGCACATCCAGTATCTTGAGTTCTTCCATTATTGAACTTTCGGGCGTTGAGCCATTTTTTGCACCAACAATAATATGGTTGTGCTATGTTATATAATTTACATTTAAACTAAAAATCACAAAATCCAACTTAAAAACATAACAAAGTGAAAGTCCTCAATATAGAACTGTGACATGCTTCTAGATTGTTTATTTAGATGTCTTAGGATCTAAACCTATTGACATCAACAAACTTAAAAAGAAGAATGTAAAATATAAGCTAGAAAGATAAAAAATTAATGTTTCTTTCAAATGCTTATGATTCTTGTTTGTGATTCTTTTGTTATAATTTATTAGAGTAAATATGTTGTTGTGCTTGACTGCGTTTTAATAAGTTGTTTATTCTATGATAGAAGAATGTGTTATTGTGTGCTTCTAATTCGAGAGAGAATGTATTGTGATTCCGGTTTGTAATATAACTCTTCACCAGTTTTGCTTAAGTTCTTTTAAAAAGCTGTTTAAAGCTTTTTCACGTAAAATCATCTTGTTATTTAACTCGGTAGTTAAGAGCATCTCCAAAGGTGGGATGTTTATTTTAGGGTATGTGGCATTTTTGAAACCATAGGCTCCTCCAGTAAAGGGATAAAGGAATCCACCAAGTTTTTGAAACTCGAATAAGTACTTAAGAGAGTTTCAAAGATTCCGATAAGTTTCAATAGCTATAGTTTACCAACCATTGTATCTTTCTTCTACGAATAAGCACATTCCCTCATCACTGTTGGATCTTATGTTTTGATTAATGACAAGAAATTCAACCCACACGAAGATTCATGGATCTACGACAAAGAACTACGAAGAGCGGACTCAACAATATGAAGTATGGTTCATATATATATATATATATATATATATATATATATATATATATATATATTGTCTAGAGTCGAACTCCAGTTTTAGCTATGTTAAAATCTATCCAAAATTTATTTTTAGAAATAAGCTTTTATATGCATGAAACTTCCAGGCCAGTCGACTAAATTAACCCACTCCGTCGACTGAACCTATGTACATGCATATATATATATATATATATATACATACATATATATACATACATATATATAAATTACTCTTAGTCGACTAAATATTCAAAGACCCGACTTTACAAAATATTCAGTTGACGAAATCAAAATTTCAGTCAACTGAATATGAATATTTTTGCACTATTTTTTCTCTATTTTAATTCAGTCGACTAACTATGAATATCCAATCAACTGAATATTTTCCAACAATATTTCCATAGTTTTACGACATTCATTGTTAAATCATAAGAATGTTGGAGGTGCTGAGTTTTGAGTCGTTTGAGTACATACAGGGCCGGTTCAAAGCTTTGGGTTGCCCGAGGCGAAAAAAATATTGTGTTGCCTTTTTAAATAAAATAATCGAAGTTGTGAATCAATGTATGAGTTATCAATTTCGAAATGAACATGTCCATTATGAATATTAATAATTAATAATATGGTCTGACCGCATATGAATTTTTGATAATTACATGCATATTAGTGCTTTCAAGAGTTGGTATTTAGTATAAATGATATAATGACTTGTTGCAAATATGAGTTTACACAAACATTCACAACACAATCCAACAAATTTAGTTAAACAATAATGTATTCGAACATTCGTAATAAACTACCAAAAAACTCCACCTGTTAGATTTCTAAGGCCTATAGTTTGAATGTGCCAATTTTGAATGTTGAACCTATGAATTTGCAATTATGAAAACTTTCGATATACTAAGTACTCAATGTTTACAAAATATAACATAAATGTATAAAATTTTAGATCGTCTAAATATATATATTTTCTTCGTAGGATTACAGAAAAGGTGAGGCAAGAAAATTCTGTAAAAATTTAAGCAAGTTTTAAAGTATAGATATGATCTCACATAACATTTTGAAAACAAGTTTTGAAATTGATACACGTAATTGACACTCGAAAATATAGTTGAAAGCAAAACCTATTTCAATTTCAGGAAAAGTAATGAAAAGGCAAAAAAATTGTCCATGGAAGTAGAAGTTCCAACCTCACAATTAACACTCATATGCACAACCAATCAAGCTAACACTTCTTTATAAAACTATATTAATACATATTTATATAAAATTCATCATTCATTACTAACCTATTTTTTTCCGATTGTTGCCCCCATCGAGGGGAGTTGCCCTAGACGGCCGCCTACTTGGCCTAGCCCCTGAGCCGGCCCTGAGTACATACATTTGTTCTATATTCACACACATAAGTAGCTATCGAGTTTCTTCTCCATAATAGAAGCTTGGACTAGATTTGCAAGAGTTCCTACCCAAGGAGTAGTTCACCGGGTCTTTAACATTGCAAAGAATCAAATAGAACACTGAACGAGTAGAAGCTGGATTGAATGGACTTCATTTAGAGAGGTACCACAAACTGTAAGCAGCACACCAAACTACAATTACATTTTGGCTTTTGAGCACTGAATAGTCGTCTCTTAGATCATCAACTCTGACCTTACGATGCAAATGGTGTCTTGGAGAGACAGTGCGCGGCCAACTATTTGGTGTGTGTATAAAAGATAGGATCCGCAGCCTTCCTTATTTAACACGATGATATAGCCTTCTATTTTCAACCGCACGTTCTAATTTAAACAATAAGTATGCTACGAGAAGAGAGAGAAAGCATGCTAAATAATTTACAATCCTTCCCAATCATTCCAGCATCACACGTGCAATGTTCCGGAGACTCCTGCTGTAAATTGAAAATGACCATACCGGACCGTTTTGATGGAGAATGTACGGTTTTGATTTCCCATGCCAATAAAACTTTGTAACTTTCGCCTATTGTAACCCCGCTAAAGCAATAGGTTATGAGATTAGGTTTGCACCATTTAGTGTATTCAACATTGAGCAAGAGATATGCAGTAGTCACAATTAGACAGCTTACGTTAAGCAATAGACTTTATGAACTTAGGGGCTGAACCCAAGGACGATGATTTTGGAGATACAGCGAAAAAGTAGTAGATGTGATAGTTGCCGTCGATCATGTAGAGGGTCTATGTATTTAAATATTTTATCTTTTGTTATTCAAAGTTTGAGTAATCATATTTTCAAATGTTAAACTTCAAATTATGCGATTGTAAATTGCATTTGAGTCATATTTATTCTTTTTGGTTTAGTTCAAATTTAATTAAAATTTATATTGAAATGATTCAATTTTTAACTTGAACTAAGTTCAAAATGAACCCAGTTTGAGATAAAAATGCGAAGGAAAAAATGCGGTTGATTCGAAAAAACAGATAAACACTTAACGTTAGTTTCTGAAAATTGAGCAAGTTTTTGCTACCTAGCAGCTGACTGAAAAATGGAGGAGCACTCTACTATGCTTTTGGGAAGAAAATGATGGCAGTATTAGTGTGGTCTTGCTCGAACCAGCAAGCTCATACCAAGTTATTTGTCCAAAAATGAAACATTGAGCTAGTGGCATATATAACCCATTTTCCAAGGAAATTAGACGATGTGGGACTACAGATAAAACTTGAAATCCCTTTCTACAATTAAATATCCTACAGGTATTACAGTATGTTATAAATTATTACTTGGGTAAAGCTATATGAGCTTCATACGATATGTTCAAACTTCAAAGTCACTAACAGCTACACAGAATCGTCCAAATCTTTGGTTACTCTCTCCATCTTAAACTTTTAATTTTCACAAAATAACCATAAACATAATCATATAAAGAGGAGCTGAAAATGCAGTCTATCTGACAACCTCACGACTGATATAACATAATAAATTAATGGTAGAGAAGTGGAACTTACATTAAATGCCACAAATTTGAATTGGCTTTGAGAATGAAAAGCTCCATTCTGAATCCAACGCTCAGGTTTAAAATCTTCAGCATCTTCACCCCATAAACTAGCCATTCTCCCCATCGCATATGCCATGTATGTAATTCCATCTCCCTTCTTCAGCATATAACCATTTGGCAGTACATCATCCTCTTCTGCAATTTTACCATCCTGTAACATGATATAACCATAACATGTGTTTTAGACCATATTATATAGAATCAATTATAAAATCAGACTTACTTAGAAAACATGTTGAATAAATAGGTTTTACTTGAAATTTGTGACAAAAATATGCATCACATCAGACTAATACATGCCCGTGCATGTGTTTTTTCTGAATCTATACACGCGGATTCCATAAATGCACAAGTGTATTTTCTTCTGTGTACTGAAAACAAACTTTATTACTTCTAATATGTTTCAAACGAAGCCTATTTCTGCAATAAGTTTTTTTGGGATGCCTATTTGTAAAATGAAGCTAACAGAATATCTTTTGTTTCTTAAAAAGCATTGAGTTGTATCAGTATATTACCAATGGAACCGCTGGATAGAGGCGCAGAGTCTCAGTAAGAGCAGCATGTAGATATTGCATCTTGTCAATGGCTTCTTCGGATAAGGTCATCATGAAATCTTCAAAATTAGCACCTGGTTCCACCGAATTTGTTGCAGATTTGATCTCATCGTTAATCTTCTCTTGAACTAAAGGATTCTTGCACATCATGTAAAAGAACCAAGAAAGAGTGTTGGCTGTTGTGTCCTTGCCGGCTATCAAGAAATTTAGGATTATGTCCCTTAAATATTGATTTGTTATCTCTTCTGGATTGTTTTCACTGGCTAATATGAACCTTGAAAGTATGTCTCCCTTCACTTTCTACGTAAATTAAAAGCAGAAAGCAGTAAGTTATCTCAGCCTATTAAATGTATTTTTCTTCTTCATTTGAATTGGAATCAACAGACAGAGTATATAGAGAAAATTTTGATGCTTGTATTGAAGCATTTATGTTTTTAAACTAAATGGCATCGTTTATAACTTCTTTACTTTGTCCTCATTATCCTGATTTGAAAAATGAATAAAAGAACCTTAATGAATTACAAAGTTTTAAATGATATCAACTCAAGAAAAGATGTTACTGAAATAGGGAATGCAATCTGGTGCTCAATGTGGAGCAGGGAAAAGGTAGCCCAAAATATAAGGTGTACAATTTCCACTTTAAACTGAAATCGATTCAGACAAAAAGAAGGGCAAAGGTCGGTTGCTTATAATCAATTCACCGTTTTATTGTTAGAATATGAAAAATAGAAGGAAAAAAATGAAGTATATGGCTAAATGGTTTTATGTACGAATTATAGAATGGCAATGAAAACAATATAGTTACATCTTCTATTCCATTGGCCATCAATTCCCTTTTGCGCCGGATCAACTGAAACACAAAATCATCAATCACTTGAATGTTCCTCTTCAGCTTGGCCTCCAATCCTATATTTAAAAACCTCTTGACCTCCCAAAACATATCAACATATCTTCGAAATACAATGTAATTAGAGTCATCAAATGCTTTGCTAAAACGGGATCCAAACTCATCAGAACCAGAAAGAGTGTTAAGCTCAACACCAAATCCCACCTTAAATATGGAATCAAGGGTGGACTTCATCAGTAGATTCTGCGAATGTGGATAACAATAACGTTAAAACGTTTTTTATGTTATTCATCCAAATTACTATGGGTAAAGTGTTGAATTTATTTTTTTTCCTCGCAAATTTTTTCATATATGACACCTATAGCAAACCTGTATATCGAAAATAGTAGCTGTGGCTGCAGCTTCTTCAATCTTTTCAGCTAGCTTGACCCCAGTTATTTTAAACACGCTAGTGCTAAATTCTTTTAGTACTTTGGTTGAAAATTCATAGCTTGCTAGCTTTCTTTGACTTCGCCACTTATCCCCATCTACCGCAAATATCCCATCACCAAACAGATCCCTCACTATGTTATAATTGAATTGGCCCTGGATCAAGCCGTTTATAAATTTGTAATAATAGAGGAAGTTGAGGTTTCCAATTGTTGCTAGAGTCGTTCGACTCATGAGTTCTTTACGAAAGGAAAATACATGTGTAACTGACATCAAAATAGATTAAAAAAAAAAGAAAAGAAGAAAAAATAACCTTGGTATATTTGGAGAAGCTGGTCTTCATCATATGCTCGACAATGGCAGGATCTACGGTGTAGAGATCACTATTAGAGGGCTTAATTAGACGGAACGTTGGGTATTTATTAGCCAAATCTGTCTGGTAATCAAAGAGTGTATCAAAATAAACGAGTTGATGAAAAAATGTTCCGGTTATGGGGGCTTTTCCTTCCTTTTGTATATATTCTTTTATAAAAAACACGATGAAGGCCAACATGGAGCCTGCAACATAAAGGAAGATGATGACAACGAATATCGCGAAGACGAATACTACAGAAAGACATAGTTTTGCAACCATATCTAGAAGGTTGAACTCCATCAGAGTCATTTTTGATTGTGGTGGAAGTGAATGTGCTGTTCTTTCTCACTCTTCTCCCCTTTCATATACACACATACATATACATATATTTATTTATGTATAGACACATACATACACCTCCTCATTAGCCTCCAACGTAGTCCTTTAATTTCAACCGTTTATTTCGGTTCAATTTAAATAATTATACAGAGGGAGAAAATATTATTATTTAAATTAGTTAGAGATGTTGAAATTACAACGCTGCATTTGACGGTCGAACAGAGGTGTTGCCGATCTATAGAGACAATAATTACATGTATAAATACAATGATTGATGATACATACTTATTATACATTTTAGATGATATCAGGTTACTGACTGCTCAAGAATTATGGTACCATTTATGTTACTTGGTATAAAGCTTACCAATCAATTTCACTAAATCAAAACAAGACCAAAGGAATTCAAAATAGTTTCTCAACTCAAGTGCTTAGGTTACTGATTGCTGAACAATCAGTTTCATATGATACTGCCGCACCATCCTAGTTAATATCATAGGCAAGTGACATGGACAACATATCACAGTCTATCAACATTGCCCAATTGGATGACATGAGCAATGTAAACACGTAGTTTATATGTCGCGGCTTGTTTGCTATTGTGTGGCTTGTTTGTTATTGTTGAAAATAACAAAACGTCAGATGGGATCATTTCCATGTTCCATATGACTCTCTTAACTACAATCTATTAATCACGGCCAATAACAACAACAAAACTGACGTAGGCTAAAAACAACTTGTATTATTTAGTAATAGCTATCTATGCTTCTATTTGACACAGTAGTTTCCATAACTAATAATAATTACATGCCATTATTTTTGTTTAACCATGCAGCTACATACACCACAACGGAAAAGATATTTTCCGACGGCAGAAAACCGTCGGCGGCCTTCGGAGGCCGTCGAAAACCGTCGGAAAATGCCGTAGGAAAATAAGGCGTCGAGATGCAATATTTCCGACTGCTTCCGACACATCTCACCGTTCGTATTTCCAACGGCTTCCGACAGATTTCGATACTTGTCGGAAACCATCGACAAAAATTGATCTGAAAGCCATTGGAAAAATTTAACCTGAAAGCTGTCGGAAGCAGTCGGAAATATGCTGTATTTTTTTTATATTTCTCCTGCAATATAGCATTTCATCCACATTTCTCATACAAACACTATTTCACCAACACTGCAGAATCCAATATATAATATTCCAACCAAATATCAAAAACCATACTATACACAATTCACCAAACAAAAAAAATACATAAAATTAAGTCAAAACACATAATTATCACCCAAACTAATGTACAATACATAATAATATCCACAACACCAAATGTTCTATCAATTGATACATCCACAACATCCCCATAATTATACAACAAAACAGCTAAGTGTATCATAACATAGTATATAAATCAATAACTACCTCCACCATCTTGAAAGCGACTACTGTGTGGCTAGCTATCACTTGAGATCGTGTAATATGAAATATAATTAAATCTAAATGCAGAAATAGATGATAATAACAAAGTAAATAAAAATAAGCACACCCGGAATTTTTATACTGGTTCGAACTTTCCGTTTTACGTGCAGTTCCAGACTTCCCTCTGGAATTTCTCACATTAACCCCTCTCTTAACCGGGGGAATATGTATACAACACTTGAACAACCGAACAGGATTTTTCCGCCTCTAACAACCGAAAGAGGACTTTTACCCGCCTGAACAACCGAACAGGACTTCAACAGTTTCAATAGAATTGCTTTGATACTTTATGTTCTTAATAACACTGATTTGTTTTTGACAGTACAACCTTTCTATAATCTTTCCTCAAGTATGTATGTGTGTATAAAGATTTAGAAAGGAAAATACTGAATCAAAGAATAAGTTAATTGATTCAGAGATTCAAGCAATATATGAAAGTTGTGATTGCTTTTTAAAATACAGAGATAGTAGAAAGTATGATCAGAAAGTAATCAGAAAATTTGTGATTTGTGAAGTGGATTGTGTGTTTATATAGTAGATAAAGAGATGCAACCATTCACGAAGAGTTCTGATCAAAGGAAGTCCATACTTCTTCATATTAGAACGTAACTCTTGGCAAAAGGAAGTGTCCATTCAGAAAAAATAGCTGTTGGAAGAATTCAGTCGACTGACCCAAAACTATCAATCAACTGAATGTTCAAAGTTGTGCAAAAACATAGAGGTTCTGTGCACCTGTACAAATTCAGTCGACTAGCCATATACGGTCAGTCGACTGACCTGCTAGTTAAAGCATAGTCTTTGCATATTTTAAAAAATTTAAAGTTTTAAAACAACTTAACTACTTGAGGATAAATTTTTAACATTTCTAAGACTAAAAACTTCAATAAATTAACATACTAAACGCAGTTTCGTAGCCTTGTCTCCTTTGTAGTTTGAACAGCATAATTTTTTTTCTTTTTGTCGCTTATCCATATAGTCTAATTCACTGCTTTGTCATGAATCAAAATATATGATTCAACATTCTTCCCCTTTTTGATTGATGACAACCTGTTATATGTGATACTATATTTTTGAGAAATATATAACATGAGTTATATATATCTCCCCCTGAATATATGGCGACATTTTTAATCCCTGCATGAAATGGTTAGTCATACAAATTTCTCCCCCTTTGTCATCGACAAAAAGGAAATGATAATGTAAGCATTAAACTAACACAATAGAATTAAAATAAAATACTAGTTGCAATCACAGAAACAACAAATTTCAAATGTTACGAATACAAACTTATAGGTAGAATGTTTGGAACAAAAATAAATAACTTACTACCACTAAAAAATGATAACCTCATTCAGAATCAGATTATGTCTCCTCTTCTTCAACTTGCATTGGTCCTTTTCCTCTGGAGGAACTTCCTGCAAATTGTCTGCCACCTCCATTGCCACTTGTGTCAGAACTAGTATGTTCTTCCGATGTTGACCAAGTAAAGTGAGGGGCTGGGCGTTTTCCTGGATCACGTTGAGAAGTCTCTGTAGTGGTGGAAGAGGAGCATGATATTGCATCCCATAAAATCCCAAAGAAACTTTTGACTTTGTCAAACTTTTTGTCAATTTTCTTATCAAGATTTTTTATGCGGGAATACAAGATGACTTGATTTCTTACAATTAAATCAATAAATTCCCGTGTGCTTTGGGATGGAGATGGCATTCGGATGTCATCTCTTGGTTGTTGTTGTTGAGTAGAGGTTTCTTGGCGAGGTCGAGATTTTCAATCTTATAAAGTCATGATAGTGAGAGGTCTCGGTGGTAGTTTCATAAGGCTAACGGTGTGGCTATTCAGAGTTTTTGTAATAGAGGTATCGGATTCCGGAATAGGAACCTGGAGATTCATAAGTAGCCGCATAATATATTCTCCAAAATAAATAATATTCATATGACCTTAGTTGAATGACAAAAAATTCATCTAGAATGAGTTTTGGCCAATTTACTTCAACTTCTCCCCAAATAGGATATAATGCTTCATAGTTGTTTGGATAGACAAGCTCATAAGAGCTGGTACGAGGTAGAATTGTTTGCATTAAAGCTCTATGCATTATTCTGGCAGTAGGTCGTAATGCAATAGACTTAAGTTCCGTCGTGTCATCTTCTAAGAATCGATGACTTACTTCGTCTCTCTCGCTTACGATAGCATTTAATTCTTGTAACTCAATACCACTTATCGGAGTATGAAGAATATGACCAATTCTATCTAAAGAAAGAAACACTTATTGGCCACATACTAAACTCCAAACGCAATTGCCACGATTACGTGGGCTTTGATGGCCTAAATTCAAATTCGCATAGAAAAGTTTAACCAAGGTATCATTTATCTTGATATTGTTTTGATTATGATCTAGGAGTGATTCTAGATGGATTCTCCTTGCTAAATCTTGAATCTTATACGACATAAAATCAAGAAAAACAACAAAAGAACCTTCAAAGAATCGGGCTTCTTTCATCTTATTCCATCTTTGAACTGTAGTTGCATCGTATAGCCATTGAGCGATTTGAGAATCAATTGGCTCAGAGGAAGAAGAAGCATGCCTAGATCTCTTTGTTTGATGAGGAGCCATTTGAATTTATCAAAGTATTGAAGAAATTTGGAAAAATTTGGGAACTAGGATTTTAGAATTCTGGAGAATGGAGGTAAATGTAAAAAGTAAAAGAGGAGGTAAGGGGTTGAAGAGTTAAAAAGGTAGGTAAAAGGGTGAAAAGTAAACTTCAGATTTGAATTCAGTCGACTGAACGATTGTGGTCAGTCGACTGAACCACTTTCTCGAGAGTTCTGCTTCAGATTCAGTCGACTGGGCTAATATGGTCGGTCGATTGAACAACTTTCCCAAGAGTTCTGTTCCAGAATTAGTCGACTGGTCCAGTCGACTGAGTAAACATATATGCTCTCTGTTTAGTCATTCAGTCGACTGGTTGTGTTCGATCAGTCGACTGAATAGTGTATGAAAACATACAGTATACAGATTCAATCGACTGATCGAAATTTTCAATCGACTGAATAAGTCTTGCAGCATATTCAGTCAATCTTGAACACAAACAAATAATATTTATATTATATATTAATACAATGCATATAGAATATGGATAAAAAAATAATTAAAAAGATAGACAAAACGTAATTATTTGGAAGAAGAGGTTGATGGAGACTTGGAATTTGTCGGTTCATCCTTCGTCTTCTCTACATTTGGTTGTAGTGGCGACCAACGGTTTCCACACTCCTATGAGTTTGGAGAGACAGGCGAAGGTTGAGGCGACCTATCACATGTATTCCGAGATGACAATGGTGTAGGCTGATGAACCGAAGAGGAAGATGAACCGCAGAACTTCCATCCAATCTGCTTTAGAAAACTCAGACGTTTTGAGTTCATTTTCTGTTCGTAATACATCTCACGCTGAAGCGCTATCGATTCCCTCTGGTAATGATGCAGATCATCAATATATATTTTTTGGTTTGAGGTGATCCAAAGAATAGAAAATGTCTTGCTTTCTTTTTCTTGGGTGTATAACCCGTGCGATAATTTGACAGTCTTGCAGGTTCATGGGTAGGAGTAGGTGTAGTTAGGTTTGACGAAGCAGATGATGGAGTTTCAAAGTTGATAGATGAGTAAGCTGATCCATATGATGAATCGTGTGAAGACATTTTGATTTTGTAAGAAGTTTTAGAAGTTTATGTAGAGGAAAAAAAATTTGTTTGTGATACAGATTTCTTTTGATGGAGAAAGGAGAATTGAAAACTGAAATATACAGGAGGAAATGCATTTAGAAAATGATGGTTGTACGTGCAAATTGAAAAAATAAGGAAGAGAATTAAACAAAAGTTTGTGGCTGAAATTTTATCTTAATAAAATAATTTTTTTTTAAAAAATATGAAGAAAAAGATGTATAAGGAGTAGATGTGAAACATTGAATGGTCAGGTGGAAATTACATAGGCTTATCAAATTCGAGATGCAGAGTTCGAGTACCAATTTTTTTTTAAATTACATTAATTAGCAATGTTTATAATTCTTTTAAAGAAATTATACCTAGTTCTCTTCTTAATCTTATGAAATAATTTTCATTGAGAGGTTTAGTGAAAATATCAGCTAATTGATTTACAGAATTTACAAAATCTAAATTTATTATATCATTTTCAATATTATCACGAAGAAAATGACGACGAATGTCAATATGTTTAGTTCGTGAGTGATTGGCATGATTTTTAGATAAATTTATTGCACTGGTGTTATCACAATATATTATAGACTTATTTGATTTTATATCAAAATCTTGTAATGTTTGTTGCATGTAGATTACTTGAGCACGTGCTAAAGCAGCAGATATATACTTTGCTTTGCATGTTGATAGTGAAATGCAATTTTGTTTCTTACTAAACCAAGATACTAAGGATCGTCCAATGAAATGACAAGTTCCACTTGTACTTTTTCTATCTGTTCGACTTCCTTCAAAATCAGCATCACTATATGATACTAATTCAAAATGACATTCTTTTGGATAAAATAATCCTAAATCTTTGGTTTTGTTAAGATAACGAATTATACATTTAACTGCTCGCATATGTGATTCTTTAGGATTTGCTTGAAATCGAGCACATAAACAAGCACTCATCATAATGTCAGGTCGAGTAGCAGTTAAGTAAAGTAGTGATCCAATCATACTACGATATAGTTTTTGGTCAATACTCTTACCATTTTCATCTTTTTCAAGATGTACAATTGTACTCATAGGAGTTGGTTTGGTAGACGTGTTTTCCATACCGAATCGTTTAATTAGATCATTACAATACTTTTCTTGATTAAGAAAAATGCCATTTTGCATTTGTTTGATTTACAATCCGAGAAAATATGATAGTTCTCATATATGACATTTCAAATTCATTTGTCATGATAGTCGAAAATTCCTGACATAATTTTTCATTTGTTGAACCAAAAATAATATCATCAACATATATTTGAATAATTAAAATATCTTGTTTAGTTTTTGTAATAAATAATGTTTGATCAACTTTCCCAATCTCAAAACCAGATTCCAGTAAATAGCTTTTAAGTCGGTCATACCAAGAACGAGGTGCTTGTTTTAAACCATATAAAGCTTTCTTAAGTTTATAAATATGATCTACAAATTTTTCATGAGTAAACAGAGGAGGTTGTTCAACATAAACATTTTTTTTATAAAACCATTTAAAAAAGCACTTTTAACATCCATTTGATATAACTTTATGAAAACTTGCAAATGCCAGTAGAATATGTATAGCTTCTAGTCATGCAACTGGAGCAAATGTTTCTTCATAGTCTATTCCCTCTTCTTGATTATAACTTGTACTACTAGTAATGTTACCTTGTTCATTAGCTTTGTTTTTGAAACCTCATTTTGTACCAATGACTGATTGATCACTTGGTGTAGGAACTAATTACCAAACTTCGTTTCTTTCAAATTGATTTAGCTCTTCTTGCATAGCTATAATACAATAGTCATCAGTTGAGGCTTCCTTAATATTCGTAGGTTCTATATTAGAGAAAAAGCTATATGGCCCATTTGATTTAATTGGTGTCTTGTTCTTACATTTGAATTTGCTTCTCCGATTATATTTTGAACAGGGTGATCTCTAAGTATTCTAGGAGGAGATCTTATTATATTATCATTAATAGTATTTACATTTTCTAAAGTAATATCAGAATTATTATTTTGAAGAATAATATCATCGTCTTCTGAATTATTTGTTAGAATTAAATTTGTATTATTTTCAAAATTTGAAATGTTAGAAGAAGTTTTGACACTTTCATCAAATGAAACATGAAGAGTTTCTTCGATAACTTTAGTTCTTGTATTAAAAACTCGATAAGCTTTGCTTCTTTTCGAATATCCTATGAATATTCATTCATCGGATTTTGGATCAAATTTGCCAAGCTGATCTTTAGTATTAAGTGTAAAACATTTTGAACCAAAAACTTTAAAATATGATATATTTGGTTTTCTACCATTTAAAAGTTCATATGGAGTATGTTTTGTTAATGATCGAATAGAAACACGATTCAAAACATAGCAAGCAGTTGCAACAGCTTCTGGGCAGAAATGCTTAGGTAAAGTGCTTCCATTTAATAAAGTTTGTGCACATTCTTATAATGTTCTGTTTTTCCTCTCTACAACTCCATTTTGTTGTCGTGTTCTAGGAAAGGAGAAATTATGATTAATTCCTTTCTTGTTACAGAAATGTTCGAAGGTTTCATTTTCAAATTCACCTCCATGATCACTTCTAATGTTTTTAACTTTAAAATTCTTTATATTTTGAATTCTTTTTACAAAAATTTTAAAATTTTCAAAAGTATCACTTTTATGTTTCATAAAAATAGTCCATGTATATCTTGAAAAATCATGTACAACAACAAACACATATCTATTGTGATTAATAGATTGAACTTGAGTTGGTCCGAAAAGGTCAATATGTAATAGTTCAAGTGGTTGTGTTGTAGATATGATTTTCTTAGATTTAAAAGAAGATTTTGTTAATTTTCCTAACTGACATGCATCACGGATATTATCAATTTTGAATTTCATATCAGGTAGTCCTTTAACAAGTTTATTTTTAGCTAATTTATTAATAGTATTAATATTTATATGACAAAATCTTTTGTGCCATAGCCAAGAATCATTTTCTGTGGCGACTAAACACATATTCGTGTTATGATTTATATTCATAATTAAAATATAAATAATTTTATCTCTTATACCTTCAAAAATTAAATTTTGATTTTTATCAGAAATATTACATTTACTTTTTGAAAAAGATATATTAAAACCTTTATCATAAAATTGACTTATACTCAATAAATTATGTTTTAAGTTTTTAACTAATAGAACATTAGTAATGAGAGGTGAGTTAGAGATACCGTTATTGCTCACATCGCCTTTGTCAATGACATAACCTTTTGAATTATCTCCAAAAGTGACCGATCCTCCATTTGAGTAGATTATGTTTGTTAACATGTCTTTATCACCAGTCATGTGTTTCGAGCAACCACCGTCTAGAATCCATTTTCCTCTCTTTTTAAGTGGTACCTGCAAAAAATAAAGATTAAGATGGTGCCCACTTTTCTTTTAGGGTCCTAAGAGTTAGATCCTAGGAAACCAAACCCAAGAAGGTTCAGAATTCTCTTTAAACACATAATTCTTATTTTTATGAACAGTTTCCATAAATGTTTTGATTGTTTATTCCTAATCAAGTTATTATTTGTTTTAGGAACCTATATTTTAATAGTTTTAATATTTTTAGAAACTGTTTTCTTTAAATCTTGCTTAACTTTCTGTTTAAACTTATTTTTAAACTTTTCAGATTTCTTTTGATTTTCAGTTTTCTTATATCCTAATCCCATTTTATTTGAAGTAGACTGAGAATTTTCTATTATTTTAGAAAGACTTTCTCGTCCTTTATTAAAATTGGAAATATTTTTATTAATATCTTCTAGCTTAGTTTTAAGACTAGATTTTTCTAATTCTAATACTTTGGTGTTAGATTTTAAATCATTAATTTTAATTGATAAAACATCATTTTTATTTTTCTAAATTTCTAATTCCTGTGTTATCATAGAAAGTTGAGAGGCTAAATTAGAATTAGATTCTTGAGTTTTTTCAAGTTCTTCTTCGAGATTTTTCTTTTCATCTCTAAGCATACTAATTTCTAATTCAGATCTATTCAGTTTTCCTTGTAACTCCTTATTATGCTTTTTAGTTTGTTTTAAAAAATCTACTAGTTCAGAATTAAGTTCAACTAAATCTTCAAAACTTAGTTCACTTACATCATCATTTGTAGTCATGAAGCATACATTTGCTTGCTCTGTGTCACTGTCACTGTCGCTTTCTGATGATGAAGAATCTTAATCGTCTCATGTTACAGAAAATGCTTTCTTTTTGAATTTGCTCTTCTTGAATTTGTTTTTCTGTTTCTCTGGACAATCTTTCTTCATATGACCCTTCTTATAACATTCATAACATTCCATGACAGCCGATGATGGTTTATTGCTATTATTGTTGCTAGAATTATTTTTGTAACTCTTGCCCTTGTTATTCTTTTTGAATTTCAAAAACTTTTTGAAATTCTTAGCAATAAATGCCATATCCTCTTCATCCGAGTCAGAGTCATCTCGTTCTGCTTGAAATGCTAGATTCTCTTATCCTGTGCTTGAACTTTCTTTGCCTGCAAATTCACTTTATATGACATTAGATTTCCTATTAACTCTTCTGGTTTCATAGTCGAACGATCGTTTGCTTCTTCAATAGCTAGGACCTTTCTTTCCCATTCTTCCGTTAAAGAGTTTAGGATTTTTTGATATTATATCAAAATCAAAAAAATGTTCTCCTAGTGCCAATAGTGAATGATATATATCTTGAAATTTAGTATACATGTCATTTATATTTTCATTTGATTTCATTTTGAAATTTTGAAACTGATTTTTCAACATTGAAATTTTGCTTTGTTTGACTTTGTTTGTTCCTTCATGAGTTAATTTTAGATTTCTCCATATCTCATAAGCATTTGTACACATACTAACTCTATTAAACACATTTCCATCTAATGCATAAAATAGCATATTCATTGCTTTTGCATTTGTAGTAGCATCAGTTTTCTGTGCAGCAGTCCAAGTTGAAAAATCTTCTGTTGGAGTAGTATATTCGTTTTCAGTAATGTTCCAAGTTTCAAAACCATTAGATTGCATATATATTCTCATTCTAGTGACCAATAATTATAATTCATGCCATTGAATAGTGGAGGTCGTGCAGTAGATTGACCTTCAATAAAACTAGTGTTAGTGACAGTGCTTGTGATGTTGTTATTTTCCATATTGACTAATGAAAAATTATCAAATAACTGTGTTACGGTTATAGGATGGCCTTGCTCTGATACCAAATGACAGTGACTAATGTGTGGCTAGCTATCACTTAGGATCGTGTAATATGGAATATAATTAAATCTAAATGCGGAAACATGTGATAATAACAAAGTAAATAAAAATAAGCACGCTAGGAATTTTTACACTGGTTCGAACTTCCCGTTCTACATCCAGTCCCAAACTTCCCTCTGTAATTTCTCACAATAACCCCTCTCTTAACCCGGAGGAATATGTATACAACACCTGAACAACCGAATAGGATTTTTCTGCCTCTAACAACCGAAAGAGGACTTTTACCCGCCTAAACAACCGAATAGGACTTCAAAAGTTTCAATAGAATTTCTCTGATACTTTGTGTTCTTAATAACACTGATTTATCTTTGATAGTACAACCTTTCTATAATTATTCCTCAAGTATATATGTGTGTATAAAGATTTAGAAAGGAAAATATTGCTTTGAATCAAAGAATAAGTTAATTGATTCAGAAATTCAAGCAATATAAGAAAGTTGTGATTGCTTTTTAGAATACAGAGATAGTAGAAAGTATGATCAGAAAGTAATCAGAAAATTGGTGATTTGTGAAGTGGATTTTGTGTGTTTATATAGTAGATAAAGAGATGCAACCATTCACGAAGAGTTCTGATCAAAGGAAGCATCCATACCTCTTCATATTAGAACGTAAGTCTTGGCAAAAGGAAGTGTCCATTCAGAAAAAATAGCTGTTGGAAGAATTCAGTCGACTGACCCAAAACGATCAGTCAACTGAATGTTCAAAGTTGTGCAAAACTAGATAGGTTCTGTGCACCTGTACAGATTCAGTCGACTGGCCATATACGGTCAGTCGACTGACCTATAGTCAAAAAGCACAGTCTTCACATATTTTAAAAAATTTAAAGTTTTAAAACAACTTAACTACTTGAGGATAGATTTTAACATTTCTAAGACTAAAAACTTCAATAAATTAACATATTATATGCAGTTTCATAGCTTTGTCTCCTTTGTAGTTTAAACAATATAATTCTTTTTCTTTTTGTCGCTTATCCATATAGTCTAATTCACTGCTTTGTCATGAATCAAAATATATGATTTGACACATCTACCAAATCATACGAAATAGAAAAAGAACATACCGACCAAAGCAATCAATCAATCTCCTCCAGAACCCGAGCTAGCAGAGAAAGGGAAGCGACCATTATATTGCTGCATGTACTCGGCGATACGCTGATCTAGCAACTGTGTGGTCTCTATAGCCTGTCGACGGTTCTGCTCCTCCAGCCACGCCACTCTAGCCCGCAAATCTTCGATCTCCGCTAGATCGACCTGAGCTCTAGTCTGCCTACCCCGTCTCTGACTGCTGGCCTGTATTAAATATTTAATTTAGCAGTGTGATCTCTGTAAGTGTATATGCAGGAATGTGAATGATTAGCAGTGTGATAATATTATTTAATTTAGTTTATGCATGGTTACGTAAGTGTATGTGCATGTTGATAACATCTTAGATTGTGGTAACACCAAACAATTATGGTGACAAGATTGTTGATTTATATTTTGAAATACTATAACTTTGGAAAATTTTAGCATAAGTAAAATAATTATAGGGAAGGATGAGACAAATTTATTAACAAAAATAATAGTACGTTACATTACGAGATATCACTATTTTTGATCTCTTTAACAGTAAATGTGACAAATTTATGCATATGTACAGCATATATCAGGCAAACTAAATTAAATAACATGTCTTTTTCGTTATTTTTTTGAAATGACATTTAAATAACGAATTAATATATTTTGTAATGCGTAATGCTTTCATAACGAAGTGACTCAAAACCAATGTACTGAATTTGAAAACTTATATGATACCCAATATATTATTTTACCACTTGATTGCCAAATCTGTATCATCTTTCATGCTCCGATAGATTCATAACTGACTCAAAAATAGCATCCTTCTCATACGTCGTCAGCTGATCTTGACCCGTATCAGCAAGGAATTTCTGCGCTGCTCCATAAACTTTTCTTGCATTAATAAATTAATATCATCATATCTTATTTCATTATATTTTAACATGTAGAACAATTACTAATACTGTATAAAATGAAATATGCTTACATGGCTCTTGCTGGATTTATCGTCGTGCCATGTATACGAAACTGTTCCGTCCGGATTTACATGCTCAATAGCTGCGTACGAGTAAACACGTCCATATAGCCCACGAGACCATGCGCCTTAACGTCCTCAAATTGATTTTTACATACAATTATTGTACATTTAAAATTATATAGCACAAATTATTTACAATTTTCATTCAGTAAATTTACCAACTCCTGCCGATATTACTGAAATGACTTCAACCCTTAGCGATGAGTGACGGGATTTTATTTTTGTTTGCAGAGTTTCTTTCCGACTCTGCCTGTACATTCAAAATTTGATACATTATTTATCAATCATGTATTTTTTGATATCTACTACCAGTCAAATGATTAAAAAAAATTTAGTATACTTGCCTTCGCCTCGTCAGTTTTCCTATATCCCAACCATGCTTGCCATACACTCTACCCCATCCAACGTAGTTTCTTACTTGATTTCGATTTCGTATATCGAGTCCCTATAGTTTTTATGCATCTTCTTCATCCAATATTCTCGTGCTAACTGCATATCGTCCGTCTGAATGTCTTTCTCAGCCTGTGTTTCATAATAAAAAGCAAAAAGAATATTAAACTGTAAACGATAAATAGTAAAAAACGAAAAAAACGAATTAAAAATGGAAAATAGAAAAATATACTTACTAGGACATTCTGCCAAATACACTCTACTATGTGGGAGGGATGTTATCCCACTTCGGCTAACACGCACTCATCCTACTCCGGTAAGAAGCTCTAGAAACATCCAACACAACCTTCGAGGGAAGTAGGTCGAACCCCCCGTTTTTAAATATGATACAGATAAGTACGTAGTATATCGAAAAAAATAAGATGCCGAATAAAATTTAACTCTTACCCCTCTGCTCTAGGTAATAAAGAAGCTACAGGACGCTGTGATGCTTGCGATGGACCACTGCCATCTCCTCCTAAAGATCGGGAAGAGCTCCTACCTCTAGATTACATTACGATAAACCTGTGACATATATACACATCATTTCAAAAGAGAATAATAACATGATAATGAAAAATATTTCACACGTAAATGACATCAACGGTATAAATTGCTAAATTAATGACTGAAATGGAAATAGAAATGGAAGTGTGTTATACTTGATTCATGAGATGGGTCTCATGTTTCGACGATACGCAGATTACATTATATTTTTAATAAAAGTTGCTAAATAAATGACAAATGGAAATTACATAAAACATGTAAACAATGGTAAATGTACAGATTTGGTTTCATAGTTACATCAATTTCATAATATATCAAGTATTCAACATAGTTACATTAATTGCAAAAAAATCAAATCCGGATTTTTATCAATCATCATCGTCTTCTAATTCAGATTCATCTTTTTCCTCACTTTTTTCTTCAGATGATTTAGATATCTATGCAAAATTAATTTACATTAACTTCATCTTTCAAATGCAATTAAATTACGTGATAACATATTACATACCTCTCAAATGGATATATCCATCCATATGACAGGACCTCGAAGTTGTGCTTCAGATGGGAGATGAACAGGTAAATGTTCCATTACATTAAAAAAACCACGCGGAAATATTTTCTCTAATTTGCAGAGCAATATAGGAATATATATTCCTACTTCAAGTTTACGTAAATGTTGCACTTTTAAAGTAGTCGAACAAAACTCTTTGTAAAACATACTAAGCTCCATTACTATCATCCAAACTTTTAACGGCAGTAATTCCTTGAACATAACGGGAAATAAATTTTCCATCATTATGTGACAGTCGTGGCTTTTCATTCCGCTCAACCTACCGTTTTTAAAGTCAAAACATCTACGAAGATTTGATGATATCCCATCAGGAAATCTTAACCCTTCCGTCCATTTTAACAAAACTTTAACTTGATTATTATCTAATTCGTAACATGCTTTGGGTTTTTTTACTGTCATTTGATTTCATATGAAGCTCAGGACGTTTTCATAATTCTTCTATATCGCGTCTTAATTTCAAATCGTCCTTCGTCTTCCCTTTCACATTCAAAATTGTGTTAAAAACATTATCAAACACAATTTTCTCATTGTGCATCACGTCTATATTATGACGAAGCAGAAGATGTTTCCAATACGGCAACTCTAAAAAAATAGTTTTTTTGCACCAGTTATAAACAATCGATTTGCCTTCCATTTCTGTTTGCACTCTAGTTTCATATATCTTTGGATAGTCACTAACAAGTTCATATATGTCTTTGCTTGACCATATCGTTGGTGGTTGTCTGGTTTCTACTCTATCAGCTAAAAAGTTTTTCTTGTCTTCTCTGAAGGGATGATTTACATGGAGAAAATATCGATGACAGTCAAACCATGAAATTTTCTTACCATGAGGTAAAGAAAACGCTCGTGTTTCATCCATGGAATATGGACATGCTAGACGACCGACGGTACTCCATCCTAAAAGCATTGTATAGGCAGGAAAATCACTTATAGTCCATAACAAAGAAGCAAACATACGGTTTTTTGGACACATCGTATGTTTCTACTCCTTTATTCCACAGTATTTTTAGCTCCTCAATCAACGGTTGTAAATATACATAGATTCCTTGTGTCAGATCATCGGGGCCGGGAACGACAACAGTAAGAAACATATATTGCATTTTCATACATATCCATGGAGGTAAATTATACGATATTGCGATAATGGGCCAGGATGAATATTTAGAACCAAATTGAGAAAATGGTGAAAAACCATCCGTACATAATCCTAATCTAACATTTTTACTCTCCACTGCAAAATTCAGATACGTTTTATCAAAATGCTTCCATGCTTCTCCATCGGCCGGATGTGTAAACGTACCTTCTTCCTTTCTCACACTATGTCATCTCATATTAGATGTAGTTACAGAAGATGCATATAACCTTTGACGCCTTGGAGTGATGGGTAAGTAATGCATAAGCTTGTATGGAACTTCCTTTCCTTTTTCTTGATTTGTACCTCTCCTGATTATAAATTTTATAATTTCTAAGGTTTGCGTCTTCTTTCCAAAACAACATGCAGCCTTTTGAACATGTATCTATTTTCTGATAAGGTAAACCAAAAGCCGACATAAGTTTTTTAACTTCATAGTGATTTTCACACATTAGATTATCGGACGACAAATGTCTTTTTGCAGCTTGTACAGTAGCCTTAAACCCAGCTTCAGTGATATTGTATTTTGACTTCATCGCAATGTATTCTGCGATTACTGACAGCCGAATGCCGCTTTTACAACCATCCCAAATAGGTTTCTTAGCGGCATCTAGTAAATCATTTTTTTGCTTCAATATTGGTTCTTCAACATTTTCATCATCGTCGTCAACTTCAACCACAGGAAATATTGATCGTGCTGCATCTTCGACCATATTTTCTACACGGTCGTCGTAACTACTTCGTTAACGATCATTTAAGACTCCACAGAAGTATTTGCTACAACTTCTCCATGCCGATCCCGAACATACTACTCGGGTACGAAACCATTTTGGCAGAAATGAACTTTCGTAATATCTGATAACAAATACTTCAAATGTCTACACCTACTACACGGACAACGAATTTCTGGATCGTTTCCGTTATTACTTAAAGCGAATTCAACAAATATGTTTATACCATTATAAAAATCTTCTTTTATTGAGCCTCTCGGTCGTTTTCTTTGGTATATCCATCTCTTCCGATCAACAAAATAATCAATCATTTTTCCTATTTGAGAAAATGAGTCACAAGTTCAAATTTAATATTTATTTTCAAGAATACAAATTCGAAAAAGATTATTTTCATGGTCGTATAATATTTGAATTTAAAGTACCATTTCACAGATTAAAAAATATTTTCAAATATGACACATTTTATTTTTTAAGGTAACGATACAAAATTTTGTACAAAAAGATATTTTTTTGGCATCCTACTTCCCATCAAACACAGTAAGCATTTACATTTCGTATTACTTTATCTCAAACGATTCAATAAAATTTCGGCAGCATTTCCCTTTTGCTATCTGCATTGTACACACATGCGTGTACACAAGAAACAAAAAAGAAAAGTTAGGCCAAAATTTTATGAACATTTTGAGGAAAAGTAGTATACAAAATGTAAAAGCTTAGTGTGTTCATAACTTGTCCAATACAGGGACAAATCCAACAAATATTGTATCAGATGAATATAAATGTTCGTTTTTAGAAAAAAAATGACTATTTATATAACGATCATGTATAACACTCGTCAGACGGGGACGAAAACTCTCTAAGGGACATTAGTTAATTAATTGTGCGCATTTTATGAAAAAATACGGTTTTACTAACTGTTCACATTTAGAAAAATATATTTTAATTTAACACATTTATTCGACGTATTATATCAACTTAAGGCTGATTTAACATTTTTGTCATTTTTCAATACACACAATTATAATTTAGACTCCTGCATTTTTTTTGTTGCATAAGTCAATACGTGAACAATATAATACTCGTAGCTCGTGCATTTATTTTATCTTATTTCAACCAACACAATAAAATGATAGCAGCACTACACACATATATAATCGTAGAATCTAGAGTCGTGCATTTTTTTGTTGCATAAGTCAATACGTGCACAATATAATACTCCTAGTTTGTGCATTTATTTATCTTATTTCAACCAACAAAATACAGTGATTACAGCGCTACACACATATACAATCGTAGAATTAAAGAATATGTAACGATTTACATATACACGAACAAACACAAATTATACATGTTTTTCATAGTTTCACGACGAAAGACGAAATAGGTATACCATGGAATGCTAGAAACTATTATAACACTATTGGAAACAATTTTAATCACCAATTAGCCCTAATTTATCAACTTATGCAAATATAGAAATAGGGTAAAAGTTGAATTTTTCGCAAAAATAAGAGATTATACTTGAGCTAGAAAGAAAGAAAGATTGAATCCGTAGCCGGGGAGGATGCAAAAATACGAAATTAGTGATTGGAGGCTTGGGGAGTGAATTTGGGAATTTGTAATTAGGTTTTGGTTTTGCTGAAATGAGGAAGAAGAGGCTCAGCTGGAGCCTGTAGTACGTGATTTTTCGACGGCTTCTGAAGGCCACCGACGGCCCGTCGAAAACCGTCGAAAAATGACTGTCAGAAGCCGTCGCCCCCCTGTCGCTATTTAACCCTTTTCTAGTAGTGATAATCATTGAAAATACGTATCCTGTTATCATTCCAAAAGTACATAGTGCATATATGTAATTGCATTTTGGAATATCTGAGTATTTACGGATCGACAAAAGTTAATTCGAATAAGTTCATAGTTTAGGCGATAAGCAGAGGCGAGAACATATCCTTTTGTTTTCTGTTTTATCTCCTCCTAAGTTGCACTCTGTTTCAAAATTCAAATCTTCTCATGTTAAGCGCACATATCCTTTTGTATTCTGTTTTATCTCCTCCTAAATTGCTTTTAGAATGGATTTGAAGTACAACTTAGGGTCAGATCAGAATGATTTTAAAGGCAGTTAGAATTTGAGAATATTTTTTATTGAATGATATTTGAGTAGATAGAATTAAAGAAAATGATCTTTTATTATTGAATAATACCGATGAATTACAATACTGTTTTTGTATGACACACAGAAGCTTATATGAAGAAATTTACAATATTGGGCCTTGGACCTTTGGGTTACATCCGCTTATCCAATATGCTAATAAACAAATATATGAGATTACATTATACGGGCCGCATGATTCTTCATCCCCCTTTAAATCAATATTAGGTTTAGGGTTTCTTTCGCGATTTTAGATCTTTGGCGGCGATCAAAAAATCATGTCATTTTTCTTCTATTCTTCACAAAAATTCTTCAATGCACAGCATAAGAGTGTAGATCGATGCCATCTATTTCGTTAATTTTGAAGTAGTTATCTCTATGAGTTCAATCATTCGCCGAATGTTAGATCTACATGCTTTCGGCCTAGATTTGGCTTTAGTTCTATTGGAAGTTACATCAACTTGAGTATCGCCTGCAGCAGCTTCATCAAGTTGAGGTGATTGGGTCTGAGAACTCAACTTCTTGCTAGATGTCAGATCTATATGTTTTTCTCCTTGCTCTACCTTTAACTCAGCTTGAAACTTTAAAAAGTTTCTTGCTGACAGTGCTTTGGTAAGTATGTCGACACGTCGGTAAGTCGAAGGTATGTGATTGACTTGTAGATTTTCTCTTTGAATTTACTCACAAACAAAATACAAATCAATTTCGATGTGTTTTGTTCATGCATGCGATATTGGATTAGATGCCATATACACGATACTTTGATTATCACACCATAATATTGGTTTGACTATTGATTTGATCTGTAATTCTATCAGTACAAATTGTAACCAAATTATCTCTGTTGTGGCACTTGCAACACTCATATACTCTGCCTCTGTGCTTGATCTAGAGATAGTCGTTTGTTTCTTAGAACATCATGACACTGGATTATCTCCAATGTAAATATAGTTCCCAGCTATAGACTTTTTGTTATCAATGTCAGTAGCTCAATCTGCATCTGCATATACTGTGATATTTAGGTTGTTGCATCTTTTCAAAGTTAGTCCAAAGTCTGCAGTTCCTTTAAGATATCTGAGAATCTTTTTACAGCTTTCCAATATTCATCATGTGTTCCTGCGTAAATTGTGAAACTCTGTTAACACTGAATGAAATATCTGGTCTAGTTATAGTAGTATATTATAGAGCTCCTACAATAGTTCTATGCAGTTTAATATTTGATATGGATTCTCCCCTGTTTTTAGACAATTTTAGATTACTGATCATAGGAGTAGGCTGTGGTTTTGCCTTATGCATCTTTAATCTAACAAGTATTTCTATGGTGTATTTCATCTGACTCAACAATATTTACGTGCTTGATTTTCTGTTAACTTCAATAACCAGAAAGTCATTGACACTGCCAATGTCTTTAATAGATATTTGCTTGTTGAGATATTGTATGATATTGTTGATCTCTCTTATGTCATCACCTGTTATAATCAAGTCATCATCATATATTAGAATATAAATAACATGACTTTTGTAAGTTTTGACAAATAGTAAGTTATCTGATTTGGTAGACTGATAGCCTAGAGCAGTCAATGTGGCTTTCAGTCAATCAAATCATAATTTTGGTGTCTGTTTCAAACCATATATAGCCTTGTTTAACTTGTGCACATGATGATCATCTTGTTTATATCCCTATGGTTGTTCCATATAGATTTCTTTCTGAAGGATGCCATTTGAAAAAGCATTATTAACATCCAATTGCCTTATATCCAGTTTTTACTTAGAGAAATTATGAGAACAACCTTGATAGTTGTTGGCTTCAACGCTGGTGAAAATGTTTCACTGAAGTCAAATTCACACTGCTGAGTATATGCCTTAGCAATAAGTCTTGTTTTGTATCTAGACACTATTCCATCTGGATTTTTCTTCAGTTTATAGATCCATTTACATCCTATAATATTCTTTTTTGCTGGAGGATGTACTAAATTCCATGTTTTATTCTTTATGAATGTTTGTTACTCTTCATTCATTGATGTCTTTCAGTTTTCATTTTTACAAGCTTGCTCAAATGATTTTGGCTCATTAATATTGATTGTTGTTGTGTAGATATTTGGTTTGAATGTCCCACTCTTAGACCTTGTTATCATATGATGGCCTGGTCTGGTTGGTAATTCAGTGTTTGTTGATGCTGAATTGTCATCCTGATCAGCGTTATCTAGAAATTGATCTCGATGAATGTTATCATTGATGCCTTGATTTTGATTGCTGGATACAACAGGTGATTAAGCATGCATGTCAGGCTGCTCTCCTGCTCCATGACCTGGTTCAAATAACACTGTGTGTTGTGGTTCAGAGACTACTGCCTTCTTCTCAATCTCAGTCTGATTCCATGTTTCAATATACATAAGTACATTTGAAACGGATACTCTTGGATTGTATATCTTCTGTGTAGTTTTAACATTTGTACAGGCAAAAGGAAAATTGTTTTCATTAAAAACCACATGTCTACTTATAAATATTTTTCCAGTGTTATCCAAACATTTGTATCCTTTCTCTTTGGTTACATAACCTAGAAATGTACGTGGGTGAGATCTAAAATTTAATTTGTGTTTGTTATATGACCTTAAATAAGGAAGACATAGACACCCAAATGTCCTTAGATGATCATAATTGGGTTTGGTTCCCATGAGTTTTTCAACTGGACTTACTCCATTTAGTACTTTTGTTGGGAGTCTATTAATCAAATATACAGAAGTACTAAAAGAGTCAGGCCGGAGCTTTAAAGGTAGGGATGCCTGTGCAAGTAGGGTTAGCCCTGTTTCAACTATGTGTCTGTGTTTTCTCTCAACAAGGCCATTCTGCTCAGAGGTATAGGGACAAGTAGTCCTATGTATTATACCCCTGTCTAAAAAGAATTTGTCAAGTGATTTATATTCACTACCACCATCGCTTTGAATGATTTTAACTTTACGACAAGTTTACTTTTCAGCTTATGTGATAAACTATATGACAACATTATAAGCTTCTGCCTTTGTTTTCGGGAAGTATATCCATGATTATCTAGTGTATGCATCAATAAATGATATGTAGTATTTATAACCATAATCTGTACTAATGGGTTCTGGACCCCAGAGATCAATAGCAACCAATTCTAGTGGCATCTTGAATTCAGTTGTGGAGTCTGCAAAAGTTAATTTGTGACTTTTGCACATTTGACAGCAGGTGTATATATATGGTAAAGTAAAATCATCAAAAGAAATTTCATTCTCTTACAGAACCTATTTCACAACACTTGCACTAGGGTGACCAACTTGTAATGCCACTGATCAAATACATTTTTGCTGTTTTCAGTAGATGACATTTCACTTATTACAACACTTTACTTTCTCAACAGGATTTCTACAATTAGTCAAAGTAAACTTGTATAACCCATTCACTGCATCACCCTGCAAAAGTCTTTTATCAATTAGTATGTCTCTAACTAAGCAATATTTAGGACAGAATTCAAAGTAAACATTATTGTCGTATGCAAATAGAGAAACACTCATAAGATTTTCCTTTATTCTTGGTACTCCTAATAAATTATTAAGATATAATTGCCTTTCACCTTTGATATAGGCATTACCAATATGATTGATCCCAATAGGCTTACCATCTCCTATGAATATGGACTGCTTATCTCTATACTCCTTGTTTCCTAGATTTAAATTATCAAGATTGCTTGTCAAGTGATTGGTGGCTCCTGAGTCTGGGCACCATGCCTCATCTTGTATATGTTTAGGCTTTTCTGTTTTATCCAGGTACCGATTCTTGTTGCCACCAGATTGTTTGTTAGGTTCCTGCTAAACTTGAGCTAATTTTGCACTGTAGTTTCCATTTCTTTGACTGTTTGAGCTTTGCCCGAGAATATAGTTAGCAGTGAATCTGAAATAGCACTTTGGTGTAGTGTGACCAACTTTCTCACATATTTGACATTTTGGCTTGTTACCACCATTCCATCTCCCTCTGCCTCTGGCGATGAAGTTTCCCCTTTGATACTGTTGACTTACCATAATTTTGATTTCTGTTCTTGTTATTTGAGGCATATTTAATAGACATGTCGGTGTCTATAGGTTTCAAGAAATCCAATCTTCCTTCATGTGCAAGGAGAATGGAGTGGACATACTCAAGAGATTGTAGAGTTTCTTGAGAGGATATGACTGCCACTATAGCCTCATGCTCATCACCTAAACTATTTAGAATAGTCAACACACTTGTTCAATATTGAAAACTTTATGCCCTGCAGCTTCAAGCATATCACACACGTTCTTGACTTTTTCCAAAGAGTCTCTCATTGTTTGATTGTCTTTCTTTACATTTTGTAACTGTCTTTTGTAATGCATCACTCCAACTGCAGATTGAGTATTAAAAATTCTTTCAATTGTCGGCCAGATTTCATTAGCAGTTCTGCAACCAATTAATTGAGGCGGTAATTTCACATTTATTGATGAAAGTAGCCAAAAACTTATAAGATTGTCTTGCCTTTTATATTTTACATATTCTTTATTACTTACAGTCATATTTTCTTGATCAACGATGAATCTGGGAGGAACAACAATAGTGCCAAGAATAGATCCTTCCAAACTATACCCTCTGGCTGTAGTTTCAACTTCTATTTTCCAGCGGAGATAATTGTTTTCCTTGAGTTGGGAGTGATGAGTTAGATTTGGGGGCTAATGATGGCTTTCAGAAAACTTCCTGCAATAGCCGAGGCTTGTTGAGTTGGGTTAGAAACATTATCAGATGTTGCTGAGCTATCTTCGGCTATGATGAAATTTCTTGAATCAAAAAGTGCTTGAAAGGTCAGAAATCAAGACAGGGAATTGCAAGAAATCTTATTTCTGCATAAATTAGGTATGTTACAACTGGGTTTAAATGGTGAGGCTGAATCTGATAAACCATTGGTATAACACCTTTTCTTTTCTATTTTGATGAGATTCTTGATTTCTTGACTGGTTTCTGATTTTCTCAAGCCAAGATATGATTAAGGAAGGAGACTGCGTTCAACCAGGCTTCCCTTGGCGAGGCAGTAGTCTCTGGAGACAAATCTTGCACCATCTAGATGATGAAATGTTACTGATGGATAACTAATCTCCAAATGATGAGGTTTCTTTGATGGAGATTAGTATCACTTCTTCTTTCTGAGGATTTTAAAGCGTCGCATGACGAAAGGAGTGACATATCTCATAGATGTCAGGTTTCCATCCGTAGTGAACATCAATTTCCGCTACGTGTCCATTAGCAGGGCTATAAGCTTAGTAGGAAGAGGTTTGAACAGAGTAATTTCGATCAAAGCTTTAGCATAAATGATCCTACCTTTAGCCACTATGTTCGAGTCAAAACACTTAAGATCTCCAACTGAACTAGCAATCTAATTCAAACAAGCAACGATTGAAGAACAGAGGGAATATGAGAGAAGTAGGCCCAAACTGGTATAGATAAAACCCGATCACTTGCACTATCAATGGAATTACTCTAAAAAGTAATAGTTAGCGGTTTACCTTCAATGAAAGATGGATTAGCCTCAAGCACACGTTGTCTTTCCTCCTTTTTAGAAAATTTAAAGAAAACATGGAATTATCAAACTGAACCTGGAGACCACTCGTAAGTTTCCAACAAGTCTTACAATGAGCTCGAACAATATGGTACAATGGATTCGATCAATGAAGAACCCAACAAGGTAGTCAGCCCAATAGTCTTCGCCAGCCTGAATGATCTCTAGAGGAGGAATCAAGACCCCGTCAACCTCCATAAAAACAAAGGAATGAGGAACATAATCTCCTGCATTGCACAACAATGACTGAGGAGAAAGGAGGGGGAGATACCAGTATAGAGGGAATTGGGCACGTGCACCACAAAATTTGGATTAGCAGGAATGCTTACATTCGAATCGACATTTTCGCAAACAGGTAGTGGGCACAACAAGACTGGCTCGCGAACATCACCAGACTCAGTCTGATTTTGACTAACCACATCCTCATTCAATCCAACAGCGAATTCTAACCCATCATTCATAGCACAAACGTTTACATTATCACAGGGTAATCCAAGAATGGAATCAATCTAACAGGGTTCGAGCGCAGCGGAAGCAAGAAAGGAAGATAAAAGGTGCGCACCAGAGACAGAGGACTCGTACCAGCAATACGAGCTCCGACATCAATGTCAACAAGCAAAGAAGAAAGTGAATTTGCCATTAGAAGTGATGTTGACTCACGAGATTGAACAAAAGAAGCGGCAACAGATTCCAAAACGTAAGCCGAGACGGGGTCTCCAAGGGAAGACCAACAAGCAGAGAAAATGGTGGAAGGACAGCCAGATTGTGTCAAAGAGGCAGGTCGATCCAGATCTGAAGCAAGAGCAGTAGCAGAGACTGATTTCTGAGGCAAGGACTTCTTCTTCTTCGTCATGAGAAGACGGGATATGGCGTAGACAACTTGAGATGGTCGGAAGAAGGGAGGCAGAGGTGATAGAGGGGGATCAGATAGATCACGAACGAAAAGGAGGAGGGGCGGCCATTTTCAAACCATAACGTTTCTATGTAGAACTTGTTTGAACAGGAATACAATACTATTGAATTTAAGATGGTAGTGAAAGAGAAATGAAATAGGATTGGTAAGCAAAAAATTGCAAAAGATTATAGGAGTTTAAATAAGACTTAAAACAAAGTTATAAGAAGTATCTAGCTAAGTGACAGTATATTTTGGATAATAAAGCAATAGATGTTGATGTATACTTTTGGGGTAATATAACGACTTCAAATTAAAATTTTGGCATGTATATGGTCTACTAAAATAATTGTCACGTAACTAGAAATATCTTTGAAATAATAAATGTCTAATGAATGAAAATCTATTATTTTGGATTGTATTGAAGTTATAATCTTTGTAATAGATTTAAAAGGACTTAAAATTGGAAGAAAAAAAACAATAATATATCCTTAAAATGGTAGTCAATGAACTTTTCATAAGTATAGGCCATAAGTTCATGGAGTAATAAATGCTGATTTTAGATTTAATGTAATAAGTATATTTGTATGAAGACAATTTTCTAAAAATTATTTTGTATGTTTTAGAAGGTTTTTCAGAAGGGAAATCATTTTCCTTTATGGAGTTAAGAAAATATTGAATTTTTGATTTAATAATTGTTTGGTTTAATAATCGAATTTTAAATGTTTTGAATTGGAGGTCCAACTTTTAAAGAAATAAATCTCTGTTATAGAAAGTCCTTAAAAAGGAAAAATTGGTTAGAAAAGGGAAATTTTCCATGGCTCCTTTTGGAAACTACACAATTTTCGAAAAATAACAAAAAGGGTTTCCAAGGTTATATTTTAAAATTTTAGTTTTAAGAATGGTGAGGATTAAACCAATGTTTTTATGGAGTATAGAGGAATCACTACCTGAATAACGCAGTGTAAACGTTGTCAGCTACAAATAAAATAGGAATAGCATGTACAACCTGATCTAGAAATTTGAAATCAGTCCCAAATATTTAATTGTAGAATGTTGGTAAAGTTGTGAAGGTATCCAGTTTTATAATTCGGTTGTGAGTTAGGTTGCCATATTTAACTTGGAATGTGAATTTCTACGTTTAACTTCCATAAATTTTCCAACCATATGTATAAAATTGCAACTTTGAATTAATAAGGAATACGCCAAAAATAGGAAGAGATGTGTAAGGTATAGATATTCTTTTCTATAGTTTACATTATCTATGTCGTTAAAAGGAAAGACATAATTCCTTGTAATTTCAAACGAAGCAAAGATCTTACTTTGGTTAATTTATGGAAAAATATAATCGTAATCCTTTTTAGAGGGATAACTTTGATAAATTAAAATGTGAAAGGAATGTTCTAGTTTAGAAACTAATGATTAGAAATAAGAAATATATACACGACACGTATAACCATGTTTAACGTATGAAAAGAGAAATTAATAAATAGCATAATTTATGACTATATACATATTAGTGAGTAATTAAGGGATTAGGATTTATGGACTTTATTTACAAATTTAACGGGCACTGAATTTATAACTAACGAAAGGAATTAAATGTGGACTGAATAGAGAATTTAATATAGAATATATATAAGAAATTCATTTTGAAACTAGTTAAAAAAGGGATTAAATGAGGATATATTAGAGATGGTCCAATATTGACAATAATGATAAATTATTAAGGGTATATTAACTGAAGTAATGAAAGAACCACATTTAATTACAAACCAAGAAGGAAAATTAAGGAAGATGAAGAAATGAAGTGGAATGACATACTACGAATGTTCATCTTAATTTAGCAAGTATTATTATGGCCCTAACATCGTTAACATGAGCTAATGATAAGTGGCAACTTCCAACAAATATTTTTTAGAGTTTTTGGGATTGTTATCGCTAGTTGTCTCCCTTATGGGAAAAGCATATGATATGGTATAAAATATGATCATGTTTTATCATTGGGCCGATTTCATGGATAGGAATAGACCACCATATTGCAAAGTGATACCATTCAAGGATGACTTTTAACCCTAGAGGGGATAAGATGAATAAAGGTATGAAGGGATTTTTCTATTGGATGGGGATGAAGAAGATGGTGACAAAATTTACCGTTAGGCATTTGACATACCAAAATGAAAAGGATAGAATTGATTAGGCAGTAAATGAAGGCTATAAAAGATCGCTAGAAATCCTATGCGGATTTTGGCGAAGAAAAGAGTTAGAATTCGAATTAGAGGATATGGCGTTTATCAAATTTCCCCTTTTAGAAAGGTTGTGAGATTTGAAAAGTCGGGAAAGTTGGCACTAAAGATTTGTTAAGCCTCTCCCAATTTGTAAAGAATACGGGAAAGTTGGCACTAAAGATTTGTCAAGCCTCTCCCAATTTGTAAAGAATACGAGAACTAGCTTACCGCATGGAGCTATCAGATAAGTTGGCAGGTGCCCATGACGTTTTTCATGTTTCACACTTGAGGAAATGCCTTCATAGCATTACTACTGTTATATTGCCCGATCAACTGGGGGATATAGAGATGGAGTCAATAACATCTTGTGTCACCGTACGCATTGTGGAGCATAAAACTCGGAAGCTTCAAAACAAAGAAATTAGGTTGGAAAATGCTCCCATACCACCAAAATAAGAAGGATTATTTGTTACTTCCATAAACTTGATTTTCAAAAGTGATACAATCCATATAAAATCAGTCTTATAAACCCAAAACTTCTTTTCCAAATTCTAAGATCTCTTTCCAATTTATAACTTTAACCAACCGTTTACTCAAATAATTCCCTTTATAAAGCAATTTATATATTTAAACACTTCTATGAAACAATATTATTATTTAATACATATTATTAAATTAATTAGATTAACTTGAACACCATTATTAAATAAATTAATAATTATTAGTAAAATGATTAGTTTATCTTAAACATCATCATTAAATACTTGATTAATTAACTTAAATATCCTTTATAAATAATATATTAACATAAAATATCGTTAATAAAATAGCTAATCAAATTTAAACTATCATTAACAAAATAAAAAATTAACTTTAAAATATCATTATTAAAAAAATATTAGCTTTAAAATATTGTAATTCAAATAATATCAACTTATCCATTTAAATATAGAAAACACTTTACTTCGAAATATTATAAAGTTAAAGTAAATTCAAATCCGTTTCTTTTCAAAATTGGGAAGAGGCTTAGCAGCCACAATGTTCAACATTCCATGTCATATCATTGGTATTTACATAAGCAACATATATGTAGATAAAATCCATAATTATCAATAACGGGTAATTCACCACTTTATCCAAGTCTACTGGCATAAAATTAAAAGTCCAAACTAATATAATAGCAGAACAAGGATTACTCTGCTAAATAAATGTTCAAATAATCTACTCAATTTAAATATAGCGGAACGATGTTTTATCCGGCTAACAAGTGTCATTAGTGGGGTATAACTAATTAACTACGTTATTATTTGAAACAACGCAGTTATATTTAACTAGTATTAATGTCTTAATAAATTAAACAATATTAAAACTACCAGTCATTTTTATTAAAGTGTTATACTCGTAAAAATGAATTTAGTGCAAGAAACTGTGAGTTAAACGGGTCTAAAATGGGTGACTTCCTCTATACAAAGTTAACACTTTAAACTAATTTTTTTAATTAACTACAGTATTATAAAATTTTACTTACTCCATAACCAACTTTTCCTGATTCTCTACCACCCAAACCCAAATACCCATCTTCACAAATCCATTCCCAAATCAACATTCTCAATTCAAATTCCCAAAATCACATTTATAGAGCCAAACACAACGCTAGCATGTGCACCAAAACATGCATATGTGCACTTGCCTGCCAAGCTCCGCCATCACATCGTCGGACCATGATCACCGCCTCACTCCACCCGCTGAGCTCATCCCACTGGACCCCATCATTTTTCCTTCGACCACCTCTAACCCAATTCGACCCAAAAACCACAAAATATGAAAACAAGCTATAGGTATATCAAGTTAGATCGCCAACCACCAGCACTCCGACCATCTCTTGACCTTATCGTCATCGTCGTTCGAGCTGTGACTCTGTAACGACCCGTTAAAATTCGATGATTTTAAATGTGATAATTTAATAGGATTTCTAATTTAATTTAGAATGAAATCCAAATGAATTAAGTAGAAAAAGGATTCTCACATGGATATGGAATTTAAGATGAGAATTTTATGAAAATGTTAAATGGTTTAAGGCAATGAAAGATTTTAAATGGTAAATGAGAATAAATTAAGGAATCATATTAGTTCCAGTTAATAGATTACGACTTGAATGAGATTCCAATTTAATAAAACCATTTAAATGTTATGATTTTTTTGGAATATGAGAAATACAAATGTAGGGATTTGATTAGTATATATCTTATTTGTTCAGGGTATTGAATAAAATTGGGAATCCAATTTAAATTAATGATAATAACGTTGATATTAGTTAATAAATAAATTTCAATACAATGCCCATAAATGAATGAAAGGAAATGAATGTATGTAAAATGTATACTAGGTTATTTATCAAATAGGAGGAAAGAAGAGTGAATATCAAATTGATTTATGAATAAATATATATATTAAATAGTAATGAAATGCAAAGTAAATGGCGATTGTATAAAACCAATGCAATAAGATTTTCTAATAGTAACTGAATGTAGACGTGTGAAATAGAGTTAATGACTATAATTATTGTACGTTACTTATTTTATTAGTTGTCAATGTTAATCTGGAATCAAATTCAATTTATCCCCAAAATTACTGCAGTTAAAGTGGAATAAATTGGTAATTGAAGAATGTTGGATCCAAATAAGTTGTAACCAAGGAAAATCCCATTTTAATAAACTATGTGGGAAAAGAAATGAAACCAAAATGAAAAAAAAAGTGAAAATATAAAATGTAATGAAATTCTAAGTAATAATGACTTTGTTAGTAAAGTGAAAACTGATTTGATATTAAGTTGTAGCTGGATAAAAATCAAATTTATTTGGAATTGATTTGCAATCAATTGAATTTATTGCAATTAAATGGATTCAATATTTAAATTAATTATATAAATATTATTTGGAAGAAATTGAAGTTATTTGGGTAATAAGCATTGTAATGGCTAATTTAGATACTTTAAAGTGAAACGGAAATTATTAACGCAATAGTTTGATTGCAATAATTCATCTAATTGATGATAAAGATTTGTTAGATTTATTTAATAGGAATTTTGGGGCATTCAATAGGTAATTGCTAATTTTGAATCGAATTAGAGGGATTACTGAAATCAAAATTTAGCAACTTTTAAACCATTGCAATTGATTTAGAATATAATTAAGAGTTGTCTATTTAATTGAGTTAAATTTTTGAAATTGCGTTGTTGCAATTAAATGGGAAATAAAACGTTAAGGATAACCAGTATTCAAGATTTACCATCTATATAGTATATTAATTGTAACTGATAATCAACTGCAATAAATAATAAATAATTATTACGTTAATTGAAGTGATATTTGAAATTTAATATTTAGGAATTATGTAAATATAAGTTCAGATGAAATCGGAGATATTTACATATTGAAATATGGATCCAATGATAAATTCTTCTATTTGACAATAATAATGGAAAGTAAATTTAATTAAAATTTTGGAAATTTAATTTATAATTTGGTGAAATTAAGGAAATTTGGGGATTTCTAAAATTTTAAATTCGACAAGTTAAATTTTGTTTAAATTAGTATAGGTGATTGAAAAATTTATAATAATAAGAATCATCAATTATCAAAAAGAAATGGAAAATTTGATTTAATTGACAAATTTTTAATTTATTTAATTAATATAAAAATAGCCATTTTTGTCACGGAATCGGATTTCGACGAAACTAGTTTCATCGGATCCGTATCAGTGAATTATTGTAGGATTTCAAGTTTCGTATCGATCGGACTTTTCGTTTGATCGTACGGACGCGAAACGCCTTGACATCGATTTAATTAAAATCAATTTGAAATCAATTTGGAAATTTTGTTTTCAGCATAACATTTTCATACGATTGAATTTGGACGTGAAACTTTTTCCATCGCGTTCAGAACATTTTAAAATACCTATTTGGATATATGGGTTTAACAAATTTCATTTCGGGAATAGAACAGGCTTTTTGGGCCAACTACCGTTTAGCACGTTCGAAATTCGTGCCCACCTAGCCTACTACCATTTGTCTATAAATATGTTGTGATAAACCCTAGCCTCCATCTTCTATCATTTGTCTATATGTTCATTTTCTTCATCTCTTTCTCCTCCTCAAATGGATGCAAACCTAGATCTATTTCAATTCAAAATTTCAATGAAAATCCAAACTCTCCAGAAAAATTCGAAAAAATTATATGTTGAAGTTTTCGATATGCGTAATCTGCTAGTGTGATTAGTTTTTCGATTCGGGTTGTGGTTTGCCCAGAAAAAAATGGATTAGTCTCGGCCGTTCTTTGGGTAGGATTTGATCGTGTGGTGGATCTGCGTCGATAGGATGATCGGAGGGCGGCGTAAATGGGGATTAGGGTTTGGGAGTGGCGGCTCGTGACCTTCGAACGCGTGATGATTCCTGTAAGCGAAGATGACGTGGGCCACGTGTACCACTTTATTTATTTTAATTCTTTTATGTTTAATTTTGATTCAATCGTTTTAACTCGTAACTTTTACGTACGACATCCGATTCACGCGAATTTTTTTGTTAGGATCGTAATTTAATTCCGGATCTGTTGACGCTGGTTTGGACAGATTTGGAGACCGTCGAATTTTTGGGTTTAAATTGGATTTGAATTCAATTTAAATCCCAAAGGTGAGTGTTTTAACCCGCTCACAACTTCTAAAAGTTTTTGTGTTTGTTAAATTGATTTTAGATATGAGTAGAAATTTATTTATGAATGCTTGGCATGTTTTATTCAGCATATCTGTTAATTCGCATTTATTTAATTTAACTGTTAACTTAGTTTATTTATTGCATATTAATTGACAGTTAGAATTTATTTATTCGCCTATAAACTGCTAGTTGACAGTTATAAAATTTATTACTGAATATAAATTGTTAGTTTAATAGTTGTTAAATTATTTTGAACATAACTGCCAGTTATTACCTGTTATATATTATCTAATATATATTGATATTGATTTATGATTGGATGATGATTGTGATTTGGATGATGGATGATGTTGACGAAGGGATGTTTATTTTATATCATTAAATTGCAAGTTATCATATATTTTTCATTTCATTTGGGATTGTGGTTTGAAATGATATACAACCGCAAAAATTTTATTTTTAAATTGCGGATTGAAATGATAAATATATGTATCACTTGACCATAGGATAAAAAATTATATACAGGCACCGTGGTCTATATTTAAATATTTTAAAGTGATTTCTATGGTTCGGATGGGATACGATTTATAAAATTTTAACTTTGATATTTTATAAATAATTATTCTTCTATATATATATATATATATATATATATATGAAGTTAAATTTTAAATTTAAGCTGGGTATAAACCTGTTGAATAAAAATGAAAATTTAGAAAATGGAATGTGAAATTTATATTATATGTTTAAGTTTGGAAATTTTAAGATATGACATTTATAACCAGATTTTCCAAGATAAATATAAAAATGAATATTCTAGTATAAAGTAAATTTGAGAAAATATTTAATTTCTAGAATTTGGAGTTTATTTATGGAATTTATGTGAATATTCAGGACTAAATAATAGAACATTAATTTGTTGAAAGAATAAAATCCAACTTTAGTTTTGAAATATAAATACTTCAAATGAATATATATATATATATATATATATATATATACATAAATTGAAGTGGTTTTGGAACTTGAAAGTGATATTTAAATTTTGGTTTAGACTTTAAATACAGAAATTATTTATAAAGCCATGGAAATTATTTTCTTTACAAAGTAACCTTAAAGTTAAACCATTTATTCTATTTACCGTTGAATATCCAAACCATTTAAGTTTTAGAGGTTATGGTTTTAAATTATGAATTTCGAAATATTGTACTTTGAAAGTATAATTCAAATGGTTGGTTTCCAGATATTATAAATTTTAAAGCAGTATGGTTTTGGAAAAGAATTATATTTGGATAAAATGAAATCATTTTGTTTTGGGTTTTAAAATGATATCGTATTCATAGTTTGAAATGGAAAATTTTATTCTGGTTTTTAAAGTATAAACTATTTTTTTTTACCGCGGTGTTATAATAACGATGGGTTAGCAAAGAGACCGGGATCGGATATGGACATACTCTCTGTCGATACCGAAAACCACTTTGACTAACCGTGTACGCGGTGGAGATTCCAGAATGAAGTAGGATGGTGGCGACGTTTCCTGTAAGGTAAATACGTGGACCCAACTCCCGTGAGTTGGCATAAGGTGGCTAAAACAGGAGCGATTCTCGGGCCAATGAGGTCATTCCTCTGATCGAACGCACTCCTTCGATACTATACTCTGACTTTGGATTGTTCGGTGGCCACTATTGATTTCTTTGATTTGGGGTGTTAGTTCGAGGTGGGCGGTAGCTGCGGCTATGCGTTACCACCAGCCCGGATAGCAATTGGTATATCTACCCTGGCATTGCCTAGTTGTGCCGTGTCACCTACCCTATCGCGCCTTGTACGAGTTTGGATTTCTCCCGTAGCCCGTGTGGTATCCTCTGGTGGCTTCCCAATCAGGAGGGACTATGATATTGGATGGACTACTGGGACTATTACGTGTTAAGGTGGAAAATGTAAACCCTTAATGCTATTTAAAAGTATGTTTATTTTACTATAGACACTATTATAATAGCGCAATATACTACATAGTAAATAGTTTAACGGATCCTTAGGAGATGTAAATCCCGAGCATCTCTTGAGTTACTGCACTCATATTTATTTCTGTAAATTTAACTTACATAAGATCTTTTAGTTCTGACTCGAGTGTTTTTGTCTTTTCAAATTCGCTTGGGTCAGTCCGAGCGTTTCAGGATTTAAAGATTTAGCTCTAGAGGACGAAGACGAAGATTTGTATTATTATTATTTATACTATTGCACTACACTCACACTATATTCCGCTGCGTTGATATTATTGGTATGTAAACTCTGATATTTAAATGTATAAAGAAGAATCGAATGTTTTGTAAACAGTTCTATAAACTATATATTTTATCCTTCCGCTGTGAGATTCTATTTTGTTTTATTTCTTCTCTGTTTTCTTATTTACCCCATAACAATCCGCCCTTCCGTATGGTTTAAATTGGCACGTGTGCTGGTCTAAAATCGGGCGAAAAGGCGGGATGTTACAGACTCCCACCCACATACTCGTCCCAAACCATGGCTAGCTCGGCGCCGTGGATCACCGCCAACAACCCCAATTGCGTACACCACATTTCAAATCTTGGAAACCCTAACATTAGCTCAACCGAGCACCACACCCTGCCGGAGACCTCGTGACTTTCACCACTGACTTTGCCAAATCCCAAGATTTCTCCAGCCACCATCGCCATGCCTCATAACCGCTGGATCATCTAAATTTGCTAAATGACAGGAATTCGATTAACTCCCATTCATGACACAACACCAAACCCTAAAACAAAATGATAAGCTCTAAAAATCATGTCTTGTCGAGATGAACAAGACTGCAAAATCCATTCGTCGATCCATTCTCATCGTAAATCTGACACTGTTTTGATCCTATCTCTAATAAATGAAAGTCTGATACCATAGTCGATGGAATGACGAACTATTGTTTTTAAAAATATCTAAGGCCTAGGACGAACAACTTTACAGCTGGTTGCATTTTCTAATTCCCTACGGTTTAAGAGATATTGACGTTTGAACATGGAGGGGATGTGTGTTATTTTCTGTTTGAATAGAGAACAAAGAAGAGAAAAGAGCCAGTAGTGTTTTGTGAGCATATACCACAGCGTATTTTCTCCATTTTACAGCAAGCTTTCCCTATTTTTTCTTTTTATTGAACAATCACATAACAATGAATATCCTATTTAAACCAAGCTATTATCCAAAATATTCAACATCCATTTCAATAATGACTTTAGATTTCAAAACGTTTTCAAAATGTATAAAACATGGTTTAGGGATCTTACCTTTCTGACATTGTTCGAGAATGATCTCAATTTTGGTATTATTTACATCTCTTACTATATTATTCTCTGCCTATTAAAAATCCTAGTCAGATGTCCCTTGAATCATCAATTTGTAGTTGTTTCCATGCTTTCATGCTAGCTAAACCAGTGCTCTCGAAGTCAAACTGATCAATGTCGGAGAAATGAGCATCAACAGACCGATAGAAGGCCGCCGGCTAGGGTGGGGCTCTTCCCAGGTGACGCAACGGATATAACTTTGACGTGCTAATAATGTTTTGATTCAAATTGACGCAATCTTTCTTCCTCATGAAATGATGATTTCGTGTCAAATAACCTGATAGAACGATAAATGCCCAATTCCGTTGATCGTGACGATGCCGAAATCTAGCTATCTCCAACCCTTTGATCTCGCAAGATACCGTGTTGAAAGATCTACAATTCGATCGTTGATCACTCGTAAGTGATACCAAGAATTGGCTTCAACTTCGTTGGTTCGCGCACGAATAATCGAAGATGGAAAGAAGAAGGAGATCACACTCAACTTCAACAATGGTGGCAAAAGCTCACACAATATTTTATTCAAAAATCAACTCCCTTTTTACAATGACGACACACTCCTATTTACAGAAAATACAACACACTCAAGCGACCCAACACAGGCGACTAAACAATACACAAGTCACGACCTAACAACAGTGCACGACCTACGACCTAACAACTTAGCACAATTACAAGTTACAACATCTCACGCGACCTACTACAATACAAGCGACTTACATCATACGACTCAACAGCACAACACAAGCACACGACTTAACACATTCGAGTTATACATCATACGCGACTTAACAATATAACACGACATACGACATAACAATACAATACAGGTTACAACACTATGCGACATAACAGGAGCGGCTTAGCGACATAAGGAGTCATGCGACTTAGCGACATAGTGACATAAGAGAGAACACGGCTTCAGGAAACGGCTCAAGCGACATAAGTTGAGCGACATAAGAACAATACGACTTATCAATACAACATAGCGACATAAGAAGATCAACGACATAAGCATCAGCGACTTAAGAAAGCAATGACCCAAGAAGATATCACAGCTACATGCGGCATAAGGACTCAGCGACTTAAGGAAGTAGGCGATTTAAAGAAGCAGGCAACTTAAGAGAAGCGGCTATAGATGCACGGCTTAAGAAATCAATGCGGCATAGGTTGAGCGACTTAGGTTAAGCGACTTATGGAAATGAGCGACTTAAAGAAATGCGGCATAGGTTGGTTGGCATAACTCGCTAGGTCGCTGGTTGGCATAACTTGCTGTTGGCATAACTAGTTAGGTCGCTGGTTGGCATAACTCCCTAGGTCGCTGACGACTTAAGCTTCAGGAACGAGAGCGACTTAAGAGATGTGACCGACTTAAGGAAAACGAGTTATCACGGTGCGCTGCGTCATCCTCCCCTGGTTGAAAAGAATTCTTCCCCGAATTTACACTTTCCTCTTTTTCGACATACTCATTCTCATGATACGGAATCAAGTGTTTGACGTTGAAAACGTCAGCAATATGGATATGATCCGGCAGTCTTAACTGATAAGCATTCTCATTAATCTTTTTTACGACTTCCAAAGGACCAATTTTTCTAGCAGCTAGCTTGTTGTAAGCACCAATAGAAAATCGATCCTTAGTCAATACTGCATATACAAAATCCCCTTCTTTGAATCCAACATTTCGTCGTTTAATATCTACAGATTGCTTATATTTCTCATTCGCCTTAAGCAATCGTTCCTGCACAACCTTATGGCATTCTTGCAACTCATTCACAAAATCACTAGATCGTTTGATCACTCCTTTCTGCTGTGGTACTATAGATAAATCCAATGGTCCCTTCGGAATTGTTGAATAAACAACCTGGAATGGACTGAAACCAGTGCTACGATTAACTACATGGTTGTGTGCAAAATCAGCTTAACACAACTTGGAATCCCAACTCTTCAAATTATCATTCACGAGGCATCTCAATAGATTACCCAAGGATCTATTCGCAACTTCTGTCTGTCCATCCGTCTGTGGATGATAAGCACTACTAAATTTCAGCTTTTTCCCGACCATTCTCCATAGACTCATCCAAAAATGACTTAGAAAACGAGTGCCTCTATCTGATACAATAGATTCAGGCAACCCATGAAGATGATAGATCTCTCTGAAGTATAACTGTGCAACATTAACCGCATCTGCCATTTTCTTGCATGCAATAAAATGTACCATTTTTGAAAAACGATCAACCATCACATAGATAGAATCATTGCCACGTTGCGTTCTCGGCAAACCCAATACAATGTCCATACTAACATCCACCCATGGCTTAGTAGGTATAGGCAACGACAAATATAAACCTGCATTTGTCGCAGTTCCCTTTGAAACTTGACAAATATGGCACCTCTGAACAAAATTTTCAACCTCTTTCCTTATTGACGGCCAAAAATAAGACTTTGAGATCAACTGCATAGTACGGTCACGGCCCACGTGTCCTTCTGCATGCAATTCTTTGATAATTTTCATTCGTAAACTACAATATGGAATGCATAACTAATTTCGTCTGAACAGCTAGAAAACCATCAACCAACATATATCCATCCATGTTTCCCTGCTTGACTTTGTCTAAGATCTTGGAAAAATAAGAATCTGATGTAAGCAAATCTGGAAGTAAGTCAAAACCCATCACTTCTACTCGCATGGTTGTCAGTAAAGTACCTCCGACTCAATGCATCTGCGACGCGATTAGTTACTACAGACTTATGCTTGACGACGAATGTAAATTGCTGCAAATAAGCTATCCATGATGCATGCCTAGCTGCAATTTTATTCTGCCCTTGTAAATGTTTCAACGCTTCATGGTCCGTATACAAAACAAATTCTTTGTGAAACAAGTAATGTCTCCAATGCTTTACAGCCTGCACAATAGCATAAAACTCCACATCATAAGTATTGTATCTCATCTTTGCTCCAGAAAGTTTTTCACTGAAATAGGCAATTGGACGACCCTTCTGACTCAACATTCCTCCAATTCCAACTTTCGTTGCATCCGTATGTAACTCAAATAGTAACTGAAAATCTGGCACCACTAGAATCGGTGTTGAGGTTAAAAGTTCCTTGATTAGTTCAAAAGCAAATCCTGCCTCTTTCGTCCATGAAAACTGCTTTCCTTTCATACAATCAGTAACAGGAGCCATTACGCTACTAAAGTGCGGTATAAATCTTCGATAAAATGAAGCTAACCCATGGAAACTTCTGACTTCTGTTATAGTTTTAGGCTGTGGCCAATCTCTGATTGCAGCTGCTTTACTCTGACCCACCTGTATCCCGTCCTCTGACACAACATAACCAATAAATAAAACACTTGGCGTCATGAACACGCATTTCTTCATCGCTGCATAGAATTGTTCTTGACGAAGAATAGTTAACACATTTGGCAAGTGTTGAATGTGCTCCTTTGTGCTAGCACTATATATCAAGATATCATCAAAGTAGACAACAACAAACTTCCCAATGTAAGGTCTGAAAATTTGATTCATCACCCTCATAAATGTACTTGGTGCATTAGATAGACCAAACGGCATAACCAGCCATTCATATAATCCTTCCCGAGTCTTGAATGCTGTCTTCTATTCATCACCTGATCTAATGCGAATCTGATGATAACCACTCTTAAGATCGATCTTCGAAAAGATTACAGACCCACTAAGTTGATCCAATAGATCATCAAGTCTTGGCATAGAAAATCTGTATCTGACAGTTATTTTGTTGAGTGCCCTGCTATCTGTACACATTCTCCATGACCCATCTTTCTTCGGCACTAACAAAGCTGGTACAGCACAAGGACCGAGACTCTCTCGAACACGCCCTTGCTCAACCAATTCCTCAACCTGTCTCCTCAACTCTTCATGCTCTTTCGGACTCATACGATAATGTGCCTATGCGGTAAAACAGCACCTGACACTAGATCAATTTGATGTTGTATGTCCCTCAATGGCGGTAACTCCTTGGGTAATTCCACAGGAAAGACATCTTCAAATTCATTCAACACCGGTCTGATCTCCGCGGTAATTTCAACATCTTCACTTGTCTCATACCCAATCAACATAAGCAATTCAGCACTATCTTTCACTTCTTCAACAAATTCTCTCGTAGATAATAGATTAGTTGATTCCACCTTATTCTCTGACTTGCTTTCACTTTGTTCACGCTTCTTAGGAACTAAGGTAGTTTGAGTTCCTTCAAACATGAAACTGTAGCTGTTGGTGCGACCATTATGTTGTACAGCTCTATCATATTGCTATGGTCTTCCCAATAGTAAGTGACACACATCCATATCCACAACATCACACCATATATCATCTTTGTACTTCTTCCCAATAGAAAATGTAACAAATGCTCGTCTTCCCGCTGTCACTTCTCCACCCTTCTTTAGCCATGCTAGTTTATAAGGTCAATTGTGTTTTTTAGTCTTCAACCCTAACTTCGTGACGGATTCTTCAGAAATAATGTTATCACAGCTTCCCGCATCAATAACAAATCGACAAACCTTCCCCAAGATAGTACATGTAGACTGAAATATATTGCTTCTTAGCCAACTAGAATCATTCTCATGCTTTGGCACTAAACAAGACCTTCTTATCATCAAATTACATCCTTCATCTCCTGACACAACTTCTTCATCTTCATCAAACTTCGATGGTTGAGAATAGTCAACTTCAGCTTCCACATCCTCATACTCACATTTCTTTGCAACTTACGCTCTCTTCTTTGGTTTTGTACATTCATTACTTTTATGGCCAAACTCCTGACAATTATAGCACTTGATACTGTTGTTGACCTTCGCTTTAGCGGCTTCTTTGACAATTGGTTTACTAACTGCCTTGGAAACATTAGCACTGCTACTAGCACTCTTATTCTGGTTGTTAGAACTTGTAAACACACCACCTCTTCGTCTCCCTTGTTTCTCCCAAGCTAGAGCTTTCTGATGTGCTTCAGCAATAGACATTGGATTAAACATATTCACCATGTCTTGAATTTGCATTCGTAACCCTCCAATATATATAGCTGTTAGCTGTTCCTCGATCTCCATAATATCATTCCTTGCAATCAACTGATAGAATTCATCTGCATAATCATTCACCGTCCTCGTCCCTTGTCTCAAATTCTGCAAACGTTGATACATAAGAGATTGATAATTGTACGGCAAGAAAGTTGCTTTCATCATCTTTCTCATCTTCTCCCAAGTAACAACCTTTGATTTTCCCATTCTCTCCCGAGTTAGTTTAGTTTGCTGCCATCAAGCCATAGCTCTTCCCCTTAGTCTTGTAGCAACTAACTAAACTCTGCGATTCTCGGGCACTTCTTTGAATTCCAAAATTTCTTCAACATTAGACAACCAATCAAGAAATTCTTCTGCTTGCATACCACATTTGAATTCTGGAATTTCCATCCTCATACCTGACTCCCATTTTCGTTCATTTTCTAAATCCACATATTGATTTCGCACTTGGCCTCGATTTCGATAATGAATACTACCTCCATCACCATCCTCCTCAAAATCATATGTATTTCGATATCAATCCCGTCCATCTACATCTCTACGATCACACATGCCCCTTCTACCCTGTCTTTCAACATCGATATGGTTCATTGTCAAACTCACGTGGGGTTCTTCTTTCTTCAGTTCGCTACTTATGGTGTTCTCGCCTCATTGAAACAGATGATTCTCTCCTATCTCGATAAGATCGGGGTGACATCCTCCTTTCTTCCGAAACCGATGGTGAAACCCTGTTTCTACTATGGTTCGAAGCTGGTGACGTTCTCCTTTGATTTTGATCCATGTCTTTCATCAACTTCTCTAACTTTTCGATACCTTCATTGAACTTTTCATTGATACGTTGCTCCATCTGCTCATCTTCTTGTCTTCTATACACATCTTCAACATTATGATAGCGATTAGCACGTCTCGGAGGTATGATCTTCAAACAATCTCGGTTCTTTGACTTAGCTCTGACTCGGCTCTAACTTTGGTTCGGCTCTGACCTAACTTGCTTTAACTCGGCTCCGACTTAACTTCAATTCGGCCTTGATCTTACCTTGCTCTAATACCAAAAAAGTGACGCAACGGATATAACTTTGATGTGATAATAATGTTTTGATTCAAATTAACGCAATCTTTCTTCCTCACGAAATGATGATTTTGTGTCAAATAAACCTGATAGAACGATAAATGCCTAATTCCATTGATCGTGACGATGCTGGAATCTAGCTATCTCCAACACATTGATCTCGCAAGATACCGTGTTGAAAGATCTACAATTCGATCGTTGATCACTCGCAAGTGATACCGAGAATTGGCTTCAACTTCGTTGATTCGCTCACGAATAACTGAAGATGGGAAGAAGAAGAAGATTACACTCAACTTCAACAATGGTGGCAAAAGCTCACACAAAATTTTATTCAAAAATCAACTCTCTATTTACAATGACGACACACTCCTATTTATAGAAAATACAACACACTTAAGAGACCCAACACAGGCGACTAAACAGTACACAAGTCATGACCTAACAACAGTGCACGACCTACGACCTAATAACTTAGCACAATTACAAGTTACAACATCTCACGTGACCTAATACAACACAAGCGACTTACATCATATGACTCAACAGTACAACACAAGCACACGACTTAACATATTCGAGTTATACATCATACGCGACTTAACAATATAACATGACATATGACATAAAAATACAATACAGGTTACAACACTATGCGACATAACAGGAGCGGCTTAGCGACATAAGGAGTCATGCGACTTAGCGACATAAGAGAGAATACGGCTTCAGGAAACGGCTCAAGCGACATAAGTTGAGCGACATAAGAACAATACGACTTAACAATACAACATAGCGACATAAGAAGATCAGCGACATAAGCATCAGCGACTTAAGAAAGCAACGACCCGAGAAGATATCACAGCTACATGCGGCATAAGGACTCGGCGACTTAAGGAAGTAGGCGACTTAAGAGAAGCGGCTATAGATGCACGGCTTAAGAAATCAATGCAGCATAGGTTGAGCGACTTAGGTTGAGCGACTTATGGAAATGAGCGACTTAAAGAAATGCGGCATAGGTTGGTTGGCAAAACTCGCTAGGTCGCTGGTTGGCATAACTTGTTTTTGGCATAACTAGTTAGGTCGCTGGTTGGCATAACTCCCTAGGTCGCTGACGACTTAAGCTTCAGGAACGAGAGCGACTTAAGAGAAGTGAGCGACTTAAGGAAAACGAGTTATCACGGTGCGCTGCATCACTAGGCGTTGCAACTGATGGTTCGGTCCCAACAGACTGGTGGTCGTGACCTAGGCTGAGCTCCAAGTCATGCCGTTTGGCCTCTCGTTCGTGCGCGTTCGCTCATTCATCCGTCCGTTTGCTTTTTAGATGATATTTGCTTGTTTTTGATGTCGTATTTCATGCTGATTTCAATGTTATTTCCAGATTTTGATTTAGGAATTTGTGAATTCTGTTTTGAAATTTTAATACCATAGAGTTGTTCTATGGGCCCATGGTAAAATACGGTTTTCGTCGAACAGTTTCAACTGGAGTTTTCAAAAGGATGATTTTTATATCGAATCGTTTTCTCTAAATCATATTAAGTATAAAATTATTTCTTTATAAAGAATATTTGAAATTATAAATGTATTTATTTATTATTTATATACTAATAATGATTTTAAGTATGAACTAGGCTTTGTCTACTCAAATGTTTTAATGCATATATGGGTTTGGAAATATAAGTATTTGTGGTTTTTATAAAATAAATGGTTATACACACACACACATAGGGTTTTTGGAATAAGATTTGTGAAGTATGGTTTTTTAAATAGAGATTTGAAGTAACTATACACACACATAAAAATATTTTTGATATTAAAGTTAGAATTATGAATTATTTTATATAAGGAAATACATACGTACATACATACATATATATACACATGCATACATACATACATATATTGTTGAAAAATAATTGAGTTTATGATATTTTTAAAATGGATAGTTTTAAAGTAATTATATAAATAAAGGGTTTTAGAAATCATTTTCTATATTTTGAATTATATTATTTATTTTCAAAACCATAAACTCTTATCAGATTTTTATTGGATTTAACATTTGGTTATTTATATATTATTTTGGCAATTTTATGTGACTTTTGGATTTGGAGAAGATTTAAAAAACAAAATGTTTTAAGAACCTTAATTCTATACTTTAGGGAATATAATAATCAACTTAGTGTTGTTGAATGGTTTTAATGCTTTGTCGAATATTGTGCAGGTCATTAGATAGAATGTTTGAGTGGTACTTACTTGGGCATTAGCGAATAGTCGAATTTCACTGGGTAGTATGGAATACCATGGTTAAAGTCTTTTGATTGCTATTAGGAAGTATTTAACAATTTAGGGTTGTATTCTCTTTTGTTATTTGGTGGAGCCGATAGATCCTTAAGGGAATATAGTTTGGATTTTCAATGGTATCCATAATGAGTGAGATTTACTAGGTTCAAATAAATACTTGAATTTCACCAAGTGGTATGTGATGTTTTTGTTAAGTTCTCGTGATTACTAAAGGCGACAGTATATGGCACTTTAGAGCTTACTCCCTTTTGGTGTTCGGTAGGGTCGATAGATCCTTAAGAAGTATACTCCTAGATTTTTATACGATCCTTGTGATTAGAATGAGTTATATCTTCCTTAGTCTGGTTTTCATGGATTTTGAGATTCTATTTTCACAGTATGGATGATCATTGGTATCTGATCGGTATAAGTGATACTACCTTTTGTTCCCACGGTATGAGTACGATCATTGAGATCATTAGGAATTTGGTTTTCTTGGATTTTAGGATATTATTCTTTGTTTTGGAATTTCTTGGTTTTATTTATTTATATCATGTTTTATTTATTTATATCATGTTGTAATTGAAATATTTCTATGCCTTAGGATGTATTTTGGTGATTGTGATTTATTTTATGTTCTTGGATTTAATGTTTTCACGTCTTGTGATGTAGAGTTGGACTATTCCCAGGGCTTGTTATGTATTTGTATGTCATATGTCCTTGTGTTATATCCTGTTCTCACCCCTTTTGGATATTTAGAGATAGTCTGACCCATTTATTTCATAATACTCAGGTCAAGTCGAGACTTTTCAGGTTACAAGACTAGTAGACTTTTAGATGGATGTGCCAGCAAGGAGATAAACAATTTGACTTTTTAGTTTATCTTATTTGAGATTTTTGTGTATGTATATGAGATGTATATTGGTGATAGTGATTTGTATTGGGTGTATATTATGTGTGTCTAGTATTTTCTTTGTAGACTTATGTATTTGTATAAGTTGTATTTTATTCCATTGTGATCTATGACTATTGTTTATATGCTATACTGTTCTGATTCTGAGAAACCATTGTGGATATTACTTTGGATTAAGACTAAAAACACAAATTTTATTCTAGAGATTAAGCAAAACCATAAATATGACGTGTCAGTGTTAGTTTAAAGATATATTCACACTCGTTCATCCTTAACAAGCAGTATTCTCCGTATTATTAGACGACATTGTTTATAATATTCTTTAATAATATGGATATAGCGGTGCGGTAGTTACAGGTTATGGTTTCGAGTCATCTTTTACAAGTACATTCCCCCCTTACCGAATGTTCCAAAACTAATAAATCAATTTTTTGAATACTCAATACCAGTTCTTTTGGAAATAATAAACAATACACAGGAGCGATGATCACCACCTAATCGTGTATGTGGATGGATCTCCTCATCATTTATCCTGGAAGAACAAGACGAGTTTATACATATAGTATAGCACCACCGACAGTAACTATACCATATAATCCCCATGTTTCTCCTAGATATTTCCAACGTTAGAATCCTTTATGTTAAGTAAGGAATACTTTCTACAACCAAAATTAAGAAGGATTACATATTTAGGCCAAAATTTGACAGTCGGTTATTTAATTATCAAATGATCAAACATTCAAACAGAGATACATTTCCCATAGAAACCACTAAACCTATTAAATTAATCTTTATTAATTTAAAATCACTTTTCAAATATTTATTAAAATATTCTTACAGTTATCTCATCGGTATAAGCATATTCACGAACCATTTCACTTCCAAAACTTGTAAAAACTTTTCCATATTGTTATACAATGGTATAAGCATATCCACAAACTATTTCACTTTCAAAACTTGGAAAACTTTTCCATATAATTGTACAATAGTGTAAGTATATTCACAAAACATTTAAGAAAGATTTCTTATTCCAAAATCATATTAAATGGATCAAAAAAAAATCTCATTTAAAGCAGAGACAATGATTTCCCAAAACACTATTTCTTTCAATGTTAAGTATGAAAAGAATATTCCTTACCACCATAGTTAAGAAGGTTATTAGGGAAATCGAATCTTATTGCCTTTTATAAAAATTACTTTTATAAATTTCGTTTTATAAATCCCCTTTATTTTTTAAATCTCCTTTATAAATTTTCAAATCTATTTATAAAAACTTCTTTTATAAATCTCCAAGTTTATGTATAAAATACTCTTTTATAAATCTCAAAACCTATTAAAACCCAACTTCTTTTCAATTTCCAAGATCCCTTTCCAAATTTATAAGCTCCTTTAATAAATACTTTTATTGAACAAAAATACTAATATAAACCTTTTCATTTAAAATGATTCCTCTTAAATAAGTAGTTTATTATTTTTAAACACCTTTTTATGAAACACTTTATTGTTTAAAACATCTTTAAATAAAACAATTTATTATCTAAAAACTTCTTAGATAAATAATTAATTATCTTTAAACCATATTTTATAATATCATTGCGTAACTTTAAAAAAATATTTAAAATATACTTAAATAACTTTAGAACAATATTAATATAATAATAAATTAATTCGAAAATATTATTATTATAATAATAAATTAATTTACTTTAAACAATATTACTATAATAATAAAATTTAAAACAATATTATTGATAACATAACAAACAAATTTAAAATAAAATAATAACTTTAAAATATAAAATAATTAACTTTCAATAATAATTTGACTTTAATATAATAATTCATTTTAAAATAATAATTAATTTTATAACAAATTAATATAAATAACTTTAAATAACATAAAGTATAAATTAACTTTAAACCATATTTAGAATTAATTTAATAATTTTAAACAATATTTCATTGTTATATAAAACACTTGTTTATAATAATAGTTACACAAAACATTTATAATTTGTTTAATATCGAAGTTGGTTTAAATCTATGGCTTTTATATTCAAAAAGAGTCTTAGTATAATCACAATGGTACATAAATAAGCTACCATATAATTCAATTTAACTTTCTAAGTTAATAACTGGCATTTACATAATCAACGTCTATGTGAATAAATCTGACACTTAGCCGTTACTGGTTAACACATCATTTATCCAAAATGGCATATCAATTAATGACATGAAAGTAGATATCCAAGTCTATAATATAGTAGAATGAGGATTTATTCTGCTAATTAAATGACCAATTAATTTAGTCAGAAGATGGTGCTTTTGAATGAACTGGGCCAGCCTGCAGCGGAATAAATGGGTAAATTTCAAAAATAATAATACTATTTTGGATCTTTAATGGGCCTACGAAATCTAAATTTCATTTAGAACTTATATGAATTTGGTTTAAATAAAATCTTGTATTCTCTTTAAAATGATTAAAAGGAATTTTAAATAAATTTAATTTCAAATGTATAGTGTATCAAATATACCTAACATTTATTTATAAGTGTTAATGTATAGGGAATGAAACCTTCCATTTCTTTCCATAGAACAAGAATTAATTAAGAGCATTAATTGCATCAAATGGAGAGAGAAACCTTTCATTTTCTCTCTTTAATTTGAATCGATTGATTCATTAAATATCATTATTAATACTTTATTCATGACAATATTTGTTACTATATCCATACGTGTTCCAACTATACAATTTGTACTTAGAGGTTTATTTTATTTTATTTATCTATACAAGTATACTGATATATATATATATATATATATATATATATATATATATATGAATGTATATGTATATATATCATATATGTGTGTGTGTGTGTGTGCACGCGCGTACATGTATAACATCATAATCCATGAAGGATATAATGTGCCTGTATATAGATGCTGCGATTTACATTACAACAAACATATTAGCTCATTTTGTGTGTACTATAATTTGTCCAAATATGTGCTTATACAATATGTCAAAACAAAATACTAATATGTGTGTGTAATTTATAGAATAAAACAGTTTCCCCCATAATAAATTAATGCAAAATAATTATATAATAATAACAGGAAATTATTGTCAAGTACAAAATTTCACAGCTTTTTTGCCTCAAGATAGACCTTCGATATTTTATCCTGAAGGACAACTTTCTGTAGGTATCAGTTTTTAGTTATTAATAGCAGTTTTTAGGTATCAGTTTGTAGTTATCGGTAGCACTTTTTAGGTATCAGTTTTAGCTCGGCAGCAGTTTTGTTGTCCTTATGAATAATTTTGAATTTTTTTTGTCCTTATGAATAATTTTTAGAAGAATGTTTGTCCTTGTGGTAAAAATATTGAGGTCGTGTCCTTGAAGCAAAAAATATACAAATCTTTGTCATTTAAATTAATTCCCCCTATTAGTATTTTGTTTTGACATATTATACAACCACGTATTTGAATAAATTACAGTACATATAAATTGAGCTAATGTGTCCGTTGTAATATAAATCCCAACATCTATATATGAGCACATTATATCCTTCACGGATTATGATGTTACACATGTACACACACAAATATGTATGTATGTATGTATGTATGTATACGATGCATGCATACATATGTATATATATAACTCTAACTATGGATTGTACAATTAGAATACATATGGACGTAGTAATAAATATTGCCATGAATAAATTATTAATAATGACATTTAATGAATCAATCGATTCAAACTAAAGAGAGAAAATAAAAGGTTTCTCTCTCCATTTAATACAGTTAATGATCTCAACTAATTATTATTTTAGGGAAGAAATGAAAGCTTTCATTCCCTATACACTAATACTTATAAATAAATGTTTGGTATATTTCGTACACTATACATTTGAAATTAAATTTATTTAAACTTCCCTTTAACTATTTTAAATAGAATAAAAGATTTTATTTAAACCAAATTTAGAAAAGTTTAAAATGTAATTTTGACTTCGTTGGCCCATTAAAGATCCAAAATGGTAATTTTTTTAGAAATCCACTCATTTCTTCCATTACGGGTTGACCCAGTTCTTTTAATGGTATCAGAGCCCAATAACCTATACAGTCTAAATTAGTCATGCTAGGGCTAACTAATTAAACTTTCCCACTAAGTATGGTGTCTAAAAAGGTAATGTCTAGGCTTAGAATTGGGTAATCAAGTACCCTGTCTTACCTGGTTACCAGTCTGGCCTGAAAGGTGAGTGAGGCCAAAGGTCGCCCTGATAGAAAAGGCCCAATTTAAATTGGGCCTTAGGCCTAGTTTTCAACATTGTTTTGAAAATTAAAATAAAAACAAGTTTATTATAAAAGTCACAATACAACATAAGTTTTCAAAATGTTGGAAAGGATAATGATATTTTAAAAAATGTTTGAAAATACTTATATATAATTTCAAATTTTAAAATTTATTTATAAGATTAATAAAATGAATTAATTAAATATGTTAATTAATTGATACATATATGCATACATTATATATGTTGATATATGTTATGTTATTTTAAAATGTTTAGGATTACATAAGTTTACATGTATGTAAGATATAATCAAATTTAATCAAATTTTTTTAATTGAATAAATTAATTAACGGTTAATTAATTAAATAAAATACATATATATAAGATATATATGTGTGTTATACTATAAAGGTTATAGTGTTCAATATAAAGGTTATAGTAGATATGTCCAATATAAATGTTATTTTGGAATTATAATATAAAATTAATTAAAGAGTTAATTAATTAAAATTAATTAAAGAGTTAATAGTTATAATTAATTAAAGAAGATTTAATTAATATAATATATACATAGTAATATTATATAAGTTAACTAAGTTATTAAATTAATAACAATTCAGCTTTTGTAATATGAATGTATAACAAAAGGTGGAACTTTAAAGAAACCCTAAATAGACTTAAGGAATAAATATATACATAAATGTACATATAACATGATTCTTGATGTGTCCAACACTTGAACCATGAGAGTATTTCATAAGAAATATATCATTTCATAAGTTGACATCACTCGATATAATATATTGAAGATTATGAATCTTTAATATAAAGTTGTTCGATATCATTTATATATTAATGGATTACTTGCAGACTCGGCTGTTGAGCTTTCCTCAAGCTAGGGATGTTATTGTAGCACTATCATTATAATGAATAGACGAGGTAATATAACAACACGTACTTACTGAGCTTTCCTCAAGGTACGTGCATTATACTTAGACCATCGTGAAATGATAGTTTCGAGTGAATAATCCCACTTTACTTGTTGAGCTTTCCTAAAGGTAAATGAAGGATTAGGACAAGGTATTAAAGGTTAGGAGTTATATCTGATGCAATCGATGAAGAGTTATCTACATATGCGGGCCTACGATTTGTTGAGCTTTCCTCAAGGTCAGAACCCCAAGGCATACAAGTCCTGACGCCTACTTGTGAAGTTGAAAGACTTCTATGTTTCGCTTAGGGTTTGGTGAAACATAAAATTCTACCGGGATCCTTATTAGAAAAATGAATGACAACATTTAACCTTTTTAATATTGTAAGAACATATGTTAAATAATGTTATAATTATCTACAATGATAAATTTGTAAATTTAATATGATTGATAAAATGTTTATCAATTAACATATACAAATGAACTAAATTGAAAGTTGACAAACGGAAATATAATACCCACTGTTAAATTCTTATTGCATGTTAATGTTTTCTATACCTATGCAAGTGCCTAATTTTTACAGCCACTTAATACGTTCGTAAAACGATCGCTTACGTGTTTATTTAGTTTAGACCGTGTATTTCATTTTATAAGTTCTGAACTCTAAAAGAAATACAAGACTATGGATGGATATTTGATCCATATATCATCACATATAAATGTTATATGATGAACAGTTACAGTCCGTAATGTATGATATTTCAATGAATATATTTCATTCAAAATAAGCCAATAAACTGTACTATGAGGTGGCTACAACATGTGTGATTAGGTTTTGATATGTGTTGTTGAGTCATTGTTTCTTTATTGTCTTATCATATAAAAGCCAATCTCAAAACCATAATTATAAGATGATTCATTTTTTAAGCCGCCACTTTCTTTTTCTACATTTTCAGTTTAATGCCAGCAACTTTCCTCTAAAACCATCGCTAAAATTCTCGAATCCAATTAAAAATAAAAAATAAAAAATACTAATTTGTATTAGAAGGTCTTCAATCCCGGATCAGCAAACTGACGGATTGTGAATTGTTCTTAGAAGAGAAATCATTCTTCAAGGTGGACTCAAAGGCATCATTAGGAAATGCACTTTTATTTATTATCATTATTTTGATTTTAAGTTTATCATATAGAAGTTGATTTAAATTCAAATCCTTTGGTTGTATTCAGATCTACTAATTGTTTAGATTAGGTAAGATTTTTGTGGATGCATGTGTTTGTTACAATTAGATTGGTTATGTATTTGTTATAATATTTTGTTTGTTGATTTATTGTCGAATTAATTTTATGAAAAAAGAAAATTTTAATTAGGTCTTATATTAACATATATATTTGTATATTTATATATTTATTTATTTAAATGTGCATAGATCTACAAATTATGAATATTTATAATTGTATATGTGTTTATACATCATATATATTTAATCTTAAAATTTTCTTATGATGATTGTACCTATTATGAATCAAAAAATATAAAAATATTTTATTAAATATGTATATACATATTTTATTATTATTTAATGATTTTGTGAATTGTTTATGTTGAATAAAATAATTATGGCCCAGAATTTCAATTATATATTTTTTATATTTGTTGCACCATGTATTAAGATTATAGTAAAATTTTAGGTTTTTTAAAACTAATTTATTATTTTAAGATTAATTTACTTTCGGCCTGCAATCAATTATTTAATTAAATATATAATTTTATTTGAGAAAATTCTACAAATTTTCTTTAAGGCTTATATTTTTATCTGGAAGTTTCAGAAAAAGTTTTAGATTTTTATAACTTAATTTATTAATTTTTGAATTAACTTATTTTTGAAATGAAATTAATTATTTAATTAAATATATAATTTTAGTTGAGTAATTTCAATAATTTTTTCTAAGCCCAAAGTACGTCTCAGATGCCTTCCGAAATATTTTTAGAATTTTTTAAATTGATTCCTTATTTTTAAGAATTAAATTGATTACGGTCTATTATCAATTATTTAATAATAAATATTATTTTAATTGTTAAAATTCCATAAATTAATCTTAAGCCAAAATGCGTTTCCAGATTTTTTTTAAAATTTTAAAAACTTGTATTATTATTAGGGAGAATTAATTTAAAGGATAAAGATTTGTGTATTTTTTGCCTCAAGGACACGACCTCAATATTTTTGCCACAAGGACAAACATTCTTCTAAAAATTATTCATAAGGACAAACATTTCTCAAAATTATTCATAGGGACAATAAAACTGCTACCGAGCTAAAAACTGATACCTAAAAACTGCTACCGATAACTACAAACTGATACCTAAAACTGTTATCAATAACTAAAAACTGATACCTACAGAAAGTTGTAATTTAGGATAAAATATCGTAGGTCTGTCCTTGAGGCTAAAAAGCTGTAAAGTTTTGTCATGACAATAATTTCCTGCAACTAATATATGTATGCGCGTGTGTATGTATATAATTGTTGAATATAATAGTTTCTACCATAACAAATTAATGCAAATAATTATATATGATAATAATACAAGTTTTTAAAATTTTATAAAACTTGAAAACACATTTTAGGCTTAAGATTAATTTATGGAATTTTTACAATTAAAATAATATTTATTATTAAATAATTGATAATGGCCCGTGATCAAATTAATTCTTAAAAATAGGAAATCGGTTGAAAATTCTAAAATAATTTCGGAAGGCATCTGAGACATATTTTGGGCATAGGAAATTTTTTTTGAATTTTTTTGAACTGAAATTATATTTTTAACTAAATAATTAATAGCATTTGGAAAATAAATTAATTCAAAAATTGATAAATTAAGTTGTAAAAATCTGAAACTTTTTTGAAGGTTCTAGATACGTATTTAAGCCTTAGGAAAATTCTAAAATTTTCTCAATTGAAATTATATTTTTAATTAAATAATTAATTACAGGTCGAAAGTAAATTAATTTCTAGATATAATAAATTAAGTCTAAAAAATATAATTTTTTTACTGTAATCTTATTACATTATGGAGAATATATAAAAATACGAAATTGAAATTTTAAGACATTAATTATTTTATTCATAATAAACAATTCATAAAATCATTGAATAATAATCAGATATGTTTATACGTAGCTAATAAAATATTTTTTATATTTAATGAATCATAATAGGTACAAAACATCATAAGAAAATTTTAAGATTAAATGTGTATGATGTATAAACACTTGTACAATTATACATATTAATAATTTGCACATCTGTACACGTTTAATATATATATGTATGTATGAATTAAAACCCTTTTTTTAGAAAATTAATTCAACAATAAATCAAACAAAATATTATAACAAGCACGTAACTAATCTAATTGTAACAAACATATGTACCCCCAAAATCTCACCTAATCTAAACTATAAACAGATCTGAATACAAACAGAGGATTTGGATGTAAATCAACTTTTATATGATAAAATTAAATTCAAAAAATGATAATAAATAAAAGTGCACCTCCTAATGAATCCTTTGAGTCCACGGTGAACAATGATTTCTCTTACAAGAACGATTCACAATCTGCCAGTTTGCTAATCCGGACTAGAGACCTTCTAATACAAATTAGTATTTTTAATTTTGAATTGGATTTGATAATTTTAATGATGATTTTAGAGGAAATTTATTGCCATTAAAATGAGGAAGAGGAAAAATAAAATGGCAGCTCAAAACATAAATTAGCTTGTAATTAGGGTTTTGAAATTGGCTTTTATATGGATAGGATAAAAGAGCAAACAATGACCTCAACCACACATCTCAAAACCTAATCATACATGTTATAGCCACCTCCTATCTTTATCCAAACCAACGCCTATCCTCTCCGAACCTCATGGGTTGTAAGCCCATTTAACCCAAATTAAATATGTATAATCATAATTAACATATTTTGTTATCGATATCTCATATCGATCAATATATTCATAGCTTTTATAAATATATGCAATAATTTTATTTCTCAAATCACATTTAAAATTTGTAATTAATATTTCATAAATATTAATTAATTTAATTAATTTATAAAAATTATAAACTAACTAAATTGTTTGGTTTAAATAAAATTCATGGTTCCGGTTATGTGACTCTTGGGTGTAAACTCGATCAGTGATTAACGTCGAACTATTCAAACGCTAACGTTCACACTTCATTTAGCAGGTAGTGTGATATTATGGCCAAATTCAATGCTTACTCATTTTTGGAAAAACATCATATTAATGTAATAAGCGTTACCTAGTTGTGAGAATTATTTACATCAATTCTTACGTCAAAACAATATCACTTTGGACTTGCTAAATTTGGTAATGGTCAAAATTCCATCATCATCCACATTCGATTCTATAATCCAAACACAAAATCCTTGGTTCAATAATAAAAGTTATTATCAATCGAACTACTCTGGCTAGAGATTTTGACTCTGGGTTGACTTGAGTTGACCGTGATACTAACCCCATATAATTGAGGGGATGAATCTTTTTTTGAGTAGTGCTTCACTTCAAATACTTCCACTCGACCCAGCTATAGTCACTCGATGGTTATGACATGATTTTACTATGATAAGCAGAGCTTTTCTAAATTCGAATGGATTGTGTAAATTAGTCACATCAATATTTTTTGTTTAACCTTATTACATTAACCAACAGGAAAACAACCGAGTGAGTCGTTCCATAGTTATCCAATAACTATTAGTACGTAACCTCTAGTTGCCCCTAGTAATCATGATTAATACGCTGCCCAACATTTGTAGAGCATTACGTCTCTTGTCTCAATGGATATATCGATATCCAGTCTCGATGCATCTTGATTAGGAACGTTTAAAATGATATATTTGTTTCATTATGATAAATTACTAATGGTTACAACACTTTGTAACTAATATCACAAAATATACCATTTATGAATTTTCTATTAAATATACTTTTAATTAAATTAACTAGTTAATACGACCACATTATTCAAGTATATAATTGAAAGAAAACACCTTTTTTCTAATAAGATTGGTCAACGAGTTAGACATGTGTAACCAATTACATAGGGCATACCCTTAACTCTATCAGTTTTATTCTGCTAAATAGGTGTCCAAATTACCCTATTCAATTTATTTTAGCAGTACGGTGTTTATTTGGCCAAATAAATATCATCAATTAAGGTGTAATAATTTAGGGCGTTATTATTTAAAATAACATAATTTAATTGGTCCATATTAATATATCATAATTTATACAATGCCAAAGTTATGGACAACTTACACTATAACGTTGTACTCGTTATAACAACCCTGTTTTAAAAGCTGTAATATTAAATTTATTTAATCAAAGCAGAAGTATTCGAATTCGATTTTGATAATTATAGTTTGGAATCAAATTACTGTAACATTTAAAGTCTATTTAATAAAAGTTTTGTTATAATAAAATTGAAATACTTAATAAATTCATTTTTAGATAATATATAAAAATTTAATGAAAGATTTAACAAATATAAAATAGTTTAAAGTGTAATTTTTTTTTCAAATCAATTAACTTAAGTTTTTACCTATATTTCAATTATTAGATATATAAATTTCTATGCTTTACCTATTTGATATTTTTTCAAATAGCCTAGTTAACCATCAATCTGTACTATTTAATTCTGAACCTCTCTCAAGCTCTTTATAAACAAAGTGAATGTTGTATTTAGCTTAACATTGTCGATAACAAATAAAAACTACATTATTAGCTAATTTATAACACAATTATTGGGTGGTTGGTTATATTTCATAGTGTAGAAGGGGTAGGTGGCATAAAAGTGGGAAGAACTGTACTAGCTTGAAAGATAATGAAAATTATTCTCATAATTTTGCAACCATATTAAGTTCAGAAAAATAATAAATAACAAGGAGTAGTTATAAAAATAGCATATAAAATGTTCAAGGGTATAGGGATAGGATAAACATAAGCAAGATGAGAAACTCAGTGCGAAGAATTAGTAGACATAATCGGTACAATAGTGATAATATAATTTTATGTGTCAAAAATGCAATCAGTGGTTCTTACTTTACTAGCACCATGTGAATACATATTTGTGTGAAAACTTTACATCACATACAGCTATTTAGGTCCAAACAAAATCTTAAGAGGCACAGGCATAACAAAAGTGATATCAAACTTAATATAATCAACCAGTAAATAAAAGATATTTACATGTAAAAAACAGAGAATGTATTCCTTAAAATTAATAAACAAAATTGCAAACATACGAAGTTTAAATTAGATTTCATAGATACATTGAAACTAGTGAGTAAAATTTTGAATGAATGAGCTAACATACGAATAAATTGGCCATACTAAACTGCATATGCAATAATCGAAGCAATACAATAACTCATAGCTGAGATCAAATAAATTCAACCAAAGCAATGGATTAAACGAGTCAACACCATAAGATCAAAAAATTTAATTGAGGGTCAAAAATATGCACAGTAAAATATTCGAATGAAGAACAAGTCAGAAAATCATCGAGATCGTTTAGTTATAAATCAACAGCCAACACTTAAAAATTCCAAGTCAATCGAAAATATAGGAAATCGATTCCTGTATATACCTACACTTGATTTATATTTCAAATAATAAATCATTTCCTTTAGTTACTTCCTTAATTATTTTCTGATTTGAAAATATTTTATACAAACACTTTACACACTTTCAAAATCAAAAATCTGCTTTTCTTTAACTTTAATTAAATTCTTAATTTTGAAATTTAATAACTTGGAAAAGCTAACTTCTACAAGATGTTATACATATACAACCAAAAAGAATTCCTTTCACAAAATTTCTACCTTGTCTTAGCTTTTTAAAAGAAATTTGAAATCCTATTTTATTTTTTGCAAAATCATACTTGAGAAAAATATTTACTCGCCAAATCAACGTATTCAACATTAAATAATTTTGTTTCATTCGTAAATGAATGGTGGTTTCATTTCAAACTTCCTTTAAATTGGAATATATATAAGTTTTATAACACTTTATCAAAATATAAATTTTAACATTAATTCCAACCACAATACGATTTGTACAATCATCTAAAAATTTCAAATATCGATTCTAACTTCTTTTTTTACTAAAATATATATTTTAAAGTAGTTTTCTAGTTTTTCCCAATAATGCACATTCTCATTTTAAATATTTTGTTTTTACTTGAAAAAATATCATAGGATACCTCCTTTCAAAAAAGTACTTATATACTTCTATAAAATATTATTTTATCTCCAAAACAACTTTTCTAAAGTTATTCTCTTTATTTTGTAAAACATTTATCTTATTTCAAAATTCTATCTTCATTTCAAAAATATTATATATTTAGTACCAATTATTATTTCTAAAAATATTTTATTGCCTAGAACACTGTGTCCGAATGTCTCGTGCTAGTGTTTAGGAAATTACTATCGATAACGGTGATCAGGCACATCGACCAAAATTCTTAAAGCGATCAACGAACAATTTAACACAAAATTTATTTTCTATAAGATATACATATTTCTTTTAATATTTTAGGATTTTCCAAATATATGTACATCCAATATCAAAAGGATTTTAATATGAATAGATGCTTTCTTTTGTTAAAATTCGTTCAATCAATCTTAATGTTATCATAGTATTAATAATTTATTGATAACAACTGCATAGCACACACATTTATCTATATATATCTTAAGCAAACATTAAATTTTTAATTCATCTTATCATTGAATTAGTCACACAAATGAATTAACACTTTATTTTACATATAAATTCAAATTTCCAATATTTATTGCGATAACTACACGTCACAATTTATTGTTGTTATTATGGAGGTACTAACTCTGAATACCGGTTCCTACTCAATATTAATTTTGCATAATCATTTACAATTTTAAAACAACCAAGCATCCATCAGCTAATAAATTTTTTATTTATTATATATTTAATTTATTAATTGTTATTATCAAACTCCAAATTTAATATTTGCTTTTATAAAAGTTCTTTCTACCCATTTCAAAATTTAAATAAAATAATTCTTAACAAATTTTAATTTCACCGAGCATCTTGGTATTTATTTGGTTGCACCAATAATTACAATTTCATTTTATATAAAATAAAGTTTTCAATTTCCTTTGTGGTAACTACGCAAATGAAGATACCATAATATAGTTAATAATTAATATCGAGTAGGTTATAAATTTTTAGATGAAAATTCCTACTCAATACTAATTCAACAATTATCTAGAATTTTCAAAACAATCAAACATCCATTAAAGCAAACAACATACATTTCAATCAAACAAACAAAATGTGATGACCCAGAATTTTAGGCAATATCAATTTAATAATCTGTATTAATAATTAAATTAATTTGACAATTTTCTTTTATAATTTTAATTTTTATTGGCAAGTTTATTTTTTTAAAAGCAAATAAATATTTAATTGGTAAATTTTATCTTTTAAAAGCTAATAAAATGTTTTTTATTTATAATGTATATATATTTGTATATATTGTAAATAGAAAAGCTTTAGTTTGCATTTAATAAATAAATAAAATCATGTTTTCAAATTCTAATATATATATGGGGAATTTGGAAATTATGATTAATTTAATATAAAACTTTTCAAAGCTATTTAAAAGTTAATTATATAGTTTTAAAATATTTAAGGTAAATGCTTAATTGTTAAAAATATATTTTAGCTTAAGTTTACATTTAAATAAAATTAACATAAAGATTTGTTTTATTTTCTTTTTTTAAAATATTGCTTGATAAATATGATTTGTAATTATATATAAAAGTTAAAATACAATTCACAAACATATAAAACATATGATACATTAATTCATTTAAGTAATATAAGTAATTTGTAAATAATAATATAATCACTTTTATAAATCATTTAAAATTGGCAAAATTGTTATTTTCAAACAATATTAATAATGTGTTGTTTTTATATATAAATATAAATAGATTTTAAAGAAAATAGAATTGTTGTTTTCAAATTGAATGTGTTGTTATATATATATATGTTGATTTTAAATTGGATTTTTAAATTCAATTGGAATTTGAATTTGGATTTAATTTTAAATTCAAAAGTTAGATATTTTAAAATATTTTGGATTTAAAAATATAAGTATAAGATTTTATTTGTATATAATTTGTTTATAGTATTTTCTTCAAAAGAAATTTATATATATAAATTTAGCTAAGTATTTATAAATTAGTAAATTTAATATAAAAGCTTATTCTTAACATTTAAAATAAATAAAAAAATACATATGACAAGTGTTAATACATTAAGTGATATTAGTAACATGTGTAAACTAATAAACTATAGTAATGACAAATGTTAGTTAAATTTTAACAAGTGTCATCTTTTATTTCTATTTTCTTTAAAAAAAATTAAAAAAATCAAAATTACTCTATAAAACATATATTTCCTTCTCTTCTATTTTTTTTCTATCTTCATTCAAATTCTAGAAACTCAAGCCTGTAACTTAATCTTCAACCAGAAAATTCAAATCAAAAGCCTATTAAATCCACAAACCAAAAAAAACAATACCCTGTAAAACTATTTTACAAACCAGAAATACAAAAGCAAACACTACAAAAGAAGCACTGTTTAGCGATGGCTAATAGCCATTGGCGGCCGTTGCTAGCCGTCGCTAAAAGCCGTTACAAAATATCTCGTTGCAACTAAAAAAAGCGAACGACCTTAGCGACGGCTCCATTGTTCTTTTTGCAACGGCTTGTAACGGCTAAGTGTCCACGTGGAAGCAACCGTTGAGTTTGTTGGTTTCCCGAGTTGTTGATGCAAACCATTGCAACGCGTTGTAATATTTCCGTTGCTAGCCGTTGTGAGCCGTTGCTATATTTGACCACAGGGCCGTCGCTAGCCGTCGCTAGCCGTTGCTAGCCTTGCAAAACTGGAATATATTTGCCGCCATGTTGCAGCACTTTCAACCCTCAATCCCAATCAATCCAAATAATATAATTCCATCATTCCACACATATATTACCATTCCATCTACCATATAATCAATATCAACACAACCAAATCATCAAATACTGCATATTCTAACATATATTCACAAAATCATATAAGAAAATCAACATAACCAAATATGAAAATCCACCAAACCAAACAACATAACCAAATTAAACGAACGGTACATATCAAGTGCCAAAGTATCAGTCACAACAACTAAAATACCAAATCCATCAAACGGTAAGTATCAATCACAACATCCAAAGTACCAAATGTCATACCATCATAATATGTACATATATACATATATAAAGCGTACCCATCAAAACAAACCAACTAAATATCATCATCATCATCTGCACCTCCTTCCCCGAGCATTGACCCATGCTCCTGATAGAAGGCAGCAACACGCTCATCTATCTGCGTCGACAACTGACTCTTTCGTCGATCATTGAGCTCATCCAACTGTGTTTGCATCCGAGCAATCTCTTCCTCATCTATGGATCTCCTATATGCCCTTTGGAAATTAAGAACCTGTGAAATAATTCAAGTGAATAAGAAGTTCATGACACACAATAACAATAAGAAAACTCAAGTTATTGGTAATAAACTCAAGTGAATAAGAAGTTCATGGCATACAGGTTTCTACCGTGTAAACTCTAAGTACATACCATATTGTTGAAGCTATAACGTCTGTTTTGACTTGCCTGGTTCAATGATTGATTCCCATATCCGATTAGACTCATAACCGTAAGCGACTCCCGTCCACTCGCTTGTATCGCTTGCGCATGCTCTACTTTATATCTCTTCTACAATTACGAACAGATATTTGACACAATTGCTATAAAATTTACTTATTTACTGTGAAATAAACGAATATGAAATATTTTCATGACAGAAATAAACATATTTACCATTACAGAAGTAGCCTTGTCATCCAACCAATCATATGAAACATTCCCATCCTCATCTGTATGCTCAACTACATGTGTGACTCTGAAAACCTCAGCTGTTGTAGGCTCCCTATATACTTTGCCCACTGAATATATACAAGAATAGATTATATTGATAATTTGCATGAGTATATCCAAGAAAAGATTATATACAAGAATAAAATATATGGTAAAGAGACACTAGTAAATATATACATCAATAACATAAATATTGGTTAATTTATTTACCAATTCCCTCCTATGTTGTTGGAAGGATTTCAAGCCACCACGATGTAAAGCGGAGTTTTTGTTCCTATTAGCCTGGTTTCTTACCGATAATTCCTATTAATTTATACACACTATTAAGTAAAATAATTCAACACGTTTAAATGTAAAAATATAATGATAATATAACTTACTTGGAATGCTTCAGATTTCCAATATTGTTGGAATCCAGCCCAAATATCATCCCCCATCCAACTTGGCTTTTTCCTTGAACTCTTAGCCCTTGACAGAGTCTCTCTATAATTTTTCCGCGTCTTTTTATTCCAACGATTTATAAAAACATCCATATCCTGCGGATCCACACGTACAGCTGCCTGCATATTGAATTACCATACGTGTTATGTAAAAGAGATTATATAATTAAAAAACAATTAGCAGAACAGTATACGTAAAACTAATATCATAAGGCATGATGGCATATTGTTTTTGGTTTCATATAATGCATAATTATATATTACAAAGTTGTACTTACCATAAGATTATCCTACATTTCATTTTTTGTATGTGTTAGGAAGTTATCCCACTGAGGCCAACACCCGGACATCCTACTCTTGTATGCTTCCTTCGATACTTGCAAAATGAACTCGGACGGCTCCACCTCGAACCCTCTGTAGAAATGTTGATGTATATATTCAATATATTTCATATAATATAATTCAAATAAGTTTGATACATACCCAGCACTTTTCGGAAATATCTCCGCAACTCGACGGAGATCTGGCTTAGAGCTACTCGGACCTGCTCCAAGTGAAGGTGACTGAGATGTACTACGTCAATTACGTCACCCATCAGACATATCTGGCACAAACATAAATATAATATCATACACTGCTTACAAAAGAGTACTAATAACATAAGCATCAGATAATCATCAATCAATATCACATAATCATTAATCATCGCATAATCATCACATAATTATTAATCAAGTGATAATCATCACATAAGCATACTGTTTATAAAACATACTTAATTCTATTTATAAAACTCCATATTTTTGCAGGTAGTAGTTTACGTATACATAATCATCGCATCACATAAGCTTCAAGTTTACGTATACGATCTACCTTTAACGTCGTAGTACAAAGCTGTTTATAAAACATACTTAATTCTGTTATAACACTCCATATTTTTGCAGGCAGCAGTTCTTTGAAAATCATGGTAAAAAAATACTCCATCATAATGTGGCAATCGTGACTTTTTATCCCACTCAATTTACTGTTTTTAAAGTCAACACATCTACGGAGGTTAGAAGAAATTCCATCAGGACATCTAAGTCCTTCCACCCACTTTAGAACGAATTTTACTTGCTTGTTGTCCAATTCATAGCATGCTTTGGGTTTCTTATTATCGTCATATAATTGAAGTTCGGGCCGCTTACAAAAGTGTAATATATCATGTCTTGAATTCGCATCGCCTTTGGTTTTCCCCTTCACATTCAAAATTGTATTAAACACGTTTTTTTCGTTGTGCATGATGTCAATGTTATGTCGGAGTAGGAGATTTTTCTAGTACGGTAAGCCCCAGAATATACTTTGCTTACACCAGTTATGAATGTCCGATTTACCTAGAATTTCAATCTGTACCCTAGTTTCATGTATCTTTGGGTAGTCTTATACAATTTCACATACCTCTTCACTTGTCCAAACCTTAGGTGGTAGCATACTCTCTACTCTGTTAGCTTTAAAGTTCTTTTTATCCGTTCTAAATTTATGATTGATATGTAGAAAACACCGATGACAGTCAAACCAAGAAATTTTCTTTCCATACTTTAATGAAAATGCTCGTGTTTCATCCATACAATACGGACAAGCTAGACGTCTAGATGCGCTCCAACCTAAAAGCATTCCATACGCAGGAAAATCACTAATAGTCGATAATAAAGAAGCAAACATACGAAAATTACTTTTTCTCGAAATGTCGTACATTTCAACTCCTTCATGCCACAATGTTTTCAACTCGTCAATTAGTGGTTGTAGATAAACATCAATTTCTTACGTCGAATCATCGGGACCGGGGACGACAATCGTTAGAAACACATATGGAGCTTTCATACACATCCATGGAGGTAAATCATAAGGAGTAATAATAATAGCCATGATGAATATTTACTACCAAACTAAGAAAATGGCGAAAATCCATCCGTACATGAGCCAAGCCTAACATTAAGGCTCTCTGCCGCAAATTTAGGATAAGTCTTATCGAAATGTTTTCATGCTTCTCCATCAGATGGATGCATCAAAATTCCTTCTTCTGGTGTTCTCACACTGTGCCATCGCATATGACATGCTGTAGCAGAAGATGCATATAACCGTTGAAGTCTAGGAGTGATGGGTAAATAATGCATCCTCATATATGGAACTTCTTTTCCTTTCTTTTTTCTTGGTTTGTATCTTTCCTCATTACATATTCTTTATTTAGTAAGATGAGCATCTTCTTTCCAATACAGCATGCAACCTTTTACACATGTGTCTATCTTCTGGTATGGCAATCCAAAAGCAGACATAAGTTTTTTACTTTATAATGACTATCACACATCAAATTATTAGGTGGCATGTGTCGTTTTGTAGTTTGTACAACTGCTGTAAATGCAGCTTCTGTAAGATTAAATTTCAATTTCATAGTGATGTATTCGGCAGTTACAGATAATTCGGTTCCACTTGTACACCCGTCCCACAATGGCTTCTTAGCAGAATCCAATAAATCATAACATTTTTTAGCTTCCACTGTTGGCTCTTCGTCAACATTTTCGTTCCCATCATCACCTTGGTCAAAGGTAGAAACATTGATCGTGCAGCATCTTGCACCATGTTTTCTATAGGATTTGTCATAGTATTATCGTCCTCTAACACTACAGGATTAGGTGTAGGTTGAACAAGTTCTCCATGACGATTCCATAAGTAATAATTCGGCACAAAACCAAATTTCTACAAATGTACTTCTACTATATATGGTTTCCAATGCTTCAGATGTTTGCACTTAATACACGGACAACGAATGTCTACGTTATTTCGATTATTAGATTGAGAAAATCTAATAAATACGTGTACACCGTTACAGAAACGTTCTTTTATTGATCCTTTCATACCTTTTCGAGGTTCATACATCTAATTACGATCGAGAAAATAATCAAACATATTTATTCTGATTTGTAAAATGTAGGTTAGAAGATTGAATAACACACTTCATATTAAAGTCTTGTAAAAATTCATATATAACCCTTTACTATTTTAACAAATTCAAATAAATACTGCATTTAAATTTTTAATTCTTAAGTTTATTGTTTTTTTACTTTGACGGCCGGTTATCCTACTTCCCATTACAAACACAATAATGTAATCATATTTTATAAATCATCTCAGGTTAAACGATTCTAAAAAATTCGACAGCACTTCCCTTTATTCCCTGTATCGTACAAAAATGCATGTACACAGGGAAAAAAAGAAGTGCCATCGAAATTTTCTGAACCGTTTAAAGTGAAATGATTTATAAAATATGATTACTTTATTGTGTTTGTAACTTGTCCAAATACTAGGACGAATCCAACAAATGTTGTATCAGATTAATATAGATGTCAGTTCTGTGGAAAAACGAATATCCATATAACGATCATATACAACACTTGTCAGATGGGGCCAAAAATTCTCTAAGAGGTTCAGATAAATAAAGCACAAATAAAAAAATATTAATAATGAAGTATAAGTGGTCTATAGTGAAATAATGATCTTAAATTTTTTTTAAGCAATGTAGCCAAATAGAATTCATTTAATTATGAATCAAAATCCATGGGAACTATCAGTAACTCGGAAAATATGCCTTATCTCACAAACGTGAACTATGAGTTACTATTTTAATAACTACAAAAACTGTTTTATAATTCATTTAACTATTTAAATATTTATTAATTAAATCTAAAATTTTAAAACGTATTTTAACTTTTGTTTAACTACATAATTTTTAATTAACGATTTTGTGAACTAAATAAGTAGTTAGCACTTACAACAGTATAACAAACATTCTCGTAAACCTATCAATAAACATATTATTCAATAATCATAGACTATCTTTGGATTTTAAATTAGCCATAATTTTTGACAACATAGTAAATAATAAATTCACTAAATACCACCAAATCAACACTAATTATCATCACCTAATGCGCAATAATCACCATTTTCAAACACATAATCAACTAATTTTCTAAATTAGGTTTACCATTATATACCCAAGTCAAATAATAAACTATATATCATAAACTAATAACATATATTCATTAATTCCAAACCCCTAAATCATCCAATTCCAAATCCCTAAATCATCAACTAATTTAATTTAAACCTAAATTAAACAAAGATAATGGAAAATAGGAGATACCGGCAAGTTTGGAGAGGTTGAAATTAGCGACGGAATATGCTGTGATGTGTTATGATGTTTGATTGTATAACCCACTTTGTGGCTAGTATGCTGGAATTTTATCATGTAACATTTTCAGCTATTTCTTATTTACTTGAAACCCTAGACCCTATTATAATATCATTGGATTTCCTATCAGATGTTTTGGTTATCGTAAGGTAAAAAAAATTTCCATGTTTATGTGCGGGAAGTCTTACGAGATACCTTTTGTTTCAAAGTTAAGCAACTTTAACCTGTTACTCACACTAGGCCCATGTCTGACCCGGAGTTTATTTTTTGTTTTATTAAACTCTTGGGTACTCAAATTTTTACGAGTAGCAAAGAGATTTAGGTTAGCTTTGACGAACTCTGCAGGAAAAATGGAGCAGGAGGCTTCAGCGATTGTAGATATTTAGTGTTTCCGCTGTGTTGGTATCTATGTGTTGTATCTTTGAGTTGTAATGACTAGACAGGTGTTTATAACTGTCCAATATGATGTATAAGTTGTGTAACTCTGATAGATGTTGTATACTATGTAATACTTACGTGATTAATACAATTTATTTGTTCCGCTGTTGAGATTCTGATGTTGTTTCGTTCTTCCTTCTCTATCTTTTCTCTTTTCTATCCTTTTCTTTCTTAATAATTATGTGTCTTTCTGTAGAGAGAAAGTTGGATCATTTCAGTTGGTATCAGAGCGCTAGGTTGAATGAATACCTAGGCTTTGAAGTGATTTCTTTCTTGAGAGAACGTACTTGTAATTATATATATATATATATATATATATATATATAGGTTACCTGTTTGGGTTTTCCAATATGAGTTCTAGAGATAGGAAAGGTAGTGGTGTGTGAGTGGTGTGTGTAGCACGACTACCAATAGAAGAAGTCCGAGTGTCGAGGTTGGAAGAGTATCTGCCGAGGCTGTAGACCCAGTACCGCCTCGAGTGAGCTTTGCAGTAGTGTAAGGATTTCACCAATCTCTGAAGGAAACCTTTTTAAAGGTTCAGAGTCCAATTTTAAAGTGTAAGTTTAGATGAGTAAGAGTTTGGATCAGTCGGTCAAGCTGAAGCGAGTGATGGTATCTTGGCAACGTCGGGAAGAGCAACTACGGGGTGAGATGCGGTGACTATGGATGTTTCCGAAGATGTTTCTTTTGGAGAAAGTTTAAGGAAGTGTGTCTGCATCGGTGATGAGAATAGGTTCATCGGGGTATTGTGTTTGGTTTGAGGCTCGAGTTTCTTGAGGGGATGTCTTCCCATCTCCAGGCTCTGTGTGGAATTGGATAATATGGCTTTAAGAATCGAGGAGCTTATGGATTAGGAAGTCTTTGGCATTTGTGGCAGCATTACAGCTCGGCAGTGTTCTGTGTGCTGACAGAAAGGTCATCTAGCTAAGCAGTTTCCTAGAGATGGAGTTTGGAAACAGCAGAGTGGACCCATTTCTTCGATGGATTGACTAGACAAGCATAAGCTGTTCTGATTGGTAAAGAGAGAACAATATCTTTGGAAATTTGGCTAGGTTGATCGCAAAAGTGACTTGCGATTGTTGAATGTTCTCTTGGGTAATCTTTTTCTTGGGATCGAGGCATCTCTAGGGAATGTAGGAGTTACCGGAGTGTCAGAGATTTTTTCGGATGTCTTCAAGGAAGTCAAGGTCTGCCATAGCATCTGGAGATCAAATTTTTGTATCGGCTAGGATTCCAGGAGAGGTATCAGTGGTTCAGCTAAATAGAAGGATGGTTCCTAGAGAGAGGGTTTGGTGAAGCAGCTCAGGATATCATGGTACTTCTGAGTTTTCTCTTTATGGATCTGATGAACCGTGTCCTCCGGGAAGTGTTGGACAAGTTTGTGCTCGTGTTCATCATCAACATTCTCATCTACTCCAGATCAAAATTGCACAGCGGAAGCAAGGTGGCAGCTGTGCAAGAGTGAAAGCGACCACAGACTTCTACAGGAAGTTTTCCAGGATTTGAAGGCGAGATTGGCAAGTGCACCTGTTTTTTCTTTTCCGGATAGGAGAAGTTAATTTTCTACTGATGATTGTGCAGTAGAGTTTGTGTTCTTGATTTTGGATTAATCTTGAGAGGATCATTTTGATTGGTTTATTTTTGGTCCAGTTTGTTTCAAGAGGCATCAGCGAAGGTTGAGCTGATCAGGAAGGATGAAGGCAGCCCAGGATCGTCAGAAGAATTTTGTGCATAAGAGATGAAGGAATTTGGATTTCGAAGTCGGATATTTGATTTTGGATAAGTTTTCTCCGATCAAAGGAGCTATAAGATTTGGTAAGACTGGAAGGCTAGCTTCGAGATATATTGGATCTTTCTGTGTTTTTGTAAGGATAAGTGTTTTGGTCTACAGGGTTGAATTGCCAGTTTGGAAGACTGGTATTCAATGTGTTTCATGTATCTCTGAGGGAATACGTGTATGATCCACCACTGGTTGTGGGACTAGCAGTTTTGGGGGAGTTTGTAGTTGAGTCGGACTTGACTATGGTTTGATATCCTATTCAGATTGTAAATCTAGATGAGTAGGAGCTCAAAAGCTTGGTGGTGTAGCTAGTTTGGGTTTAGTAGAGCGAGTATTCCAATTTTTGTACCTGGGAAACTCTAGATAATGTTAGGAAGATCTATCCTGATTTGTGTCAGGATTCATTAGATGTGTTTGATTAAGTGAATTGGTTGCTATGGTTGTTAGTGTATGGTTGTTAATATATGCTTGTGATTTAAAATTAAAATCTTTGATGGTTTATTAAATTACCTTTGCTTTTATATTTCGGGGATGAAATTCTTTTAAGGGGGAAGGAATGTGATGACCCGGAATTTTGAGAAATATCAATTTAATAATCTGTATTAATAATTAAAATTGATTTGATAATTTTCTTTTATAATTTTAATTTTTATTGACAAGTTTATTCTTTTAAAAGCAAACAAATATTTAGTTGGTAAAGTTTATCTTTTAAAAGCTAATAAAATGTTTTCTATTTATAATGTATACATATTCGTATATACTGTAAATAGAAAAGCTTTAGTTTGCATTTAATAAATAAATAAAATCATGTTTTAAAATTCTATAATATATATATATATATTGGGAATTGGAAATTATGATTAATTTAACATAAAACTTTTCAAAGCTATTTAAAAGTTAATTATATAGTTTTAAAATATTTAAGGTAAATGTTTAATTGTTTAAAATGTATTTTAGCTCAAGTTTAAATTTAAATAAAATTAACATAAAGATTTATTTTATTTTCTTTTCTTAAAATATTGCTTGATAAATATGATTTGTAACTATATATATAAAAGTTAAAATACAATTCACAAACATATAAAACATATGATACATTAATTCATTTAAGTAATATAAGTAATTTTTAAATAATAAGATAATCTCTTTTATAAATTATTTAAAATTAGCAAAATTTTTATTTTTAAATAATATTAATAATGTGTTGTTTTTATTTATAAATATAAATAGATTTTAAAGAAAATAGAATTGTTGTTTTCAAATTGAATGTGTTGTTATATATATATATATATAAGTTGATTTTAAATTGGATTTCTAAATTTAATTTGAATTTGAATTTGGATTTAATTTTGAAATTCAAAAGGTAGATATTTTAAAATATTTTGCATTTAAAATATAGGTATTAGATTTTATTTGTATACAATTTTTTTATAATATTTCTTTAAAAGAAATTTATATATATCAATTTAGCTAAGTATTTATAAATTAGTAAATTTAATATAAAAGCTTATTATTAACATTTAAAATAAATAAATAAATATGTATGACAAGTGTTAATACATTAAGTGATATTAGTAACATGTGTAAACTAATAAACTATAGTAATGACAAATGTTAGTGAAAATTTAACAAGTGTCATCTTTTATTTCTATTTTATTTAAAACAAATTAAAAATCAAAATTACTCCATAAAACATATATTTTCTTCTCTTCTATTTTTTTTTCTATCCTCGCTCAAATTCTAGAAACTCAAGCCTGTAACTCAATCTTCAACCAGAAAATTCAAATCAAAAGCCTGTTAAATCCACAAACCAAAAGAAAAATACCCTGTAAAACTATTTTACAAACCAGAAATTCAAAAGCAAAGAAAACAACAGTTTCAAACCTTCAACATATATCATCAAGGCTTCATATTCAAAATATCTTCAAGCTTTAGTTTTCAAAGATTTTTAGATCAAAAATATTCAATTTCCAGATTCAAGCATTTTTCCAGTTTTCAAGCTCTGTCTTCCAAACTGGTGAGCAAATAGAACTTTTAAAAACAGTGATATGGTTGCTAGCTTTATTGCATGTGATGATCCTATATGAAGAAGTTGTTTGCATGATTGATTTTATACGGATATATATGAATTGCTTTGTTTATATGTGAATATATCTTTGTGTGTGTATGTATAAACTGCTCCTCTGTTCTAGTTTTCCAATGAGTAAACAGAACTTTTAAAAACAGTGATATGGTTGCTAGCTTTATTGCATGTGATGATCCTATATGAAGAAGTTGTTTGCATGATTGATTTTATCTGGATATATGAATTGCTTTGTTTATATATATATATATATATACCGCTCCTCTGTTCTAGTTTTCCAGTGAGTAAACAATTGTCTTTTGACATGGTTTTAACTTTGATTTATATGATGGAATCTTGTGTTAATATATTATAAATTGTTTGCAAGAATGTTGGAAGTGAATGCATGTTTGTCTGTGTATATTTGTTCTGTGTATACATATATGTTCACCGTTTGAGTAACAGGCTCCCAGTTCATATAAAAAAAATTACATCTTCCAAACGAATCGGATTTAGACTAAGATCTTTAAAGGAGAAAGGTTTGTAACATAGTAGTAAAATTTTAAAAATGTTTCCAAGATTTTATACTTAGTAAATATTTTAGAAAATATAAAATAAAGTGTTGATTTGAAAATAAATTAAAGATCTATCATGTTAGTTAAAAAATTTTATTTTAGAATGTGACTCGTCATGGCAAAAGATGAATTTAGGGAGTAAAATCAGAATTTTTAGTGTAGAGATTGTGGTGATATGCTGTGATGTTTGATTTTCAGTTCTTGGCTGATTGCCGTCGATCGGCGGCATAGTAACGATCGTGATTCAGGCTGGAGGAGGTTGAGGAGTAAGGGAACTCAGGAAAATTGGGTTGGAATTTTTATGATGGCCGTAGTGGCCATGGGATGGCGATTTAGGGTTTGGGAAGCATTTGGTTCATCGTTGTTGACGAGGTGATTGTGGCGACGGTGGTGCACTGGGATGGTTCATATGGAGGGAAAGCAAAGATTGGAGGTCAAGGCATCTTTGGTGAAGACGGCGAAGTTCATCGTGGTCGAGATCGACGTTGATGGGTGATTTTTCGATGATGGTTGTTTCCAGCATTGGGATGATGGGTTCGATTTTTGATTCGAGGGTGGAATCATCGTTCTGGGTGGATGATCGAGTAGGCAGGGTCGGCTTGGGTTTTTCGATGGTCGGGGGAACGGCTAAAGATGATCGGAGGGTGGTGCACTGTGCATACATACACATCAGATTCTGGTGGGTTGAAGTTTCTGGTAACTCGAGTTTTCTCTCGATTCGTCTTCGTGTTGGTCTCGAGCCAGGAGGGTTACGCTAGTTTTCATGTGTTGGCTCGGGTTTGAGTTTGTTAAGATAGCCAGTTTGAAAAGTTATAAACTAATGCAAGTTTATAATAAAAATTAACCAAGTTTAAAGTTTAAAAGAAATTATGAACTAGGTTTTTTTAAAGCTAAGAACTCAAGTTTTTAAAGATTTTATGGTTATTAAAATAACTAGTTTACAAAAGATGTTTTAAACAAGTTTAAAGTTTTAAGTATATTTGAAAATAAATTTGTTTTCCAAGTAAAATGTTTTAAACAAGTTTAAAAGATTCAAATGTTAAATTAAATGTTTAAAATTTGTTTTAACTTGATTTTGTTGTTTTAAATCTAAAATTTAATGATTTAATTAGTAAATTAATTTTAAATTTAAATGTTTTTAAATATGATTTATGATAATTATGTCATTAATAAGGAAAATGTTTTATCTTAAAGTTAATGAGGATTTAATAATTTAAGATTAATTTATTAATAAGGTAATTAAAGAGTAATTGGTTAATTTAATTAATTTATGATTAAGGATTAATAAAAAAATAATTAAGGGTTATAAGTTAATTAATTTAAGGGTTAATTAATTTGAAATTAAGGATCACTAATTAGATAATTGGAAATCATTAATTAATGATTATACATTTATTAATCAAGTAATTAAAGATTAATTAAATTACAGTTAAGCATTTAATTAATTAACTAATTAGAGATGGATAAATTGGTTATTAAAAAATTAATTAGTTTGTAATTAATAATGGATAATTAAGGCATAATTACTTAGGGAAGTAATTAAGAATTGTTAATAGTTAACGTAAAGATCATTAACTAGGGATTATGAAATAATTAATTAATGTGATTAATTTAAGATAATTAATTAATGTGATTAATTTAAGAATAGATTAATTAATTAAGGATAATCATTTGAGGAATTGATTGAGTATAATTACTTAATGTAATTTATAAAGTGTAATTACTTAGTGAAGTAATTAATAGGTAATTACTGGATGTAATTAATTGAAGAATGGAAGTAATTTGGATTTAATTACTTTGTGTAATTAATAAGAAGGATAATTACTTAGTGGAAGTAATTAAGAATTAATTACTTAGTGTAATTAATTAAATAATTAATTAATAAAATTTATTTAAAAGTTAACTAAGTAATGTAATTAATTAAGAGCAGTTAATTACTGAATGTGATTAATCAAGGTTGACTAATGAATATGATTAATTAAAGATTAATTATTAAATATGATTAATAATTAAAAGAAGTAATTAGAGAATCATTAATTAATATAATTAATGAAAGTAATTAAGGGTTGATTAATTAAAGAATAATTAATCAATGAAGTGATTATAAAATAATTAATTAATTTAATTATTTAAGGATTAATGTAATTAATTATAGTTAATTAATTAATGAAAGTAATTAAAAAGTTAATTACTGTAAATGGTTAAGGATAATTAATTTGTGTAATTAATTAAAGGCTAATTACTTAATGTAATTAGAGAATAATTAATCAAGGATGATTAATTAAAACGGATAATTAGAGGATGATTAATTAATTGGTTTGTAATTAATTAATGGTTAAGTAAGCAGGATTTATAGTAATGAAGTAATTAATTTAATTTTTTTTAAATTAATTAGTGTGATTAATTATTCTTTGCTTAAGGATGGCTGAATGATATTGAATGCCTTGCATTGTTTGATATCTCTGATATGAGATATGTGCTTATCTGTGATATTGGGTGCTTTGGTTGAATTATGATGATAATGTGGATTATCTATTTATGATGATGAGAATTATCTATCTGTGTGAATATAGATAATAAATTGAATTGTTTAACTTAAAACAACTTGGCTTTAAAAGACGGCGTTTTGGATTTCGGTGAGACCGGGATCAGATTTTCAGATTTGGATATCCGAAAACCACATCGATCCAAATTAAATGATAGGTCATGGAATCTCAAAGTGAAGATCGAGATGGAGATTCAGAGTGCAAGGGCTATTGTCGTTAATTCTAAGGGTGATTCCAAAATGAGTGTAACGAGATAGTGCTTTCGGTTTCGTTCGAACCTGGAACGAACTTGTATGGATTGAATGATTTCAGAACATCGTCAGGTGGACGTTGAGCATTCTAAGATAGATGTGTTCTATAAAGGTAATCATAGCCTCAATCCAGATCAACCAGGAATGGCTAAAACAGAGAAGGTGTAGCAAGGCTAAGTGAGTCGTGCTCAAGTAGGACAAGATTTTCTCCTGTCTAGAGGTCCCTTTTTATTCGGCTGTGTGGGCAGTTGGTTGCAAACAACTGCGGGGTTGTTTTGTTCGGGACTATCTAGTGAGGGATGGTTTCGGCCTTGTGTTGCAGGGAATTTAGGGTGGATCCTCGTTACGGTGATCTAGGCCACGTACTGTGACATGCGGTACCCTAGTAGCCCTGCCATTGATGGAAACCCATTCTTCCTACGTACCCTTTACGGTTTTGATTGTATAACCCACTTTGTGGCTAGTATGCTGGAATTTAATCATGTAACAATTTCGGCTATTTCTTATTTACTTGAAAACCCTAGACCCTATTATAATATCATTGGATTTCCTATCAAATGTTTTGGTTATCGTAAGGTAAAAACTTTTCCGTGTTTATGTGTGGGAAATCTTACGAGATACCTTTTGTTTGAAAGGTTTTCAAAGTTAAGCAACTTTAACCTGTTACTCACACCAGGTCCATGTCTGACCCGGAGTTTATTTTCTATTTTATTAAACTCTTGGTTACTCAAATTTTTACGAGTAGCCAAGGGATTCAGGTTAGCTTTGACGAACTCTGAAGGAGAAATGGAGCATGAGGCTTCAGCGATTGTAGATATTTAGTATTTCCGCTGTGTTGGTATCTTTGTGTTGTATCTTTGAGTTGTAATGACTAGAAAGGTGTTTATAACTGTCTAGTATGTGATGTATAAGCTGCTTAACTCTGATAGATGTTGTATGCTATGTAATACTTATGTGATTAATATAATTTATTCATTCCGCTGTTGAGATTCTGATGTTGTTTCATTCTTTCTTCTCAATCTTTTCTCTTTTCTATCCCTTTCTTTCTTAGTAATGATGCGTCTTTCTGTGGAGAGAAAGTTGGGTCGTTTCACAAACAATCGCCTTCAGCGGAAAGCTATTTTCCATCTTCCGCTGCGCACTCTGATCACTTAACAAATCAGGAAACAACAATTTAATTCGAAGTCATCTATTAATTTATAATGTCCACTAAATCTCATTCTTTATAGAAGTGAATTCCAATATTTTCATAACAATAAGTTATATAGTATTATCAAAATTCAAATATGTCCCAATGATTATTCCCAATAATCATTTATATTCCTATTCCTAATTAGTTAATTAAATTACTAACAACTACATACCCAAGGGGTGGGACTCTAGGTCATCGAGGTTTAGATCTCGACTCTGTGCAATTTATATTCTATAATGTTATGAATCCAGCTCTGATACCAAGCTGTAACGACCCCACCACTATGTCCAGTTAAGCAATGAACATTGCAAGTAATGTCGTCTGCTAATCCGAAGAATATGGCTAGTTAAGGGCGATCGAATATGAATATATCTTTATACTAACACTGACACGTCTTATCCACCTTTTTGAGGATCTGAACTAAAAATTAGATGTGTGTAGTATTAATACAAAGTAATAAACACACCGATTAAAATTTTCAGAGCAATACATAATATAGATAAATCAAAAGCAGAGTCACAGATCACAGCAGAATAATATACATCATCATATACATAATAGAATGTGAGTCTACAAAATATCAGTACTAGACCCATATAAATGTATACATCATATCCAAAATCTTGTATCAGGTACAAAGTCACTACTATATAATATAGATGACATAAACTCCTAACTATCAATATATACAAGTATGAAGTAAATTAAAACTATCAAAATAGTCTACTTTAATGCTAGCCTAAAATCCAAAGGTCAATAGGTTCCCGTACCTATAAAGTCTCAGCCCGACCCAAGTGTTATAAAATAATTAGGTTAGACTATATCTAATAGAAAGGTGAGATGATATTGATATCATAAATATATGAATTAAAATAAATAAGCCATAATAAAAATATGCCAGAACAAATGATTATAACAGGGCATAATAAATAAAATCACCATTTCAAAATTCCATATCAAGTCTCAAATAGACTATTAAAAATATGGTGATAAAAATTCAAAATTCTCACGAGCCCAAAAGATACTAAATATCTATCGCCAAATCTTTGAATAAATGACCATTGCTAAGGAAATAATAATGGTAGTCAACTATCAGTGTGATACAGTGTGACACGGGCCTAACTAAAGCAGATAAACCTCGCCACATAACATAGTAGTCTAACGAAAAGAAATGGACTACTTGGTGAAAACCTCGACTTCTGATGAAATAAATAGGTAGTCGTGTTTATGACAAAACTATGTGAACTTGCCTAACGAAAATAAGTAGGTAAACATTGTCCAAATGTGAAATAAACTGATAGGGCTGCAATATAACATCTGTCTAAACAACAAAAATGATAGCTATGTTATACCAAAACAGACCTAACCCTAAGAAATAGGTCTGCCTACCTAAATCTAAAAATGTATCGATTTTCAGATCGATAAAAAATGAGTAATCTTCTCTTGGGGATCTATCGGTGTAAATCCAAACACCCTAAGATAATACAACTCTAAGTGTTAATTACTGTCACTCTAGTAATTACAAGAATTTAGCTAACTGTCCTATACCAGAAAGTAAATTCAAGTATTTACTAATGGCTGGTAATTTCCACTTTAAACTTTATTTAAAAAATTATAATAGTAACCAAAAGAATTGTACAAAGTGTCCCATGCCACCCGATAATTCAATCGTTTATTAAAATTCTTTGTTTCAAAAAAAAACATGAAATTTAATAGAAGCACAAGTGAAAGCATTAATTGTTTTAAATCAATTTTTCCAAAATTCATCAAAGAAATACCAAAGTGGTATATAAATGCCAAAGGCTAAACACAATCAAAACCAATAATAGGTTATAGTTTGAATGAAAGTAATACAAATCTTATTATATGGGAATGATTTCTAAATTACTTTATCTATTGTTTACTTTCACATTTATCACTTTTAAAATCCAATAACTCATATATATAAATAGAATATAAAAAAGTTACAAAGTTTTAAGTCTTAAAATAAAATTACTTTATTGGGTCTTTAAATCAAAAAAATATTTAAGTAATTGATAATTCACTTTATTTCAAATATATATATATATATATATATATATATATATATATATATATATATATATTACTTCATAAACACTTTAAAACCATAAACTATTCGTAAACTTAAAAATCTTAATTACATTTATCTTGAAAACAAAGCTTTACTTTTCATATTTGATAACTTACCTTTTTTGTAAATCTATTTAAATATATATATACACACACATATAAATTAAGATATAATTTCCCAAAGGCTTTAAAACTCTTTCTAAAATCTTTTAAATAGCTTTTATAGCCAAAATTATTTGAAATTGAATTTATTACTTTCATAATCAGTTTTTTTAAAATAGTACCATATTTTATCTTTTGCCTCTAAAACATTTCCAAAATTTTAATATACTTTTAATAGTAAAATGATAATGTAAATCTTAACGTATAATCAGTTTTCAATATACATGTCATTCCATAATCAACCATCAATCCAAGCTTACAATGATAATGTAAATCTTAACGTATAATCTTATTTTAACCATTTGATTTAATTTCAACTATCCATTCAAATTCCATACTTTAAACGCATAATAATCAATTCAAACACCAAACAAACAAATATAATTTATATCATTCGATGAATTAGATAAATCACAGCATGCAACCATGTTTTAATCAATTCATCCATTCAGTATCAATATTCGTCGAAATCCAATCAGCAAAGAGCATGTGATAAACAATTTATAATGTAGAGATATGTGTGTGAGTTAAATAGATTAACTCACCTCAATTGTTTTCTCCTACAACCCTAGTGGTTTCCCATGCTTATAGTGTCAGCGGTACAATTTCAATCAACATCAAAATATGAAACATCTGCTACCCAAAACCCTAGCTTCCCACCCGAGCTCTTCCTTCTGCCTCGGCCATCATATATCAGGCGTCGCATGTCCTTGCTGCAGCCAGAGTCGGGTTGGCTCCACTGTAACGATCCGTAAATTTTAGTGATTTTTATAACGTCATTAACTAAATTTTTCCTTGAAAATAAATAATTAAATTTGTCAATGAAAATTTGATATTTGTTATGCGTCTATTGAAACATAGCAAATGACAGATTTTCATCAGAAAATATGAAAGTTAGTTCTATTGTTTAAATTTTTTCAATTTAAAATCAGTTAGTTTGATGAAAATAAAATGATTTCGAAATCTAAATATTTTTATATAATAAAAATGTAAATTATTTGCCGAGTGAGACGTCATATTTCGTTTCGTCAAATTTGAACTTCTCCAGCCCCTTTTATCTTATTTTCAACGAATTTGTAGCAGTTTCACCAACGAATGTTGACTTTTGGTAAGATGATCATATTGTTCAGCTCTGTGTACCATGTTCGTCTCATCATGCTGATTTTTACAGTATATTCATCTGTGTGTTTCGGTATCAGGTGGACAGTGAAATCTGTGAAACGGTTGGAGTGTCGGTACCTTCCTTATTCCCACAAATTTATTGTTTCGGTCTGTTCATTTTTTTATCTATTCATTCTGATAGAAGGTAAAAAATAGTAATATTATATGTTTGCATTAGAAATTTTGGATCTTCTCCTTCTTTTCCATTTCACATGCACGTCTCTTTCCCTCCCTGGCCATGAAATTCACCCACAGTCACATGAAAACAAAAAGAAAAAAATGTCTTATAGCCTGTTCATTTTTCATGCAAACTTGGTGGCTATGTATGCTTGCCTCCTTCTTTCCCCTCCATGTCAGCCGTACCTCTATTCATTGCCACCCTTCTTTGACGCTCACCACCATTGTCATCCCTCTGACTGGATCGCCACCCAGCAAGCCCGACAATACCCCGACCGTCCGCCGCCTCCTTTAATGAAAAAAGAAAGCTTTCATATTCAATTCCTAAAGCTTTTGCCGCTTTCCTCGTCCGAGCGCCACCAATCAAGGCTTCGACCGACCACCGCCTTCAACCCCGTGCGCTCCTGTTCGACCACTCATCGTCCAGACCTCCATTGGCACTTCGCCTTCGATCTGCATCTTTTCCATGGCCACCGCAACCGAGCAACCTTGCTGCTGTGCTCCCCTTCCAGTCCTTTAGGAAAAAAAAATAAGTAAGAAACATGTTCTCATATATAAAGTTTGCTTTATCCTGCAGCCGAAGCCCGTGCACCCCTCCTCCTCGTTCATTTCCTTGTACTGCTCCGTCCTTGGCCTGTGCAGCCTTGACTTTCCCTTGCTCTATCCTCTAACAGCCTCTCCATCTTTCACGTGCCGAAGTTTCCTCCGACCAAGCCTTGCTCCGATCTCCGAGCTCACCTCCACAACCACAGCCATCCCCACGTCCATTCGCGCAACCCATGTTCTCTATTATGTATGTATTAAACTTATAACAAGGTTAGTTTTATATAATTTTCATTTTCTAGTGATATGAGTTTTGGATATTTGATTTTGATTTTAAGGTGAGTTGCAATATGAGTTTTAATATAATAAATGTCTTATTGAATGAAGTTGATCGTCTTTGTTCAGCCATACGTATTTATATATATTATATTATATTTTATAAGTTAAACATTTATATTATATTTTACATATTATATGTTTTAAACGTTTATTCACAATTTATAGCATTATTTTAAAGTAGATTTTGTAATAGCTTATATGTATATTATTGATCTGAAGCTTCTCTTCTTTTGTTTGTGTGTGTGTCTATATATATGTCAATGGATATATATAATAGTGTGTGTGTGTATATATATCGGTGTATATATAAAAATTTGATTCCCTATATATATATATATCCAGTTATATATACATGAAATGTTTAAAGATTATTTTAATTTACAATATATGTTCAGTATATTCAAATTATGTGTTTAATGTATTTCAATGAAAATGTTTAATGTATTTATATATTATTTTAAAGTATTTATATAATATGTTAAATAATAATGCAAGTTATGTATATGCACATATTTAAGTAAATCATCTGGTCTATATATATATATGTATGTATGTATATAGTATGGTTAAAGAAGATTATATATTGTTTTTATAAGAATTATATTTGTTTAAATTTATATTATTATTTTTAAAATAGATTTTTGTAACAACTATTATATGTAAATAATATGTTTAAATATTTGTTTGAATTGATGTTATAAATGTTGTAATAATTCTATATATGATATGTTTAGAATATATACTTGGTCCATCGAATCTAAATCCACCTTGCCTCATTTCTCCGCTATCTAGATTTACAGCAACAGATTTAGCTATGTCTTTGTGTCGCTGGCATATTCGTGTATGTATCCGAGTATGTTGCTTCTCATTTTTCCATTGTTCTCTAGCCTCGAAAGATGAGCGATCACTCACGATTAACATTCTTATATTCAGTAAAATTTAATTCACCTGAAATGAGAATTGAAATATGCTGTTAAATTTGAACTGTTAAGTTATTTAATTGTTAAATATGATGTGCCATTATTTGAAATTGTTTACCTATGACATATGACACCACAACCTGTTGTATATATTATATTTGAATTGTTAATGATGATATATGCCTACTATTAATATGTGTGTCATTTTACAATATTATTTTGTTGTTATCACTCTGCAAGTTCCTTGTTAGTTTAGATTTCCCAATAGATTGAAATGATACATACCCAAACGATCTTATAGATTATGGGAAAATCGTTATGGGTTGAAATGATAAACCTAAGCGATTTTTATTGATTTTGAAATTTTGGGATTGCGGTTTGAAATAATATATACCCGTAGATACTTAAATTCCAGATTGAAATGATAAATCCATATTACTTGACCGTAGGGTAGAAAATTATATACAGACACCGTTGGTCTATATTTTGAAAATGATTTCCATAGTTTTGAAAGGAAATATCTGGATTTTAATAAATATTGATTTTTAAAATATTAAAATTAATGTTATCTTTATATATGTTTAAATTTAGATTTTTAAATTATATGTTTGAAAATTTTAAATTTATAAGTCAGTTTTGAAAATATTTTTTTTAAGATTTTTCTTATAACTCTATTATTTTAAAATAATAAATAAGATTTAATTTAATAAAATTTAATTAATTAGTGTAACGACCAGATCTTTGGACGCTCGAAAATAGACATCAATACAGTCTACTGTATCAAATGCTGAACAATCAGATACCAAGAAACCAAACCATTAGAGTTAAAGGAGAAGGAGGTAGAAGAAGAAATAGAAATCAACATCAGAATCTCACAAAGGCGGCGGAACAATATATAATAGATAAACGACTAATCTTTTTGAAAACAAAAGAATTATATCTTTTTTATATATTACATCATCAGAGTACAATACAATCAACATCACAATTCAAGACGGTTATAATATCTCGTCCTTCCAAAGCTGAATATACAGCTTACACTGCACAACAGAAATATGAATCTACGGAAATACGCCTCGTCATCCAACTCGTCTCCTGAGCTCCACTGCAGTCCATCCAGAATCTGTATTATGTATTACTTGGTCTGACCCAAGCATTATAGTTAAATAATACTCGAGTCAGTATGGAAAACCAGCGTGAGAAAACACACTCAATTGGATTATTAAAGTTTTCAAAATCCTTTGAAATCAAAGGTATCTCGTAAGACCACGCCACAAGTAAACATGTCGGGTTTTTACCTTACGATAACCAAAACATTTCTTATAAAATCCCCTGATATTATAGCAGTGTCTATATAAAAAACTTATTCAAATAGCCGAAATTGTTACATTATTAAAGTCCAGCTAATAGGTATACAAACAAAACTGTAAAGGCACGTAGGGAGAATGCATTTCCATCAATGGTAGGGCAACTGGGGTACTGCCCATCACAGTACGTGGTCTAGATCACTGTACCGAGGATCCACCCTGATCCCCCACATCACAAGACCGGAGCTACCCCTTACTGGATAGTCCGAAAAAGTTCACCCTACGATTGGGATCAGAAACCGCCCACACAGCCAAAATAAAGGGACATCTAGGCAGGGGTGACCTTACCCTAATTGGTTGCGAGCCACTTAGCATTGTGTGCATCTCCCTTTTTTTAGCCATTACTGATTGATGAGGCTCGAAGCTGTGTGTTACCTTTTAGCACACAATCACTTAGAATGCACATCGTCCTCCTGATGATGTTTTGAAAGCATTCGTTCATATAAGTCTGTTCCGGGTTCAAACGGAACCCAAGGCACTACTCCTACTACATACATTTTGGAATCACCCTCAGGATTAGTAGCAATTAGCCCTTGCACTTCACTGCTCCATATTTGACTCCAAGATCTTGTCTTCCTCGCGAAAACATTCAAACCGGATCGAAGTGATTTTCCAAAAAAATTAATCCTGATCCCGGTCTCTTCAAAACGATCAGCGCATTGGCCAATATTGGTTGTCGGTTATTTAACTATCAAATAACATCCACAAACAAACATCAGACTTTAAATAATAATAATTTTTTTCCAAATTATTTATTTCAAAATAACTTCACAAGCTATTTTCCATACCTCAACCTTTTGAAAACAGTTTTCAAACCACCTTTCTCTCACGGGATAAATTTTCCAAATATTGTTTATTTCCACTGAAAATCATCAAGTCCAAATACTTTAGATTTTAAAATAATTTAAATCACTTTATTCCAAAATATACTTTAAAACATTTAAATTAAGAATACTTAAACACTTCATTCAAAAATACATAGTTTAAAAATATTTAAAATAAAACTACTTTATAAATTATCAAACTAATTTGTAAAATAAAAGTTAAGCCAAACTAAATTTTAAAATAAGAGTTACGAAATTTTATACAAGTTTTCAAATAAAACTTTAACCAAACTATCTTTAAAATAAAACTATTTTATAAAATATAAATATTAATAATTATCTTTTTAGAACATAATACCAACTAACCTTTTGAAATAATTACCACTATCACTAATTTAAATAAATATTTACCTTTAAAATTTTAACAACTTAAATAATAATTTTTTAAAAACATTCCTTTAAACAACTTTAAAACTTTTAACTTATACCTAAAAATCTGCTTTGAAAACATACTTGGCTTTTCAGGGAAATACACTTCTCTTCCACCTAAAAAAAAATAAACAACTATTTATTTTTTTAAAATAAATTACCCATTCCTTTATAAATTCAGATCGTGAATTTATACTTTCAAATATCCACTGATATCTTATTTTACTTTATAAACCCAGTTTATAAATTCTATAGTCTCATTCTCCTTTTTTTGGCAACCAGGGAAACCTGTTCCATCACCGCCGACATTGCAACTCCTGAACAGTAAACCTGGGGGAACACAACTGGCCCGCCACAACCGTGTCCCCAGGTAGACCAGACCTTTCGGTAGGCTTGAAACATTTGACATTGCGACTTTGAACAGTAAATCTAGGGGAACACAACTGGCCCGCCACAACCGTGTCCCCAGGTAGACCAGACCTTTCGGTAGGCTTGAAACATTTGACAGGAATCGAACTCCTCACCTCATATGAGGGAGGCCGTTGCTCTTGCCAACTGCGCCAAGTGCGCGGACGCTCATTCTCCTTTTAAATCACCATTTCAACACTAAATCAGTTTCCAAACCAATTTGAAAATCTAACTCCATTTTTAAAATAAATTCCTTTACTTACCCAAATTTATTTTAAAATCCATAAATTTCCATATTCCACCCCTTTATTATGATTTAAAATCTCATTTAAACTGAAAATACCAATCTCATACTTTATTTCAAAGTCTTTCTTTTATTTCTTCCTAAAACCATTTAAATCCTGAATTTAAAAATAAATCTTTTATTTCTTTAAATAATATCACTTAAGTTTAAAAATTCATTTATTGCCATTTATTCAAAAATATCCTTTACCATACTTGGAAATTTATTTATTAGAATTTTAAAAACAACCTCTATTCTTTTCTAATTTATTTATCCAAATCTCCATAATTATTTATATAATAATTCTCTTTTTATATTTCCCTTTAAAAATCCAATCTATATATTTTTGATAACTCAGTATACCGAAATATATTCAATCAAACCGTAGCATCCAATACTTTAATTACCAATATAATTTATCATTGATTATCAATAAACCATATCACAGAATATTGAAACAATCTAAACAATTTTGATGAATCCAGTTGGATCCCTCCAACCTGTTTCCCTGCATCCACAAATGTTAGCACAATATAAAATACACATTCCACTTCAAGGTGGAATATCGTGGTATATGAGATCATCCGCTATAATGCGGGGCGCAATAGGGTCTCATCCGTTATATAATGTAGGAAATCAATTACTTCAATATATATATATATATATACATACTACTATATAATATACCGCATCTAATCAATTCAATCATTCAACCAAATATTTAAATTTAACTATTTAAATTTAAATAACAATCCAGATGAGTGAGATTAACTCATCGTTTATTTTGCTGTTTGTAATCCATTCCAAACTGGCTTGTTTTTCTTGATTTTAAACCTTGTATAAACATTATACAATTAATTAATATTTGAAACAATTGGACAAATCAATCTCCATTTAATAATTTGATTTCAAACTATGTTTATTTATTTTTTAAAATAATTTAGCGACTGAAAAAAATCAATTAACTTTATTAAACAAATTTATCTTCATAATACATTAGTTTAAAATAAACTAGTAAGTCCAAATATATATATTCTTATATAGATACATACATATACCTACATTTCTTTTCTATCCTTTGAAACCCATATGCTTGTAAAATAAACTTATATAGATTCAAAAATCTAGTTTTTATAAACTTTTTCAACACTTAAAAATACCTATATATTTTTCTCGAAATCTTTTCTGTATAAAATAAAATAAATTTAACTAATAATTTTTCTTTTAAAAGTCTTTTAGTAACTAAAATAAATAAATAAGTTAGCTGAACAAATCTACCACTACATCCGTTATTTAAAATAACTAACAAATTTAAAATAGATATATGTATATTTATTTTTCCTTGAAACTACCTATATATTAAACATGCATGTATAATTTTTTTTTAAACTCCACAACATTTAAAAATTCCTATTTTTCAAAACCCTATATATAATATATTTCTCTTTTTAAATTAAATAGGTAAGTGTGTATATGTATATACGTTTAAATTTTTATAGTTCCAGGTGTGTGTGTGTGTGTATATATATATATTTAACCTAAATATGCATATATATATATATATATACATATTAAATTAAATAAAAATTAAGATTACCTAAATATCTTACGGCACCACACCTACACCCAACTTGTAGACTAATAGCCAACCCCACCTGACTCTCAGTCCTCCGCCGCCAACGAGCACCAGAGATGCATACCGCATCGGGAACGCCGCGTCGGAGATGCTGTGACACGAGCGCGGCTCCTCTTCCGGTCACGGCTTCACTCCAAGCCACGAGCATCAATCGATTCGACAGATTCGTCTACCCTAGCCAGAGCGTCGTCGAGCCTTTCCTTGCGCTCAGTCACCCTCTGGAACTCTGGCGGCACCCTTGCCGACGAACTCGAGATCAAAATCCCAATCCCCAAAAAGCTCGGCCCTAATTTTTTTCTTTGAATCGAAAATGATTCGATTCTCACGAGTGCTAAAAATTGAGATGAGGTGACGAACGATTAGAGGAGCAGCCATTATTATTTAATTTTGTTTACAAACGAACGAGAAAAGGGTTTCGATCCAAATGAAATTTGATTTTTGATTATATTATCTTAGTTGGTCGATTATTATTTTCTTCCCAACGCATGTAATTTTTTTTGCCAAGTGTTGAAAGAAAGAAGAAACGTGCAATTGCCTTGAGAAAATAGTATTATATCAAATACTGTATACATTATTTTTAAATTCAAATTTAAATTTAAATCATTACAATTACGCAACTCACAATCTCGACCTCCTATCGAGGCGTACAGCTAGGCGTTTATAATGTTATAACCCTATTTCGAACGCAATAGAAAAGGTTTTGAGTCCTAAATTCGATCGTATGGAGAAAATAGCTTTTTGGACCTAGTTATTATATTAAAAAGTCGATGTAAACCTAGCGCGTTTATATATCGTACGATCATACGACCACTTCGAATGCTACGAAAATTAAAATCAAATAACAAAACACTATTGCGTATCCAGTGGAACTGATTTCGTCAAATTCCGAGGCTGTGCCTCGGAAGGCTATTTTCAAATATCGATTTAAACTATAAAATTTCAAACTGAACAAAGCACTTTCAAATTTAAATTTTCAGCTTCTATTACCTCTAGTATTATAAATATAAATTTTCCAAGCCTTTGAAATTTTTTTAACAAGCTCGAAACCTCAGATTCCATATTTTTTCCAATTTCCAATGATTAAATTCAATATTTAAATTATCCAAAAATCAATGATATTTGAAATTCAAGTTAAACCGACTTTCAAATATTTAAAATAAATTAAATATTCCAATTTCAAATATCTAAAAATTCCGGATCGTCACATTCCTCCCCCCTTAAAAGAATTTTGTCCCCGAAATTACAAGTTAAGAAGAGTGGTCTATAACACCCTTATTTTTTCCCAAACCAAACAGTTTTTAACAACTTCCCAAACAATCTTTTATTTAAGACACACTATTACTCTACTAACTTTCCAAACTCTTCCATATTTTTCAAACAACATTACTTACTTAACAATTAAAATTAAAATTAAAATCCAAATTTAAATTATCAAAAAAATTCTCAAAATTTTTCTAATACTCTAAATTCCCGAATTTTTTTGCCAACGTCTTCTTTGCACGACTAGCTCGGTACAACTACAAAATGCCTCTACGGGCCCTCAGATTTCAAAAGAAAACAAAAGGCCAAGTGGCTAGACAAGAAAATCTTTAAATTTCATACAGAAATTCAAATACATACCTTTGCCGAGCAAATTTCAATTTATCTTCAAAAATCAAAAATCCCAATTCCCTTTTGCTTTATAACCCTGAATATCTTACATAGCAATAACATCCAATCATAGCTTTCAAAATCATTTTATACATTTCTTTACAAAAAAATTCATATTCATTGCATTCACATCCGTACGATGCATATATATCATCCATATGCAATACCCAATTCGATTGCTCACTCGATCACATAATTTCATTTTCGAACTACTGTCATCCACCCAACTTCCTAGTGCGGACTCAAATCTAGTTTCTTGATCAAAAACCGTCATTTTCCTTGCATAGCCACAAACTATGATAGAGAATTTCCAGAATCAATCAAAAATCCATATCCAGAGTTCGCCGTCGAAATCAAGTGAAAAATCCCAACGCGGATTGGTATAACTACCTCGAAATTCTATGCTCGAATCTGAATTAAATCACTATGCGAATGAAATAATATACATACATCTTATGTATTTATATCCATTGATTATTAACTATATCAATTCTATTTTATTCAAATTATTTTGATTTCTATTCACTTATCCACAATTATCCCATTTCACAACTTACTAAATCTCCATCCCAAAATTACTTAGTATATTTCCAATAACAAATTTACTTAAGAATTTCACCACTCAATTCTAAAGTTCAATATAAATATTTTATATACGTCTTATATTATTACTTTCATTTTACCACTTGGTTTTTATCTACATTTAATCAATTTGGATTTCAATTCCATATCGATTCAATTTGCTTCAATATACTAATTAATTTCAAACCTCGATACTTTTTCCCAATTTTCATCCAGATTTTCGTTTTCATTTCTACTTGAATTCAATTCATCTTCAAACTCTGAATATTGAATTTTATCAACAATCTTCCATTCACAACTGGTTTATATCATTATTTTATATTAGTTCCACTTACTAATTTATTTTAAATCTCAAACAATTTTTTTTTTATTTCCAAACTTTTATTATTTTGGTTCATTTCGAATTAATTCTACAACTTCACTTTATTTTGCGCATTTTAAATTAAATATTATCCAATATACAATTCCAATTAATTTCCTTACCCATTTGAATCAATTAGTTTATTCACTACTTTTATTTTAGTCCTTTATTTTATTTAGTCAAATCTTGACTATCTTCCATTACACATAATTCAAATTGATTTCCAATATTTAGTTTAAATCCTATTTACTTACAAATACAAATTCACTTGTCTATTCACAATTTTATTTCCAACTTAACTTTTTATTTAAGTAACTATTTCTCTTAGTTTTCCTTAGACTTTCTTTAAATTCACTTGTACTTAACTATATTTAATTACACTCCCATTCAATTTAAATTTTAAACTTCTATAATTTTCCCAAATTAATTACATTTATTAACTAATCTTTCTAATTTATTTCATCTAATTAGTTTTCTTCACTAGCTTAATTCGTTTTCAACCAAATTTAACTTACTAATTTTATTTTTGACTTCATTTTCAAATTTAATTTCAAATCTTAATAAAAAGTTTATTATCAAAACTTTCACTCCTTTAGATCCCTAGAACAAAATTCTACCATTTCCAGTTAAAATTTTAAACTTCCTTAAGTTTCCAACTTATTTAAATTCCATAAACATTTTAAATTAACTTCCAGAGTTTAAGCAATTCTTCAACATTTCAAAATAAATTTTGAAAAAATATATATATCTAAATCAAACTATTCTTTCGAATTTTCAAAATCAAACCCAATCTTCGCAAACAAACATCAATCCAAAATATCCAGGTAGCAATCCCTCTCTTGGAAACTCGAAAATGAACACCGATGATGCTGCATTCATCACCGAAGTTATTTTCCAGCGATCGAAAAGAGTTCAATGCTTTTATCTCTTTAAAATCCCTTCAAATATTTTTAAATTCCAAATCTCACCAAATTTCAAATTCAATTCAAAAATATTTCTGAAATAATATCACTATTATTTCTCCAAAACCTTTGAATTAAAATTCAAAGGAATTTAAATTTTCAAATTTCTAATCCATTCAATTCATTTTCAAATATTTCTCTGGAATTCAATTTCAAATTATGAATCACATTTACAGTTTACTTTTACCAATCCCATTTGTATATGAATTTATTTCTTAGCTTTTAGTTATGATTTCAATTTCTTCTTCAGAATTTACGCAACAATGATAATAATTTAATATTATCATTCCTAACAATCAAGCAATCATATATATAGCTATAATAATTTATGGAAAATTATTTCTTTTTTATACAAAATAATTTGAAGTAAAATTATTTCATTTACCTTATTTTAAAACAATACTGTGTCGGTTTATCTTGTTTAAGGGTTTTGAAATTCATATCGATGACATGGCGTCCCACGTATCGACCAGAATCCATAAACACTCAACCGATAAGTCAATACAATATAAAAGCAATTTTTATATTTACTAAAAAATATGAGCTCATATCTATAAATACTCTCAAACTCATTCTAGAGTACTACGGACTCTATTTCTAATGAGTAATCCCCCACCAGAGCCAAGGTTCTCGCTTAACCTTCAACTTTGATATCAATCTGTAACGACCCGATCTTTCGATGCCCGAAAATGGACATCAATACAGTCCTATGTATCAAATGCCGAACAATTGGATGCCAGAAAACCGAACCATTAGGGTTAAAAGAGAAGGAGGTGGAAGAAGAAATAGAAAACAACATCAGAATCTCACAAACGCAACGAAACAATATATAATATAAAAACGACTAATCTTTTTAAAAACAAAAGAATTATATCTTTTTTATATATTACATCATCAGAGTACAATACAATCAACATCACAATTCAGGACGGTTATAATATCTCGTCCTTCCAAAGCTGAATATACAGCTTACACTGCATAACGGAAATATGAATCTACGGAAATACGCCTCATCGTCTAGCTTGTCTCCTGAGCTCCGTAGAAGTCCATCCAGAATCTATATTCAATAATACTCGGTCTGACCTGAGCATTATAATTAAATAACACCCGAGTCAGACTGGAAAAAAAGCATGAGAAAACACATTCAATTGGATTATTAAAGTTTTCAAAATCCTTTGAAATCGAAGGTATCTCGTAAGACCATGCCACAAGTAAACATGTCGGTTTTTACCTTACGATAACTAAAACATTTCTTATAAAATCCTCTGATATTATAGTAGTGTCTATATACAAATAATTATTCAAATAGCGAAATTGTTACATTATTAAATTCCAACTAATAGGTATACAAACAAAACCGTAAAGGCATGTAGGGAGAATGGATTTCCATCAATGGAAGGGCTATTGGGGTACCGCCCGTCACCGTACCGAGGATCCACCTTGATCCCCTGCATTACAAGACCGAAGCTACCCCTTACTGGATAGTCCGAATAAGTTCACCCAACGGTTGGGATGAGCAACCGCCCACACAACCGAAATAAAGGGACATCTAGACAGGGGTGACCTTACCCTAATTGGTAGCTGGCCACTTAGCCTTGTGCGCTTCTTCCCTTTTTTAGCCATTCCCAGTTGATGAGGCTCGAAGCTATGCGTTACCTTTTAGCACACAATCACTTAGAATGCTCATTGTCCTCCTGATGATGTTCTGAAAGCATTCGTCCATACAAGTCCGTTCCGGGTTCGAGCGGAACCGAAGGTATTACTCCTAATACATCAATTTTGGAATCACCCTCAGCATTAGTAGCGACTAGCTCTTGCACTTCACTGCTCCATATTAGACTTCAAGCTATTGTCTTCCTCACGAAAAGGTTCAAACCGGATTGAAGTGGTTTTCGAGAAATTAATCCTGATCCCGGTCTCTTCGAAACGATCAGCGCATTGGCCAATATTAATAGTCGGTTATATAACTATCAAATAACATCCACAAACAAACATCAAATTGTAAATAATAACTTTTTTTCCAAATTATTTATTTCAAAATAACTTCACAAGCTATTTTCCATACCTCAACCTTTTGAAAACAGTTTTCAAACCACCTTTCTCTCATGGAATAAATTTCCCAAATATTGTTTATTTCCACTGAAAATCACCAAGTCCAAATACTTTAGATTATAAAACAATTTAAATCACTTTATTCTAAAATATACTTTAAAACATTTAAATTAAAACTACTTAAACATTTTATTCAAAAATATATACTTTAAAAATATTAAAAATAAAACTGCTTTATAAAATATAAAACTAATTTTTAAAATAAAAGTTAAACCAAACTAAATTTTAAAATAAGAGTTACGAAATTATATACAAGTTTTCAAATAAAACTTTAACCAAACTATCTTTAAAATTAAACTATTTCATAAAATATAGATATTAATAATTATCTTTTTAAAACATAATACCAATTAACCTTTTAAAATAATTACCACTATCACTAATTTAAATAAATATTTACCTTTAAAATTTTAACAACTTAAATAATAATTTCTTAAAAACATTCCATTAAAAAACTTTAAAACTTTTAACTTACACTTAAAAATCAGCTTTGAAAACATACTTGGCTTTTCAGGGAAATACAATTCTCTTCCACCTATAAAATAAACAAACAGCTATTTATTTTTTTTAAATAAATTACTCATTCCTTTATAAATTCCCATCGTGAATTTATACTTCCAAATATCCACTGATATTTTATTTTACTTTATAAACCCAGTTTATAAATTCCATCATCTCATTCTCCTTTTAAATCACCATTTGAACAGTAAATCAGTTTCCAAATCGATTTTCAAATCTAACTACTTTTTTAAAATAAATTCCTTTACTTACCCAAATTTATTTTAAAATCCATAAATTTCCATATTCCAACCCTTTATTATGATTTAAAATCTTATTTAAACTGAAAATACCAATCTCATACTTTATTTTAAAGTCCTTCTTTTATTTCTTCCTAAAACCATTTAATTCCTGAATTTAAAAACAAATCTTTTATTTTTTAAAATAATATCACTTAAGATTAAAAATTCATTTATTTTCATTTATTCAAAAATCTCCTTTACCATACTTGGAAATTTATTTATTAGAATTTAAAAATCAACCTCTATTCTTTTCTAATTTATCTATCCAAATCTCTATAATTGTTTACTTAATAGTTCTCTTTTTATATTTCCCTTCAAAATCCAATCTATATATTTTTGATAACTCAGTATACCCAAGTATATTCAATCAAACCATAGCATCCAATATTTCAATTAGCAATACAATTTATCACAGATTATCAATAAACCATATCATAGAATATTAAAAAATCTAAATAATTTTGAGGAATCCAGTTAGATCCCTCCAACCTGTTTCCCTGCATCCATAGATGTTAGCACAATATAAAATACTCATTCCACTTCGAGGTGGAATTTCACGGTACATGGGGTCATCCGCCATTATGCGGGGTGCAATAGGGTCTCATCCGCTATATAATACGGGAAATCAATCATTCCAATATATATATATATATATATATATATATATATATATATATATATATATATATATAGACACACACACACTACTATATAATACACCACATCCAATCAATTCAATCATTCAACCAAATATTTAAATTTAACTACTTAAATTTAAATAACAATCCAAATGAGTGAGATTAACTCACCTTTTATTTTGTTGTTTGCAATCCATTCCAAACTGACTTGTTTTCTTGATTTTAAACCTTGTATAAATATTATACAATTAATTAATATTTGAAACAATTGAACAAATCAATCTCCATTTAATAATTAGATTTCAAACTAATTTCCTTTTAAAAAATATATTTTAGCGACAGAAAAAAATTAATTAAGTTTATTAAACAAATTTATCTTCATAATACATTAATTTAAAATAAACTAGTAAGTCCAAATATATATATATATTCTTATATGGATACATACATATACCTATATTTCTTTTATATCCTATGAAACCCATACACTTATAAAATTAACTTGTATAGATTCAAAAATCTAGTTTTTATAAAACTTTTTCAACACTTAAAAATCCCTATATATTTTTCCCAAAATCTTTTCTGTATAAAATTAACTTAATTTAACTAATAATTTTCCTTTTAAAAGTCTTTTAGTAACTAAGATAATTAAATAACTTAATTGAACAAATCTATCACCAAATCCATTATTTAAAATAACTAGCAAATTTAAAATAGATATATGTATATTTACTTTTCCTTGAAAATACCTATATATTAAACATGCATGTACAAATATTTTTAAAACTCCACAACATTTAAAAATTCCTACTTTTTTAAAACCCTATCTATAAATATGTTTTTCTTTTTAAATTAAACAAGTGTGTATATGTATGTATATTTATATTTATATATATAAGTGTATGTATATATATATATATTTTAAACCTAAATATACATATATTTATTAAATAAAATAAAAATTAAGATTAGCTAAATACCTTAAAGCACCACACCTACACCCAACTTGCAGACTACCATCGCCGACCCCACTTGACTCTCAGTCCTTCGCCCCAACAAGCACCAGAAACGCATGCCGCATTAGGAACGCCGCATCGGAGATGTTGTGACACGAGTGCGGCTCCTCTTTCGGTCACGAGCATCAATCGATTCGACCGATTTGTCTACCCTAGCCAGAGCGTCGACGAGCCCTTCCTCGCTCTCAGTCACCCTCTGGAATGCTAGCCGCACCCTTGTCGATGAACTCGAGATCGAAATCCCGATCCCCAAAAGGCTTGGCCCTAAAGTTTTTCTTTGAATCGAAAACGATTCGATTCTCATGAGTGCTAAAATTGAGACGAAGTGACGATCGATTAGAGGAGCAGCCTTTATTATTTAATTTTGTTTACTTCGGCCATTAATTTTGAACTGTCGTTTTGAACGAGAAAAGGGTTTTGATCCAAATGAAACTTGATTTTTGATTATATTATCTCACCTGGTCGATTACTATTTTCTTCCCAACGCATGTCAAAAATTTTGTAAAGTATTGGAAGAAAGAAGAAATGTGTAATTGCCTTGAGAAAATAGTATTATATTAAATACTGTATATATTATTTTTAAATTTAAATTTAAATTTAAATCGTTATAATTATGCAACTCACAATCTCGACCATCTATCGAGGCATGGCGCTAGGCGTTTATAATGTTCTACCCCTATTCTGAACGCAATGGAAAATGTTTCGAGTCCTAATTCGATCGTATGGAGAAGATAGCCTTTTGAATCCAGTTATTATGTTAAATATTCAATGTAAACCTAGCGCGTTTATATATTGTACGATCAAATGATAACTCCAAATGCTACAAAAATTAAAATTCGATAATAAAACACTATTACGAATCCAATGAAACTAATTTCGTTAATTTCCAAGACTGTGCCTCGGAAGGCTATTTTTAAATATTGATTTAAACGATAAAATTTCAAACTGAACAAAACACTTTCAAATTTAAATTTCAACTTCTATTACCTCCAATATTATAAATATAAATTTTCCAAGCCTTTGAAATATTTTTAACAATCTCAAAGCCTCAGATTTCATATTTTATCCAATTTCCAATGATTAAATTCAATATTTAAATTGTCAAAAAATCAAAGATATTTGAAATGCAAGTTAAACCGACTTTCAAATAATTAAATAACTTAAATATTCCAATTTCAAATATCTGAAAATTCCGGGTGTCACAATTAACATATATATTATGTTTAAATATTTATTTAAAATTATATTTTAAAAATAGATTTTGTAATAACTTTAATAAATAAAGGTTGGAAAGATAAGTTAAAGCCGATTTGTAATTTGATTTATTTAAGAATTGAATTTAAATAAAATGATTTGAAACTTAATTATTTTGGGATCTTGAGGATATGTTTTATAACTTGATAATTTGATTTTTGATTTAAAGATAATTAAATAAATATTTTTAAATTTAAATAAATTTAAAATCAAATATTTAATTTTGATTTAAATTTGTATTCAGAGATTTTATTAAATGGTTGTGAATTGATTAAGTGAATTTCAAAATTAAAATAAAATAAAAAATTGAATTTGAAATATAAATGAAATTTATGAAATTGAGTTATTGTAAATATTTGAATATTTAAAACTTTGAAACCTATTGAAATTGAAAGTGATTTAAATTTTGTAGTTCAAACTTAGATTTGAAATCGATATAAATTGAAATGGATTTAAATTGAATTTTGGAACCAAGTTGATTTGAATCGATTTGTGGAATTTGATGAAACAATTCTAAATTGAAACTATTTTGATCTAAATTCTTTTAATATAAACTATTTTAATATATAAACTATTTCGATCTATAACCTATTTTAAATATAAATTATTTTAATTTATAACTATTTGAATATATAAACTATTTTGAATATTTAAAACTGTTTAAGTTGGAACTGTTTTGATTCAAAGTGAATATGATTTCAAAAATGGTAAGATTTCGGAAATGATATGATTTATAAAGTGATATGATTTCAAAGTTAATATAATTTCGAAAGCGATATGATTTAAATGAATGTGATATTTTGATATGAAGCATGAATTGTTTTGAACTAAAACGACCACGGTGTGAAATAAGCGTTAGGTTGTTGAAGAGACTAGAATCAGATATTGTCATACTCTCTGCCGATACCGAAAACCACTTTAACTACTGTACGTGGTGGAGAATCCAGAACGAAGTAAGATGGTTTGGCGATGATTCTGCTGAGGTATTAACGCAGCCCCGACCCCCGTGAGTCAGCTTGATGTGGCTAAAACAAGAGCCACGCCGGGCCAAGTGAGATCATTCCTCTTATCGGGACATTTCTTCAATGCCATTCTATTACTTTTTTATTTGATTAGGTGCACCTTTGATTTGGGAGTGTGTCTCGAGGTAGGCGGTAGTAGCAGCTATGCGTTACCACCAGTCCGGATCTGCAAAACGGTAGTATCCTACCCTGGGCATTGCCTTGTGTGCCTTGTTACATGCCTTATCGCGCCTTCTACGAGTTTGGTTTGTACCATACCTATGGAGTGCCCTCTGATAGCCCTCTATGTTATGGAGGAATTACCATACTGTATAGACTATGGGAATATATAAAATGTGTTAAGGGGGATATGGGTAATGCCTTAACGCTATTTTAATAGTTTACTTTATTGTAGATATTATATATGTATAGTATTGTACTATGTATGTAGATAGTTTAATGAATCCTTAGAGGATGGGTATCCCAGACATCCTTTAAGTTACTTTTATTTCAGTTGACATTTCACTTGAGTTGAATTTACTGGTATAAGAATGTTAATCCTGACACGAGTGTTCTGTGTTTTGTTTTATGCTTGGATCAGACTGAGTGTCACAGCATTTGAGACTCTCACCTTTGAAGATTGGAGCTTTGTTGAAGATCTATCTATCCGGATTTTAGTTATTTTAGTTTATTCCAATCATTTATGTTCAGACTTGTCGGTTTCTTATGTATTAGAGATTCATTTGTACTTTGAGATTCTATTGTATTTTATTTCAGACTCTGATGTTTTGTAGTAGCTTCATAAACTACTATTTATCTATTCCATGGATTGTTGTTGTGTAATTCTATGTCTGTGATTCTGTGATTGATTTATTTACTGTATATGCTAAGTTTTGCCAAATATAAATTAACAATCTGTTGTTTTGAGCAATTCAAGTCTAACATGAGTGGATGATTGTCGATTTGAATAGTTCAAAATAGAGGGTCGCTACATCCACATTGTTTGCCAAAATGTATGAACAGCTACCAATACCTCGACCAAATCAGTATGTCGCCATGCTCGAAGTCGCACTGCCCTAGGTTGCACGACCCTTGAAACCTAGCTTGCCATCCTCCTTAACGCCAGAGTCGTCGCCCCTCCACACGCGCAATCGTTTTTTCTTTTATTCGTCGATGTCGATCCTTATTTAGGAATTTAGCATAGGGTTGTTTTGGGTTTCTAAAATAATTATTTGGCTAGGTAATTTAAAATGAAGGGAGAAAGGAGAATGGGCTTTGGGCTTGTATTGAATGGGTTTGAATCAAATCTTAGCTTCAATTATTCTTCTTTACATTTAAAATTTTAATTATTTATCCTTGTTACATATATAAATATTTCTTGAACTAATTTAAAATGATTGCTTTTCATTTTATGATATACATACATACATACATACATATATATATCGACAACTGCATAATTTCATTCAATCTAGTATTATTCAATTCTATTGTATTGATATAAAAATAAATTTATTCATCTTCGTCGATTTAATGATCTTACTAATTAATAACAAAATTTCTTTTCATCTATTTCAAGTATACAAAAAAAATTACACTTTAAACTACTTTATATTTGTTAAATCTTTCATTAAATTTTTATATATTATCGAAAAATGAAATTATTAAGTATTTAAATTTTATTAATATAAAACTTTTATTAAATACTTTAAATGTTGTAATAATTTGATTCCAAGATATAATTATTAAAATCGAATTCGAACACTTCTGTTTTGATTGAATAAATTTGATATTAAAGCTTTTAAAATAGGGTTATTACACTCGTCCATGCGAGTACAATGCTAAAACTCTTATGCCAATCGGGTATAATGTAAGAAAAATATACAATTTTCTAACTAACACGTGTTTTGAAATTAACTAATCATATATAAAAAGATTCCTCACCCAAAAATCAACCCAAGCCTAAATGAACAATACCAAAACAACTCCTTCTTTCGAAATATGCATTCCACAAATCAAATCTATTTGCCACCCAATTCAACCCACCTAAAACAAGTTGATGTGCACACATGTGCACGTGCACATCGCCTCGACCATAGTGTCCATGAACTCCGACCACTAACGAACGCACTCCGCCTCCTCGTCCATATGGCACCATCGCCATCTCCTCGGGTCAAGTCCCTTAGATTTCAGCCGTTTAAGCCATTCGAAGACTCCGCTCCAGGAACAAAATACTCAGGTCACCTCCTTCATTCCACCACCATCATGCCACTATCCATTTTAAACCCCTACCGCCATTGCCATTCAAACCCCAAGATAACCCAGCACCGCCTCCCAAAAACCCATGATACCCGATACCCCCAGCGCCTCCCATCTCGTCGCATCCGAGACCTATCCACGCCTAAATTAAAAACCCTACATCAAACTCGACCGAGCTCCCCCTTCACATGAGATGTCACAAATTCTCTAAGGTCTTTCCCAATCCCCAAGGCTGCACCAACCCCAAACATTCCATCCATCCTCGACAAATTCCCCGAAAAATCCATTTATATCAAAAACCGAACTTTTAACAAATTCGAACAAACTAAGAAGCTAGAAATCCTGAAATTCTCGGTAAAAACATGTTTTCCAAGAGGAAAACACCAGTGCAACCCATTCGTCAATTCATGACAGTTGAATCATGGCCAAAACCAACCTATTTACAGAAATATACCTCTCTCTCCCTAAATACTTGAAGAAAATTCTCGAAACTGTTTTTAGAAAAGCTAAACTCGAATATGAACAACTTTCTAGTTGAAGAATTAAGTTGAAAGTGGGTAGATTGGGAGGATTTGACTTTTGAAATGGAGGATGTGTTTAGTTTCATGGTTTATGTTAGCATGTACATAGAGCAGGAAAGCAAATAACAATGGCAGCAAGCTTAAAAATAAAAAATAGAGATTGATGTGTTGTAGTGTATTAGTGTACCCAAACTAAATCAATTTTTTCAACAAGATTCACAATTTAAAGGAAAGAATCATAGGGCAAGGGAATAGGGGGACAAAGGAAGATGTAGTCTGGGGGGACAATGGAGACATAGACAGTGTGCTATGTATATGTATTGGTGTATATTGGTTTTTGTTTCTTATTTGAATTGCTTTTAGTAACCCACACACAATGTCGCGTCTGTGTATGAGCCAAGAATGACAGAAAATGGAATATAACCGCGCATAACAATGTGACACAATAGCAAAACAACAATAAAACACACCATTTATCAAGTTTTGTTATATTTCAAAAATACCAACATTCGACGTAAAATGCAGCTAAAAGAAATTCAGTTATTTTTCAAATCAAAAATTATGGAAAAATTCTATAAAGTAAATTGAAAATCAACCAATTATTTGAAACATTTATTATATTTTAGAAATCCAAATCAAATATTTAAAGAAAATTAAATATTCTAAAAATCAAAGTAATAAAATTCTGGGTCGTTGCAAGTACATCATATGACATCCCTATAGTGATAAATAACCAAAAAACCTAGAATCCATCATCCATTCTCACATCACTCACTAAGTGCGTTGGATATGTGATACTCATATGACCTCCCCTATAGAGTCAAGGACTGCTAACGTCTTGGTTTTTCGGTACTCGAATCCATGTCTTCGGTAGGTTAGGAACTAGATTTCACCCCAGTAGACAGCCCAAAGTAAACGGAATGAAATATCATGTGATTTAGGGTTTCCCATATGCCTAAATAAGCATCCTCACATACCCCTGATTCATGAGCACACTTCGAAACCTATGAATATCAATGATCCCTTATCATACGTCATCCACAACAGAGCTCATCATGGAACTGTCCTTAGAACTCCCGTTTGAAGTCGTTGTTGTTGGGAACTATCCTGGACAGCCATCATTAGTCGCAAATGTGATCATGCATCCCATAACCCTTCTCCAATAGTTACATCATTCTGACTCGTCGTCGCCTTCTTTGCATCCTGAAGTACAGCTATCCATCGTTGAAGCCATCACTTCCTAACATGGAATCATCATCATCGAATCATGAAGTCATCAAATCGAAGCGTCTCATCCTTGCTTCAGCGCCAAACCGCTCGTCGAAAAGCCATAGCGTAAAATCAAATGTCGAAAAAATGAACGATCACATCATGCTCTTCGTAGCCTCTTCGTCATAAAAGACAAAGTTGGTCAAATCAGCCATGATCAATGGGATAGATATCGACCACTCCAAAGTAGTCAATAACGACCACTTTGGTCGTGTACTTAGCCAAAATGGCTAGGTACAAACCAAATGAAAAAATCCACCATCTATCCAAAAATCTGAAGCACATCTCCAAATCTGTCTTGGGTCTTCAAATCCATTGGCATGAATGAAGCTCTGTGCAAAAAATCTTTGCTTATAGTCTATTTTCTAATATTATATCGCCTTCGAAAGGAATTTTCAACCAAACTAAGAAACACAAGCATACATGCAACCAACAAGCATATAACTGTCTATAATAACCTGACTACATCAATAATAACACACATACAATACATCCAAGTGACCAATGTTGGATTAATACCAAAATAGCCTAAATTTAGTAATGTCGTCAGAATAGTGCATCAATGGAGAAAATGTTGTATTTAATTTACAACTATTTTAAAACAATTTTAAATTCTTTTATAAAATAAGACGTAGGTTGAAATATATTAGAAATCACGTTTTTAAAGTTAGAAATAATTTCAAAACATCATTTTAACATTACACTGACAATCATAGTGCGGTGAAAGAAAATATCACTTAGCTCAACGAAAGCAGACCAATCCTATGTCATGTCGTAGAGGACTCCAATATGAGCGTAACGCTAGAAACCACGTTCAAATTGGACCTTATATGCAAAAGATACAAGATATATAATATTTTGATATATATATATATATATATATATATATATATATATTAATTAAATATCCTAACTATTAATTAATAAATAGACCACTTATATGTTTCATAATTCCCTTTGCATTCTTTCTACACACGTAACCTTTCCTGTACGTAAGCATTCCACTCTCTACCCATCTCTTGCCATGTCACCTTTCTTTTGCTTTTGCATTCTTTTCCTACAGCCTTTGAACTAACTACTTCTCCTCTCACTTGCACATGCATTTTGCTCCACCTCAACCCATGTTAACACACATGCACGCAATTCCTTCAATCATCACTACCGACTACACTTCCGTCTTCTATCTACAACCTGCTGCCTCCACCCATCACCAGCTCTGACCTACTTCATTCGACCTGCACATTTTTTACCTAAAACATGAACGCAAGCTACCGCTCACTGGCAGGACACTTTTTATGCCACCATCGATCATCTAGCGTCGTCGCTTAGCTACCGCCCCTCTGACTTTGACCAACCCACTACGCATCCTCACTCCTGCAACCTATGCACATGCAAATGCGGACAACCATGAAAGAAAAATGCAGCAAACCCTTTCCTTTCTAACTTCTCCAGCCTGTTGTAGTCATTCATTCATCTCTAGCCTGTGCCCTTACATTTCTGTAACCCTTTTACGAAGACGAATAAACCCATGTCATCAAAACCCATTTCAGGTACCCTTTAAAATCACCACCTCTATTGGATCCACAATTTCGAACCACCACGGTGCGATCTGGGTCATCGATGCCAAGGCTACGTAGCCCTTGGAACAATATAATGACCCAAATTTTATTTCAACGGAAAAGGTGCTTATTTTATGTTGAAAGGGAAGGAGATGGAAGAAGTGTGGGGGGGTTGCCATGAAAAAGAGAGGCAATGTGAAAGATGCAATATGTGCGACCAGGTGAAGAAGGAAAGACCTATAGGACAAAGGGTAGGGTTAAGGATTGTGTGTATCCCTTTTTCTTTAATCTCCAAAATTCTAAGGCATGTTTTGTGTCCATAAAGCTCATCGGCATGTCCGATTGCGACGATTCTTTAAGCGTGTGCATCCTTGCAATTTTCCTAGTCCAGTGGTGCAAATTTCGTTGAAATCTGAGACTGTGCCCGATGCTATTTTTAAACGTTTTTAAGTCGTACGGGCTGCCGGAATGTTCAATCTTAAAAATTTTCGACTGCGTAGCTCATATACTCTCTCTCTCTTTGACGTTTTTCATTTGTTCAAGTCTCTAGTGTATTGATGCACATATATCGACCTACTACGTGTAGCTATCGAAAACACGAAAATAATTTTGGATTGAAACCATCCAATAAAATTACTATGGGTCAAAAATGTCAGTAATCGATAGCATCCAAAGTTACAGAGTTATATGGCCCAATACAAATTTAAAAATAATATTTTGCAATTTTCCGATACATAGATTATGGTCGACACACTGGTACTTACAGTGCACTTAGATATATGATGACACAAATGACCACTATTGAAAGATTGACGACTGCTCATGCCGCGAGCCATCAATGCTCGAATCTAGCCCACTTAGATATTGATACTCAAATACCACTTAGATGGTCCAAAGATATAGATCCACTTAGATGATCCTCAATGAACATCCACACCTACTATTCTTATGAATATACGATAAACCTTTGACCATCAGTGATACCTAGCACATATACCAATAATAGATCCCATTTGTTCCACCCCATAAATTATCATCATATAAATTATTTTGCTTGGATGAACCCCAGGTACTTCAGCCAATTTTTCATTGCAGTCATCGTCGATCGATACTGATCAACGATAGATTAGTACCAGTCTATGACCTAGCCAAATTTTGATCTCTAGTCGATCTCCTCTAAATGCATCAACTCCAAATTCCTAATTTGGCATCAATATGGTTTAGTACCAATCCATTATAGATCGATACTAGTCTGTACATTTAATAAATTTTCTCTTCATCTTGGTTAGTGATTAATCCTCTTCATCCATAGATCTATGTGCAAGCTCTTCCATGTCGACCAATATTGTCTATACTGATCCATATAGATCTGTACCCATCCATGTAATCGGTGAAATTTTACTAAATAATCCAGCTCCAATTCCGATAACCATCCACCTTTCATCTTGTTGCTTCAATCTATGTGCATCCTTTTATTGCAACTATTAGCTGCAAACTCTTTAAAGCCATTTATAACTTTCCCCATACATAGGAGAGTTCTCCATCCATAGATTCATCTTCCAGAATAACCAAATGCATTCTTTCATCTACTCAAAACATACATGGAACCACAATGTATGACCAATAATAAGGAATCCATCACTATGGGTTATTCAAGCATTTCAGTGTATACCTAGCATGCACATGTATGTCTATTCATTCAGAATCATGTTTGAAATTAGTGAAAACATCATTTAAATCTTGTTTTTTAGATCAGGCTAGAAAAAAATAATTTTTTAAGTTAAAAATTTGATCCAAATTTTTTTAAAATATATATTACAACTTATAAAAGTAAGAGGCAATAAACGTTACAACTTATAGGAGTAAAAGGCTATAAACCACCCATAAAATAATGAAAAATCACAAAATAGCTCTAAGTTAATAAAAATCCAAAATAGACATTAAAATTAATGAATTCCTTCCGATATTGACTAGTTGATCTCTAATGGCGTCTTTAAACTTTAGTCTCTTAATCTAGTGTTTTCCCTCAAAATAAACTTTTTGGTTGGTCGCATTAGTTGAAGAAATATTGATGGAGGTTTTTGAATGTTTTTAGATCAGAAAATAAGTGACATAACGGATTCTACAACCCTTATTTACCCTTAAAACCCAAATTAACAAGCATGCCAAAATAAATAGGCTTTGGACTTAACTACAAAATCAGTCCAATTAGGTTGAAAACTTAAAACTATCATACCTCTCATTTTCACAAACCAAATCGCTATTATGACCATCCTATAGAATCTGGATATACTAAATATTTCATTTGAAACAAGATTCAACTCAAAAATTGGTTTCTAGCAGAAGTTATGGCTCCTAAGATATTTTAGTCCCAAAACTGTACATATTTAACCTAAAGTCCAAAAATATCACATTATACTATTTTTCATAGTTTTAACTCATTTTAGGGTCGTTTGGTTATATAGATAATGTTTCACTTATGTAACTTACATAAAAGTACGTGTCGTTATAATATGACAACATTTTGCTTCTAACTTATTTACTTCTTCTGCTGTAACAATCTGCACCTTAATGAGGCCAAATTTCGAAAAAATCAAAATTCAAGTCCATTAGGGTACAAATCATTGGATTTTATAACCCGTAGTAAATATAAGTATATTAGAGATCAATCAAACTAAACTCGTAGCAAAATTGAAAATATAATAGGATTTAAATATACAAAGCATAATAACCTTAGCATGCCCTTAACTCACTAAAATTCATATTTTATAAACTTCCAGTCTTATATTGCATTTACCATTGGTTAAGTGTCTTTGTGAGATTTCCTTATTTATACTATTTCTTCCAGATATACAAATATGAGTACTCTACGTATCCAGAAACAACATCACAATGAATAAATAGGAATACTTCTCATAATATATCGTACATATTATTTTTTTACAAGGGACATCCAACAATTATAATCCAAACAATCTAAAGAAAAGAACAAATGATGAAAGGGAAATGACAACAACACTACTAGACCTAAGATACTAACTACATACTATGGAATAGTCCAGATCCTCTATGAGAGCTCGATCCATTACTGCGACTTTGGAATGGGCATAGCATAATGGCTATACACCCAATTTTGTAGCTCTAGTGCTGCTTCTCGGCTCGAATCTCTTGGAGCTTAGCTTGGACCTGTCAGATAGCGATTAGCTCAGGGCTTTGGTATCCTTCAACATCTTGTCCTTGCCCTGCCTCCTACTGCGGCCGCTCTGATGCTATTGGTGCCACTACATCAGCTGGAGGCTTAGGGATCTCCATCTTCTTAAGAGAGGCTCTGTCAAATGGGGTGCAGACTTTCCTCTAGACCGGCTTTCTAGAGAGGTTCACTTCATATTTCCTGAATACATGAGTGAAGAGATGGCAATATGAAAAGTAGCTCTGGAGAGCACCAACTCCAGAACTAATATAGTTTCTCATGATAGCACGAGCATAATTGATATCCATACCACCCATGATGAAATAGATGGCCTTCTATACGAGCGGGTAAATCGGATCGAAGCTCTTCATCTTTGAAATGATGTTCTGTTGAACTATGCAAATGATGGGGTGGGCTAGGTCGCAAATTGCCCGACCTCCTATAACATTCTACATTCTGAGGCCTGAAACCAAGCACTATGCATACTATAGTCATCCATAGTATTTTTGATGACAAAATACAGCCATATTAATCGTATCAGTAACATTAGAAGCACGGGAATATGAAAATTTTAAAAACACATTTCATTAATAATTTATGTTATTCATTACATATTCCCAAACGTTGCCCAGGTTCAAATAAAATATAATTGTTACAAAATAACAAGAGCGACATATGAAGACGCCCTCTTGGTTAATCAGAGTTTATTGCTTAACAAATAAATATTCTTCCATTACATACATTTAGACAAAATGAAACGATAATACAATAGACAAATATCTCCTTAACATAGCTAACATAACTCTTGCACATCTTCGGAAGCTTTATTCGTTAACCTGAAAACCTATAAATCTTACACTCGAACTACTCAAATAAGCACCTGAGAGTTAAAGGGGAAAACAAAAACTTCGGGTTAGACAAAAGTTTTGGTATGAATAATAATATCCTATAACGACCTACCTTTTCGGCCCTCAAAATTCATCACTAATACATCCACGGTATTCACGTGTCGAGCATCCAAGTGCTGGGGGAAAAGAAAAGAAAAGACAAGATAAAATCTCATATCGTGACTAATAATATATAATATAAAACAGACCTTTACAAAAAGAAACGGTAATATACATACATTAATTAGAGTAGACTAACGTATCGTGAACATGGACAGTTATAACAACTTGTCCTCACAAATGCTGATAAATAAACTACAAATGCAATGGAAAAATAAAATATATGTAAATATGTCTTGGAGGCATCCAGCTCATCTGCTGAAGCTTCGAAGCATCTAAACTAAATCTATGAGTATGCTTGGTCTGACCTGTGCACTATAAGAAAAATAAAGTCGGATCAGTTTGGTAAACAAATGTGAGAAAACACACCTCAAATGGATTTTAATGTTATAAAACCTTTCAAAAATAAACATATCTCATAAGACCACACCGCAATAAACACGGACGAGCTTTTACCTTGCGATAACCAGAACATTTCTATAAAAAATCTAATGATATTATAATATTGTCTAGGGTTTAAAATAAATTATGAATATAGATAGGATGCTTGCATCTTACGTTCCAACATATAATTGGGCACAACTAAGTCTGTATGACGCTTATTGGAGAATGGATTCCATACAATGATAAGGCACCAGGGTACTACCTGCCATGGTACACCTTTAGAAAATGTACCAATGGCCTCACATGGACCCCCTGCGAATCAGGACCGACCCTACCTCTTACTGGATAGTTCTGAATATTTCACCACCTCGGTTTCTTTGCAACCTTTTCTTGAGAGCTCTCATGCACAATCAAATACATAAATGTATATATCTAGAAAGAGTGATGACAATACTCTAATGGGTGTGACCCAAATAGCCCTTAGGCTTATCCCTTGTTTTAGTCATTCTGGTTATTGAGGCTAGAAGCTAGCCTTTTTATATAGCAATCCCACTTGGAATGCTAACACTGCCCTCTAGGTAGCAGTGTAGTGCCAGTATTCGTCCATACAAGTTGTCCAAGTTATGAACAAACTAAAGGCACTACTTCTACTACATCCATTTTGAAATTACCATTGGGACTAGCAGCAAGTAGCCCTTGTACTTTAAAGAACTCTGTTTTAATTATCTTTAAGATATTCCAATTCGAAATGCTTATGCCAATTCAAAGTGGTTTTCGAAATATCTGATCCTGGTCTCTTCGAACCGACACCGATAGTTTCAAAAACTGGCCAATATTTGATTTTCGGTTATTTAACTATCAAATAAAATAAAATTTTCAACCAGAGATTTAATGAAGCATGTTAAGCTCATAAGCAACCCTAAGCCTCTTTAATTAATCTTTCGTTAATTAAAACACTTTGTAAATACTTGTATCAAAATACTTTTTACAAAGATATACATAGGTATATTACTTCTTCACTATTCATTTACCTCTTTCGATGCCTTTAAAACTATTAATATACTTGTACCATCAGTATAAGTGAATTTCCAAAATACTATGAAGGATTTTACTTTCCAAAACTATATTTCTTTGGGCTGAACAAAATGTCATTTTTAAGCAGAGAAAAAAATAACTCAAACATTATTCCTTCAGTGTTAAGTATGAAAAAGAATGTTTCATACCACTAAAATTAAGGTCATTTAGGGAAAATAAATCTCTTGTATAAGTACACACTTTATAAAATTTCTTTTTATAAGCATACGCTCTAAATTCATTTATAAAATTTCTTTTATAAAACTCATCTCTATTTACAAAGCTCCTTTTATAAATCACAAAATAAAATTATAAAATCAGTTAACAAATCCCCAAATTTATTCAGTAAACTACTTCATAAACATGCCTTATACCCTTTATACAAAGATCCTTTATAAGACTTCTTTTATAATATATCATTTATAAAACCCATTCTATAGACCCTTAAGTTATTTGCAACTTTTTTTGTATACTCCAACTCACATATAAAACTCTTTTTTTTATTTCTAAATATAATTACAAAACTTATTTTATAAAACAAAACTCCATATATAAGACTAAACTTCAAATATAATTATACAGTCATCTTTTTCTCATAACACATTATTCGATATATTCAATAAATTCACAATAGTGATTTATTACTCCAATTCATCAAAATAATAACATTTCTTTTTATTTATAAGATGATGCTTATAAATCTCCTTCAAATCTATATGATACCATTTATAAATCTATTCCTTTATTTTCAACATTTTATATAAACCGTTTCACAAATATCTATTTCCAAAACAATTTCCACCTTCCTTTAAATACAAATCGCCTTAAAAAAAAGATAACCCCTTTTATTTCCTTTTTGAAAATAAACATTTATTATCATTATATTTTTCTATAGAGGCAAATACCTCCGAAATAATTATTTAAAAACATTGACTTACATATATATTAGAAAAGAATAAATAAGAAGTTGAAATTTAATAGAAAAGTTCACAACTCATTTTAATTAAACACCTCAGAAATGCCAAAAGAGTCGGATTTTAATATTGTTTTCCAAATCGAAACCAATTCCAAATCAAATGGAAATTTAATTGTATTTTTCAAAATATTATAACGAGACCAATAGTTACTATAGCACTTAACCGAATGCTATTACTACATTTTCCACTAAAAAGGTTCAACTTCTAACGAGTATTAGTGTCACATCCAATTTGGCCAAATTAATAAATTTTGACGTTCAACAGTCTATAAAATAGGTATATAACTGATATAAAATCAACAGGAATATAAATGGAAATTAACAATCATAATATCGAGAAATTCGGATTTCTCTACTAAATTCCTGTATTTTATTTTAAATGACAATCGCTTTCAAAGTGGATATTTACCATAAAAATTGAGCGGTTATAATAAAAATTAATTTTCTTATTATTCATTATTGCAAAAAAATTTACAGAATGATTATGCCGTTATTACTTATTAAATAAAGGAAGTCAAATAAGAACATTGATATATTTAATTAATATTCAATTCATAAATCGAAATATTTTATTCACTATTCAAATATTAAAATCAAAATTCAAATATCGAAATAATCCCTACATTGGAATTCAAGTTTTAAACCTTAAATAGCAATTATTTCAATATTTAAGACCAATTCTATATTCAAATCAAACTATAAAATTTGGGGTTTTTATATTCTTTCCACTTTAAATCAATTTCATCCTCGAAATTCTTAGAGGAAGAAAAATGCCTCCAAACCCTTAAACATTTTGAAATCAATTAGTTGAAATGGGTTAACAAATTTCCAATTCTTTTATAGTTATGGAAAATTTCGGCGGCACCTCCTTTGTGAGGCTCAATTGAAAAAACTATAACTTGCCCCAACGGGCCCAAACCAAACAAAAAAAAACAAATCTCCATAAATGGCCTCCTATATTTGGGGCATAAAATCATCAAACCAAACAACAATATAAACGTGTACCTATTATTCAAACACCTAACTCAGCTCATGTAACCAAAAGCATCAAAATAGCATTTGCTTCCATAAACCAATATCTCACGAACAAATGATATGCAACCATACCTTACATTATCTAATGAAAAAAGTATACAATTTAATTACGTTCGTATGAGGTTCACATACCATCCATACGTAATATCAAATCTGACCGCGGGCTCGATCGCACAAAATTCACTTCTAAACAAGTATTGCTCACCCAACTTCCCTCTATAGACTCCGATCTGGTTTCTTGATTAGAAACCCCTGTACTCCTCGCATAGCTATAAATTATAATAGAAAACTTCGGAATCAAATCAAAATTCCATATCAAGTGTTCGCCATCAGAATCGAGCAAAAAATCCTTACTAGGACCTATATAAATCACTCGAATCCATATATTTGAATATGGATAAAACAACCATGCTATTAAAATTATCTACGTACAACTTATGTATTTATTTAATTGATTTCTTAATTACACCAAACTCTTTTATTCACGTTCAATTTAAATCACAAGTAATTAAACCAATAATATTTCACTTAACACTAAAATTATTTATGAACCATTTCATAAAATCATTTCATTTAACCTTGCTTAAGTTAAATTTCATTTCATTGCTCAAGTTCATATACATATAATACTCTTCTACATCCTAAGAGTATATATACAAATCCAGATTTATTTTACTTAACCAGAAAGTCTAACAAATTTAAATTTTGTTTTTAGCTTTCTACTTTCTCAAATTTATAAGTTATAAAACTTATTTCCTCATAATTTTGACCAAATACTTAGCTCAATTTATATCAACTCGAAAGTTTTCGACTGTCCAAAACCATCCAAAATTCCATTTCATTTCAATAAATGAAAATTACTAAACAATATCTCAAAATACGATGCACAAACCAAACTTATCAAAATGGATAAGATACATGAGTCTATAATACCACTTAACTGAAAATTTAACAACTAAACACCCGGTTCCATTTCACACTATTTTGAATAATAATAATAATATACATACATACTTTTTTATATCAAATCATGCCTCTTTGGGATTTAAACCAAAATTTGTTTCACCAAACAACTTTGTAGCAAATCCATAAGTATGGTAGCAATTCAACACTTAGAAACTTGAAAATGAATATTGCTAATACTGCAGTCATAACCAGAATTATTTTCCAACGATAGAAATGAGTTTAGTGCTTTCTATCTCTTTTAAATTCTTTTTTGAAATATTTCTGTTCACAAATACTTTCAAATAATGCTATTATTATTATTTTTCCAAAATTTTGGAAAGCAAATTTCAAAACTACCGGGATTTAGATCCTCAACTTCTTAGTTTTAAATCCTTTTTTAATTTTATTTTTATTTATAAAGCATATTTATAAACTATACTTATAAAATTTCACTTCTTATATAAAATCATTGCGCAAATGAATACTGTGCTTGGAATATAGCAAACAACTTTTTTTAAATTTTAATCCAATCTTATCACCGAACGTCTTATAGTCAAATTATGAAACTGAATTCACAAGGTGTTTGCACTTAATTTTAACCAAATAATAAATGATCATAAACCATCTAAGCATAAACAATCCATCAACAACAATAGTCAATACTCGTAAAATATACGAGCATGACTAATCAAACCATAAATGATAATAACTGACTATTATCATTTCCTAACAAAAAGTTTGCCATAGATAACTATATCAATTTTCTGAAAATTATTCCTTTATATATAAAATATAACCAAGGTAAAATTGTTTCCTTTACCTAATTTAAAACAATACCATGTTAGTTTGTCTTGTTCAAGTGTTTAGAAACCACTATCGACACAATTGTTCATTCTATAGCGACTAGAATTCATAAACACTCAACCGATAAGTCAATACAATATAATTTTTTTTACAGCACTAAAATATACGCGCTCATAGATATATAAACTCAAACTCATTCTATGGTATCACTTACCTTATCTCTAATGAGCCTGCCTCACTAAATCCTAGGTGTTCACTTGACCTAAGCTCTGATACCACATGTAATGTTCTCCCTATCTTGGAGTTGACTACAATTGGTAACCTCAAATCTGATTTATAGCCAGCCCCTCAACTATCTCAACTAACCTATAAAGGGACATGTAGTGGTAAGATTCTAAGCTTCGTCATAGTTCATAAAACATGAACCCCCCATCACGTGTGTGGCGCACTCACCAGATCCGATCCCGGTCTCTCAATATCGACAGCGATAGTTTTAAAAACTGGCCAATATTTGATAGTCCATTATTTAACTATCAAATGGAACAAACATTTTAACCAAAGATTTAACTAAGCATGGCTAAGCGCATAAGCAACCTAAGCCTCTGTAATTAATCTTTCGTTAATTAAAACACTTTGTAAATACTTGTATCACGATACCTTTTACAAAAATATACCTTTGTATGTTACTCGTTCGCTATACACTTACCTCTTTTAATGCCTATAAAACTATCTATATACTTACCATTAGTATAAGTATATTTCCAAAATACTATAAAGGATTTTACTTCCCAAAACTATCTTTATTTGGGTTGAACAAAAATGTCATTTTTAAGTGGAGATAAAAAATAACTTAAACATTATTCCTACGATGCTAAGTATGAAAAATATTATTTTATACCACCATGATTAAGATGGTCATTTAGGGAAATCAAATATCTTTTATAAATAAAATCTTTTATAAAATTCCTTTTTTAAAAGTTTAAGCTCTAAATTCGTTTATAAAATTTCTTTTGTAGAATTCATCTCCATTTACAAAGCTCATTTTATAAATCACAAAATAAAATTGTAAAATCCATTAATGAGTCACCAAATTTATTTAGTAAAATTCTTTAAAAACATCCTTTATAAGACTTCTTTTACAAAATATCATTTATAGAACTCATTCTATAAACCCCAAATTTATTTTCAACTTTTTTCATAAACTCCAATTCATATATAAAATTCTTTTTTATTTCTATATGTAATTTCAAAAATCCTTTTACAAAACAAAACTTTCAAATATAAAAATAAATTTCAAATATAATAATAAACTCATCTTTTTCCTACAACATAATCATTCAATATATCCAATAAATTCACAGCGGTGATTAATCACTCCAATTTATCAAAATGATAATATTCCCTTTTATTCATAAGATACCGCTCATAAATCTCCTTTATATTTATACAATACCATTTATAATCTGGTTCCTTTATTTTCAACATTTCTATAAACTATTTCATAAATTTATATTTCAAAATAATTTCCCCCTTCTTTTAAATGCAAATCCCTTTAAAATAAAAGATAAATCCTTATATTTCCTTTTTGAAAATAAACATTTATTATTATAATAATTTTCTATAAAGATAAATACCTCAAAAATAATTATTTAAACATTTACTTACATATATATTACAAATGAATAAATAAGATGTAAGAACAAAATAGAGAAGTTTAAAATTCATTTTAATTAAATATCCCAGAAATTCTAAAAAAATCTGATTTTAATATCATCTTCTAAATCGGAACCACTTCATGCCAAACAAAAATTTAATAGTATTTTTCAAAATACTATAATAAGGCCAATAGTTACTATAGCACTTAACCGAATGTTATTATTACCTTTTCCACTAAAAATGTTCAACTTTTAACAGGTGTCAGTGCCACATCCAGTATGGCCAAATTAACAAATTTTGACATTTAACGATCTATATAAAAATTATATATTTGAAATAATTCAATAGGAATATAAATGGAAATTAACAATCATAATATCGAGAAATCCGGATTTCTCTACTAAATTCCTGTATTTCATTTTAAATGACAATCGCTTTCAAAGCAGATATTTTAACCAAACTAGCCAAAATTTCAACCAGACATAAATAGTAAATTTTATCTACTATGTCATACTGATTATCAAAAAAGTGAGTTTAAGTCACCGAATTGCAACTGAAGCCGGAGCATTCCGGTTTGAAGTAAAATTGAATGACATTCGAGTTTAGCCAAAAAAATTCTTACTTTAGAATCAACCAAACTAATTTCATCGCGTAGCTTTCACTATTATGAGTGCAAGCAAAAGTTTCGTCTTGATTGAACCTCATATGAGAGAGATATTGAATTTATAAGATTTGAATTTTTTTAAATTAATCAATATGCTAATTACATATTTTAAATTAATTAACCTACCCAAATCCTTCTTAAACAAAATACTTTGCCGCCTAAACTCGTGCACACCTGCTCATAGAATGCAACCATGACCAAACTTCCTCCATTTGTTCCTCCTCAACCACCCCACGAAACGACAATCCGTCAATTGAAAACAACCTTCCTCCACGTGTTTACCTCTTCATCTCGTTCCCATCATGAGCGCAACCTCTAGTAAAACATGAGGTGATGGTCGTCTTCCATCCGTACAAAAATCACGGCTCCCCTCTTCTCTACCTCGAGCCACCAAACTCCAAGCCTAGGTGCTACTCGCCACGCTGAGCCCAAATACAACATCCATTTGGCCAATCGATGTTAAAAAACCCATATTTTCAAACCCTAGATCCTACAAAGTACTATTCCAACAGCCGAGCCACCTGAACTTCGACTCCAACCTCCCAAAACACATCAGCGCGTAGATATAGCCTTCCTAGGATCAAAGACATGAGTTTTATGAATTTTTAGGATTATTTAGATCATTTATTTTGAATTTAATAAGTGGTTGATCTGTTTTTATATTTGGTAAGAAATGGAACAATAAAGGAGCGAACTGAAAATAGCTGTTGAATTTTCTTGAGTGTTGGGATATGTTTGTTCAATAATTTCTGGCTCACTAAGAATTCCGTTCGTGTACGAAGCGCGAATAACAAAACGAAAATGTAGTCACGCATAAAAATGCAGTGCGACCCAAAATAATGAGTTGAACTCACCAAAATTCCAGTTGAGGCAGAGCATTCCAGTTTGAATTAAAATCGAACATCGTTCGATTTTAGTACAATTTTACACTTGTTTCACTAATCCATGAACTCCGACCACTAACGAACGCACCTCCGCCACGACATTCGATTTTACTTAAAACTGGAATGCTCTGGCCTCAACTGGAATTTTGGTGAGTTAAACTCATCATTTTGGATAATTAATAGGATATATAGACAAAATTTACCAATTGCTTATTTGTAATTGGTAAATTAGGTATTGTTTTAAATTAGGTATTGTAATCACTTGAACAAGGCAAATTGACATGGTATTGTTTTAAATTAGGTAAAGGAAATAATTTTACCTAGGTTATATTTTATATATAAAGGAATAATTTTTAGAAAATTGATATAGTTATCTATGGCAAAGTATTTGTTAGGAAATGATAATATTCAGTTATTATCATTTATGGTTTTCATGTTTATCTATTTTACGAGTATTGACTATTGTTGTTGATGGATTATTTGTGCTTAGATGGTTTATAAGCATTTGTTATTTGGTTAAAATTAAATATAAACACCTTGTGAATTCAGTTTCATAATTTGACTATAAGACATTCAGTGATAAGATTGGATTAAAATTTTAATTTCAATAAAAGTTGTTTTGTATATTACAAACAACAGTATTCATTTGTGAAATGATTTTATATAAGAAGTGAAATTTTATAAGTATAGTTTATAGATATGCTTTATAAATAAAAATAAAATTAAAAAAACGGATTTAAAACTGAGAAGTTGAGGATTTAAACCCCGGTGGTTTTGCAATTTTCTTTTCAAAGTTTCGAAAAAATAGTAATAGCATTATTTAAAGTATTTGCGAATAGAAATATTTCAAAAATGAATTTAAAATAGATGGAAAGCACTGAACTCATTTCTATCATTGGAAAATAATTCTGATTATGACCATAGCATCATCAATATTCATTTTCAAGTTTCTAAGTGACGAATTACTATCATAATAGTAGATTTGCTACAGAGTTGTTTGGTAAAACAAATTTTGGTTTAAATCCCAAAGAGGTATGATTTGATACAAAAAAGTAAGTATGTATATTATTATTATTCAAAATAATTTGAAACGGAACCGGGTGTTTAGTTATTAAATTTTTCAGTTAAGTGGTGTTATAGACTCATGTATCTTATCCATTTTGATAAGTTTGGTTTGTGCATCACATTTTGAGATATTGTTTGGTAATTTTCATTTATTGAAATGAAATGCAACTTTGGATGGTTTTGGACAGTCGAAAACATTCAAGTTGATATAAAGTGAGTTAAGTATTTTCTTCAAATTACAAGGTAGTAAGTTTTATAACTTATAAATTTGAGAAAATAGAAAGTTAAAAACAAAATTTAAATTTGTTAGACATTCTAGTTAAGTAAAATAAATCTGGATTTGTATATAACCTCTTTGGATGTAGAAGACTATTATGTGTATATGAACTTGAGCAATGAAATGAAATTTAACTTAAGTAAGGTTAAATTAAATGATTTTAGGAAATGGTTCATAAATAATTTTAATATTAAGTGAAATATTATTGGTGTAGTTACCTGTGATTTAAATTGAACGTGAATAAAAAGAATTTGGTGTAATTAAGAAATCAATTAAATAAATATGTAAGTTGTACGTAGATAAGTTTATTAGCATGGTTGTTTTATCATATTCAAATACATGGATTCGAGTGATTTACATAGGTCCCAGTAAGGATTTTTCACTCGATTCTGACGGCGAACACTTGATACTGAATTTTGATTTGATTTCAAAGTTTTCTATCATAATTTATAGCTATGCGAGGACTATATGGGTTTCTAATCAAGAAACTGGATCGGAGTCCGTAGTGGAAAGTCGGGTGAGCAATACTAGTTTAGAAGTGAATTTGGTGTGACCGAGCGTGCAATCAGATTTGATATTGCGTATGAATGGTATTTGTACATCATACAGACATCATAAAATTATATACTTTTCTTATTTGATAATGTAAGGTATGGATGCATATCATTTGTTAGTGAAATACTGGTTTAGTGAAATACTGGTTTATGGAAGCAAATGCTAGTTTGATGCCTTTGGTTCCATGAGCAGAGTTAGATGCTCGAATAATAGGTACATGTTTATATTATTGTTTGGCTTGATGATTTTATGCCCCAAATATAGGAGGCCACTTTTGGGATTTGTTTTTTTTGTTTGGTTTGGGCCCGTTTGGGTTAGTTATAGTTTTTTCAACTGAGACGCACAAAGGAGGCGTCGTCGAAATTTTCCATAACTTTAAAAGACTTGAAAATTTAATAACCCGTTTCAATTAATTGATTTCGAAATGTTTAAGGGTTTGGACGCATTTTTCTTCCTCTAAGAATTTCGAGGATGAAATTCTTTTAAGGTGGAAAGAATGCAACAATCCAAAATTTTATTGTTTGATTTGAATATAGAATTGGTCTTAAATATTGAAATAATTGCTTTTTAAGGTTTAAAACTTGAATTCCAATGTAGGGATTATTTCAATATTTGAATTGTGAATTTAATATTTGAATAATGAATAAAATATTTGGATTTATGAATTGAATATTAATTAAATATTTCAATGTTCTTATTTTACTTCTTTTAATTAATAAATAATAAAAGCATAATCATTCTATAAATTTATTTGCAATAATGAATAGTAAAAAAATTAATTTTTATTATAAATGCTCAATTTTTGTTTACGTAGTTTTAATTTAATTTATTCAATTTTTCCATAATTTTTAATTTGGAAAATATATAAATTTATCATTTGACAATTTTCTACAAACGATGGTGTTTTTATGACTTTACAGTATTGAATAACTTGTGAATATTTTTATTATTTTAGGATCATGTTGCATTTTTATGCATGACTGTATTTTTATTTTATCATTCACAGTTTGTATGTGGATGGAATTCCATGCTGCGAGATACCCAAAATTAGTGAATAAATATATCCTAACGCTTAAGAAAATTCAACATCTATTTTCATTTTGCTCCTCTACTGGTCCATTGCTTACCAAACATAAAAGTAGATCTACCTCTTATTAAATTCAAAATAAATAGTTTAAAAATCCTTAAAATTCAAAAAACTTATATCTTTGATCTTTGAAAGCTTAGATCTACGTGCTGATGTTTTTTGGGTGGCTGTAGTCAAAGTTTAGGGGGTTCTGCTATTGGAATAGTACTTAGTAAGAACTGGGATTTGAAAATCTACATGTTTTAGCATCGACTGGCAAAAGGATGTTGTATATGTGTTCGTCATGGCGAGTAGGACCTAAGGTCGGAATTTGTTGGCTAGCGATGGAGAAGAGGAGGCCTTGATTTTTGTACGGATGGAGGATGACCATCAGGTCATGTTTTACTAGGGGCTTGAGCTCGTGATGCGAGTAGGGTGAGGAGGTAGAGCGCTCAGAGGAGGGTTGTTTGCAATCGATGGATTGTCTTTCATGGAGTGGTCGAGTGGGAATCGATGGAGGAAGTTCGGTCACAGTTGCTTTCATATGAGCGGTGCATGAGTATAGGCATCAAAGTATGTTTGTGGACGAAGGATTAGGGTAGGTTATTTAAAATCTATAATTAGCATATTGGCTAAATTAAAATTTCTCAAATCTTATAAATGAAATATCTCCCTCATACGAGGTCCATTCAAGATAAAACCTTTTGCATTGCACTCGTAATGCTGATTGTTACGCGATGGAATTAGTTTTGTTGAATTTGAGATAAGTGAAAAATTGTACTAAAATCGAACGACGTTTGATTTTAATTTAAACTGGAATGCTCTAGCCTCAAATGGAATTTTAGCGAGTTAAACTCATTATTTTGGATAATCAGTATAATATAGTACACAGAATTTATAAATGAGAATTAAGCTTTGACTTGAAAAGAATAAAATGAATGTTTACCTGTAATTGGAATATAATTGTAAAGTTAATTTGGTTATAGTTGTAAAGTTTAATAAGGAATAAAAAAATTATGTATTAAAGGAGAAATCATATGTTATTTAATCAAAATTGGTTTCGGCATAGTTATGAAATCCGTTATCGGTAAGTAAACTTATTGATCCTTGTTGTAAACAATAAATTTATAGATAGTTGAACTACTTAGTTGCAACAATTGCTTTATTTTTCATCTCAATTAGTTAATCAATTTGAAATTAATTTTATAATCAATGGAATTTCATGTAATTTAAATATTTCAATTAATACGAGGAAAGACGTTAATTGTAAAATAATTGGTTGTAATAAAATGGAAATTCATGTTAATGAATACATAAGAGAAATTGTTAATTTAATATAAATGACTATTAAATCAAAATAAAAGAATTTGTTGTAAATTTAATGGTAATAAAATAGAGTTTATTATGATTGTAATTAAATGTTGAAATTAATTTAATATTTAAATCTTGGGTTTAATATGAAAAATTCTATTCCAAAGGATTATTAAAATTATGTCTAATAAAAAAATGATAATAGAAAATTTTATTTAGAATTTAAAAGTGATTAAATCAGTTTATAATAATTCATTTTAAACTAACGTTAAAAACTATAATATAATTTGATTTCAATAACCTATGAATATAATGGAATTGGGCTTCGAAATCAGTTCCATTGTGTTCAGAAGGCCTTTTGACATATAGATAGCCCATCCGCACATTTCAATTGGAGTTCGGGCTGTTTTGGACCTAACCATATAAATACGGCATGCAAAACGAGACAAAATATTATAAAATATTCCAAAACCATAATCTTGTCTCGGCCGCCATCTTCATCTATTCCAACGGTCGAAATTCATTCACGTTCTTCCTCTTAGATCTCTCTATTCAATCATCAATTTGCGATGGCATCTAAACGAAGTGATAACCTCGATGTCCTCTATGTTCTGAACAGATGGATCGCCTTCACACAACCGAAGATGACCGAAATCTAGCCACGAAGTTGCAGCATTCTTGGCTATTTGCGAATGGAAGCAGAGCACTAGAGTTGGCCGCGAGCAGGGCCTGGGTAGAGGTGGCGATGGCGATGACAATAGAGTGGTCTGATCTAGGTACGGTGCCCTGGATCGTTGGCGGTGGGAAGGTGAAAGCAGCGGTTATGGGTTCCTGTTCCGTTAGGGATTTATGAACGGTGATGTTATTTACAATTTTTCCATTTGTTTATTTTATTTAAATTTAAAATTCAAATCTTCTAACTCGTATAACTTTTACATACAAACTTCGATTTACGCAGGTTTCTTCCATTGGATTCGTATCGAAATTCCGAAAAACATGAAACTTGTTTGGTTGGATTCGAAGACTGTTGAAATTTTGGGCTTTTATTAGATTTTTAATGGGCTATAAATCAAAGGTGAGTGATTAAACTCGCTCATGCAATACTAAAATTCCCATTGCAAGTTAAATCAAATTTATGAAGTCATATATATAAATCTTTGATTGATGTTTGTTGGTTTAAATTGACATTTGAATTCATATTGAATCTGAATTGACATTGAATTGAATTGATATTTAAGTTTATATTGGAATTTAATTGCTAGGTTAACACCCAGACAATTGATAACTATTAACTGTTGTGCTACATTGGTTGATTTTGATGTTGTTTGAAATTAATGCTTATTGATTGACATGTTAGATGTATGATTGTTTATTTATTTTGATATATCCCTATTATCACCTTATATATTAATGGCATCAATTAAATGGTCATTTATTTCATCTTAAAATTGGATACCCGTGACATTTAAATTATGGGTTGAAATGATATACCCACACAATAGAAATTTATGAAAATAATCACTTGGACATAAGGTAGAAAATTATATACGGACACCAGATTTAGTTAAATTGAATGGTTTTTACTTCTTGAATTTGGATTGGCCTGAATGATATTGGTTTAAAGAAAATAATAATTTGGATTTATATGAATTAATTATTTTATAATTTGAGGTTTGAAAGATTGAAATTGGAACTGTTTAAATGAAATGAAATTGTTTAAAGGATTTAACTTGAAATCTAAAAGTTGAAGTGAGATATGATGTAAATTTATCAGAATTGAATCATTTGAAAGACCTATGTTTTAATTTAAACTTCAAATTTATTTTAATTAAAGTGGCTTAAATCGGTATCTCGAATTTTGATTAGGAGATGAAAAATTCCATAACATCTCTTAAGTTATTACACTCACGTTGTACACTTGATATGAGATGGAAAATCCTATAAACATCTCTGAAGCTATTACCCTCGTATTTTTCATGATATTTATTTGACTTACATAGGAATTTTTTGTTTTTACTTGAGTATATTGTTTTTCTATATGCTCGGGTCAGCCTGAGTATTTCAGTGTTCTGGAGACATTATTCCTTAAAGACGAAGATAAAGATTGGTGATCATATTTATTATTATTTTTCTGCTGCATTATTCAATATATATTTTTATTAAACTCTGATTGATGTTGTAAAATGTGTAATCAAACGTATATTATAAAACAACTTCATGAACTGTTTTATTTGATTATTATATTTTGTCGCTCCCTTACGAGATTCTGTGTATTGCTTTCCTTCTTTTCTCTTGTTTTCTTTGTTAAACCCCATTAATAATCTGCCCTTTTGAATGGTTTAAGTTAGATATATGTGGTTTAGTGTCAACTTAAATTGTCCAAAATGGCGGTTGTCACACTAATTCTCTACTTCAATAACATCTTTGATTCTAATAAATGGCTTTCCCTCGAGTCTAGCATAAACCCAACTCAACACAACATAGTTATTGATAATAGGAACTTCAAGATTTGCTCCTCCTACATTAGCAGCATTTCCACAACCTAATCCAACTGCAGCTCTTGCTCGCATTATATAAAACAAAGAACTGATACGTAGCTCCCATATCCACTAATGGCGTTCCAGCACCCACATTTGCAGTTGCTTATTGATCTGGATTCCTTCTAATGTTGGGCTGACATTTCCATTGGCTGTGGTGCTTCCTCCATTGAGATTCACTCTTCAATTTCCTACCTCCATACCTTACTTTCCTTAGATCAGCATTCGAACCTTAGTAAGAGAGAGGGAAGAATAGAGATATGATATATACTTATATATAGCAAATACAAGTATATTACTATAGCATTGTCTCATACCCCAATCTTATTCAATGATGCATTCGTGTTGTGTTTTCAAAACTCTTTTTAAGTTCAAAATTCTTTTAGTTTTACATAAAACTTTGCTCCGATACCAAATTGCAACATCACCCACTCCGAGACCTAAAACCAAGTGCTATGGATGCCGAAGTCATCCATAGTTTTAATTTCTGAAGACAAAATGCGGTTCTATTAATCATATCAACAAGATCAAAAGCATAAGAATATGAAAATTTTAAAAATATATTTTATTAATAATTTTATATTCATTACATAATCACAAACATTGCCCAGGTTCAGATAAAATATAATTATTACAAAATACTGTAAAAGCGACATATAAAGATGCCCCCTCGGTTGATTAGAGTTTACTACTTGATGGGTACATATTCTGCCATTACGTATATTCAGACAAAATGAAACGATATCATAGCAGACAAAATATTTTCTTAACACAGCTAATTTGCCTTCTGCACGTCTTCGGAAGTTTTATTTGTCAACCTAACAACTTGTAAACATTACTCTCGAACTACTCAAATGAGCATCCGAGAGTTAAAGAGGAAAAAAATTTGGATCAAACAAAAGTCTGGTATGAATAATAATATGCCATCTTTAAACTAGATATTTAATAAGATCATGCCGCTGAATGAAACGAGTTATTCCCTCACTAATATCTTCTGAAAATATGTTAATCAAAATCATGCTCATGAAATCAAAATGGTTAAACAAACATAAAATAATCATATGCGTGCATTCCACATTGGTAAATCTGACCAATCTGTCTAAATCAATAAACTATTTATTCCTACTTCATAGTTTTTTCAAGATTACTACTAACCTATATGGTTGGTTCGGGCCTACCAGACATACCAAATTGTCCAAATTACCATTAGGAGGAATCTATACTGTTTGTCCAAACACAACGTTCTTAGTCTAAACCTGGCTATCCGTCTATCTCATAGTTTTGCTAAGCTGACTATGAATCTATTGGTTTAGCAGGAAAACCGATAACCTATCTAAGTTACAGATTCCCTTCTATATATAAACTTAATTTTAGTATTTACCCTCAACGTCTACTAAGTGCTAACAGTTGAAGCAAATGCCATAATCCTACACCAGCCTCATTATTTGGTTTTCTAATCTTTAATCCTTCAGCCAAGATATCCTATCACAATTTATCTAATGGTGATAACAATAATTTTCCTGTAAAACCTAGGGCTAAATTACCCTTTTTATTTCCTTGAAAACCTAAATCTTTATAAATGATTTATCCCTTGAAATCATGTTTAAAACAAGAAAAATATAGCCCTTTTACTTAGTTAAAGTATTATGTCAAAATATGTCATTTGAAATAGCTTTCAATAATTTCGAAATTAATAGGAGGTCGTCACACCTCTAAAACCTTTGGCTATCAAGCCATCAAATAAACTATTTAAATTGATAAAATGTTAAATCGATATGGCCAATATAGATGGTTGCCCCTTTTCAATATCGAAGCTATAATAAAGTACTTTGATTTATAAAACTTAAGGCCATAGGGCAGAAATCATTCTTGTCGTATAATGTAACCTATAAAACTTGTTATTTGATTTGCATAGTATAAAGGCTTCTGGGCCCACAAAGCATTAATTTCAAAATAAAAGAGTTACGGCATTAAAGCCGCATAATCTGGTTGCGAAATAGGGAAAAATGTGATGTCAGTGCTGATAAGCTATGGCATCAATTACAAATGTCGAAATCAATTTCATACGGCATCAATACTTTAAAAAAACCGCGATGTCGAAAATATGGTAATTCGATTGTTATGCCACAAACAGTTGACATTGGAAATGATGACTTGGGACATCAAAACCTTAAAACATTTGATATCGGCTTCATAAAACTACGACAGCTACATTGCTACTTGAAGGTCATCTAAAATAAAGACATGCGACCTCAAAGCCTTTAAATAATAGGTTCAAGGTTAAAGACTTATGGCATCAATACAGTGTGGTATGAGTTTCAAAACCAAAAGGAAAAGGGATGTCAAAATGGTTATGGTGAGTTACGAAATCACTAATGTCGAAATAAATACGACATAGCAATATTGTAATTAATAGAAAACTGTTTTATTTCTATACAAAGGAATTTCTTTTCACCAACTCTAATCCCTTGTCAATTCTCTATAGGTTAAAGATAAACTTTACAATTTCTTTCCATAAACTACCGTAAATCAGTCTTACCTTTCCAAAAACTTTTACCAACTTAATTAAATTAAACGCTTAATTTTATTAATGTAAATACTTTTCTAGCATAATAAATACATAAAAATACATAATCACTTGGTAGAATCCTCAAAAATCAATAAAAATCAGAATTAGCATATTCTTTCATATACAAAAATTTCAAGACCTAAATAATTATTTAATTATTTTTAATAATTATAACTGGAAATAAATCCTTTTTCTTACTTAGGAAATTCGTAAGATATTTATACAGGCTTGGAAAATTATGAAATTAAAAAATCATCTCCATATTAATGTTTTAAACATCATATCCAAATTTCAAGTCGATTGGAAGTTATAAACTAGGTTTCTATACTTAAAACTTATCAAATAATTTTATAAATAATCCAATAAATTATCAAACAAGCATATAATGCAAAAATCACAACCTGGCATAATATCATTATATAATTTACGTTTAAGCATAAAATCGAAACAAAAAAGAAAAAGTGAGATGGATAACTATTATTCACCTTGATTGGATAAAGAGATTTGAGATAAGTGTTGATTAAATTTTCCTTAGCTTTAAATGTGATTTCCCTTGCTTTTCTCCTCTTTTTTTCCTTAACATTGGCCGACCTTACTTTTTTTTAGTTTGTATGAAGTGAAATGGAATGAGGACAATGAGAGAGGAAGGACCATGGTCAGGAAATAAGTGATTATTCCTATTTTACCCCTCATATTATTTCTCCTTCTCCTTATGGTTTAGTTAACCTTATCAACCAATTATTTAAGGCACCAACACATATATTTATCATATCTCATTCCCTTTAACTCAATACATTATTTTATTTTATTTATCTAATTAAATCTACTAAATAATGTTGATCAAAATTAAGGGTGATACACCTCCAAACACCGATATCTCTAGAAAAGATCCGATATGGAATCTCCAGATCATTCATCTCAACATCCTTCAAGTCTGCTCCATCTGCAGCTATCCCCAAAAACTCACTGAAATGTTCGTCGGACAAGTCGATCATGACTCCTTTACTTATGAATTAAAATTATTGATATCTTCATCAAAGTGTATAGCTAATGGGTGTCAAATAGCCTCATGCAACGTGAGTAGAATTGCCGCTCAAAAGTTTCATGGTGGAGGGTCGATGCTAATCCTACTATCGTAAATAATTCCTAGAGTCTAAAGGTGGAAAAATCCCTAAATTTTATTGGCTGTCCTTGAAGAAATGTGAAATTTGCTACGGCCAATCAAATAAAGATTTTTCGATCATTCTAGTCTAGCCAAGCGATCTCTTGAGGGGTCACACCTAAATGGCAATAGGAAGAACCGGTTTTTTGAGGTGGTGCCCTGGACCGAGTGGGAGTCGGTGAAGGAAGATTGGGTTCAAATATGAAGAGGTGGCAGGGCTAGATCTAGTGTGCAAAAATTGACGCTTAGGAGGGAAGCTGCCACTGTTACTGGAGAGGGTTTGTTGTTGGCAGAAGGGGCTACGCATTGCACGTCGTAAGGAAGGGAAGAGAAGCAACGATGTTGATTGGAGGGAGGGGGTGTGGGGTTCGGTTGAGGAAGAGGAGGGGGATCACCTAAAATGAGGTGGAAGGATGCGACTTATAAGTCGTGTTCCAGGTTCGGGTTACGCCTCAGACTCATTGACTGATCGACCACCTTAGGGCTAATGGTTGACCGCTAAGGGTCGACCGGTTGCTGAATTTCGGACGTAGGCTGAACCCAGACCCTATTCAAATCGGCTTAATTAATAATAATTATTATTATTATTGTTGTTTTGCACCGTTTCCTTTGGTCCGATATGATTCGAAGAATTCTCTTCCTCTTCATGATGGTGCATAAGCTTATCGTCTATCTTTATGAACCTATTCCTTAATTATTCGCAGTATTCCTAACTTGTACTGCATTTGCCATCAACAACTTCGAAAACTCCAAAATATTCCAGGTATTATTCTCCGTATTATTTTCATACGAGAATATTCCTCCTATTAGCTAGTGATCATTCAACACATTCCTAACTACAGACCCCAACTAAGCTAAGTGTGGTGCAGTTAAAACACTCAGCGGTTCTATAGTGGTAGAGGTGTAAAAATTTATAGCTATGATACAGTGGGGATATAGCAGATGTGCAAAAAATGTCATTATATATAAAACCAAATATTTAAAGTCAATTTATTACCATTCTTACACCATTTCTGTAGGAAAAGGAAATATTTTTTAATCTTGTATAACAAAACTGAAGAATACCATGATTTATGTCAACTAGATTTGGTGACTACATTAGATTTCTATTTTATATTGAGCATTTATGCCTTGAAATGAGTTGTTCCACTTAACTTTGTTGATTTAATTTTAAAAACCACTCAAATCAATCTTTGAATATTAATATTGCTAAAATGGGTGCTAAAAAGCCTTTATTTAGCGAGTGTAGCGGAAAATAGCAGGGCTTAAAGCGAATCTACTATTTAAAAGCGCTAAATTGAAATAGCGTAGCAGTTGAAGAGTGCTATGCGCTATAGCGGGGATTTTGTGGGACTTTAGCGGGGCTTTAACTGCACAGGTTAAGTGTCATTTCTATTTATCCGCCCATTAAAGAGAGAAATTTTGAAAATTTTCAGTTTTTATAAACAAGGAAAATCGTCGAGCATACATATGCTTATTTCAATTTGTTTCAAAAATGAGAAACTCTTTTCCACCAAAAAATCCCTTTTTAATCCAAAATAAAACATTTACTTTACTATATATATATATATATAAATATATATAAGAATTTCAAAACTTGCTCTTTTTTAAATCAAGGCCTTTCAGCACTGCCAAGTTTAAAAATAAAAATTCAAAACTTTCCTGCTTATCAAAACAAAAATTTCCAAATTGACCCTTAGGAAAAATCCTTTGAAAAACCTGCTTAAAATTTTAAAATATTTTGTGACATTCTCTCTCTTTGGGTCAGACTCAGAAATGGACTTTACTCATCTTATGGTGATTGATGAACATTCTCTACAAGAACTTGCCTCCAGATGTTTACGACATATAGACTCTTATTTCCCACTTGTTCGGATAAAATGTGCATCTTCAACTGCCAATACATCAAAATCCACAACCATATGGTAGTTATGCCTCAACAATCAAGTCAAACAACATCCACTCTTCGTGATATTTCCATATGTCATGCTCATGCTACTAGGTTAATGCCTTACGTGCAGCCAACACTCCATGGGATAATCGGGATAGCTGCAAAAAAAATTAACTTTTTAAAAAATTTCCTTACTCACGTCGCCTTGTCCATCCTTTCGGAATATGGTCGCAACTATTCCACGATCGGATTTATAGAGTTCGGTGTATAGTATATATTTATAGCTAGAAAAATACAAATATATACTCTGAAAATATCCTAATCCTTGTGATTGACTAATATAGGCTTTGATCAAACTAAAATCATGGTGGAATAGAAAATATAATAGGATATAAATATTGACCAAGACCACTGCCTCGGAATCAATGGTATTCCTTGGACATCCAATCGCCTTATTAGTACCGAGCATGAATAAGAAGACTTCTCCATCAACCAATCTATCTTGCTCCAGTAACCTATTCCTCTAAGTTGATCATATAGATTTAATTATGGAGGGATTAGAACAACGTTATGGTGATTGAAAAATTGCATACTTTATCCATAACATAAATTTACACCATTTGGTTTCCATCAAAATGTTATGTCTGTTATTTACGAATAATCCGTCCAATTTAATATATGTGCGTACGATATATCTACCCTAACCTTTTCCAAGGTATGCTACATGTACATATACCTAAGTACATACATACATTCTAATCATTTCTCTACCCAAAACCCCAACCACTTAATACTTTTTAAATATGAAGCAAGCCTTTCGCATCGTCAATGCTGGTCTATTGATCCTAGCTAAAGAGACCGAAGACTCCTATATATGGCTTTATAATGTAATATATATAATTTAGTTGATGTACTACAACCTCCACTGGAAGGCTTATTTATGGGTTAACTTGCCCACCTCCACTAAACTAATTTTTCATTTACTCCTCTACCATAAGGTTCACGCATATCCCATATAGATTCTACACTAGTAGAAAGTGAAATCCATCATGACATAACCTAAGTCTTTGCTACCGCTCATTTGGGATCATTAGGCATCAAAGCTTATATGCCAGACCTACCATAACAATATTGGTACCAACTACTGACATAGCCCGTTGACCCTCCACAGGTAACATCCCGGTTTAGACCAACCTAAGTAAGCTAAGGAAAATACCCATTTTGGTTACTTACTACCTCTTACTGGGTATTAAGTGGACTCCATTTCCCAAAAAGTACCGGGCCATTTAATACATCAAATCCAAGGCAAACCTATGAGAATATTCCCCCCTAATCTATCCGCAACGTAAATCCCTTTCCCATAGTCCTAAGGTTGGAGATGACCCACATCAGTCGCAAGTATACACAATTGCTGGTAACCTACGAGTGAAGGGTGGAAATTTATTGTGTAACTCTACCTACCTCGCATTCCAACCCACTAAATCAAATTAATTATTCTAAGCTTTAATATTGGGCAAAGACCCCTAATCTCTATTTGCATATTTAAGGCTATATAATTTACTCCAATGACAGTTATACTATCTTATAATATTTAACTTCTACCTAGCATGTTTTATTTATTATAACTATAAATGTCCCTTTTGTCCGTAATAAATGATTATTATCTTAACGGGCGTTTCCTAAAGACATTTATTTACTTATTCCAATTTTACCTATTAATCCTTCCTAGTCTCTCCAAAACTATCCTAATGTACTCATTAATTAGTCTTAATGCTCAATTTACAATCTACTTAAATCTTTTTAATTCCCACTGTATTTACATTTATTTCCTATAAATTTTAGGGTTACAACCTTCCCGTCTTTATTTCCTAATCCTATCTTTTATTGCAAATTTTAATGTAACGTTCTAATTATATGTAATGCGAACATTAACGTGTATTATGTTGTATTACTTATATTTTTATTCAAATGTTTAACACGGTTACACGTACTTATATATTTATTTCTTTTATGTTTTTAGTTATCGATTCCCAACTAGAATAGTCCTTTCCATATTTTAATCCGTTAGAATTATTCTTCTAAAATGGTTTCTCATTATAAGTTTCGATAAATCAACCTAAAATAAGGTATTTTTTCACTTGAAATTAATGGGTATTATTTATTTCCTTTTCATTGGAATAAACGGTGCAAATTACAGAAAAGAAATCCATACTTTATACAGCTCTTTCCTCTTTTACGTGTATTTCATGTCAAATCAAACGTTGCACTTTTTCTATGTAACTAAGAAATTAGACAGATTTATGAAAGGTAAAAGGATAATATTTCTAACAAATTAAAATAAAAAAAATTCACATTCTAATGAAATCAGTGCAACTTTAAATCACACGAATGTCTCTATAACACCATTGTAGATTCGAAATAAACTCTACGTCTTTATCCATATTTAACTTTTTATAACTGGGGACTAATTTCCAAATCCGCGTGTAAATAACATTCCTATTTAATTCTTCCAAATTGTAGAATATGAAAGCAATGTTTTATGCATTTACTTTGACCGTATAACTCTAAGAACTTTATCTGGGTATAAATATTAAACAAAAATCCAACGAAATAAATTCCAATGTTATAAACAAATTACATAATTTCTCACTCACATTTTAAAGCATTCCAAACCTCTAGATCTAAATCTGATTCTTTGATTTAACTCTATCTCCTTTTTAATCCAAGAAAAAAGTATAAAAGTCTCTATATATATTATTAGAATTATAGATCTGAGAAGACATTTGGGGTTAAGAGGAATATAGATTTATAATATTGAAATTTACCTTTTTATTGCAACGCATTGATTCGTTTCTTCTCTTCTTCTTTATTATTTTCTTCTATTCTAAAATTTGTATAAATATAAATTATTTTATAGTTAGGACAAATAGTGGACAAGAGAAAATAGCAGAGCTGCACTGCTTGAATCAAAAAATGAGAAGAGAAGTGAGGAGTTAGGCCAAAATTTATAGGCACTCAAATCAGTCGTATCAGTTTAATTAAAATATTAAATCTAGACCTTTGCTCTAGGTTCAACCCTTGCCGCCGTTTGCACGACTGGTCGACCGCATCCATATGAGCAGTCAACCACTAGTGCTCTACCGACCGATAAAGGGAGATAAACTGGTGTGTCCCAGTGAATTATTATTTAAAGTATATTTTGTTATTTGATTATTTTCATTTCAAATTCTTAAAATTCCCGAAATTTCTTAGTTTGAACTCCGATTGTGAAATTCCAAATATAAAGTAGCTCAGAAAAATAACCCCGAATGCAATGGTGCAAGTTTCATGGTTCAATTCCATAATTTGCTCAAATTCCATTTTTGAAGCCTAATTAATTATTAAATTATTAACCTAAATTTTATGGGGTGTTACATCCGTTATTCATGATTACCAAAACCACTTGGATTTTCTAAACTAGTAGTTGTTTCAGTTTCCATTATAGTGAACTTGTCAATTGCTTTTGTATGTATGTTAGTTGTAGCTGCCCTTTTTGGTCTGTAGAATAAAAAATGCTACAAATGTTCGAACACCCAAGCACTATATGATTTTTGTCACCCGCGAGCTCTTCTATGTATAATTTTTAGCCTTTTGTTTTGTTGAATTTGTTAGCTCTCCCTATTTTTTGTTTTCCACTATGTTTGCACTGAATTAGATAGCATTATACCCAAAACATTTGCATCAAGTGCATTTAGGAGGACTGAACTAATACTTTATTTATTGGTTAAGATTTTTGGGCACGTGCAACGCATGTACATATGAAGCCTTATTAAATTTGAAATTTCTATGTAGTTTGATAATATAAACTGAAAAATATAAAGAAAAATATAGTTTTTATTGGAGTAAAGTTTAAACCTATCACCTTGTTTATGTTTCAAAATTTTCATTTGAAAATAGATGTTAAGTTTTGTTCAAGGTAGGGTTCAAAACTCTTAACCTCCTGTAATTTATTGTAGATCACTAACTCTGTAATAAATTCTCGTTCATGATAAAGATGTTTTCTTTCTATTTTAAATTTGTTATAATGTGTTATAAATAACTAAATGATTAATTAAAATATTTTTATTATAGAAAATTCATGAATGATGCATTTGTGATAGTGATTACAAATAGTTGTAATCATGAGTATTGTATCACAATATAATAAACACATCTTTTTAAATATTTCTAGTCAAGATGCATGTAGGCTAGATATTAGTGCATCTGCTGAGACTAGAGTATGTAACACTCTCCAAATATTGGGAAGTGTATTACTTATGATTATTGGGGAGACCAAGGGGTTACGTACGGATAGTTATTGTATAATTATCGATTGACTCATTCGATAGTTTTTTGTCGGTTAATATAACCAAGGTCAAACAGAAGATATTATTGTAGCTAATTTACACGGTTCTCTTGACTTGAGAATTATATAGATCTTCAATATGAAAGCTCTGATTTGATTATAGTCAAATCATGGCACGGTGTCCATCGAATGACTATAGTTGGGTCGAGCGAAAGTATTGTGAAACATTATTCAAGAGAGGACACATCTCCTTAATTATACAGGATTAGTATCATGGCCAACTAAAGTCAACTCAAAGTCAAAATCTCTACCAGCGTAGTTTGATTAATAATAATTGTTATATGGAACCAATGACTTTGTGTTTGAACAACAGACTTAAATATAGGCAATATAGGAATTTTAACCATTACCAAATTCCATGAGTCCAAAATGACATAGTTTTGACGAAGAGAATTGGTGCAAATAATTGTCATTGCCGGGAAATGCTTAATAAAGTAAAATTGGATTCTATCGAAACCAAGTAAGCGATAAATTTGGCCATAGTGTCACACCACCTACTAAGTGATGTGTGAATGGTAATATTTGAAATATTCACTATTAATCGCCGACCAAATTTACACTTAGGAGTCACATAATTGAAATGTTGAATATTCCTTTTTGCCACCTAATTTAGTTAATTTATAAATTATTGTAAAATTAATTAATATTTTTGAAATATTAATTATAAAATTTTATTTGATGTATTTTAAACAATATCAAAAAGTGTGTTTATATAGTTGTAAATATATCAATCAATATAAAATATCGGATATACGCTTAAATAGATTTAAAATTGAACTGAATATTGTTTAGACTTGGACTAGATGGAGGCCCATATGGGCATGTTATTTTTTGTTATAGATGGGTGCTTAGGCCGGCCATATAATGGTAAAAAGAGAGGACTCTAAATGATTAAATAAGTGGAAATAATAAGAGAGAGATATTAGGATGAAATCCACTTTTCACTCTCTTGACTTCCTATTTATATGCCACCTTTTATGTCATTTCTTTTACACTTTTTCTCTCCTCTCTCTTTGATAATTTTAGCCAACAACCTCCTCCTCCAAGGTCCAAAAATCCAATTACAAAATTATATCAAAACACTTCGATTCGATCGTTAGTGATAAGTTCAGGAGGTAGCAACTTCTGATTTGTGAACGGATTCAAGAGGATCAATTCAACGTTTCAACATGTATGCAAGGGATTTGGTGAAAGGTAATTCTCTATTTTATTTTGTTATATCATGTTTATATATATTATTTATATAATAAGATGGTAGATTACATTACAAATCTTGTATATCGAAATGTTATCACAAATTGGCTAGTTATGTATATTATTATATCTATATATAATAATCAAAATATTTTGTATGCTTGAATACTAGATGCTTAGGCCTGCAAATAAAATAGATTTATATATAAATAATATTATTAAATGATTTAATTAATCCAAATCCATATTTAATATATAATGTTGTACATATCATATGTTTTAAATATTGAAATTTTTTATATTCATGCATAATAGTATTCGGCAGTGCTGTGGGAATTTTCGTCCATAACATGATGAGTATAAAAAGACGTTAAGGTGCATAGAGATAGCTGAAAGATGCATAATAAAGGCACCATCATGTAATCACAAGGACAAGGCGAAGCGTTATGGGAAAATTCAACATAGATAGAAAATATTGTCAAGGGACTTGTAAAATGTTCCTAAGATCGGGACATGCACCTAGGTCGAAACCGCATCTCAATTCGAGCAATGGATTATAAGATACGCTCATCTTAATATTTGTCTACTAACTCACCGACTTGGGCCCCACCTTAGAGAGCTACTTTGTAATTCAAGAAAATGAAACATTCAAAGTCATTTGTGCTCTACTCAATGATATTAAGCTACTGGTCTAACTTTCATTTAATTCTGATCTGAAGTGAAGGAGTTATGACATAAAAGCATATGTAGCACAATGATAAAGACTTGTGCCTTTCAGCCAACCCATCCGAGTTTGATCCTTGGCAAGCACATTATTTTTATGGAACATGAATAATGGTCGTGTAGGGACTCTAACTACTGAACACCTAACCATTTCCAATGCATGAAAGGAAGAGAGATTAGGCAAGGAAGATAAGAGAGCTCAAAAGAACAAGGGAAGAGTAAGTCTCCCCTCCCCTGTTGGGTGGCCTAGGTATCGTACAAAGTTTTCTATATGGTACCCATCTATTTGGTACCCAAAGCATCGCACAAGGCTTTCTATTCAGTGCTCAAGATCCCACTGAGCCAAACATCTATGGATCCCATCGTACCAGCCCTACGGTGAACACATTTCGGACCGAGCCACGCACCCTGAAGACATAGTGAACCAAGCCTATGGAGAGCCTACCGAACCAAGGGGATCCAAGTAAGATAGGAAAGCCAACGAACATAGGCAACAACATGTCCACATACACTTGTACCAGACCAACCTACCTTGGACTAGGTTTCTAACTGAACCGAGCAAGTTATATAGGGAATAAAATATGCATATATCAGTAAACTATTAATTACATGTGGCATATTTAGGAATACTCCGCCTAGGCATGTTATATAGGGAAACTATCGGCCTGACCTTCCTATACCTTCACTTCTATAAATACCAAAGCATCCAACAACAATGGAGGATAATTCTAGGGAGGTAAGCTTATAGCACTAATGGCAGACATGTCATAGCCCAACAAGAATAGCTAGCAGGAACAGGCTAGCAGGATCAACCTAGTAGGATCTGCCCATTAGGAACAGGCTAAAGGATCTACCTAGTAGGATCAACCTAGCAGGACTGCCCACCAAGATTAGATTAGCAGGATTGTCCTAGTAGGAGCAGCTTAAAATGAACTTCCTAGTAGGAACTTCCTTGTAGGAGTATCCTAGCAAGAACAACCTAAGTAGGAGTGACCTAGTAGCAACTTCCTAATAGAGACAGCCGAAAGTGAATAGGTAGCAAAGAATAGCCAAACATAAATATCCGAACACACTTCCTTGGGTTATGTCTTACTTTCTATTGAGCCTTAGACCATTGTATTCTGTATCTCAGACGTTATATCAAAGATCTATATGAAGAATGGTGAAAATGGACGGTAGATGTAGGCACATTCTGGCTGAACCATAAAAAATCTATGTGTTTATTTTACTTTACCGCAAATTTTACTTTCGGCATGACCAATACGTTATCTGCACTATGAAAATCAATCATAATACAAATATAACATATTTATTATATACCTCGCATCCACATCTCTACAATAAGTCAATGGGAGATGTCTGCCCTTTTTTGCGCTTTTCACTGAGAGTGATTCTCAACATGCCTTTGAGACTAAAGAATAAGGTTGGTGCTAACAGCGGGAATGCAGGGAACACCATAGCACCTAGTCAAACAACTACTAATCAAGAAGATTATTCAACAAGCACTCCAGTGCTACTAGATGTAATTACCATAGGCAACCTGGATAGATGGTGACCAAGCTAAATGAATATTTTGCTGCCCAACTTCAAGTAATGGTGTACATGGCATGCTTGGGGCAGCCGCAATCTATTGTTGAAACACATGAATACAAGGGTGATCCCGATCTACAAGATCCAAAGGACGAAGGGGTCGCATTCTGATAAGGAACCCGGCCAAGAAAGTCAAAGAGATAGAAGAAGAAATGCTGAAGGGAGGAAACGAGCAAGAGTTCAGCCCAAAGCTAGACCCAGGAAGCGGTTCCATACCGAACTGAATAGGATAATGTTGAACCAGGGGAAGCTGCGGCAAACTCTCCTTATCCCCTCATGGAAATTATGGAAAATGGAGGATAAAAAGATCAATGGAAGCGGTTTAAGAGCGCCTGCAATTGAAGATCAAGTCATCATGTGGAAGATGAAAGAAATCGTTCCTCGAATGGAAAGGTCGATCTATTTTTGGCAGTCGCCACAACTGAAGGATACGATGGCCCGAATTATTAGACAATTTTTTCAAACGTGAACAACTACAGTGAGGGATTGGATCTTAGCTTAGCAACACCTTCTCCTAAGGGCTAGGACTACCAAGGACCCTAGAAACTTCATGATGCCTACCATGGAACCATATCAAGGACTTGCTGACCCTATAGTGCATTTACAATGGTATGCCCATCACATATTGGTTGGTGGAGCTATAGAAGATGCCCTATGCAAGTGCTTTCCTCCATTCTTGCTAAACCTAGCTACAATGTGGTTTTGTAGTGGACCCCTATGCTTAATTCATTATTACGCGAGTCACTTTGATTACATGTATAGTGGGAGTGCACCTTGGAGCAAAGTTTACTAAGAGATCAACAATGGAGAAACCATCTACAGTAGAGGAGTTCGTCTATGAGCTGGGGTTTGCACAAAAATTGGGCAAACACCTCCTAGTCGTATGATTTGGTTGATTATATGTTGATCTGGATGGTTTGGGTGATTTATGCAAATATACGAAATAGATGGACTTTACTGTAAAAGACACACAGATTTATAGTGGTTCGGCCAGAACGTGCCTAACTTTATATGTTATTCTCCTTTTTCTTTCAGATTACAAGTACAAAGCTTTGTATACAAGTATATGAAAATTGTTTGAAAGTTCCTTCCGTGCTTGAGCTCTCAAAATTGTCCGCCATTGTTGTACCCCTGCCCCCCTTATTTATAGAGTGAGGCTGGGGGCAGGAGTCTTGGATGTATATAACTGCTGGTAGGCTTGGGCTGAAGTAATCTGGCCTGGCACATCTGGTTCGGCAGAGCTTGGTTCGGCGAAGCTTGGTTCGGTCGTAGCTTGGTGGAGTTTGATTCGGTGGTGTGTAGAGGGTTGGTCCGGTCTTGGTTTGGTTCGGCAGTTGTGGTGAGGGTTGGTTCGGTCTTGGTTGGTTCGGTAGTTGTTGGTGAGCGCTTTTGGTTCGGCAGGGTTGGTCTTAGGGCCGATTCGGCAAGTAGCGAGGCGAGGCCTGGTTCGGTGGGACCTTGGATCGGTGGTGAGGATTCGCCCAACATTTGCCCCCCAAAGTGGGGGACATGCCTGTATGTGTCGCGCTTTGTTTTAGCTAGGATGTTTCCATTCGGTACCTGAGTGCCGATCCATTTGGTTCGGTATCCTATATCTGCCTATAAGTAGGGGCTACATCCCTTCATTATTCCTTACTGAATCGAGAGAACCGAACCAGATTCCTGCCGAATCAACTTATATTGCTGAAACCTTTTGACAACCGGACCAGGTAATTGCCGGATGATCCCTGTATTTTTAAACTACCGAATGGTATTAGGAGCGTGAGCGCCGAATGACCTTGGTGATGCTGATTACCGAATGAACCTAATACCGAATGGGTTAAGAGACGTTTAATGCCGAATGTGTACTGCCGAATGAGCTCTGGGCTGTACTACCGAATAAGCTTGGGAATACCGAGTGTTGAATGAATCCCTTACCAAATGGACTTTTATACTTGAACTATTAGTGAAACTCTAGATTACATAGTTTATGTGTTTTAACGATGTACTTTCTCGTGTTGCAGATAAATGTCTCACAAAGTGGAAACTCGATCAGATAAGAGAAAATCCAAGGGCGAGGGAAAGTCCTCCGCAGTGCCCCCAGCCCAATCAGGACCGGGACGACAGGGGCCCATCCTGAGATCGCTAGTGGATGAATATGGTCCTCAGGAGCTCTTGAACTCCCCTCCTGACTGTTTTCCTAGCTCCCTCAAAGAAGAGCAGCTCGATGTCATTTCTCGCTCTTTCGGGATTGATAGAGCACTTATGCTGTTGCCGGGGGACGGAGTGATGTCGTACAATCCCCCCGAAGGATACTTCGCATATAGCCAGTACCACTGCATGTGCGGGGCCATTCCTCCGATCAATGCGTGGATAGTCAGCTTTCATTACTTACCTGAAAGTGGCTCCTATTCAGCTTCAGCCCAACTCCTATGCCATCTTAGTGTGTCTATTCGTTATCTTCCAAAGGAGATATGGGCACCCCCGTTCTAACCGGGAAATCCGATATCTATACAATCTGAGGGGCTACAAGAAGGGGTCTCCGTACATTAGTTTAGAGTCAGCCGTGTCCTTCAAGCCGGTTTTGGACTTATACTCGAAGTTTACCATGTTTAAGAAGGAGTGGTTCTTCGTCAAGGACGACTCCGTTTCTTTTCGCCTTTTCACTTCTGGCTGTAAGTTGAATTCCACTTGTAGTTTCTTTGTCCCGACTGCAATGCTTCTTCTTATATGCTTTTATTTCTTGCTAGCGACAGGTGGCTTTGCGGTCGTGGAGAATGATCGCCTGGTACAGATGGCCGCGGAGATAGAGGCTATCTCTGGAAGGGACAGATCGGCCTCTTACCTAATCAGGAATGCCACTCTCCTGGAGCACAACCTGATTCTGCCACGTCAATCCGTGGTTAAGCAGAGAGATACAGCTGAGGAAAGGGCTGCTAAAGCTAAAGATGGGGCTACTGCGAAGAGCAGCAAGAGGAGGCCTTTTACAAAACCTCCAGTTGTCGGAGGTAAGAAGCTCAAGAAGTTCGATGGCCCTTTCCCTAGCACGTGCCCAATGACTCCGAGGGAGGAAGACGTGGAGGAGGATAGAGGTGAAGGCAAAGGAGGCGATGTAGGAGGAGAGGCAGAAAGCGGAGACGACAGAGAAGGTGATGGTGGTGGTGATGGCGCCGGGGCTTTGCCTCCTGGGCAAGCAGGCAAGATTCAAGAGTGGACGGATGATGCCTTCCACCAGGCTTTTGAGGGGTTGGAGGAAGGATCAGCCTTGGTGGAGAAGTCGAAGAGGTCTGATAAGGCCGGGTCCGGTGCCAGCCTATCTTCTGAGAGTGTTTCAGCTAAGGCAACTCCGACGGTTCAAGGTGAATTCTTAACTCCTTCTTTTAACTTCACACGCTTCTTGAGTCATAGTTTCATGAATGCTTGTAACACTTGGTTTTATTCCAGGAATTGGTAAGGTGGCCAAGACATCAGATATTCGGCACCGCCTTGAACAGTATAAGTTACTCAAAGTTTCCGCCAAACCAAAGCCATCAGCTAGCCGTCCTGGAGATGCGGTCAGATATCGCCCTCTTCTCGGAGTTATTGAAGAAGATATGCAGAAGAGAAAGAGGGGCTGATCTTCGTTTGAACCTTCACTTGGCCCTCAACCTCCAGCCCAGCCTGTCCATGATATTACTGAGGAGGATACTGAGCTTATGCCTTCCCCACATCCGTCCGAAAATCCAACCGTCACCCCGATAGACCATCCTGGTTTGGTTCGCAACTCCTTTGCCAGCCATCCGGATCTGGACCCGAGTCTTCAGGATATCTCTTTTGACGAGGCCACAGGTGAGCATCTTCTTCCCCGCAATCCCATGGTGCGGGTGCTTGATGAGACTAAGTCCTTAGACCTCGATTTGCTTACTACTCGGGTAGTTACCATAGGGGACGAAGCCAAGGCTAATATTGATCGGGTCGCGGAGGAGACCAGGAAGTTGATGGGGCATCATGCCCGTCTGGTCAAGGCTGGAGAGGAGATTGGGAGTGCTAATATTCGGTTGCGGCTAAAGGTTGCTGATCAGGCCAAACAGCTTTCCGATCAAGCCATTCAGATTTCTCAGCACGAGGCAGCCTCCAGGCGGTTGAAGGAGACTATGGAAGAGGCTAGTAGGGCAGAACTACAAAAGATGGAGGCCGCCTGCAAGGAGCGGATTGACATAGCCATTGCTACGGTGGATGAGGTTCGGAGGGCGGATCTCGAGCAGGTAGAGGAGTTATCTGCGAGGCTTGAGGCCGCAGAGCTTGCTCAGGCCAGGCTAAAGGAAGAGATGGAGGAAATGAGGTGGTCTCTCCAGGCTGACTGCTTGAGATATCGATCGAAGAGGGATGTCGCCATCGCTAAGTTGCTGTCCTCCGAGGGCCCGGGTGAGGGAGTTTGAGGAGAATGAGGGGATGATGGACGAGATGTTGCAGGATATGTACTTCCGTACTTGGAAGCATGGAAATCTATCCTAGGTGGATGACTATCCCCGGGTCATGGCCAGGATATATCTCCGAGCATTGGAGGAGGCCAAGGCCGATGCGGATAAGGAAGGTGGAGCGGCATTCAGGATGGATGTGGTTACCGCCCAGTTCTCAAAGGAGGAGAAGGTAGCGGTGAAGGAGGGGATGCGGCTACTTGCTGCGGAGGAAGCCGGTGTGCAGTTGGGGGATGAGGACCAAGGAGCGGGTGTTGGTGAGTTTTCCCTTTTTAGCTTTTCATAACTTGATCGTTCGTTGTCGGTTTAATGGACTTTTTTCCTGAATTGGATAGGTGGGGCCTCTGGTAATCATGCCGGGAGCTCCGATCCTGCAGTCAAGTAGATTCGAAGAGCTGGTAGGACGAGGGTGGAGCGCGGGTGCAGTTGGCTATTTTATTTGGTCTGCTTGACATTCCTGTACATGCTAGTTCAAAACATTAATGTACTCTTAAGTTGTAATTATGTTATTGAACGTCTTTATGTAAGTTTATAACATAAGCTGATTCTGTTATATTTTGAATGTTGTTATTATTTTGAAGTGCTGTTATAAAAAAAATAGTTATGCATATGCCTGTGATTTAATTGTGTTCAATGTTAAGCTTTTGTTCGGAATATAATCTCATGTTTTGCAATGTTACGAATAAGTCATAGCTACATGATTATGTACAAGAGAAAAGAGTACCGCCCTTCATGTTCTGGTTGCAGGGGGTAGCTTTGGACATCTTGTGTAATTGACCATGGATGTGGCTGAGTGCCTTGTCACCCAATTCGCGAGCTCAGATTCTCGTGAGCGAATGCCTCCTATTTAGTGTCCTGTACTTTGGGGACCGTTATGCAGGATACAAGAAAAGTATTTAAATGGAATGGAAATATAGGTAAAGTAAAACTTTCAGTCACGGAAGGCCGTCGATATGCTTAAGTTCGTGGCAAACGGGTTTTGTAGTCACTTTCCCTAGCTGTGGGTCTTGGAGACATTTGTCACCCATCTTACACCTCCGCGGGGAGTTTACCTTTTTTACCACAGCCGCACTTAAGACATATCGGAGCCGAGTTCGCGCACAGTAACTACCCGAGCCATTATGGCCCGTAATCGTGGGTATTATTCGATTTACTGTGGCCGGTTAGCGTGGGTGCCGATCGTCAACCTTGAAATACCCCTGGCTGGCCACACCTTATGTTGGGGCTTAAAGTAGGTTCACAGTTGCCGGCGAGCCGAACGCCGTAATGAGCTGCCATCGGCTATAGTCGGCCTTCTTGATGGCTTATAATCGGCTCATTACAGTTGGCTTTGAGGGCAGTCGCGAGCAATGAGTTAACCCGCAGCAGAGGGATGCTGGAGCAAAAGTGTCTCATTGGCGAGTGCATAGAATCGCATAGTACCTGTTGAGTCTTGTCCAGGTGAGGTTGCGCCGTGAAGTTCCAGTATGGAAATGTCGTTATACACGATTTTGTTTAACAGAAAAGGATAAAGCTTAACAAGCAGCCAAGGTATAAAGGAACAAGTTAAAAAGAGACAAGATTTTTAAAGTGGTTCGGCACGAAAATGCCTACATCCACTGATTCTCTTTGTTAATTCACTTCATATGGGCAGTACAAGTTAAGAGAAGTATCGACGGAGGTGTTGGATGTTCCATGCCCTCTGGAACACCTCTCCGTCCACTGTTGACAAAATATAAGCTCCGTTGTGGAGATCTTTATGAATTACATAGGGTCCGTCCCAGATTGGATCTAGCGCTCCAGGGCGCGGGAAGATCCGCTTGAGGACGATCTCCTTCCTAAAAGCTGCGGTGCTTGACTTTAGAGTTGTATTGTGCTGCTACTTGTTGCTTGTGAGCTGCCGCTTTAAGTGCTGCATCATTTCTTCTTTCTTCAATTAGATCCAAAGACATGTGTAGGAGTTCTTCATTCTCTTCTGGGTTGTAGTGGATCCTACGGTGGGAAGGCACTATAGTTTCAACTGGGAGCATGGCCTCCGATCCGTATGCCAAAGAGAAAGAAGTATGCCATGTTGATGTTCTGTAAGATGTGCGGTAGGCCCAAAGTGCCGTAGGAAGTTCATCCACCCAAGCGCCTTTTGACTTCTCAAGTTTCTTCTTGATTATGGTTTTGAGGATTTTGTTGACAGCTTCGACTTGTCCGTTTGCCTGGGGGTAAGCTACAGATGAGAAGCTTTTGTGAATTCCATGCTCTTGGCACCAGTCGGCGAATTCTTCGCTGTCAAATTGAAGTCCATTGTCCGATATGATTTTGAGTGGAAACCCGTACCTGCATAAAACATTTTTGATCAAGAAGTTAATAACTTTTGCCGAAGATATTTTATTTAGAGGCTCCGCTTCCACCCATTTGGTAAAATAGTCAACTGCTACTATGGCATATTTGGCTCCGCCTTGGCCCACTGGCAGTTCGCCAATCAAGTCAATTCCCCATATTGCAAAGGGCCAAGGGCTGGTCATTTGAGTAATCTCGTTTGTTGGTAGTCGAGGAATTTTAGCAAATTTCTGACATCTGTCACATCTTTTGACGAAGTCTAGGGCGTCTTTGTTTAAGATGGGCCAATAATATCCATATCGGAGTATCTTCTTTGCCAGAGTCTGCCCACCAGTGTGATCTCCGCAACTTCCTCGATGTATGTTGGATAAGATCTCCTTGGCTTCCCTTCCAGCGACGCACCTTAATAAGGGATTAGAGAAGCCGCGTCGATAGAGGATGCCTTCTTGTATCGTGTAGCGGGAAGCTTTCCTCAAGATTTTCTTGACTTCGTTACGCCCGTCAGGCAGTGTGCCATCTTGTAAATATTTCCGGATAGGAGTCATCCAAGTTTCCTCTTCGATTGCAGCTATTATGTTCATTATTTCGTAACTTGGGGCTAGTAGCTGTGAGGTGGTTATTGTTCGAGAAGCGGCGCCGTCCTTCATGCTAGCTTGCTTTGCCAGTTCGTCGGCCTCCTGATTCTCTTCTCGAGGAATGTGTTTGATTAAATAGTGATCCAACTGATTGAGCAGCAACTTGGTCTTCTTTAGATATGCTGCGAGTCGTTCTCCTCGAGTCTGGAATTCTCCCAGTATTTGATTCACAATAAGTTGAGAATCACTATGGAGACATAAAGAACCGACTCCAATTTGCAGGGCAAGTTCTAATCCGGCTATCACTGCTTCGTATTCTGCGTCATTGTTAGTGGCAGCGAACTCCAACCTTAGAGTGTAGTGCAGCTTCCTTCCCCTGAGGGTGATTATCACAACACCTGCCCCCGAGCCTTGTTCATTTGATGCTCCATCAACGAAGAGGTTCCACTTGATATTTTCTGCTACTTCAGATTGCTCCTTACCTTCGTTAGTAGTGAATTCGGCAATGAAATCAACTATGGCTTGTCCCTTGATAGCGGTGCGAGCATGGTAGGTGATATCATATTGACTCAGTTCAATGCACCACTTAAGTAGCCGCCCGGAAGTGTCGGGGCGATGGAGTACTTGCCTTAGCGGTTGATCGGTTAAAACTCTGATGGAATGAGATTGGAAGTAGTGTCGCTGTTTCCATGACGCGATAAGCAAACAGTATGCTATCTTTTCAAGTTTAGGGTATCTGGCTTCTGCCCCTGTGAATCTCTTGCTTACAAAGCACCAAAGCGGCGCTTAAAGCATGGGACGATACAGCTAGGTATAGGTATAGTTCCTCGCCTTCATTTGGAGTTGAGAGTACTGGTGGTCTTTGGAGGTGTTCGATCAAGTTGAGTAAGGCTGTCGAGCATTCGTCAGTCCATTCGAACTTTCCTTTGTCTTTCTTAAGAGCTTCGAAGAAAGGGATGCATTTGTCGGTTGCTCTAGAGATGAACCTGCTTAAGGCAGCCACCTTCCCGTTTAGGCTTTGCATCTCTCTTCGAGTGGATGGTATCTTGATATCTTGCAAGGCCCGGACTTGTTCGGGGTTCGCTTCAATCCCTCTGGCATGGACGATGAATCCCAAGAACTTTTCCGACGATACTCCGAATGAGCACTTTAGAGGATTCAGTTTCATTCCATATTGGCGAAGTACTTGAAACATCTCGTTCAGGTGGTTTATATGATCGTTGGCTTTTCTTGATTTTACCAGCATGTCATCCACATAAACTTCCATAGTTTTCCCTAATAATTTTGCAAACATCTTGTTGACAAGGCGTTGATAAGTAGCTCCAGTGTTTTTAAGTCCAAAAGGCATTACTTTGTAGCAGTACAATCCCCGGTCAGTGATGAAACTGTTGTGGTCTTGATCGGGGGCGTGCATAGGGATCTGATTGTATCCTGAGTATGCGTCCATGAAGGATAAAAGTTCGTGTCCGGCTGTGCTGTCCACGAGTAGGTCGATTCGGGGGAGTGGGAAGCAGTCTTTCGGGCAAGCGTCATTTAAGTTGGAGAAATCGATGCATGTTCGCCACTTCCCATTAGCTTTCTTTACCAGTACCAGGTTGATGATCCATTCTGGGTAGATGGCTTCTCGTATGAAGTCATTGGCAAGTAAGTTCTTCACCTCTTCCTCGAGGGCTGCTGATCGTTCTGCCCCCATGCTCCTCTTTTTCTGCTTCACTGGCACCTTGGTGGAGTCGATGTTCAGTATGTGGCATGCTACGTTTGGAGAGATTCCTGTCCTGTCAGCGTACGTCCATGCAAATACATCCATGTTGTGGCGAAGAAAATCGACGAGTTGATCTTTCAACTCCGCTCTTAACTGAGACCCGACTCTCAGCAGTCTACTTGGGTCGTGTTTGTCTACAACTACAAATTCCATAGCCTCTGCAGGCTCGGTGGTGGCCTCCTCCTCTTTGTCCCTGGGGTCTAATTCGATGAAAGGATCGCTGGTATATCGAAGAGGAGGGGCTTTCTTTAATTGCTATGCTTCCAAGCTTTTCTTACAGAGAGAAGTCTCTGCATCCTTTCCTTTATCCTTCCTGTGTTATTGCGAAGCTCGGTTACATAGCAATCTCGAGCGGCGTCTTGATCTCCCTCTATTTCTCCTACTCCGTTATCTGTTGGGAATTTCATCTTCAGGCACCAAGGGGCTAGGACAATTTGAAAGTCAGACAAGGCTGGTCTTTCCAAAAAGGCGTTGTAGGCCGAATGGTTCTCTATTAGTACAAATGTTTGTTTTCGCACAGCGGAGCGGGGATGACTTCCTATTTCAACAAAAAGGTCCAGTTGCCCGAGGGGCACTTTCGCATCTCCAGTGAAACCATGTTGTGGTTTGTTGCAGGGAGACACATCCTTCATTGACAGCTTCATTTTGTTGAATGCATGCTTGAATAGGATATTCACTGAGCTTTCCGTGTCTACTAAAATTCGAAAAACTTTGGCTGGACCGAACCAGGCAGAGATGACCATAGGATCCATGTGCGGGTACTATCTTCCCTCTAGATCACGCCTACTGAATGTGATGTCGTCACTCTCTTTCCGTTTCGGGTGGCGTTCTTCCACAACAGAATTAACGTAGCCTTCAGCGTTTCTAAGTGACTTACCGTATCTTTCCATCTCTGCCCAGCTTCTGTTGGCGATGTCTGGTCCTCTTGATATGGTATGGACCACTATCTTCTCTTGACTAGAGCCGCTGGTGTTGTGATTTCCTCTACCTGCTTCTTGGGGGGGTAGTCTAGGATTCTCATTGGCATGAGTTGAAGTCCTGTTCTAGCTTTTCACATAGCGTTCTAGTCTCTTCCTTCTGATGTGTTCTTCAATCAAGTCCCGGAGATGGTGGCATTCATCGGTGTCATGTCCATGGGATTCGTGGAAGCGGCAGAACTTTCCAGACTTGATTGCGTTATCCGACTCCTTCTTATGCGGGGGGAGCTTGTATCTAACTTTGTCTTGAGTGGCTAGGAAGATGTTTTCGATTGTTTCATTCAAAGGAGTGTAAGATTCAAATCTTGGTCCTCGTCGATATAAGCGCTTTTCTCCCTTTTTGCCCCCGGCATTGTCTCTAGAGTCATTTCTTCGAATATCCTTTGCTGCAGCGGGGACCCTGTCTGTAGCCGTCTTAGCCTGTTGCCCTGATTGCCTCTCAGTGGCAGCGTTTTCAAGTCTCATATACTTTCCAGCTTCATGGAAGAAATCAGGTAAAGTAGCTGGTTTTTCCTTGGTTAGTCTTCTAGCGAATTTAGTATCCGGATGTACACCACTGCAGAGCGCCATTAGGATAAGTTTCTCATCGACATCTTGGACTGCGGCCGCTGCGGCGTTGAATCGGGTTAGATATTGTTGCACTGTCTCTTCGGGCTTCTGTTTGATATTAGATGAGGAATAAGCGTCCTTGGGTTGTTCCACATGAATGCGGAACTGGCTGATGAATTTTTCTTTTAACATTCCCCATGAGCTGATGGACCCTTGGGGTAGGTGGCAGAACCAAGAGGTAGCTAAGTCTGCCAAGAAGAGTGGGAAGCATTTACACAATACTCCCTCCGTTGCTCCGCTCATGAGCATATGCTGGGTGTATCTCTGTAAGTGTACGATGGGGTCAGAGGTTCCCTTATAAGGTTCCATTGTTGGCATTTTCCATTCCCGGGGGGTGATGGCAGTTTCAATCTTGCGGGTGAAGGGGCTGGTTACCCTAGCACCTATCCCTCGATCCCTTTGCTCTCGTTGGACGCACTCCCTGAACAATCGCGTCATTCTTTCATCAGAACTTGGAGTGGATAAAAATGAGTTTGGTTCTTCCCTGCGGGATTGACTCCGTCCAGATGACCTGTAAGGATGGTATCGTTTATCACTCTTGACATTCTCCAATGGCTGCCTCTAGTCTTCCGAGGGCATGCTGGGGTCAGCCACAGTTGGCCCTTGCCTTGATCTTCCTCTGCTGGGTTCTGTTCTTAGCACTTCCTCGGGTCCAACTTCGGGCTGGACTCCAGCTCGGCCCCGTCTACTGGTGTTTCCATGGTTAGGTAGCATGATAGGCTCAGCTTCATCCGACCCCTGTCTGGTGCCTCCCCTGTTGGGTTCGGCTCCAAGAGTTTCCTCGGGTCGGAATTCGGGCTGAGCCTGGGCTCGGCTCCTACCATTGTTGTTTCTGTCATTAGCCTCTTCGAAGAAGAAAGACCGTTGTCATCTCACAGATCCTCCAGACCGGGGCTCACCCCATGATTCAGTGTTTCGGTTGGATTCTTTAGCATCCCTTAAGCGTGACATGAGTTGGTCCACCAAGGCTTCTTGTTGAGATGCGAAGCGGTTAGTTTCTTCAGCCACAATCCTGTCCAGATCCGCCCTTGTAATTGGTTGTTCCGTAGCAGGGGCTGTCGGATTTGCCTGATTTAAATTTGCTGTTGAAACTGGACGATTGTCTTGGTCCCTGATCACTGGATCTGGGATACTGCCAGTTGCGACGTCCTTTCCTTTGTTAGCATCTTTCTTCCGTCCGGGAGCCATATTTTCCAAGCAATGAACGATGTTGATAGGAAAAGGGTTGAGTGGGAGAAGCTGAAGCTTCGAGCTCCCTTCGTTCTTAGTGAAAGCACCAAAAATGTTTGCACAAAAATTGGGCAAATACCTCCTAGTCGTATGATTTAGTTGATTATATGTTGATCTGGATGGTTTGGGTGATTTATGCAAATATACGAAATAGATGGACTAAACTGTAAAAGACACACAGATTTATAGTGGTTCGGCCAGAACGTGCCTACGTCCACTTTATATGTTATTCTCCTTTTTCTTTCAGATTACAAGTACAAACTTTGTATACAAGTATATGAAAGTTGTTTGAAAGTTCCTTCCGTGCTTGAGCTCTCAAAATTGTCCGCCATTGTTGTACCCCTGCCCCCCTTATTTATAGAGTGAGGCTGGGGGCAGAGGTCTTGGATATATATAGCTGCTGGTGGGCCAGGGCTGAAGTAATCTGGCCTGGCACATCTGGTTCGGCAGAGCTTGGTTCGGCGAAGCTTGGTTCGGTCGTAGCTTGGTGGAGTTTAATTCGGTGGTGTGTAGAGGGTTGGTCCGGTCTAGGTTTGGTTCGGCAGTTGTGGTGAGGGTTGGTTCGGTCTTGGTTGGTTCGGCAGTTGTTGGTGAGCGCTTTTGGTTCGGCAGGGTTGGTCTTAGGGCCGATTCGGCAAGTAGCGAGGCGAGGCCTGGTTCGGTGGGACCTTGGATCGGTGGCGAGGATTCGCCCAACAGCTGGAAATGTACGTAAGGTTGGAATATGCTACATCGGGAAGGCAGTCCAGTATAGCTACTGGAAAAGAGTCTGACTAATGGAGCAAGCGACGCCAATGCAGGCACAGAGAGACCAAGTCTGGAGTTCTATTTGCAACCCATTGAAAATGGACACAAAGGAGAAGGCAAGGCAAAAAGGGCCATGGAAATCCAGGCTTCCATAAACCAAAGTGGCTAGGGCTTGAACCAAATCAAACCGTTTAGAAATAATCATTACCAGAACAATGGTATAGCCCATGTCGGACCAAAAGAGGACATCTCAAAGAAGTCAACGCTGATGTCGGAACCATACACTTGGCTGTCGAAATAGGATCGACTGAGTTCATACTAACCGGTGCACATGTGGTTGATCCATTGCCGAGGGCACAATGTGGCCCACCAAGCGAACTATGGTAGCATTCTAGTAGAGGGGGCAAGTCATTAAACTAATGTGTTAAGTGTTAGGCGAGTGGAGCAGGTGATAAGATGAACCATTGTCAGTTCTATCCAAACATCAGATATGCAGTCAACCCCTAGATTTTAGGACACTAGTCGTGATCAACCCTTGGACACGATTGAGGTGGTACATTTATCGTATGGAAGCAGTTGAAGCTACGAAGGGAGAGGATTTCATTGCTTTTCTCTATCTATGTCCTATTTAGAGACCATTTGGTTTAGTCATTTGGAGCACTAATCTTTTAGCACTTGGATATCAAGCAAATGGATGAACAAATGTCAACTAGGTTAAAGACGAAAAGCCTTAGAAAGGAAATATTTCAGAAGATAGGGCAAATTTCCATTTTCACTACTAATGGAAACTCCAAAAGAATCTATCTCGCTACCAGAGAAGCCATGGATTGCAATAAATCAAGGATCAAAGAGTCAACAATTGCAAAGATTGGAATCAACAAATATCACACATTTCATGAGATTTATGGTCATGAGATCAATGAATGTAGATAAATCTCGTAGGTATACTCTAAGCTGAAATGGAAGGTAACTCCACCGTGAATGTCACAAAGTCCGGACCCTAGTCCCTCGATGGAAATGAGGAAAGATTGTAAAATATGCTCTGGGGTACGGTGTTGTATCCTCCATGGACATTAGAGCGTGTCCTCCAACTCAATATCCAAAGGTAGATGTGCATGAAAATTGTGAGGAACGTAGTAATCAGGTGGCGAAGCATAAACTTCCTAACCCCAAAGACAGAGCCAACTTTATATGAATATGAAGTATGATACCATAGAGATGGAATAGTCCCATAGAAGGAGGGAATAACGAGCAAAGTTTAACTGATAAATTTCAAATGATATTTAATATAACAATCCGTCTTTTCGACCTTCAAAAGTCGACAATAATACATCCATAGTATTCACGTGCCGATCATCTAAGTGCCGAAAGATAGGTTGGTGGGGAGAAAGAAAGAAAGAAAGACAAAATAGAATCTCATAAAAATGTGATGAGTAGTATATAATACTAAACAAGTCTACAAAAGCAAGAGACTTTAATATACATACATAAAGCACAGTACAACACTAACTCATCATCAGCCTTGACAGTTGTCACAACCTGTCCTTACAATTGCTCATAACTGCAACAAGAAAAAATAGCGAAAGATAAAACATACATGCCTACATCTTAGAGGCATCCAGCTCATCTCCTAAAGCTGCAAAGCATCCAGCTAAACATGAAAAATATGCTCGGGCTGACCCGAGCATTATAAGAAAACTAATGGTCAGATCAGTCTGGTAAAACTAGCGTAAGAAACACAATCAAATGGATTTTTAATGCTATAAAAACTTCTCAAAAATAAAGCTATATCGTAAAACCACGCCGCATATAAACACATATGTGTTTTTTTCCTTACGACAGCCAAAACATTTTTATTATAAATCCAATGATATTATAATAATGCATGGAGATTGAAAATAAATATATGAAATAGTTGAAATGCTTGCATCTCACGTTTCAACATTGTTGGGCACAACTAAGTCTGTAAAGGAATGTATTGTAAATCGAATATCCATCAATGACAAGGCTACTAGGGTGCTGTCTGCCACAGTACACCTCTTGAAAAATATACCAAAGGCCTCACATTAGACCCCTTGCAAATCAGAGTCGGCTGCTTCTTTAACATTACATGTCGGATTACATCATTCCCCAGAACCATGACTCCAGAAAAATATGTACCAACCATGGCCCCACTTCTGCGTGCATAACAAATCCATAAATATCGATTCTAGATCGAGGAATGACTACTCCTAATGGTAGCGAACCACATAGCTCTGTAGCATATCCCTGTTTTGGTCATTACTGTTTTATGAGGCTTGTAAGGCCATGATTACATTTTTCCTCTCTAGGCAATTCCCACTTAGAATGTTAACATTGCCTTCCAAGCACAATGCAATGCAAGCATTCGTCCACACAAGTTGTTCAAGATATAAACAAATCGAAGGCACTAATTCTACCACATCCATTTTGGAATCACCCTCAATTCGACGCTTAAGTTGGATCAAAGTGGTTTTCAGATAATTCATACTTATCCAATCTTGGTCTTCTCGAACCAACGTTCTACAGTTTCTGCTAAACTCAACCTCGGTTCTTTTGGAAAATACAAGCAATACATAGGAGCGGGGATTACTCCTAACCATTTAAATGGTTGGATCTCCGTATCATTTGTCCTAGGAGAATAGAATGAGATTTATACGCACATTACAGCATCATCGAAGACGATTGTGAAATATAACCCACGTGTTTCTCCTAGATATTTCTATAGTTATATTTGACCAAGATTTGATAGTCAATTATTTAACTATCAAATAATCAAACAAACATAAATTTAATTCCACGCGGGATTCACCAAACCTTTGTTAATTAATATTTCGTAAATCCAAATCTCTTTCAATTATTTAATTAGTAATACCTCTACAAAGATATATTCACAGACCTCTTATGTTTCTTTCAATACTTGGAAAACATTTATGTACTTATCTCAACGATATAAGTATATTAACTAAACATAGGAAACATTTCCTATTTTCCAGATTCATATTTTAAATGGGCTAAACAAAAATCATTTAAAACATTTCTTGCTATAAACAAAACCACTTATCCTTCGTTGTTAAGTATGGAAAGAATGCTTTAGTACCATCATAATTAAGAAGGATTAAATGGTCAAAACAAATCTCATTCCTTTATAAAAATTTCCCTTTTCTATAAGCCCGTTTGTATTATACAAATACCTTTGTAAATCTCCAAATAAATCTATAAAAATTCTTAAAATGAATTATAAAGTCCCTTCTATCTACAAAACTCTTTTATAACTCTTCCCTCAAAATTCCTTTATAAAGATCCTTTATAAAATATAATTTACCAAATATCATTTAAAAATCTCCATTTTAAGTTAAATCCTTCTTTCAAGCAAAATCCCTTTCATAAAAAAATAATCATTCTCAAATACCTTTATTAAATTAACTGATTTCCTTTTAACATCATAATTAAATAATTAACTTTAAACCATCATTTTTAAAATAAGTAATTAACTTTAAAATCATTAAACCAAATAATTAATCAACTTTAAAATATCCTTAATAATATAATTAATCAACTTACTTTAAAGCATTTTCAATAAAATAGTTAATTAACTAACTTTTAAACATCTTTTATAATTATATAAACACTTAACCTCGAATTGTTAATAAAATTGAAGTTAATTAAATTCATAACTTTATAAATATGGAAAGAGGCTTAGCGACCACAATGGTACTAAATCAAGTTAACAGTTAATTCGATTTGACTTTCCAAGTCACATAACTGGTATTTACATAAGTAAACATATATGTAAATAAAATTAATTTAGCAATCACTAGCTAATCTATCACTTATCCAACATCAATTAATCCACATATTTATTAACTAACATAGGAGTAAATATCCATATTAATATACTAGTAGAATGGAGATTTATTTTACTAAACATACGTCAACAATAATTTATTCCATTAAATTATAGTAGAATGGTGTTTTTCTACTAAATAGGTTAAAGATAAATTATAATTAATAAATAACATATTTATACACAGGCGGTATCATTTTACAATTAATTTGCACTACAACATATGGGTCAAACAATTTCATGAGTATGTTCTATAAATCGATACGAACCCAATGCTAGAAAACGCGTGTCAAACAGATTCTGAATGAGTGGGTTATGAATTTTTAAAGTTAAAAATTAATTAAATTAAAACTTAAATTAACAAACCTTATATTGATTTTATAACCTTTACCCCTATTTGGCCTAATAACCGGCCTAATAACCTAAACTAACCCTTCTTCTCAAATAAAAAGCTCCCAACCTCATTATTCATTTCTAGGTAACAAACTAGAACTTAACATCCATGCAAAACCGTGCACTCGTGCACGATTACTCTGGCACTTCGACTACCTCATCGACCTTGCCCCACATCTACCTCGCCCAGCTTCACTCCTCCATCCCATCGCCGCCACCCGTGTACTCCTGGAGCCAAATTCGATCCTCCAACCCGAAGCAAACATGAACAAAGAAACAATGTCGCGGCCCTTTTTCCACCACCACTGCAGATCCAAATACCTGCAGTCTATGCCACTACCAGCTAGCCCACGTCCTTATGCAACTCTACCAGTATAATGACCCACAAATCCATACCCCTTTGAGTCAATAATATTCTCCATCGGATCAACTCAAAGTGGACGGAAATACGAACCATTAAGGTAAAGAAGAAGAGGCAGAATAAGAAATAGAAAACAAAACAACATCAGAATCTCATCATTGCAGCGGAACAATATATAATAGATAAATGACAAATCTTTATACAAAAATAACTATATCTGTTTTATACATTACATTATCAGAGTACAACACAATCAATAGCAAAATACTGGATAATTATTTTAACTTGTCCCCACACAACTGAATACATAGCTTATACTGCGCTACGGAATATACATCAAGTACGCGTGATACGCCTCGCCATCCAGCTCGTCTCCTGAGCTTCACAACATCTTATCATGTATCCTATAATACTAGGTCTGACTCAAGCATTATAGTAAAATAATATCCGAGTCAGTCCGGAATACCAGCGTGAGAAAACACACTCAATTTAATTATTAAAGTTTCAAAATTCTTTGAAATCAACGGTATCTGGTAAGACCACGCCACAACTAAATATGTCGGGTTTTTACCTTATGATAACCAAAACAGTACTTATAAAATCCTCTGATATTATTATAGTGTCTAAGTACAAATACTTATTCAAATAGCAGAAATTGTTACATTCATTGAATTCCAGCAACACTAGGCTCTACAATCAAAACCGTAAAGGGCACGTAGGGAGAATGGATTTTCAACCAATGACTAGGCACTGGGGTACCACCTGTCATGGTACCTGGTCTAGATCAACATACTGAGGACCCCTCTCGATCCTCTGCAACATAAGACCGGAGCTACCCCTTACTGGATAGTTCGAATAAGATCACCCCGCGGTTGGGATCAGCAACCGCCCACACAGCCGAATAAATGGACATCTAGACAGGGATGACCTTACCCTAATTGGTTGCTAGCCACTTAACCTTGCTACATAACCCCTGATTTTTAGTCATTCCTGGATGATGAGGCTCGAGGTTAAGCATTAACTTTCTAGAGCACATCTCACTTAGAATGCTCACTGTCCTCCAATGATAATGTTCCGAAAGCATTCATCCATACAAGTGCATTCCCGGTCCGAACATAACCGAAGGCACTACTCCTACTACATCCATTTTGGAATCACCCTCGAGATTAGTAGCGATCAGCCCTTGCACTTCACTGCTATATCTTCGACTCCAATCTCTTGTCTTCATCACAAAAAAGTTCTCGTTGGATCGAAGTGGTTTTCGGATCACAAATCTGATCCTGGTCTCTTCGAAACAACGTTCGCTATTTTTCGATAAACTCAACTCTGGTTCTTTAGGAAATACACAGACGAGAATAAGATCGGAGTTCACCTCCTAACCGTTAGTGGATGGATTTCATTATAAACGTCCTAGAAGAACGAACGAGTTTATGCGTACAATATAGCACCTTGAAAAGCAACTTTACCATATAATTCTCATACCTCTACTATACATTTCCAAAGTCATATTTGGGTCCAGATTTGATAGTCGGTTATTTAACTATCTAATAAACAATTAATTCAACCAATTATTTTATTTCCACTGCAAAAACACCCAATCTTATAAAAATTAGATTTTTATAATTTAAATCACTTTACCAAAAAGTATATATACTTAAAACATTTAAAAATAAAACTACTTAAATCACTTTACTCAAAATAATAGTTATGAAATTCTATAATAATTTTCCAAGTAAAACTTAAGCCACAAACTATTTTTAAAATAAAATTTCTATATAAAGTATAAATATTAGAAAATTTTCTTTTAAAAACATAATACTAATTTAACCTTTAAAATAATTACTACTAAAATTAATTTGAATAATATTTAGTTTAAAATTTTAAAACAATTAAAAATAATAAATTTCTCTAAAACATTCTTTAAAAACAATTTTAAAAACTTAAAGTTATATTTAGAAATCTTCTTTTGAAAAATATACTTAGTTTTTCAGGAAATACAGCTTCCAACTTTTAAAAATAAAGTCACCTTTTTATTTTTAAAACGAATTGCCTTTTTCTTATAAATTCACACCTTGAATCTATACTTCCAAATTTATCCACTGTTAAATATCCCACTTCATTTATAAACCCAGTTTACAAATTTCCATTACTCATCTTCTTTTAAATTCCAGTTTCCAAAACACTTAATCAATTTCAAACCGATTTCCTGAGTTAAATTTCCTTTAAAATCTATCTCTCGATTTATCAAAAATCAATTCCAAAATTCATTAATCACAAATTCACCCTTTATTATGATTTAAAATCCTTATTTAAATCTGAAACATCAATTTCATTCTTTATTTCAAAAAAATTATTTTCGTTTCCTTTAAGAAATCAATTCATTTTATTTCTATGTTTAAAATACCAAAAATATATCTATCCAAACCATAGCATCGAATAACTTAAATTCCAATATAATCTATCATGGATTATCAAATAAAACATAACACAGTTATGAAAATAATTTCAATAATTTGAGAAATCCGGTTGGATCCCTCCAACCTGTTTCCCTGCATCCACAGATGTTAGCACAATATAATAATACCAATCCCACTTCGAGAGGGCGATCGCGGTATAAAGGGTCATCCGCCATTATGCGGGGCGCATAGGGTCTCATCCGCTATATAATGTGGAAATATCAATCGCCCCAATATATATATATATATAATATCACACACAGACTGGTAATAAATCATAAATTCAAGCAATCAACCAATAATTTAAATTTTAACAATTTAAATTTAGACGGTAATCCAAATGAGTGAGATTAACTCACATCTGCCCTTTAATTGCATTCCGATCCAAACCAGCTATTTTCTTCATGAATTTGGACCTTGTATAAACATTAAATGATTTATTAATATTTGAACTAATTGAGCAATTAATTTCCATTTAATAGATTACATTAACTAATTATTAAATTTAAACTAAATTTCCTTTAATAAATTATTTTTAGTAACTATAATAGTTAAATAGGTTAACTGTAACGACCCGTTAAATTAATAATATTAAATGAATTGAATTAATATAATTTCTAATCTAATTGAGAATAAATGTAGAAATTTGGTATAGTAGTTGTAATTTAGTGTAACAATAAAATTTTATGACAATAGATTTGGATAATGTAGATTGTCACAATTTGATTTAAAGTTAAATATAAGAAACTGATATAAGGGTTGAATTAGTGAATATCAATAAAAAGATTAAGTAGAATGGAATTCATTTAATATAAAATAAATAGTGGAAGACTTACATTGGATTGTAAAATGGATAGTAACTAAATAAAAGGTGACCGCTGAATAAATCAATGCAATAAGTGTTGATAAGGAAATTTATGAATGTTGTCAATAATAAATGGACTTAAGATAGTAATAAAATTTGTTTTGCCTATGTAAATTTTATGTATTGATAAGCCATAATTAAATTTGAAATTTGGTAGTAAATAGGGGATAAGTTGACTAAGGCAATTAGTAATTTAATAAATGAATGCATAGTAAGTAAGTGGAAATGTATGCATAAAAATATTTTCATATATGGGATAATTACAAAAGTTTACCCATTTATCTAATGTATATAATTGAATCTAAATTTAGGGCAACATTTTGTTATTGATGGTATAAGTGAATTTGAATAAAAGGGTAAAAATTATGTAGGTTTAACATGTATTGAGTATATAGCTAAGAAGGGCATTCGATGTAAATGAATCTAAATTTATGTGTCTAGTCAATAAAGGAGAACTTTAAGGGAATAAATATAAATGAATGTATTTGGGGAATGGAGTCCTTTTATATGTTGAATAGTATAACGTTGTTATTAAGAATGAACGTTACTTTAGTAATTATTAATATGGTAACGGAAGAGTGTATAAATTTTATAGTAACGTAAAACGTATTGTAAGGTAATAATTATGTGTAGACTTATAAAATAGATTGATGAAAATAATTATTGTACGTATTTATTCTATTTGTTTGTTAAGTTTATTTTAATCAATTTCAATTTATGCACTAAATTATTTCAGTTAGTGTGGAATTTTTGTAAGTGGATAAATAAGATGTAACCAAGGGAAAATTTCATTTTTATAATATAATAATTAGTGTAATCTTAAGAATGAAACCGAAGTGGAATGAATTAATTGAGGTTTTAAGTTTTATTCAAGTGTTAAGTTAACAAAATTTCCAATAAGATTGAAATACAGTAATTTATGCAAATAAAAGATGGAAATTGGGTAAATATTAATGTATTGGAATATAAAAGAAACGTTAACTATGTAGGGAGTAATAATTGATTTATTTGTGAGTTGTAATCAAATAGAGTCAAATTTATTAGAATTTATTGCAATTAATGGGATTAATTGCAGTAACCTTTGAAGATTTATTCACTAAAATAATTGACGATGGAAATTATATGTAAATTTGCTTTTAGTTAATATTAAATATCCAGAGGGCTAGAAATGACACAAATCTACTAGTTTAGAAATTTACAATAAAAAGTGGTAAGTAATTTTTCTAAATATTTAGATAGTAGGAAGATGTAGATTTAGATGGAATTTATTATTTAACTATTTCATAAGTTGAGATCTAAGTTTAGAATTGAGATTTTTAATGTATAGATATTGAGCCAATGTTAGTTTCATTAAATTGACATCAATAACTTTGAATAATAGAAAGAAAGTGAATTTAATAAATTTAATCAAACGTATAATGTTGAATTTATTAAAAATTGGAATTTAACCTTTAAGTAAGGATTAACATCTAAATTGATGAATAGAACAACTATGTATTGACACTTGAATTGTTTAGAATTGGAGTAAAGAATTAAGAAAATTTAAAGGGAGAAATTTGGTCAAATTTTGAATTTAGATGTAAAAATTGGATTTTTATAATTTATTTAATTTATTTAATGAATATTGAAAATAGCCATTTTGGTCACGGACTCGGATTTCGATGAAACCAGTTTCAACGGATCCGTAACGGTGAATTATTATAGGATTTCAAGTTTCGTATCGATCGGACCTGTCGTTTGATCGTACGGACGCGAAACGCCTTGAAAATCAATTTTATTAAAATCAATTTGAAATCAATTTGGAAATCTTGTTTTCAGCATAACTTCTTCATACGATCAAATTTGGACGTGAAACTTTTTCCATCGCGTTTAGAATATTTTAAAATACCTATCTGGATATATGGGTTTGACAATTTTCGTTCCAGGGTCAGAACGGGCTTTTTGGGCCTTAGTTTGTTTCGTACGTTCATCTATCTAGTCTATCTACTCTAACCCAACCCTACCTATAAATATACAGTTATAAACCCTAGCTCCATTCTATTGTCTATTTGTTGTACGTTCATCTTCTTCAAGCTTCTCTTCTTCTTCAATGGGGGCTAACCCTAGATCCAGTCAGTTCAAAAAAAAATCAAATTTAAAAAAAAAAAAATTCGGATCTGCAGCAGCTTCTGGTCGCGCTTCGGGTTTCAGGGGAGAAAACCCTAGAGCAACTTCGGGTCAGAAAGAAAATGACTCTGGTCGATCCGGGTGGTTTTGGCGAAAACTCCAAGCAAGCACCGGGAAATTGAGGCGGCGCACCGAAGTCGACCCAGGACCAGAATTTTCCATTTTTCAAATTTTCATAACTTTTGCATACGAGCTCGGATTCACGCGCGGTTTGTTTTGCTGGGATCGTATCGGAATTTCTGACGTTTTGGCACGAGTTTGGATGAATTTGGAGACTGTCAAATTTTTGGGTTTAAATTGAATTTGAATTCAATTTAAATTCAAAAGGTGAGTGTTTAAACCCACTCACAACTACTAGAAGCTTTTATGTTTGTTAAATTAATTTTAGAAATGAATAGAAATTTATTTATGAGTATTTGGCATGTTTATTTCACTCATATTCGTTGAATTGCATTTATTAAGTTTAACTGTTAATTTAATTTATTTATTGCGTATTAATTGATAGTTAGAATTTATTTGTTTGCCTATAAACTGCTAGTTAACAGTTATATAGATTATTACTGAATATAAAATGTTAGATTAATAGTTGTTAAATTTAATCTGAATAAAATTGCCAGTTATTACCTGTTATATATTATCAAATATAAATTGTTATTGATTGATATTGCTTGATGATTGTGATTGGATGATGGGTGATGTTGATGGATGTTTTATTGTATATCATTAAATTGCAAATTATCATGCATATTTCCTTTCATTCGGGATTGTGGTTTGAAATGATATACAACCGCAAAATTTTATATCTTTTAAATTGCAGATTGAAATGATAAATATCCGTATCACTTGACCATAGGATAGAAAATTATATACAGGCACCGCGGTCTATATATAACTATTTTATGTGATTTCTATGGTTTGGATGGAATACGGTTTATAATAATCTTAAAGTTTATATTGTATAAATATTTTTCTTCCATATATATATACATATGAAGTTGAAAATTTTGAAATTAAAAGGTGTATAAAAATCTTTATTAAAAATGGAAGAAAATTAAGAAAATGGAGTTTAATAATTTATATCATATGTTTAAATGTTAAGTTTGGAAATTTTAAGATATGATATTTATAATTGGATTTTTCCCAAAATAAATTGAAATGAATATTCTAGTATAATTTGAATTGGGAAGATATATATATTTTATCACTAGAAATTGAAGTCTTATTATTTATGGATTTTATGTGAATATTCAAGACTAATTAATAGAACAATGGATCTGTTGAAAGAATAAAATTCAATTTTAGTTTGAAATATTGTTACTCAAAATGGATATACGTATATATAAATAAATTGAAGTGGTTTTGGAACTTGAGAGAGATAATATAAATTTTGGTTTAGACTTTAATAAAGAAATGTATTTGTAAAGCCATGAGAACTATTTCTTTACAAAGTAACATTTAAGTTAAACCATTTAATTCATATACCGTTGAATGTCCAAACCATTCAAGTTTTTTTTAGAAGTTATGGTTTTAAATTATGATTTTCAAAATATTATGCTTTGAAAATATTTGATTTTCAGACGTTATGAAGTTAAAGCATTATGATTTTGGAAAAGAATTATATTTGGGATAAGTGATAAAATATGGTTTGGGTTTTGAAATAATATCGTATTCATGGTTATGAAATGGAATGTTTATTCTGATTTTTAAAGTATAACCTATTTTTAAATGACCGCGGTGTTATAATAACGATGGGTTGGCAAAGAGACCGGGATCGGATATGGACATACTCTCTGTCGATACCCAAAACCACTTTGACTAACCGTGTACGCGGTGGAGATTCCAGAATGAAGTAGGTGGTGGCGACGTTTCCTGTAAGGTAAATACGTGGACCCGACTCCCGTGAGTTGGCATGAGGTGGCTAAAACAGGAGCGATTCTCAGGCCAATGAGGTCATTCCTCTGATCGGACCCTCCTCTTCGATATTATACTTTGATTTTGGATTGATTCAGTGGCCACTTCTATATTTTGATTTTGGAGAGTTAGTCCGAGGTGGGCGGTAACTGCGGCTACGCGTTTCCACCAGCCTGGATAGCAATTGGTATATCTACCCTGGCATTGCCTAGTTGTGCCGTGTCACCTACCATACCGAGCCTTTACTATGAGTTTCTATTTGTGTCGTACCTATGGAGTATCCTCTGGTAGCCTCCCGATCAGGAGGTATTACGGTACTGTATAGACTATTGGCATTTTACGTGTTAAGGTGGAAAATGTAAAGCCTTAACGCTATTTAAAAGTAAGTTTATTTTACAATTAGACACTATTATAATAGCGAAATATACTACGTAGTAAATAGTTTAACGGATCCTTAGGAGATGTAAATCCCGAGCATCTCTTGAGTTACTGTACTCATATTTATTTCTGTTAATTTAACTCACATAAGATCTTTTAGTCTGACTCGAGTGTTTTTGTCTTTTCAAATTCACTCGGGTCAGTCCAAGCGTTTCAGGATCGAAGACTTTAGCTTTGAAGGACGAAGACGAAGGAGTCGTATTATTATTATCTATAGTATTGCACCACACTCATACTATTCCGCTGCATTGATTGTATTGGTATGTGTAACTCTGATATTTATTGTATAAAGAGCAATCAAGTGTTTTGTAAAACAGTTTTATGAACTGTATATTTATTATTATATTTTATCCTTCCGCTGTGAGATTCTATTTTGCTTTATTTCTTCCCTGTTTTTCTTATTTACCCCATAACAATCCGCCCTTGCGTATGCTTTGAATTGGCACGTGTGTCGGTTTATAGTGTGCGACAAGGCGGGATGTTACAGTTTGGTATCAGAGCTTTGGTTTAGCGATAAACTTTGGCTTTGTGGGGTTTGACTCTTTGTTAATAGGGTAGTAATACCCTATGGGAGTCGCTGAGTGTATATATATGAGAGAGCGTACTTGTTAGTGTTATAAAAAGGTTTTGATATTGTGTTGCTTTGTTCCGTTTTGTATTTATAAATTCTGGTTGATGCATGGGACGCTGTGACATCAATAGGGGTTTCTAAATACTTAATAGGACAGACCGACATAATATTTGTTTTATATAGGTGAATGAAATAACTTTGCCTATTATATTTTCTATATATAAAAATATTTTTATAAAGATATATATTTTGGTTGCTATAGATTGGGTGTTAGGTAATAAAAAATATTAACTGAAGCTAAGTTGAAATTATAATGAATCAAATTGGAGATTTTTAGAACTTAAGTCCGGGATTTTGAAAATCTACCTTCAAAGGATTTATGAAATATAATGATTTGGTTTATAAGTATTTTCTTATATACATATTTAGTATAATTCGGAAGAATGGTTTTAAAGAAGATTTTGGAGAAATAAATTTTGTACTTTCCTCTTTGTCGCTGGAAAATAATTTCGGTGATGGCGGCCGCATCATCGACTTTCATTTTCGAGTTTCGAAGGGGAAAGGCCACTGTAGTAAAATTCTACTGCAGATTTATTTGAAATTATCTAAAATTTTAATTATTTTAAATATAATTAGAGATATATAAGTTGTAAGAAATTATTTATCCATCATTTTAAAAATATTTGAAATTTGACCCGGTACTTAATTCTTAAATTTCCATTTATTAATGGTTTAAATTATTTTGGTGAAATAAAGGTTAAGTAATCAATGAATTAAAAGGGTTGAGATTAAACTTGTATAAGTTCTTTTGCTTTTTCTTTAACATAAATAACTTACCAAGTATAAAAAGTTGAAATGTAAATTAAGAGTGGAATAGAATATTATGCAAGTAGAATTTTTGGAAATAATGAAGTATTCAATAAATTACTGTTATAAATAAGAATTTAATGGTATTAACTTAAGTGATGATTGGAATTTTACTAAAATTAAAGGTTGTATTATTAATAGGTGATTTTAACCTTAAGAAAGTAAAAAAATGAAATTCCTTAATTTATAAAGTTTGATTGTAGGGTTATTAACTTAAGTACGCCTTAATTTCCCCTATTCTAATATAATGGAAAGTAGGAAAAATACTGCAATCCATAGTTAATGAATGAGTAAAATCTTTCACTTATAGGAATGCAAGTTATAAGGTTAATAAATTAAGTGTAAGTAGAGGGTTACTGTAATTAAATATAATGGAGACTTCAACATTAAATAAATGAATGAGATTAAAGGTAAGTCGAAATTGTAATTTATAAAACGAATATATATTAATTAAAGGAATGGAGAAGAAACTTGTAAATTTTCACTTACATTCTTAAAACATACATAACTTACCATATAATAAAAAGTTGCAATGTTAGTAGGAAAATGTAAGGGGAAATCTTACAAGTGAAGAGTAAGGTAATAAAGGCATTCTATTAATTTGCTATTATTAATAAGAATTAATTGTATAGACTTAAGTTAAATTGGAAATTTTACTATAAGTAAAGGTAAGTAGTATAAATAGATGATAGAAACTTTAGTAAATAAATTGGAATACAAATATAATGAATTTTGTGATAAATGGAAAATGAAAATTTGTAAGAAATAAAGAAATCACTACATAAATGAAAGAAAGAAAATCAAACCATTGAAGCATGAGATAAATGTATAATAAATAAATTTGGGTGTTGGTTTGAATTGTGTTGTTTGATTTATGCTGTTGGGTAAGAAATTTGAAGTGGTTAAATGAATAAGTATCTATCTTTGTTCCATCTAAGACTGTTGAGTAAAGGATGCACTTGATAGTTAATTTCATTTCATTTCATACAAATTTCAAGTTTGAACCCAAACAACTATTTGTTTGATGGATTAAATGGTTGCTTTGTTTGTGTATGTATGTTGTTTGTAAGGTTGATGATTGTTGAATTGTTGGTTGATTAATGATTGAATCCACTTGAATAGTTCACTTTAAAATAAATATTTAACCTTTTAGATTATATAAGTGGATACAGGTGATGGAAGCAAATGCTACTGCTTTTGGTTCCAAAATAATAAGCGTATATTGCCCGACAAATAGGTACGTTTTCGGATTACGTTTAAAGCGCTATTTTTTCCGTGTTGGGATATAATATTTTGATAATATATGTAATATATTTGTATATTTTGATATTATACTTTCTCCCGAGCCTCACCGTACAAAGGAGACTCTGCCAAAAATTTCGTAAATTTTGGACTTAGAATTTTGTTGAATATTTTCCAAAATTTAATGATTTAAGTATAAAAGGTTGTAATGATTATAAACGGGTATATTTCATTAAAGGAAATTAATCCAGTAAATTATTGTTTATAAGTTAATATTTGAAATAAGATGTACTGTTTATTCTTCCTTCTCCCTTCTTTTTCCTTTTCGGGGACGAAAAGTTTTGAGTGGGGGAGATTGTAACGACCCCTTAAATTAATAATATTAAATGAATTGAATTAATATAATTTCTAATCTAATTGAGAATAAATGTAGAAATTTGGTATAGTAGTTGTAATTTAGTGTAACAATAAAATTTTATGACAATAGATTTGGATAATGTAGATTGTCACAATTTGATTTAAAGTTAAATATAAGAAACTGATATAAGGGTTGAATTAGTGAATATCAATAAAAAGATTAAGTAGAATGGAATTCATTTAATATAAAATAAATAGTGGAAGACTTACATTGGATTGTAAAATGGATAGTAACTAAATAAAAGGTGACCGCTGAATAAATCAATGCAATAAGTGTTGATAAGGAAATTTATGAATGTTGTCAATAATAAATGGACTTAAGATAGTAATAAAATTTGTTTTGCCTATGTAAATTTTATGTATTGATAAGCCATAATTAAATTTGAAATTTGGTAGTAAATAGGGGATAAGTTGACTAAGGCAATTAGTAATTTAATAAATGAATGCATAGTAAGTAAGTGGAAATGTATGCATAAAAATATTTTCATATATGGAATAATTACAAAAGTTTACCCATTTATCTAATGTATATAATTGAATCTAAATTTAGGGCAACATTTTGTTATTGATGGTATAAGTGAATTTGAATAAAAGGGTAAAAATTATGTAGGTTTAACATGTATTGAGTATATAGCTAAGAAGGGCATTCGATGTAAATGAATCTAAATTTATGTGTCTAGTCAATAAAGGAGAACTTTAAGGGAATAAATATAAATGAATGTATTTGGGGAATGGAGTCCTTTTATATGTTGAATAGTATAACGTTGTTATTAAGAATGAACGTTACTTTAGTAATTATTAATATGGTAACGGAAGAGTGTATAAATTTTATAGTAACGTAAAACGTATTGTAAGGTAATAATTATGTGTAGACTTATAAAATAGATTGATGAAAATAATTATTGTACGTATTTATTCTATTTGTTTGTTAAGTTTATTTTAATCAATTTCAATTTATGCACTAAATTATTTCAGTTAGTGTGGAATTTTTGTAAGTGGATAAATAAGATGTAACCAAGGGAAAATTTCATTTTTATAATATAATAATTAGTGTAATCTTAAGAATGAAACCGAAGTGGAATGAATTAATTGAGGTTTTAAGTTTTATTCAAGTGTTAAGTTAACAAAATTTCCAATAAGATTGAAATACAGTAATTTATGCAAATAAAAGATGGAAATTGGGTAAATATTAATGTATTGGAATATAAAAGAAACGTTAACTATGTAGGGAGTAATAATTGATTTATTTGTGAGTTGTAATCAAATAGAGTCAAATTTATTAGAATTTATTGCAATTAATGGGATTAATTGCAGTAACCTTTGAAGATTTATTCACTAAAATAATTGACGATGGAAATTATATGTAAATTTGCTTTTAGTTAATATTAAATATCCAGAGGGCTAGAAATGACACAAATCTACTAGTTTAGAAATTTACAATAAAAAGTGGTAAGTAATTTTTCTAAATATTTAGATAGTAGGAAGATGTAGATTTAGATGGAATTTATTATTTAACTATTTCATAAGTTGAGATCTAAGTTTAGAATTGAGATTTTTAATGTATAGATATTGAGCCAATGTTAGTTTCATTAAATTGACATCAATAACTTTGAATAATAGAAAGAAAGTGAATTTAATAAATTTAATCAAACGTATAATGTTGAATTTATTAAAAATTGGAATTTAACCTTTAAGTAAGGATTAACATCTAAATTGATGAATAGAACAACTATGTATTGACACTTGAATTGTTTAGAATTGGAGTAAAGAATTAAGAAAATTTAAAGGGAGAAATTTGGTCAAATTTTGAATTTAGATGTAAAAATTGGATTTTTATAATTTATTTAATTTATTTAATGAATATTGAAAATAGCCATTTTGGTCACGGACTCGGATTTCGATGAAACCAGTTTCAACGGATCCGTAACGGTGAATTATTATAGGATTTCAAGTTTCGTATCGATCGGACCTGTCGTTTGATCGTACGGACGCGAAACGCCTTGAAAATCAATTTTATTAAAATCAATTTGAAATCAATTTGGAAATCTTGTTTTCAGCATAACTTCTTCATACGATCAAATTTGGACGTGAAACTTTTTCCATCGCGTTTAGAATATTTTAAAATACCTATCTGGATATATGGGTTTGACAAATTTCGTTCCGGGGTCAGAACGGGCTTTTTGGGCCTTAGTTTGTTTCGTACGTTCATCTATCTAGTCTATCTACTCTAACCCAACCCTACCTATAAATATACAGTTATAAACCCTAGCTCCATTCTATTGTCTATTTGTTGTACGTTCATCTTCTTCAAGCTTCTCTTCTTCTTCAATGGGGGCTAACCCTAGATCCAGTCAGTTCAAAAAAAAAAAATCAAATTTAAAAAAAAAAAAATTCGGATCTGCAGCAGCTTCTGGTCACGCTTCGGGTTTCAGGGGAGAAAACCCTAGAGCAATTTCGGGTCAGAAAGAAAATGACTCTGGTCGATCCGGGTGGTTTTGGCGAAAACTCCAAGCAAGCACCGGGAAATTGAGGCGGCGCACCGAAGTCGACCCAGGACCAGAATTTTCCATTTTTCAAATTTTCATAACTTTTGCATACGAGCTCGGATTCACGCGCGGTTTGTTTTGCTGGGATCGTATCGGAATTTCTGACGTTTTGGCACGAGTTTGGATGAATTTGGAGACTGTCAAATTTTTGGGTTTAAATTGAATTTGAATTCAATTTAAATTCAAAAGGTGAGTGTTTAAACCCACTCACAACTACTAGAAGCTTTTATGTTTGTTAAATTAATTTTAGAAATGAATAGAAATTTATTTATGAGTATTTGGCATGTTTATTTCACTCATATTCGTTGAATTGCATTTATTAAGTTTAACTGTTAATTTAATTTATTTATTGCGTATTAATTGATAGTTAGAATTTATTTGTTTGCCTATAAACTGCTAGTTAACAGTTATATAGATTATTACTGAATATAAAATGTTAGATTAATAGTTGTTAAATTTAATCTGAATAAAATTGCCAGTTATTACCTGTTATATATTATCAAATATAAATTGTTATTGATTGATATTGCTTGATGATTGTGATTGGATGATGGGTGATGTTGATGGATGTTTTATTGTATATCATTAAATTGCAAATTATCATGCATATTTCCTTTCATTCGGGATTGTGGTTTGAAATGATATACAACCGCAAAATTTTATATCTTTTAAATTGCAGATTGAAATGATAAATATCCGTATCACTTGACCATAGGATAGAAAATTATATACAGGCACCGCGGTCTATATATAACTATTTTATGTGATTTCTATGGTTTGGATGGAATACGGTTTATAATAATCTTAAAGTTTATATTGTATAAATATTTTTCTTCCATATATATATACATATGAAGTTGAAAATTTTGAAATTAAAAGGTGTATAAAAATCTTTATTAAAAATGGAAGAAAATTAAGAAAATGGAGTTTAATAATTTATATCATATGTTTAAATGTTAAGTTTGGAAATTTTAAGATATGATATTTATAATTGGATTTTTCCCAAAATAAATTGAAATGAATATTCTAGTATAATTTGAATTGGGAAGATATATATATTTTATCACTAGAAATTGAAGTCTTATTATTTATGGATTTTATGTGAATATTCAAGACTAATTAATAGAACAATGGATCTGTTGAAAGAATAAAATCCAATTTTAGTTTGAAATATTGTTACTCAAAATGGATATACGTATATATAAATAAATTGAAGTGGTTTTGGAACTTGAGAGAGATAATATAAATTTTGGTTTAGACTTTAATAAAGAAATGTATTTGTAAAGCCATGAGAACTATTTCTTTACAAAGTAACATTTAAGTTAAACCATTTAATTCATATACCGTTGAATGTCCAAACCATTCAAGTTTTTTTTAGAAGTTATGGTTTTAAATTATGATTTTCAAAATATTATGCTTTGAAAATATTTGATTTTCAGACGTTATGAAGTTAAAGCATTATGATTTTGGAAAAGAATTATATTTGGTATAAGTGATAAAATATGGTTTGGGTTTTGAAATAATATCGTATTCATGGTTATGAAATGGAATGTTTATTCTGATTTTTAAAGTATAACCTATTTTTAAATGACCGCGGTGTTATAATAACGATGGGTTGGTAAAGAGACCGGGATCGGATATGGACATACTCTGTCGATACCGAAAACCACTTTGACTAACCGTGTACGCGGTGGAGATTCCAGAATGAAGTAGGTGGTGGCGACGTTTCCTGTAAGGTAAATACGTGGACCCGACTCCCGTGAGTTGGCATGAGGTGGCTAAAACAGGAGCGATTCTCAGGCCAATGAGGTCATTCCTCTGATCGGACCCTCCTCTTCGATATTATACTTTGATTTTGGATTGATTCAGTGGCCACTTCTATATTTTGATTTTGGAGAGTTAGTCCGAGGTGGGCGGTAACTGCGGCTACGCGTTTCCACCAGCCTGGATAGCAATTGGTATATCTACCCTGGCATTGCCTAGTTGTGCCGTGTCACCTACCATACCGAGCCTTTACTATGAGTTTCTATTTGTGTCGTACCTATGGAGTATCCTCTGGTAGCCTCCCGATCAGGAGGTATTACGGTACTGTATAGACTATTGGCATTTTACGTGTTAAGGTGGAAAATGTAAAGCCTTAACGCTATTTAAAAGTAAGTTTATTTTACAATTAGACACTATTATAATAGCGAAATATACCACATAGTAAATAGTTTAACGGATCCTTAGGAGATGTAAATCCCGAGCATCTCTTGAGTTACTGTGCTCATATTTATTTCTGTTAATTTAACTCACATAAGATCTTTTAGTCTGACTCGAGTGTTTTTGTCTTTTCAAATTCGCTCGGGTCAGTCCGAGCGTTTCAGGATCGAAGACTTTAGCTTTGAAGGACGAAGACGAAGGAGTCGTATTATTATTATCTATAGTATTGCACCACACTCATACTATTCCGCTGCATTGATTGTATTGGTATGTGTAACTCTGATATTTATTGTATAAAGAGCAATCAAGTGTTTTGTAAAACAGTTTTATGAACTGTATATTTATTATTATATTTTATCCTTCCGTTGTGAGATTCTATTTTGCTTTATTTCTTCCCTGTTTTTCTTATTTACCCCATAACAATCCGCCCTTGCGTATGCTTTGAATTGGCACGTGTGTCGGTTTAAAGTGTGCGACAAGGCGGGATGTTACATTAACTAAACAAATTAATCACCATAATTCATTATTTTAAAAACTAAATTAGTAAGTAAAAAAATGTGTATATGTATATTTGTTTTTATTTTGAAACTACATATGTATATACTTATAAAAATAGCCAAAATTTATATTTCTATATCTTATGTATATTTTTTTTCTGTTTTATGTAAATATGTATATTCATTAAAAACTAATGGAAATAAAATCCCTCTTTAGCATATATATTAAAACAGAAATGGTTTTTTATTACACTGCAATATATATATATATATATAAATCTGCATATACATACATTTTAGTCACTGCATATTTATATATATACAAAAACTTGGCCTCGGTACATATTTATTATATTTTCTGCATATGCATATATACACATACGTAATTTAAAAGAAAATACCTTATTGTAAGTTTACATGTATATGTTTACCAAATCTTTAAGTTTATACGTTTAAAAATCCATTTTCTTGTGTATATATAAATATTTATTCATTCGATTAAATTTATAAAATGATACCTCGCTGCCTCCCCTCAAGCTAGCATTGCTGAGCGCGCACGCGACCTGACCTGCTTCCAAGACAACCTGCTTCGGCCATATCCCATCGCCGATCTCACAAGCAACCCTAACTACCCAGCTCGAGCTCATCGAATTCCACCATCTCCTCGCGGCTAAGCCCTGATCGAGTCTCTCTCCTCGGCATGCTTGAATTGACCAGTCCATGTTTGCCTCGCCCTCACATGCCTCCTTGCTCCTCAATCACGCACGAGCGGTCGATGTTCGATCGTGAATCTCGGCACAGTGAAGCCGACCCACGCTGCACCATGCATGCTCCGCGACCCTCACCCCATACTCTATTTTGGACGTCGTGCTCGACTTCCCCTTTCGTATTGATTCGAGAGACTAAGAAAAAAGTAGCCGCGATTTCCTTTTTTTATTATTGAAGCTGAATGGATTTTACTCTTTTTTCATTCGGCTGAATAAATGTGAAGGAGAGAAACATGATTTTGGAGAAGGAAAGTCGTTCGACCATTATATTTCTCTTTTGATTTTTATTTTTAACAGAGTTCGGCTGTTTCAAGTTTCATACAGTATAAAAGGGACAAGAAAGTGTACGTGTTTGAAATGGCAAGAGACGTGTTGAAAAAAATAGGATACGTGTTTGAAGACAAGGTAGGTAGTAGGGTGGCTAGAGAAAAGAAAGAAAGGAAGTGGATACGAATTTGGTCAAATATTATAATTAAATTAAAATTTTAATTTTAAATCGTCACGAATTACGCAACTCAAAATCTCGATCTCCTATCGATGCATGCCGCTAGGCGTCCATAATGTTATACCCCTATTTCGAATGCAATTGAAAATGTTTCGAGGTCTAACTCGATCGTATGTAGAAGATAGCCTTTTGGATCCAATTATTATATTGAATTTGATATAAATTTCAACGCGTTTATATATCGTACAATCACACGACTATTCCGATTGCTATGAAATTTGAAATCCGATAATAATATATTATTACGGATCCAAAAGAACCGGTTTCGTTGAATTCCGAGACTGTGCCTCGGAAGGCTATTTTTAAATATCGATTTAAATGATATAATTTCAAAACTGAACAAAACACTTCCAAGTTCAATTCCAAAGCTTCCATTATCCTCAGTACTATTAATATAAATTTTATAAACCTTCGGATTATTTTTAATGAGCTTAAAACTCAAGAATCAATATTTTACCCAACTTTCAATTATTAGATTCAATAATTTTATTGCAAAATAAATAGTGATATTTGAAATTCAAGTCAAACTAACTTTTAAATATTTAAAATCAATTAAATATTCCAATTTCAAATATCCAAAAATTCTGAGTCGTCACATTCCTTCCCCTTAGAAAAATTTCATCCCCGAAATTGCTAGTTAAGAAGAATGATCCAGAACCCGTTAACTATTTTCCCAATCCAAATAGTTTTTAACAATTCCCCAAAACCAAACAGTTTTAACAACACCCAGAAGAATCTTTTATTAAAGTCACATTATCACCCTTACTAACTTCCCAAAGTCTTCCATAGTTCCTAAACAACATTACTTACTCGACCATTCAAATTATAATCTAAAACCAAATTTTAATCTATCAAAAATTTTCTAACTCTCAAAATTTTAAAAAAAATCGCCAGGGTCTCCTTTGCACGGCTATATCGGTACGACTACGAAATGCCTCTACGGGCCCCCAAATTCAAAAAGAAAACAAAAGCAAAGTGGCTAGACCATGAAATCATCAAATTTCATATGCTAATTTAAGTATATACCTTTGTCGGGCAATTCAATTATCTTCTGAAATCAAAAACATCAATTTTCTTTTGCTTTGAATAACCTGCACCTCCCTTAGCAATAATATCCAATCACAGAGTCCAAAATCCTTTTATTCATTTCTTTACCAAAAAAATTCAATATCTATTTCATTTAAGCCTGTACGACGTACCCATATCATTCGCATACAATACCAGGTCCGATCGCTCACTCGATCACACAATTTCACTTTCGAACTAGTATCGTCCACCCGACTTCCTAGTGCGGACTCAGATCTGATTTCTTGATCAGAAAACGTCATTCTCCTTGCATAGCCACAAACTATGATAGAGAATTTCAAAGACGATCAAAAATCCATATCTGGTTTCACCGTCAAAATTTGAGTGAAAAATCCCAACTCGGATCGATATAACTATCTCGAAATTTTATGTTCGAATCTGGATCAAATTATTATGTGAATAAAATAATACACATACATCCTATGTATTTATCTTAATTGGTTTTTAGCTATATCAATTCTCTTTTCTTTTATTCACATTTATTTTTATTTCCATTCACTTATTCACAATTATCCTTTCACACACCCTTATTAAACCTTCTTTCCCAAATTTACTTAGTATATTCCTCAATTCCAAATTTACATAAGAATGCACCATTCATTTCTTTAAGTTCAATATAAATATTTTATACACCTAAATATTTATTTTTAACTTCACCACTTTAGCTTTCACATCTATTTTTATTTAACTTAAATTTTCAATTCTGAATTCAATTTATCTTCAATTTTTAATCTATTTCCAAATCAAATTTAATATTGATTTCTGTTCACCTTATTTCAAACCCTTTCTTAATTAACCATTTCTTAAATTAGTTCCACTTACTAATTTATTTTAAATCTCAATGGACTTTATCTCCCAACTTTAATTATTTTTAGTCCACTTCGAATTAGTTCTATAACTTCACTTCACATTACATAATTTAAATTATTATCATCCCCATATTCAATTTCAATTCATTTGCTTACCAATTTAAATCAATTGGTTCCATCCACTAATTCGTTTCTAATCAAATTTTATTTCAAATCTGTTCATTCACACATTTATTTCCCACTTAATAAGTTTTTATTTTAATGGCCATTCGATTTAATCAACTTAGATTCATTTCCTCAAATTCTCTTTTATTTAACTTAATTCCGTTAAATCCCAGTTCAATTCAAAATTTAAACTACTATAAGTTTTCCTACTTATTTACATTCCATTACTAATCTCCTTTGATTTACTTTTATTAATTGGTTTGCCTACCACTTTATTTCATTCTCACACTTACTTTAATTTAACCCCTCTTAAGTTAAATTTTATTCTAACATTTCATATTTTATAAGTTATCAAACTTATTTATATTCCATAAACATTTTAAATAAGATTCCAAAGTCTTTTAAACAATTACTCAACATTTCAAAATCATTTTTGAAATCAATTATATATACATAATTCGTTTGCGTATCAAATTATCCTTTGAATTTTAAAACCAAACCCAGTTTTGCAAACAACTCCAATTTAAAACATTTTGGTAGCAATTCCTCTCTTGGAAACTCGAAAATGAACATCGATGATGCTGCAGTCATCACCGAAATTATTTTCCAACGACCGAAGTGAGTTCAATGCTTTTACTTCTTTTAAAACAATTTCAAATACTTTTCATTCCAAATCCCACGGGATTTCATTCCCAATTCAAAAATATTTCCGAAATAATATCACCATTATTCCTCCAAAACCTTTGAAAATCATTTTCAAACTCAAAAGAATTTAATTTTCAAAATTTAGAATTCCAAATCCTTCCAATCCATATCCAAATATTACTCTGGAATTTTATCTCCTTTTAATTATAAATCATATTTATAATTCACATTTTATAACTCATATTTATAAACTCCATCTTGTTATAATTCCAATTTTTTATTCATTTTCCACACCATAAAGATAATAATTTAATATTATCACTTCCTAACAAGCAAGCAGCCAAATATATATCTCTAATCATTTTTGAAAATTATTCCTTGCATATATAAAAATAATTTGGGAAAAATTATTTCATTTACCTTACTTAAAACAATAAAGTGTCGAATTATTCTGTGCAAATGTTTAGAGATCCTTATCAATAATGTTAATTTCTCATATTGACCAGAATCCATAAACCACTCAACAAACCAATCAACATAATATAAAATAATTTTTATATTCACTAACAAATAGGCGCTCATATCTATCAATACACTCAAACTCATACTAGAGTACTACAGACTCTATTTCTAATGAGTAATCCCCACCAAAGCCAAGGTTCTTGCTTAACCTCAGCTCTGATACCACTGTAACGACCCGCAAATCTGTACCACTTTGAGTCGACAATATTCTCCATCAGATCAACTCAAAGTGGGTGGAAATACGAACCATTAGGGTAAAGAAGAAGAGGTAGAAGAAGAAATAGAAAACAAAACAACATCAGAATCTCACAATCGCAGTGGAACAATATATAATAGATAAATGACTGATCTTTATACAAAAAGAATTATATCTGTTTTGTACATTACATCATCAAAGGACAATACAATCAATAGCAAAATACTGGACAGTTATTTTAAATTGTCCCCACATAACTGAATACATATCTTATACTGCACAGCGGAATATACATCGAGTACGTGTGATACGTCTCGCCATCCAGCTCGTCTCTTGAGCTCCACAGCATCCTATCATGTATCCTATAATACTCGGTCTGACCCGAGCATTATAGTAAAATAATACACGAGTCCGTCTGGAAAACCAGCGTGAGAAAACACACCTAATTTAATTATTAAAGTTTCAAAACCCATTGAAATCAAAGGTATCTCGTAAGACCACGCCACAAATAAACATGTCGGGTTTTTACCTTACGATAACCAAAACAGTTCTTATAAAATCCTCTGATATCATAATAGTGTCTAAGTACAAATACTTATTCAAATAGCCGAAATTGTTACATTCATTAAATTCCAGCAATACTAGGCTCTACAATAAAAACCGTAAAGGGCACATAGCGAGAATGGATTTCCAACTAATGACTAGGCACTGGGGTACTAACTGTCACAATACCTGGTCTAGATCAACATACCGAGGACCCCTCCCAATCCTCCGCAACATAAGACCGGTGCTACCCCTTACTGGATAGTCCGAATAAGATCACCCCACGGTTGGGACCAGCAACCACCCACACAGCCGAATAAAGGGACATCTAGACAGGGATGACCTTACACTAATTGGTTGCTAGCCACTTAGCCTTGCTGCATAACCTCTGATTTTCAGTCATTTCCGGTTGATGAGACTCTAGGTTAAGTGTTAAATTTCTAGAACACATCTCACTTAGAATGCTCATTGTCCCTCAATGACAATGTTCTGAAAGTATTCATCCATACAAGTCTTCTCCCGGTCCGAACGGAACCGAAAGCACTACTCCTACTACATCCATTTTCGAGTCACCTCAGGATTAGTAGCTATTAACCCTTGCACTTCACTGCTCCATCTTCGACTCCAAGCTCCTGTCTTCATCACAAAACTGTTCTCGTTAGATCAAGGTGGTTTTCGGATCACAAATCCGATCCCGGTCTCTTCGAAACAACGTTCGCTATTTTTCGGTAAACTCATACTCGGTTCTTCAGGAAATACACAGACGAGAATAAGATCGGAGTTCACCTCCTAACCGTTAGTGGATGGATTTCCTTATAAACGTCCTAGAAGAATGAACGAGTTTATACGTAAAGTATGGCACCTCGAACGGTAATTGTGCCATATAATTTCCATACCTCTACTAGATATTTCCAAAGTCATATTTGGGTCCAGATTTGATAGTCAGTTATTTAACTATATAATAAACTATCAATTGAACCAATTATTTTATTTCTACTGAAAAACACCCAATCTTATACAAATTAGATTTTTATAATTTAAATCACTTTACCCAAAAATATATATACTTAAAATATTTAAAAATAAAATTACTTAAATCACTTTACTCAAAATAATAGTTATGAAATTCTATAATAATTTTTCAAGTAAAACTTAAGCCACAAATTATTTTTAAAATAAAATTTCTATATAAAGTAAATATTATAAAATTTTCTTTTAAAAACATAATACTAATTTAACCTTTAAAATAATTACTACTAAAATTAATTTGAATAATATTTACTTTAAAATTTTAAAACAATTAAAAATAATAAATTTCACTAAAACATTCTTTTAAAACAATTTTAAAACCTTAAAGTTATACTTAGAAATCTTCTTTTGAAAAATATACTTAGCTTTTCAGGAAATACACCTTCCAACATTTAAAAATAAAATCACCTTTTTATTTTTAAAACGAATTGCCTTTTTCTTATAAATTCACACCATGAATCTATACTTCGAAATTTACCCACTGATAAATATTCCACTTCATTTATAAACCAAGTTTACAAATTTCAATTACTCATCTTCCTTTAAATTCCAGTTTCTAAGACACTTAATCGATTTCAAACCAATTTCTTGAGTTAAATTCCCTTTAAAATTTATCTCTTGATTTATCCAAAATCAATTCCTCCATTAATCACAAATTCACCCTTTATTATGATTTAAAATCCTTATTTAAATTTGAAACATCAATTTCATTCTTTATTTCAAAAAAATCTTTTCATTTCCTTTAAGAAATTAATTCATTTTATTTCTATATTTAAAATACCAAAAATATATTTTTATCCAAACCATAGCATCGAATAATTTAAATTCCATTATAATCTATCACGGATTATCAAATAAAACATATCACAGTTACGAAAATAATTTCAATAATTTGAGAAATCTAGATGGAACCCTCCAACCTGTTTCCCTGCATCCACAGACGTTAGCACAATATAATAATACCAATCCCACTTCGAAGGGGGACATCACGGTATAAAGGGTCCTCCGCTATTACGCGGGGCATATAGGGTTTCATTTGCTATATAATGCGGGAATATCAATCACTCCAACACACACACACACACACACACACTACTATATGATATCACACCCAGACTGATAATAAATCATCCATTCAAGCAATCAACCAATAATCTAAATTTTAGCTATTTAAATTTAGACGGTAATCCAAATGAGTGAGATTAACCCGCCTTTGCCTTTTAATTACAATCTGATCCAAACAGGCTATTTCCTTCTTGAATTTGGGCCTTGTATAAACATTAAATGATTTATTAATATTTAAACTAATTGAGAAATTAATTTCCATTTAATAGATTGAATTAACTAATTATTGAATTTAAACTAAATTGTTTAATAAATTATTTTTAGTAACTAAAATAATTAAATAGGTTAACTAAACAAATTAATCACCGTAATTCATTATTTTAAAAACTAATCTAGTAAGTTAAAAAAATGTGTATATGTATATTTGTTTTTATTTTGAAACTACATATGTTTATACTTATAAAAATAGCCAAAATTTATATTTCTAAACCTTATGTATATATATTATTTTCTGTTTTCTGCAAATACGTATATTCATTAAATCCTAATGGAAATAAAATCCCTTTTTAGCATATATATATATATTAAAATAGAAATGGATTTTATATTACACTGAAATATATATATTTTCCCTACTTTCCGTGCGCGCGCGCGCGTGTGTGTGTATGCATATACATACATTTTAGTCATTGCATATTTATATATAGAAAAGCTTAGCCTCACTGCATATTTATTATATTTTCTACATATGCATATATACACATACGTAATTCAAAAGAAAATACCTTAATGTAAGTTTATATGTATATGTTTACCAAATCTTTAAGTTTATATGTTTAAAAATGCATTTTCCTGTGCATATAAAAATATTTATTCATTCGATTAAATTTATAAAACGATATCTCGATGTCTCCCCTCGAGCTAGCGTTGCCAAGCATGCACACGACCTGACCTGCTTCCAAGACAAACTGGTTTGGCTATATCCCATCGCTGATCTCATAAGCAACCCTAACTACCATGCTCAAGCTCATCGAACTCCACCGTCTCCTCGCGACTAAGCCCAGAACAAGTCTCTCTCCTCGGCATTTTTAAATTGACCAGTCCCTGTTGGCCTCGCCCTTACGTTTCTCCTTGCTCCTCAAACACGCGCGAGAGGTCGATGTTCGATCGTGAATCTCAATAGCACAGTAAAGCTGGCCCATGCTGCGCCAAGCATGCTTCACAACCCTCAACCCATACTCTATTTCCGACGTCGTGCTCAACTTCCCCTTTCGTATTGATTCGATAGACCGAGAAAAAAGTAGCCACGATTTCTTTTTTTATTATTGAAGCCGAATCGATTTTACTCTTTTTTCTTTCAACTGAATAAAAGTGAAGGAGAGAAAAAAGATTCTGAAGAAGGAAAGTCATTCGGCCATTATACTTCTCTTTTGACTTTTATTTTTAACAGAGTCCATCTGTTTCAAGTTTTATAAATTATAAAGGGGCCAAGAAAGTGTACGTGTTTGAAATGGCAAGACACGTGTTGAAAAAAACAGGATGCGTGTTTGAAGACAAGGTAGGTAGTAGGGTGGCTGGAGAAAAGAAAGAAAGGAAGTGAATGTGAATTTGGTCAAATATTATATTTAAATTTAAATTTTAAATCGTCACGAATTACGCAACTCAGAATCTCGATCTCCTATAGACGCATGCCGCTTGACATCTATGATGTTATACCCCTATTTCGAATGCAATGGAAAAGGTTTCGAAGACTAATTCGATCGTGTGGAGAAGATAGCTTTTTGGATCCAGTTATTATATTGAATTCGATATAAATTTCAACGTGTTTACATATCGTATGATCACACGACTACTTCGAATGATACGAAATTTGAAATCCGATAATAATACATTATTACATATCCAATGAAACTGGTTTTGTCGAATTTCGATACTGCGATATAATTTCAAAACTAAACAAACACTCTCAAATTCAATTCTAAAGCTTCCATTATCCTTAGTACTATTAATATAAATTTTATAAACCTTCAAATTATTTTTAACGAGCTTAAAACTCAAGGTTTAATATTTTACCCAACTTTCAATTATTAAATTCAATAATTGAATTGTCAAATAAATAGTGATATTTGAAATTCAAGTTAAACTAACTTTCAAATATTTAAAATCAATTAAATATTCCAATTTCAAGTATCCAAAAATTCCGAGTCGTCACAGCCAGCCTCCACGTCGAACCCGATCTTTCCTGTAGACAGACCCAGATCGAAAGCCGCAAGCCAAAATCCTATGACCTAAAACCCTAGTTTGATCTCTCTTGGCCAACTCCGACCACTAGACTCATTGCCGTCACCACTACATCTCCGCCTCAACCCGATGTTGCTTAAGAACCCATTGCTCCTCCCAAACTTCCTTTAGATCATTGAAAATTAATTTTAGACCCAAATCCAGTCAACTCATCACCACAACACCATCGACACCCTAAAATCATGAAACTTGCTCTAAAAATCATGGTTCTCCAATACGAACATGATTGCATGGGTCATCTGTCGATTCGTGATCGATGAAAAACCGATAATACTTGACCACTTATTGTAATTTACGAAATTCACATAAATATACTTAACAAAAAATCTAACAACTATTTTTAAAAACAATTATGAATCAGTATTAACAAATTTGTAGTTGATTGCAAGTGCTAATTCCAAATGGTTGAGGAGTTGTTGATTTTTTAAAGGTGAAGAGGAAGATGAAATTTTATAAAAAAACAGAGAACGATATGTGAATGCTTTGTTTTTATAGTAACTACCTTTGTTCATTCAAGGCTAATAAAACATGATTTTAAACTTATTCCTAAAGCATGGAAATCAAGTACAAATTCACAACCAAGCTAATCCATAAATTTACACCAAATTTCATTTCATCAAAATATATAAAACAAGTTTGTGAGTCAATATTTATTCATTTTCTAAAAATATGAAACAAAAGATTAGAGTTTAGTATTCTCATCAGAAATGCATGATTCAAGATTTCCTTTAGCAATCATCTCCTTAGCTATAAATCGCCACACTGACACTCCTAAATTTCAAAATTATTAAGTTAAAAGATGAGATTTTTAAGTTCCAAAATTTATAAAAGTTTAGAGGTTGAAAAACAAGTTTAAGTAGTAGGAAGGTAAAAAAGAAGTAAAGTAAAGGAGATGCATATATAAGATGGAAAATGGAAATAAAAAAGGTTAAGACCAAAATGCCCCTTAATTCAATTTTTTAACTTTGTCATCAAATCTTAAACCACCTAAATGTACACATGTGAAAAATTTTTGGTTAATAAGGTGATTCTTGTTCCTTTGTTCAGTTTCATACTTAAGAGATCATTTCATTTCACATCTTTCATGTTTTCGAATTTTGAATAAAATTTTATATTTTTATTTAAATACTAATTATTATTATGTTGTACATTCCAAAATAAAAGTGATCAATATTTAGATGTTGTTTAGAGCATGATCGAAGATAATACAACTTCTAATAACTTGTTGTTCGATAAAAAGTTGAAAATCCAAAGAGTATATTTCAATCACATTTTCATTTTTCCTTCGAACTACATAATTATGTAAATAGAATTTAAAAACTAATTTTCCATTATTAATTATAAATAAAAAAGAGAGTTGTTTAACCATTAAAACTATTAATTGAATATTTAAAATAAATTAAATACTCATAAACCAAAGCGATATAATTCCAGGTCGTTACATTTAATAAAAATACCTAAGGCATAAGTAACGCCATACCACCTGACTATGCGACACTTGCGAAATTGATAGAAATAATAATGGCTGGGCAAGAATGAATGTTCTTGACCCCTACGGGTTGGATAGACCTCTTACCTTGCATGTTTGACTGAACGATATATTATGGTACACCAATAACAAATTGGAAATCTGGAAACTATGTGTCCTTAGCGACCTACAAATAGATGTGAACCAAGCATTTTGGGAATTCTAAGTCAGCAGAGAATGGTTGGCATCCTACTTAAAAATAATAAGGGCAAAGGCTTTTCTTAATGTCCAAGAATTTTATGTGGCTAAGTATATCTCATGAGAGAAAAATTGAGATGACGGTTTGGGAAAGATTGGCTTGCTTAGGACATGACGGCCAAATGGGAGCTTACCATTGACTATTGGCCCTAAACCTTTGACCGGTAGTGGCAAGTCAGATCAACCCATGGTCAAGACATGAACGCCTTTCGGGTGCTCATAGTTGACGATCGGCCCCATACCTTTAGTCGGCAATGGCGAGCCATATCAGCCTATGGTCGGGACATAACGGCCAAATGAGTGCTCACCATTGACGATCGGCCCCAAACCTTTGGTCGACAATGGTGAGCCTTATCAGCCCATAGTTAGGACATGACCACCAAATAAGTGCTTATCATTGATGATCGACCCTAAACCTTTGGCCGACAATGGTGAGCTAGATCATCCTATGGTTAGGGCATGGTTGCCAAAGGCAAACACTAAATGGATGTTCTCCATTGATAGTCGGCTCAAACTTCTCATTAGTAGTGGTCAACTAGAGGGATCCCTATTTAGGTGTCCACAGTTGATAATCGGCTCAAAATTATCGCTGACGGTGGTGCACCAGAGACATCCCAATTTGGTTGTCCACATTCGACATTCGACTACAGGCTTTTAGGATGGCTATGGAGAACCCGATTTACCAACGGTCGAGACATAAAAGCCACTAAGATGGTTTGCATCCGACATTCGGCTTGGGTTTCTGTCAGCAATGAATATCTAAGTTCGCTATAGTAAATGTGACTATTGGTCAGGTGGTTGGGTGTAAGTAGTTAATACGGGAATTTCCTATGAAGACTATCAATAGACCGACACTTGGGCAAAATTTTTTAAAGGATGCATGAGAGTGGATTACAAGTGCACTACACTAGAGATCACTCACCTTGGCGCAACATAGCGATGAGAGGGAATTTCATCAGAGGTTGCTTACCATACAAAATTTGACAATGATAGATCTTGCACAAGTACACGGGTCAGTAGTGGTAATGGGAAGATTATCAAAAAAGATTATGGAATAATATAGTATGACTTCACAATGGTTTCTCGTCTAGCCGATCTTGTCAATGATTGATTTTCTACAAATATGCCAGTGGCAAAGGAAGAGCTGCTGAAAGAGCTAACAAAATGACACGTAACTACTTTACCAATGTGCTTACCTTGCTGAACTTGTCAGTGATTGATCCTACACAAGTGCTATGGTAGCTATAAAAAATAGCTAACAGGCTAATGGCAAAGTAAGGATACTTTACAAACACAACGCCACAACTAAACTAATCAGATATGACAATTTCATTTAAAATTTCAATAAGATACATATGCGCTTGTGCATGTGTTTAAACAGGAAATATGAAGTATAGACCAAGGGAAGCATCAGTCATAGAAACTGTTTACCCTACTTAACTTGTGTTAGTACCTTAGGCATTATTTTTGATAACAAAAACCATATGTCATCATATAAAATATAGGTACTAACGTTTTTGTCAAGTTATATACAGTACATAGTGTAGGATATTAGACAAGTGTTGATTAAGACGATTGTGTAGTATCAAGAGTAGATTCAAGAGGCTGATACAGAGATTCAAGAGTTAGAGATTGAAGATTCATGGGTATTGAAGATTCAAGATATCCAGATAAGTTATAGAGTCGTATATTATTGCTAAAACCTTGATAGCACTTTTCTAACCTCTCTCTTCATTTTTCAAAAGATCTTAAAATCCATTCTCTGATTTCAAATGCTTTTCACATATTTTGAATTTCAAAAATAATTTTAAAAATTCCCTGTTATCAAAATGATCTTTCAAAATGGCCTCCAAATGGTTTCTAACTTGTAATTATATTTTGAGTAATTAAGGTTTAAGTATTTTATATTTTAAATATACTTTTAAATTTATTATACTTTGTTACAGTTTTAGTTTTATACTTTCTAGATGTTTATAAGTATATTATGACATTTATTATAACTTTGATTTTAAATGTATATTAACTTATACTTTATAAATATCATTTTCCAAAGAAATCATATTTAAATCCTTTGTATGCTCAAAAATATTTCAAAATAATTTTATAAAGTTTTCTTAAGTTTAGATATGATTAAAATATGTATAAACTATGTTGAGGTGATTGTACAAAGTTTCAAAATATTTTACAAAGCTTAATATCTTCAAAACAATTTTTATAAAGTGTTTTTCAAATATACAAAGGGTACGTTGACATACTCCTATAGCATATGTCAACGTATAGGCTGAATTTTCAAAATTCAAATTTGAATAGAAATGTCTTTACATCATATCTCTTCGCAAATGGACATGACCATTGTTTCTCTATAAAGTGGAGGACTTTCCAACGAATTTTTTAATAATTTTCCATTCTTTCTCTCCTCTTTTACTCTCTTGATTTCTAAAAGAAAATCTACTCAAATATTCTCAAATTCAATCATAATCAAATTCAAAATCCATTGATTTGATTCTCTATCAATTATTCTCTGATCTCTCTCATCTCTATCATTCAAAACAAGATCAAAGTACTATTTAAGAGGTTATAGGATCATTTGTAGTCAAGATCAAGTAACTGAGTCTGTAAATTTTATCAAATCGCACTTTTATACTCTTGGGCGTGCTTAGTGTCCCTGAAATCCAAATAAGTGTGCTTGTGTCCCATTTGAATCAAGTGGATGTGCTTGGCGTCTTGTTTGAATCTAAGTGTGTGTGTTGGTGTCCCATCCAGATCCAGTGAGTGTACCTAGAGCTCGGAAAATATGAAGGGTGTGTCTCATAGCCTTGAAATTAAGATTGTATTCACTTCGATATTTGAAAAGAAATCTGCATAAGAAATTGTACGAGGCTGGATGTAAGGTAAGTCCGAACCAGTACAAAAATTCCTGATGTGGTCTCTCCAACTCTTTAATTTTTACTTTTACTGCATTTATATCTGTCTTTGTTTGTGTCAGTGATTTTTGATTCTATATTTGTTTAATTGTAATCTTAAAAGAATTTACAAAGATTCACACAAATTAGTAAACACTATTCACCCCCTTCTAGTGTTAAATTAGCCTTAAGATCCATCTTCTGCAAATTAAATTTGGTATAAAAGCATTGGTTTTTTCCGTAATTTGATTTTTGAAAAGTGTTAATGGAAAGAGATATCGATGCTATTTTTTAACACTATCTTTGAAAAGCAATTCTGCAAAATCAACATGACATTATTTCATGAATTTGCATCCATTCATTATGAAAAGCTACTTGATCTTTTGAAAAGGTGTAAATTGCAAGAAAAGATGTGTTACACGACTTTTGATGTATAGACACTTGATGATCAAACTTTACAAATAAAAAAGGATAAATGGATATTGGATAGTGGATGCTTAAGGCACATGATTGGAAATTTGGAAATCTTGAATGATATCATTTACAAAGATGGTGGATCAGTTAATTTTGAAGTCAACTCTAAAGGATATGTGATTGCATTGGTAATTCTAAAACTCCTACCATTTTTAATGTTTTGTTAGTTAGGAATTTAAAACATATCTACTAAGTATTAGTCAATTATGTGGTAAGGGCTTTAAAAATAAATTTGAAAAAGATAAGTGCCATGTTGAAGAAAATGAGTCATACATCATCTTTGAAGGCATTAGAAAAAGAAATATCTATATATTAAGCATGAAAGTATCAAATGATAATTTATATCTTTTGGCTGAATCAAGTGATCCTTGAATTTAGCACTAAAGTTTGGCCATTTGAATTTCAAACACCTATTTAAATTGCAAAAATGATCTAGTTAGGGGTCTTCCAAAAATAAGTTTTGATGTTATCAATCTTTGTGATGCGTGTCAATTCGGAACACTTAGAAAAATTCCTTTAAGTCAAAGAGATAATTTCTGCATCTCAACCGCTTGACTTCTTCACTTAGATCCTTTTGGTCCTTCGCAAATACAATCTATAAATCATAATAGATATGTATTTGTAATCATAAAAGATTTTTCTAGGTGTACGTGGATGATTTTCCTAAAATTTAAAAGTGATGCCTTTGAAATGTTTAAAATCTTTGTTAAAAGAACTCAAAATCAAATGTCTATTAAAATCAAAACAATTCGAAGCGATCATAGTGGAAAATTTAAAAACAAAAATTTTGAAATTTTTTGTAATAAGAAATTTATTACCCATGATTTTCGATTTCGAAGAATGCCTCAACAAAATGGAGTAGTCGAACGTAAAAATAGAACAATTCAAGAGTGCGCTAGAACTATGTTAAATTACAGTAATTTACCTAAAAAAATTTGGGCTGAAACAGTTGCTACAACATATTATATATTAAATGGAATTTTAATAAGACCTTGGCTAAAAAGACATCATATAAATTATTTTATAATAAAAAGCCTGAAGTATCATACTTTAGAGTTTTTGGTTGTAAATGTTTTATAGTAAATACTAAAGAAAATTTAGATAAATTTGATGCTAAATCAGATAAAGGAATTGTCATTGGATATTCGAACAGAATTAAAGCACATAAAGTTTTTAATACTAGAACTATTACTATTAAAGAGACATTACATGTTTCATTTGACGAAAATTTTAAAATTAATAATACCATTGTCGATGAAGAAGAAAATGTTGAAAAACAAATGAAATTACTAATAATGAAATCACTAATGATGAAAATAATATTAATTCAAAAAATTTACATCGAAATAAGAGAAAAAAACTTAAACGGTCATCCTATATAAAATATTCTAGAAAATATAGAATCTGTTATTAAAACAAGGAATTAATTAAATAAAATGAGTCATGTCGCTTTTATTTCAACTGTTGGACCTAAAAATATTAAGAAAACATCAACAGGCGGTTCATGGATTCTTGCTATGCAAGAGGAATTGAATCGGTTTATAAAAAATGATGTTTGGAAATTAGTACCAAGACCCGAGGATAAATCTATAATAGGAACTAAATGGGTATATAGAAATAAAATGAACAAACAAGAAGAAGTTGTAAGAAATAAAGCATATTTATTTGCTCAAGGTTATTGTAAGGAAGAAGGTATATATTTTAATGAAAACTTTGCACCCATAGCCGGATTAGAAGCAATAAGAATCTTACTCGCTTTTGCAAATCTTAATAATTTTAAATTATTTCAAACGGATGTTAAAAGTTCTTTTTTAAATGGTTTTGTTAAAGAAGATGTCTATGTAGAACAACTTCCACATTTTGAAGATGAAAAACTACCTAATCAAGTTTATAAAGTAATGAAGGCTTTATATTGTCTAAAACAAGCTCCTAGAGCATGGTATGATAGACTTAAATCCTATTTATTACAATCTAATTTTGAAATAAGTAAAGTAGACGATGCTCTATTTATTAAAGAAATAACAATGATATTCAACTAATACAAATATACGTAGGCATTATTATTTTTGGTTTAGCCAACGAACAATTAAATAAAGAGTTTGCAGATATAATGACTAAGGAATTTGAAACGAGTCATATGGGAGAATTAAATCACTTTTTAGGATCGCAAATAAAACGATTAAGTAGTGATATTTTCATAAGTCAAGAAAAATATGCTAAAGATTTAGTTAATAAATTTGGTGTGTCAAATACCAGTGATAAATCGACTACTATGGCAACAAATGAAAAATTAAATAATGAAGAAAATACAAAAGATATAGATCAAAAATTGTACATATGATTGGGCCACTACTCTACATAACTGTTAGTAGATCTGGTATAATGCATAGTGTATGTCTGTGTGCAAGATATCAATCTCAACCAAAAGAAACTCATCTAGAATCCGTAAAAAGAATATTAAGATACGTAAATAACACATTAGACTATGGACTCTTTTATCCAAAAAAAGATTCCTCTGATTTAATTTCATATAGGGATGCTGATCATGCTGGTTGCAAATCAGACCGAATAAGTACAAGCGGAGCTTGTCATTATTGAGGACACTCACTACTTTCCTGGTTTAGCAAAAAGCAAAATTCTGTATCTCTGTCTATAATAGAAGAAGAATATATTTCAACAGCATTAGCCTGTTCTCAGGTTATTTATATGCAACAAACATCAAAAGATTTTGATCTAAATTTTACAAAATCACTAATATACTACGACAATACTAGTGCGATTAATTTATCTAAAAATCCAACTCATCATGTAAGAACTAAATATTTAGATATATGGCATCCCTTTCTAAGAGATAATGTAAATAAAGAAATAATCTCACTCGAATTTATAAATATTAAAAATCAAACAACCGATATATTGACACAACCATTAAATCAAACATCATTTATTAAGCTAAGAAGAGAGTTAGGAATATGTTCTTTCTTAGAAATATAAAAATAATAACATATAAATTAAAAATTAAAATGAAAATCAAAACAAAAAAACTACCTATGTTGACATATCCATACTGTGTATGCCGACATATGCAGTTATTTTAAAATTTCATGTTTCCCTCCTTAATTCAAAACTTAAAACTGTTATATATGATCACTTTATTTCAAAATAAAAACCCATTTTACGATCTTTTTCTTTTTGAAAATCTAAAATAAAATAAAATTAATGGATCCTAACCATTTCAAACGTCTAAGGCATGAATACACAACATCTTCCTTTGATTCTCCCACTCCTAGCCCTCTCCAAAACTATACATTAGGCAAAGTGACTAAGATATGATCTAAAGAATACTCTCAATATGCCTTCTGAAATGGAAGCCATTCAATTGGGAATGAAGAAGGAACAAAAGAAAACAAGGCAGAATTATGAGAAATCTTAAGAAATACCTATTGAATAACCCTACAAATCCAATAGTCATTGAGGATGACGTTGTAAACATGGTCACTCATGATCCTATGAATAACAATGAAGAAGAAAAGGAAGAAGAAGAAGAGAAGGAAGAAGAAGAAGAGAAGGAAGATGATGATGAGGCCGAGTGTATTGGAGAAGTATGTTCTGACAAGAATAGAAATTTGGTCGAGCAAAAAAGGAATTTTTGTCTTCATTATCCTTTTTGCCTTTTTCATAAATCCCCCATAATCAAAAGAAAGCCACAGATTCTAGGATTAGTACGTATTAGTGTGTTAGGATTTGATTTGGTGCATTTTATTTAGTTTTTCTTTGTTTGAATTAATATGGATACGATTGTATGGATTGGTGTGCATAGACTTATTTAGGATTAGATTTGATTTGACTTTGGATTATTGTTTGGATTGAATTGAAAATGTATGTGTATTAACTTGGTTTGAATCAATAAATTAGTTTCATTTATATTATCATTATTATTCATTTTATATTATATAGTACCTTGGCTATTGGAAGTTTTGATTGAATTTTTTGTTAATGACATGGGGGGCAAAAAATATAAAATATCTAGGCATAGATTAAGAGAGAGTTTTGTAACCCAAGGTAGTTATATCATATTTTATAAACATGGTTGTCATTATCAAAAAGGGAGAGATTGTTGGTACCTTAGGCATTAGTTTTAATGACAACAATCATATGACATCATATGTAATTTAGATACTGATGTCTTAATCAACTTATATATAGTATATAATGCATGATATTAGACATGTATTGATTAAAAAGACTGCATAGTATCAAGAGCATATTCAAGAGGCTGATATAGAGATTTAAGAGTTAGAGATTGAAGACTCACGAGTACTAAAGATTTAAGATATCCAAATAAGTTATAGAGTCATAGATTACCGTTAATACCCTGATGGCACTTCTTTGATCTCTCTTCATTTTTCAAAAAGGTTTTAAAATTTAGTTCTTTAATTTTAAATGGTTTTAAAATATTATGAATTTCAAAAATAATTTCAAGAAATTCCAGTTTTCAAAGTGGACTTTCAAAATGGTCTTCAAATGATTTCTAACTTTTAATTATATTTTGAGCAATTAACTTTTCAAGTATTTTATATTTTATCTATACATTTCCATCTATTATACTTTGTTATAGCTTTAGTTTTATACTTTCTAAATGTTTATAAGTGTTATAACCTTGATTTTAAATATATATATATATATATACTCACTTATACTTTATATTTATTATTTTAAAAAGAAATTCACATTTAATTCCCTTACATATTTAAAAATATTTAAAATAATTTTATAAAATTTTCTTATGTTTTGATATGATTAAAATATGTATAAACTATGTTTAGATGATTATACAAAGTTTTAAAATATTTTACAACGCATCAAACCAATTTTTATAAGTGTTTTTCAAATATACAAAGGGTATGTCGACATATACCTATAGTAGGCCGAATTTTTCTAAATTCAAATTTGAACGGAAATGTTTTTCATCATATCTCTTTGCAAATGGATATGACCGTTAGTTCTCTATATATATTAGGATTTTCCAATGAATTTTTTTAACTAATTTCTCATTCTTTCTCTCCTCTTTTACTCTCTTGATTTCTAAAAGAAAGTCCAATAAAAATATTCTCAAATTCAATCAGAATCAAATTCAATTTGTATTGATTTGACTCTCTATTAATTACTCTTTATCAATCAAAATCAGAATCAGAATTCAAGAGGTTATAGGATCATTTATACTCAAGATCAAGTAACCGAGTCTGTAAATTCTATCAAATCATATTCTTATACTCTTGGGTGTGCTTGATGTCCCAGAAATCCATGTGGGTGTGCTTGTGTCCCATTTGAATCAAGTGGGTATGCTTGGTGTCCTATTTGAATCCAAGTGCGTGTGTTTGTGTTCCGTTTGAATCCAGTTCATGTATCTAAAGCTTGAAAAAATTGGAGGGTATGTCTCGTAGCCTTGAAATCGAGATTGTATTGACTTTGATATTTGAGAAGGAACATGTACAATAAATTGTACGAGATTGGATGTAGGGTAGCTCTAAACCAGTATAAAAATTCTTCACGTGATCTCTCCAACTCTTTACTTTTTTCTTTTACTGCATTTACGTGTGTCTGTGTTTGCACCTGTGATGTTGATTCTATATTGTTTAATTATAGTCTTAAAAGAATTTAAAAAGATTCACAAAAATCGATAAACATTATTCACCCCCACTCTAGTGTTAATTTAGCCTTAAGATCCATGCCACCGGACCGACCATGGATCCCACCGGACCAAGCATATGGAGATCACATACCGTACCGAGCCATTTTGCCCTGAGGACACATCGAATCAAGCCTATGGAGAGCCTACCGAACCGAGGGAGCCGAACAAGATGCGAAAGCTAGCAAACATAGCCAACAACATGTCCACATACATTTGTAACAGACCAACCTACTCCAGACTGGGCTCCTAACCAAACTAAGCATGTTATATATGGAATAAAATCTGCGTATATTAGGAAATTATTAATTACATTTGGCATATTCATGAATACTTCGTCTGAGCGAGTTATACACACAAACTATCTACCCAACCTCCCTGTACATTCACTCCTATAAATACCATCGCATCAACAACAATTGAGGACAATTTTGGAGAGCCAATCTTACAACAGTAATGGCAAACAAGTCATAGCATAGCATGAACAGTTAGCAGGAACATGCTAGTAGGATCTACCCACTAAGAATAGGCTAGCGGGATTAACCTAGCAAGATCAACTAAGCGGGATCTACCTACCAAGATCGGCCTAGTTAGATCAGCCTAGCATGAACTGCCTAGCGTGGACTATCTGGCAGGAGTAGTCTAGTAGGAACGACCTAACAGGGACTTCCTAGCAGAGACAGTCAAATATGAATAGGCAGCCAAGAATAGCCAAAAAGGAATAGCTGTACAGACTTCCTTAAGCATGTCTTACTTTCTATTGAGCCTCAAATCATTTTAATTTATATCTCAGACATTATATCAACAATCTACATGAAGAATAATAAAAACGGACAGTGGATCTAGGCACATTCTAGCCGAATCACTATAAATATGTATGTTCTTTATTTTATTGCAAGTTACTTTCTATATGACTTGTATGTGACCTACTCTATGAAAATCAATCATAATATAAATACAACAACTGTGTTATACACCCTGCATCCACAACTCTACAACAAGTCGATAGGAGGTGTTTGCCCAATTTTTTTGTGTAAACAGGCGGTAAACAATTTTTTATTTTGAATAAATATACTTAATTATTTATTTTACCTAAATTTTTTATATAATTTAAAATACTTGTATATATATTTATCATAAATAGTAGAATTTTGCATAAAAATATTACATAACATATATTATACAGAAAAAATTCAAAAATAATATTTCTATAGTTTTTTAGTTTTAAACTTATTAAAATCCAAAATCGAAAAGATTTTTTTTTTATATATGGTTGAAAGAAAAAATTTGCAGAAGCATAATTTTGAAAAATTAATTTTATTGCTTATATTTATTTTTAATTAAATATATTTATATGCATTGTATAAATTAATTTAAAATAAAATAAAATATTATTTTATAAATTATTTTAGGCTTTCATATTATATATTATGTACAAATACAAACATACATACATACGTATTAAAAAATTATTTTATAAACAAATATTTAATTAGCTTCATGATTTAATTATTATATATATACACATTTACACACACACATATATATAAATTTTAATTTTTTTATATATAGTTTGATTATAATTAACATTTAATATGTATGTGTGTGTTTATATTCACTTATATTAAATATTTTGGTGCATACATATACATATTTAGACAGTGAATTGAATATAAGGGGGGCTAACATGTCCACTATGGGTAAATCTCAAAATCTATATATAGTCATGTCAAGCCATGCACACATTATTCTATTGCACGTGCATGCATACATATATATGTATATGATGCATGCATACATACATACATACATACATACATACATACATACATATGTATATAATACAAATTATATATATAATAAAATGTTGTTCATAAATTTAAATAAAAATTTGATTTTATTTAAACAATTTTTTTAGAAAAGTTCTAAATGAATTAAGATCACATAGGCCTATTAAAGATCCAAACAGCTAAGAAAAATTGAAATTTACCTAAATACTCCGCCGGGGGATGATCCAGTTCCAACACCATTTACCTTTAAGCCTCCACTCTCTTTTTTGTGAGCATTAAATGTATGTAGTATTATCTAAACTACTGGTAAATATATATAGGATTCTTCCACATATTGTTTTCTTGGATGTAATCTTGGACATCAATTCTAGTAAACTCTCCTCCTTCGTGCAATTTTATTTCATGAAAATCTACACCTACTTCTGTTTGCGTTTTGCAACACAACGTGTCTACTAAAGTTTTGATTCCATTTGAACAAACTACCGGTATTCGCGTTCTTCTCAGGATCATCTTTGCATTGCTATCCCGATTCATCTTAACATTAGGTCAACTCATCTTGCTTTCCCTTTTCTTCTAACCTCCTTCCAATCTGCATTGTCTTTCTTGCTTTCCTCCGTGTTTCTCTTTTGCTAACGTTAGAGATGACGACTGCTTATCTATGTTTCATATATATATATGTGTGTGTGTGTGTGTGTGTGTGTGTGTCTAACGACCCTGACTCGACCTTCGAAAATCGACACCAAATACATCACCCATATTCGAATGCCACAGATTCAAACGTCGAATATGGTTCGTCGGAGCTTATAACACATTAAGTACAACAACATAGCGGAAAAGAAATGAATAATTTTATTGATACACAATAGATACAACAATCTGATACAAATGAATTATCATTATCAGAGACAAGATACAACAGCGGAAAGATAATAGCACCATAAGAAAAGATAACATCAGCAGCGGAAAGATATCTTCAATGCCAAGCAAGAGAGAAAGTAAATCCGACAATACTGCAACTCCATAACCAAAGTTCCAAACCACATGTTCGAACCACCATCATCACGTTGTATTAAGCAAGGTCGGTCATGAATGCGATTGCCAAAATCCAAAGACTCCAAAGAATTTCAAACACAAAGCTGAAGGCTACCGAATCTATATCAACTAGCTAATTATCTGAAAATATGACTCTAGGCTGCCCGTGTGGAAAATTGTGGGCACCCAGAGTTTAGAAAGGGAACAATAAACTCCATGTCAGTCATGGGACTGGTGTGAGCAAACGAAAGCAGTTTATTTTTGAAACAAAACAAACAACAAAAGAAGTAAAAAGAAATTCACTATGCTTTTTGGAAAATGAAACTACCATAAGGCATTCCGCCACACACACAATGCAAATGTACAATTGGAGGAGATTTCTCCTTATGATAGTCAAACATGCTTCATACGCGAAATCCTTTTGATATTATTATTAGTGCATAGTGCAGAAAACAATTTCGAAAGTATAATATTAATCTTAGCCAGCATACACATTTCGTAGTATGCTAACTATAACTAGCATGTTCAATAGCAGGTTACCACCACATTCCATGCCAGGTTATACAACTAAAACCGTACAGGGCGCGTATTGTTTCTTTGGATTTCCAACAAATGGTCAGGCTAAGGAACTTCCTATGCCACATGAGTACGCCTCTGGAGGGATGCCCCGAGAACCTAAACGGATCTCTGCCAACACAAGGCCGGGTTACCTCTGTAACTATGTAACTACTGACACGAGTATGCCATCCCCCGGTCGTTACCGACCTTTATCCGAGGCCCCAACAACAACAACCACAAAGCAAAGCAACAACCACATAAGTTAAATATCTGGGCTCCATACCATGATATCACTTTTTATCCAGAAGGAAATGTACATACCCTAAGGGGCGCTACCCCAATAACCTTGCTGCATCCTTCCTGTTTCGACCATTTCCGGGTTGTGAGGCTCGACGAGATCTCATCCACAAAGCTACGCTTTTCACAAAAGCCATGCTTCGATCAACAAATGATCAACAGCACTTCGTATGCCACATTACCAAATTGGGAATGTATCACTAGTAACCATCAACTACATAATCTCTGAGCTCGTACTTCTCAAAGAAGGGTGTTAAGTTAAGAGAATAAATTCTCCGCCACAAAACAGAAATGTATTTGATAGAAACCAGCTTTACATCTCAAAGTGTAACGTCGGACATACATCTATACAAGTCTGTTCCGAGTTCGAACAGAATCGAAGGCACTTCAAAAGAAGCCCTTGCAATATGGGTATTCACAATCCTGATCGGACTCCCCATCACATATGGATATCTCTATACCGGCGCCACTCAGTACAGAGACATTCGACGGGTAATCCTTTCATTCTCGAAAATACTCGGTCTTCACCACCGGTCATCAAATGCTATCCATTTACATCGTATCATTATTCGGAATGGATTTTTTGACATAAAGTCCTCTCCCAGCTAAACCGAATAATGAGCGTAAATTTTAAAACCATATGGATATATAGGATCTTAGTTAAGTCACAACTTTTAATTCCCAAAACCTTTCCTTTAAATGGTTTAAACAAATTTCCACTTTAATCTTTTAAAAAAAAGATTCATCTTTTAATCTTTTAAACAAAAGATTTACCTTTAAAATCCACTTCATTTAGAAACAAGGTTCACCAATCTTTCACAAAGATTCATTCATAGATTTCAAAATGATTTTATTTTAAACTTGAAATCTTTTCAACAAAAACTGGAAGTTCTTTCGTTATATGAAAGCCATTATCATTTGGAAACAAATGTTTTTCATTTCGGAAAAATTCGATCAAATATGCACAAGTTATAGCTTTTAAAGTATAAACTTGGGTTAAATTTAAATTCCCTAAATAATACTTTTAAAATAATTTAAAGATGGTTTTAAAATCCATATATATATATATATATATATTATATAACTTGTATCACCACTTTGTAAACCATAGTTTCCAAAATAATTTCAAAACTTAAACAAGATATATTCTATTCAACCTAAATTCAATTTCAAATTTCCTTTTCAAAAGCTTTTCATATTCAACCCAATTCCATTTCCAAAATCATTTTGGATTCAAAATTCTATCTTTAAAAACATTTCATAATATTAAATTCAAATATCTGTGACTTAACCAATTTCCTCGTGCAATCCATATTTATGTGTGTGTGGTATAGTCCAGGGGTTTTATACACAACAATACAATATCATCAATCATCATCAATTCAAGCACAACAATATCGATAAGCGGTATAATCCTATAACGCTATCTTCATTCATAGATTCATAGATAAATATGTAAATTCATCACAGATAAATAAATTACATTCATCGTAGCTCAAATCAAAATAATGCATATCACAAAGCATCACACATCAGGGTATCAAACAATTCAAAGAATTCCATACAATCCAAACATCCATAAGTAAGATCAATTAGTCATCTGGTTAATTTAAACCAGATAAATTACCAATCCTGTTTAATTAACATTAATTAATTACAAACCATTTTGATTAATTATCCTTTAATCATTTATTAGTTAACCTTTAATATTAAATTAATCAACCTTTAATCATTAATTAATCAACCTTTAATCATTAATTAATCAACCTTTGATCATTAAATAATTATCCTTTAATTATTTAATTATCCTTTGATTAATTATTCTTAATTACATTAATTAATTAACCCTTAATTAATTACCATTTAATTAATTATCCTTAATTAATTTTAAAAAATGATTATCCCTAATCAATTATATTGAGTAATTATCTTTTAATTGCTCGATTAATCAACTTTAATCATTAATTAATTACTTTTAATTAAGTAATTATCTTTAAGTAATTAATTATCTTTAATTACTTATCATTAATTTACTTAATTAATCATCCTTTAATGTTATTACATAAAGTAATTATTTTTATTAAGTAATAATCTTTTATTAATTAAATCAAGTAATTATACTTAATTGATTTCATTAAGTAATCATCCTTTAATTAGTAATCGTTAATTAATTAACTCTTAACAAATTAATTAATCCTTGATTAATAATTAATTATCCTTTAATTAAGTAATTATCATTAAATTTCAAAGTAACGATCCTTTAATCTTAAGACAACCTATTTATCTTAATTGATTTCATAATCATTATTTAAATCTTATTTAAATAACCTTGAAACAAATTAACAAAATTATACAATTTAACTTAAACCCTTTTAAGTTAATTGATAATCAAAATCATTTTTTTAAAGATGAACCATTTTATCTTTAAAATCTTATTTAAATAACCTTGAAAATAGATTATCATCAACATATAAATTAACTTAATATCTTTAAGTTAATTACAAGTCAAAAACATCATTTAAGATAAACCATTATCTCTTAAATTAGTTTCTTAATTTAAACTATTGAAATTTATTTTCAAAATGAACTTAAGAAAAACAAAACTTAATTAATTTGAAGTTAAATAACTATACAACTTTCATTGACCCAAAATTTAAATAAACTTTTATTATATAAAAGAAATTTGTTTTAAACAAATTTTAAAACTTATTTTATTTAAATTTTAAAACTGATTTGCTTAAATACTTCAGACCTAAGACAACCCCGGTTTTTCCCGAGCATCCCCCGAGAAACTCGCGACCTTACTTTTCTTCGAGCCATCACCGTAAATTCTTGAGCACAACTTTGAGTTACCATTCTTCTTCTCAAACTCAAAACCAAAACCAGATACATCGATACATTATGCATATGTACATCGGAACTGGTCGTCTCTGATCATCACTATGGTCATCAGCGAGTCTTCAACCTTCCTCTCTCATGACTCGATCACCCAGAACCCATGAACTAATTCGCAATCAAAATCAGGCATACCAGCAACCCACAAACCCAGACTGATCGGCTAGATCCTCCTCGTGTTGTCACCTCAGGCCACCAGAGGTCACGCAATCGCATCCAGAGCTACACCGAAGACTCACGCATCGATCCCCCTTGCATCGGTCCACTCCGATCCACCGTCGACGATGAATCGACTCACTAACATCCTCGACCAAAACAGCTGCTAAAACCCTAAATCATCATCGTCTGGCAACCATGATGATTAATAAATTCATTCATTATTTTTCCTGAAATCGCCCACCTATAATCGTACTCCAGCATCGACCCTGAAGTCCCCAATCTATTTGATCGCCGAAATTTGGCAGAAAAGGTAAAAACGGTCAACTCGAGAAGCCCATGCATTCCCAATATTAAAAATTATGATATTAATTTCAAAAATCAACATTTTCAAGCTCGAACTAGATTATAAAGTTAAAACATGAAATTTTAACAATTGATTTTCTAGCTTGAATTTCTTTCTACTGAAATTTCTTGTTTTCTAAATAAATTCCCAATATATTCACTTGGAAATATTTTTAAAACTTTGATATTGATAATATATCCTATAGCCTCAAAAGAATCAGAGGAAACGATTTTTGTTTTTAAACAGGTTTTGTAGCCTATATATTTATAATAGAGGCAACTATGCTTGTTTCCCAGACATGTACACCAAGATAACCATTCATATATACATGAAACCAACCTCACAAAGCATAATTTATGTCAAACATTTTAGGATATCACATGTTAATCAAAACACATCAATTTTAGGCTTTTAGAAAAGTTGTTTACTCACCTGGAGATGATGAACAGAGCAAAAGCCTGGAACATGCAATCTGGGAAATGATCTGAAGCTTGATTTACTTGAGCTTGGATCTAAACTTTGAGCTTGTTATTATAGTTGAACTGGGATTTGATAAAACTGAGATGATGTTGCATTATTCTTCGCAGGCTTTAGTTTGTTGTTTGATTGCTTTATCTCTGCCTTGCTTTAGTTTCCAGGTTTTCAGTTTGGTTTTGAACTTGATCTTTGAATTACTGAGTTGATCTTGCCACTTTGTTTTGAAATGTTTCAGATTTGAATCAGGTTGAGGCTTGATTTCAGATTGAAATCTTTGCTTTACATTTGAGTTGGATATATGTAGAGTTTGAGTTGAGCTTTGAATCATTACTTGATTCTCAGGTTTTGTTTTTCTTTGATTATTATTTTTAATGGTTTTGGTTTTGAATTTTATCATGCTTTTGATCTTGTTTTTCTGGTTTCAATTTCCTTTGTTTTGAATGAATCAAAGAAAAATGAGAAAAAAGGAGAGGTAGGAATATATATAGCTTTGTTTCCTCTTCATTCATTAATTTCAAAATAAAAAGCAAATGAACTAAACATGCCACTTGTTAATTATGCTAACACATGTGCTACAAATGTTAATACATGTATTTATAATCTTACAAATGTAAAAACATGATCTTATTATTTTACAAATGTCATAGACAATGTATTTTGTATTTAAACCCTTTATCTTATTAATTTATAAAGTTTGTTTTAAACCCTTATGTTATTATAAATTATGTAATATGTTCTCTTATGTATATATAATCTTAAAAGAAAGTATTTAATCCTTTAATTCATTTTCAACTATTATACTTTAAATAAATAAATTTGTATTATGTGTTTTAAATACATACATACATACATACATACACACACACACACATATATATATATATACACACACACACACACACAATCTACATTTTAAAAGAAAATGTACATTAAACCTTTTTGTATCAAAAATCATACAAACCATATTTATTTTCAAAAGATAAATACATATGAAAGCTTTATACTTATTTTTGAATTTCAAAAATCAAAATTTAATTAAAAATCAATTATATATATACATATAAACAACATATATTATTTATTTTGGAAAATTAAAATTAATTCACAATTTAAATCCAAAATTTTATATTAATTACCAAATTAAATTTGGCTTAAAACCGGGAATGTTACAGATTCCCCCCTTAAGAAAATTTTGTCCTCGAAATTTGCTAGACAGGGAGACAACCACAGAATAGATGGAGAATGTTTTACCAGATCAAACTGAATATTTATTCTACATTTGGCTTACCAAATTAGAATATCAACAACAAATATGAGAACGATCTTATTCAATACTTCACAAGATACTTGGGTCACTAGATCTACGAAATATGCAGGGGAATTAGTTAGTCCGAAGGGATAACTAATCGTTCGTAGAATGTATCGAGACCCCAAAGAATAGATGAACGGATATAATCCAATTTGGCTTCATATTTTATTAATTCATTTCAAATAAAATTTCAAATTCATTAAAGTTTAAAAACAAAAAGCTGATAGGGCACCGATGAAGAGAATACGAAATAGGAACTTATTTACAGGATTCGCAGGGCCACCACCGCACCAAGGCTTCTTCTTGTAGATGCCATGAAAACATCAAAGAATCGAAAGTGAACGATGATCAAAGAGATTTATAGAGAAAGTTGTTTCCGTTGTTGCAGGGTATTGACCATTTGTAGTGGTACTACCCTGTCCACTATCTTGCCATCTTCTTACACTCATACTCATTATTAGTGGATAGTAAGAGAATTTACTGAGGCATACGGACAAGATATCTTAGGGATATACTCATTCAAGGGCATTGTAACCCTATCTCTAATGAGTCACCTAATGTGTTATACTTCTGAGCTAAAGTTCTTACTCGACCTTCAGCACTAATACCACTTCTAACGACCCTGACTCGACCTTCGAAAATCGGCACCAAATACATCACCCATATTCGAATGCCGCAGATTCAAACGTCGAATCTGGTTCGTCGGAGCTTATAACACATTAAGTACAACATCATAGCGGAAAAGAAATGAATAATTTTATTGATACACAATAGATACAACAATATGATACAAATGAATTATCATTATCAGAGACAAGATACAACAGCGGAAAGATAATAGCACCAGAAGAAAAGATAACATCAGCAGTGGAAAGATATCTTCAATGCCAAGCAAGAGAGAAAGAAAATCCGACGATACTACAACTCCATAGCCAAAGTTCCAAACCACAAGCTCGAACAACCATCATCACATTGTATTAAGCAAGGTCGCTCATGAATGCGATTGCCAAAATCCAAAGACTCAAGAGAATTCCAAATAGAAAGCTGAAGGCTACCGAATCTATATCTACTAGCTGATTATCTAAAAATATGACACTAGGCTGCCGTGTGGAAAATTATGGGCACTCAGAGTTTACAAAGGAAACTAAACTCCAGGCCAGTCATGGGACTGGTGTGAGCAAACGAAAACAGTTTATTTTTGAAACAAAACAAACAACAAAAGAAGTAAAAAGAAATTCGCTATTCTTTTTGAAAAATGAAACTACCATAAGGCCTTCCGCCACACACATAATGCAAACGCACAATTGAAGGAGATTTCTCCTTATGATAGTCAAACATGCTTGATACGCGAAAACCTTTTGATATTATTAGTGCATAGTGCAGAAAACAATTTCGAATGTATAATATTAATTTTAGCAAGCATACACATTTCGTAGTGTGCTTACTATAGCTATCATGTTCAATAGCAGGTTACCACCACATTCCATGACAGCTTATACAACTAAAACCGTACAAGGCGCGTATTGTTTCTTTGGATTTCCAACAAATGGTCAGGCTAAGGAATTTCCTATGCCGCATGGGTACACCTCTGGAGGGATGCCCCGAGAACCTAACCGGATCTCTGCCAACACAAGGGTCGGTTACCTCTATAACTAGGTAACTACTGACATGAGTATGCCATCCCCCGGTCGTTACCGACCTTTATCTGAGGCCCCAACAACAACAACCACAAAGCAAAGCAACAACCACATAAGTTAAATATATGGGCTCCATACCATGATATCACTTTTTATCCAGAAGGAAATGAACATACCCGAAGGGGCGCTACCCCTAATAACCTTGCTGCATCCTTCCTATTTCGACCATTTCGGGGTTGTGAGGCTCGATGAGGTCTCGTCCACAAAGCCACGCTTTTCACAAAAGCCATGCTTCGATCAACAAATGATCAGCAACACTTCGTATGCCACATTACCAAATTAGGAATGTGTCACCAGTAACCATCAACAACATAACCTCTAAGCTCGTACGTCTCAGAGAAGGGTGTTAAGCTAGGAGAACAAACTCTCCGCCACCAAACAGAAATGTATTTGATAGAAACCAGCTTTACATCTCAAACTGTAACGTCAAACATACATCCATACAAGTCTGTTCCGGGCTCGAACAGAACCGAAGTCACTTCAAAAGAAGCCCTTGCAATCCGGGCATTCACAATCCTAATCGGACTCTCCATCACATATGGAGATCTTTATACAGGTGCGACTCAGTACAGAGACATTCGACGGGTAATCCTTTCGTTCTCGAAAATACCCGGTCTTCACCACTGGTCTTCAAATGTTATCCATTTACGTCGTATCATTATTCGGAATAGGTTTTATGACATAAAGCCCTCTCTCGGCTAAACCGAATAATAAGCGCAAATTTTAAAACCATATGGATATATGAGATCTTAGTTAAGTCATAACTTTTAATTCCCAAAACCTTTCCTTTAAACGGCTTAAACAAATTTCCACTTTAATCTTTTAAACAAAAGATTCATCTTTTAATCTTTTAAATAAAAGATTTACCTTTAAAATCCACTTCATTTTGAAACAAGGTTCACCAATCTTTCACAAAGATTCATTCATAGCTTTCAAAACGATTCTATTTCAAACTTGAAATCTTTTCAACAAAAATTGGAAGTTCTTTCATTATATGAAAGCCATTATCATTTGGAAACAAATGTTTTTGGTTTGGAAAAATTCGATCAAATATGCACAAGTTATAGCTTTTAAAGTATAAACTTGGGTTAAATTTAAATTCCCAAAATAATACTTTTAAAATACTTTAAAGATGGTTTTAAAAACCATATATATGTTATATAACTTGTATCACCACTTTTTAAACCATAGTTTCCAAAATAATTTCAAAACTTAAACTAGATATATTCTATTCAAACTAAATTCAATTTCAAATTTCCTTTTCAAAAGCTTTTCATATTCAACCCAATTCCATTTCCAAAATCATTTTGGATTCAAAATTCTATCTTTAAAACCATTTCATAATATTAAATTCAAATATCTGTGACTTAACCAATTTCCTCGTGCAATCCATATTTGTGTGTGTGTGGTGTAGTCCAGGGGTTTTACACACAACAATACAATATCATCAATCATCATCAATTCAAGCACAAGAATATCGATAAGCGATATAATCTTATAATGCTATCTTCATTCACAGATTCATAGATAAATATGTAAATTCATCACAGATAAATAAATTACATTCATCACAACTCAAATCAAAATAATTCATATCACAAACATCACACATCAGGGATATCAAACAATTCAAAGCATTCCATACAATCCAAACATCCATAAGTAAGATCAATTAGTCATTTGATTAATTTAAACCAGATTAATTACTTATGAATAAATTACCAATCCTACTTAATTAACATTAATTAATTACAAACCATTTTGATTAATTATCCTTTAATCATTTATTAGTTAACCTTTAATATTAAATTAATCAACCTTTAATCATTAATTAATAAATAAATCGACCTTTAATCATTAAATAATTATCCTTTGATTAATTATTATTAATTACATTAATTAATTAACCCTTAATTAGTTACCATTTAATTAATTATCTCAATTTCAAAAAATGATTATCCCTAATCGCTTATATAATTAATTATATTGAGTAATTATCTTTTAATTAATTGATTAATCAACTTTAATCATTAATTAATTACATTTAATTAAGTAATTATCTTTAAGTAATTAGTTATCTTTAATTACTTATCATTAATTAAACTTTACTTAATTAATCATCCTTTAATGTTATTACATAAAGTAATTATTTTTATTAAGTAATAATCTTTTATTAATTAAATCAAGTAATTATACTTAATTGATTTCATTAAATAATCATCCTTTAATCACTAATCATTAATTAATTAACTCTTAACAAATTAATTAATTCTTGATTAATACTTAATTATCCTTTAATTAAGTAATTATCATTAAATTTCAAAGTAACGATCCTTTAATCTTAAGATAACCTATTTATCTTAATTGATTTCATAATCATTATTTAAATAACCTTTGAAACAAATTAACAAAATTATACAGTTTATAAACCCTTTTAAGTTAATTGATAATCAAAATCATTTTTTTCAAGATGAACCATTTTATCTTTAAAATCTTATTTAAATAACCTTGACAATAGATTATCATCAACATATAAATTAACTTAATATCTTCAAGTTAATTACAAGTCAAAAACATCATTTAAGATAAACCATTATCTCTTAAATCAGTTTCTTAATTTAAACTATTAAATTTTATTTTCAAAATAAACTTAAGAAAAACAAAACTTAATTAATTTTAAGTTAAATAACTATACAACTTTCATTGACCTAAAATTTAAATAAACTTTTATTATATAAAAGAAATTTGTTTTAAACAAAATTTAAACTTATTTTATTTAAATTTCAAAACTGATTTGCTTAAATACTTCAAACCCGAGACAACCCCAGGTTTTTCCCGAGCATCCCCCGAGAAACTCGCGATCTTACTTTTCTTCGAGCCATCACCACAAATTCTCGAGCACAACTTCGAGTCACCATTCTTCTTCTCAAACTCGAAACCAAAACCTGATACACTGATACATTGTGCATATGTACGTCGAAACTGGTCGTCTTTGATCACCACTACGGTCATCGATGAGTCTTCGACCTTCCCCTCTCATGACTCGATCAGCCAGAACCCACGAACTAATTCGCAATCAAAATCAGGCATACCAGCAACCCACAAACCCAGACCTGATCAGCTAGATCCTCCTCGTGCTGTCACCTCCGGCCACCAGAGGTCGCACAATCACATCCAGAGATACACCGAAATCTCATGCATCCATCCCCCTCACACCGATCCACTCCGGTCCACCGTCGGCGATTAAATCGACTCGCTAACATCCCCGACCAAAACAGCTGCTAAAACCCTAAATCATCATCGTCTGGCAACCACAACGATTAATAAATTCGTTTATTATTTTTCTTGAAATCGCCCACCTACAATCGTACTCCAGCCTCAACCCCGAAGTCCCCAATCTATTCGATCGCCGGAATTCGGCAGAAAAGCTAAAAATGATCAACTCGAGAAACCCAAGCATTCCCAATATTAAGAATTATGATATTAATTTCAAAAACCAACATTTTCAAGCTCGAACTAGGTTATAAAGTTAAAAAATGAAATTTTAACAATTGATTTTCTGGCTTGAATTTCTTTCTACTGAAATTTCTTGTTTTCTAAATAAATTCCCAATACATTCACTTGGAAATATTTTTAAAACTTGGATTTGGTAATATAGACAGGTTTTGTTTATATCCTATAGCCTCAAAAGAATCAGAGGAAACAAATTTTGTTTTTAAACAGGTTTTGTAGCCTATAACTTATAATAGAGGCAACTATGCCTGTTTCCCAGACATGCACGCCAAGATAACCATTCATATATACATGAAACCAACCTGGTAAAGCATACTTCATGTCATACATTTCAAGATCATCACATGTTAATCAAAACATAACAGTTGTAGGCTTTTAGAAAAGTTGATTACTTGCCTGGAGATGATGAACAGAGCAAAAGCCTGGAACATGCAATCTGGGAAATGATTTGAAGCTTGATTTACTTAAGCTTGGATCTGAACTTTGAGCTTGTTATTTTAGTTGAACTGAGATTTGATAAAACTGGGATGATCTTGCATTATTCTTCACAGGCTTTAGTTTGTTGTTTGATTGCTTTATCTCCGCCTTGCTTTAGTTTCCAGGTTTTCAGTTTAGTTTTGAACTTGATCTTTGAATTACTGAGTTGATCTTGCCACTTTGTTTTGAAACGTTTCAGATTTGAATCAGGTTGAGGCTTGATTTTAGATTGAAATCTTTGCTTTACATTTGCGTTGGATTTATGTGGGGTTTGAGTTGAGCTTTGAACCATTACTTGATTCTCAGGTTTTGTTTTTCTTTGATTTTTTTACTGGTTTTGTCATGAATTTTATCATGCTTTTGATCTTGTTTTTCTGGTTTCAATTTCCTTTGTTTTAAATGAATCAAAGAAAAATTAGAAAGAAGGAGAGGTAGGAATATATATAGCTTTGTTTCCTCTTCATTCATTAATTTCAAAATAAAAAGAAAATAAACTAAACATGCCACTTCTTAATTATGCTAACACATGTGCTACAAATGTTAATACATGTATTTTTAATCTTACAAATGTAAAAACATGATCTTATTATTTTACAAATGTCATAGACAATGTATTTTGTATTTAAACCCTTTATATTATTAATTTATAAATTTTGTTTTAAACCCTTATGTTATTATAAATTATGTAATATGTTTTCTTATGTATACATATAATCTTAAAAGAAAGTATTCAATCCTTTAATTCATTTTCAACTATTATACTTTAAATAAAATATTTATATTATGTATTTTAAATGCTATAAATATATATATATATATATATATATATATATATATATATATATATATATATATACACGATCTACATTTTAAAAGAAAATGTACATTAAACTTTTTTTTATCAAAATCATACAAACCATATTTATTTTCAAAAGATATATTCATATGAAAGCTTTATATTTATTTTTGAATTCCAAAAATCAAAATTTAATTAAAAATCAATTATATATATATATATAACAACATATATTATTTATTTTGGAAAATTCAAATTAATTCACAATTTAAATCCAAAATTTTATATTAATTACCGAATTAAATTTGGCTTAAAACCGAGAATGTTACAGTGTATGCGCGCGCGCTTGTGTATTGATCAAAAAATATAATCAACAATTATTTAGGCTTAGGATATTATATTATATATACACATACATGCATACATATATACATACAAACATTCATATGTGTGTGTATGAGCAATGATTAGCTATATCTCATTTTTGCTACACCTTAAATCTTCCGATTTCAACCACATATCCCAATTTAAATGATTATATTTTTTTCTCTATTGTCACTTCACTCTATTATTTAACTCGAAACATGTGATTGAAATTCAAGGGGATTTGAGGTGAAGAAAAAAAGAGGTGTAGCCGATGCTTAATATGTGTGTGTGTGTGTGTTCAATTTCGGGTCATTTATGTTTAAGATTATAATATGACACATTTGCATTATCTAATTGCTTGCACAAACATATCCACATTGTCATTAAATATAGGATGTTTGATGATCATATTCAACATAAGACAATAAACCGAACTTTAAAAATTAAACTTTAATTTAATAATTTAAAATAAAAAAAAATTAATTTAAATTTAAATTGGTCAAAGTAAAATGAAATGAAATTAAAATTTAAACATATAACTCTCTTTACATAGAAACAACATTAAGTATGATTTAATATTACAAAATTATTCATGATACAGAAACGGAAAAAAAAATCTAGTGCAATAACTAATATAAGGAAAATTTTAAAATTTGCCTCTTCTATCCCACTGTTAATACACCCAAGCCAAGATAAAAAATCAAGTTTCTAAAATTCGTTTCTTGAAAATTTAATTTTTTTAATATAATAATATATCGATAATTCATCTTCATCGTACAAACATATGAACAGTATTTCTAAAATTATAAACAATTTTGTTTTTTACATTCATGAAATTGTTTTAAAAATATGATTAAATAATGGTTATGTGATCATATTTTTATTTGAATTTGAGTATAAAAAAATGAGACAGTAATTGCATCCGCTAGAGGCAACAATAACTACATATGTTATATGGAGCAACAATTGCATTTAATGCTTAAGTGCTAGATGCATAAATAGCTGCATTTGTTGTTGCATCTGGATGTGCTAATGGTTGCATTTGCTTGATGCAGTAATAGTTGCATTTGCTGGATGCAGTAATTAGTTGCTGTATTTATGCAAATACTAGCTGCATCCGCTAGATGCAACAAATAGCTACATCTGCTGGATGCAGCTGGATATTATAATAGTTGCATTGCTAGGTGCAACATTAGCTGCATTTGCTGGATCCAGTAATTAACCGAGTCTGCTAGATGCAATAATTAGTTGTATTTGCTAAATGGTATTATCCTTAATCTAACGAATGTAGTTACATATGATTTTGAATTTTTTTATATATTACCAATGAATATCATCGAAGAACTTATAAAATTTATGATTTAACAGTGAAATCAGATCTTATATCCGACTTTCCTATAAAAAGATATTTGTTTGGAAGATTTAAGGCAAATGAGTTTATACAAAAGCATGGGTGGTGTTAATTCAACGATGACTTAATTTACAAAAATTATTGTATATAAATAATCCACTTTACATCATGATTAGTAAAGAGGAACTCGAAATTAATCAGCGGAAATTATAAATTATAAAAATATATTTGAAACTAAAATACGAACATGGAACTAAGGAAAGTGAAGAAAATTATTACAAGAAATGCTCTCTTACTATTAAAGCAAATTTTTGTTGTATTGTTATTTAATAGATTAAAGTGGTATTAATTTACTTTAATAGCTCTCTTACTATTAAAGCAAATCCAACAATCCCGAGTTTAAGGTAATATTATGAATTGTGAATTATTATCTCCCAAGAGACTGAATTAAATTTGGAATTCAAAACCCATCAAAAATGGATAATGCTATTAGAAATATTACCTACCCTAAACATATTGGTCAATTTTGATAAGATTTGAGTCCCAAAATTTATTGAATCTTTCAGTGAATTTATAATTAGTAATGTTACCCTGAATTTGGGATTGGTGCTCTAATGATAAGGGAGCTATTAAGGTAAACTAGTTTCACTTTAGTTTAGAGGATTGTTAAAAAGACCATCTATTTAGACATGAAGGGGTTTTCAATAAGGGATCATGGAAATTGAGTTTGTTGTTTTTACGTAAGATTGCCAAATTTAGTGTAATTTTTTTAGAAGGTAGCCAAACTTTTTGACCCCTCGTATTTAAAAACGGAGTAATTTAAAAGCGGAGTAATCTATAAAACACCATAGTAATAATAAGGGGATTTTAGGCATAAGGAGAAGTTGCAAAAAAATTTAGTCTCAGTGACAAAAAGTTTATTTTGTAGGCTGAAGGACACTTTTAGTGTAAATCACAGAATGATAGTTGTAACTATCATTTTCAGTTTACACTAAAAAGTGACCTTCAGACTAAACAGCAAACTTGTTGTCCGTGAGACTAATTTTTTTTGCAACTTCTTACTTGGGTCTATTTACCTCTAATATAACAACGTAGTTAATAATTGGAGAGCTGTTTGGTAAATTAATACCGCTTGGAGAGAGAAGAGTGTAAGCCCGTAAGCTGTTATTGGATTTGTTTAGCACGAGCTTTCAAATTTACCTACGTTGTTCTTTGAACAAAAATATTCATCGCTCGGGTAAAGTATTTGTTCTTCTTCCCACGTTATTCGATTCCGTAACATAGAGACATGATGAACTTCTTCAGGTAAATTAAACCCAAATTCTCTTCTAAACTTCAATATCCCAATTTACGTACACGAAATTTTATAGTTTAATTCTTTGAGTCGCAGCTATGAATCTCTTAAAAAACTTCATTAACTCCATATCCGAATCATTATTAACTTCTAATCGGAAGATGGAATCAGAAGGAAGTCCATCAGTTATAAGCGAGAGAGTTGTGCTGAAATTGAAAGCTTACTTCGATTTGGCGAAAGTGGAGATCGATAAAGCAGTTAGGGCTGAAGAATGGGGACTTAATGATGACGCCATTAATCATTACAGAAATGCTTTGCGTATTATGCTTGAAGCTAAAAGTGCTCGTGTTCCTGATCCTGTTTCTTCCTCTAGGTACAATTTTGGTGATTAGCTGGATTCCTTTTGCATATTTGCGTTATTGCATGTAAGGATAGTTTGGCAAGTTATTTGTGTAGGAAAAAAAATGTGTTCTTCTGTTATTAGCAGCAACCAATGTATTTTATGCTATTAGACCATGGTTTTGAATATCTGATAGTTTTGACAAGTTAATACGTATAGGGTATGCAGCGTGGAACTGAAAATGTCGTGGTCTGAGTTGGAATTTGTCTGCCAAGATTAACTATTGTTGATGTTATATTTTAAGTGAAATAATTTATAGGTTCTACCCTGACAACAAAAATTGTGTTATACAACTTTGTGCTTGTTTTCTGAAACTTAAATTCTTCTATTTCAGCAACGAGCACAATCAACTGAAAACATATCAGCAAAAAATAGCAAAATGGCAGGGCCAGGTTTCAGAGAGATTACAGATTTTGTCTCAAAGAGCCGGTAATTGCCATCTTCAACTAATTTTAGATTTTTTAATTTGTCATGATATATATAATAGGATAATTTAATACATGTTTCTTTGTGATTAGCAGGAGGTAATGTCCCCAAGAAGGTATGCATTACTTTAATACTATTTTTAAGCCTATTCCAATTTGGATGATTCTTATTGATCATGTTATATTTTGCTTACCATGTTTTCTAACCTAAAACGTGAACTAATATAGAGTAACATGGTGGATTTGCATTCATTGTCTTAGTTCATTTTTTTTAAATTCTTACACAAGATTGAGCAATTGTTATTCTGCGTGTGCAAGTTATACTGCATTGAAAACTGAAAATAATGTCACATGAAATGTTCATCTCGCATGTCTCATGAACCCAGTGGTTTGAACCCAAATGTGGTACCGTTACACTCCAAATGGTTTTATCTTCCATTTCTTTACGTGAAGCCTTCATGATCTACTGAGAGGAAGTGCCAAGGAGAAACAGAAAAAGTCGTACTTCTGTCACATGTTTTTCATGTTTTTTCCTTTCTTTTATCTGTTTTCTTTCTTCCTTTTCTTGTTTTTATTTTTTTTTATTTTTTTTGAGGTTTCTATATTTTGTTTGTTTCCGTCGGATATTTTTATTATATAAATTATTATTATATATGCCATGTGTTCTCATGCATGCATTTACCTTTTCCACACGGTTCTTCCCAACTTTCTAATTGCCTTTAAGATGTGAAACTGAAATGCTATTTTAGTAATCCGTTCTGAGCAGTAAATAGCTGTTTATATTTATTTTTCTAGTTTCATGTGGACATATAAATAATTCTAATCCTCAATAGACGATCAAGAATTTTGATCGCAAAGTACCCACGAATGATAGATTGTAACTATTTATGTGCAGGGAAGTAACCCCAATACCCTTGCCACTACAGTTTCTTCATCAACATCAAGAGCGAAGAAAGATAATTTTCAAAACTTACCAAGTTTTAGAAGTAATAATCTGCAAATAGGAAATAAGAAAGATACTGATGGTAGCTCGAAGTCCATTCAAAAAGTTGATAATAATTATGATACTAAATTAGTCGAGATTATAAATACAGCCATTGTAGACAGGAGCCCTGCTGTTAAATGGGAAGATGTTGGTATGATATATTACATAATAATTTTGACTCGTTTGTAACTGGAAAAGGAAAATTTAATCGGGTTTCATACTATATGCAGCTGGCCTTGATAAGGCCAAACAAGCACTTCTAGAAATGGTTATTTTACCAACGAAAAGACGAGATTTATTTACTGGTCTTCGTAAACCAGCTAGAGGTACACACTGACTAAATTTATCTATTAATGATCATGTTATCAGTTGAAAATTTTCAGCATTCATTCACTGGTTTTATTGCACTAACCTTCCAGTATTGTTTTCTACCCATTGAAATTTCTGTTGCTTAGCCTCTTAAATAAATTATTGCACACTCATCCACTTTGATGCAGTTTTTAATTTTTTGTGAATGTATGAGTGATCAATGTGAACCAATGTAAAACATCATTAACGTAGTTAATGATCATTGACATTATTAGGCGTTGTGAGGATGTTTGCTAATGAACCAGTTTAATATATGTAACAAATGTGGGCTTAAGATACTGGTGTCTTTCACTATTTATTTATTGCAGTATTTTTAACTTCAGAGTTTAATTTTCCCATCAGGATTGCTCCTGTTTGGCCCACCTGGTAACGGAAAAACAATGCTAGCCAAAGCTGTTGCTTCAGAATCAGATGCTACATTTTTCAATATTTCTGCATCTTCCTTGACATCAAAATGGGTACTTATTTGATAGGCAAATATTATCATTTACAAATTATACACATCTAGTATCAACGGCATTCTGATTCGGTCTGATAGGTAGGAGAGGCTGAAAAGCTTGTTCGTACTCTTTTCATGGTTGCCGTTTCAAAACAGCCATCAGTAATTTTCATGGATGAAGTAAGTTAAGCTAATTATCATCAATGATTTCAGTTCTCCCGCAACTTTTAAAAAAAAAAAAAAAAATTCTGCTTATACAATTGACTGCTTTGGCAAATTAAAAGCAAATTATGCGTGCATGTTTATCTTTACAATTTTTCCTCCAGCTATTCACTTTGTCCATCAGTGAGTTAATTTATTTTAGTACCGATATCACACATTCTATCTTACTGATAATTTTTTTGTTTGGCATTTTTAGTTCCTGCTCAATGCAAATACGAAATTCTGTTCGATTCCACTTCGAAGTAGTCCTGCGAATTGTTATGAATAGTTTGTAAAATGATTTATGTGATAAGAGCGCATTACTGATACTATTTTTGTCAAAGTACTGAAGTTCCACTGCATTTATGTTAATTCCAAAGTCTTTACTTGAACAAGTCGGGGTGAATTGTATAATTTATGCCTGATGATGTTCAAGTTCAATCTTTTTATTGCTTTTTATGAACAATATGATTAATGATAAATTATTTCTCTCATTACTTTATTTTTGAGGAAAAGAGTTTGAAAGCACTAATTTGTCAATTTATGTTGTGCAATGGTAGGATGTGGCATTACATCAATTATTTCTCAGATTCTAAATTTTAGCTCGGTCATTCATGATTTGATTTCGATGTTATTCCATGTCATGGATAACACTACTCTTTATCATTTGCAGATCGATAGCATATTGTCCACACGATTGAACAATGAGAACGATTCAAGTAGAAAACTGAAATCAGAGTTCTTGGTCCAGTTTGATGGGGTTTGCTCTAACCCAAAAGATCTAGTCATTGTTATAGGTAAGGAGGTCAGATATTTCTTTGTACCATACTCACCCATGGTCAGGCTCCGCAACCCCCATTCTTCAAATCTCCCCACATGGGAATTCATATTTTCTTAATTGAGCCAATAATTTATGGACATTATTTTGTTGCTATTTATAATATCGATATTTATAATCCATCCAAAACCATAAATCAGTAAAACCACTAAAATATAGTGGAAATTTGGATCTTCCCATTATTTTCTGATTTGATACATGGTAAACCTTTCTCAAAAACTTGTTTTAAATTACACCCCTATTTTTAATTTTGGGAAAAAAAAATCGTTTTTTATCGGAAATCAAATCTGAAAATTAACCGCATGTGTCTATGATCAAAACATTTTTTTTTAAAGCTACAAGTATTTGCGGAGAAATCTACAAATATTTGCAGAGTTCGCTGCAAATATTTGCAAAAAAACCATGCAAATGTTTGGAATGTGGAAACTTCAAATATTTGCAGAGTTTTCCGCAAATATCATGAAAATTAAATATATGAGTTTTATAATAACATGTTTTTGAGGAGGATGACCGTCTATTTTGAAGCTTAGTGGGGATGTTTTACAAATCTTCTCTAAAATATATCTTAACATCAATTTTAATAGTTATAAGCTTCAAAGTCATATAAAACTGTGTGTAGATTATCTTGAATATATAAAGATGATTGATGTGTACCAACAATTGTCTCATTAAAAAATTTCTAGATAGTAAAATCACAAAGGGGTTATGGGTAATGTGGAACTATATCCATAATTTTCCACTTTTTTTGCGATCTGGATATGTTGAAATAGCATAACATCTACATATATGAATTCAAGACATCTTCACAAAATTCAAGAATATTTAGATCTTCTAAGCCCTTCGAAAGCATGTTTAAATCGGTAGTTAGAACGAACATTTTCAAAGGTTGATATTCATACTTGTGTTGAACTGGATAATAATAAGATCATATCACACACACATACATGCATATAATATCGGTTCATCTTGATTTTGGTTTTTTTTTTTGGGTATGAAATATTAACGGGGATGCAAAGAAGAGGCTTATTGTAGAACATCGTTATTATATACCGAAATAGATAAAAATCTCTATAACATTTTATATTGCAAATTAGTGATTTAAGTCTCTAAAATTTACAAAAATAATATAATATCAATCACAATATAAAATTAGTATTCTAAAACATAGATCCGAAATCTTCAAATTAAGTGCAACGAAGACGGTTTAAGTTGCATGCACTGTTTAAAATGTAAGATATAATGCAACAGACAAAATTGCACAATTAATAATAGTAGAACATCTAGATCTAGTATATTTATATCATTAATTGCATGAAGTATACCATGTTTATAAGTATAAGCCAATTTATTTTGGCAAAATTATATAAATTTAAAATCATTATGCATCTTGCAATGTAATAATGTAACGAGCTGGAACAGTGACATGTATGTTGCATTTCAAAGAACGCAACATAAAATAAAAGCAGCCAAAATTTTATAAAAACACATCATTATAAATACTTTCTAGTTTATATCATTTATCTTCATTTAACATGCTATTATAATTACATAATGCAAGACGATTTTGTAAAAATAAATAGACTTAAAAGTTGCCAGTAGCTTGCATTGTAAAATGCTAAGGTTGTCAGTGGATAAACGAAAATTCGAAATTCGTCCGCATCCGTATCCGAAAATCGGATGAATATCTGAAAAACGGATATGGATGCGGATATGAGGACATCCGTATCCGAAAATTATCCATCCAATTTTGATCAAAATTATAGTCTATTCTATATGTATTTTAGTGCAATGAAATGTATTTATTGGTTTATTAAGTTAATAGCTTATATTATATGCATTTAATTCATATTAACTGCTCAAAACTGTTTATTATCATCATACTTGTTGATTTTGCATACTTTTATGATCAATGAGATTGAAAGAAATATATTAAATCAAAATTCTATTTATGTTTCTTGATTTATTGATCGTTAGCGGATATAATAATTGTTTGGTATCCGTCTGTATCCGCAGATGCAGATATCCGATATCCGAAAATGAATTCAGATGCCGATGCGGATATGGCACTATCTACATCCAAAAGAGTTCCGTTGACAGACCTATAAAATGCAACGTAAAACAAAACACCAAATCAAGAAGAAATAACATGACTTTGAAAATTTAACAATTTGCATCATTTATAATCATACATTATTTGATTTAATAACGTAATATAAGAAATTCTAAGCGAAATAAAGACAACATAAAAATTTTAGGTACATTGCATTGTAAGAATGCATTATAGGAATGGAAAATTTTTTTGGAAAATATTAAGGGGCTGCTTTATAAATTAGGGAGTTGCTTTTTATTTTCAAAAGTTGGAGGAAGGTTTGACCTTTTTTGAAAAGAAAAGAGGGTGAAAACATAATTTCCATTTTGAAGAATTGGGATGCATATGCTACATTATGGAATTTTTATTTCATAGATGGTACATATATACATCATCATAAAAGAATGCAGTTCTATGGATAACTAGTTAGAAAAGGCAATTTGCTTCTCTATTATAATTGTTACACGTTAATGCAGGTGCAACTAATAAACCACAGGAGTTGGATGATGCTGTTCTTAGAAGATTGGTAAGTTGCCCACACCCGCCCCCCTCCCCCCTCCCCCCTCCCCCAACAACTATTTTAATGCGAAATGTTTACTAGGTAAATTTTTTGTGTTACAACTTACACATTAATTGGCTGTACTGGGTAACCACTCGTAATATATACTGCTTAAATTACTAATTATGAAGATTGTCTATATCATATCAAAAATAAGTTAGCTCGATTCAAGAATAGCAAAAACATAGGGGGTTTTCGGCTAAATTATATATTAGATCATGTGGTTGTATATTTCTTTTTTCAGCCCTTTGTTTTTTACCATAATTAATGCGTTATAATATAATACCAGGTAAAGAGAATCTATGTACCTCTACCAGATGATAATGTTAGGAAACTATTGCTCAAAAATCAACTCAAAGGTCAAGAATTTTCTCTTCCTGGTAAGCGTATATGTTTACATTGCGTAAATGAGTGTCATTTCGATCATGCTAATGAACATTATATTTTTCCATAACAATTGAATAATAATACTGATGATCCCTTGATATGTGAACAATATTTTCCGAAAAGTCTTCCCATATATGCTGAGTGCATAAATAGACTTGTTATATCTGTTTACATGGTTTGACACATTTTCTTTTTTCCCAGGTAAGGATATGGAAAGACTCGTAAAGGACACTGAAGGTATGGTGTTGATATTTTAGATAACTTAAAGTTTAGATTCATCATTATTTCTAGTTATTTTACACGTCATTTCTCCTATAATAGGATATTCTGGCAGTGATTTGCAAGCCTTATGTGAAGAAGCTGCGATGATGCCAATAAGAGAACTAGGCCCTCAACATATTCTTACCATAAAACCAAATCAGGTGAAGCAATTATTGATATTTCGTACATGAAAGAAAGTAGGAGAATATTTGTTTCACATAGGAATTAAATAATAATAATAATGATAATGATAATAATAAAAGGAGGATTTAAAGATACAAATCTTCTTTAAAATGAGCATTTATTGATATTTGAGCAATTTATTTCTTCAGTTACGGCCTCTGAAATACGAAGACTTCAAGAAAGCAATGGTTGTTATTAGACCAAGCTTGCAGAGAAGTAGATGGGAAGAACTTGAGCAATGGAACGAGGAATTTGGTTCAAATTGATATATGTGTTAATTCTAGCTGATATTGTATGATCCAATGATCATTAGTAGCAGCAAGTTTTATCTAATTGTTACTTTGTAGTCATTCTATAACAAAGCTCATAATTTTATGTAAATATTGTATACTTGTTTCAGTCATATAACCCCTATATGCTTTATAGCAAAGCAAATAATGACTGTACTATTCTTTTGTTTGAATATACCTGTTGAATCTAATAAAGAATTTTGTTTTTCTCATAAACTTGGCTGACCAGAAGCTTTACTTTTGCAATACGCAATATTCTATCAGGCCTGTCATAATGTTCTATCAAAAATGAGCTTTCCATATGATACAATTGAAAGCAGAGCTGGTAGAACAGATAACTGGTATAAAGTACATTTTACAACATTTACAATTTAACATCTTCCACATTTGTATGGCTGCAAGTATTCTCATCTATTTTGTTAAGAGTATATATATGGACAAATACTCCATGCGTGCAACCAACTATTTGTCCGAATCATCTTATTTTTTGGAAATTGAGACAATCAATGCAAAATAATCTGCCCGATCAAAATCATCTTCTAGAAAGTCCTGTCGTTTTTGAGAGAGCACCATCAGACTATCATTATCCACAATTGCAAACTTTTCTAGAAAGTAAAATCATCTCTCGCCATTACTGGTAACATCTGCAACCATATGACCAACAAATATTAGTTTCAAATTATTATTATACGCTCTTTGTTGTTTATACGTGTGTGTAGACATTTGACCGTTTAGAATAATATTATACAACTTATCTGAGAGTTTACCAAATTATATGTCTACAATAAACGATAGGGTAGTAAAGATAGAAAGTCCATTAGCAATACAATAAAGCAATGGAAAGATACTCTGTTTTAGTTACATAAATATTTCAAACGTTGCGAATTTATCAACTTTACCAATGTATATTTGTTGCCTTATTCTGGATGGCAAATTCTATTCATAAAACGAAAATCACCTAATATACATCATTATTTTCCTAAATAATCTATTACTAAAATAGTCTTTATCTTAATTGCATTTTAATCTTTTTCTTACGATCCATCAAATGAAGATGTTAAAACTAATGAAATTTGGTCAAATTTATACATTTTAACAAAGAGGTTAATAAATTTTATTATCATGAAACAACATACCAGTTAAGAAAACTTCATAACAAATTATTGTTATTTAAAAGCAGTTATCTAATTTTTATTTTTTTTTATTTTTATTTTTTAAGTTAGAGTTGCTTTTGATGAAATTGAGAAATTAAAAAAATATATTAAAGAAGTTACACTGTTGGTGCCAAAAATTAATTTGTTGAATCTTAAATTAATTTAGTGTTGCAAATTTTTTGGTTTTGCGAAAATGAGTTTAAGTTTGAAAGAGGAAGATAAAGTAAATGAAAAAAAAGCTAATTTGTATTAATATACTAGTTTACTATATATGTAAAGTAATTGCCGGTGTATGAATAGAATAAGTCATTCTGGATTTCTGTCTAGCATCAGATTGTGATCAGCTTGCATAAGTTTGACAAAGCCAGAGAATGGAAAAGATATATAACAAAATTAGGAATTTTTGTCAATTTAGTTCACTTTTTGAAGCTTACCACGCAAATATGTCAGTTTATAAACTATTAATAAATAGGGATTTTTAAGCTCAAGGAAAAAGTTGAAGAAAATTTTAATTTTAGGAACAAGAAATCTGCTTTTTAGGCTGAAGGACACTTTTTGGTGTAAAATCACAGAATGATAGTTGTAACTATAAATTTCCGTTTGCACTAAAAAGTATCCTTCAGACTAAAAAACAAACCTATTGTTTACGAGACTAAATTTTTTTGCAACTTCTTCTCTGTGTCTATTTTCCTGTTATAAATATATACCAATTTTGATCACTTCAGCGTCATGTTGGAAAACATAGGCCGGCGACATTTCAAATGTCATCGACTATTTCTTTTTTATTTATAGAACAATTTTTGAAATGTCGCCAGCTATATTTAAGCATAATAACATTGACATAATTTCCCATGTCGTAAAAAATATGAAAAGCGATATATGTCATCGACTATTTTATGGGCTCAGGATGTACACATTGTACACGCTGGAGGCCTAAACTTAATAAGATTTATGTGTTAGCTTATTTTGTTAGTTCCTATTTTGTTTCTTTTATTTCTTTTCATTCCCTTCTTATTTTTGTTCTATTACATTTTGAGATATTGTGTTTGACCATCCTGTCAAACATGCAAATATGAATAGAAAATAAAACACTAACACAGAACTGAAACTGGTCTGCCTTCTTGTCAATGTTAGCCTATCATGTGCACCAATCTCAAGGAAATAGAAGCAAATCAACTCACGCACACTTTAGTTTGATGACAGCCACATAGTACACTAGTTAAAATACTGAATAAATATGTTAGCGACAACAAAGCGATCAAAAAAGAAAACAAATACTCACCAACACAAAGAAATACTTGTACTCTACGTAGTAAATCAATTTATTATAAAGTAAGAACTGTTACAACACACAGAAGGGGCCACCTTCAAGCAAACCTAGGAGTTAATTATTCTCATTACAATATATAAAATATGAATAATTGGGACACAATGGTTAATGATGGAGTGGTTTGTAGTAAGGTGGCTTGTAGTGTGGAGGTTTGTAATGGGGAGGCTTGTAGTGCAGCCGTTTGTAATGGCGAGCATCAGCAACCAAAACCATCAAGCACATAGCCAAAAGTAATACAAGGCTCACGAATTTCTGATTAATAGCCATTATGATTATGATTTTATGTGCTTATTTCTTTTTGATGCATGAAACATAGGCATCTCTGCTCTTTATATAGGAACTGAGCCTTATGGTGAAATCATTTCCAAGTTGTCGGTTAAAAGTATTCAATTTTCCTTAATACATGAGAGTGATGAGACTTTGAAAAGGTAAAATCGTAGGATAATCAAACATTAAGGAGACTACGGATAGATGACAATATTTTTTGCAAATGAAGAAATATTCAAGAAAACATGTTAAAAGCATTTCTTTTTATTCAGTGTTGCCACTGCCAAATATTTTGGTTAAAATGAAACGCATCTTACTTGCATATTTTAATGTACACCATAAATGAAAATTTAATCTATGATGACAAACAACCTCAACTAAATAGCTAACTTAAAGTTTACAATTTCGATTTCTTAGTTTAGATGCATCGCAATATGAATATCTGTTATAATTTGTACAGAATAGGTAGAAATAATAAATCATAAACTAGAGTTCTACTGTATGAGTTTTTCTCAAAATGAGATTACCAGAATTCATGAATGTATTGATATATATGCTTCTCTTTTTAGATATACGATCATTGACTTTGTCTAAATATTTCATAGTTCACATTTTAGGCAAATTATATATTCAGTATATAGTATACTGGCACAATATGTAACTAAACTTGGATATATAGTAATCCTCGACGAATTGGACTACTTCATATGTATTTGGTGACCATAAGAATTAGATATATTGGTAGATTCGCCTGCCAAAACAAACATTAAAGTGATGCCTGAGCATGAAAAAGATTGACCATATCAAGAAGATAAATGTTCATTTATATAAAATTTATAATATATACATGCTAGCATAATATTTATAATATATACATGAAAAAGATTGACCATAAGAAATGTTAATATTTATATTGTTGCATACATATGTATATACAAATATTACTTGTCAGATCATCATATGTTCGGGATTGTGTACAGTTTATATTTCTTGTGGAGTTGTGTGGGATCTAACTTGCTACATATATGATGTTGGGTAGCTAAATAATGATATTATGATTGTCTTGTAATAAAAAAATACTTGATGAAACTGTTGTGTTTCAGCATTCTAACGCGTTCCACAAACGTGCGTTTGTGAAAAAAAGAATTCTCAGTGTTACGTGCCACAAATCTCACACATATACTATGTTATGCTTCATGTATGTGAGATTTATCGTTCAACCCACGCACTTTCAAATGCGAGTCACGCCTAACAGAAACTACTCGCTTACATATTCAAAATCAGATCGTAATTTGTATAAAATCGCATCGAAATAATTCATCGGTCTGTGATTTGTCACATTTTTCTCGTTTCAATAGTATGTAACATCGTACTATTCTCAAGGTGTCCCAATGGGCCATTTTCACATGTTTTTGCTCCTTCCGAGTAATTGATCATTTATTCTCAGAAATTCTTCAATTGGGCATTGTGTTATTTTATTCTTCTCAGAAACATATATTGTTCGTCAAAATTTTACGGTACCTACTAGTGCATGTATATCTGAAAATACGTATTGTTATACGTCTAGTATACCAAAACAGATAATAATCAATTATAAACTCGTCTCACAAGTTTATCAATCAGATTTCCACTACTCCGGAAGTCTGTATTTGCTAAATTAAGCAATATATCATAATTAAATTACAACCACAATCTAACAACTATAGTAATAATAACTATAGCGGTAGATCAAACGTTATACTATTTAAAGAAATAGTACAACGTAGAAACGAAAATGATATATATAAATAAATATATAAATCAATTATAAACCTAACCGTTTTGAAGAAGGAAATTCCGTCTGAGACTTGTCGTAACAATTTCCTTAAAGCTTTATTTAAAGTCTCTCAAAATACAACAGACGTAATCTGCACGAGATTGTAATGAGTATGTCAACTCTGTGATATATTGTATAGAGTAGTAGAAAAGAAGAAGCAGAAGAAATTAAAATTGAAATAGAATGAGAATGTGATCAGGATTCTCTCCTATTTATAATTTCGTCCGCATCCCTTCAAACAGTCGCATCCGTTGCCTTTTGAACCGCTACTATTCGTTAACGGGTCGCACCAGCCTGCTCCTCGCATCCGTTCGCGTCGCACTACTTTTGTTCGTCCGCACTTCTTCAGTCGGGTTGCACCCACTTTAGAAGTCGCACCTCCTCAGTCACTCCGCGTTCGCATCTGAACAGTCGTGTCTGTTCGTATAGCCTGCAACTGTTAGAAACCCCGACCCAGTTTTGCAGTAAAAATATGATCACTTAGACCCAAACCCGAGCCCGAGCCCGATTCGGTCGGACAGATGGCGGCGGCACGCGCGTGTGTGGTGGTGATGCATGATCTCTCTCCTCACAACGAAGCATACAGTTGGGTGCCTCTACGCCCCAACCCCTACATTGCAAAGCCATATATATACTAGTATAACTTAGCAATTTTTGGCGATGTGAGACTTATGTATATTTTCATTCAATAGGAATTCCAACAATCCCCCACATGAATGATAATATACGTACCCCCCACACAAAGGGAAATATCACAGAGTACATATGGAATAATGCTTTATCGTGGATAAGTAGACATTTCACTTTGAACTTTCTCTAGTTAAAACTTATCGGATCTACTTGGCTAATCGGTGAATTATTTCATCTTGAACCGTCGGTCTTTATTATATATCCAGACAATAAGCTTTACGAAGCATTGATTCCCTTCACATCCAATTACTTGGTTGTGTTCATTTTGGTCCCGAATAATTTTTGGTTCTGCGAGTGTTTTTAGAGAATAAAAGCCTTTAATATTCTCATAGAGCCGACCCAGCTCACACTAACATAGGTGATCGCAACCATTAAGAGTATCCTACATATACCCCACTTGTTATTTCCAAGATATGGTCATCATTAAAAAACATAGTTTTAACATTTAAATACTTCTGTAGGCATGCATTTATATTGTGCACCATAGGAATGGAGTTGAACTATGTCCACGCAAATGCATTACGTCTTGAGTTACTCAGAACTGGTTTGTCATTGATCCTAGACCGTGGGATCTCCAGTCGCTAGGATAGATTTCCGTATAAGATAACTCTTGGTGGTTTGGACTTTTAAACCCATTCCCTTCGATGCGCGGTCAATTTTCTCTCTTGATAAACCTTTAGTAAATGGATCCGCTAGGTTATCATTTGTTTTCACATAATCTATGAAAATAGTCCCATTTGAGAGTAACTGCCTAACTGTGTTATGGCATCGACGAATATTTCGTGACTTTTCATTATACACAAAGTTATGCGCTCTGCTTAGCGCAACTTGGTTATCGCAGTGTAAGCATATGACCGGTACAGGTTTAGGCCAAAATGGAATATCTTCTAAAAACTGACGAAGCAATTCTGCTTCTTCGCCTGCTTTATCTAAAGCGATGAACACTGATTCCATAGTGGACCGAGCTATGCATGTTTGTTTAGATGATTTCCATGACACTGCTGCCCCTGCTAATGTAAATACATAACCACTCATTGATTTTGATTCATCTGAATCTGCAATCCAGTTTGCATCACTATATCCTTCTAAGACGGCATAATATTTTCCATAATGTAAGGAATAATTTATGGCATTTATTAAATATCCAAGCACTCCCATTAGTGCTTTCCAGTGTTCTTTTCCTGAATTGCTTGTATATCTGCTTAGTCTACTTACTGCATAAGCTATATCTGGTCTTGTGCAATTCATGAGATACATGAGACATCCTATTACACGAGAGTATTCCAGATGCATTACACTCTCATTAATGTTTTTATGGAGTACTTCTGATGGATTAAAAGGTGTTCTTACTCATTTTGAAAATTTTCAATCACTTTGTCTACATAGTGTGACTGAGATAATTCAATTCCATTAGGTGTTTTTATTATTTTGATTCCCAAAATAACGTCTGCAGCTCCTAAGTCTTTCATATCGAAATTGCTAATTAACATATTCTTTATGGTCTCTATTACCTGAGTATTTGGACCAAATATTAACATATCGTCTACATATAAATAAATCATTACATATGATTGTCCAATTTGTTTATAATAAACACACTTACCGCATTCATTTATACGAAAACCATTTCTCATCATGACACTATCAAATTTTGCATGCCATTGTTTTGGAGCTTGTTTTAGTCCGTATAATGATTTTACTAATCTACAGACTTTGTTTTCATTTCCTTTGGAAACAAAACCTTTAGGTTGCTCCAGTAGATCTTCTCATCGAGATCTCCATTTAAAAATGCCGTCTTTACATCAATTTGACGAATTTCTAGCTTATAGATCGATGCAATTGCTATTAGCATTCTTACAGAGGTTATTCGTGTTACCGGCGAATATGTATCAAAGAAGTCTACTCCTTCTTTTTGACGATATCCTTTGGCTACTAATCTGGCTTTATACTTGTCGATAGAGCCATCTGCTTTCATTTTCTTCTTGAAAATCAATTTACAACCAATAGGTTTTATTCCAGGTGGAATATCAACAATTTTTCAAGTTTTATTACTTAGAATTGAATTAATCTCACTTTGGATTGCTTCTTTCCAACATGAAGATTCAGAAGATGACATTGTTTCCTTGTACGTTTGAGGTTCGTTTTCTAACACATATGTGAAAAAATTCGAACCAAATGTCTTGGAAGTCCTACCCTTTACGCTTCTTGGTTCAACTTCCTCAATCTCTTGATGAGTTTCATCTTCATGTGAATTGCTTGATTCTTCTCTTGTCCTTTTAGGGATATTATTCCCTTCATTCCTTTTGTGTGGAAACACGTCTTCAAAGAATGAGGCATATCTAGATTCCATGATTGTATTTACATAAATATCAACTATATCAGACTTGAATACCAAAAATCTGTAGGCACTGCTATTTTGGGCTGGCCCTAAATAGTAACAATCTACTGTTTTTGGCCCAAGTTTGACTTTCTTGGGAGGCGGAATTGGAACTTTTGCCAAGCACCCCCACACTTTGAGGTATTTAAAATCTGGTTTGTGTCCTTTCCATAACTCATATGAAATTGTTCCAGTTTTATTGTGAGGGACTTTGTTTAATATGTGATTAGACATATTTAAGGCTTCCCCTCACAAGTTCGTCGGTAGACCAGAGATTAAAAGCATGGCATTAATCATGTCTTTTAATGTTCTGTTTTTCCTCTCGGCTACACCATTTTGTTGTGGTGAATATGAAGCTGTTGTTTGATGAATTATACCATTTTTGGCACATAACTGTTCAAATGGTGATTTATATTCTCCACCTCGATCAGGTCTCGATATCTTGATCTTTTTATTTAACTGATTTTCTACCTCAACTTTGTACTTCATAAACGATGTAATTGCTTCATCCTTACTATTTAAAAGATATACATAGCAATATCGTGTATAATCATCAATAAAAGTGATAAAGTACTTTTTCCCACCTCTTGTAGGTAATGATTTAAAATCACATAAATCTGTATGAACCAAACCTAGTGGTTCGGTGTTTCTATCAACAAATTGAAATGGTTTTTTAACCATTTTTGCTTCTACATATGTCTCACATTTGTAGTTCTTATCTACTTAGAATTAGTCCCAAGTTTGATAATATTTTCATTTTTCGAAATTTTATGTGTCCCAATCTATCATGTCATAGTAAAATTTCGTGCTCAAGCAAATAAGAAACTTCAATTTTATTAATAGCACAATATGAATACATAGTTTTATTGCCGATATCAGCTACATTTGCCTTAAATAGGCCATCACATAAATATCCCCTTCCGATATATATTCCAGCTTTGGACAAAACCATCTTGTCTGACTCGAATACCATTTTGAATCCTTTCTTTGATAGTACTGCAACAAAGATGAGATTTTTGCGTATGTATGGAACGTGGAGCACGCCATTCAACTTGACAGTTTTTTCAGAAGTAAACTTGAGGATTACTGTGCCACTGCCTTCGATCATGGATACTGCAGAATTACCCATATAGAGTTTTTCTTTGTAATCGAATTTCTGGTATGTAGAAAATATGGATTTGTCAGAGCAAACATGACGAGTAGCGCCTGTGTCTACCCACCATTGGTTAGGATTCTGAACCAAATTGCATTCAGATACAGCTGCCGAGAAGTTGGACTCGTCTACTTCCATGTTGCCTACTATATTTGACTCTATGTTGCGTTCCTTTTTGTGTCTACAATCTCTAGCGGTATGTCCAACTTTTCCACAAATCCAACCCTCGCCATTAAACTTTTTGGTTCGTTTGTTGTCTTTTGGTTTGTTGTATGGAGCTTTCCTTTTCTTTTGAAAATTCTTCCTTTTGTTTTTGTTCTTTGAACCTTCATCCACAAATGCCTCCTCGCTTGTTTTTGTAACTCCACGGTTATCTGCCTCAATTTTCAGTCGGACTATGAGATCCTGTAAAGAGATTTCCTTCTTCTTATGCTTTAGATAGTTGCGGTAATCTCTCCATGACGGCGACAGTTTTCCCGTGATGCCTTCAACCAAAAATGATTCTCCAACCTTATGACCTTCCGCTTCGAGTTCATGAATGATGATTTACAGTTCATGCAGTTGAGTAGTCACCGGTTTGCAGTCAACCATCTTATAGTCCATGAATTTGTCTACAATGAATTTCTTAAGACTGATATTCTGCGTCTTATACTTCATGGAAAGTGCATTCCAGAGTGCTTTTGCTGTCTTTAGAGGTAGATATACTTTGTATAACACCTTGTCTAGACAATTCAGAATATAGTTTCTGCATGAAAAATCGGAATGCTTTCACATATCATCCGATTCTTTGCCTGGTGTAGGAATCGGTTCCTCCTCCTCGAGATACCGTTGCAGACCGAGTGTGGTGAGATAAAATAACATCTGATTCTGCCATGTTAGAAAGTCGTCACCGTCTCCTTTAAAAGGATCGGGCATGTTGTGTGTAGTCTTAAGATAAAACAGGAAAGTCTTAAGATGTTATACGTCTAGTATACCAAAACAGAGAATAATGAATTATAAATTCGTCTCACAAATTTATCAATCAGATTTCTACTACTCCGGAAGTCTTTATTTGCTAAATTAAGCAATATGTCGTAATTAAATTACAACCACAATCTAACAACTATAGTAATAATAACTATAGCGGTAGATCAAACGTTATACTATTTAAAGAAATAGTACAATGTAGAAACGCAAATGATATATATAAATAAATATATAAATCAATTATAAACCTAACCAGTTTGAAGAACGAAATTCCGTATGAGGCTTTTCGTAACAATTACCTTAAGACTTTACTTAAAGTCTTCCAAGATACAACAGACGTAATCTGCACGAGATTGTAATGAGTATGTCAACTCTGTGATATATTGTATAGAGCAGTAGAAAAGAAGAAGCAGAAGAAATTAGAATTGAAATAGAATGAGAATGTGATCAGGATTCTCTCGTATTTATAATTTCGTCCGCATCCCTTCAAACAGTCGCGCTCGCTTGACGGGTAGCACCCGTTGCCTTTTGAACCACTACTGTTCGTTAACGGGTGGCACCCGCCTACTCCTCGCATCCGTTCATGTCACACTGCTTCTGTTCGTCCGCACTTCTTCAGTCGGGTCGCACCCATTCGTGTTTAACGGTTCGCACCCGCTTCAGAAGTCACACCTCCTCAGTTACTCCGCGTCCGCATCTGAACAGTCATGTCTGTTCGTATAGCCTGCAACTGTTAGAAACTCCGGCCCAGTTTTGCAGTAAAAATAGGATCATTTAGACCCAAACCCAAGCCCCAGCCTGGTCCGGCCCGGTTCGGTCAGACGGCGGCGGCGCGTGCGCGTGTGTGGTGGTGATGCATGATCTTCCTCCTCACAACGAAACATACATTTGGGTGCCCCTAGGCCCCAACCTCTTCATTGCAAAGCCATATATATACTAGTATAGCTTAGCAATTTTTGGCGATGTAGAACTTATGTATATTTTCATTCAATAGGAATTCCAACACGTATGACCACAATAATCCTGAAAATGCAGTGCATAAAACTACGGGTTATTACAGAGATGATCTCAGCTTACCTCATATACATTGATATTAGTTAGACATATAAGATTCATTAATCCTTTCGCTTTCTAAATTAGCAATAAAAAGATGTTGTCACTGTGTGTCTTCAATGAAGATAAAGTAAGAACCATTTGTGTTTGCACAAAAAATGGGCAAACACCTCCAAGTCGTATGAGTTAGTTGATTTTATGTTGTTTTTAGTGATTTGGGTGATTTATGCAAATATATAAAAAGCAGGGACTAAACTGTAAAAGACATACAGATTTGTAGTGGTTCGGCCAGAACGTGCCTACGTCCACTTTATATGTTATTCTCCTTTTCTCTTCAGATTACAAGTACAAAGCTTTGATTACAAGTAACTGAAAGTTGTTTGAAAGTTCTATCCGTGCTTGAGCTCTCAAACTTCTCCGCCATTGTTGTACCCCTGCCCCTCTATTTATAGAGTGAGTTCGAGGGTAGGGGTCCTGGATGTATATAGCTGCTGGTGGGCCTGGGCTGAAGCAATCTGGCCTGGCAATGTTGGTTCGGCAAGGCCTTGGTCCGGAGATGGTTGGAGTGGAATTGGTTCGGTATCACTTTGGTTCGGCAGGCATGGGAAGGGAGTTGGCTCGGCAGTGGTTGGTCCGGAGAGGCCTTGGACCGGTGGAGGTTAACTCGGTGGTGAGTTGGTCCGGTGAGGGTTGGAGCGGTAGTTAGTTCGGTAGTATGTTGGCTCGGTGGTATGCCGGTTCGGTAGTGCATGGAAAGATGGTTGGTTCGGTAGTGGGAGGAGGTAGCTGGTTCGGTAGCAATAAGGTCCGGCCATGCTTGGAGGTGAAGTTTGGACCGGCAGTGCTTGGGAGTGGAGGATGGATGGTTCGGTTATATCTCCTTCATACGAACTCCGATTAACCTGAAATTTGAAACATAGCCTTTCCTAATCCTTATCATCATTTCCAATCAATTTCGTCTGCATCGGAGCTCAACCAGATTTTGGCGATATCGATCGCAGCCATGATCCCAATCGATCTCCAACCCCGATATTCAACATTCCTTGCCAATTTGTTGATATTCCAATTTTGACCAAAAATGGGATAACACTTTGCCCCCCACAATATACCTTGCGGTAGGAAGGCGTGTTTTGTAATGCCATGAGCTGGATGTTCATATCCTATTGATGTCCTGCAAAGGAATTTACAGTTTTATGTGACCTCAAATGACGACCGTTCGGGATCGAGATATTTGAGATGAAGTGCGACCGTTCATGGTCAAGCGCCTAACTTCAAATGACGATCGTTCGGAATCGAGCCATTAGAGGTGAAGTGCGACCGTGCGCGGTCAAGTAGCGGACCTCAAATGACGACCATTCGTGATCGAGCCATTTGAGGTGAAGTGCGACCGTGCGTGGTCAAGGGGCGGACCTCGAATGACGGCCGTCCGTGATCGAGCCATTTGAGGTGAGGTGGGTTGTCCCGTTCGGGGCGAGTTGTGCCGTTCGAGGCGAGTTTTGACCGTTCGAGGTCGGGTTGTGACCGTTCGAGGTCGGGTGCCGTTCGAGGCGAGTTGTGACCGTTCGAGGTCGGGTGCCGTTCGAGGCGAATGAGTGTGCCGGGGGGGGACTTAATATTATCAGTGCCGGAGTTATTGTTTGGGGGAGTTTCCGAATCAAAGACTTCAGCAGTTCACTGCCATGCAAGAGGTGCTCGTGGGCCGTTCGCGATCCAACGGGCATACAAGCAGATTTTTTTTCATATAATTGTAAATATTAAAGCAATAATCATATGAACCTTACATCAGAAATGTCCAAACAGGCAGAATTTAAATGTTCAAATCAAAATCAAAGAAAAAAGTAAAATGAAGATGTTAAAGCGTAAACTCTTACTATAGCGCGGTTGGTAGTCATTCATAGCATGCCTATGGATCGTGCGCGATCGCTCACATGTGTAAATGATTTAACCGCGTTAGTGAGAGGTTTACAACTTGTTCATCGTTATTTTAATCAAGCAATCAATGGATAATCAAACGGTGCCCCGATCCAGGGTCACCTCTAGCCGATGTAGACGGTGGTCGCTCTGGTTCCACTGCTGGAGTTCGCCTCCTCACATACTGAAGGAGCATACCGTTCCTGATATGCCCTTCCACCTCGTCCTTCAAATGCTTACAATCATTAGTGTTATGGCCATTCAATTCATGAAATACACAAAACTTGTCTGATTTTCTTTCGTCAGAAGTTGGATCCCTTTGCATCGGTCTACGATACGGAACTTGCTCTTTAGTATCCTGATAAATTCGTTCCAGACTCTCATTCAGCTCAGAGTAAGTGGTGAATCGCGGCTCTCTCCGTTGCCGCTTTGACCTATCCCCATCATTCTCAGTCTTTCTTTTACCTCTATTATTTTCCGCGCCTTTCTCAGGGAGATTTCCTCCTTTGATCGCATAAATATCAATTCCTTCTCCTTCTTCTCTTTCGGCGTTCGCATCTTCCAATCGTAGAAACTTTTCCGCCTCATGCTAGAATTCTCCTAGATCCACGGGTGGATCCTTAGTTAATGAATTTTTGAACTCTGTTCCATCAGCTATCCCGGACACAGCTACTATCATAACCATGGATGGATCTGGTCGATCCATCGAAGCTGCTGTCGCATTGAATCGCGTTAGGTAATTCCTCAAAGTCTCTCCGTTTTTCTGCTTTAGGGTTGCCAAAGTCATCACATTCTTGGGTCTTGTAATGTGGACGCTGAATTGCCTCATAACCTCTCAATTAAATCATTCCACGTTCTGATGGATCCATTCTCCAATTGTCTAAACCACAATGCTGCAATATCTGCCAAGTACAATGGAAAGCACCGGGCCATAACCTCCTCTGATGCCCCCAACACTTCCATATGCCTCATATACTTCGTTAGATGAACCGTGGGGTCCGTTCTCCCATCATACATGTCCAGCGATGGTAACTTGAAATCCGGTGGGTTCCTAGCTTGTCTGATTGCTGGAGTAAAAGGACTCCTATTAACATCCTCCAAATCTTTGTTTACCAAACCGCCTCTCATAGCTTTTCCAACCATCTCCGCCAACCTGTCATTATCTCCGAGATGCAATCTTTGTTCATTACTTTCGACCTGCCCCCCGAGTCCACGAGGGAATTCTGGGATCTGCCCCCTTGACCGAGCGTTCACTCCTCTGTTGCTCCCAGGTTTTGCAGATGCTCCTCTTTCTCTCTCCGAAATTGGATATATGTTCTCCATGGGTGTGCCTCCTAATCCAGGTGCTATGCCGGATGGTCCTGCTCCGTTCCGAACTCCATCCGCTTCCCTATTCTATGCTCCAAGTTGCCCAATCTGCTGAAACAAATTCTGAATCAACTCCTCTTGTCTTTTCATCATTGTCTCCATCTCATCCCTGGTGATGAAGACTGAAGTTTGGTTCTCTCCTGAGGAAGCTCCTTGACTCCCTTCGTGCCGACTTCTTTCTGGCCTCTGTCTTCTACTTGTTTTCCTTCCAAGAGCCATAATCTCAGATAGACTTCTGGTTCTTAAAGAGAGTCTCTCAATAAATCTTTGCGAGGCAATGATTAAAGCGCTCTTGAGTTGTTCTCAGTGAAAGCACCAAAAATGTTTGCACAAAAAATGGGCAAACACCTCCAAGTCGTATGAGTTAGTTGATTTTATGTTGTTTTTAGTGATTTGGGTGATTTATGCAAATATATAAAAAGCAGGGACTAAACTGTAAAAGACACACAGATTTATAGTGGTTCGGCCAGAACGTGCCTACGTCCACTTTATATGTTATTATCCTTTTCTCTTCAGATTACAAGTACAAAGCTTTTATTACAAGTAACTGAAAGTTGTTTGAAAGTTCTATCCGTGCTTGAGCTCTCAAACTTCTCCGCCATTGTTGTACCCCTGCCCCTCTATTTATAGAGTGAGGCTGAGGGTAGGGGTCCTGGATGTATATAGCTACTGGTGGGCCTGGGCTGAAGCAATCTGGCCTGGCAATGTTGGTATCACTTTGGTTCGGCAGGCATGGGAAGGGAGTTGGTTCGGCAGTGGTTGGTCCGGAGAGGCCTTGGACCGGTGGAGGTTGACTCGGTGGTGAGTTGGTCCGGTGAGGGTTGGAGCGGCAGTTGGTTCGGTAGTATGTTGGCTCGGTGGTATGCCGGTTCGGTAGTGCATGGAAAGATGGTTGGTTCGGTAGTGGGAGGAGGTAGCTGGTTCGGTAGCAATATGGTCCGGCCATGCTTGGAGGTGAAGTTTGGACCGACAGTGCTTGGGAGTGGAGGATGGATGGTTCGGTTATATCTCCTTCATACGAACTCCGATTAACCTGAAATTTGAAACATAGCCTTTCCTAGTCCTTATCATCATTTCCTATCAATTTCGTCTGGATCGGAGCTCAACCAGATTTTGGCGATATCGATCGCAGCCTTGATCCCAATCGATCTCCAACCCCGATATTCAACATTCCTTGCCAATTTGTTGATATTCCAGTTTTGACCAAAAATGGGATAACAATTTGCATGATGTATATGTCATGATACATTATAAAGTACTGAATATTAGGTCTAAAAACAACATGATATAAGAAGGACTGTCACGTCTAAATTTCAGCGTTCGAAAATTGACACGCGTACTTCACTTGTACTCGAATGCCGTAGATTCAACCGTTGAAATTAGATTCGTGCCGGAGCTTATAACACATTAAGTACAACAACACAACAGAAGAAAATGAATAATATCATTTATACAACAATGTATACAATATCTGATACAACAATTTGATACAAATGATATCAAAATCAGAGATACAAAATAATAGCGGAAATAACAACTAGATTGTCTAGACTTTGCAACTATCAATAGCGGAAAGATAACTCCAATAGAATGCATCTCCAAAAGAATCCAACACCAAAGATAGCTTGAATCAAAAGCTCGAACCACCATTATCGATGCATTACGCAAGATCAGCCTGGAATGTTGAAGAGAAACAAATGCTGTTGCCAAAACCAAAGACTGGATGCTATCAAATCCTACACCTATTATTTGATTATCTGAAAAATCCAACTCTAGACTGCTCGTGCAGAAAATTGTGAGCACCCAGAGTTTAGAAAGGGAACAATAAACTCCAGGTCAGTCATGAGACTGGTATGAGCAAACAAAACAGTTTTATCTTTAAAACAAACAACAAAAGAAATAAAAGAAATCCGCAATGCTTTTTGAAAAGTGAAACTAGCATAAGGCCTCCTGCTGCACACACCATGCAAACACAGAATTAGAGGAGATTTCTCCTTATGATTGTCAAAAATGCTTGATACACGAAAACCATTTGATATTATTATTAGTACATAGTGGAAAACATTTCGAAAGTATAATATTAATCATAGTCAGCATACAACATTTCGTCGTATGCCTACTATAACTACCATGTTCAATAGCAGGTTATCGCCACATTGCATGAAAGCTTATACAACTAAAACCGTGAAGGGCGCGTATTGTTTCTTTAGATTATCAACAAATGGTCAAGCTAAGGAACTTTCTATTGTCACATGGGAACGCCTCTGGAGGGACGCCCCAAGAACCTACCCGGCTCTCTGCCAACACAAGGCCGGTTTATTCCCTTCCCGGGAGTAACACCTACAGATGTGCCATCCCCGGTCATTTGCGACCTTTATCCGAGGGCCCTCAACACCAACAACCACAAAGCAATGTATTTGCAGTAACCATATAGGTTAAATATCTGGGCTCCATACCATGATACCATCCTTTTCCAGAAGGAATGGACATACCCTAGAGGCGCGACCCCTGAAACCTAGCCGCATCTTTCCTGTTTCGACCATTTTCGGGGAGTGAGGTTCGACGAGGTCTTGTCCACAATACTACGCTTTTCACAAAAGCCATGCTTTGATCAACAAATGATCAGCAACACCCAGCAGCACTCAGCATGCCACACTACCAAATTGGGAATCTATCACTAGTAACCATCAACTACATAACCTCTGAGCTCGTACGTCTCAGAGAAGGGTGTTAAGCTAAGAGAATAAATCTCCGCCACCAAACAGAAATGTATTTGATAGAAACCAGCTTTACTCCTCAAAGTGTAATGTCAGACATACATCCATACAAGTCTGTTCCACGTTCGAATAGAACTGAAGGCACTTCCAAAGAAGCTTTTGCAAATCCAAATAATCTCTAATCATGTTCGGACTTTCCATCACAAAGGGTGATCAAATCTTTATACCAGGGATTAGCCGGCGCAGAGACATTCGACGAGTTATCCTTTCGCTTTCGGAAATATCCGATCTTCACCACCGGTCTTCAAATGCTACCCATAACGTCGTATCATTATTCGGAATGGGTTATTTGACACAAGGTCCTCTCCCCGCTAAAACGAATAATGAGCGCAACATTTTAAAAACATATGGATATTGGGATCTCAGTTAAATCACAACTTAATGCCCAAAACTTTTCTTTCAAATGGTTAACAAATTACCATTTTCAAATCTTTAAACAAAAAGATTCACTTCATAAAGTTCACCAATCTTCCATAAAGATTCATTCACGGGCTTTTCAAAACAATTTCCTTTTCAAATTGGATTAACCCATCCAATCATTGAATCAAATACTCAATTTATAGCTTTCAAAACCATTTTCAAAGATTCATTCATAACGTTCAAAACAATACCCATTTCAAATTTTGAAATCTTTCAACACAAATTAAAAATTCTTTCCTTATGTGAAAGCTTTTATTATTTGAAAATAGATAGTTTTCGTTTCGGAAAAATTCGATTACATTTGCACAAGTTAAAGCCTTTCAAACTTAGGTTAAATTAAAATTCTCAAAACAATACTTTTAAAATGGTTTAAAACCCATATAAACATATTTATAACCTGTGTAACCTTTTTAAACCATAATTTCCAAATATAGAATTCAATTTCAAATCTTGAATTCAAATTCAAATCAAACTATTTCAATTTCAAAACTAAATCAAGTTATTCAAAATAACTTTTATCTTCAAAACTCCTTTTCAAAACCTTTCATATTTAATTCAATTCCATTTCCAAAACTATTTGGATTCAAAATTCAACATTTGAACTATTTCGAAAATCTATGACTTAACCAATTTCCTGGTGCAATCTATATTTGTGTGTGTAAGGTGTAGTCCAGGGGTTTAGCACAATAGTGCAACAACATCAATCAATCACAGATTCAGTCATATCAATACCGATAAACGGTATGATCTATAACGCTTATCATTCATTCACAGATAATATACAAATGTACCAGAGATAAATAAATAAATTTTACACAGCTCAATTCAGAACAAAATATCACAGATCAACTACGACAATAAATTCAAGGTATTTCATACAATACAAACATTCGTAAGCAATCCAAGCATTCAATAATCATTTATAGGCAGGATTAATTAATTGTTTAATCCTTAGTTAATTCAATTAAATTTTAATTTTAATTAATTAGTTATGAATTAATTACTCAATCCTGATTTTGACTTAACTTAAACCAGATTAATACATTACTAATCCTGGTTAATTAACATTAATTAATTACAAACCTTAATCATTAATTAGCCTTTAATCATTTATTAATTTAACCTTTAATTATTAATTAATCAACTTTAATTAATTAATTAATCAACCTTTAATCAATAAATAATTAACCCCTGATTATTTAATTATCCTTTAAATTAATCACCCTTAATTAATTAATGAGACGACCCATTTGTGAGAAATGCGGATTACGGATCTTAAGGCTAAGATTAACACTAGAGGGGGGGTGAATAGTGTTAATCAAGAATTACTAAATCTTTTTGAATTTATGGTAATTTAGACACAAGAGTATGCAATATACAGAAACAGGAATAATCACAGAAACAAACATAGATGCAGAAATAAAATAAAAGCAGTAAGGGAAAGAACACACCGGATTTTATACCGGTTCGGAGTTACCCTACATCCAGTCCCGCAACACAAGTACGGATTTCCTTTCAACAGCAATCGTACAATTACACCCTCGGTTTCAAGGCTACGAGGTACACCCTCCAGAATTTCGATCCTCTGGGTAGAGATACTTGATTTCTGGGCCACAAGTTTACCCAATTGATTTACCAAGACTACAATCACACCTTTTCCCTTTTGATTGATTTCCAAGGCTACAATCACACCTTTTCTCGCTTAATAGATTACAAAGAAGTCTATAACTATGAATAGCACTGAGAACCTTGTAGAGATAGTGATAGAGAATCAAACTAGAAGTAATCGAGTATGATTTAATGTCGGCAAAGTAATGATAAGAATATGTATTAAGAATTGAGGAAGAAGAAGAGGAGTGAAAACCAGAAAATTATGATTGAAAATTCGTTGAAATTGACCCCTATTTATAGAAGAACAACAGCCATGACCATTCATGAAGAGTTATGGCAAATAGACACTTCTTTTGAAATTTGAATTTTTGAACCAAACTGTCACCATGTCAACATGGTCATGCTAGGCATGTCGACATCCCAAAGGATTTTTTGGCGTTTTGATTTTCTTTGAAAATAACCTTTATCTTATATAAAAAATATTTTAAACTTTATAAATATACTTGACTATAGTTAAAATTCATAAGAAAATATAGAGAATAATATATATAAATTTTAACTATAATTTTATATTTAAATTTAAGTATAAATATTTAAAAGTTAAATATATTATTTAAAAAGATAGTTTAAAATCAGGAGTAATTTGACTTTGAAAATAAAGATGTTTTGAGACTACAATTATTTAAAATCAGGATCGAGGGTTTTGAATCTTTTTAAAAGGAAAGTTTTGAAAATAAGATAATTTTGTAAAATCTTTTGAATTAAAATTAGTGGATACAAAACAATGTCCCACTAGATTTTCGTAGGTTCCATCCTACTTAGGGTTCCATCCCTTTAACGGGCTCGAAGTGGATTCCATTCCACGAATAAATTGGATTTTAAGATGCCAGTGCTTTTCTACGAGTTTTAACAAAAATTCCTAATAATAAAAAAATACTTATCCTTGAAATCTTGAACTCTTGATAATCTTGATACTCATGGGTCTTCTATCTTGATATCTTGAATCTCTATAATGTACAGTCTTCATTCTTAGTACCTGCATTGTTAAATCCTGCATATACATATATATCTAAACTTATAATATTAGTATTTATATTTTATAATCTATTCTAAGGTTGTTGTCATCAAAACCATCATCTCACGGACTAACATCATTCAGTAATTAACTATCCTTAATTACTTACAATAATTAATTAACTTTTTAATTAATTAATAAATCCCATAATTAATTACACCGAGTAATTAACACTTAATTACTTCCACTAAGTAATTATTCTTTAATTACTTTCCATCAAGTAATTCCTCTTTAATTAATTACATCCAATAATTATCCATTAATTACTTCACTAAGTAATCACACTTCATTAATTACATTATGTAATAATACTTAACTCATCATCAAGTAATTCTCTTTAATTAATTAAACTTAATTAATTAAACTTAATTAATTAACTAAAATTAACCATATTAACTTAATTAATTACACTAAGTAATTAATTTCCTTTAATTACTTTATTAAGTAATTACTCTTAATAATTCTTCTAATATTAAGTAATTAACCACTTAATTAATTAGCCTTTGATTACTTAAATTAATCAAACTTAAATCAGGTAATTAACTACCCCTAATTAATTACACAAATTAATTCATCTTGATTTAATTACTAAATTACTAATCTTAGTTAATTAAGTAATTATACTTTAATTACTTTAGTTAAGAAAACTTGATTTAAGTTAAGATAACTCATTTATTATATTAACTCTTACCTACATTTTAAATTAATTTAAATTTAAAAGCTTGAATTAGGTTTATACGAAATTATCATCTTTTAACTTATTAAAGTTAAATACCTTTTACCTTAATCATAATACAATTTCAACAATTATATTTGATTTGAAAACATTTATGGACTAATTTCAAAATTTTGTTTAATGCAATATTTTTATAAACCAAAACTATTTTAAAAAAATTTAAACTTTAAAATCCATACTTTAAAACTTAAATTTGTTTTAAGCATCATTTTCTAAACTTAAACATTTTATACATTTTAAAATAGGTTAAAGCTTTGTTTAAAATTTGCTTTGCCTTTAAAATTTGAAATCATTTAGTTTTAAATCTGGACAAGTTAAAACTGGAAACAAAACGTTTCCGAGCCAAAACTACAAATTCCCTGAGACAAACCCATGAAAACTCGAGACAACAAACAAAACAACCTCACTGCGTTAGCTCCAAGTCGAACACGAGAGGAAATACGAAATGCTCCGGGACAAACGTTTCTTCCCCAAAATCTAAAAACAGATACACACTTCGACCACCGTGCACATGCACGACCAGAAATCTCGACGTCGACAAACTCTCCGGCCTTCACCAACCCACACTCGACCTCGACAACCACCACGATGATGCAGAGCAGGGAAAATCGAAGGCAAACTAAAAATCAATATCTCGATCGAAACTGAAAGCGAACATGATCGGAAAATCAACGGCTGACGACAAACGCCTCCATCTGAAACCAAACTGATGTGACCCCAGTTGCGCCTTGAAACACCGAAGCCATCCCTCCACATGCGATCTGACTCGATGCACCACAATCGCTGTACTCACCTCGGCAAAGTCGACCTCCAAAACCCACCAGAAAACCTACCTTTCCCTGCTCTGGCCACCACGGCCAATATTAAAACTTCTCGCCAATTTTCTAGAGACCCTCATCTCCCCGACCACCTTCAGGCCAAAAGTCGAGCTTCCATTCGACGCCGATCAACGGCAAATGACCAAAAAAACCCGAAATCGAGCAATTTACAAATTCTTGACAGAAACTAATCTAAAAATCACAAGATTTACACTAAAATTCATGATTCGCTTATACGAATCAAGTTATATGATCTAGAGATTAAATCGTGGATATTGATTTTCACCAAAATCTTGATTTTACTGTAATTTTTAAACTTACAGAATATTTAAAAAATAAAATTACTTAAAATTATTTTTAAAAACAATAACACATTGTTATTAACATTTTCTTTTCAGTAATCAAAGTCTAATATTAATTATACAGGGAGATAGGAATTATTTTGTGATGAAGATGAGTCTGTCACTAACAACAGAGCACAAATAAAAATATACAAAGACCATTTTACAGATATGCTATACTTATATTCACACATTTATATTCAAAACTCAAGCAAGCATTATCAACTATATTACTACACATGCAACAAGGGTTCATCACAGATTTATAAAATGTTTTTAAATAAAAGGTCTACTCACAGTAAAATGAAGACATAGCCTGGAAATTTGCAAACCGGAGGATGATTTTGATCTGCACATGCTTTATCTTAACTGTTATTTGTTGAAAGCTTTACTTTGCTTGATAATGTTGAATTCAATTTGCGTGCTTGATTTAGGTTTTTATTCCAATTTGTCAGATTTGAAACAGATTGGAAACTTTCAGGTTTGAAACTTGCTTCTGGTTTGTTCTTGAATCTATTTTGGTCACAAGCTTTAGATCTTTGAATTTGAGCTGATTTATTTGAGTTGTTGATTTTCTGATTTGAAAATCTTTGTATTTGCTTCAGGTTTTTTTATGTTTGCCAGATTTGATTTGTTTTCCTGATTTGCTTTGAATTACTACTGGGTTTGCTTTTCTTTGTTCTCAGGTTTTACAAAACTGAGAATAGCCTAGTTAAACAAATTCTTTTTTTGGGTATAAAATTCATATTCAAAAGAAAAAAAATGATCTTGCCACTTGTAAAATGGGCTATCACTTGTTTAATTCTCATCGTTAAAATTTTACACTTGTTAAATCTTATAATCTCAACTTTACAAATGTCTTTTGCGATAAAATTATGTTTTAACCCCTTTTATCTTATAGTTTACTTAATTTTATATCTTTACAAACAAATTTTAAACATATATATATATATATTTCCTTATTGATTTCCAAAAGATATGTATAATTTAAACTTTTATTAATTCTTATTTTTATACTTTTATATATTTACAAACTATATTTTTAAAAGAAAATGTTCAAATCTTATCTTAAACTTATTTTATTACACTTTTAAATGTATATATGTATATTTTCAATTTAGTTTTACAACCCATTTTTATCAAATCTTATTTAAATTAAAACTATTACATTTTTAAATAAACATTCATTTATATACCTAAAAGAAATAAACATGTATGCATACATACACACACACATACATACATACATACATACATACATATATATATATATATATATATATATTAGAATTTATTCTTTTTAAACAGCTTTTGTAAATCAAATTCAAAATAAAAATTTTCTTTTAGTATTAAATTTTTAGAGTTTCCAAATCCAATATATTTATAAATATTTACATTTTGAATTTTTCCAAAACCAAAATTTTATTTACAATTTAACTTTCAATCTATATATATTTATTCAAAATTTTCAAATAAATCCACAGTCAAATTTATAATTAATATATTATTTAAAAAAATTATTTCTGAATTTCCAATTAGAAATCCTATTTAAAATCCTATTTATATATATATATATATATATTTATATTAATAAACAAATATATGTTTAATATGGAAAATACCAATTTAATTCACAATTTGATTTCAACAATTAAATTAATTCCCAATTTAAATTTGTTTTAAAATCGGGATCGTTACAACGATCACAAACTATGTTGAATTTAGGGTTGTTATCTTAAAAGCAATTTAGGACTGAATCTGTGTTCTCTGAACTATGTTCACTGACACTGGTCAGTCAACTGAATTATTCAATTCAGTCAACTAACCATATATTCAGTCGACTAAATCAAGAATTTCAGTCGACTGAAACTGCTATTTTTTTTTTACTATTTTATTTCGGGAATTTTTTACTATTTTCTTTGGAAATTTTTTTACTGTCATTTAGTCAACCAAATTACTTTGTCCAGTCGACTGAATGTCGCAACTGTCACTTTTATTTTAAAATACTGGAGGGATCCTCTTCACTTTCCCTCGTAAATGTCTACAACTCTTCTAATGGTTATCACTCTTCACAAAATAGTTGCAAACATTTAAGCAATCTTCATTCTTCAATTTATAACTTGATCTACTACTTTCTATCTACAACCTTTTTCGAATTCACTGATCATTCAAAATATTCAATTGCTTTCTATTTGATCACTTGATCTTACAATCTATTTCTATAGTGATCAGTCTACTTTTTTTAACGAACAAACGTTATACCATCAAGAAGATGATTATAAGGTGTACGTATTGACTCATTCATGCTATTCAAAGAGAAAACAAAGTCACAAACACAACTATTTGTAAAAATCAAAGACTTGTTGGAGATCTTCAGGCACGAAGTCCTGTTCGGCAGCTCAGACGGTCTGTAATACCTATTCCTTTGGGTTAAGTGAGGACGTTTGGTAGTTAAATCCAGAAGGAGTCTGGGACTGGACGGAGAACAGAAGTTCAAACCAGTATAAAAATCTCTGGTGCACTTTACTTATTATACTGTCAGTTTAATATAAGCTTTATTTAGTAAATATAATCATATTACTCGATCCGTATATACTTTCAAACTTATTTTCGTACTTATTGTATCAAAAAACATCTTTCGATCAAACTTTGCAACGCCATCCCATGGTATTATTTTTAAAATTTTACTTTTCAGTTTTGCTCTTCTTCTTCATCGCGAAGGTTAACTTCTCATAAGTGAACACTAAATGTTCGATTTATCAAATCTAATTCTATTCAGGTTTTTTTAACTTCAATATTTTAGTTCTTCTAATGATTTTTTCTCCGAGATGTCATCTTTTTAGCACAAAACATTTTTTTAATACTTTTTTGCCGTAATTTTACAATTTTTAGGAAATATACGCATCTATTTTCAATTTTATTTAAATATTTCTATACATTTATTCATTTTGAAAATATTTATTGAAATATCCATCCATTTGGCAAACATTTGCAAAAATATGTTTGTATTCGTTTATTTTGCAAATCTTTGCAAAAACATATGTATATCCGTTCATTCTACAACGATTTTTTTAATTATCCATTTATTTTGCAAATATCTGCAAAGACATATTTTTACCTCTTCATTCTGCAACTCTTTACAAAATTATCCATTTATTTTGCAAACATATGCAGAATTATATATTCATTTTGCTAATATTTGCAACAACATTTTTTGTTTTAGAAAATTGTCTACATGCATTCATTTTGCAAGTATATGCACAAATATGTAGCCATTTTGCAAGTATTTCTTTTTCTATCTGCCAATACATTAATATTCATTCAACAATTTACGAAATAACGATGTTATATCCGTTCATGTTGCAAATATTTGCAAAATTATATTGTTTTTGCAAACAACTGTAAAAACATCCCATATTCATTTAGAAAATATTTTTATATCCGTCCATTTTGCAAATATAACACAAACGTGCAAAATTTCTTTTAATATATTTCTACATGCAATTTTTTTTTACAAATTTGCACCACTTATTTATTTTGTCCTACTTATCTTCACATTTCATTTTGATCTTCATCTATTCACGTTTTTTTTGGATTTAGTTGTTAGTGCATGGAGAGAGAACAAAAGTTGATTTGAATTGTCACACACAAAATCGATGTAGTTCTGAATTGATTTAGGACAATCTAGTAACATTTAATGAAAAAAAGGGGACGACTTTATAATATTCGAATAGCAGGGATATCTATTAAACAATAGTAAAGCAGAAGAATTTCTAGCTCTTTTATTAATATAATTATTGGAGTTTTCTTTCTTCTCCTTAGTTCTCTCTTGATATTTTAATTTAAAATCTTCTAATTTATCAGTCTACACTTATTTTACCAAATCTCTCTTAACATTTTACATTTTGGTACATACATTTAAAAATTCATAAAATTATTTATAATAATTCATCAATAACCTTCTAACATTTTATATTCAAATCTGTATATTTAAGTTAATTATATAATCCAAAATTCAATTTATAATTCATTTATCTCGATAAATTCATCATATAGTGCATTACAAAGTTATGTTTTTTACTTTAAATATCTTCATTTTAAAATTTCTATATCCATTTACAAAACCACCCTGAGATCTATTTTAAAATTTTACATTTAAGAATTAATTACATAATCTAAAAACTAATTAAATAATTCGGTAAACTATTATTCGTTGGTTTGTCTAATAAATCATAAAAATACGAAAGTTTCAATATTTATACACATGTTCATATTAACAAAAATAGAAAAAAAATTATTTGGATATATAAATACATCAATCACATAACATAATTATATATATATATATATATATACACACACAAAAAAATAATTACCATGAATTTAATTTTTAATTCATTTATATCGATACATTTACCATCCATTGCATTGTAAAATTCTCTTTTTAACGTCCAATACCTACATTTTAAAATTTCTACAGTTGTATACAAAACCCTCCTCGGTATTACATAATATCGATCATTTAAGTTGATGTATAAATGTAATCTTGAATTTAAACTATTTGAATAAATTTAATTAACATATATTCGTTAATTCATGTAATAAATCCTAAAATATGATCATTTCAATATGTATACCATATTCATATTAACAGAAGTGGTAAAATAGTTTTTTTCATTCAAATGTAAAGATATATAAATTACATAACATAAATAATATACATAAACAATATTAACAAACTATTAATCATTTATTTTAATACATCTACCTATATTGTTTTGTAAAATTCACTTTAGCTTAAAATACCAATATTTTAACATTTCTACAATTATTTACAACTTCACCCATCCCAGTTCTTTCCTAATATTTTATATTCAAATCCATGTATTTAAATTACTTGCAAAATCTTAGATTCAAACTATTTAAATAATCTCCTTCAATAGTTACTTTTTTTTAATAAATCCTAAAAATATATGTCAGTTTTAATGTGCGCACGCACGCTCTCATGTTCACATGTATACACACATATTCATATTAACAAAAACAATAATTTTTTTCATTCAACTATAAATATACAAATCACATACATCAAATCATGTACATAATACAAAACTCTGTTTTTTAACCTCAAATATCCACATTAAGGTTTCTGCAATTTTCTAGAAACTTCTTCTCAAATTTTGCTACTAGTTATATTTAAGTCCGTATATTTAAACTAATTACATAATTTTAAACCTAACATATTCAAAAAAATCAGTTAGATAATATTTGTTAATTCATTTAATAAGGATAATACTATTTACATCCACTTAAACACTTCTCTCATCCATTTATTTGCTCACCCGATCAAATATTTCATTCACCCACTCATACTCACTTTTTTCTTTTTCTTTAATTTTCTCATAACCATAACACAATTTTTCCCCTCTCTTCAACCAATGAAATCAAAATTTCTTGTCTCCACAGTTAAATTTATTCTCTTTCTTATGCTTTATCAATACATATGAATCGAAAGTTGGTGTGACTATGGTGTTATCGACTTTAATTATACATGGATTCATTTTTTTCTATAGTTGTGTAACCATAACTAAAACACATATATAGTAATGAATAATTTGCAACTCAATTTGGTGCTATTATAAAATATAGTAAGAACTTTCATTCCTACTTCAATCAAAAATGTCAAATTATTACCACTTACTATTGTTTCAACAAGAAAGAAAAAAGAACAACCAAGCCAACTGTGTATAAAGTAATATGATATAGTCAGCTATATTTAATTATTATTATCCTTCCCTATATAACATTAATTGGGTCACAAAAATATTAATTCACATACATATTCTAAATATAATTACATACTATAACTTATCATCTCCCAATACAAAATTAATGAATATTTTTTACTTTCGTTGTTCATGTAATGACTTGAAATTTAATTGCTTTGATTTGAGAATATTTACTTAATTTTAAATATTCAGTTAATCGTTTTTGATAATCGAATAACCATCTTCTAATTAATAAATGATAATGGTTAACTCATTTTAAAGGTTTGGTAACAAAAATAAATAGTTCGATGAAAAATTGAAAATGTGACTGTAATTCGTTTTTTAGATTTTTGACTTTTTATTGAACGGAAGTTGTGCAATGTTGTTGCACACACAAGTACACATTTAATAACAAGTAAATAATACCAGAGATATTAAATAAATCAAAACTCCTTAAGTGCTTTTAAAATGTAATTGAAAAGTCATTAAATAGAAGACTTTTATTTTGATGTGATGGGTAGTACATGTCATCATTATGCAAGTCCATGACCATATGAAGGGGGTGTGGTACATGAGTTAGCACTTATGAAAGTGTATGGATGAAGACATGCTTGAAGGATGTTAAGGTCATTGGCTAAGAGGCTAAGTGGTAATTCACTATACTTTTGTAAAGTTTATAAAAGAACAAGCTTAGCATCTCCTTTCTATTTTTTTCATTTCCACTTTTCTTTCTCTTGTTTTCCTCACATCTTCATCTAGTTTCCCTAAAACAAAAATACCTCAAAACCACACTCTTTTCACCTCAAACTCCTTGTACAAGTTTGTAATACCCCAACCCACTCTACCATCATCCCAAAGCTTGAAAATTTGAAGCACCCAAGCCCCAATTCGGCCATGGCCGTGAGCATCTAGGCTAGAGGGAGGGGAGGCGGTGCGCTTCTTAGGAGGGGGACGGGCTTTGGACACAAGGAGAAGGATGAAAGGTGGAGCTTTGGTGGCTAACTAGGAGGTGGTAGGAAGCTAGCAACTTTGCCTTGGTTTATTCAGGAAAAAAAGTGAGATTTCTCACTTTGAATACCATTTTAAAATGATGATGACATATTGTAAAAATATATGTATATGTATTTGTGACTTGCCTGTGTATATTGCTTGTTTGGATCAGATTCTCGTTTGGAAGCGGTTGACATAAGTAATCACTGTTTTATAGGGGCAAAAAGAGGAAGTCTTAGTGTCTTCATAGCGAATAGATCACTATGGAACATTTCGAGATGCATATAAATATATGAGATGCAGGGGACTTTTGTAGAGAAACTCTAAGAAGTTGCTCGCCTTGTTGATCTTATTTGCATATATTCTTATTTATGTAAATATCTGTGATATGACTTGAAAAGTTGAACTCATTTAAGATGAAAATAAATTGTAGCATTGTTTAAGTACTATGGTGGTCGCTAAGCCTCGTAGTAATACTTATTGAAAAAGGATATGGTTTTTGATTTGTTATAAAAAGGTTTTAATATACCTTTAGTTTTTATAATATTTTGAAGTAAATGTTTCTACACCTATAGAATTATAAATTATAGAAAGAAATGAAGTGTAAAAGCTAGTTGATTTACAAAACAAAGTTTTGAAAGTTACATTCTATATAGCGATAGTCGCTATGGATGGACTTTGAAAATATATGTTTTTAGTAAAATATAAAAAGTTATACGTTTTAAGTATTTTGTAAATTGTTTTCAAAAGTATTCTATACAAGTTGTATAAGTATTTTAAAAGGAGTTTGAAGTTTTAAATATATTGTTAAGAATTTGTTTAAGTTGTTGAAGCAAAAGGTTTAAATTTTATAAAAGGAAACTCCTTTGTTTTCAAAAGTCGGGTTTTGTTTAGAAGCGACCATCTTTCAAGGGATGTTTTAAATATAAGTTTCAAACTATATTTTAAAGATTTTTTAAAAGAAATTTAAAAAGAGGAAGAAAGTTTGGATTCTAACACTGTTGTTGTAATAAATGGTTTCGGGAAAATGGAAAGGGGTTTGTTTACAATATTTTGATTAATATTATAAATAGCATACATGATTATGAAGTCTTATACTTGACATTAAGCTTCGAAGTAGGTAAACTAATAATGCCTCAACTTGAATGGCTTCCTTGTTAATCAAATGATGGTTTAAGTTTGAAATCAAAGATTAATCTTAAGTATATGAATTTTTATTTCCGTATATGAATTCGGTTACTTGTGGAAATTAACCAGTCCTCTACTTGGCACTAAAAGTCAATGGGTCGATTGATCCTCTATTTGTGAGATACAGATTCGAAGTGTTTTAACTAAGGCAAGACCAGGAGTAATCAATGTACTGACTTACATGGCTTCGTTTCTGGATGATGTATAGAGTAAGTTGAAATATCAAAAATGTGACTACAAGAGATTCGATTTCTATAAATGATCTTTGCAATTTATGGCGGTATGAAAATATTCTTTTCACATTTAGCATCAAATTTCGAGGAAGAAAAATTCGTCTTTATATATGAGAGTTTAAGAATGTAAATCAAGAAAATGATAGTACACTAACTTGTCCGACTACATTGTTAATCGAATGACAATACAAGTTTGAAATCGAAAAGTGATGATAAATATATTTTGTCTAATTTTCATACGATCCATTTACTTACACCAAAAGAAAAGTATTTTGGGTTTGTTTTAGCAATGTTTTAAATGACATTTGTTTTAACCCAATTAAGTATGGTTTTGAAAATGAAATCTTTCTTAAGATTTTATGAAAATAGTTATACAATCAAAATAAGTATATGAATATGTTTTCTAAGTATTGAAAGTGAAATGGTTTGTGAATATACTTATACCATTAAGATAAGTATATGAATACGTTTTCTAAGCATTGAAAGTGAAGTGGTTTGTGAATATACTTGTACCATTGATATAAGTATAAGTATATAAATACTTTTTCAAGTATTGAAAAGAATAGAGAGGGTTTGTGAATATATCTTTTACAAATGGTATTTTAATATAAATGTTTGAAAGAAGATTTTAATTAATGAAAGGATTAACTAAAGAGGCTTAGTGGTTACTTATGTGCTTAATCGTGCTCGGTTTTCATATGAAATTAAATCCTTGATTGGATTGTTTGTTTGTTTGATAGTTAAATAATCGACTATCAAATCTTGGCCAGTTTTGAAACTATCGATTGTTGGTTTGGAAATACCAAGATCGGATAAGCATGAGTTATCCGAAAATCACTTCGAACCGGCATAAACATTCGAATTGGGGACACCTTAAAGATGATGGAATTGAAGATGGAGTTCTTTGAAGTGCAAGGGCTACTTGCTACTAATCCTGAGGGTGATTCCAAAAAGATGTATTAGAAATGTACCTTCGATTTGTTCAGTCCCAGAACAACTTACATAGATATAGATGAATGCTGACATTGCATTGATTGCCTGGCTGACAAGTTAGCATTCCAAAAGGGATTTGCTAAAAGGTAAAACGTAGGCTTAAGCCTCACACTCGAAAATGACAAAAACATGGAATATGCAGCAGGGCTATGTGGTTCGCTACTATTAGTGCATAGTCATCACTTGTATTTAGATTGATATTTACGGATTATGTATGCTTATGGCTACAGAAATGGATTGTTAAATTGGCAGTCGGGCTGATGATTATATTCAGTACTATAGAGGAAGGGATATACCGGTTTTGTGTTGGTAGAGACGCAATGTTTGCAGTCTCGGTACATTTTCTCTAGAAGCGTATTGTATAGAAGGTAATCCCTTACCTTGTCATTGTTGGCCAATACGTGCGTTACATACTTAGTTGTATACTAAATATGTTGTTGAATGTAATTAATGTAACCATTCCAGCTATGTTAAATATTTATTTTAAACCCTATATACTATTATAATATCATAAAATTTTCTAACAAAAATGATTTCGTTATCGCAAGATAAAAAATCATCCGTGTTTGTGTATGGAGTGGTCTTATGAGATAAATTTATTTTTGAAAGGTTTTATTACATTAATAATCCAAATGATTTGAATTTCTCATGCTGGTTTATCAGACTGATTCAGATGTTATTTCTTATAACACTCAGGTCAGATCCAGATATATTTTCAGTCTTTGTAGCTTCAGGAGACAAGCTGGATGCCTCCAAGACATTTTTACATATCTTTATTTCCGCTTTATTTCTTGTTTTATATTTATCAGTAATTGTAAGAACATACTGTTGTAACTGTCCAGCTTGATGATAGTTTAGTTTACTCTAACTGTTGTATGTATATTAAAGTTTTCTTTTGTAAAGATCATTTGAATATTATATATTACTCACCACAAGGTGAGATTCTTTTCTGTCCTTTCTTTTCTTTCACCCCAACAATCTATCTTTTCGATACTTGAATGCTCGGCACGTGAATATCGTGGATGTATTAGTGTTGACTTTTAAGAATCGAAAAGGCTGGTCGTTACAGTTCATCTTAGTTTTTTCTACCATTATAGGTTGATTGGATTAAAAAATATTAATGTTCGTGGTTTATATTTCATTTTATTTCTATGTTGCTTGGTTATGCAAAACCAACCATGTTTATTTCAAGATCCTCTCTTAAGTTTAAGGTGGATTTTCGAAGGAATTTTTATGATTTAATTCTACTAAATGTTTAGGTAGCATTATTAAGTGTTTATGTGGGTGTCAATAGTAACACCCTTTAATAAAATCATTAAAACATATTGGTTTCAATATGTATATCATATTCATACACAAAAATGAATTTTTTTACTCATATAAAGATATATAAGCTATATTAGGGATGTCAATGAGTATCTAAAAATCCAAAATCCATCTGTATTCGAAATATTAAAAAAAATATCTATATTCGAAAAATGGACACAGATGCAGATATGGCCATACCTGCATCTAAAAACTATTCGTTTGGTTTTTATCAAGATTATAGCTATTTTTTGTATCTTTTAGTACATAAATGATTGATGTTTACTATTTTATGTAGGTAAAAAATTTGATATGTGTATAAAAATCAATATTCGCTGCATAAAATTATTTTTCTTAACATATTTATTGTCTTTTATAATTTTAGCATCGAAATGAATTTATAATGAATTTTTTTTATTTATTTGTTTAAATTTATTAGTTGTGAACTAGTCGAAGAATATCCGATATCCTTCCGCATCTACGGATACAGATATCTCAAAAATAATTTCAGATACATATAGGATATAACACTATTCGAATCTGTATCAGACCGTTTACATTCCTAAGCTACATAACTTAAATTATACATATACAATAATAACAAATTTAATTTATAGTTCATTTATTTTACTAAATACATAATAAAGTTATAATTTTAACATCAACGATATAAATACTATACTTTATAATATCGTCATGTGCAACACACGGGTTACACACTAGTTTAATATTTGTTTTAAAAGATAATATAGATGTTTGACAAACTTCCTTTTATTTTTAATATCACAAGAAACTTTCACCTTGACAACAACCTTGCTCAGTCTCTTATAATCTATAATTGATTTACAAGTGGATAATGATTCACTTTGCTAGTAAGTCTTTCGAAAAATCATATTGACCCCATCTAAAATTTATCGTAAAAATAGAACTCAATTTATAGAAGTTTACCAAAGCACAGTTGTAAATTTTCAGAATAATATACTTGTTTTCAAAACATGAACATATATTTATAAATATCAAAATTTACAAAGCTTAGAGTACACTTGGAAACAGATAAGTGAAATACAATTGCACCAATTAGATCATCATAAGATAACATCTTTCATTAAGTAAAAGAGTTGCTTAGTCTAATCGGTACACAATGTTTAGTGATGAAGAACATGATGTGGTGGCTTGTAGTATGGTGGCTTGTGATGTGGCGGTTTGTACTGTGGAGGTGTTGGGGAAAATCTCTTCAGATGATCAGTCTAAGGGAATAAAAACCCAACACAGTGGAAAACAACTAGATCGTGATTGTAGTAAGACGGAACAAACAGAGATAAACAGCAGAACAAACAGTCACAGATCTATGCAATGCAGAAAAATAAATAACACCGGTATTTATAGTGGTTCCACTACCGCGAGGCAGTGTACGTCCACTTGGGGAGAAGAGATTTTATTAATCACCGAAAGATTAGAGTTACAAGATTGATTCACTTTTGGAGACTATACATAAAAAGAATTTACAATACAAATAAAATCGTGCAGAGTTTCAGCTCTCTAAGATGACTCTGAAATTGGATGAAATTAGCTGTCAATTTCGGCTACCATTGTTGTCCAGAAGCTCTCCTATTTATAGAGTGAAGATATGAGAAGGGATGGCTGCTATATAGCAGCCCTGAGGTTTGGTTCCGCATGCATCTGCTTTGGTTCGGCAAAACGTCGAGCGAAAAAGTTGGACCGGCATCTCCCTTATTGGAGCGACATGATCAAATACCGAAGGGCACATCTGGACCGGTATCTCCTGAATACCGAACGGCGCATCTGGACCGGCATCAACACCATGCAAGCAATTTGGTTTGGCATTCCTTTACCGAACCAAAATTCTTGTCCGAAAAACATTCCACCGAACGACAAAACTGGGGCCGTGCTCCTTGCTTCTCATCAAACCAAAGAAATGGTTCGACATGCTCTTCAACTTCACTGCTCCAAAGTGCTAGCTTCATCATGTCTCCACTGACCAAGCTCACCACCACCGGACAAGAAATCTCATCCGGTCCTCCACTCCACCGCTCCAGATTTGGAGCGACAGCTGCTCCAGCATCGCCGAACCAAAAGTTTGGTTCGACAAGCCCTTCACCGAACGAAGTATAGGGATTCCTCCTTCCTCGCCGATGCTTCTCCAATGGCTCTTCTCGAATTCAGGTATCATCTCTAACAAGAGGCTTGTAGTGTGGGGGTTTGCAATGTACACGAGCTTCGGCAACTAAGACCATTAAGCACATGACCGAAAATAAGACAAGGTTCAGGATTTTTGATTATTAGTCATTGTGATTATGATTTAATTAATTAATTAATTTTTGATGCATGAAACATAGGATATGCCTCTTTATATGGAAACCAGGCCCTATGGTCACATCATGTTCATGTGATTTCCAAGTTGCCTGTTAATATAATTAATGCATAAGACTCCGAAAAGATAATGACTTAAGATAATACATTAAGGTCTATATATAAATATGTAGTATTACTAAATTTTCTGATACATGAATGCATTCAAGAACACATGGTAAAGCATCTCCTTGTTCGGTGTTGCCACTGATGATGTATTTTAGTTAAAACAATATGCATCTTGATTCCAGACTTTGATGTACTTACCATAAATGAAGAGTTGTTAGCCAATGATGACAGAGACCCTCAACTAAATGACTAACTTAAATTTAGATTTTTGATATCTTGGTTAATATGCATTGCAATGTGAATATTTATTATAATCAGTGCAGAGAGCTAGAAACAAATCGTAAAGTTAAATAGAGTTCCAGTATATGAGTTCTTTTTTTTTTTTCAAAATGAGATTACCAGAATTTATGAATTTGTTGATCTATTTTTTCACTTGTTAGGATTTAAAACAGAGAAAGAGGAGAGAGGTACAACCTTTAAACAAAAAGAATACTACATTGTTATTCACAAGATAATAAGAACTACGTACAAAACTTTAAATAAAAGGAAAATACTCACTACTTCCTAAACTCTAGGCACTAACATATAAATAGGAACATATGGTTAACACTATACCGACTATTTCTAACACCCTTCCTTAAACTGAATGTGCTAATATTCAGTTTACAACACAATTTCTTTATCGTCTTCCATAGACGAATTCGGTCACAACTTCCATCTCTACCTGGTTGGGCATGCTCAACTGTTTCACGTTGATTGGTACTTTGACCATCAACAAATACTCTTGGTTTACTCTTAGGGATCTACTGACCTCTCCATTCGGGTCGTCCCTTGTATCTGTCATCTTCCCAACAAGTGAGAACCGCGGATCTTATTCCTTACTTGTTGGATGATACAAAACCAAATCTTCCTCACTCCGCCTACTTCACATGTAAGCATGCCTATCTTCTCTTAGGCATATCATCAAACAGTTTTCGATCATTCTTCGAATTGTCCAACTTCATAACCGACATCGTTTTCTTCACTATCAACATCTGCAGCCAACGTTTTGCAGAACGTCTTCTTCATGATAACATCAACATCACCGTTGCGACAAACGTCTGAAAAACAAACTCAGTCTTCATCAACTCAATCACAACACTGTAACTCTCCTTCACCACAACTGCAAAACTGCACACCATACATCTCAGTTTCAACACACAATTCCCTTCTAGATACCCCTCTGCCATATATACAAACCAACTCTGATCAAACTGCTACAAACATCCACTCATCCACTACTGTCAATCGCTGCCATCAGTTCATCTCCTCCATCACCAGAAATTCTGAACTACTACTGCTTCGACCATCACTGTCCCTGCCTTGACCATCCCACTTGCTTCACCACTTCCATCTCAAACAACACTCGCCTCCAACAACTCAGTCACAAGCAAGTCAAACCCATACCCACACATCAGTTCACCAGAACCAGCAATCTCGACCACCATTCCCATCACACTAACCAACATTCTCCTTGCCTTCCACTCTCTGTGCACTGCCACAGCACTGCTACAGCCACTCAACAAACTCCCCTACAATCAAACTTCACACTATCCACCTTTGCTTCAACCGCCAAAACCTCACCTCTGCTTGCCGTGCATCCAAACTACCACTGTTTCTGGACACCATCCAACATCTGCTGAAACGACCACGCAACCTTTTGAACCTTCGCCTACCATAATTGGTTCCAGACCTTGTTTCTACAACTCACGCCAATCACCACACCTAAATTGGAAAGCAACTCCTCCAATAACCTCTACAGCAACTCCACATACGACCACGCGAACAACCCAATCACTGAAATCATCAACTCTAATCCCCAAATCAATCATCCTCACCCAATTCGATAATCGAACAAAAGTCATCAACCACGAACTCGAAACCATGACTGCAAAACCACCACGCGAACCCTCTTCACCACCAAATCAACCGCAGCCTCGAATCTCATTCCCTCAATCACTTCACCGCCCCAATACAACACAACCAGAAACAGGAGCATCCTCCATTACCAGCCCCAACCTTCGACCGCAAATTTCCAATCGCGGCATCTTCCTCAACCTGCAATCGCTGCTAGAACATCACCCAAGACCGTTCGCCGAGCACCACCGCAGCCATCCACCAACAACAAACTGCAATAATCCAGAGAAATTATAGCTCGATCGATTTGATTAAGGAATTGTAATTCGCATGTTTAAAATTAATCCAGAATTTCATTTCGTATACTGAGTTTTTGCTTCTTTTTTTAATCACTCTCTCTCGTGCGCTCTCTCTCTAACCTCGCTCTGATGCGCTGTGATGCCATGTTAGCATTTAATACAGAGAAAGAGGAGAGAGATGGAAGCTTAAACAAAAACGAGACTCCATTGTTATTCACAAGATAATAAGAACTACGTACAAAGTTTTAAATAAAAGGACTCTAGGCATATATGAACATATGGTTAACACTATACTATATGGTTAACACTATACTGACTATTTCTAACATTTTAAACACATGGACATCAAGCATGCAAAAAAAATTGTTCGTGTTTTGCTCTTCTACTTTATAATTTTTCAGAAGTCGACTTCAGCCATACTTATCTCATTAATTTGTATAATGGTAATCATTATCCAGTTCTAGATTTCAGACAGTCGTACATGTCAAATGGTCTTAATAACACATATCATGGACTTTAGTAGCTTACATCTATCATACCACGGAATACTACGACTATCTAACAGTTGTCATCCCATGAGATTATGACGAAAGTTTCACTTAACAATATTAATTTTTTACAGCCATTGACTATTGTCCAAATATTTCATAGTTCACATTTAACGCAAATTAGATATTCAATATAGTTGCAGGACTTAAGACTTTGCAAGTTACATACATACATACATGTCTGTGTGTATGTGCGTGTGTGTCCGAATGTGTTTTCAAGTCCTGTAGGGCTGCAAAAATATATCTAAAATAGGATTAATTCTACTTGTTACCCTTTCGTCCAGAAGTAACAAGCATCAGACATAAGTCTATACATAAATTATACGTACTATATATAAGTTATATTATTAATCAGACTGCAATTTGAATTGACAATTACTCAGCCATGTCATTGCCTGCACATATAGTATTTCCATATGTACCACTTTGATGCAACGTAAAGTCATTACACGCTATCAACAGTAGGTAGTGGAACAAGAATTCGATAAAACTAAAATGGTAAAATATGATACTTACAGTAAAGGGGATGATAATCCTATTGATCAAAAGAGACACTCTGTCAAGCACGACATTATCAACAATAGCATTCAATTTCCTTTATCTACTCCAAGTCAAACTTCATAACAACGTGGCTGATCACAATTATCGAATAAGATTTTTGAATGGGTTGTGTTCATTCTGATGTTACAAATTTGCATATCTTGATATTTCCACATTCAGAAGTCTTGATGTAGGTGTGGAAATGGGCCTGATTAAAATAAATATCAGCCTAAAAATTTGAATATAAGAGCACAATACACTTTATTAAGCTGGACTGAACTATGATATTCAGAAAATATTAAATCTACTGAAACATATTAGTTAGCAATAGACAAAGAAGAAGATACAAATTTATTGTTCAATAGCTAAGCATTTTACCAGCTAATGTCTGAAACATAATAAACACCAGCTATATTGCTCCCATATTAGTCCTAACCCATTAATTTTTTACGAGCCCAGATTCAACCATTTACCTAGTCGGTTTATACTATATACCTACTTGGTTTACACCAGCTAGACTAATTCAGCAAAATGACACCGGCAATTGTAACACTTTATCCTCTATGTTTAATCTTCATCGATCATACAACCATTGGTACCCCATCAGCACAAGGTGAAGCTCCTCCACCTCTTGGTACAAACCTTCCTTTCTTTGCATTTTGGAACTTTCCTCTCCCGACCACAAATGAATGCTTAATTTTATACCGTTTTTCTAACTTGGAATACATAACCTCTTCTATCTTTTTCTAAGAATACTCCACCACATACATACTACAAGTTAAGGATATTATTTGTTTTCATGTTCTTTTTGGTTAAGAATTAAAACAAACATGCATAAGTTTGAAAATTTCCAAAAAAGGTCTATAATAATGACTTCCGTATGAACATAGTCCAAGTGGCTTAAGGTTGATACATGTAATGAAATAGCAAACGAAGATAAAAATAGTGGTTTATCTTAACAATAATTTTGCATTTTGATTTGTGATAATAAATGGTATTTAATCGGGTAATGAAGCTAGGCTCGGTAATTGTATGTTAAGCTCAACCAACACACATGCTCTATTTACACATTATTACTATCAACACGTTTGATTAAAGATCCACCATATGAGAAACATGATGAGAATAATCTTTGACAAAATGACATCAATGGCCAGTATAAACATTAAGCAATCACTCTTCATATGGCAATCAGTTGTGTGAGGGATGAGATTATGCGCTAGCACTTCAAGTTTGTTTCTGTCTTGTTTATCTTCTCTCTACATTTGTTTTTCTTATCTCCTTGTTATTTTTATTTTATTACATTTCAGGCTTAGTTTGAGTAGCATGTCAGCCAAGTGAATTTGAATGGCTAACAAAACACCAATCGTATAAGATACCATTGCTCATAAAAAAGTTTGATGACCCTCCTAGTGAGATAACCACATTTTTAAAATGTCTTATGAAAATTGACACTAGTTAAGGACCGGAATAAGTATATGCTAGAGAGAAGGAACCAAAAAGAGAGAATGAACATTTATCAACACAACAAAAACCATACTTTCAAGACATTAGCACAATTTGATATAAAAAACAACCATTACAGTACATAAGGCAACACCCTTCGTCAAACCTAGGGAGTTGATTATTATCATCATAAAACACAAATGTAGGAGTATCGCATAATGTTCAGTGATGAGGTGGTTTGTAGTGGGGTGGTTTGTAGGGTGGGGGTTTGTAATGGGGAGGCTTGTAGTGAGGTGGTTTATAGTGAGGTGGCTTGTAGTTGGGCCGTTTGTAATGGCCAGCTTCAGCAACCATTACCATCAAGCACATTGCCAACAGTACAACAAGACTCATAAATTTCTGATTAATAGCCATTATAATTTATGAACTTGATTCTTTTCTGATGAATTAAACATAGGTATTTCTGCCTATTTATATCGGAATGGAGCCATATGGCCACATCATGGTATTTCCAAGTTGCCAGTTAGAATAATCCATTAACTATATTTTATATGCACCAGACTTTGAAAAAGTATCCCTTAGGATGATGAAACATCAAGGAGGATTATATATAGGTCTCCAGAAACCAATTTTGCGATAATGAAGATAGGACTGTCAATTGATATCCGAAAAATCCAAAATCCGTCCCTATCCGTATTCGAAAAGCGGATAAAACCCGATATCCGGAAAAACAGACGTGGATGCGGATACGAAGACATCCACATTCAAAAATTATCCATCCGGTTTTTTTAAAGATTATGGTTTAAATTACGTGTATTTTAGTACAATGAAAGATATTTATTTGTTATTTTATTAAGTTAGAAGTTCATATTATACGCATTAAATGCATATTAACCGTTCAAAACTATTTATTATCGTCATATTTGTTTATTTTTAACACTTTAATAATTAATGGGATTGAAAAAAGCATATATTAAACTAAAAATTTTCATTTATGTTTCTTGATTTAACGATCATTAGCGAATATGATAATTATCCGATATCCATCCGTATCCTCCGATATTCGATATCCAAAAAGGGTTTCGGATACAGATACAGATATCGCACTATCCGCATCCAAAAATATCCGTTGACAGTTCAGCAACACATTTTAAAAGTATATGGCTTAAAATTTACATTTTTCGATTTTTGGATTGATAAGCACTGTAAACAAATGAATATCTATTTTGGCGAGCGTTGAAAGCTAGAAATAAGGCATCTTAAGCAGAACTCTATTTTACGTGTATATTTTTCCAAAGAAAATGAGATTACTATAATTAGTAAACATACTGATCTGTCCGTTCATTACTACATACGCGAACCATAGGCACGCAGTAAGAAGAAAAATTCATTAGGTCACTAGGTTGTTTTGCTCTTTACGCCGTACCTTTTTATAACTCTAGTTCATACACACTTACCTCGCAATTTCTTTTAATGCTTATGAAACGGTCTTAATAAGACTTATCAAGTGTTCGTACCACGGGATACCTATGACTTTCTGACAATCCACGTCCCATGACACAAGATGTAATATTAACCTAACATTGATTCCTTTCCCCCCCCCCTTTTTTATAGCCATTGACTATTGTAAACATAATTTGTCGTTCACATTTACAGCAGATCAGATATTTTGTATAGTACAGTTGTGCATAATTTATTTAATTCTGATAGCGGTGGTGGACATACGATCTTCAACAAAATGGACTAATTCGTATGTATGTGGTGATCAAACCAATAAGATACGTAGTTCACTTGCCGAAACCAACATCCAAGTGATGCCTGAGCACTAAAATAATTACCATGTCAATAAGATAAACTATAAAACCTTGATTTGCATGATGTCAATATGTATTCATGCTAGCATGCAGTGTTTGGTGCTCTTAGATTAAATTCAGCTGCAGGAAATCATAGATGGACCTATGTCTGGTCTCATATAACATTTAAAGTACTATGCCTTAGTTTAGATAAGTGTAACAGAATATATAAGTGTACTTTTGCCTTTATCAATTTAAGTTGTGGGGTTTTTGACTGCACAAACAAACAAACAATAAAAACAATAACAGTGTAACTAAACGTTGAAGGACTGCACAAAAATATCTAAAACAAGACTGATTCTACATGTTACCTTTTCCTACTTTCTTTGTATATATGTAAATTAGCCCTTCCATACTTTATTTTATTAATCAGACTAGTAATTAGTGTGAGACACAAATCCATTTATAAATGTATTAGAGGTTCTTTATTGATTAATTGAAAAAATTGCACAGACAATTACAAAAGCATAACATTATGTGCAGACTTAATTCGTGAAGTAAATTATAAAACATGAAGTAAACTATACAAGCAATGAATTTAGGGTTGTTATCTTAAAAGCGAATCTTTCATTACCATACCATTATAAATCAATTAATTGTCTTATTCAACTAAGTCGATATATCAATAAAATCAACGAGATAATGGTAAATTATCATTTATAGTTGCAAAACATCAGAAAATTTTTGCTAGAATCGATGGTGATATTTATTTACCTACTTATTTATGTTTTGTATTTTCTTATTTTGCTAACTTTTTCCCAAAAAGAAGCATGCAAGTGATCGAAACACCTTTTGAAAATCAGCTCAAATGATGTTAGTTGCATTTTTTTTTAATTCCTTTTCCCCAATATCTTTTACTAAGTGACATGATAAAATATAGGACGAAACATCATTACATTACAAAAATATGAAATATACCGTTATTTTAAACAAAATGGTAACTTAACATTACTAGTATAATGGTTACCAACCTATCGGTATACCAATCTTCGACATATTTATACCTCTTCATTTTACAACTCTTTACAAAATTATTCATATATTGTGCAAATATATTTGCAGAATTACACATTCATTTTGCTAATATTTGCAACAACATTTTTTGTTTTAGAGAAATGTCTACATCTTGCAAATATTTGCAAAATATGCTAGACAGAAATATTCAGTCAAAAATTTATGAAATATTGATGTTTATATCCATTAATTTTGCAAATACCTGCAAAATTATGTAGTTTTGTAAACAATAGTGCTGATTTTTATATTCATCCATTTAGCAAATATCACACAAATGTGCAAATTTTCTTTTAATATATTTCTACATGCATTTTTAATATAAATTTGTAACTCTTATTTATTTCGTCCTAACTTACCTAAATCTGTCAATGGATACCTGAAAAATCCAATCTCTCTGCGGTAGTATTCAAAAAAACGAATAAATATCCGATATCCGGAAAAACGAATACAAATGCGGATACATCCGCATCTGAAAATTATCCATTTGGTTTCTAACAAGATTATAGCTTATGTTATGTATATTTTAGTACAATAAAATATGTGTATTTATTGTTTTATTAAGTCAATTTTATATTATATGCATTCAATGCATATTAATTGCTCAAAACTATTTATTACCATTATATTTGTTGTTTTTGCGCATTTTATAATTATTCGGATTGAAAAAAATGTGTTAAATAATTTTTTTTATTTACGTTTCTTGATTTATCAATCGTTAGCTGATAAGATAATCATCCGATATCCATTTGTAACCGTATATGCAGATACGGATATGAAAATATCTACATCCAAAAGTATATGTTGACAAAGATGTTACTTACCTTCACATTTCTTTTTGATCTTCTGCTATTGATGTTTTTTAGGATGTAGTTGTTAATTGCATGGAGAATGAAAAGCAAAAAGATTTGAGTCGTCACATGTAAAATCGATGTAGTACTAAAATGATTTAGGACAATTTAATAACTCGGTTGCATTAACGAAAAAAAAGGGACGACTTTACAAAATTTGGGTAGAATAAGACGTTTTCTGCTTGTATTGATTGCTTCATTGTTGTTATGCAATATTATATGGTAGTAAATATTTGATGCAGGAGAAGAGCATAAAGCAAAACTATGTGGGTTTGATCTTGAAAGGGTACGTAGGCAGTTTTTTCTATGCAACTGCTCTCGGTTCTTTTAAGGTTGGAGCGTATAGGATACGACGTAGTTCAAACATAATTAATAACATCTTCCTTTTTATTATATATATCAATGAATATGTATATAGGTCAAAGCAAAAAGGAAGGAAAAGAAGTTTGGTTGTAGGTTATACTAAGAGGTTATTTATGTTATATTTACCATGTACCGTAGTTGTATTATTGATAAATTGAATAATGCTTGATGTATGTAATAGAGATAAATGTTTGATTGTTGAGATAACACATATTGTTGTTCAATTCCACTATGAGGTTTTCCTATTTTTTCATAGTTTTAGATTTTAAATTATATAACCAGCGGCCTAATGTTTTTTATATTTGAGATTAGTGCATAAGCGTATTTTAACAGTGTTTGTCACTAATTTTAAATGTCAAGAATGGTAGGACATTACACATCGTATCAAAGCTTAGGTTTTGTGATTACCCAAGCTTTAGATTGGGTTAAATAAAGGATAAGAGAGCATTCGTGTTTATGATTGCACGCCTTGTGTGTATATGAGATGTATGCGTAATCATCATTACTTCATTCTAAGACAATGTTCATTAATGATGACCTTTGTGTGGGAAATAAATACGGTAGGAGTGATATATGACAAGCACTTATAGAAGGGATTAAGTGTTGGTTATAACCTGAGTGATACATATATGATGTTAACAAAAAATCTTGTCAACACCTCACAGCAAAATTTAAAGAATGAGCAACCCCTTTGAAACCCTTTTCAAATGGGTCGATAGGGACTTCATGTTTTCGAAAGGTGCCCCTTTGAAAATGTTAATTATTGACAAGAAATCTAGTCAACACTTCGAAGCAAAGTTTAATAAAGAAGCAATTCATTCGGAACCCTTTTTGAATGAGTCGAAAGGGTTATTGCACCTTTGAAGATGGAACCCTTTCGAAAGCATGGATTCTACTGTCATGGTGAAGGTTGATTCGAAAGCGATTTATATGTTTCAGAGTATCCAAGCACTTCTAGAATGAGTCCTCCCAATAAATATGACTTCAATAATCATATAGTGAGTCCCTTCGAATCCCCTTTCGAACGAGTCGAGAAGGTCTTTATTTCTTCGAAAGGACTCGGAATACAACATATATAACAAATAAGATGTGGACTCAATGTGCTATGGAATCTCATCTTGGATAAACGAGGCAAGTCCAATTGACTTGTCAATATTGGATTATCGTCATCACGTCGATTTAGTATTACATAGCTTTAGACGTGATGGTAATATGCTTTGGAATTAAAATATCTAAGTAAACTCCATGGCATTGCATATGACAGATAAGTGTTAAGAAAATAGGTAAGTATCATGTGCAATTGGTCATTAGACAAGCTAATGGCCGAAATGATCTTCCTCATGTTCGAAATCGACATTAAACCCATGCATCTTCTCCTTTTTACTTCTTTAAATTGGATTGCAAGTAAGAGAATTTTCCCCAAATTGATATAGGGTTACAAGAATTTGGTTTTGATAAGAAGTGAGAATGAAATTTAAAAATCCAAAAACTGGTCCCCAAACGTGGACCCCTAGGGTTACTAATTGGAATACTAACTGGAATGGGAGATTCTTATCTAGAGCTGGTAGACTGGTTTTAATTAATTCTGTTTTATCAGCTCTCCCTATCTATTGGATGTATATGTATCTTTTTTCTGATTGGGTGATAGATAAAATAGATAAAATTAGAATATATTACCTTTGGAGTAGTGAAAATCCAAACAGTTGCATAAAATGTTTAGTTAATTGGAAAACTGTCTGTAAGTCCAAAAAAGAGGGTGGTTTAGGAGTCATTAATTTATGAAATATGAACTTGACTCTTCTTAGTAAATGGTTATGGAAATTCAAAGATACTAATGATAATGCCATTTGGAAAGATGTTATTTCTAAATATTACTACAATGGTAGTAATAATCTCTATCAAATTAGTCCTTCGATTTCTCATAAACAATCTTATTTTCGGAAATCCATCTTAAAATGTAGTGAGATTTTCAGCTTAGGTGTTAATATTATTGTTCATTCAGGTAATAATACATCTTTTTGGCATGATAGTTGGATTTCTGCTACTCCTCTAAAGAATGAGTTCAAAGAATTGTATGATATTTGTAACTTTAAATTTTCATTTATATCTAAAGTTTTTAATTCTAAAAATGACCCTCCTTGGATTTTCAGTTTTAACAGAATTTTAGTAGGCTCAACCCTTAGGCAGATTAATTTGCTTTATGCTAGATTATATCTTTATAATATTGACAATGATAATTATTATATTAGTTGGGAGTAGGATAAGAGTAAGAAATATTCTACTAATTCTTTTTACAAATTTATTAACTTTTCGGGTGTATCTGGTAATTGTTTTAAATTTATTTGGAAGTCTAACGCTCCTCCAAAATCTAAAATCCACACGTGGCTTATCATTTATGGTAAATTAAATACTATAGAATTTTTTAAAAAGAAAAATAGTAACATTGATAATAAATGTTATTTTTGTAATACATATTCTGAAGATATTAATCGTATTTATTATGAATGCATGGATACTCATTTTATTCTTATAAATACCCTTAATATTTTTGAGTTTAAAATTAGTTCTAGAGTTACTGATTGTTTTTTTTATTGGAACACTTTTAGATTTAAGTTTAATAAGGATCATAGATACTTGCTTGATACTATATTCACTATATCTAGTCGGTACATTTGGTTTGAGAGAAATCAAAGAATTTTTAATAACAACAATATTCATTATAATAATTTGATATTTTTAATTTCATCTTTTTGCATAAATTGGGTCTCAAATCGTAAATATAAATTAGCCAAAAATAATTGTTTTAAGGAATATCTTAACAAGGTTTGAAATAATATTAATATATTCAAACATAACATTAATAATTTTGACACCAATAATATTTATATTAATACCTTTCTTAATTTAAATGATGTTCACATGATGCATAATAATTTTCTTCCTATTATAGGTCCTTAAAAATGTTTCTAATAATGTTTTTGGTTTTTACATTTTAGTTTTTTGTTCTAGTTTTTTATTTGTTTACCTTTTTCAGTTTGGTTCATATTTCTTTTACTTTTTAGAATTGTTAGTTATTGGTTCTAGTTTATCTTTGCTTTATTTTTCACATTAGATTTTATTCTCGCATATATGTGTATAAATTCTATTTATATACATATATGTGATTCATACTAATATGTTTTTCTAATTTGGTTACAGGTCTGGATTAGGTAGATTGCTAGTTTCTCTTTTCAGGTTTGTAGGATAGCTAGCATCTTTGTACAGGTTTGCAGGATAGTCATTCCCAGGTGTTCTGATTGCGTTTGGCATTTCTTTTTGATACACCGTGTCTTCAGAGTGGAGTTCTTCTTTATGTTCATTTCTTGGAGTTTTTCTTTATGGATCATTTCTTATTCGAGATTAGCTTTTCTCTTCTGAGGCAACTATATAGAGTCTCTTTTTGATGGTGCTGTCTTTCGGTATCTCTGGTTTTTGATACTTGTTCAATTTACTAGGTACCTCTAACACCCTATTATTGGACGGTGGCCTTGCCGGAGCTCGGTACTAGGGTGTAATGGGCGGTGGCTTTGCCAGAGCTCATTAGAGGGGTATTTATTTCTTTATTTGTTCTAGTACATAGACTTGTCACTTGCCAGGCATGTTGGTAGCACCATATTATATGTTATATATATAGCTTCATGTGTGCTCTCCTCTTTTATTAGAGGATCACACATTTCTCTCAAAACTTAGACCCCTAGGGTCGTATTTATAGATGCGGATTGACCCCTTCCGCATTCATCCTTTCGAAGCAGTCGAAAGGCATTTCTTTCAGCCTTTCGCACCCATTCTTTCGCTTTTGCCCATCCGCTTTCATAGCTACAAAGGCGGATATCTTGATCTCTTATTATGCTTGTATTAGCCCTTCCGTCTCCATCGTAAGTGCATTGACAAAGGATATTGTTTCAACATTCTTCAATCCTACTTTCGTGTACTCTTGAAACCTTTCGACGCCTTCGAAAGGTGTGCTTTTTTCCTAGGGAAAGGGTCAAGGTTCCTTATTGCGTTATTTGGATGGTAGCACTTCCGACTTCTTATTCTTCTTCGAAACCTCTCCTCGGTTGCCTTGGTCTGGTGCGAATCACGACGAGTGATTATTTGTGTGAGTTACGAGGTGCTTTTGGATGGTTTCGAAAGGACTCAAAGGTGATGAAAGGATCATCGCGATAGGTCACTTGGTCATATGTGAAGTTTCCTTTATACTTACGAAAGGGCTCAACCATTTCGAAAGGCTCATTTTTTCTTTTGAAAGATATACTTTGGCAGAATATTCCTTTGTGTAAGATCATCAGTGGCGAAATAGGTCCTTCAACTCCATCGAAAGCCTATTCTCCATTTGGTATTTGTATGGGCATCCCATGTTTGCAGCGCCAATTTAACCTCTTCGAAAGCCTCTTCGATGCCTTTGAAATCTTGCTTTTGGACCATGGCGCAACCCATTTCTTTAATCCTTGTGATATGTTTATGATGCTTTTGCAGACTTTCTTTTCTTGAACGAGCTTTATGGTTAACATCTGAAATAATAGAAGACTTGAAACCCAGATTCGGGTGTTGACAAGTGTTGTTCAAAGGTTAGCAGCAGAAAACCAATGACTTAATTCGGGTATTAGTAAGGTTAAACCAAAAGTTAATAGAAGACTAGGAGTCCATCATAGATGTCTCAATAACAACAATCCCGAAACCCAGATTCAGGGATTAATGAGTGAAGTCCAAAAATTGATAGCAATAGATCTGAAATCTAAATTCAGGTATTAATAAATGAAGATCATAAATTAATAGTGTAAGACCGGAAACCCATATTTGGGCATTAATTAGTTTAGCACAAAAATCATCCTTTGGAAACTGTCCAACAGTTGTAAATGCTCATCTGAGATTCTTATCCTGCACCACTTTTTGGGCTTCAACTGTTCGAATGTTTTGCTTCGAATTTCCTCCTCTGGTTCTCGACATGTGCCACATTTTAAGCTTTGTATGTTATTGTTTGGTGTGTCGTTGGGGTTTGGATGTCTTAGTCCGTTGTTGTCCGGTGCGCTTGGTTAGCTTATCCATAAGTAGGACACAAGGACTTACCCGACCTTCCTTCAGGAGGCGTTCGAGTTAGGCCTTATAGGCGGGACTGAAGGCTTATTCGGTGCCTTGGCTAGGCTATAGCGTGGCAGCACCAAGGGCTTACTCCGTCCTCCATCTAGGAGCTGCTCCAACCAGGCCTTATAGGCGGGACTAAAGGCTGGTCGGTGCCTTGGCCAGGCCATAACATGGCGGAACCAAGGGCTTACTTCGTCACTCATCTAGGAGGCGCCTTGACCCTGCCATAACGTGGCGCGATCAAGGACTTGCAAATACTATACCCTAGCCATAGCGTGGCGTGGATAAAGGATTACTCTGTCCTTGCTCTAGGAGGTGCTTTGACCTGACCATCTCAGCGCAGACAAAGACTTTTGACCATTTAAGGTAGTTTCCAAATTTAAGGAGAATTTTACTCCTAACCTTGTAGACTTTTCTTAGAAAATGAGATGCCTTATTCGTCTAATACAGGAAAGTACAGTTGCAAATGTTCTGCGTTCCATGTTCTAGGAACCATATTGCCATCTGACCAACATAATTTATAGACTCCAGGAGGAATCACTTTGCACACAAATAGTGAACCCTTCCATTTGTTCCTAGAGGTCCATCTAGGGGATATTTTGTGTTTGCCATCATTCTTCACAGTACCAAATCTCCTTCTTGAAATGATATCGTCTTTACTTTTGAGTTATAGTATTTTGAGATTCTTCTTTGATATTCAGCAGTCCGAACAGCTGTTTCATCTCTTAACTCATGTATTAAATCCAATGACTCTTTTTTCAATTCCTGGTTTGAATCGAATGCATACGTGATTCTTCGATATGAAGGTACCTCAATTTCGACTGGTAACATTGTTTCACATTCATATGTCAGAGAGTACAGGGTATGACCCGTTGCAGTTTTGGCGGATGTATGATAGGCTAAGAGTAAAAGTGGCAATTCGTCTACTCAATTTTCTTTAGCTTTATTTAACTGTTTTTTCAGGATAGTCTTAATAGTCTTATTTGCTACTTTGACAGCTCCATTAACCTTTGGATGCGTCATAGAAGAAAAGCTTCTGATGATTCCATTCTTATGGCAAAGTCGAGAAAATTCTTCACTTTCGGATTGCGTTTCATTGTCAGATATGATCTTGTAAGGGATCCCGAATCAAATAATAATGTTTTTAACAACAAATCTACGTACTTTCTTAGAAGTGGTTTTGGAGAGCGGCTCTGCTTCCACCCACTTAGTAAAATAATCAATGACGACTACAACATATTTTGCTTCTCCTTTGGAAATTGGCAGCGGTCTGATTAAATCGATTCCTCAAACATCAAAAGGCTATGGGCCGAAAATCGAGGTTAATTGGCTTGGTGGTAAATGGAAAATCTTTGAGTATTTTTGACACCTTTCACATTTCTTTACATACTCTACTGCTTGATTCGCCATTTGAGGCCAACAGAAACCTTGTCCCGTTATTTTCTTTGTCAGTTTTATCCCATTGAAATGGTCTCCACAAAATCCTTCATGTGCTTCCCTTAATAGTTTCATCCCATCTTCCAAACTCGGACATCTTAAATAAGGAAGAGCATATCCTTTCTTATAAAGAATCCCGTCCATCATAATAAGGGTCAAAACATGTCGTTTAATTTTTCTAACTTCCATTTTGTCAGATGGTAGTATCTCATTAGTAAGATATTCTACAATAGGTGTCATCCAAGTGCTACCATTACTGTTATTTGCCTTTGGATGATTGGACTCTTCATATAGAATTTCCTCATCAATTTCTCTTTCTTCTTCTTCTTGTGTCATGACTTGGGATCTAATTAAAACCGATAGTATCTCCCCTAGTTCAAGCATTTTCTCTTCAATACCAGGATTTGCTTGATATCCTACTCGTACGATACAAGTTTCTTGAGCTCCTCTTGAGCTAGTCAATTTTGCTAATGAATCCGCTTGAGATTTATCTTACCTTGGGACTTGGTGTATAGAAAAATCTTCAAATAAGGCAAGCATTTTTAGCATCTTCTTAACATATAGGGCTAGTTTGGCATTTTAGTCTGATATATCTGCTTTATCTGATTCACCATTAGTTGAGAGTCGCTAAAGATTTGAATCCGTGGGATTTTAAGTTGCAAGACCAGAATTAATCCTTCCACCACCGATTCATATCAGCTACGTTATTTGTTGCAGCAAGCCCTAGCTTCATTGCATAGTGTAAGCGATGCTCATCGGGTGTGATTATGACATACCCTGCTTTGGCTCTCTGCTCATTTAATACTCCATCCACAAATAGTTGTCATATGGATTTTTGATTTTTCTCCTTCTCTGACTGTTCCTTAACGAAGCTTGTACATTCATTAATAAAGTCTGCTAACATCTGCTCTTTAATTGTTATTCATGGCTGAAATTCAATGTCATATTGGCTAAGTTTAATTTCCCATTTTACCAGTCTCCCTGAAGTCTCAAGTTTATTGAAAACTTGTTTGAGTGGAAAGTTAGTTAAGACTCTAATTGGATGCGCTTGAAAGTATGCTCAGAGTTTCCACGCTGTCAATATCAAACAGTAAGCTAACTTTTCTATGACCGGATACCGAACATTGGCATCCTTCAAACGTCTGCTTACATAATAAATGGAAAGTTGAGTTTCATTCTCCTCTCTAATCAGCACCGAACTAACCGCTTCTGAAACCGCCATATACAAATATAAGCTTTCTCCATCTTCGGGGCCGGATAATATTGGTGGACTTTCTAAATGATTTTTTAATTTTTGGAAAGCTTTCTTACAATCTTCTCCTCATTCAAAATCTCTCTCTTCTTAATCACATTGAGGAAGGGAATGCATTCATCGGTTGCCTTAAAGATGAATCTACTTAGAGCTGCAACTCTACCATTCAAGCACATTACATCTTTTCTTGTTTTGGGCTCTGCCATGTCTTTGATAGCCTAGATCTAGTCGGGACTAGCTTTGATTTCTTGTGCGCTAACGATGTAGCCTAAGAATTTTCCGGAATGAACTCTAAAAGAACATTTCTGAGGATTCAGTCTCATCTGATACCTTCGTAACACTTCAAACATTTCTTTAAGATCCTTAAGGTGAGTCTCAGCTTCATGAGACTTTACTAGCATGTCATTCACATAAACTTCCATGTTTCGTCCAATCTGTCTTTGAACATCCTGTTGACCACTCTCTAATACGTAGCTCCCGCATTCTTCATCCGAAAAGACATTGCTTTATAGCAGAAAGCTTCCTAATCGGTAATGAAGCTTGTATGCTCTTCATCTAGTTTGAACATGGGTATTTGATTATACCCTGAATAAGCATCTATGAGAGACAATAGCTTATGACCACTAGTTGCATCAACTAATTGATCTATTTTGGGCAACGGATAAAAATCTTTTGGACATGCTTTGTTCAGATCGGTGTAATCGACGCATGTTCTCCATATGCCATTTGCCTTTTTTACCAACACTGGATTTGCTAGCTATTTTGGATAAAAAACTTCCCGAATGAATCCATTTTCAAGCAGCCTTTTAACCTCTTCTTTTAAGACGTCAGATCGAACCTTATCAAATTACATCTTCTTTTGTCGAATGAAGGTCATATTTGGATCAATATTTAGTGCATGACACATAACTGATAGATCAATCCCGATCATATTTGAATGAGTCCATGCAAATACATCTTTGTTAGCTTTAAGGAATTGAATTAAATCTGCTTTCAAGTTGTCCTTCGGTTCCTTTTGCAACGACCTGTATTTTTAACTATTTTAAATTATTAAATTTAGTATAATTATTGAATAAAAATGGTTAAAAATAATTATTTTTAATGATTATTAATCTAGTTATTGAATATGAACTTGAGCAAGATTTTGAAATAAACAAATTTCAAAGATTTGACGCTAACGAGTATTGAAATGAAATTCTATATATTAACTGGGTTTATAATCAATAACTGAAGTTGAATAATAATTGTGAATTATTTAGATAGAAATAAAACGATGTTGATAACTGAAATTTATTTCGAACTTAATGATTTATTTATATTGATTTATAGAATAATCAAATTGTTTAAATTTAATATTGGAAATTATTTGAATAACTGAATTCTAAATTTAATATGACTGAAAATGATATCGAAAGTTGATTTAAATTTTATTTAAGCAACAATAAAGATTGTTAACTTTTAAAATTGGATTTAAAAGTGAATAATTAGAAATTGGAAATTTCATATTATAATTAACGAGTAAAAATAGCCATTTTGGTCACAGACTCGGATTTCGACGAAACCAGTTTCACTGGATCCGTAATAGTGTATTATTATCGGATTTAAAATTTCGTAACATTTGGAATTACTGTTTGGTCGTACGGGATTGAAACGCATTGAATTTTATATCAAAATTCAATATAATAATTGGGTCCAAAAAGCTATCTTCCACATACAATCTAATTAGGCCTCGAAACATGCCCCATTGTGCTCGGAATAGGAGTATATAACATTATGAACGCCTGACGACATGTCTCGATTGGAATCCAAAGAATTTAGCTAGATATTTTCGAATTTAAATAATATATATTCTTGATTTTGACCACAGCCCACATTCTTTCACCATCAGCACCCTATACTGAGACAAGCCGCCTTACCATGTACGTCTCCCTTGATTTAAAAATAGTTTGCATTCCCTCTTTTCATTCCAGAGCAAGAAAAAATAAAAAAGGAAATACAGAAGGAAACTTCTAAAATTAAATTCGCAAATTCCACTCAATTAAAAAAATCTGAAATTTGTTTTAAAATTTAAGTTACATGAGCTTTCCCAGGGTATACATATCGATGGGTTCGACGGCGACTTGGGGGGGGGGAGGGTCGACGTGAGGCAGCTAGCTAGGGTTGGCGATTTTGGGTAATATGGGTCGAGTTAGTGGATGGCGATGGTTCCATTGACACCGTAATGGAAAGGCGCACCTAGGAACAAGTTTTGGTGGCATGTGGTGGTACAAGGTCAAGCGCAACTTAATGGTGTTTTGCATACAGGGATGGTGGTCACTTTTTTTATTTTCGGGCTTGGACGTGGTGGGATGGTTGACGATCGAACGGGGATGAGTGGAGCGACGTGTGGGTGGACTAGAAGCGGTAAATGGTGGGTTGTAAGGATCATGCACGTGCACGATTTTGCCGTGCATATGGTTTACAGAGGAGAGGGAACAGGAGGAAGAAGATGATGGAGCGGGTCGGGTTCTTTTTGCTTGTTTGGGCCGGGCTTGGTTGTTGTAGGGTAATTAGTTTGAAAATTTATAGTTAGTGTTTAATTTAATTCTATTTAAATCGATGAACTAGAAATTTAATAACTCTTCCATACGAAGTCGAAACGAGGCACGGATTTTTGCGTTGTGATCGTGATAACGAGAGCTTCGCAATTAAACTGGTTTGGACGGATTTGGAAACAGTGAAAATTTGGGCTAAAATCGGGCGTTGTTTGGTTTTAGTTCCAAACTGGAATGTCTCGACGACAACTGATAATAAAGGTGAGCGTTTTACAACGCTCACAACGTACTAAAATATTTTTATGCTACTTAATTCGAAATCATGAAGTGATATAAATTTATTGATTATTGTTTGGTAAATGTAATTGTCATTCGAATTAGTTGTTAAAAATTAAAATTGACGATTAAATTTGAAATTGGAATTTAACTACCAGTAAAATATCTGATATTGATAACTATGAAATTGTTGTGAATTGTTGGTTGATTTGGATGTTAATTTTGATGGATGCTATTGATTGATGTTTTGGATGATTTGGATGTTTATTTATTTTTATACGTCCTATTATCACCATGTAATTTATGTACAGTATATAAAACTGTAAATTGAATTATTTCGAATAAATTAAAAAATAGGTTGAAATGATATATACCTATGACACTATGATTTGAATTGAAATGATATATATCCATCCCTGAAATTAAATTGAAAAAACTGTTCACTTGGCTATAGGATAGAAAATTATATACGAACACCGGATTGGTTAAATTGAATGATTTTAAAAATTTTGATTTGAAATTTATTTAAATAATTTGATATTAAGAAAATGAAAAATTCAAATTTATGGAAATCGAACTATTTCGAAATTGAGGTGAGAATTGAATGATATTTAAGGATTTGGATTTCAAATTGGGTATTTAAAGTAAATTGATTTAAGTGTTTTGAATCGATGTTTTGAAAATCAAACTCGAAATTGATAGAAATCGAAATGGTTCAAAATTTGTAATTGAAATTAATTTGAAAGTTGAATTGAAATTAATTTGAAATTAACATCGAAATTAAGTTGGAATCGAAGAAAAACTCGACTTGAAATTGGAATTGATTGATTAAATCGAAATGGAAATTTGAAGTGATTTGAATTGGGAATTTAGGATTGAATCAGTCTGACTTTGAAATTATTTTCAATAAAATTATTTAATATAAACTATTTAAAACCTATCTTTAAACATTAAAATTATTTTAATTTTCCAAACTATTTTACTATATAAATCATTTTAATGCTTAAACTATGTTATATTAACTATTTTAACCATTTAAACTGTTTTAATTATTTACTATTTTAAAATTATTTAAACTATTTTCTAAAAATTCAAACTAGTCAAAGGGACGAAATGTCTATAATTAAATTCTAGATTTAAAAGCGAATTGGGTTAAAATGAAGTTATAACCCAAAATGAAATTCGGAACGATTTTGTAAGCGAAATCAAAATATTGAGGCGAAAATGATTTTTGAAGTGAAATGGTATACTTTGAGTAAATACGATGATTTTAAAATAGATTTGATTTTGAAGCAAATATGATATTTTCATATCAAGTATGAACTATTTTCGAAATGTAAAAGTACCAACCGTTGTGTAAAACGACGTTTGGTTGTTAAAGAGACAGAGGTCGGGTATGGGCATACTCTATGTCGATACCGGAACCACTTTAACAACTGCGTATATGGAATGATGATCCAGAACGAAGTGGTTAGACTTGGCGTCATTTGCTTGATTTTAAGAAAGAGAACGATGATGAATTAGCCTGATATTTGTGTCAATTTGAAATAACTAAAACAAGAGCTGTACCGGCCAAGTGGGTTAACTACCCCGAGCGGATGCACTTCTTCGTCTTATCATCATTTACATTGTGATTGATTGGTGTGCACCCTCCGGGAGTGTTGAACGTGGTGGACAATCATGATTATGATGCGTTACCACCAGCCGGGAAGGGTAAACTGGTAGCATCATACCTTGATCATTGCTTCACGAGCCTTGTCGTACTTTTATCCATATATAAGACCCATGCGATTTTGATTTAGTATTGTCATATCACGCGCATCCCTATCCACCAACGGTTCACTGGTGTTTTATATGCAAACTGTACGACAATGCTTAAAAACGCGTTAAGAAAGATTAATGTAAAGCTTTAACGCTAAGAAAAATATTTATTTTACTGATTAGACTTATATATGTAGCGTACTTTGATACATATAAATATTTTGACGGATCCTTAAGAGATTAAAAATCTCGTAACATCTCTTGAGTTATTGCACACACGTCATACACCAAATAGAAGATGTGAAATCCCGTAAACATCTCTAATGCTATTACACTCATGTTATATGTGATATTGATTTGACTTACATAAGGATATTTTAGTCCTGACTCGAGTGTTTTGTATTTTCATTACGCTCGGCTCAGTCCTGAGTTTTTCAGCTTATCGAAGATTATTCTCTGAAGGACGAAGACGAAGATTTGGTATATTATTACTAGTACTATTACATCATTGTTTGCTCCGCTGCATTATTTTATTTGTTCTATTGTATATGTATAACTCTGATAAATGTTGTATAAATTATAATCAAATGTATAGTAAACAGCTTCATGAACTGTTTATTTGATTATTATATTATGTCATTGCGTTGCGAGAATTTGTGTTAGTTTTCTTCTTCTTTTCTTATTTTTCTTAATTAACCCCATTGATTATCTATGTTCTGGATTGTTTAAGTCGGATATGTTTGGATTATTGCCGATTTAAACCTTTCGAAAGTGGATCATCACAGCTAGTATTAAAGCTTTGGTTTAGCGATAACCTTGGCTTTGAAGGGTAACTCATTAAAGATAGGTTCAGTAACATCCTAAAATGAGTTTGAGTGTGTTAATAGATATGATCGCTTCTTTGTTAGTGAATATAAAATTTGTTTTATATTGTATTGGTTGATTTATTGAGTGGCTTATGGATTCTAGTGAATACGAGTAATTAATGTTACTGATAGGGATCTCTAAACACTTGAACAGAACAATTTGATATGACATTGTTTTCAAATTGGGTAAATGAAATAATTTTACCCTGATTATATTTGTATATAAAGGAATAATTTTCAGAAATTATTATGGTATATATAGTGTGAATTGATTGGTAGAAATGATAATATTGATCATTATAGTTTATTGTTGGATTAGTCAATATTCCTAAACTAATAGCTATTATATGATTATAAGAAATGAAACTGTAAAAATGTTATTTATAAAATATAATTTGCAAGTAAAATGAATATAAAAAAGTGAGAATTTGAGAAATTTAAATTTCGGTGTTTTTGAAAAAGGTTTTCAAGGTTTGGAAAAATATATCAGTATTGTTTAAAAGTATATACAAATACAAAAAAAATTCAAATAAATTTTAAAACGAATGAATTCGGTACTCCCCTCTTCTGCTATTAGAAAATAATTTCGATGATGACTGCGCAGCATCATTGATGTTCATTTCCGAGTCTCAAAGTGGAGGAGACTTCGAGAAGCTTGCTATGGAATTGTTTTGATAAACGGATTTTGGTTTAAACTTCAAAAGTACGATTTGATATACAAAAGAGATAAATATATATACTTATTTCAAATGATTTGAAAAGAACCGATATTTAAAATTTTAAAGTTCTGTTAATTAATAATCTTCAAATTATTTGAATGAAATGGAATATTTGAATAATCAGAATTTATAAAATAAGAGAATTAAGGAATCTAAACTAAATGTTTTGAGAAATTTTAGAGTTGAAGTTTGCAACTCTAAAATTGAAAGTAAAGAAAATTGAAAAAAATTAAAATAGTGAACATTTTAATTAAGTAAAATGAATTAGATTAATTTGTATAATACCAAATTGCATTCTAATAACATATAATAAGACTTACCAAATGTTAAAAGTTAAAATGATGGTTTGGATATGTAATGGGATATTATACAAGTAAACAAAACTTAAAAGTAATTAAAATGTATATAAATGGAAATCTAGCTGTAATAATAAATGTTATATGCTTAATTAGTATATTATGAAATGATTAATGACTAAATGGAATAAGTAAGTGGAACTTAAGAAAGTAGACAAATAAATTAAATAATATTTTTTGTAAATTGGTTATAGAGTTAAATATAAATTTGCAAAGAAATTTTGAAATTGAATTTGTAACTTTTGAGATAACTATAAACTTAGAAAAAGTCATATATAAGAGGTTGGACTTTTATAGAACAATTATAAACTAAAGTGATGATTAATAAAAGGTTTCACAAATAAATTTGTTATTAAATGAAATTATGAAAACGAATGTGAATAAATGAATATATATGAGATGTTGCTAAATGTAAAATGAAACAACCGAAATTTAACAAATTTAATTGAATAAATTGAATGTGAATGAAAAAGATGTGAATAAATTGGAAGTAAACCAATTAAAGGCTAATAAAAATTGAATGTTAATAAGAAATGAAATGTATAAATTAAATATTGACATTGTAAAAGAAAATGGGGATGATTTATGAATTAATTGGATGAATACTAATAATTGAATGGTTTCTTTTGTTGTAAATCATCGTTATAACTGGTATATGATTGTTGTTTGTCGTATATTAATGCTTATGTTATGGTTTGGATTTAAAATCATGTTATATGCTTTTATAAAACTCATACATGTTTTCTATATCATTATATGCAATTAATATTCTAATTTAAGTTGAGATAGGTACATACGAAGACCCTTTGGACGTGTACGCGGATTATATTTTGTGTTTGCTTGCTTAATACAAGCGAACTCGCTCGTATTAATAATAATAAGGTACACATCTCGGATTACATACCGCGTTTTTATATTTTTCCCTACGGAATGCCTCATCATTGAGATGATATGTATATTTGGTATATTTGGGTTATATATTGAATTGTAACAAATTTCCGATCGAGCCGCGTAAATGAGACGTTGCCGAAATTTTCCGTAAATCCAGGCGACATAATTTTTTTGAAGTTTTAAAAGTTTTATAACTTGTTTTGATAACTAACTTGTAAATTCCATAAGTCGATCGACGTAGCTTTGTAGAAACGTAGTAATGGTTTTATAAATAAGATTTAATGTTTTATAAGTTAATTGTTTTGAATAAAATATATCAAATGTAAAATTCTCTACTTAGTTCCTTTTCAAGAATGAAAAGTTTTGAGTGGGAGATTGTAACGACCCGTATTTTTAACTGTTTTAAATTATTAAAATTAGTATAATTATTGAATAAAAATGGTTAAAATATTTTTTTTAATGATTATTAATATAGTTATTGAATATGAACTTGAACGAGATTTCGAAATAAACAAATTTCGAAGATTTGGCGATAACGAGTATTGAAATGAAATTCTATATTAACTGGGTTTTATAATCAATAACTAAAGTTGAATAATAATTGTGAATTATTTAGATAGAAATAAAATGATATTGATAACTAAAATTTATTTGGAACTTAATGGTTTATTTATATTGATTTATAGAATAATCAAATTGTTTAAATTTAATATTGAAAATTATTTGAATCTGAATTCTAAATTTTATATGATTGAAAATGATATCGGAAGTTGATTTAAATTTTATTTAAGCAACAATAAAGATTGTTAACTTTTAAAATTGAATTTAAAAGTGAATAATTAGAAATTGAAAGTTTCATATTATAATTAACAAGTAAAAAATAGCCATTTTGGCCACAGTCTTAGATCTCGACGAAACCAGTTCCATTAGATCCGTAATAGTATATTATTATCGGATTTCAAATTTCATAGCATTTAGAATTACCATTTGGTCGCACGGGTTGAAATGCGTTGAATTTTATATCGAAATTCAATATAATAATTGTGTCCAAAAAGTTATCTTCCACATACGATCGAATTAGGCCTCGAAACATGTTCCATTGTGTTCAGAATAGCGGTATAACATTATGAACGCTTAGCGGCATGCCTCGATTGGGTTTCGAAAAATTTAGCTGGATATTTTCTAATTTAAATAATATATGTGTTCTTGATTTTGACCACAGCCCACATTCTTTCACCATCAGCACCCTATACTAAGACAAGCTGCCCTACCATGTACGTCTCCCTTGATTTAAAAATCGTAATCGTTCTCTCTTTTCATTCCAGAGCACGACAGAGCAAGAAAAAATTAAAAAAGAAATAGAGAAGGGAACTCCAAAAATTAAATTCGCAAATTCCACTCAATAAAAAAATTTGAAATTTGTTTTAAAATTTAAGTTACATGAAAAGCTTTCCTCGGGTATACATATCGATGGGTTCGACGACGACTTAAGGGGGGGTCGACGTGAGGCAGCTAGCTAGGGTTGGCGATTTTGGGTAATATAGGTCGAGTTGGTGGATTGTGATGGTTTCGTTGGCTTCATAATGGAGAGGTGCACCTGGGAACGAGTTTTGGTGGCATGCGGTGGTACAAGGTCGAGCATAACCTGATGGTGTTTCGTGCACAGGGATGGTGGTTGCTTTTTGATTTTGGTGCTCGGACGTGGTGGGATGGTCGGCGATCGAACGAGGATGAGTGAAGCAACGTGTGGGTGGACTCGAAGCGGTCGATGGTGGGTTGTGAGGATGTGCACGTGCACGATTTTGTCGTGCATATGCTTTATAGGGAAGAGGGAACAAGGGGGAAGAACATGATGGAGCGGGTCGGGTTCTTTTTGCTAGTTTGGGCCGGGCTTGGTTGTTGTAGGGTAACTAATTTGAAAATTTATAGTTAGTATTTAATTTAATTCTATTTAAATTGATGAACTAGAATTTAATAACTCTCCTATATAAGGTCGAAACGAGGCATGGATTTTTGCATTGTGATCGTGATGTCGAGAACTTTGCAATGAAATTGGTTTGGACGGATTTGGGGACAGTGGAAATTTGGGTTAAAATCGAACGTTGTTCGGTTTTAGTTTCAAACTGGAACGTCTCGATGACAACAGATAATAAATATAAGTGTTTTACAACGCTCACAATGTAATAAAATATTTTTATGCTAGTTAAATTCAAAATTATGAAGTGATATAAATTTATTGATCATTGTTTGGTAAATGTAATTGTCATTTGAATTAGCTGTTAAAAATCAAAATCGATGGTTAAGTTTGCAATTGGAATTTAATTGCCAGTAAAATACCTGATATTAATAACTATGGAATTATTGGGAATTATTCGCTGATTTGTACAGTATATAAAATTATAAATTGGATTATTTCGAATAAATAAGAAATAGGTTGAAATGATATAAACTTATGACACTGTGATTTGGATTGAAATGATATATATCAATAACTAAAATTAAATTAAAATAACTGATCACTTGGCCATAGGATAGAAAATTATATACGAACACCGGATTAGTTAAATTAAATGATCTTAACAAATTTGATTTGAAATTTATTTAAATGATTTGATTTTAAGAAAATGAAAAATCGAATTTATGGAAATCGAACTATTTCAAAATTGAGCTCAGAAATGAATTATATTTCAGGATTTGGGTTTCAAATTGGGTATTGAAAGTAAATTGATTTAAGTGTTTTGAATCGATGTTTTAAAATCGAATTTGGAATTGATAAAAATCGAAATGTTGGTTCAAAATTTGAAATTGAAATTAATTTGGAAGTTGAATTGAAATTAAATTGAAAGTGAGATCGAAATTAATTTGGAATCGGTATCGAAATTAATTTGGAATCCAAGAAAAATTCAACTTGAAATAGAATTGAATCGATTGAATCGAAATGGAAATTTGAAGTGATTTGAATTGAGAAATTTGGGATTGAATCGGTCTGACTTTGAAATTATTTTCAATATAAAATTATTTAATATAAACTATTTAAAACCTATCTTTTAAACATTAAAATTATTTCGATTTTCCAAACTATTTTACTTTATAAATCATTTTAATGCTTAAACTATGTTATATTAAACTATTTTAACCATTTAAACTATTTTAACTATTTTAATTATTTAAACTATTTTAAAACTATTTAAACTATTTTCTAAAAATTCAAACTGGTCAAAGGGGTGAAATGTTTATAATTAAATCCTGGATTTAAGTGCAAATTGAGTTATAATGAGGTTATAACCTAAATTGAAATTCAGAACGATTTTGGAAGCGAAATCAAAATATTGAGGCGAAAATGATTTTTGAAATGAAATGGTATATTTTGAGTAAATATGATGATTTCAAAATAGATTTGATTTTGAAGCGAATATGATATTTTCATATCAAGTATGAACTGTTTTCGAAATGTAAAAGTACCAACCGGTATGTAAAACGACATTTGGTTGTTAAAAGACCGAGGCTGGGTATGGACATACCCTCTGTCGATACCGGAACCACTTTAACAACTGTATACGTAGAGTGATGATCCAAAACGAAGTGGTTGGATTTGGCGCCATTTCACCTTTGACCTTCCGCTTTCATAGCTTCAAAGGCGGATATCTTGGTCTCTTATTATGCTTGGATTACCCTTCCGCCTCCATTGAAAGTGCACTGACAAAGGATATTGTTACAACATTCTCCAATACTGCTTTCGTGTACTCCTGGAACCTTTCAACGCCTTCGAATGGTGTGCTTCTTTTTCCCTAGCGAAAGGATCAAGGTTCTCTATCGCGTTATTTGGATGTAAGCAGAGGCACTTCCGACTCCTTCGAAACCTCTCTTTGGTTGCCTTGTTATGATGTTAATCATGATGAATGATTATTTCTGTGAGTGAGGAGGTACTTTCGGATGGTTTCGAAAGGGCTCGAAGGTGATGAAAGGATCATCGCGATAGTTCACTTGGTCATATGTGAAGTTTCCTTTATGCTTGCGGAAGGGCTCAACCGTTTCGAAAGGCTCATTTTTGCTTTCGAAAGGTACACTTTGACAGAATATTCCTTTGTGTAAGATTATCGGTGGCAAAACCAGGTCCTTCAACTCCTTCGAAAGCCTATTCTCTATTTAGTATTTGTAGGGGCATCTCATGTTTGCAGTGCCAATCTAACCTCTTTGAAAGCCTCTTCGACGCCTTCGAAACCTTGCTTTTGGACCATGGCGGAACCCCTTTCTTTAATCCTTGTGACATTTTTATGATGCTTTTGCATGCTTTCTTTTCTTCAGCGAGCTTTTGTGGTTAACACATGATATTAGAATGTAATTAAAACCTAATATTAATAAACAGGCTTATTTTTTTTATCAAGTTTTAACTGAGAAGTATTTTTCTGGAAAGTTATATTAAAACGTATATTTTTGGTTTTAAAGATATTTTATTAAAAAGAGAAAATGTATTTTAGACTCAAAGTACTTTGTTGAAAATTTAAAGGGGTAAAAATAAAGCATTTATTTGAGAAATAAACTATATTTTTTATGAGGATATTTTTATAAGAAAAAATGTTTACTGTAAATATTATTAAAAGGATTTGGTTTGAAGTCTTTAGGGAAATATTTTGGTAGAAAACATTTTGATTAAAAATTGTTTTATTTTGAAAACATCAATTGAAAAGAAATAATATTGTAAAGGATATTTTTATAAAAGTATTCTGATTTAAATTATTTTGTTGAAGAATATTTAGTGGAAATTCATTTTTGAAAATAGAAAAATGTTTTGTTGAATGGTACTTTATAATAAACACTATATGATTTCAGGAGTACTTGTTTCATAAATGTTTTACAAAAAATTATTTTTACAGAAAAATATTTGATTAAAAAAAATATTTCGAGAAATTATCACGGTGAAGAAAATATTTGAAAATATTTTGTTGGAAAAACATTTTGATTTAGGAAATATCTTTTCGAGCAAAGTAAGCAAGGAACATTTATTTGAGAAAAATGTTTTATTCAAAGAATATCTTTGAGTTTGGAAAGCTTTTTGTTGGAAGTTAATTTGGTTGCAAGTATTTTTACTTAAAAGATACTTGTTGACAAACGCTGTTTTGAAAGGAAAACATTTTTGGGTAAAGGACTTTGGTTGGAAAATTCTCAAATTGAAAAAAAAATGTTTATTGGGAATATTTGAAAATAGAGAATTTTTTCTCAAAATGCTTCATAATTCAGAGCAATAAATTTCTAGAACAGCACTTCAGAATAATTAATTTTAAGAATATTTTTCATTTATCAATTATGATTTTCCATCAGAAAAATGATCATTCATTTATCAGTTATCATTTCTCATTTCCTTCATAAATAAATATTTTCATTTCTCTTTTGTCCTTGAAATTAATTATTCTGAAGTGATAACTTAGAAATTTATTAACATATGCTGAGAAAACCTTCAGCCTAATTTTCTACTAAAAATATTTTGTTGAAAAAGGAGGAAAAAATCTAGTTTGAAAAATATTTTAAAAAGATGAGAATAATTTGATTTGGAAGTACATAGTTGATAAAATATAATATTTGATTTGAGAAACAAAACATTAGAGATATTTGTTAAAAAATATTTTATTGAAAGGATATTTATTTTAAAAATTTCATTGAATAAAATTGATTTTGATGTTTGAGCTTCTACAACTAAACTTACTTTTATATCTATTCTATTTTTATTTTGTTTTGAAAACATTATAATTGAAATTAAGAATTCAAGTAAGTGTTAATCCGAGCTGAATGTTTTTTTAATTGTGGTTTTAACTAAGTTTGAATTGAAATATAAATCGAATCGTAAAGAGAGAGATTTGATTTGAATAGGGATTTAAATCGTAAGATTCAAATATTTTTGACAACAATGATTTTAAGGACTATGAGACTAGAGTGAATAACATATGGTGTGAGATACTGGATGATATGAGTTTTGAGTTTGTCTAACATCCATATGATGATATAACAATTATGTCTATAATGTGCGACTTTTTCTAATGTTTAAAAGAATGCCTATTTATTCCCTTCCAGGATGACTGCCCATTTCAATGTATAGGACTGACATTTTATTTGTATTTCCTTACTTAGGCTAAATTGATTGCATTGTTGTTATTCTTATTAAGTGATTGGTTATAATTTGGAAAATTTGTACTGCTTGTTTGACTATGCTTTATAATTATGTCATGTTTGTTTTAATTGATTTCTTATGCTTGCATTGTATTGTTGTTTTTTGTCTGACCTTGTTTTATTTGTTTGTTTGTTTGGTTGATTGTTTGCCTTGTTGAGATTGTTTCTCTTGTGTGCTAGGTTATATTGCTTATTACGCACGATGGTTGTATTGTGGTGGTTATCCAATGTTGATTTTTAGTGGAATATACATTGGAGAGACTAGTGAGATATTAAAGAAAATGTTTGGTTTAGTCATACTGGGATGACGTAGTTCCCTAAGCTGAGAAAGACTAACTATTTGAACTGACTAAAGAGATGTCTGATGTTCCTTGATGGTGAGGAATAATGAACGGAGAGTTCTGGTGATTAAAGACTTAGTGGGTACCACTGTGAAATCGAAGGAACAGGCAAGAGATTCATTACATCTTTACTAAAATATGAAGTTTTAACATGTGTATAGTTCAAAATCTATTTTTTACATTAGCAATTACCGACTTTATAAGTGTTTTGATTTCAATAACAACTTCTCTTTTGATTTTTAAAGAATTTTATACTGTTTAAATTTTTTATAAAATGGCGTTTCTTAAAAATTAATTTAAGTTGATTTTAAAGAGAAGAAAAATGATAATATTTTGAAGTTTAAGAAAAAGAAAAAAAATGATAATATTTTGAAAAAGAAATTTTTTGTTTCAAGAGAATATGGAAGCTTTAATTTGAAAATGAAGATATTTAGTATGAATGTTTTGATTTTAAAATGTATCGGAACTCTCATCACTAGCGGGCTGACAGATCCCTCTTAGGTATTTTGGACGAATTATCTCTGTCATTAGATGAAGAAGTTACTATAAGAGGATTATGGAATCAGATAGTTGACATGCTCTAAAGGTTGGAATAAGTTAAGTTCAGATGTGGATGCGTACCAAGGGGTCGTGAATAATTAGAAGGTTTTGATGTGTGCTCGTACAACAAGGGTATGTGAGGACCATCGCATGTGTATCCTGGACCTTGGTGGGTGTCTAACTCACTTTGGTGATGAGGATGAGCTACTTTGAGCATTGATGCGACTGCGATGTTGAGTAGTCCCCAACCTTGATGATGGTCATATAAGTTATCATATATTCAAGAGTACTTGATAAGAGACCTCGGTAAGAGTCTATTTCACATTAGTGATGGTGAGGATCTACTTCGAGCATTGATGAGACCGCACTCTTGAATAGTCGCTTATCTTCATGATGGTCATACGAGTTCATATACACAAAAGTGCTTGATACAAGACCTTAGTGAGGTGTACACTTTCAAACCGTCTGTGTGGGTCTGAAGAATCAAGGATTGATGTAACTGCAGTATGAGTTGATGACCAAATTATTTTGAGGATGTAAGCATGAGTTAGCGCAGATTATTTTGGAATATAACCATGAGTAGATATATATTTCTGAGGATGTAGCCATGAGTAGGCACATATCATTTCGAGCTGCGATAATGAGTATATGCACATGATATTTTGGAAGGTGTAAGTATGAGATAATACATCATTTTTTTTAGGATGAGACTATGAGGAAGTTCATCGACAGTTTTGAGGATAATGTGCAACCGGTATAGGGGTTAGCATACATGTGTTATTTGTTGGAATGATGATACCTTGTTATTTTGAGTATGTATGTTTTATTTTGATGAGCTATACTAATTATTGGTTTATATATTTATCTGTGCATGCACGTTTGAGTTTTTGTTATGAACTTTTGTAGTTGGGATATTTAGATGCGTGATATGACTTGTGAGCGGAGTCGATCTATGGTTGAGATTGTTTCACTCTTTATTGATGTGGTGTTATTTTTATACGCTATAGTTTTCATTGTATGGTTATTGAAATGTATATATTAATATAGTATGTGTGTAGAAAATTGGATTCATTGTTGTGAATGGATTTTACCGTGTCATGATTAATTGCGTTGTGCGATTGTCGTTTACCACTCTAGAGGTAGTTAGTCGTGACTAGTATATTTTCTTAAGTATGATACGGTATGATGTCTTATGCATGTGTTGTGTTGATGATTTATTCATTGGGGAATTGCAGAGGCATACATTTTATGCTTTGGAGGCTCTTCGGAAGATCATATCTGTTTAGCTGAGCTTGCGTATAACAATTCAAGTAAGCATTGGAATTGCACCATATGAAGCATTGCATATGGGGCCTTATTGTTTTCCCACGTGTTGGATAAAAGCTGCAGATGGAATTGTGTTGGAACCAGAGCTTATTGGAGGGTCAAACGAGATGAACACTTTGATAAGAGCTCGATTATGGATGACAAAGTGTAGATAAAGTAATAAGCGACTGAAGAAGAAAAGATTTAGAGTTTGAAGTGGACAATGAAGTATTTTTGAAGGTTTCTCCTATGAATAATGATGGCAAGATTGGGGTGGGTTGGGAAGTTGATGGCAAGATATGTTCGACCATTTCTCATAACCGAAAGGATTGTGAAGTTTGCTATTGATTGAAGTTAAGCGGAAGATTGCAAGCATCATATGATGTATATCATGTATCTCAATTAAGGAAATGTTTGTGCGATGAATATATGGTCGAGCCACATGAGCATGAAGTTGTGCTAGATTTGATATTTGTTCGATAGTTAGTCAGAATTGTGGGCTCAAAAGTTAAGAAGTTCAGAAAGAAACATAAGTTTAGTGAAGTATATTGGAGTCAAGACATTTAGATTGTACTTGGAAGACAGAAGATTGTATCAAAACGGTCATATCTTGAGTTGTTTGAGTGAAGACAATCGCTTTGAGGTCAAGAGACTTATTTTTTTGTTGTATAAGGCTATATTTTTACTTCTTGTGCATGTATGATTGAGTATTTTTTGAATATATATGTGATACATTTTATTTTTATATACGTTGATATGCATCAACTTGATCGTTGCATGGAAAGTAGAGACGAGTAGCTTAAGAAATAGGGAATTGCAAAGACACAATTTTTCTTAACGTGAGGATAATATAGTGGCTTTAAATGTTAACATAGGAATGATGATGTATTATGTAGTTGAATATATAGAGAGGCATGTAACTAGTCAAAGTTAAGGCTTCGAAGGTGTTTAAGAGCTTGGAGGTGTTTAAGAGCTTTGAGATGATCAGTTTGAGGTAATCATACTTGAGAACGATTTCGGTTGGTGCAGATCGAAATAAAGTCAGAGGGGTTCTTAGCAGGCTGGCACGGATTACCTCAAACTTACTGCTAAGAACTTACTGCGTGTATGTCTGTGTCAGTTACCACGTAAAATGATAAAGGCAGAGGGGTTCTTAGCAAAATCTTTCGGTTGGTGAACTTACTGCGTGTATGTTTGTCAAGGTGAATTTTTGCAATTCATATTCGTTTGTTACTTCATAGAGGATTCTATATTTTTGACAAACTTGTATTTGTACTTTTTAGCAAGTTTGGCATTCTCCCATTATAGAATGAGTATTAATTATTAACTCAGATCAAGGAGAATTGAGTATTGACAAAGTGAGAGAACTGAATTAAGACACACAGATGAAATGAATCTAATTGTAAGAGATAAGGGGAAACGAGCAAAAGACATTGGTAGAAATTTACTTTGTTTGTTCTTACTTTTCTATAAAGCTAATTTTTGCGGCAATTTTGGTGTGGAAAATTTCATAACATCAGAAACTAACTATGCATGTTTTTAGAGAATAACAAAAGGTAAAAATTAATCAAACTAAACGCTGGATTAATTGCTTATTGCGAAAGACTGATTAAAAAATAAAAAGTAAAAAGAGGAACAATTGATCATTTTGATTGCTTATGTATCAAAAACTAGATTATAACATTAGAAATTTAGCAACTGTTTAGTTTACCCTTTTTAATTTTGGATTTTCATCCATACAAAAATGCGCATGACGTATGTATATTGTGGAAAACGACTAATTTAGAAAACAAAGTTAACATTCAATATAGAAAACAACTTTTATTTTTATTTTTCATGTTTTAAGAAATAAGAGAAGCACGATAAACAATTCATCATTTCATCGTTCCTTCATCCCCTTCGTGATCTCATCCATCTTCCTTCCATCATATCTATCGTCCCTCCACTCCTATCGTATTATGTAATTAATGTTGAAAATTCAAAACACAAAACTCATTTTAAACCAAACGCTACCTTAATTTTTGATATTGGCCATAGTAAATAAATTGATTTTTATACATCGTAATAATTTGAAATTTGCAGTATCATGTTTACATTGGCAAAGCGTCTCCAAGTTAGTTTCTACTAGCTTGATAATAAAGTTTATAGGCCGTCTAACAGTAGGGATTTGTAAGTGCACTTTGAACCATGACTAAGTTGTAGTTATATGAATCAATTATGGACAAAAAATTTAACACCGAAGGGACAAATTTGTATTTTACAAGTTATAAAAAAGGAAAGAAAATATAAATGAATGGCGTTAACCTGCAAAAACGTGCTTCTGAATAATATGTACACATCATATGTATCTTTTTACCACTTTGTGTATATGGTTATTAGACATATAAGATTCACTCATACTTTTAATTTCTAGATTAATATTTAATTGATACCGTCAGTGTGTGACTTGAGGAACATATAAAACCAACCATTTGCATGATGTCCACGTATACGGGCCATGGTGCATTGCAATGTACACTTGGTGTTAAGTTTTAAAAAAAGTATAATATGAGATGGTTTACAAGCTGTTGTGGGAAATTTGGATGTTCTGGTGTGTATTAGTTAAAGTCTTGCCTGAGACCTAATCCATGATGATATTAAACAGCCAAAATAAATATACCTTGGAAATAAACTATAAATGATAAATCATAAGGTAATTACACTTACTTGTATTCTTGAGAAATGACGAGCGTTATCTTTAATATCACGAGAAACTTCCCTCCAATATTATCTCACTTGGTCTCTTAGCAATTAGGCCTTTCAGATGCAGATAGTGTCATATCCGTCCGCATTCAAAAATATGCATTGACAGCTCTACTTAGCATCCGCTACTTGAATTGATTTCTAGTCCAAAAACTAAAGTAAAAGTGGCGACCGTGATTCATTTTATATAGTAACATTTGTTAAGAAAGTATGCATGAAATCAAAATGTGTTGTAGCAAATAATAATTTCACTATGATGTAGTGAAAAGTGGCATGCCAATATCAATACATAGATGGAAGTAGTGAATGATATCATCAACAAAGAGGGGAAAAAACACGAGAATAATCCAACATGAGGGAAATTAGTATTAGCATGCTTATTAATCGCACTTTAAAAGTAAACATAGGTATGTGAATGTTTGGTTCAAATACATCATGCGTGAAGAAGTGAATTGAGAATAAGCGTACATTGTAAAACTAATATCAATGAACCTACACAATCAATACCAAGATATCGCTATTTACAACACCAACTAGTTTTGACTTCCAACCGGTCTCGATTACCAACTACATTTGTGAGAGATGAGATTTGTTAGGTGTGACTCGCATTGTAGGTTTGTGGACTGAACTTGATAAAGTTCCACATTCCAAGAAATATGACATAAGACATGGTATATATATGGAATTAATGGCACGTAACATTGATACTTTTTTTGTTACAATCAATTGTTGTAGAGACCAATCATATGCCCGAGGAGGTGTGTGAAGGTGCTCAATCTGGATGTCGTCAGATTGAGAATCCCCTCTCATGCAGTGTAGCCTGTGTCCATGAGGGACAAGCTTTGTACACCATAGAGGGCCTAAACTTAACAAGATTTATGTGCCAGCTTATTTTTTTATTTCCTATATTGTTTATCTTTTCTTTCTCTTTATTTCATTCTTATTTTTCTCTATTAAATTTTGTGTTTGACCAGCCTGTCAAACATGCGAATATGAATGGAAAATAAAACACTAATGCACAACTGAAGCTTGTCTGCCTTCTTGTCAGTGTTAGGCTATCATTTGCACCAGTTTCAATAAACATAGAAGCAAACCAACTCACGCACACTTTAGTTTGATGACAACCACAACTACTTATACAAACTATAAAAGTATTACACTAGTCAAGATACTCACCAACACAAACAAATACTTATATTATACATAGTAAATCAATTTACAACAAAATAACAACCATTACAACACACAGAAGGCATCACCCTCAAGCAAACCTAGGGAGTTAATTATTCTCATTACAATATATAAAACATGAATATAGGACTGAGTACAGCATAACTGGAACACAATGGTTAATGATGGGGTGGTTTGTAGTGAGGTGGTTTGTAGTGTGGAGGTTTGTAATGGGGTGGCTTGTAGTGTGGAGGTTTGTAATGGGGAGGCTTGTAGTGCGGCCGTTTGTAATGCGGCCGTTTGTAGTAGCGAGCATCAGCAACCAAAACCATCAAGCACATGGCCAAAAATAATAGAAAGCTCATGAATTTCTTATTAGTAGCCATTATGATTTATCTAATCGATTCTTTTTTGATGAATGAAACATAGGTATCTCTGCCTCTTTATATAGGAACAGAGCCTTATGGTGACATCATGTGATTTCCAAGTTGTTGGTTAAAAGAATTCAGTTTTAATACATGAGATTTTGAAAAGGTAAAATCGTAGGATAATAAAACATTAAGGAGACCATGGATGAATGACTATTTTTTGTAAACGAGGAAGTATTCAAGAAGACATGTTAAAAGCATTTCTTATTCAGTGTTGCCACTTGCCATCTATTTTAGTTAAAATAAAATGCATCTTACTTTCATACTTTAATGTACGTATCATAAGTGAAGAATTTAATCTATGATGACAAACAACCTCAATTAAATAGCTAACTTAAAATCTACAATTTCAATATCTTAATTTATACGCACAGCAATATGAATATATGTTCTAATTAGTACTGAAAGCTAGAAATAAATCACAAAGTGGTGTTCTAGTGTGTTAGTTTTTCCGTCTGGTTACCAGAATTTATGAATAAATGCATTGATAAATTAACACCCCTACAACCCCCCACCCCCTGAAACCTCACCTCTCTGTTTTTAGATACACGACCACAGGCATGCTAGAAGAATTAAATCATTAGGCCACTTCATGTTGTTTTTCACATATACATTATCCCTTTCCACACATTAAGTTCAGTCATACTTATTTCATAATTTGTTGTAATGGTATGACTATTATCCAATTCAAGATTTTAGATCTTTACATGTGAAATGGTCTTGACAAGACAAATCAACGGTTTTAGCATGAATCAATCGTACCACGGAGCACTTACGACTTTCTAACTATCCCCATACTATGACATTAAGATTTAAGATGTAAGTGTTTTATTTAACAATATTATTTTTAACAGCCATTGACTATTATCCAAAGAGTTTGCGTTTAAGGCAAATTAATATAGTACACTGGCGCATTATTTACTAAACTTGGACAATAATCCTCAATGAATTGGACTTATTCGTATGTATTTGGTGATCATGTCTATTAGATATATCGGTAGATGTGCCAGCCAAATTAAACATTAAAGTGATGCCCCGAGCATAAAAAGGATTGACCACATCAAGAAGATACATTGTATAGTATTCATTTATATAATATTTATAATACATACATGCTAGCACGAATTATTAGATGCACTTGGTTCAATATAGCTGCAGGAAATCATGGATGGTCCAAGTTTGGTCTCATATTACATCGCGTCTTCTCAAATACTTGAAAACAATTGCAGTATGTATTCTGGAGAGGCACAAGTGAATATATGGCATATCTGTGTCGCCATTGTCAAATTAGTTGTAATTAAGATTATGCTAGTGAAAAATAAATAAAATATATCTAAAACACGACTGCTTCTACTTGTTTACCCCTTCGTCCGGAAGTAACTAGCACTAAACATAAACGTACACATTAATTATGCGTGCTACACTTGCTTTATTAGTCTGCATGACATTGCATTGACACTCACTCAGGCATGATATTATGTTCAGATTTTGTATGCCGTATGTACGTATGCGAACAATAAAAGTAATGAAATTGCACTTAGATAATACTAGAACTGTAAGATATGAGACTTACACTTAGGGGAATGATTGTATCGATAAAAAAAGGCATTTTATCGAGCAATTCATCAGCAACAAGCAGATTCCGCAATTTACCCCATTATAAACTTCGTAAAGAAAAAATCACTGGCACTCACAGCTACTGGATGAGATTTTTGAATGAGTTGTATAAATTCTGGTGTTACAAATTAGCATATCTTGTTATTTTCCAAGTTCGAAGTTCAACTAGTTTGATGTAGGTGAGGAGACGAGCCGGTTTGAATATAACATCAGACCGTAAAACCAAACATGAGTGTTAGTTTAGCGGACTCGGAAAGCTAATTTAAAAAAAAAACAAAAAAAAACACATACTTAAAAGTGCAATTTTTGTGAATCAGTTTGAATTCTACTTTAACACTAAAGATATGAATGAACAGTGTTTTATAGTTTTTGTGAATCTATTTGAATTCTTTTAAACTAGTTTAAACAATGCAATTAACAATCACATATTCAAAAATAGATAAATATAAATACAATAAAGGTAAAAAAAAGAAAAAACAAACCAAAATTTTATGCTGATTCGGAGCTACACTACATTCACCATGTACAATTACTTGTACTGATTTTTTTTTCCAAATAGTAAAGCAAATACAATCGCGATTTAAGACAACGAGACACATTCGACAGACTATCCGACCTTTGGGCAGATTCACTTGATTTACACGGGCCACAAGCGCACCCACTAGATTTTCGGGCTACTAAGCACACCCAAAAATTTAAACGGGCTACAATCTCACTCATCTATATACGAGTATGATTTGATAGAGTTTTATAGACTCAGATCGTTTATCTTGATTATAAATAATCCTATAACCTCTTAAATAGTATTTTGATTTTGTTTGAGTGAGAGAGATGAGAGATTAATCAATAAAGAATCAAATCAATAGAGTTTGAATTTGATTTTGATTGAATTTGAAAATATTTTGAGTAGATTTTCTTTTATAATTCAAAAGAGTGAAAGAGGAGAAAATTTGATAAAGTAGTTAATTAAAATTTGTTGGTTTAACCTTATTTACAGAGAAACAAAAGTCACGTCGGTTCGCGAAAAGACACGACGAAAAGACACTTTCATTTAAAAATTGAATTTTGAAAATTACGGTCACTATGTCAATATATAGAAATTGGATATGTCGACATATCCTTCACAAAATTGAAAAACACTTTATAAAAATTATTTCAAAAATATTAAAGACACTTTGTAAAATCATCTAAACATAGTTTATACGTATTTTAATCATGTCAAAATTTAAAAAAAAAACATTATAGAAATATATTTAAATATACAAAGGATATAAATATGAATTTATTTTGAAAATAATAAATATAAAGCAAAAGTGAATATATTTGAAATCAAAGTAATAACAAATATTATAATAAACTTATAAATATCTAGAAATATTTAAAAATTAAAACTAAAAAAAAGTATAAAAAGCATACTTAAAAACTTAAAATATAATAAAATTATTTTGACAACAAAAATTCTTTTAAAACCATTTTTAAGATATTTGAAAATCATTTGAAAATGAGAAATAAGGGGAGAGAGAGAGAGATCAAAGAAGTGCAATTAGAGTTTTAACAAAAATTCCTAAGACTCTATAACCTATCCGAAATGTCTTGAGTTCTTCAATACTCGTGAGTCTTTAATCTCTAACTCTTGAATCTCTATATCTACCTTTTGAATCTTCTCTTAATACCGTACAGTCTTCTTGATTAATACTTATTTCATATCATGCATTATATACTTATATAACTTGATAAAAAATATTAGTATCTATATTTATATAATGTCATATGGTTGTTATCTTCAAAACCAATGGTTAAGGTACTAACAATCTTCTCCTTTGGACGATGACAACCATGTATATAAAATATATTATAACTCCCCTTTGTTTTATGCCTAGATTCCTAGATTTTATATATATTTCTCCTTCTTTGTCATCAATAAAAATCTGAATGAAAAAACACTCCCTCGAACTAAGGTACTATAATATAAATATATATATATATATATATATATAATACTTAGATATAAAAGCAATTTTGAGAAAGCAACAGCAGTAATATACAAGTGTGATAAGAATGATAAGTGATAACATAAACTATTTGTATTAATCACATTAATCCAATATATATATATATATATATATATATATATATATATATATATATATATTAAAACTAAAGTGACACAAAAACAAATTCAAGCAATCAATTTAATCAACATAAGTCAATCCAATTCAATCAATAACTCTATACACACCAATCAAAAGTAGACCCAAATCACACAAAACAAACCAAATTCGAATCCTAACAAATCATACTAAAATGTGATAATCCTAAGTATTAAGGGTTCTTTTTTGTTATGAAACACTTTTAGATGGAGCAAAAAGGATAATGAAGGAAGAATTTTCCTTTTTGTTCGATAAGATTTCCATCTTGATCAAAACAGACCTTTCAAGAGATAATTGACAATGTGTAACGGTAAGAAATAGAATTTTCATTGATAATAAGGACGAGTACAAGGAATACTTTAGAAATAAAAGAAAATTACATGACATTCAACATAAACTTAAAACTATAAAATCCACAAACAAAGATAGATAAGTTAAACAAACAAGTAGAAAGACGTGGATGGAGATGAAGAAGAACCACCAAACTTACGGATGACCTTTCCAAAGAATTTATCCATTTTTTTGAAAATGGAGGTAAATTTCTCTGAGAATGATTTCTTAAGCTTTCTTTGGTTGTGAATGATCTTCTCTTGATTTGTGAGAAGATCTTTGTTGGATGGATTAGGTGACATATTGATACTTTTCCAGGAAGTATCCTCCTCCTTTTCTTGTTCTTCCTCCTCGACTTCCATTTCCTCTCCTTCCTCTTCCTCTTCCTCCTATTATTTATTTCTTGCTTCTCTTCCCAAGTCAAGCTTTGTTTCTTTTTCACAAGCGTTTCATAAGGCTCGAAAAAGGGTGAAATATGCATAAGTGAAATATTGGCCTTGTCAAAAAAAATTCGAGGAATTATTTCATTTCTTTAAGGTCAACAAAAAAATAATTAAAACTCGAGTAAGATACACATCATGGAATAGTGTGTTTTTATGTTAAGATTTTTTTTTAGGAAAAAGATCATCCAAAATGACTTGAGACCAATTTATGTTATATTGACCATAAATGGCGAAAAGTTATTTGAAAACTTTTTGTGTCGGGTTATTATAATTGCCCGTTCTAGGAGTGATACTTTATTGCAAAAGAAGCGTTAAAATTCTTGCTTTTGGATGTAAGATTTTGTTTTTTAAATTCAAAGTCATCATCACTTTCGAAAATGTCGTGAATCGCTTCACAACATTGAAAATCAATTTGAAAAAGTTGAAAGGTTCGTTCCACTAGATTTGCATTCAAGAATGTGACCCAAAAGTTTGCAATTTAAAACAATTTGTGTTCCTTTGACACTACTCCAAACTTCTCCTTCTCTTCCATCAGAAAATTTTCCTTTTAATTTACATAAAACATATTCACCAATTTTGGATAACAAACGAAATCATTTCGAGAAGCATCGATTAAGCCAAGAATTTTATTTTACAAACAAAGATTAAAAAGATCATAAGTAGAAATATCTTCAAAAACAGCAAATCTTCCAGGAAAGACTTTTCCAAAAGAAATAAACTCAACATAAATTTGCATGGCTTCTCGATCATTAAAAGGGTATTCTTTTACTTTCTTAGAAAACCTCATGGTTTTCTTAGTATTGCTTGCGGATGCAATTAAAAAGTAGTCTGAAGAGATAAGAGAGTCTATGATTTTTTAAGTTGAAAATGAAAGCGAAAAATGAATTGATGGAGATAGAGTAAATAAATAGAGAATCAAATAACGTATTCTCTGGTCAAGAGACATCTTTTCAGAATACAGAAGTTGGTGAAATTTTGGACGGAATTCAAAATTTGAATTTGAAATTCAAAATCTACCTACATATGCATGTGGGGTATGTCGACATATAGGTTGAAATTTTCAAAAAGAGAAATACCATAATATAATTTCTATTTATCTATACTTATAATTATTATTTAATATGTATGCTAAATAATTTACAAAAATTTTAAACTATATTTTATATTATTTTTATTTAATATTTTATTAAATATATATATATAATATTTAAAATATATGCACACATTATTCAACCAATATTATTATTAATCTATAGGTTATTCTTAGCAATCAAAACCAACCAACAACAAAAATTCAAAATTTTAATTTAAATGCATGCCTATTTTAGTTCTGTTTCTCCAGATTTCTCATTAAATGTCTCTGTGAAGCACATATTTGAATTTGAATTTTGAAAACTACGGTCACTATATCGACATTAGGAATTGGATATGTTAACATATCCTTCACAAAAAATTGAAAAACACTTTATAAAATTATTTTGAAAATATTAAGGTTTGTGGAATATTTTGATACTTTGAAAAATCATCTAAACATGGTTTATACATATTTTAATCATATCAAAACTTAAGAAAACTATATAGAAATATATCAAGGTTTTTAATATGAATTTCTTTTGAAAATAATAAATATAAAGTAAAAGCGAATATATTTGAAATCAAAGCAATAACAAGCATTATAATAAACTCATAAATAGTTAGAAATATTTAAAAATTAATATTATAACAAAGCATAATATTCAAAGTATACTTAAAAACTTAAAATATAAAAAAATAAAAATAATTTGAAGGATATTTTGAAAACAAGAATTCTTTTAAAACCATTTTTAAGATATTTGAAAATCATTTGAAAAGGAGAAATAGGGAGAGAGAGAGAGAGAGATCAAAGAAGTGTAATCGTGGTTTTTACAAAAAACCCTAAGACTCTATAACTTATCTGGGATATCTTGAGTTCTTCAATACTCATGAGCCTTCAATCTCTAACTCTTGAATCTCTATATCCAAATCTTGAATCTTCTTATGATACTGTGCGGTCTTCTTAATTAATATCTGTCTAATAGCATGCACTATATACTAATACAATTTGATAAAAACATTTATATCTATATTTTATATAATGTCATATGATTGTTTTTTTTGAAATGGTATTTTGTATACAACATGTCGCTGGGACAACATATCACATGTCAATAAACGTTCGAATTATGCCACGCAAGTTTCGAACTTGTGACCTCTCGCACTAAAGCCAAATCACTTAACCACTTGGACAATAGTGCTTGTCGTCATATGATTGTTATCATCAAGACCAATGCCTAAGGTACTAACAATAAGATCATAATAAACTTTAGTACAACAATATAACACTAACCCTCACATCTCTCGTACAAAATATTGCTTTGAGAGTATGACTTAACACTATTAAAACCAGTACTTTGGCACTAAGGATTCAGATGTATGTAAATTATACACATTTGTATAAACACGACATGTATATATACAAGTAGATATGTGTGTATATATAGGCAACCATGAGTGAACATCAAAGAGTAGCAGGATGGCTTTAGTTTGAATTGTCTTAAGTCTTAAATTCAGAAGTTTTAAACACATAACCAATGCAAATCTGTGTTACAAATACGTCATGTTAAAGTTAAAGTCATGTCTTCCGTATTTTGATGATGACAAAAATTGATACATAATCACAAGCATTGCAAAGTATTTCATATACAACAATATAAAATGTAATTGAGATAAATAATCAACAAAATGTGGAGTTTTGAAGACAAAGACCCAAATAAAATTGGTACTCTTACTTCTTTACAAATAATTATACTTCCTTAAAAGCCATACGGCTCTCATATATCATCGCATAAGTATTCACCTAACTCTTATACTTTATTTACGATTTTTCAAAAAATTTAATCTTTTTAACAAAACTCTCAAGCTTTTGTTCCGAAAAAACAAGAAAAGGGATCAAAGGTTGATCGGTGGTACCCGCAGTGGTCAACTAACGATACATAGGTTCCATTTTTTAAATTTTGGTCGAACATGCGCAACTTTTCAAAGCATAATGACTTCTTCCAGTTACTCACCTCTCCAATCAGGACACCTCATACAAACTCGTCTCTCTGTAAATCGATGTTTATCCTTCATTATAAATCTTTTTTTCTTACACCACTATTTTCTACTCTATTTATTTCAATCTCTTAAACCATGATTAAAATCTCCGATCTTTGTGCATTTATTTCCAGATTATTCTTTGATTCATTTCTTTCTTATACACTTTGTTCTTCAACTCAAAGAGATTCTCGTGGGTTTGGGACCTTTGTACTAAGCTGAAAAATCAATTTCTCAAGATACAACAATTGTCTATAACTCTTTTGTTCTAGTTAAGTTGGAAGTCCTATTTGACAGTTCATGCAGCGTCTGTACCACATATTCGTATAGGTTAAGAGAGGAATTTATTTAGTAGAAAGTCAAAAGAGAAGCTTCAGGAGTGAAAGTAGGATGGGAGGTTCGAATCGAAACCATGACATCATCCTCGCCTAAGGCGTCTCTGGTGTGCTAAGACCAGTCTATAACAGGATCGCGACCAGAAATCATGACGTGCTCCAAAAGGGTCGGTTCGTAAGTTCGCTGCTCACCATTATCACCTGCTTCGTTTTGACCTGGGTTCGATACAATCCTCCTGCTCATCATCCACATCCACCATTGGTGCTATCACAGACGGCTCTTCGATCACGATCCCCATAGGGCTAGCTAGTTGCATAACTAGGGCCTTGACTATAGATCCACTGCCTCCCATAGTCACGTCCATCAAAATCATTGTTAGGTTCCTGACATTATTGTTGGCCGCCTTTATCCGACAAATGTAGTCTTCATAAATATGGACGCCTAAGAAGAATATATCACAAATTGTTGAAAAATTATAAAGGAAAAACGTACTAAGTAAGAAACATATCAGGCACCAAGGACATATGTGGAGATTCTATACAATGGGGGCGGATTCCTCAATTTTTTAATTTCGAGTACCATAATTTATATAAAACTAAATGCATTTATAGCTCAAACTTATTTATCTTACCATTTGTTTAAAAAGACATAAAATTTATCATCGCATAATATAATTTTGCTAAATATTACAACATATAATATAATTTTTCTTCTCGAAATATCATTTTGACAAATGATCCTTTATAAGCAAACTCTTCAATACTTCATATTTTAGAAGTTTCGAATGGTTTCTTCAATTCCAATGGTATCCTCTATGTCTCGTTCAATATACAATGCCAAAATAATCATTCATAGCAATATCTCCTAGTCGTTTTCATAGAGAAATCTCGATAATTTTCATTGTAGAAAAGACTCTTTCGACTATAGCAGTTGCATTGGGTAGTAATAATGCTAACTTCAAAAGCAAATATACTAAAGGATATAGACGATATTTCTTTCTCTGAACCATCTTTTTAGCGAAGAGAACTAATTCTTTCGACTTTCTAAAATTGACTATCATATTTCAAAACCAAAATATAAATATCAAGCTGATGATTAAGTTGCATTAGATCATTTGGAGAAAAATCTAAAGGGTAAAATTCAGAAAAAACAAATCAATTTTATCTTATCATATGAAGAAAAAGTGTCACTTGGACTAAGACAAGCCATGCACGGTAATAGCTCTGTATCCACTTCATTAAAACGATTATTCAACTCTTGAAGCTGCATATCTATCACTTCATCGAATAGTCCAAACAAGATAATAGTAAAAATATGTCTTTCCTTCAAGCTTAGGATGAAATCTTCCTTAAATTACAAACAAGCTATCTATATCACGGATGACTATCTCATTTTAATGCAAAACAAGGAACTTCTTCAAGCAATTGCTCCCATCTGTTATCTCTCATATTTGTAGTTATTGATTAGTTATTCTGACAAGTGTCATGGCATGTACCATATCTTGATTCTTTTTCTGCAACATATGAGATGAGTCGTTTGTAATTCCTAAAATATTTTTCGTCAAATGCAACTAAAATACAAACTCAAAACACTGTTTTTTCCAACAAGTTATTTGCTTGACCTCTATGCTTTTGATTCTTCGCATCCTCTTCAACAACCATTACAACTTCAATCACTGAAAGAAACAAAGCAAGTATACTCATAAATGTACCACGGTGGGAGCCCCATCATGTAGCTATTGCATGTTTCAATGTCATTTTTTGATCCATACCTTGTTCGTTTAAACTTTAACCATTACAAAACTCCTATAACAACCTTTTCAAATTGTTTATCACAAAGAATGTCTCTACGTTTGCACGAGGCTCTTATGATATTAGACAATTGAGAAATGATGTCAAAGAAAGTTGAAATAAGTCGGTGATTCTCTACAACTGTACAAATGTTAACTAAAGTTGGTAAGAAAAACAATTAACATAATAAACATTTTTATTCTCTACTAAGATCTTACTCTTTAAACCATTAAATTCTCCTCTCATATTATTGGCTTCATCATACCTTTGTCCAAGCAAACTTGATATATTTAGCCCTTGTAGGCAAAAATTGACTCAATAACATCTTTTAATGATAACACACTAGTACCTTTTGTTATATGTCTAGTATACCAAAAACGGAGAATAATCAATTATAAACTCGTCTCGCAAGTTTATCAATCAGATTTCCACTACTCTGGAAGTCTGTATTAGCTAATTTAAGCAACATATATTTCATAATTAAATTACAACAACAACGTTATACTATCGTAAAAAATAGCACAACGTAGAAACCGGGAAGATAAAAGAATGATGTATAAGAATATGCAAATAGACTAGAATCTGACCAGTTAACTAAAGAAATTCTGTCTAAGGCTTGTCGAAACAATTTTCCTAAGAATTTTTATTTAAATTCTCCCAAGATACAACATACATAATCTGCATGAGATTGTAATGAGTATGTCAACTCTGTGATTTACTCTATAGAGCAGTAGAGAAGAAGAAGAAACAAAATTGGAATTTAATGAGAATGTGATCAGTATTCTCTCCTATTTATAATTTCGTCTGCATCCCTTCAAATAGCGGCGTCTGCTTGACGGGTCGCACCCGTTTCCTTTTAAGTACTACTGTTCGTTAATGGGTCGCACCTGCTTGCTCCTCGCATCGCATCTGCTTCCGTTCGCCCGCGCTTCTTCAGTCGTGTCGCACTCGCCTGCTACTCGCTCCTCTTCAGTCAATCGACGTCCGCTTCTGAACAGATCCACACCTGTTCGTATAGCCTGCAACTGTCAGAAAACCCGGCCCAGTTTTGCAGTAAAAATAGGATCAAATTAGACTCAAACCCAGACCCAAACCCGAACCCGAACCTGGCCCGGTTCGGTCGGACGGACGGATGGCGGCAGCGCGTGCGTGTGTGGTGGTGATGCATGATCTCCCTCCTCACAACAAAGCAAACATTTCGGTGCCCCAAGGCCCCAACCCCTTCATTGCAAAGCTATTATATACTAGAATAGCTTTGCAATTTTTGACGATGTGAGACTATGTTATTTTCATTCAATTAGGAATTCCAACAATCCCCCACATGAATGATAATATACATATCCCCCACACAAAGCGAAATATCACAGAGTACATATGGAATAATGCTTTATCGTGGATAAGTAGATATTTCACTTTGAACTTTCCCTAGTTAAAACTTATCGGATCTACTTGGCTAATCGGTGATTAATTCATCTTGAACCATCGGCCTTTATTGTATATCCAGACAATAAGCTTTACGAAGCATTGATTCTCTTTTCATCCAATCTCTTGGTTGTGTTCATTTTGGTCCTGAACAATTTTTGGTTCTGCGAGTGTTTATAGAAAATATAAGCCTTTAATATTCTCATAGAGCTGACCCAGCTCACACTAACATAGATGATCGCAACCATTAAGAGTATCCTACATATACCCCACTTGTTATATTCAAGATATGGTCACCATTAAAAAACATAGTTTTAACTTTTAACTACTTCTTTAGGCATGCATTATATTTTGCACCATAGGAATGAAGTAGGACTAAGTCCATATAAATGCATTGCTTCTTGAGTTACTCATAACTGGTTTGCCTATTGATCCTAGTCTGTGAGATCTCCAGTTGCTAGGATAGTTTTCTGTATAAGGTAACTCTTGTTGGTTTAGACTTTTAAACCCATTCCCCTCGATGCGCAGTTAATTTTCTCTCTTGATAAACCTTTAGTAAATGGATTCGCTAGGTTATCATTTGTTCTCACAAAATCAATGAAAATAGTTCCATTAGAGAGTAACTGCCTAACTGTGTTATGGCGACGATGAATGTGCCGTGATTTGCCATTATACACAAAGTTTTTCGCTCTACTTAGCGCTGCTTGATTATCGCAGTGAATACATATGGCTGTTACAGGTTTGGGCCAAAATGGAATATCTTCTAAGAATTGACGAAGCCATTTTGCTTCTTCGCCTATTTTATCTAATGCGATAAACTCAGATTCCATAGTGGATCGAGCTATGCATGTCTGTTTAGTAGATTTTCATGACACTACTGCTCCTACAAGGGTAGAGACATAACCATTTGTGGATTTTGATTCCTCTGAATCTGCGATCCAGTTTGCATCACTATATCCTTCTAAGACCGTAGGATATTTTCCATAATGTAAGGAAAACTTAGTGGTATTCGTTAAATATCCCAACACTCTCATTACTGGTTTCCAGTGTTCCTTCCCTGCGTTACTTGTATATCTTCTTAGTCGACTTACCACGTAAGCAATATCTGGTCTAGTGCAATTCATGAGATACATTAAGCATCCTATTACACGAGAGTATTCCAGTTGCATTACACTCTCATTAGTGTTTTTATGCAGTAATTCTGATGGATTAAAAAGTGTTCTCACTCCTTTAATTTCATAGTCTTGGAATTTTTTAATCACTTTGTCTACATAGTATGACTGAGACGATTCAATTCCATTAGGTGTTCTTATTATTTTGATTCCTAAAATAACGTCTGCAACTCCTAAGTTTTTCATATCGAAATTGTTGATTAACATCTTCTTTGTGGTCTCTATTACTTTAGCGTTAGGACCAAAGATTAACATATCGTCTACATATAAACAAATCATAACGTATGATTGTCCAACTTGTTTGTAATAAACACATTTATCACATTCATTTATACGAAAACCATTTTTCATCATGACACTATCAAATTTTTCGTGCCATTGTTTTGGAGCTTGTTTTAGTCTGTATAATGATTTTCCTAATCTATAAACTTTGTTTTCATTTCCTTTGGAAACAAAACCTTCAGGTTGCTCCATGTAGATCTCCTCATTGAGATCTCCATTTAAGAATGCTGTTTTTACATCTATTTGATGAATTTCTAGATTATAGGTCGATGCGATTGCTATTAGCATTCTTATAGAGGCTATTCGTGTTACCGACGAATATGTATCAAAGAAGTCTACTCCTTCCTTTTGACGATATCCTTTGGCTACTAATCTGGCTTTATACTTGTCGATAGAGCCATCTGCTTTCATTTTCTTCTTGAAAATCCATTTACAGCCAATAGGTTTTATTCCAGGTGGAATATCAACAATTTCCCAGGTCTTATTACTTAGAATTGAATCAATCTCACTTTGGATTGCTTCTTTCCAACATGAAGATTCAAAAGATGACATTGCTTCCTTTTACGTTTGAGATTCGTGTTCTAACACATATGTGAAAAAATACGAACCAAATGGCTCGAAAGTCATAGCCCTTACGCTTCTTCTTGGTTCAACTTCCTCAATCCCATGATGAGTTTCATCTTCATGTGAATTGCTTGATTCTTCTCTTGTCCTTTTAGGGACATTATTCCCTTCATTCCTTTTGTACGGAAACACGTCTTCAAAGAATGAGGCATCTCTTGGTTCCAAGATTGTATTTACATGAATATCAGCTATATCGGACTTGAATACCAAAAATCTATAGGCACTACTATTTTGGGCTAGCCCTAGATAGTAACAATCTACCGTTTTTCTTCCAATTTTGACTATCTTTGGAGGCGGAACTGAAAATTTTGCCAAGCACCCCCACACTTTGAGGTATTTAAAACTTGGTATGTTTCCTTTCCATAGCTCATATGGAATTGTTCCTGTTTTATTGTGAGGGACTTTGTTTAATATGTGACTAGACATATTTAAGGCTTCCTTACACAAGTTTGTCGGTAGACCAGAGGTTAAAAGCATGGCATCAATCATGTCTTTTAACGTTCTGTTCTTCCTCTCGGCTACATCATTTTGTTATGGTGAATATGCAGCTATTGTTTGATGACTTATACCATTTTCTGCATAGAACTGTTCAAATGGTGATTCATATTCTCCATCTCGATCAGATCTCAATATCTTGATCTTTTTATTTAACTGATTTTCTACCTCGGCTTTGTACTTCATAAACGATGTAATTTCTTCATCCTTACTATTTAAAAGATATACCTAGCAATATCATGTACAGTCATCAATAAAAGTGATAAAGTACTTTTTATCACCTCTTGTATGTAATGATTTAAAATCACATAAATCTGTATGAACCAAACTTAGTGGTTCGGTGCTTCTTTCAATGGATTGAAATGGTTTTTAAACCATTTTTGCTTCTACACATGTCTCACATTTGGAGTTCCTATCTACTTTGAATTTTGGAATTAATCCCAAGTTTGATAATGTTTTCATTTTTCGAAGACTTGAATACCAAAAATCTATAGGCACTACTATTTTGAGCTGGCCCTAGATAGTAACAATCTACCGTTTTTGTTTCAAGTTTGACTTTCTTTGGAGGCGGAACTGAAAATTTTGCCAAGCACCCCCGCACACTACACCAGAAAGGCGAATTAGGCAGTGCTTAGGGCCGTATCTAATGCCATCAGGCACGGCCGCAAGTCGTATCAAATGAAAGCGTGTTTATTCATTAGATACGGCTATGGGCCGTATCTAATTAGTGAATTAGATACGGCCTTGGGCCATATCTAATTTGCTAGGTAGATACGGCTCAAGGCCGTTTCGAATTCACTAATTAGATACGACCCATGGCCGTATCTAATTTGTATACTAAGCACATGAATTAGATACGGCTATTGACCGTATCTAATTGATGTAATGGATACAACAATAAGTCGTATCTAATTCACAAAGCTCATGACCATAAATTGCAATACCATAGATGCAGTATAATACAATAAAAGCAGTATCTAATTCACACAGCTCATAGCCGTGAATTACAACAGCATAGATGCAGTATTATATAGTAGAAGTAGTATTTAAAGCAGTAATAGATACGGCAATAGTTGGATTACAACAGAAGCAGCATTATACAAATACAATCAATATTATACAAAAGCAGTATTATACAAATACAGTCACTCTGTCCAAACAACTACGGTTAAATATGGTCAATATTATACAAATGCAGCAGTTCTGGAACCCAACATTAACACAGAAGAAAAAAATCCCTTGTAATAGTGATGCAGCAGTTCTGGAACAGAGAAATGCTGGAACACAAACAACAAATAGGCAAAGGTTAACAAGGAAAGCCAGCCCAGAAGAAGCAATCTTTGAATTTAAAACTACAGGTAATAGTGATGTAATAGACAACTATTGGAATATTAAAACTAACCTTGCATTTACTTGATATTCATCAATAAAACACTTTTATATACCATAAAGCTGTTCTGCATAATGGAGTGGACAAGCATACATTATCACATGCAATGCAAATCAACTACAGCATACTCTGGTTTAAGAGGATCATAGAGTGATGCAATAACGAGACCCAAGCTACAACCTTATTACATCCGCCGCCTATATTCAAATAAACCACAAATCCCAGTCAGTAGCATACATAACTAATGTAACTAATTACATAATTTAAATGAAAAGGTAATCATCATGTTTACAGTTGCAAAATAAACAAACTGCTAGTGCACTGACTACAAATAATTTAAAATGACTAGACCGAGTAAAAAACATTCAGGATTATAATGAAATTATACAACAATCTGTAAGTACAAATGTTCATGGAAATCCAATTTTTATGTTACTGAGCAAACTTAAAGCAACTAAACTAGCAATAAGAGCCTGGCAAAAAACTAAGGGTTCTAGTCAAGCATCGTGTGATCGATCAAATTAGAAGCAAATGGTCTTCATGAACAGTTATTGAAAAATCCCCTAGACGATAATATTGCTTCAGATTATGCAAAAAATTGATCATCTATCCACTCTAATGAGGAAAATAGCTATTTAAAATTCAAATAAACTTAAGTGGTTGACACAGAGTGACAAAAATACAAAAAAATTCAACAACAATGTGTCAATTCCCAAAGCTAATATAGAGGAAAATACATTCTTGATTCTAATGGCAAACTTCACTCAACATCAGAAAGTCTTACTCATGAAGCAATTATGTACTTTTAAGATTTATTTAATGCTGACCTAATGTCTGACATGTCACATTGAATAAGTGCATACTTTATGAGTTTTTATGCACGAAGATAGAAGAGTGTCATGGATTGCATCAAGTATTATGTTAAGTCCTAATCAATTTTATTTAACAATTATTTTACATGTATTGTGCTTATTTTTGTTTGTATGTATGAAAATACAAAATATGTTAAAACAATATTTGTAACTAAAGATATAAAATTGAATATACTGATATTTGCAAGTGAGATTTTTTTCTTTAAACAAGAGTACTTTATTCACTGGTAGAGAATTACAAAAGTTGTTAGTGAGCCAAATAGGTGTAGGAGTACAACCGGATATCAGTCAAAAACACCCATACCGCATTACCAAACAAAACAACTCAGACAAAAGTATCTAATTATCTGTTAAAACAAGATAACCCTTAAAATAAAAGATAATGGGACACAAGTATTAAAGGCACTAGTAAAATAACTAACGCCACTTCGGCACTTTCTCAAATCTCTCCTACTCAAGACGGCTCCTACAAACACTTGCAAACAACCTAACTAATCTTGAACCTAAATCGAAAACAATTATATATTATTGACAACACCAGAGGCATGAATATGACTTCCAACAGAATTACAGAAATGCACGAACAACCTCTCATTGCGGATATCCACTCACAACATTCAATTATGCCTATTAACCTCCATATATATCACTGTCGTGACATCCTCTGCATACATCACTTCTCTGCCATCTTCATCCACAGACAATCACCATTTTTTTTACATAACCCACTGCCCACTTAACCGTGCATCACCATCAATGACTATCACCTGAAAATACCCATCTTCCAGCAACCTTCCCTTCAACCTATTCCATAACCATATAATCACATACCATCCTTCATACTGCCGTCATCCTTCTTATTGCCATTCCTCTATACCAAACAAAAACAACTGCAATACCTTTGCTACACCATCATACTTCATATACTTCTGCAACTATTGTCTTCATCATCCCATACAACATCCACATTCACCGTCCCATACAACATCACAGAGCAATACAACTGCCTCACACTGACCATATTACCTTCCCACATCCTCAACATTCATCATAAAACTGCACAATCCCCCATAACCAAACACTTTGCAACATCACTTTCTTTTCCATCATACATCTACCTGCCTTGATCCTCTTTTATCACTTCTACCAAAACTGTTGATCACAAACTACACATTGCTTTGCATCCAGCCTTCTGCACACTGATATCCTGACAACAGTCACCCCATTCATCTACAACATCTGCATCACCATCTACAACAAGTTTTTGGCCCGAGTACATCTGCATCATATTCATCTGCTACACAACATCTGTTTTTATTGCTTGAGTACATCCCCAAATAACCACACCTCATACCTGACCATCACATTCTTGCCTACCTGAACAGCAGCTACCCCACCATCTTCAAACAAACATCCTACACAACCGTGTCAACCTCAGCAATTCGAGCTTCAACTGCCGCCAGTTCCTCCTATAACCATCACCTCATTTCCATATACACACTACCTGAACCAACTCACAACATTTCCCTTACCTACACACCATCCATCTACCTCACTGATCAATACAACAACTACACATACTTCATACATTACATATCTCTTCCACCACAGTTCTATACAACCTTGCTTACTAAATGGCCATACTACCACCATACTTTATATCAACAACAGCTTCCTATCAACCATACTACTATATCAACAGCAAGTGCCCCTGAACATACTTCGTACTTACCCTCTGCCTTACCATCCGAACATACTTACGCTCACTGCTATACAACCATACTACCACCATACTTCATGTCAACAGCAACTGCTTAGCTACCAGTCAACTACAACTACTGTTACATTTGCAATATATTCCATCCCCTTCAACCCCTGCTTCACATTCAAAACTTTCATTAACCACTAATATCACTACAACTATCTGCCATTACGTACATTCACATTCAAAACTGCCTCTCACAACCACCATCCCACATTTCTTGTATGTTAGGGGGAAGGTGTAACTACTGCATGAATTGGTGATGATGGAATGGCTACTACTGTAAAGTGTTCAGAGAAGTGTTTAGTGAAGTCCGTATGCAGCAAGAAGTTTGTTGGAGTTATAATGGTTCGAGGAGAGTTGATGTATAGGTAGAAGTAAGTGATACGCATAGTGAAGGAGGTTAAGGTTGCAGTAGTGAGGCAACAGTGTTTGTAAATGTAGAATTATAAAAGAAAATAAAATTGTAACAAGATATTGAAAATGCAAAAATTGCAAAAGAAATTGAAATGGAATACAATTTCTTTTCGAAAGAAATTGTGTGTACTATTTTTTCTTTTAAATAGAAATGCAAAGGCAAACGCAAAAAATAATAAGTGCACAAATCAAATCACATAACAAACATACACACAACTTTTTTTTAAATGCAAATTAACACCCAAAATAAACACACTAAAATCAAACAACAAATAATTCGAATCATACCTGCTAAAGATATCGAATCATACCTGCTAAAGATATCGAATCATAACCTTCGGATGGCACACATACCCACCCACTCCAACATCAACAAAGGTCTCTGCAAATTGATGATTTATTTTGTTGGTTCTCTCATCTGGTAGCAGTATATTGTCCAAAACCAATTTTTCATGTGTGGATGGTACAGATTTCCCATGGATTTTGGACGATGTAGAATCTCGACATACAGTACCTATTGCAATAAAATTTATTGTCTAGGTCTATCCAACAAAATAACTGTATCGAAAACAAGTAAGAATAAAAAGCAACTAATAAATACCTGTTGTTATAATGTCTAGATCAGAGTTGAGGATTTCACATTTTGATTGTTCGCCACATTGGTTATATCCTGGGATTGAGAAACAACGAGTTTAGAAGCATTGAGTTGTGTGTTGCGTTCTCCTTGTTCTATGTTTCCCACCATGTTGATCAGAAGCTCCATTTGCCCAGACAAATTTCCCACTGTACTCTCCAAACTTCCCACCGTACCCTCCAAACTTCCCATCCTCATTTTCAACTCAGCATCGTCTCCACAAACATGTTTCAATCGTTTATGTGCAATAGCAGAAGCCTTAATATTAGTCTTTGGTATGACAGTCCCAACTCTGCGGCTCCTACCCCTTGTATCCTTTCCCATCACTTGTGATACGATATCTTCATCCACTGTCAATTTTTCTTCATCACTATCGGTGATCTTTTCCTTCAATTTCGCAATTTGATCCTGGGATTGCATAATACATATATGAATAATGAAAATATATATATGTATACATGTTTTGAAAACTTAAGTTCCAAAACTGTTGCTGGCCATCTGAGGTGAAATGACTCAGTTATAAATGACCCTAACGTGTATGTGTCTATATGCATATATGTGTATGCTGTTATTGCTGTGTGTATTAATATAAGGTTATACTTATGTTAATGCTTATGTTAATGAATACAAGACTGTTAATTCATGTACACACAGAACTAAAATTGTACTTGTATGAATATATACCAGACTGTAGATATTCCTATGCTTATTCCTATATATATACACCTGAAATTGTACTTGTGTAAAGAGGTCTCATCAACCATCAATTCATGGCAATAACAAAAGTAAAAAGCTGAAATACAAATAGTTTAAAACGACTAGACTGAGTAAAAAGCATTCAGGATTCACTGGAAAGCATTCTAATATCTTCCATGTTTTTGCATGTAAATCACGATCCAAATATTGCAGGAAACAATACTTCTGAGTGTCTAATAAAAAGATCAAACACAATCCTTCATTATTTGATGATACCCACAATTTATTTACTTACTTATTTTATTTAATTTGATTGGAATTACATTTATTGGTGAGTTCAATTGGATTTGAGCGATACCAGCCTCAACAGACAATCAATTTTTCATATCGACTTTTATTATATATCATTCAATATTCATCAATATATGCTAAATAAAATTAAGGTCAAAGATGCAAATTTGTGAAATGCCTCGTAATGTTATAAACAAAATTGAAAGTTTGTGTGCTCAGTTCTCATGGTGGGTAAGCAATACAAAATCGGTTAGGACAATGACTTCAAACCTAAACAAGAGGGTGGACTTTGATTATGAAATCTTACAGACTCAAAAGAAGCTTATGCATTAAAGTTGGTATGGTATTTTCTACAACAAGGCAGTTTATGTTCGAAATGGAAGCAAAACAGATTTTGTAGCAGAAAATTCTTTTAGATAATTAATGGAGACCTTAATGCCTCATTTACGTAGAAGCTCATTCTCAAGACCAGATCATGCAACAAATGTTTAATAACAAAAACATAGATAATGGTAGAAATACTTATGTCTGTTTCAACCCTTGGATTCATAGTGATTAAAAAACAAAGTCAAGAAAGCTATATATTTAGGGTGTTATACTTACCCTAGACTTCATAACTTTTGTTAAAAATCAATTTTATAAATATATGCGTGTTATATTTACATTAGACTAAGGGATTGAAAACTCTATTTATAAAATCATGTAATCATAAAAAAATGGCTCAAATAACATAACAAAGCAAACAAAAGCATACCCCTTATGTACAGTGTATGACATGTCTAACTAAACACCTATATTCCAATGCAGTATCTTTAAGTGCTGCTGTTCATAGCAATGGACTGAACTGAATTAGTATACAAAATGCTTCATTGAATACTCACCCATGCGTTAGCTTTTAACAAGTAAATACTTATGTACTATATAAACAACACTACACTAACCTAGCTGAAATCCTCATATACATCACGATAAGAATAACAAACTTAAGGAGATGCATCAGTACTTAAATGGAACGAAATTCTGGAATTTGCAGGTAAGACATTGAACTTGTAATATATAAATGACACACACTACACATTTGCAAATGGTCAATTTCAATTAGCTATGTATATTCCCAAGATTTATAATATAAAAATATAGTTTAAACACTTAGCAACAGCAAATAAATACAAGGACACAAGCTACTATTGCAAGGGCAATACTCACACTAAAAATAACATAACTCACGCAACCTATACTCACACTAACTCATATGCATGGCTGCTGCACTTTCGTGCCTACTCATATAAAATCATACTCATGGTTACATAATTTAAAGGTAGAAAAAGAAAAAAAATAACACGATGCAACGGACCACACTTTTGTATGTATTTATTTATTTTGGGGAGCCATAAATACACCTACTGGCATTGTTCAGATAAAATAAGGAGAGCTCTTAGGAATCAAGGAAGCAAGACTCCAAATTTTGCAAAACCTTTGCTAATTGAACAATCATTGTTGGATCACAAATTAATAATTTAACACGATAATTTACTGCAAAGATTTACATACACAAGATTATGCACAATTTTACTGCAAAAAACAAAATCTTATTCATAATATCTACATCGGACATTAAATGATCACACCAAAATTTGGGAACAGAGGCAAAAAAAAACGAAGAAGATAAATTCATGTACTCAATAACAAATTTTGATGCTGAAGCTTTGATGCAATACATGGTGATGCTCGTAATAGTAGAAATAAATAAAAAATAAAAAATACTAATACATGGAAAGGAAATAAACAACATCAGAATACCTGAAAGCACCGATTACGTGAAGGAAAAAGAAAGGCGGCTGATAGAAGTTTGAGCTGAAGAAACTTGTTATTTTAAAATGCGATTTAAGGAGAAAGAACGAGAGAATAGCCGGAATTAGTCGTCGAAGATTTGACGAAAACAAATGGTAATTTCGATAATTAACTTCAATTGAGGCATGGTCGTGAGTTAGGGGAAGAATTTGGGGAGAACGAAAAAAATGAGGGAAGGAATGAATTTAGGGGAGAACGAAAAAAAACGAGGAAAGGAACGAATTTGATACGGCTCAAAGCCATATCAAATTTTATACGGCTAAAAACGGTATCTAAACTTTTAGATACAGCTTTTACCCATATCAAATTTGATACGACTTTGAGCCGTATCAAATAAGGCGGATAGGGGTGTGGCTAAAACAACTTTGTGGTGTAGTGGCACTTTGAGGTATTTAAAACTTGGTATGTGTCCTTTCCATAGCTCATATGGAATTGTTCCTGTTTTATTGTGAGGGGCTTTGTTTAATATGTGATTAGACATATTTAAGGCTTCCTTACACAAGTTCGTCGGTAGACCAAAGGTTAAAAGCATCGCATCAATCATGTCTTTTAACGTTCTGTTCTTCCTCTCGGCTACATCATTTTGTTGTGGTGAATATGCAGCTGTTGTTTGATGACTTATACCATTTTCTGCACAGAACTGTTCAAATGGTGATTCATATTCTCCACCTCGATCAGATCTCAATATCTTGATCTTTTTATTTAACAGATTTTCTACCTCAGCTTGGTACTTTATAAATGATGTAATTTCTTCATCCTTACTATTTGAAAGATATACATAGCAATATCGTGTACAGTCATCAATAAAAGTGATAAAGTACTTTTTCCCACCTCTTGTATGTAATGATTTAAAATCACATAAATCTGTATGAACCAAACTGTAACGACCCAGAATTTTTAGTAATTAAAATTTGAATATTTAATTAATTTTAAATATTAATAGGTGAATTTATAAGTCGAATAAATTTTAATTCGAATAATTGGATTTAATTGAATAATTAAATCGATAATTTAATAGGTTAAATTATGGAAATAATTGAAAATTGGGTTAAATACGATTGAAAATGATTTGTAAAATTTTATTTTATCATATTGGAGTTAGAACGATATTTTAGAACTTTTAAAATCGAATTAAAAGTTAATTTGTGAAAATTGAATATTTTAATATTTAATCGACTAGTGAAATAGTCAATTTTTGAACAGTCTCAGAATTGGACGAAACTAGTTCCATTGGATCCGTAATAGTTAGTTATTACCGGATTTCAATTTTCATAGCAATCGGAGTTATCGTTTGATCATAGCAGCTCGAAACGCATCGAATTGTTTTTAATATTAATTTGGCGAGTTAAAATAGCCATTTTTCAAACAGTCTCGGATTTCGACGAAACCAGTTTCATCGAATCTGTAATGTGATATTATTGTAAGGTTTCAAATTTCGTGTCAATTGGATTTACCGTTTGTCCGGTACAAATTAAAACGCCTAGAAAATCGTTTAATCGGTTTAATTTTAAATCGATCGTTTGTTGCCATATCTCGCACAGATGTCCGAATTAGCTTTCGAAACCTGTTCCATTGTGTCCGGAACGTGGGGTAAACCCTAGAAATGCTGGTTACGGCGCGTGAATCGGAGTTCGGAATTTCCGGAATGAATAGTGTCGATCGATTTTCTTATAAATAGCCCCCTCACTCAAATAAAAAAAATTACAAAACCCTAAACCTAATATGCACAGCCGCCTCTAACATATTCAAAGGCCAGAATTCACTTTCGATTCTCCTCTCTTTTCTTCAAATCCGTGCAACGATTCAACAAACTTTCTAAATGAAAGATGTAGAGCATGGCAAGATCCTTATATTCAACGGTGGAGATCGAGATTGGAGCTGTATTTTGTGAGATATGGGGGCCGACGGCCTGGGGCTTGCGCACGGAAATCGAGGCAAATCAAGGGGCCGAGCTTCACGCTCTTTGGGCCGTATGTGGCTCTTGCGAGGGGGGTCGAGATGCAAGTTCCTGATCGTGCTATAGTTCAACGTGGAGGCCGAATTTTCAAACCCTAGTTTGTATATTGGGTTCGGCTATGTGTCTGTAAATGGACGCAAGTTTGGGAAGAAGGGGGAAGCACGGTCCAGATGGGGGGGATGCAGATCCAAGGGCTGAGAATGGTCGTAGGTTTATAATTATAAATTATGTTATAAAATTTGTAAATATAAAATCGTGTAAACTTCATAAATTCATAACTTTTTCATACGAGGTCGAAAACGCGCGAAACCAGTTGCGTTGGAATCGTATGGACGAGCACTACGCGATGAAATTAGATTGGAGTCGTTTGGAGTTAGTGAAAATTTTGGATAAAATTAAACGTCCGTTTAATTTTATTCGAAATAAATCGCTAAAACGAAATTGAAATCAAGGTGAGAACTTCTTACTCAATCGAATCAGTTTCGATTTTATTTTAAATAGTTAGATTTAAAATATTTGAATGCATGTTTGAATGATGATTGTTATCTATTGATTGTTAAAATAGACATTATGCGCCGTTAGTAAGCGGATGTTATTTATTAAAAACATATACCGCGAATATTTCATAAACAGTGAAATTGGTATTATATATAATAGCAATATATATATATATATATATATATATATATATATATATTGGCATATGTATATATTGCAGTTATTGATTTCCCGCATTTTTTAGCGGATGAGACCCTATTGCGCCGTCTATTAAGCGGATAATATTTTAAATCCCATATACCGCGATAATTCCGTATTGGAGCGGAATTGGTATTGTGCTAATGTTTTTGGATGCAGGAAACAGGTTGGAGGGATCCAACTGGATTCCTCAACAGTTTTTATTTGAATTCAGATATTTTGATATTTGATGGATTATCATATCGATATATGATATCGTTGTTGTCGTGATTGACTATTTGGTATGTAGCATCATTGGACCAAATTTTGGAACTTTAAAATGATTTTTAAAGTGATTTTTGAAAATATACTATATGTTTGGAATTGATCCATTTTAAATAAATAAACGATATAATTTTTAATGTTATAAAAATTATGATTTTTGAGAAATATAGTTAAAAGTTGATTTTAAAAAATATGTGGTTAATGGTTTTATAAAATAGTTTAAATTGGGATTTTTGAATTTATTATTAGAAGTTTAAAAATAGAATTTATAAAATTTAATTATTTTATAAGTAAAAAGGATGAAATTATAAAGGAATTTAAAGACGTTTTAAAATATTAATATGAATTGATTTATATAAGAGATTAATAAATGGATATTTGTAAATTGAAATATTGAAATTATAAAACGAGTTTTTATAAGTGTTTGAATGAAGTGAAAATGGATTGCATAAGTGAATGGAAATTATAAAATTATAAATGGTGAAGTTATAAATGAAATTTATAAATAGTAAGATTTATAAATTTTGTGAAGTTATTAAAGAATATCTTTGAATAAATAATTTAATCTTATAAGTTATAAGATTTTTAATTATGAAGTTTAAAAGAACGATTTTGTAAAATAATCATATTATAAGCATTTGACTTATAATATGAATTTTTAGTATATCATTGAGATATAAATTGAACAGGTTAATAAAGGAATTTATAAACGTTGTTTTATAAATTCGCAAACGACTTATTTTGATAAGTAAATTGTTGAAACCTATTAATGGAGTTATATTCACGTTTTTGACTGTGAATAATCCTTTGAAATAAAATTAATAAAAGGATGAAATTTGTTAACGTAGTATATTCACGTTTTTGAATAGTGAATAATATGTCAAAGAAATTGTTTTGAATGTGATGTTTTAAATTGAATTAAAACGATCTAACGATGTTTTAAATTGCATTAATATTCGAAACCCTAGATTTCAACATTTATTGTTGAAATAGACGTTTTCGAGAAATAAAAGGAAATGGTGGACTATAACACTGTTGTTATAGTAAATGATTTCCGAAAGGAAATGTTTTGTATAGTATTGGGATTTATATATCTATCTTAAATTCGAATCCCTATACTAGTGATTTTGGGACGTTGTAACGATGTTTTACGCAACATTCGTTTTGGCCCAAATAAATATGTTTAAAAGAATGATTTCCTTAAAGAATGAAATATATACTTAATTTCGATTTAAGTATATTGAATATTTTCGAAAGGTTGAAAATAAATAAAATTTGTGAATTACTTATGATTAAATAAGTATGGAAATGTTTTCCAATATAAAGTGAATATTAGAGAATTTATCTTTTTGAAGATAAATTGAAATGAATTATTGAAATGAATAATTGAAATCTTATATTCATAGATAATTTTAGAATATAAATTCACTATGGAATTTATAGAAAGGGGAAATTGTTTAAAGATAAATATTGATTTATTTTTGAGGTATTGAAATTTTATATCTTGTAAAGATATTTTGGAAAATATAAATAATTTGGAAAATTATTTGGAATCTGGTGATGTGTGCATATCCATTGATAGTTCAATAACCGACTATCAATATTTCCCTTTGAATGGGTAATTGATGTGATTTGTTTGAATTTGAATGCCACGCTTATTTTTGAATAAGCGCTCACTATTCGGGTTAACCGGGAAAGGACCATGGGGTCGTATAACCCATTCCGAATATGTGATACGTCGTTATGAATTGCATTTGAAGACCGGTGTTGAAGACCGGATCTTTTTGAAAGCGAAAGGACAACTCGTCGATTGTCTTTGCACCGAGTAGCTACGGTATAGAGACTCCCTATGTGATGGGAAGTCCGGACGTGATTAGAGATTATCCGGATTGCAAGGACTTCTTTGTAAGTGCCTTCGGTTCTGTTCGAGCCCGAAACAGACTTGTATGGATTGTATGTCTGACATTACAAATTGAGATATAAAGCCGATTTCTTTCAAATATATTTCTGTTGGTGGCGAAGAATTTATTCTTTTAGCTTAACACCCTTCTCTGAGACGTACGAGCTCAGAGGTTATGTAGTTGAAGGTTATCAGCGATATATTTCCAATTTGGTAATGTGACATGCTGAGTGTTGCTGTAAATGATCATTGTGTTGATTATTTGTGATAGGATCATTTATTTGATCGTCTATCCTGGTGATCATTTCTATGATCATTTGTTGACCCAAGCACGACTTTTGTATAAAGCGTGGCTTTGTGGACGTGACTTCGTCGAGCCTCACACCCCGGAATGGTCAAACAGGAAAGATGCGGCAAGGTTATGAGGGGTAGCCCCCTTTAGGGTATGTGCATTTCCTTCTGGAAAAGGGTGGTATCATGGTATGGAGCCCAGATACTTACTCATGTTGAAAACACTTTATGATTATGTGAATTGATTACGAGCGCTCGGTTGAAAGGTCCCAAAGGACCGGGGGATGGCCTATTCGGTCAGTTGTTACTCAGTTAGGGGTAAGCCGGCCTTGTGTTGGTAGAGATCCGGTTTGGTTCTCGGGGATGTCCTTCCAGAGGCATTCTCATGTGGCAATGAGAAGTTCCTTGGCCTGATCATTCGTTGGAAATCCAAAGAAACAATACGAGACTTGTACGGTTTTAGTTGTAGAACCTGCCATCTAATATGGTAGCTATAGTAAGCATAATATAATGGTACCTATGCTGGCTAAGATTTATATTCTACTTTCGAAACTGTTTTCTACACTATGCACTAATAATAATATCAAATGTTTCTTTTTAATGCGTATCAAGCATCTTTGACTAACATAAGAAGAAATCTCCTCCAAGTCTGCGTTTGCATTGTGTGTGTGGCAGGAGGTCTTATGGTAGTCTCATTTTTAAAAGCATGGCGAATTGACTCTAAAAATATTCCTCTATTTTTGATTTTAAAGATAAATAAACTGTTTTGAGTTCTCACACCAGTCACATGACTGACTCGGAGTTTATTGTTTTCCTTACTAAACTCTGGGTGCCCACCAATTTCTACACGGGCAGTCAAGAGTAAGGTTTATCAGGATATTCTGGATATTTTGGATTTGCTGGAGGCAAGCTGGATGGGATGGCGTATTACTAGTATATAGTATTTCTTTTCCGCTGTTGATGTTGTTTGTTGTTGTACACTCTGATGTAATGAAATGTAATGTGATGTAATGTAATAACTGATATAGTTCTTTGTTTAAAGATTATTCATTTATTATTATATGTTGTTCCGCTGCGAAGTGTGAGATTCTGTTGTTCAGTTGTTTTCTTTCTGTTCTATTTTCTATTTTCTATTTTCTTTCCTCTCTAATTTTCTATCCTTTATCTCTCCTCTTCTCTCTCTTTCTTTTTTTCTTAAAACCCTAAGTGTTCGGTTTTTCGGCGTTCGGTTTTTCGGCATTCGATTTCTCGGCAGTTGATACAGTGGACGTATTGATGTCAGTTTTCGGAAGACGAAGAACCGGGTCTTCACAGCTGGTATCAGAGCATATGGTTAAGCGACAACCATGGTTCTGTTGGGTATTACTCATTAGAGATAGAGTCAGCAGTACTCTAGAATGAGTTTGAGTGTAATAATAGCTATGAGAGCGTATTTGTTAGTGAGTATAAAATTGTTTTATATTGTGATGATTGGTTTGTTGAGTGGTATATGGATTCTGGTTAATACGAGTAATTAACGTTGTTGATAGGATCTCTAAACACTTGTACAGAACAATTCGACACAGTATTGTGTTAAATTGGGTAAATGAAATAATTTTGCCTTGATTATATTTTTATATATAAAGGAATAATTTTTCAGAATTATTAAAGTGTATATAAGTTGATTGTTAAGTTGTTTGAATAATCTAAATTAAAGAATAATTGTATAAGTAAAATGAATTATAAGAATTGAATTATAATTAAAGTGATTTACAATTGTGAAATAAACTTATATATATAAGGAGTGAAACTATGTGAATATATTTATGAATATGAGTTGTAAATAAAAATGAATTTAAAGTTAAATGGAAATTTACTTTAGAATTGGAAGCTGAATTGATTTATAAGTTGGAATTTAAGTTATGTAAAAAAACCAAGTGACGTTTATAAAATGGAGTATGACTTAAGATATGTTGAATGAAGTTGATATTAGTATCAAAGTAAATTAATAAAGTTAAGTGATAAATGTGAACTTGAGTTATATAAATGAAATTCAACTTTTGTAATTGAATTGAATTAATGGATTAAATGTAAATCAATTGAATGTGAATAATTGATATGAAATAATGAATGTAAGTGTTAATTCATTAAAATCTAATGTTATTAGAAGTTGAATAGTTGAATGAAAATCAATTTGATTAAACCAATTGAAAGCAAAGGGATTTGGTTGTGATTAATATACATTGGTTGTTATATGGTTGTTAGATGATTGTGTATAATTCATTAAGTGTTAATGAAATTGAATTAATGGAATTGGAAGCTAAAGTAATTGGAATTCAATTGGAAGTTAAGTGAATCTTAAATAGAATTGAATTTGATTTGGAAGTGAACCAACTTTAATATGAATTAGTGAATATAAACTAATCGAAAATGAATGTTAGTAAAAACATCCACTGTTAATGAATCAAAAGTGATTAAATTGAAAACCCTATTTCATTGAATATTAATGAGAATATGAATGAATATTTATTGGTTATGAATTTTTGGATGATAGTTGGTTGATGGTTGAATATATTGCTTTTATTGCAATTGCTAGGTTGGCATGTATAGTTATTATGTTGCTATATGTTGTATATTGATACTATTGTCTACATGCATGTTCTCATGTTGTTGTTGAGTGTTTAGTAGGTGCGGATCGCGTTTGCTTCGCATTTGGAGCTCGCTTTCGCGCTATATTAGCCGTATATGCTCGCTAATAAAATATAAGGTACATATCTCAGATTAAATATCTACTTTTATACTTTTTTCCCTGCGGGATGCCTCATTACTTGATGAGATGTATATTTGTGATATATATACTGTCGTTTTTTTTTGGATCGAGCCGCGCAAAGGAGACTATGGCGAATTTTTTCGAAAATTCAAGGCGTTAGAAAAAATTTGAGAAAGTTGGAAAATTTTGAAAACTTTAACTTTGATTTGAAGTTGAAAGTTAAAAAATAGTAGTTGTTTTTGAAAAGATAACTAAGTATGATTTGAAACTTAGTAAAGTATTATAAGAAGTTTAACTATGGATTTATGGAAAATTAATAGATTCTGTAACTTTTCTTACTTGTTAATTTCGAGGACGAAATTCTTTTAAGGGGGGAAGATTGTAACGATCCAGAATTTTTAGTAATTAAAATTTGAATATTTAATTAATTTTAAATATTAATAGGCGAATTTATAAGTCGAATAAATTTTAATTCGAATAATTGGATTTAATTGAATAATTAAATCGATAATTTAATAGGTTAAATTATGGAAATAATTGAAAATTGGGTTAAATACGATTGAAAATGATTTGTAAAATTTTATTTTATCATATTGGAGTTAGAACGATATTTTAGAACTTTTAAAATCGAATTAAAAGTTAATTTGTGAAAATTGAATATTTTAATATTTAATCGACTAGTGAAATAGTCAATTTTTGAACAGTCTCAGAATTGGACGAAACTAGTTCCATTGGATCCGTAATAATTAGTTATTACCGGATTTCAATTTTCGTAGCAATCGGAGTTATCGTTTGATCGTAGCAGCTCGAAACGCATCGAATTGTTTTTAATATTAATTTGGCGAGTTAAAATAGCCATTTTTCAAACAGTCTCGGATTTCAACGAAACCTGTTTCATCGGATCCGTAATGTGATATTATTGTAAGGTTTCAAATTTTGTGTCAATTGGATTTACCGTTTGTCCGGTACAAATTAAAACGCCTAGAAAATCGTTTAATCGGTTTAATTTTAAATCGATCGTTTGTTGCCATATCTCGCACAGATGTCCGAATTAGCTTTCGAAACCTGTTCCATTGTGTCCGGAACGCGGGGTAAACCCTAGAAACGCTGGTTACGGCGCGTGAATCGGAGTTCGGAATTTCCGGAATGAATAGTGTCGATCGATTTTCTTATAAATAGCCCCCTCACTCAAATAAAAAAAAAATTACAAAACCCTAAACCTAATATGCATAGCCGCCTCTAACATATTCAAAGGCCAGAATTCACTTTCGATTCTCCTCTCTTTTCTTCAAATCCGTGCAACGATTCAACAAACTTTCTAAATGAAAGATGTAGAGCATGGCAAGATCCTTATATTCAACGGTGGAGATCGAGATTGGAGCTGTATTTTGTGAGATATGGGGGCCGACGGCCTGGGGCTTGCGCACGGAAATCGAGGCAAATCAAGGGGCCGAGCTTCACGCTCTTTGGGCCGTATGTGGCTCTTGTGAGGGGGATCGAGATGCAAGTTCCTGATCGTGCTATAGTTCAACGTGGAGGCCGAATTTTCAAACCCTAGTTTGTATATTGGGTTCGGCTATGTGTCTGTAGATGGACGCAAGTTTGGGAAGAAGGGGGAAGCACGGTCCAGATGGGGGGGATGCAGATCCAAGGGCTGAGAATGGTTGTAGGTTTATAATTATAAATTATGTTATAAAATTTGTAAATATAAAATCGTGTAAACTTCATAAATTCATAACCTTTTCATACGAGGTCGAAAACGCGCGAAACCAGTTGCGTTGGAATCGTATGGACGAGCACTACGTGATGAAATTGGATTGGAGTCGTTTGGAGTTAGTGAGAATTTTGGATAAAATTAAACGTCCGTTTAATTTTATTCGAAATAAATCGCTAAAACGAAATTGAAATCAAGGTGAGAACTTCTCACTCAATCGAATCAGTTTCGATTTTATTTTAAATAGTTAGATTTAAAATATTTGAATGCATGTTTGAATGATGATTGTTATCTATTGATTGTTAAAATAGACATTATGCGCCGTTAGTAAGCGGATGTTATTTATTAAAAACATATACTGCGAATATTTCATAAACAGTGAAATTGGTATTATATATAATAGCAATATATATATATATATATATATATATATATATTGGCATATGTATATATTGCAGTTATTGATTTCCCGCATTTTTTAGCGGATGAGACCCTATTGCGCCGTCTATTAAGCGGATAATATTTTAAATCCCATATACCGCGATAATTCCGTACTGGAGCGGAATTGGTATTTTGCTAATGTTTTTAGATGCAGGAAACAGGTTGGAGGGATCCAACTGGATTCCTCAACAGTTTTTATTTGAATTCAGATATTTTGATATTTGATGGATTATCATATCGATATATGATATCGTTGTTGTCGTGATTGACTATTTGGTTTGTAGCATCATTGGACCAAATTTTGGAACTTTAAAATGATTTTTAAAGTGATTTTTGAAAATATACTATATGTTTGGAATTGATCCATTTTAAATAAATAAACGATATAATTTTTAATGTTATAAAAATTATGATTTTTGAGAAATATAGTTAAAAGTTGATTTTTAAAAATATGGGGTTAATGGTTTTATAAAATAGTTTAAATTGAGATTTTTGAATTTATTATTAGAAGTTTAAAAATAGAATTTATAAAATTTAATTATTTTATAAGTAAAAAGGATGAAATTATAAAGGAATTTAAAGACGTTTTAAAATATTAATATGAATTGATTTATATAAGAGATTAATAAATGGATATTTATAAATTGAAATATTGAAATTATAAAACGAGTTTTTATAAGTGTTTGAATGAAGTGAAAATGGATTGCATAAGTGAATGGAAATTATAAAATTATAAATGGTGAAGTTATAAATAGTAAGATTTATAAATTTTGTGAAGTTATTAAAGAATATCTTTGAATAAATAATTTAATCTTATAAGTTATAAGATTTTTAATTATGAAGTTTAAAAGAACGATTTTGTAAAATAATCGTATTATAAGCATTTGACTTATAATATGAATTTTTAGTATATCATTGAGATATAAATTGAACAGGTTAATAAAGGAATTTATAAACGTTGTTTTATAAATTCGTAAATGACTTATTTTGATAAGTAAATTGTTGAAACCTATTAATGGAGTTATATTCACGTTTTTGACTGTGAATAATCCTTTGAAATAAAATGAATAAAAGGATGAAATTTGTTAACGTAGTATATTCACGTTTTTGAATAGTGAATAATATGTTAAAGAAATTGTTTTGAATGTGATGTTTTAAATTGAATTAAAACGATCTAACGATGTTTTAAATTGCATTAAGATTCGAAACCCTAGATTTCAACATTTATTGTTGAAATAGACGTTTTCGAGAAATAAAAGGAAATGGTGGACTATAACACTGTTGTTATAGTAAATGATTTCCGAAAGGAAATGTTTTGTATAGTATTAGGATTTATATATCTATCTTAAATTCGAATCCCTATACTAGTGATTTTGGGACGTTGTAACGATGCTTTACGCAACATTCGTTTTGGCCCAAATAAATATGTTTAAAAGAATGATTTCCTTAAAGAATGAAATATATACTTAATTTCGATTTAAGTATATTGAATATTTTCCAAAGGTTGAAAATAAATAAAATTTGTGAATTACTTATGATTAAATAAGTATGGAAATGTTTTCCAATATAAAGTGAATATTAGAGAATTTATCTTTTTGAAGATAAATTGAAATGAATAATTGAAATCGTATATTCATAGATAATTTTAGAATATAAATTCACTATGGAATTTATAGAAAGGGGAAATTGTTTAAAGATAAATATTGATTTATTTTTGAGGTATTGAAATTTTATTTCTTGTAAAGATATTTGGAAAATATAAATAATTTGGAAAATTATTTGGAATCTGGTGATGTGTGCATATCCATTGATAGTTCAATAACCGACTATCAATATTTCCCTTTGAATGGGTAATTGATGTGATTTGTTTGAATTTGAATGCCACACTTATTTTTGAATAAGCGCTCACTATTCGGGTTAACCGGGAAAGGACCATGGGGTCGTAAAACCCATTCTGAATATGTGATACGTCGTTATGAATTGCATTTGAAGACCGGTGTTGAAGACCGGATCTTTTTGAAAGCGAAAGGACAACTCGTCGATTGTCTTTGCACCGAGTAGCTACGGTATAGAGACTCCCTATGTGATGGGAAGTCCGGACGTGATTAGAGATTATCCGGATTGCAAGGACTTCTTTGTAAGTGCCTTCGGTTCTGTTCGAGCCCGGAACAGACTTGTATGGATTGTATGTCTGACATTACAAATTGAGATATAAAGCCGATTTCTTTCAAATATATTTCTGTTGGTGGCGAAGAATTTATTCTTTTAGCTTAACACCCTTCTCTGAGACGTACGAGCTCAGAGGTTATGTAGTTGAAGGTTATCAGCGATATATTCCCAATTTGGTAATGTGACATGCTGAGTGTTGCTGTAAATGATCACTGTGTTGATTATTTGTGATAGGATCATTTATTTGATCGTCTATCCTGGTGATCATTTCTATGATCATTTGTTGACCCAAGCACGACTTTTGTATAAAGCGTGGCTTTGTGGAAGTGACTTCGTCGAGCCTCACACCCCGGAATGGTCAAAACAGGAAAGATGCGGCAAGGTTATGAGGGGTAGCTCCCTTTAGGGTATGTGCATTTCCTTCTGGAAAAGGGTGGTATCATGGTATGGAGCCCAGATACTTACTCATGTTGAAAACACTTTATGATTGTGTGAATTGATTAAGAGCGCTCGGTTGAAAGGTCCCAAAGGACCGGGGGATGGCCTATTCGGTCAGTTGTTACTCAGTTAGGGGTAACCCGGCCTTGTGTTGGTAGAGATCCGGTTTGGTTCTCGGGGATGTCCTTCCAGAGGCATTCTCATGTGGCAATGGGAAGTTCCTTGGCCTGATCATTCGTTGGAAATCCAAAGAAACAATACGAGACTTGTACGGTTTTAGTTGTAGAACCTGCCATCTAATATGGTAGCTATAGTAAGCATAATATAATGGTACCTATGCTGGCTAAGATTTATATTCTACTTTCGAAACTGTTTTCTACACTATGCACTAATAATAATATCAAATGTTTCTTTTTAATGCGTATCAAGCATCTTTGACTAACATAAGAAGAAATCTCCTCCAAGTCCGCGTTTGCATTGTGTGTGTGGCAGGAGGTCTTATGGTAGTCTCATTTTTAAAAGCATGGCGAATTGACTCTAAAAATATTCCTCTATTTTTGATTTTAAAGATAAATAAACTGTTTTGAGTTCTCACACTAGTCACATGACTGACTCGGAGTTTATTGTTTTCCTTCCTAAACTCTGGGTGCCCACCAATTTCTACACGGGCAGTCAAGAGTAAGGTTTATCAGGATATTCTGGATATTTTGGATTTGCTGGAGGCAAGCTGGATGGGATGGCGTATTACTAGTATATAGTATTTCTTTTCCGCTGTTGATGTTGTTTGTTGTTGTACACTCTGATGTAATGAAATGTAATGTGATGTAATGTAATAACTGATATAGTTCTTTGTTTAAAGATTATTCATTTATTATTATATGTTGTTCCGCTGCGAAGTGTGAGATTCTGTTGTTCAGTTGTTTTCTTTCTGTTCTATTTTCTATTTTCTATTTTCTTTCCTCTCTAATTTTCTATCCTTTATCTCTCCTCTTCTCTCTCTTTCTTTTTTTCTTAAAACTCTAAGTGTTCGGTTTTTCGGCATTCGATTTCTCGGCAGTTGATACAGTGGACGTATTGATGTCAGTTTTCGGAAGACGAAGAACCGGGTCTTCACACAAACCTAGTGGTTCGGTGCTTCTTTCAATGGATTGAAATGGTTTTTAAACCATTTTTGCTTCTACACATGTCTCACATTTTTAGTTCTTATCTACTTTGAATTTTGGAATTAATCTCAAGTTTGATAATGTTTTCATTTTTCGAAAATTTATGTGTCCCAACCTATCATGCCATAGTAAAATTTCGTGCTCAGGCAAGTAAGAAACTTCAATTTTATTAATAGCACAATCAAAATACATAGTTTTATTGCCGATAACGGCCACATTTGCCTTAAATAGGCCATCACATAAATATCCCCTTCCGATATATATTCCAGCTTTAGACAGAACCGTCTTGTCTGACTCGAACACCATTTTGAATCCTTTCTTTAATAGGACTAAGCCAGAGATCAGATTCTTGCGTGTGTCTGGAACGTGGAGCACGTTGTTCAATTTGATAGTTTTTCCAGAAGTAAACTTGAGGATTACTGTGCCACTACCTTCGATCATGGAAGCAGCTCCCATGTAGAGTTTTTCTTTCTGATCAAATTTCTGATATATAGAAAACATGGATTTGTCAAAGAAGACATGACGAGTAGCTCCTATGTCCGCCCACCATTGGTTACGATTCTGAACCAAATTGCATTCAGATATAACTGCTGAAAAATTGGACTTGTCCACTTCCATGTTGTCAACTATATTTGCCTCTGAGTTGCGTTCCTTCTTGTGTCTGCAATCTCTAGCGGCGTGTCCCATTTTGCTACAAACCCAACATTCGCCATTAAACTTCTTGTTTTTATTATCTTTGGGTTTGTTTTCAGGAGCTTTCCTCTTCTTTAAGAAGTTCTTCTTTTTGTTGAAATGACCTTTATTCTTGTTCTTCGACCCTTTTGTTATCAACGCCTCCTCGCTTTGTTTGGTAATTCCACGGTTATCTGCCTCAATCTTTAATCGTACGATGAGGTCCTGCAAAGAAATCTCTTTCTTTTTATGCTTTAGATAGTTGCGGTAGTCTCTCTATGATGGTGGCAGCTCTCCTGTTATGGCTTCAATCAAGAAAGATTCTCCAACCTTATGGCCTTCTGATTCAATTTCGTGAATAATAATTTGGAGTTCATGCAGTTGAGTAGTCATAAATTTGGAGTCTATCATTTTGTAGTCCATGAATTTGTCTACAATGAATTTCTTCAGACTGCCATTCTGTGTCTTTTACTTCACGGCAAGTGCATTTCAGAGGGCCTTTGCTGTCTTTAGAGGCTGATACACTTTGTATAGCATTTTGTCCACACAGTTCAGAATATAGTTTCTGCACAGGAAGTTCGAATGCTTCCATGTATCAACAGCTAGAAACACATCTTTGTGTGTTTCTTTGGTTTGGACTGGTGCAGGCATTGGTTCCTCCTCCTCGAGATACCGTTGTAGACCGAGTGTGGTGAGATAGAACAACATTTGATTCTGCCATGTTAGAAAATTGTCACCATCTTCGTTGAAAGGATCGGGCCTGTTGTGTGTAGTAGCCTTTGTTGATAGTTCAACTGTTGCCATCTCAGTTAACTAGGAAATTCCGTCTGAGGCTTGTCGAAAAAATTTCCGTAAGAATTTTTATTTAAATTCTCTTAAGATACAACAGACGTAATCTGCATGAGATTGTAATGAGTATGTCAACTCTGTGATTTATTGTATAGAGCAGTAGAGAAGAAGAAGAAATAGAATTGGAATTTTCTGAGAATGTGATCAGTATTCTCTCCTATTTATAATTTCGTCCGCATCCTTTCAAACAGTCGCGTCCGCTTGACGGGTTGTACCCGTTGCCTTTTAACTGCTACTGTTCGTTAACAGGTCGCACCTGCTTTCTCCTCACATCCATTCGCATCGCACCTTCTTCCGTTCGCCCGTGCTTCTTCAGTCGGGTCGCACCCGCCTGCTACTCGCGCCTCTTCAGTCAATCGGTGTCCGCTTCTGAACAGATCCGCACCTGTTCGTATAGGATGCAACCGTCATAAAACCCGGCCCAGTTTTGCAGTAAAAATATGATCAAATTAGACCCAAATCCAAACCCGAACCCGGCCCCGTTCGGTCGGACGGATGGCGGCGGCGGCGCGCGCGCATGTGTGGCGGTGATGCATGATCTCCCTCCTCACAACGAAGAAAACATTTGAGTGCCCCAAGGCCCCAACCCTTTCATTGCAAAGCTATTAATATACTAGAATAGCTTTGCAATTTTTGGCATGTGGGACTATGTTATTTTCATTCAATTAGGAATTCCAACACCTTTAACATGTACAATGTTAATAAAACATTCAACAACCAACCCTTTATCATCTCGTCCATATATTGTACAACAACTGCCAATTGTTCTTTCACAGATATATCACGAGCTTCATCAACTAAAATAGAAAATAATTCATTCTGAAGCTCTTCAATAATAGAGTCTTTAGTTAGACTTGCAATAGTACTAGTAATATGAATTCAAGGCGATGTTAATTTTAGTTTTCTGGAGTATTTGTCAATGAAAATTTATTGACATCCTCATTATCGTTTACATGGCCGAAGCTATTTGTATCAGAGGAGTGGTTGTCAAATACGTATACATGACCAAAGCTGTAGCAATCTCAAACCAGCAAATGAGCAAATGATTTTTAATATAAATTTGTAACTCTTATTTATTCCGTCCTAACTTACCTAAATCTGTCAATGGATACCTGAAAAATCCAATCTCTCTGCAGTAGTATTCAAAAAAACGAATAAATATCCGATATCCGAAAAAACGAATACGAATGCGGATACATCCGCATCTGAAAATTATCCATTTGGTTTCTAACAAGATTATAGCTTATGTTATGCATATTTTAGTACAATAAAATATATGTATTTATTGTTTTATTAAGTCAATTTTATATTATATGCATTCTATGCATATTAATTGCTCAAAACTATTTATTACCATTATATTTGTTGTTTTTGTGCATTTTATAATTATTCGGATTGAAAAAATTATGTTAAATCAAATTTTTTTATTTACGTTTCTTGATTTATCGATCGTTAGCTGATAAGATAATCATCCGATATCCATTTGTAACCGTATATGCAGATACGGATATGAAAATATCTACATCCAAAAGTATCTATTGACAAAGATGTTACTTACCTTCACATTTTTTTTTGATCTTCTGCTATTGTTGTTTTTTAGGATGTAGTTGTTAATTGCGTGGAGAATGAAAGCAAAAAGATTTGAGTCGTCACATGTAAAATCGATGTAGTTCTAAAATGATTTAGGATAATTTAATAACTCGGTTGCATTAACGGAAAAAAAGGGACGACTTTACAAAATTTGAGTAGAATAAGACGTTTTCTGCTTGTATTGATTGCTTCATTGTTGTTATGCAATATTATATGGTAGTAAATATTTGATGCAGGAGAAGAGCATAAAACAAAACTATGTGGGTTTGATCTTGAAAGGGTACGTAGGCAGTCTTTTCTATGCAACTGCTCTCGGTTCTTTTAAGGTTGGAGCGTATAGGATATGACGTAGTTCAAACATAATTAATAACATCTTCCTTTTTATTATATATATCAATGAATATGTATATAGGTCAAAGCAAAAAGAAAGGAAAAGAAGTTTGGTTGTAGGTAATATACTAAGAGGTTATTTGTGTTATATTTCCCATGTATCGTAGTTGTATTATGGATAAATTGAATAATGCTTGATGTATGTAATAGAGATAAATGTTTGATTGTTGAGATAACACATATTACTGTTTAATTCCACTATGAGGTTTTCCTATTTTTTTATAGTTTTAGATTTTAAATTATATAACCAACGACCTAATGTTTTTTATATTTGAGATTAGTGCATAAGCGTATCTATACTATAATATTATTATTGAGTTGGATTTCAAGAGCACACATGCCTCCTTCATATTTTGGAAAATGAGCAGTCACGTTTTAATTTCTTTCTATTCCAAACTTTGAAATGTGATAACTTTTTCTACATTAATTGGATTTAAGAATCGATTTCACTATTAAATCTCAAATTTAATATGCTTTCCAATGATATCCATTATTGATAGCTAAAAATAATTTTTTTAAAATCATAGTTTTTCGGATTATTCAAATTATTAAAGTTATTAAATCTATTTGACTTTATTTCTTTTAACTAATCTATTTCATTGATTATTTTGAAAATTTCCAGCCATCGATTCTACTTTCACAAATTGCAGTCAAGTCTGGTGAAATCCAACATTACCAAAATAAAGCAACAATGTTAGATGGAATTAGAAATGGAACCAGAAAGCTCAAAAGCATTAAATACAATTATATGCTTCTTATTATATTGAATTTGATTTGACTGTAAAAGAAATACAATGATATTCTTCACATTAAAATAAATATTGTTGAATAATGGTTGTTAGTTCCTACACTTCAGACATAAAATATGTATGCTTTAGCTTTAGCATATTTTTCACAAGAATCGTTCAAAACAGAAATAAATCTCTTTATCCTCTAATCTTATCATTCTAAATAATATGATGCTTCATAATGTGTTCCTAGACATAGTTAGTTATGAGATCATCATCAACACTTGCGTTCTCATGAATCATGTCAACGTTGGCATTTTTAGATCAATGGTCAAGTGTAAACCAAATGTTGTTACCTGCACTGCTCTTATAGATAGTTATTATCCAAGCAGCAAATGGAATCAACGACATCAAGTATTAAAGGAAATGATTGATAAATGTATCTCACCAAATGAAGTTACATATAATACAGCTAATGCATGGAGCAATAGCTGATGCACACAACAAATTTATATGTCTATAATTTATATGTATATTGTATGGAAATTTTATCTTTGAAATCATTTTTGCTCGATATTTTGCAATTGTTTAACAAGCATCAGCACTATCTGCATTACTGTTTTCAAAGATTTATACACAAGTTTTAGACAAAATGCAAACTTATTTGAAAACTGATAAAAATGATCACTATTTCTTAATCAACGAACGATATGAATCATTTAAACATGTTATTAGAGGTTGAGCGCGGTCCGTATGCGAAGCACGGGTTCGCACTAGTTTTAACAGTGTTTGTCGCTAATTTTAAATGTCAAGAATAGTAGGACATTACACATCGTATCAAAGCTTAGGTTTTGTGATTACCCAAGCCTTAGATTGGGTTAAATAAAGGATAAGAGAGAATTCATGTTTATGATTGCATGCCTTGTGTGTATATGAGATGTATGCGTAATCATCATTACTTCATTCTAAGACAATGTTCATTTATGATGACCTTTGTGTGGGAAATAAATACGGTGGGAGTGATATATGACAAGCACTTATAGAAGGGATTAAGTGTTGGTTATAACCCGAGTGATATATACATGATGTTAACAAAAAATCTTGTCAACACCTCACGGCAAAATTTAAAGAATGAGCAACCCCTTTGAAACCCTTTTCAAATGGGTCGATAGGGACTTCATGTTTTCGAAAGGTGCCCCTTTGAAAATGTTAATTATTGACAAGAAATCTAGTTAACACTTCGAAGCAAGGTTTAATAAAGAAACAATTCGTTCGGAACCCTTTTTGAATGAGTTGAAGGGGTTATTGCACCTTTGAAGATGGAACCCTTTCGAAAGCATGGATTCTACTGTCATGGTGAAGGTTGATTCGAAAGCGATTATATGTTTCAGAGTACCCAAGCACTTCTCGAATGGGTCCTCCCAATAAATATGACTTCAATAATCATATAGCGAGTCCCTTCGAATCCCCTTTCGAACGAGTCGAGAAGGTCTTTATTCCTTCGAAAGGACTCGGAATACAACACATATAACAAATAAGATGTGGACTCAATGTGCTATGGAATCTCATCTTGGATAAATGATGCAAGTCCAATTGACTTGTCAATATTGGATTATCATCATCACGTCGATTTAGAATTACATAGCTTTAGACGTGATAGTAATATGCTTTGGAATTAAAATATCTAAGTAAACTCCATGGCATTGCATATGACAGTTAAGTGTTAAGAAAATAGGTAAGTATCATGTGCAATTGGTCATTAGACAAGCTAATGACCGAAATGATCTTCCTCATGTTCGAAATTGACATTAGACCCATGCATCTTCTTTTTTTTACTTCTTTAAATTGGATTACAAGTAAGAGAATTTTCCCCAAATTGATATAGGGTTACAAGAATTTGGTTTTGATAAGAAGTGAGAATGAAATTTAAAAATCCAAAAACTGGTCCCCAAACTTGGACCCCTAGGGTTACTAATTGGAATACTAACTGGAATGGGAGATTCTCATCTAGAGCTGGTAGACTGGTTTTAATTAATTTTTTTTATCAGCTCTCCCTATCTATTGGATGTATATGCATCTTTTTTCTGATTGGGTGATAGATAAAATAGATAAAATTAGAACAGATTAAAAAACATGCATATACATCAATAGATATTAATTAATTAGTATCTTTTTCTCAATCTTGAGTTTAATATTAACAGATAAAAAAAGATGCATATGCATCAATAGATATTAAATAATTAATAGATACTATAGAATTTTTTAAAAAGAAAAATATTAACATTGAGAATAAATGTTATTTTTGTAATACATATTTTGAAGATATAAATCATATTTATTACGAATGCATGGATACTCATTTTATTCTTATAAATACCCTTAATATTTTTGAGTTTAAAATTAGTTCTAGAGTTACTGATTGTTTTCTATTGGAACACTTTTAGATTTAAGTTTAATAAGGATAATAGATACTTGCTTGATACTATATTCACTATATCTAGTCGGTACATTTGGTTTAAGAGAAATAAAAAAAATTAATAACAACAATATTCACTATAATAATTTGATATTTTTAATTTCATCTTTTTGCTTAAATTGGGTCTCAAATCCTAAATATAAATTAGCCAAAAATATTTGTTTTAAGGAATATCTTAACAAGGTTAGAAATAATATTAATATATTCAAACATAACATTAATAACTTTGACACAAATAATATTTATATTAATACCTTTCTTAATTTAAATGATGTTCACATGATGCATAATAATTTTCTTCCTATTATAGGTCCTTAAAGATGTTTCTAATAATGTTTTTGGTTTTTACATTTTGGTTTTTAGTCCTAGTTTTTTATTTGTTTACCTTTTTCAGTTTGGTTCATGTTTCCTTTACTTTTTAGAATTGTTAGTTACTGGTTCTAGTTTATCTTTGCTTTATTTTTCACATTAGATTTTATTCTCGCATATATGTGTATAAATTTTATTTATATACATATATGTGATTCATACTAATATGTTTTCCTAGTTTTGTTACGGGTCTGGATTAGGTTGATTGCTAGTTTCTCTTTTCAGGTTTTGTAACGACCCGCCTTTTTGGACAGTTTAAACCGACGATCAAATACCCATGTCGATTCCAAACCATTCAAAAGGGCAGATAGTTATTGGGGTAAATAAGAAAAGAAAAGAAAGAGAAATAAAGGAAATGAAACAACACAGAATCTCGCAGCGGAACAATAAAATATAATAGTCAAATAAACAGTTCATGAAGCTGTCTACTATACTTTGACAAATGTTTATACAACATTTATCAGAGTTATACATACACAGCAGACAAATAAATAATGCAGCAGATAGCATGATGCAAGGGTAATAATAGTAATAGTATACCAAATCTTCGTCTTCATCCTCCAGAATGGATCTTCAAAAATCTGAAACTCAGGACTGACCCGAGCGTAATGAAAAGACAAAACACTCGAGTCAGGACTAAAATATCCTTATGAAAGTTAAATCAATCGTAAATAAATATGAGTGCAACGGCGTCGGAGATGTTTACGGGGTTTGACATCTCCTATCCAGTGTCAACGTGCGTGTAATAACGTAAGAGATGTTACGGGATTTTCCATCTCTCAAGGATCCGTTAAACTATCTACTATGTAGTAATATACGCTAAGTAGATAATGCCTATCAGTAATATAAAGTATCAAAATAGCGTTACAGCGTTACCATAATCCCCCTTAACACATTTTATATTCCCAAAAGCATATACAAGACCGTAGTTTCCCCAAAACCGGAAGTCACCAGAGGGCAATCCATATACTCAAGGTACAAATCAAAACGTAGTGATCGCGAATAGGATAATCAGTATGACAAGGTACATGAGGCGATACCAACTAGGATACTAGTAGTTGCGTGATCCGGACTGATGTTGGGCATTGCCAGCAGCTACCCCAACACCGCGAAACAACACTCCGAAATCAAGGGGTGCACCCAAATCGCATCACAAATGTAATAGATATGGTATCGAAGAAGTGTGTCTGCTAGAGGTGGCGAACCTCAATGGCCCGGCGCGGCTCCTGTTTTAGTCAAGTCAGGGGTCATCCAATAATCGTTCTCTTTCTTCAATCAATGCGTTCACCAACCATCCACTTCATTCTGGATCAACACTCCACGTATAATAGTTATTAAAGTGGTTTTCAGTATCGACAGAGAGTATGTCCATATCCGATCCCGGTCTCTTTAATAACTACGTATTATTACACCGTTGGCTCTTTTACATTTCAAATCGATCCATAATTGATATCAAAATATCATGTTCGCTTCAAAAATCAAATCCATTTCAAATATCATCGTATCTTTTCAAATGTAAGATTTCGTTTCAAAAATCATTTTTCGCAGCAATATCTCTTTTCGATTTCAAAATCATTTCGAATTTCAATTTAGGTTACAACTTCATTTAATCCAATTCGTATTTAAATTCAAGATTTAAATATAAACATTTCACCTTATTGACCAACTTAGAATTTTAGAAAATAGTTTTAAGTAGTTTAAAAGTAGTTTTAAATAGTTAAAAATAGTTAAAAATACTTAAAATCCTAAAATGGATTTAAAATAGATAAATTAGTTCAAATTAATTTTAATTGGGTTAAGTGGATTTAAAATAGATTAAATTAGTTAAGTATTCAAAATGGTTATATAACTGAGTAATTTGAAAAACAAAATAAAACAGCTTTAAAACCAAACCATTTTAATCATATCTTCCCAATTCAAAACAATTTCAATTTCCATTCTTCCGATTTCAATTTCGATTTCAATTCAATTCAACGTCAACTTTGACTTCAAATTTATTCAATTTTATATTCACTTTCAATTAGTTCAATTTCAATTTATATCGATTCGGAGCTTGATTTTCAAAATATCCATTTATAACACTTAACACAATTATCCTTCAATATTCAAATTTAAATCCCAATTACAAACATGATTCGATTTTAAGCTCAATTTCAAATATCATTTTATATCGCTTTTATTTAATAATATTCACAGTTCGATTTAAGGTTCAATCCTTTAAACTAATAAATTTTCGAACTTCAATCATAACCAATTTTTAAATTTCAAAGTCTCAACTTAATTATTTAACAAAATTCCTTTAACCAAATTTTATTTCAACATTCCAACTCAAATTTTCGATGAATTCAATTTCTATAAATCGAGTTCTATTTATAACTTCAAATCAAACATTTTAAATAAATTTCAAATCGACGATTTCAAAATTTTATTAATTTAGCCAATTCGGTGCCCGTATATAATTTTTTATCCTATGGCCAAGTAATTATTTATTTCAATTAAATATCAGGGATGAGTATATATTACTTAAATTAAATCACAGTATCATATATATGCATACGGGATCTATATGAGCAAATAAACATCCAAACATTCAATTATCAACCAATGGCATCCATCAAAATACATCATCCAATAAACAATACAATTCATGGCAGTTTCATAGTTATCAATGTCAGGTAATTTATTCGCAATTCAATTTCCATTTCAATTTAACTGTCAATTTAATTTTTCAATGGTTAATTTAAATAACAAGCTATATGACAATTAAATTTATATCAAACACCGACAAATAAAATTCATAACACTTCACAATGTCAAATTTAACTAGCATAAAGATATTCAGTACGTTGTGAGCGTTATAAAACACTCACCTTGATTTCAATGTAGTTCCAACGTTTTATTTCGAATAAAATTAAACGAGCGTTTAATTTTACCCGAAATTTTCACTAGCTCCAAACGACTCCAATCCGATTCCATAGCGTAGTTCTCGTCCATATGATTCCAACGCACTTCGCCTCACCAGTTTTCAACCTCGAATGACAAAGATACGATATTTTAAAGTTTACATGATTTATAATATAAATTTATTTACAATTTCATTTCTAATTTTAAACTCCTCTACCATCAGCCGTCCATTTCCCGTAGATGCATCAGGGCCGCCCCTTCCTTTCCCCTTCTCACGCAATTCCTCCTTCCAGAACTTTGCACGCGACTTGAACCCATACGCACGCAACCAACCACCTATCGCCGCCCCAACCCCGGTCCACTTTAGCTCGATCGAACGAGACCCCACCGTAGCTCGCTGCGCCTCCTACCTTCGGCCAGAGCATGGTCGAACTCGGCCTCCTCAGGCACGAGAAAAATGTGAGTGAACTGACCACGTTTCGTCCCACTTTGCCATCAATCCACTCAACTATATCCAATCATAGCCGTTGGATATGTAGTTCTCATCGTTGTCTACAATTCTCTAGTTGAAAGATTCTCGAAACAATCAATGGGCTGGCCAGAAATTGAGGAAGAAGAATGGAAGATTCTGGCCATTGAATGTATAAGAGGCGGCCTGACCTAGTTGGCTAGGGTTTGTTGCGAATGTGAAGAGAAGGGGTCCTTTTATAGAAGTTTTAACGCTCATTATTCACTCGATTTTTCGAACTCCGATTTACGCGCGGTGACTGGCGTTTCTAGGGTTTATCCCGCGTTCTGGTCACAATGGAACAGGTTTCGGAAGCTAATTCGATCATATGTGTGAGTTACGGCAATAAACGATCGATTTGAAATTAAACCGATTAACTAAATTTCTATGCATTTTGGCTTGCCCCGGATAAACGGTAGATCCGATTGACACGAAATTTGAAATCTTACAATAATATCACATTACGGATCCGATGAAACTGGTTTCGCCGAAATCCGAGATCGTTTGAAAAATGACTATTTTAACTCGCCAATTAATATTAAAACAAATTCAACGCGTTTCGAGCTGCCACGGTCAAACGACAACTCCGATTGCTACGAAAATTGAAATCCGATAATAACTAGCTATTACGGATTCAATGGAACTAGTTTCGTCCAATTCTGAGACTGTTCGAAAATCGGCTATTTTTCAGTCGATAATTAAATATTAAAATATTAAATTTTCATAAATTTACTTTTAATTCGATTTTAAAAGTTCTACAACATCATTCTAACTTTAATATGATAAAGTAAAATTTTACAAATCATTTTTAATCATATTAAACCCGTTATTTAATTTATCCAATAAATTCCAATTTTAAAATCTTATTAACTCTATTATAATCCCAATATAACTGACATTCACTTGGAAACCAATTTGAATCATATTAAATCAAATTTCAATTATTTACTCTACTTTCATATATTAAATTTTAATATCAAATTAATCATATCAAATTCGAAATTCAATTATTCAAACATTTGTAATATTAAATTTAAACAAATTTGATTATGCTTAAATCACTATCTTTTGAAATATTCAAAGCGAACTTATAAAATTTAACAATTTCAAATTATAGAACAACCATTTTCATTGAAACAGTTATTCTATTCCCGTTATTCAATTATTCAATAAGTTTTAAATATTTAATTTAAACAATTTACCGGCTCAATATTCGATATTTGATTTTTAAATAGACTTTACTTATCAATCAATCAATTACTCTATTGTACACAATGACTTCAACATTTATTATCCTATTCAACTTTTGATTTCAAAGGCATTCACTAAGTAGTTTTATTTTTCATTACTTGGATAATTATTGTTGCAATTCATTCCAATTATTATTAACCAACCGAATTACAATTTTTTTTTCTAACACTAAATCACGAAATTTTATTAAATTAACCATTTTAATTATCGAAAATTTACGGGTCGTTACAGGTTTGCAGGATAGCTGGCATCTTTGTACAGGTTTGCAGGATAGTCATTCTCAGGTGTTTTGATTGCTTCTGGCATTTCTTTTTGATATACCGTGTCTTCAGAGTGGAGTTCTTCTTTATGGTTCATTTCTTGGAGTTCTTCTTTATGGATCATTTCTTATTCGAGATTAGCTTTTCTCTTCTGAGGCAGCTATATAGAGTCTCTTTTTGATGGTGTTGTCTTTCGGTATCTCTGGTTTTTGATACTTGTTCAATTTACTAGGTACCTCTAACACCCTATTATTGGACGGTGGCCTTGCTGGAGCTCGGTAATAGGGTGTAATGGGCGGTGGCTTTGCCGAAGCTCATTAGAGGGGTATTTATTTCTTTATTTGTTCTAGTACATAGACTTGTCACTTGCCAGACATGCATATTATATGTTATATATATAGCTTCATGTGTGCTCTCCTCCTTTATTAAAGGATCACACATTTCTCTCAAAACTTGGACCCCTAAGGTCGTATTTATAGATGCTGATTGACCCCTTCCGTATTCATCCTTTCGAAGCACTCGAAAGGCATTTCTTTCAGCCTTTCGCACCCATTCTTTCGCTTTTGCCCTTCCGCTTTCATAGCTACAAAGGCGGATATCTTGATCTCTTATTATGCTTGTATTAGCCCTTCCGTCTCCATCGTAAGTGCATTGACAAAGGATATTGTTTCAACATTCTTCAAGCCTACTTTCGTGTACTCTTGAAACCTTTCGACGCCTTCGAAAGGTGTGATTTTTTCCTAGGGAAAGGGTCAAGGTTCCTTATTGCGTTATTTGGATGGTAGCACTTCCGAGTTTTTATTCTTCTTCGAAACCTCTCCTCGGTTGCCTTGGCCTGGTGCGAATCATGACGAGTGATTATTTGTGTGAGTTAGGAGGTGCTTTTGGATGGTTTCGAAAGGACTCAAAGGTGATGAAAGGATCATCGCGATAGGTCACTTGGTCATATGTGAAGTTTCCTTTATACTTACTCTGTCCTCACTCTAGGAGGTGCTTTGACCTGACCATCTCAGCACAGACAAAGACTTTTGACCATTTAAGGTAGTTTCCAAATTTAAGGAGAATTTTACACCTAACCTTGTAGACTTTTCTTAGAAAATGAGACGCATTATTCGTTTAATACAGGAAAGTACAGTCGCAAATGTTCTGCGTTTCATGTTCCAGGAACCATATTGACATCTGACCAACATAATTTATAGGCTCCAGGAGGAATCACTTTGCACACAATTAGTGAACCCTCCCAATTTGGTCCTAGAGGTCCATCTACGGGATATTTTGTGTTTGCCATCATTCTTCGCAGTACCAAATCTCCTTCTTGAAATGATATCGTCTTTACTTTTGAGTTATAGTATTTTGAGATTCTTCTTTGATATTCAGCAGTCCGAACAGCTGTTTCATCTCTTAACTCATACATTAAATCCAATGACTCTTTTTTCAATTCCTGGTTTGAATCGAATGCATACATGATTCTTCGATATGAAGGTACCTCAATTTCGCCTGGTAACATTGCTTCACATTCATATGTCAGAGAGTACAGGGTATGACCCGTTGCAGTTTTGGCGGATGTATGATAGGCCAAGAGTAAAAGTGGCAATTCGTCTACTCAATTTTCTTTAGCTTTATTTAACTGTTTTTTCAGGATAGTCTTAATAGTCTTATTTGCTACTTTGACAGCTCCATTAACCTTTGGATGCGCCATAGAAGAAAATCTTCTGATGATTCCATTCTTATGGCAAAGTCGAGAAAATTCTTCACTTTTGCGTTTCATTGTCAGATATGATCTTGTAAGGGATCCCGAATCAAATAATAATGTTTTTAACAACAAATCTAAGTACTTTCTTAGAAGTGGTTTTGGGGAGCGGCTCTGCTTCCACCCACTTAGTAAAATAATCAATGACGACTACAACATATTTTGTTCCTCCTTTGGAAATTGGTAGCGGTCTGATTAAATCGATTCCTCAAACATCAAAAGGCCATGGGCTGGAAATCAGGGTTAATTGGCTTGGTGGTAAACGGGAAATCTTTGAGTATTTTTGACGCCTTTCACATTTCTTTACATACTCTACTGCTTGATTCGTCATTTGCGGCAAATAGAAACCTTGTCCCATTATTTTCTTTGCCAGTTTTATCCCATTGGAATGGTCACCACAAAATCCTTCATGTGCTTCCCTTAATAGTTTCATCGCATCTTCCAAACTCGGACATCTTAAATAAGGAAGAGCGTATCCTTTCTTATAAAGAATCCCGTCCATCATAGTGAAGGTCAAAACATGTCGTTTAATTTTTCTAACTTCCATTTTGTCAGATGGTAGTATCTCATTAGTAAGATATTCTACAATAGGTGTCATCCAAGTGCTACCATTACTGTTATTTGCCTTTGGATGATTGGATTCTTCATATAGAATTTCCTCATCAATTTCTCTTTCTTCTTCTTCTTCTTGTGTCATGACTTGGGATCTAATTAAAACCGATAGTCTCTCCCCTAGTTCAAGCATTTTCTCTTCAATACCGGGATTTTCTTGATATCCTACTCGTACGATATGAGTTTCTGGAGCTCCTCTTGAGCTAGTCAATTTTGCTAATGAATCCGCTTGAAATTTATTTTACCTTGGGACTTGGTGTATAGAAAAATCTTCAAATAAGGCAAGCATTTTTAGCATCTTCTTAACGTATAGGGCTAGTTTGGCATCTTTAGTCTGATATATCTGCTTTGTCTGATTCATCATTAGTTGAGAGTCGCTAAAGATTTGAATCCGTGGGATTTTAAGTTGCAAGACCTGAGTTAATCCTTCCACCATCGATTCATATTCAGCTACGTTATTTGTTGCAGCAAACCCTAGCTTCATTGCATAGTGTAAGCGATGCCCATTGGGATGTGATTATGATATACCATGCTTTGGCTCTCTGCTCGTTTGATACTCCATCCACAAATAGTTGTCATATGGATTTTTGATCTTTCTCCTTCTCTGACTGTTTCTTAACGAAGCTTGTACATTCATTAATAAAGTCTGCTAACATCTACTCTTTGATTGTTGTTCATGGCTGAAATTCAATGTCATGTTCAGCTTCATGAGACTTTACTAGCATGTCATGCACATAAACTTTCATGTTTTGTCCAATCTGTTCTTTGAACATCCTGTTGACCACTCTCTAATACGTAGCTCCCTCATTCTTCAGCCGAAAAGACATTGCTTTATAATAGAAAGTTTCCTAATCGGTAATGAAGCTTGTATGTTCTTCGTCTAGTTTGAACATGGGTATTTGATTATACCCTGAATAAGCATCTATGAGAGACAATAGCTTATGACCACTAGTTGCATCAACTAACTGATCTATTTTGGACAACGGATAAAAATCTTTCGGACATGCTTTTTTCAGATCGGCGTAATCGACGCATGTTCTCCTTACACCATTTGCCTTTTTTACCAACACTGGATTTGCTAGCTATTTTGGATAAAAAACTTCCCGAATGAATCCATTTTCAAGCAGCCTTTTAACCTCTTCTTTTAAGACGTCAGATCGAACCTTATCAAATTGCATCTTCTTTTGTCGAATGAAGGTCATATTTGGATCAATATTTAGTGCATGACACATAACTGATAGATCAATCCTGATCATATCCGAATGAGTCCATGCAAATACATCTTTGTTAGCTTTAAGGAATTGAATTGAATCTGCTTTCAAGTTGTCCTTTAGTTCCTTTTGTAACGACCTGTATTTTTAACTATTTTAAATTATTAAATTTAGTATAATTATTGAATAAAAATGGTTAAAAATAATTATTTTTAATGATTATTAATATAGTTATTGAATATGAACTTGAGCAAGATTTTGAAATAAACAAATTTTAAAGATTTGACAATAACGAGTATTGAAATGAAATTCTATATATTAATTGTGAATTATTTAGATAGAAATAAAATGATATTGATAACTGAAATTTATTTCGAACTTAATGATTTATTTATATTGATTTATAGAATAATCAAATTGTTTAAATTTAATATTGGAAATTATTTGAATAACTGAATTCTAAATTTAATATGATTGAAAATGATATCGAAAGTTGATTTAAATTTTATTTAAGCAACAATAAAGATGGTTAACTTTTAAAATTGGATTTAAAAGTGAATAATTAGAAATTGGAAATTTCATATAATAATTAACGAATAAAAATAGCCATTTTGGCCACAGACTCGGATTTCGACGAAACCAGTTCCATTGGATCCATAATAGTGTATTATTATCGGATTTCAAATTTCATAACATTTGGAGTTACTTGTAAAGGCCCGTTTTTCCGTACCTTTTGAATCGACAATAACCACACATGTCTAACTCTAATTGCACGAAAGGACGGATCTTTAAGAGTGATAAAGAAAAGTAGACAGAACAGAATCTCACTCGAATGGAATAACATATATTATTTCAATAATAATCTTTACAGCAGAAAACTTTTAAATACATATATCAGAGTTTAACCTAAATTCAGCTTGGACAGTTATAAATCCTGCCCTTAGAAATGCTGACAAAGATCAAACAAAATACACTAAGCAAAGGCGATAAAGGAATATATCCATACGTCGATGAATATCTCCAGCTCTCCTCTGGAAACTCCAATTGTCTTCGACCATCCTGAAACTACTCGGATCTGACCCGAGTATTGAAAATACCCGGATCAGGCTTGGTAAACCAGCGTGAGAAAAACTCAAAATAAATGACAGTGTCATATATCAACCTTTTTATAAAGATCCTTTGAAAATAAAGAGTATCTCATAAGACCACGCCCACACATAAACACGGACGGGTTTTTACCTTATGATAACTAAAACACTTTTATATCAAAACGTTTGATATTATTTCTAATTAAATTCTTTGAAAACATTTGCAAATAAACTTATTAATCTTAGCCGAAATTGTTACATTGATTAAATTCCAGCATAATAGGTTTATAATCAAGTCCGTAGGTTCTTATTGGAGAATGAATTTCCATACAAATGACCAAGCGCAGGATCTACCTTCCGAAATGGGTACACCTCTAGATGGATGTCCCGAGGCATAGAACATCTGCCCTCTACCAACACAAGACCGGCCTACCTCTTTAACTAGATAGTACCGAATATGTCATCCCCCGGTCGTTACCGACCTTTAACCGAGCGCTCGTTTTCCATTCACCACATTAATTAACATCCTGAACGTCATAGCGGGAAGAAATATATCTAGAAGGGTATGATCATACCCTAATTGGGAATGACCCACTTAGCCTTGCTGCATCTAATCCTGTTTCGGTCATTTCCGGTTTGATGAGGCTTGAGGCAAACGATTACTTTTTCACATAGCACATATCACATCTTTGAATGCCACATTGCCATTTCTGTATAACTACTAATTGTCTTCCACAAAAATACAACCCTTGAGCTCGTAAGTCTCAAGGAGGGTGTTAAGCTAAGAGAAGTTGCCTTCTCCGCCACCACTGATGTATGTTTGTAAAAACCAATGTACGTAATCGTTAGAAATGCAATGTCAGACAAACGTCCATACAAGTTGTCCAGGAACAGGACAAACCGAAGGCACTTTCCACGGCCATTATCAGGCGAGAAGCCCTTCCAATCCGCAAAATCTCCATCACGAGAAGACCACTGCTATATATAATTATATAATGGGTGCGACCCCGACCAAATAAACAAGCAGTCCTCATGCTATGAAGATCCACGGTCTTTAATAATCATCGTCTTCAACACGTCTTCACGTTCGAACGTATACATTAGTTCGAAGTGGTTTTCGGATAGCAATTAACCAAATCCGACTCCGGTTCCTTCGAAATCCAATCATCGATAAAAAGTGAATATGAGTATATAGGATTTATTAAGTCTCTTTTCACTTTAATTCTTTTCGGATGATTTCGAAATTCTCTCTCTTTTAACTTAGAGTAATTTCTAAGAAGTTCATTCTTTTGCTTTGGAAAATATCTCAGATTTCCGTACTAGATTCTTGATCCAAACTTCTTAACTTTAAAGCGGGTCAAAAACAATGTTATTTAAGACATCGTTTACGATAAACCCTACGTCAATCTTAACAAAAACATTTTTGAGTAAATAGGATCATAGAAATCATTCATCTTTGAGATTGCTTAACTTTTGGATAATACCAATCTTCTTTTAATTCAAAAACTTAATACAGAATCTTTTTATTTAAGAGCATCCGCGCTTTACTTTCGATCTGTTCCACCCCTCGCCTAAGAAAAGAAAACATAGGCCAGGTAAGTTCAGGGCACTGGTTGCTCCATCCCTAACCTTAGTTAAACACCTTGTTTTAACTTCCCAGATCTCACAGGCGGGACAAATGTACTAGTTGTTTCCGCATACTCAGATTTTCAACTTTATTTTGGAATTACTTATAAATATCCCAAATTTTCTTTCAAAACGCTTAATTATCCTTTTTAAAACATTCACAATTGATTGTGGAAAACGTCGTTACATTTAAACTCATATTCCAAAAGTTATAGAATTCGCAACATTAAGTGCTACGGAAAGTGCTAAATAAGCTTATTTTGAATTAAACAACTTTTAAACATTCGATAATTCATATTTTCCAATCCCAATCTCTCTTAAATCATTTAAATAGATTTATCAAATTTATTCTATATTTTTCCATAATTAAAAACATCCGTTTAAACAAATTTCCTGTTATGGTCACTAAACTGCACTATCGCGATTTTTCTAGAAAATTGATTTGGACTTAATTCAAAATCTATTTATCGAAACTTTGATTTTCTTTCTTCGTTTAGAACATATGGATATAATAGTCCGAAATTTTCTTATCTCGAAGAATTCCGAGCTATATTCCACTCTATACACTCATTTGAACTTTTCGGCGTGAAATCGCGAACTACCGTTGCGCGACGCGTCTAGTTTTAACTTATTTTTCAATATTTGAAATAATCAATTCAAATTGGATTTCAACACTTATAAAATCATTAGAAACCATTTTAAATCAATATTTTCATTTTTAGAAGTATTTAAAATGAATTTTCACTATTATCATATTGTAATATTATTATATTCACATTATTTTGATATTAAATTTTAAATTCCAATTTCAATTCAATTTCAATTCTAATCTCAAATTAAACATATTTAAAACTTAGATTTCAAATCTAATCTCAATTTAAACTTCAATTCAATATCAAACTAAACTTCACTTTTTCAAAATCGATTTCAATTTCAATTTCACTATTCATCTTAATTTCAATTTCAAATTAACTATTCTTTTCAAATCCGATTCACTTCAAATTTCAAATTCTCTTTCATTTTAACTTTAATTTCACTTCTAAATGAAAAGAGACTTATTTGTCCACAATATCTCATATTACTAAAATATGGTCTTTTTAGATAAAGAGATTACTTGATCAAAATGAACATATCCAATATTCATATTTATCACTAACATAACATCCATTCAACCAATCACATGCATATGATTTCAAATCTAACATTCACTATTAATATCATAACGGGATATATTATCACAATTCACTTAATTTACTAACTATCAAATCATCCATATTAACAATCAATTTGGTATAAACATTCATATGTCATAAGGGTGTAAATATGATTTATAACATAATCAAAATATAAATTCAAAAGCAATGAGAATTTCTCACCATAAACCAAAGCGATTAACTTCCTACCAACATTCTAATCAACCAACACTTCACTAATTAATTCCTACTCCACTAAACACTAGCAAACAACACCCTCTCCCATCCAATAGCTTGGCCGAGGGTTGAGATGGAGGTTGGCCGAAAATATATAGAAGAAGCGGTAGAGCTTTGAACTTGAATTCCCAAGATTTAGATCCGAAAAATAGGTCATCTTCTCTCTTGTTTTTGACTCTTTTACTCACAAAATTTGAAAAACTTATTAACTGAAAAGTTGTTGCAAATTCTTTTCTGTTGAAATTGAAAAAAAGAATCATTTGAATTCAAGTTATTTTGAGGGAGGTATGTTCAAAATAAAAGAGCTATTCTCGGATTCACAAAATTAAAGCCCGAAAATGCACTTCAAAGAATTGAGTTTCAGGTATAGCAAACCTAAAACTGGATAAAGTGATCAACATAAAAGTTGTAGCCACTGAAATTTCATATGGTTTTAAAAAAAAGAATTTCTAAATTTGGATCTGTTATGATCAAGTTATGATCAAAACAAAACGGCCTATTTTCTGGCTTAAAAACTGGGCCAGAAAATGCACTTGAAATAAGTAGAATTTTGACATAGTAAACTTTGGAATGAAACAAAGTGATAAACATGAAAGTTGTAGCCACTGGAAAAATAAATGATTAAAAAAAAGAATTTTGCATTTTGGTTCTGTATTGAAGAACTTATGGTCGAAATAAGAAGATGTAAAATATAGAGAAAAAAGGAGTTTGTTTTGAAGAAAATAAACATTGATTTCTTTTGAAAATTTTGTAAATATTTTGACATTATTTCTTTATAATATTTTTCTATGGCGTGGAAGCCATTAGAGAAGAGAGGAAGAAGATGAAGAAGCTTGAGAAAATAAAAAGAAGAAAATGTGAATGACAGTGAAGAAGGAGGTGGATATTTATAGAAAAAGAAAGAAAGTGGTAATTTATCAAAATAACCTCTTACCAAATCACCAAACTAACCTTACTTCAACCTAAAGCAATCTCCATTTTTTCAAAACTTAACATCACCTTTCACATCCCTACTTTATGTCTTAATCCCTTAAGAACTAAGCTAAGTAAAATAATAATTATGTTGGCTTGATGTGATATTGATTTGATGTTTACTTTTGACTTTTCTTACTTACTTTTGCTAATTCTTACTTACTTTTCTTAATGACTTCTAGAAGTTTTCTAATCTTGTTTAGTAAAAGTAAACTTGATTAGTTAATTAATTAATATTTACACTATTAGAGTATATGTTCCTATATAAGAAAATAAAGGTGCGATGACGTTGCGACAACTTTTAATCGACAAAACGTCGTTTTTCGACAAAATGTTTTACGGTCAAATTTTGACGTTTTAGTCAAACTATTATTTATGTAAACCAAATTTAAAAATAAACTTTTTACTTCTTTAAATAAATTAAAATAAGTCTCTTTACATTTTATAATCATATTTAATTAATATCAAAATCTCTAATTTTACAGTGTGTAAAACTGACAAAATGCGATAAATTTTTGTTATTTTTATAAAACGATTATTAACAAACTTTTAAATCTTTTAACATACTTTTATTATCTTTATTAGATGCTTTAAATAAGATTTATCTTTTTAGACAAATATTAAAATCCATTTATTTAAGCCTTTATTTATTTTTAACAAAACTTAACTTTTGTCGATTTGTTCTAAAATTCAAATTTATACTTTTCAAACTTATTAACTATAAGAATAGATAATTATTTATATATGTAACATGTTTATTTAAGATTTAAACTCCTTTTAAATTTAAATCGAACGAAATCTCTCATTTTCAAGTAGCGAAATTACGGGTCGTTACAGAATGACTGTTTGGTCGTAAGGGATTGAAATGCATTGAATATAATATCAAAATTCAATATAATAATTGGGTCCAAAAAGCTATCTTCCACATACAATCTAATTAGGCCTCAAAACATGTTCCATTGTGTTCGGAATAGGAGTATATAACATTATGAACGCCTGGTGACATGTCTCGATTGGAATCCAAAAAATTTAGTTGGATATTTTCGAATTTAAATAATATATATTCTTGATTTTGACCACAGCCCACATTCTTTCACCATCAGCACCCTATACTGAGACAAGCCGCCTTACCATGTACGTCTCCCTTGATTTAAAAATAGTTTTCATTCCCTCTTTTCATTCCAGAGCAAGACAGAGCAAGAAAAAATAAAAAAAAGAAATAGAGAAGGAAACTTCAAAAATTAAATTTGCAAATTCCACTCAATAAAAAAAATCTGAAATTTGTTTAAAAATTTAAGTTACATGAAGAGCTTTCCCCGGGTATACATATTGATAGGTTCGACGGCGACTTTGGGAGGGGGGGGGGTCGACGTGAGGCAGCTAGCTAGGGTTAGCGATTTTGGGTAATATAGGTCGAGTTAGTGGATGGCGATGGTTCCATTGACACCGTAATGGAAAGGCGCACCTAGGAACGAGTTTTCATGGCGTTTGGTGGTACAAGGTCAAGCGCAACTTAGCGTACAGGGATGGTGGTCACTTTTTTGATTTTCGGGCTTGGACGTGGTGGGATGGTAGACGATCGAACGGGGATGAGTGGAGCGACGTGTGGGTAGACTCGAAGTGGTCGACGGTGGGTTGTAAGGATCATGCACGTGCACGATTTGGTCGTGCATATAGTTTACAGAGGAGAGGGAACATGAGGAAGAAGATGATGGAGCGAGTCGGGTTCTTTTTGCTTGTTTGGGCCGGGCTTGGTTGTTGTAGGTAATTAGTTTGAAAACTTATAGTCTATGTTTAATTTAATTCTATTTAAATCGATGAACTAGAAATTTAATAACTCTTCCATACGAAGTCGAAATGAGGCACGGATTTTTGCGTTGTGATCGTGATAACGAGAGCTTCGCAATTAAACTGGATTGGACGGATTTGGGAACAGTGAAAATTTGGGCTAAAATCGGACGTTGTTTGGTTTTAGTTTCAAACTGGAATGTCTCGACGACAACTGATAATAAAGGCGAGCGTTTTACAATGCTCACAACGTACTAAAATATTTTTATACTACTTAAATTCGAAATTATAAAGTGATATAAATTTATTGATTATTGTTTGGTAAATGTAATTATCATTCGAATTAGTTGTTAAAAATTAAAATTGACGGTTAAATTTGAAATTGGAATTTAACTGCCAGTAAAATATCTGATATTGATAACTATGAAATTGTTGTGAATTGTTGGCTGATTTGGATGTTAATTTTGATGGATGCTATTGATTGATGTTTTGGATGATTTGGATGTTTATTTATTTTTATAAGTCCTGTTATCACCCTGTAATTTATATACAGTATATAAAACTGTAAATTGAAGTATTTCGAATAAATTAAAAAATACGTTGAAATGATATATACCAATGACACTATGATTTGAATTAAAATGATATATATCCATCCCTGAAATTAAATTGAAAAAACTGTTCACTTGGCCATAGGATAGAAAATTATATACGAACACTGGATTGGTTAAATTAAATTATTTTAAAAATTTTGATTTGAATTTTTTTTAAATGATTTGATTTTAAGAAAATGAAAAATCAAATTAATGGAAATCGAACTATTTCGAAAATGAGGTCAGAATTAAATGATATTTAAGGATTTGGATTTCAAATTGGGTATTGAAAGTAAATTGATTTAAGTGTTTTGAATCGATGTTTTGAAAATCAAACTCGGAACTGATAAAATCGAAATGGTTCAAAATTTGAAATTGAAATTAATTTGAAAGTTGAATTGAAATTAATTTGAAATTAACATCGAAATTAAGTTGGAATCGAAGAAAAACTCGACTTGAAATTGAAATTGATTGATTAAATCGAAATGGAAATTTGAAGTGATTTGAATTGGGAATTTGGGATTGAATCAGTCTGACTTTGAAATTATTTTCAATAAATTATTTAATATAAACGGTTTAAAACTTATCTTTAAACATTATAATTATTTTAATTTTCCAAACTATTTTACTATATAAATCATTTTAATGCTTAAACTATGTTATATTAACTATTTTAACCATTTAAACTGTTTTAATTATTTACTATTTTAAAACCATTTAAACTATTTTCTAAAAATTCAAACTGGTCAAAGGGGCGAAATGTTTATAATTAAATCCTGGATTTAAATGCGAATTGGGTTAAAATGAAGTTGTAACCCAAAATGAAATTCGAAAAGATTTTGTAAGCGAAATCAAAATATTGAGGCGAAAATGATTTTTGAAGTGAAATGGTATATTTTGAGTAAAAGGATGATTTTAAAATGGATTTGATTTTGAAGCAAATATGATATTTTCATATCAAGTATGAACTATTTTCGAAATGTAAAAGTACCAACCGGTGTGTAAAACGACGTTTGGTTGTTAAAGAGACAGAGGCCGGGTATGGACATACTCTCTGTCGATACCAGAACCGCTTTAACAACTATGTATATGGAATGATGATCCAGAACGAAGTGGTTAGACTTGGCGTCATTTGCTTGATTTTAAGAAAGAGAACGATGATGAATTAGCCTGATATTTGTGTCAATTTGAAATAACTAAAACAAGAGCCGTACCGGCCAAGTGGGTTAGCTACCCCGAGCGAATGCACTTCTTCGTATTACCATCATTTACATTGTGATTGATTGGTGCGCACCCTCCGATTTTATGAGAGTGTTGAACGTGGTGGGAAATCATGATTATGATGCGTTACCACCAGCCGGGAAGGGTAAACTGGTAGTATCCTAACTTGAGCATTGCTTCACGAGCCTTGTTGTACTTTTATCCATATATAAGACCCATTCGATTTTTATTTAGTACTGTCGTATCACGCGCATCCCTATCCACCAACGGTTCACTGGTGTTTTATATGCAAACTGTACGACAATGCTTAAAAACGCGTTAAGGAAGATTAATGTAAAGCCTTAACGCTAATAAAATATTTATTTTACTGATTAGACCTATATATGTAGCGTACTCTGATACATATAAATATTTTGAAGGATGCTTAAGAGATTAAAAATCTCGTAACATCTCTTGAGTTATTGCACACACGTTATACACCAAATAGGAGATGTGAAATCCCTTAAACATCTTTAATGCTATTACACTCATGTTATATGCGATATTGATTTGACTTACATAAGGATATTTTAGTCCTGACTCGAGTGTTTTGTATTTTCATTACGCTCGGGTCAGTCTTGAGTTTTTCAGCTTATCGAAGATTATTCTCTGAAGGACGAAGACAGAGATTTGGTATATTATTACTAGTACTATTACATCATTGTTTGCTCCGCTGCATTATTTTATTTGTTCTATTGTATATGTATAACTCTGATAAATGTTGTATAAATTATAATCAAATGTATAGTAAACAGCTTCATGAACTGTTTATTCGATTATTATATTCTGTCATTTCGTTGCGAGAATTTGTGTTTGTTTTCTTGTTCTTTTCTTATTTTTCTTAATTAACCCCATTCGTTATCTATGTTCTGGATTGTTCAAGTTGGATATGTATGGATTATTGCCGATTTAAACCTTTCGAAATGTGGATCATCATAGCTGGTATTAAAGCTTTGGTTTAGCGATAACCTTGGCTTTGAAGGGTAACCCATTAAAGATAGGTTCAGTAGCATCCCAAAATGAGTTTAAGTGTATTAATAGATATGATCGCTTATTTGTTAGTGAATATAAAAATTGTTTTATACTGTATTGGTTGATTTATTGAGCGGCTTATAGATACTAGTGAATACGAATAATTAATGTTATTGATAGGGATCTCTAAACACTTGAACAGAACAATTTGATATGATATTGTTTTCAAATTGGGTAAATGAAATAATTTTACCCTGATTATATTTGTATATAAAGGAATAATTTTCAGAAATTATTATGGTATATATAGTGTGAATTGATTGGTAGAAATGATAATATTGATCATTATCGTTTATTGTTGAATTAGTCAATATTCCTAAATTAATAGCTATTATATGATTATAAGAAATGAAACTGTAAAAATGTTATTTATAAAATATAATTTGCAAGTAAAATGAATATAAAAAAGTGAGAATTTGAGAAATTTAAATTCTGGAGTTTTTGAAAAAGGTTTTCAAGGTTTGGAAAATAATATCAGTATTGTTTAAAAGTATATACAAATACAAATTGTTTTCAAATAAATTTTAAAAGGAATGAATTCGGTACTCCCCTCTTCTGTCATTGGAAAATAATTTCGATGATGACTGCGCAACATCATTGATGTTCATTTCCGAGTCTCAAAGTGGAGGAGACTTCGAGAAGCTTGCTATGGAATTGTTTTGATAAACGGATTTTGGTTTAAACTTCAAAAGTACGATTTGATATACAAAAGAGATAAATATATATACTTATTTCAAATGATTTAAAAAGAACCGATATTTAAAAATTTTAAGTTCTGTTAATTAATAATCTTCAAATTATTTGAATGAAATGGAATATTTGAATAATCACAATTTATAAAATAAGAGAATTAAGGAATCTAAACTAAATGTTTTGAGAAACTTTAGAGTTGAAGTTTGCAACTCTAAAATTGAAAGTAAAGAAAATTGAAACAAATTAAAATAGTGAACATTTTAATTAAGTAAAATGAATTAGATTAATTTGTATAATACCAAATTGCATTCTAATAACATATAATAAGACTTACCAAATGTTAAAAGTTAAAATGATGGTTTTGATATGTAATGGGATATTATACATGTAAACAAAACTTAAAAGTAATTAAAATGTATATAAATGGAAATCTAGCTGTAATAATAAATGTTATATACTTAATTAGTATATTATGAAATGATTAATGACTAAATGGAATAGGTAAGTGGAACTTAAGAAAGTAGACAAATAAATTAAATAATATTTTTTGTAAATTGGTTATAGAGTTGAATATAAATTTGCAAAGAAATTTTGAAATTGAATTTGTAACTTTTGAGATAACTATAAACTTAGAAAAAGTCATATATAAGAGGTCGGACTTTTATAGAACAATTATAAGACTGATGATTAATAAAAGGTTTCACAAATAAATTTGTTATTAAATGAAATTATGAAAACGAATGTGAATAAATGAATATATATGAGATGTTGCTAAATGTAAAATGAAACAACTGAAAGTTTAACAAATTTAATTGAATAAATTGAATGTGAATGAAATAGATGTGAATAAATTGAAAGTAAACCAATTAAAGGCTAATAAAAATTGAATGTTAATAAGAAATGAAATGTATAAATTAAATATTGACATTGTAAAAGAAAATGGGGGCGATTTATGAATTAATTGGATGAATACTAATAATTGAATGGTTTCTTTTGTTGTAAATCATCGTTATAACTGGTATATGATTGTCGTTTGTCGTATATTAATGCTTATGCTATGGTTTGGATTTAAAATCATGTTATATGCTTTTATAAAACTCATACATGTTTTCTATATCATTATATGCAATTAATATTCTAATTTAAGTTGAGATAGGTACATACGAAGACCCTTTGGACGTATACACGGATTATATTTTGTGTTTGCTTGCTTAATACAAGCAAACTCGCTCGTATTAATAATAATAAGGTACACATCTCGGATTAATACCGCGTTTTAATATTTTTCCCTACGGGATGCCATATCAATGAGATGATATGTATATTTGGTATATTTGGGTTATATATTGAATTGTAAAAAATTTCCGATCGAGCCGCGCAAATGAGACGTAGCCGAAATTTTCCATAAGCCGATCGGCGTAGCTTAGTAGAAACGTAGTAATGGTTTTATAAATAAGATTTAATGTTTTATAAGTTGATTGTTTTGAATAAAATATATCAAATGTAAAATTCTCTACTTAGTTCCTTTTCGAGGACGAAAAGTTTTGAGTGGGAGATTGTAACAACCCGTATTTTTAACTGTTTTAAATTATTAAATTTAGTATAATTATTGAATAAAAATGGTTAAAAATATTTTTTTAATGATTATTAATAAAGTTATCGAATATGAACATGAACGAGATTTTGAAATAAACAAATTTCGAAGATTTGGCGATAACGAGTATTGAAATGAAATTCTATATTAACTGGGTTTTATAATCAATAACTAAAGTTGAATAATAATTGTGAATTATTTAGATAGAAATAAAATGATATTGATAACTAAAATTTATTTGGAACTTAATGATTTATTTATATTGATTTATAGAATAATCAAATTGTTTAAATTTAATATTGAAAATTATTTGAATCTGAATTCTAAATTTTATACGATTGAAAATGATAACGGAAGTTGATTTAAATTTTATTTAAGCAACAATAAAGATTGTTAACTTTTAAAATTGAATTTAAAAGTGAATAATTAGAAATTGAAAGTTTCATATTATAATTAACAAGTAAAAATAACCATTTTGGCCACAGTCTTAGATTTCGAGGAAACCAGTTCCATTAGATCCATAATAGTGTATTGTTATCGGATTTCAAATTTCGTAACATTTGAAATTACCATTTGGTCGTACGGGTTGAAACGCGTTGAATTTTATATCGAAATTCAATAAAATAATTGGGTCCAAAAAGTTATCTTCCACATACGATCGAATTAGTCCTCGAAACATGTTCCACTATGTTCAGAATAGCGGTATAACATTATGAATGCTTTGCGGCATGCCTCGATTGGGTTTCGAAAAATTTAGCTAGATATTTTCGAATTTAAATAATATATGTATTCTTGATTTTGACCACAACCCACATTCTTTCACCATCAGCACCCTATACTAAGACAAGCTGTCCTACCATGTACGTCTCCCTTGATTTAAAAATCGTAATCGTTCTCTTTTTTCATTCCAGAGCACGACAGAGCAAGAAAAAATAAAAAAAGAAATAGAGAAGGAAACTCCCAAAATTAAATTCGCAAATTCCACTCAATAAAAAAATTTGAAATTTGTTTTGAAATTTAAGTTACATGAAAAGCTTTCCCCGGGTATACATATCGATGGGTTCGACGACGACTTGAGGGGGGGTCGATGTGAGGTAGCTAGCTAGGGTTGGCGATTTTTGGTAATATAGGTCGAGTTAGTGGATGGTGATGGTTTCGTTGGCTTCATAATGGAGAGATGCACCTGGGAACGAGTTTTGGTGGCATGCGGTGGTACAAGGTCGAGCATGACCTGATGGTGTTTCGTGCACAGGGATGGTGGTTGCCTTTTGATTTTGGTGCTCGGACGTGGTGGGATGGTCGGAGATCGAACGGGGATGAGTGGAGCGACGTGTGGGTGGACTCGAAGCGGTTGATGGTGGGTTGTGAGGATGTGCACGTGCATGATTTTTCCGTGCATATGCTTTACAGGGAAGAGGGAACAAGGGGGAAGAACATGATGGAGCGGGTCGGGTTCTTTTTGCTAGTTTGGGCCGGGCTTGGTTGTTGTAGGGTGACTAAATTGAAAATTTATAGTTAGTATTTAATTTAATTCTATTTAAATTGATGAACTAGAATTTAATAACTCTCCTATATAAGGTCGAAACGAGGCATGGATTTTTGCGTTGTGATCGTGGTGACGAGAACTTTGCAATGAAATTGGTTTGGACGAATCTGGGGACCGTGGAAATTTGGGTTAAAATCGGACGTTGTTCGGTTTTAGTTTCAAACTGGAACGTCTCGATGACAACAGATAATAAAGATAAGTGTTTTACAATGCTCATAACGTAATAAAATATTTTTATGCTAGTTAAATTCGAAATTATGAAGTGATATAAATTTATTGATCATTGTTTGGTAAATGTAATTGTCATTTGAATTAGCTGTTAAAAATCAAAATCGATGGTTAAGTTTGCAATTGCAATTTAATTGCCAGTAAAATACTTGATATTGATAACTATGGAATTGTTGTGAATTATTGGTAGATTTGGATGTTGATTTTGATGGATGCTATTGATTGATGTTTTGAATGATTTGGATGTTTATTTATTTTTATATGTCCCATTATCACCCTGTAATTTATGTATAGTATATAAAATTGTAAATTGGATTATTTCGAATAAATAAGAAATAGGTTGAAATGATATAAACTTATGACACTGTGATTTGGATTGAAATGATATATATCAATCTCTAAAATTAAATTGAAATAACTGATCACTTGGCCATAGGATAGAAAATTATATACGAACACCGGATTAGTTAAATTAAATGATCTTAAAAAATTTGATTTGAAATTTATTTAAATGATTTGATTTTAAGAAAATGAAAAATCGAATTTATGGAAATCGAACTATTTCAAAATTGAGATCGGAAATGAATTATATTTGAGGATTTGGATTTCAAATTGGGTATTGAAAGTAAATTGATTTAAGTGTTTTGAATCGATGTTTTAAAATCGAACTCGAAATTGATAAAAATCGGAACGGTTTAAAATTTGAAATTGAAATTAATTTGGAAGTTGAATTGAAATTAAATTGAAAGTGAGATCGAAATTAATTTTGAATCGGTATCGAAATTAATTCGGAATCCAAGAAAAATTCAACTTGAAATCGAATTGAATCGATTGAATCGAAATGGAAATTTGAAGTGATTTGAATTGAGAAATTTGGGATTGAATCGGTCTGACTTTGAAATTATTTTCAATATAAAATTATTTAATATAAACTATTTAAAACCTATCATTTAAACATTAAAATTATTTCGATTTTCCAAACTATTTTACTTTATAAATCATTTTAATGCTTAAACTATGTTATATTAAACTATTTTAACCATTTAAACTATTTTAACTATTTTAATTATTTAAACTATTTAAACTATTTTCTAAAAATTCAAACTGGTCAAATGGGTGAAATGTTTATAACTAAATCCTGGATTTAAGTGCAAATTGAGTTATAATGAGGTTATAACCTAAATTGAAATTCAAAACAATTTTGGAAGCGAAATCAAAATATTGAGGCAAAAATGATTTTTGAAATGATATGGTATATTTTGAGTAAATATGATGATTTCAAAATAGATTTGATTTTGAAGAGAATATGATATTTTCATATCAAATATGAACTATTTTCGAAATGTAAAAGTACCAACCGGTATGTAAAACGACATTTGGTTGTTTAAAAGACCGAGGCTGGGTATGGACATACCCTCTGTCGATACCGGAACCACTTTAACAACGGTATACGTGGAGTGATGATCCAAAACGAAGTGGTTGGATTTGGCGTCATTTCGCCTTTGACCTTCCGCTTTCATAGCTTCAAAGGCGGATATCTTGGTCTCTTATTATGCTTGGATTACCCTTCCGCCTCCATTGAAAGTGCACTAACAAAGGATATTGTTACAACATTCTCCAATACTGCTTTCGTGTACTCCTGGAACCTTTCAACGCCTTCGAATGGTGTTCTTCTTTTTTCCTAGCGAAAGGATCAAGGTTCTTTATCGCGTTATTTGGATGTAAGCAGAGGCACTTCCGACTCCTTCGAAACCTCTCTTTGGTTGCCTTGTTATGATGCTAATCATGATGAGTGATTATTTCTGTGAGCGAGGAGGTACTTTCGGATGGTTTCGTAAGGACTCGAAGGTGATGAAAGGATCATCGCGATAGTTCACTTGGTCATATGTGAAGTTTCCTTTATGCTTGCGGAAGGGCTCAACCTTTTCGAAAGGCTCATTTTTGCTTTCGAAAGGTACACTATGACAGAATATTCCTTTGTGTAAGATTATCGGTGGCAAAACCAGGTCCTTCAACTCCTTCGAAAGCCTATTCTCTATTTAGTATTTGTAGGGGCATCTCATGTTTGCAGTGCCAATCTAACCTCTTTGAAAGCCTCTTCGACGCCTTCGAAACCTTGCTTTTGGACCATGGCGGAACCCCTTTCTTTAATCCTTATGACATGTTTATGATGCTTTTGCATGCTTTCTTTTCTTCAGCGAGCTTTTGTGGTTAACACATGATATTAGAATGTAATTAAAACCTAATATTAATAAACAGGCTTATTTTATGAAGTTTTAACTGAGAAGTATTTTTCTGGAAAGTTATATTAAAACGTATATTTTTGGTTTTAAAGATATTTTATTAAAAAGAGAAAATGTATTTTAGACTCAAAGTACTTTGTTGAAAATTTAAAGGGGTAAAAATAAAGCATTTATTTGAGAAATAAAATATATTTTTTATGAGGATATTTTTATAAGAAAAAATGTTTACCGTAAACATTATTAAAAGGATTTGGTTTGAAGTCTTTAGGGAAATATTTTGGTAGAAAACATTTTGATTAAAAATTGTTTTATTTTGAAAACATCAATTGAAAAGAAATAATATTATAAAGATATTTTTATAAAAGTATTCTGATTTAAATTATTTTGTTGAAGAATATTTAGTGGAAATTCATTTTTGAAAATAGAAAAATGTTTTGTTGAATGGTACTATATAATAAATACTATATGATTTGAGGAGTACTTATTTCATAAATGTTTTACAAAAAACCTTTTTTATAGAAATATATTTGATTAAGAAAAATATTTCGAGAAATTATCACGGTGAAGAAAATATTTGAAAATATTTTGTCGGAAAAACATTTTGATTTAGGAAATATCTTTTCGAGCAAAGTAAGCAATGAACATTTATTTAAGAAAAATGTTTTATTCAAAGAATATCTTTGAGTTTGGAAAGCATTTTGTTGGAATTTAATTTGGATGTAAGTATTTTTACTTAAAAGATACTTGTTGACAAACGCTGTTTTGAAAGGAAAACATTTTTGGGTAAAGGACTTTGGTTGGAAAATTCTCAAATTGAAAAAAAAAATGTTTATTGGGAATATTTGAAAATAGAGAATTTTTACTCAAAAGGCTTCATAATTCAGAGCAATAAATTTCTAGAACAGCACTTCAGAATAATTAATTTTAAGAATATTTTTCATTTATCAATTATGATTTTCCTTCAGAAAAATGATCATTCATTTATCAGTTATCATTTCTCATTTCCTTCATAAATAAATATTTTCATTTCTCTTTTGTTCTTGAAATTAATTATTCTGAAGTGATATCTTAGAAATTTATTAACATATGCTGAGAAAACCTTCAGCCTAATTTTCTACTAAAAATATTTTGTTGAAAAAGGAGGAATTGTAAATAAAATCTAGTTTTAAAATACTTTGAAAAATATTTTAAAAAGATGAGAATAATTTGATTTGGAAGTACATAGTTGATAAAATATAATATTTGATTTGAGAAACAAACATTAGAGATATTTGTTAAAAAATATTTCATTGAAAGGATATTTATTTTAAAAACTTCACTGAATAAAATTGATTTTGATGTTTGAGCTTCTACAACTAAACTTACTTTTATATCTATTCTATTTTTATTTTGTTTTGAAAACATTATAATTGAAATTAAGAATTCAAGTAAGTGTTAATCCGAGCTGAATGTTTTTTTTAATTGTGGTTTTAACTAAGTTTGAATTGAAATATAAATCGAATCGTAAAGAGAGAGATTTGATTTGAATAGGGATTTAAATCGTAAGATTCAAATATTTTTGACAACAATGATTTTAAGGACTATGAGACTAGAGTGAATAACATATGGTGTGAGATACTGGATGATATGAGTTTTGAGTTTGTCTAACATCCATATGATGATATAACATTTATGTCTATAATGTGCGACTTTTTCCAATGTTTAAAAGAATGCCTATTTATTCCCTTCCAGGATGATTGCCCATTTCAATGTATAGGACTGACATTTTACTTTATTTATATTTCCTTACTTAGGCTAAATTGATTGCATTGTTGTTATTCTTATTAAGTGATTGGTTATAATTTGGAAAAATTGTACTGCTTGTTTGACTATGCTTTATAATTTATGTCATGTTTGTTTGAATTGATTTCTTATGCTTGCATTGTATTGTTGTTGTTTGTCTGACCTTGTTTTATTTGTTTGTTTGTTTGGTTGATTGTTTGCCTTGTTGAGATTGTTTCTCTTGTGTGCTAGGTTATATTGCTTATTACACACGATGGTTGTATTGTGGTGGTTATCCAATGTTGATTTTTAGTGGAATATACATTGGAGAGACTAGTGAGATATTAAAGAAAATGTTTGGTTTAGTCATGGTGGGATGACGTAGTTCCCTAAGCCGAGAAAGACTAACTATTTGAACTGACTAAAGAGATGTGTGATGTTCCTTGATGGTGAGCAATAATGAATAGAGAGTTCTGGTGATTAAAGAATTGGTGGGTACCATTGTAAAATCAAAGGAACAGGCAAGAGATTCATTACATCTTTACTAAAATATGAAGTTTTAACATATGTATAGTTCAAAATCTATTTTTACATTAGCAATTACCAACTTTATAAGTGTTTTGATTTCAATAACAACTTCTCTTTTGATTTTTAAAGAATTTTATACTGTTTAATTTTTTTATAAAATGGCGTTGCTTAAAAATTAATTTAAGTTGATTTTAAAGAGAAGAAAAATGATAATATTTTGAAGTTTAAGAAAAAGAAAAAAATGATAGTATTTTGAAAAAGAAATTTTTTGTTTTAAGAGAATATGGAAGCTCTAATTTGAAAATGAAGATATTTAGTATGAATGTTTTGATTTTAAAATGTATTGGAACTCTCATCACTAGCGGGCTGACAGACCCCTCTTAGATATTTTGGACGAATTATCTCTGTCATTAGATGAAGAAGTTACTATAAGAGGATTATGGAATCGGATATTTGACATGCTCTAAAGGTTGGAATAAGTTAAGTTCAGACGTGGATGCATACCAAGGGATCGTGAATAATTAGAAGGTTTTGATGCGTGCTCATACAACAAGGGTATGTGAGGACCATCGCATGTGTATCCTAGACCTTGTGGGTGTCTAACTCACTATGGTGATGAGGATGAGCTACTTTGAGCATTGATGCGACTGCGATGTTGAGCAGTCCCCAACCTTGATGATGGTCATATAAGTTATCGTATATTCAACAGTACTTGAAAAGAGACCTTGGTAAGAGTCTATTTCACATAGTGATGGTGAGGATCTACTTCGAGCATTGATGAGACCGCACTCTTGAATAGTCGCTTATCTTCATGATGGTCATACGAGTTCATATACACAAAAGTGCTTGATACAAGAACTTAGTGAGGTCTACACTTTCAAACCGTCTGTGTGGGTCTGAAGAATTAAGGATTGATGTAACTGCAGTATGAGTTGATGACCAAATTTTTTTGAGGATGTAACCATGAGTTAGCGTAGATTATTTTGGAATATAACCATGAGTAGATATATATTTCTGAGGATGTAGCCATGAGTAGGCACATATCATTTCGAGCTGCGATAATGAGTATATGCACATGATATTTTGGAAGGTGTAAGTATGAGATGATACATCGTTTTTTTTAGGATGATACTATGAGGAAGTTCATCGACAGTTTTGAGGATAATGTGCAATCGGTATAGGGGTTAGCATACATGTGTTATTTGTTGGAATGATGATACCTTGTCATTTTGAGTATGCATGTTTTATTTTGATGAGGTATACTAATTATTGGTTTATATATTTATCTGTGCATGCATGTTTGAGTTTTTGTTATGAACTTTTGTAGTTGGGATATTTAGATGCGTGATATGACTTGTGAGCGGAGTCTATCTATGGTTGAGATTGTTTCACTCTTTATTGATGTGGTGTTATTTTTATACGCTATAGTTTTCATTGCATGGTTATTGAAATGTATATATTAATATAGTATGTGTGTAGAAAATTGGATTCATTGTTGTGAATGGATTTTACCGTGTCATGATTAATTGCGTTATGCGATTGTCGTTTACCACTCTAGAGGTAGTTAGTCGTGACTAGTATATTTTCTTAAGTATGATACGGTATGATGTCTTATGCATGTGTTGTGTTGATGATTTATTCATTAGGGAATTGCAGAGGCATACATTTTATGCTTTGGAGGCTCTTCGGAAGATCATATCTATTTAGCCGAGCTTGAGTATAACAATTCAAGTAAGCATTGGAATTGCACCATATAAAGCATTGCATAGGAGGCCTTACTGTTTTTCTTACGTGTTGGATAAAAGCTGGAGATGGAATTGTGTTGGAACCACAGCTTATTGGAGGGTCAAACGAGATGAACACTTTGATTAGAGCTCGATTATGGATGACAAAGCGTAGATAAAGTAATAAGCGACTGAAGAAGAAAAGATTTAGAGTTTTAAGTGGACAATGAAGTATTTTTGAAGGTTTCTCCTATGAATAATGATGGCAAGATTGGGGTGGGTTGGGAAGTTGATGGCAAGATATGTTCGACCATTTCTCATAACCGAAAGGATTGTAAAGTTTGCTATTGATTGAAGTTAAGCGGAAGATTGCAAGCATCGTATGATGTATATCATGTATCTCAATTAGGGAAATGTTTGTGAGATGAATATATGGTCGAGCCACATGAGCACGAAGTCGTGCTAGATTTGATATTTGTTCGACAGTTAGCCAGAATTGTGGGCTCAAAGTTAAGAAGTTCAAAAAGAAACATAAGTTTAGTGAAGTATATTGGTGTAAAGACCTTTAGATTGTACTTGGAAGATAGAAGATTGTATCAAAACGGTCATATCTTGAGTTGTTTGAGTGAAGACAATCGCTTTGTGGTCAAGAGACTTATTTTTTTTTGTATAAGGCTATATTTTTACTTCTTGTGCATGTATGATTGAGTATTTTTTGAATATATATGTGATACATTTTATTTTTATATACGTTGATATGCATCAACTTGATCGTTGCATGGAAAGTAGAGACGAGTAGCTTAAGAAATAGGGAATTGTAAAGACACAATTTTTCTTAACATGAGCATAATATAGTGGCTTTAAATGTTAACATAGGAATGATGATGTATTATGTAGTTGAATATATAGAGAGGCATGTAACTAGTCGAAGTTAAGGCTTCGAAGGTGTTTAAGATCTTGGAGGTGTTTAAGAGCTTTGAGGTGATCAGTTTGAGGTAATCACACTTGAGAACGGTTTCGGTTGGTGCAGATCGAAATAAAGTCAGAGGGGTTCTTAGCAGGCTGGCACGGATTACCTCAAACTTACTGCTAAGAACTTACTGCGTGTATGTCTGTGTCAGTTACCAAGTAAAATGATAAAGGCAGAGGGGTTCTTAGCAAAATCTTTCGGTTGGTGAACTTACTGCGTGTATGTTTGTCAAGGTGAATTTTTGCAATTCATATTCGTTTGTTACTTTACAGAGGATTCTATATTTTTGACAAACTTGTATTTGTACTTTTTAGCAAGTTTGGCATTCTCCCATTATAGAATGAGTATTAATTATTAACTCAGATCAAGGAGAATTGAGTATTGACAAAGTGAGAGAACTGAATTAAGAGACACAGATGAAATGAATCTAATTGTAAGAGATACGGGGAAACGAGCAAAAGACATTGGTAGAAATTTACTTTGTTTGTTCTTACTTTTCTATAAAGCTAATTGTTGCGGCAATTTTGGTGTAGAAAATTTCATAACATCAGAAACTAACTATGCATGTTTGTAGAGAATAAAAAAGGTAAAAATTAATCAAATTAAACGCTGGATTAATTGATTATTGCGAAAGACTGATTAAAAAATAAAAAGTAAAAAGAGGAAAAATTGATCATTTTGATTGCTTATGTATCAAAAACTAGATTATAACATTAGAAATTTAGCAACTGTTTAGTTCACCATTTTTAATTTTGGATTTTCATCCATACAAAAATGCGCATGACGTATGTATATTATGGAAAACGACTAATTTAGAAAACAAAGTTAACATTCAATATAGAAAACAACTTTTATTTTTATTTTTCATGTTTTAAGAAATAAGAGAAGCACGATAAACAATTCATCATTCCATCGTTCCTTCATCCCCTTCGTGATCTCATCCATCTTCCTTCCATCATATCTATCGTCCCTCCACTCCTATCGTATTATGTAATTAATGTTGAAAATTCAAAACACAAAACTCATTTTAAACCAAACGCTACCTTAATTTTTGATATTGGAAATAGTAAATAAATTGATTTTTATACATCATAATAATTTGAAATTTGCAGTATCATGTTTACATTGGCAAAGCGTCTCCAAGTTAGTTTCTGCTAGCTTGATAATAAAGTTTATAGGCCGTCTAACAGTAGGGATTTGTAAGTGCACTTTGAACCATGACTAAGTTGTAGTTATATGAATCAATTATGGACAAAAAATTTAACACCGAAGGGACAAATTTGTATTTTGCAAGTTATAAAAAAGGAATGAAAATATAAATGAATGGCGTTAACCTGCAAAAACGTGCTTCTGAATAATATGTACACATCATATGTATCTTTTTACCACTTTGTGTATATGGTTATTAGACATATAAGATTCACTAATACTTTTACTTTCTAGATTAATAATTAATTGATGCCGTCAGTGTGTGACTTGAGGAACATATAAAACCAACCATTTGCATGATGTCCACGTATACGGGCCATGGTGCATTACAATGTACACTTGGTGTTAAGTTTTAAAAAAAGTATAATATGTGATGGTTTACAAGCTGTTGTGGGAAATTTGGATGTTCTGGTGTGTATTAGTTAAAGTCTTGCCTGAGACCTAATCTATGATGATATTAAACAACCAAAATAAATATACCTTGGAAATAAACTATAAATGATAAATCATAAGGTAATTACACTTACTTGTATTCTTGAGAAATGACGAGCGTTATCTTTAATATCACGAGAAACTTCCCTCCAATATTATCTCACTTGGTCTCTTAGCAATTAGGCCTTCCAGATGCAGATAGTGCCATATCCGTCCGCATTCAAAAATATGCATTGACAGCCCTACTTAGCATCCACTACTTGAATTGATTTCTAGTCTAAAAACTAAAGTAAAAGTGGCAATCGTGATTCATTTTATATAGTAACATTTGTTAAGAAAATATGCATGAAATCAAGATGTGTTGTAGCAAATAATAATTTCACTATGATGTAGTGAAAAGTGGCATGCCAATATCAATACATAGATGGAAGTAGTGAATGATATCATCAACAAAGAGGGGAAAAAACACGAGAATAATCCAACATGAGGGAAATTAGTATTAGCATGCTCATTAATCGCACTTTAAAAGTAAACATAGGTATGTGAATGTTTGGTTCAAATACATCATGCGTGAAGAAGTGAATTGAGAATAAGCGTACATTGTAAAACTAATATCAATGAACCTACACAATCAATACCAAGATATCGCTATTTACAATACCAACTAGTTTTGACTTCCAACCGGTCTCGATTACCAACTACATTTGTGAGAGATGAGATTTGTTAGGTGTGACTCTCATTGTAGGTTTGTGGACTGAACTTGATAAAGTTCCACATTCCAAGAAATATGAGATAAGACGTGGTATATATATGGAATTAATAGCACGTAAAATTGATACTTTTTTTGTTACAATCAATTGTCGTATAGACCAATCATATGCCCGAGGAGGTGTGTGAAGGTGCTCAATCTGGATGTCGTCAGATTGAGAATCCCCTCTCATGCAGTGTAGCCTGTGTCCATGAGGGACAAGCTTTGTATCCCGTAAAGGGCCTAAACTTAACAAGATTTATGTGCCAGCTTATTTTTTTATTTCCTATATTGTTTATCTTTTCTTTCTCTTTATTTCATTCTTATTTTTCTCTATTAAATTTTGTGTTTGATCAGCCTGTAAAACATGCTGTCAAACATGCGAATATGATTGGAAAATGAAACACTAATGCCCAACTGAAGCTAGTCTGCCTTCTTGTCAGTGTTAAGCTATCATTTGCACCAGTTTCAAGAAACATAGAAGCAAACCAACTCACGCACACTTTAGTTTGATGACAACCACAACTACTTATACAAACTATAGAAGTATTACACTAGTCAAGATACTCACCAACACAAACAAATACTTATATCATACATAGTAAATCAATTTACAACAAAATAACAACCATTACAACACACAGAAGGCATCACCCTCAAGCAAACCTAGGGAGTTAATTATTCTCATTACAATATATGAAACATGAATATAGGAGTATAGCATAACTGGAACACAATGGTTAATGATGGGGTGGTTTGTAGTGAGGTGGTTTGTAGTGTGGAGGTTTGTAATGGGGAGGCTTGTAGTGCGGCCGTTTGTAATGCGGCCGTTTATAGTAGCGAGCATCAGCAACCAAAACCATCAAGCACATGGCCAAAAATAATAGAAAGCTCATGAATTTCTTATTAGTAGCCATTATGATTTATCTACTCGATTCTTTTCTGATGAATGAAACATAGGTATCTCTGCCTCTTTATATAGGAATAGAGCCTTATGGTGACATCATGTGATTTCCAAGTTGTTGGTTAAAAGAATTCAGTTTTAATACATGAGATTTTGAAAAGGTAAAATCGTAGGATAATCAAACATTAAGGAGACCATGGATGAATGACTATTTTTTGTAAACGAGGAAGTATTCAAGAAGACATGTTAAAAGCATTTCTTATTCAGTGTTGCCACTTGCCATCTATTTTAGTTAAAATAAAATGCATCTTACTTTCGTACTTTAATGTACGTACCATAAGTGAAGAATTTAATCTATGATGACAAACAACCTCAATTAAATAGCTAACTTAAAATCTACAATTTCAATATCTTAATTTATACGCACAGCAATATGAATATATGTTCTAATTAGTACTGAAAGCTAGAAATAAATCACAAAGTGGTGTTCTAGTGTGTTAGTTTTTCCGTCTGGTTACCAGAATTTATGAATAAATGCATTGATAAATTAACACCCCTACAACCCCCCACCCCCTGAAACCTCACCTCTCTGTTTTTAGATACACGGCCACAGGCATGCTAGAAGAATTAAATCATTAGGCCATTTCATGTTGTTTTGCACATATACATTATCTCTTTCCATACATTAAGTTCAGTCATACTTATTTCATAATTTGTTATAATGGTATGACATTATCCAGTTCAAGATTTTAGATCTTTACATGTGAAATGGTCTTGACAAGACAAATCAACGGTTTTAGCATGAATCAATCGTACCACGGAGCACTTACGACTTTCTAACTATCCCCATACTATGACATTAAGATTTAAGATGTAAGTGTTTTATTTAACAATATTATTTTTAACAGCCATTGACTATTATCCAAAGAGTTTGCGTTTAAGGCAAATTAATATAGTACACTGGCGCATTATTTACTAAACTTGGACAGTAATCCTCAATGAATTGGACTTATTCGTATGTATTTGGTGATCATGTCTATTAGATATATCGGTAGATGTGCCAGCCAAATTAAACATTAAAGTGATGCCCCGAGCATAAAAAGGATTGACCACATCAAGAAGATACATTGTATAGTATTCATTTATATAATATTTATAATACATACATGCTAGCACGAATTATTAGATGCACTTGGTTCAATATAGCTGCAGGAAATCATGGATGGTCCAAGTTTGGTCTCATATTACATCGCGTCTTCTCAAATACTTGAAAACAATTGCAGTATGTATTCTGGAGGGGCACAAGTGAATATATGGCATATCTGTGTCGCCATTGTCAAATAAGTTGTAATTAAGATTATGCTAGTGAAAAATAAATAAAATATATCTAAAACACGACTGATTCTACTTGTTTACCCCTTCGTCCGGAAGTAACTAGCACTAAACATAAACGTACACATTAATTATGCGTGCTACACTTGCTTTATTAGTCTGCATGACATTGCATTGACACTCACTCAGGCATGATATTATGTTCAGATTTTGTATGCCGTATGTACGTATGCGAACAATAAAAGTAATGAAATTGCACTTAGATAATACTAGAACTGTAAGATATGAGACTTACACTTAGGGGAATGATTGTATCGATAAAAAAAGGCATTTTATCGAGCAATTCACCAGCAACAAGCGGATTCCGCAATTTACCCCATTACAAACTTCGTAAAGAAAAAATCACTGGCACTCACAGCTACTTGATGAGATTTTTGAATGAGTTGTATAAATTCTGGTGTTACAAATTAGCATATCTTGTTATTTTCCAAGTTCGAAGTTCAACAATCTTGATGTAGGTGAGGAGACGGGCCGGTTTGAATATAACCACTACAAGATAATACGGCTATTCCAACGGCTCCTAGCCGTTTGCGGCCGTTGGAAGCCGTTGGAATAGCCGTTGGAATAAATCCCACGTCTTCCCACGCTTTCCAACGGATCCAACGGACCATTTCCAACGGCATTTCCAACGGCCGCTAACGGCATGTGGCCGTTGGATTCCGTTAGAAACCGTTATAATAAAATGGCCAACAAGCCGTTGGAAGCCGTTGGAAATACTGGGTTTATTTTGCTGTATAACAGCAAGCCTATATACCTTCCACCACACCATTTTCAATCCATTCAATTTCCATTCCATTTCCAATCAATTCTATATATATATATATATATATATATATATATATATATATATATCAATATCAATAAAAACAACACACATAAATCAATAAAACACCAATATAAACAAATCAAACCGTTCAAACATCACAAAACATACCATCAACGTACATACCATCAAAAAATGTCCATAAACCATGTACATACCATCAAAATATTTCTCACCCACTCCGTACCAATATATACAACATCACCATCAACATCAAAACATCTCCAAGTCAATATATACATTGTTCAAACACAAATACTCAAAAACTTACCTCCTCAAGGATCCGCGTCGCCTCCAGAAGCACCAGACGACGAAGGAAGGGTACCATGATTCTGCAAATACCGCGCAAGCTTTTGATCCAACCGCTCCACCTGGATGGCTCGTAGACGATTCTCCTTCCGTAGCTGCTCAACCATAGCTCTAAGCTCCTTGATTTCTTCTTTGTCTCGGTCTTTTTGAGCTTGTCGAGCCTGTCGAGCCTGCAAATAAAATTAATAGCAAAAGGGTTGTCTCAGCATATAAAATATTATAACATTATATATCTAAACGCTGATTTTTTGTACATATGTAAAAAGATTAATTACCGTTAGGTTTCCGAAGCCAAAACGTCTACTCCGTTGCGCCGAATCCATAACAGCGGTAAAAATGTTATCCTGCTCCTCCTGTGTCAGCGCATCACGACCAGACTGCTCAAGCGCATAAGCCTGTGCCTCTTGCAACCTCGACTATAATGGAAAAAAAACAATTTCAGTTGAAAAATAGTAGCATGTAACTATTTTGCATAGCTAGAAATTAATAAACTTATCGGTGTAAGTATTAGAAATTAAAAAATAAATACATATGCCTCGGTCGCCCTATCTTGATCACCCCACTGATATATGATATTGCCAGCCTCATCTACTTGCCTAGACGCGTGGGTGTGAGCAAACACGTCCACTAAGCCAACAGAGCCTCCACGAGCTCGTTCCTACAATTGATAATTTGGATAATTTAACTGTACATAACTAATTACTGAACTGATCAATATACAAATATGATAATAGATAAATTTACCAAATCTTCACGGTGATGCTGGATAGATTTGGAGCCTCCACGGTGTGATACAGGATTCCTGCTCCTGTTTGCCGAGTTCCTAGCTGACTCCTCCTGCAAATTTACAATGATTAATTATTTATTAAACGGTAAAAAATTGCTGAGATTTATTGTAGATTTACCTTGAACTCCTCAGAGTTCCACCAATCAACCCATTTCTCCCATACAGTCGCGCTCATCCACTTGGGCTTCTTTCCTACTTTTTTAATCTCCGACATAGTCTCTCTATAGTTCTTCGCGATCCTGGAGTTCCAGTGTCGCTGAACTAAATTGACGTCAGGCTCTTGCAAATCTACGATGCCCTGTACAATGAGAAAATATAACTAATTATTTATTTGTATTTAAAGAAAAAAAATGGCTTCTCGTGTTCAAGAAAATGGCGTACGTACTAATACGTCATCTTTCTTCTGCCAATCAGATATTAATCCATTTTCTTCGCATCCTCATGTTTTTAATTCGGCGATAGATTTGAATAATCCTCATCTTCCCAAAGCCAATTATTCATCTTCATCGAATCGATTTTTCAACCCAGTTTTTTATTCGGCCAATGATTGGTATAATTCTCATGTCAAGAAAATGATGTTTGTTTTAATTCATCAGCGTTTTTATCCCAACTTGCGGCTTCATCGTCTTCGCACCATCATTTTAACCCAGATTGTAACTCTAATTCCTTTTATAGAGAAAAAAAGTTTTCTCGTTCAAAAGTCGCGAGTTTCTTTTGTTCCAAATCGGAAGAGGGGCTTTATCTGTTTTAGGTGTGGAGATAAATATCACAGAGCTAAAGATTGTTCAAATCCAATTCGATGCTTTAAATGCGGCGTGTTTGGCCATAAGAGAATGTCTTGTCCTCTGGATTTTAATCCTTTCCTTAACGCTGACCCTTCTTCTACTTTTGCTGATCCTGTTTTCTCGAAACCACTGAGTATTAAAGATCATCATTATTATTTTGTTCTTGGATTTTTGAGATTAAGAGGTCTATTCTTTGATTGTTGTATAGGGAATTACGAGGAATGTAATTTTCTTTTCAACAAAGTTTTCTGGCATTTTGATTGTCTTACTGCTGAAAACGTTGAAAAATACTCTGATAGTGGGAATTGGAAGGAATTTCAACCCAGGGATTTTTCGAAAAGAGAAAATGTTTCTCAAGTTAGTAAGGATATGCTGTGGGTCGATATTGAGAAAATATATGTGAACGACTCGCAATGGGATTTTCATGCTGACATTATGCTATTGGATCCTATGGTCAGTGATTATTGTTTCTCTAATTCAAGGTCGATTGGCGGAATTATTAAGGATTCTTCTGTTTTGGTTGTTTCGACCTCATCAGTCTTTGATGCTAGTGTGGATACAGACATTTCCTATTCTATTGGTTGTGCTCCTTCTTTTGATAATGTATACTTAGATGATTCTGTTCCAGAGGCCAGTGTCTCCACTTCAGTTGATTATGTTAGTGCAAAGGAAAGTGTAAGTTCAGACGTTATTGTCTCAGAGGCTAGTGACTCTTTTTCTGGTGTTTGTGTTTGTGCTTATATTGGTGCATGTTTAGATATTCTCATTAATGATAGGGTCATTGATGAAGTTAATTACTCCAATCCATGTTTTCTCGATTTTCTAGGAGAGAAGCACATGTCTGATGATGTTGAGGTTGTTATTAAGGTTAGTTGTCATGTTGTTGATGGTTTTCTTTATGCTGTTACCTTTGTGGAAGACTTAATTTCATCTGGGTTTCTTGTTAAATATGGAAATGATGTGGATAATGTTTCTTTGCTGCGTATCTCTGTTTTCAATGTGAATTTATACTCGTCCTTTAAAAGATTTTCATCAATGGAGTTAGATTGGTTTAATTTCGCTCCTATTTTGTGTGCCTGGGTGTCTGGTGTCATTAACATGAAGGAGATTGGTGATGTTGTTATGGATTTAGTAGTGGGTGTTCACAGTGGAGTTTTTAAAGAGATTTTTAAAGATGTTTTAGATTATTCACTTCACGGGTTTGATAATTCAGATATGCGTGCATGTTTAGTTGTGCCTCAGTGTTTTGTAACAGAAGATTTAGAGCTGGGTGGTGTTGTTTCTTCTGATAATGATTTGGTTGATACTAGTTCTTTGGGCTTTGTTGATCTAGAGAGACAGACTGAGCATTCTTGTCCCAATAATGTCGGTTTTGATAGAGCTGTCTATTATTGGACTGGGGGTTTCAGATTCGTAATGTATTGCTGTCTTGCGTCTATAGGAAAATTTCCTCGTTCTCCTGCCCATGCCAGAGAATTACTTCGTGTTGCCAAAGTAAGGAAAAGAAACAGTAGGAGCTTTTCAGCTGGTAGTATTAGGAGAAGTCCTCGTTTTAATCGTAAAGCTGAGGTTGTTTGTTTTTGGGAGTCTTGTTGTGATTTTCTTTGTTTTTGGGATTTTTAAAGGTTTGTGCTACTGTTGTATTTTGTGTTGTTTCATCTTGTTTGTTGAGGTTGCAGGTGCAGATGTAGATGTTTTTCAGTTGGTCGCTGCTCTCTTGGTATCGCTTTAGGCCTTGGTATTTGGATTTTGTCGCTTTAGGGTTGGTTTCTTAGTTTCTTAGGAGTTTGGGTGGGTTTTTTTTCTTTTTCTTTTGTATGGGGAGACTTTAGCTACCTGCCAGGCTTGTTGGCAGCTCCTTTGATTTTGTTGTTATATATATGTGCATGTGTGCTCTCCTCTTCTGTAGTGGATCACACATTTTTCTCAAAAAAGAAATTAATCATCTTGTAAAGCGGTATAAACTTACCAGAAAATCTCGCCAAATCGTCTCTCTCACGTCGTCGGGGATCTTGCCTCACTTGGGCCAGCAATCGGTCATCCTAGCCATGTACGCCTGCTTCGTAATGCTCAGAACCACTTTGGATGGCTCCAACTCAAATCCACTGCGTTAAATATAAAATTGAACTTTAGACAATTGTAAATATATCATGTACAATTAAAAAATTAAAATGCTATGCTCGCTAATTATGATACTTACGTCTCATCAGCCTTAGGCTGCAAGTAAACAAGTGGCCGAGCTGGTGGCTCACCACTACTCTCTCCAATATGACGTGTAGAGCCACGTCGCCGAGACCCGGAACCAGAACCGGACATAATATATATACCTTCCATATATACATACATATACACATTATAATAATCATGATATGATGAACCATTAAAAAATGTAATACAATATGCTACAAATGTGTCATGTTGTGTATGTGTTGAGTGTGTGAGTATACACTTATTGTCATTAAAATTGTATAAATTGGATAAATGCATTATTAATCAGAGATCAATGTAATGTGAATACTTTTAAAAATTACCGGATATTACTCAGTCGTCCTCATCGTTTTCTGATTCAGACTCGGTTTCGTGCTCTATGTCGTTTTCCTCTACACTCTCAAATGCTTCGACTAACACATTTGTCTCATCATTTAAAGGTCCAAAATCGGTTTGATCGTCTGTAATTGCTATTTCAGCATTTTCCTCCAGATCTGCTTGATAGGCTTGTTCGTCTGGAATATTTTGTCCATCGAACGTAAATCTTGCTTTGGTTTTAAAAACCGCAGGCCAATCTGCTTTATCCCTTTTTAGAGATGGATAAGAGGCATAATAAGCTTGTAGGCCTTGTTTGGCTAGTATAAATGGGTCGTACTTTTGATAACGCGAGGTATGTTTAATTTCTATAAGATTATATTTTGGATGCACGTTAATACCAGAACCTGGAACATTGCTGAACCAGTTGCATCTAAACGAATAAACATCCTCCACGGGTCTTGTAAAATATGTCAACTGCAATATCTGAGTTAACACGCCATAAAAATCATTTATATGATCATTAGGGTCATCACTGCCTTTACAAATACACCAGTATTGTTTGTTAATTTTTCAGCACCGTATTCTTGGTGTTGAATTTATATCCATTAACAAAATATATTGGATACGTGTTAACTTTTCTTTTCGGTCCAAACGCCAAATGTTTCAGTCCTTTATCGAGCACATTATTTGTAGGATCAGAAACGTATTTCGAAAACCAAGTACTGTAATCTTTGCTTAAATCGCCGCCTGGATTTTGTGATTCATAAATACTGCAAACACAAACATGATATATTACATTATTATTTATTCACACGTGTAGTATTAAATTTAACAAAACTTGGAATGTGCTAATTACCTAACAAATGGTGCAACTTCAGGACAATTAAGAAGAATATATGTGTGTGCTACATGGTATTCTTTATCATCTAGTCATACTTCCTCACATTTTCCAGCATGTCGGCCATGTTGTTTAAAAATAGATAATACCGATTCAAAAGAAGAATCTTGTTCAACAGCCTGATCGTCATTACGCGGAACACTTACAAATGATACGTTCACATGGTCTTTAAAATAATGAGAGAAAAAGAAAGAAGCTTCTTCTTCGATATATGATTTGCAAATAGAATCTTCAACTCGAGCTTTTTGTCTCACTTTTTTCTTCAAATGATTTAAGTACCTAATAAAAAATATTTGGGTTAAGTATTAACTACTATATTTATACTTAAATCAACATTTACAATCTCAATATAGTAACGTACCTTTCGAATGGATACATCCATCCATATTGCACAGGACCTCGAAGACGTGCTTCATATGGAAGATGAACAGGTAAATGCTCCATTACATTAGAGAAACCCGGAGGAAATATTTTCTCCAGTTTGCAGAGCAGTATAGGAATTTCTTCTTCAAGTTTAAGTAGACGGTCAACTTTTAATGTAGTTGAACACAACTCCTTGTAAAATAAACTAAGTTCTGTTATTACCGTCCAAACTTTTACCGGTAACAATTCTTTGAAAGCGATGGGTAACAAATTTTCCATCATTACATGACAATCATGACTTCTCATTCCACTCAGTCTTCCATTTTTAAAGTCGACACATCTACGAAGATTAGAGGAAATTCCATCGGGAAATCGTAATCCTTCCACCCATTGTAACAGTACTTTAACTTGGTTGATGTCTAGTTCATAGCATGCTTTGGGTTTTTTATTGTCGGGCGTCATATGAAGCTCAGGACGATTGCATATTTGCTCTATATCACGTCTAGATTTCAAATCGTCCTTAGTCTTGCCCTTCACATTCAAAACTGTATAAAACACATTATCAAATACGTTTTTTTCGTTATGCATCACATCAATGTTATGACGGATTAATAGATTTTTCCAATAAGGCAATTCCCAGAATATACTTTGTTTGCACCAATTATGAAACGTCGATTTACCTTGAATTTCTTCTTGCTGTCTGGTCTCGTGTATGTTTGGATAATCTTTTACAAGTTCATATATATCCTCGCTTGACCAAACCGCTGGTGGTCGTAGAGTCTCTTGTCTATTAGCTATGAAGTTTTTTTTGTCTCTTCTAAAAGGGTGATTAATATGAAGAAAACATCGATGACAATCAAACCATGAAATTTTCTTTCCATTTGGCAAAGAAAATGCTCGTGTTTCTTCCATGCAATAAGGACAAGCAAAACGACCGGCCGTACTCCAACCTGAAAGCATTGCACATGCAGGAAAATCGCTAATAGTCCATAACAAAGAAGCGAACATCCGAAAATTTTTCTTTTTTGATATGTCGTATGTTTCAACTCCTTCATACCATAATATTTTCAACTCTTCGATTAACGGTTGTAAGTAAACATCAATGCTCTGTGTCGGATCATCAGGACCAGGGACGACAATCGTAAGAAACATATATGGAGTTTTCATACACATCCACGGAGGTAGATTGTAAGGTGTGATTATTATAGGCCAAGATGAATATTTAGAACCAAACTGAGAAAACGGTGAGAAGCCGTCTGTACATAAACCTAGTCTAACATTTCGGCTCTCCGCTGCGAAATCGGGATATTTCTTGTCAAAATGTTTCCATGCTTATCCATCGGCTGGGTGTGTCAACGTACCTTCTTGAGGTGTTCTCACACTATGCCATCTCATATGATGCGCTGTTACAGATGATGCATATAATCGTTGAAGTCTAGGGGTGAGGGGCAAATAATGCATACGCTTGTACGAAACTTCTTTTCCCTTCTTTTTCCTCGATTTGTATCTTTCCTGATTACATATTTTACAATTTCTAAGATTGATGTCTTCTTTCCAATACAACATGCAACCCTTTAAACATGTATCTATTTTTTGATATGGAAAACCGAAAGATGACATAAGTTTTTTCACTTCATATAATTTTCGCACATTAAATTATCGGATGGCATATGACGTTTAGCAGCTTGCACAGCAGCCGTAAATCCAGCTTTTGTAAGGTTGTATTTTGACTTCATTGCAATGTATTCTGTAGTTACCGATAATTGAGAGCCGCTTAAACATCCATTCCAAAGGGGTTTTTTTAGCATGATCCAATAAATCATATATTTTTTTAGCTCCAACATTTGGTTCCTCTTCGATGTTAACATCGTCGTTATCAATTACAACGGTAGGAAACATTGATCGTGCTGCATCTTCGACCATATATTCTATGAGATTCGTACTACCTTCTTCGCTGATGACCTCCACCGACTGTTCTTGATTATTAGGGGCTACAATTTCTCCATGACGATCCCACAGCAAATAATTGGGTACGAAACCGAATTGACGCAAATGAACCTTAGCCATATTCGGTTCTAAATAGTTCAACAATTTGCATCTACTACACGGACAACGAATTTCTTCATCGTTTGCAATATTACTTATAGCAAATTCGATGAACACTTGTACCCCTTTTAGAAAATGTTCGCTTATTGCGCCACTAGTTTCCCTTCTTTGATACATCCAGCTCCGATCATTAAAGTAATTGACCATGTTTCCCTACTAGAAAACCTATGATAGAGTAAAAATGTTATAAATCATTCATTTTATATTTTGCAGGAAATTTTCCAACGGCTTCCAACGCCCACAAACTGCTAATTTCACAAACTTTATTTTAAATAAGCAACTATTGTTTCATTGCCACTTATGTGTCTTTCTTTGATGGTCGGTCATCCTACTTCCCATTACAAACACGATAGTAATTATATTCCGTAAATCATATCATTTTAAACGATTCACAAAATTTCGGCAGCATTTCCCCCGTGTTCCTTGTATCGTACACAAATGCGTGTACACAAGGAACGTAAAGGAAATGCCGTCGAAATTTTGTGAACCGTTTAAAGTGATATGATTGACGGAATATAATTACTTTATAGTGTTTGTAACTTGTCCAATACTGGGACAAATCCGACAAATGATGTATCAGATGAATAGAGTTTTCCGTTTTGTGGAAAAAACGAATATCCCTAAAACGATCATATACAACACTTGTCAGACGGGGCCGAATAATATCTAAGGATTTAAATATTTGTTTATATCAAATATGAATATATAATTCTTTTAATTAATATTGGTTTATATTTTACCGTTTTATTACATAAGTACTAAATTCATTTTATACACTAAATTGGTACACAAAATTCATTTTTTACAAATTCACGTGTTCCTACAAATACAAAAATCTTATTCGCACAAATTCAATATCCGTTCTAACGGATTCCAAATGCAATAAACTCTATCACACACATATACGTTCAATACTAACCAAATCAACATATATAAACTATTAAAATATCCTACAAGCTTATCCGATCCATTCTACATAAACTATAATGCAAATACAATATCCATTCTAACGGATGCAAATGCAATAAACTCTATCACGCACATACGTTTAATATACTAACCACATGAACATAAACTATAATGCAATATCCTAAATTTGCAAAATTTTCAATCGGTTATAATAACTTGTTCATTATGGTATAATAGTTGCAATTAGGGGATAACATGATGTAATATGCATACACAAACAAATAGGTATCAATCAACATTCGAATTAAACCCTAAATTAAAAAAAATGAAATATTATGTTTAACAATTTTAACGATTTGGAGAGCTAGAAGTGTGGAGATGGGTCGGAGGAGCTTCTAGACGGCCTTGGAGGTGGTTGGGATGGTGTTTGGACCGGAAGTAGCAGCTTGGAGGTGGTGGAATGGTGGAATTGGGGGAAAAGGTTTGAAGGGGAAGATGAATTATGGACTGAAGGTCGGTCTCTGGAAAATATGCAGGAAATTTTCCAACGGCTTCCAACGGCCGCAAACGGCTAATTTCCAACGACTTCAAACGGTTACATCAAGATCTAACGAGCCGTTGGAAGCCGTTGGAAATGCCGTTGGAGGCCGTTGGAAACTGGGCGTGGGAATACACTGTATTTCTAGTAGTGAACATCAGACCGCAAAACCAAACATGAGTGTTAGTTTAGCGGACTCGGAAAGCTAATTTAAAAATAAAAAACAAAAAAAAACACATACTTAAAAGTGCATTTTTTGTTAATCAGTTTGAATTCTACTTTAACACTAAAGAGACGAGTGAACAGTGTTTTATAGTTTTTGTAAATCTATTTGAATTCTTTTAAACTAGTTTAAACAATGCAATTAACGATCACATATTCAAAAATGGATAAATATAAATACAATAAAAGTAAAAAAGAAAAAAAACAAACCAAAATTTTATGCTGATTCGGAGCTACACTATATTCACCATGTACAATTACTTGTACTGATTTTTTTTCGAAATAGTAAAGCAAATACATTCGCGATTTAAGACAATGAGACACATTCGACAGACTATCCGACCTTTGGGCAGATTCACTTGATTTACACGGGCTACAAGCGCACCCACTAGATTTTCGGGCTACTAAGCACACCCAATTAATTTAAACGGGATACAATCTCACTCATCTATATACGAGTATGATTTGATAGAGTTTTATAGACTCAGATCGTTTATCTATATACGAGTATGATTTGATAGTATTTTGATTTTGTTTGAGTGAGAGAGATGAGAGATTAATCAATAAAGAATCAAATCAATAGAGTTTGAATTTGATTTTGATTGAATTTGAAAATATTTTGAGTAGATTTTCTTTTAGAATTCAAAAGAGTGAAAGAGGAGAAAATTTGATAAAGTAGTTAATAAAAATTTGTTGGTTTAACCTTATTTACAGAGAAACAAAAGTCACGTCGGTTCGCGAAAAGACACGACGAAAAGACACTTTCATTTAAAAATTGAATTCTGAAAATTACGGTCACTATGTCAATATATAGAAATTGGATATGTCGACATATCCTTCACAAAATTGAAAAACACTTTATAAAAATTATTTCAAAAATATTAAAGACACTTTGTAAAATCATCTAAACATAGTTTATACATATTTTAATCATGTCAAAATTTAAAAAAAAAACATTATAGAAATATATTTAAATATACAAAGGATATAAATATGAATTTATTTTGAAATAATTAATATAAAGAAAAAGTGAATATATTTGAAATCAAAGTAATAACAAATATTATAAAAAACTTATAAATATCTAGAAATATTTAAAAATTAAAACTAAAACAAAGTATAAAAAGTATACTTAAAAACTTAAAATATAATAAAATTATTTTGACAACAAAAATTCTTTTAAAACCATTTTTAAGATATTTGAAAATCATTTGAAAATGAGAAATAAGGGGAGAGAGAGAGTGATCAAAGAAGTGCAATCAGAATTTTAACAAAAATTCCTAAGACTCTATAACTTATCCGGAATGTCTTGAGTTCTTCAATACTCGTGAGTCTTTAATCTCTAACTCTTGAATCTCTATATCTACCTTTTGAATCTTCTCTTGATACCGTACAGTCTTCTTGATTAATACTTATCTGATATCATGCATTATATACTTATATAACTTGATAAAAAATATTAGTATCTATATTTATATAATGTCATATGGTTGTTATCTTCAAAACCAATGGTTAAGGTACTAACAATCTCCTCCTTTGGACGATGACAACCATGTACATAAAATATGTTATAACTCCCCTTTGTTTTATGCCTAGATTCCTAGATTTTATATATATTTCTCCTTCTTTGTCATCAACAAAAATCTGACTGAAAAAAACTCCCTCGAACTAAGGTACTATAATATATATATATATATATATATATATATATAGTACTGAGATATAAAAGAAATTTTGAGAAAGCAACAGCAGTAATATATAAGTGTGATAAGAATGATAAGTGATAACATAAACTATTTGTATTAATCACATTAATCCAATATATATATATATATATATATATATATATATATATATAAACTAAAGTGACACAAAAACAAATTCAAGCAATCAATTTAATCCACATAAGTCAATCCAATTCAATCAATAACTCTATACACACCAATCAAAAGTAGATCCAAATCACACAAAACAAACCAAATTCGAATCCTAACAAATCATACTAAAATATGATAATCCTAAGTATTAAGGGTTCTTTTTTGTTATGAAACACTTTTAGATGGAGCAAAAAGGATAATGAAGGAAGAATTTTCCTTTTTGTTCGATAAGATTTCCATCTTGATCAAAACATACCTTTCAAGAGATAATTGACAATGTGTAACGGTAAGAAATAGAATTTTCATTGATAATAAGGATGAGTACAAGGAATACTTTAGAAATAAAAGAAAAATACATGACATTCAACATAAACTTAAAACTATAAAATCCACAAACAAAGATAGATAAGGTAAACAAACAAGTAGAAAGACGTGGATGGAGATGAAGAAGAACCACCAAACTTACGGATGACCTTTCCAAAGAATTTATCCATTTTTTTGAAAATGGAGGTAAATTTCTCTGAGAATGATTTCTTAAGCTTTCTTTGGTTGTGAATGATCTTCTCTTGATTTATGAGAAGATCTTTGTTGGATGGATTAGGTGGCATATTGATACTTTTCCAGGAAGTATCCTCCTCCTTTTCTTGTTCTTCCTCGTCGACTTCCATTTCCTCTCCTTCCTCTTCCTCTTCCTCCTATTATTTTATTTCTTGCTTCTCTTCCCAAGTCAAGCTTTGTTTCTTTTTCACAAGCGTTTTATAAGGCTCGAAAAAGGGTGAAATATGCATAAGTGAAATATTGGCCTTGTCAAAAAAATTCGAGGAATTATTTCATTTATTTAAGGTCAACAAAAAAATAATTAAAACTCGAGTAAGATACACATCATGGAATAGTGTGTTTTTATGTTAAGAATTTTTTTTAGGAAAAAGATCATCCAAAATGGCTTGAGACCAATTTATGTCATATTGACCATAAATGGCGAAAAGTTTACAATTTAAAACAATTAGTGTTCCTTTGACACTACTCCAAACTTCTCCTTCTCTTCCATCAGAAAATTTTCCTTTTTAATTTACATAAAACATATTCACCAATTTTGGATAACAAACGAAATCATTTCGAGAAGCATCGATTAAGCCAAGAATTTTATTTTGCAAACAAAGATTAAAAAGATCATAAGTAGAAAAATCTTCAAAAACAGCAAATCTTCCAGGAAAGACTTTTCCAAAAGATATAAACTCAACATAAATTTGCATGGCTTCTCGATCATTAAAAAGATATTCTTTTACTTTCTTAGAAAAACCTCATGGTTTTCTTAGTATTGCTTGCGGATGCAATTAAAAAGTAGTCTGAAGAGATAAGAGAGTCTATGATTTTTTAAGTTGAAAATGAAAGCGAAAAATGAATTGATGGAAATAGAGTAAATAAATAGAGAATCAAACGACGTATTCTCCGGTCAAGAGACATCTTTTCAGAATACAGAAGTTGGTGAAATTTTGGACGGAATTCAAAATTTGAATTTGAAATTCAAAATCTACCTACATATGCATGTGGGGTATATCGACATATAGGTTGAAATTTTCAAAAAGAGAAATACCATAATATAATTTCTATTTATCTATACTTATAAATATTATTTAATATGTATGCTAAATAATATACAAAAATTTTAAACTATATTTTATATTATTTTTATTTAATATTTTATTAAATAAATACATAATATTTAAAATATAGGCACACATTATTCAACCATTATTATTATTAATCTATAGGTTATTCTTAGCAATCAAAACCAACCAACAAAAAAATTCAAATTTTTAATTTAAATGCTTGCCTATTTTAGTTCCGTTTCTCCAGATTTCTCATTAAACGTCTCTGTGAAGCACATATTCGAATTTGAATTTTGAAAACTACGGTCACTATATCAACATTAGGAATTGGATATGTTAACATATCCTTCACAAAAAATTGAAAAACACTTTATAAAATTATTTTGAAAATATTAAGGTTTGTGGAATATTTTGATACTTTGAAAAATCATCTAAACATGGTTTATACATATTTTAATCATATCAAAACTTAAGAAAACTATATAAAAATATATTAAGGTTTTAAATATGAATTTCTTTTGAAAATAATAAATATAAAGTAAAAGCGAATATATTTGAAATCAAAGCAATAACAAGCATTATAATAAACTCATAAATAGTTAGAAATATTTAAAAATTAATATTATAACAAAGCATAATATTCAAAGTATACTTAAAAACTTAAAATATAATAAAATAAAAAAATAAAAATAATTTGAAGGATATTTTGAAAACAAGAATTCTTTTAAAACCATTTTTAAGATATTTGAAAATCATTTGAAAAGGAGAAATAGGGAGAGGGAGAGAGAGAGAGAGATCAAAGAAGTGTAATCGTGGTTTTTACAAAAAACCCTAAGACTCTATAACTTATCTGGGATATCTTGAGTTCTTCAATACTCATGAGCCTTCAATCTCTAACTCTTGAATCTCTATATCCAACTCTTGAATCTTCTTATGATACTGTGCGGTCTTCTTAATTAATATCTGTCTAATAGCATGCACTATATACTAATACAATTTGATAAAAACATTTATATCTATATTTTATATAATGTCTTATGATTGTATTTTTTGAAATGGTATTTTGTATACAACATGTCGCTGGGACAACATATCACATGTCAATAAACGTTCGAATTATGCTACGCAAGTTTCGAACTTATGACCTCTCGCACTAAAGCCGAATCACTTAACCACTTGGACAATAGTGCTTGTCGTCATATGATTGTTATCATCAAGACCAATGCCTAAGGTTCTAACAATAAGATCATAATAAACTTTAGTACAACAATATAACACTAACCCTCACATCTCTCGTACAAAATATTGCTTTGAGAGTATGAAATAACACTATTAAAACTAGTACTTTGGCACTAACGATTCAGATGTATGTAAATTATACACATTTGTATAAACACAACATGTATATATACAAGTAGATATGTGTATATATATAGGCAACCATGAGTGAACATCAAAGAGTAGCAGGATGGCTTTAGTTTGAATTGTCTTAAGTCTTAAATTCAGAACTTTTAAACACATAACCGGTGCAAATCTGTGTTACAAATACGTCATGTTAAAGTTAAAGTCGTGTCTTCCGTATTTTGATGATGACAAAAATTGATACATAATCACAAGCATTGCAAAGTATTTCATATACAACAATATAAAATGTAATTGAGATAAATAATCAACAAAATGTGGAGTTTTGAAGACAAAGACCCAAATAAAATTGGTACTCTTACTTCTTTACAAATAATTATACTTCCTTAAAAGCCATACGGCTCTCATATATCATCGCATAAGTATTCACCTAACTCTTATACTTTATTTACGATTTTTCAAAAAATTTAATCTTTTTAACAAAACTCTCAAGCTTTTGTTCCGAAAAAACAAGAAAAGGGATCAAAGGTTGATCGGCGGTACCCGCAGCGGTCAACTAACGATACCTAGGTTCCATTTTTTAAATTTTGGTCGAACATGCGCAACTTTTCAAAGCATAATGACTTCTTCCAGTTCCTCACCTCTCCAATCAGGACACCTCATACAAACTCGTCTCTCTGTAAATCGATGTTTATCCTTCATTATAAATCTTTTTTTCTTACACCACTATTTTCTACTCTATTGATTTCAATCTCTTAAACCATGATTAAAATCTCCGATCTTTGTGCATTTATTTCCAGATTATTCTTTGATTCATTTCTTTCTTATACACTTCGTTCTTCAACTCAAAGAGATTCTCGTGGGTTTGGGACCTTTGTACTAAGCTGAAAAATCAATTTCTCAAGATACAACAATTGTCTATAACTCTTTTGTTCTAGTTAAGTTGGAAGTCCTATTTGACAGTTCACGCAGCGTCTGCACCACATATTCGTATAGGTTAAGAGAGGAATTTATTTAGTAGAAAGTCGAAAGAGAAGCTTCAGGAGTGAAAGTAGGATGGGAGGTTCAAATCGAAACCATGACATCATCCTCGCCTTAGGCGTCTCTAGTGTGCTAAGACCAGTCTATAACAGGATCATGACCAGAAATCATGGCGTCCTCCAAAAGGGTCGGTTCGTAAGTTCGCTGCTCACCATTATCACCTGCTTCGTTTTGACCTGGGTTCGATACAATCCTCCTGCTCATCATCTACATCCACCATCGGTGCTATCACAGACGGCTCTTCGATCACGATCCCCATAGGGCTAGCTAGTTGCATAACTAGGGCCTTGACTATAGATCCACTGCCTCCCATAGTCACGTCCATCAAAATCATTGTTAGGTTCCTGACATTATTGTTGGTCGCCTTTATCCGACAAATGTAGTCTTCATAAATATGGACGCCTAAGCCTTCCTCGATAGGGTTCACTATGATAGATGAAAGAAGAATATATCACAAATTGTTGAAAATTATAAAGGAAAAACGTACTAAGTAAGAAACATATCAGGCACCAAGGACATATGTGGAGATTCTATACAATGGGGGCGGATTCCTCAATTTTTTAATTTCGAGTACCATAATTTATATAAAACTAAATGCATTTATAGCTCAAACTAATTTATCTTACCATTTGATTAAAAAGACATAAAAATTATCATCGCATAATATAATTTTGCTAAATATTACAACATGTAATATAATTTTTCTTCTCGAAATATCATTTTGACAAATGATCCTTTATAAGCAAACTCTTCAATACTTCATATTTTAGAAGTTTCGAATGGTTTCTTCAATTCCAATGGTATCCTCTATGTCTCGTTCAACATACAATGCCAAAATAATCATTCATAGCAATATCTCCTAATCGTTTTCGTAGAGAAATCTCGATAATTTTCATTGTAGAAAAGACTCTTTCGACTATAGCAGTTGCGTTGGGTAGTAATAATGCTAACTTCAAAAGCAAATATACTAAAGGATACAGACGATATTTCTTTCTCTGAACCGTCTTTTTAGCGAAGAGAACTAATTCTTTCGACTTTCTAAAATTGACTATCATATTTCAAAACCAAAATATAAATATTAAGCTGATGATTAAGTTGCATTAGATCATTTGGATAAAAATCTAAAGGGTAAAATTCAGAAAAAACAAATCAATTTTATCTTATCATATGAAGAAAAAGTGTCACTTGGACTAAGACAAGCCATGCACAGTAATAGCTCTGTATCCACTTCATTAAAACGATTATTCAACTCTTGAAGCTGCATATCTATCACTTCATCGAATAGTCCAAACAAGATAATAGTAAAAATATGTCTTTCCTTCAAGCTTAGGATGCAATCTTCCTTAAATTACAAACAAGCTATCTATATCACGGATGACTATCTTATTTTAATGCAAAACAAGGAACTTCTTCAAGCAATTGCTCCCATCTGTTATCTCTCATATTTGTAGCTATTGATTAGTTATTCTGACAAGTGTCATGGCATGTACCATATCTTGATTCTTTTTCTGCAACATATGAGACGAGTCGTTTGTAATTCCTAAAATATTTTTCGTCAAATGCAACTAAAATACAAACTCAAAACACTGTTTTTTGCAACAAGTTATTTGCTTGACCTCTATGCTTTTGATTCTTCGCATCCTCTTCAACAACCATTACAACTTCAATCACTGAAAGAAACAAAGCAAGTATACTCATAAATGTACCATGGTGGGAGCCCCATCGTGTAGCTCTTGCATGTTTCAATGTCATCTTTTGATCCATACCTTGTTCGTTTAAACTTTAACCATTACAAAACTCCTATAACAACCTTTTCAAATTGTTTATCACGAAGAATGTCTCTACGTTTGCACGAGGCTCCTACGATATTAGACAATTGAGAAATGATGTCAAAGAAAGTTGAAATAAGTCGGTGATTCTCTACAACTATACAAATGTTAACTAAAGTTGGTAAGAAAAACAATTAACATAATAAACATTTTTATTCTCTACTAAGATCTTACTCTTTAAACCATTAAATTCTCCTCTCATATTATTGGCTTCATCATACCTTTGTCCAAGCAAACTTGATATATTTAGCCCTTGTAGGCAAAAAAGTGACTCAATAACATCTTTTAATGATAACACACTAGTACCTTTTGTTATATGTCTAGTATACCAAAAACGGAGAATAATCAATTATAAACTCGTCTCACAAGTTTATCAATCAGATTTCCACTACTCTGGAAGTCTGTATTAGCTAATTTAAGCAACGGATATTTCATAATTAAATTACAACAACAACGTTATACTATCGTAAAAAATAGCACAACGTAGAAACCGGGAAGATAAAAGAATGATGTATAAGAATATGCAAATAGACTAGAATCTGACCAGTTAACTAAGGAAATTTTGTCTAAGGCTTGTCGAAACAATTTTCCTAAGAATTTTATTTAAATTCTCCCAAGATACAACATACATAATCTGCATGAGATTGTAATGAGTATGTCAACTCTGTGATTTACTGTATAGAGCAGTAGAGAAGAAGAAGAAACAAAATTGGAATTTAATGAGATTGTGATCAGTATTCTCTCCTATTTATAATTTCGTCTGCATCCCTTCAAATAGTGGCGTCTGCTTGACGAGTCGCACCCGTTTCCTTTTAAGTACTACTGTTTTCTTTTAAGTACTACTGTTCGTTAACGGGTCGCACCCGCTTGCTCCTCGCATCGCATCTGCTTCCGTTCGCCCGCGCTTCTTCAGTCGGGTCGCACTCGCCTGCTACTCGCGCCTCTTCAGTCAATCGGCGTCCGCTTCTGAATAGATCCACACCTGTTCGTATAGTCTGCAACTGTTAGAAAACCCGTCCCAGTTTTGCAGTAAAAATAGGATCAAATTAGACTCAAACCCAGACCCAAACCCAAACCCGAACGTGGCCCGGTTCGGTCGGACGGACGGCGGCGGCGGCGCGTGCGTGTGTGGTGGTGATGCATGATCTCCCTCCTCACAACAAAGCAAACATTTCGGTGCCCCAAGGCCCCAACCCCTTCATTGCAAAGCTATTATATACTAGTATGGCTTTGCAATTTTTGACGATGTGGGACTATGTTATTTTCATTCAATTAGGAATTCCAACAATCCCCCACATGAATGATAATATACATATCCCCCACATAAAGCGAAATATCACAGAGTACATATGGAATAATGCTTTATCGTGGATAAGTAGATATTTCACTTTGAACTTTCCCTAGTTAAAACTTATCGGATCTACTTGGCTAATCAGTGATTATTTCATCTTGAACCATCGACCTTTATTGTATATCCAGACAATAAGCTTTACGAAGCATTGATTCTCTTTTCATCCAATCTCTTGGTTGTGTTCATTTTGGTCCTGAACAATTTTTGGTTCTGCGAGTGTTTATAGAAAGCCTTTAATATTCTCATAGAGCTGACCCAGCTCACACTAACATAGGTGATCGCAACCATTAAGAGTATCCTACATATACCCCACTTGTTATATTCAAGATATGGTCACCATTAAAAAATATAGTTTTAACCTTTAGCTACTTCTTTAGGCATGCATTATATTTTGCACCATAGGAATGAAGTAGGACTAAGTCCATATAAATGCATTGCTTCTTGAGTTACTCATAACTGGTTTGCCTATTGATCCTAGTCTGTGAGATCTCCAGTTGCTAGGATAGGTTTCTGTATAAGGTAACTCTTGTTGGTTTAGGCTTTTATTCCCCTCGATGTACAGTCAATTTTCTCTCTTGATAAACCTTTAGTAAATGGATTCGCTAGGTTATCATTTGTTCTCACAAAATCAATGAAAATAGTTCCATTAGAGAGTAACTGCCCAACTGTGTTATGGCGACGATGAATGTGCCGTGATTTGCCATTATACACAAAGTTTTTCGCTCTACTTAGCGCTTCTTGATTATCGCAGTGAATACATATGGCAGTTACAGGTTTGGACCAAAATGGAATATCTTCTAAGAATTGACGAAGCCATTTTGCTTCTTCGCCTATTTTATCTAATGCGATAAACTCAGATTCCATAGTGGATCGAGCTATGCATGTTTGTTTAGTAGATTTTCATGACACTACTGCTCCTACAAGGGTAGAGACATAACCATTTGTGGATTTTGATTCCTCTGAATCTGCGATCTAGTTTGCATCACTATATCCTTCTAAGACCGTAGGATATTTTCCATAATGTAAGAAAACTTAGTGGTATTCGTTAAATATCCCAACACTCTCATTAGTGGTTTCCAGTGTTCCTTCCCTGCGTTACTTGTATAACTTCTTAGTCGACTTACCACGTAAGCAATATCTGGTCTAGTGCAATTCATGAGATACATTAAGCATCCTATTACACGAGAGTATTCCAGTTGCATTACACTCTCATTAGTGTTTTTATGCAGTAATTCTGATGGATTAAAAGGTGTTCTCACTCCTTAAATTTCATAGTCTTGGAATTTTTTAATCACTTTGTCTACATAGTGTGACTAAGACGATTCAATTCCATTAGGTGTTCTTATTATTTTGATTCCTAAAATAACATCTGCAACTCCTAAGTTTTTCATATCGAAATTGTTGATTAACATCTTCTTTATGGTCTCTATTACTTTAGCGTTAGGACCAAAGATTAACATATCGTCTACATATAAACAAATCATAACGTATGATTGTCCAACTTGTTTGTAATAAACACATTTATCACATTCGTTTATACAAAAACCATTTTTCATCATGACACTATCAAATTTTTCGTGTCATTGTTTTGGAGCTTGTTTTAGTCCGTATAATGATTTTCCTAATCTACAAACTTTGTTTTCATTTCCTTTGGAAACAAAACCTTTAGGTTGCTCCATGTAGATCTCCTCATTGAGATCTCCATTTAAGAATGCTGTTTTTACATCCATTTGATGAATTTCTAGATTATAGGTCGATGCGATTGCTATTAGCATTCTTAGGGAGGTTATTCGTGTTACCGACGAATATGTATCAAAGAAGTCTACTCCTTCCTTTTGACGATATCCTTTGGCTACAAATCTGGCTTTATACTTGTCGACAGAGCCATTTGCTTCCATTTTCTTCTTGAAAATCCATTTACAGCCAATAGGTTTTATTCCAGGTGGAATATCAACAATTTCCCAGGTCTTATTACTTAGAATTGAATCAATCTCACTTTGGATTGCTTCTTTCCAACATGAAGATTCAGAAGATGACATTGCTTCCTTGTACGTTTGAGATTCATGTTCTAACACATATGTGAAAAAATCCGAACCAAATGGCTCGAAAGTCCTAGCCCTTACGCTTCTTCTTGGTTCAAATTCCTCAATCCCATGATAAGTTTCATTTCATGTGAATTGCTTGATTCTTCTCTTGTCCTTTTAGGGACATTATTCCCTTCATTCCTTTTGTGCGGAAACACGTCTTCAAAGAATGAGGCATCTCTTGGTTCCATGATTGTATTTACATGAATATCAGCTATATCAGACTTGAATATCAAAAATCTATAGGCACTACTATTTTGGGCTGGCCCTAGATAGTAACAATCTACCGTTTTTGTTCCAATTTTGACTTTCTTTGGAGGCGGAACTGAAAATTTTGTCAAGCACCCCAACACTTTGAGGTATTTAAAACTTGGTATGTGTCCTTTCCATAGCTCATATGGAATTGTTCCTGTTTTATTGTGAGGGACTTTGTTTAATATGTGATTAGACATATTTAAGGCTTCCTTACACAAGTTTTTCGGTAGACGAGAGGTTAAAAGCATGGCATCAATCATGTCTTTTAACGTTCTGTTCTTCCTCTCGGCTACATCATTTTGTTATGGTGAATATGCAGCTATTGTTTGATGACTTATACCATTTTCTGCACAGAACTGTTCAAATGGTGATTCATATTCTCCATCTCGATCAGATCTCAATATCTTGATCTTTTTCTTTAACTGATTTTCTACCTCGGCTTTGTACTTCATAAAAGATGTAATTTCTTCATCCTTACTATTTAAAAGATATACCTAGCAATATCGTGTACAATCATCAATAAAAGTGATAAAGTACTTTTTCTCACCTCTTGTATGTAATGATTTAAAATCATATAAATCTGTATGAACCAAACCTAGTGGTTCGGTGCTTCTTTCAACGGATTGAAATGGTTTTTAAACCATTTTTGCTTCTACACATGTCGCACATTTGTAGTTCCTATCTACTTTGAATTTTGGAATTAATCCCAAGTTTGATAATGTTTTCATTTTTCGAAGACTTGAATACCAAAAATCTATAGGCACTACTATTTTGAGCTGGCCCTAGATAGTAACAATCTACCGTTTTTGTTTAAGTTTGACTTTCTTTAGAGGCGGAACTGAAAATTTTGCCAAGCACCCTCGCACACTACACCAGAAAGGCGAATTAGGCAGTGCTTAGGGCCGTATCTAATGACATTAGGCACGACCGTAAGCCGTATCAAATGAAAGCGTGTTTGTTCATTAGATACGGCTATGGGCCGTATCTAATTTGCTAGGTAGATACGGCTCAAGGCCGTTTCGAATTCACTAATTAGATACATTCTCTAATTAGATACGGCCCTTGGCCGTATCTAATTTGTACAATAAGCACATGAATTAGATACGGCTATTGACCGTATCTAATTGATGTAATGGATACAGCAATAAGTCGTATCTAATTCACAAAGCTCATGACCATAAATTGCAATACCATAGATGCAGTATAATACAATAAAAGTAGTATCTAATTCACACAGCTCATAGCCATGAATTACAACAGCATAGATGCAGTATTATATAGTAGAAGTAGTATTTAAAGCAGTAATAGATACGGCAATAGTTGGATTACAACAGAAGCAGCATTATACAAATACAGTCAATATTATACAAAAGCAGTATTATACAAATACGGTCACTCTGTCCAAACAACTACGGTTAAATATGGTCAATATTATACAAATGCAGCAGTTCTGGAACCCAACATTAACACAGAAGAAAAAAATCCCTTGTAATAGTGATGCAGCAGTTCTGGAACAGAGAAATGCTGGAACACAAACAACAAATAGGCAAAGGTTAACAAGGAAAGCCAGCCCAGAAGAAGCAATCTTTGAATTTAAAACTACAGGTAATAGTGATGTAATAGACAACTATTGGAATATTAAAACTAACCTTGCATTTACTTGATTTTCATCAATAAAACACTTGTATATACCATAAAGCTGTTCTGCATAATGGAGTGGACAAGCATACATTATCACATGCAATGCAAATCAACTACAGCATACTCTGGTTTAAGAGGATCATAGAGTGATGTAATAACGAGACCCAAGCTAAAACCTTATTACATCCGCCGCCTATATTCAAATAAACCACAAATCCCAGTCAGTAGCATACATAACTAATGTAACTAATTACATAATTTAAATGAAAATGTAATCATCATGTTTACAGTTACAAAATAAACAAACTGCTAGTGCACTGTCTACAAATAGTTTAAAATGACTAGACTGAGTAAAAAACATTCAGGATTATAATGAAATTATACAACAATCTGTAAGTACAAATGTTCATGGAAATCCAATTTTTATGTTACTGAGCAAACAAGCAACTAAACTAGCAATAAGAGCCTGGCAAAAAACTAAGGGTTCTAGTCAAGCATCGTGTGATCGATCAAATTAGAAGCAAATGGTCTTCATGAACAGTTATTGAAAAATCCCCTAGACTATAATATTGCTTCAGATTATGCAAAAAAATGATCATCTATCCACTCTAATGAGGAAAATAGCTATTTAAAATTCAAATAAACTTAAGTGGTTGACACAGAGTGACAAAAATACAAAAAAATTCCACAACAATGTGTCAATTCCCAAAGCTAATATAGAGGAAAATACATTCTTGATTCTAATGGCAACCTTCACTCAGCATCAGAAAGTCTTACTCATGAAGCAATTATGTACTTTCAAGATTTATTTAATGTTGACCTAATGTCTGACATGTCACATTGAATAAGTGCATACTTTATGAGTTTTTATGCATGAAGATAGAAGAATGTCATGGATTGCATCAAGTATTATGTTAAGTCCTAATCATTTTTATTTAACAATTATTTTACAAGCATTGTGCTTATTTTTGTTTGTATGTATGAAAATACAAAACATGTTAAAACAATATTTGTAACTAAAGATATAAAATTGAATATACTGATATTTGCAAGTGAGATTTTTTCTTTAAACAAGAGTACTTTATTTACTGGTAGAGAATTACAAAAGTTGTTAGTGAGCCAAATAGGTGTAGGAGTACAACCGGATATCAGTCAAAAACACCCATACGACATTACCAAACAAAACAACTCAGACAAAAGTATCTAATTATCTGTTAAAACAAGATAACCCTTAAAATAAAAAATAATGGGACACAAGTATTAAAGGCACTAGTAAAATAACTAATGCCACTTCGGCCCTTTCTCAAATCTCTCATACTCAAGACGGCTCCTACAAACACTTGCAAACAACCTAACTAATCTTGAACCTAAATCGAAAACAATTATATATTATTGATAACACCAGAGGCATGAATAAGACTTCCAATAGAATTACAGAAATGCACGAACAACCTCTCATTGCGGATATCCACTCACAACATTCAATTATGCCTATCAACCTCCATATATATCACTGTCGTGACATCCTCTGCATACATCACTTCTCTGCCATCTTCATCCACAGACAATCACCATTTTTTTTTTACATAACCCACTGCCCACTTAACTGTGCATCACCATCAATGACTATCACCTGAAAATACCCATCTGCCAACAACCTTCCCTTCAACCTATTCCATAACCATATAATCACATACCATCCTTCATACTGCTGTCATCCTTCTTATTGCCATTCCTCTGAACCAAACAAAAACAACTGCAATACCTTTGCTACATCATAATACTTCATATACTTCTACAACTATTGTCTTCATCATCCCATACAACATCCACATTCACCGTCCCATACAACATCACAGAGTAATACAACTACCTCACACTGACCATATTACCTTCCCACATCCTCAACATTCATCATAAAACTGCACAATCCCCCATAACCAAACACTCTGCAGCATCACTTTCTTTTCCATCATACATCTACCTGCCTTGATCCTCTTTTATCACTTCTACCAAAACTGTTCATCACAAACTAAACATTGCTTTGCATCCGGCCTTCTGCACACTGATATCCTGACAACAGTCACCCCATTCATCTACAACATCTGCATCACCATCTACAACAAGTTTTTGGCCCGAGTACATCTGCATCATATTCATCTGCTACACAATATCTGTTTTTATTGCCTGAGTACATCACCAAATAACCACACCTCATACCTGACCATCACAGTCTTGCCTACCTGAACAGCAGCTACCCTACCATCTTCAAACAAACATCCTACACAACCGTGTCAACCTCAGCAATTCGAGCTTCAACTGCCGCTAGTTCCTCCTATAACCATCACCTCATTTCCATATACACACTACCTGAACCAACTCACAACATTTCCCTTATCTACACACCATCCATCTACCTCGCTGATCAATACAACAACTACACATACTTCATACATTACATATCTCTGCCACCACAGTTCTATACAACCTTGCTTACTACATGGCCATACTACCACCATACTTTATATCAACAACAGCTTCCTACCAACCATGCTACTATATCAACAGCAAGTGCCCCTGAACATACTTCATACTTACCCTCTGCCTTACCATCCGAACATACATACCCTCACTGCTATACAACCATACTACCACCATACTTCATGTCAACAGCAACTGCTTAGATACTAGTCAACTACAACTACTGTTACATTTGCAATATATTCCATCCCCTTCAACCCCTGCTTCACATTCACAACTTACATTAACCACTAATATCACTACAACTATCTTCCATTACGTACATTCACATTCAAAACTTACATTCACAATCAAAACTGCCTCTCACAACCACCATCCCACATTTCTTGTATGTTAGGTGGAAGGTGTAACTACTGCATGAATTGGTGATGATGGAATGACTACTACTGTAAAGTGTTCAGAGAAGTGTTTAGTGAAGTCCGTATGCAACAAGAAGTTTGTTGGAGTTATAATGGTTCGAGGAGAGTTGATGTATAGGTAGAAGTAAGTGATATGCATAGTGAAGGAGGTTAAGGTTGCAGTAGTGAGGCAACAGTGTTTGTAAATGTAGAATTATAAAAGAAAATAAAATTGTGACAAGATATTGAAAATGCAAAAATTGCATAAGAAATTGAAATGGAATACAATTTCTTTTCGAAAGAAATTGTGTGTACTATTTTTTCTTTTAAATAGAAATTCAAAGGCAAACGCAAAAAATAATAAGCGCACAAATCAAATCACATAACAAACATACACACAACTTTTTTTTAAAATGCAAATTAACACCCAAAATAAACACACTAAAATCAAACAACAAATAATTCGAATCATACCTGCTAAAGATATCGAATCATAATCTTCGGATGGCACACATACCCACCCACTCCAACATTAACACAGGTCTCTGCAAGTTGATGATTTATTTTATTGGTTCTCTCATCTGGTAGCAGTATATTGTCCAAAATCAATTTTTCATGTGTGGATGGTACAGATTTCCCATGGATTTTGGACGATGTAGAATCTCGACATACAGTACCTATTGCAATAAAATTTATTGTCTAGATCTATCCAACAAAATAACTGTATCGAAAACAAGTAAGAATAAAAAGCAACTAATAAATACCTATTGCTATTATGTCTAGATCAGAGTTGAGGATTTCACATTTTTGATTGTTCGCCACATTGGTTGTATCCTGGGATTGAGAAACAACGAGTTTAGAAGCATTAAGTTGTGTGTTGCGTTCTCCTTGTTCTATGTTTCCCACCATGTTGATCAGAAGCTCCATTTGCCCAGACAAATTTTCCACTGTACTCTCCAAACTTCCCACCGTACCCTCCAAACTTTCCATCCTCATTTTCAACTCAACATTGTCTCCACAAACATGTTTCAATCGTTTATGTGCAATAGCAGAAGCCTTAATATTAGTCTTTGGTATGACGGTCCCAACTCTGCGGCTCCTACCCCTTGTATCCTTTCCCATCACTTGTGATACGATATCTTCATCCAAATGTCAATTTTTCTTCATCACTATCGGTGATCTTTTCCTTCAGTTTCGCAATTTGATCCTGAGATTGCATAATACGTATATGAATAATGAAAATATATGTATGTATACATGTTTTGAAAACTTAAATTCCAAAACTGTTGCTGGCCATCTGAGGTGAAATGACTCAGTTATAAATGACCCTAACGTGTATGTGTCTATATGCATATATGCGTATGCTGTTATTGTTGTGTGTATTAATATAAGGTTATACTTATGTTAATGCTTATGTTAATGAATACAAGACTGTTAATTCATGTACACACAGAACTGAAATTGTACTTGTATGAATATATACCAGACTTAGATATTCCTATGCTTATTCCTATATATATACCCGAAATTGTACTTGTGTAAAGAGGTCTCATCAACCATTAATTCATGGCAATAACAAAAGTAAAAAGCTGAAATACAAATAGTTTAAAACGACTAGACTGAGTAAAAAGCATTCAGGATTCATTGGAAAGCATTCCAATATCTTCCATGTTTTTGCATGTAAATCACGATCCAAATATTGCAGGCAACAATCCTTCTGAGTGTCTAATAAAAAGATCAAATACAATCCTTCATTATTTAATGATACCCACAATTTATTTACTTACTTATTTTATTTAATTTGATTGGAATTACATTTATTGGCGAGTTCAATTGGATTTGAGCGATACCAGCCTCAACAGACAATCAATTTTTCGTATCGACTTTTATTATATATCATTCAATATTCATCAATATATGCTAAATAAAATTAAGGTCAAATATGCAAATTTGTGAAATGCCTCGTAATGTTATAAACAAAATTGAAAGTTTGTGTGCTCAGTTCTCATAGTGGGTAAGAAATACAAAATCGGTTAGGACAATGACTTAAAACCTAAACAAGAGGGTGGACTTTGATTATGAAATCTTACAGACTCAAAAGAAGCTTATGCATTAAAGTTGGTATGGTATTTTCTACAACAAGGCAGTTTATGTTCGAAATGGAAGCAAAACAGATTTTGTAACAGAAAATTCTTTTAGATAATTAATGGAGACCTTAATGCCTCATTTACGTAGAAGCTCATTCTCAAGACCAGATCATGCAACAAATGTTTAATAACAAAAACATAGCTAATGGTAGAAATACTTATGTTTGTTTCAACCCTTGGATTCATAGTGATTAAAAAACAAAGTCAAGAAAGCTATACATTTAGGGTGTTATACTTACCCTAGACTTCATAACTTTTGTTAAAAAACAATTTTATAAATATATGCGTGTTATATTTACATTAGACTAAGGGATTGAAAACTCTATTTATAAAATCATGTAATCATAAAAAAATGGCTCAAATAACATAACAAAACAAACAAAAGCATACCCCTTATGTACAGTGTATGACATGTCTAACTAAACACCTATATTCCAATGCAGTATCTTTAAGTGCTGCTGTTCATAGCAATGGACTGAACTGAATTGGTATACAAAATGCTTCATTGAATACTCACCCATGCATTAGCTTTTAACAAGTAAATACTTATGTACTATATAAACAACACTACACTAACCCAGCTGAAATCCTCATATACATCACGATAAGAATAACAAACTTAAGGAGATGCATCAGTACTTAAATGGAACGAAATTCTGGAATTTGCAGGTAAGACATTGAACTTGTAATATATAAATGACACACACTACACACTTGCAAATGGTCAATTTCAATTAGCTATGTATATTCCCAAGATTTATAATATAAAAATATAGTTTAAACACTTAGCAACAACAAATAAATACAAGGACACAAGCTACTATTGCAAGGGCAACACTCGCACTAAAAATAACATAACTCACGCAATCTATACTCACACTAACTCATATGCATGGCTGCTGCACTTTCGTGCCTACTCATATAAAATCATAGTCATGGTTACATAATTTAAAGGTAGAAAAAGAAAAAAAATAACACGATGCAACGGACCACACTTTTGTATGTATTTATTTATTTTGGGGAGCCTTAAATACACCTACTGGCATTGTTCAGATAAAATAAGGAGTTCTTAGGAATCAAGGAAGCAAGACTCCAAATTTTGCGAAACCTTTGCTAATTGAACAATCATTGTTGGATCAAAAAATAATAATTTAACACGATAATTTACTGCAAAGATTTACATACACAAGATTATGCACAATTTTACTGCAAAAAACAAAATATTATTCATAATATCTACATCGGACATTAAATGATCACACCAAAATTTGAGAACGGAGGCAAAATAAAACGAAGAAGATAAATTCATGTACTCAATAACAAATTTTGATGCTGAAGCTATGATGCAATACATGGTGATGCTCGTAATAGTAGAAATAAATAAAAAATAAAAAATACTAATACATGGAAAGGAAAATAAACAACATCAGAATACCTGAAAGCACCGATTACGTGAAGGAAAAAGAAAGGCGGATGATAGAAGTTTGAGCTGAAGAAACTTGTTATTTTAAAATGCGATTGAAGGAGAAAGAACGAGAGAATAGCCGGAATTAGTCGCTGAAGATTTGACGAAAACAAATGGTAATTTCGGTAATTAACTTCAATTGAGGCATGGTCGTGAGTTAGGGGAAGAATTTGGGGAGAACGAAAAAAAACGAGTGAAGGAATGAATTTAGGGGAGAACAAAAAAAACGAGGAAAGGAACGAATTTGATACGGCTCAAAGCCGTATCAAATTTTATATGGCTAAAAACGGTATCTAAACGTTTAGGTACGGCTTTTACCCATATCAAATTTGATACGGCTTTGAGCCGTATCAAATAAGGCGGATAGGGGTGTGGCTAAAACAACTTTGTGGTGTAGTGACACTTTGAGGTATTTAAAACTTGGTATGTGTCCTTTCCATAGCTCATATGGAATTGTTCCTGTTTTATTGTGAGGGACTTTGTTTAATATGTGATTAGACATATTTAAGGCTTCCTTACACATGTTCGTCGGTAGACCAGAGGTTAAAAGCATGGCATCAATCATGTCTTTTAACGTTCTGTTCTTCCTCTCGGCTACACCATTTTGTTATGGTGAATATGCAGCTATTGTTTGATGACTTATACCATTTTCTGCACAGAACTGTTCAAATGGTGATTCATATTCTCCACCTCGATCAGATCTCAATATCTTGATCTTTTTATTTAACTGATTTTCTACCTCAGCTTTGTACTTCATAAACGATGTAATTTTTTCATCCTTACTATTTGAAAGATATACATAACAATATCGTGTACAGTCATCAATAAAAGTGATAAAGTACTTTTTCTCACCTCTTGTATGTAATGATTTAAAATCACATAAATCTGTATGAACCAAACCTAGTGGTTCGGTGCTTCTTTCAATGGATTGAAATGGTTTTTAAACCATTTTTGCTTCTACACTTGTCTCACATTTTTAGTTCTTATCTACTTTGAATTTTGGAATTAATCTCAAGTTTGATAATGTTTTCATTTTTCGAAAATTTATGTGTCCCAACCTATCATGCCATAGTAAAATTTCGTGCTCAGGCAAGTAAGAAACTTTAATTTTATTAATAGCACAATCAGAATACATAGTTTTGTTGCCGATAACGGCTACATTTGCCTTAAATAGGCCATCACATAAATATCCCCTTCCGATATATATTCCGGCTTTAGACGGAACCATCTTGTCTGATTCGAACACCATTTTGAATCCTTTCTTTAATAGTACTAAGCCAGAGATCAGATTCTTGCGTATGTCTAGAACGTGGAGCACCCATTCAATTTGATAGTTTTTCCAGAAGTAAACTTGAGGATTACTGTGCCACTACCTTCGATCATGGAAGCAGCTCCCATGTAGAGTTTTTCTTCCTGATCAAATTTCTGATATATCGAAAACATGGATTTGTCAAAGAAGACATGACGAGTAGCTCCTATGTCCACCCACCATTGGTTAGGATTCTGAACCAAATTGCATTCAGATATAACTGCTGAAAAATTAGACTTGTCCACTTCCATGTTGTCAACTATATTTGCCTCTGAGTTGCGTTCCTTCTTGTGTCTGCAATCTCTAGCGGCGTGTCCCATTTTTCTACAAACCCAACATTCGCCATTAAACTTCTTGGTTTTATTATCTTTGGGTTTGTTTTCAGGAGCTTTCCTCTTCTTTAGAAGTTCTTCTTTTTGTTGAAATGACCTTTATTCTTGTTCTTGGACCCTTCTGTTATCAACGCCTCCTCGCTTTGTTTGGTAATTCCACGATTATCTGCCTCAATCTTTAATCGTACAATGAGGTCCTGCAAAGAAATCTCTTTCTTTTTATGCTTTAGATAGTTGCGGTAGTCTCTCTATGATGGTGGCAGCTCTTCTGTTATGGCTTCAATCAAGAAAGATTCTCCAACCTTATGGCCTTCTGATTCAATTTCATGAATAATAATTTGAAGTTCATGCAGTTGAGTAGTCACAAATTTGGAGTCTATCATTTTGTAGTCCATGAATTTGTCTACAATGAATTTCTTCAGACTGACATTCTGTGTCTTTTACTTCACGGCAAGTGCATTTCAGAGGGCCTTTGCTGTCTTTAGAGGCTGATACACTTTGTATAACATTTTGTCCACACAGTTCAGAATATAGTTTCTGCACAGGAAGTTCGAATGCTTCCATGTATCAACAGCTAGAAACACATCTTTGTGTGTTTCTTTGGTTTGGACTGGTGCAGGCACTGGTTCCTCCTCCTCGAGATACCGTTGCAGACCGAGTGTGGTGAGATAGAACAACATCTGATTCTGCCATGTTAGAAAATTGTCACCAACTTCTTTGAAAAGATCAGGCCTGTTGTGTGTAGTAGCCTTTGTTGATAGTTCAACTATTGCCATCTCAGTTAACTAGGAAATTCCGTCTGAGGCTTGTCGAAAAAATTTCTTTAAGAATTTTTATTTAAATTCTCTTAAGATACAATAGACGTAATCTGCATGAGATTGTAATGAGTATGTCAACTCTGTGATTTACTGTATAGAGCAGTAGAGAAGAAGAAGAAATAGAATTGGAATTTTCTGAGAATGTGATCAGTATTCTCTCCTATTTATAATTTCGTCCGCATCCCTTCAAACAGTCGCGTCCGCTTGACGGGTCGCACCCGTTGCCTTTTAAGTGCTACTGTTCGTTAACAGGTTGTACCTGCTTTCTCCTCACATCTGTTCGCATCGCATCTGCTTCCGTTCGCCCGTGCTTCTTCGGTTGGGTCGCACCTGCCTGCTACTCGCGCCTCTTCAGTCAATCGGCGTCCGCTTCTGAACAGATCCGCACCTGTTCGTATAGGATGCAACCGTCATAAAACCCGGCCCAGTTTTGCAGTAAAAATATGATCAAATTAGACCCAAATCCAAACCCGAACCCGGCCCCGTTCAGTCGGACGGATGGCGCGGCGGCGCGCGCGCATGTGTGGCGGTGATGCATGATCTCCATCCTCACAACGAAGCAAACATTTGGGTGCCCCAAGGCCCCAACCCTTTCATTGCAAAGCTATTAATATACTAGAATTGCTTTGCAATTTTTGGCATGTGGGACTATGTTATTTTCATTCAATTAGGAATTCCAACACCTTTAACATGTACAATGTTAATAAAACATTCAACAACCAACCCTTTATCATCTCGTCCATATATTGTACAACAACTGCCAATTGTTCTTTCACAGATATATCATGAGCTTCATCAACTAAAATAGAAAATAATTCATTCTGAAGCACTTCAATAATGGAGTCTTTAGTTAGACTTGCAATAGTACTAGTAATATGAATTCAAGGCGATGTTAATTTTAGGTGTTCTGGAGTATTTGTCAATGAAAATTTATTGACATCCTCGTTATCGTTTACATGGCCGAAGCTATTTGTATCAAAGAAGTGGTTGTCAAATACGTATACATGACCGAAGCTATAGCAATCTCAAACCAGCAAATGAGCAAATGATTTTTAATATAAATTTGTAACTCTTATTTATTTCGTCCTAACTTACCTAAATCTGTCAATGAATACCTGAAAAATCCAATCTCTATGCAGTAGTATTCAAAAAAACGAATAAATATCCGATATCCGAAAAAACGAATACGAATGAGGATACATCCGCATCTGAAAATTACCCATTTGGTTTCTAACAAGATTATAGCTTATGTTATGTATATTTTAGTACAATAAAATATATGTATTTATTGTTTTATTAAGTCAATTTTATATTATATGCATTCAATGCATATTAATTGCTCAAAACTATTTATTACCATTATATTTTTTGTTTTTGCGCATTTTATAATTATTCGGATTGAAAAAAATTATGTTAAATCAATTTTTTTTATTTACGTTTCTTGATTTATCGATCGTTAGCTGATAAGATAATCATCCGATATCCATTTGTAACCGTATATGCAGATACGGATATGAAAATATCTACATCCAAAAGTATCTGTTGACAAAGATGTTACTTACCTTCACATTTCTTTTTGATCTTCTGCTATTGATGTTTTTTAGGATGTAGTTGTTAATTGTGTGGAGAATGAAAAGCGAAAAGATTTGAGTCGTCATATGTAAAATCGATGTAGTTCTAAAATGATTTAGGACAATTTAATAACTCGGTTGCATTAACGAAAAAAGGGATGACTTTACAAAATTTGAGTAGAATAAGACGTTTTCTGCTTGTATTGATTGCTTCATTGTCGTTATGCAATATTATATGGTAGTAAATATTTGATGCAGGAGAAGAGCATAAAACAAAACTATGTGGGTTTGATCTTGAAAGGGTACGTATGCAGTCTTTTCTATGCAACTGCTCTCGGTTCTTTTAAGGTTGGAGCGTATAGGATACGACGTAGTTCAAACATAATTAATAACATCTTCCTTTTTATTATATATATCAATGAATATGTATATAGGTCAAAGCAAAAAGGAAGGAAAAGAAGTTTGGTTGTAGGTAACATACTAAGAGGTTATTTGTGTTATATTTCCCATGTATCGTAGTTGTATTATGGATAAATTGAATAATGCTTGATGCATGTGATAGAGATAAATGTTTGATTGTTGAGATAACACATATTACTGTTTAATTCCACTATGAGGTTTTCCTATTTTTCCATAGTTTTAGATTTTAAATTATATAACCAACGACCTAATGTTTTTTATATTTGAGATTAGTGCATAAGCGTATCTATACTATAATATTATTATTGAGTTGGATTTCAAGAGCACACATGCCTCCTTCATATTTTGGAAAATGAGCAGTCACGTTTTTAATTTCTTTCTATTCCAAACTTTGAAATGTGATAACTTTTTCTACATTAATTGGATTTAAGAATCGATTTCACTATTAAATCTCAAATTTAATATGCTTTCCAATGATATCCATTATTGATAGCTAAAAATAATTTTTTTTAAAATCATAGTTTTTCGGATTATTCAAATTATTAAAGTTATTAAATCTTTTTGACTTTATTTCTTTTAACTAATCTATTTCGTTGATTGTTTTGAAAATTTCCATCCATCGATTCTACTTTCACAAATTGCAGTCAAGTCTGGTGAAATCCAACATTACCAAAATAATTCAACAATGTTAGATGGAATTAGAAATGGAACCAGAAAGGTCAAAAGTATTAAATACAATTATATGCTTCTTATTATATTGAATTTGCTTTGACTGTAAAAGAAATACAATGATATTCTTCACATTAAAATAAATATTGTTGAATAATGGTTGTTAGTTCATACACTTCAGACATAAAATATGTATGCTTTAGATTTAGCTATTTTTCACAAGAATCGTTCAAAACAGAAATAAATCTCTTTATCCTCTAATCTTATCATTCTAAATAATATGATGCTGCATAATGTGTTCCTAGACATAGTTAGTTATGAGATCATCATCAAACTTGCGTTCTCATGAATCGTGTCAACGTTGCTTTTGGCATTTTTAGATCAATGGTCAAGTGTAAACCAAATGTTGTTACCTGCACTGCTCTTATAGATAGTTATTATCGAAGCAGCAAATGGAATCAACGACATCAAGTATTAAAGGAAATGATTGATAAAGGTTCTCACCAAATGAAGTTACATATAATACAGCTAATGCATGGAGCAATAGCTGATGCACACAATAAATTTATATGTCTATAATTTATATGTATATTGTATGGAAATTTTATCTTTAAAATCATTTTTGCTCGATATTTTGCAATTGTTTAACAAGCATCAGTACTATCTGCATTACTGTTTTCAAAGATTTATACACAAGTTTTAGACAAAATGCAAACTTATTTCAAAACTGATAAAAATGATCACTATTTCTTAATCAACGAGCGATATAAATCATTTAAACATGTTACTATGATAAGAGGTTGAGCGCGGTCCGTATGCGAAGCACGGGTTCGCACTAGTTTTAACAGTGTTTGTCACTAATTTTAAATGTCAAGAATAGTAGGACATTACACATCGTATCAAAGCTTAGGTTTTATGATTACCTAAGCCTTTGATTGGGTTAAATAAAGGATAAGAGAGCATTCATGTTTATGATTGCACGTGTAACGACCCGTAAATTTCCGATAATTAAAATAGCTAATTTAATAAGATTTCGTGATTTAATGCTAGAATTTTTTTGTAATTCGTTTAGAATAATAATAACTGGAATGAATTGCAATAATAATTATCCAAGTAATGAAAAATAAAAGCGACTTAGTGAATGCCTTGCAATCAAAAGTTGAATAGGATAATAAATGTTGAATTCATTGGGTAAAATAGAGTAATTGATTGATAAGTAAAATCGATTTAAAATCAAATATTGAATATTGAACAGGTAAATTGTTTAAATTTAATATTTAAAACTTATATAATAATTTAATAATGGGAATTGAATAACCGTATAATGGAAATAGTTGTTTTATAATTTTAATTCGTTTCAAAAGTTAAATTTTATAAGTTAGTTTTGAATATTTCAAAAGATAGTGATTTAAGAATAATCAAATTTGTTAAATTTAATATTACGAATGTTTGAATAAATTAAATTTTGAATTTGATATGAATAATTTGATATTGAAATTTAATATATGAAAATAGAGTGAATAATTGAAATTTGATTTAATATGATTCAAATTGGTTTTCAAAGTGAATGTAAGTTATATAGGAATTATAATGGAGTTGATAAGATTTTAAAATTGGAATTTATTGGATAATTAAATAACGGGTTTAATATGAAAAAAATGATTTGTAAAATTTTATTTTATCATGTTGGAGTTATAGTGATATTATAGAAGTTTTAAAATTGAATTTAAAATTTATTCGTAAAAATGGAATATTTTAATATTTAATTAGCGACTAAAAAATAGCCAATTTTCGAACAGTCTCAGAATTGGACGAAACCAGTTCCATTGGATCCGTAATAGTTAGTTATTATCGGATTTCAATTTTCGTAGCAATCGGAGTTGTCGTTTGACCGTGGGAGCTCGAAACGCATTAAAATTGTTTTAATATTAATTTGGCGAGTTAAAATAGTCATTTTTCAAACGGTCTCGGATTTCGACGAAACTAGCTTCATCGGATCCGTAATGTGATATTATTATATGGTTTCAAATTTCGGGTCAATCGGATTTACCGTTTATCCGGGGCAAGCAAAAACGCACAGAAATTAGTTTAAATCGATTTAATTTAAATTGATCGTTTATCGCTGTAACTCTCACATATGATCGAATTAGCTTCTGAAACCTGTTCCATTGTGTCCGGAACGCCGGATAAACCCTAGAAACGCAGGTCACCGAGTGTAAATCGAAGTTCGGAAAAGCCGAATAAATAGTGTTCGTCGTTTTCTATTTAAGCACTTCATTAATTTCTATTTTTCCAAAATAAACTAAACCCTAGGACTCTCTTCCAGCCGCCACGAACGTTTCCAATGGCCGATAATGTGCGATCGTCTTGCTCTTTTTTCTCCAATTCCTCAAAGTAATTTCAAAAACTTCGTTCTGCAAAATCAAAGAGCTTGTTGAGCTCTATAAATTGACCGGTTGTGATCGAGTATGGTGGTAGGGATTGTCGGCAAATTGAGCTAGAAGGCGGCGGTTTCGCATGCATTTTCAGGGAGCAGGACGGTGTCGAGTTCAACGGCGTCAAGGCCGGTGGTGGCTATCGTGTAGACGCGACCGGTGGTGGTCTCCAATCGACGTCGAGGAGGAGGGTGGAGGAGCGATTTTCGGTTGGGGGTCGCGTGCATTGGGTTGCCTGGAGCGAACGAACGAACGGGGGGGGGGGGGGGGAGGGGGAAGCTTTCGTGCGGCCTTGATTCTCTGGAAGCAGATCAACGGCTCTGATTAACAAAGGTTAATTAGAAAAAAAATGTGAATTAAGTTGTATTTAAATTCGTATAAACTTTGAACTATCATAACTTTTTCATGCGAGGTCGGAATTCGGCGAAACAAGTTGCGTTGTCTTCGTCTCGTCGAGCACTACGTGAGGGAATTGGATTGAAATCATTTGGAGCTAGAGAAAATTTTGGGTTAAATCGAACGTCGTTCAATTTGATTTAAAATCGGAAAATCAAAGTGAGTGTTTTATAACGCTCACACCGTACTAAATATCTTTATGCTAGTTAAATTTGATATTATGAAGTGATATGATTTTTTTTGTCGTTGTTTGATAGAATTTAATTGTCATTTGAATTAACCGTCGAAAATTAAATTGACAGTTAAATTTGAAATTGAAATTGAAATTGAATTGCGATTTAATTACCTGACATCGATAACTATGAAATTGCCATGAATTGTATTGCCTATTGGATGATGTATTTCGATGGATGCTATTGGTTGATGTTTGAATGTTTGGATGTTTATTTGCTTATATATATCCTGTTATGCATACATAGGATACTGTGATTAATTTAAGTAATATATGCTCATCCCTGACATTTAAATTGAAATAAATAACTACTTGGCCATAGGATAGAAAATTATATACGGACACCGAATTGGCTAAATTAATAAATTTTGAAATCGTCGATTTGAAATTTGTTTAAATGTTTTGATTTAAAAGTATAAATAGAAATCAATTTATAGAAATCGAATTTATTGAAAAATTGAGTTTTGGAATGTTGAAATAAATTTTGGTTAAAAGAAATTGTTAAGTAATATGATTCGAGACTTTGAAATTTAAAAATTGGGATTTGATTGAATTTCGAAAATTGATCTGTTTAAAGATTTAACCTTAATTCGAGCTTTGAATATTACCAAGTAAAAGTGATAAAAATGACATTTTGAAATCGAGTTTGAAATTGAACCATATTTGGAATTTGGTTTTAAACTAGAATATTGTTGGAAATTTTTGTTAAGTGTTATAAATTGATATTTTGAGAAATCAAGCTCCAAATCGATATAAATTGAAATTGAATAAATTAAAGGTGAATGAAAAATTGAATTAATTCGAAGTAAAAATTGACGTTGACTGAATTGAAATCGAAATTGTATCGGTAGAATGGAAATTGGAATTGATTTGAATTGGGAAGTTATAATTGCAATGGATTGATTTTGAAGCTGTTTTATTTTGTTTTCCAAATTACTCGGTTATATAAACCATTTTGAATACTTAAACTATTTTAATCTATTTTAAATCTACTTAACCCAATTCAAATTATTTTAAACTAAATTTATCTATTTCAAATCCATTTTAAGATTTTAAAGTATTTTAACTATTATGATTATTTAAAACTACTTTTAAACTACTTAAACTATTTTTCTAAAATCCTAAGCTGGTCAATAAGGTGAAATGTTTATATTTAAACCTTGAATTTAAATACGAATTGAGTTAAATGAAGTTGCAACCTAAATTGAAATTCGAAATGATTTTGAAATCGAAAGGAGATATTGATGCGAAAATTGATTTTTGAAACAGAATCTGACATTTTGATAGATACGGTGATATTTGAAATGGATTTGATTTTTGAAACAAATATGATATTTTGATATCAATTATGAATCGATTTGAAATGTAAAAGAGCCAACGGTGTAATAATACGCAGTTATTATAGAGACCGGGATCAGATATGGACATACTCTCTGTCGATACCGAACACCACTTTAATAACTATTATGCGCGGAGTGTTGATCCAGAATGAAGTGGATGGTTTGGTGAACGCGTTGACTGAAGAAAGAGAACGATTATTGGATGACCCTTGACATGACTAAAACAGGAGCCGCGCCGGGCCATTGAGGTTCGCCACCTCTAGCGGACACACTTCTTCGATACCATTTCTATTACATTTGTGATTCGATTTGGGTGCACCCCTTGATTTGGGAGTGTTGTTTCGCGGTGTTGGGGTAGCTGCTGGCTATACCCAACATCAGTCCGGATCACGCAACTACTAGTATCCTAGTTGGTATCGCCTCATGTACCTTGTCATACTGATTATCCTATTCGCGACCACTACGTTTTGATTTGTACCTTGAGTATATGGATTGCCCTCTGGTGACTTCCGGTTTTGGGGAAACTACGGTCTTGTATATGGTTTTGGGAATATAAAATGTGTTAAGGGGGATTATGGTAACGCCTTAACGCTATTTTGATACTTTATATTACTGATAGGCATTATCTACTTAGCGTATATTACTACATAGTAGATAGTTTAACGGATCCTTGAGAGATGGAAAATCCCGTAACATCTCTTAAGTTATTGCACGCACGTTGACACTGGATAGGAGATGTCAAACCCCGTAAACATCTCCGACACCGTTGCACTCATATTTATTTACGATTGATTTAACTTTCATAAGGGTATTTAGTCCTGACTCGAGTGTTTTGTCTTTTCATTACGCTCGGGTCAGTCCTGAGTTTTTTAGATTTTTGAAGATCTATTATGTAGGATGAAGACGAAGATTTGGTATACTATTACTATTATTACCCTTGCACCATGTTGTCTGCTGCATTATTTTAATTGTTCTATTGTATATGTATAACTCTGATAAATGTTGTATAAATAATTGTCAAAGTATAGTAAACAGCTTCATGAACTATTTATTTGACTATTATATTTTATCGTTCCGCTGCGAGATTCTGTGTTGTTTCATTTCCTTTATTTCTCTTTCTTTTCTTTTCTTATTTACCCCAATAACCATCTGCCCTTTTGAATGGTTTGGAATCGACATGTGTATTTGATCGTCGGTTTAAACTGTCCAAAAGGCGGGTCGTTACAGCACGCCTTGTGTGTATATGAGATGTGTGTGTAATCATCATTACTTCATTCTAAGACAATGTTCATTTATGATGACCTTTGTGTGGGAAATAAATACGGTGGGAGTGATATATGACAAGCACTTATAGAAGGGATTAAGTGTTGGTTATAACCCGAGTGATATATACATGATGTTAACAAAAAAAAACTTGTCAACATCTCACAGCAAAATTTAAAGAATGAGCAACCCCTTTGAAACCCCTTTCAAATGGGTCATTAGGGACTTCATGTTTTCGAAAGGTGCCCCTTTGAAAATGTTAATTATTGACAAGAAATCTAGTCAACACTTCGAAGCAAAATTTAATAAAGAAACAATTCATTCGGAACCCTTTTTGAATGAGTCGAAGGGGTTATTGCACCTTTGAAGATGGAACCCTTTCGAAAGCATGGATTCTACTGTCATGGTGAAGGTTGATTCGAAAGCGTTTATATGTTTCAGAGTACCCAAGCACTTCTAGAATGAGTCCTCCCAATAAATATGACTTCAGTAATCATATAGTGAGTCCCTTCGAATCCCCTTTCGAACGAGTCGAGAAGGTCTTTATTCCTTCGAAAGGACCCGGAATACAACACATATAACAAATAAGATGTGGACTCAATGTGCTATGGAATCTCATCTTGGATAAATGATGCAAGTCCAATTGACTTGTCAATATTGGATTATCATCATCACGTCGATTTAGAATTACATAGCTTTAGACGTGATAGTAATATGCTTTGGAATTAAGATATCTAAGTAAACTCCATGGCATTGCATATGACAGATGGTCATTAGACAAGCTAATGACCGAAATGATCTTCCTCATGTTCGAAATCAACATTAGACCCATGCATCTTCTTTTTTTACTTCTTTAAATTGGATTACAAGTAAGAGAATTTTCCCCAAATTGATATAGGGTTACAAGAATTTGGTTTTGATAAGAAGTGAGAATGAAATTTAAAAATCCAAAAACTGGTCCCCAAACTTGGACCCCTAGGATTACTAATTGGAATACTAACTGGAATGGGAGATTCTTATCTAGAGCTGGTAGACTGGTTTTAATTAATTTTTTTTTATCAGCTCTCCCTATCTATTGGATGTATATGCATCTTTTTTCTGATTGGGTGATAGATAAAATAGATAAAATTAGAATAGACAACCTTTGGAGTGGTGAAAATCCAAACAGTTGCATAAAATGTTTAGTTAATTGGAAAACTATCTGTAAGTCCAAAAAAGAGGGTGGTTTAGGAGTCATTAATTTATGAAATATGAACTTGACTCTTCTTAGTAAATGGTTATGGAAATTCAGAGATACTAATGATAATGCCATTTGGAAAGAGATTGTTTCTAAATATTACTACAATGGTGGTAATAATCTCTATCAAATTAGTCCTTCGATTTCTAATAAACAATCTTATTTTGGAAATCCATCTTAAAATGTAGTGAGATTTTCAGCTTAGGTGTTAATATTACTGTTCATTCAGGTAATAATACATCTTTTTGGCATGATTGTTGGATTTATGCTACTCCTCTAAAGAATGAGTTCAAAGAATTGTATGATATTTGTAACTTTAAACTTGCATTTATATCTAAAGTTTTTAATTCTGAAAATGACCCTCCTTGGATTTTCAGTTTTAACAGAATTTTAGTAGGCTCAACCCTTAGGCAGCTTAATTTGCTTTATGCTAGATTATATCTTTATAATATTGACAACGATAATGATTATATTGGTTGGGAGTTGGATAAGAGTAAGAAATATTCTACTAATTCTTTTTACAAATTTATTAACTTTTCGGGTGTATCTGGTAATTGTTTTAAATTTATTTGGAAGTCTAACGCTCCTCCAACATCTAAAATCCACATGTGGCTTATCATTTACGGTAAATTAAATACTATTCAATTTTTTAAAATGAAAAATATTAACATTGATAATAAATGTTATTTTTGTAATACATATTTTGAAGATATTAATCATATTTATTATGAATGCATGGATACTCATTTTATTATTATAAATACCCTTAATATTTTTGAGTTTAAAATTAGTTGTAGAGTTACTGATTGTTTTCTATTGGAACACTTTTAGATTTAAGTTTAATAAGGATAATAGATACTTGCTTGATACTATATTCACTATATCTAGTCGGTACATTTGGTTTAAGAGAAATCAAAAAAAAATAACAACAATATTCACTATAATAATTTGATATTTTTAATTTCATCTTTTTGCTTAAATTGGGTCTCAATTCCTAAATATAAATTAGCCAAAAATAATTGTTTTAAGGAATATCTTAACAAGGTTAGAAATAATATTAATATATTCAAACATAACATTAATAACTTTGACACTAATAATATTTATATTAATACCTTTCTTAATGTAAATGATGTTCACATGATGCATAATAATTTTCTTCCTATTATAGGTCCTTAAAGATGTTTCTAATAATGTTTTTGGTTTTTACATTTTGGTTTTTTGTCCTAGTTTTTTATTTGTTTACCTTTTTCAGTTTGGTTCATGTTTCCTTTACTTTTTAGAATTGTTAGTTACTGGTTCTAGTTTATCTTTGCTTTATTTTTCACAGTAGATTTTATTCTCGCATATATGTGTATAAATTTTATTTATATACATATATGTGATTCATACTAATATGTTTTCCTAGTTTTGTTACGGGTCTGGATTGGGTAGATTGCTAGTTTCTCTTTTCAGGTTTGCAGGATAGCTGGCATCTTTGTACAGGTTTGCAGGATAATCATTCCCAGGTGTTTTGATTGCTTCTGGCATTTCTTTTTGATATACCGTGTCTTCAGAGTGGAGTTCTTCTTTATGGTTCAATTCTTGGAGTTCTTCTTTATGGATCATTTCTTATTCGAGATTAGCTTTTCTCTTCTGAGGCAGCTATATAGAGTCTCTTTTTGATGGTGTTATCTTTCGGTATCTCTGGTTTTTGATACTTGTTCAATTTACTAGGTACCTCTAACACCCTATTATTGGACGGTGGCCTTGCCGGAGCTCGGTATTAGGGTGTAATGGGCGGTGGCTTTGCCGGAGCTCATTAGAGGGGTATTTATTTCTTTATTTGTTCTAGTACATAGACTTGTCACTTGCCAGGCATGTTGACAGCACCATATTATATGTTATATATATAGCTTCATGTGTGCTCTCCTCTTTTATTAAAGGATCACACATTTCTCTCAAAACTTGGACCCCTAAGGTCGTATTTATAGATGCTGATTGACCCCTTCCGCATTCATCCTTTCGAACCAGTCGAAAGGCATTTCTTTCAGCCTTTCGCACCCATTCTTTCGCCTTTGCCCTTCCGCTTTCATAGCTACAAAGGCGGATATCTTGATCTCTTATTATGCTTGTATTAGCCCTTCCGTCTCCATCATAAGTGCATTGACAAAGGATATTGTTTCAACATTCTTCAATCCTACTTTCGTGTACTCTTGAAACCTTTCGACGCCTTCGAAAGGTGTGCTTTTTTCCTAGGGAAAGGGTCAAGGTTCCTTATTGCGTTATTTGGATGGTAGCACTTCCGAGTTCTTATTCTTCTTCGAAACCTCTCCTCGGTTGCCTTGGTCTGGTGCGAATCATGACGAGTGATTATTTGTGTGAGTTAGGAGGTGCTTTTGGATGGTTTCGAAAGGACTCAAAGGTGATGAAAGGATCATCGCGATAGGTCACTTGGTCATATGTGAAGTTTCCTTTATACTTACTCTGTCCTCACTCTAGGAGGTGCTTTGACCTGACCATCTCAGCGCAGACAAAAACTTTTGACCATTTAAGGTAGTTTTCAAATTTAAGGAGAATTTTACACCTAATCTTGTAGACTTTTCTTAGAAAATGAGACACATTATTCGCCTAATACAGGAAAGTACAGTCGCAAATGTTCTGCGTTTCATGTTCTAGGAACCATATTGACATCTGACCGACATAATTTATAGGCTCCAGGAGGAATCACTTTGCACACAATTAGTGAACCCTCCCAATTTGGTCCTAGAGGTCCATCTACGGGATATTTTGTGTTTTCCATCATTCTTCGCAGTACCAAATCTCCTTCTTGAAATGATATCGTCTTTACTTTTGAGTTATACTATTTTGAGATTCTTCTTTGATATTCAAAAGTCCGAACAGCTGTTTCATCTCTTAACTCATACATTAAATCCAATGACTCTTTTTTCAATTCCTGGTTTGGATCGAATGCATACATGATTCTTCGATATGAAGGTACCTCAATTTCGACTGGTAACATTGCTTCACATTCATATGTCAGAGAGTACTGGGTATGACCCGTTGCAGTTTTGGCGGATGTATGATAGGCCAAGAGTAAAAGTGGCAATTCGTCTACTCAATTTTCTTCAGCTTTATTTAACTATTTTTTCAGGATAGTCTTAATAGTCTTATTTGCTACTTTGACGGCTCCATTAACCTTTGGATGCGCCATAGAAGAAAAGTTTCCGATGATTCCATTCTTATGGCAAAATCGCGAAAATTCTTCACATTCGGATTGCGTTTTATTGTCGGATATGATCTTGTAAGGGATCCCGAATCAAATAATAATGTTTTTAAACAACAAATCTAAGTACTTTCTTAGAAGTGGTTTTGGGGAGCGGCTCTGCTTCCACCCACTTAGTAAAATAATCAATGACGACTACAACATATTTTGCTCCTCCTTTGGAAATTGGTAGCGGTCTGATTAAATCGATTCCTCAAACATCAAAAGGCCATGGGCTGGAAATCGGGGTTAATTGGCTTGGTGGTAAATGGGGAATCTTTGAGTATTTTTGACGCCTTTCACATTTCTTTACATACTCTACTGCTTGATTCGTCATTTGCGGCAAATAGAAATCTTGTCCCATTATTTTCTTTGCCAGTTTTATCCCATTGGAATGGTCACCACAAAATCCTTCATGTGCTTCCCTTAATAGTTTCATCCCATCTTCCAAACTCGTACATCTTAAATAAGGAAGAGCGTATCCTTTCTTATAAAGAATCCCGTCCATCATAGTGAAGGTCAAAACATGTCGTTTAATTTTTCTAACTTCCATTTTGTCAGATGGTAGTATCTCATTAGTAAGATATTCTACAATAGGTGTCATCCAAGTGCTACCATTACTGTAATTTACCTTTGGATGATTGGACTCTTCATATAGAATTTCCTCATCAATTTCTCTTTCTTCTTCTTCTTGTGTCATGACTTGGGATCTAATTAAAACCGATAGTCTCTCCCCTAGTTCAAGCATTTTCTCTTCAATACCGGGATTTTCTTGATATCCTACTCGTACGATACGAGTTTCTGGAGCTCCTTTTGAGCTAGTCAATATTGCTAATGAATCCGCTTGAGATTTATCTTACCTTGGGACTTGGTGTATAGAAAAATCTTCAAATAAGGCAATATAGGGCTAGTTTGGTATCTTTAGTCTGATATATCTGCTTTGTCTGATTCACCATTAGTTGAGAGTCGCTAAAGATTTGAATCCATGGGATTTTAAGTTGCAAGACCAGAGTTAATCCTTCCACCATCGATTCATATTCAACTACGTTATTTGTTGCAGCAAACCCTAGCTTCATTGCATAGTGTAAGCGATGCCCATCGGGTGTGATTATGACATACCATGCTTTGGCTCTCTGCTCATTTGATAATCTATCCACAATAGTTGTCATATGGATTTTTGATCTTTCTCCTTCTCTGACTGTTTCTTAACGAAGCTTGTACATTCATTAATAAAGTCTGCTAACCTCTGCTCTTTGATTGTTGTTCATGGCTGAAATTCAGTGTCATATTGGCTAAGTTTAATTTCCCATTTTACCAGTCTCCCTGAAGTCTCAAGTTTATTGAAAAATTGTTTGAGTGGAAAGTTAGTTAAGACTCTAATTGGATGCGCTTGAAAGTATGCTCTGAGTTTCCACGTTGTCAATATCAAACAGTAAGCTAACTTTTCTATGACCGGATACCGAACATTGGCATCCTTCAAACGTCTGCTTACATAATAAATGGAAAGTTGAGTTTTATTCTCTTCTCTAATCAGCACCGAACGTGCCGCTTCTTAAACCGCCATATACAAATATAAGATTTCTCCATCTTCGGGGCCAGATAATTTTGGTGGACTTTCTAAATGATTTTTTAATTTTTGGAAAGCTTTCTTACAATCTTCTCCTCATTCAAAATCACTCTCTTCTTAATCACATTGAAAAAGGGAATGCATTCATCGGTTGCCTTGAAGATGAATCTACTTAGAGCTGCAACTCTACCATTCAAGCTCATTACATCTTTGCTGGTTTTGGGCTCTGCCATGTCTTTGATACCTAGATCTAGTCGGGACTGGCTTTGATTTCTTGTGCGCTAACGATGTAGCCTAAGAATTTTCCGGAATGAACTCTAAAAGAACATTTCTGAGGATTCAATCTCATTTGATACCTTCGTAACACTTCAAACATTTCTTTAAGATCCTTAAGGTGAGTCTCAGCTTCATGAGACTTTACTAGCATGTCATGCACATAAACTTTCATGTTTTGTCCAATCTGTTCTTTGAACATCCTGTTGACCACTCTCTAATATGTAGCTCCCTCATTCTTCAGCCGAAAAGACATTGCTTTATAATAGAAAGTTTCCTAATCGATAATGAAGCTTGTATGCTCTTCTTCTAGTTTGAACATGGGTATTTGATTATACCCTGAATAAGCATCTATGAGAGACAATAGCTTATGACCACTAGTTGCATCAACTAACTGATCTATTTTGGGCAACGGATAAAAATCTTTCGGACATGCTTTGTTCAGATCAGTGTAATCGACGCATGTTCTCCATACGCCATTTGCCTTTTTTACCAACACTGGATTTGCTAGCTAATTTGGATAAAAAACTTCCTGAATGAATCTGTAACGACCCATAATTTTCGATTATTAAAATATTAATTAAATAATATTTTATAATTTTATATTGAAATAAAACTAAAAAAAATTGATGCTACAAGGAGAAGAAAACTAGAATGTAATGTTAGTAATGTTAATATAAGGTAATTGCTAACTATTTTAATCTAATTTCCAATTAATTGAAGTGACTTTAAGGTTATAATTAGTTATAACTAAAAATAAGGAAATACATTGAACGTTGAAATTATATGTAATCAATTAGAATCGGCTAATATTGAATATGAAATCAGTGGTGTTGTCTGAACGCTACTGATAAATATTTAAAGTAATTTCAAACTAATTGAAATACATTGTAGGTTGACTTGGTTATGATTGTAAATAATGAAATAAATTAAATGATGTAGATGGTGAACTTGTATGTAATTAATTGAAATAGGTTAATATTGAATATAAAACCTTTTTGGGTAAGCAAATTATAACCCTTGGTTGTAAAGAATAAGATAAGGGTATGAATTATTATTATAAACGATTGTATTAACTATTTTCTCATTAATTTATCGTTTTAATATTGAATGGGTAATTAATTGAATTAAGGCAATTGAATGTTGGGTTTAATGTTGGAATTGTATGTTAGTGATTAAAATAATTGTAACGTTATTTGATGATAAGTTGAAATAAGGAAATGAATTAAATGTTATATAAAAGGGGAAATTATATGAAATTAATGGAAAATTGAGTATAATCAGGATTGTGTAAGTAGCCATAACATTTGTTGTTAATAATAATCTTGTAAATGCGATTAAGTAAGTAAAAGGTAACATTTGTCATTCATCACCTATTTATTTAATCCATTGAAATTAAATTGAAAATCAATTGCAGTTAATCTAATTACCTACTACAGTTAATATGAACTAAAGTGATAAATATAGAAGATTGAGTTAATGAAATGGTAAACCAACGTTAAGTATATATATAATATGATAATTGATTGAATAATAAGATTAAAATAATAATAATAATAAGTATATGTTGGAATTTAAATTAATTAATGAATTTATTGCCGTTAATTTGACTTGGAATCTTCTAATAAAAGGGAAAGAGAATTTATTTGAAATTGATGGCGTTTAATGAAAGAAATGTACGTTTTTTATAATCCGTTATAAGTGTAATTTTGAAATTAATTACAATTATGTCGATTTGGGATCTTTCAATTTTTTTAAAAAAAGAAACATTAATATTAATTTTTGATTTAACGAAAGAAACATACATTATTGTAAAAAAAAAAGAACATTTTAATGAAAATAAAACGAACATTTTCATTTTGAAGGTAAAAATAATTCTATATAAAGAAGAAAAAAATGAATTTTAAAACAATATTTTACAGTCATTAAGTATACATTTGAGGCTGTATATAAGTGATTTTAACACTAATCTTGAAGTTTAAATTTAATTGACTTTTTAGGTTGTGCAATTCCCCTATGAGAAAAAAATTATTTTGAAAGAAAAAAAAACTTGAATTTGAGTTCTACATCATCTTTTATTTTTTTGTAACGTTACACTGGTTATTGTATTCAAATTTATTTACTATATGTTAATTATGTGTAAACGAGTGTGAAAAAGGGTATATTCAGTGATAATATATTTAATTGAGTGGATCATGCAATTAACTAGATTCTAAGTGGTCCCTTCATTTCCTTATTATTCAATACACCTGCCACCATTTCCACATTTGGTTTCATTGCAATTCTTTGATGTAATTGAAACGTGAATTTATATCCTTTCTTATTCTTACGTTTTGTTTATTTATTTCCCAAAACATCTACTTAGATCATACAATTTTGTTTTATTTGTCCCTTCCATACATATTTCATTTGTCACTTCCCTTTCTTCTTTTGTTTTATATCATATATCATTCTTTCCCCTAGAAATTCCTTATTTTTCAAACATCAGACCTCTATTTGTTTCCCTCAAAGTCTCAATGTCAACATAGCTTTATACCTCTACTTAATTGCTGCCAATTCATTTTACTAAAGCTATGTTTAGAAAAAGAAAAGAATAAAAAAGTGTGAGCATCCATTTCTTCCTTAACCACATCCGTACCTTTCCTCATCGCCTTGCCTTCTTTTGCAAGAAGCCTTCAAAAAAAAATTGAACAATGAGAATTAGCCTTAATGGTTTTGGCTTTCCACTTATTGCCTTTGTTTTGGGTACATCAAATTTGAAAACGTGAGTTATTAAAGTTTCTTATTTTAAGAATTAAATATGTGTATTTTTATTTTATTTTATATCCTTATAACCTGAATATCTTCCTCATACGAGCTTTGATACATGCGTAGTTTCTTCCCTTGGACTCGTATTGGAATTCCTAATAACATAAAATAGGTTTGGATGAGTTTGGAGACTATTGGAAAAGGCATCTTTGTTTGGATTTTTGCGTTCTAAATATCAAAGGTGAGTGTTTTGACTCACTCACGAATACTAGATTATCTTATGCTAGTTAAATTAAATTTATAATGTGATTAGAAATTTATTAATTGCTTTTGGTATTATTAGATTGTCATTTAAGTTAAATTTGAATTTATATTGAATTGAATTTGCCATTTATTTAATAATGAATATAAATTGCAAGTTATACACCTGATAGTGATAATCAATTGATTGTTGTGATTTATTGGCTGATTTGGATGTTGGATTGTGATGGATGTTATTGGTTGTCATTTTGGATGATTGGATGTTTATTTATGTATATATCTTTGTTACCGCTATGGATTGAAATGATATCTCGAGTGGTTTCCATTGATTTGGAAATTTTGATTTGGATACTGGTTGAAATAACATATAACCGTAATTTCTTTAATTTGGATTATTTATTAGGATTGAATTATTTGAAAGATTTAAGTTTTAAATTTAAAATTCGGATCTATTTTAATTAAAATGATTTAGATTGGTATTTTTGAATCGTTTGAAATCTTTTAAATAATTAAATCCACATAGTACACTTGATGGGAGATGAAATTCCTGCTATACATCTCTGAATCCATTATAGTAATATTTCTATTCTACTTATTTTGATTTGACTTACATAAGATCTTTTAGTCCTGACTCGAGTGTTTTGTCTTTTTATTACGCTCGGGTCAGTCTGAGCTTTTTTTTAGTGTATTGAAGACCATTATATTTTGGAGGATGAAGACGGAGACGAGTCTACTATTTATTATTAATTATTCCACTACATCATGTGTTCCGCTGCATTATTTATTTATTTCTACTGTACGTATAACTCTGATTTGTATTGTAAAGGTGTAATCAAATGTTATTTGTAAAAGAGCTTCATGAACTGTTTACTTGATTTTTATATTTTGTCATTCCGCTGTGAGATTCTGTGTTTTATCTTTCCTTCTTTTCTATTATTTTCTTATTTACCCCATTAACAGTCTTACCTTTTGAATGATTTTAGTTGACATGTGTGGTTTATTGTCGATTTAAATCGTCCAAAAGGGTGGGATGTTACAGTTGGTATCAAAGCTTTGGTTTAGACATACCTTAGCCTGTTGGGGTTAACTCATTAGAGATAAGGTAGTAATACCCTAGAATGAGTTGTCTAAGTGTATATATGAGAGCGTGTATTTGTTAGTTTTATAAAAGTGTTTTATATAAGTTTTGAAATGAATTTTTTTCCTAATATTATATGATATGCAGAGGATTAAATTTTTATAACTAATATAGTTATTTGTAATGTGTTTGATTTATGAAATGGTAATATTTAGTTATTATCATTTATTGTCGATTAGTTACGTTTTATCAGTTTAAAATCATTGGCTAATTATTGTTGTTGTGAATTTTGTTGTTTTTGACCGTACTTCGACTATTGAAAAATGAAATATCTGGATATTTTGGATAATCAAAACCTTCTTAATTAGTATGAATTTAATGTGAATTGATTATAAATAAAACCATGACTTGTAAATTGTTATGAAATAAATGGTTAATCAATAAAGTTGTGATAACTTTAAACCTGAACAATGTCTTATAAAAAGGAATTATGTTTTTATAATTTGGTTATAAACTTAAGAAAATTCCTTATGAAATGATTTGGTAATAAATGTAATATTAAATGAGAAATATTACATGTGGAATGAATGTAATTTAAATTGAAGAGAAATATAAGCAATATTATGAGAATGAATAAATTAATGTTATATGTTAAATGGAGAAATTATGTGAAACAAATATTAAAGTATGAAATGATACTTTCATTAAACAATGAGATTAATAATGAATTTAGTTGAAGTATAATTGTGATGAATCAAATTGAAATAAATACGTAAGTTGTGCGTATATTATTTTATTCGCATAATTAATTTGATCCGGATTTGAGTACGTAAGTTTGAGGTGAATTACACCATTTCGCATTAGAATTTTTCATTCGATTCTTGATGGTGAATATTGATATGGATTTTGGTTTGATTCTAGAGTTCTCTGTCATAGTATATGGCTATGCAAGGAGAATGATGGTTTCTAGTCAAGAAACCATATCGAAGTCCGCATTAGGGAAGTTGAATGGACAATACTAGTTCGAAAGCGAACTTGTGTGATCGAGCGAACGATCGAATGTAATGTTGCGAAATGATGACATGTGTACATCTTATGTTCTAATATTATTGATATGCTTTGGCATTGAAATTGAAAGTTGTTGGGTTGGATATCTTTGTAATTTAAATTGGGATTTTCCTTTATGAAAAACTACTATTAATTTAAAACCATTTTTCAAACTACTTTCTTTTATTTTCCTTATACAAACTATTTTCTTTAATTTTTCTTATACAAACTATTTTACAAACTATTTTATTTTCAAACTATTTTACAAACAATTTTATTTACAACCTATTTTCCACAACCATTTTATATACTAAACTATTTCACAAAATGATTGTATATATAAAATAAAGAACTATTCTAAATTCAAAACCTTTTGCAAAGCAAAAATGTTCAATTCCATATGGATCTTCATGCAGCGTAATTGATTTGCAAATTTTTTTTATTCTTGCATAAGACAGACTTTATATAAGTGTATAAGGTGATTTTTAAAAAAGTTGATTTTGGAAGGTTTTTGATCTGAAGAGATAAATCTTATATATAGCGAAATTTATATAAGAATGATTTGATATATTTGAGACTATTGATTTTGGAAAATACTCTATCTGAAAATGAAATCTTATATATGATGGAATTTATATAAGTGCGATATTTGAAGCTATGATTCTGAATGGTGACTATATATGGTATGATATATTTTGAAATAAATGTTATGGGAAGTACCTTCCATCGGACCCCTTTGGTGGGTCATTTGTTGGATCCCTTTGGTGGGTCATTTATCGGATCCCTTTGGTGGGTCATTATCGGATCCCTTTGGTTGGTCACTTATTATATTCATTTGATATTATTGGATAGCGTAAATCGAGGGGTGAGATGCCTACAGCTACAATTGATTCCGCTGGGATAGCGGCATAACCATTGCGTAACTGCAATACATGGGGGAACGTACTTTCCATATCTATTTTCAATAATTTTAAGTATTTTCATTGGGTGTTGAAACAGGTCTGCTAAGTACTTGGAGAATTCTAGCCATGCGTCTGATCAACGCATGGCCAGAGTCTGCAAGAAAAGGGTAAACCTGTTAAAACATCGAGTTATAAAAGTATTTTGATAAAGTATTATATAAAAGATATTTTGATCATTTTTCCTTTCTAAATACTTTAAAATGGTTAAATATTGTTTATTTATGTACAACATGGTTTAGTAGTAAATTATTAGTGTTCTAAATATTGTCAAAAGTTATTAATTAAATAAAACATTTTAAAGTTAATGATTATTAATTTATTAATGATGTTTAAAAGTATTTTGAGATTTAAAACTAATAAAATTTAAACATAATGGATTTAAGGTTTTCAATAGCTTCTTTTTAAATATAAGTAATGATGTAAGTAATTGTTTTCAAATAATTTACATATATTTAAAAAGATGTTATTTAAAATTACTGAAATGGTATTAATAAATGAAGCAAGAAAATTTATAGAATTTTTTTTTGTAAAGTATTAAAACATTAAAGATGATTGATTTGCAAATAAAGTTTTCAAATGAATTTTTTTTTGTAAATTTTTTTATAAGTTTCTTTGAATGTATAATTTGAAGATATATTATATAAATGGAAAAAATGATTTGCAAAGTTTTAAATATACTTGGAAAATGAATTAGAATCTCAATTTTGGAAGTATGGTTTTAAATAATTACTTGATTTCGAAGTACTAGTAGTAAATTTATAGGTTTAGTTACTATTTGAATTTTGTATTAAACCATGATAAATGTTTTTCCCATGATTTGAATATTCATTCTAAACCAAGTGTGTAAAATTAATCATGAATCTATGAAAATTTATACTTTTATTTAGATGTTTGGTGCAAGATTTGAGTATGCTATTAGCTTCACTTTAATAATCTAGAGTTTATACTTATTTTGGAATATTGAGTCTAATAAATTATCAGATTTAATGAACTTTATTTTTAAAATCTTATATAATGTTTTAATATAAATTTTTGATACAAATTTCTAACATTGTTTAAACTTTGGGAAAGTCCTTGCATAATGCTATAAAGATGTTTTAAATTTATCTTATATTCCTACCAAGGGAATGAGGTTAAATGTTTAATTGACTTTTTAGATATATTGAAGTATTTCTTTTCTCTTCAAGGGCGAACACCAAAAACTTAAATTTTTATTCTATAACTAAATTAAGGTATAAAATTAAGTAAGGCTGTAGAAGCTTAAGTAATATTTTGTGAAATGATTCATTAATGGCTTAAATCTTTAATGGAAAACAAATTATGTAAGTGATTGGCCTTTATATAAATAATAATTAATTAAATAAATAAGAATGGAATTTTACAAATAAAATATATAAGAAATTGGAAATTTGTAACTTGTAAATCAAAAGATATAAAAATTTAGAATATGTAATCATTGAATATTTTGTTAACTAACATGAATAAAATAAACTTGTATAACACTCAATTACATTCTTAAAACACATATATTTACCAAAAATGTTTAATAAGTTGAAATGTTAATAGAATATGTAATAGAATATTATACAGGTAAAACTTAAGTAATGGAAGCGTTCAATGAAATTATTTATAAATAAGAATTTTGATGAACAAGAAATGTTATGTATGTAAGTTAATATTGTGAAATAATTTATATATGTACATGTAAGAAAAAGAAAAGGACGTTATATGAGAAAAAACAAGAATAGTAATGATGTAAAAAAAGAAACCAATTGAATAAACTTAAATATTGTGTTGAAATTATTGGTTATTTTGGCTTTTGAGATGATAGGAAAGGATACTTCTAACTCTATAAGGATGTATAGATAATATATCAAGTATTTATCTAAGGCTATTGAGCATAGGGTACACTTAATAGTCTATTTATCATCTTGTACGACTAAAAATGTCTGAACTTGAACAAATCATCAGTTTGGTTGCTATGGACAAATGATTGATTCCTTTGTTACATATGATGGTCATGTTGTTTGTTTGCATGTGACTATTATTATATTGTGTTGATTTGTTTGTTATTAATTGAAGAAACTTAAATATATCTCTTTTCACGTATTATTAACTTCTTTGGATTTTACAAGTGAAGTACAAGTTTATGGAAATAATAGCTACTGCTTTTGGTTTCATAAATTAAACGTTCTTTTCCCGACTAATAGGTATATTTTTGGATTACAGGTTTCTAGCAATATTATATTGTTTCCCATGGTTTGGGATGTTTATTTTTTTAATATGATATATATATATGATGATTATTGATATTATTATTTCTCTACGACCTCTCCGTACAAAGGAGACTCTGCCAAAAAATTTCGTAAATTTTAGACTTAGAAATTTTGTGAAAAGTGAAATATTTTCAAACTTTGGTAGACTTGAATATGAAGAATTACTTGTACTTAATTGTATATTCTATTTAAATTAATTAGTTATGAAAATTAATTGTTTATAAATTTAATACTTTGAATAAAATATAATGATTCCTTATTTTCTCCTTTTCCTAATTTCCTCCTTTTCCCTTTTCGAGGACGAAAAGTTTTGAGCAGGGGAGAGTGTAACGACCCATAATTTTCGATTATTAAAATATTAATTAAATAATATTTTATAATTTTATATTGAAATAAAACTAAAAAAAATTGATGTTACAAGGAGAAGAATAACTAGAATGTAATGTTAGTAATGTTAATATAAGGTAATTACTAACTATTTTATTCTAATTTCCAATTAATTGAAGTGACTTTAAGGTTTTAATTAGTTATAACTAAAAATAAGGAAATACATTGAACGTTGAAATTATATGTAATCAATTAGAATTGGCTAATATTGAATATGAAATCAGTGGTGTTGTCTGAACGCTACTGATAAATATTTAAAGTAATTTCAAACTAATTGAAATACATTATAGGTTGACTTGGTTATGATTGTAAATAATGAAATAAATTAAATGATGTAGATGGTGAACTTGTATGTAATTAATTGAAATAGGTTAATATTGAATATAAAACCTTTTTGGGTAAGCAAATTATAACCCTTGGTTGTAAAGAATACGATAAGGGTATGAATTATTATTATAAACGATTGTATTAACTATTTTCTCATTAATTTATCGTTTTAATATTGAATGGGTAATTAATTGAATTAAGACAATTGAATGTTGGGTTTAATGTTGGAATTGTATGTTAGTGATTAAAATAATTGTAACGTTATTTGATGATAAGTTGAAATAAGGAAATGAATTAAATGTTATATAAAAGGGGAAATTATATGAAATTAATGGAAAATTGAGTATAATCAGGATTGTGTAAGTAGCCATAACATTTGTTGTTAATAATAATCTTGTAAATGCGATTAAGTAAGTAAAAGGTAACATTTGTCATTCATCACCTATTTATTTAATCCATTGAAATTAAATTGAAAATCAATTGCACTTAATCTAATTACCTGTTAATATGAACTAAAGTGATAAATATAGAAGATTGAGGTAATTAAATGGTAAACCAACGTTAAGTATATATATAATATGATAATTGATTGAATAATAAGATTAAAAAAATAATAATAAGTATATGTTGGAATTTAAATTAATTAATGAATTTATTGTCGTTAATTTGACTTGGAATCTTCTAATAAAAGGGAAAGAGAATTTATTTGAAATTAATGGCGTTTAATGAAAGAAATGTACGTTTGTTATAATCCGTTATAAGTGTAATTTTGAAATTAATTACAATTATGTCGATTTGGGAACTTTCAATTTTTAAAAAAAAAGAAACATTAATATTAATTTTTGATTTAACGAAAGAAACATACATTATTGTAAAAAAAAAAAGAACATTGTAATGAAAATAAAACAAACATTTTCATTTTGAAGGTAAAAATAATTCTATATAAAGAAGAAAAAATGAATTTTAAAACAATATTTTACAGTCATTAAGTATACATTTGAGGCTGTATATAAGTGATTTTAACACTAATCTTGAAGTTTAAATTTAATTGACTTTTTAGGTTGTGCAATTCCCCTATGAGAAAAACATTATTTTGAAAGAAAAAAACTTGAATTTGAGTTCTAGATCATCTTTTATTTTTTTGTAACGTTACACTGGTTATTGTATTCAAATTTATTTATTATATGTTAATTATGTGTAAACGAGTGTGAAAAAGGGTATATTCAGTGATAATATATTTAATTGAGTGGATCATGCAATTAACTAGATCCTAAGTGGTCCCTTCATTTCCTTATTATTCAGTACACCTGCCACCATTTCCACATTTGGTTTTATTGCAATTCTTTGATGTAATTGAAACGTGAATTTATATCCTTTCTTACTCTTCCGTTTTGTTTATTTATTTCCCAAAGCATCTACTTAGATCATACAGTTTTGTTTTATTTGTCCCTTCCATACATATTTCATTTGTCACTTCCCTTTCTTCTTTTGTTTTATATCATATATCATTCTTTCCCCTAGAAATTCCTTATTTTTCAAACATCAGACCTCTATTTGTTTCTCTCAAAATCTCAATGTCAACATAGCTTTATACCTCTACTTAATTGCTGCCAATTCATTTTACTGAAGCTATGTTTAGAAAAAGAAAAGAATAAAAAAGTGTGAGCATCCATTTCTTCCTTAACCAATCCTACCTTTCCACATCGCCTTGCCTTCTTTTGAAAGAAGCCTTCAAAAAAAATTGAAAAATGAGAATTAGCCTTAATGGTTTTGGCTTTCCACTTCTTGCCTTTGTTTTGGGTACATCAAATTTGAAAACGTGAGTTATTAAAGTTTCTTATTTTAAGAATTAAATATGTATGTATTTTTATTTTATTTTATATCCTTATAACCTGAATATCTTCCTCATACGAGCTTTGATACATGCGTAGTTTCTTCCCTTGGACTCGTATTGGAATTCCTAATAACATAAAATAGGTTTGGCTGAGTTTGGAGACTATTGGAAAAGGCATCTTTGTTTGGATTTTTGCATTCTAAATATCAAAGGTGAGTGTTTTAACCCACTCACGAATACTAGATTATCTTATGCTAGTTAAATTAAATTTATAATGTGATTAGAAATTTATTAATTGCTTTTGGTATTATTAGATTGTCATTTAAGTTAAATTTGAATTTCTATTGAATTGAATTTGCCATTTATTTAATAATGAATATAAATTGCAAGTTATACACCTGATAATGATAATCAATTGATTATTGTGATTTATTGGCTGATTTGGATGTTGGATTGTGATGGATGTTATTGGTTGTCATTTTGGATGATTGGATGTTTATTTATGTATATATCTTTGTTACCGCTATGGATTGAAATGATAACTCGAGCGGTTTCCATTGATTTGGAAATTTTGATTTGGATACTGGTTGAAATGGCATATAACCGTGTAATTTCTTTAATTTGGATTATTTATTAGGATTGAATTATTTGAAAGATTTAAGTTTTAAATTTAAAATTCGGATCTATTTTAATTAAAATGATTTAGATTGGTATTTTTGAATCGTTTGAAATCTTTTAAATAATTAAATCCACATTGTACACTTGATAGGAGATGAAATTCCTGTTATACATCTCTGAATCCATTATAGTAATATCTCTATTCTACTTATTTTGATTTGACTTACATAAGATCTTTTAGTCCTGACTCGAGTGTTTTGTCTTTTTATTACGCTCGGGTCAGTCTGAGCTTTTTTTTAGTGTATTGAAGACCATTATATTTTGGAGGATGAAGACGGAGACGAGTCTACTATTTATTATTAATTATTCCCATACATCATGTGTTCCGCTGCATTATTTATTTATTTCTACTGTATGTATAACTCTGATTTGTATTGTAAAGGTGTAATCAAATGTTATTTGTAAAACAGCTTCATGAACTGTTTATTTGATTTTTATATTTTGTCATTCCGCTGTGAGATTCTGTGTTTTATCTTTCCTTCTTTTCTATTATTTTCTTATTTACCCCATTAACAGTCTTACCTTTTGAATGATTTTATTTGACATGTGTGGTTTATTGTCGATTTAAATCGTCCAAAAGGGTGGGATGTTACAGAATCCATTTTCAAGCAGCCTTTTAACCTCTTCTTTTAAGACGTCAGATCGAACCTTATCAAATTGCATCTTCTTTTGTCGAATGAAGGTCATATTTGGATCAATATTTAGTGCATGACACATGACTGATAGATCAATCCCGATCATATCCGAATGAGTCCATGTAAATACATCTTCGTTAGCTTTAAGGAATTGAATTAAATCTGCTTTCAAGTTGTCCTTCAGTTCCTTTTGTAACGACCTGTATTTTTAACTATTTTAAATTATTAAATTTAGTATAATTATTGAATAAAAATGGTTAAAAATAATTATTTTTAATGATTATTAATATAGTTATTGAATATGAACTTGAGCAAGATTTTGAAATAAACAAATTTCAAAGATTTGACGATAACGAGTATTGAAATGAAATTCTATATATTAAATGGGTTTATAATCAATAACTGAAGTTGAATAATAATTGTGAATTATTTAGATAGAAATGAAATGATATTGATAACTGAAATTTATTTCGAACTTAATGATTTATTTATATTGATTTATAGAATAATCAAATTGTTTAAATTTAATATTGGAAATTATTTGAATAACTGAATTCTAAATTTAATATGATTGAAAATGATATCGAAAGTTGATTTAAATTTTATTTAAGCAACAATAAAGATTGTTAACTTTTAAAATTGGATTTAAAAGTGAATAATTAGAAATTGGAAATTTTATATTATAATTAACGAGTAAAAATAGCCATTTTGGCCATAGACTCGTATTTCGACGAAACCAGTTCCATTGGATCCATAATAGTGTATTATTATCGGATTTCAAATTTCATAACATTTGGAGTTACTTGTAAAGGCCCGTTTTCCCGTACCTTTTGAATCGACAATAACCACACATGTCTAACTCTAATTGCACGAATAGACGGATCTTTAAGAGTGATAAAGAAAAGTAGACAGAACAGAATCTCACTCGAATGGAATAACATATATTATTTCAATAATAATCTTTACAGCGGAAAACTTTTAAATACATATATCAGAGTCTAACCTAAATTCAGGTTGGACAGTTATAAATCCTGCCCTTACAAATGCTGACAAAGATCAAACAAAATACACTAAGCAAAGGCGATAAAGGAATATGTCCATACGTCGATGAATATCTCCAGCTCTCCTCTAGAAACTCCAACTGTCTTCGATCATCCTGAAACTACTTGGATCTGACCCGAGTATTGAAAATGCCCGGATCAGGCTTGATAAACCAGCGTGAGAAAAACTCAAAATAAATGACAGTGTCATATATCAGCCTTTTTATAAATATCCTTTGAAAATAAAGAGTATCTCATAAGACCACGCCCACACATAAACACGGACGGATTTTTACCTTATGATAACTAAAACACTTTTATATCAAAACGATTGATATTATTTCTAATGACATTCTTTGAAAACATTTGCAAATAAACTTAGTAATCTTAGCCGAAATTGTTACATTGATTAAATTCCAGCATAATAGGTTTATAATCAAGTCCGTAGGTTCTAACTGGAGAATGAATTTCCATACAAATGACCAGGCGCAGGATCTACCTTCCGAAATGAGTACACCTCTAGATGGATGTCCCGAGGCACAGAACATCTGCCCTCTACCAACACAAGACCGGCCTACCTCTTTAACTACTTAGCCTAATTGGGAATGACCCACTTAGCCTTGCTGCATCTAATCCTGTTTCGGTCATTTCCGGTTTGATGAGGCTTGAGGCAAACGATTACCTTTTCACATATCACATCTTTGAATGCCACATTGCCATTTCTATTTAACTACTAATTGTCTTCTACAAAAATACAACTCTTGAGCTCGTAAGTCTCAAGGAGGGTGTTAAGCTAAGAGAAGTTGCCTTCTCCGCCACCACTGATGTATGTTTGTAAAAACCAATGTACATAATTGTTAGAAATGCAATGTCGGAAAAACGTCCATACAAGTTGTCAGGAACAGGACAAACCGAAGGCACTTTCCTCGGCCATTATCAGGCGAGAAGCCCTTCCAATCCGCAAAATCTCCATCACGAGAAGACCACTGCTATATATAACTCTATAATGGGTGCGACCCCGAGCAAATCAACAAGCAGTCCTCACGCTATGAAGATCCACGGTCTTCAATAATCATCGTCTTCAACATGTCTTCACGTTCGAACGTATACATTAGTTCGAAGTGGTTTTCGGATAGCAATTACCAAATCCGACTCCGGTTCCTTCGAAATCCAATCATCGATAAAAAGTGAATATGAGTATATAGGATTTATTAAGTCTCTTTTCACTTTAATTCTTTTCGGATGATTTCGAAATTCTCTCTCTTTTAACTTAGATTAATTTCTAAGAAGTTCATTCTTTTGCTTTGGAAAATATATCAGATTTCCTTACTAAATTCTTGATCCAAACTTCTTAACTTTTAAGCGGGTCAAAAACAATGTTATTTAAGACATCGTTTACGATAAACCCTAAGTCAATCTTAACAAAAACATTTTTGAGTAAATAGGATCATAGAAATCATTCATCTTGGAGATTGCTTAACTTTTGGATAATACCAATCTTCTTTTAATTCAAAAACTTAATACATAATCTTTTTATTTAAGAGCATCCGGGCTTTCCTTTCGATCTGTTCCACCCCTCGCCTAAGAAAAGAAAACATAGGCCAGGTAAGTTCAGGGCACTGGTTGCTCCATCCCTAACCTTAGTTAAACACCTTTTTTATCTTCCCGGATCTCACGGGCGGGACAAATGTACTAGTTGTTTCCGCATACTCAGATTTTCAACTTTATTTTGGAATTGCTTATAAATATCCCAAATTTTCTTTCAAAACGCTTAATTATCCTTTTCAAAACATTCACAATTGATTATGGGAAACGTCGTTACATTTAAACTCATATTCCAAAAGTTATAGAATTCGCAACATTAAGTGCTACGGAAAGTGCTAAATAAGCTTATTTTGAATTAAACAACTTTTAAACATTTGATAATTCATATTTTCCAATCCCAATCTCTTTTAAATCATTTAAATAGATTTATAAAATTTATTCCATTTTTTTCCATAATTAAAAACATCAATTTAAACAAATTTCCTGTTATGCTTACTAAACTACACTAGGCGATTTTTCTAGAAAATTGATTTGGACTTAATTCAAAATCTACTTATTGAAATTTTGATTTTCTTTCTTCGTTTAGAAGATATGGATATAATAGTCTGAAATTTTCTTATCTCGAAGAATTCCGAGCTATATTTCACTCTATACACTCATTTGAACTTTTCGACGCGAAATCGCGAACTACCTTTGCACGACGCGTCTAGTTTTAATTTATTTTTCAATATTTGAAATAATCAATTCAAATTGGATTGCAACACTTATAAAATCATTAGAAACATTTTAAATCAATATTTTCACTTTTAAAAGTATTTAAAATGAATTTTCACTATTACCATATTATAATATTATTATATTCACATTATTTTGATATTAAATTTTAAATTCCAATTTCAATTCAATTTCATTTCTAATCTCAAATTAAACATATTTAAAACTTAGATTTCAAATCTAATCTCAATTTAAACTTCAATTCAATATCAAACTAAACTTCACTTTTTCAAAATCGATTTCAATTTCACTATTCATCTTAATTTCAATTTCAAATTAACTATTCTTTTCAAATCCGATTCACTTCAAATTTCAAATTCTCTTTTATTTTAACTTTAATTTCACTTCTAAATGAAAAGAGACTTATTTTTCCACAATATCTCATATTACTAAAATATGGTCTTTTTAGATAAAGGGATTACTTGATCAAAATGAACATATCCAATATTCATATTTATCACTAACATAACATCCATTCAACCAATCAAATGCATATGATTTCAAATCTAACATTCACTATTAATATCATAACGGGATATATTATCACAATTCACTTAATTTACTAACTATCAAATCATCCATATTAACAATCAATTTGGTATAAACATTCATATGTCATAAGGGTGTAAATATGATTTATAACATAATCAAAATATAAATTCAAAAGCAATGAGAATTTCTCACCATAAACCAAAACGATTAACTTCCTACCAACATTCTAATCAACCAACACTTCACTAATTAATTCCTGCTCCACTAAACACTAGCAAACAACACCCTCTCCCATCCAATAGCTTGGCCGAGGGTTGAGATGGAGGTTGGTCGAAAATATAGAGAAGAAGCGGTAGAGCTTTGAACTTGAATTCCCATGATTTAGATCCGAAAAATGGGTCATTTCTCTCTTGTTTTTGACTCTCTTACTTGCAAAATTTGAAAAACTTATTAACTGAAAAGTTGTTGCAAATTCATTTCTATTGAATTTGAAAAAAAGAATCATTTGAATCCAAGTTGTTTTTAGGGAGGTGTGTTCAAAATAAAAGAGCTATTCTCGGATTCACAAAAATAAAGCCCGAAAATACACTTCAAAGAATTGAGTTTCAGGTATAGCAAACCTCAAAACTGGAAAAAATGATCAACATCAAAGTTGTAGCCACTGAAATTTCATATGGTTTTAAGAAAAGAATTTATAAATTTGGATTAGTTATGATCAAGTTATGATCAAAACAAAAAGACCTATTTTCTGCCTTAAAAAATGGGCCAGAAAATGCACTTGAAATAAGTGAAATTTGACATAGTAAACTTTGGAATGAAACAAAGTGATAAACATGATAGTTGTAGCGACTGGAAAAATAAATGATTTTAAAAAAAGAATTTTGCATTTTGGTTCTGTATTGAAGAACTTATGGCCGAAATAAGAAGATGTAAAATATAGAGAAAAAAAGAGTTTGTTTTGAAGAAAATAAACATTGATTTCTTTTGAAAATTTTGTAAATATTTTGACATTATTTTTTTATAATATTTTTCTATGGCATGGAAGCCATTAGAGAGGAGAGAGGAGAGGAAAAAGATGAAGAAGCTTGAGAGAAAAAGAAGAAGAAAATGTGAATGAAAGTGAAGAAGGAGGTGGATATTTATAGAAAAAGAAATAAAGTGGTAATTTATCAAAATAACCTCTTACCAAATTACCAAACTAACCTTACTTCAATCTAAAGCAATCTCCACTTTTTCAAAACTTAACATCACCTTTCACATCCTTACTTTATGTCTTAATCCCTTAAGAACTAAGCTAAGTAAAATAATAATTATGTTGGATTTTGATGTGATATTGATTTGATGTTTACTTTTGACTTTTCTTACTTACTTTTGTTAATTCTAACTTACTTTTCTTAATGACTTCTAGAAGTTTTCTAATCTTGTTTAGTAAAAGTAAACTTGATTAGTTAATTAATTAATACTTACACTATTAGAATATATGTTCCTATATAAGAAAATAAAGGTGCGACGACGCTGCGACAACTTTTAATCGACAAAACGTCGTTTGTCGACAAAATGTTTTACGGTTACATTTTGATGTTTTAGTTAAACTATTTATTTATTTAAACCAAATTTAAAAATGAACTTTTTACTTCTTTAAATAAATTAAAACAAGTCTCTTTATATTTTAAAAACATATTTAATTAATATCAAAATCTCTAATTTTACAGTGTATGTAAAACTGACAAAATGCGACAAATTTTTGTTATTTTTATAAAACGACTATTAACAAACTTTTAAATCTTTTAACATACTTTTATTATCTTTATTATATGTTTTAAATAAGATTTATCTTTTTAGACAAATATTAAAATCCATTTATTTAAGCCTTTATATATTTTTAACAAAACTTAACTTTTGTCGATTTGTTCCAAAATCCAAATTTATACTTTTCAAACTTATTAACTATAAGAATAGATAATTATTTATATATATAACATATTTATTTAAGATTTAAACTCCTTTTAAATTTAAATCGAACGAAATCTCTCATTTTCGATGTAGCGAAATTATAGGTCGTTACATTCTCTCCTACTTAAAAGCATTTCGTACTCGAAACGAAATCAAAGACAAAGGAATCTATCTCATACTCATATCCTCAAATAATTTGGCTTATTTCCACCGATGATAGAAAAGAAGAAGGCCGATATCATAACAACACTAAAAAAGATGATGTCAAACATACATACCAAGATTTTCCACACTAACCTGAGTACTTATCATGTACTTAAGGTTATATATACATACATCAAGTTAAATTTTTATTCTACCCATCCTAGTACATACTGCATATTTAAGATAATATATATAACAGCCAAACAAGATTATGCATCCAAAACAACCACCTAATACTATATCAATATAAATGAATACATCCACATAACTCATTCCCTGTCCTGAGCATGTATTATATCTGTGGTCTATATATATATATATATATATATATATATATATATATATATATATATATATATATATATATATCAAAACATAAGTCTAACCACTATATCTTAATGCCTACTATTTAAGATAACTATCCAACTACTAAGTAGACAGACCCAACACATCATACTATATGTGATATTTGATTCGATCTATTATTTAAATCCACAACTTTTCTTTTGAACTAGTATCGATCCCTCGATTTTCTAGTGAGGACTTTGATCAGACTTCGTGATCACAAACCCTTGTTTTCCTTGCATAGCTCTCAACTATGATAGAAAACTCATGTACATAATCATAAACTCTCATCAATGCTCGCCGTCAAGAATCGAGTGATAAATTCTTTTACGGACTGGTGTAAACACCTCAAAGTTCAGTACTCAAATCTTAGATTAAAATTTATGTGCCAAAATGATCTACGTTTAACTTATATACTTATTCACATTCATCTTTACCTAAAACATTTTTTCAAAACTTCTATTAATCCAAGTTTATTTCACAACCATTTATCTTTTACTAAATCCATTATTACTTAAGCTCATAAATATGACTTAAACTTGTATAATATACTTTTACTTCCTAAGAGTATATATACATATCCCTAATCTTCAAACCATCATACTTCAATTAGGGTCTTCAACAAATGTGGAATTCTACTATTCCAAATAAATAAGTTATAAAACTCAATCCTTAGTTTTCTTTACCTAAGGTTTCAATTCAACTAAAATTATTTATCCAATCCATATATTAATAAGACAACTTTACTAAGTGTACATCCTTTTCTCACTGATTCTATGATTGACTACTTAACTTATTTACCTATCCATTTCCTAAATCAAATTTCTTAATCTTAAATCCATCAAATACTTTATAGTCAAATTGTGAAACTTAATTCACATGGTATTTGTTGCTTAAACATTTTCATCCAACAATCAAACTACTACATTATTCAAAAATATCCACTTCTAATATTAGTTCATTTTGAATTACAAATGTTACCCTAAATGTATCACTAATTCAAATTTTTTATATTATGATGATATTTTTTTATATCTCTTATTCCTAAATTTTACTTTGACTTTAACCTAGTCAAAGTGTCTAAATTTCAAATTAACTTAACTCCTTTATAAGTTATACAACTTATCTTTTTATATTATATTTACCCCAAATTTCAATCTTGGCTTATCTTTTTCTATCTTATTGATAATAATTTTTTATATTACTTTCTCCAATTACAACTTCTAACTTCAATAATATCATCAAATATCTTACAGTCAAATTGTGAATTCTAATTCACAAGATATTTGTACTTAGCTTTTAAATCCATCCATTATGATAATCACTTAATCATTATTATTTCTTAATACTAAGTATCTAAGGGTATATGATTAAAGTTCTAAATTCTAGCTTTCAACTAATTGATCCTATAAGAAATATCTTATAGTCAAATTGTGCAATTCTAATCACAAGATATTCATATTTTAGTTTCACTAAGCAAAGTCACAATCAATCCTTAACTTCTAACCCAAAAGGTAATAGCATTCCCTTTAATATTTATAATATAAACCCAAGGTAAAATTATTTCATTTACCCGTTTCCTTTATAACAAAATCATTTTTATAAAATTAACAAATACGCGCTCAATATATATAATACTCTCATAACTCATTCTAGGGTGTTGCTAACCCTATCTCTAATGAGTTACTCATCCTAGGATATTACTAATCCTATCTCTGATGAGACTTTACCCATAATAGAGCCAAGGTTCTCGCTTAACCTTCGGCTCTGATACCAAATGTACAGGCCCGTTTTCCCGTACCTTTTGAATCGACAATAAACCACACATGTCTAACTCAAATTGCACGAAAAGACGGATCTTTAAGGGTGATAAAGAAAAGTAGAAAGAACAGAATCTCACTCGAATGGAATAACATATATTATTTCAATAATAATCTAGATGGATGTCCCGAGGCACAGAACATCTGCCCTCTACCAACACAAGACCGGCCTACCTCTTTAACTAGATAGTACCGAATATGTCATCCCTCGGTCGTTACCGATCTTTAACCGAGCGCTCGTTTTCCATACACCACATTAATTAACATCTCGAACGTCATAGCGGGAAGAAATATATCTAGAAGGGATGATCATACCCTAATTGGGAATGACCCACTTAGCCTTGCTGCATCTAATCCTGTTTCGGTTATTTCCGGTTTGATGAGGCTTGAGGCAAACGATTACCTTTTCACATAGCACATATCACATCTTTGAATGCCACATTGCCATTTCTATTTAACTACTAATTGCCTTCCACAAAAATACAACCCTTGAGCTCGTAAGTCTCAAGGAGGGTGTTAAGCTAAGAGAAGTTGCCTTCTCCGCCACCACTGATGTATGTTTGTAAAAACCAATGTACGTAATCGTTAGAAATGCAATGTCAGACAAACGTCCATACAAGTTGTCCAGGAACAGGACAAACCGAAGGCACTTTCCTCGGCCATTATCAGGCGAGAAGCCCTTCCAATCCGCAAAATCTCCATCACGAGAAGACCACTACTATATATAACTATATAATGGGTGCGACCCCGAGCAAATCAACAAGCATTCCTCAAGCTATGAAGATCCATGGTCTTTAATAATCATCGTCTTCAACATGTCTTCACGTTCGAACGTATACATTAGTTCGAAGTGGTTTTCGGATAGCAATTAACCAAATCCGACTCCGATTCCTTCGAAATCCAATCATTGATAAAAAGTGAATATGAGTATATAGGATTTATTAAGTCTCTTTTCACTTTAATTCTTTTCGGATGATTTTGAAATTCTCTCTCTTTTAACTTAGAGTAATTTCTAAGAAATTCATTCTTTTGCTTTGGAAAATATCTCAGATTTCTTTACTAGATTCTTGATCCAAACTTCTTAACTTTTAAGCAGGTCAAAAACAATGTTATTTAAGACATCGTTTACGATAAACCCTAAGTCAATCTTAACAAAAACATTTTTGAGTAAATAGGATCATAGAAATCGTTCATCTTGGGGATTGCTTAACTTTTGGATAATACCAATCTTCTTTTAATTCAAAAACATAATACATAATCTTTTTATTTAAGAGCATCCGGGCTTTCCTTTCGATCTGTTCCACCCCTCGCCTAAGAAAAGAAAAAATAGGCCATGTAAGTTCAGGGCACTGGTTGCTCCATCCCTAACCTTAGTTAAACACCTTGTTTTATCTTTCCAGATCTCACAGGCGGGACAAATGTACTAGTTGTTTCCGCGTACTCAGATTTTCAACTTTATTTTGGAATTGCTTATAAATATCCCAAATTTTCTTTCAAAACGCTTAATTATCCTTTTTAAAACATTCACAATCGATTGTGGAAAACGTCGTTACATTTAAACTCATATTCCAAAAGTTATAGAATTCGCAACATTAAGTGCTACAGAAAGTGCTAAATAAGCTTATTTTGAATTAAACAACTTTTAAACATTCGATAATTCATATCTTCCAATCCCAATCTCTTTTAAATCATTTAAATAGATTTATCAAATTTATTCTATATTTTTCCATAATTAAAAACATCCATTTAAACAAATTTCCTGTTATGGTCACTAAACTGCACTATCGTGATTTTTCTAGAAAATTGATTTGGACTTAATTCAAAATCTATTTAACGAAACTTTGATTTTCTTTCTTCGTTTAGAAGATATGGATATAATAGTCCAAAATTTTCTTATCTCGAAGAATTCCGAGCTATATTCTGTAGGATCTAGATTAACCCTAGAGGGGGGGTGAATAGGGTTAATGTAAATTTTCTCGATTTAAACACAGAAATAAACTGCAGAAATAAATATGCTTAAAAGTAAATCACACACAAAATTTACCCAGCTTCGGCAACCCCTGCCTACTGTTGCATTCCCAGATTTCTATTAGAATTAAACAGTATCACGCTTACAAACACTCTACTAGACTCGCAAACATTTGCTCCCGCTCACAAACACTCTACTAGACTCGCAAACATTTGCTCCCGCTCACAAACACTCTACTAGACTCGCACACCCTTCTCCCGCCTATAGAGTTTCGTTTACTCGCAAACTCTGCTCCCGCCTACTATAGATCTTTGATTACTCGCAAACTCTGCTCCCGCCTATAGAGCTTTGCAAACTCGCACACCCTTCTCACTGAACTAATTCTAACTAGACAATCTGACATGACCTAATCTCTAGGTGGTAATTTACAAATTCTTTGATTCGAAAAACAAAAACAACAAGACAATAAATAACCCTAAATTTAAAAATAAAGGCCTAAACAAAAATTAATCCCCTTTTTCCTTTTAACAAGGCCGGCCCCTTTTATATCTTCGTTCACTCTAGCCCGTTCCTTTTTGTCTCGTTCCTTTGTGAAAATGGTGGCTCTCTTCTTGTTTCTGCAAATTAGGGCTTCGTTCCTTTTGCGAATTTTAGGGCTTATGCAAATTGAAGTTCGCCGCTTGATATAGTTCGATAGTAGGCTTCGATGCTCTTTGATTTGCTCTCGGCTCTTCAATTTGGATCGAGTTCGTTCTGCGCTTTCAGTATGTACTTTACTCCTTTTGCTTTGCTGGTTTTGCCTTGCTCGAACTCGATGAATAAATTGCCGATGATGATTGGGCTTATATAGGATTCGAAATCCTATTTTTGCGTTCGTATATGTTCATTTGAATTTGTCTTTGGCCGTTCGATTTGGTATTGATGCTTGAGATTTTATTGACTTGTTCGTTTCTTTACCACCACGTCTCTGACTTGTTCAATTGTGACTTCGGCCATGATTTGTTCATCTTGAAATTGTTTTGATTTCTGGATAAAGTCACGGCTTTGACTTTCTCAAAGATGCGTACTTGATTTTTTTTTTTTTACTTTGATTTGGATTTTGTGATGACTACCGGCTTTGACTTGGTTATATATTTATTTTAATTTTCTGATGACATTATTTGAACTTCGGCATTTTGACCTGACTGCATCTCTCGGCCATCACCGTGTTCATCCCTGTGAGCTTCGTCTCTGGCCATCTTCTCTGGTCGGTTTTACATGAATTACAACTGTGAACTTTGGCTTCATGATACATGCATTGCTGTTGGGATTTGTTGTTGTATATTATTTGAGTTTGCATTTGGTCTTGATCACTTGTCATGTTGCATGAGTCACTTGTGTATTGCCTTTGACATCCATGTTCTTCACTGTTGAGTCTTGATCTTGATTTTCTGATATTGTTTATTACTGTAATACTTGTTGCACTTTGGTTGTTTATCATGTTGCATTCACTCCATTTTGCATTGGTGCATTGCTGTCATGTTGGTTCGAATTGCACTTGCTCTTTTGTATTGTTTCACCATGTCACTTGATCTGTTTCATCTTGATGTTGCTTTAACTGCCGCTGTTACATTCATTAGCTTTGGCTTCTCTCCGGTCATGTCTGATCTCTGGTTTACCATCTGCATTCACTACAGTTTGTACATGCATTTGCCACTGTTTGATATAGTTTTTAACTGTACAGTATGGTCCATGAATGCAAGATATTGAACTTGTATATATTTTCACATTTGTTACTGTCACTGCTGCAGTCGCTATGCAGTTGCTATGCCTTCGGTCATGTTGCCTTCAGTTGCTTGTACTATCTGGTCTGACCTGCACACTTGTTTATGCTTCATTTTTTTTTAACTTGATGCCTTGAATTTGAGACCTCGGCAGTTTGGTTTCATTTGATATCATTTGCCTGAGTCACTTGTTTTGCTTGATGGTCTTATGGCACTGCTTGCAGTCATATTGGGTTTGTTTATGTTGCATCGACTTTGCATACTGCTCTGATCTGTGTTGAATCCAGCTTGAGGCTCGGGTTTGACCTTGTGCTGTGAGTTGTGACATTTATGTTATTGCACGTGAGTTGAACCCGGCTTTTCATTTGGGTTTGACCTGTGCTCACCTGTCCCTGTAAATCAATCAAGTATATATATCGGTGTGCACGGCCTTGTGGCATATACAATGATACACTGTGTATGTCACAAGTTGTTCGTGTATGATGAATTCAAATTTAACTGATGACGAACAACCCAAATAACTGAGGCAAATATTATTTTCAAAATCCATTTTTTATTTTAAGTCGCAAAAATATTTCTTTTTCAATTTTACTGCGTTAGTGAATATTTTTGCAGATTGCTCAGATGCTGGATTCAAACTGCAATGCAGTTGAAGATAAATACGAGTGTGAGTGATATGTAGTGAGGTTAACTGTAAATGTAAAATTGTGATGTATTGTAATCAAAGTTGTATATTTATAGTGAGAGCTTGAAATTGTACTATTCAAAATTGTAATAAATATTTGTTTGAATAAAATATCTGTTTGAATTCAAAATCTGTGTTATTTATTTTATTCAGCAAATATTTATTTAAACTGTGAAAAATAAAATAGTATATTAACAAATACATTTAAACGAATGTATATATGTTTATTATCATCAAACAAAAATCATATAAGCGCACATTCAACAATCTCCCCCTTTTGATGATAACAAACATATATTTAAGATTTTGAATGTATTAAATATATTTGATCGTTTAATTTGCTCCCCCTATTTAAATGCTTCCTCTCTACATGATACTCCCCCTACATATATGCATACAAATAAAAATATGTAAATGAGCCTATATGAAAATGGAAAATTATTTGACCTTTACTTGATTCTATTTGACAAAATCTTAACTTTTCTCTCCCCCTTTTTTTAGCAGCAAAAGAATAACAGTGTTATAAAAGTAGGGATGAAGTGACAAACATGAATCAAACATTTAACTCAATTGAATATAAATATCAAATTTCAATAAAACTCAAACAAAAATCATAATTACCCTTGTCAGGCGCATATTCCACTTTCAGAAGTGATAGGGATAAAATCATCAAAAAATCATACAGTTCTGTCTATTTGTGGTATATTTATTTCAGGAAATTTGAATATCTACTAACCATGCATAACCGTTAGGACTTTTAAATGAGATTAGTAGTATTCACAATTTTTATTTAAAAAATGAAATCAAGTATCTTCTAACCACGCATGACCATGAGGACTTTTAAATGGGATTAGAATCAACTTGTCTATTTAATCAATTAATTTTGATATGCGTTCCATACATGCATAACCGTGAGGACTTAAATGAGCATGGAAGCACATAATCAAAAATCCAAGTAATTCACCCATGCATAATAGTGAGGACTTTTAAATGAGAGTGAATACTTTGGATATTTATTTTTTTATTGCTAAAATATAATAAATTGAAGCACAAATGATTTCCCGTTTAAAATAATAAATTGAAGAACGAATACTTCCTTTTGTAAACTACCACAAATTTTCATACTATATATGATTTTGATGAGTGATGGTCGATAGAAAGATGATAGAAATAGAAATGATCATGGAATTTTTACCAAACAAAAAGTTTTTATAACTCTTGTTATGAAATTCTAAAGAAATTTTTCTAAATATATTGTCTTGAGTAATGTATGACAAATATCGACACTCATCACTTTTTCAATCACTATTGATCTTTTCGATAATCATTAGGGAGTTAGATTAGTCAAAATTTGTCATTTAAAATCAAATAAGAATGACTAATCTGAAAATATGGTCAACAATGATTTTCTCGAAGGGGTTATAAAAAAATCCTGCCATTTGAAAATTATTTCAAGTGAAAAATATGCAGATATTTTCTTTGAAAAAAGGATGCAACAAATGAATGTTTCAAAAATTAATCACGTTCCACTAGTAATTTTTCTATCAAATATATTACCAGTGTAATCTACATCTGAATTTAATTTTCACTCAATATTCACTCGTTGGATGTCAAAGACCAGATTGTGAAATTTCAACAAATTATCTCAAGATTGTTTTCAACAATTTTTAAATGAAATTTTCTTGGATTTGAATTGAGACCGTGTTAACAATCAAACAAATATTATAGTGTCAGTTTCAAAAACAGTTATTTTCATGAGTAATCAACAGTCAATCAAAATCATAATTATTTCAAAAACAATTTCTTGAAGTTTCAACAATTTCTTAAAATCCTTTTTAATAGCTTTCACATGAAATTTGAAATCGTGCACATTTACAAGAAGTGACCAAAATGTCAAATATATCTACGTGTAGCATGAGTAATCAAAGATCAATAAAATACCATCATTTGACCGAACAAATTTATATTGATTAGTTCAAAGTTGAAAATCTGATTGGTCATCATTTAAGCACAAATCAAGGTCATAAATAAGAACAAGTCAAAAAATCATATCAATTAAGAATAAGTCAGAATTAAAGACATCATTCATTTCATCATCACATTACTGGCTGATTTAATTCAGATTACGGTGCAGACTATCACATTTAATATATCGTTCAAAACAATTTTACCTGTTTTACCTTTACGATAATTTTTCGTTGTTGTCCAATGTGATCCTGTCACCTTTGTACTAGGCTAAGGAACTTTGCTTTGTCGCCCGTTGTGTTTCTGGACCAGCCAAAATCCAGAGAACACTGTTGTTGCTCCTTAGCCTGCCACCACACCTACACGATGAAAGATTCTTGTGACCTATTTGTTTTTATAGGTCCATGGTTGTTAGTGGCAGAACATGAAAAATATGTTTGTGGAGACCCAAAACTATTTATATATGTTCCTTTTGGCACCCAAATTTGTTTGACTTTCAAAGATTTTATATTTGTGCCTTTTGGAACCCAAATTGGTATAGTTTTCACGTGTTTGGGTCTATACCAACAATTATTTTGATTGTGTCCAAATTTTCTACAAATTGTGCACATTAAATTGACTTGATTAAATTTTGTGTTCTTGTTCCTATGACTATGATGTCCAATTATTTCAGATCGAGCAAAGACACTTTTACCTTTATCATCATCTTGTGATTTCCCAAAACCTAGTCCTTTTCTGTTGTTAGCAAAAATTTGATTTCCCAATAACATTTTGAAAGATTTTTCTCCTTTTGAAAAGTTGTTTAGAGATTTCTCAAGATTTTGGACTTTGGTTTTAAGTGATGTGTTTTCAATTACAAGTGAGGTGCAACGATTTATAAAATCTTTTTTCCTAGTGTCAATGTTTTCCTTAAGACTCAAGTTTTCTTTTTCGAGATTCTCAGAGTTATTCTTAAGTCTTGTCAATTCTGAATCTAAAATTTTACATTGGTTACATTCTAGGTTTTGAATATTTTCAAGTTCAGTTTCTAACCTAGAATTTTCATGGGCGAGTTTCCTCCTTTCAGATTTCATTTTTTCAATTTTTGATTCAAGACTATCAATTGTTTTAGTAAGATCTAAGCACATAAAAACAATATCTCTATAGGAATACTCACCTGCCTCACTAGATTCCTCGGAGCTTGCTTCTGAATCTGATTTTGGCATAAGACACAAGTTAGCCTCCTCTGAGCTGCTATCTGAAACTTCCTCTCCTTCTTCATCATCCCAAATTGCTGCAAAGGCCTTCTTCTTCTTTTTCTTTCCTTTGTTGTTTTTGAGAAGTGGGCATTTTGGTTTGATGTGGCCAGGCTTGTTGCAGTTATAACACGTCAGTTCATTATCGGAATTTTCAGAATCTTTTGGCCTATTACAACTTGTTTTCTTCTTGCGTGGCTTGAATATAGACCATCTTCTAAGATTATTGACAGCCATTGCAAGCTCTTCAATTGGATCTTCTTCATCTTCATCGCTCTCTTCTTTGCTCTTTAAGGCAATCGTCTTCTTCTTTGGTTCGGAGTTGTTGCGTTCTTCCTTTGCTTTTAGCTCAAGCTCATATGTCATCAAGTTACCAATCAACTCCTCCATGCTTAGTTTACTCAGATCTTTCAATTCTTGTATTGCCGTGACTTTTGCCTCAAAGTTCATTGGTAAGACTCGTAATATCTTCCTTACAAGCTCTACCTCAGTGAATACTTTCCCAAGCGCTCTAGCGTTGTATACCAAGGTTGAAAAGCGTCCAAACATATCCTTTATGCTCTCGCCTTTGTCCATCACAAAGTTTTCGTATTCATTACTGAATAGGGCTAGACGAGACTCCTTGACTTGGGAAGTTCCTTCGTGTGTCACCTCCAAAGTGTGCCAAATTTCCTGTGCTGTTGTACAATGAGAAATTCTATTAAATTCATTTTTATCAAGAGCACATATCAAAGCATTCATGGCTTTAGCATTTGTCGTTTTCAATCTCTTATCGTTAGCATCCCACCTATCCTTAGGTTTAGGAATCTCAGTATCACCAACGATTATAGTGGGAGGTTTATAGCCAGTTCCAATAATATCCCAAACATCATAATCAACAGAACTAAGATTGATACCCATCCTAACTTTCCAATAAGCATAATCGTTCCCGTTAAACATGGGTGGCCTAGCAATAGATTGCCCCTCAGAAAAAGCATTATTTGATGAATTCATGACTCTAGAGTTAAAGAAAAAAAACCTCGCTCTGATACACTTGTAGGATCTAGATTAACCCTAGAGGGGGGGGGGTGAATAGGGTTAATGCAAATTTTCTCGATTTAAACACAGAAATAAACTGCAGAAATAAATATGCTGAAAAGTAAATCACTCACAAAATTTACCCAGCTTCGGCAACCCCTGCCTACTGCTGCATTCCCAGATTTCTATTAGAATTAAACAGTATCACGCTTACAAACACTCTATTAGACTCGCAAATATTTGCTCCCTCTCACAAACACTCTACTTGACTCGCAAACATTTGCTCCCACTCACAAACACTCTACTAGACTCGCACACCCTGCTCCCGCCTATAGAGTTTCGTTTACTCGCAAACTCTGCTCCCGCCTACTATAGAGCTTTGATTACTCACAAACTCTGCTCCCGCCTATAGAGCTTTGCAAACTCGCACACCCTGCTCACTGAACTAATTCTAACTAGACAATATGACACGACCTAATCTCTAAGTGGTGATTTACAAATTCTTTGATTCGAAAAACAAAAACAACAAGACAATAAATAACCCTAAATTTAAAAATAAAGGCTTAAACAAAAATTAATCCCCCTTTTCCTTTTAACAAGGTCGGCCCCTTTTATATCTTCGTTCACTCTAGCCCGTTCCTTTTTGTCTCGTTCCTTTGTGAAAATGGTGGCTCTCTTCTTGTTTCTGCAAATTAGGGCTTCGTTCCTTTTGCGAATTTTAGGGCTTATGCAAATTGAAGTTCGCCGCTTGATATAGTTCGATAGTAGGCTTCGATGCTCTTTGATTTGCTCTCGGCTCTTCAATTTGGATCGAGTTCGTTCTGCATTTTCGGTATGTACTTTACTCCTTTTGCTTTGCTGGTTTTATCTTGCTCGAACTCGATGAATAAATTGCCAATGATGATTGGGCTTATATAGAATTCGAAATCCTATTTTTGCGTTCGTATATGTTCATTTGAATTTGTCATTGGCCGTTCGATTTGGTATTGATGCTTGAGATTTCACTGACTTGTTCGTTTCTTTACCACCACGTCTCTGACTTGTTCAATTGTGACTTCGGCCATGATTTGTTCATCTTGAAATTGTTTTGATTTCTGGATAAAGTCACGGCTTTGACTTTCTCAAAGATGCGTACCTGATTTTTTTTTTTTAACTTTGATTTGGATTTTGTGATGACTACCGGCTTTGACTTGGTTATATATATATTTTGATTTTCTGATGACATTATTTGAACTTCGGCATTTTGACCTGACTGCATCTCTCGGCCATCACCGTGTTCATCCCTGTGAGCTTCGTCTCTGGCCATCTTCTCTGGTCGGTTTTACATGAATTACGACTGTGAACTTTGGCTTCATGATATATGCATTACTGTTGGGATTTGTTATTGTATATTATTTGAGTTTGCATTTGGTCTTGATCACTTGTCATGTTGCATGAGTCACTTGTGTATTGCCTTTGACATCCATGTTCTTCACTGTTGAGTCTTGATCTTGATTTTCTGATATTGTTTATTACTGTAATACTTGTTGCACTTTGGTTGTTTATCATGTTGCATTCACTCCATTTTGCATTGGTGCATTGCTTTCATGTTGGTTCGAATTGCACTTGCTCTTTTGTACTGTTTCACCATGTCACTTGATCTGTTTCATCTTGATGTTGCTTTAACTGCCGCTGTTACATTCATTTGCTTTGGCTTCTCTTCGGTCATGTCTGATCTCTGGTTTACCATCTGCATTCACTACAGTTTGTACATGCATTTGCCACTGTTTGATATAGTTTTGAACTATACAGTATGGTCCATGAATGCAAGATATTGAACTTATATATATTTGCACATTTGTTACTGTCACTGCTGCAGTCGCTATGCAGTTGCTATGCCTTCGATCATGTTGCCTTCAGTTGCTTGTACTATCTGGTCTGACCTACACACTTGTTTATGCTTCATTTTTTTTTAACTTGATGCCTTGAATTTGAGACCTCGGCAGTTTGGTTTCATTTGATATCATTTGCCTGAGTCACTTGTTTTGGTTGATGGTTTTATGGCACTCCTTGCAGTCATATTGGGTTTATTTATGTTGCATCGACTTTGCATACTGCTCTGATCTATGTTGAATCCAGCTTGAGGCTCGGGTTTGACCTTGTGCTGTGAGTTGTGACATTTATGTTATTGCACGTGAGTTGAACCCGGCTTTTCATTTGGGTTTGACCTATGCTCACCTGTCCCTGTAAATCAATAAAGTATATATATCGGTGTGCACGGCCTTGTGGCATATACAGTGATACACTGTGTATGTCACAAGTTGTTCGTGTATGATGAATTCAAATTTAAATGATGATGAACAACCCAAATAACTGAGGCAAATATTATTTTCAAAATCCATTTTTTGTTTTAAGTCGCAAAAATATTTCTTTTTCAATTTTACTGCGTTAGTGAATATTTTTGCAGATTGCTCAGATGCTGGATTCAAACTGCAATGCAGTTAAAGATAAATACGAGTGTGAGCGATGTGTAATGAGGTTAACTGTAAATGTAAAATTGTGATGTATTGTAATCAAAGTTGTATATTTATAGTGAGAGCTTGAAATTGTACTATTCAAAATTGTAATAAATATTTGTTTGAATAAAATATCTGTTTGAATTCAAAATCTGTGTTATTTATTTTATTCAGCAAATATTTATTTAAACTGTGAAAAATAAAATAGTATATTAACAAATACATTTAAACGAATGTATATACGTTTATTATCATCAAACAAAAATTATATAAGCGCACATTCAACATATTCCACTCTATACACTCATTTGAACTTTTCGGCGCGAAATCGCGAACTACCGTTGCGCGACGCGTCTTGTTTTAACTTATTTTTCAATATTTGAAATAATCAATTCAAATTGGATTTCAACACTTATAAAATCATTAGAAACCATTTTAAATCAATATTTTCACTTTTAAAAGTATTTAAAATGAATTTTCACTATTATCATATTATAATATTATATTCACATTATTTTGATATTAAATTTTAAATTCCAATTTCTATTCTAATCTCAAATTAAACATATTTAAAACTTAGATCCCAAATCTAATCTCAATTTAAACTTCAATTCAATATCAAACTAAACTTCACTTTTTCAAAATCGATTTCAATTTCAATTTCACTATTCGTCTTAATTTCAATTTCAAATTAACTATTCTTTTCAAATCCGATTCACTTCAAATTTCAAATTCTCTTTTATTTTAACTTTAATTTCACTTCTAAATGAAAAGAGACATATTTTTCCACAATATCTCATATTACTAAAATATGGTCTTTTTAGATAAAGGGATTACTTGATCAAAATGAACATATCCAATATTCATATTTATCACTAACATAACATCCATTCAACCAATCACATGCATATGATTTCAAATCTAACATTCACTATTAATATCATAACGGGATATATTATCACAATTCACTTAATTTACTAACTATCAAATCATCCATATTAACAATCGATTTGGTATAAACATTCATATGTCATAAGGGTGTAAATATGATTTATAACATAATCAAAATATAAATTCAAAAGCAATGAGAATTTCTCACCATAAACCAAAGCGATTAACTTCCTACCAACATTCTAATCAACCAACACTTCACTAATTAATTCCTACTCCACTAAACACTAGCAAACAACACCCTCTCCCATCCAATAGCTTGGCCGAGGGTTGAGATGGAAGTTGGCCGAAAATATAGAGAAGAAGCGGTAGAGCTTTGAACTTGAATTCTCAAGATTTAGATCCGAAACATAGGTCATTTTCTCTCTTGTTTTTGACTCTTTTACTCACAAAATTTGAAAAACTTATTAACTGAAAAGTTGTTGCAAATTCTTTTCTGTTGAAATTGAAAAAAAGAATCATTTGAATCCAAGTTGTTTTGAGGGAGGTATGCTCAAAATAAAAGAGCTATTCTCGGATTCACAAAATTAAAGCCCGAAAATACACTTCAAATAATTGAGTTTCAGGTATAGAAAAACTCAAAAATGGAAAAATTGATCAACAAAAAAGTTGTAGACACTAAAATTTCATATGGTTTAAAAAAAAAGAATTTCTAAATTTGGATCTGTTATGATCAAAACAAAACGGCCTATTTTCTGGCTTAAAAACTGGGCCAGAAAATGCACTTGAAATAAGTGGAATTTTGACATAGTAAACTTTGGAATAAAACAAAGTGATAAACATGAAAGTTGTAGCCACTGGAAAAATAAATGATTAAAAAAAAGAATTTTGCATTTTGGTTCTGTATTGAAGAACTTATGGCCGAAATAAGAAGATGTAAAATATAGAGAAAAAAAGAGTTTGTTTTGAAGAAAATAAACATTGATTTCTTTTGAAAATTTTGTAAATATTTTGACATTATTTCTTTATAATATTTTTCTATAGCATGGAAGCCATTAGAGAGGAGAGGAAGAAGATGAAGAAGCTTGAGAAAAGAAGAAGAAGAAAATGTGAATGAAAGTGAAGAAGGAGGTGGATATTTATAGAAAAGGAAAGAAAGTGGTAGTTTATCAAAATAACCTCTTACCAAATCACCAAACTAACCTTACTTCAACCAAAAGCAATCTCCACTTTTTCAAAACTTAACATCACCTTTCACATCCTTACTTTATTTCTTAATCCCTTAAGAACTAAGCTAAGTAGAATAATAATTATGTTGGCTTGATGTGATATTGATTTGATGATTACTTTTGACTTTTCTTACTTACTTTTGTTAATTCTTACTTACTTTCTTTAATGACTTCTAGAAGTTTTCTAACATTGTTTAGTAAAAGTGAACTTGATTAGTTAATTAATTAATATTTACACTATTAGAATATATGTTTCTATATAAGAAAACAAAGGTGTGATGACGTTGCGACAACTTTTAATCGACAAAACGTCGTTTTTCGACAAAATGTTTTACGGTCACATTTTGACGTTCTAGTTAAACTATTTATTTATGTAAACTAAATTTAAAAATAAAATTTTTACTTTTTTAAATAAATTAAAACAAGTATCTTTATATTTTATAATCATATCTAATTAATATCAAAATCTCTAATTTTATAGTGCATGTAAAACTGACAAAATGCGACAAATTTTTGTTATTTTTATAAAACAATTATTAACAAACTTTTAAATCTTTTAACATACTTTTATTATCTTTATTAGATGTTTTAAATAAGATTTATCTTTTTAGACAAATATTAAAATCCATTTATTTAAGCCTTTATTTATTTTTAACAAAACTTAACTTTTGTCGATTTGTTCTAAAATTCAAATTTATACTTTTCAAACTTATTAACTATAAGAATAGATAATTATTTATATATATAACATGTTTATTTAAGATTTAAACTCCTTTTAAATTTAAATCGAACGAAATCTCTCATTTTCAAGTAGCGAAATTACGGGTCGTTACAGAATTACTGTTTGGTCGTACGGGATTGAAACGCATTGAATTTTATATCAAAATTAAATATAATAATTGGGTCCAAAAAGCTATCTTCCACATACAATCTAATTAGGCCTCAAAACATGTTCCATTGTGTTCGGAATAGGAGTATATAACATTATGAACGCCTGGCGACATGTCTCGATTGGAATCCAAAAAATTTAGCTGGATATTTTCGAATTTAAATAATATATATTCTTGATTTTGACCACAGCCCACATTCTTTCACCATTAGCACCCTATACTGAGACAAGCTGCCTTACCATGTATGTCTCCCTTGATTTAAAAATAGTTTTCATTCCCTCTTTTCATTCCATAGCAAGACAGAGCAAGAAAAAATAAAAAAAAGAAATAGAGAAGGAAACTTCAAAAATTAAATTCGCAAATTCCACTCAATAAAAAAAATCTGAAATTTGTTTTAAAATTTAAGTTACATGAAGAGCTTTCCCCGGGTATACATATTGATAGGTTCGACGACGACTTTGGGAGGGGGGTCGACATGAGGCAGCTGGTTAGGGTTGGCGATTTTGGGTAATATAGGTCGAGTTAGTGGATGGCGATGGTTCCATTGACACCGTAATGGAAAGGCGCACCTAGGAACAAGTTTTGGTGGCGTGTGGTGGTACAAGGTCAAGCGCAACTTAGCGTACAGGGATGGTGGTCACTTTTTTGATTTTCGGGCTTGGACGTGGTGGGATGGTTGACGATCGAACGGGGATGAGTGGAGCGACGTGTGGGTGGACTCGAAGCGGTCGACGGTGGGTTGTAAGGATCATGCACATGCACGATTTTGTCGTGCATATGGTTTACAGAGGAGAGGGAACAGGAGGAAGAAGATGATGGAGTGGGTCGGTTTCTTTTTGCTTGTTTGGGCCGGGCTTGGTTGTTGTAGGGTAATTAGTTTGAAAATTTATAGTCTGTGTTTAATTTAATTCTATTTAAATCGATGAACTAGAAATTTAATAACTCTTCCATACGAAGTCGAAATGAGGCACGGATTTTTGCGTTGTGATCACGATAACGAGAGCTTCGCAATTAAACTGGATTGGATGGATTTGGGAACAGTGAAAATTTGGGCTAAAATCGGACGTTGTTTGGTTTTAGTTCCAAACTGGAATGTCTCGACGACAACTGATAATAAAGGTGAGCATTTTACAATGCTCACAACGTACTAAAATATTTTATACTACTTAAATTTGAAATTATAAAGTGATATAAATTTATTGATTATTGTTTGGTAAATGTAATTGTCATTCGAATTAGTTGTTAAAAATTAAAATTGACGGTTAAATTTGAAATTGGAATTTAACTGCCAGTAAAATATCTGATATTGATAACTATGAAATTGTTGTGAATTGTTGGCTGATTTGGAAGTTAATTTTGATGGATGCTAATGATTGATGTTTTGGATGATTTGGATGTTTATTTATTTTTATACGTCCTGTTATCACCCTGTAATTTATATATAGTATATAAAACTGTAAATTGAATTATTTTGAATAAATCAAAAAATAGGTTGAAATGATATATACCTATGACACTATGATTTGAATTAAAATGATATATATCCATCCCTGAAATTAAATTGAAAAAACTGTTCACTTGGCCATAGGATAGAAAATTATATACGAACACCGGATTGGTTAAATTAAATGATTTTAAAAAATTTGATTTGAAATTTATTTAAATGATTTGATTAAGAAAATGAAAAATCAAATTTATGGAAATCGAACTATTTCGAAAATGAGGTTAGAATTAAATGATATTTAAGGATTTGGATTTCAAATTGGGTATTGAAAGTAAATTGATTTATGTGTTTTGAATCGATGTTTTGAAAATCAAACTCGGAACTGATAAAATCGAAATGGTTCAAAATTTGAAATTGAAATTAATTTGAAAGTTGAATTGAAATTAATTTGAAATCAACATCGAAATTAAGTTGGAATCGAAGAAAAACTCGACTTGAAATTGGAATTGATTGATTAAATCGAATTGGAAATTTGAAGTGATTTGAATTGGGAATTTGGGATTGAATCAGTCCAACTTTGAAATTATTTTCAATAAAATTATTTAATATATACGGTTTAAAACCTCTTTAAACATTAAAATTATTTTAATTTTCCAAACTATTTTACTATATAAATCATTTTAATGCTTAAACTATGTTATATTAACTATTTTAACCATTTAAACTGTTTTAATTATTTACTATTTTAAAACCATTTAAACTATTTTCTAAAAATTCAAACTGGTCAAAGGGGCGAAATGTTTATAATTAAATCCTGGATTTAAATGCGGATTGGGTTAAAATGAAGTTATAACCCAAAATGAAATTCGAAACGATTTTGTAAGTGAGATCAAAATATTGAGGCGAAAATGATTTTTGAAGTGAAATGGTATACTTTTAGTAAATACGATGATTTTAAAATGGATTTGATTTTGAAGCAAATATGATATTTTCATATCAAGTATGAACTATTTTTGAAATGTAAAAGTACCAACCGGTGTGTAAAACGATGTTTGGTTGTTAAAGAGACAGAGGCCGGGTATGGACATACTCTCTGTCGATACCGGAACTGCTTTAACAACTATGTATATGGAATGATGATCCAGAACGAAGTGGTTAGACTTGGCGTCGTTTGCTTGATTTTAAGAAAGAGAACGATGATGAATTAGCCTGATATTTGTGTCAATTTGAAATAACTAAAACAAGAGCCGCACCGGCCAAGTGGGTTAGCTATCCCGAGCGAATGCACTTCTTCGTATTACCATCATTTACATTGTGATTGATTGGTGCGCACCCTCCGATTTTATGGAAGTGTTGAACGTGGTGGGAAATCATGATTATGATGCGTTACCACTAGCCGGGAAGGGTAAACTGGTAGTATCCTAACTTGAGCATTGCTTCACGAGCCTTGTCGTACTTTTGTCCATATATAAGACACATTCGATTTTGATTTAGTATTGTCGTATCACGTGCATCCCTATCCACCAACGGTTCACTGGTCTTTTATATGCAAACTGTACGACAATGCTTAAAAACGCGTTAAGGAAGATTAATGTAAAGCCTTAACGCTTAGAAAAATATTTATTTTACTGATTAGACTTATATATGTAGCGTACTCTGATACATATAAATATTGTGACGGATCCTTAAGAGATTAAAAATCTCGTAACATATCTTGAGTTATTGCACACACGTCATACACCAAATAGAAGATGTGAAATCCCGTAAACATCTCTAATGCTATACACTCATGTTATATGCGATATTGATTTGACTTACATAAGGATATTTTAGTCCTGACTCGAGTGTTTTGTATTTTCATTACGCTCGGCTCAGTCTTGAGTTTTTCAGCTTATCGAAGATTATTCTCTGAAGGACGAAGACGGAGATTTGGTATATTATTACTAGTACTATTACATCATTGTTTGCTCCGCTGCATTATTTTATTTGTTCTATTGTATATGTATAACTCTGATAAATGTTGTATAAATTATAATCAAATGTATAGTAAACAGCTTCATGAACTGTTTATTTGATTATTATGATCTGTCATTTCGTTGCGAGAATTTGTGTTTGTTTTCTTCTTCTTTTCTTATTTTTCTTAATTAACCCCATTGATTATCTATGTTCTGGATTGTTTAAGTTTGATATGGATGGATTATTGCCGATTTAAACCTTTCGAAAGTGGATCATCACAGCTAGTATTAAAGCTTTGGTTTAGCGATAACCTTGGCTTTGAAGGGTAACTCATTAAAGATAGGTTCAGTAACATCCTAAAATGAGTTTGAGTGCATTAATAGATATGATCGCTTATTTGTTAGTGAATATAAAATTTGTTTTATATTGTGTTGGTTGATTTATTGAGTGGCTTATGGATTCTAGTGAATACGAGTAATTAATGTTACTGATAGGGATCTCTAAACACTTGAACAGAACAATTTGATATGATATTGTTTTCAAATTGGGTAAATGAAATAATTTTACCCTGATTATATTTGTATATAAAGGAATAATTTTCAGAAATTATTATGGTATATATAGTGTGAATTGATTGGTAGAAATGATAATATTGATCATTATAGTTTATTGTTGGATTAGTCAATATTCCTAAACTAATAGCTATTATATGATTATAAGAAATGAAACTGTAAAAATGTTATTTATAAAATATAATTTGCAAGTAAAATGAATATAAAAAAGTGAGAATTTGAGAAATTTAAATTTCGGTGTTTTTGAAAAAGGTTTTCAAGGTTTGGAAAAAAATATCAGTATTGTTTAAAAGTATATACAAATACAAAAAAATTTCAAATAAATTTTAAAAGGAATGAATTCGGTACTCCCCTCTTCTGTCATTGGAAAATAATTTCGATGATGACTGCGCAGCATCATTGATGTTCCTTTCCGAGTCTTAAAGTGGAGGAGACTTCGAGAAGCTTGTTATGGAATTGTTTTGATAAACGGATTTTGGTTTAAACTTCAAAAGTACGATTTGATACACAAAAGAGATAAATATATATACTTATTTCAAATGATTTGAAAAGAACCGATATTTAAAATTTTAAAGTCCTGTTAATTAATAATCTTCAAATTATTTGAATGAAATGGAATATTTGAATAATCAGAATTTATAAAATAAGAGAATTAAGGAATCTAAACTAAATGTTTTGAGAAATTTTAGAGTTGAAGTTTGCAACTCTAAAATTGAAAGTAAAGAAAATTGAAAAAAATTAAAATAGTGAACATTTTAATTAAGTAAAACGAATTAGATTAATTTTTATAATACCAAATTGCATTCTAATAACATATAATAAGATTTACCAAATGTTAAAAGTTAAAATGATGGTTTGGATATGTAATGGGATATTATACAAGTAAACAAAACTTAAAAGTAATTAAAATGTATATAAATGGAAATCTAGCTATAACAATACATGTTATATACTTAATTAGTATATTATGAAATGATTAATGACTAAATGGAATAAGTAAGTGGAACTTAAGAAAGTAGACATAAATTAAATAATAGTTTTTGTAAATTGGTTATAGAGTTAAATATAAATTTGCAAAGAAATTATGAAATTGAATTTGTAACTTTTGAGATAACTATAAACTTAGAAAAAGTCATATATATTTTGTGTTTGCTTGCTTAATACAAGCGAACTCGCTCGTATTAATAATAATAATAAGGTACACATCTCGGATTACATACCACGTTTTTATATTTTTCCCTACGGGATGCCTCATAAATGAGATGATATGTATATTTGGGTTATATATTGAATTGTAAAAAAATTCCGATCAAGCCGCGCAAATGAGACGTTGCCGAAATTTTCCGTAAATCCGGGCGTTAGAAATTTTTTGAAGTTTTAAAGGTTTTATAACTTGTTTTGATAACTAACTTGTAAATTCCATAAGCCGATCGGCGTAGCTTAGTAGAAACGTAGTAATGGTTTTATAAATAAGATTTAATGTTTTATAAGTTGATTGTTTTGAATAAAATATATCAGATGTAAAATTCTCTACTTAGTTCCTTTTCGAGGACGAAAAGTTTTGAGTGGGAGATTGTAACGACCCGTATTTTTAACTGTTTTAAATTATTAAATTTAGTATAATTATTGAATAAAAATGGTTAAAAATATATTTTTAATGATTATTAATAAAGTTATCGAATATGAACATGAACGAGATTTTGAAATAAACAAATTTCGAAGATTTGGCGATAACGAGTATTGAAATGAAATTCTATATTAACTGGGTTTTATAATCAATAACTAAAGTTGAATAATAATTGTGAATTATTTAGATAGAAATAAAATGATATTGATAACTAAAATTTATTTGGAACTTAATGATTTATTTATATTGATTTATAGAATAATCAAATTGTTTAAATTTAATATTGAAAATTATTTGAATCTGAATTCTAAATTTTATACGACTGAAAATGATATCGGAAGTTGATTTAAATTTTATTTAAGCAACAATAAAGATTGTTAACTTTTAAAATTGAATTTAAAAGTGAATAATTAGAAATTGAAAGTTTCATATTATAATTAACAAGTAAAAATAACCATTTTGGCCACAGTCTTAGATTTCGACGAAACTAGTTCCACTAGATCCATAATAGTGTATTGTTATCGGATTTCAAATTTCGTAATATTTGGAATTACCATTTGGTCGTACGGGTTGGAACGCGTTGAATTTTATATCGAAATTCAATAAAATAATTGGGTCCAAAAAGTTATCTTCCACATACGATTGAATTAGTCCTCGAAACATGTTCCATTGTGTTCAGAATAGCGGTATAACATTATGAATGCTTTGCGGCACGCCTCGATTGGGTTTCGAAAAATTTAGCTAGATATTTTCGAATTTAAATAACATATGTATTCTTGATTTTGACCACAACCCACATTCTTTCACCATCAGCACCCTATACTAAGACAACCTGTCCTACCAAGTACGTCTCCCTTGATTTAAAAATCGTAATCGTTCTCTCTTTTCATTCCAGAGCACGACAGAGCAAGAAAAAATAAAATAAGAAATAGAGAAGGAAACTCCCAAAATTAAATTCGCAAATTCCACTCAATAAAAAATTTTGAAATTTGTTTTGAAATTTAAGTTACATGAAAAGCTTTCCCCGGGTATACATATCGATGGGTTCGACGACGACTTGAGGAGGGGTCGATGTGAGGCAGCTAGCTAGGATTGGCGATTTTGGGTAATATAGGTCGAGTTAGTGGATGGTGATGGTTTCGTTGGCTTCATAATGGAGAGATGCACCTGGGAACGAGTTTCGGTGGCATGCGGTGGTACAAGGTCGAGCATGACCTGATGGTGTTTCTTGCACAGTGATGGTGGTTTCTTTTTGATTTTGGTGCTCGGACGTGGTGGGATGGTCGGCGATCGAACGGGGATGAGTGGAGCGACGTGTGGGTGGACTCGAAGCGGTCGATGGTGGGTTGTGAGGATGTGCACGTGCACGATTTTGTCGTGCATATGCTTTACAGGGAAGAGGGAATAGGGGGGAAGAACATGATGGAGCGGGTCGGGTTCTTTTTGCTAGTTTGGGCCGGGCTTGGTTGTTGTAGGGTAACTAATTTGAAAATTTATAGTTAGTATTTAATTTAATTCTATTTAAATTGATGAACTAGAATTTAATAACTCTCCTATATAAGGTCGAAACGAGGCATGGATTTTTGCGTTGTGATCGTGATGACGAGAACTTTGCAATGAAATTGGTTTGGACGGATCTGGGGACCGTGGAAATTTGGGTTAAAATCGGACGTTGTTTGGTTTTAGTTTCAATCTGGAACGTCTTGATGACAACAGATAATAAAGATAAGTGTTTTACAACGCTCACAACGTAATAAAATATTTTTATGCTAGTTAAATTCGAAATTATGAAGTGATATAAATTTATTGATCATTGTTTGGTAAATGTAATTGTCATTTGAATTAGCTGTTAAAAATCAAAATCGATGGTTAAGTTTGCAATTGCAATTTAATTGCCAGTAAAATACTTGATATTGATAACTATGGAATTGTTGTGAATTATTGGCAGATTTGGATGTTGATTTTGATGGATGTTATTGATTGATGTTTTGAATGATTTGGATGTTTATTTATTTTTATATGTCCCGTTATCACCCTGTAATTTATGTACAGTATATAAAATTGTAAATTGGACTATTTCGAATAAATAAGAAATAGGTTGAAATGATATAAACTTATGACACTGTGATTTGGATTGAAATGATATATATCAATCTCTGAAATTAAATTGAAATAACTGATCACTTGGCCATAGGATAGAAAATTATATACGAACACCGGATTAGTTAAATTAAATGATCTTAAAAAATTTGATTTGAAATTTATTTAAATGATTTGATTTTAAGAAAATGAAAAATCGAATTTATGGAAATCGAACTATTTCAAAATTGAGCTCGGAAATGAATTATATTTGAGGATTTGGATTTCAAATTGGGTATTGAAAGTAAATTGATTTAAGTGTTTTGAATCGATGTTTTAAAATCGAACTCGGAATTGATAAAAATCGGAATGGTTCAAAATTTGAAATAGAAATTAATTTGGAGGTTGAATTGAAATTAAATTGAAAGTGAGATCGAAATTAATTTGGAATCGGTATCGAAATTAATTTGGAATCCAAGAAAAATTCAACTTGAAATCGAAGTGAATCGATTGAATCGAAACGGAAATTTGAAGTGATTTGAATTGAGAAATTTGGGATTGAATCGGTCGGACTTTGAAATTATTTTCAATATAAAATTATTTAATATAAACTATTTAAAACCTATCTTTTGAACATTAAAATTATTTCGATTTTCCAAACTATTTTACTTTATAAATCATTTTAACACTTAAACTATGTTATATTAAAATATTTTAACCATTTAAACTATTTTAACTATTTTAATTATTTAAACTATTTTAAAACTATTTAAACTATTTTCTAAAAATTCAAACTGGTCAAAGGGGTGAAATGTTTATAATTAAATCCTGGATTTAAGTGCGAATTGAGTTATAATGAGGTTATAACCTAAATTGAAATTCAAAATGATTTTGGAAGCGAAATTAAAATATTGAGGCGAAAATGATTTTTGAAATGAAATGGCATATTTTGAGTAAATATGATGATTTCAAAATAGATTTGATTTTGAAGCGAATATGATATTTTCATATCAAGTATGAACTGTTTTCGAAATGTAAAAGTACCAACCGGTATGTAAAACGACATTTGGTTGTTAAAAAGACCGAGGCTGGGTATGGACATACCCTCTGTCGATACCGGAACCACTTTAACAACTGTATACGTGGAGTGATGATCCAAAATGAAGTGGTTGGATTTGGCATTATTTCGTCTTTGACCTTCCACTTTCATAGCTTCAAAGGCGGATATCTTGGTCTCTTATTATGCTTGGATTACCCTTCTGCCTCCATTGAAAGTGCACTAACAAAGGATATTGTTACAACATTCTCCAATACTGCTTTCATGTACTCCTAGAACCTTTCAACGCCTTTGAATGGTGTTGTAACGTCCCGCCTTTTCGCACGCTTTAAATCGACACATATGCCAATTCAAACCATACGGAAGGGTGGATTGTTATGGGGTAAGTAAGAAAACAAGAAAGAAATAAATAAAAACAAAATAGAATCTCACAGCGGAAGGATAAAATATAATAATCAAATATACAGTTCATGAAGCTGTTTTACAAAATATTTGATTTTACTTACACAATGAATATCAGAGTTACACATTCCAATACAATGCAGCGGAACAATATTGAGTGTAGTGGAATAATATAGTAGATAATATTACTACAAATCTTCGTCTTCGTCCTCCAAATAAAATCTCCAAATCCTGAAACGCTCGGACTGACCCGAGCGAATTGAAAAGACAAAACACTCGAGTCAGAACTAAAAGATCTTATGTAAGTTAAATGAACAGGAATAAATATGAGTGCAGTAACTCAAGAAATGATCGGGATTTACATCTTCGAAGGATCCGTTAAACTATTTACTATGTAGTATATTTCGCAATTATAATAGTGTCTAATTGTAAAATAAACTTACTTTTAAATAGCGTTAAGGCTTTACATTTTCCACCTTAACACATAATATATTCCCATAGTCTATACAGTACCGTAATCTCCCCCGTACTAGGCGTCGTCAGAGGGCACTCCATAGGTATGGTACAAAACCAAAATCGTATAAGGCGCGCTAGGGTAGGTGACACGGCACAACTAGGCAATGCCATGGTAGATATATCAATTACGCATCCGGGCTGATGGTAACGCATAGCCGCAGCTACCGCCCACCTCGAATAAACACCCTAAAAATCAAATAAATCAATAGTGGCCACCGAAATAATCTAAAGTCAGAGTATAGTATCGAAGGAGTGCGTTCGATCAGAGGAATGACCTCATTGGCCCGAGAATCGCTCCTGTTTTAGCCACCTTATGCCAACTCACGGGAGTTGGGTCCACGTATTTACCTTATAGGAAACGCTGTCACCAACCTACTTCATTCTGGAATCTCCACCGCGTACACGGTTGTTAAAGTGGTTTTCGGAGTTGGCAGAGAGTATGACAACTTCCGATCCCGGTCTCTTCAACAACCAAACGTTATTATAACACCGCGGTTATTTAAAATAATTTATTTTTAAAACCAGAATATAATACCTCTTTCAAACTATATAAATACGATATCATTTATATTTGTAAAAACCCAATCAATATTAATATCATTTCAAATATTTTTTTTTTTCTAAAACCATACCACTTTAAATTTATAATATCTCGAAACCATACCTTTAAATTTTAACTCCTCAAAACATAATACTTCGAAATCCACAACTTTAAAACCATAACTTCCAACTTAAATGGTTTTGATATTCAAACAGTATAGAATAAAATAGTTGAATTTAAAATTTCTTTATAAAAGAAAAATGATTTCCGCGACTTTACAATTTATTTATTTAAAATTTCAGTCTAAAACCATAAATTTTAAATTCATTTTCAGTTGAATAAACCACTTCAATTTCAATAAATTTCTAACTTTGAGTATTTAACAATTTCAAAACTTAAGGTTGGAAATTTATATTCAACAATACATTTTTCTATTATTTAGTTTTGAAATGTTTACATAATAAATCAAAAATCATTTAAAATAAAACTCCATTTACTAACAACTTAATCATTTCCTTCAATTTATTTATACTAGAAACATTCATTTAATTTATTTTGAATAAAAATCCAGTTATAAATATCATAATTTTTAAAATTTCCAAGTTTAATAAGTTTACACCAACTTGTGGAGTTAAATTTTTAAATAAGCTCAATTCCAAATAAATTCCAATTTACCTTCCAACCTTAATTGATTTAAATCATTAAAACTCCATTATTCAACTTATTTATTTTATTTAACAAATTCATAGCTTAAATTCAATAATTCAACTATGTATGTATATAAAATAAGATTTTATATAAGATAAAAATTAATATTTATTAAACCGCATTCTATCCAAACCATAGAAAATATTTCAAAAATAATTTTATATATACATATATATACTGCGGTGCCTGTATAAAATTTTCTATCCTATGGTTATAGGTAAGGAGGTCAGATATTTCTTTGTACTATACTTACCCATGGTCAGGCTGCGCAACCCCCATTCTTCAAATCTCCTTACATGGGAATTCATATTTTCTTAATTGAGCCAATAATTTATGGACATCATTTTGTTACTATTTATAATATCAATATTTATAATCCATTCAAAACCATAAATCAGTAAAACCACTAAAATATAGTGGAAATTTGGATCTTCCCATTATTTTCGAGTTGATACATGGTAAACCTTTCTCAAAAACTTGTTTTAAATTACACCCCTATTTTTAATTTTGAGAAAAAAAATTCGTTTTTCATCGAAAATCAAATCTGAAAATTAACCGCATGTGTCTATGATCAAAACATTTTTTAAAAAAAAAGCTACAAGTATTTGCGGAGAAATCTACAAATATTGCAGAGTTCGCTGCAAATATTTGCAAAAAAACCATGCAAATGTTTGGAATGTGGAAACTTCAAGTATTTGCAGAGTTTTCCACAAATATCATGAAAATTAAATATATGAGTTTTTATTATAACATGTTTTTGAGGAGGATGACCGTCTATTTTGAAGCTTAATGGGGATGTTTTACAAATCTTCTCTAAAATATATCTTAAATCAATTTTAATAGTTATAAGCTTCAAAATCATATAAAATTGCGTGTAGATTATCTTGAATATATAAAGATGACTGATGTGTACAAACAACTGTCTCATAAAAAAAATTTAGATAGTAAAATCACAAAGGGGGTTATGGGTGATGTGGAACCATATCCATAATTTTCCACTTTTTTTTGCGATCTGATATGTTGAAATAGCATAACATCTACATATATGAATTCAAGACATTTTCACAAAATTCAAGAATATTTAGATCTTCTAAGCCCTTCGAAAGCATGTTTAAATCGATAGTTAGAATGAACATTTTCAAAAGTTGATATTCATACTTGTGTTGAATGGATAATAATAAGATCATATTACACACACATACATATAATATCGGTTCATTTTGATTTTGATTTTGATTTTTTTATTTCTATTTTGATTTTTTTTTTTTTGGTATGAAATATTAACGGGGACGCAAAGAAGAGACTTATTGTAAAATATTGTTATTATATAACGAAATAGGTAAAACCTCTCTATAACATTTTATATTGCAAATTAAGTGATTTAAGTCTCTAAAATTTACAAAAATAATGTAATATCAATCACAATATAAAATTAGTATTCTAAAACATAGATCCGAAATCTTCAAATTAAGTGCAACGAAGATGGTTTAAGTTACGTGCATTATTTAAAATGTAAAATACAATGCAACAAACAAAATTGCACAATTAATAATAGTAGAACATCTAGTATATTTATATCATTAATTGCATGAAGTATACCATGTTTATAAATATAAGCCAATTTATTTTGGCAAAATTATAAAAATTTAAAATCGTTATGCATCTTGCAATGTAATAATGTAATGAGCTGGAACAGTGACATGTAGGTTGCATTTCAAAGAACGCAACATAAAATAAAAGCAGCCAAAATTTTATAAAAACACATCATTATAAATACTTTCTAGTTTATAACATTTATCTTCATTTAACATGCTATTATAATTACATAATGCAAGACGATTTTGTAAAAATAAATAGACTTAAAAGTTGCCAGTAGCTTGCATTGTAAAACGCTAAGGCTGTCAGTGGATAACCGAAAATTCGAAATTCGTCCGCATCCGTATCCGAAAAGCGGATGAATATCTAAAAAAAGAATACGGATGCGGATATGAGGACATCCGTATCCGAAAATTATCCGTCCAATTTTGACCAAGATTATAGTCTATTCTATATGTATTTTAGTGTAACGAAAGATGAATTTATTGATTTATTAAGTTAATAACTTATATTATATGCATTTAATTCATATTAACTGCTCAAAACTGTTTATTATCATCATACTTGTTGATTTTGCGTACTTTTATGATCAATGGGATTGAAAGAAATATATTAAATGAAAATTCTATTTATGTTTCTTAGTTTATCGATCGTTAGCAAATAGGATAATTGTTTGGTATCCGTCTGTATCCGCAAATGCAGATATCCGATATCCGAAAATGAATTCAGATGCCGATGCGGATATGACACTATCTACATCCGAAAGAGTTCCGTTGACAGACCTATAAAATCAAGAAAAAATAACATGACTTTGAAAATTTAATAATTTGCTTCATTTATAATCATACACCATTTGATTTAATAACGTAATATAAGAAATTCTAAGCGAAATAAAAACAACATAAAAATTTTAGGTACATTGCATTGTAAGAATGCATTATAGGGAATGGAAATTTTTTATTTGGGAAAATATTAAGAACTGCTTTATAAATTAGGGAGTTGCTTTTTATTTTCAAAAGTTGGAGGAAGGTTTGACCTTTTTTGAAAAGAAAAGAGGGTGAAAACATAATTTCCATTTTGAAGAATTGGGATGCATATGCTACATTATGGAATTTTTATTTCATAGATGGTACATATATACATCATAAAAGAATGCAGTTCTATGGATAACCAGTTAGAAAAGGAAATTTGCTTCTCTATTCTAATTGTTACACGTTAATGCAGGTGCAACTAATAAACCACAGGAGTTGGATGATGCTGTTCTTAGAAGACTGGTAAGTTGCCCATACCCGCCCCCTCTCCCCGTAACACCCCTCAACAACTATATTAATGGGAAATGTTTACTAGGTAAATTTTTTGTGTTACAACTTACATATTAATTGGCTGTACTGGGTAACCACTCGTAATATATACTGCTTAAATTACTAATTATGAAGATGATCTATATCTATAAAAAATAAGTTAGCTCGATTCAAGAATAGCAAAAACATAGGGGGTTTTCGGCTAAAATATATATTAGATCACGTGGCTGTATATTTCTTTTTTCAACCGTTTGTTTTTTACCATAATTAATGCGTTATAATATAATACCAGGTAAAGAGAATCTATGTACCTCTACCAGATGATAATGTTAGGAAACTATTACTCAAAAATCAACTCAAAGGTCAAGAATTTTCTCTTCCTGGTAAGTGTATATGCTTACATAGCGTAAATGAGTGTCATTTCGATCATGCTAATGAACATTATATTTTTCCATAACAATTGAATAATAATACTGATGACCCCTTGATATGTGAACAATATTTTCCGAAAACTCTTCACATATATGCTGACTGCATAAATAGAGACTTGTTATATCTGTTTACATGGTTTGACACATTTTCTTTTTTCCCAGGTAAGGATATGGAAAGACTCGTAAAGGACACTGAAGGTATGGTGTTGATATTTTAGATAACTTGAAGTCTAGATACATCATTATTTCTAGTTATTTTACATGTCATTTCTCCTATAATAGGATATTCTGGCAGTGATTTGCAAGCCTTATGTGAAGAAGCTGCAATGATGCCAATAAGAGAACTGGGCCCTCAGCATATTCTTACCATAAAACCAAATCAGGTGAAGCAATTATTGATACGAGTGTTACGGCACGCGCTTCGCGCGTGAATTGTTTTCCTTATAAATTGTATATGTTTAAATCAATTAAAAAATAATTTTTTATTTTCATGTAATATTAAGGTTTGTATGTTTGTAAAGAAGCATTTTGAATTTATAAAGGAAGTTTAATTTTGGATCCTAATTTTAGATCCTAATTTTAGAAGCATTTTGAATATTTAAGCATGTTTAATTGTTAGATTCTACTTTTAAGGGCGTTTGAATTTGTAAAAAAAGTTTGATATTATATCATATTTTGAAGGGATTACGATTTGATAATATATAGATGGACGTTTTTGTTAGTTCACGTTGATACCAAAAAAGTATGATACGAAAGCTATTACAACTATTATTAGAGAAAGATAACAGAAATCAATATCTAGGTTTGGATAGTCTAAAGTAATTATAGAGATTATAGAGAGATTTTATCTCCTAATTTATTGGAGAGATCATATCAAATAACACTTTAGTAGTTAAAAAGTTATATATAAGGGTATTTTAGTAAGTTCACGGTCGGACCAAAAGATTGTGCTTACAAACCAACTATTAATAAAGATTTCATACATGAAAGAAAGTAGGAGAATATTTGTTTCACGTAGGAATTAAATAAATAAATAATAATAATAATAATGATAATAATAAAAGGATGATTAAAAGATACAAATATTCTTTAAAACGAGCATTTATTGATATTTGAGCAATTTATTTCTTCAGCTACGGCCTCTGAAATACGAAGACTTCAAGAAAGCAATGGTTGTTATTAGACCAAGCTTGCAGAGAAGTAGATGGGAAGAACTTGAGCAATGGAACGAGGAATTTGGTTCAAATTGATATATGTGTTAATTCTAGCTGATATTGTATGATCCAATGATCATTAGTAGCAAGTTTTATCTAATTGTTACTTTGTAGTCATTCTATAACAAAGCTCATAATTTTATGTAAATATTGTATACTTGTTTCAGTCATATAACCCCTATATGCTTTATAGCAAAGCAAATAATGACTGTACTATTCTTTTGTTTGAATATACCTGTTGAATCTAATAAAGAATTTTGTTTTTCTCATAAACTTGGCTGACCAGAAGCTTTACTTTTGCAATACGCAATATTCTATCAGGCCTGTCATAATGTTCTATCAAAAATGAGCTTTGCATATGATACAATTAAAAGCAGAGCTGGTAGAACAGGTAACTGGTATAAAGTACATTTTACAACATTTACAATTTAACATCTTCCACATTTGTATGGCTGCAAGTATTCTCATCTATTTTGTTAAGAGTATATATATGGACAAATACTCCATGCGTGCAACCAACTATTTGTCCGAATCATCTTATTTTTTGGAAATTGAGACAATCAATGCAAAATAATCTGCCCGATCAAAATCATCTTCTAGAAAGTCCTGTCGTTTTTGAGAGAGCACCATCAGACTATCATTATCCACAATTGCAAACTTTTCTAGAAAGTAAAATCATCTCTCGCCATTACTGGTAACATCTGCAACCATATGACCAACAAATATTAGTTTCAAATTATTATTATACGCTCTTTTTTGTTTATACGTGTGTGTGTAAACATTTGACCGCTTAGAATAATATTATACAACTTATCTGAGAGTTTACCAAATTATATGTCTACAATAAACGATAGGCTAATAAAGATAGAAAGTCCATTAGCAGTACAATAAAGCAATGGAAAAGATACTCTGTTTTAATTGCATAAATATTTCAAATTTGCGAATTTATTGACTTTACCAATATATATTTGTTGCCTTATTCTGGATGGCAAATTCTATTCATAAAACGAAAATCACCTAATATACATCATTATTTTCCTAAATAATCTATTACTAAAATACTCTTTATCTTAATTGCATTTTAATCTTTTTCTTACAATCCATCAAATTAAGATGTTAAAATTAATGTAATTTGGTCAAATTTATACATTTTAACGAAGACATTAATAAATTTTATTATCATGAAACAACATACCAGTTAAGAAAACATTCATAACAAATTGTTGTTATTTAAAAGTAGTTATCTAATTTTTTTTATTTTTTTTACGCTAGAGTTGCTTTTGTTGAAATTGAGAAATTAAAAAAAAAAAAATATTAAGGAAGTTACAATGTTGGTGCCAAAAATTAATTTGTTGAATCTTAAATTAATTTAGTGTCACAAATTTTTTGGTTTTGCGAAAATGAGTTCAAGTTTGAAAGAGGAAGATAAAGTAAATGAAAAAAAGCTAATTTTATATTAAAAAATAATGTAAAATAATACTTGACGTATACTAGTTTACTATATCTTTTTGTGTATGTAAGTAATTGTCGGTGTATGAATAGAATAAATCACTCAAGATTTCTGTCTAGCATCAGATTGAAATCAGCTTTCATAAGTTCGACTATTTATAAATAGGAGTTTTTAGGCTCATGAAAAAGGTAGAAGAAAGTTTTTAGTTTTAAAGACAAGAAATTTGCTTTTTAGGCTGAACGACACTTTCTGATGTAAATCATAGAATGATAGTTGTAACTATAAATTTCTGTTTATACTAAAAAGTATCATTCAGACTAAAAAACAAACTTATTGTTTCTGAGACTAAATTTTTTTACAACTCCTTCCCTGTGTCTATTTTCCTGTTATAAATATACACTAATTTTGATCACTTCAGCGTCATGTTGGAAAACATAGGCCGACGACATTTCAAATGTCATCGACTATTTCTTTTTTATTTATACCAACAATTTTTGAAATGTCGCCAGCTATATTTAAGCAGAATAACATTGACATAATTTCAAAAGTCATCAGTCAAGTCCCACGTCGTAAAAAATATGAAATGCGATATGTCATCGACTATTTTTTTTTAAACAAAAAAAAAATCAAGCGTTGTAGGGACCAATCATATGTCCTTTAGGAGACAGTGTGAGGATGTACACATTGTACACGCTGGAGGGCCTAAACTTAACAAGATTTATGTGTTAGCTTAATTTATTAGTTCCTATTTTGTTTCTTTTATTTCTTTTCACTAGCGTGTAACCCGTGCGTTGCACACGGTAATGTTGTAAAAGAAATTGTCAAATATACATAATTAAATAGTCGATGTACAATGTAATATGCTAATGTTAAACATTTTTTTTTTATTTTAGCATGTTAAAATGTTATGTTTTTATAGTAAAATATATTCAAAATTATTTTCGAATAATTAAAAATAATCATATATTCATTATTTTCATATTCTAACTATTTAAAATGATAGATTTTGTTTCAAATTAGTTTTACGATAATATTTAAAAAGTTTAAGGAAATTATATGCCAATCATATTATTTTATTGATTTGTACATATGTGTATATATAAATATACTATTGTTATTTCCAAAATTTTATATTTTAAAATATTTTATGTAATTTTAAAATAAGTGTAATTTATTTTTTGAAATTAAGAAATTATACGTTAAATATGACCGATATACCGATGCATGTGAAATAATTTTTAGTGTTTATGTATACGATAAATTTCAAAAAAAAATGTAGATGTAATATGTTCCTTTTTGAAGTAATATTTAGTAAATTTACGATCATGTATGTTTTTATGCGCATGCGCATCCGTACATATGCATGATGATGAGTTTTAGATGTTAAATTGCAAATCTGTATATAGGAATTTTAAATGTAACATGAGATATTAAGGGCAAAACTATTTTTTTTAATTTACTAAAATTGTGGATAATAATAATAATAATAAAGTAAGAATGTATCTCATGCGCTGCACACGCTAATTTTGTAAAAACATGGTATTCATACTTTAACTGTTGTTAAAATAAAATTTTGTTATGCAATGTTCGATATATCAGCCATAAATTAAATGTTTTATTATTGTTTATGCCTATAATTTTTGTTAAGTGATTCAGATAGTTTTATATTTGAAAGAAATATCTACCATGTGTTACTACTAATGCGGTATATAAATTGAAATTTTCATTTTGTTTATAGATTATCAAAGAATTTGATGAGTATTAATTACTTGAATTTATTTATATAGTGTAGATTTATAGTGTTTGGTTAATTTAAATACATAGATCTGAATGTAAAATAATAAAAGAAAATTGATGAAAACTTCGTAAATGACTGTAGAAATTATAAAATTTCGGTATATATGAATATAGAATCATGGAAAAAATTAACATAATATTTTGGATAACTATAAAATACGAATTCAAAAAAACGAAGAAAATTAATGAGTAGGGGTGAAAATTTTATAATTATTGTGATGATTTGTGATCTTTAAACTTCAATCGTTTAACTAATAATTTATTAAAATAAATAATTATACATTAAAGTTGTTCGTGTTGCTTTTTATGTGATCCATATTTATACTATTTTGCTACAATAAGCGTGGTATTTTATTGGCATGGTTATCTATATTATTTATTAGAAAAATTAATAAATGGTGGTTAATTAATTTTTTTAAATAATTTATAATGAAATTATTTAATTAATTTAAATTTACGGACTTAATTGTAAATTGTACATGAAAATTGAGGACTTTGAAAATAATTGTAAAAAGCAGAAAGTGTAGATTTTTGAATGTAAAACAATAGTGTAAAATTAATAAATCTTATAAAAAATTCAAAACCAATGCATTGTATTAGGTCTTTAAAATAGAATTTAAATAAATGTCTAGAGAAAATTAAGAAGAGGTGAGAGAAATGCTAGAATTAATGTGAGAGCTAGAATTTCTTCTGCTTTACTATTATTTAATAGATTCCCTTCTTATTATGTTCTATTACATTTTGAGATATTGCGTTTGACCATCCTGTCAAACATGCAAATATGAACGGAAAATAAAACACTAACACAGAACTGAAACTGGTCTGCCTTCTTGTCAATGTTAGCCTATCATGTGCACCAATCTCAATGAAATAGAAGCAAACCAACTCACGCACACTTTAGTTTGATGACAGCCACAACCACTTAAGTAGTACACTAGTTAAAATACTGAATAAATAAGTTAGCGACAACAAAGCGATCAAAAAAGAAAACAAATACTCACCAACACAAAGAAATACTTGTACTCTACGTAGTAAATCAATTTATTATAAAATAAGAACTGTTACAACACACAGAAGGGGCCACCTTCAAGCAAACCTAGGAGTTAATTATTCTCATTACAATATATAAAATATGAATAATTGGGACACAATGGTTAATGATGGAGTGGTTTGTAGTAAGGTGGCTTGTAGTGTGGAGGTTTGTAATGGGGAGGCTTGTAGTGCAGCCGTTTCTAAAGGCGAGCATCAGCAGCCAAAACCATCAAGCACATAGCCAAAAATAATACAAGGCTCACGAATTTCTTATTAATAGCCATTATGATTACGATTTTATGTGCTTATTTCTTTTTGATGCATGAAACATAGGCATCTCTGCTCTTTATATATAGGAACTGAGCCTTATGGTGACATCATTTCCAAGTTGTTGGTTAAAAGAATCCAATTTTCCTTAATACCTGAGAGTGATAAGACTTTGAAAAGGTAAAATCGTAGGATAATCAAACATTAAGGAGACTACGGATAGATGACAATATTTTTTGCAAATGAAAAAATATTCAAGAAAACATGTTAAAAGCATTTCTTTTATTTGTTAAAGTAGAAAAAGGAGAGAGAATTATAATTTTAGAGGAGAATAGACAATTTTTTTATAACTTGCTTTTTGTCTTGTCTACAACTTGCTTTCAACACAACAAAATGACCACATATATATAGTGGTTTACAACTCTTACAAACGGACATAACCTTTTTGAACAGACACCCTTTCACTTCAATAGACATGACTTTTACTTAATAGACACGACTCTTCATTTCAATAGACACGACTTTTCAGTGAACGGACACGACTCTTCACTGAATAGATATGACTTTTCATTCGAATAGACATGACTTTTCACATCAGCAGACACGACTCTTAATTTTGGTTTACCCAACAATGCATCCCCTAAACCAAAATTCCTTCGAACACCTAATGCAGCAACAATTCTTGAGAAAGTAGTCCCTCCAAGCGGCTTTGTGAAGATATCAGCAATTTGTTCTTCACTTCGACAATACTCAAGACTCACTTCTTCTTCACGAACGAGTTCTCGTAGGAAATGGAAACGTAGACGAATATGTTTTGTTCTTCCATGCAAAATAGGATCCTTTGAGACAGAGATAGTAGAACTATTGTCGCAATAAATGATCGTAGGATCTTTTTGCTTGAAGCTTAGATTTTCAAGAATTCCTCTTAGCCACAAAGTTTGACATCCTGCTAGAGATGCTGCGATGTACTCCGCTTCGGTGGTAGAAAGTGCCACAACTGGTTGTTTTTTTGAACACCAAGAAATAATTCCACTTCCAAGGTTAAATGCATAACCTGAAGTACTCCTTGAATCATCGATACTTCCACCTAGATCGCTGTCCGTATATCCAACAAGCTTCACAGGCACATGAGCTTCATAGAAAATGCCATAGTCAATAGTTCCTTTAACGTATCGTAAAATTCTTTTTGCAGCTTCCCAATGATTTGAGAAAGGCTTCTCCATGAATCTGCTAATCAAGCTTACTGCGTACATGATGTCGGGTCTTGTAGCAGTGAGATACATCAAATTTCCAACTAGGCTTCGAAAAATAGTTGGATCCACAAACTTTCCTTCACCATTTTTGCACAATTTCGAACCTGCAACACAAGGAGTTGAAACTGGATTTGCATTCATCATATTGAACTTCTCCAATACTTGAGCAGCATATTTTTCTTGCGAGATAAAAATCCCACATTTTGATTGCTGAACACCTATCCCTAGAAAATGATGTAATTCTCCCAAATCCGTCATCTCGAACTCCTTCATCATTGAATTTTGGAATTCAGATAACATCTTCATATTATCTCCAGTAAAAATCAGATCATCCACGTATAAACTCACGATCATGAAACCTCCTTTTGAATGCTTCTTCATGTAAAGTGTGTGTTCAAAAGGACACCTTTCAAAGCCATTCTTTAAGAAGAAATTGTTGATACGATCATACCATGCACGGGGGGATTGCTTCAGCCCGTATAAAGCTTTCCGCAGCTTATACACCTTTTCCTCTTCGCCCCTCTTCACAAAACCAGGAGGTTGTTGAAGATAAATTTCATCTTGAAGAAAACCATTCAAGAAAGCTGATTTCACATCCATATGCAGCAGCTTCCAGCCATTTTGGGCAGCAAGAGAAATCAATAATCGAATTGTATCAAGTCGAGAGACAGGAGCGAATACCTCATTGAAATCTTCCCCTTCCTTTTGCTTATACCCCTTCGCAACCAAACGTGCTTTGTACTTGTTGATGGAGCCATCAAGATTTGTTTTGGTTTTGAACACCCATTTTACACCAATGGCTGATTTGTGTGAAGGCAATGTGGTAAGCTCCCACGTACCATTTTTCTCAATAGACTTGATTTCATCCTTCATTGCATTCACCCATTTTTCTTCCTTTGATGCTTCTTCATAAGTGATTGGATCTTCTCCCGTAAAAAATGCAAAATATACATGATCCGTAGTGTCAACTTCTTCGGTTGTATCATAGATTTCTCTCAAGGATCGCGTCCTTCTTTCCGCCGTTGGTGGTGAATTTTTCTCCTGCTCAACCCCATTATTTTTAGGCTGTTATTCTTCAATACCAACATCAGCATCAACACCTTGTTCCAAAGAAGTTTCCTCTTCAAGATTTAGAGTTTGCCATCCAGGTAATTCTGCAAAATCTGAAAAATTATAACAACCATTTTCATCAAAGCAAACATCTCTGCTGATAATCATCTTCTTCGTCTTCGGATTGTAAAGCTTGTAAGCTTTAGTCCTTTGACTATAACCAATGAAAATGCCTTTTTCAGATTTGTCGTCGAGCTTCGATCTTAAAGCATCAGGAATATGAGAGTATGCAAGACAACCAAAAATTTTTAAATGAGCAACATTTGGTTTCTTGCCATACCAGACTTCATTTGGAGTGGAATCCCTTAAGCTCTTCGTTGGTGATCGGTTGATTAAGTAAACGGCACAAGAGACCGCTTCAGCCCAAAAACATGCAGGCAAGTTCTTATTCTTCAACATGCATCTGACCATATTCATTATTGTTCGATTTTTGCGCTCTGCGACTCCGTTTTGTTGAGGTGAGTACCTAGCAGTTAACTCATGGCGGATTCCATGATTTTGGCAGAATTCTTCAAACTGAGAGGACATGTATTCTCCTCCACGGTCACTCCTTAGATTTTTTATTTGATGACCGGAATGTTTTTCAACTTGAAATTTGAACTCTTTGAAGCAAGAGAAGGCATCTGATTTTTCTTTGACACAATAAACCCAAATTTTTCTTGTGTAGTCGTCAACAAATAACAAGAAATATCTGCTGCCTCCAAGCGATGGCACTTGCATTGGTCCACAGAGGTCGGTGTGAACAAGCTCCAGAGGTGATTGAGAAATCCACTTCGATTTGGATGGGAAAGATTCACGATGTAGTTTTCCCAATTGGCATTCCTCACATGCTTCGTTTATCACTTCAAGTTTAGGCAGCCCTCGGACTATTTCTTTGGTAGACATTTCCTTCAAACTCCGGAAGTTTAAATGGCCAAACCTCTCATGCCATAACTTGGAAACTTCATCATTAGAAGTAGCAATCATGCACGTACTGCTTACGATGTCAAGTTTGATCGGAAATAATTTTTTGGATCCCATCACAATATTTGCCACTTGTTGGTCGTTCTTCTTCATGCTACATTGATCTCCAACGAATCGAAAATCAAATCCTTTCTTCAGCAAGTGACCGACGCTAAGAAGATTGCTACGTATGCCTGGTACATAAAGAACCTCCGACATTTTTTCAACTTTTCCAGCCTTGGTTTTGAAAGAAATTTCGCCAACACCTTGAATTTTGTATGATTTTGCATCTCCAATAGTAACCTGACCATCATCAGCTTCCACAAGACTTGAAAATAGATTTTTATTTCCAGTCATATGCCTACTTGCACCACTATCCAAGTACCATACGTTTTCAACATTTCCATCCGAAGCGATCAACAAAGATTCAGATTTTTCTGCTTCATTATGCATAAAACCAGCAATTGGCTTCTTTTCAGGATGTTTCACCCAACAATCATTTGCTTCATGACCCGGCTTGTGATAGAAATTGCATTCAAAATATGGTTTTTTGCCTTTGTATTTGCCTCGCGCCTTGTTACTTTGGAATGATCGTTTCTCCTCCTTTGATTCTTCAAATTTTCCACTATTTCTGCTGTTACTTTTGCCATGGGATGGGCCTTGAACTTTTATGGATGTGAATTGAGATTTTAAGGCTTGATCTTGAGAAGAATTTGTTTGTTTACTTCTCATCAAGATCCTAGCCTCATGAGCTTCCAGCCTTCCTTGCAAGCCTTCAAGAGAAAGTGAAGCAATATCATTTGATTCCTCAATTGCAACCACAATATGATCGAACTTGATTGGTAGGCTCCGTAGAATATTTTCAACGGCTCTTTGAGTCTCCACGACTTCTCCGTTTGAAGCCATCTGATTTATGATGGAAGTGAGACGAGTAAAATACTCTGAGATTTTCTCACTATCCTTCATTTTGAGCTTTTCGAATTCAGCTCGTAGTGACTGCAGGCGAACCTTTTTTACTTGATCTTGGCCAGAATACGTTGTATTCAATATTTTCCAAGCCTCCTGAGCATTTGCAACTTTTGAAATTCTCTCATAAACTTGAATTTCAAGCGTCTGGTAGATTTGGAAGAGAGCCTTCCGATCTTTCTGTTTTTTGCTTTTCAGAAGATCTCTTTGGGCAACTGTGAGTTGCGTTTCATCTTCCGGCGCACCAACACCTTCTTCAACAACTGTCCACAAGTCTTGAGATTCAAGACAGAGCCTCATTAGATTGCTCCAATAATCAAACTTTTCACCATTGAATCGAGGAACAAGGGAGATAAGGTTGTTTGACATTTTTCAACCAAGCTCTGATACCAATTTGTTAAAGTAGAAAAAGGAGAGAGAATTATAATTTTAGAGGAGAATAGACAATTTTTTTATAACTTGCTTTTTGTCTTGTCTACAACTTGCTTTCAACACAACAAAATGACCACATATATATAGTGGTTTACAACTCTTACAAACGGACATAACCTTTTTGAACAGACACCCTTTCACTTCAATAGACATGACTTTTACTTAATAGACACGACTCTTCATTTCAATAGACACGACTTTTCAGTGAACGGACACGACTCTTCACTGAATAGATATGACTTTTCGTTCGAATAGATATGACTCTTCATTCGAATAGACATGACTTTTCACATCAGCAGACACGACTCTTAATTTTGGTTTACCCAACATTATTCAGTGTTGCCACTTGCCATATATTTTGGTTAAAATGAAAGGCATCTTGCTTGCATATTTTAATGTATACCATAAATGAAAATTTAATCTATGATGACAAACAACCTCAACCAAATAGCTAACTTAAAGTTTACAATTTCGATATCTTAGTTTAGATGCATCGCAATATGAATATCTGTTCTAATTTGTACAAAATAGGTAGAAATAATAAATCATAAACTAGAGTTCTACTGTATGAGTTTTTCTCAAAATGAGATTACCAGAATTCATGAATGTATTGGTATATATGCTTCTCTTTTTAGATACACGATCATTGACTTTGTCTAAATATTTCATAGTTCACATTTTAGGCAAACTATATATCCAGTATATAGTATACTGGCACATTATGTAACTAAACTAGGATATATAATAATCCTCGACTAATTGGACTACTTCATATGTATTTGGTGACCAGGGCCGGACCTATGAGCTGGGTTGCCTAAGAAGAGATTTATTTTGTTGCTCACTATTTAATCAAGTATAAAGTTGAAATAAAAACATAAACAAAAAATTAGAGCTATATTCAGCATATCACTGGTTCACATACAAAATATATAGTTAAGACAAAATGTTACATTATAACCTTCTACAATATCATTTTAACCAAAAAAAACTTCTTGCATTCTTTGTAGCAAATTCTTCAATTATGTCTTCATAATTTAGCACATCTAAATATTCATTTTTCAATAGGAATCATAGCTAATTCATTTAATCTCTCTTGTGACATGGCAATCCGAAAATAAGTTTTGACTAACTTTAATTTTGAAAAACTTCTTTCCACCGAAGCAACCGTGAAAGGTCTATTCAACAAAATTCTATAAGCCGCCCATATGTTTAAAAATCCACTTACATCACGATAAAACTTTAAAAAATCAAGAATGTCAATTGATTTTATAATTTCCATTAAAAGATTTCTTTTCAATTGTCGAAGTTATGAAATAATTCTTCTCCGCAAATATCACACTCTTCATCATGTTTCAAAAAAGTTTCTAAATTGATACGTTGCTCTTTTAATTCTTCACATTCGATATTTTTGAACTTTGCATTCAATAGGAATCCAAATGTCCCTTCATAAAACTCAAATTGCTTAAATCGCTCTTTAAGCGAAGAAAGAGCTTGATCAATAATGCGAAGAAAGTAATTCTAAAGTTATCTTTTGGAGATTGGCTATCTTGAGCATCCCCTTCCACATCTTAGTCAAATTGTTTCGTTCTACGAATAATTCCCTTTTTCATTTCATTTAGGATCAACAAGACCAACTTTTTTTTTAAGTTCCTTAGCTTCATTCATAAAACTTTCAAAACCATCTTATCTAAGTTTTTCGAAAAATACAACAAGCTCATTTACTCTTGCAATGACATCTTCTATATTCATATCCTCTTGTTGAAGTATTTTGCTAACTCGATTAATATTATCAAGTATTGTATGCCAAATGCATAGGCTAATCAAAAATTCAAAATTCTCCAAAGCATTATGACACAAATCTTTAGCCTCCATCGTTACAATATCATCATTGGAATTATTTGCAATTTCAATTAGCGCTTCTCTAAACTCCGGAGCTTGATTTCTTATTGCTTTTACACTTTCGATGTGACGTTCCCAACGTGTAGTGGATAACGCTTTTGGAGTCAAACCTTTCACATCTCTCTAAGTATATCCCATCGATGAGTTGAACCGGAAAATAAGGTATAAATTTTTTGCACATAAGAAAAAAAATTTCTAGCTTTAATGCATGATTTGACCATATCACATAGTGCAAGATTCAAGCTATGACATCCTCATAAAATATGAAAAGCCCTAGGATTAACATCAAATAGTCTTTTTTGAACGCCTTGATGTTTTCCTACGAAATTTAATAATAATATGATCAATCAACACATCAAAATTAAACAATGTTGTTAGTCATAATGAAGTAAACCATACCTTTCATATTTGAACCATTATCATAACTTTGACCTCTTACATCATTAATGTTGAGTTTAAGATCCATCAATACATTTTCAAGCTTCTTAAAAAGACCAAGTCCTGATGTATCATTCACTTTAATATAATCGTGAAAGCATTCTTCCACTTTTGTATTTCTTGCATCATCAACATCCACACATCTTATGATAATCGACATTTGTTTTTTATGGCTCAAATCCGAAGTGCAATCAAGGATAATTGAAAAGAACTTCGCTTTTAATTTTTTTACAAGTATTGTTTTTTTAATCTTCTTAGCCAATAAACCTATCAATTCATTTTGAATTTTGTGGCTAAGATAATGATTATTGATTTCATTATTTATCACACATCTTAAGTGATCTTCCATTATTGGATCAAATTCGGCAATAAATTAGATAATTTGACAAAAAAGTCCATTGTATTTTTCCATAAATTCTCTCATTAGATCCACGAAGTGGTAAATTATTTCGAGATAAAGTCATTACAATACCAATGATATGCACAAATACTTACTTCCAATGTTCTCTCTTTATCAATTTGAGATTCCATTCTTTTCTCAATAGTTTCTTTTTGTTTGAGCCCTCTATGCAAATCAACCCATTTGATAAGATTTGTGATGTGTATTGGATTGTTTTCATAATGTATAAGTTTTGAAGAAATATTATGCCAATCATCTATCCCTTCTTCGGCTAGCTTTGATGTTTTTTGAGTGTGTTTGAATAACTTACAACAAAAACTAAAAACTTTGTCACGTTCATTTGAATACACTAACCATTTTCGTTCATGCTCTTCTCCACATGGATGACCACCAACATAGTGTTTGGAAGTAAAGTGTCTACCATTAGTTTTGTTTTTTGAAAACATGTCGTTTTCTTTTACTATTTTAATAGGTCCTCATTGAACAGGCATAATTCTCTTCGTGTCGGTAATATTTCCCCACAATCCTGGATCATAATTGACAATACCATCCTTTTCAAGATTAAGAATAACTTCATCATTAGCATACTCATGAATAACATCACTGTTATGATCATCCATGATAATATCTTCGTTATACTCCTCTTCATTCATAGCAGTGTCATTGATATTTTCACCTTCATGTGCTACATCAATGAATTCAAGACCTTCATCTACCTCAACTTTTTCATTAATGTGATCATCTCCGCTATTACTTTTTCCAATTTTACTTGAAGTTGAAGGTTGAGAGTTTTGAGCTTTTGCTTGAAATAAATTGAAAATTGATCCGGCTAATGATTTAGCTAGTTTGTCTTTTCATTGTTTAACCTTCTTGTTGCAAGCTCCGGAATTTTGTTTTCGAAACCTTATACGATTTTTGTCATCCTCATACTTCGTCATTATCCTCTATTTATAATAAGAGTGAAACGATAAAAAAATTGCATAATAAACATATTTAAAGATGCATAACTTTTATATCCAATATTGTGATTATTCATCTTGCTCATCTAATAATTGTTCAAATTCAAAATCATAAATAAACATAGCAAAAATTATTAATTTTACCGTTAAGTGAAAAATTATTAATTCTTCCAAAACTTGCTCCAGTTCTACTTTGGTGAAATGTATTTCTTCCTTTAATCAACTTAATAGAATTATGGACAATGGTTGTCTGAAATTGTCCAATAGTAAAGTCAAGTATTACATGTTGCAATTCGATTAAGTTCACTAAATTTTAAACTGAAATAAAAAACTTACATAAAAAATGCATATATGTTATTAAAACTTACATACTAACTAGAAAAATGGCATCATATACATGAATATAAAATAATATTATTTATACATGCACAAAAGAAGTACAAATACACGAAGGGTAGAAGACCATCTCTTTTCAAACACTTTCTAGCTTTACTTGAAAAATACACACACTGAACTGCTTCTTGCCTAATATTAATTGGGCTATGTACATTTATGCAGTAGTATTGCTTCTTCTTAGGCAACAAGAATAAAGATTGCCTTTCTATGCAACGGAAGGGCTTGCATTTTTCCACGAAGCTAAAAAGCCAGTCATATGTCGTGATTTTAAAACATTCGATATTTTGCTAGACTAGGTAAATTTTCTTTTAAAAGGATGGCATCTCAGTCGAATTATTCTGCTTAATCCTAATTTAATAATTTGCCTCCAAATGAACTCAAATAAAAAAATCACCAGTGTAGTGCTGTTGTGCAGGGCTGCCTTGCCTAATCCATCCGCTACTTCTAGTTGCTGCTCTTCTTCAGATTTCGCTCGTCACGCAATTCTTTGTTCGTGCGTTTTCTCTCCTTTTATTTTTCTTTTGTTGCTTTTTTTTCTGTGGCTGTTTTTTTTCCTCTGTCGCTTGGGGGTTGCTGTGTTGAGGGAGGTTGCCCCAGGCCTTTGCCTTGGTTGCCTTATGAGTGGGTCGGGCCTGTTGGTGACCATAAGAATTAGATATATTGGCAGATTCGCCTGCCAAAACAAACATTAAAGTGATGCCTGAGCAGGAAAAAGATTGACCATATCAAGAAGATAAATGTTCATTTATATAATATTTATAATATATACATGCTAGCATAATATTTATAATATATACATGAAAAAGATTGGCCATAAGAAATGTTAATATTTATATTGTTGCATACATATGTATATATAAATATTACTTGTCATATCATCAAATGTTCGGGATTGTGTACATTTTGTATTTCTTTTTTTTTGGTTGTGAATTTTAAGCTGGTGTGGAGTTGTGTGGGATCTAACTTGCTACATATACGATGTTGGGTAGCTAAATAATAATATTATGATTGTCTTGTAATCAAAAATATTTGATGAAACTGTTGTGTTTTGGCATTCTAACGCGTTCCATAAACGCGCCTTGTAAAAAAAAGGAATTCTCAGTGTTACGTGCCACAAATCTCACACATATACTACGTTATGCGTCATATATGTGAGATTTATCGTTCAACCCACGCACTTTCAAATGCGACCCACACCTAACAGAAACTACTCGCTTACATATTCAAAATCACATCGTATTTTGTATCAAATTGCATCAAAATAATTCATGGTCTGTGACTCGTCACATTTTTCTCGTTTCAATAGTATATAACATCGTACTATTCTCAAAGTGTCCCAATGGGCCATTTTCACATGTTTTTACTCCTTCCGAGTCACTGATCATTCATTCTCAGAAATGCTTCAATTGGGCGTTGTGTTATTTTACTCTTCTCAGAAACATATATTGCTCGTCAAAATTTTACGGTACCTACTAGTGCATGTATGTCTAAAAAATACGTATTGTTATACGTCTAGTATACAAAAACAGAGAATAATCAATTATAAACTCGTCTCACAAGTTTATCAATCAGATTTCCACTACTCCGGAAGTCTGTATTTGCTAAATTAAGCAATATGTCGTAATTAAATTACAACCACAATCTAACAATTATAGTAATAATAACTATAGCGGTAGATCAAACGTTGTACTATTTAAAGAAATAGTATAACGTAGAAACGAAAATGATATATATAAATAAATATATAAATCAATTATAAACCTAACCGGTATGAAGAAGGAAATTCCGTCTGAGGCTTGTCGTAACAATTTCCTTAAGACTTTATTTAAAGTCTTCCAAGATACAACAGACGTAATCTGCACGAGGTTGTAATGAGTATATCAACTCTGTGATATATTGTATAGAGTAGTAGAAAAGAAGAAGCAGAAGAAATTGGAATAGAATGAGAATGTGATCAGGATTCTCTTCTATTTATAATTTCGTTCGCATCCCTTCAAACAGTCGCGTCCGCTTGACGAGTCGCACCCGTTGCCTTTTGAACCGCTACTATTCGTTAACGGGTCGTACCCGCCTGCTCCTCACATCCGTTCGCGTCGCACTGCTTCTGTTCGCCCGCACTTCTTCGGTCGGGTCACACCTGCTTCAGAAGTCGCACCTCCTCAGTCACTCCGCGTCCGCATCTGAACAGCCGTGTCTGTTCGTATAGCCTGCAACTGTTAGAAACCCCGGTCCAGTTTTACAGTAAAAATTGGATCATTTAGACTCGAACCCGAGCCCGGCCCGGTCGGACAAACGACGGCGGCGGCGCACGCGTGTGTGGTAGTGATGCATGATCTCCCTCCTCACAACGAAGCATACATTTGGGTGCCCTTAGGCCCCAACCCCTTCATTGCAAAGCCATATATATATACTAGTATAGCTTAGCAATTTTTGACGATGTGGGACTTATGTATATTTTTGTTCAATAAGAATTCAAACAATTCCCCACATGAATGATAATATACATATCCCTTACATGAATGATAATATACATATCCCCACACAAAGCGAAATATCACAGAGTACATATGAAATAATGCTTTATCGTGGATAAGTAGATATTTCACTTTGAACTTTCCCTAGTTAAAACTTATCAGATCTACGTGGCTAATCGGTGAATTATTTCATCTTGAACCGTCGACCTTTATTATATATCCAGACAATAAGCTTTACGAAGCTTTGATTCCCTTCACATCCAATCTCTTGGTTGTGTTCATTTTGGTCCTGAACAATTTTTGGTTCTGTGAGTGTTTTTAGAGAATAAAAGCCTTTAATATTCTCATAGAGTCGACCCAGCTCACACTAACATAGGTGATCGCAACCATTAAGAGTATCCTACATATACCCCACTTGTTATTTCCAAGATATGGTCATCATTAAAAAACATAGTTTTAACCTTTAAATACGTCTGTAGGCATGCATTTATATAGTGCATCATAGGAATGGAGTTGAACTACGTCCACGCAAATGCATTACGTCTTGAGTTCTCAGAACTGGTTTGCCTATTGATCCTAGTCCGTGGGATCTCCAGTCACTAGGATAGGTTTCCGTATAAGATAACTTTTGGTGGTTTAGGCTTTTAAACTCATTCCCCTCGATGCGCCATCAATTTTCTCTCTTAATAAACCTTTAGTAAATGGATCCGCTAGGTTATCGTTTGTTCTCACATAATCTATGAAAATAGTCCCATTTGAGAGTAACTGCCTAACTGTGTTATGGCGTCGATGAATGTGTCGTGACTTTCCATTATACACAAAGTTGTGCGCTCTGCTTAGCGTAGCTTGGTTATCACAGTGTATGCATATGGGCGGTACAGGTTTAGGCCAAAATGGAATATAATCTAAAAACTGAAGAAGTCATTCTGCTTCTTCGCCTGCTTTATCTAAAGCGATGAACTCTGATTCCATAGTGGACCGAGCTATGCATGTTTGTTTAATTGATTTCCATTACACTGCTGCCCCTACTAAGGTAAATACATAACCACTCGTTGATTTTGATTCCTTTGAATCAGCAATCCAGTTTGCATCACTATATCCTTCTAAGACGGCAGAATATTTTCCATAATGTAAGGAATAATTTGTGGTATTTCTTAAATATCCAAGCACTCTCATTAGTGCTTTTCAGTGTTCTTTTCCTGAATTGCTTGTATATCTGCTTAGTCTACTTACTGCATAAGCTATATCTGGTCTTGTGCAATTCATGAGATACATGAGATATCATATTACACGAGAGTATTCCAGTTGCATACACTCTCATTAGTGTTTTTATGCAGTACATCTGATGGATTAAAAGGTGTTCTTACTCTTTTAATTCCAAAATTTTGAAATTTTTCAGTCACTTTCTCTACATAGTGTGACTGAGATAATTCAATTCCATTAGGTGTTCTTATTATTTTGATTTTCAAAATAACGTCCGCAACTCCTAAGTCTTTCATATCGAAATTGAAAGAGACGTTGCAGCAGGATCGTATGGAATAGAAATGTGCAGATAGCAGAATATCACCAATAAATAAAAGTGACACCAGAGATTTATACCGGTTCGGACCACTGTCCTATGTCCAGTTCCTAAGCTCCTCTTAGGAATTTCACTAACAAAAACAACCCTCACTTTACCCGGAGGAATAGGTTCACAACTACCCGAACAGCCGAACGGGATTTCTTGCCTCGACTGCTGAAGAGGACTTTCACCATACAAAGAGTTTGTTGACTGCTTGTGTTCTTAATAACACAGATATGTCAAATCAATGTACACCCTTCCTATAATCTTTTCTTGATGATAATAGTGTAGTTCGTGAAAGAATATGGAAGATTTGTAATCTTTTAAATATGGAAATAGAGTGCTTTTGTGAATCTGAATGCTATAGATAAGATGGAAAGAATTAGAGTAAGATTAGTTGAAAAACATATTTGATTAAGCCTCTATTAATAGTATACAAATGGTTGCAATTATTCACAAAGAGATTCGATGATTAGATGTAAATTAAGAGTTGTGTCTCTTGGCTGAATAGTTGCATCTATTCATTTTCAGAAGTCTGAAATAAAATTTCAGAAGTCTGTTTATAATCAAATATATATACAGCAAGGAAATAGGCAAATTCAGGCTACATTCAGACGTCTGAAAAATTCAAAACAGACGTCTGAATATTATGTCGAATATATTTTTTGTTTCAGTAGACAGACGTCTGAATTAAAAATTTCAGACGTCTGTTTGCTGTGCCTTGTGCATGTCTTAAAAACGTGCATGTGTGTGTGTATCACCAAGGAAGATTTTAACAATATCTAAACCAATACATACAGACTCAATATAATCTTCAACTAAGCCCTTGAAATTTTACTGTTGTAGAGTTTCTTCCTGCAAAACAAAGTTAACCGATACTAATATATATATATGTATAGTTGTCATAATCAAAACGCTATAAAGCGAGATCCAACATTCTCCCCCTTTTTGATAATGACAACTATATATGTAACTCCCCCTGTCGATATGCACATATTTTCTCCCCCTTTGTCATTGACAAAAAGGAGATAAATAAGTTAAGATAAATATGCACAATAATATACATAACATAAGCACACATACATAACAAAGTTAATTTACACACATACGAGTTCACCACCAAAGCAGACACATAGTAGAGTTTTGTGCCAAATAAAGCAGAGTACCAAAAAAATATTACAAACCATAGATTTAAAGATTTAGTTGCAAAAGTATCATAAATTCATACCAAGATTACCAACTTTCCGTGGCCGACAAGCTAAGTCCAATACTTGCATCACCTCCTTTAGATCCATCATGTCCAGAGCTTGAGTCTGGGACTTCTTCATCGTTAGAACTCGAAGGCCATTGAAATGGAGCCGGATCATGAGCTCGAGAAGATTGAGGTCCAATGCATGAGATTTTATCCCAAATTTTGTTAAGAAAGCTTCTTAAAGAATCAAACTTTTTATTGGTCTTATGCTCATAACGCTTCAAATCTTTGTGAATTTTTGATTGATTGCGAGAGAGTATAGCCAATGCTTGCTTAGGAGGAAAATCGGGAGAAATAATTTGAACATCTTCTTTCTCTTCTTCTTCTTGGACAAAATGACGACGACGAGAAGATGATTTCGCTATTGGAGTTTCTGGTTGTGATGCGATATGTTCTTGCCAAGCTTGAAAGAACTTATGTTCTAACGTTGATGGGTTCGGGTCAATATCCATAAGCTTCAATGTTTTTGGTCCAATCTCTTTGATACTCAAGGTAGTAGTGTCGGGTATATCAATTTGACACTCAAGAAGAATACGTGTAATATAAGCACCATAATGAATTGTCTTATACTTCCGCTTATATGTAATATCCACCCATTCATCAAGTATTATCTTAGCCCAATTTACTTGCTTATTAGAATAAATAGCATACAAAGCTTGAAAATCTCGTTTATACACTTTTTCATAACTTCCTTTCCTTGGTTGAATTGTTCGGACTAAGATGCGATTTAGGAGACGTGCTTGTGGACGTAGATGAGTGGAGGTAAGATTTTTCAAGTTAACTAAATTGTCAGACAAAAACTTATGAGAAACTTCATCACGTTTTTCCATGTTAACTTCTATAGTGTCAATATCTTGACCTTGCCACGCGCAATGCAAAATTTGCCCTAGACGTTGAATCGGAAGTAGAATATGCTTACCGAAAACTATAGACCATATGCAATCATATGTATTTCTTGGTGTATGATGATCCAAATTCAAATTAGCCAAGAAAAGTTTGACAAGCAAAGGGTAAATTTTGACATTATTTATATTAAAATCTACCAAAGACTCGAAATTGAAGTGCCTAACATATTGTTGAAGATGATATTTGTGAAAAGCATCAAATTTTACAAAAGCCCCTTCAAAGAATTTCGATTTTTCATAGCTTTATACCTTTCCTTTGCAATGTCATTCCATAGCCATCTTTGAATTTAATCATCGGATGGAAGCTCGGATTCTTGTTGTCTTGTACGTTTTGGTCATTTTCCATTGATTTTGGTTGGGTGGAAGTGTTGATTTTTGAATTTTAAAAAAACATGGAGGTTAGGTTTTTTGTTTGGTAAAAAGGGGAAAGTTAAAAAATGAGTGGAGGAGATGAAATGGTGGGTTAAAGAGAGAGGACGTGCCTTTTTTAAAAAACCGAGTCAGCGAAAATCAGACGTCTGAAAATTAAAAACAGACGTCTGTTTTTGAAAAAAATTTAACCTGCGGGGAAATAGTTCATTTTTGCCCTTTTTCAGACGTCTGTTTTATGGGAACCGGACGTTTGAATTTTCTTTAAAATTTTGTTTGCCTCAGTATTTAGACGTCTGGGTTATTGAGAACATACGTCTGTTTCTTAGAATTTTTCAGTGATTTGTTTTATACTTTAAAAATTTTATTTTTATTAATATATATATTTGTTAATACATTTATTATAAACAAAATAAGTAGTATTACAAATAGTACAACATTAATTTTTTGGTGACGATGTCTTCTTTGGTGTTAAATCTCTGCATCCCTCATTAGCCATATAGTTCTTGTCCCATGAATTTGGGCTATACTGAGGTCTTTGTGGGGAGACCCAAGGATTTACCGGATCGTTTGATGTACGGTATGAGGAAGATGAATTAAACGGATTAACCGGTTGAGGTAAGGGTTCACTCACATTCTTTTTCTTCGAGCTGCAAAATTTTAAACCAATTTGTTAAAGAAAGCTTAAGCATTTAGCCGTTACTTTCTGTTCAAAATACGACTCACGTTGAAGGTCTATTTGCTGCTGTTGATAGTGATGAATTTCATCGATCTTTTTCTTCGTATCTGGAGAGATAAATACCGCACGTTTGGCCTTCTTGGAATCCGGTGTATATCCGGTTCGATAAATTTCCCATTTATAAATAGGCTCATGTATTGGTGTTGGTGTAGGAAGATGCGGTGATGCAGCTGAGCTATCGGTTGAGAAAGTTATGCTGATGGATGAGTTTGATTTGTTGGAGGACATTCTTCTACAGAGTTTGAACTTTTGTTTTGAAAAAGAATTTGTTGTATTTTGTTTTAGTTTTTAACATGTATATATATATATATATATATATATATATAGACTGAGAGTTTCAAGGAAAGTGTGGTGTAGAATCAATAGGAGTTTAGAGCCAGAAATTGAATTACCGGTTAATAATTGACTTTTAAATGAATGATCTTAGAAGGATGTTTTAGTTTATGTAATATTATGTAGCTAATTCTAGTGTATAACTCAAATGGTTAAGTTATTAAACCCATAGTCAAGTGACCCAAAATCAAATCTGACCTTTGTCGTAATGATAATTTTGATTTTAAAATTTTGTAATTTATTTTTATATTCTTCATAAAAAATAATTTAAATATCTTTTACTGACATTAAACCTAATTCTAGGCGTAGTTTAACAAATGAATTTTCTAAAAGTGGTTTGGTAAATATATAAGCTATTTGATTTTCGGTAGAAACATGTTCTAAGTTGATAATTTCTTTTTCGACATTCTCTCGTAAGAAATGACGACGAATATCAATATGTTTTGTACGCGAGTGATTTACAGGAATTTTAGATAGATTTATTGTGCTTGTATTGTCGTAGTAAATTATTGATTTTGATAAATTTATTCCAAAATCTCTGCGTGTCTGTTGCATATAAGTAACCTAAGCATAAGTTAAAGCTGCAGATATATATTTTGCTTCACACGTTGAGAGTGATACACAGTTCAGTTTCTTACTAAACCAAGAAACAAGTGATTTTCCAATGAAATGGCACGTACCACTTGTACCTTTTCTATCCGTCCGACATCCACCGAAATTAGCATCACTGAAAGATACTAATTCAAATGGACATTCTTTCAAATAGAAAAGACCGAAGTCTTTAGTATTATTAAGGTATCGCAGAATTCGTTTCATTGCTCTTAAATGTGATTTTTTAGGATCTGCTTGGAATCTAGTGCATAAACATACACTCATCATAATGTCTGGTCGACTTGCAGTTAAATAAAGTAGCGACCCTTTCATACTTCTATATAACTTTTGGTCAACATTTTTACCATTGTCGTCTCGATCGAGATGAGTTGTAGTACTCATAGGAGTAGGTTTTCCAGAAGTGTTTTCCATTCCAAATCGTTTAATTAAATTATTACCATATTTTTCTTGATTTATAAAGATACCATTGGATAATTATTTAATTTGAAGTCCGAGAAAATATGATAGTTCTCCCATATGTGACGTTTCGAATTCTTTAGTCATTATATTTGAAAATTCTTCATATAATTTTTCATTAGTTGAACCAAATATAATGTCATCTACATATATTTGTATAATTAAAATATCTTTATTGGTATTTTAATAAATAAAGTTTGATCAGCTTTTCCGACTCGAAATCCTGAGTTAATTAAATAATTTTTAAGTTTGTCATACCAAGCACGAGGTGATTTTTTTAGACCATATAAAGCTTTCTTTAGTTTATATACATAATCTGGATATTTTTCATGAATAAATAATGGTGGTTGTTCAACATATAGATTTTCCTTAATAAATCCATTTAAGAAAGCACTTTTAACATCCATTTGATAAGGTTCAAAATTATGAAAACAAGCGTATGCTAATAGAATACGTATTGCTTCTAGTCTTGCAACTGGAGCAAACGTTTCTTCGTAATCGATTCCTTCTTCTTGATTATAGCCTTGTGCTACTAATCTTGCTTTATTTCTAGTAATATTTCCTAATTCATCTGCTTTATTTTTATATACCCATTTAATTCCAATAACTGATTGGTCATCAGGACGAGGAACTAACTCCCAAACATTATTTCGTTCGAACTGATTTAACTCTTTTTGCATGGAAATAATCCAGTATTCATCTGTTGAAGCTTCTTTTGGATTTTTAGGTTCAATAGTTGAAAGAAAAGCAACATGACCCATTTGGTTTAGTTGACTTCTTGTTTGAACTTGCACATCAATCTCACCAATTATATTTTGTGTAGGTCTCGTAGAATTCTAGGAGGAGATCTAATTTGGTTGTTATTGTTTTGATTAATATTTTCATTATTTTCAAAACTTATATTTTCTGTGTTGGATATAATTTCTTCATCATCTTTGATGATTGTATTTTTATTAAAGTTTTCATCAAAAGATACATGTAAAGTTTCTTCTATTACATTTGTTCGTTTATTAAAAACACGATATGCCTTACTTCGTTCTGAGTAACCTACAAAAATTCCATGGTCGGCTTTTGGATCAAATTTTCCAAGTTGGTCTTTTATGTTAAGAATAAAACATTTTGACCCAAAAATTTTAAAGTAAGAAATATTAGATTTTCTTCCATTAAAAAGTTCATATGAAGTGTTTTTAGTTAAAGGTCGTATGGAAATACGATTTAATACATAACACGCAGTTGCTACAGCTTCTGCCCAAAAATGCTTTGGTAATGTACTTCCATTTAATAACGTTCTTGCACATTCTTGTAGAGTTCTATTTTTCCTTTCTACAACTCCATTTTGTTGTGGAGTTCTAGAAAATGAAAAATTATGATTTATTCCTTTCTTTTTACAAAATAATTCAAATGATTCATTTTCAAATTCACCTCCATGATCACTCCTTATGTTTTTGACTTTTACATTCTCAATATTTTGAATTCTTTTAACAAAATTTTTGAAATAATCAAACGTATCTGTAACGACCTGTAAAATTTTAATAATTTTTAATTGGTTTATAACGTATTTAATTGAATTTTTGAGGAATTTAAATAATAATATTTTGAAATAAAAATTTAATATTTGGGTTACGTCCAATTAAATATAGCAGATGGTAAATTTTCAATTAATTTTACCAAAGTTTGTCCAATTAAACATAGCAGATGGTAAATTTTCAATTAATTTTATCAAAGTTTATTTCATTGTGAAATTTTATTAAATTCAAGCTAGCTAATAATTGTTGATAATAAAATATTTTTCAAGCCTAAATATTTTTACATAGAAAAATTCTAAATCATCTTCTGACTGAGATGTCATTTTTCGTTTTTCCAAATTCGGACTTTTTTTAGCTCAGTCGATCTTATTCTTCTGCGTTTTGCTGCATTTTCAACTAGTAGAAAATTCGACTTTGTATAATTCAATCGTACCACCAATATCTGTATACCGCTTTGATCGTCTCGTCGTGCTGATCTCTACGGTATATTTATTTCTGTATTTTGAGGTCAAGTGTGTGACGGAAATGATAAATTGTTCGTCGTATCGGTATCGAAATTGTGACCTTTTGGTTTCCTTGCTTTCAATTTTTTTTTGAACCGTAGCCACGGTAATAAATTATTATAAAATTTTCAGCTTAATCTAAGATGACCGTTGCTACTAAAATCGTTACTTTTCTAATATATTCATTCCTACTTTCACTGACCTTTTATTTCTTCATTTTTCCACCGTTTAAAAAATATGATGGTTATTCGTTTTATTTTACTCTGTAATCAGCGTGACTCTTGCCATTTACACCGTACCATATTTGACTGTTGATTTTCGTTCAGCATTCTTATTTTAAAAATAAAACGTAGAGTAACGTTTCCTTCACAATTTAATTGTCTGCCATCATCACTTTCTTTAAGATATTCATTTTCTCTGCCAAGCCCATTCCACCCTCATCTTTTGTCCTGCTCTTCATTTTCTAAATATTTTAAAATTTTTCTGTCACTTCTCTTTGCACTTCTCCTCTTTTCTCACTCACATATATTTCGGCCACCTTCAGATTCTTTCTTCTCCTCCTCTTCTTCCTTACATGTATACGGCGACCATCACAAGCACCGCCTCCCACTCCTATCCAACTCGGCCTCATCATCCTGTGCCACGTCAGCGTCGAGCCTCTCCTTCTGTAACATCCCGCCTTTTCGCACACTTTAAACCGACACACGTTCCCATTCAAAGCATACGCAAGGGCGGATTGTTATGGGGTAAATAAGAAAAACAGAGAAGAAATAAAACAAAATAGAATCTCACAGCGGAAGGATAAAATATAATAATCAATATACAGTTCATGATAACTGTTTACAAAATATTTATTTTACTTATACAATGAATATCAGAGTTACACATACCAATACAATCAATGCAGCGGAAATTTAGAGTGTGGTGCAATACTATAATTAATAATAATACGAACTCTTCGTCTTCGTCCTCCAAAGCTAAAGTCATCGATCCTGAAACGCTCGGACTGACCCGAGCGAATTTGAAAAGACAAAACACTCGAGTCAGACTAAAAGATCTTATGTGAGTTAAATTAACAGAAATAAATATGAGTACAGTAACTCAAGAGATGTTCGGGATTTACATCTCCTAAGGATCCGTTAAACTATTTACTACGTAGTATATTGCGCTATTATAATAGTGTCTATTTATAAAATAAACTTACTTTTTAATAGCGTTAAGGGGTTACCCATATAGCCCTTAACACAAATAATGCCAATAGTCTATACAGTACCGTAATACCTCCTGATCGGGAAGCTACCAGAGGATACTTCATAGGTACGACACAAATAGAAACTCGTAGTAAAGGCTCGGTATGGTAGGTGACACGGCACAACTAGGCAATGCCAGGGTAGATATACCAATTGCTATCCAGGCTGGTGGAAACGCGTAGCCGCAGTTACCGCCCACCTCGGACTAACTCCCCAAAATCAAAATATAGAAGTGGCCACTGAATCAATCCAAAATCAAAGTATAATATCGAAGAGGAGGGTCCGATCAGAGGAATGACCTCATTGGCCTGAGAATCGCTCCTGTTTTAGCCACCTTATGCCAACTCACGGGAGTCGGGTCCACGTATTTACCTTACAGGAAACGTCGCCACCACCTACTTCATTCTGGAATCTCCACCGCGTACACGGTTAGTCAAAGTGGTTTTCGGTATCGACAGAGAGTATGTCCATATCCGATCCCGGTCTCTTTGCCAACCCATCGTTATTATAACACCGCGGTCATTTAAAAATAGGTTATACTTTAAAAATCAGAATAAACATTCCATTTCATAACCATGAATACGATATCATTTCAAACCCAAAGCCATATTTTATCACTTATCCCAAATATAATTCTTTTCCAAAATCATAATGCTTTAACTTCATAACGTCTGAAAATCAAATATTTCAAAGCATAATATTTTGAAAATCATAATTTAAAACCATAACTTCTAAAAACTTGAATGGTTTGGACATTCAACGGTATATGAATTAAGTGGTTTAACTTAAATGTTACTTTGTAAAGAAAATAGTTCTCATGGCTTTACAAATACATTTCTTTATTAAAGTCTAAACCAAAATTTATATTATCTCTCTCAAGTTCCAAAACCACTTCAATTTATTTATATATACGTATATCCATTTTGAGTATCAATATTTCAAACTAAAGTTGGATTTTATTCTTTCAACAAATCAATTGTTCTATTAATTAGTCTTGAATATTCATATAAAATCCATAAATAATAAGACTTCAATTTCTAGTAATAAAATATATATATATTTCCCAATTCAAATTATACTAGAATATTCATTTCAATTTATTTTGGGAAAAATCCAATTATAAATATCATATCTTAAAATTTCCAAACTTAACATTTAAACATATGATATAAATTATTAAACTCCATTTTCTTAATTTTCTTCCATTTTTAATAAAGATTTTTATACACCTTTTAATTTCAAAATTTTCAACTTCATATGTATATATATATGGAAGAAAAATATTTATACAATATAAAATTTAAGATTATTATAAACCGTATTCCATCTAAACCATAGAAATCACATTTAAATAGTTATATATATACCGCGGTGCCTATATATAATTTTCTATCCTGTGGTCAAGTGATACGGATATTTATCATTTCAATCCGCAATTTAAAAGATATAAAATTTTGCGGTTATATATCATTTCAAACCACAATCCCGAATGAAATGAAATATGCATGATAATTTGCAATTTAATGATATACAATAAACATCCATTCATCAACATCATCCATCATCCAAATCGCAATCATCAATCAATATCAATCAAATACAATATTATTTTTGGTACTACATAACAGGTAATACTGGCAATTTTATTCAAATTAAATTTAACAGCTATTAATCTACAGTCTATATTCAGTAATAAATTATATAACTGTTAACTAGCAGTTCATATACAAACAAATAAATTTTAACTGTAAATTTATACGCAATAAATTAATTTAATTAACAGTTAAATTAAATAAATGCAATTCAACAGATATGAATAAAATAAACATGCCAAATACTCATAAATAAATTTCTATTCATTTCTAAAATTAATTTAAACAAACATAAAAGCTTCTAGTAGTTGTGAGTGGGTTAAAACATTCACCTTTTGAATTTAAATCGAATTTAAATTCGATTTAAACCCAAAAATTCGCCCTTCTCGGAATTCGTCCAAACCAGCGTCATCAAGTCCGGAATTAAATTACGATCCTAACAAAAGAAATTTCGTGTGAATCCGACTTCGTATGAGAAAGTTATGGCGAAAAATGATGATTGAATTCAAAATTGAAAATAAATAAAATGACACACATTCATCACTTACAAATATATGTGCCACGTCACTCCTTCTATTCCCAGAAACGCACACGGCCCCCTTCCAGAAATCCTAATCGAAGATCTACGATGATCTAACCGTTGAATCGACACAAAAACCATATAGATGCGATCCCCATCGTCCACTCTACAAAACCCAGAAAAGGTTTGACGATCCGACGAAGTTTGCGACGACGACGATGAATGGTCACGGACTGTTTGAATTAATTCTGGTCAAACGAATGTTCAAAACAGAAAACGAATTGCACCAGTAGATTACGTGCCTCGAGAACATTGACATATATTTTTGTGGAATTTTTCTGAAGTGTTTGCATTTTCACTGAAATTTGGATTGGGGTAGATCTAGGTTGCATTCATTTGAGGAGGAGAAAGAGATGAAGAAATGAACGTACAGCGAAAGGGAAAATAAAATGCGGCTAGGGTTTATAACAGGTTATATATAGACAAGGCTGAAAAATAATAGATGGATCGGATTGGATCTAAACATAAGTTCAAATTTAGGCATAAACATATATGAAATAAAGTAGCATTAAATTTTGAAACGTGAATTGATTTAATTGGAAATAAATTACCCAAATGTTCTTATTCCATCAAATTTTATTTACTGAAGGTTGCACTTAATCTACTTTATACATCTTGCCCCTTTTGTCTTTAAATCAATAAATCTTATATAGTATATAGATTTATCATAAATTTTATCTATTCTTCCTTTTTAGGAAATGTTCTATATATTAGATTTCATTTATATGCAATAAATCATACTATCGTAGTTATATCCAATTAAATAAATAAATGTTGATTCCTACTCTTTTTATCCAACAATTGTTTACGTTTTATTCCATAAATACTTCTACACACATCCTGGATTTTGTGTAAATGGTTGTAACGTTAAATCTTGTCTATTTCCCATTTTATATTTAAGGTTTCTAAAACCGATTAATATTATTCCCTAGTCCAAACACCCTTTTGCCCAACTTATATTAACATATCCTTAAATTATTGCAATTGATTATCTAACATACAACTGAATCTATTTCTAAATTTTCATAATTCATTAACACCTTACAAAAGTTTACAAATACAGGGCTTGTATCGGATAAAACTTATTTTCATTGATGAATTCAATACTTGCCTTTATTTTATTTATTTCCAACTTAATATCCAATCGCAACAATTTCCACTATTACACTTATTAATTTCAATACATAATTCAATTTTAATAAATTCAACATTATAAGTTTGATTAAATTTATTAAATTCACTTTCTTTCTATTATTCAAAGTTATTGATGTCAATTTAATGAAACTAAGATTGGCTCAATATATATACATTAAAAATCTCAACTCTAAACTTAGATCTCAACTTATGAAATAGTTAAATAATAAATTCCATCTAAATCTACATCTTCCTACTATCTAAATATTTAGAAAAATTACTTACCACTTTTTATTGTAAATTTCTAAACTAGTAGATTTGTGTCATTTCTAGCCCTCTGGATATTTTAAATTAACTAAAAGCAAATCTACATATAATTTCCATCGTCAATTATTTTAGTGAATAAATCTTCAAAGGTTACTGCAATTAATCCCATTAATTGCAATAAATTCTAATAAATTTGACTCTATTTGATTACAACTCACAAATAAATCAATTATTACTCCCTACATAGTTAACGTTTCTTTTATATTTCAATACATTAATATTTACCCAATTTCCATCTTTTATTTGCATAAATTACTGTATTTCAATCTTATTGAAAATTTTGTTAACTTAACACTTGAATAAAACTTAAAACCTCAATTAATTCATTCCACTTCGGTTTCATTCTTAAGATTACACTAATTATTATATTATAAAAATGAAATTTTCCCTTGGTTACATCTTATTTATCCACTTACAAAAATTCCACACTAACTGAAATAATTTAGTGCATAAATTGAAATTGATTAAAATAAACTTAACAAACAAATAGAATAAATACGTACAATAATTATTGTCATAAATCTTTTTTATAAGTCTACACATAATTATTACCTTACAATACGTTTTACGTTACTATAAAATTTATACACTCTTCCGTTACCATATTAATAATTACTAAAGTAACGTTCATTCTTAATAACAACGTTATACTATTCAACATATAAAAGGACTCCATTCCTACATTCATTTATATTTATTCCCTTAAAGTTCTTTTTTATTGACTAGACACATTAATTTAGATTCATTTACATCAAATGCCCTTCTTAGCAATATACTCAATACATGTTAAATCTACATAATTTTTACCCTTTTATTCAAATTCACTTATACCATCAATAACAAAATGTTGCCCTAAATTTAGATTCAATTATATACATTAGATAAATGGGTAAACTTTTGTAATTATCCCATATATGAAAATATTTTTATGCATACATTTCCACTTACTTACTATGCATTCATTTATTAAATTACTAATTGCCTTAGTCAACTTATCCCCTATTTACTACCAAATTTCAAATTTAATTATAGCTTATCAATACATAAAATTTACATAGGCAAAACAAATTTTATTACTATCTTAAGTCCATTTATTATAATTTAATTCCCTTAATTGAATCAAATGCTTATTTATTTTTTTTACATTCTTACCATTCCTTCCCATTATAAATTCATTAACGGATTTACAAATCTCTTTCTTCCAAATATTAAATAACCAAACTGATTACAACCACTGTTCTTATCAAATTTTCATAAATTTGTTCAAATCTATACTCTTTTTCCATATAAATAAATTTTATGTTACTACTAGATTTTTATCCACTACAGACATTAAATTTTTACTATCTACACTTATTACATCTTTGTATTAATGAATCCCATTCAAGTTAATATTTATATTAACATTCACAAATTCAACATTTATATGTTTCTTAAAATTAACTTTCAACCAAATGTGCCAATTTAAATTTCATTTCTATTCAATATATATTCATTTTATTCCATTCATTCGGGTACTGCATTGAAATATATTTATTCTCTAATACTAACGTTATTATTATTAAATTATGATTGGATTCCAAGTTTTTATTCAATACCTTGAACAATAACTTACATATTAACCAAATCCTTCTTTTACTTAATTCAAATTGGATTATGTTCCAATTCCTATAACCTAGGTCTTGAGTCACCATTTACATAATTAAATTTATCGTTTATTTCAATCTTCGTTTATAATTTAAAGTTCTACTAAACTAAATTACAAAACTTATTAACTTTAACAAATTTAATCCACCAATTAAATTTTTCTGATGTTTATATATTGCAATTCAATTCAGTTATTATTTCATTAATACCATTTTAATCAACTAATTATGACTTATAACCACAACACAAATCTTCGTTATTCTACCTATTGCCATATAACATTTCAATTGTTAAATCTTAAATCTCAGTTACTATATCCAACTCCTACATTTATTATAAATTAGATTAAAAATTATATTAATTCAATTCATTTAATATTATTAATTTAACGGGTCGTTACACCTTCGTCTACCCATCACCGCCTCTTTCCAGTCCCTTCCAGCCCACCTCAGCCCTACGTCTTTCACACATCGCCTTGGCCAGCCGTAGCCCCTCTTCCACACAAGCCGACCACTAGCCCCTTCGCGCCTCCACACTACGCACCTACGCCCGCATTCAAACCCGAGTATCAGCCAACCCTATTGTCGATATTCCTTTGCCAGACCAAAGCCAAACTCAACCGTGAGCCACCTGCATATATCTCCTTCTTCCTATTGGGTAAATATGTGTTTTGTATATATAAAGTTTTATAAATGCTTATTTTATGTTCATATTTCAAGTGATAGCTTTTGCATTGTTCTGTGTTTTAATGCTTTGATCCTGTTAGCTCAACCATTTGCACGCGTAAAAATGTTGGTCTTTGTTTTAAATATACACGAGGCGTGTGTGTGTGTGTGTATATATATGGTCTGAGGTATTGCCTATTAGTATATAGCCTATTAGTATATATATGTTTATCTATTACGTATAGGATCATATTAATATTCTTTATTGGTGCAATGATAAGTGAATTCTGTCTAGACAATATACAGCTGTTCTTAATATTCAAAAATGACATAACTAGTATGCACGTCAATTTCAAGATCATGTATAAAGTGTTTGCACCAATTTCATAAAGTTATCTGCATATTGCTTGAGTTATATAATTTACGTAAATTTGGATATAATAGTAGTTTACATATATTTGAATGTTTGAGGTTTATGTAGAAGTTTATAAAGTATATGTATACTGTTATCTAAATTCTATGGTATAAAAGCTAATATAAACTAAGGTAGTTGTTTATGTATAAAGGTTATACAGGTCTGCATGTTAGGATTCTTATATATAAGTATGTCTTACTGGTATGAGAAACAAGGATTTGTTGTCCAAGTCAAACTTATAATTCATATATGTAACAGTTTACATGGGTTTTGGGTTCTTATAATATATATATATATATATATATATATATATATATATATATATAGCCCCTTATTGTGAGGTTGTGGCAAAAGTTCTTTTATTTTTATATTACTTTAAGAATTTATATATAGGGGGTTTCGACTTTAGAAATGCCTGTACACACTTTCTATTTATAATTTAAGCCTGCGTAAGTTATTTTGGTGGCATATATTATGTTTGAGTGTATATTATATTAAAATGTAAACTTTAGTTAATAACTTGATATGTTAGTATGTGTTATAAATTTTAAGAAGTATAATATAAGTTATATATATAGAAAGTTGGATCAGAGAATTTGTCTGCATACTTTGTTTATATTGATAGCATAGGAAATTGGTTTTATATACATAGACGTCATTTTATATTAAAGTTAAATTTTTGACTTGAAAATAAATATGTATGTTTTAATTTAAAATATTAAATTTAGAATATGGTTTTATAAATATAGTTATATATATTTATAAATTTACCTATATCAACCATCTTCGTCAATCCAGCCTGATTTGATTTCGTCTATTTCTATTGATCAGATTTGTTCGTCAAATTCGTGCCCATTTTGCTCTACCTTGGAATTCGTGTTTGGAATTCGTAACTCATCTTATTCTTGTTCGTCTCTAGCCTCGAAAGGTGAGCAATCACTCACGATTAACATTCTTTTATTTGTTAAATTTGATTTCAATTGAAACGACAATTGAAATATGCTGTTGTAGTTATTTAGATTGTTATATATGCTATTATGTGTAACTGTTCACCTGTGGGATATGACACCATATCCCGTTGTTTATATTATACTGTTATTGATTATATATGCCTGTTATATTATTATTCTTATATGTTATCACTCTGCAAGTTCCCTGTAGTTTAGAATTCACTATGGGTTGAAATGATACATACCCGAACGGACTTTAGAATAGGAGAATTTTGTTATGGGTTGAAATGATAGACCCAAGCGATTTTCATTTAATTAAATTTGGGATTACGGGTTGAATTGCTATCCACCCGTATATATTTAGTGTACGGATTGAAATGAAAAATATCCGTAGCACTTGACCATATGATAAGAAATATATATACAGACACCGTTGGTCCATATATAAATATTTTGAAAATAAATTCATTTCTTTGGAAAGAAATATATAGTTTTAATAAATGTTGATTCTTAAATTATTATATATAAAAAGGATAATGATATATATAGATTTAATAATATTTTATTTAATTAACAAAGATTTAATGCATAAATTATGTTAAATATTTATGTAAATTATATTTCAAATAGATTTTTGCAATAATTGGGATAAATTGAGGTGGGGAGATAAATTTGGATTTAGCTGAAATGGTATCAAATTAAGAATTTGATTTAGTTAAATCGATTTGAAACTATTGAATGTGAAACTTAAAGATATGATTTTATAAGGGATGTTGATTTAAGTGATTTAATGAATATTTCATGTTTAAATAAATTAAAGGTAAATTAAGGTTATTTAAAAATATACTGAATTTATTAAATGAATATCTCAAGACTATATAATAACGTGGTTAAATCGAGATCTATAGGAAACTGTTAATTTGAACCTTGAAGGGTCAAATATTAAAACTTTGAAATATACTGGGATGTAAATGGTTAATTTGTGATTCAGATCTGTAATTGAAATCAATATAATTTAAATTGGTTATTTAGAAACTGAATTAAATGGAAATTGATAAATCGAGATTGAATTATATTTGAGTAGGAAAGTCGAGTTGATTCTTAAGCGATTTGTGAAATTTAAGGAAATAGAATACTTTACTCTATAAATTATTTAATATATATACACACTATTTTGGGAATTAGATATATTTGAAATGAAGTTTATATTTTGGTTTGAATTACAAATGATTTGAATGACCACGGTGTTATAGTGTACATTTCTATAGTGTAGATAGTTCCATGGATCCCTAGAGGATGGTGAGGATGGTTATCCCAAACATCCTCTAAGTTAATTATATTTCAGTTGATATTTCACTTGAGTTGGATTTATAGATATAAGAATGTTAATCCTGACTCGAGTGTTTTGTGTTTTGCTTTACGCTCGGGTCAGACCGAGTGGCATAGCATTAGAGACTCACCTTTGGAGTTTGGAGCTTCGTTGGAGGTCCAACCATCGATTCAGCTTTTCCAGTTGATTATTTCAGAGGAGTCATTGGTTCATACTGAAGACTTCACTGTATTTGAGATATTCGAATGTACTTTATTTCTAACTCTGATGTTTATATAGTTGCTTCATGAACTACTATTCATTTATTCCGCTGCATATTATTGTACTACTCTGTATCTGTGATTCTATGATGGATTTATTTACTGTATACGTTTAAGTTTTGCCAAATTTAAATTAACAATTCAGTATTTTGAATTATTCAAGTCGGACATGTATGGTTTTATTGCCGATTTGAATTGTCCAAAATAGCGGGTCGTTACAGTTGGTATCAGAGCTTTGGTTCTAGGAAAACTTAGCATATATGGTAAATTTAATTACAGAATCACTTTCGTTCGGGTTGAACTCCTTTCTCTTGATTGGAAGTTCCTTTGAATTTTGGAATGTCGCTCAGTTCCGAAATTCATTCTTGTCTCCACCTATTTATATTCGTTTGATTCTGGAGTATCCTATAACTCCACTGAATGATTTGTAAAGGGGGTGAAAACTCCTTTTCAATTGGCATTGATTCACCGAAGATTTATGTATCATCGGTTTACGATGCTGCTATATCTTGTTATGCCGAATTCTATATCGGACGATCGAATGTCGATTTGCCTTGGAATTCCGCATCGATCTTATTCCTGAAGTCACGGTTGGCTCGGTTAAGGTCGCCCACGATTTATATCCATCTTCTATTTTAAAATTTTAGTTACCTCATCTTCGATCAAGCCTATCTTCGAATCAGAATTCTATTTGATTAGAGTTCCTCTAATTTGAATCTCTTGCTTTGTTTTGAAATCCATCCGTGAATCACCCTTTGAAAATCGGGTATGTTTGCAATTTTGAAATTGTTTTATATATCGAAATTATTATTTTGATAAGTATGATTTTATTCTATATAGAAAAGTGAAATATTTTCGATAAGGATTATATATCTTTTATAAACGAAAGTCTGAAATTTTGAAAGGATTTGAAATTTTGGAAATTTATAAGGAATTCGATTATATAAAGGATTTATAACTGAGGGATTTTGAATTTTAATTTCGAGGAATTGAACTCCGGTATTTTGAAATTGGTTTTAAGATTTTTGAAATTATATAATAATACGAGTTGAAAGTATTTTCTGAATAAGAAGTGTTTCAAATGACTCAAACGAGTTCCAATGATTTCAAAGAAATTTCAAAGAAGTTTAAAAAAAAATAGATGTCCATAACTCACTTTGTCGCTGGAAAATAATTTCGGTGATGAGTGCACGCATCATCGACATTGATTTTTGAGTTTCAGAGTGGGGGAGAGGCCACTCTAGTAGCTTTGCTATGCGAGTGATATTGTGAATCAAATTTTGATTTCAAATTCCGAAGTATAATTCGATATTCGAAAGATATATGCACATATATTTAAAATGATTTAAAGGAAGCCGGTGTTCAATCCTCTAGTTTTCGATTTGATTTAGTATAACTCTATCTATAAAAAATAATTTACTGATTTTTGCTGATTTTCAACTCTTGGATTTGAAATTTGATTTCACCGACTATTTTGAAGGTTCGAGCACATCCAAATCAAGGTTTAAAATTTTAAAACTAAGAAATTTCGAAGAGTATAAAATATTTGATGAAGAATATAAGTTTAGTTTTGTATGTTTAAAGTATAAAGAGTATAAGTAAATTTGAAACTTTTGTTAAATAAATAAGTTGAAAAAGGGAAATTGGATTTTTTTTTATATAGAAATAAATAGTTTAAAGGTTTTAAAGGGAATAATTGATTTTGAGAAGAATATTTGGTTTTGAAATTAGATTAGAATTAAAACCAGTACTTATATGGTGATTTTGGAAATGAATTTGTTTGACCTAAATTTTGTTGATTTGGAAATTTGGATTATTTTCTAAACCTATTGTTTAAGAAACTTTGAAACTGAATATGTTTAATTTGGAAGAAAATTTGGTGAAATCATATATGATCTTGAAACTGAAATATTATTGAAACGAGAAATTTTTTGAGAACCTTGATTTACTAAATACTTGATTTGGGAGTTATCGAACTTATATAAAGCTGATTTGTATAGTACGAAATTGATTTGAAACCTATTGATTTGAAAGGTACTCAATTTGGAAAGTATTCGATTTAAAATGGAATCCTATATATAATGGACTTTATATAAGTATGATATTTGAAAGTGATTTGTAAAGGTACTATATGATACATATTTTCGAAGGAAAGATATGGAAAGTGCCTTCTGCTTGATATCCGCTTTGTGGCCATATTGTGGATTCATTCTATCGATATTATTCTCTCTGATTTTTGATTTTCCGGATGTGATACTCGAGTGTTCTCACCGTAGCGTAACCCATGGTTTTTTTCTATCTCGCGACTGCATAGCGCAACTGCCTGGCTGAGTCTGGCCTAGGGGTACGGATTGTTTCCTGGAGGATCCAGGCATAACCATTGTGTATCCTGCAATCTGTGTAGGTCGCATTAGTAGTGAAACTGCCTGGCTGAGACGGTCTAGGGGTACGGATTGTTTCCCGGGAGACCCAGGCGTAACCATTGTGTATCCTGCACCCTACTAGTCATCATGGCGTAACTCGCAGGGCTGAGAAAGCTTACAGATACGGATTGTTTCCTGGGGGATCCAGGCGTAACCATTGTGTATCTGCGAACCGTGGTTGGATGAAGGTTTTGGTTTGGTTGTTTTTTTTGGATTGTACTTTCCATATCTATTTTTAAAAGGTTTTCAAGTATTTTCACTGGGTGTTGAAACAGGTCTACTAAGTACTTGAAGAATTCTAGCTTTGCGCCTGATCAACGCATGGCCAGAGTCTGAAAGAACGAGGATAAACTTGTTGAAACATCGATTTATAAAAGTATTTTTGAAAGGATTTTTTTTCGATATAAAAGTATTTTATTATAAGGGTATTTTATTATAAAAGTATTTCCAACAAGAAATTTTGTATTAATATTTGAAATTTAAATTCTTTTGGTTTGAAATTAACTATTCGTGCCCGATACTATTCTTATCTGCTCAGTTTATTTATGCACCTATATTCTGTTTCTAGAATCTACCTTCTTTTCCTTTTTGAATAAAATCTTTAAAATATTGTTTATTTACATACTACATGGTTTAATAGAAAATTATAAATATTTTGGAAGTAGTTAATTAAATAAAACATATTTAAAGTAAATGATTATTGATTTATTAATAATGTTTGAAAGGTGTCTTGAGGTAAATTAATAAATTTATGAATTATGGATTTAATGTTTTCAATAGCATCTTTGTAAATATAACTAATTACGTAAATAATTGTTTTCAAATAGTTACATATATTTATTAAGTGTTATTTAAACATATTTAATTCCAATTGGTTTTGAAAATTTTAAAGTATTAAAGATAACTGAATTGCAAATGAAGTTTTCAAATAAATATTTCAAATAAAATTTATATTGTTTTAAATTAATTGTTAATCCTTATCTTTCAATCTATCTTTCTTTCTGGTTGTTTCTATTCTCCTACCTCCTTCCTTTTCGGGGACGAAAAGTTTGAAGTGGGGGAGAGTGTAACGACCCGTAAAATTTTAATAATTTTTAATTGGTTTATAACGTATTTAATTGAATTTTTGAGGAATTTAAATAATAATTTTTTGAAATAAAAATTTAATATTTGGGTTACGTCCAATTAAACATAGCAGATGGTAAATTTTCAATTAATTTTATCAGAGTTTATTTCATTGTGAAATTCTATTAAATTCAAGCTAGCTAATAATTGTTGATAATAAAATATTTTTCAAGCCTAAATATTTTTACATAGAAAAATTCTAAATCATTTTCTGACTGAGACTTCATTTTTCGTTTTTCCAAATCCGACTTTTTTTAGCTCAGTCGATCTTATTCTTCTGCGTTTTGCTGCATTTTCAGCTAGTAGAAAATTCAATTTTTTATAATTCAATTGTACCACCAATATCTGTATACCGCTTTGATCGTCTCGTCATGCTGATCTCTACGGTATATTTATTTCTATATTTTGAGGTCAAGTGCGTGACGGAAATGATAAATTGTTCGTCGTATCGGTACCGAAATTGTGACCTTTTGGTTTCCTTGCTTTCAATTTTTTTTTGAACCGTAGCCACGGTAATAAATTATTATAAATTTTTCAGCTTAATCTAAGATGACCGTTGCTACTAAAATCGTTACTTTTCTAATATATTCATTCCTACTTTCACTGACCTTTTATTTCTTCATTTTTTCACCGTTTAAAAAGATATAATGGTTATTCGTTTTATTTTATTCAGTAATCAGCGTGACTCTTGCCATTTACACCGTACCATATTTGACTGTTGATTTTCGTTCAGCATTCTTATTTTAAAAATAAAACGTAGAGTAACGTTGCCTTCACAATTTAATTGCCTGCCATCTTCTCTTTCTTTAAGATGTTCATTTTCACTGCCAAGCCCATTCCACTCTCATCTTTTGTCCTGCTCTTTATTTTCTAAATATTTTAAAAAGCTTCTGTCACTTCTCTTTGCACTTCTCCTCTTTTCTCCCTTACATATATTTCGGCCACCTTCAGATTCTTTCTTCTCCTCCTCCTCTTCCTTACATGTATACGGCGATCATCACAAGCACCGCCTCCCGCTCCTATCCAACTCGGCCCCATCATCCTGTGCCACACCAGCGCCAAGCCTCTCCTTCGTCCACCTATCACCGCCTCTTTCTAGTCCCTTTCGGCCCACCTTAGCCCTACGTCTTCCACCCATCGCCTTCGCCAGCCATGTAAAGACCCGTAAGTCCGTACTCCTTGAATAGACACTAATCTCCTTTGTTTAATTCAAGATGAACGAAAATACGAACCCTTAGGGGTTTTAAGAAAAGAATTTAGGAAAAGAAAAGAAAGAAGAGATAGGAAATAGAGAGAGAAGAAGATAGAGAATTTTTAGAAAACAGAGAATTTGAAAAATAGAAGATAGAAAATTTTAAAAATAGAACGGACAGAAGACAGAATAGCACGGGACAGAAAGGAACAACAGAACAACAACAGAATCTCACAATTCGCAGCGGAACAACATATAATAATAAATGAATAATCTTTAAACAAGGAACTATATCAGTTATTACATTTTATACATTACATTTCATCATATCATCATCAGAGTGTACAACAATAACAAACAGTACAGCGGAAAAAGAAATACTATATAAGTAATATGCCATGCCATCCAGCTTGCCTCCAGCAACTCCAGAATATCCAGAATATCCTGATAAACCTTACTCTTGACTGCCCGTGTGAAAATTGGTGGGCACCCAGAGTTTAGGAAGGAAAACAATAAACTCCAAGTCAGTCATGTGACTGGTGTGAGAACTCAAAACAGTTTATTTATCTTTAAAAAATCAAATAGAGGAATATTTTTAAATTCAATTCGCAATGCTTTTAAAAATGAGACTACCATAAGGCCTCCCGCACACACACACAATGCAAACGCAGAATCGGAGGAGATTTCTCCTTATGATAGTCAAAGATGCTTGATACGCATTTAAAATAACATTTGATATTATTACTAGTGCATAATGTATAACAAATCCTTTCGAAAGTAGAATATAAATCTTAGCCAACATACGACCATTATCGTATGCCTACTATAGCTAACTATGTTCAATAGCAGGTTACCGCCACATTCCATAGCAGGTTATACAACTAAAACCGTACAAGTTTCGTATTGTTTCTTTGGATTTCCAACAATGGTCAGGCCAAGGAACTTCCTATTGCCACATGAGAATGCCTCTGGAAAGACATCCCCGAGAACCAAACCGGATCTCTGCCAACACAAGGCCGGGTTACCCCTAACTGGGTAACAACTGACACGAGCACGCCATTCCCCGGTCCTTTAGGACCTTTTCAACCGAGCGCTCGATATCCAACATCACACCATAATAAATAGAGTGTTTTCAACATGAGTAAGTATCTGGGCTCCATACCATGATACCACCCCTTTCCAGAAGGAAATGCACATACCCTAAGGGGAGCTACAGCAACCCCTAATAACCTTGCCGCATCTTTCCTGTTTTGACCATTTCCGGGATGTGAGGCTCGACGAAGTCACGTCCACAAAAACACACTTTGTACAAAAAGCCGTGCTTTGGGTCAACAAATGATCAACACAATGATCATTAAGATAGACGATCAAATAAATGATCCTATCACAAATAATCAACACAATGATCATTTCAGCATCACTCAGCATGTCACATTACCAAAATGGGATATATCGCTGATAACTTCAACTATATAACCTTTGAGCTCGTACGTCTCAAAGAAGGGTGTTAAGCAAAGAATAAATTCTCCGCCACCAACAGAAATATATTTGAAAGAAATCGGCTTTATATCTCAAATTGTAATGTCAGGCATACAATCCATACAAGTCTGTTCCGGGATCGAACAAAACCGAAGGCACTTCTTACGAAGCCCTTGCAATACGGGTATTCACAATCCCGATCGAATTTCCCATCACTTAGGAGATCTCTATACCAGGAGCTACCCAGTGCAGAGACAATCGATAGGTCATCCTATCGCTTTCACAAATACTCGGTCTTCAACACCGATCTTCAAATGCAATTCATAACGACGTATCACATATTCGGAATGGGTTATACGACCCTATGGTCCTTTCCCGGTTAACCCGAATAGTGAGCGCTTATTCAAAAATAAGTGTGCATTCAAATTCAATCAATTCACATCAAATACCCATTCAAAGGGAAATATTGATAGTCGGCTATTGAACTATCAATGGATATGCATACATCACCAGATTCCAAATAATTTTCCAAATTATTTACTTTCCAAAATATCTTTACAAGATATATAATTTCAACACTAAAAAAAAATAAATCAATATTTATTTTTAACAAGTTTCACTTTCACATATAAATTCCATAATGAATTTATACTTCAAAGTATCCATGCATATATGATTTCAATCATTCATTTCAATTTATCTTCAAAAAGATAAATTCAATATATTCACTTTATATTGGAAAACATTTCCATACTTGTTAAAAATAAGTAATTCACAAATCTTTTTATTTTCAATACTTAGAAAATATTCAATATACTTAAATCGAATTAAGTATATATTTCATTCTATTAAGGAAAACATTCTCTTAACATATTTATTTGGGCCAAAACGAATGTTGCGTAAAACATCGTTACGACAACCCAAAATCACTAGTATAGGGATTCGAAATTAAAATAGATATATATACATCCCAATACTATTCAAAACATTTCCTTTCGGAAATCATTTACTATAACAACAGTGTTATAGTCCACTATTTCCTTTTATTTCTCGAAACATCTATTTCAACAATAAATGTTGAAATCTATGGTTTCGAATCTCAATACCTTTTAAAACATCGTTGGATCGTTTTAATTCTATTTAAAACATTCACATTCTAAACAATTTCTTTAATGTGTTATTCACTATTCAAAAACGTGAATAAACTACGTTAACAAATTACATCCTTTTATTCATTTTATTTTAAAGGATTATTCACTGTCTAAAAACGTGAATATAACTCCATTTATAAGTTATAACAATTAGCTTATCAAAATAAGTCGTTTGCGAATTTATAAAACAATGTTTATAAATTCCATTTCTATTTATTTCATAACAACTTCCTTTATAAATCTTCTTTATTTACCTATTCGATTTATAATCTTAATTATAAACCAAAGGTCCAAATTATACGCCAAACACTTATAATTTATTTATTTGCAAAAATCGTTCCTTTGAACTTTACAAATTTTATAAACCTATTGTTTATAAAATTCCATTTATAACTTCACCGTTGCATAATTCTATAAATTTCATTCATTAATGAATTTCATTTTCACTTCATTCAAACACTTATAAAGACTCGTTTTATAATGTCAATATTTCGACTTATAAATATCCGTTTATAAATCTCTTAATATAAATCAATTAATATTATTCTTTAAAACATCTTTTAATTTCCTTTATAATTTCATCATTTCGATTTATAAAATAATCAAATTTTATAAATCCTATATTTAAACTTTTATCATATATTCAAAAATCCAATCTAAATTATTTTATAAAATCATTAGTTCATATTTCTCAAAAATCGACTTTTAATCGTATTTCTAAAAATCAGCTTTTTTAACTATATTTCACAAAAACCATAATTTTTATAACTTAAAAAATTATAACGTTTATTTATTTATAATGGATCAATTCCAAAAATATAGTATATTTTCAAAATCACTTTTAAAACCATTTTAAAATCCCAAAATCTGGGTCCAATGATGCTACACACCAAATAGTCAATCACGACTAACAACGATATCATATATCGATATGATAATCATCAAATATCAAAATATCTGAAATTAAATAAATACTGTTGAGGAATCCAGTTGGATCCCTCCAACCTGTTTCCTGCATCCAAAAACATTAGCACAATACCAATTTCGCTCCAGTACGAAATTATCGCGGTATATGTTCTTATTAAATATTATCCGCTTAATAACGGCGTAATAGGGTCTCATCCGCAAAAAAAAATACGGGAAATCAATCAACTGCAATATATACATATGCCAATATATATATATATTGATATTATATATAATACCAATTTCACTGTTTATGAAATATTCGCGGTATATGTTTTTACTAAATAACATCCGCTTACTAACGGCGCATAATGTCTATTTTAACAATCAATAATTTACAGTCATCATTCAAACATGCATTCAAATATTTTAAATCTAACTATTTAAAATAAAATCGAAATCTATTCGATTGAGTGAGAAATTCTCACCTTGGTTTTAAATTCCGTTTAAGCTTTTATTTCGAATAAAATTAAACGCGCGTTTAATTTTACCCGAAATTCTCACTAACTCCAAACGACTCCAAACCAACTCCATCGCGTAGTGCTCGTCCATACGATTCCAACGCAACTGAGTTTGCATTTTTTCGACCTCGTATGAAAAAGATACGAATTTTTAAAGTTGCATGAATCTAAACATAATTAATTTACAAATTAATTTTATAAATCTAACCCTAACTAATCTCATCCACAAGATCCCATCTCCCACAAATCTCAGCCGCACTTCCCTTCTCCCCCCCCTTCACGTTAGCTCTCACGTATCAGGAACCCATCCACGCGTTCAAACTCAAAACCATCGAACCCCCAAACGACGACGAACCCCGATCATCATGCCACCATTCGAAGCGCCTTCCCCCTAGCTACTCACGGCCAGAGGCCGCACGTCCCAGTGCCCCCCATTCTCTCGAAATTCGTGCCCAAAGTCGGCCACTTCAAACCCTGATTGCAGCCGATCCATAGCTCCAAATCCAATCACAACCGTTCATATCATAGATCTTGATGCCCTCTACAATACTCTAGTTGAGAGTTTGTTGAATCGTTGAGTAGATTGTGAGAAAAGATGGGAAGAAGATTGCAAATTCTTGGCCGTTCTTTTCTAGGTGGCGGCTGGCAACATTTAGATTAGGGTTTTATAAAATTTTTTTTTTTATTTTAGAATGGTAGCTATTTATAAGAAAAGCAAGCGTAAACACTATTCATCCCGGGAATTCCGAACTCCGATTTAGACGCCGTAACCAGCGTACCTAGGGTTTATCCCGCGTTCCGGACAAAATGGAACAGGTTTCGGAAGCTAATTCGGAAGTATGTGCGAGTTATGGCTGAAAACGTTCAATTTAAATTAAACCGATTTAAACCGATTTCTAGGCGTTTTAATTTGTACCGGAAAAACGGTAAATTCAAACGACTTGAAATTTGAAACCTTACAATAATATTACATTACGGATCCGATGAAACTGGTTTCGTCGAAATCCGAGACTTTTTGAAAAATGGCTATTTTGACTCGCCAATTTAAATTAAAAATAAATCGATGCGTTTCGAGCTGCCACGATCAAACGATAGCTCCGATTGACACGAAATTTGAAATCCGGTAATAACTAACTATTACGGATCCAATGAAACTGGTTTCGTTCAATTCTGAGACTGTTCAAAAATTGACTATTTTACAGTCGATTATTAAATATTAAAATATTCAATTTTCACAAATTAACTTTTAATTCGATTTTAAAAGTTCTAAAATATCTCTATAACTCCAGTATGATTAAATAAAATTTTACAAATCATTTTCTATCATATTTAACTCTATTTTCAATTATTTCCATAATTTAACATTTTAAATTATCGATTTAATTATCCAATTAAATCCAATAATTCAAATAAAAATTTATTTGACTTATAAATTCACTTATAAATATTTAAAATTAATTAAATATTCAAATTTTAATTTATAAAAATTCTGGGTCGTTACAATCTTTCCCCCTTAAAAGAATTTCGTCCTCGAAATTACAAGTAAGAAAGGTTACAAAATCTATTAACTTTCCAAAATTCATAATTAAACTTCTTACAATAACTTTACTAAGTTTTCAAATCATACTTAGTTATCTTTTTCAAAAACAACTATATCATTTAACTTTCAATTTCAAAATCAAAGTTAAAGTTTTCAAAATTTTCCAAATTTTCTCAAAATTTTTCTAACGCCTTAAATTTTCGGAAAAATTCGCCATAGTCTCCTTTGCGCGGCTCGATCCGAAAAAAAAAAATGACAATATATATATCACAAATATACATCTCATCAAGTAATGAGGCATCCCGAAGGGAAAAAAGTATAAAAGTGCGATATTTAATCCGAGATATGTACCTTATATTTTATTAGCAAGCATATACGGCTAATATAGCGCTAAAGCGAACTCCAAATGCGAAGCAAACGCGATCCGCACCTACTAAACTCAACAAACAACATGAGAACATGCATATATGCAAATAGTCTCAATATACAACATATATCTCATAATAACTATATATGTCACATAGCAAATGCAACAATAGCAATATATATTCAATGAATTGGTTTTCACTTTAAATCATATTTGATTCATTAACATTGGATTTTATCAACATTCGTTCTCAATTTTTAATTAGCTTGCATTCACTAATTAAATCCAATTCACGTTCAATTCTATTCAAATCTATTTACTTCCAATTTGAATTCAATTTCATAGCTTTCAATTTCATTAACACTTAATGAATTTTATACAATCAATCAACAACCATATAACAACCAATGTATATTAATTACAACCAAATTTCTTCGCTTCACTTACATTCATTTTGGTTTAACATCTTTACTTTCCAATTGGTTTTATTAAATTGATTTTCATTCAATTTTATTCAACTTCCAATAAAATTAGATTTTAATGAATTAACACTTTCATTAATTATTCCATTCCAATTTATTCACATTCAATTACAAAGTTGAATTTCATTCACATAACTTAAGTTCACATTTCTTTTAATCCACTTGATTATTTACTTCGATACCAAAATCAATTCCATTCAACAACACCTAAGTTATATTCCATTTAACTTTAAAATTCACCTTTATTTACAGCTCATATTCATATAGTTTCACTTCTCATATATATATAAGTTTATTTCACAATTGTAAATTACTTTAATTATAATTCAATTCTTATAATTCATTTGCTTATACAATTATTCTTTTATTTAGATTATTCAAACAACCTAACAATCAACTTACATATATTTTAATAATTCTGAAAAATTATTCCTTTATATATAAAAATATACTCAAGGCAAAATTATTCCATTTACCCAATTTAAAAACAATATTATGTCGAATTGTTCTATTCAAGTGTTTAGAAACCCCTTCGGCTCAGTTTCGAGGCTGTGCTGACGAAAGTTCATATGCCACTCAATAAACCAATCATCACAATATAAAACAATTTTTATATTCACTAACAAATACGCTCTCATATCTATTAATACACCCAAATTCATTCTAGAGTACTGCTGACTCTATCTCTAATGAATTATACCCAACAGAACCATGGTTGTCGCTTAACCATAAGCTCTGATACCAAATGTAAAGACCCGTAAGTCCGTACTCCTTGAATAGACACTAATCTCCTTTGTTTAATTCAAGATGAACGAAAATACGAACCCTTAGGGGTTTTAAGAAAAGAATTTAGGAAAAGAAAAGAAAGAAGAGATAGGAAATAGAGAGAGAAGAAGATAGAGAATTTTTAGAAAACAGAGAATTTGAAAAATAGAAGATAGAAAATTTTAAAAATAGAACGGACAGAAGACAGAATAGCACGGGACAGAAAGGAACAACAGAACAACAACAGAATCTCACAATTCGCAGCGGAACAACATATAATAATAAATGAATAATCTTTAAACAAGGAACTATATCAGTTATTACATTTTATACATTACATTTCATCATATCATCATCAGAGTGTACAACAATAACAAACAGTACAGCGGAAAAAGAAATACTATATAAGTAATATGCCATGCCATCCAGCTTGCCTCCAGCAACTCCAGAATATCCAGAATATCCTGATAAACCTTACTCTTGACTGCCCGTGTGAAAATTGGTGGGCACCCAGAGTTTAGGAAGGAAAACAATAAACTCCAAGTCAGTCATGTGACTGGTGTGAGAACTCAAAACAGTTTATTTATCTTTAAAAAATCAAATAGAGGAATATTTTTAAATTCAATTCGCAATGCTTTTAAAAATGAGACTACCATAAGGCCTCCCGCACACACACACAATGCAAACGCAGAATCGGAGGAGATTTCTCCTTATGATAGTCAAAGATGCTTGATACGCATTTAAAATAACATTTGATATTATTACTAGTGCATAATGTATAACAAATCCTTTCGAAAGTAGAATATAAATCTTAGCCAACATACGACCATTATCGTATGCCTACTATAGCTAACTATGTTCAATAGCAGGTTACCGCCACATTCCATAGCAGGTTATACAACTAAAACCGTACAAGTTTCGTATTGTTTCTTTGGATTTCCAACAATGGTCAGGCCAAGGAACTTCCTATTGCCACATGAGAATGCCTCTGGAAAGACATCCCCGAGAACCAAACCGGATCTCTGCCAACACAAGGCCGGGTTACCCCTAACTGGGTAACAACTGACACGAGCACGCCATTCCCCGGTCCTTTAGGACCTTTTCAACCGAGCGCTCGATATCCAACATCACACCATAATAAATAGAGTGTTTTCAACATGAGTAAGTATCTGGGCTCCATACCATGATACCACCCCTTTCCAGAAGGAAATGCACATACCCTAAGGGGAGCTACAGCAACCCCTAATAACCTTGCCGCATCTTTCCTGTTTTGACCATTTCCGGGATGTGAGGCTCGACGAAGTCACGTCCACAAAAACACACTTTGTACAAAAAGCCGTGCTTTGGGTCAACAAATGATCAACACAATGATCATTAAGATAGACGATCAAATAAATGATCCTATCACAAATAATCAACACAATGATCATTTCAGCATCACTCAGCATGTCACATTACCAAAATGGGATATATCGCTGATAACTTCAACTATATAACCTTTGAGCTCGTACGTCTCAAAGAAGGGTGTTAAGCAAAGAATAAATTCTCCGCCACCAACAGAAATATATTTGAAAGAAATCGGCTTTATATCTCAAATTGTAATGTCAGGCATACAATCCATACAAGTCTGTTCCGGGATCGAACAAAACCGAAGGCACTTCTTACGAAGCCCTTGCAATACGGGTATTCACAATCCCGATCGAATTTCCCATCACTTAGGAGATCTCTATACCAGGAGCTACCCAGTGCAGAGACAATCGATAGGTCATCCTATCGCTTTCACAAATACTCGGTCTTCAACACCGATCTTCAAATGCAATTCATAACGACGTATCACATATTCGGAATGGGTTATACGACCCTATGGTCCTTTCCCGGTTAACCCGAATAGTGAGCGCTTATTCAAAAATAAGTGTGCATTCAAATTCAATCAATTCACATCAAATACCCATTCAAAGGGAAATATTGATAGTCGGCTATTGAACTATCAATGGATATGCATACATCACCAGATTCCAAATAATTTTCCAAATTATTTACTTTCCAAAATATCTTTACAAGATATATAATTTCAACACTAAAAAAAAATAAATCAATATTTATTTTTAACAAGTTTCACTTTCACATATAAATTCCATAATGAATTTATATTTCAAAGTATCCATGCATATATGATTTCAATCATTCATTTCAATTTATCTTCAAAAAGATAAATTCAATATATTCACTTTATATTGGAAAACATTTCCATACTTATTAAAAATAAGTAATTCACAAATCTTTTTATTTTCAATACTTAGAAAATATTCAATATACTTAAATCGAATTAAGTATATATTTCATTCTATTAAGGAAAACATTCTCTTAACATATTTATTTGGGCCAAAACGAATGTTGCGTAAAACATCGTTACGACAACCCAAAATCACTAGTATAGGGATTCGAAATTAAAATAGATATATATACATCCCAATACTATTCAAAACATTTCCTTTCGGAAATCATTTACTATAACAACAGTGTTATAGTCCACTATTTCCTTTTATTTCTCGAAACATCTATTTCAACAATAAATGTTGAAATCTATGGTTTCGAATCTCAATACCTTTTAAAACATCGTTGGATCGTTTTAATTCTATTTAAAACATTCACATTCTAAACAATTTCTTTAATGTGTTATTCACTATTCAAAAACGTGAATAAACTACGTTAACAAATTACATCCTTTTATTCATTTTATTTTAAAGGATTATTCACTGTCTAAAAACGTGAATATAACTCCATTTATAAGTTATAACAATTAGCTTATCAAAATAAGTCGTTTGCGAATTTATAAAACAATGTTTATAAATTCCATTTCTATTTATTTCATAACAACTTCCTTTATAAATCTTCTTTATTTACCTATTCGATTTATAATCTTAATTATAAACCAAAGGTCCAAATTATACGCCAAACACTTATAATTTATTTATTTGCAAAAATCGTTCCTTTGAACTTTACAAATTTTATAAACCTATTGTTTATAAAATTCCATTTATAACTTCACCGTTGCATAATTCTATAAATTTCATTCATTAATGAATTTCATTTTCACTTCATTCAAACACTTATAAAGACTCGTTTTATAATGTCAATATTTCGACTTATAAATATCCGTTTATAAATCTCTTAATATAAATCAATTAATATTATTCTTTAAAACATCTTTTAATTTCCTTTATAATTTCATCATTTCGATTTATAAAATAATCAAATTTTATAAATCCTATATTTAAACTTTTATCATATATTCAAAAATCCAATCTAAATTATTTTATAAAATCATTAGTTCATATTTCTCAAAAATCGACTTTTAATCGTATTTCTAAAAATCAGCTTTTTTAACTATATTTCACAAAAACCATAATTTTTATAACTTAAAAAATTATAACGTTTATTTATTTATAATGGATCAATTCCAAAAATATAGTATATTTTCAAAATCACTTTTAAAACCATTTTAAAATCCCAAAATCTGGGTCCAATGATGCTACACACCAAATAGTCAATCACGACTAACAACGATATCATATATCGATATGATAATCATCAAATATCAAAATATCTGAAATTAAATAAATACTGTTGAGGAATCCAGTTGGATCCCTCCAACCTGTTTCCTGCATCCAAAAACATTAGCACAATACCAATTTCGCTCCAGTACGAAATTATCGCGGTATATGTTCTTATTAAATATTATCCGCTTAATAACGGCGTAATAGGGTCTCATCCGCAAAAAAAAATACGGGAAATCAATCAACTGCAATATATACATATGCCAATATATATATATTGATATTATATATAATACCAATTTCACTGTTTATGAAATATTCGCGGTATATGTTTTTACTAAATAACATCCGCTTACTAACGGCGCATAATGTCTATTTTAACAATCAATAATTTACAGTCATCATTCAAACATGCATTCAAATATTTTAAATCTAACTATTTAAAATAAAATCGAAATCTATTCGATTGAGTGAGAAATTCTCACCTTGGTTTTAAATTCCGTTTAAGCTTTTATTTCGAATAAAATTAAACGCGCGTTTAATTTTACCCGAAATTCTCACTAACTCCAAACGACTCCAAACCAACTCCATCGCGTAGTGCTCGTCCATACGATTCCAACGCAACTGAGTTTGCATTTTTTCGACCTCGTATGAAAAAGATACAAATTTTTAAAGTTGCATGAATCTAAACATAATTAATTTACAAATTAATTTTATAAATCTAACCCTAACTAATCTCATCCACAAGATCCCATCTCCCACAAATCTCAGCCGCACTTCCCTTCTCCCCCCCCCCCCCTTCACGTTAGCTCTCACGTATCAGGAACCCATCCACGCGTTCAAACTCAAAACCATCGAACCCCCAAACGACGACGAACCCCGATCATCATGCCACCATTCGAAGCGCCTTCCCCCTAGCTACTCACGGCCAGAGGCCGCACGTCCCAGTGCCCCCCATTCTCTCGAAATTCGTGCCCAAAGTCGGCCACTTCAAACCCTGATTGCAGCCGATCCATAGCTCCAAATCCAATCACAACCGTTCATATCATAGATCTTGATGCCCTCTACAATACTCTAGTTGAGAGTTTGTTGAATCGTTGAGTAGATTGTGAGAAAAGATGGGAAGAAGATTGCAAATTCTTGGCCGTTCTTTTCTAGGTGGCGGCTGGCAACATTTAGATTAGGGTTTTATAAAATTTTTTTTTTTATTTTAGAATGGTAGCTATTTATAAGAAAAGCAAGCGTAAACACTATTCATCCCGGGAATTCCGAACTCCGATTTAGACGCCGTAACCAGCGTACCTAGGGTTTATCCCGCGTTCCGGACAAAATGGAACAGGTTTCGGAAGCTAATTCGGAAGTATGTGCGAGTTATGGCTGAAAACGTTCAATTTAAATTAAACCGATTTAAACCGATTTCTAGGCGTTTTAATTTGTACCGGAAAAACGGTAAATTCAAACGACTTGAAATTTGAAACCTTACAATAATATTACATTACGGATCCGATGAAACTGGTTTCGTCGAAATCCGAGACTTTTTGAAAAATGGCTATTTTGACTCGCCAATTTAAATTAAAAATAAATCGATGCGTTTCGAGCTGCCACGATCAAACGATAGCTCCGATTGACACGAAATTTGAAATCCGGTAATAACTAACTATTACGGATCCAATGAAACTGGTTTCGTTCAATTCTGAGACTGTTCAAAAATTGACTATTTTACAGTCGATTATTAAATATTAAAATATTCAATTTTCACAAATTAACTTTTAATTCGATTTTAAAAGTTCTAAAATATCTCTATAACTCCAGTATGATTAAATAAAATTTTACAAATCATTTTCTATCATATTTAACTCTATTTTCAATTATTTCCATAATTTAACATTTTAAATTATCGATTTAATTATCCAATTAAATCCAATAATTCAAATAAAAATTTATTTGACTTATAAATTCACTTATAAATATTTAAAATTAATTAAATATTCAAATTTTAATTTATAAAAATTCTGGGTCGTTACAATCTTTCCCCCTTAAAAGAATTTCGTCCTCGAAATTACAAGTAAGAAAGGTTACAAAATCTATTAACTTTCCAAAATTCATAATTAAACTTCTTACAATAACTTTACTAAGTTTTCAAATCATACTTAGTTATCTTTTTCAAAAACAACTATATCATTTAACTTTCAATTTCAAAATCAAAGTTAAAGTTTTCAAAATTTTCCAAATTTTCTCAAAATTTTTCTAACGCCTTAAATTTTCGGAAAAATTCGCCATAGTCTCCTTTGCGCGGCTCGATCCGAAAAAAAAAAATGACAATATATATATCACAAATATACATCTCATCAAGTAATGAGGCATCCCGAAGGGAAAAAAGTATAAAAGTGCGATATTTAATCCGAGATATGTACCTTATATTTTATTAGCAAGCATATACGGCTAATATAGCGCTAAAGCGAACTCCAAATGCGAAGCAAACGCGATCCGCACCTACTAAACTCAACAAACAACATGAGAACATGCATATATGCAAATAGTCTCAATATACAACATATATCTCATAATAACTATATATGTCACATAGCAAATGCAACAATAGCAATATATATTCAATGAATTGGTTTTCACTTTAAATCATATTTGATTCATTAACATTGGATTTTATCAACATTCGTTCTCAATTTTTAATTAGCTTGCATTCACTAATTAAATCCAATTCACGTTCAATTCTATTCAAATCTATTTACTTCCAATTTGAATTCAATTTCATAGCTTTCAATTTCATTAACACTTAATGAATTTTATACAATCAATCAACAACCATATAACAACCAATGTATATTAATTACAACCAAATTTCTTCGCTTCACTTACATTCATTTTGGTTTAACATCTTTACTTTCCAATTGGTTTTATTAAATTGATTTTCATTCAATTTTATTCAACTTCCAATAAAATTAGATTTTAATGAATTAACACTTTCATTAATTATTCCATTCCAATTTATTCACATTCAATTACAAAGTTGAATTTCATTCACATAACTTAAGTTCACATTTCTTTTAATCCACTTGATTATTTACTTCGATACCAAAATCAATTCCATTCAACAACACCTAAGTTATATTCCATTTAACTTTAAAATTCACCTTTATTTACAGCTCATATTCATATAGTTTCACTTCTCATATATATATAAGTTTATTTCACAATTGTAAATTACTTTAATTATAATTCAATTCTTATAATTCATTTGCTTATACAATTATTCTTTTATTTAGATTATTCAAACAACCTAACAATCAACTTACATATATTTTAATAATTCTGAAAAATTATTCCTTTATATATAAAAATATACTCAAGGCAAAATTATTCCATTTACCCAATTTAAAAACAATATTATGTCGAATTGTTCTATTCAAGTGTTTAGAAACCCCTTCGGCTCAGTTTCGAGGCTGTGCTGACGAAAGTTCATATGCCACTCAATAAACCAATCATCACAATATAAAACAATTTTTATATTCACTAACAAATACGCTCTCATATCTATTAATACACCCAAATTCATTCTAGAGTACTGCTGACTCTATCTCTAATGAATTATACCCAACAGAACCATGGTTGTCGCTTAACCATAAGCTCTGATACCAAATGTAAAGACCCGTAAGTCCGTACTCCTTGAATAGACACTAATCTCCTTTGTTTAATTCAAGATGAACGAAAATACGAACCCTTAGGGGTTTTAAGAAAAGAATTTAGGAAAAGAAAAGAAAGAAGAGATAGGAAATAGAGAGAGAAGAAGATAGAGAATTTTTAGAAAACAGAGAATTTGAAAAATAGAAGATAGAAAATTTTAAAAATAGAACGGACAGAAGACAGAATAGCACGGGACAGAAAGGAACAACAGAACAACAACAGAATCTCACAATTCGCAGCGGAACAACATATAATAATAAATGAATAATCTTTAAACAAGGAACTATATCAGTTATTACATTTTATACATTACATTTCATCATATCATCATCAGAGTGTACAACAATAACAAACAGTACAGCGGAAAAAGAAATACTATATAAGTAATATGCCATGCCATCCAGCTTGCCTCCAGCAACTCCAGAATATCCAGAATATCCTGATAAACCTTACTCTTGACTGCCCGTGTGAAAATTGGTGGGCACCCAGAGTTTAGGAAGGAAAACAATAAACTCCAAGTCAGTCATGTGACTGGTGTGAGAACTCAAAACAGTTTATTTATCTTTAAAAAATCAAATAGAGGAATATTTTTAAATTCAATTCGCAATGCTTTTAAAAATGAGACTACCATAAGGCCTCCCGCACACACACACAATGCAAACGCAGAATCGGAGGAGATTTCTCCTTATGATAGTCAAAGATGCTTGATACGCATTTAAAATAACATTTGATATTATTACTAGTGCATAATGTATAACAAATCCTTTCGAAAGTAGAATATAAATCTTAGCCAACATACGACCATTATCGTATGCCTACTATAGCTAACTATGTTCAATAGCAGGTTACCGCCACATTCCATAGCAGGTTATACAACTAAAACCGTACAAGTTTCGTATTGTTTCTTTGGATTTCCAACAATGGTCAGGCCAAGGAACTTCCTATTGCCACATGAGAATGCCTCTGGAAAGACATCCCCGAGAACCAAACCGGATCTCTGCCAACACAAGGCCGGGTTACCCCTAACTGGGTAACAACTGACACGAGCACAGCCATTCCCCGGTCCTTTAGGACCTTTTCAACCGAGCGCTCGATATCCAACATCACACCATAATAAATAGAGTGTTTTCAACATGAGTAAGTATCTGGGCTCCATACCATGATACCACCCCTTTCCAGAAGGAAATGCACATACCCTAAGGGGAGCTACAGCAACCCCTAATAACCTTGCCGCATCTTTCCTGTTTTGACCATTTCCGGGATGTGAGGCTCGACGAAGTCACGTCCACAAAAACACACTTTGTACAAAAAGCCGTGCTTTGGGTCAACAAATGATCAACACAATGATCATTAAGATAGACGATCAAATAAATGATCCTATCACAAATAATCAACACAATGATCATTTCAGCATCACTCAGCATGTCACATTACCAAAATGGGATATATCGCTGATAACTTCAACTATATAACCTTTGAGCTGTACGTCTCAAAGAAGGGTGTTAAGCAAAGAATAAATTCTCCGCCACCAACAGAAATATATTTGAAAGAAATCGGCTTTATATCTCAAATTGTAATGTCAGGCATACAATCCATACAAGTCTGTTCCGGGATCGAACAAAACCGAAGGCACTTCTTACGAAGCCCTTGCAATACGGGTATTCACAATCCCGATCGAATTTCCCATCACTTAGGAGATCTCTATACCAGGAGCTACCCAGTGCAGAGACAATCGATAGGTCATCCTATCGCTTTCACAAATACTCGGTCTTCAACACCGATCTTCAAATGCAATTCATAACGACGTATCACATATTCGGAATGGGTTATACGACCCTATGGTCCTTTCCCGGTTAACCCGAATAGTGAGCGCTTATTCAAAAATAAGTGTGCATTCAAATTCAATCAATTCACATCAAATACCCATTCAAAGGGAAATATTGATAGTCGGCTATTGAACTATCAATGGATATGCATACATCACCAGATTCCAAATAATTTTCCAAATTATTTACTTTCCAAAATATCTTTACAAGATATATAATTTCAACACTAAAAAAAAATAAATCAATATTTATTTTTAACAAGTTTCACTTTCACATATAAATTCCATAATGAATTTATATTTCAAAGTATCCATGCATATATGATTTCAATCATTCATTTCAATTTATCTTCAAAAAGATAAATTCAATATATTCACTTTATATTGGAAAACATTTCCATACTTATTAAAAATAAGTAATTCACAAATCTTTTTATTTTCAATACTTAGAAAATATTCAATATACTTAAATCGAATTAAGTATATATTTCATTCTATTAAGGAAAACATTCTCTTAACATATTTATTTGGGCCAAAACGAATGTTGCGTAAAACATCGTTACGACAACCCAAAATCACTAGTATAGGGATTCGAAATTAAAATAGATATATATACATCCCAATACTATTCAAAACATTTCCTTTCGGAAATCATTTACTATAACAACAGTGTTATAGTCCACTATTTCCTTTTATTTCTCGAAACATCTATTTCAACAATAAATGTTGAAATCTATGGTTTCGAATCTCAATACCTTTTAAAACATCGTTGGATCGTTTTAATTCTATTTAAAACATTCACATTCTAAACAATTTCTTTAATGTGTTATTCACTATTCAAAAACGTGAATAAACTACGTTAACAAATTACATCCTTTTATTCATTTTATTTTAAAGGATTATTCACTGTCTAAAAACGTGAATATAACTCCATTTATAAGTTATAACAATTAGCTTATCAAAATAAGTCGTTTGCGAATTTATAAAACAATGTTTATAAATTCCATTTCTATTTATTTCATAACAACTTCCTTTATAAATCTTCTTTATTTACCTATTCGATTTATAATCTTAATTATAAACCAAAGGTCCAAATTATACGCCAAACACTTATAATTTATTTATTTGCAAAAATCGTTCCTTTGAACTTTACAAATTTTATAAACCTATTGTTTATAAAATTCCATTTATAACTTCACCGTTGCATAATTCTATAAATTTCATTCATTAATGAATTTCATTTTCACTTCATTCAAACACTTATAAAGACTCGTTTTATAATGTCAATATTTCGACTTATAAATATCCGTTTATAAATCTCTTAATATAAATCAATTAATATTATTCTTTAAAACATCTTTTAATTTCCTTTATAATTTCATCATTTCGATTTATAAAATAATCAAATTTTATAAATCCTATATTTAAACTTTTATCATATATTCAAAAATCCAATCTAAATTATTTTATAAAATCATTAGTTCATATTTCTCAAAAATCGACTTTTAATCGTATTTCTAAAAATCAGCTTTTTTAACTATATTTCACAAAAACCATAATTTTTATAACTTAAAAAATTATAACGTTTATTTATTTATAATGGATCAATTCCAAAAATATAGTATATTTTCAAAATCACTTTTAAAACCATTTTAAAATCCCAAAATCTGGGTCCAATGATGCTACACACCAAATAGTCAATCACGACTAACAACGATATCATATATCGATATGATAATCATCAAATATCAAAATATCTGAAATTAAATAAATACTGTTGAGGAATCCAGTTGGATCCCTCCAACCTGTTTCCTGCATCCAAAAACATTAGCACAATACCAATTTCGCTCCAGTACGAAATTATCGCGGTATATGTTCTTATTAAATATTATCCGCTTAATAACGGCGTAATAGGGTCTCATCCGCAAAAAAAAATACGGGAAATCAATCAACTGCAATATATACATATGCCAATATATATATATTGATATTATATATAATACCAATTTCACTGTTTATGAAATATTCGCGGTATATGTTTTTACTAAATAACATCCGCTTACTAACGGCGCATAATGTCTATTTTAACAATCAATAATTTACAGTCATCATTCAAACATGCATTCAAATATTTTAAATCTAACTATTTAAAATAAAATCGAAATCTATTCGATTGAGTGAGAAATTCTCACCTTGGTTTTAAATTCCGTTTAAGCTTTTATTTCGAATAAAATTAAACGCGCGTTTAATTTTACCCGAAATTCTCACTAACTCCAAACGACTCCAAACCAACTCCATCGCGTAGTGCTCGTCCATACGATTCCAACGCAACTGAGTTTGCATTTTTTCGACCTCGTATGAAAAAGATACAAATTTTTAAAGTTGCATGAATCTAAACATAATTAATTTACAAATTAATTTTATAAATCTAACCCTAACTAATCTCATCCACAAGATCCCATCTCCCACAAATCTCAGCCGCACTTCCCTTCTCCCCCCCCCCCTTCACGTTAGCTCTCACGTATCAGGAACCCATCCACGCGTTCAAACTCAAAACCATCGAACCCCCAAACGACGACGAACCCCGATCATCATGCCACCATTCGAAGCGCCTTCCCCCTAGCTACTCACGGCCAGAGGCCGCACGTCCCAGTGCCCCCCATTCTCTCGAAATTCGTGCCCAAAGTCGGCCACTTCAAACCCTGATTGCAGCCGATCCATAGCTCCAAATCCAATCACAACCGTTCATATCATAGATCTTGATGCCCTCTACAATACTCTAGTTGAGAGTTTGTTGAATCGTTGAGTAGATTGTGAGAAAAGATGGGAAGAAGATTGCAAATTCTTGGCCGTTCTTTTCTAGGTGGCGGCTGGCAACATTTAGATTAGGGTTTTATAAATTTTTTTTTTTATTTTAGAATGGTAGCTATTTATAAGAAAAGCAAGCGTAAACACTATTCATCCCGGGAATTCCGAACTCCGATTTAGACGCCGTAACCAGCGTACCTAGGGTTTATCCCGCGTTCCGGACACAATGGAACAGGTTTCGGAAGCTAATTCGGAAGTATGTGCGAGTTATGGCTGAAAACGTTCAATTTAAATTAAACCGATTTAAACCGATTTCTAGGCGTTTTAATTTGTACCGGAAAAACGGTAAATCCAAACGACTTGAAATTTGAAACCTTACAATAATATCACATTACGGATCCGATGAAACTGGTTTCGTCGAAATCCGAGACTTTTTGAAAAATGGCTATTTTGACTCGCCAATTTAAATTAAAAATAAATCGATGCGTTTCGAGCTGCCACGATCAAACGATAGCTCCGATTGACACGAAATTTGAAATCCGGTAATAACTAACTATTATGGATCCAATGAAACTGGTTTCGTTCAATTCTGAGACTGTTCAAAAATTGACTATTTTACAGTCGATTATTAAATATTAAAATATTCAATTTTCACAAATTAACTTTTAATTCGATTTTAAAAGTTCTAAAATATCTCTATAACTCCAGTATGATTAAATAAAATTTTACAAATCATTTTCTATCATATTTAACTCTATTTTCAATTATTTCCATAATTTAACATTTTAAATTATCGATTTAATTATCCAATTAAATCCAATAATTCAAATAAAAATTTATTTGACTTATAAATTCACTTATAAATATTTAAAATTAATTAAATATTCAAATTTTAATTTATAAAAATTCTGGGTCGTTACACCAGCCGTAGCCCCTCTTCCACACAAGCCGACCACTAGCCCCTTCACGCCTCCACACTCCGCACCTAAGCCCGCATTCAAACCCGAGTATCAGCCAACCCTGTTGTCGATATTCCTTGGCTAGACCAAAGCCAAACTCAACCGTGAGCCACCTGCATATATCTCCTTCTTCCTATTGGGTAAATATGTGTTTTGTATATATAAAGTTTTATAAATGTTTATTTTATGTTCATATTTCAAGTGATAGCTTTTGCATTGTTTTGTGTTTTAATGCTTTGATCCTGTTAGCTCAACCATTTTCATGCGTAAAAATGTTGGTCTTTGTTTTAAATATACACGGCGCGTGTGTATGTGTGTGTGTGTCTATATATATATATATATATATATATATATATATATATATATGGTCTGAGGTATTGCCTATTAGTATATAGCCTATTAGTATATATATGTTTATCTATTACGTATAGGATCATATTAATATTATTTATTGGTGCAATGATAAGTGAATTCTGTCTAGACAATATACGGCTGTTCTTAATATTCGAAAATGACATAACTAGTATGCACGCCAATTTCCAGATCATGTACAAATTGTTTGCACCAATTTCATAAAGTTATCTGCATATTGCTTGAGTTATATATCAATTTATGTAAATTTGGATATAATAGTAGTTTACATATATTTGAATATTTGAGGTTTATGTAGAAGTTTATAAAGTATATGTATATTGTTATCTAAATTCCGTGATATAAAAGCTAATATAAACTAAGGCAGTTGTTTATGTATAAAGGCTATATAGGTCTGCATGTTAGGATTCTTATATATAAGTATGTCTTACTGGTATGGGAAACAAGGATTTGTTGTCCAAGTCAAACTTATAATTCATATATGCAACAGTTTACATGGGTTTTGGGTTCTTATAATATATATATATATATATATATATATATATATATATATATATATATATATATATGTAGCCCCTTCTTTTCAGGCTGTGGCAAAAGTTCTTTTATTTTTATATTACTTTAGGAATTTATATATAGGGGGTTTTGACTTTAGAAATGCCCGTATACACTTCCTATTTATAATTTAAGCCTGCGTAAGTTATTTTGGTGGCATATATTATGTTTGAGTGTATATTTTATTAAAATGTACACTTTAGTTGATAACTTGATATGTTAGTATGTGTTATAAATTTTAAGAAGTATAATATAAGTTATATATATAGAAAGTTGGATCAGAGAATTTGTCTGCATACTTTGTTTATATTGATAGCATAGGAAATTGGTTTTACATACATAGACGTCATTTTATATTAAAGATAAATTTTTGACTTGAAAATAAATATGTATGTTTTAATTTAAAATATTAAATTTAGAATATGGTTTTATTCATATAGTTATATATATTTACAAATTTACCTATATCAATCGTCTTCGTCAATCCAGCCTGATTTGATTTCGTCTATTTCTATTGATCAGCTTTGTTCGTCAAATTCGTGCCCATTTTTCTCTACCTTGGAATTCGTGTTCGGAATTCGTAACTCATCTTATTCTCGTTCGTCTCTAACCTCGAAAGGTGAGCAATCACTCATGATTAACGTTCTTTTATTTATTAAATTTGATTTCAATTGAAACGACAATTGAAATATGCTGCTGTAGTTATTTAGATTGTTATATATGCTATTATCTGTAACTGTGCACCTGTGGGATATGACACCATATCCCGTTGTTTATATTATACTGTTATTGATGATATATGCCTGTTATATTATTATTCTTATATGTTATTACTCTGCAAGTTCCTTGTAGTTTAGAATTTACTATGGGTTGAAATGATACATACCCGAACGGACTTTAGAATAGGAGAATTTCGTTATGGGTTGAAATGATAGACCCAAGCGATTTTCATTTAATTAAATTTGGGATTACGGGTTGAATTGCTATCCACCCGTATATATTTAGTGTACGGATTGAAATGATAAATATCCGTAGCACTTGACCATATGATAAGAAATATATATATAGACACCGTTGGTCCATATATAAATATTTTGAAAATAAATTCATTGCTTTGGAAAGAAATATATGGTTTTAATAAATGTTGATTCTTAAATTATTATATATAAAAAGGGTTATGATATATATAGATTTAATAATATTTTACTTAATTAAGAAAGATTTAATACATAAATTATGTTAAATATTTATGTACATTATATTTCAAATAGATTTTTTCAATAATTGGGATAAATTGAGTTGGGGAGATAAATTTGGATTTAGCTGAAATGGTATCAAATTAAGAATTTGATTTAGTTAAATCGATTTGAAACTATTGAATGTGAAACTTAAAGATACGATTTTATAACGGGATGTTAATTTAAGTGATTTAATGAATATTTCATGTTTAAATAAATTAAAGGTAAATTAAGGTTATTTTAGAATATACCGAATTTATTAATTGAATATCTCAAGATTAAATAATAACGAGGTTAAATCGAGATCTATAGGAAACTGTTAAATTGAACCTTGAAGGGTCAAATATTAAAACTTTGAAATATACTGGGATGTAAATGGTTAATTTGTGATTCAGATCTGTAATTGAAATCAATATAATTTAAATTGGTTATTTAGAAACTGAATTAAATGGATATTGATAAATTGAGATTGAATTAAATTTGAGTAGGAAAGTCGAGTTGATTTTTAAGCGATTTGTGAAATTTGAGGAAATAGAATACTTTACTCTATAAATTATTTAATATATATATACACTATTTTGGGAAGTAGATATATTTGAAATGAAGATTATATTTTGGTTTGAATTATAAATGATTTGAATGACCACGGTGTTATAGTGTACATTTCTACAGTGTAGATAGTTCCATGGATCCCTAAAGGATGGTTATCCCAAACATCCTCTAAGTTAATTATATTTCAGTTGATATTTCACTTGAGTTGGATTTATAGATATAAGAATGTTAATCCTGACTCGAGTGTTTTGTGTTTTTCTTTACGCTCGGGTCAGATTGAGTGACATAGCATTAGAGACTCACCTTTGGAGTTTGGAGCTTCGTTGGAGGTCCAACTATCGATTCATCTTTCAGCTTTTCCAGTTGATTATTTCAGAGGAGTCATTGGTTCGTACTGAAGACTTCACTGTATTTGAGATATTCGGATGTACTTTATTTTTAACTCTGATGTTTATATAGTAGCTTCATGAACTACTATTCATTTATTGCGCTGCATATTATTGTACTACTCTGTATCTGTGATTCTGTGATGGATTTATTTACTGTATACGTTTAAGTTTTGCCAAATTTAATTTAACAATTCGGTATTTTGAATTATTCAAGTCGGACATGTATGGTTTTATTGTCGATTTGAATGGTACAAAATAGCTAGTCGTTACAGTATCACTTTTGTTTTTCATAAATATCGTCCATGTATATCTTTAGAAGTCATAAACTATTACAAAAACATATCGATTATGATTAATGGATTGAACCTGTGTTGGTCCGAATAAATCCATATGTAATAATTCTAATGGTTGTAAAGTTGAAATGACTTTCTTAAATCTAAAAGATGATTTAGTTAATTTTCCTAGTTGACAACCATTGCAAAGATTATTTATTTTAAAATTTATTTTTGGTAAGCCTTTGACTAATTCATTTTTTGAAAGTTTTTGGATAGATTTAAAATTAATATGAAAAAATCTTTTGTGCCGTAGCCAAGGATCATTATCTTTGACCATTAAAAACATATCTTTATTATTATTAATTTTCATGTTTAAAACATAAGTATTTCTATCTCTCTTTCCTTCAAAAATAAGTTTTTGATTTTGATTTTGATCAAAAATACAACATTTATTTTCAGAAAAATTTATTTTAAAACCTTTGTCGCATAGTTAACTTATGCTTAATAAATTATATTTTAAATTTCTAACTAAAGAAACATTTGTAATGAGGGGTAGTTGCACACATCTCCTTTTCCAATGATAAAACATTTTGAGTTATCTCCGAAGGTAACAGAACCACCATCAAAGTATGAAATATTTGTAAGCATTTCTTTGTCTCCGGTTATGTGTTTTGAGCAACCACTATCTAAAATCCATTTTCTTTTCTTGATTGGGACCTGCAAAAAATATTAATCAATATATCGGTACCCACCTTTTGATAGGGTATTAAGAGTTAGATCTTAGGAAACCAAACCCAAGTGGGTTCAGTATCCCTTTTATAAAGATAATTACTACTCTTGTGAACTGTTTCTATAAAGGATTTTATATATTTGTTTCGAATTAAATTATTGTTTGTTTTCGGAACCCATATTTTGATTTCCTTTTTCTTTTTAGTGTATCTTGGTATGTTATTTTTCAATATTATATTATGTTTTGAATTTTCCTTCTTAAAATTAGCATTTTTCTTTGGAGGAATTTCGATTCTTTTTTAAAACCTAATCCATTTTTATTTGAAGAGGATTGAGAATTTTCGATAATTATAGATAAATTTTCTCTTCTCTTATTAAAATTAGAAACATTTTTGGTAATGTTATCTAATTTAGTTTGAAGACTAGTATTTTCTAATTCAACCTGTTTTAATTAAATTTTTAAATTGTGATTTTCAGAAATAATTTCATCATTCTTTGCCTTTTGAGTTTCAATTTCTTGGCTCAAAAGTAAAAGTTGACTATCTGAATTTGAGAGAGATTCTTGAACCTTTTCAAGTTCTTTCAATATTTTTTTCTCGTCTTTTAACATATCTCTTTCAAATTCAGCTTTGTTCTGATTTTCACATGTCTCTTTAAATTTCTTTTTAAGAATTTTTATAGTATTTAAAAATTCAGTGTTTACTTCTATTAAATCATCATAAGATAAATTACTAACCTCAGATTCTTGAGCCATGAAGCACACATTTGCTTGTTCATTTTTGCTGTCACTATCTCTATTTGATGATTCTGAATCTGAATCGTCCCATGTGATAGAAAAAGCCTTCTTTTTAAATTTATCTTTCGTATTCTTGTCGTTGAAGCTTTTCTAATTCTCCTTCTTTAGCTCCGGACAGTCTTTTATCATATGATCTTTCTTGTGACAATTAAAACATTCTAAGTTTGAGGATGAAGGTTTATTTGAGGAATTCTGTAACGTCCCGCCTTTTCGTACGTTTTAAATCGACGATAAACCACACACGTCAAACTTAAACCATACAGAAGGGCGTATTGTTATGGGGTAAATAAGAAAAAGTAGAGAAAGAAAAACAAAATAGAATCTTATAGCGGAATGATAAAATATAATAATCAAATATACAGTTCATGAAGCTGTTTACAAAATATTCGATTATACTTATACAATACATACCAGAGTACACATACCAGAGAATAATAATTAATGCAGCGGAATTAAATGGTGTAGTGGAATAATATAGTGGATAATAGTACTACAAATCTTCGTCTTCGTCCTTCAGAATCAAATATTCAAATCCTGAAACGCTCGGACTGACACGAGCGAATTGAAAGGACAAAACACTCGAGTCAGAACTAAAATATCTTATGTAAGTTAAATCAACATGAATAAATATGAGTGGAACGGCGTCAGAGATGTTTACGGGATTTGACATCTCCTATCCAGTGTCTAACGTGAGTGCAGTAACTTAAGAGATGCTCGGGATTCACATCTCCTAAGGATCCGTTAAACTATTTACTATGTAGTAATATTTCGCTATTATAATAGTGTCTAATAGTAAAATATAATATACTGAAAATAGCGTTAAGGCTTTACATTTTCCACCTTAACACACTTTTATATTCCCATAGTCTATACAGTACCATAATCTCCCCCGTACTGGGCATCGTCAGAGGGCACTCCATAGGTATGGTACAAAACAAAATCCTATAAGGCGCGCTAGGGTAGGTGACATGATACAACTTGGCAATGCCAGGGTAGATATACCAATTGCTATCCGGGCTGGTGGTAACGCATAGCATCAGCTACCGCCCACCTCGAGCCATACCCCCAAACAAAAAAATCAAAAGTGGCCATCAAATCAATCCAAAAGTCAAAGTATAACATCGAAGGGATGTGTTCGATCAAAGGTGCTACCTCATTGGCCCGAGAATCGCTCCTGTTTTAGCCACCTTATGCCAACTCACGGGATTCTGGTCTATGTATTTACCTCAAAGGAAACGCCGCCACCATCCTACTTCATTCTGGAATCTCCACCGCGTACACGGTTGTTAAAGTGGTTTCCGAAGTTAGCAGAGAGTATGACAACTTCCGATCCCGGTCTCTTTAACAACCAAACGTTATTATAACACCGCGGTCTTTCAAAATAATTTATACTTAAAACCAGAATATAATATCCATTTCAAAACTATGTAAATACGATATCATTTCTATTTTAAAACCCAAATCAATATGATATCATTTTTATTTCAAATATATCCTTTTCCAAAATCATAGCACTTTCAAATCTATATGCCTTGAAACCCATAGCTTTGAAACATAACTTCTCATACTTAAATGGTTTAAATATTAAATTACTTTATAAAAAAATAGCTTCTTCAATATCACAAATAAATTCCAAATACCGATTTGAACCTCCAAATAAACCATTTCAATTTATATATTTCAAAGCTTTACATATTCCACCATTTCAAAACTAGTTCTTTGATAATTCCATATATATCAAATTCAATTACTATTATTAAGATTTGAAATGTTTACTTAATAAATCCAATATAATTTAAGTACAACTTTTAACTTCAAACAACTGGATATTCTTTCAATTTATTTAACTTGATATATTCATTTATCTCAACTTTGTATTCATTCAAATCACTTTAAACCAAATCAAGTTATAAGATTCATACCCTTTAAAATCTCAATTTTATTTAGATTTCAGATCACATTTATCCGAGTAAAATTCTTAATTAATTCAAATTAAACCAATTTCATATTTATCTTCCAACTTAATTTTTATTTAAGTCATTAAAACTCTATATATATATATACAATGTCTTAAAAAGGTACTTAACCATATAATATAAACAATTAAATTCCATGAATAAACTTATTTTTACTACACAAATTTATACATAGCTTAAATTCAAGAATTTAACTATATATATAAAATAATATTTATATAACATCAAAAATTAATATTTATTAAACCGTATATTTCTTTCCAAAACCATAGAAATCATTTCAAAATAATTATATATATATATACCGCGGTGCCTGTATATAATTTTCTATCACATGGTCAAGTGGTACAGATATTTATCATTTCAAACTGCAATTTAAAATAAAAATGTGGTTGTATATCATTTCAAACCGCAATCTCGAATCAAAATAAATGCATAACAAATTGCAGATTATGATGATATAAATAAAACATCCATTCATCCGTCATATCCATCACAATCATCATACAAAACAATCAATCAATATCAACATATAACTGATGATATATAACAGGTAATTAACTGGCAGTTATATTCAATAATAAATTAAATAACGATTTAATTTAAATAAATGCAATAACTTAGATGATGATTAAAATATACGAAAAGTCATAAATAAATGCATAATCACAACAAAAATTTAATTTAAAAAACATAAGAGGTTTTAGAAGTTGTGAGTGGGTTAAAACACTCACCTTTTGAATTTCAATTGAATTTAAATCCAATTAAATTCAAAAATTTCATAGTCTCCAATTCGTCCAAACTAACGTCAAAATGTCAGAAATCTCAATACTATCCTAATAAAAAAAACCGCGCATAAATCGGACATTGTATGCGAAAGTTATTCAAGTTATAAGATGACTATTGCCATAATAAAGTGTATATATATATATATATAGTGATATTAAAATAAAAAAATAAATATTAAATTTCTCGTTTTGGGATGAGAAGATTAGGGTACCTGCTGACAAGGTGGTGGCAAGGCTTGGGTGAGGTGGAGAGGCTTTCACGCAACTCAAAGCTTCAAGAAGGATTAGGAAAAAGTGTTGTAAGCAGGTGAGGGAGAAAATGAAACAGGGTCATGTTTGCAAAATGAAGTTCAGTGAGATTGGAAAATTGAAATGAGGCTAAAGGAGGATGGAACCAATGAAATGAATTCTTCAGGTAGCAAAAATGAAAATTTAGACATTGCAAACAAAGAGGTGATAACGAATAATAAATATAAAGTAACAAAGGGACTAGTTGTACCAAAATTTTGAGATCCAATTTCAAAACGTCTACTCCGCTAAATTAATTTCTATTAACCCTAAATATATACCTTATTAACACCCAATTAAATTTTATTAACACACATTTAATAAAATGTAACACTCCAATTAATGCAATTGGGGACCGCCGCTGCACACAATAAAAGATGAACCGAGACTGAAAATTCAAATTTAAAAACGGAGTTTTTCTCAGCGTGCAATCACGATTCAAAATATTTAATTTACTTTAAAATATAAGGTTAGCATTAAAATCACTTCTATACTGCCTCTGAATGTTATAAAATGACCAAAAAATTTTGTTTCAAAATTCAAAATTTTCCTTTTTTTATAAAATTTTACTTATCTTTAAAATGAAACGTTCATTTTATTTTTCTCAAACCGTTCTTTTATTTTCATTAAAAATGCTCTTTCTATTTAACCCAAAATGTAAGTTTCTTATATTAAATGCCATAAATTTCAATTAACTTCTCTTTCCTTTTAATTTAAAGATTCCTCATATGGATTAGATGTTGGAAATTCCACACTTTCAAAGCTTTAACTTCTATTTCAATTGTTTATAGATTATACATTAAATTTCCAAAATTTTCAATGAAATTAGCTTTCCATTTATTTTCAATACATTTTTCTTATGGTATAATTATTTTGTTTCATATCTATTACCTTAATGTTTCACAATTTCCTCTTAGTTCTAATCATCGTAGTATTAAATTCCATTTGCTATGAAAATTCTATTTATTATAAATTAAATTGCAATAAATTGGTATGTTTCCATTCCAATCCTTTTATTACTTTACTATACTCAAATTTGACAACTCCTAAACCTCTTATTACATTTCACATTAATGTAACATTTATTTATTTTATTAAAATTTATTTCCAATTCTAATTCCATCAACTAATTAAACATGCAACTTATAATATTTGTTTACAAGCCAAATGTTACACGTAAGTTTCTCACACTTCAACTAATTGTCATATTATGAATGTAATTAACATTAATTTCAAATATTATCTTAATTTACATTAAGATAGTATTTAATTACCTTTAATGAAATTTACTCCCCAATTTATTTAATGCAATCAATCAAAAATTATTCCATTCATTATTGTCAAATAGATGGATTTAACATTGGATTCAAAACTATTATATAAATTTCCTCATATTCCATCTTCATTTCAAATAACGTATTATTTAGGTATTTCAATTTCATTTAATTGCATTTAATCCAATTATTGAATTTTATATTTCAACTAAATAAATAAAATTTTGATTTCCATTCTTTAAATCAATCAATTCATATTATGAATAAAATTAACATTACTTCCGACTATTACTTTAATTTACCTTACAAAACGTTAAATTTGGATTTATTGTAATTGATTACCAAAGTTTATTTAACACATTAAATAAACAATCAACCTATGCAAATTGCAACCTATTTGCTTTTAATTTCATTTATAAGTTCGTTACTTATCAATCCAGATTATAATCTGATATATAACGCTAATTTTATTTCATTACATTAATATACGCCTATTTACATCTTAATTTGAATAAATATTACATTTCTAAATGTGTACTTCTATCAATTGAACACATTAATTAAGGTTTTAAAACCAATAAATGAATTTACCCTAATCCCATTCTTATACTAGTTTATTACTTTACATACATTACGTATATATTCATCAATTAACATACTCTGAAGTTGTTTCCCAATTCATCAATTTCTACCCTAAAATAAATTTACGTTTCTATAAATTTACATTCACACTTTCGTTACTACATTTATTTTCATTAAAGTAATATTTAATTACCTTATTTGTAATAACCATTTATCACAAATATACTCTTTATAATACTTGTATGGTTATTCCCTACAACAATTACCCTCTATCCTATTATTTCACACATTAATACAATAATTACATTTGTTTTTATTATATTCCATTTATAACTAAGACATAGCTTTTAAATTATTTTATTAAATTGGAATGTTAAATCAAGTTCATAAGATTATAATTTGCATTTACATATTTCCTCGATTTACATTCAATTACTGTCAACAATGTATTATCTCATTAATTAATTCATATTTATATCCACTTCCGTATATAAATTTTGTAACCAAGTTAAAACATTTACATTGTTTCACTCATTGGAATTACATCCACGTTATTAACTATTAACTTACATTTTTTTACTTATTGTCAATTTAATTCCCAAGTGCAACAATTTACACTATTTCATTTTTTTTTCAATTCAATTGTCAAAAATTAGCTTTTAATAACCATTGCTACAATTCATTCTAAATATTTACTTCATTATAAATCATAAATTTTTTATTTCTTTCTAAAATTTAATTACAAAATTCTTATAATTTAACAAATTTAATTATCGAAATTTACGGGTCGTTACAAATTCTTTTTGAAGCTACTCTTTTTGAATTTTAGAAAATTTTAAATTTTTTTGCAATAAATGCTAGATCCTCGTCTTCTGATTCTGATTCTTCTTTTTCCGCATGAAAAGCTACATTCTTTTTTTCTTGTGCCTGGTCCTTTTTGGCTTGAAGATTTACTTCATAAGACATGAGGTTACCTATTAGTTCTTCAGGTTTCATTGTTGATAAATCGTTGGCTTCCTCAATGGCTAAATCCTTTCTCTCCCATTCGTCGGTTAAGGAGTTTAGTACCTTTGATATAACATCAAAGTCACTATATTTTTCTCCTAACCCTAGTAAGGCATGAAGTATGTCTTGAAATCTAGAGTACATATCGTTGATGGTTTCATTTTGTCTCATTCTAAATTTTGGAACTAGTTTTTGAGCATTGAGATTTTTGTTTGTTTGACCTTGTTTGTACCCTCATGAATTATTTTGAGTGTTTCCCATATCTGATGCGCAATAGTACAGATACTAGCTCGATTGAATTCATTTCTATCCAAAGCATAGAATAACATATTCATAGCTTTGGTATTTGCACTTGCTTCATTCTTCTGAGCTATTGTCCATGCAGAGTAATTAGTTGTAGGTGCTGTGAATTCTGTTTGAGTTGCATTCCAAGCATCAAAATAGGTTGCTTGCATATATATATATATGTCCTCGTTCTTGTTGCCCAATAATTGTAATGTAAACCATTGAATAATGGTGGTCTTTGAGTAGATTGTCCTTCGGCAAATGTAGAGACAGTGGTCGTGCTGGTACCTGCGTAACTTTCCATATTATCAAAATATCAAATAACGGTGTTACGGTTATTGGATGTCCTTGCTCTCATACCAATTGAAAGAGACGTTGCAGCATGATCGTATGGAATAGAAATGTGCAGATCGCAGAATATCACCAATAAATAAAAGTGACACCAGAGATTTATACTGGTTTGGACCACTGTCCTACGTCCAGTCCCTAAGCTCCTCTTAGGAATTTCACTAACAAAAACAACCCTCGCTTTACCCGGAGGAATATGTTCACAACTAACCGAACGGCCGAATGGGATTTCTTGCCTCGACTGCTGAAGAGGACTTTCACAATACAAAGAGTTTATTGACTACTTGTGTTCTTAATAACACGGATATGTCAAATCAATGTACACCCTTCCTATAATCTTTGCTTGATGATAATATTGTAGTTTGTGAAAGAATATTGAAGAGTTGAGAAGATTTGTAATCTTTTAAATATAGAAATAGAGTGCTTTTGTGAATCTGAATGCTATAGATAAGATAGAAAGAATTAGAGTAAGATTAGTTGAAAAACATATTTGATTAACCTCTATTTATAGCATACAAATAGTTGCAATTATTCACGATGAGATTCGATGATTAGATGTGAATTAAGAGTTGTGTCTCTTGGCTGAATAGTTGCATCTATTCATTTTCAGAAGTCTGAAATAAAATTAGAAGTTTGTTTATAATCAAATACATATACAACAAGGAAATAAGCAAATTCGGGCTATATTCATACGTCTGAAAAATTCAAAAAAGACGTCTGAATACTATGCTGAATATTTTTTTTATTTCAGCAGACAGACATCTGAATTAGAAACTTCAGACGTCTGTTTGTTGTGCCTTGTGCATGTCTTAAAAACGTGCATGTGTATGTGTATCACCAAGGAAGATTTTAACAATATCTAAACCAATACATACAGACTCAATATAATCTTCAACTAAGCCCTTGATATTTTACTGTTGTAGAGTTTCTTCCCGCAAAACAAAGTTAATCGATACTAATATATATATGTATAGTTGTCATAATCAAAACGCTATAAAGCGAGATCCAACAAAAATTGCTAATTAACATCTTCTTTATAGTCTCTATTACTTGAGTATTTGGACCAAATATTAACATATCGTCTACATATAAACAAATCATCACATATGATTGTCCAATTTGTTTATAATAAACATACTTATCGCATTCATTTATACGAAAACCATTTCTCATCATGACACTTTCAAATTTTGCATGCCATTGTTTTGGAGCTTGTTTTAGTCCGTATAATGATTTTACTAATCTACAGACTTCGTTTTCATTTCCTTTGGAAACAAAACCTTTAGGTTGCTCCATGTAAATCTCCTTATCGAGATCTCCATTTAAGAATGCTGTCTTTACATCCATTTGATGAATTTCTAGCTCATAGATCGATGCAATTACTATTAGCATTCGTATAGAGGTTATTCGTGTTACCGGCGAATATGTATCAAAGAAGTCTACTCCTTCTTTTTGACGATATCCTTTGGCTACTAATCTGGCTTTATACTTGTCGATAGAGCCACCTGCTTTGATTTTCTTCTTGAAAATCCATTTACAGCCAATAGGTTTTATTCCAGGTGGAATATCAACAATTTTTCAAGTTTTATTACTTAGAATTGAATCAATCTCACTTTGATTGCTTCTTTCCAACATGAAGATTCAGAAGATGACATTGCTTCCTTGTGCGTTTGAGGTTCGTGTTCTATCACATATGTGAAAAAATCCGAACTAAATGTCTTGGAAGTCCTAGCCCTTACGCTTCTTCTTGGTTCAACTTCCTCAATATCTTGATGAGTTTCATCTTCATGTGAATTGGTTGATTCTTCTTTTGTCCTTTTAGGGACATTATTCCCTTCATTTCTTTTGTGTGGACACACGTATTCAAAAAATGAGGCATCTCTAGATTCCATGATTGTATTTACATGAATATCAACTGTACTACACTTGAATACCAAAAATTTGTAGGCATTACTATTTTGGGCTGGCCCTAAATAGTAACAATCTATTGTTTTTGGTCTAAGTTTGACTTTCTTGAGAGGCGGAATTTGAACTTATGCCAAGCACCCCCACACTTTGAGGTATTTAAAACTTGGTTTGTGTCCTTTCCATAACTCATATTGAATTGTTCCTGTTTTATTGTGAGAGACTTTGTTTAATATGTGATTAGACATATTTAAGGCTTCCCCCCACAAGTTCGTCGATAGACCAGGGGTTAAAAGCATGGCATTAATCATGTCTTTTAACGTTCTGTTTTTCCTCTCGGCTACACCATTTTGTTGTGGTGAATATGGAGATGTTGTTTGATGAATTATACCATTTTTGGCACAGAACTGTTCAAATGGTGATTCATATTCTCCACCTCAATCAGATCTCAATATCTTTATCTTTTTATTTAACTGATTTTCTACCTGAGCTTTGTACTTCATAAACGATGTAATTTCTTCATCCTTACATTTAAAAGATATACATAGCAATATCGTGTATAGTCATCAATAAAAGTGATAAAGTACTTTTTCTCCCCTTTTGTAGGTAACGATTTAAAATCACATAAATATGTATAAACCAAACCTAGTGGTTCGGTGTTTCTATCAACAGATTGAAATGGTTTTTTAACCATTTTTGCTTCTACACATGTCCCACATTTATTGTTCTTATCTACTTAGAATTTTGGAATTAGTCCCAAGTTTGATAATGTTTTTATTTTTTGAAAATTTATGTGTCCCAATCCATCATGCCATAGCAAAATTTCATGCTCAAGCAAGTAAGAAACTTCAATTTTATTAATAGCACAATATGAGTACATAGTTTTATTGTCGATAATGGCTACATTTGCCTTAAATAGGTCATCCCATAAATATCTCCTTCCGATATATGTTCTAGCTTTGGACAGAACTATCTTGTCTGACTCGAATACCAGGGATGAGATTCTTGCGTATGTATGGAACGTGGAGCACGTCATTCAACTTGACAGTTTTTCCAGAAGTAAACTTGAGGATTACTGTGTCACTGCCTTCGATCATGGATACTGCAGAATTACCCATATAGAGTTTTTCTTCGTGATCGAATTTCTGGTATGTAGAAAACATGGATTTTTCAGAGCAGACATGACGAGTAGCGCCTGTGTCTACCCACCATTGGTTAGGGTTCTGAACCAAATTGCATTCAGATACAACTGCCGAGAAGTTGGACTCGTCTTCTTCCATGTTGTCTACTATATTTTCCTCTATGTTGCATTCCTTTTTGTGTCTGCAATCTCTAGAAGCATGTCCAACTTTTCCACAAACCCAACACTCGCTATTAAACTTTTTGGTTCGTTTGTTTTCTTTTGGTTTGTCGTTTGGAGCTTTTCTTTTCTTATGGAAATTCTTCTTTTTGTTTTTGGTCTTTGAACCTTCAGCCACAAATGCCTCCTCGCTTAGTTTTGTAACTCCACGGTTATCTGCCTCAATTTTCAGTCGGACTATGAGATCCTGTAAAGAGATTTCCTTCTTCTTATGCTTTAGATAGTTGCGGTAATCTCTCCATGACGGTGGCAGTTTTTCTGTGATGGCTTCAACCAAAAATGATTCTCCAACCTTATGGCCTTCCGCTTCGAGTTCATGAATGATGATTTGCAGTTCATGCAGTTGAGCAGTCACCGGTTTGGAGTCAACCATCTTGTAGTCCATGAATTTGTCTGCAATGAATTTCTTAAGACTGGCATTCTGCATCTTATACTTCATGGCAAGTGCATTCCAGAGTGCTTTTGCTGTCTTTAGAGGCTGATATACTTTGTATAACACCTTGTCTAGACAATTCAGAATATAGTTTCTGCTTAAAAAATTGGAATGCTTTCACATATCAACATCCTATTTCTTGCCTGATGCAGGAATCGGTTCCTTCTCTTCGACATACGGTTGCAGACCGAGTGTGGTGAGATAAAATAACATCTGATTCTGCCATGTTAGAAAGTCGTCACCATCTCCTTTAAAAGGATCGGGCCTGTTGTGTGTAGTAGCCTTTGTTGAGAGCTCTACTGTTGCCATCTCTTTTTTAGTTAAAACAGGAAAGTCTTAAGATGTTATACGTCTAGTATACCAAAACAGAGAATAATCAATTATAAACTCGTCTCAAAAGTTTAGCAATCAGATTTCCACTACTTCGGATGTCTGTATTTGCTAAATTAAGCAATATGTCGTAATTAAATTACAACCACAATCTAACAACTATAGTAATAATAATTATAGCGGTGGTCAAACGTTATACTATCTAAAGAAATAACACAACTTATAAACGAAAATGATGTATATAAATAAATATATAAATCAATTATAAACCTAACCGGTTTGAAGAAGGAAATTCCGTCTGAGGCTTATCGTAACAATTTCCTTAAGACTTTATTTAAAGTCTTCCAAGATACAACAGACGTAATCTGCACGAGATTGTAATGAGTATGTCAATTTTGTGATATATTGTATAGAGCAGTAGAAAAGAAGAAGCAGAAGAAATTTGAATTGGAATAGAATGAGAATGTGATCAGGATTCTCTCATATTTATAATTTCGTCCGCATCCCTTCAAACAGTCGCGTTCGCTTGACGGGTCGCACCCGTTGCCTTTTGAACCGCAATTGTTTGTTAACGAGTCGTACCCGCCTACTCCTCGCATCCGTTCGCGTCGCACTGCTTTTGTTCGCCCACACTTCTTCAGTCGGGTCGCACCCGTTCACGTTTAATGGTTCGCACCCGCTTTAGAAGTCGCACCTCCTCGGTCACTCCGCGCATCTGAACAGTCGTGTTCGTATAGCCTGCAACTGTTAGAAACCCCGGCCCAGTTTTGCAGTAAAAATAGGATCATTTAGACCCAAACTCGAATCCGAGCCCAAGCCCAAGCCCGGCCCAGCCCGGTTCGGTCGGATGACAGCAACGCGCGCACGTGTGTGATGGTGATGCATGATCTTCCTCCTCATAACGAAGCATACATTTGGGTTCCCCTAGGCCCCAACCCCTTCATTGCAAAGCCATATATATACTAGTATAGCTTATCAATTTTTGACGATACGGGACTTATGTATATTTTCATTCAATAGGAATTCCAACAGCATGACCACAAATAATCTTGAAAATGCAGTGCATAAAACTACGGGTTGTTACAGAGATGATCTCAGCTTACCTCATATACATTGATATTAGTTAGACATATAAGATTCATTAATCCTTTCGCTTTCTAAATTAACAATAACAAGATGTTGTCACCATGTGTCTTCAATGAAGATAAAGTAAGAACCATTTGCATGATGTATATGTCATGATACATTATAAAGTATTGAGTACTAGGTCTAAAAAATGAGAAGGACTGTCACGTCTAAATTTCAGCGTTCGAAAATCGACACACACACTTCATTTGTACTCGAATGACGTAGATTCAACCATTGAAATTCGATTCGTGCCGGAGCTTATAACACATTAAGTACAACAACACAACGGAAGAAAATTAATAATATCATTTATACAACAATGTATACAATATCCGATACAACAATTTGATAAAAATGATATCAAAATCAGAGATACAAAATAACATCGGAAATAACACAACTAGATTGTCTAGACTTTGCAACCATCGACAGCAGAAAGATAACTCCAATAGAATGCATCTCCAAAAGAATTCAACACCAAAGATAGCTTGAACCATAAGCTCGAACCACCATTATCGATGCACTAAGCAAGATCGACCTGGAATGTTGAAGAGAAACAAATGCTGTTGCCAAAACCAAAGACTAGATGTATTGAATCCTACACCTATTATTTGATTATCTGAAAAACCTAACTCTAGACTGCCCGTGTGGAAAATTGTGGGCACCCAGAGTTTAGAAAGGGAACAATAAACTCCGGGTCAGTCATGAGACTGGTATGAGCAAACAAAACAGTTTTGTCTTTAAAACAAACAACAAAAGAAATAAAAAGAATCCTCAATGTTTTCTGGAAAAAGAAACTTCCATAAGGCCTCCCGCCTCACTTATCATGCAAACGCAGAATTAGAGGAGATTTTTCCTTATGATAGTCAAAAATGCTTGATAAGCGAAAACCATTTGATATTATTATTAGTGCATAGTGGAAAACATTTCGAAAGTATAATATTAATCTTAGCCAGCATACAATATTTCGTCGTATGCCTACTATAGCTATCATGTTCAACAGCAGGTTATCGCCACATTCCACGGCAGGTTATACAACTAAAACCGTACAGGACGCGTATTGTTTCTTTGGATTTTCAACAAATGGTCAGGCTAAGAAACTTCCTATTGCCACATGGGAACGCCTCTGGATGGGACGCCCCAAGAACCTACCCGGCTCTCTGCCGACACAAGGCCGGTTTACTCCCTTCATGGGAGTAACACCTACAGATATGCCATCCCCGGTCGTTTGCAGCCTTTATCCGAGGGCCCTCAACACCAACAACCACAAAACAATGTATTTGCAGTAACCACATAGGTTAAATATCTGGGCTCCATATCATGATACCATCCTTTTTCAGAAGGAATGGACATACCCTAGGGGCGCGACCCCTGAAACCTAGCCGCATCTTTCCCGTTTCGACCATTTTCGGGGAGTGAGGTCCGACGAGGTCTCGTCCAAAAAGCTACGCTTTTCACAGAAGCCATGCTTTGATCAGCAACACTCAGCAGCACTCAGCATGCTACACTACCAAATTGGGAATGTATCACTAATAACCATCAACTACATAATGTAAATGCCCGTAAATTCATACCACTTTTGAGCTGGAAAAATCCCAGAACAATTCAGCCCAAAGAGGAACGAACTTACGAATCTTTAGGGTTAAAGAAGAAGAAGTAGAAGAAGAAGAAAGAAGAAATAGACACAGAATCTCAATATCGCAGCGGAACAATAGATAAATTAATATCTTTAAAACAAAGAACTATATCAGTTATTACATTACATCACATTTCATTATCAGAGTGTACTACAATAACCAGCGGAAAGAAGTATTGCATATATAAGTGATACTCCTCGCCATCCGGCTCCAACTCCTGCTTTCCATAACAACTTCTTGACTTTTCTCCCGAATAATGATGACCTGACTCTAGGCTGCACGTATGGAAAATTACGGGCACTCTGAGTTTAGAAAGGGAACAATAAACTTCAGGACAGTCGTGGGACTGGTGTAAGATCTTAAAAACAGTTATTTTCACAACGAAAATAAAAAGAAATCCGCTATACTTTTTGGAAAATAAAACTACCATAAGGCCTCCCGCCACACACACAATGCAAACGCAGAATTAGAGGAGATTTTTCCTTATGATAGTCAAACATGCTTGATACGCAAAATCATTTGATATTACTATTATTATTAGTGTATAGTGTGGAAAACATTTCGAAAGTATAATATTAATCTTAGCCAGCATAGGCATTTCGCACTTATGCCTACTATAGCTACCATGTTCAATAGCAGGTTACCGCCACATTCCATGGCAGATTATACAACTAAAACCGTACAGGACGCGTATTGTTTCTTTGGATTTCCAACAAATGGTTAGGCTAAGGAACTTCCTTCTACCAATGGATACGCCTCTGGAGGGACGTCCCGAGAACCTAACCAGATCTCTGCCAACACAAGACCGGGTTACCTCTGTAACTAGGTAACTACTACTCAAGTATGCCATCCCCTCGTCATTTGGGACCTTTATCCGAGGATCCTCTACACCAACAACCACAAAGAAAAGTATTTGCAGTAACCACACAGGTTAAATATTAGGGCTCCATACCTGACACCACCCTTTTCCAGAAGGAAATGACATACCCTAAAGGGCGCGACCCTCATAACCTTGCCGCATCTTTCCTGTTTCGACCATTTCCGGGGTGTGAGGTCCGATGAGGTCTCGTCCACAAAGCTACACTTTTCACAAAGTCATGATTTGATCAACAAATGATCAGCAACACTTCGTATGCCACATTACAAGTTTGGGAATATATCACTAGTAACCATCAACTATATAACCTCTGAGCTCGTATGTCTCAGAGAAGGTTGTTAAACTAAGAGAATAAATTCTCCGCACCGACAGAAATGTATTTGATAGAAACCAGCTTTATATCTCAAAGTGTAGTGTCAGACACATCCATACAAGTCCGTTCCGGGATCGAATGGAACCAAAGACACTTCAAAGAAGCCCTTGCAAATCCGGATATTCACAAATCACATCCGGAATCCCCATCGCAAAGGTGATAGAATCTTTATACCGGAGCAACCGGTGCAGAGACATTCGATAGGTAATCCTTTCGTTTTTGAGAATACCCAGTCTTCAACGTCATCTTCAAATGCAATCCTATTTCGTCATATCCTTATTCGTAATGGGTTTTATGACACAAAGTCCTTTCCCGGCTAATCCGAATAACGAGCGATTATTTTAAAAAATAAGCGTTATACTCAGATTTCAACAAATCACAACATTTTCATTTTTTGATCTTTTAAACAAAAGATCTATCACAATCACAAAGGTTCGATGTGGTTTTCGGATATCCACTTGGAATCCGACCCCCGGTCGCATCGAAATTCAAATGCCATTTAAAAGGCAAATATTGATAGTCGGTTATTTAACTATCAATCAACATTCACAACAATTACTGGATTCCAAATAATTTTTCCTCAATTATTATTTTCAAAATATCTTTGCAAGATACAATTTTACACTTCAACCATTTGAAAACAAATTTTAAATTACTTTTCACATTTAAATCCTTTGAAAACAAATTTGAAATCATTTTTCACTCGTGGAAGAAGATTTCCGATATTATTTGTTTCCACTGAAGGTCTGCCGAGTTGAAATACTTTAAAAAAAATAAATTACTTATCCAACATATATACTTGGAAATATTTAAAATAAAACTATTTTAAAACACCTACTTAAATATCAGTTATGGAAATATTATATAAAATCTCGTATAAAAATTCAAGGCCAAACTAATTTTAAAATAAAATTAGTAGATAGAATATAACTATTTAAATATCCGTTTTCTAAAACAAATATCAATTTAATCTTTAAATAATTACTTCTATAGTAAACTAAAATAAATCTTTACTTTAAAGATTTTCAAAATAACCAAAGAATTTTTTTTCCAAATAATCTTTCCTTAAAACCATCTTTACAACTTCAATTTCATATTTATAGACTATATTGAAAACATACTCGGCTTTCCAAGAAAGTACACCTTCCATTCTAAAATGGTTCATTCAAATCAATTTATAAATCCTTCGAGATTTACTTTAAATTTACGTTCCAAATCCATAAATTCCTTTCCACACTTTTAAAAATAAAAAAATATTTATTTTTAAAACAAATTTCCCTTTCTTTTACAAAATTCCTATTGTGAATTTAAATTCCAAATATCCCCTGATAAATGATTTTTAAATCGATTTCAAAAATCGCATACAAACACCAAATCAATTTCCAATTTGATTTTCAAAATTTTATGTCTAAACACCAAATCAAATTCCAAATTGATTTCCTAAAGATTTATTTTAAACACCAAATCAATTCTTTTAATTTGATTTACAAATTTATTGCCTTTGAAAATAAATTCCTCTATCTCTTTCAAAACTATTTTAAAAAAATCGATTTTTAAATAAATCATTCAACTTTAAACAATATTACTAAGAATTCATTTATTAAATCCTTTGCATATTTTGGAATTTATTCAATAGGATTTCGCTATAGATTTTCTACTTAAATTTAAAAAAAATTAAATTTTATTTATTTCTGGTATCTTATGATACCAAAAATATTATTCGGTTAAATTTTAGCCTATAATAATTTCAATTACAATATAATCACACAGAGATTATCAACACACAACATATGATACAAATTCAATATTTGAGGAATCCAGTTGGATCCCTCCAATCTGTTTCCCTGCATCCATAGACGTTAGCACAACAATTAAATACCAATTCCACTTCGAGGTGAAATATCGCGGTGTATGAGATTTATAAAATATCATCCGCTATTATGCGGCGCAATAGGGTCTCATCTGCTATATAATGTGGGAAATCAACAACTCCAAATACATATATAATACCAATTCCACTTCAAGGTGGAATATCGCGGTATATGAGTTTAATATAATAACCTCCGCTATTATGCGGCGCATAAGGTCTAAACTAATATAACTAATAATAAATTAATCATCCAACCACACAATCAACAATTAAATTTAACTATCACAATTCAACCATCAATTAATAACTGAAATTTTCAATTATTATAATTTAAGTGAGAAGATCTCACCTTTAACAACTCATGCTATCCAGTTTCCATTCCGGCTTGTTTCCATTCAGATATTGACCTTGTATAAACAAATATATATAATTTTTATTAATATTCGAAAGAATCGAACAATCCAATTGTCATTTATAATTTAACTAAAAAGTTTCTTTTAGATCATTTTAAATAATTAAAAATTAAATTTTATCGAATGATTTATTTTAAACAAATTTTCCTTCACTGTTTAATCCAATATTCAAAACAAAATATATTTACTACTTGTTTCTATTCTTACTGCAAATATTTTCTGCCTACATTCATATATATGTTTTCTGCTTTAATTGTATATATTCGTGTAGACACCTTTTTATTTTTTGAAACAAAACTTTAGCTAACTATTAAAACTTCAAAGTAGATTTTTCTTATTGTATATATATATATATATATATATATATATATATATATAGAAATCTGGTTTAAAAATCATTTTCTCTGCCTGTATATAAAACTTCCAATTTCTATATATATAAACATTCACATATATGTATTTTATAAAATAAATCAAGATAAAATAAATAAGTAAAATGCCTCACAGAAAATAGGACGAGCTAGATCGCATGCAAAAACACGATCATCGCCATTTCCAACTTCACGAACCACCTCCCAGATAATTGATCGGCTACGAACCCCAACACGAATGGTAGCTTCAATAATGCTCGCCGCTGTCTCCTCAAGGTCGCCACCCTCGTCAACACGCTCAAAGGAACCCCCATTGCATTGCCACCCCTCCATCTACATCAGCCTTCGCGACTTCGCGCTACCCCGTTCGAACGCACCTCTTCCAGTTGAAGTCGAAATCGGCTTTAGTTTCATTCATGCGACCCCCTCACCACACGCGACTCGATTGATTTGAAGCTGCTTTCGAATTCGCCAATTCGATTGAAAAGGGGGAAACCCCTCTCTGATTTTTTTTTGAAACGAAAATTTAAAAGGTAGGCGACCACTAGTCTCGATTTCGATTCTGAATGTTAATAGAGGCTTTGCTACAGTGATTCTGGAAAGAACGAAAAAGCTCCGATGTGAACGAAAAGGAATACAGGTTGACTAGTCAATATATATTATATTTTTAAATTCAAATCGTCTCGAATTTAGCAACTCAAAATCCCGACCTCCAATCGAGGCATGCCGCTAGGCGTTTATAATGTTAAACCCCTATTTCGAACGAAATGGAAAAGTTTTCGAGTGCTAATTCAATCGTATGGAGAAGATAGCTTTTTGGACCCAGCAATTAAATTAAATTTTGATTTAATTTTCAACGCGTTCGCTTATCGGACGGCCAAACGACAACTCTAAACATTACGAAAATTGAAATCCGAGAATAAAACAATATTACGGATCCAACGGAAATGGTTTCGTCGAATTCCGAGACTGTGCCTCGGAAGGCTATTTTTTTAATACCGACTTAAACGATAAAATTTCAATACTGAATAAATTTTTTCCAAATTCAATTCTGAGGCTTCCATTAACCTCAATATTATCAATATAAATTTTCTAATCCATCAAAATACCTTTAACAGGCTTAAATTTGAAGATTCAAATTTTTACCCAACCTCAATAAATTAAATCCAATAATTTAAATTGCAAATTTCATAGTTATATTTGAAATTCAAGCTAAACAAACTTCCAACTATTTGTCCGCGGGTGCGGCGCAGTAGGAAGGAGGCCTGAGTTCTGGTAAAAAGACCCAGGTTCGATTCCTACCATGCGCTTCCCTATCCTATATAAATTTACCCGGGGGTATGGGGGCTTGGATCAGCGGACGGCTTTACTATACCCTCCTCAGGAGTTTACCGGTCCGCCGGGTTCTCCTGGGTTTTCAAAAAAAAAAAATCCAACTATTTAAAACCAATTAAATATTCCATTTCAAATGTTAAAAATTACCAGGGCGTCTCATCCTTCCTCCCTTAAAAGAATTTCGTCCCAAAATTACAAGTTAAGAAGAATGATCCTCAACCCGTTTAATATTTTTCCAAGCCAAATAGTTTTATCAACTTGCCCAAAACAAATCCTTTTATCAAAGATCCATTATTATTTCAACTAACTTTCCAAATTCAGTCATAAGTTTCCAAACAATCTTGTTTACTTAACTAATTTAAATTTAAATTTCAAACTTTCAAAAAATTTCTAACTTTCTAAATTTCCGAAAAATTTCGCCAGCGTCTCCTTTGCGCGGCTAGCTCGGTACGACTACAAAATGGCACCACAGGCCCTCAGATTTCAAAAAGAAAACAAAAGGCCAAGTGGCTGGACAAGAAAATCACCAAATTTCATATAGAAATTTAAATACATACCTTTTGTCGAGCAATTCAATTTTATCTTCGAAATCAAAATCCCAATTCCATTTCCTTTAATACACCTGTATATCCTGCTAGCCATAATATCCAATTACAACATTCAAATTTCGTTTTGCACATTCCTTTACAAAATTTTCAATATATACTTCTTATACCATTTTTTTTACTTCACTATTGAAGTTATATATTCATTCTCATTCAACTTTACATTTTCAATTTCATTTGAATTCAATTTACAATTTCAATTTATTTGGATTCAGTTTAACTTCTGAATATTGAATTTTATCTTCCATTTATAACTGATTCATATCATTATTTTAATTTAGTTTCATTCACTAATTTACTTTAATTTCAAATTTGAAATCGTTTTGTCGCTAACGAAAAAAAATTAATTTATTTTTCTATCTCCCAAAATTTTCGGAAAATTTTGGCAGAGTCCACTTTGTATGGAGGAGCTTTTGCAATTTGACAAAAATATAAACATATATACATCGACCCACCCGGTCGAAAAAACAAAAACAGTTCATATTTCCTATATTTTTATTGTGTAGGCGTACCATATTTAGCATTTTTAAGCAAGCGGCTAATTTAATTAGCATTTTGCGCAATCAAGTCCAGCCCAACAACCTCCCTGAACCTGTACTTTCTCAACTAAAACATGTCAGTGTCATATATATGAAGTTTAAGAACATTTCACTTCTTTGCAATAGTTAAACACATGAATTCTAAAAGCAATGCACACTAAACACTTTCCGTAAGCAATTTATATAGTTCTAATACTAATTCAACTGTTTTCAATTAATTCATATACCACTTTCATTCAATTTGAAGGGTTCACAATCCACTTGCTTACATTCAATTCATTTTCAGTTTTAAACAAATCCAAATTATTCCAATTGATTAAAAATTCAATTTTATTCACTTCTGTTAATACAGTTACTTTTGTTCACAATTATTGAATTTCGATTCATTTCCAATCATATTCAATTTCATCATTCCTTTAATTAGTTTTATTTACTAATTTTATTTCAATATTTTACTTTGTTTAATACAAACCAAATTCAATTCCAATTCCAGTTCTATTTACTTACAAATTCGAAATGAATTTCGACATTCAATTCACTTTCATGTACTTGCAATTGCAAATTTATTCATTCATTCACAATTTATTTTCAACCTTAATAATTTTATTCCAATCCACTTTTTATCCAACTCATTTCTTATCCAACTTATTTTCGCTTCCACATTTACTTTCATCCAACTTCTCTTTAAGTTAGATTTTTATTTTAACAACTTCAAACTTACAAGTTATCAAACTTAATGATATTCCATAAATTTTTTTTTTATAAGATCCCAGAGTCTTTTCAACCATTTCAAAACCATTTTTTTGAGATCAACTTAAATTATCCTTTGAATTTCAAAACCAAACCCAAATTTTCCAAACAACTTTAATTTAAAACAATTTGGCAGCAATTCCTCTTTCGGAAACCCGAAAATGAACATCGATGATGCTGCAGTCATCACCGAAGTTATTTTCCAGCGACCAAAAAGAGTTCAGAGCTTTTATCCCTCCAAAAACATTTTTTCAAAACCCTTGAAAATTATTTTCAAAATCAAAAGGGATTTAATTTCCAAACTTCCCGAAGTTCAAATATTTTCAAGAACATTTCCAAATATTTCTCTGGAATTCTATTTCAAATTATAAATCTCATTTACAATTTATATTTACAAATCCCATTTGGATTTTCATTTTCTTAGCTTTTGGTTTTGATTTCAATTCCTCATACAATGATGATAATAATTTAATATTATTGCTTCCTAGCAACCAAGCAACCATATATTATAATAATTCACAGAAAATTTATTTCTTTTATATACGAAAATAGTTTGGGTAAAATTATTTCATTTACCCTAATTTTAAAACAATATCGGGTCGAATTGTTCTGTACAAGTGCTTAGAGATCCCTATCAATAACGTTAATTACTCGTATTGACCAGAATCCATATACCACTCAACAAACCAATCAACACAATATAAAACAATTTTATATTCCTAACAAATACGTGCTCATATCTATTAATACACTCAAACTCATTCTAGAGCACTACTGACTCTATCTTTAATGAGTAACACCCAACAGAGCCAAGGTTATCGCTTAACCAAATGCTTTGATACCACATGTAAAGGCCCGCAAATCCGTACCCCTTTTGAGCTGGCAAAATCCCACAACAATTCAGCCCAAAAAGGAACAAATTAACGAATCTTTAGTGTTAAAGAAGAAGAAGTAGAAGAAGAAAGAAGAAACAGACACAGAATCTCACATATCGCAGCGGAACAAATATAATAGCTAAATGAATATCTTTAAAACAAAGAACTATATCAGTTATTACATTACATCACATTCATTATCAAAGTTTACTACAATAACCAGCGGAAAGAAGTATTACATATATAAGTGATACGCCTCGCCATCTAGCTCCAACTCCTGCTTTCCACAGCAACTTCTTGACTTTGCTCCCGAATAATGATAACCTGACTCTAGGATGCCCGTATGGAAAATTATGGGCACCTAGAGTTTAGAAAGGGAACAATAAACTCCAGGTCAGTCGTGAGACTGGTGTGAGATCTTAAAAACAGTTATTTTCACAAAGAAAATAAAAAGAAATCCGCTAAGCTTTTTGGAAAATGAAACTACCATAAGGCCTCCCGCCACACACACAATGCAAACGCAGAATTGGAGGAGATTTCTCCTTATGATAGTCAAACATGCTTGATACGCAAAATCATTTGATATTACTATTATTATTAGTGCATAGTGTGGAAAAAATTTCGAAGTATAATATTAATCTTAGCCAGCATAGGCATTTCGCACTTATGCCTACTATAGCTACCATGTTCAATAGCAGGTTACCGCCACATTCCATGGCAGGTTATACAACTAAAACCGTACAGGGCGCGTATTGTTTCTTTGGATTTCCAACAAATGGTTTGGCTAAGGAAATTCCTACTGCTAATGGGAACGCCACTGGAGGGATGTCCCGAGAACCTAACCGGATCTCTACCAACACAAAGCCGGGTTACCTCTGTAACTAGGTAACTACTACTCGAGTATGCCATCCCCTGGTCCTTTGGGACCTTTATCCGAGGATCCTCTACACCAACAACCACAGAGAAAAGTATTTGCAGTAACCACACAGGTTAAATATCAGGGCTCCATACCTGACACCACCCTTTTCCAGAAGGAAATGACATACCCTAAAGGGCGCAACCCTCATAACCTTGCCGCATCTTTCCTGTTTCGACCATTTCCGAGGTGTGAGGTCCGATGAGGTCTCGTCCACAAAGCTACACTTTTCACAAAGTCATGCTTTGATCAACAAATGATCAGCAGCACTTCGTATGCCACATTACCAGTTTGGGAATATATCACTAGTAACCATCAACTACATAACCTCTGAGCTCGTATGTCTCAGAGAAGGGTGTTAAGCTAAGAGAATAAATTCTCCGCCACCAACAAAAATGTATTTCATAGAAACCAGCTTTATATCTCAAAGTGTAATGTTAGACACATCCATACAAGTCCGTTCCAGTATCGAACGGAACTGAAGGCACTTCAAAGAAGCCCTTGCAAATCTGGATATTCACAAATCACGTCCGGAATCCCCATCGCAAAGGTGATAGAATCTCTATACAGGAGCAACCCGGTGTAGATATATTCGACAGGTAATCCTTTCATTTTCGAGAATACCCGGTCTTCAACATCATCTTCAAATGCAATCCCATTTCGTCGTATCGTTATTCAGAATGAGTTTTATGACACAAAGTCCTCTCCCGGCTAATCCGAATAACGAGCGCTTATTTTAAAAAATAAGTGTTATATTCATATTTCAACAAATCACAGCAATTTTCATTTTTTGATCTTTTAAACAAAAGATCTATCACAATCACAAAGGTTCGATATGGTTTTCGGATATCCACTTGGAATCCGACCCCCGGTCGCATCGAAATTCAAATGCCATTTAAAAGGCAAATATTGATAGTCGGTTATTTAACTATCAATCAACATTCACAACAATTACTGGATTCCAAATAATTTTTCCTCAATTATTATTTTCAAAATTTCTTTGCAAGATACAATTTTACACTTCAACCATTTAAAAACAAATTTCATATTACTTTTCACCTTTCAATCCTTTGAAAACAAATTCCAAATCATTTTTCACTCGTGGAAGAAGATTCCCGATATTATTTGTTTCCACTGAAGGTCTGCCGAGTTAAAATACTTTAAAATAATTTAAATTACTTATCCAAACATATATACTTGGAAATATTTAAAATAAAACTATTTTAAAACACCTACTTAAATATCAGTTATGAAAATATTTTATAAAAATCTCGTATAAAAATTCAAGGCCAAACTAATTTTAAAATGAAATTAGTAGATAGAATATAACTATTTAAATATTCGTTTTCTAAAACAAATATCAATTTAATCTTTAAATAATTTCTTCTATAATAAATTAAAATAAATCTTTACTTTAAAGATTTTCAAAATAATCCAAGAAAAAAAAAATTCCAAAATAATCTTTCCTTAAAACCATCTTTACAGCTTCAATTTCATATTTATAGACTATATTGAAAAACGTACTCGGCTTTCCAGGGAAAGTACAACTTCCATTCTAAAATTGTTCATTCAAATCAATTTATAAATCCTTTTGGATTTACTTTAAATTTACGTTCCAAATTCGTAAATTCCTTTCCACACTTTTAAAAATAAAACAATATTTATTTTTAAAACAAATTTCCCTTTCTTTTACAAAACTCCCATTGTGAATTTAAATTCCCAAATATCCCCTGATAAATGATTTTTAAATCGATTTCAAAAATCGCATACAAACACCAAATCAATTTCCAATTTGATTTTCAAATTTTTATTTTTAAACACCAAATCAAATTCCAAATTGATTTCCTAAAGATTTATTTTAAACACCAAATCAATTCTTTTAATTTGATTTACAAATTTATTTCCTTTGAAAGTAAATTCCTTTATCTCTTTCAAAATTATTTAAAAAAAATCGATTTTTAAATAAATCCTTCAAATTTAAACAATATTACTAAGAATTCCTTTATTAAAGCCTTTCCATATTTTGGAATTTATTCAATAGGATTTCGCTATAAATTTTCTACTTAAATTTAAAAAAAATCAATTTTTATTTATTTCTGATATCTTATGATAACAAAAATATTATTCGATTAAATTTTAGCCTATAATAATTTCAATTACAATATAATCACACAGAGATTATCAACACAAAACATATGAAACAAATTCAATATTTGAGGAATCCAGTTGGATCCCTCAAACCTGTTTCCTTGCATCCACAGACGTTAGCACAACAATTAAATACCAATTCCACTTCGAGGTAGAATATCGCGGTATGTGAGATTTATAAAATGTCATCCGCTATTATGCGGCGCAATAGGGTCTCATCCGCTATATAATGCGGGAAATCAACAACTCCAAATACATATATAATACCAATTCCACTTCAAGGTGGAATATCGTGGTATATGGGTTTAACACAATAACCTCCGCTATTATGCGGCGCATAGGGTCTAAACTAATATAACTGATAATAAATTAATCATCCAAGCACACAATCAACAATTAAATTTAACTATCACAATTCAACCATCAATTAGTAACTGAAATTTTCAATTATTATAATTTGAGTGAGAAGATCTCACCTTTAACAACACATGCTATCCATTTTCCATTCCGGCTTGTTTCCATTCAGATATTGACCTTGTATAAACAAATAAATATATATTTTTATTAATATTCGAAATAATCGAACATTTCAATTGTCATTTATAATTTAACTAAAAAATTTCTCTTAGATCATTTTAATTAATTAAAAATTAAATTTTATCGAATGATTTATTTTAAACAAATTTTCCTTCACTGTTAATCCAATATTCAAAACAAAATATATTTACTACTTGTTTCTATTATTACTGCAAATATCTTCTGCCTACATTCATATATATTTTTTCTTCTTTAACTGTATATATTCGTGTAGACACCTTTTTATTTTTTGAAACAAAAATTTAGCTAACTATTAAAACTTCAAAGTAGATTTTTCTTATTATATATATATATAGAAATCCGGTTAAAATCATTTTCTCTGCCTGTATATATAACTTCCAACTTCTATATATATAAACATTCACATATATGTATTTTAATAAAATAAATCAAGATAAAATAAGTAAAATGCCTCACATAAAATAGGACGAGCTAGATCGCATACACAAACACGCTCATCGCCATTTCCAGCCTCGCGAACACCATCGCGAACCACCTCCCAGAAAATTGATCGGCTACGAACCCCAACACGAATGGTAGCTTCAATAATGCTCGCCGCTCTCTCCTCTAGGTCGCCACCCTCGTCAACGCGCTGAAAGGAACCCCCACTGCGTCGCCACCCCTCCATTTACATCAACCTTCGCGACTTCACGCTACCTCGTTCGAACGCACCTCTTCCAGTCGAAGTCGAAATCGACTTTAGTTTCATTCACGCGACCCCCTCACCACACGCGACTCGATCGATTTGAAGCTGCTTTCGAATTCGCGAATTCGATTGAAAAGGGGGAAACCCCTTTCTGATTATTTTTTTGAAACGAAATTTTAAAAGGTGGGCGGCCACTAGTCTCGATTTCGATTCTGAATGTTAACAGAGGCTTCGGCCATGATTTCTCGAATTTGATTTTGAATTTGGGGGGAACACGGCCATGGTTTTGATTTTTTTTTTCTTTTTTTCGGCTGTTAATATTAAAAACGAGAAGCGTGTTAGAGACGCTTTGCTACAGTGATTCTGGAAAGAACGAAAAACCTCTGATGTGAACGAAAAGGAATACAACTTGACTAGTCAATATACATATTATATTTTTAAATTCAAATCGTCTCGAATTTAGCAACTCAAAATCCCGACTTCCAATCGAGGCATGCCGCTAGGCGTTTATAATGTTAAACCCCTATTTCGAACGCAATGGAAAAGTTTTCGAGTCCTAATTCAATCGTATGGAGAAGATAGCTTTTTGGACCCAGCTATTAAATTAAATTTCGATTTAATTTTCAACACGTTCGCTTATCGTACGGCCAAACGACAACTCCAAACATTACGAAAATTAAAATCCGAGAATAAAACAATATTACGGATCCAGCGAAACTAGTTTTTGTCGAATTCCGAGACTGTGCCTCGGAAGGCTTTTTTTTTAAAATATCGACTTAAACGATAAAATTTCAATACTGAATAAATTATTTCCAAATTCAATTCTGAGGCTTCCATTAACCTCAGTATTATCAATATAAATTTTTTAAGCCATCAAATTACTTTTAACAGGCTTAAAATTGAAGATTCAAATTTTTACCCAGCCTCAATAAATTAAATCCAATAACTTAAATTGCAAATTTCATTGTTATATTTGGAATTCAAGATAAACCAACTTCCAACTATTTAAAACCAATTAAATATTCCATTCCAAATGTTAAAAATTTCCAGGTCGTTACACATAACCTCTGAGCTTGTACGTCTCAGAGAAGGGTGTTAAGCTAAGAGAATAAATCTCCGCCACCAAACAGAAATGTATTTGATAGAAACCAGCTTTACATCTCAAAGTGTAATGTCAGACATACATCCGTATAAGTCTGTTCTGCGTTCGAATAGAATCAAAGGCACTTCCAAAGAAGCTTTTGCAAATCTGAATAACCCCTAATCACGTCCTTACTTCCCAACACAAATGGTGATCAAATCTCTATACCAGGGATTAGCCGGTGTAGAGACATTCGAAGAGTTATCCTTTCGCTTTCGGAAATATCCGGTCTTCACCACCGGTCATCAAATGCTACCCATAACGTAGTATCATTATTTAGAATGGGTTATATGACACAAGGTCCTCTCCCGGCTAAACCGAATAATGAGCGCAATATTTTAAAAACATATGGATATTGGGATCTCAGTTAAATCACAACTTAAAGCCCAAAACTTTTCTTTCAAATGGTTAACAAATTACTATTTTCAAATCTTTAAACAAAAAGATTCACTTCATAAAGTTCACCAATCTTCCATAAAGATTCATTCACGGCTTTTCAAAACAATTTCCTTTTCAAATTGGATTAACCCATCCAATCATTGAATCAAAGACTCAATTTATAGCTTTCAAAACCATTTTCAAAGATTCATTCATAACTTTCAAAACAATACCCATTTCAAATTTTGAAATCTTTCAACACAAATTGGAAATTCTTTCCTTATATGAAAGCTTTTATTATTTGAAAACGGATAGTCTTCGTTTCGGAAAAATTCGATTATATTTGCACAAGTTAAAGCCTTTCAAACTTGGGTTTCTCAAAACAATACTTTTAAAATGGTTTAAAACCCATATAAACATATTTATAACTTGAGTAACCTTTTAAACCATAATTTCCAAATATAGAACTCAATTTCAAATCTTGAATTCAAATTCAAATCAAACTATTTCAATTTCAAAACTAAATCATTCAAAATAACTTTTATCTTCAAAACTCCTTTTCAAAACCTTTCATATTTAACTCAATTCCATTTCCAAAACCATTTGGATTCAAAATTCAACTTTTGAACTATTTCAAAAATCTATGACTTAACCAACTTCCTCGTGCAATCCATATTTGTGTGTGTAAGGTGTAGTCTAGGGGTTTAACACAATAATACAACAACATCAATCAATCATAGATTCTGTCATATCAATATCGATAAGCGGTATGATCTATAACGCTTATCATTCATTCACAGATTCACAGATAATATACAAATGTATCACAGATAACTAAATAAATTTTACACAGCTCAATTCAGAACAAAATATCACATATCAGCTAGGATAATCAATTCAAGGTATTTCATACAATGCAAACATTCATAAGCAATCCAAACATTCAATAACCATTTATAGGCAGGATTAATTAATTGTTTAATCCTTAGTTAATTCAATTAAATTTTCAATTTAAATTAATTACTTATGAATCAATTACTCAATCCTGATTTTAACTTAACTTAAACCAGATCAATACATAACCAATCCTGGTTTATTAACATTAATTAATTACAAACCTTAATCATTAATTAGCCTTTAATCATTTATTAACTTAACCTTTAGTTATTAATTAATCAACCTTTAATCATTAAATAATTAACCCCTAATTATTTAATTATCCTTTAAATTAATTACCCTTAATTAATTAATGAGACGACCCGTTCAGTAATTAACTATCCTTAATTACTTACAGTAATTACTTAACTTTTTAATTAATTAATAAATTCCTTAATTAATTATACTGAGTAATTAATACTTAATTACTTCCACTAAGTAATTATTCTTTAATTACTTTCCATCAAGTAATTCCTCTTTAATTAATTACATCCAGCAATTATCCATTAATTACTTCACTAGTAATTACACTTCATTAATTACATTATTTAATAATACTTAACTCATCATCAAGTAATTCTCTTTAATTAATTAAACTTAATTAATTAACTAAAATTAACCACATTAATTTATTAATTACACTGAGTAATTAATTCCTTTAATTACTTTATTAAGTAATTACTCTTAATAATTCTTCTAATATTAAGTAATTAACCTCTTAATTAATTATTACTTAATTAATTAGCCTTTGATTACTTAAATTAATCAAACTTATATCAGGTAATTAACTACCTCTAATTAATTACACAAATTAATTCATCTTAACATAATTACTAAATTACTAATCTTAGTTAATTAAGTAATTATACTTTAATTATTTTAGTTAAGAAAACCTGATTTAAGTTAAGATAACTCATTTACTATATTAACTCTTACCTACATTTTAAATTAATTTAAATTTGAAAGCTTGAATTAGGTTTATACGAAATTATCATCTTTTAACTTATGAAAGTTAAACACCTTTTACCTTAATCATATTGCAATTTCAACAATTATATTTGATTTGAAAACATTTATGGACTAATTTCAAAATTTTGTTTAATGTGATATTTTTATAAACCAAAACTATTTTAAAACAAAATTTAAACTTTAAAATCCATACTTTAAAACTTAAATTTGTTTTAAACATCATTTTCTAAACTTAAACATTTCATACATTTTAAAATAGGTTAAAGCTTTGTTTAAAATTTGCTTTGCCTTTAAAATTTGAAATCATTTGGTTTTAAATATGGACAAGTTAAAACTAGAAACAAAAAGTTTCCAAGCCAAAACCATAAATTCCCCGAGACAAACACATGAAAACTCGAGACAACAAAACAATCTCACTGCGTTAGCTCCGAGTCGAACACGAGAGGAAATACGAAATGCTCCGGGCCAAATGTTTCTTCCCCAAAATCCAAAAACCAGATACACACTTCGACCACCGTGCACGTGCACGACCAGAAATCTCGATGTCGACAAACTCTCCGGCCTTTGCCAACCTACACTCGATCTCGACAACCACCACGATGATGTGGAGCAGCGAAAATCGAAGGCAAACTAAAAATCAATATCTAGATCGAAACTGGAAGTGAACACGATCGGAAAATCAACGGCTGATGACGAACGCCTCAATCTGAAACCAAACTGCTGTGACTCTAGTTCCGCCTTGAACCACCGAAGCCATCCCCCCACATGCGACCCGACTCGATGCGCCACAGTCGCCGTACTCACCTCAGCAAAGTCGACCTCCAAATCCCACCAGAAAACCCTTCCTTTCCCTGCTCCGGCCACCACGGCCAATATTAAAACTTCTCGCCATTTTTCCAGAGACCCTCATCTCCCCGACCACCTTCAGGCCAAAACTCGAGCTTCCAGTCGACGCCGATCAACGGTAAATGACCAAAAAACCCCGAAATCGAGCAATTCACAAATTCTTGACAGAAACTAATCTAAAAATCACAAGATTTACACTAAAATTCATGATTCGCTTATACGAATCAAGTTATATGATCTAGAGATTAAATCGTGGATATTGATTTTCACCAAAATCTTGATTTTACTGTAATTTTTAAACTTACAGAATATTTATCAAATAAAATTACTTAAAATTATTTATAAAAACAATAACACATTGTTATTAACATTTTTTTAGTAATAAAAGTATAATATTAATTATACATGGAGATAGGAATTATTCTGTGATGAAGATGAGTCTGTCACTAACAACAGAGCACAAATAAAAATATACAGAGACCATTTTACAGATATGCTATACTTATATTCACATATTTATATTCAAAGCTCAAGCAAGCATTATCAACTATATTACTACACATGCAACAAGGGTTCATCACAGATTTATAAACTGTTTTAAATAAAAGGTTTACTCACAGTAAAATGAAGACAGCCTGGAAATTTGCAAACTGGGGGATGATTTTATCTGCACATGCTTTATCTTAACTGTTGTTTGTTGAAAGCTTTACTTTGCTTGATAAGTTGAATTCAATTTGCATGCTTGATTCAGGTTTTTATTCCAGTTTGTCAGCTTTGAAACAGATTGGTAACTTTCAGGTTTGAAACTTGCTTCTGGTTTGTTCTTGAATCTATTCTGGTCACAAGCTTCAGATCTTTGAATTTGAGCTGATTTCTTTGAGTTGTTGATTTTCTGATTTGAAAATCTTTGAATTTGCTTCAGGTTTTTTTTATGTTTGCCAGATTTGATTTGTTTTCCTGATTTGCTTTGAATTACTACTGGGTTTGCTTTTCTTTATTCTCAGGTTTTACAAAACCGAGAATAGCCTAGTTCAACAAATTCTTTTTATTTGTATAAAATTCATATTCAAAAGAAAAAAAAATGATCTTGCCACTTGTAAAATGGGCTATCACTTGTTTAATTCTCATCATTAAAATTTTACACTTGTTAAATCTTATAATCTCAATTTTACAAATGACTTTTGCGATAAAATTATGTTTTAACCCCTTTTATCTTATAATTTACTTAATTTTATATCTTTACAAACCAATTTTAAACACACACATATATATATTCCAAAAGATATGTATAATTTAAACTTTTATTAATTCTTATTTTTATACTTTTATATATTTACAAACTATATTTTTAAAAGAAAATGTTCAAATCTTATTTTAAACTTATTTTATTATACTTTTAAATGTATATATGTATATTTTCAATTTAGTTTTACAACCCATTTTTATCAAATCTTATTTAAATTAAAACTATTATACTTTTAAATAAACATTTATCTATATACATAAAAGAAATAAACACGTATGCATACATATATACATATATATATTAGAATTTATTCTTTTTAAATAGCTTTTGTAAATCAATTTCAAAATAAAATTTTCCTATTAGTATTAAATTTTTAGAGTTTCCAAATCCAATATATTTATAAATATTTACATTTTGAATTTTTCCAAAACCAAAATTTTATTACAATTTAACTTTCAATCTATATATATTTATTCAAAATTTTCAAATAAATCCACAGTCAAATTTATAATTAATATATTATTTAAAATATTTATTTTTGAATTTCCAATTAAAAATCCTATTTAAAATCCTATTTATATATATATATTTATATTAATAAACAAATATCTGTTTAATTTGGAAAATACCAATTTAATTCACAATTTGATTTCAAAAATTAAATTAATTCCCAATTTAAATTTGTTTTAAAATCGGGATCGTTACAACGACCACAAACTATATTGAATTTAGGGCTGTTATCTTAAAAGAAATTTTTCCGTAACCATACCTTTATCAATCAATTAATTATCTTATTTCAACTAAGTCGATATATCAATACAACTGACATGATAATGGTAAAATTATCATTTATAGTGGCAAAGCATCAAAAATAACTTCTATCAAAATAGACGGTAATAGTTATTTGCCTACCCGTTGATATTTTATATTTTCTTATTTTACTAACTTTTTCCCAAAAAGAAGCTTGCATGTGATTGAAAAACATTTTGAAATTCAATTCAAATGATGTTAATTGCATTTTTTTATTCCTTTTCCCCAATACCTTTTGCTGAGCAACAAGAAAAAATATAGGACAAAACATCATTATATTACAAAAATATGAAATATACCGTTCTTTTATACAAAATTGTAATTTGTAATGGTTACTTGCTTATCGGTATACCAATCTTCAATTTATTGACAATATGCTTATATGTAACAGTGTCTTTGACTTGCATGTAAAAGTGATATGGTAACAATTTCCAGATAATGGTAGCGGTAACTATAACAAAAATATCCCAAATGAATTATGAGATATTTGGATGACATGATGTGTATTAGTTAAAGTATGTCCTGAGACATCATTTGTGATATTAAAATAACCAAAATGAATTTTGATACAAATAATATGGTTTAACTAACAAGATTACAACATTTAGGCATATCCTCGAAAAGTGAGTTTTTTAGCAGATATTCACGTCACACCCTTATTTTTCTACATTTTTTTATAACAAGAGTGGTACTTAATTTAAACAGAGCACTCAACTTTGTTAGAACCTCTCTTGTTGGATTTTAATGACAACAATTATACAATTATGCCAAAGAACCTCTAAGCTAACTCGCAAGATACATGAATATCAAAAAGAAAAACAAATATACAAATTGAAGACAAAAGTATATACATGGAGATACAAGAAAAGATACGATAATGAAGCCAAGATGACGACGACAAACAAAGTTATAATAGTCATAGTCTTTTGTGTCTAGAAGTATATGATTATTAAAATCTCTTCAAAGTGGTATAAACACACATACAGAGAATTGAAATATTTTATAAAAGCAATGCAAGTTTTCAAAAATGCATGAAGCAAGACTCGAACTCGGTTCATTGGTGCCCACATATTTTAAACGAAAATCAAGCTTGAAAAAATGCATGGAGCAAGATTCAAAACCAAGTCACTAGTTTAAAAAGCAAGTGCTCTAACCAACTAAGCTAATACAATTTTTTTTAAACAGAATTCAGTCGACTAACTTGGTATATTTAGTTGACTGAATCTGTGTTCTCTGAACTATGTTCACACACTGGTCAGTCAACTGAATTATTCAATTCAGTCAACTAACCATATATTTAGTCGACTAAATCAAGAATTTCAGTCAACTGAAACTGCTATTTTTTTTTTACTATTTTCTTTTGGGAATTTTTTTTACTATTTTCTTTGGAAAATATTTTTACTGTCATTTAGTCAACCGAATTACTTTGTCCAGTCGACTGAATGTCGCAACTGTCATTTTTATTTTAAAATACTGGAGGGATCCTCTTCACTTTCCCTCATAAATGCCTGCAACTCTTCTAATGGTTATCACTCTTCACAAAATAGTTGCAAAGATTCATTCTTTATATAAAGCAATCTTCATTCTTCAATTTATAACTTGATCTACTACTTTCTATCTACAACCTTTTTCGAATTCACTGATCATTCAAAATATTCAATTGCTTTCTATTTGATCACTTGATCCAACAATCTATTTCTATAGTGATCAATCTACTTTTTTTTTACGAACATACGTTATACCATCAAGAAGATGATTATAAGGTATACATATTGACTCATTCATGCTATTAAAAGAGAAAACAAAGTCACAAACACAACTATTTGTAAAAATCGAAGACTAGTTAGAGATCTTCAGGCACGAAGTCCTGTTCGGTAGCTCAGACGGTCTGCAATACCTATTCCTTTGGGTTAAGTGATGACGTTTGGTAGTTAAATCCAGAAGGAGTCGGGACTGAACGGAGAACAAAAGTTCAAATCAGTATAAAAATCTCTGGTGCACTTTACTTATTCTACTGCCAGTTTAATATAAGCTTTATTTAGTAAATATAATCATATTACTCAATCCGTATATACTTTCAAACTTATTTTCGTACTTATTGTATCAAAAAACATCTTTCGATCAAACTTTGCAACGCCATTCCATGGTATTATTTTTAAAATTTTACTTTTCAGTTTTGCTCTTCTTCTTCATCGCGAAGGTTAACTTCTCATAAGCGAACACTAAATATTCGATTTATCAAATCTAATTCTATTCGGGTTTTTTTTAACTTCAATATTTTAGTTCTTCTAATGATTTTTTCTTCGAGATGTCATCTTTTTAGCACCAAACATTTTTTTAGCACTTTTTTTGCCGTAATTTTACAATTTTTAGAAAATATACGCATCTATTTTCAGTTTTATTTAAATATTTCTATACATCCATTCATTTTGAAAATATTTGTTGAAACATCCATCCATTTGGCAAACATTTGCAAAAATATGTTTATATTCGTTTATTTTGCAAATATTTGCAAAAACATATGTATATCCGTTCATTCTGCAACGATTTGTTTAATTACCATTTATTTTGCAAATATTTGCAAAGACACATTTTTGCCTCTTCATTCTGCAACTCTTTACAAAATTATCCATTTATTTTGCAAATATATGCAGAATTATACATTCATTTTGCTAATATTTGCAACAATATTTTTTGTTTTAATAAATTGTCTACATGCATTCATTTTGCAAGTATATGCACAAATATGTAGCCGTTTTGCAAATATTTCTTTTTCTATCCGCCAATACATTAATATTCATTCAACAATTTACGAAATAACGATGTTATATCCGTTCATGTTGCAAATATTTGCAAAATTATATTGTTTTTGCAAACAACTGTTAAAGCATCCCATATTCATTTAAAAAATATTTTTATATCCGTCCATTTTGCAAATATAACACAAACATGCAAAATTTCTTTTAATATATTTCTACATTCATTTTTTTTACAAATTTGTACCACTTATTTATTTTGTCCTACTTATCTTCACATTTCCTTTTGATCTTCATCTATTCACCTTTTTTGGATTTAGTTGTTAGTGCATGGAGAGAGAAAGATGATTTGAATTGTCGCACACCAAATCGATGTAGTTCTGAATTGATTTAGGACAATCTAGTAACACTTAAAAAAAAGGGGATGACTTTATAATATTCGAATAGCAGGGATATCTATTAAACAATAGTAAAGCAGAAGAATTTCTAGCTCTTTTATTAATATAATTATTGGAGTTTTCTTTCTTCTCCTTAGTTCTCTCTTGATATTTTAATTTCAAAATCTTCTAATTTATCGGTCTACACTTATTTTACCAAATCTCTCTTAACATTTTACATTTTGGTACATACATTTTAAAATTCATAAAATTATGTATAATAATTCATCAATAACCTTCTAACATTTTATATTCAAATCTGTATATTTAAGTTGATTATATAATCCAAAATTCAATTTATAATTCATTTATCTCGATAAATTCATCATATAGTGCATTACAAAGTTATGTTTTTTACTTTAAATATCTTCATTTTAAAATTTCTATATCCATTTACAAAACCACCCTCAGATCTATTTTAAAATTTTACATTTAAGAATTAATTACATAATCTAAAAACTAATTAAATAATTCAGTAAACTATTATTCGTTGGTTTGTCTAATAAATCATAAAAATATGAAAGTTTCAATATTTATACCCATGTTCATATTAACAAAAAGAGAAAAAAATTATTTGGATATATAAATACATCAATCACATAACATAATTATATATATACACACATAAAAATAATTACCATGAATTTAATTTTTAATTCATTTATATCGATATATTTACCATCCATTGCATTGTAAAATTCTCTTTTTAACGTCCAATACCTACATTTTAAAATTTCTATAGTTGTATACAAAACCCTCCTCAGTATCACATAATATCGATCATTTAAGTCGATATATAAATGTAATTTGGAATTTAAACTATTTGAAAAAATTTAATTAACAAATATTCGTTAATTCATCTAATAAATCCTAAAATATGATCATTTCAATATGTATACCATATTCATATTAACAGAAGTGGTAGAATAGTTTTCTCCATTCAAATGTAAAGATATATAAATTACATAATATAAATAATATACATAAAAAATATTAACAAACTATTAATCATTTATTTTAATACATCTACCTATATTGTTTTGTGAAATTCACTTTAGGTTAAAATACCAATATTTTAACATTTCTACAATTATTTACAACTTCATCCATCCCAGTTCTTTCCTAATATTTTATATTCAAATCCATGTATTTAAATTACTTGCGAAATCTTAGATTTAAACTATTTAAATAATCTCCTTCAATGGTTACTTTTTTTAATAAATCATAAAAATATATGTCAGTTTAATGTGTGTGTGCACGCTCTCATGTTCATATGTATACACACATATTCATATTAACAAAAACAATAATTTTTTTCATTCAACTATAAATATATAAATCACATACATAAAATCATGTACATGATACAAAATTCTGTTTTTTAACTTCAAATATCCACATTAAGGTTTCTGCAATTTTCTAGAAACTTCTTCTCAATTTTTGCTACTAGTTACATTTAAGTCCGTATATTTAAACTAATTACATAATTTTAAACCTAATATATTCAAAAAAATCAGTTAAATAATATTTGTTAATTAATTTAATAAGGATAATACTATTTACATCCACTTAAACACTTCTCTCATCCATTTATTTGCTCACCCAATCAAATATTTCATTCACCCACTCATACTCACTTTTTCCTTTTTCTTTTATTTTCTCATAACCATAACACAAATTTTTCCCCTCTCTTCAACCAATGAAATCAAAATTTCTTGCCTCCAAAGTCAAATTTATTCTCTATCTTATGCTTTATCAATACATATGAATCCAAAGTTGGTGTGACTATGGTGTTATCGACTTTAATTATACATGTAACGTCCCGCCTTTTCGCACGCTTCAAATCGACACACGTGCCAATTCAAACCATACGGAAGGGCGGATTGTTATGGGTTAAATAAGAAAAACAGAGAAGAAATAAAACAAAATAGAATCTCACAGCGGAAGGATAAAATATAATAATAAAATATACATTTTATAAAACTGTTTACAAACATTTATATAATACATATCAGAGTTACACATACCAATAACAATGCAGCGGAACAGTGTGTAGTGCACTAGTATAAATAATAACAGTAATACTACAAATCTTCGTCTTCGTCCTCCAGAGCTAAAACTTCAAATCCTGAAACGCTCGGACTGACCCGAGCGAATTGAAAAGACAAAACACTCGAGTCAGAACTAAAATATCTTATGTGAGTTAAATTAACAGAAATAAATACGAGTGTAGTAACTCAAGAGATGCTCGGGATTTACATCTCCTAAGGATCCGTTAAACTATTTACTATGTAGTATATTGCGCTATTATAATAGTGTCTATTTGTAAAATAAACTTACTTTTAAATAGCGTTAAGGCTTTACATTTTCCACCTTAACACAGTTATATATTCCCATAGTCTATACAGTACCGTAATCTCCCCCGTACTGGGCGTCGTCAGAGGGCACTCCATAGGTATGGTACAAAACCAAAATCGTATAAGGCGCGCTAGGGTAGGTGACACGGCACAAGTAGGCAATGCCAGGGTAGATATACCAATTACGCTTCCGGGCCGATGGAAACGCGCAGCGCGCAACTGCCGCCCACCTCGAACAAACTCCCCACATCAAAGAAATCAAAAGTGAAGGTGGCCACCGAAAAATCCAAAGTCAGAGTATAGTATCGAAGGGAAGTGTCCGATCAGAGGTGCTACCTCATTAACCCGTCAATCGCTCCTGTTTTAGCCACCTTATGCCAACTCACGGGAGTTGGGTCCACGTATTTACCTTACAGGAAACGCCGCCACCAACCTACTTCATTCTGGAATCTCCACCGCGTACACGGTTAGTCAAAGTGATTTTCGGTATCGACAGAGAGTATGTCCATATCCGATCCCGGTCTCTTTGCCAACCAATCGTTATTATAACACCGCGGTCATTTAAAATAATTATACTTTAAAACCAGAATAAAATATCCATTTCAAACCATATAAATATGATATCATTTCCTTTTAAAACCCGAATTAATACGATATCATTTTATTCCAAATTATATACTTTCCAAAATCATAGGATTTTCAAAGTAAATATTTAGAGGTCAAAACTCTTGAATATAAAATTTCAAATTATACTACTTTGAAAATCATGACTTTGAAACAAGTTTCCATCTCTTAAATGGTCAAATATTAGATTACTTTTATAAAACAAAATAGCTTCTTTACATTTCACAAATCAATTCCAAATATCGATTTAAACTTCCAAATACCATTTTAATTCTTATGTTTCAAAGCTTTAAATATTTCACCATTTCAAAAACAACTCATTTGACAAACCCATATATATCAAATTCGATTACTTATTATTTAGACTTGAAATGTTTACTTAATGAATTCAATATAATTTAAGAAAACCTTTAACTTCATATAACTGGATCATCTTTCATTTTATTATATAGTCATTTAAATCAACCTGATATTCACTTAAATCACTCTACACAAAATCAAGTTGTAAGTCATATCCTTTAAAAATTCTAACTTTCTATTAAATTCCAGTTTAACTTAATATTCATCTTCAACCTTATTCTCTTTTAAGTCATTAAAACTCTAGAATTTAAATTTCAAATAAATGCTTGATCTCAAAAAAAAATCAAACTTTATTTTATACTTCAAATCCATTTTATACAAAGTTTAAAACCCGGAATTTACTATATATAAATAACCTTTATTAATAACAAAATCAAAACCCATAAACCATATATATAGCTTTACAAAATCATAGAAAACATTTCAAAATATTTTTATATATATATACCGCGGTGCCTGTATAAAATTTTCTACCCTATGGTCAAGTGATACGGATGTTTATCATTTCAATCCGCAATTTAAAATAAAAATGCGGTTGTATATCATTTCAAACCGCAATCCCGAATGAATGAAATGCATAGCAACTTGCAATTAATAAAATTAATCATCCATTCATCCATCAAATCGTACATCCATTTATCACAATCATCATCCAATTTCAAACAATCATCAATACATAACAGGTGATAAATAATGGTATCAATTATCACTTTATACTCAAAATAAATTTAATAACTGTTAATTGGCAGTTTATATGCAAAAATAAACGTAAATTTAACTGGCAGTTAATATTAAATAAAAATTTACGTAACTATGACTGGCAGTTAATATGCAATTAAATAAACTCTAACTGTCAAATTTATGCAATAAATAAATAAATTTACAGTTATATTAAATAAATGCGTTTAAATAGAATTAGTGAATAAAACATGCCAAACAGTCATAAAAAAAATTTCTACCCATATCTAAAATTAATTTAACAAACACAAGAAATTTTAGAAATTGTGAGTGGGTTAAAACACTCACCTTTTGAATTTAAATCGAATTTAAATTCGATTTAAACCCAAAATTTCGACGGTCTCCAAATCTGTCCAAACTAGCGTCAACGCGTCTGGAATTTAATTACGATCCTAACAAAAGAAATTTCTCGTGAATCGGATGTCGTATGAGGAAGTTATGGCGAAAATTACGGTTGAAAACAAAATTTAAAATAAAACAAAACAAACCTAAATAAAAAGAATGCCACGTCATCTCCCTCCAAGTCGCATGCTCCTCTGTTCACACGCAAACCAGAAAAACTGAACCCAATCTCAGCCCGTTGATCCCCCCTTTGACCACGCATTCCTGCCACCTCCGGCCTCCGTTGAACTCGTCACCACCACCACTCTCTTCGTCCAGGCGAGGCGCACCCAGCCCCCCACAACCGGTCCTCCATCGATTCCTCCGGCCGCCACTAAAAATCGAAGCTTCGAAACCCTAATCACGATTATGCGACGATCCAACCGTCGATTCGACCCACAAACCATATGGATCTATTCCACTCAGCTTCCTCTCCAAAACCCAGAAAGTAATTCCCGATCCGACGAACTTTTGTGACGACGTGATGAACGACTGAAACTAATTGGCCCCGATCTGAACACACAGAAACTCCAATCGAAAAACGAACAGTACCAGCAGATTCGTATCGATGAAATCTATAACATAGAATTTTTGTGAATTTTTCTAGAGACTTTAAATTTTTAGCTTTTGATTTGGTTTGAAATTAGATCTGAAATTTGCATCCATTTGAGAAGGAGAAGGAGTTGAAGAAAAGAACGTACAGACAAATGATAGAAGATGGAGGCTAGGGTTTATGATCGTCTATTTATAAGTAGGGTTGGATTAGAGTAGATAGACCAGATAGATGAACGTACGGAACAAACTATGGCCCAAAAAGTCCGTTCTAACCCCGGAACGAAATTTATTAAACCCATATATCCAAATAGGTATTTTAAAATATTCTAACCGCGATGGAAAAAGTTTCACGTCCAAATTCGATCGTATGAAGAAGTTATGCTGAAAACAAAATTTTCAAATTGATTTCAAATTGATTTTAATTAAATCAATTTCAAGGCGTTTCGCGTCCGTACGATCAAACGACAGGTCCGATCGATCCGAAACTTGAGACCCTACAATAACTCACCGATACGGATCCGATGAAACTGGTTTCGTCGAAATCCGAGTCCGTAGACAAAATGGCTATTTTTATATTAATTAAATAGATTAAAATAAATTATAAAAATCCAATATATTAAAATTCTAAAATTGACCAAATTTTATTACTTATATACTTCATAATCAATTTAAATGATTTAACAAGTTTAGATGTGAATTAAAAGTTGATAAGTCTATCAATTGCAGTGTTAATTTCTCCACTTCCTTGTATTTAGGAATTATAAATTATGTTTTCAAAACCTATTTTTTTTTTCAAACTTTTATATTCTCATCTTTTACCAGTAATAAGGATGCACTAACATTTGTTCATGGTTTCACCTTATTATCCTCAAATTCCATTTTAATTTTCAATAATTACAATTGTTGAATGTTGATACTTTAATTAAATTATTCATCTTGCTTTCTATACTATAAATCAACAAATGGTCCAATTATAAATAGAATTAGCATTAACTGCATCTTATAGAATTAACTACTCCAATTACAAAACAAATCTACGCTAACTGCACGATTTAAGTCAATTAATTGTAATTGAGTCTACATTAAATGTTATAAATTATAAATTGGAACCTCAATAAATTCGCTTATTGATTTAAAAATCTTTCTATTCAGTAAATAGACACTTTTATGGGTATAAATAACATTTGAATTATAATACATTTCATTAGTGCATGCTTCATTTCTTATAACTCCCCTTTATTAACTAGAACACATTAACCACAACAAAATAATTAATTTAGATTTATTTCAATTAAATCGGGTATGCACAAATAGATTGTTTATTAACTTATTCTTACAAAATTATTTACATGCATTCAGTTACACCTAATTTAATGCATTGATTTTCATTTATAAATTAAAGGTTTTTCCTTTAAAAGCTTTTATTACTAACCATACTCCAACCTCTACAGGATATTGATTTAATTCAATGTACTATCTAATATTATTAATCCATTAAATGAATTCACAACTTACCCTTTGTTTTCCTATATTCTCTTCTTAGCCTAGTATAACCATTTACATCATTTCAATTTATTCGTCATTTTATATCAACCGATAATTCCTATGGTTTCATTTCCTTTTCAACATATGCTTCATTATAAATTATAAATCTTTACTTCTTTCTAAAGTTAAATTATCTAATCTTATTAAAATGACAAAATTAACTGACGAAAATTTTACGGGTCGTTACACTCTCCCCCACTCAAAACTTTTCGTCCACGAAAAGGAAAAAGAAGGGAAAAGAAGAATTTCAAAATCAATATCATATTTAAATATTATATTTTTAAAAATTTAAATTTACAAAATTAGTTAATTTAGCTAAAATATACAAATTTATATAAAGTGAAATATTTAAGCGGTTTCAACCATTAATCAACCCATCAATACAACGACCATCAACTTTACAAACAGCATACATACACAAGACAAAGCAACCATTTAATCCAACAAACAAATAGTTGTTCGGCTTCAAAACTTGAAATTGTATGGAATGAAAATAACTATCAAGTGCATCCTTTATTCAACAGTCTTAGATGGAACAACGATAGATTATTTATTTATCCAACAACTTCAGATTCTCTTACCCAACCAACCATAAGTCAAACAATAACAATTCAAACCAACAACCAAATTAACTTATTATAAATTTATATTTCATACATTAACAGTTTGATCTTTTCATTCATATACCAGTTTATCTTTTATTTTCATTTATTTCTTCAAATTATCCTTTTATAATTTACATTTATTTCCAACAACTTTTAATTTTATTTACTCATTAAATGTTTATTTCATTTATTTTCACTTATAACCTCCAATTATCCATTTCCATTTATTTAGGTCATGTAAGTTTCTTCTATTTAATTACATTTAATGCACTTCTCACTTTCAATCATTTATTTAATGCTTACATTTCTATTATATTTAATTACAGTAACCCTTTTTAGTTACACCTAAATTATTAACCTTATAACCTTCATTCTTATAAATAAAGGATTTTATTAATTTATTACCTAGGGTTTACAGTCATTTATTTATATTACCTACTTTTTATTATATTAAACTAGTAGCATTTAAATCATACTTAAGTTAATAACCCTACACATCAATCCTTATTTATTAAAGAATTTCATTTTATTTTCTTAAGTTTAAAATCACCTATTAATAATACTTACCTTTAAATTTTAGTAAAATTTCAATTATAACTTAAGTTTATACCATTGAATTCTCATTTATAGCAGCAATTTATTGAATACTTCATTATTTCCACAATTTCTACTTGTATAATATTCAATTCCAATCTCTTATTTAACATTTCAACTTTTTATATTTGGTAAGTTATTTATGTTAAAGAAAATGCAAAAAAGTTATACAAGTTTTATCTCATCTTTTAATTAATTTAATGTTCAATAAATCTTTAATTTTCCCTTATAAGTTAAAAATTTTAACTTCCTTTATAGCTTTGCATTTTAGTCTCTTATTTTATTTAGGGTTTCAATTATTAATTAAATTCTGTTTCACTACCATAATTGAAACAATTAATTAATGGAAATTAAGAATTAAATTCCGGGTTAAATTTCAAATTATTTTAAAAATAATAGATAAATAATTTCCTACAACTTTTATATCTCAATTATATTTAGAACAATTAAAATTTTAGATAATTTCCAAAATAAATCTGCAGTAGAATTTACTACAGTGGCCTTTCCCCTTCGAAACTCGAAAATGAAAGTCGATGATGCGGCCGCCATCACCGAAATTATTTTCCAACGATAGAGAGGAAAGTACGAAACTTATTTTCTCCAAAATCTTCTTTAAAACAATTCTTCCAAATTATACTAAATATTTATATAAGAAAATACTTATAAACAAAATTATTATAATTCATAAATCCTTTGAAAGAAAATTTCCAAAATCCCGTACTTAAGTTCTAAAATTTCCAAATTTCATTGATTTTAATTTCAATCTCATTTTACCTATTATTTAAAATTTTATTCCTAACAACCAATCTATTGCAACCAACAATATATATATATAATACCTTAATAAAATATTTTATATATAGAAAATATAATAGGCGAAGTTATTTCATTCACCTATATTAAAAACAAATATTATGTCGGTCTGTCCTATTAAGTGTTTAGAAATCCCTATTGATGTCACAGCGTCCCATGCACCAACCAGAATATATAAATATGAAACGGAACAAATTAACACAATATTAAAACCTTATTATAACACTAACAAATACGCTCTCTCATATATGCACTCAGCGACTCCCATAGGGTATTTCTACCCTATTAACGAAGAGTCAAACCCCACAAAGCCAAGGTTTATCGCTAAACCAAAGCTCTGATACCAACTGTAACGTCCCGCCTTTTCGCACGCTTCAAATCGACACACGTGCCAATTAAAACCATACGGAAGGGCGGATTGTTATGGGGTAAATAAAAAAACAGAGAAGAAATAAAACAAAATAGAATCTCACAGCGGAAGGATAAAATATAATAATAAAATATACAGTTTATAAAACTGTTTACAAACATTTATATAATACATATCAGAGTTACACATACCAATAACAATGCAGCGGAACAGTGTGTAGTGCACTAGTATAAATAATAACAGTAATACTACAAATCTTCGTCTTCGTCCTCCAGAGCTAAAACTTCAAATCCTGAAACGCTCGGACTGACCCGAGCGAATTGAAAAGACAAAACACTCGAGTCAGAACTAAAAGATCTTATGTGAGTTAAATTAACAGAAATAAATACGAGTGCAGTAACTCAAGAGATGCTCGGAATTTACATCTCCTAAGGATCCGTTAAACTATTTACTATGTAGTATATTGCGCTATTATAATAGTGTCTATTTGTAAAATAAACTTACTTTTAAATAGCGTTAAGGCTTTACATTTTCCACCTTAACACAGTTATATATTCCCATAGTCTATACAGTACCGTAATCTCCCCCGTACTGGGCGTCGTCAGAGGGCACTCCATAGGTATGGTACAAAACCAAAATCGTATAAGGCGCGCTAGGGTAGGTGACACGGCACAAGTAGGCAATGCCAGGGTAGATATACCAATTACGCTTCCGGGCCGATGGAAACGCGCAGCGCGCAGCTGCCGCCCACCTCGAACAAACTCCCCACATCAAAGAAATCAAAAGTGAAGGTGGCCACCGAAAAATCCAAAGTCAGAGTATAGTATCGAAGGGAAGTGTCCGATCAGAGGTGCTACCTCATTAACCCGTCAATCGCTCCTGTTTTAGCCACCTTATGCCAACTCACGGGAGTTGGGTCCACGTATTTACCTTACAGGAAACGCCGCCACCAACCTACTTCATTCTGGAATCTCCACCGCGTACACGGTTAGTCAAAGTGGTTTTCGGTATCGACAGAGAGTATGTCCATATCCGATCCCGATCTCTTTGCCAACCAATCGTTATTATAACACCGCGGTCATTTAAAATAATTATACTTTAAAACCAGAATAAAATATCCATTTCAAGCCATATAAATATGATATCATTTCCTTTTAAAACCTGAATTAATACGATATCATTTTATTCCAAATTATATACTTTCCAAAATCATAGGGTTTTCAAAGTAAATATTTAGAGGTCAAAACTCTTGAATATAAAATTTCAAATTATACTACTTTGAAAATCATGACTTTGAAACAAGTTTCCATCTCTTAAATGGTCAAATATTAGATTACTTTTATAAAACAAAATAGCTTCTTTACATTTCACAAATCAATTCCAAATATCGATTTAAACTTCCAAATACCATTTTAATTCTTATGTTTCAAAGCTTTAAATATTTCACCATTTCAAAAACAACTCATTTGACAAACCCATATATATCAAATTCGATTACTTATTATTTAGACTTGAAATGTTTACTTAATGAATTCAATATAATTTAAGAAAACCTTTAACTTCATATAACTGGATCATCTTTCAATTTATTATATAGTCATCTAAATTGACCTGATATTCACTTAAATCACTCTACACAAAATCAAGTTGTAAGTTATATCCTTTAAAAATTCTAACTTTTTATTAAATTCCAGTTTAACTTAATATTCATCTTCAACCTTATTCTATTTTAAGTCATTAAAACTCTAGAATTTAAATTTCAAATAAATGCTTGATCTCAAAAAAAAAAATCAAACTTTATTTTATACTTCAAATCCATTTTATACAAAGTTTAAAACCCGGAATTTACTATATATAAATAACCTTTATTAATAACCAAATCAAAACCCATAAACCATATATATAGCTTTACAAAATCATAGAAAACATTTCAAAATATTTATATATATATATATATACACACACATATATATATATATATATATACCGCGTGCCTGTATAAAAATTTCTACCCTATGGTCAAGTGATACGGATGTTTATCATTTCAATCCGCAATTTAAAATAAAAATGCGGTTGTATATCATTTCAAACCGCAATCCCGAATGAATGAAATGCATAGCAACTTGCAATTAATAAAATTAATCATCCATTCATCCATCAAATCGTACATCCATTTATCACAGTCATCATCCAATTTCAAACAATCATCAATACATAACAGGTGATAAATAATGGTATCAATTATCACTTTATACTCAAAATAAATTTAATAACTGTTAATTGGCAGTTTATATGCAAAAATAAACGTAAATTTAACTGGCAGTGAATATGAAATAAAAATTTACATAACTATGACTGACAGTTAATATGCAATTATATAAATTCTAACTGTCAAATTTATGCAATAAATAAATAAATTTACAGTTATATTAAATAAATGCGTTTAAACAGAATTAGTGAATAAAACATGCCAAACAGTCATAAAAAAAATTTCTACCCATATCTAAAATTAATTTAACAAACACAAGAAATTTTAGAAATTGTGAATGAGTTAAAACACTCACCTTTTGAATTTAAATCGAATTTAAATTCGATTTAAACCCAAAATTTCGACGGTCTCCAAGTCTGTCCAAACCAGCGTCAACGCGTCTGGAATTTAATTACGATCCTAACAAAAGAAATTTCGCGTGAATCGGATGTCGTATGAGGAAGTTATGGCGAAAATTGCGGTTGAAAACAAAACTTAAAATAAAACAAAACAAACCTAAATAACAAGAATGCCACGTCATCTCCCTCCAAGTCGCATGCTCCTCTGTTCACACGCAAACCAGAAAAACCAAACCCAATCTCAGCCCGTTGACCCCCCCTTTGACCACGCATTCCTGCCACCTCCGGCCTCCGTTGAACTCGTCACCACCACCACTCTCTTCGTCCAGGCGAGGCGCACCCAGCCCCCCACAACCGGTCCTCCATCGATTCCTCCGGCCACCACCAAAAACCGAAGCTTCGAAACCCTAATCACGATTATGCGACGATCCAACCGTCGATTCGACCCACAAACCATATGGATCTATTCCACTCAGCTTCCTCTCCAAAACCCAGAAAGCAATTCCCTATCCGACGAACTTTTGTGACGACGTGATGAACGGCCGAAACTAATTGGCCCCGATCTGAACACACAGAAACTCCAATCGAAAAACGAACAGTACCAGTAGATTCGTATCGATGAAATCTATAACATATAATTTTTGTGAATTTTTCTGAAGACTTTAAATTTTTAGCTTTTGATTTGGTTTGAAATTAGATCTGAAATTTGCATCCATTTGAGGAGGAGAAGGAGTTGAAGAAAAGAACGTACAGACAAATGATAGAAGATGGAGGCTAGGGTTTATGATCGTCTATTTATAAGTAGGGTTGGATTAGAGTAGATAGACCAGATAGATGAACGTACGGAACAAACTATGGCCCAAAAAGTCCGTTCTAACCCGGGAACGAAATTTATTAAACCCATATATCCAAATAGGTATTTTAAAATATTCTGACCGCGATGGAAAAAGTTTCACGTCCAAATTCGATCGTATGAAGAAGTTATGCTGAAAACAAAATTTCCAAATTGATTTCAAATTGATTTTAATTAAATTGATTTCAAATTGATTTTAATTAAATCGATTTCATGACGTTTCGCGTCCGTACGATTGTAACAACCCCCAATTTCGTACCATTCAAATCGACAATAATCCACACATGTCAGACTTGAATGATGCGAAATAACAGATTGTAAATAAATTTGGAGCAAATGAAATCAAATATACAGAATCACAGACACAGAATAAACAGAATAACTCGCAGCGGAATATAAAATAACATAGTAGTTCATGAAGCTACTATAACAGAGTCTCAAACCAAATACATAATATAGTCTGAAAAACAACAGAATAGAAATCCCAAATACATAGAAGTTCACTAATACATGAGATAAACTAATACAGCTGAAACAGAAGTAGATAAATATGTAGATAAGTAGAAACTCCAGTGAAAGACCAGCTCCAGGAAGAGAATCCAAAGCTGTGAATACTCAGGCTGACCCGAGCGTAAAGCAAAACACAAAACATTCGAGTCAGGACAATATATACTTATATAATGTAAACCAACTCAAGTGAACTGTAATAAAGATACAAGTAACTTAAAGGATGCCTGGGACCGCCCATCCTCTAAGGATCCGTTAAACTATTTACTATATAGTAATATTTCGCTATTATACTAATGTCTATAGTAAAATAAACATACTTTTAAATAGCGTTCCGGGCTACCCATATCACCCTTCACACATAATAGTCCCAGTAGTCCATCCAATATCATGCCATCTCCACTCCGGGTGACTGTCAGAGGATACCACACGGGCTACGGGAGAAAAACAAACTCGTAGTAAAGGCTCGGTATGGTAGGTGACACGGCACACAAGGCAATGCCAGGGTAGATATACCAATTACGCACACGGGCTGGTGGTAACGCAGCAGCCACATATGCCCACCCCGAACAACGCTCCAAAAATCAAGGGGTGCACCCAATCGATCACAACAGTAATAGAATGGTATCGAAGAAGTTGATGTTCAGCCAGAGGTGCTACCTCCTTTGGCCCGAGATCGCTCCTGTTTTAGCCACCTTATGCTAACTCACGGGAGTTAGGTTCACGAAATATACCTTAGGAACGTCGTCACCATCCTACTTCATTCTGGAATCTCCACCGCGCACACAGTTGTTAAAGTGGTTTTCGGTATCGACAGAGAGTATGTCCATATCCGATCCCGGTCTCTTTAACAACCAATCGTTATTATAACCCGTAGTTATAATTTCAAAAATGGTATTTATTTCTCAAAATCCAATATCATTTCAAATCCATTTCAAAATATCAACTTATCATTTCATTTGAAAAACATATTCATTTTTTTTTATTCAATTTAAAAATACCATTCACATTTCAAAATAGTTCAATTCCAGCAAATTACTTCGTTTAAATCCTTTAAAAGTGAAGTTGTTACATTTAATAATTAAATTATTAAACTTCCAAAATTTTCAACTTTCAAAGTTCATCCATTCACTTAATTTTATCAAAACAGTGAAAATTCAACTTTCGCAGCATTTGGAAATTGCTACAGAAGGTTATATTCAAAACAGTTAAATTTAACAAAGACAGCGTTTAAAATGTTGTAATAGTGTTACATTAGTTTCAAAGAAAAAAAAACTTAGTTTAATCAAACAATTATATTTTCTATAATTCACTTTTAACTTATAAAATCACATAATTTTACTTTTATAACCATCATTTAATTTTCTTTAATTTCATGATTTCATAAAGTTAAATTTCCATTTAAAAATTCATATTTAACACTAATTCACTTATTAAATTGCAGTGTCCAGTTTTAAATTCATTACATTTAAATTTCAACCTAACACTTAAGTTAAAATTCTCAAATATAACTTAGTTTATATTTTTATTTACTTAATTAAAAATTCACTTTTAAGTCAATTCCAAAAGTTCCAATTTTAGTTACAATTTAAAATTTCAACTTAAATATTCATTCATTTCACATTTCAACTTTATTAAAATCATTAATATGATATAAAATCACTTTAAATTCCTTTAAATTCAAATTATCATAAATTTTTCATGCTTTCATATTCTATTTAATTTCAAATTATAATTAAATCAAATTTCCCAAAATAGCTTACATTCAAAATTTTCTAACCTTTTCGTTAATTTATTTCACTTGTAATTATTCAGAAAATCAATAATATTTTACCAAAAATCATTTTTAATTAGGTTTAAATCAAAATATTTTAATACTTATATTTCTAAAATAATTTTAAAATTTTTAAAAAAATATATTAACTACGGGTCTGTATATAATTTTCTACACTAGGAAAAGTGATACAGGTAATATATCATTTCAACCCGTAATTTACAAAGAAAAATCCGGGTTTTATCATTTCAAACCCGCGGTCCCAAGTAAATGAAATAAATTTGAAAATCATTCAGGCCTATCATTTCAGCCCATAATGATTTTCCCTTATTCTAAAGTCCGTTCGGGTATGTATCATTTCAACCCATAGTGATTCTAATCTAAAGGGAACTTGCAGTGTGATAAACGAATAAAATAACAGAACAGTATAATATAACAGTAATAAATGTCATAATAGGTGTTTAAGCATGGGTGAACATCATATAATAGTGACATAGCAAATAATAATATAGTGATGCAGTTTACATATTCACAAGTGATCAATTTACTATTCATATAAGTATAAAACTGTCTGGTGAGAATAACTCACTATTTTGAGTTGATGACACAACGACGAATTGCACAAACGGGATCTACACAAGCACAAAAGCACGACACAGATACGAATGGAGGAGCCAAGGATTAATTCCCTTGAATAACAATCAAACAAACAATATAACAATTATAAGTTTTCAGACCAAAAATACGATAAACTATGCTAGAAATAACTTCATAAAACAAAGCTGAAATGCTTTGCACTTGCTTCCGACATCCCATAGGCTCGGCCAGAAGTGGAGTACAGGTCTAAGGCAATGGTTTTGGGTCAGGTCTGGGTTGCTAAGGTCGGCCTAACATGAGTTTGTTGATGGCAAAAGTTATGGAGATGGAACAACAACACAACAAGGCGTAACTACTAACAACATCACAAGTTTCAAGCAAACAAAGCTCGGCCAAGGCTGCTGTGGTCACAGCCAGAGGAGTGGGGTCCACTGTTGTGACATGACAGAGGGTGCTGGAGGTGGTGGTGGTCATGTAGGTGGCGGCCATGGGTGGTGGAAGTGGTGGATGTGAAGGCTTGTGCTTGGCTAGGTCAAGATGTTGGAGTTTGGTGAACTTGGTGAAGGAACTACCACCAAGGGTGGTACGGATGGGGATGGTCAGTGAGGAGGAGGTGCTGGTGGCGTGCTCAGGTGGTGGTGGTGGTGGCAGGGGCTGGAGAGGGGCATGGCCGATCCTATGATAAAGAAGATCAAGTGCAAATTAAACGAAAAATCAGCATAAGTGAACAAAAGGAGATAAAAGAAAAATAGAATTTTACCAACTTCTCAACAAGTGATGGCCGAATTTTTTTTTTAATGAGATGAGAAATGATGTACGTGAATGAATAATGGAGGTAGGCAGCTGAAGTATGTGAGTTATTATGGCTAATTGATGGCAAAAGTAAGTTAAAAATGTGAAAAGGCAGGAAAATCAAAAGCCATTAGAAATAAAAGGTCACAAACCCTTTCAATTTACCTATAATTATTTATAAAAGTTTATATATTCTGAAATAACAATATTATCAGATAAAATTTCGAAACTTAAAAAAAATATAAAAATATATATACCATTTATCAATTATATAGATTAAAATTAAGGAAAAATAGTTAAAACAGTGAACTAGACTAGAAAATTTGAAATTAAATGAAATAATTTGTAGAAAATTAATATGAGCTTGTAAAGTATTTTTAAACATAAATAATAACATAAAAAAAAATTTATTCACAAAATAAATATTTAAAATTTAATTTAAATATAATTTTTAATGTAGAAAATAGCAAAAAATGGGAAAACAGCCTTAAAAATAGGAAATCAATACAGTAAATTTTGGAAAAATTCTATTATTATTTTTAAAATATTTAGAGATGAAATTTAACAAATTTAAAATAAAATAAAGAAATTTAAAATGAAGAAAATGGCAGAAAATTAGAAAACAGCCTTTAAAAATAGGAAATAAATACAGTAAATTTTGGAAAAATTACATTTTCATTTTAAGAATGTTTAGAAATGATATCACACAAATAAATAAATTTAAATTAATTTCAAAATGAAATAAAGTCAAGTTTAAATATATAGTCAAAATCTAGGGTTGTTACAACGATCAAACGACAGGTCCGATCGATCCGAAACTTGAAACCCTACAATAACTCACCGATACGGATCCGATGAAACTGGTTTCGTCGAAATCCGAGTCCGTAGACAAAATGGCTATTTTTATATTAATTAAATAGATTAAAATAAATTATAAAAATCCAATATATTAAAATTCTAAAATTGATCAAATTTTATTACTTATATACTTCATAATTAATTTAAATGATTTAACAAGTTTAGATGTGAATTAAAAGTTGATAAGTCTATCAATTGCAGTGTTAATTTCTCCACTTCCTTGTATTTAGGAATTATAAATTATGTTTTCAAAACCTTTTTTTTTCAAACTTTTATATTCTCATCTTTTACCAGTAATAAGGATGCACTAACATTTGTTCATGGTTTCACCTTATTATCCTCAAATTCCATTTTAATTTTCAATAATTACAATTGTTGAATGTTGATACTTTAATTAAATTTATTCATCTTGCTTTCTATACTATAAATCAACAAATTATAAATAGAATTAGCATTAACTTCATCTTATAGAATTAACTACTCCAATTACAAAACAAATCTACGCTAGCTGCACGATTTAAGTCAATTAATTGTAATTGAGTCTACATTAAATGTTATAAATTATAAATTGGAACCTCAATAAATTCGCTTATTGATTTAAAAATCTTTCTATTCAGTAAATAGACACTTTTATGGGTATAAATAACATTTGAATTATAATACATTTTATTAGTGCATGCTTCATTTCTTATAAACTCCCCTTTATTAACTAGAACACATTAACCACAACAAAATAATTAATTTAGATTTATTTCAATCGATTGCCATTCTTAACTTAACATACTCAAAATGGTTAACCTAAACAATTGTTACCCTTTTACATTCAAATTCACTTACAACCATCATTACAATAATGTTGCCATAGATTTAGATTTAATTAAATAAATTAGATGAATGGGTAAAATTTTGTAATTATCACTAATGCCAAATATATATGCATTAATTACTACTTATTATTATGAATTCATTTATTAATTTACTAGTTGCCTTTGTCTTCTTATATCCTATTTACTACCAAACTTTCTATTTAGTTATAGTTTATCAATATATATATACCTAGGCAAATCAAGTTCTTGTCTTTTCTGTTATTTCAATTAAATCGGGTATGCACAAATAAATTATTTATTAACTTATTCTTACAAAATTATTTACATGCATTCAGTTACACCTAATTTAATGCATTGATTTTCATTTATAAATTAAAGGTTTTTCATTTAAAAGCTTTTATTACTAACCATACTCCAACCTCTACAGGATATTGATTTAATTCAATGTACTATCTAATATTATTAATCCATTAAATAAATTCACAACTTACCCTTTGTTTTCCTATATTCTCTTCTTAGCCTAGTATAACCATTTACATCATTTCAATTTATTCATCATTTTATATCAACCGATAATTCCTATGGTTTCATTTCCTTTTCAACATATGCTTCATTATAAATTATAAATCTTTACTTCTTTCTAAAGTTAAATTATCTAATCTTATTAAAATGACAAAATTAACTGACGAAGATTTTACGGGTCGTTACAATACATGGATTCATTTTTTCTATAGTTGTGTAACCATAACTAAAACTAACATATATAGTAACGAATAATTTGCAACTCAATTTGGTGCTATTATAAAATATAGTAAAGAACTTCATTCCTACTTCAATCAAAAATGTCAAATTATTACCACTTACTATTGTTTCAACAAGAAAGAAAAAAGAACAACCAAGCCAACCAAGCCAACTGTGACAAAAAGTAATATGATATAGTCAGCTATATTTAATTATTATTATCCTTCCCTATATAACATTAACGGGGTCACAAAAATATTAATTCACATACATATTCTAAATATAATTACATACTATAACTTATCATCTCCCAATACGAAATTAATGAATATTTTTTTACTTTCGTTGTTCATGTAATGACTTGAAATTTAATTGCTTTGATTTGAGAATATTTACTTAATTTTAAATATTCAGTTAATCGTTTTTGATAATCGAATAACCATCTTCTAATTAATAAATGATAATGGTTAACTCATTTTAAAGGTTTGCTAAAAAAATAAATAGTTCGATGAAAAATTGAATATGTGACCGTAATTCGTTTTTTTTAGATTTTTGACTTTTTATCGAACGGAAGTTGTGGAACGTTGTTGCACACACAAGTACACATTTAATAACAAGTCAAATAATACCAAAGATATTAAATAAATCAAAACTCCTTAAGTGCTTTTAAAATGTAATTGAAAAGTCATTAAATAAAAGACTTTTATTTTGATGTGATGGGTAGTACATGTCATTATTATGCAAGTCCATGACCATATGAAAGGGGTGTAGTACATGAGTTAGCACTTATGAAAGTGTATGGAAGAAGACATGCTTGAAGGACGTTAAGGTCATTGGCTAAGAGGCTAAGTGGTAATTCACTATACTTTTGTAAAGTTTATAAAAGAACAAGCTTAGCATCTCCTTTCTATTTTTTTCATTTCCACTTTTCTTTCTCTTGTTTTCCTCACATCTTCATCCATTTACCCTAATACAAAAATACCTCAAAACCTCACTCTTTTCACCTCAAACTCCTTGTACAAGTTTGTAATACCCCAGCCCACTCTACCATCATCCCAAAGCTTGAAAATTTGAAGCACCCAAGCCCCATTTCGGTCATGGCTGTGAGCATCTAGGCTAGAGGGAGGGGAGGCAACGAACTTATTAGGAGGGGGATGGGCTTTGGACACAAGGAGAAGGATGAAAGGTGGAGCTTTGGTGGCTAACTAGGAGGTGGTAGGAAGCTAGCAGCTTTGCCTTGGGTATGTTCAGGAAAAAAAGTGAGATTTCTCACTTTGTATACCATTTTGAAATGATGATGACATATTGTAAAAATATATGTATATGTATTTGTGACTTGCTTGTGTATATTGCTTGTTTGGATCAGATTCTTGTTTGGAAGCGGTTGACATAATTAATCACTGTTTTACAGGGGCAAAAAGAGGAAGTCGTAGTGTCTTCGTAGCGAAAAGATCACTATGGAACACTTCGAGATGCATATAGATATATGAGATGCAGGGGACTTTTGTAGAGAAACTCTAAGGAGTTGCTCGCCCTGTTGATCTTATTTACATATATTCTTGTTTATGTAAATATCTGTGATATGACTTGAAAAGTTGAACTCATTTGAGATGAAAATAAATTGTAGCATTGTTTAAGTACTATGGTGGTCGCTAAGCCTCCTAGTAATACTTCTTGAAAAAGGATATGGTTTTTGATTTGTTATAAAAAGGTTTTAATATACCTTTAGTTTTTATAATATTTTGAAGTAAATGTTTCTACACTTACAGAATTATAAATGTGGAAATTAGCCACAAGGGCCTCTTTAGCAAGTGGAATTAGTTTCTAGGATACACAACTGAAATAATTACTTTCAAGGACAAAACACAAGATAATTAGTTTCTAGGGCCTAAAAACTTATGAAATTATGTCCTTGAAAGTAATTGGACTGCTGACTTTGTCCTTGAAAATAATTATTCTGCTGACTTTGGCCTTGAAAGTAATTTCTTTGAATGTGTGTCCTAGAAACTAATTGGACTGCAAAGTTTGTCCTTCTGGTGAAATGCCTATAAATTATAGAAAGAAATGAAGTGTAAAAGCTAGTTGATTTACAAAACAAAGTTTTGAAAATTACGGTCTATATAGCGATAGTCGCTATGGATGGACTTTGAAAATATATGATTTTAGTAAAATATAAAAAGTTATCTGCAGTAAGTATTTGGTAAATTCTTTTCAAAAGTATTCTATAGAAGTTGTATAAGTATTTAAAAGTAGTTTGAAGTTTTAAATATATTGTTAAGAATTTGTTGAAGTTATTTAAGCAAAAGGTTTAAATTTTATAAAAGGAAACTTCTTTGTTTTCAAAAGTCAGGTTTTGTTTAGAAGCGACTGTCTTTAAAGGGATGTTTTAAATATAAGTTTCAAACTATATTTTAAAGATTTTTTAAAAGAATTTTAAAAAGAGGAAGAAAGTTTGGATTCCAACACTATTGTTGTAATAAATGGTTTTGGAAAAATGGAAAGGGGTTTGTTTATAATATTTTGATTACTATAAATCGCATATAGGATTATGAAGTTTTATACTTGACATTAAACTTCGAAGTAGGTAAACTAATAATACCTCAACTTGAATGGCTTCAATGTTAATCAAATGATGGTTTAAGTTTGAAATCAAAGATTAATGTTAAGTATATGAATTCGGTTACTTGTGGAAATTAACCAGTCCTCTACTTGGCACTAAAAGTCAATGGGTCGATTGATCCTCTATTTATGAGATATAGAAATGAAGTGTTTTAACTAAGGCAAGACCAGGAGAAATCAATGCTCTGACTTACATGGCTTCGTTTTTGGATGAGGTAGAGAGTAAGTTAAAATATAAAAAATGTGACAAGTACAAGAGATTCGGTTTCTATAAATGCTCTTTACAATTTATGGTGGTATGAAAATATTCTTTTCACACTTAGCATCAAATTTGGAGGAAGAAAAATTCGTCTCTATATATGAGAGTTTAAGAATGTAAATCAAGAAAATGATAGTACACTAACTTGTCCGACTACATTGTTAATCGAATGACAGTACAAGTTTGAAATAGAAAAGTGATGATAAATATATTTTGTCTAATTTTCATACGATCCATTTACTTACACCAAAAGAAAAGTGTTTTGGGTTTGTTTTATCAATGTTTTAAATGACATTTGTTTTAACCCAATTAAGTATGGTTTTGAAAATGAAATCTTTCTTAAGATTTTATGAAAATACTTATACAATCAAGATAAGTATATGAATATGTTTTCTAAGTATTGAAAGTGAAATGGTTTGTGAATATACTTATACCATGAAGATAAGTATATGAATACGTTTTCTAAGCATTGAAAGTGAAATGGATTGTGAATGTACTTGTATCATTGAGATAAGTATAAGTATATAAATACTTTTCCAAGTATTGAAAAGAACAGAGAGGGTTTGTGAATATATCTTTTACAAATGGTATTTTAATATAAATGTTTGAAAGAAGATTTTAATTAATGAAAGGATTAACTAAGGAGGCTTAGTGGTTGCTTATGTGCTTAATCGTGCTTGGTTTTCATATGAAATTAAATCCCTGATTGGATTGTTTGTTTCTTTGATAGTTAAATAATCGACTATCAAATCTTGGCCAGTTTTGAAACTATCGATTGTTGGTTTGGAAATACCAAGATCGGATAAGCATGAGTTATCCGAAAATCACTTCGAACCGGCGTAAGCATTCGAATTGGGGACATCTTGAAGATGATGGAATCGAAGACATAGTTCATTGAAGTGCAAGGGCTACTTGTTACCAATCCTGAGGGTGATTCCAAAAGGACGTATTAGAAGTAGTGCCTTCGGTTTGTTCAGTCCCAGAACAACTTACATAGATGAATGCTGACACTGCATTGATTGCCTGGCTGGCATGTTAGTATTCCAAAAGGTAAAAGGTAAAATGTAACGTCCCGCCTTTTTCGCACGATTTAAACCGACACACGTGCCAGTTCAACCATACAGAAGGGCGGATTGTTATGGGGTAAATAAGAAAAAACGAGAAAGAAATAAAAGAAAACAGAATCTCGCAGCGGAAGGATAAAATATAATAATAAAATGTATAGTTTATAAATCTGTTTACAAAACATTTATATACTACATATCAGAGTTACACATACCAATAACAATGCAGCGGAATTAAATGATGTAGTGGAATAATATAGTAGATACCAGTAATACAAATCTTCGTCTTCGTCCTCCAGAGCTAAATCCTCAAATCCTGAAACGCTCGGACTGACCCGAGCGAATTGAAAAGACAAAACACTCGAGTCAGAACTAAAAGATCTTATGTGAGTTAAATCAACAGGAATAAATATGAGTGCAGTAACTCAAGAGATGCTCGGGATTTACATCTCTTAAGGATCCGTTAAACTATTTACCTTGTAGTATATTGCGCTATTATAATAGTGTCTAATTGTAAAATAAACTTACTTTTTAATAGCGTTAAGGGGTTACCCATATAGCCTTTAACACAGAATATATTCCCATAATCTATACAGTACCGTAATCTCCCCCGTACTGGGCGTCGTCAGAGGGCACTCCATAGGTATGGTACAAAACAAAACTCGTAGTAAAGGCTCGGTATGCTATCCGGGCTGGTGGAAACGCGTAGCCGCATTTACCGCCCACCTCGAACAAACTCCCCCAAAATCAAAAATAGAAGTGGCCACTGAATCAATACAAAGTCAAAGTATAATATCGTAGAGGAGCGTCCGATCAGAGGTATGACCTCATTGGCCCGAGAATCACTCCTGTTTTAGCCACCTTATGCCAACTCACGGGAGTCGGGTCCACGTATTTACCTTACAGGAAACGTCGCCACCACCTACTTCATTCTGGAATCTCCACCGCGTACACGGTTAGTCAAAGTGCTTTTCGTATCGACAGAGAGTATGTCCATATCCGATCCCGGTCTCTTTGCCAACCCATCGTTATTATAACACCGCGGTCATTTAAAAATAGTTTATACTTTAAAACCAGAATAAAATTTCCATTTCAAAACTATGAATACGATATCAATTTAAAACCCAACACAATATGATATTATTTTATCTCAAATATAATTCTTTTCCAAAATCATGCTGGTTTAAAATTTAAATATCTGGAAACCAAATATTTGAAATATACTTTCAAAGCATAATATTTCGAAATTCAAAATTTTTAAACCATAACTTCTAAAACTTGAATGGTTTGGATATTCAACGAATGTAAAATAAATGGTTTAACTTTAAAGTTACTTTGTAAAGAAAAATAATTTCCATGGATTTTCAAATGTATTCCTTTATTTAAAGTTTAAACCATAATTTAAATATCACTTCAAATTCCAAAAACCCCTTCAATTTCTATATATATATATATATATATATCCATTTGGAGTATTAATATTTCAAAACTAAAGTTGGATTTTCTTCTTTCAACAATTAATATTCTATTATTTAGTCTTGAATATTCATATAAATTCCATAAATAAAACTCCAATTTCTAGCAATTAAATATTTTCTCAAATTTACTTTATACTAGAATTTTCATTTTTAATTCATCTTGGTAAATATCATACCTTAAAATTTCCAAACTTAAACATATAAGATAATTTCCAAATTCCATTTTCTCAATTTTTCATTTTTATTCAACAGGTTTATACACAACTTAATTTTCAAATTTTTAACTTCATATGTATATATATCGAACAATAATATTTTATAAAATATCAAAGTCAAATTTTTATAAACCGTATCCCATCCAAACCATAGAAATCACTTTAAAATAATTTATATATAGACCACGGTGCCTGTATATAATTTTCTATCCTATGGTCAAGTGATACGGATATTTATCATTTCAATCCGCAATTTAAAAATAAAATTTTGCGGATGTATATCATTTCAAACCACAATCCCGAATGAAACGAAAAATGCATGATAACTTGCAGTTTAATGATATAAAATAAAACATCCATTCATCAACATCATCCATCATCCAAATCACAATCATCATCCAATAATAATTCAATATCCATATATATCTGATAATATATATCAGGTAATAACTAGCGGTTATATTCAAAAATAAATCTAATCAACTATTAAACTAACAGTTTATATTTAGTAATAAATTTTATAACTGTTTACTAGCAGTTCCTATGCAAATAAATAAATTCTAACTGTCAATTAATATGCAATAAATAAAATAAATTAACAGTTAAATTAAATATCGCGATTTAGCAAATATGATGAACAAAACATGCCAAACAGTTATAAATGAATTTCTACTCATATCTTAAATAAATTTAACAAACATAAAAACTTTTAGAAGTTGTGAGTGAGTTAAAACACTCACCTTTTGAATTTAAATCGAATTTAAATCCGATTTAAACCTAAAAATTCGGCTATCTCCAAATCTGTCCAAACCAGTGTCAAAAGATCTGGAATTTAATTTCGATCCTAACAAAAAAAAATTGCGTGAAACGGAGTCCGTATGTACGAGTTATGATTATTAGAACTAATTGAAATCAAAATTAACAAAAATAAATTAAACAAAAAATAAAATACCGTGCCACATCCACTCTTCCCTCGTGAAAAACGCGTATGCTTCTTCTTGATTGCTAACTTTGTTCCGTAATTTTTCTTTTATTTCGATTTACTTTAATTTTCCTCCTTAGTATATGAATGTATGCATTTTTAAAAGGTTTGAAAAAAGAAGATTTGAAAAAGAAGAATTGAAAAAGGAAATGATTAAAATAAGAACTGAAAATGGAAGAGAAAATCTAGATTTGAAAAGAAAGAAGAAGGTTTGAAATAGAAGAAAATTTGAAAAAGAAGTATATTTGAAGAGGAAGGAAAAATTAAAATCAGAGATAATAAGGAGATTTGAAGGAAAAAAAAAAGGAAAAAAAGAAGAAGATTATAATGGAGGCTGTGGTTTCATTTGCGTCATATCTTATTTATAAGGTTAGAGTTAGGTTTAGGATCAAAGAGATTTGAAAAGAGAGACCGCTATTAATTAGAAATAAATGAAATGACGTTTCAGAAAATGAAGTTGGAAAATGAACGGAAAGAAATAAAGTAAATATGAACAAACTTGGTTTTGAAATATAGTAAATATGAACAACCTTTTTAAAAGTAGCAGGTATTAAAAAGAGGTAATTATTTATTAGAAAGGGAATGAATGGACTAACTCTATACTGTAAACATACTTTTAGGATTCAAATTTCAAAACAATTGTTTACTTAATAAATTTTGTTAACCCTAAACACACCAAAATTAACTTCATTAACTCAAGTAATATTCGAATTTCTACGCATTTGGGTTTTTGTCTATGCATAATAATTTTTTATAATTACCTTAAAAATGAAAACATTTGATTTGTTTTTCCAAAAATGATCTCTAATTACCATTAAAACACCCTTTTTGCTTACCATAAAACGCGCGTTTTTTTATTATTAAATCTATTAATTGCAATCACCGTTTTCTTTTCTTTTAATTGAAATATTTGAACTACATTAATTGCAATCACACAAAATTAAATTTTAAAACAGACAACTAAAATGCATAAAAAAAATAGAAAAATTGTTTATACACAAGAGTAATAAATAGATTATTTTCTATTCTTGTAATTAGTTTGTAAGCTAAACACAGTTCAAATAAACATATATTTCTTTCTTTAAAAATCAATCTTTCTATATTTTTATTTAAATTAAATTGAACCTACATTTATAGATGAAACATTCATTTTATTGATGTAAATGTTTTTTTTTTCTTGAATCAAAACTTTCCTTATATTTCACAAAACATAAGCTGCTTTTAATTGCACCTATTACAATTAGTATTCTCTCTCCTATTAATTGAAAATTTTCAATTACATTAATTTCAGTTGATTAAGTTTCAAAATGGGCTAAATGAATGTAATGATAAGTAGAACAATTACTTCCTATTAACGTAATATTTAGATGTTAAATTTTCATTTATTTTGCAATACTTCAATTAAATAAATAAATATTGCTCTCTATACTTAAATCTATATTAACAAAACGTTAGCTTTGGATTGGTAGAATTTGATTTACCAAAGTTTACTTACATAATACAAACTATATTAATTTGCCACCTATTAGTTCTTAATTATATTTTTAAGTTCGTTACCTATCCACCTTGATTATAATTCCATCTATAAAGCAAATTTAGTTAGCCTTAACATTACTACACTAAATCTATAATCAGTTTCAATTAATATAGAATTATATCTTAAATACTTACCATTTATTTATAAATTAGGTTACCTTCCAATAAATTTTATTCCTAAGTATTTGATTGGATTGCCATCTTTACTATGTCTATTATTAATTAGCTTCAAATTCTGCAATTTCACTTCTTAAATCCACCCTTTGCTATATTATAAATAAAATTTACATTGGTTACATTTCACATAAATGTATCATTTATTTACATTTATTACAAACTTATTTCCAATTCCAACTAAAAGCTAAATAAATGAATAGGCAACCTACCATCAACATTACCGTTACCTTTTTGTCACATACAAAATCTTTTATTACAAAAATCAATTTTTGCATATATTTTCATACTACAAATTCAATTTACTTATGTTCAAATTATAGCCAAACCTGACTTTTAAATTATTTTATATAAAATTGGGATTTCATTAAGTTTATTAATTATTACCCTTAGTTGGCATTTATCACCTTGTATTCTCGTTATCATTTCATAGATATGATTCCCAATTCCTTATTATTGACTTAAATTGGCATTACTAACATTGCATTAAACGTTGTTACTTAAATCTCTACCCAATAGTAAATACTCTAAATAAATACGCTTACTCCTTTCGTTATTTATTAATTATCACAAGAAACGTTTAATCATTTCAACAACATTGTAATTTCAAATTACCTACATTGATTGTATACTTTTCCATTATTATCATTTATTAGAATTCTATTCAACTTTCCATCTTATACATATAGTTAACCTTTCTATTGCTTTTTCCTTCAAAATTTTCAGTTACTTCTTAACTTACAAAAAGGCAATGATTAATTACATTTAATCGCTATAAATTAAATGCATTGGTAACGAACAATAGCTGTCACCATTATACAATTTATAACATTTGTAATTTTTTATCTACAACAATTATTACCTATCAATATTATTTCGCCCATAAATACAAACTTGCAATTGTTCTTATTATCATATTCCATTTACTGTTAACAATGTTTATTACATTATATTAGTTTAATATTTTCCTCAAATTCCTCATATTCAACTCATATATAGGTAAAATTCTTTTCACCACTTAAAATCATTTGAATTAACTTCGAATTACTATAAGTAGGTTTTTAATTTATTTTTCTTCTAAATTTAATTAAAACTTATTAATTTAACCAAATTAAATCCATAAAATCTACGGGTCGTTACACTCTCCCCCATTCAAAACTTTTCGTCCCCGAAAAGGAAAAGAAGGGAAAACGAAGAACTAAGAAATCAATATACCTCATTCACACATTAACTTTATAAACAATTAAATTTATAAAATTAATTAATTTAGATAAAATATATCAATTTATAACCATAATTTTTTTTTATATCTAAATTACTAAAGTTTGGAAAAACATTTCAAAATATTTCTAAGTTCAAAATTTACGGAAAACTTTTGGCAGAGTCTCCTTTGAACGGAGAGACTCGGGAGAAAATATAATATCAAAATATAACAATTATATTACATATTTTATCCAAAATATTATATCTCAACCCGGGAAAATATATAAAATAGCGCTATAAATCGTAATCCGAAGCATACCTATTTGTCGGGCAATTTACACTTAATTTATGGAACCAAAAGCAGTAGCAATTGCTTCCATAACCTGCATTTCACTTATAAACATCCAAAGGTTTAAAAATTTATATAAAGCGAAATATTTCATGGTTTCAACTACTAACAACACCAAATATACAATCATAAATTTCAACAAACAGCATACACAACAAAACAACCATTCGATCAAACAAGCAAATAGTTGTTCGGATTCAAAACTTGAAATGGTACGGAATGAAAAATAACTATCCAGTGCATCATTTACTCAACAGTGTTGGATGGGACAGAATAGATTATTTATTCATCCAACTACTTCAAATTTCCTTACCCGACCAACCATAGATCAAACAATGTCGATTTAAACCAACAAATCAAATTAACTTATATAAATTTTTTACCTCCTACACTAGCTGTTTGCCATTTTCATTCATATAACAGTTTATCTTTTATTTTCATTTATTTTCACTTATTACTTACAATTATTTATTCAGGTCATGCAGATTTCTTTTATTTGTATTATATTTAATACAATTCTCAATTTCAATCATTTATTAAATGCTTACATTTATATTATATTTAATTATGGTAACCCTTTTTAATTTCACTTAATTCATAACTTTATAACATCCATTCTTATAAGTAAGTATTTTTATTAATTCTTTAACTAGGGTTTACAGTCATTTATTTATATTACCTACTTTCTATTATATTAAACTAGTAATATTTAAATCATACTTAAGTTAATAACCCTACACATCAATCTTTATTTATTAAAGAACCACATTTTATTTACTTAAGTTTAAAATCACCTATTAATAATACTTATCTTTAATTTTAGTAAGATTTCAATTTATAACTTAAGTTTACAGCATTAAATTCTTATTTATAATAGCAAATTTATTGAATACTTCACTACCTACTTTTACTTGTACAAATTTCTATTACATCACTTATTAACATTTCAACTTTTAAATGTTTGGTAAGTTATATATATGTTATATAAGGGTGAAATTTGGAAGTTATACAAGTTTTCTATTTACCTATGATTAATTAAATGTTCAATAATAATATTCTTTATTTCGTAGGTTACAAATTTCAAATTTCATTTAATACCATTTATAACCTATCATAAAATCTCTTATTTCCTACAGCGAGTGAAATTTATTAATTAGCTACGTTCCAATTCATTACAGTAATTGAAACTATTAATTAATTCATTGTTCCATAAGTTTTACAATTTCAGCTTACCTTTAATTTATTTAATGCTTCCATTCTATTGTTTTAATTATATTAGCATTTTAATTAAACTTACATTTACAACTTTATAGCATCAATTCTTATCAATAAAGAATTTCATTAATTCAATTTCTAAGGTTTACAACACTTATTTACCTTTTTCTTATCTATCTATTATATTAAATTTTTACTTCTATTAAGGGTTCCAATTATTTATTACTAACCCTTCATTTCACTACAATAATTGAAACAATTAATTAATGGAAATTAAAAATTAAATACCGGGTAAAATTTCGATTTATTTTAAAATAATAGATAAATTATTCTTATAACTTATATACCTCTAATTATATTTAAAGCAATTTAAAATTTATATTTTTTTCAAAAATGGATCTGCATTAGAACAACTACAGTGGCCTTCCCCCTTCGAAACTCGAAAATGAAAGTCGATGATGCGGCCGCCATCACCGAAATTATTTTCCAGCGACAAAGAGGAAAGTACAAAACTTTTTCTTCAAAATCTTCTTTAAAACAATTTTTCCGAATTATAATGAAATATTTATATCGGAAAATACTTATAAACAAAATTATTATTTTTCAAAATCCTTTGAAAGCAATTTTTCAAAATCCCGGACTTAAGTCCTAAAATTTTCAATTTCCATTGATTTTAATTTCAATCTATAAATTTTATTCCTAACAACCAATCTATTGCAACCAAATATATCTTTTGAAAAATTTATTTTATATACAGAAAATATAATAGGCAGAATTATTTCATTCACCTATATTAAAACAGATATTATGTCGGTCTGTCCTATTAAGTGTTTAGAAATCCCTATTGATGACATAGCGTCCTATGCATCAACCAGAATTTATAAATACAAAACGGAACAGATTAACACAATATTAAAATCTTTTTATAACACTAACAAATACGCTCTCTCATATATATACACTCAGCGACTCCCATAGGGTATTACTACCCTATTAACAAAGAGTCAAACCCCACAAAGCCAAGGTTTATCGCTAAACCAAAGCTCTGATACCAACTGTAACGTCCCACCTTTTTTGCACGATTTAAACCGACACACGTGCCAGTTCAACCATACAGAAGGGCGGATTGTTATGGGGTAAATAAGAAAAAACGAGAAAGAGATAAAAGAAAAAAGAATCTCGCAGCGGAAGGATAAAATATAATAATAAAATGTATAGTTTATAAATCTGTTTACAAAACATTTATATACTACATATCAGAGTTACACATACCAATAACAATGAAGCGGAATCAAATGATGTAGTGGAATAATATAGTGGATACTAGTAATACAAATCTTCGTCTTCGTCCTCCAGAGCTAAATCCTCAAATCCTGAAACGCTCGGACTGACCCGAGCGAATTGAAAAGACAAAACACTCGAGTCAGAACTAAAAGATCTTATGTGAGTTAAATCAACTGGAGTAAATATGAGTGCAGTAACTCAAGAGATGCTCGGCATTTACATCTCTTAAGGATCCGTTAAACTATTTACTATGTAGTATATTGCGCTATTATAATAGTGTCTAATTGTAAAATAAGCTTACTTTTTAATAGCGTTAAGAGGTTACCCATATAGCCCTTAACACAGAATATATTCCCATAGTCTATACAGTACCGTAATCTCCCCCGTACTGGGCGTCGTCAGAGGGCACTCCATAGGTATGGTACAAAACAAAACTCGTAGTAAAGGCTCGGTATGGTAGGTGACACGGCACAACTAGGCAATGCCAGGGTAGATATACCAATTGCTATCCGGGTTGGTGGAAACGCGTAGCCGCAGTTACCGCCCACCCTGAACAAACTCCCCCAAAATCAAAAATAGAAATGGACACTGAATCAATCCAAAGTCAAAGTATAATATCGAAGAGGAGCGTCCGATCAGAGGTATGACCTCATTGGCCCGAGAATCACTCCTGTTTTAGCCACCTTATGCCAACTCACGGGAGTCGGGTCCACGTATTTACCTTACAGGAAACGTCGCCACCACCTACTTCATTCTGGAATCTCCACCGCATACACGGTTAGTCAAAGTGCTTTTCGGTATCGACAGAGAGTATGTCCATATCCGATCCCGGTCTCTTTGCCAACCCATCGTTATTATAACACCGCGGTCATTTAAAAATAGTTTATACTTTAAAACCAGAATAAAATTTCCATTTCAAAACTATGAATACGATATCAATTTAAAACCCAACACAATATGATATTATTTTATCTCAAATATAATTCTTTTCCAAAATCATGCTGGTTTAAAATTTAAATATTTGGAAACCAAATATTTGAAATATACTTTCAAAGCATAATATTTCGAAATTCAAAATTTTAAAACCATAACTTCTAAAACTTGAATGGTTTGGATATTCAACGAATGTAAAATAAATGGTTTAACTTTAAAGTTACTTTGTAAAGAAAAATAATTTCCATGGCTTTTCAAATATTCCTTTATTTAAAGTTTAAACCATAATTTAAATATCACTTCAAATTCCAAAAACCCCTTCAATTTCTATATATATATATATATATATATATATATATATATATATATATATATATATATATATATATCCATTTCGAGTATTAATATTTCAAAACTAAAGTTGGATTTTCTTATTTCAACAATTAATATTCTATTATTTAGTCTTGAATATTCATATAAATTCCATAAATAAAACTCCAATTTCTAGCAATTAAATATTTTCTCAAATTTACTTTATACTAGAATTTTCATTTTTAATTCATCTTGGTAAATATCATACCTTAAAATTTCCAAACTTAAACATATAAGATAATTTCCAAATTCCATTTTCTCAATTTTTCATTTTTATTCAACAGGTTTATACACAACTTAATTTTCAAATTTTTAACTTCATATGTATATATATCGAACAATAATATTTTATAAAATATCAAAATCAAATTTTTATAAACCGTATCCCATCCAAACCATAGAAATCACTTTAAAATAATTTATATATAGACCACGGTGCCTGTATATAATTTTCTATCCTATGGTCAAGTGATACATATATTTATCATTTCAATCCGCAATTTAAAAATAAAATTTTGCGGTTGTATATCATTTCAAACCACAATCCCGAATGAAACGAAAAATGCATGATAACTTGCAGTTTAATGATATAAAATAAAACATCCATTCATCAACATCATCCATCATCCAAATCACAATCATCATCCAATAATAATTCAATATCCATATATATCTGATAATATATATCAGGTAATAACTGGCGGTTATATTCAAAAATAAATCTAATCAACTATTAAACTAACAGTTTATATTTAGTAATAAATTTTATAACTGTTTACTAGCAGTTCCTATGCAAATAAATAAATTCTAACGGTCAATTAATATGCAATAAATAAAATAATTTAACAGTTAAATTAAATAACGCGATTTAGCAAATATGATGAACAAAACATGCCAAACAGTTATAAATGAATTTCTACTCATATCTAAAATAAATTTAACAAACATAAAAACTTTTAGAAGTTGTGAGTGGGTTAAAACACTCACCTTTTGAATTTAAATCGAATTTAAATCCGATTTAAACCCAAAAATTGACTATCTCTAAATCTGACCAAACCAGTGTCAAAAGATCTGGAATTTAATTTCGATCCTAACAAAAAAAAAATTGCGTGAAACGGAGTCCGTATGTACGAGTTATGATTATTAGAACTAAATGAAATCAAAATTAACAAAAATAAATTAAGCAAAAATAAAATACCGTGCCATATCCACTCTTCCCTCGTGAAAAACGCGTATGCTTCTTCTTGATTGCTAACTTTGTTCCGTAATTTTTCTTTTATTTCGATTTACTTTAATTTTCCTCCTTATTATATGAATGTATGCATTTTTAAAAGGTTTGAAAAAAGAAGATTTGAAAAAGAAGAATTGAAAAAGGAAATGATTAAAATAAGAACTGAAAAAGGAAGTGAAAATCTAGATTTGAAAAGAAAGAAGAAGGTTTGAAATAGAAGAAAATTTGAAAAAGAAGTATATTTGAAGAGGAAGGAAAAATTAAAATCAGAGATAATAAGGAGATTTGAAGGAAAAAAAAGGAAAAAAAGAAGAAGATTATAATGGAGGCTGTGGTTTCATTTGCGTCATATCTTATTTATAAGGTTAGAGTTAGGTTTAGGATCAAAGAGATTTGAAAAGAGAGACCACTATTAATTAGAAATAAATGAAATGACGTTTCAGAAAATGAAGTTGGAAAATGAACGGAAAGAAATAAAGTAAATATGAACAAACTTGGTTTTGAAATATAGTAAATATGAACAACCTTTTTAAAAGTAGCAGGTATTAAAAAGAGGTAATTATTTATTAGAAAGGGAATGAATGGACTAACTCTATACTGTAAACATACTTTTAGGATTCAAATTTCAAAACAATTGTTTACTTAATAAATTTTGTTAACCCTACACACACCAAAATTAACTTCATTAACTCAAGTAATATTCGAATTTCTACGCATTTGGGTTTTTGTCTATGCATAATAATTTTTTATAATTACCTTAAAAATGAAAACATTTGATTTGTTTTTCCAAAAATGATCTCTAATTACCATTAAAACACCTTTTTGTTTACCGTAAAACGCGCGTTTTTTTTATTATTAAATCTATTAATTGCAATCACCGTTTTCTTTTCTTTTAATTGAAATATTTGAACTACATTAATTGCAATCACACAAAATTAAATTTTAAAACAGACAACTAAAATGCATAAAAAAAATAGAAAATTTGTTTATACACAAGAGTAATAAATAGACTATTTTCCTATTCTTGTAATTAGTTTGTAAGCTAAACACAGTTCAAATAAACATATATTTCTTTCTTTAAAAATCAATCTTTCTATATTTTTATTTAAATTAAATTGAACCTACATTCATAGATGAAACATTCATTTTATTGATGTAAATGTTTTTTTTTTCTTGAATCAAAACTTTCCTTATATTTCACAAAACATAAGCTGCTTTTAATTGCACCTATTACAATTAGTATTCTCTCTCCTATTAATTGAAAATTTTCAATTACATTAATTTCAGTTGATTAAGTTTCAAAATGGGCTGAATGAATGTAATGATAAGTAGAACAATTACTTCCTATTAACGTAATATTTAGATGTTAAATTTTCATTTATTTTGCAATACTTCAATTAAATAAATAAATATTGATCTCTATACTTAAATCTATATTAACAAAACGTTAGCTTTGGATTGGTAGAATTTGATTTACCAAAGTTTACTTACATAATACAAACTATATTAATTTGCCACCTATTAGTTCTTAATTATATTTTTAAGTTCGTTACCTATCCACCTTGATTATAATTCCATCTATAAAGCAAATTTAGTTAGCCTTAACATTACTACACTAAATCTACAATCAGTTTCAATTAATATAGAATTATATCTTAAATACTTACCATTTATTTATAAATTAGGTTACCTTCCAATAAATTTTGTTCCTAAGTATTTGATTGGATTGCCATCTTTACTATGTCTATTATTAATTAGCTTCAAATTCTGCAATTTCACTTCTTAAATCCACCCTTTGCTATATTATAAATAAAATTTACATTGGTTACATTTCACATAAATGTATCATTTATTTACATTTATTACAAACTTATTTCCAATTCCAACTAAAAATCTAAATAAATGAATAGGCAACCTACCATAAACATTACCGTTACCTTTTTGTCACATACAAAATCTTTTATTACAAAAATCAATTTTTGCATATATTTTCATACTACAAATTCAATTTACTTATGTTCAAATTATAGCCAAACCCGACTTTTAAATTATTTTATATAAAATTGGGATTTCATTAAGTTTATTAATTATTACCCTTAATTGGCATTTATCACCTTGTATTCTCGTTATCATTTCATAGATATGATTCCCAGTTCCTTATTATTGACTTAAATTGGCATTACTTACATTGCATTAAACGTTGTTACTTAAATCTCTGCCCAATAGTAAATACTCTAAATAAATACGCTTACTCCTTTCGTTGTTTATTAATTATCACAAGAAACGTTTAGTCATTTCAACAACATTGTAATTTCAAATTACCTACATTGATTGTATACGTTTTCCATTATTATCATTTATTAGAATTCTATTCAACTTTCCATCTTATGCATATAGTTAACCTTTCTATTGCTTTTTCCTTCAAAATTTTCAGTTACTTCTTAACTTACAAAAAGGCAATGATTAATTACATTTAATCGCTATAAATTAAATGCATTGGTAACGAACAATAGCTGTCACCATTATACAATTTATAACATTTGTAATTTATTCTCTACAACAATTATTACCTATCAATATTATTTCGCCCATAAATACAAACTTGCAATTGTTCTTATTATCATATTCCATTTACTGTTAACAATGTTTATTACATTATATTAGTTTAATATTTTCCTCAAATTCCTCATATTCAACTCATATATAGGTAAAATTCTTTTCACCACTTAAAATCATTTGAATTAACTTTGAATTACTATAAATAGGTTTTTAATTTATTTTTCTTCTAAATTTAATTACAACTTATTAATTTAACCAAATTAAATCCATAAAATCTACGGGTCGTTACATAAAACGTAGGCTTAAGCCTCACACTCGAAAATTACAAAAAAGGGGAATATGCAGCAGGGCTAAATGGTTCGCTACTATTAGTGCATAGTCATCACTTGTATTTAGATCGATATTTACGAATTATGTATGCTTATGGCTACAGAAATGGATTGTTAAATTGGCAGTCGGGCCGATGATTATATTCGGTACTATAGAGGAAGGGATATACCGGTTTTGTGTTGGTAGAGACGTAATGTTTGCAGTCTCGGTACATTTTCTCTAGAAGCGTATTGTATAGAAGGTGATCCCTTACCTTGTTATAGTTGGCCAATACGTGCGTTACATACTTAGTTGTATACTAAATATGCTGTTGAATGTAATTAATGTAACCATTCCAGCTATGTTAAATATTTATTTTAAACCCTGTACATTATTATAATATCATAAAATTTTCTAACAAAAATGATTTGATTATCGCAAGATAAAAAATCATCCATGTTTGTGTATGACATGGTCTTATGAGATAACTTTATTTTTGAAAGGTTTTATTACATTAGTAATCCAAATGATTTGAGTTTCTCATGCTGGTTTATCAGACTGATTCATGTGTTATTTTCTTATAACACTCAGGTCGGATCCAGATATATTTTCAGTCTTTGTAGCTTCAGGAAACAAGCTGGATGCCTCCAAGACATTTTTACGTATTTTTATTTCCGTTGTATTTCTTGTTTTATATTTATCAGTAATTGTAAGAGCATACTGTTATAACTGTCCAGCTTGATGGTAGTTTAGTTTACTCTAACTGTTGTATGTATATTAAAGTTTTCTTTTGTAAAGATCATTTGGATATTATATATTACTCACCATGATGTGAGATTCTGTTCTGTCCTTTCTTTTCTTTCACCCCAACAATCTATCTTTTCGATACTTTGATGCTCGGCACGTGAAAATCGTGGATGTATTAGTGTTGACTTTTAAGGATCGAAAAGGCTGGTCGTTACAGTTCATCTTAGTTTTTTCTACCATTAATGGTTGATTGGATTAAAAAATATTTATGTTTGTGGTTTATATTTCATTTTATTTCTATGTTGCTTGGTTATGCAAAACGAACCATGTTTATTTCAAGATCCTCTCTTAAGTTTAAGGTGGATTTTTGAGGGAATTTTTATGATTTAATTCTACTAAATGTTTAAGTAGCATTATTAAGTGTTTATGTGGGTGTCAACAGTAACACCTTTTAATAAAATCATTAAAACATATTGGTTTCAATATGTATACCATATTCATACACAAAAATGAATTTTTTTACTCAAATATAAAGATATATAAGCTATATTAGGGATGTCAATGAGTATCTAAAAATCCAAAATCTATCTGTATTCGAAATATTAAAAATATATCGATATTCGAAAAATGGACACAGATGCGGATATGGCCATACCTGTATCTAAAAACTATTCGTTTGGTTTTTATCAAGATTATAGCTATTTTTTGTATCTTTTAGTAATAAATGATGGATGTTTACTATTTTATGTAGGTAAAAAATTTGGTATGTGTATAAAAATCAATATTCGCTGCATAAAATTATTTTTCTTAACATATTTATTGTCTTTTATATTTTTAGCACTGAAATGAATTTATAATGAATATTTTTTATTTATTTGTTTAAGTTGTGAACTAGTCGAAGAATACCTGATATCCTTCCGCATCTACGGATACAGATATCTGATATCTCAAAAATAATTTCAGATACATGTAAGATATAACACTATTCGAATCTGTATCAGACCGTTTACATGCCTAAGCTATATAACTTAAATTATACATATACAATAATAACAAATTTAATTTATAGTTCATTTATTTTACTAAATACATAACAAAGTTATAATTTTAACATCAACGATATAAATACTATATTTTATAATATCGTCGTGTGCAACAAACGGGTTACACACTAGTTAATACTTGTTTTAAAAGATAATAAAGATGTTTGACAAACTTCCTTTTATTTTTAATATCACAAGAAACTTTCACCTTGACAACAACCGTGCTCAGTCTCTTATAATCTATAATTGATTTACAGGTGGATAATGATTCACTTTGCTAGCAAGTCTTTCGAAAAATCATATTGACCCCATCTGAAATTTATCGTAAAAATAGAACTCAGTTTATAGAAGTTTACCAAAACACAATTGTACATTTTCAGAATAATATACTTGTTTCCAAAACATGAACATATATTTATAGATATCAAAATTTACAAAGCTTAGAGTACACTTGGAAACAAATAAGTGAAATACAATTGCACCAATTAGATCATCATAAGATAACATCTTTCATTAAGTAAAAAAGTTGCTTAGTTTAATCGGTACACAATGTTTAGTGATGAAGAACATGATGTGGTGGCTTGTAGTATGGTGGCTTGTGATGTGGCGGTTTGTACTGTGAAGGTGTTGGGGAAAATCCCTTCAGATGATCAGTTTAAGGAAATAAAAAACCCAACACAGTGGAAAACAACTAGATCGTGTTTTGCTCTTTACGCCGTATCTTTTTATAACTCTAGTTCATACACACTTACCTCACAATTTCTATTAATGCTTATGAAATGGTCTTAATAAGACTTATCAAGTGTTCGTACCACGGGATACCTATGACTTTCTGACAATCCACATCCCATGACACAAGATGTAATGTTAACCTAACATTGATTCCTTTTCCCCCCTTTTTTATAGCCATTGACTATTGTAAACATAATTTGTCGTTCACATTTACGGCAGATCAGATATTTTGTATAGTACAGTTGTGCATAATTTATTTAATTCTGATAGCGGTGGACATACTATCTTCAACAAAATGGACTAATTCGTATGTATGTGGTGATCAAACCAATGCCGAAACCAACATCCAAGTGATGTTTGAGCACTAAAAAAATTACCATGCCAATAAGATAAACTATAAAATCTTAATTTGCATGATGTCAATATGTATTCATGCTAGCATGCAGTATTTGGTGCTCTTAGATTAAATTCAGCTGCAGGAAATCATAGATGGACCTATGTCTGGTCTCATATAACATTTAAAGTACTATGCCTTAGTTTAGAGAAGTGTAACAGAATATATAAGTGTACTTTTGCCTTTATCAATTTAAGTTGTGGGGTTTTTGACTGCACAAACAAACAAGCAATAAAAACAATAACAGTGTAACTAAACGTTGAAGGACTGCACAAAAATATCTAAAACAAGACTGATTCTACATGTTACCTTTTCCTACTTTCTTTATATATGTGTAAATTAGCCCTTCCATACTTTATTTTATTAATCAGACTAGTATTTAGTGTGAGACACAAATTCATTTATAAATGTATTAGAGGTTCTTTATTGATTAATTGAAAAAATTGCACAGACAATTACAAAGGCATAACATTATGTGCAGACTTAATTTGTGAACTAAATTATAAAACATGAAGTAAATTATACAAGCAATGAATTTAGGGTTGTTATCTTAAAAGCGAATCTTTCATTACCATACCATTATAAATCAATTAATTGTCTTATTCAACTAAGTCGATATATCAATAAAATCAACGATATAATGGTAAATTATCATTTATAGTTGCAAAACATCAGAAATTTTTTGCTAGAATTGATGGTGATATTTATTTACCTACTTATTTATATTTTGTATTTTCTTATTTTGCTAACTTTTTCCCAAAAAGAAGCATGCAAGTGATCGAAACACCTTTTGAAAATCAGCTCAAATGATGTTAGTTGCATTTTTTTTAAATTCCTTTTACCCAATATCTTTTACTAAGTGACATGATAAAATATAGGACGAAACATCATTACATTACAAAAATATGAAATATACCGTTATTTTAAACAAAATGGTAACTTAACATTATTAGTATAATGGTTACCAACCTATCGGTATACCAATCTTCGACATATTTATACCTCTTCATTTTACAACTCTTTACAAAATTATTCATATATTGTGCAAATATATTTGCAGAATTACACATTCATTTTGCTAATATTTGCAACAACTTTTTTTGTTTTAGAGAAATGTCTACATCTTGCAAATATGTGTGCAAATATGTAGCTGCTCTGCAAATATTTGCAAAATATGCTAGACAGAAATATTCAGTCAAAAATTTATGAAATATTGATGTTTATATCCATTAATTTTGCAAATACCTGCAAAATTATGTAGTTTTGTAAACAATTGTGCTGATTTTTATATTCATCCATTTAGCAAATATCACACAAATGTGCAAATTTTCTTTTAATATATTTCTACATGAATTTATTTATTTTGTCCTAACTTACCTAAATCTGTCAATGGATACTTGAAAAATCCAATCTCTCTGCAGTAGTATTCAAAAAAACGAATAAATATCCGATATCCGGAAAAACGAATACGAATGTGGATACATCCGCATCTGAAAATTATCCATTTGGTTTCTAATAAGATTATAGCTTATGTTATGTATATTTTAGTACAATAAAATATATGTATTTATTGTTTTATTAAGTCAATTTTATATTATATGCATTCAATGCATATTAATTGCTCAAAACTATTTACTACCATTATATTTGTTGTTTTTGCGCATTTTATAATTATTCGGATTGAAAAAATTATGTTAAATCAATTTTTATTTATTTACGTTTCTTGATTTATCAATCGTTAGCTGATAAGATAATCATCTGATATACATTTGTAACCGTATATACAGATACGGATATGAAAATATCTACATCCAAAGTATCTGTTGACAAAGATGTTACTTACCTTCACATTTCTTTTTGATCTTCTGCTATTGATGTTTTTTAGGATGTAGTTGTTAATTGCGTGGAGAATGAAAAGCAAAAAGATTTGAGTCGTCACATGTAAAATCGATGTAGTTCTAAAATGATTTAGGACAATTTAATAACACGGTTACATTAACGGAAAAAAAGGGACGACTTTACAAAATTTGAGTAGAATAAGACGTTTTCTGCTTGTATTGATTGCTACATTGTTGTTATGCAATATTATATGGTAGTAAATATTTTGTAGGATCGATTTCACCCTAGAGGGGGGGGTGAATAGGTTGATAGTATAAATTATAAAAATTAATTGCAGAAGCTTATAAAATTATTTCAACACAGATCACAGAATAATAGCAGCACAGACAAATAGCAGAATAATAAGCAGAAATAGAACGACACAGAATTTACCCAGCTTCGGCAAAACTCTGCCTACGTGCTGCCCCCAAGGTTTCTACTAGAAATTAGATAGTCGGACGCTTACACACGTAAATTCACGACACCCGCTATCGACTAAACCTAACTCTACGCTCAAAACCCTGCCACAACTCAGCCACTGAGTTGCGAATTCTCAAGCTACGCCACGTAGCTTGTCCCATAGTCACACGACAAGAAAATTAAACGGTTTAAAAAAGAAAATACAAATTAAAAACAATTCAAATTAAAATAACCCTAATTTAAAATTTAAAACCCTTAAGAGAAAAAAAACAGGCCGGCCCCCTTTTTATTTTAACACGTTCTCCTTTGCTCGTTCGTTTATACGAAGATGGCGGCCGTTCCTCTAGCTCGATTAGGGCTTCGTTCCATGCGGTCCAATTTAGGGTTTTCGTGATTTCAAAGAGGCCGGCTTTGGTTGCTAGATCGAAAGGAAGATTTATCAATTTGTTTGCTTCGTCGATCGCTTGCTTCTCTGTTTTGCTCACGGCTTCAATGAAATTGATCGAGTTCGATTACCATTTCGGTAAGTACTCTATTCTTTTTTGCTTGCTGGTTTTGGCTTGCTTGAACTCGATACCTAAAATAGCCGATGATGATTTTTAATTTATAGGAGTCGATCTCCTTGAATTACGTTCGTCTGAATTGTTCATTATCATGCTTTCGGCCATTCGATTAATTTTTGATGTAGATGATTTTACTGACTTAATCAAACTCATACATTTGATGCTTGGCTCTCACGGTATTGATTTTTGACTTCGCCCACTTTTTGACTACCACGTCTCTGACCTGTTCAACTTTGATTTCGATCTGTGTATTCATTTTTCTACTGGCTTTTGGTAGTACTTTCGACCTTATTTGATTTGTTTCATGACACCGGCCATTGACTTATTGATTGCCTCGGCTTGTACTTGGTGTATCATCTATATTAGTGCGTTGGCTTCAAATTTAGTTGCAGGCTTGTGTCTTGGTCTTGAGGATTGATTGTGCTTCATGGACTTGGTTGTAACTGGACATGTTGCTTGAGTCACTTGCATTTGTTTGTTTCAGTCCATGTTGCATTTGTTTGCTTGTACTGCTTGTATTTGAGCTGGTCTCTGAACTATTTACTGACTTGTCTGGGTTCATATGCTGTTTCGAACCATGTAGTTGTTAATTGCGTGGAGAATGAAAAGCAAAAAGATTTGAGTCGTCACATGTAAAATCCATGTAGTTCTAAAATGATTTAGGGCAATTTAATAACTCGGTTGCATTAACGGAAAAAAAGGGACGACTTTACAAAATTTGAGTAGAATAAGACGTTTTTTGCTTGTATTGATTGCTTCATTGTTGTTATGCAATATTATATGGTAGTAAATATTTGATGCAGGAGAAGAGCATAAAACAAAACTATGTGGGTTTGATCTTGAAAGGGTACGTAGGCAATCTTTTCTATGCAACTGCTCTCGGTTCTTTTAAGGTTGGAGCGTATAGGATACGACGTAGTTCAAACATAATTAATAACATCTTCCTTTTTATTATATATATCAATGAATATGTATATAGGTCAAAGCAAAAGGAAAGGAAAAGAAGTTTGGTTGTAGGTTATACTAAGGTTATTTATGTTATATTTCCCATGTATCGTAGTTGTATTATTGATAAATTGAATAATGCTTGATGTATGTAATAAAGATAAATGTTTGATTGTTGAGATAACACATATTGCTGTTTAATTCCACTATGAGGTTTTCCTATTCTTTCATAGTTTTTGATTTTAAATTATATAACCAACGGCCTGATGTTTTTTATATTTGAGATTAGTGCATAAGCGTATTTTAACAGTGTTTGTCACTAATTTTAAATGTCAAGAATAGTAGGACATTACACATCGTATCAAAGCTTAGGTTTTGTGATTACCCAAGCCTTAGATTGGGTTAAATAAAGGATAAGAGAGCATTCGTGTTTATGATTGCACGCCTTGTGTGTATATGAGATGTATGCGTAATCATCATTACTTCATTCTAAGACAATGTTCATTTATGATGACCTTTGTGTGGGAAATAAATACGGTAGGAGTGATATATGACAAGCACTTATAGAAGGGATTAAGTGTTGGTTATAACCCGAGTGATATATACATGATGTTAACAAAAAATCTTGTCAACACCTCACAGCAAAATTTAAAGAATGAGCAACCCCTTTGAAACCCTTTTCAAATGGGTCGATAGGGACTTCATGTTTTCGAAAGGTTCCCCTTTGAAAATGTTAATTATTGACAAGAAATCTAGTCAACACTTCGAAGCAAAGTTTAATAAAGAAACAATTCATTCGGAACCCTTTTTGAATGAGTCGAAAGGGTTATTGCACCTTTGAAGATGGAACCCTTTCGAAAGCATGGATTCTACTGTCATGGTGAAGGTTGATTCGAAAGCGATTTATATGTTTCAGAGTATCCAAGCACTTCTCGAATGAGTCCTCCCAATAAATATGACTTCAATAATCATATAGTGAGTCCCTTCGAATCCCCTTTCGAACGAGTCGAGAAGGTCCTTATTCCTTCGAAAGGACTCGGAATACAACACATATAACAAATAAGATGTGGACTCAATCTGCTATGGAATCTCATCTTGGATAAATGATGCAAGTCCAATTGACTTGTCAATATTGGATTATCATCATCACGTCGATTTAGTATTACATAGCTTTAGACGTGATGGTAATATGCTTTGGAATTAAAATATCTAAGTAAACTCCATGGCATTGCATATGACAGATAAGTGTTAAGAAAATAGGTAAGTATCATCTGCAATTGGTCATTAAACAAGCTAGTGGCCGAAATGATCTTCCTCATGTTCGAAATCGACATTAGACCCATGCATCTTCTTCTTCTTACTTCTTTAAATTGGATTACAAGTAAGAGAATTTTCCCCAAATTGATATAGGATTACAAGAATTTGGTTTTGATAAGAAGTGAGAATGAAATTTAAAAATCCAAAAACTGGTCCCCAAACTTGGAACCCTAGGGTTACTAATTGGAATACTAACTGGAATGGGAGATTTTTATCTAGAGCTGGTAGACTGGTTTTAATTAATTCTATTTTATCAGCTCTCCCTATCTATTGGATGTATATGCATCTTTTTTCTGATTGGGTGATAGATAAAATAGATAAAATTAGAATAGATTACCTTTTGGAGTAGTGAAAATCCAAACAGTTGCATAAAATATTTAGTTAATTGGAAAACTGTCTGTAAGTCCAAAAAAAGGGTGGTTTAGGAGTCATTAATTTATGAAATATGAACTTGACTCTTCTTAGTAAATGGTTATGGAAATTCAGAGATACTAATGATAATGCCATTTGGAAAGAGATTATTTCTAAATATTACTACAATGGTAGTAATAATCTCTATCAAATTAGTCCTTCGATTTCTCGTAAACAATCTTATTTTTGGAAATCCATCTTAAAATGTAGTGAGATTTTCAGCTTAGGTGTTAATATTATTGTTCATTCAGGTAATAATACATCTTTTTGGCATGATAATTGAATTTCTGCTACTTCTCTAAAGAATGAGTTCAAAGAATTGTATGATATTTGTAACTTTAAATTTGCATTTATATCTAAAGTTTTTAATTCTGAAAATGATCCTCCTTGGATTTTCAGTTTTAACAGAATTTTAGTAGGCTCAACCCTTAGGCAGCTTAATTTGCTTTATGCTAGATTATATCTTTATAATATTGACAACGATAATGATTATATTAGTTGGGAGTAAGATAAGAGTAAGAAATATTCTACCAATACTTTTTACAAATTTATTAACTTTTCGGGTGTATCTGGTAATTGTTTTAAATTTATTTGGAAGTCTAACGCTCCTCCAAAATCTAAAATCCACATGTGGCTTATCATTTATGGTAAATTAAATACTATAGAATTTTTTAGAAAGAAAAATATTAACATTGATAATAAATGTTATTTTTGTAATACATATTCTGAAGATATTAATCATATTTACTACGAATGCATGGATACTCATTTTATTCTTATAAATATCCTTTATATTTTTGAGTTTAAAATTAGTTCTAGAGTTACTGATTATTTTTTCTATTGGAACACTTTTAGATTTAAGTTTAATAAGGATAATAGATACTTGCTTGATACTATATTCACTATATCTAGTCGGTACATTTGGTTTGAGAGAAATCAAAGAATTTTTAATAACAACAATTTTCATTATAATAATTTGATATTTTTAATTTCATTTTTTTTGCTTAAATTGGGTCTCAAATCCTAAATATAAATTAGCCAAAAATAATTGTTTTAAGGAATATCTTAACAAGGTTAGAAATAATATTAATATATTCAAACATAACATTAATAATTTTGACACTAATAATATTTATATTAATACCTTTCTTAATTTAAATGATGTTCACATGATGCATAATAATTTTCTTCCTATTATAGGTCCTTAAAGATGTTCTAATAATGTTTTTGGTTTTTACATTTCAGTTTTTAGTCCTATTTTTTTTATTTGTTTACCTTTTTCAGTTTGGTTCATATTTCTTTTACTTTTAGAATTGTTAGTTATTGGTTCTAGTTTATCTTTGCTTTATTTTTCACATTAGATTTTATTCTCGCATATATGTGTATAAATTCTATTTATATACATATATGTGATTCATACTAATATGTTTCCTAGTTTTGTTACAGGTCTGGATTAGGTAGATTGCTAGTTTCACTTTTCAGGTTTGCAGGATAGCTAGCATCTTTGTACATGTTTGCAGGATAGTCATTCTCAGGTGTTCTGATTGCGTCTGGCATTTCTTTTTGATATACCGTGTCTTCAGAGTAGAGTTCTTCTTTACGGTTCATTTCTTAGAGTTCTTCTTTATGGATCATTTCTTATTCGAGATTAGCTTTTCTCTTCTGAGGCAGCTATATAGAGTCTCTTTTTGATGGTGCTGTCTTTCAGTATCTCTGGTTTTTGATACTTGTTCAATTTACTAGGTACCTCTAACACCCTATTATTGGACGGTGGCCTTGCCGGAGCTCGGTATTAGGGTGTAACGGGCGGTGGCTTTGCCGGAGCTCATTAGAGGGGTATTTATTTCTTTATTTGTTCTAGTACATAGACTTGTCACTTGCCAGACATGTTGGCAGCATCATATTATATGTTATATATATTGCTTCATGTGTGCTCTCCTCTTTTATTAGAGGATCACACATTTCTCTCAAAACTTGGACCCCTAGGGTCGTATTTATAGATGCAGATTGACCCCTTCCGCATTCATCCTTTCGAAGCAGTCGAAAGGCATTTCTTTCAGCCTTTCGCACCCATTCTTTCGCTTTTGCCCTTCCGCTTTCATAGCTACAAAGGCGGATATCTTGATCTCTTATTATGCTTGTATTAGCCCTTCCGTCTCCATCGTAAGTGCATTGACAAAGGATATTGTTTCAACATTCTTCAATCCTACTTTCGTGTACTCTTGAAACCTTTCGACGCCTTCGAAAGGTGTGTTTTTTCGTAGGGAAAGGGTCAAGGTTCCTTATTGCGTTATTTGGATGGTAGCACTTCCGACTTCCTATTCTTCTTCGAAACCTTTCCTCGGTTGCCTTGGTCTGGTGCGAATCATGATGAGTGATTATTTTGTGAGTTAGGAGGTGCTTTTGGATGGTTTCGAAAGGACTCAAAGGTGATGAAAGGATCATCGCGATAGGTCACTTGGTCATATGTGAAGATTCCTTTATACTTACGGAAGGGCTCAACCATTTCGAAAGGCTCATTTTTTCTTTTGAAAGATATACTTTGGTAGAATATTCCTTTGTGTAAGATCATCAGTGGCGAAACAGGTCCTTCAACTCCATCGAAAGCTTATTCTCTATTTGGTATTTGTATGGGCATCCCATGTTTGCAGCGCCAATTTAACCTCTTCGAAAGCCTCTTCGATGCCTTTGAAATCTTGCTTTTGGACCATGGCGCAACCCATTTCTTTAATCCTTGTGATATGTTTATGATGCTTTTGCAGACTTTCTTTTCTTGAATGAGCTTTATGGTTAACATCTGAAATAATAGAAGACTTGAAGCCAAGATTCGGGTGTTGACAAGTGTTGTTCAAAGGTTAGCAGTAGAAAACCAATACCTGATTCGGGTATTAGTAAGGTTAAACCAAAAGTTAATAGAAGACTAGGAGTCCATCATAGATGTCTCAATAACAACAATCCCGAAACCCAGATTCAGGGATTAATGAGTGAAGTCCAAAAATTGATAGCAATAGATCTGAAACCTAAATTCAGGTATTAATAAATGAAGATCATAAATTAATAGTGTAAGACCGGAAACCCATATTTGGGCATTAATTAGTTTAGTACAAAAATCAACCTTTGGAAACTGTCCAACAATTGTAAATGCTCATCTGAGATTCTTATACTGCACCACTTTTTGGGCTTCAATTGTTCGGATGTTTTGCTTCGAATATGCTCATCTGAGATTCTTATACTGCACCACTTTTTGGGCTTCAATTGTTCGGATGTTTTGCTTCGAATTGCCTCCTCTGGTTCTCGGCATGTGCCACATTTTAGGCTTTGTATGTTATTGTTTGGTGTGTCGCTGGGGTTTGGTTGTCTTAGTCCGTTGTTGTCCGGTGCGCTTGGTTAGCTTATCCATAAGTAGGACTCAAGGACTTACCCGACCTTCCTTCAGGAGGCGTTCGAGTTAGGCCTCATAGGCGGGACTGAAGGCTCATTCGGTGCCTTGGCTAGGCTATAGCGTGGCAGCACCAAGGGCTTACTCCGTCCTCCATCTAGGAGGTGCTCCAACCAGGCCTTATAGGCGGGACTGAAGGCTGGTCGGTGCCTTGACCAGGCCATAGCATGGCGGAACCAAGGGCTTACTCCGTCCCTCATCTAGGAGGCGCCTTGACCTTGCCATAACGTGGCGCGATCAAGGACTTGCAAATAATTTACCCTGGCCATAGCGTGGCGTGGATAAAGGATTACTCTGTCCTCGCTCTAGGAGGTGCTTTGACCAGACCATCTCAGCACGGACAAAGACTTTTGACCATTTAAGGTAGTTTCCAAATTTAAGGATAATTTTACTCCTAACCTTGTAGACTTTTCTTAGAAAATGAGTGCCTTATTCGTCTAATACAGGAAAGTACAGTCGCAAATGTTCTGCATTCCATGTTCTAGGAACCATATTGCCATCTGACCAACATAATGTATAGACTCCAGGAGGAATCACTTTGCACACAATTAGTGAACCCTCTCAATTTGGTCCTAGAGGTCCATCTATGGGATATTTTGTGTTTGCCATCATTCTTCGCAGTACCAAATATCCTTCTTGAAATGATATCGTCTTTACTTTTGAGTTATAGTATTTTGAGATTCTTCTTTGATATTCAGCAGTCCGAACAGCTGTTTCGTCTCTTAACTCATGTATTAAATCCAATGACTCTTTTTTCAATTCCTGGTTTGAATCGAATGCATACGTGATTCTTCGATATGAAGGTACCTCAATTTCGACTGGTAACATTGCTTCACATTCATATGTTAGAGAGTACAGGGTATGACCCGTTGTAGTTTTGGCGGTATGATAGGCTAAGAGTAAAAGTGGTAATTCGTCTACTCAATTTTCTTTAGCTTTATTTAACTATTTTTTCAGGATAGTCTTAATAGTCTTATTTGCTACTTTGACGGCTCCATTAACCTTTGGATGCGCCATAGAAGAAAAGCTTCTGATGATTCCATTCTTATGGCAAAGTCGAGAAAATTCTTCACTTTCGGATTGCGTTTCATTGTCAGATATCATCTTGTAAGGGATCCCGAATCAAATAATAATGTTTTTAAAAACAAATCTAAGTACTTTCTTAGAAGTGGTTTTGGGGAGCGGCTCTGCTTCCACCCACTTAGTAAAATAATCAATGATGACTACAACATATTTTTCTCCTCCTTTGAAAATTGGCAGCGGTCTGATTAAATCGATTCCTCAAACATCAAAAGGCTATGGGCTGGAAATCGGGGTTAATCGGCTTGGTGGTAAACGGGAAATCTTTGAGTATTTTTGACACCTTTCACATTTCTTTACATACTCTACTGCTTGATTTGCCATTTGAGGCCAATAGAAACCTTGTCCCATTATTTTCTTTGCCAGTTTTATCCCATTGGAATGGTCTCCACAAAATCCTTCATGTGCTTCCCTTAATAGTTTCATCCCATCTTCCAAACTCGGACATCTTAAATAAGGAAGAGCATATCCTTTCTTATAAAGAATCCCGTCCATCATAATGAAGGTCAAAACATGTCGTTTAATTTTTCTAACTTCCATTTTGTCAGATGGTAGTATCTCATTAGTAAGATATTCTACAATAGGTGTCATCCAAGTGCTACCATTACTGTTATTTGCCTTTGGATGATTGGACTCTTCATATAGAATTTCCTCATCAATTTCTCTTTCTTCTTCTTCTTCTGTCATGACTTGGGATCTAATTAAAACCGATAGTCTCTCCCTAGTTCAAGCATTTTCTCTTCAATACCGGGATTTGCTTGATATCCTACTCATACGATACGAATTTCTGGAGCTCCTCTTGAGCTAGTCAATTTTGCTAATGAATCCGCTTGAGATTTATCTTACCTTGGGACTTGGTGTATAGAAAAATCTTCAAATAAGGCAAGCATTTTTAGCATCTTCTTAACATATAGGGCTAGTTTGGCATCTTTAGTCTGATATATCTGCTTTATCTGATTCACCATTAGTTGAGAGTCGCTAAAGATTTGAATCCGTGGGATTTTAATTTGCAAGACCAGAGTTAATCCTTCCACCATCGATTCATATTCAGCTACATTATTTGTTGCAGCAAACCCTAGCTTCATTGCATAGTGTAAGAGATGCCCATCGGGTGTGATTATGACATACCCTGCTTTGGCTCTCTGCTCATTTGATACTCATCTACAAATAGTTGTCATATGGATTTTTGATCTTTCTCCTTCTCTGACTGTTCCTTAACGAAGCTTGTACATTCATTAATAAAGTCTGCTAATATCAGCTCTTTGATTGTTGTTCATGGCTGAAATTCAATGTCATATTGGCTAAGTTTAATTTCCCATTTTACCAGTCTCCCTGAAGTCTCAAGTTTATTGAAAACTTGTTTGAGTGGAAAGTTAGTTAAGACTCTAATTGGATGCGCTCGAAAGTATGCTTTGAGTTTCCACGTTGTCAATTTCAAACAGTAAGCTAACTTTTCTATGACCGGATACCGAACATTGGCATCCTTCAAACGTCTGCTTACATAATAAATGGAAAGTTGAGTTTCATTCTCCTCTCTAATCAGCACTGAACTAACCTCTTCTGAAACCGCCATATACAAATATAAGCTTTCTCCATCTTTGGGGCCGGATAATATTGGTGGACATTCTAAATGATTTTTTAATTTTTGGAAAGCTTTCTTACAACCTTCTCCTCATTCAAAATCTCTCTCTTATTAATCACATCGAAGAAGGGAATGCATTCATCGGTTGCCTTGAAGATGAATCTACTTAGAGCTGCAACTCTACCATTCAAGCACATTACATCTTTGCTGGTTTTGGGCTCTACCATGTCTTTGATAGCCTAGATCTAGTCGGGACTAGCTTTGATTTCTTGTGCGCTAACAATGTAGCCTAAGAATTTTCCGGAATGAACTCTAAAAGAACATTTCTAAGGATTCAGTCTCATCTGATACCTTCGTAACACTTCAAACATTTCTTTAAGATCCTTAAGGTGAGTCTTAGCTTCATGAGTCTTTACTATCATGTCATTCACATAAACTTCCACATTTCGTCCAATCTGTTCTTTGAACATCCTGTTGACTACTCTCTAATACGTAGCTCCCGTATTCTTCAGCCGAAAAGACATTGCTTTATAACAGAAAGTTTCCTAATCGGTAATGAAGCTTGTATGCTCTTCGTCTAGTTTGAACACGGGTATTTGATTATACCCTGAATAAGCATCTATGAGAGACAATAGCTTATGACCACTAGTTGCATCAACTGATCTATTTTGGGCAACGGATAAAAATCTTTTGGACATGCTTTGTTCAGATCGGTGTAATCGACGCATGTTCTCCATACGCCATTTGCCTTTTTTACCAACACTGGATTTGCTAGCTATTTTGGATAAAAAACTTCCCGGATGAATCCATTTTCAAGCAGCCTTTTAACCTCTTCTTTTAAGACGTCAGATCGAACCTTATCAAATTGCATCTTCTTTTGTCGAATGAAGGTCATATTTGGATCAATATTTAGCGCATGACACATAACTGATAGATCAATCCCGATTATATCCGAATGAGTCCATGCATATACATCTTTGATAGCTTTAAGGAATTAAATTAAATCTGCTTTCAAGTTGTCCTTCAGTTCCTTTTGTAACGATCTGTATTTTTAACTATTTTAAATTATTAAATTTAGTATAATTATTGACTAAAAATGGGTAAAAATAATTATTAATATCGTTATTGAATATGAACTTGAGCAAGATTTTGAAATAAACAAATTTCAAAGATTTGACGATAACGAGTATTGAAATGAAATTCTATATATTAACTGGGTTTATAATCAATAACTGAAGTTGAATAATAATTGTGAATTATTTAGAAAGAAATAAAATGATGTTTATAACTGAAATTTATTTCGAACTTAATGATTTATTTATATTGATTTATAGAATAATCAAATTGTTTAAATTTAATATTGGAAATTATTTGAATAACTGAATTCTAAATTTAATATGATTGAAAATGATATCGAAAGTTGATCTAAATTTTATTTAAGCAACAATAAAGATTGTTAACTTTTAAAATTGTATTTAAAAGTGAATAATTAAAAATTGAAAATTTCATATTATAATTAACGAGTAAAAATAGTCATTTTGGCCACATACTCGGATTTCGACGAAACCAGTTTCATTGGATCCGTAATAGTGTATTATTATCGGATTTCAAATTTCGTAACACTTGGAATTACTGTTTGGTCGTACGGGATTGAAACGCATTGAATTTTATATCAAAATTCAATATAATAATTGGGTCCAAAAAGCTATCTTCCACATACAATCTAATTAGGCCTCGAAATGTGTCTCATTGTGTTCGGAATAGGAGTATATAACATTATGAACGTCTGGCGACATGTCTCGATTGGAATCCAAAGAATTTAGCTGGATATTTTCGAATTTAAATAATATATATTCTTGATTTTGACCACAGTCCGCATTCTTACACCATCAGCACCTTATACTGAGACAAGCCGCCTTACCATGTACGTATCCCTTGATTTAAAAATAGTTTGCATTCCCTCATTTCATTCTAGAGCAAGACAGATCAAGAAAAAATAAATAAAAAGAAATAGAGAAGGAAACTTCAAAAATTAAATTCGCAAATTAAACTCAAAAAAAAATCTGAAATTTGTTTTAAAATTCAAGTTACATGAAGAGCTTTCCCCGGGTATACGTATCGATGGGTTCGACGGCGACTTTGGGGGGGGGGGGGGTCGACGTGAGGCAGCTAGCTAGGGTTGGCGATTTTGGGTAATATAGCTCGAGTTAGTGGATGGCGATGGTTCCATTGACACCGTAATGGAAAGGCGCACCTAGGAACGTGTTTTGGTGGCATGTGGTGGTACAAGGTCAAGCGCAAACTTAATGGTGTTTTGCGTACAGGGATGGTGGTCACTATTTTGATTTTCGGGCTTGGACGTGGTGGGATGGTTGACGATCGAACGGGGATGAGTGGAGCGATGTGTGGGTGGACTCGAAGCGGTCGATGGTGGGTTGTAAGGATCATGCACGTGCACGATTTTGCCGTGCATATGGTTTACAGAGGAGAGGGAATATGAGGAAGAAGATGATGGAGCGGGTCGGGTTCTTTTTGCTTGTTTGGGCCGGGCTTGGTTGTTGTAGGGTGATTAGTTTGAAAATTTATAGTTAATGTTTAATTTAATTCTATTTAAATCGATGAACAAAAAATTTAATAACTCTTCCATACGAAGTCGAAACGAGGCACGGATTTTTGCGTTGTGATCGTGATAACGAGAGCTTCGCAATTAAACTGGTTTGGACGGATTTGGGAACAGTGAAAGTTTGGGCTAAAATCGGGCGTTGTTTGGTTTTAGTTCCAAACTGGAATGTCTCGACGACAACTGATAATAAAGGTGAGCGTTTTACAATGCTCACAACGTACTAAAATATTTTTATGCTACTTAAATTCGAAGTTATGAAGTGATATATATTTATTGATTATTGTTTGGTAAATGTAATTGTCATTCGAATTAGTTGTTAAAAATTAAAATTGACGTTAAATTTGAAATTGGAATTTAACTACCAGTAAAATATCTGATATTGATAACTATGAAATTGTTGTGAATTGTTGGCTGATTTGGATGTTAATTTTGATGGATGCTATTGATTGATGATCTGGATGTTTATTTATTTTTATACGTCCTGCTATCACCCTGTAATTTATGTACAGTATATAAAACTGTAAATTGAATTATTTCGAATAAATTAAAAAATAGGTTGAAATGATATATACCTATGACACTATGATTTGAATTGAAATGATATATATCCATCCTTGAAATTAAATTGAAAAAACTGTTCACTTGGCCATAGGATAGAAAATTATATACGAACACCGGATTGGTTAAATTAAATGATTTTAAAATTTTTGAATTGAAATTTATTTAAATGATTTGATTTTAAGAAAATGAAAAATCAAATTTATGGAAATCGAACTATTTCGAAATTGAGGTGAGAATTGAATGATATTTAAGGCTTTGGATTTCAAATTGGGTATTAAAAGTAAATTGATTTAAGTGTTTTGAATCGATGTTTTGAAAATCAAACTCGGAATTGATAAAAATCGAAATGGTTCAAAATTTGAAATTGAAATTAATTTGAAAGTTGAATTGAAATTAATTTGAAATTAACATCGAAATTAAGTTGGAATCGAAGAAAAACTCGACTTGAAATCGGAATTGATTGATTAAATCGAAATGGAAATTTGAAGTGATTTGAATTGGGAATTTGGGATTGAATTGGTCTGACTTTGAAATTATTTTCAATAAAATTATTTAATATAAACTATTTAAAACCTATCTTTAAACATTAAAATTATTTTAATTTTCCAAACTATTTTACTATATAAATCATTTTAATGCTTAAACTATGTTATATTAACTATTTTAACCATTTAAACTGTTTTAATTATTTACTATTTTAAAACTATTTAAACTATTTTCTAAAAATTCAAACTGGTCAAAGGGGCGAAATGTTTATAATTAAATCCTGGATTTAAATGCGAATTGGGTTAAAATGAAGTTATAACCCAAAATGAAATTCGAAACGATTTTGTAAGCGAAATCAAAATATTGAGGCGAAAATGATTTTTGAAGTGAAATGGTATACTTTGAGTAAATACGATGATTTTAAAATGGATTTGATTTTGAAGCAAATATGATATTTTCATATTAAGTATGAACTATTTTCGAAATGTAAAAGTACCGACTGGTGTGTAAAACAACGTTTGGTTGTTAAAGAGACAAAGGCCGGGTATGGGCATACTCTTTGTCGATATCGGAACCACTTTAATAATTGTGTATATGGAATGATGATCCAGAACAAAGTGGTTAGACTTGGCGTCGTTTTCTTGATTTTAAGAAAGAGAACGATGATGAATTAGCCTGATATTTGTGTCAATTTGAAATAACTAAAACAAGAGCCGTACCGGCCAAGTGGGTTAGCTACCCCGAGCGGATGCACTTCTTCGTATTACCATCATTTACATTGTGATTGATTGGTATGCACCCTCCGGGAGTGTTGAATGTGGTGGGCAATCATGATTATGATGCGTTACCACCAGCCGGGAAGGGTAAACTGGTAGTATCCTACCTTGATCATTGCTTCACGAGCCGTGTCGTACTTTTATCCATATATAAGACCCATGCGATTTTGTTTAATATTGTCGTATCACGCGCATCCCTATCCACCAACGGTTCGCTGGTGTTTTATATGCAAACTGTACGACAATGCTTAAAAACGCGTTAAGGAAGATTAATGTAAAGCTTTAACGCTAAGAAAAATATTTATATATGTAGCGTACTCTGATAAATATAAATATTTTGACGGATCCTTAAGAGATTAAAAATCTCGTAGCATCTCTTGAGTTATTGCACACACATTATACACCAAATAGGAGATGTGAAATCCCGTAAACATCTCTAATGCTATTACATTCATGTTATATGCGATATTGATTTGACTTACATCAGGATATTTTAGTCCTGACTCGAATGTTTTGTATTTTCATTACGCTCGGCTCAGTCCTGAGTTTTTCAGCTTATCGAAGATTATTCTCTGAAGGACGAAGACGGAGATTTGGTATATTATTACTAGTACTATTACATCATTGTTTGCTCCGCTACATTATTTTATTTTTTCTATTGTATATGTATAACTCTGATAGTATAAATTATAATCAAATGTATAGTAAACAGCTTCATGAACTGTTTATTTGATTATTATATTTTGTCATTTCGTTGCGAGAATTTGTGTTTGTTTTCTTCTTCTTTTCTTATTTTTCTTAATTAACCCCATTGATTATCTATGTTCTGGATTGTTTAAGTCGGATATGTATGGATTATTGCCGATTTAAACCTTTCGAAAGTGGATCATCACAGCCGGTATTAAAGCTTTGGCTTAGCGATAACCTTGGCTTTGAAGGGTAACTCATTAAAGATAGGTTCGGTAGCATCCTAAAATGAGTTTAAGTGTATTAATAGATACGATCGCTTATTTGTTAGTGAATATAGAATTTGTTTTATATTGTGTTGGTTGATTTATTGAGTGACTTATGGATTCTGGTAAATACGAGTAATTAATGTTATTGATAGGGATCTCTAAACACTTGAACAGAACAACTTGATATGATATTGTTTTCAAATTGGGTAAATGAAACAATTTTACCCTGATTATATTTGTATATAAAGGAATAATTTTCAGAAATTATTATGGTATATATAGTGTGAATTGATTGGTAGAAATGATAATATTGATCATTATAGTTTATTGTTGGATTAGTCAATATTCCTAAACTAATAGCTATATATGATTATAAGAAATGAAACTGTAAAAATGTTATTTATAAAATATAATTTGCAAGTAAAATGAATATAAAAAAGTGAGAATTTGAGAAATTTCAATTCCGGTGTTTTTGAAAAAGGTTTTCAAGGTTTAAAAAATAATATCAGTATTGTTTAAAAGTATATACAAACACAAATTGTTTTCAAATAAATTTTAAAAGGAATGAATTCGGTACTCCCCTCTTCTGTCATTGGAAAATAATTTCGATGATGACTGCGCAGCATCATTGATGTTCATTTCCGAGTCTCAAAGTGGAGGAGACTTCGAGAAGCTTGCTATGGAATTGTTTTGATATACAGATTTTGGTTTAAACTTCAAAAGTACGATTTGATATACAAAAGAGATAAATATATATACTTATTTCAAATGATTTGAAAAGAGCGATATTTTGAATTTTTAAGTTCTGTTAATTAATAATCTTCAAATTATTTGAATGAAATGGAATATTTGAATAATCAGAATTTATAAAATAAGAGAATTAAGGAATCTAAACTAAATGTTTTGAGAAACTTTAGAGTTGAAGTTTGCAACTCTAAAATTGAAAGTAAAGAAAATTGAAACAAATTAAAATAGTGAACATTTTAATTAAGTAAAATGAATTAGATTAATTTGTATAATACCAAATTGCATTCTAATCTATTACTTATAATGGAAAAGAGAAACCACACCTTTGTATTATCACCACGTGTCAGTTAACTGCTAATGTCGACAGTTCGTACCACGAAAAGACTGGTAATAAGAATGGAGCGGTTAATCTTCTGCCTTTTAGTACACTAACTTTTCTTCTTCTTTTAAATCCACTTTCCAAAACCTGAAATTGTACCAAACAAAACTTAACCTTTCTCCCCAAATCGACCAATTCCTACCCCAAATACATAAATTTCACTCATACAACCAATCACCATCCTGATACAACCCATAGCATGTCCTTAACTTGCCACCTGCTGTGGTGCTTTCTGCTTTAAGCGTCCAAAGACGAACGCTTTTAAGTGCTTTGACTAAATCAAGAAGAAGTTCGGCTCGATCGCAAGATAACGAAGCTTTGACCATGAATTCCCCATCTTCTTCCTATGTTGATTCTATGGTTAGTTCGTCTGATTCAGTTGTTAATGCGCTTTCTTCTGCAATTTCGAATGTTTTGCCTTCTTACTTCTTTCACATGTTGGCTTACTTCTTCCAGAAATGATGCTTTGTCTGTCTACAGACAAAGCAAGAGAAAAAGGAAGTCATATTTGCTGTTTTAACATTTTCGATCACTTTCGAATTGAAATCTACTTCAATTTTGAATCGGTTTTCAAACTATTTACTAATATAGGTAATGTTCTAGTTATGTCGATTAAACTGACCAAATACAGTCGAGTTTTTCTGGCTAATACTGCCAAAAATGGTCTCTATTGATAAAATTTCCAAATCTATATGCTGTAGATGCAAGGCTACTACATGTTTATAGCAGTTGAACCCAAAATCTTTGAATGTAGAGCAACTGTCATGTCAGTAGTAATAATGGTCAAAGGCCTATATTACAACGAGTTTGAACAAGTTTTTATCTTATTTATTTATATATTTATTTATTCATTTATTCCAAATGTGTACTTGATTGAACTTGATTTACTGAATAAAAGGATTTTGGAATAGTTTTGTTACCTTTTTTAGAACGAACTGCATGTAAACGACTTGGTTGACAGTTTTAAACCGATTGAGTTTCAAATGTGGTACTCCTGAATTTCCGTTTTTTTTCCTTCTGCTGTATTATTTATCCATTTAACCCACCATCTTTATCTACACATCGGGTAACTTAAAATTAGTTATCACAGGAATAAATCAAAAGATGGAGATTTAATAGAGAATGATGATGAAGTAGTTATTCATAGTGACTGCTCTGTAACCCACTCACCACCAATGGGAAATACTACTAAACGCAATGTACGACCTCGGTAAAATTCTGACGCATTTATTGGTATATTGCTTTTCAATTTTCATCCGGTCGTATGATTTCAAGGTAATTTGTTGAACCTAAAAATTAAACCTTGATCTTTACTCACTGTCATAACAAATATGCTTATTCTATTACATTTTAGAAAAAAGGTAAGAATCACATAATTTTGTGTTCATATTTGATTTATATTTATTGACCCGATGTGATGAAATTCACGTTGGTTGGTTTCTGTTTATGAAATCGATCTTATATTGCACCTTGGTAATAACTATATTTAAGTCGACCAAAGTAATTGTAAATTTTGGAAATATTGAAATATACTACCACTACTTTAATACATTTTTTTGCCTTTTCAAAGTCCAAATCGATGATTTGGTTTAGTGCAATGTAGCCAAAATAACCTAAACTGGTTTAAATCATTTTTTAGTTGGCTTCTCTTTTAGTTTGAAAAATACCAAACTGGTGCAAAATTCTCTTTCCACTGATCCTTTGCAATATATACGGATATATGCATAGTCAAAACATGATAAATATTAGAAAATTTCATGGAAGAGAATCTTTTGCAAGTGATAATAAATTGAAAGAAGATGTAGATTATTAAACTTCTCTTGAATGTATATAGTATTATCGAATTATACTTTGGTATTGAATGGAGAATTTGAACCTTTCATCAATGCAACCTTAAATTTACATATATTGCTTTCGATATTCATAGGACATGGTTTGTTTAAGCTGTAAATTATTGTGCATACTACATAGTACTACTTACTCTTTAATTTATGTACTATTATTTTTCCAATTTTAGTGAATGCTATTTCTATCGCAGTAGATCGGTAGATGATTAATAGTAAGAACTAAATATTACTCGGTGAACTTGGATTCATACAAGTGAGTCTGGTGCTGACAATAGTAAATGAAAGAAGATAGAGATGAATTTCAGTAACATTCTATGATGTTTGCATATGCTAAATCCCTTACTTGATAAATAATCATGTTTATAGAAGTTTTAATCTAATTTTATATTCATGTCATTAACATAATGGATAAGGATACATGTAGGCTATATTCTATTTGCCAGTCAAGTGACTTTACCATTGACTTATTTCCATTAACAATTGCATGGGTGTTAGGAATTGTATATCCTCAATATGAAAAAGAGTCGGTTACTAATCTGAAATAAAACTGCAAGTTCTAAAATTACTAAACATGTGACTTAAAGCTTAAGGGAAGCTCATCTATCTATAACATGAATAATGCGGGAAAATCTAGAAGAAGAAAAAACCTGTGACTCATCTTAATCTAATGCTAATATTTAAACTGAAAGTTATCTGTATAGAAGTATAAACAACTTATTTATGTATTACTATATATTTTCAATCGATATCATGCTAAGATTGTAATTTTACTATGAAAAAATGTCATTTATTTAAGATGTCAGATTATTTAGTTTCAAAGTTGCGTTCATGTTTGAAGTTTGAACTGTTTCTACCGAATCGCAGTCTCAAATATTCACATCCATGTAATGGTGAGTAGCATGTTGTATTTCATTTAGGTCCATTATGATATTTTTTTAAATTTACAACTATTGTTTATTATGCCAAATTATAAGAAGGAAACGATTATAGCTAAAACATACTCTTTAAAGTACCCAATCGAATCATTATAATAATTAAGTACATGTATACTTTGGTTTAATGGATGCAATAGATATTTATCTAAGTACACTTACAAAATGCTACATGTATAATAAGTAACACTATACTTTTTTTGTTCTTAGCTTATATTAAGAATATTAAGAAATAATATTATAAAATTATCAATGAAGCAGTAAATCACTATCACCTCTAATGATATTTGTTATAATTTTTTGTCTGTGCTTGAGTCGTAAAATCTCAACTTGAAATGAAACATTTATAACAAATATCACTATAGTTAAAACATTTACTCTTTGTTTTTCTAAAATTTTGATTTATGCATGTTGATGAGAGCTACAATATATAGAATATATTAATGCTTAGACTTTGAATTAATGTCTGCGATAACATAAGCGATTGAAGTCGTATATAGCATGGTGAATAAATTTATTATTTGAAAAAATGATATAGCTAATGCATGTTAATCAATTTCTACTCCTAAGTCCTTGTGTAGCAATTTTGTTTCATCATGGTTGTACAGTTAGCAATTTATTTATTACGCGAAAGCTATGTCCATATTAATTTTACAATGCCAAGAGTTAAGATTAAGACGTACTTCAGAAAAGCACATTAATGTGTTTTACTCTTTCTTTTTTAATAAACAAATATGTTTTTTTTTGTAGTGACATATGTGCTTCAGAATTAGACAATTTGGTTGGTGGATTGTTCTTGCCAGCTTAGATGTGAGTACTTTTTTACTTGCTAATAGGGTTTTATTTTTCATAAATATGGTACCACTTTAGGAATTCAAAAGTGTGCATAATCCTATATAAAGAATTTTCTTTCTAATCATATGTACTGATTGTGCAGCAACTCAAAAATATGTTACTGTTTAAAAGATGTGGATTATTATTATATCACACTTTAAAAATGGACTTGACTCACTTCATCACATGATGAAAATTTGTGAAACCTGGTGGTATTTATCTGTTGGTTAAAATGAATATTGTTGGAATCTGTGCTTATATCAGTTTCTCTTTGTTCAGGGTCTATGAATAATCACTGTTATGTGTCATATATTTTTTATTAGGGATTATAATTGGTCTTTTCATGTTGATGCATGTGGATGAGCCCAAGAACACTTGCTCTGCTTTACTTGCAAAAGCAGACATGTTTAAAATTAATGGATATTGACATACATGTAGAGACTATAAAATCTTCCATGAGTTGGTCATGGAAACAATTTAAGAGTGGGGAGTACATGGTGGTCACATTAGTTTGGTTTTAATGGTGTAAAGGTAGTTGGATTTGATCCAGATAATACACTGTCAAAGAAATTGAAAAGGCATGGAGTCAATTGTAAGAGTTAACCGGAATCATTAACTTCAGAGGCAACATAAGGTTGGTATTTATGTACTGTGAAGATTAAATTATTCCAGGACTATTTGAACTCATATGCGAAACCTCCCACAGTAGACTATATTCACGTCTAAAAGAAAATAATAATAAACAAATGCATTTTTTAAGTGCAAACAATGTTCGAGTATACATCAATAGTATAGGAGAGAGAGGAGGTTCTATTGTAATGGACCACATGTGATCACCCAAACACGAAATGTGGATTGTACTATTATGAAATCAATAGTATAAAATCAATCAACAGTATAAACTCACACTTTAATAAAAGAAAATGAAAATTTGAGGTAGGGCCATGTGTCCTACATTTAGCTTCTCACTTGCCAGTGAGTGTTATGCGTTAATCTTAACATGTTATAACTCATTTACTTACACTTCTTCGATGTCACTGGCTATCTTTTTCACAATGGTTTTGTTTAGAATAATTTCAAGTGGAATTATTGACCACCTAAAGCAAAATGAACAAAAAAATCACTAACTTGAAACCTGTTGTTGTAGAGATCAGATCACTGATAAGATATATGTTGATGAAGGCTTTGAAGATAGTGCTTCTTGATGGCCATCCATGTAGAAGGTTGGTTGCTGGAGAAATCATTGGTTTATATTGTTGATTTTGGTGTGAACTCTTACCATAATGATGTACCTTGGTATTAGCAACAAAAATAAATGAATGGTGGAAAGAGACGGTGTTTAATATCAAATCGCATAATAATTTGCATTTAACTTTTTTTAACTGTATCATGTTTAAGTTTTTTATTCTCTAGGTATAGATGCACTTGATAATGAAATTTCAACACAATTAAAATATTGTTTCCATGCTTTGTCGGGTTTATATTACGATTTATACATACTTCCTTATCTGGTATAAAAGTGTTTTATTAGCTTAGAATGAAATACATAAACAGCCTTCCATTTATGAGCGTTTTGGTAGAATTAATTTTTTAATATTCTGTATTGTGAATATTCTATAGAATGGGTAATTCCAATTGTCTGTGGGCATTGAATGAGCTTCATAGAAATATACAAACGTTTTGCAATTTTAGACACACTTACTTTACATTGGAGTGAAAATTATGTACGCAATTAGTGATCCAGTTGTCCAGCAAATTTGATCATCCTGTTACAAAGAATATTGAAGCAACGGTGCAAAAATAATAAATAGAATTATAGTCCTTGCACGTTGCTAATAACACAACCATAGGCAGTAGGGGTGAGTTGTCTTTGGTTAAATCAAACAAATCAATAAAACCAGTTTATTTTGGATGAATGGGTCCGATTTTATAACTAGATTGATTTCTAATCGATCCCAAAAATAACCAATTCGGATATCGGTTTAACCAAATTAACCGAACTTTTATTGTATTGTCAAAATTGTTAATATTGTAATAATTTTTTTAGATTAGTCCAGTAATAATTTTTTTAGATTAGTCCAGTGACCAAAATATATCTATTTATTATATATGTGTAAAAAACGGTACTAAAAGGCTTAAGAATACTAAATATGAATACTTTAGTCATGTATTTGAGTTTTATTTTAAAGTACAATGAATATTCTAAACATAAAATATGAATTATTATTTTTATTTTGGTTAAATTGGATAAAGAATCAAACCAATTGATCTGCTTTTCATTTTTACTGGTTTTGGTTTGGTTTAACAATTTTCATCATCGGACCAACTGAACTGACCAGATGCCTATCCCTAAATGGCAGGGACAAATAATGGAAGAATGTTCAATAAAGGCACACAAAATGACATAAATTATGAATTCCACGACCACCCGTGTTTACCAACCATTTTAATTTCCAAAAACTAACCACTAATATATTTTTTCCAAACCCAAAAACTAAACAATTAACGACCCAAATTATTTGTACATATTGTTTCACTTTTCCAACAACAATTTTACAATCATACAACATGGTATAACAAAGCGACACGGTGGAAATAAAGGGGAGATAGAGAGGACGAATAAGGAGTTTTTAAAACCATAATCTTATTAATCCCCACTATTTGAGCACTAACAAAATTTCTACTGAACAGCTTACGCGTCCCTTACTCCACAACCATCTTTCCCAACAAAATACAAACTATAAACTCATAGTTTATAGTTACCAACCGAACGGGCCATAACAATTTACAGCTTAACCACTTAACAACTACACATAAAAAGATTTACACTAAACAAATTGAATTCAAAGAAGACTGATTGATTTTCCTAAATAAGGATTTCCCTTTTTCAATACAATACTGCCTTCCTGGAAATGAATACCTACACATACACTATTCAACAATTTGGTTATGTCCCTACTGCAAATTTTTAACCCTATTTTATTTTCTCACAACAATTTCCAACAACCTCACGACTGAACATAAAACTGAAGCGGTTAAGAACCAGCACTGCACCTAACCTCTACATACTTCTTCAACATACAATTGGACTACATGTCAATACCAGCACTTCCCGTGTGCGTAGCTCGGGCCACGCACTAGTAACATATAATAAGACTTACCAAATGTTAAAAGTTAAAATAATGGTTTGGATATGTAATGGGATATTATACAAGTAAACAAAACTTAAAAGTAATTAAAATGTATATAAATGGAAATCTAGCTGTAATAATAAATGTTATATACTTAATTAGTATATTATGAAATGATTAATGACTAAATGGAATAAGTAAGTGGAACTTAAGAAAGTAGACAAATAAATTAAATAATATTTTTTGTAAATTGGTTATAGAGTTAAATATAAATTTGCAAAGAAATTTTGAAATTGAATTTGTAACTTTTGAGATAACTATAAACTTAGAAAAAGTCATATATAAGAGGTTGGACTTTTATAGAACAATTATAAACTAAAGTGATGATTAATAAAAGGTTTCACAAATAAATTTGTTATTAAATGAAATTATGAAAACAAATGTGAATAAATGAATATATATGAGATGTTGCTAAATGTAAAATGAAACAACCGAAATTTAACAAATTTAATTGAATAAATTGAATGTGAATGAAAAAGATGTGAATAAATTGGAAGTAAACCAATTAAAGGCTAATAAAAATTGAATGTTAATAAGAAATGAAATGTATAAATTAAATATTGACATTGTAAAAGAAAATGGGGATGATTTATGAATTAATTGGATGAATACTAATAATTGAATGGTTTCTTTTGTTGTAAATCATCGTTATAACTGGTATATGATTGTTGTTTGTCGTATATTAATGCTTATGTTATGGTTTGGATTTAAAATCATATTATATGCTTTTATAAAACTCATACATGTTTTCTATATCATTATATGCAATTAATATTCTAATTTAAGTTGAGATAGGTACATACGAAGACCCTTTGGACGTGTACATTGATTATATTTTGTGTTTGCTTGCCTAATATAAGCGAACTCGTTCGTATTAATAATAATAATAAGGTACACATCTCGGATTGCATACCGTGTTTTTATATTTTTCCCTACGGGATGCCTCATCATTGAGATGATATGTATATTTGGTATATTTGGGTTATATATTGAATTGTAAAAAATTTCTGATCGAGCCGCGCAAATGAGACGTTACCGAAATTTTCCGTAAATCCGGGCGTTAGAAATTTTATGAAGTTTTAAAAGTTTTATAACTTGTTTTGATAACTAACTTGTAAATTCCATAAGCCGATCGACGTAGGTTAGTAGAAACGTAGTAATGGTTTTATAAAGAAGATTTAATGTTTTATAAGTTAATTGTTTTGAATAAAATATATCAAATGTAAAATTCTCTACTTAGTTCCTTTTCGAAAATGAAAAGTTTTGAGTGGGAGATTGTAACGACCCGTATTTTTAACTGTTTTAAATTATTTAATTTAGTATAATTATTGAATAAAAATGGTTAAAAATAATTTTTTTTAATGATTATTAATATAATTATTGAATATAAACTTGAACGAGATTTTGAAATAAACAAATTTCGAAGATTTGGCGATAACGAGTATTGAATTGAAATTCTATATTAACTGGGTTTTATAATCAATAACTAAAGTTGAATAATAATTGTGAATTATTTAGATAGAAATAAAATGATATTGATAACTAAAATTTATTTGGAAATTTTATAGAATAATCAAATTGTTTAAATTTAATATTGAAAATTATTTGAATCAGAATTCTAAATTTTATATGATTGATAATGATATCGGAAGTTGATTTAAATTTTATTTAAGCAACAATAAAGATTGTTAACTTTTAAAATTGAATTTAAAAGTGAATAATTAGAAATTGAAAGTTTCATATTATAATTAACAAGTAAAAATAGCCATTTTGGCCACAGTCATAGATTTCGACGAAACCAGTTCCATTAGATCCGTAATAGTGTATTATTATCGGATTTCAAATTTCGTACCATTTGGAATTACCATTTGGTCGTACGGGTTGAAACGCGTTGAATTTTATATCGAAATTCAATATAATAATTGGGTCCAAAAAGTTATCTTCCACATACGATCGAATTAGGTCTCGAAACATGTTCCATTGTGTTCAGAATAGCGGTATAACATTATGAACGCTTAGCGGCACGCCTCGACTAGGTTTCGAAAAATTTAGCTGGATATTTTCGAATTTAAATAATATATGTATTCTTGATTTTGACCAAAGCCCACATTCTTTCACCATCATCACCCTATACTAAGACAAGCTGTCCTACATGTACGTCTCCCTTGATTTAAAAATCGTAATCATTCTCTCTTTTCATTCCAAAGCACGACAGAGTAAGAAAAAATAAAAAAAGAAATAGAGAAGGAAACTTCAAAAATTAAATTCGCAAATTCCACTCAATAAAAAAATTTGAAATTTGTTTTAAAATTTAAGTTACATGAAAAGCTTTCCCCGGGTATACATATCGATGGGTTCGACGACGACTTGAGGGAGGGTCGACGTGAGGCAGCTAGCTACGGTTGGTGATTTTGGGTAATATAGGTCGAGTTAGTGGATGGTGATGGTTTCGTTGGCTTCGTAATGGAGAGGTGCACCTAGGAACGAGTTTTGGTGGCATGCGGTGGTACAAGGTCGAGCATGACCTGATGGTGTTTCGTGCACATGGATGGTGGTTGCTTTTTGATTTTGGTGCTCGGACGTGGTGGGATGGTCGGCGATCGAACGGGGATGAGTGGAGTGACGTGTGGGTGGACTCGAAGCGGTCGATGGTGGGTTATGAGGATGTGCACGTGCATGATTTTGCCGTGCATATGCTTTACAGGGAAGAGGGAACAAAGGGGAAGAACATGATGGAGCGGGTCGGGTTCTTTTTGCTAGTTTGGGCCGGGCTTGGTTGTTGTAGGGTAACTAATTTGAAAATTTATAGTTAGTATTTAATTTAATTCTATTTAAATTGATGAACTAGAATTTAATAACTCTCCTATATAAGGTCGAAACGAGGCATGGATTTTTGCATCCTTGTGATCGTGATGACGAGAACTTTGCAATGAAATTGGTTTGGACGGATTTGGGGACAGTTGAAATTTGGGTTAAAATCGAACGTTGTTCGGTTTTAGTTTCAAACTGGAACGTCTCGATGACAACAGATAATAAATATAAGTGTTTTACAACGCTCACAACGTAATAAAATATTTTTATGCTAGTTGAATTCGAAATTATGAAGTGATATAAATTTATTGATCATTGTTTGGTAAATGTAATTGTCATTTGAATTAGCTGTTAAAAATCAAAATCGATGGTTAAGTTTGCAATTGGAATTTAATTGCCAGTAAAATACTTGATATTGATAACTATGGAATTGTTGTGAATTATTGGCTGATTTGGATGTTGCTTTGGATGGATGTTATTGATTGATGTTTTGAATGATTTGGATGTTTATTTATTTTTATATGTCCCGTTATCACCCTGTAATTTATGTACAGTATATAAAATTGTAAATTGGATTATTTCGAATAAATAAGAAATAGGTTGAAATGATATAAACTTATGACACTGTGATTTGGATTGAAATGATATATATCAATCTCTGAAATTAAATTGAAATAACTGATCACTTGGCCATAGGATAGAAAATTATATACGAACACCGGATTAGTTAAATTAAATGATCTTAAAAAAATTTATTTGAAATTTATTTAAATGATTTGATTTTAAGAAAATGAAAAATCAAATTTATGGAAATCGAACTATTTCAAAATTGAGCTCAGAAATGAATTATATTTGAGGATTTGGATTTCAAATTGGGTATTGAAAGTAAATTGATTTAAGTCTTTTGAATCGATGTTTTAAAATCGAACTCGGAATTGATAAAAATCGAAATGGTTCAAAATTTGAAATTGAAATTAATTTGGAAGTTGAATTGAAATTAATTTGAAAGTGAGATCGAAATTAATTTGGAATCGGTATCGAAATTAATTTGGAATCCAAGAAAAATTCAACTTGAAATCGAATTGAATCGATTATATCGCAATGGAAATTTGAAGTGATTTGAATTGAGAAATTTGGGATTGAATCGGTCTGACTTTGAAACTAATTTCAATATAAAATTATTTAATATAAACTATTTAAAACCTATCTTTTAAACATTAAAATTATTTCGATTTTCCAAACTATTTTACTTTATAAATCATTTTAATGCTTAAACTATGTTATATTAAACTATTTTAACCATTTAAACTATTTTAACTATTTTAATTATTTAAACTATTTTAAAACTATTTAAACTATTTTCTAAAAATTCAAACTGGTCAAAGGGGTGAAATGTTTATAATTAAATCCTGGATTTAAGTGCGAATTGAGTTATAATGAGGTTATAACCTAAATTGAAATTCAAAACGATTTTGGAAGCGAAATCAAAATATTGAGGCGAAAATGATTTTGGAAATGAAATGGTATATTTTGAGTAAATATGATGATTTCAAAATAGATTTGATTTTGAAGCGAATATGATATTTTCATATCAAATATGAACTGTTTTCGAAATGTAAAAGTACCAACCGGTATGTAAAACGACATTTGGTTGTTAAAAAGACCGAGGCTGGGGATGGACATACCCTCTGTCGATACCGAACCACTTTAACAACTGTATACGTAGAGTGATGATCCAAAACGAAGTGGTTGGATTTGGCGTCATTTCGCCTTTGACCTTCCGCTTTCATAGCTTTAAAGGCGGATATCTTGGTCTTTTATTATGCTTGGATTACCCTTCCGCCTCCATTGAAAGTGCACTAACAAAGGATATTGTTACAACATTCTCCAATACTGCTTTCGTGTACTCCTGGAACCTTCCAACGCCTTCGAATGGTGTGCTTCTTTTTCCCTAGAGAAAGGATCAAGGTTCTCTATCGCGTTATTTGGATGTAAGCAGAGGCACTTCCGACTCCTTCGAAACCACTCTTTGATTGCCTTGTTATGATGCTAATCATGATGAGTGATTATTTCTGTGAGTGAGGAGGTACTTTCGGATGGTTTCGAAAGGACTCGAAGGTGATGAAAGGATCATCGCGATAGTTCACTTGGTCATATGTGAAGTTTCCTTTATGCTTGCGGAAGGGCTCAACCGTTTCGAAAGGCTCATTTTTGCTTTCGAAAGGTACACTTTGACAGAATATTCCTTTGTGTAAGATTATCAGTGGCAAAACCAGGTCCTTCAACTCCTTCGAAAGCCTATTCTCTATTTAGTATTTGTAGGGGCATCTCATGTTTGCAGTGCCAGTCTAACCTCTTTGAATGCCTCTTCGACACCTTCGAAACCTTGCTTTTGGACCATGGCGGAACCCCTTTCTTTAATCCTTGTGACATGTTTATGATGCTTTTGCATGCTTTCTTTTCTTCAGCGAGCTTTTGTGGTTAACCCATGATATTAGAATGTAATTAAAACCAAATATTAATAAACATGCTTATTTTTTTATGAAGTTTTAACTGAGAAGTATTTTTCTGGAAAGTTATATTAAAACGTATATTTTTGGTTTTAAAGATATTTTATTAAAAAGAGAGAATGTATTTTAGACTCAAAGTACTTTTTTGAAAATTTAAAGGGGTAAAAATAAAGCATTTATTTGAGAAATAAAATATAGTTTTTATGAGGATATTTTTATAAGAAAAAAAGTTTACCGTAAATATTATTAAAAGGATTTGGTTTGAAGTCTTTAGGAAAATATTTTGGTAGAAAACATTTTGATTAAAAATTGTTTTATTTTGAAAATATCAATTGAAAAGAAATAAATTATAAAGGACATTTTTATAAAAGTATTCCGATTTAAATTATTTTGTTGAAGAATATTTAGTGGAAATTCATATTTGAAAATAGAAAAATGTTTTGTTGAATGGTACTTTATAATAAATACTCTATGATTTGAGGAGCACTTGTTTCATAAATGTTTTACAAAAAACTATTTTTATAGAAATATATTTGATTAAGAAAAATATTTCGAGAAATTATCACGGTGAAGAAAATATTTGAAAATATTTTGTTGGAAAAACATTTTGATTTAGGAAATATCTTTTCGAGCAAAGTAAGCAAGGAACATTTATTTGAGAAAAATGTTTTATTCAAAGAATATCTTTGAGTTTGGAATTTTGTTGGAAGTTAATTTGGTCGTAAGTATTTTTATTTAATAGATACTTGTTGACAAACGTTGTTTTGAAAGGAAAACATTTTTGGGTAAAGGACTTTGGTTCGAAAATTCTCAAATTGAAAAAGAAAATGTTTATTGGGAATATTTGAAAATAGAGAATTTTTACTCAAAAGGCTTCATAATTCAGAGCAATAAATTTCTAGAACAGTACTTCAGAATAATTAATTTTAAGAATATTTTTCATTTATCAATTATGATTTTCCTTCAGAAAAATGATCATTCATTTATCAGTTATCATTTGTCATTTCCTTCATAAATAAATATTTTCATTTCTCTTTTGTCCTTGAAATTAATTATTCTGAAGTGATATCTTAGAAATTTATTAACATATGCTGAGAAAACCTTCAGCCTAATTTTCTACTAAAAATATTTTGTTGAAAAAGGAGGAATTGTAAATAAAATCTAGTTTTAAAATACTTTGAAAAATATTTTAAAAGATGAGAATAATTTGATTTGGAAGTACATAGTTGATAAAATATAATATTTGATTTGAGAAACAAACATTAGAGATATTTGTTAAAAAATGTTTTATTGAAAGGATATTTAATTTAAAAACTTCATTGAATAAAATTGATTTTGATGTTTGAGCTTCTACAACTAAACTTACTTTTATATCTATTCTATTTTTATTTTGTTTTGAAAACATTATAATTGAAATTAAGAATTCAAGTAAGGGTTAATCTGAGCTGAATGTTTTTTTAATTGTGGTTTTAACTAAGTTTGAACTGAAATATAAATCGAATCGTAAAGAGAGAGATTTGATTTGAATAGGGATTTAAATCGTAAGATTCAAATATTTTTGACAACAATGACTTTAAGGACTATAAGACTAGAGTGAATAACATATGGTGTGAGATACTGGATGATATGAGTTTTGAGTTTGTCTAACATCCATATGATGATATAACATTTATGTCTATAATGTGCGACCTTTTCTAATGTTTAAAAGAATGCCTATTTATTCCCTTCCAGGATGACTGCCCATTTCAATGTATAGGAGTGACATTTTACTTTATTTGTATATCCTTACTTAGGCTAAATTGATTGCATTGTTGTTATTCTTATTAAGTGATGGGTTATAATTTGGAAAAATTGTACTGCTTGTTTGACTATGCTTTATAATTTATGTCATGTTTGTTTGAATTGATTTCTTATGCTTGCATTGTATTGTTGTTGTTTGTCTGACCTTGTTTTATTTGTTTGTTTGTTTGGTTGATTGTTTGCCTTGTTGAGATTGTTTCTCTTGTGTGCTAGGTTATACTGCTTATTACGCATGATGGTTGTATTGTGGTGGTTATCCAATGTTGATTTTTAGTGGAATATACATTGGAGAGACTAATGAGATATTAAAGAAAATGTTTGGTTTAGTCATAGTGGGATGACGTAGTTCCCTAAACTGAGAAAGACTAACTATTTGAACTGACTAAAGAGATGTGTGATGTTCCTTGATGGTGAGCAATAATTAATGGAGAGTTCTGGTAATTAAAGACTTAGTGGGTACCACTGTGAAATCAAAGGAACAGGCAAGAGATTCATTACATCTTTACTAAAATATGAAGTTTTAACATATGTATAGTTCAAAATCTATTTTTACATTAGCAATTACCGACTTTATAAGTGTTTTGATTTCAATAACAACTTCTCTTTTGATTTTTAAAGAATTTTATACTGTTTAATTTTTTTATAAAATAGCGTTTCTTAAAAATTAATTTAAGTTGATTTTAAAGAGAAGAAAAATGATAATATTTTGAAGTTTAAGAAAAAGAAAAAAATGATAATATTTTGAAAAAGAAATTTTTTGTTTCAAGAGAATATGGAAGGTCTAATTTGAAAATGAAGATACTTAGTATGAATGTTTTGATTTTAAAATGTATTGGAACTCTCATCACTAGCGGGCTGACAGATCCCTCTTAGGTATTTTGGACGAATTATTATTGTCATTAGATTAAGAAGTTACTATAAGAGGATTATGGAATCGGATATTTGACATGCTCTAAAGGTTGGAATAAATTAAGTTCAGATGTGGATGAATACCAAGGGATCGTGAATAATTAGAAGGTTTTGATGTTTGCTCGTACAATAAAGGTATGTGAGGACCATCGCATGTGTATCCTGGACCTTGGTGGGTGTCTAACTCACTTTGGTGATGAGGATGAGCTACTTTGAGCATTGATGCGACTGCGATGTTGAGTAGTCGCCAACCTTGATGATGGTCATATAAGTTATCATATATTCCAGAGTACTTGATAAGAGACCTTGGTAAGAGTCTATTTCACATTAGTGATGGTGAGGATCTACTTCGAGCATTGATGAGACCACACTCTTGAATAGTCGCTTATCTTCATGATGGTCATACGAGTTCATATACACAAAAGTGCTTGATACAAGACCTTAGTGAGGTCTACACTTTCAAACCGTCTGTGTGGGTCTGAAGAATCAAGAATTGATGTAACTGCAGCATGAGTTGATGACCAAATTATTTTGAGGATGTAACCATGAGTTAGCACAGATTACTTTGGAATATAACCATGAGTAGATATATATTTCTGAGGATGTAGCCATGAGTAGGCACATATCATTTCGAGCTGCGATAATGAGTATATGCACATGATATTTTGGAAGGTGTAAGTATGAGATGATACATCGTTATTTTTAGGATGAGACTATGAGGAAGTTCATCGACGGTTTTGAGGATAATGTGCAATCGGTATAGGGGTTAGCATACATGTGTTATTTGTTGGAATGATGATACCTTGTTATTTTGAGTATGTATGTTTTATTTTGATGAGCTATACTAATTATTGGTTTATATATTTATCTGTGCATGCATGTTTGAGTTTTTGTTATGAGCTTTTGTAGTTGGGATATTTAGATGCGTGATATGACTTATGAGCGGAGTCGATCTATGGTTGAGATTGTTTCACTCTTTATTGATGTGGTGTTATTTTTATACGCTATAGTTTTCATTGTATGGTTATTGAAATGTATATATTAATATAGTATGTGTGTAGAAAATTGGATTCATTGTTGTGAATGGATTTTACCGTGTCATGATTAATTGCGTTGTGCGATTGTCGTTTACCACTCTAGAGGTAGTTAGTCGTGACTAGTATATTTTCTTAAGTATGATACGGTATGATGTCTTATGCATGTGTTGTGTTGATTTATTCATTGGGGAATTGCAGAGGCATACATTTTATGCTTTGGAGGCTCTTCGGAAGATCATATCTATTTAGCTGAGCTTGCGTATAACAATTCAAGTAAGCATTGGAATTGCACCATATGAAGCATTGCATAGGAGGCCGTATTGTTTTCCTACGTGTTGGATAAAAGCCGGAGATGGAATTGTGTTGAAACCAGAGCTTATTGGAGGGTCAAACAAGATGAACACTTTGATAAGAGCTCGATTATGGATGACAAAGCGTAGATAAAGTAATAAGCGACTGAAGAAGAAAAGATTTAGAGTTTGAATGGACAATGAAGTATTTTTGAAGGTTTCTCCTATGAATAATGATGGCAAGATTGGGGTGGGTTGGGAAGTTGATGGCAAGATTGGGGTGGGTTGGGAAGTTGATGGCAAGATATGTTCGACCATTTCTCATAACCGAAAGGATTGTAAAGTTTGCTATTGATTGAAGTTAAGCGGAAGATTGCAAGCATCATATGATGTATATCATGTATCTCAATTAAGGAAATATTTGTGAGATGAATATATGGTCGAGCCACATGAGCATGAAGTCGTGCAAGATTTGATATTTGTTCGATAGTTAGCCAGAATTGTGGGCTCAAAAGTTAAGAAGTTCAGAAAGAAACATAAGTTTAGTGAAGTATATTGGAGTAAAGACCTTTAGATTGTACTTGGAAGACAGAAGATTGTATCAAAACGGTCATATCTTGAGTTGTTTGAGTGAAGACAATCGCTTTGAGGTCAAGAGACTTATTTTTTTGTTGTATAAGGCTATATTTTTACTTCTTGTGCATGTATGATTGAGTATTTTTTGAATATATATGTGATACATTTTATTTTTATATACGTTGATATGCATCAACTTGATCGTTGCATGGAAAGTAGAGACGAGTAGCTTAAGAAATAGAAAATTGCAAAGACACAATTTTTCTTAACGTGAATATAATATAGTGGCTTTAAATGTTAACATAGGAATGATGATGTACTATGTAGTTGAATATATAGAGAGGCATGTAACTAGTCGAAGTTAAGGCTTCGAAGGTGTTTAAGAGCTTGGAGGTGTTTAAGAGCTTTGAGGTGATCAGTTTGACGTAATCACACTTGAGAACGATTTCGGTTGGTGCAGATCGAAATAAAGTCAGAGGGGTTCTTAGCAGGCTGGCACAGATTACCTCAAACTTGCTGCTAAGAACTTACTTCGTGTATGTGTGTGTCAGTTACCACGTAAAATGATAAAGGCAGAGGGGTTCTTAGCAAAATCTTTCGGTTGGTGAACTTACTGCGTGTATGTTTGTCAAGGTGAATTTTCGGAATTCATATTCGTTTGTTACTTTACAGAGGATTCTATGTTTTTGACAAACTTGTATTTGTACTTTTTAGCAAGTTTGGCATTCTCCCATTATAGAATGAGTATTAATTATTAACTCAGATCAAGGAGAATTGAGTATTGACAAAGTGAGAGAACTGAATTAAGAGACACAGATGAAATGAATCTAATTGTAAGAGATACGGGGAAACGAGCAAAAGAAATCGGTAGAAATTTACTTGGTTTGTTCTTACTTTTCTATAAAGCTAATTGTTGCGGCAATTTTGGTGTAGAAAATTTCATAACATCAGAAACTAACTATGCATGTTTGTAGAGAATAACAAAAGGTAAAAATTAATCAAATTAAACGCTGGATTAATTGCTTATTGCGAAAGACTGATTAAAAAATAAAAAGTAAGAGGAAAAATTTATCATTTTGATTGCTTATGTATCAAAAACTGGATTATAACATTAGAAATTTAGGTACTGTTTAGTTTACCCTTTTTAATTTTGGATTTTCATCCATACAAAAATGCGCATAACGTATGTATATTGTGGAAAACGACTAATTTAGAAAACAAAGTTAACATTCAATATAGAAGACAATTTTTATTTTTATTTTTCATGTTTTAAGAAATAAGAAAAGCACGATAAACAATTCATCATTCCATCGTTCCTTCATCCCCTTCGTGATCTCCTCCATGTTCCTTCCATCCTATCTATCGTCCCTACACTCCAATCGTATTATGTAATTAATGTTGAAAATTCAAAACACAAAACTCATTTTAAACCAAACACTACCTTAATTTTTGATATTGGCCATAGTAAATAAATTGATTTTTATACATCGTAATAATTTGAAATTTGCAGTATCATGTTTACATTGGCGAAGCGTCTCCAAGTTAGTTTCTGCTAGCTTGATAATAAAGTTTATAGGCCATCTAACAGTAGGGATTTGTAAGTGCACTTTGAACCATGACTAAGTTGTAGTTATATGAATCAATTATGGACAAAAAATTTAACACCGAAGGGACAAATTTGTATTTTGCAAGTTATAAAAAAGGAATGAAAATATAAATGAATGGCGTTAACCTGCAAAAACGTGCTTCTGAATAATATGTACACATCATATGTATCTTTTTACCACTTTGTGTATATGGTTATTAGACATATAAGATTCACTAATACTTTTACTTTCTAGATTAATAATTAATTGATGCCGTCAGTGTGTGACTTGACGAACATATAAAACCAACCATTTGCATGATGATGTCCACGTATACGGGCCATGGTGCATTACAATGTACACTTGGTGTTAAGTTTAAAAAAAAGTATAATATGAGATGGTTTACAAGCTGTTGTGGGAAATTTGGATGTTCTGGTGTGTATTAGTTAATGTCTTGCCTGAGACCTAATCTATGATGATATTAAACAACCAAAATAAACATACCTTGGAAATAAACTATAAATGATAAATCATAAGGTAATTACACTTACTTGTATTCTTGAGAAATGACGAGCTTTATCTTTAATATCACGAGAAACTTCCCTCCAATATTATCTCACTTGGTCTCTTAGCAATTAGGCCTTTCAGATGCGGATAGTGCCATATCCGTCCGCATTCAAAAATATGCATTGACAGCCCTACTTAGCATCCACTGCTTGAATTGATTTCTAGTCTAAAAAATAAAGTAAAAGTGGCAATCGTGATTCATTTTATATAGAAACATTTGTTAAGAAAATATGCATGAAATCAAGATGTGTTGTAGCAAGTAATAATTTCACTATGATGTAGTGAAAAGTGGCATGCCAATATCAATACATAGATGGAAGTAGTGAATGATATCATCAACAAAGAGGGGAAAAAACACGAGAATAATCCAACATGAGGGAAATTAGTATTAGCATGCTCATTAATCGCACTTTAAAAGTAAACATAGGTATGTGAATGTTTGGTTCAAATACATCATGCGTGAAGAAGTGAATTGAGAATAAGCGTACATTGTAAAACTAATATCAATGAACCTACACAATCAATACTAAGATATCGCTATTTATAATACGAACCGGTTTTGACTTCCAACCGGTCTCGATTACCAATAACATTTGTGAGAGATGAGATTTGCTAGGTATGACTCGCATTGTAGGTGTGTGGACTGAACTTGATAAAGTTCCACATTCCAAGTAATATGAGATAAGACATGGTATATATACGGAATTAATAACACGTAACATTAATACTTTTTTTGTTACAATCAATTGTTGTAGAGACCAATCATATGCCCGAGGAGGTGTGTGAAGGTGCTCAATCTGGATGTCGTCAGATTGAGAATCCCCTCTCATGCAGTGTAGCCTGTGTCCAGGAGGGACAAGCTTTGCACACAGTAGAGGGCCTAAACAAGATTTATGTGCTAGCTTATTTTTTTATTTTCTATATTGTTTATCTTTTCTTTCTCTTTATTTCATTCTTATTTTTCTCTATTAAATTTTGTGTTTGACCAGCCTGTCAAACATGCGAATATGAATGGAAAATAAAACACTAATGCACAACTGAAGCTAGTCTGCCTTCTTGTCAGTGTTAGGCTATCATTTGCACCAGTTTCAAGGAACATAGAAGCAAACCAACTCACGCACACTTTAGTTTGATGACAACCACAAAAGTATTACACTAGTCAAGATACTCACCAACAGAAGCAAACACTTATATTATATATAGTAAATCAATTTACAACAAAATAACAACCATTACAACACACAGAAGGCATCACCCTCAAGCAAACCTAGGGAGTTAATTATTCTCATTACAATATATAAAACATGAATATAGGAGTATAGCATAACTGGAACACAATGGTTAATGATGGGGTGGTTTGTAGTGAGGTGGTTTGTAGTGTGGAGGTTTGTAATGGGGGGGCTTGTAGTGTGGAGGTTTGTAATGGGGAGGCTTGTAGCGCGGCCGTTTGTAATGCGGCCGTTTGTAGTAGCGAGCATCAGCAACCAAAACCATCAAGCACATGGCCAAAAATATTAGAAAGCTCATGAATTTCTTATTAATAGCCATTTATGATTTATGTACTCGATTCTTTTCTGATGAATGAAACATATGTATCTCTGCCTCTTTATATAGGAACAGAGCCTTATGGTGACATCATGTGATTTTCAAGTTGTTGGTTAAAAGAATTCAGTTTTAATACATGAGATTTTGAAAAGGTAAAATCGTAGGATAATCAAACGTTAAGGAGACCATGGATGAATGACTATTTTTTGTAAACGAAGAAGTATTCAAGAAGACGTGTTAAAAGGCATTTCTTTATTCAGTGTTGCCGCCTGCCATCTATTTTAGTTAAAATAAAATGCATCTTACTTTCATACTTTAATGTACGTACCATAAGTGAAGAATTTAATCTATGATGACAAACAACTTCAATTAAATAGCTAACTTAAAATCTACAATTTCAATATCTTAATTTATACGCACAGCAATATGAATATATGTTCTAATTAGTACTGAAAACTAGAAATAAATCACAAAGTGGTGTTCTAGTGTGTTAGTTTTTCCTTCTGGTTACCAGAATTTATGAATAAATGCATTGATAAATTAACACCCCCACAACCCCCCACCCCCCGAAACCTCACCTCTCTGTTTTTAGATACACGACCACAGGCATGCTAGAAGAATTAAAATCATTAGGCCACTTCATGTTGTTTTGCACATATACATTATCCCTTTCCACACATTAAGTTCAGTCATACTTATTTCATAATTTGTTATTATGGTATGACTATTATCCAGTTCAAGATTTTAGATCTTTACATGTGAAATGGTCTTGACAAGACAAATCAACGGTTTTAGCATGAATGAATCGTACCACAGAGCACTTACGACTTTCTAACTATCCCCATACTATGACATTAAGATTTAAGATGTAAGTGTTTTATTTAACAATATTATTTTTAACAGCCATTGACTATTATCCAAAGAGTTTGCGTTTAAGGCAAATTAATATAGTACACTGGCACATTATTTACTAAACTTGGACAGTAATCCTCAATGAATTGGACTTATTCGTATGTATTTGGTGATCATGTCTATTAGATATATTGGTAGATATGCCAGCCAAATTAAACATTAAAGTGATGCCCCGAGCATAAAAAGGATTGACCGCATTAAGAAGATACATTGTATAGTATTCATTTATATAATATTTATAATACATACATGCTAGCACGAATTATTAGATGCACTTGGTTCAATATAGCTGCAGGAAATCATGGATGGTCCAAGTTTGGTCTCATATTACATCGCGTCTTCTCAAATACTTGAAAACAATTGCAGTATGTATTCTGGAGAGGCACAAGTGAACATATGGCATATCTGTGTCGCCATTGTCAAATTAGTTGTAATTAAGATTATGCTAGTGAAAAATAAATAAAATATATCTAAAACACGACCGATTCTACTTGTTTACCCCTTCGTCCGAAAGTAACTAACACTAAACATAAACGTACACATTAATTATGCGTGCTACACTTGCTTTATTAGTCTGCATGACATTGCATTGACACTCACTCAGGCACGATATTATGTTCAGATTTTGTATGCCGTATGTACGTATGCGAACAATAAAAGTAATGAAATTGCACTTAGATAATACTAGAACTGTAAGATATGTGACTTACACTTAGGGGAATGATTGTATCGATAAAAAAAGGCATTTTATCGAGCAATTCATCAGCAACAAGAAGATTCCGCAATTTACCCCATTACAAACTTCGTAAAGAAAAAATCACTGGCACTCACAGCTACTGGATGAGATTTTTGAATGAGTTGTATAAATTCTGGTGTTACAAATTAGCATATCTTGTTATTTTCCAAGTTCGAAGTTCAACAAGTTTGATGTAGGTGAGGAGACGGGCCGGTTTGAATGTAACATTAGACCGTAAAACCAAACATGAGTGTTAGTTTAGCGGACTCGGAAAGCTAATTTAAAAAAAAAAAACAAAAAAAAATACATACTTAAAAGTGCAATTTTTGTGAATCAGTTTGAATTCTACTTTAACACTAAAGAGATGAGTGAACAGTGTTTTATAGTTTTTGTGAATCTATTTGAATTCTTTTAAACTAGTTTAAACAATGCAATTAACAATCACATATTCAAAAATAGATAAATATAAATACAATAAAAGTAAAAAAGAAAAAACAAACCAAAATTTTATGCTGATTCGGAGCTACACTACATTCACCATGTACAATAACTTGTACTGATTATTTTTTCCAAATAGTAAAGCAAATACAATCGCGATTTAAGACAACGAGATACATTCGACAGACTATTCGACCTTTGGGCAGATTCACTTGATTTACACGGGCCACAAGCACACCCGCTAGATTTTCGGGATACTAAGCACACCCAATTAATTTAAACGGGCTACAATCTCACCCATCTATATACGAGTATGATTTGATAGAGTTTTATAGACTCGGATCGTTTATCTTGATTATAAATAATCCTATAACCTCTTAAATAGTATTTTGATTTTGTTTGAGTGAGAGAGATGAGAGATTAATCAATAAAGAATCAAATCAATAGAGTTTCAATTTGATTTTGATTGAATTTGAAATATTTTGAGTAGATTTTCTTTTAGAATTCAAAAGAGTGAAAGAGGAGAAAATTTGATAAAGTAGTTAATAAAAATTTGTTGGTTTAACCTTATTCACAGAGAAACGAAAGTCATGTCGGTTCGCGAAAAGACACGACGAAAAGACACTTTCATTTAAAAATTGAATTTTGAAAATTACGGTCACTATGTCAATATATAGAAATTGGATATGTTGACATATCCTTCACAAAATTGAAAAACACATTATAAAAATTATTTCAAAAATATTAAAGACACTTTGTGAAATCATCTAAACATAGTTTATACGTATTTTAATCATATCAAAATTTAAAAAAAACATTATAGAAATATATTTAAACATACAAAGGATATAAATATGAATTTATTTTGAAAATAATAAATATAAAGCAAAAGTGAATATATTTGAAATCAAAGTAATAACAAATATTATAATAAACTTATAAATATCTAGAAATATTTAAAAATTAAAACTAAAACAAAGTATAAAAAGTATACTTAAAAACATAAAATATAATAAAATTATTCTGACAACAAAAATTCTTTTAAAACCATTTTTAAGATATTTGAAAATCATTTGAAAATGAGAAATAAGGGGAGAGAGAGAGAGAGAGAGATCAAAGAAGTACAATTAGAGTTTTAACAAAAATTCCTAAGACTCTATAATTTATCCGGAATGTCTTGAGTTCTTCAATACTCGTGAGTCTTTAATCTCTAACTCTTGAATCTCTCTATCTACCTTTTGAATCTTCTCATGATACCGTACAGTCTTCTTAATTAATACTTATCTGATATCATGCATTATATACTTATATAACGTGATAAAAAAATATTAGTATCTATATTTATATAATGTCATATGGTTGTTATCTTCAAAACCAATGGTTAAGGTACTAACAATCTCCTCCTTTGGACGATGACAATTATGTATATAAAATATGTTATAACTCCCCTTTGTTTTATGCTTAGATTCCTAGATTTTATATATATTTCTCCTTCTTTGTCATCAACAAAAATCTGACTGAAAAAAACTCCCTCGAACTAAGGTACTATAATATATATATATATATATATATATATATATATATATATATAATAGTGAGATATAAAAGCAATTTTGAGAAAGCAACAGCAGTAATATATAAGTGTGATAAGAATGATAAGTGATAACATAAATTATTTGTATTAATCACATTAATCCAATATATATATATATATATATATATATATAAACTAAAGTGACACAAAAACAAATTCAAGCAATCAATTTAATCCACATAAGTCAATCCAATTCAATCGATAACTCTATACACACCAATCAAAAGTAGATCCAATTCACACAAAACAAACCAAATTCGAATCCTAACAAATCATACTAAAATGTGATAATCCTAAGTATTAAGGGTTCTTTTTTGTTACGAAACACTTTTAGATGGAGCAAAAAGGATAATGAAGGAAGAATTTTCCTTTTTGTTCGATAAGATTTCCATCTTGATCAAAACAGACCTCTTAAGAGATAATTGACAATGTGTAACGGTAAGAAAAATTTTCATTGATAATAAGGATGAGTACAAGGAATACTTTAGAAATAAAAGAAAAATACATGACATTCAACATAAACTTAAAACTATAAAATCCACAAACAAAGATAGATAAGTTAAACAAACAAGTAGAAAGACGTGGATGGAGATGAAGAAGAACCACCAAACTTACGGATGATCTTTCCAAAGAATTTATCCATTTTTGTGAAAATGGAGGTAAATTTCTCTGAGAATGATTTCTTAAGCTTTCTTTGGTTGTGAATGATCTTCTCTTGATTTGTGAGAAGATCTTTGTTGGATGGATTATGTGGCATATTGATACTTTTCCACGAAGCATCCTCCTCCTTTACTTGTTCTTCCTCCTCGACTTCCATTTCCTCTCCTTCCTCTTCCTCTTCCTCCTATTATTTTATTTCTTGCTTCTCTTCCCGTCAAGCTTTGTTTCTTTTTCACAAGCGTTTCATAAGGCTCGAAAAAGGGTGAAATATGCATAAGTGAAATATTGGCATTGTTAAAAAAATTTCGAGGAATTATTTCATTTCTTTAAGGTCAAAAAAATAATAATTAAAACTCGAGTAAGATACACATCATGGAATAGTGTGTTTTTATGTTAAGAAATTTTTTTAGGAAAAAGATCATCCAAAATGACTTGAGACCAATTTATGTCATACTGACCATAAATGGCGAAAAGTTATTTGAAAACTTTTTGTGCCGGGTTATTATAATTGCCCGTTCTAGGAGTGATACTTTTTTGCAAAAGAAGCGTTAAAATTCTTGCTTTTGGATGCAAGATTTTGTTTTTTAAATTCAAAATCATCATCACTTTCGAAAATGTCGTGAATCGTTTCACAGCATTGAAAATCAATTTGAAAAAGTTGAAAGGTTCGTTCCACTAGATTTGCATTCAAGAATGTGACCCAAAAGTTTACAATTTAAAGCAATTTGTGTTCCTTTGACACTACTCCAAACTTCTCCTTCTCTTCCATCAGAAAATTTTCCTTTTTAATTTACATAAAACATATTCACCAATTTTGGATAACAAACGAAATCATTTCGAGAAGCATCGATTAAGCCAAGAATTTTATTTTGCAAACAAAGATTAAAAAGATCATAAGTAGAAAAATCTTCAAAAACAGCAAATCTTCCAGGAAAGACTTTTCCAAAAGATATAAACTCAACATAAATTTGCATGGCTTCTCGATCATTAAAAAGATATTCTTTTACTTTCTTAGAAAACCTCATGGTTTTCTTAGTATTGCTTGCGGATGCAATTAAAAAGTAGTCTGAAGAGATAAGAGAGTTTATGATTTTTTAAGCTGAAAACGAAAGCGAAAAATGAATTGACGGAGATAGAGTAAATAAATAGAGAATCAAATGACGTATTCTCTGGTCAAGAGACATCTTTTCAGAATACAGAAGTTGGTGAAATTTTGGACGGAATTCAAAATTTGAATTTGAAATTCAAACTCTACCTACATACGCATGTGGGGTATGTCGACATATAGGTTGAAATTTTCAAAAAGAGAAATACCATAATATAATTTCTATTTATCTATACTTATAATTATTATTTAATATGTATGCTAAATAATTTACAAAAATTTCAAAATATATTTTATATTATTTTTATTTAATATTTTATTAAATATGTATATAATATTTAAAATATATGCACACATTATTCAACCAATATTATTATTAATCTATAGGTTATTCTTAGCAATCAAAACCAACCAACAACAAAAATTCAAATTTTTTTTTTGAAAAAAGGTACTTTATTAACAAAGAAGAGCATATATTTTCATGATATGCCTCATTAAAACCTTGTAACCCCCCTAACCTAGTCGGGTACCTTACAAGGAAAAAGAGTACATATCACTTCCATATATTAACGATACAATTCAGAGAGAACGGATCCAAGTTGTTGAACAGATGGAGGAGTTGAAACAAAGTTTATAATGTACTCAAAAACATCCGTAATAACAACTTGGACCGATAAAAAAATAGACCGAAAACACAAAAACAACAAAAGTAGAAAAGAATACATCCTTCACAAGGATTCAATCCAGAACCTTCTAAAAGGAAGTGCGATTCCACTTCTGTCTCGTTAGGGGAGCAAAAAACATATGCCAAACAAAGCACAAACGGGTCTGGAAATACAAGTGGACAAAAATCTCATCAGCGGGGATTTGCCAGAAGAAACTCTCTAGTGTAAAAGCAGATCAGGGGGGATGCGGAGGAGCCTGAGCCCTTCTGACAATGTCCAGTTTTCATAGATGAGTTTCGCTTCTCTACTAAGATCACTATCTTGGATTAAGTGTTGTGTAAGCATTTTAACATCATGATTTATCAGGGTGGATCTGACTATTGTTGGCATTTCAATACCTCTGAAGATCCGGTTGTTTCTTTCACACCAAATGTTCCAAATCAGGGAAGTAAACGCTATGTTGTTGATTTGGTTGTCTAAATTTCGATTCTTGTTGCTGTTGCTTATATATTCCATAATTTGGTTAATGTTGAAATTTAGATTGATGTCTAATTTCAATTTTTGCATGGTATTTTCCAGCAACTTGTTTGAATACGGGCAGTTGAAAAATAGATGGTCCCTATCTTCTATATGGCTTGTGCATAAATTGCATTGTTGGTCCATGTCTGTGTTCTATTTGCTAATACGGACCTTGGTTTTCAATTTGTTTTGGATGGCCAGTAGAGTACATATTGACATTTTGGGGGCACATCCCTTACCCCATATGATTTTTGTCCAGAAATATTCTGGGTGCTTATTCCTTAATTGATTCCATGCTGACTTTAGTGTAAATTGTCCATTGTTACTTGGTAGCCAATTCTAATAATCTTTTTCATACTGAGGTAGGATGGTAACATTGTATATGGTTTGATGGAACTGAGTAGGGACATAATTGATGTTTTGTTTCCATTTATGGTTGGAGATCAAATCAGACACTTTTCTGTTATGTCCTCTAATCATTGACATGGTATTCCATCCTATGTCATCTATTAATGAGGTTCCATTTATCTAAGGGTCAAACCATTGGCTTGTGTCATCCCCATTGACTATGTTTTTGTTAATGAGACCTTTGCACCACTGTCTTGCTCGAAGTAATGTTTGCCAGGTGTTTGATACAGTAAGATCAGTACTAGCATTCCAGAAGTTTGTATTTTTACAATATTTGTTTTTCATCCATTTAGACCATGTGGTTTCACAATTGATAAATTTCCACAAAATATTTGAGGCCACTGCTTTAGAGATATCTTCAATTTTTCTGATGCCAAAACCACCTTCAGTTTTAGTTCTGCACACTTCTTCCCATTTCATTTGGTGAGCTTTAGATTTCCATAAAAAAATTGCACATAAGCTATCAATTCTTTGCCTAACTGTTAGTGGAAATGGAGAAAATTGAAGCCAGAAATGCAAAATAGGATGGATAACAGTTTTAATTAGTTCAGCTCTGCCACTAATGTTTAGAAACTTACTGTGCCAATGATTGAATTTTTTGTTAATTTGATCAATTAATCCTCCAAAATCCCTTTTTTTCAATTTGTTGTTTGATAAAGGAATGCCAAGATAGATGATTGGCAATTTACCAATATGAATATTAAGTATGTTGGCTATCTGATCTTTATTTGTGGCACCTTTACTAAAGAAAAGAGAGGATTTGTTGGAATTTAACTCCAGACCTGTAGTGTTGCACAGATTTTGAAAACTTTGCTTGATACAAGTAGCATTTTGAATTGTGGCTTTAGTTAATATCAAAATGTCATCTGCATAAATCAGATGAGTAATCACTGGATCATTTTGAATAATGGGGGTTAGAATGCCTTTATGAAATTCCATATCCAGAATAATAGTCAAGTATTCCATAGCTATGGCAAAAAGGTAAGGTGAGAGGGGGTCACCTTGTCGTAATCCTCTTGAGCTATTAATAAAACCATGTGGTGACCCTTCTACTAGCACCGAGAAAGTGGGTGTAGTAATACATTCATATATGAGGTCCACAAATCTGGGGGGAAAGTTCATTGAGATCAGCATATGATGAATAAAATCTCTATTAATTTTATCATACGCCTTATGCAGGTCAATTTTCAGACATAGCTCATTGGATTTTTTCCTGTTGAACCCTCTTATCATTTCATAAGCTAGCAGTGAGTTATCTGTGATAACTCTTCCAGGAATGAAAGCATTCTGGTTATAGGAGATTAGATCATTCATGAGGATTTTCATTCTATTGCATAAAAGATTTGCAAGTATTTTATAAGATACATTGCATAGGGAGATAGGTCTGAAGTCAGTCATGTCCACTGCATTTGGATTTTTAGGGATAAGATAAATGAATGTATGATTGATTTCTTTAATGATTTTCCCTGCTTGAAGGGTACTATTCATAGCATTACATATGTCGTATTTGATTTGTTCCCAGTGAATTTTATAGAATTTAGAGTAAATTCCATCTGGTCCTGGGGAACTATTATCACTAATTTGAAAAACTGCAACTTTAACTTCTTCGAGGAGAAAAGGCTTGCAGATGTTTTCTTTTGCTTTTTCTGAAAGGATTTTTTGCATATTATGTCTGGAAATTGAGTTTTGCCTGTAGGCGAAGAAAAGAGATTTGTGAAATATGTTGTGGCTGCACCACCAATACTTTCTGATGCTGGATACCAATCTCCATTCTCTTGTATAATGAATTTATTTCCCCTTGGTGGTTTAATTTTATTGATTTTTGAAAAGAAAAATTCAGTTGGTTTGTCTCCTTTTGTCAACCAGTTTATTTTCATCCTTTGTTCATTGTCTATCGCAATGTTCCTCATAATATCATAAATCTGTGCATTTTTCGAGCTATATTCTTCAATGAGATAGTTGTTAAGAGGATCACAAACTAATTTCTTGTATATATCATTTGTTTCCTCTTTTAACATATCTAATTCAGAGTATATATTGCTTTTATTTGCTATCCAGTTTTTCAGAGTAATTTTCACAGTTTTTAATTTACATAGGAGATTGTAGAGAGCATTCCCTGGAAATTCTTGCGCCAGAACTGATTGGACGATGCTCTGGTATCCACTTTGTCGATGCCACGAATTTTTATATTTGAAAGGTATGGGCTTTCTTCTCGTGTTCTGGACCATTAAATTAATCATGATGGGGGTGTGATCACTAATGGAATGATTTCCAAAGTGTATACCATAATGTTTGAACTTTTCAGACCATAGAGAGTTGACAAAAACTCTGTCTATTTTGCTATGAATTGAAAATTGCAGACCCCCTCTCCAAGTATAAAAATTTCCTGAATACATTGGTTCAGTAAGCCGAGAATTGTTAATGCAGTTCATGAAATCAAGGTCTCCCATATCAGTGTAACTTCCATTATTTATTCTTTCCGTAGGAGATAATATTGAATTAAAGTCTCCTGCTAGAAGCCAAGGCAGATTAGTACGCATAGACTGTTCACTAATGTATGTCCATAGGTCCTTCCTCTTCATTTCATCATTATGACCATACACAGATGTGCATATCACACTGAGTCCATTATAATTGTGTAGGATACTTGTGATGTACTGTTCATTAGTGTGGATAATTATATTTGACCATTGACTTGAATCCCAGATTATTAGAATACGACATTTCTGACCATCTAATATATTATGTGTAAATTTCCATTTAGAGTGGATTTTATTCATGAAGTTATCAATATTACTTGCCGAGAGTTTATTTTCAAGCATGCAAATAAAGGAAAATTTATTACTATTCACTAATCTCACCATTTCCATTTGCTTGGCAGGGGAATTCATACCCCTTATGTTCCAAAAGAGGAACTCCATCTAAATATTGTTTTCGGGGTAGCTACTGATTTCTGGAGTAGTAGCATTCACCAATAACTTCGCTTTTTTTGATTTTTTTATTTTTTCCTTTTAGTTGATTCACCATGGTGTGCCATGCAGGATTGTCGACGACATTAGAATCTGCTGAAGCTTTAAACTCAAAAGGGGTTTCATCAGTTCTTATTTTTCGCGTGTTGCTGGATTTGGAGTTATGGGAGGAATTAGTGATTTGTTCAGTAGGGTCAGACATACTGGACACTTCAGATTGGGTCATGCATACTTCTCTGGAATCATGAAGGAGTTTATTTGTATCGGCATTTGTAATTTGTATACTTGATGTTGTTTCTGTCTCATTAGGAATAATGCTTGAACTTGTAATTTTATTCAGGCCTGTAACTAAATGATGTGTTACCTGTGTTTGCTTTGAATGTTCCTGAGTAGAGTCAGCAATAACATTGAGTTGAGGATTAGGGGCTGGTGGAATTATTTGTTGTATTGTTTCAGAGATATTCTAAAAGGTAGTCACTGTTTCATCAGTATTATGATTGTTGTTAACTGCATCCTCCACGTTATTCTCTATGTTGTCTATCACCATGTCTGCGTTGATTTCTTTAGATGGAACCGCATCTGTTTTTCGTTGCCACGCTTTAGTAAATTGACAGTTGATTTCAGCATGTCCAAAACTCGAACAGTTCATACATAACGATGGTTTCCATTCGTAACTCACTTCTTGCCATATCATTTTATTGTCTTCAGTTATTATGGGAATCTTACTAGGGAATTTGAACGAGTTATTTATTTCAACTAGAACTCTCGCGTATGCTATTTTGATGATGCCTTCAGTAGCCTTATCCAGTTTGATTGGGGAGCCAAGCACTGAGGCAATCCTACTAATTCCTTCTTCTGTCCAATAATCCAGAGGGAGATTGGGGAGGCGTATCCAGATTGGGATTGAGTGCAGGAGTTCTTTGCTGAGATGCATTCCCAGAGACCATCTTTTCATCATCATTAGTTTTTTATTATAGAAATAAGGACCCCTTCTAGAATTTTGTCACAATCTTGTTTTTTGTTGAACTTTATAACATAGAATCCGTTTTCCTTCGAGTAAATTGAGAATTCATCTTCTGGTTTCCATACTCTAATAATATATTCTTTGAAATACGGATAATACGGCTTCGGACCTACTACATATACCACTATGGCGTTGTCCCATTGCTTTTTAGCCTTTAGCACCACTTCTTCTGACATTTTGGCACATTGGAGTGAGTTTAGTTCTTGTGGTTGATAGAATTTCAATGGAATAGTGACAGGGATATTGTTGCCTTTAACTACTTCATTCCAAGCACGACTGGATGTGGTGGAAAAATTCCACCTTTTCGGGACGGAATTGTTTGCGGACTGGGGTGTTTGAGGAGTATTAAGGCGAGACAAATTTTGACTAGTGTTAGTAACATTTGTAACAGTGGGTGGACGAGACGGAAAAGAGGTTTTCTGATGTAACTCTTTATCATTAGGGTTACCTGTACGTGAATTAGGCAGAAAAGGAGGGGTACGTTTCCATTTACGTCTACTCACCAAGGTGAAACCTTCGTTGTCGGCAGAATCACGTGCTTTGGAAGCTATCGGCATGAATCCTGGTGGAGGTTCTACATCGTTGGGAGGGGGATCTGGAGGGCGAATGGCAGGAGGTTCCATTGTTATGGAATAGGTGCGGAGTCGGGGGGAGAGGGGAGACCGAACAAAGACGGGGACGGCGGAGGATTCAGATCTCAAGGGGGACGGCGGTTTCAGATCGCAAGGTTGTGACAAATGTTTTCGAGAATTTTCTTTATGAAGTAAAGCTAAAACCATTGTAAATGGAAATGGTTAATTTAATGCGTGCCTATTTTAGTTCCGTTTCTCCAGATTTCTCATTAAATGTCTTTGTGACCACATATTTGAATTTGAATTTTGAAAACTACGGTCACTATATCGACATTAGGAATTGGATATGTTAACATATCCTTCACAAAAAATTGAAAAACACTTTATAAAATTATTTTGAAAATATTAAGGTTTGTGGAATATTTTGATACTTTGAAAAATCATCTAAACATGGTTTATACATATTTTAATCATATCAAAACTTAAGAAAACTATATAGAAATATATCAAGGTTTTAAATATGAATTTCTTTTGAAAATAATAAATATAAAGTAAAAGCGAATATATTTGAAATCAAAGCAATAACAAGCATTATAATAAACTCATAAATAGTTAGAAATATTTAAAAATTAATATTATAACAAAGCATAATATTCAAAGTATACCTAAAAACTTAAAATATAATAAAATAAAAAAATAAAAATAATTTGAAGGATATTTTGAAAACAAGAATTCTTTTAAAACCATTTTTAAGATATTTGAAAATCATTTGAAAAGGTGAAATAGGGAGGGGGAGAGAGAGAGAGATCAAAGAAGTGTAATCGTGGTTTTTACAAAAAAAACCCTAAGACTCTATAACTTATGTGGGATATTTTGAGTTCTTCAATACTCACGAGCCTTCAATCTCTAACTCTTGAATCTCTATATCCAACTCTTGAATCTTCTTATGATACTGTGCGGTCTTCTTAATTAATATCTGTCTAATAGCATGCACTATATACTAATACAATTTGATAAAAACATTTATATCTATATTTTATATAACATATGATTGTTTTTTTTTGAAATGTTATTTTGTATACAACATGTCGCTGGGACAACATATCACATGTCAATAAACGTTCGAATTATGCTACGCAAGTTTCGATCCTGTGACCTCTCGCACTAAAGCCAAATCACTTAACCACTTGGACAATAGTGCTTGTCGTCATATGATTGTTATCATCAAGACCAATGCCTAAGGTACTAACAATAAGATCATAATAAACTTTAATACAACAATATAACACTAACCCTCACATCTCTCGTACAAAATATTGCTTTGAGAGTATGAAATAACACTATTAAAACCAGTACTTTGGCACTAACGATTCAGATGTATGTAAATTATACACATTTGTATAAACACGACATGTATATATACAAGTAGATATGTGTATATATATAGGCAACCATGAGTGAACATCAAAGAGTAGCAGGATGGCTTTAGTTTGAATTGTCTTAAGTCTTAAATTCAGAACTTTTAAACACATAACCGGTGCAAATCTGTGTTACAAATACGTCATGTTAAAGTTAAAGTCGTGTCTTCCGTATTTTGATGATGACAAAAATTGATACATAATCACAAGCATTGCAAAGTATTTCATATACAACAATATAAAATGTAATTGAGATAAATAATCAACAAAATGTGGAGTTTTGAAGACAAAGACCCAAATAAAATTGGTACTCTTACTTCTTTACAAATAATTATAATTCCTTAAAAGCCATACGGCTCTCATATATCATCGCATAAGTATTCACCTAACTCTTATACTTTATTTATGATTTTTCAAAAAATTTAATATTTTTAACAAAACTCTCAAGCTTTTGTTCCGAAAAAACAAGAAAAGGGATCAAAGGTTGATCGGTGGTACCCGCAGCGGTCAACTAACGATACCTAGGTTCCATTTTTTAAATTTTGGTCGAACATGCGCAACTTTTCAAAGCATAATGACTTCTTCCAGTTCCTCACCTCTCTAATCAGGACACCTCATACAAACTCGTCTCTCTGTAAATCGATGTTTATCCTTCATTATAAATCTTTTTTTCTTACACCACTATTTTCTACTCTATTGATTTCAATCTCTTAAACCATGATTAAAATCTCCGATCTTTGTGCATTTATTTCCAGATTATTCTTTGATTCATTTCTTTCTTATACACTTTGTTCTTCAACTCAAAGAGATTCTCGTGGGTTTGGGACCTTTGTACTAAGCTGAAAAATCAATTTCTCAAGATACAACAATTGTCTATAACTCTTTTGTTCTAATTAAGTTGGAAGTCCTATTTGACAGTTCATGCAGCGTCTGTACCACATATTCGTATAGGTTAAGAGAGGAATTTATTTAGTAGAAAGTGGAAAGAGAAGCTTCAGGAGTGAAAGTAGGATGGGAGGTTCGAATCGAAACCATGACATCATCCTCGCCTTAGGCGTCTCTGGTGTGCTAAGACCAGTCTATAACAGGATCGCGACCAGAAATCATGGCGTCCTCCAAAAGGGTCGGTTCGTAAGTTCGCTGCTCACCATTATCACCTGCTTCGTTTTGACCTGGGTTCGATACAATCCTCCTTCTCATCATCTACATCCACCATCGGTGCTATCACAGACGCCTCTTCGATCACGATCCCCATAGGGCTAGCTAGTTGCATAACTAGGGCCTTGACTATAGATCCACTGCCTCCCATAGTCACGTCCATCGAAATCATTGTTAGGTTCCTGACATTATTGTTGGTCGCCTTTATCCGACAAATGTAGTCCTCATAAATATGGACGCCTAAGCTTCCTCGATAGGGTTCACTATGATAGATGAAAGAAGAATATATCACAAATTGTTGAAAAATTATAAAGGAAAAACGTACTAAGTAAGAAACATATCAGGTACCAAGGACATATGTGGAGATTCTATACAATGGGGGCGGACTCCTCAATTTTTTAATTTCGAGTACCATAATTTATATAAAACTAAATGCATTTATAGCTCAAACTTATTTATCTTACCATTTGATTAAAAAGACATAAAATTATCATCGCATAATATAATTTTGCTAAATATTACAACATATAATATAATTTTTCTTCTCGAAATATCATTTTGACAAATGATCCTTTATGAGCAAACTCTTCAATACTTCATATTTTAGAAGTTTCGAATGGTTTCTTCAATTCCAATGGTATCCTCTATGTCTCGTTCAACATACAATGCCAAAATAATCATTCATAACAATATCTCCTAATCGTTTTCGTAGAGAAATCTCGATAATTTTCATTGTAGAAAAGACTCTTTCGACTATAGCAGTTGCATTGGGTAGTAATAATGCTAACTTCAAAAGCAAATATACTAAAGGATATAGACGATATTTCTTTCTCTGGACCGTCTTTTTAGCGAAGAGAACTAATTCTTTCGACTTTCTAAAATTGACTATCATATTTCAAAACCAAAATATAAATATCAAGCTGATGATTAAGTTGCATTAGATCATTTGAAGAAAAATATAAAGGGTAAAATTCAGAAAAAACAAATCAATTTTATCTTATCATATGAAGAAAAAGTGTCACTTGGACTAAGACAAGCCATGCACAGTAATAGCTCTGTATCCACTTCATTAAAACGATTATTCAACTCTTGAAGCTGCATATCTATCGCTTCACGAATAGTCCAAACAAGATAATAGTAAAAATATGTCTATCCTTCAAGCTTAGGATGCAATCTTCCTTAAATTACAAACAAGCTATCTATATCACGGATGACTATCTCATTTTAATGCAAAACAAGGAACTTCTTCAAGCAATTGCTCCCATCTATTATCTCTCATATTTGTAGTTATTGCTTAGTTATTCTGACAAGTGTCATGGCATGTACCATATCTTGATTCTTTTTCTGCAACATATGAGATGAGTCGTTTGTAATTCCTAAAATATTTTTCGTCAAATGCAACTAAAATACAAACTCAAAACACTGTTTTTTGCAACAAGTTATTTGCTTGACCTCTATGCTTTTGATTCTTCGCATCCTCTTCAACAACCATTACAACTTCAATCACTGAAAGAAACAAAGCAAGTATACTCATAAATGTACCACGGTGGGAGCCCCATCGTGTAGCTATTGCATGTTTCAATGTCATTTTTTGATCCATACCTTGTTCGTTTAAACTTTAACCATTACAAAACTCCTATAACAACCTTTTCAAATTGTTTATCACAAAGAATGTCTCTACGTTTGCACGAGGCTCCTACGATATTAGACAATTGAGAAATGATGTCAAAGAAAGTTGAAATAAGTCGGTGATTCTCTACAACTGTACAAATGTTAACTAAAGTTGGTAAGAAAAACAATTAACATAATAAACATTTTTATTCTCTACTAAGATCTTACTCTTTAAACCATTAAATTCTCCTCTCGTATTATTGGCTTCATCATACCTTTGTCCAAGCAAACTTGATATATTTAGCCCTTGTAGGCAAAAAAGTGACTCAATAACATCTTTTAATGATAACACACTAGTACCTTTTGTTATATGTCTAGTATACCAAAAACGGAGAATAATCAATTATAAACTCGTCTCACAAGTTTATCAATCAGATTTCCACTACTCTGGAAGTCTGTATTAGCTAATTTAAGCAACGGATATTTCATAATTAAATTACAACAACAACGTTATACTATCGTAAAAAATAGCACAACGTAGAAACCGAAAAGATAAAAGAATGATGTATAAGAATATGCAAATAGACTAGAATCTGACCAGTTAACTAAGGAAATTCTGTCTAAGGCTTGTCGAAACAATTTTCCTAAGAATTTTTATTTAAATTCTCCCAAGATACAACATACATAATCTGCATGAGATTGTAATGAGTATGTCAACTCTGTGATTTACTGTATACAGCAGTAGAGAAGAAGAAGAAACAAAATTGGAATTTAATGAGAATGTGATCAGTATTCTCTCCTATTTATAATTTCGTCTGCATCCCTTCAAATAGTGGCGTCCGCTTGACGGTTCGCACCCATTTCCTTTTAAGTACTACTGTTCGTTAACGGGTCGCACCCGCTTGCTCCTCGCATCGCATCTGCTTCCGTTCGACTGCGCTTCTTCAGTCGGGTCGCACTCGCCTGCTACTCGCGCCTCTTCAGTCAATCAGCGTCCGCTTCTGAACAGATCCACACCTGTTCGTATAGCCTGCAACTGTCAGAAAATCCGGCCCAGTTTTGCAGTAAAAATAGGATCAAACTAGACTCAGACCCAAACCCAAACCCGAACCTGGCCCGGTTCGGTCGGACGGACGGCGGCGGCGGCGCGTGCGTGTGTGGTGGTGATGCATGATCTCCCTCCTCACAACAATGCAAACATTTCGTTGCCCCAAGGCCCCAACCCCTTCATTGCAAAGCTATTATATACTAGAATAGCTTTGCAATTTTTGACGACGTGGGACTATGTTATTTTCATTCAATTAGGAATTCCAACAATCCCCAACATGAATGATAATATACATATCTCCCACACAAAGCGAAATATCACAGAGTACATATAGTATAATGCTTTATCGTGGATAAGTAGATATTTCACTTTGAACTTTCCCTAATTAAAACTTATCGGAACTACTTGGCTAATCGGTGATTATTTCATCTTGAACCATCGGCCTTTATTGTATATCCAGACAATAAGCTTTACGAAGCATTAATTCTCTTTTCATCCAATCTCTTGGTTATGTTCATTTTGGTCCTGAACAATTTTTGGTTCTGCGAGTGTTTATAAAAAATATAAGCCTTTAATATTCTCATAGAGCTGACCCAGCTCACACTAACATAGGTGATCGCAACCATTAAGAGTGTCCTACATATACCCCACTTGTTATATTCAAGATATGGTCACCATTAAAAAACATAGTTTTAACCTTTAACTACTTCTTTAGGCATGCATTATATTTTGCACCATAGGAATGAAGTAGGACTAAGTCCATATAAAAGCATTGCTTCTTGAGTTACTCATAACTGGTTTGCCTATTGATCCTAGTCTGTTGAGATCTCCAAACTTCCCACCATACCCTCCAAACTTCCCATCCTCATTTTCAACTCAGCATTGTCTCCACAAACATGTTTCAATCGTTTATGTGCAATAGCAGAAGCCTTAATATTAGTCTTTGGTATGACGGTCCCAACTCTGCGGCTCCTACCCCTTATATCCTTTCCCATTACTTGTGATACGATATCTTCATCCACCGTTATCGGTGATCTTTTCCTTCAGTTTCGCAATTTGATCCTGAGATTGCATAATACGTATATGAATAATGAAAATATATGTATGTATACATGTTTTGAAAACTTAAGTTCCAAAACTGTTGCTGGCCATCTGAGGTGAAATGACTCAGTTATAAATGACCCTAACGTGCATGTGTCTATATGCATATATGCGTATGCTGTTATTGCTGTGTGTATTAATATAAGGTTATACTTATGTTAATGCTTATGTTAATGAATACAAGACTGTTAATTCATGTACACACAGAACTGAAATTGTACTTGTATGAATATATACCAGACTGTAGATATTCCTATGCTTATTCCTATATATATACCTGAAATTGTACTTGTGTAAAGAGGTCTCATCAACCATCAATTCATGGCAATAAAAAAAGTAAAAAGCTGAAATACAAATAGTTTAAAACGACTAGACTGAGTAAAAAGCATTCAGGATTCATTGGAAAGCATTCCAATATCTTCCATGTTTTGCATGTAAATCACGATCCAAATATTGCAGGCAACAATCCTTCTGAGTGTCTAATAAAAAGATCAAATACAATCCTTCATTATCTGATGATACCCACAATTTATTTACTTACTTATTTTATTTAATCTGATTGGAATTACATTTATTGGTGAGTTCAATTGGATTTGAGCGATACCAACCTCAACAGACAATCAATTTTTCGTATCGACTTTTATTATATATCATTCAATATTCATCAATATATGCTAAATAAAATTAAGGTCAAAGATGCAAATTTGTGAAATGCCTCGTAATGTTATAAACAAAATTGAAAGTTTGTGTGCTCAGTTCTCATGGTGGGTAAGCAATACAAAATGGGTTAGGACAATGACTTAAAACCTAAACAAGAGGGTGGACTTTGATTATGAAATCTTACAGACCCAAAAGAAGCTTATGCATTAAAGTTGGTATGGTATTTTCTACAACAAGGCAGTTTATGTTCGAAATGGAAGCAAAACAGATTTTGTAACAGAAAATTCTTTTAGATAATTAATGGAGACCTTAATGCTTCATTTATGTAGAAGCTCATTCTCAAGACCAGATCATGCAACAAATGTTTAATAACAAAAACATAGCTAATGGTAGAAATACTTATGTCTGTTTCAACCCTTGGATTCATAGTGATTAAAAAACAAAGTCAAGAAGCTATATATTTAGGGTGTTATACTTACCCTAGACTTCATAACTTTTGTTAAAAATCAATTTTATAAATATATGCGTGTTATATTTACATTAGACTAAGGGATTGAAAAATCTATTTATAAAATCATGTAATCATAAAAAAATTTGCTCAAATAACAGAACAAAGCAAACAAAAGCATACCCCTTATGTACAGTGTATGACATGTCTAACTAAACACCTATATTCCAATGCAGTATCTTTAAGTGCCGCTGTTCATAGCAATGGACTGAACTGAATTGGTATACAAAATGCTTCATTGAATACTCACCCATGCATTAGCTTTTAACAAGTAAATACTTATGTACTATATAAACAACACTACACTAACCCAGCTGAAATCCTCTTATACATCACGATAAGAATAACTAACTTAAGGAGATGCATCAGTACTTAAATGGAACGAAATTCTGGAATTTGCAGGTAAGACATTGAACTTGTAATATATAAATGACACACACTACACACTTGCAAATGGTCAATTTCAATTAGCTATGTATATTCCCAAGATTTACAATATAAAAATATAGTTTAAACACTTAGCAACAACAAGTAAATACAAGGACACAAGCTACTCTTGCAAGGGCAACACTCACACTAAAAATAACATAACTCACGCTAACTCATATGCATGGCTGCTGCACTTTCATGCCTACTCATATAAAATCATACTCATGGTTACACAATTTAAAGGTATAAAAAGAAGAAAAAAAATAACACAATGCAACGGACCACACTTTTGTATGTATTTATTTATTTTGGGGAGCCTTAAAAATACACTTACTGGCATTGTTCAGATAAAATAAGGAGAGCTCTTAGGAATCAAGGAAGCAAGACTCCAAATTTTGCAAAACCTTTGCTAATTGAACAATCATTGTTGGATCAAAAAATAATAATTTAACACGACAATTTACTGCAAAGATTTACATACACAAGATTATGCACAATTTTACTGCAAAAAACAAAATCTTATTCATAATATCTACATTGGACATTAAATGATCACACCAAAATTTGGGAACGAAGGCAAAAAAAACGAAGAAGATAAATTCATGTACTCAATAACAAATTTTGATGCTGAAGCTATGATGCAATACATGGTGATGCTCGTAATAGTAGAAATAAATAAAAAATAAAAAAATACTAATACATGGAAAGGAAAATAAACAACATCAGAATACCTGAAAGCACCGATTACGTGAAGGAAAAAGAAAGGCGGCTGATAGAAGTTTGAGCTGAAGAAACTTGTTATTTTAAAATGCGATTTAAGGAGAAAGAACGAGAGAATAGCCGGAATTAGTCGCTAAAGATTTGACCCAAACAAATGGTAATTTCGGTAATTAACTTCAATTGAGGCGTGGTCGTGAGTTAGGGGAAGAATTTGGGGAGAACGAAAAAAAACGAGGGAAGGAATGAATTTAGGGGAGAACGAAAAAAAACAAGGGAAGGAACAAATTTGATACGGCTCAAAGCCGTATCAAATTTTATACGGCTAAAAACGGTATCTAAACGTTTAGATACGGCTTTTACCCATATCAAATTTGATACGGCTTTGAGCTGTATCAAATAAGGCGGATAGGGGTGTGGCTAAAACAACTTTGTGGTGTAGTGACACTTTGAGGTATTTAAAACTTGGTATGTGTCCTTTCCATAGCTCATATTGAATTGTTCCTGTTTTATTGTGAGGGACTTTGTTTAATATGTGATTAGACATATTTAAGGCTTCCTTACACAAGTTCGTCGGTAGACCAGAGGTTGAAAGCATGGCATCAATCATGTCTTTTAACGTTCTGTTCTTCCTCTCGGCTACACCGTTTTGTTGTGGTGAATATGCAGCTGTTGTTTGATGACTTATACCATTTTTTGCACAGAACTGTTCAAATGGTGATTCATATTCTCCACCTCGATCAGATCTCAATATCTTGGTCTTTTTATTTAACTGATTTTCTACCTCAGCTTTGTACTTCATAAACAATGTAATTTCTTCATCCTTACTCTTTGAAAGATATACATAGCAATATCGTGTACAGTCATCAATAAAAGTGATAAAGTACTTTTTCTCACCTCTTGTATGTAATGATTTAAAATCACATAAATCTGTATGAACCAAACCTAGTGGTTCGGTGCTTCTTTCAATGGATTGAAATGGTTTTTAAACCATTTTTGCTTCTACACATGTCTCGCATTTGTAGTTCTTATCTACTTTGAATTTTGGAATTAATCTCAAGTTTGATAATGTTTTCATTTTTCGAAAATTTATGTGTCTCAACCTATCATGCCATAGTAAAATTTCGTGCTCAGGCAAGTAAGAAACTTCAATTTTATTAATAGCACAATCAGAATACATAGTTTTATTGCCGATAACGGCTACATTTGCCTTAAATAGGCCATCACATAAATATCCCCTTCCGATATATATTACAGCTTTAGACAGAACCACCTTGTCTGACTCGAACACCATTTTGAATCCTTTCTTTAATAGTACTAAGCCAGAGATCAGATTCTTGCGTATGTCTGGAATGTGGAGCACGTCATTCAATTTGATAGTTTTTCCAGAAGTAAACTTGAGGATTACTGTGCCACTACCTTCGATCATGGAAGCAGCTCCCATGTAGAGTTTTTCTTTCTGATCAAATTTCTAATATATAGAAAACATGGATTTGTCAAAGAAGACATGACGAGTAGCTCCTATGTACACCTACCATTGGTTAGGATTCTGAACCAAACTGCATTCGGATATAACTGCTGAAAAATTGGACTTGTCCACTTCCATGTTGTCAACTATATTTGCCTCTGAGTTGCGTTCCTTCTTGTGTCTGCAATTTCTAGCGGTGTGTCCCATTTTGCTACAAACCCAACATTCGCCATTAAACTTCTTGGTTTTATTATCTTTGGGTTTATTTTCGGGAGCTTTCCTCTTCTTTAAGAAGTTCTTCTTTTTGTTGAAATGACCTTTATTCTTGTTCTTCGACCCTTCTGTTATCAACGCCTCCTCGCTTTGTTTGGTAATTCCATGGTTATCTGCCTCAATCTTTAATCGTACGATGAGGTCCTGCAAAGAAATCTCTTTCTTTTTATGCTTTAAATAGTTGCGGTAGTCTCTCTATGATGGTGGCAGCTCCCTGTTATGGCTTCAATCAAGAAAGATTCTCCAACCTTATGGCCTTCTGATTCAATTTCATGAATAATAATTTGGAGTTCATGCAGTTGAGTATTCACAAATTTGGAGTCTATCATTTTGTAGTCCATGAATTTGTCTACAATGAATTTCTTCAGACTGACATTCTGTGTCTTTTACTTCGCGGCAAGTGCATTTCAGAGGGCCTTTGCTGTCTTTAGAGGCTGATACACTTTGTATAGCATTTTGTCCACACAGTTCAGAATATAGTTTCTGCACAGGAAGTTCGAATGCTTCCATGTATCAACAGCTAGAAACACATCTTTGTGTGTTTCTTTGGTTTGGACTGGTGCAGGCACTGGTTCCCCCTCCTCGAGATACCGTTGCAGACCGAGTGTGGTGAGATAGAACAACATTTGATTCTGCCATGTTAGAAAATTGTCACCATTCTTCTTTGAAAGGATCGGGCCTATTGTGTGTAGTAGCCTTTGTTGATAGTTCAACTGTTGCCATCTCAGTTAACTAGGAAATTCCGTCTGAGGCTTGTCGAAAAGATTTCCTTAAGAATTTTTATTTAAATTCTCTTAAGATACAACAGATGTAATCTGCATGAGATTGTAATGAGTATGTCAACTCTGTGATATACTGTATAGAGCAGTAGAGAAGAAGAAGAAATAGAATAGGAATTTTCTGTGAATGTGATCAGTATTCTCTCCTATTTATAATTTCGTCTGCATCTCTTCAAACAGTCGCGTCCGCTTGACGGGTCGCACCCGTTGCCTTTTAACTGCTACTGTTCGTTAACAGGTCGCACCTGCTTTCTCCTCACATCCGTTCGCATCGCATCTGCTTCCGTTCGCCCATGCTTCTTCAGTCGGGTCACACCCGCCCGATACTCGCGCCTCTTCAGTCAATCGGCGTCCGCTTCTGAACAGATCCGCATCTGTTCGTATAGGTTGCAACCGTCATAAAACCCAGCCCAGTTTTGCAGTAAAAATATGATCAAATCAGACCAAATCCAAACCCAAACCCGGCCCCGTTCGGTCGGAAGGATGGTGGCGACGGCACGTGCGCATGTGTGGCGGTGATGCATGATCTCCCTCCTCACAATGAAGCAAACATTTGGGTGCCCCAAGGCCCCAACCCTTTCATTGCAAAGCTATTAATATACTAGAATAGCTTTGCAATTTTTGGCATGTGGGACTATGTTATTTTCATTTAATTAGGAATTCCAACACCTTTAACATGTACAATGTTAATAAAACATTCAACAACCAACCCTTTACCATCTCGTCCATATATTGTACAACAACTGCCAATTGTTTTTTCACAGATATATCATGAGCTTCATCAACTAAAATAGAAAATAATTCATTCTGAAGCCCTTCAATAATGGAGTCTTTAGTTAGACTTGCAATAGTACTAGTAATATGAATTCAAGGCGATGTTAATTTTAGGTGTTCTGGGGTATTTGTCAATGAAAATTTATTGACATCCTCATTATCATTTACATGGCCGAAGCTATTTGTATCAGAGAAGTGGTTGTCAAATACGTATACATGACCGAAGCTGTAGCAATCTCAAACCAGCAATGAGCAAATGTTTTTTAATATAAATTTGTAACTCTTATTTATTTTGTCCTAACTTACCTAAATCTGTCAGTGGATACCTGAAAAATCCAATCCCTCTGCAGTAGTATTCAAAAAAACGAATAAATATCCGATATCCGAAAAAACGAATACAAATGCAGATACATCCGCATCTGAAAATTATCCATTTGGTTTCTAACAAGATTATAGCTTATGTTATGTATATTTTAGTACAATAAAATATATGTATTTATTGTTTTATTAAGTCAATTTTATATTATATGCATTCAATGCATATTAATTGCTCAAAACTATTTATTAACATTATATTTGTTGTTTTTGTGCATTTTATAATTATTCGGATTGAAAAAATTATGTTAAAACAATTTTTTTTATTTACGTTTCTTGATTTATCGATCGTTAGCTGATAAGATAATCATCCCATATCCATTTGTAACCGTATATGTAGATACGGATATGAAAATATCTACATCCAAAAGTATATGTTGACAAAGATGTTACTTACCTTCACATTTCTTTTTGATCTTCTACTATTGATGTTTTTTAGGATGTAGTTGTTAGTTGCGTGGAGAATGAAAAGCAAAAAGATTTGAGTTGTCACATGTAAAATCGATGTAGTTCTAAAATGATTTAGGACAATTTAATAACTCGGTTGCATTAACGAAAAAAAAAGGGACAACTTTACAAAATTTGAGTAGAATAAGATGTTTTCTGCTTGTATTGATTGCTTCATTGTTGTTATGCAATATTATATGGTAGTAAATATTTGATGCAGGAGAAGAGCATAAAACAAAATTATGTGGGTTTGATCTTGAAAGGGTACGTAGGCAGTCTTTTCTATGCAACTGCTCTCGGTTCTTTTAAGGTTGGAGCGTATAGGATACGATGTAGTTCAAACATAATTAATAACATCTTCCTTTTTATTATATATATCAATGAATATGTATATAGATCAAAGCAAAACGGAAGGAAAAGAAGTTTGGTTGTAGGTAATATACTAAGAGGTTATTTGTGTTATATTTCCCATGTATCGTAGTTGTATTATGGATAAATTGAATAATGCTTGATGTATGTAATAGAGATAAATGTTTGATTGTTGAGATAACACATATTACTGTTTAATTCCACTATGAGGTTTTCCTATTTTTTCATAGTTTTAGATTTTAAATTATATAACCAATGACCTAATGTTTTTTGTATTTGAGATTAGTGCATAAGCGTATCTATACTATAATATTATTATTGAGTTGGATTTCAAGAGCACACAGGCCTCCTTCATATTTTGGAAAATGAGCAGTCACGTTTTTAATTTCTTTCTATTCCATACTTTGAAATGTGATAACTTTTTCTACATTAATTGGATTTAACAACCGATTTCACTATTAAATCTCAAATTTAATATGATTTCCAATGATATCCATTATTGATAGCTAAAAATAATTTTTGTAAAATCATAGTTTTTCGGATTATTCAAATTATTAAAGTTATTAAATCTATTTGACTTTATTTCTTTTAACTAATCTATTTCGTTGATTGTTTTGAAAATTTCCAGCCATCGATTCTACTTTCACAAATTGCAGTCAAGTCTGGTGAAATCCAACATTACCAAAATAAAGCAACAATGTTAGATGCAATTAGAAATGAAACCAGAAAGCTCAAAAGCATTAAATACAATTATATGCTTCTTATTATATTGAATTTGCTTTGACTGTAAAAGAAATACAATGATATTCTTCACATTAAAATAAATATTGTTGAATAATGGTTGTTAGTTCCTACACTTCAGACATAAAATATGTATGCTTTAGATTTAGCATATTTTTCACAAGAATCTTTCAAAATAGAAATAAATCTCTTTATCCTCTAATCTTATCATTCTAAATAATATGATGTTGCATAATGTGTTCCTAGACATAGTTAGTTATGAGATCATCATCAACACTTGCGTTCTCATGAATCATGTCAACGTTGCTTTTGGCATTTGTAGATCAATGGTCGAGTGTAAACCAAATGTTGTTACCTGCACTGCTCTTATAGATAGTTATTATCGAAGCAGCAAATGGAATCAACGACATCAAGTATTAAAGGAAATGATTGATAAATGTATCTCACCAAACGAAGTTACATATAATACAGCTAATGCATGGAGCAATAGCTGATGCACACAATAAATTTATATATCTATAATTTATATGTATATTGTATGGAAATTTTACCTTTGAAATCATTTTTGCTCGATATTTTGCAATTGTTTAACAAGCATCAGTACTATCTGCATTACTGTTTTCAAAGATTTATACATAGGTTTTAGACAAAATGCAAACTTATTTGAAAACTGATAAAAAATGATCACTATTTCTTAATCAACGAACAATATAAATCATTTAAATGTGTTATGATGATAAGAGGTTGAGCGCAGTCCGTATGCGAAGCACGGGTTCGTACTAGATTTAACAGTGTTTGTCACTAATTTTAAATGTCAAGAATAGTAGGACATTACACATCGTATCAAAGCTTAGGTTTTGTGATTACCCAAGCCTTAGATTGGGTTAAATAAAGGATAAGAGAGCATTCATGTTTATGATTGCATGCCTTGTGTGTATATGACATGTATGCGTAATCATCATTACTTCATTCTAAGACAATGTTCATTTATGATGACCTTTGTGTGGGAAACAAATACGGTGGGAGTGATATATGACAAGCACTTATAGAAGGGATTAAGTGTTGGTTATAACCCGAGTGATATATACATGATGTTAACAAAAAATCTTGTCAACACCTCACAGCAAACTTTAAAGAATGAGCAACCCCTTTGAAACCTTTTTCAAATGGGTCGATAGGGACTTCATGTTTTCGAAAGGTGCCCCTTTGAAAATGTTAATTATTGACAAGAAATCTAGTCAACACTTCGAAGCAAAGTTTAATAAAGAAACAATTCATTCGGAACCCTTTTTGAACGAGTCGAAGGGGTTATTGCACCTTTGAAGATGGAACCCTTTCGAAAGCATGGATTCTACTGTCATGGTGAAGGTTGATTCGAAAGCGATTATATGTTTCAGAGTACCCAAGCACTTCTCGAATGAGTCCTCCCAATAAATATGACTTCAATAATCATATAGTGAGTCCCTTCGAATCCCCTTTCGAACGAGTCGAGAAGGTCTTTATTCCTTCGAAAGGACTCGGAATACAACACATATAACAAATAAGATGTGGACTCAATGTGCTATGGAATCTCATCTTGGATAAATGATGCAAGTCCAATTGACTTGTCAATATTGGATTATCATCATCACGTCGATTTAGAATTACATAGCTTTGGACGTGATAGTAATATGCTTTGGAATTAAAATATCTAAGTAAACTCCATGGCATTGCATATGACAGATAAGTGTGAAGAAAATAGGTAAGTATCATGTGCAATTGGTCATTAGACAAGCTAATGACCGAAACGGTCTTCCTCATGTTCGAAATCGACATTAGACCCATGCATCTTCTTTTTTTTACTTCTTTAAATTGGATTACAAGTAAGGGAATTTTCCCCAAATTGATATAGGGTTACAAGAATTTGGTTTTGATAAGAATTGAAAATGAAATTTAAAAATCCAAAAACTGGTCCCCAAACTTGGACCCCTAGGGTTACTAATTGGAATACTAACTGGAATGGGAGATTCTTATCTAGAGCTGGTAGACTGGTTTTGATTAATTTTTTTTATCAGCTCTCCCTATCTATTGGATGTATATGCATCTTTTTTCTGATTGGGTGATAGATAAAATAGATAAAATTAGAATAGATAACCTTTGGAGTGGTGAAAATCCAAACAGTTGCATAAAATGTTTAGTTAATTGAAAAACTGTCTGTAAGTCCAAAAAAGAGGGTGGTTTAGGAGTCATTAATTTATGAAATATGAACTTGACTCTTCTTAGTAAATGGTTATGGAAATTCAGAGATACTAATGATAATGCCATTTGGAAAGAGATTATTTCTAAATATTACTACAATGGTAGTAATAATCTCTATCAAATTAGTCCTACGATTTCTCGTAAACAATCTTATTTTGGAAATCCGTCTTAAAATGTAGTGAGATTTTCAGCTTAGGTGTTAATATTATTGTTCATTCAGGTAATAATACATCTTTTTGGCATGATTGTTGGATTTATGCTACGCCTCTAAAGAATGAGTTCAAAGAATTGTATGATATTTGTAACTTTAAATTTGCATTTATATCTAAAGTTTTTAATTCTGAAAATGACCCTCCTTGGATTTTCAGTTTTAACAGAATTTTAGTAGGTTCAACCCTTAGGCAGCTTAATTTGCTTTATGCTAGATTATATCTTTATAATATTGACAACGATAATGATTATATTGGTTGGGAGTAGGATAAGAGTAAGAAATATTCTACTAATTCTTTTTACAAATTTATTAACTTTTCGGGTGTATCTGGTAATTGTTTTAAATTTATTTGGAAGTCTAACGCTCCTCCAACATCTAAAATCCACATGTGGCTTATCATTTATGGTAAATTAAATACTATAGAATTTTTTAAAAAGAAAAATATTAACATTGATAATAAATGTTATTTTTGTAATACATATTTTGAAGATATTAATCATATTTATTACGAATGCATGGATACTCATTTTATTCTTATAAATACCCTTAAATTTTTGAGTTTAAAATTAGTTCTAGAGTTACTGATTGTTTTCTATTGGAACACTTTTAGATTTAAGTTTAATAAGGATAATAGATACTTGCTTGATACTATATTCACTATATCTAGTCGGTACATTTGGTTTAAGAGAAATAAAAAAAATTTAATAACAACAATATTCACTATAATAATTTGATATTTTTAATTTCATCTTTTTGCTTAAATTGGGTCTCAAATCCTAAATATAAATTAGCCAAAAATAATTGTTTTAAGGAATATCTTAACAAGGTTATTCAAACATAACATTAATAACTTTGACACTAATAATATTTATATTAATACCTTTCTTAATTTAATTGATGTTCACATGATGCATAATAATTTTCTTCCTATTATAGGCCCTTAAAGATGTTTCTAATAATGTTTTTGGTTTTCACATTTTGGTTTTTAGTCCTAGTTTTTTATTTGTTTACCTTTTTCAGTTTGGTTCATGTTTCCTTTACTTTTTAGAATTGTTAGTTACTGGTTCTAGTTTATCTTTGCTTTATTTTTCAAATTAGATTTTATTCTCGCATATATGCGTATAAATTTTATTTATATACATATATGTGATTCATACTAATATGTTTTCCTAGTTTTGTTACGGGTCTGGATTAGGTAGATTGCTAGTTTCTCTTTTCAGGTTTGCAGGATAGCTGGCATCTTTGTACAGGTTTGCAGGATAGTCATTCCCAGGTGTTTTGATTGCTTCTGGCATTTCTTTTTGATATACTGTGTCTTCGGAGTGGAGTTCTTCTTTATGGTTCATTTCTTGGAGTTCTTCTTTATGGATCATTTCTTATTCGAGATTAGCTTTTCTCTTCTGAGGCAGCTATATAGAGTCTCTTTTTGATGGTGTTGTCTTTCGGTATCTCTGGTTTTTGATACTTGTTCAATTTACTAGGTACCTCTAACACCCTATTATTGGACGGTGGCCTTTCTGGAGCTCGGTGTTAGGGTGTAATGGGCTGTGGCTTTGCCGGAGCTCATTAGAGGAGTATTTATTTCTTTATTTGTTCTAGTACATAGACTTGTCACTTGCCAGGCATGTTGGTAGCACCATATTATATGTTATATATATAGCTTCATGTGTGCTCTCCTCTTTTATTAAAGGATCACACATTTCTCTCAAAACTTGGACCCCTAAGGTCGTATTTATAGATGTTGATTGACCCCTTCCGCATTCATCCTTTCGAAGCAGTCGAAAGGCATTTCTTTCAGCCTTTCGCACCCATTCTTTCGCTTTTGCCCTTCCGCTTTCATAGCTACAAAGGCGGATATCTTGATCTCGTATTATGCTTGTATTAGCCCTTCCGTCTCCATCGTAAGTGCACTGACAAAGGATATTGTTTCAACATTCTTCAATCCTACTTTCGTGTACTCTTGAAACCTTTCGACGCCTTCGAAAGGTGTGCTTTTTTCCTAGGGAAAGGGTCAAGGTTCCATATTGCGTTATTTGGATGGTAGCACTTCCGACTTCTTATTCTTCTTCGAAACCTCTCCTCGGTTGCCTTGGTCTGGTGCGAATCATGACGAGTGATTATTTGTGTGAGTTGGGAGGTGCTTTTGGATGGTTTCGAAAGGACTCAAAGGTGATGAAAGGATCATCGCGATAGGTCACTTGGCCATATGTGAAGTTTCCTTTATACTTACTCTTTCCTCACTCTAGGAGGTGCTTTGACCTGACCATCTCAGCGCAGAAAAGACTTTTGACCATTTAAGGTTGTTTCCAAATTTAAGGAGAATTTTACACCTAACCTTATAGACTTTTCTTAGAAAATGAGACGCATTATTCGTCTAATACAGGAAAGTACAGTCGCAAATGTTCTGCGTTTCATGTTCTAGGAACCATATTGCCATCTGACCAACATAATTTATAGGCTCCAGGAGGAATCACTTTGCACACAATTAGTGAACCCTCCCAATTTGGTCCTAGAGGTCCATCTACGGGATATTTTGTGTTTGCCATCATTCTTCGCAGTACCAAATCTCTGTCTTGAAATGATGTCGTCTTTAGTTTTGAGTTATAGTATTTTGAGATTCTTCTTTGATATTCAGCAGTCCGAACAGCTGTTTCATCTCTTAACTCATACATTAAATCCAATGACTCTTTTTTCAATTCCTTGTTTGAATCGAATGCATACATGATTCTTCGATATGAAGGTACCTCAATTTCGAATGGTAACATTGCTTCACATTCATATGTCAGAGAGTACAGGGTATGACCCGTTGCAGGTTTGGCGGATGTATGATAGGCCAAGAGTAAAAGTGGCAATTCATTTACTCAATTTTCTTTAGCTTTATTTAACTATTTTTTCAGGATAGTCTTAATAGTCTTATTTGCTACTTTGACGGCTCCATTAACCTTTGGATGCGCCATAGAAGAAAAGTTTCTGATGATTCCATTCTTATGGAAAAATCGAGAAAATTCTTCACTTTCGAATTGCGTTTCATTGTCAGATATGATCTTGTAAGGGATCCCGAATCAAATAATAATGTTTTTAATAACAAATCTAAGTACTTTCTTAGAAGTGGTTTTGGGGAGCGGCTCTGCTTCCACCCACTTAGTAAAATAATCAATGACGACTATAACATATTTTGCTCCTCCTTTGGAAATTGGTAGCGGTCTGATTAAATCGATTCCTCAAACATCAAAAGGCCATGGGCTGGAAATCGGGGTTAATTGGCTTGGTGGTAAACGGGAAATCTTTGAGTATTTTTGACGCCTTTCACATTTCTTTACATACTCTACTGCTTGATTCATCATTTGCGGTAAAAAGAAACCTTGTCCCATTATTTTCTTTGTCAGTTTTATCCCATTGGAATGGTCACCACAAAATGCTTCATGTGCTTCCCTTAATAGTTTCATCCCATCTTCCAAACTCGGACATCTTAAATAAGGAAGAGCGTATCCTTTCTTATAAAGAATCCCGTCCATCATAGCGAAGGTCAAAACATGTCGTTTAATTTTTCTAACTTCCATTTTGTCAGATGGTAGTATCTCATTAGTAAGATATTCTCCAATAGGTGTCATCCAAGTGCTACCATTGCTGTTATTTGCCTTTGGATGATTGGACTCTTCATATAGAATTTCCTCATCAATTTCTCTTTCTTCTTCTTCTTGTGTCATGACTTGGGATCTAATTAAAACCGATAGTCTCTCCCCTAGTTCAAGCATTTTCTCTTCAATACCGGGATTTTCTTGATATCCTACTCGTACGATACGAGTTTCTGGAACTCCTCTTGAGCTAGTCAATTTTACTAATGAATCCGCTTGAGATTTATCTTACCTTGGGACTTGGTGTATAGAAAAATCTTCAAATAGGGCAAGCATTTTTAGCATCTTCTTAATGAATAGGGCTAGTTTGGCATCTTTAGTCTGATATATCTGCTTTGTCTGATTCACCATTAGTTGAGAGTCACTAAAGATTTGAATCCGTGGGATTTTAAGTTGCAAGACCAGAGTTAATCCTTCCACCATCGACTCATATTCAGCTACGTTATTTGTTGCAGCAAACCCTAGCTTCATTGCATAGTGTAAGCGATGCCCATCGGGTGTGATTATGACATACCATGCTTTGGCTCTCTGCTCATTTGATACTCCATCCACAAATAGTTGTCATATGGATTTTTGATCTTTCTCCTTCTCTGACTGTTTCTTAACGAAGCTTGTACATTCATTAATAAAGTCTGCTAACATCTGCTCTTTGATTGTTGTTCATGGCTGAAATTCAATGTCATATTGGCTAAGTTTAATTTCCCATTTTACCAGTCTCCCTGAAGTCTCAAGTTTATTGAAAAATTGTTTGATTGGAAAGTTAGTTAAGACTCTAATTGGATGCGCTTGAAAGTATGCTCTGAGTTTCCCCGTTGTCAATATCAAATAGTAAGCTAACTTTTCTATGACCGGATACCGAACATTGGCATCCTTCAAACGTCTGCTTACATAATAAATGGAAAGTTGAGTTTCATTCTCCTCTCTAATAAGCACCGAACGTGCCGCTTATGAAACCGCCATATACAAATATAAGCTTTCTCCATCTTCGGGGCCGGATAATATTGGTGGACTTTCTAAATGATTTTTTAATTTTTGGAAAGCTTTCTTACAATCTTCTCCTCATTCAAAATCACTCTCTTCTTAATCACATTGAAAAAGGGAATGCATTCATCGGTTGCCTTGAAGATGAATCTACTTAGAGATGCAACTCTACCATTCAAGCTCATTACATCTTTGCTGGTTTTGGGCTCTGCCATATCTTTGATAGCCTAGATCTAGTCGGGACTGGCTTTGATTTCTTGTGCGCTAACGATGTAGCCTAAGAATTTTCCGGAATGAACTCTAAAAGAACATTTATGAGGATTCAGTCTCATTTGATACCTTCGTAACACTTCAAACATTTCTTTAAGATCCTTAAGGTGAGTCTCAGCTTCATGAGACTTTACTAGCATGTCATTCACATAAACTTTCATGTTTCGTCCAATCTGTTCTTTGAACATCCTGTTGACCACTCTCTAATACGTAGCTCCCTCATTCTTCAGCCGAAAAGACATTTCTTTATAATAGAAAGTTTCTTAATCGGTAATGAAGCTTGTATGCTCTTCGTCTAGTTTGAACATGGGTATTTGATTATACCCTGAATAAGCATCTATGAGAGACAATAGCTTATGACCACTAGTTGCATCAACTAATTGATCTATTTTGGGCAACGGATAAAAATCTTTCGGACATGCTTTGTTTAGATCGGTGTAATCGACGCATGTTCTCCATACGCCATTTTCCTTTTTTACCAACACTGGATTTGCTAGCTATTTTGGATAAAAAACTTCCCGAATGAATCCATTTTCAAGCAGCCTTTTAACCTCTTCTTTTAAGACGTCAGATCGAACCTTATCAAATTGCATCTTCTTTTGTCGAATAAAGGTCATATTTGGATCAATATTTAGTGCATGACACATAACTGATAGATCAATCCCGATCATATCCGAATGAGTCCATGCAAATACATCTTTGTTAGCTTTGAGGAATTGAATTAAATCTGCTTTCAAGTTGTCCTTCGTTTCCTTTTGTAACGACCTGTATTTTTAACTATTTTAAATTATTAAATTTAGTATAATTGTTGAATAAAAATGGTTAACATAAATATTTTTAATGATTATTAATATAGTTATTGAATATGAACTTGAGCAAGATTTTGAAATAAACAAATTTCAAAGATTTGACGATAACGAGTATTGAAATGAAATTCTATATATTAACTGGGTTTATAATCAATAACTGAAGTTGAATAATAATTGTGAATTATTTAGATAGAAATAAAATGATATTGATAACTGAAATTTATTTCGAACTTAATGATTTATTTATATTGATTTATAGAATAATCAAATTGTTTAAATTTAATGTTGGAAATTATTTGAATAACTGAATTCTCAATTTAATATGATTGAAAATGATATCGGAAGTTGATTTAAATTTTATTTAAGCAACAATAAAGATTGTTAACTTTTAAAATTGGATTTAAAAGTGAATAATTAGAAATTAGAAATTTCATATTATAATTAACGAGTAAAAATAGCCATTTTGGCCACAGACTCGGATTTCGACGAAACCAGTTCCATTGGATCCGTAATAGTGTATCATTTTCAGATTTCAAATTTCGTAACATTTGGAGTTACTTGTAAAGGCCCGTTTTCCCGTACCTTTTGAATCGACAATAAACCACACATGTCTAACTCTAATTGCAGGAAAAGACGGATCTTTAAGAGTGATAAAGAAAAGTAGACAGAACAGAATCTCACTCGAATGGAATAACATATATTATTTCAATAATAATCTTTACAGCGGAAAACTTTTAAATACATATATAAGAGTCTAACCCAAAATTCAGCTTGGACAGTTATAAATCATGCCCTTACAAATGCTGACAAAGATCAAACAAAATACACTAAGCAAAGGCGATAAAGGAATATGTCCATACGTCGATGAATATCTCCAGCTCTCCTCTCGAAACCCCAATCGTCTTCGACCATCCTGAAACTACTCGGATCTGACCCGAGTATTGAAAATACCCGGATCAGCTTGATAAACCAGCGTGAGAAAAACTCAATAATAAATGATAGTGTCATATATCAGCCTTTTTATAAAGATCCTTTGAAAATAAAGAGTATCTCATAAGACCACACCCACACATAAACACGGATGGGTTTTTACCTTATGATAACTAAAACACTTTTATATTAAAACATTTGATATTATTTCTAATGATATTCTTCGAAAACATTTGCAAATAAACTTATTAATCTTAGCCAAAATTGTTACATTGATTAAATTCCAGCATAATAGGTTTATAATCAAGTCCGTAGGTTCTTATTGGAGAATGAATTTCCATACAAATGACCAGGCGCGGGATCTACCTTCCGAAATGGGTACATCTCTAGATGGATGTCCCGAGGCACAAAACATCTGCCCTCTACCAACACAAGACCGGCCTACCTCTTTAACTAGATAGTACCGTATATGTCATCCCCCGGTCGTTACCGACCTTTAACCGAGCGCTCGTTTTCCATACACCACATTAATTAACATCCCGAACGTCACAGCGGGAAGAAATATATCTAGAAGGGGATGATCATACCCTAATTGGGAATGACCCACTTAGCCTTGCTGCATCTAATCCTGTTTCGGTCATTTCCGGTTTGATGAGGCTTGAGGCAAACGATTACCTTTTCACATGGCACATATCACGTCTTTGAATGCCACATTGCCATTTTTGTTTAACTACTAATTGTCTTCCACAAAAATACAACCCTTGAGCTCGTAAGTCTCAAAGAGGGTGTTAAGCTAAGAGAAGTTGCCTTCTCCGCCACCAATGATGTATGTTTGTAAAAACCAATGTACGTAATCGTTATAAATGCAATGTCAGACAAATGTCCATACAAGTTGTCCAGGAACAGGACAAACCGTAGGCACTTTCCTCGGCCATTATCAGGCGAGAAGCCCATGCAATCCGCAAAATCTCCATCACGAGGAGACCACTGCTATATATAACTCTATAATGGGTGCGAACCCGAACAAATCAACAAGCAGTCCTCACGCTATGAAGATCCACGGTCTTCAATAATCATCGTCTTCAACGTGTCTTCACGTTCGAACGTATACATTAGTTCGAAGTGGTTTTCGGATAGGAATTAACCAATTCCGACTCCGGTTCCTTCGAAATCCAATCATCGATAAAAAGTGAATATGAGTATATAGGATTTATTATGTCTCTTTTCACTTTAATTCTTTTCAGATGATTTCGAAATTCTCTCTCTTTTAACTTAGAGTAATTTCTAAGAAGTTCATTCTTTTGCTTTGGAAAATATCTCAAATTTCCTTACTAAATTCTTGATCCAAACTTCTTAACTTTCAAGCGGGTCAAAAACAATGTTATTTAAGACATCGTTTACGATAAACCCTAAGTCAATCTTAAGAAAAACATTTTTGAGTAAATAGGATCATAGAAATCATTCATCTTGGAGATTGTTTAACTTTTGGATAATACCAATCTTCTTTTAATTCAAAAACTTAATACATAATCTTTTTATTTAAAAGCATCCGAGCTTTCCTTTCGATCTGTTCCACCCTTCGCCTAAGGAAAGAAAACATAGGCCAGGTAAGTTCAGGGCACTGGTTGCTCCATCGCTAACCTTAGTTAAACACCTTGTTTTATCTTCCCAGATCTCACAGGCGGGACAAATGTACTAGTTGTTTCCGCATACTCAGATTTTCAACTTTATTTTGGAATTGCTTATAAATATCCCAAATTTTCTTTCAAAACACTTAATTATCCTTTTTAAAACATTCACAATTGATTCTGGGAAATGTCGTTACATTTAAACTCATATTCCAAAAATTATAGAATTCGCAACATTAAGTGCTACGGAAAGTGCTAAATAAGCTTATTTTGAATTAAACAACTTTTATACATTCGATAATTCGTATTTTCCAATCCCAGTCTCTTTTAAATCATTTAAATAGATTTATCAAATTTATTCCATAATTAAAAACACACATTTAAACAAATTTCCTGTTATGTTCAATAAACTGCATTATCGCGATTTTTCAAGAAAATTGATTTGGACTTAATTCAAAATCTATTTATCGAAACTTTGATTTTCTTTCTTCGTTTAGAAGATATGGATAGAATAGTCCGAAATTTCCTTATCTCGAAGAATTCCGAGCTATATTCCACTCTATACACTCATTTGAACTTTCCGCCGCGAAATCGCGAACTACCGTTGCGCGACGCGTCTAGTTTTAACTTATTTTTCAATATTTGAAATAATCAATTCAAATTGGATTTTAGCACTTATAAAATCATTAGAAACCATTTTAAATCAATATTTTCACTTTTAAACGTATTTAAAACGAATTTTCACTATTACCATATTATAATATTATTATATTCACATTATTTTGATATTAAATTTTAAATTCCAATTTCAATTCAATTTCAATTCTAATCTCAAATTAAACATATTTAAAACTTAGATTTCAAATCTAATCTCAATTTAGACTTCAATTCAATATCAAACTAAACTTCACTTTTTCAAAATCGATTTCAATTTCAATTTCACTATTCATCTTAATTTCAATTTCAAATTAACTATTCCTTTCAAATCCGATCCACTTCAAATTTCAAATTCTCTTTCATTTTAACTTTAATTTCACTTCTAAATGAAAAGAGACTTATTTGTCCACAATATCTCATATTACTAAAATATGGTCTTTTTAGATATAGAGATTACTTGATCAAAATGAACATATCCAATATTCATATTTATCACTAACATAACATCCATTCAACCAATCACATGCATATGATTTCAAATCTAACATTCACTATTAATATCATAATGGGATATATTATCACAATTCACTTAATTTACTAACTATCAAATCATCCATATTAACAATCAATTTGGTATAAACATTCATATGTCATAAGGGTGTAAATATGATTTATAACATAATCAAAATATAAATTCAAAAGCAATGAGAATTTCTCACCATAAACCAAAGCGATTAACTTCCTACCAATATTCTAATCAACCAACACTTCATTAATTAATTCCTACTCCACTAAACACTAGCAAACAACACCCTCTCCCATCCAATAGCTTGGCCGAGGCTTGAGATGGAGGTTGGCCGAAAATATAGAGAAGAAGCGGTAGAGCTTTGAACTTGAATTCCCAAGATTTAGATCCGAAAAATAGGTCATTTTCTCTCTTGTTTTTGACTCTCTTACTCACAAAATTTGAAAAACTTATTAACTGAAAAGTTGTTGCAAATTCTTTTCTGTTGAAATTGAAAAAAAGAATCATTTGAATCCAAGTTTTTTTGAGGGAGGTATGCTCAAAATAAGAGAGCTATTCTCGGATGCACAAAATTAAAGCTCGAAAATACACTTCAAAGAATTGAGTTTCAGGTATAGCAATGCTCAAAACTGGAAAAAGTGATCAGCATAAAAGTTGTAGCCACTGAAATTTCATATGGTTTTAAAAAAAGAATTTCTAAATTTGGATCTGTTATGATCAAAACAAAACGGCCTATTTTCTGGCTTGAAAACTGGGCCAGAAAATGCACTTGAAATAAGTGGAATTTTGACATAGTAAACTTTGGAATGAAACAAAGTGATAAACATGAAAGTTGTAGCCAATGGAAAAATAAATGATTAAAAAAAAGAATTTTGTATTTTGGTTCTGTATTGAAGAACTTATGACCGAAATAAGAAGATGTAAAATATAGAGAAAAAAGGAGTTTGTTTTGAAGAAAATAAACATTGATTTCTTTTGAAAATTTTGTAAATATTTTGACATTATTTCTTTATAATATTTTTCTATGGCATGGAAGCCATTAGAGAGGAGAGGAAGAAGATGAAGAAGCTTGGGAAAAGAAGAAGAAGAAAATGTGAATGAAAGTGAAGAAGAAGGTGGATATTTATAGAAAAAAAAAGTGGTAATTTATCAAAATAACCTCTTAACAAATCATCAAACTAACCTTACTTCAACCTAAAGCAATCTCCACTTTTTCAAAACTTAACATCACCTTTCACATCCTTACTTTATGTCTTAATTCCTTAAGAACTAAGCTAAGTAAAATAATAATTATGTTGGTTTGATGTGATATTGATTTGATGTTTACTTTTGACTTTTCTTACTAACTTTTGTTAATTCTTACTTACTTTTCTTAATGACTTCTAGAGGTTTTCTAACCTTATTTAGTAAAAGTAAACTTGATTAGTTAATTAATTAATATTTACACTATTAGAATATATGTTGCTATATAAGAAAATAAAGGTGCGACGACGTTGCGACAACTTTTAATCGACAAAACGTCGTTTTTCGACAAAATGTTTTACGGTCACATTTTGACGTTTTAGTTAAACTATTTATTTATGTAACCAAATTTAAAAATAAACTTTTTACTTCTTTAAATAAATTAAAACAAGTCTCTTTATATTTTATAATCATATTTAGTTAATATCAAAATCTTTAATTTTACAGTGTATGTAAAACTGACAAAATGCGACAAATTTTTGTTATTTTTATAAAACGATTATTAACAAACTTTTAAATTTTTTAACATACTTTTATTATCTTTATTAGATGTTTTAAATAAGATTTATCTTTTTAGACAAATATTAAAATCCATTTATTTAAGCCTGTATTTATTTTTAACAAAACTTAACTTTTGTCGATTTATTCTAAAATTCAAATTTATACTTTTCAAACTTATTAACTATAAGAATAGATAATTATTTATATATATAACATGTTTATTTAAGATTTAAACTCCTTTTAAATTTAAATCGAACGAAATCTCTCTTTTTCAAGTAGCGAAATTACGGGTCGTTACAGAATTACTATTTGGTCGTACGGGATTGAAACGCATTGAATTTTATATCAAAATTCAATATAATAATTTGGTCCAAAAAGCTATCTTCCACATACAATCTAATTAGGCCTCAAAACATGTTCCATTGTGTTCGGAATAGGAGTATATAACATTATGAACGCCTGGCGACATGTCTCGATTGGAATCCAAAAAATTTAGCTGGATATTTTTGAATTTAAATAATATATATTCTTGATTTTGACCACAGCCCACATTCTTTCACCATCAGCACCCTATACTGAGACAAGCCACCTTACCATGTACGTCTCCCTTGATTTAAAAATAGTTTCCATTCCCTCTTTTCATTCCAGAGCAAGACAGAGCAAGGAAAAATAAAAAAAAGAAATAGAGAAGGAAACTTCATAAATTAAATTCGCAAATTCCACTCAATAAAAAAAATCTGAAATTTGTTTTAAAATTTAAGTTACATGAAGAGCTTTCCCCGGGTATACATATCGATAGGTTCGACGGCGACTTTGGGAAGGGGGGTCGACGTGAGGCAACTAGCTAGGGTTGGCGATTATGGGTAATATAGGTCGAGTTAGTGGATGGCGATGGTTCCAATGACACCGTAATGGAAAGGCGCACCTAGGAACGAGTTTTGGTGGCGTGTGGTGGTACAAGGTCAAGCGCAACTTAGCGTACAGGGATGGTGGTCACTTTTTTGATTTTCGGGCTTGGACGTGGTGGGATGGTTGACGATCGAACGGGGATGAGTGGAGCAACGTGTGGGTGGACTCGAAGCGGTCGATGGTGGCTTGTAAGGATCATGCACGTGCACGATTTTGCCGTGCATATGGTTTACGGAGGAGAGGGAACAGGAGGAAGAAGATGATGGAGCGGGTCGGGTTCTTTTTGCTTGTTTGGGCCGGGCTTGGTTGTTGTAGGGTAATTAGTTTGAAAATTTATAGTCTGTGTTTAATTTAATTCTATTTAAATCGATGAACTAGAAATTTAATAACTCTTCCATACGAAGTCGAAATGAGGCACGGATTATTGCGTTGTGATCGTGATAACGAGAGCTTCGCAATTAAACTGGATTGGATGGATTTGGGAACAGTGAAAATTTGGGCTAAAATCGGAAGTTGTTTGGTTTTAGTTCCAAACTGGAATGTCTCGACGACAACTGGTAATAAAGGTTATCGTTTTACAATGCTCATAATGTACTAAAATATTTTTATGCTACTTAAATTCGAAATTATAAAGTGATATAAATTTATTGAATTGTCATTCGAATTAGTTGTTAAAAATTAAAATTGACGGTTAAATTTGAAATTGGAATTTAACTGCCAGTAAAATATCTGATATTGATAACTATGAAATTGTTGTGAATTGTTGGCTGATTTGGATGTTAATTTTGATGGATGCTATTGATTGAAGTTTTGAATGATTTGGATGTTTATTTATTTTCATACGTCCCGTTATCACCCTGTAATTTATATACAGTATATAAAACTGTAAATTGAATTATTTCGAATAAATTAAAAAATAGGTTGAAATGATATATACCTATGACACTATGATTTGAATTAAAATGATATATATTCATCCCTGAAATTAAATTGAAAAAACTGTTCACTTGGCCATAGAATAGAAAATTATATACGAACACCGGATTGGTTAAATTAAATGATTTTAAAATTTTTGATTTGAAATTTATTTAAATGATTTGATTTTAAGAAAATGAAAAATCAAATTTATGGAAATCGAACTATTTCGAAAATGAGGTCAGAATTAAATGATATTTAAGGATTTGGATTTCAAATTGGGTATTGAAAGTAAATTGATTTAAGTGTTTTGAATCGATGTTTTGAAAATCAAACTCGGAACTGATCAAATCGAAATGGTTCAAAATTTGAAATTGAAATTAATTTGAAAGTTGAATTGAAATTAATTTGAAATTAACATCGAAATTAAGTTGGAATCGAAGAAAAACTCGACTTGAAATTGAAATTGATTGATTAAATCGAAATGGAAATTTGAAGTGATTTGAATTGGGAATTTGGGATTGAATCAGTCTGACTTTGAAATTATTTTCAATAAAATTATTTGATATAAACGGTTTAAAACCTATCTTTAAACATTAAAATTATTTTAATATTCCAAACTATTTTACTATATAAATCATTTTAATGCTTAAACTATGTTATATTAACTATTTTAACCATTTAAACTGTTTTAATTATTTACTATTTTAAAACCATTTAAACTATTTTCTAAAAATTCAAACTGGTCAAAGGGGCAAAATGTTTATAATTAAATCCTGGATTTAAATGCGAATTGGGTTAAAATGAAGTTATAACCCAAAATGAAATTCGAAACTATTTTGTAAGCAAAATCAAAATATTGAGGCGAAAATGATTTTTGAAGTGAAATGGTATACTTTGAGTAAATACGATGATTTTAAAATGGATTTGATTTTGAAGCAAATATGATATTTTCATATCAAGTATGAATTATTTTCGAAATGTAAAAGTACCAACCGGTGTGTAAAACGACGTTTGGTTGTTAAAGAGACAGAGGCCGGGTATGGACATACTCTCTGTCGATACCGGTACCGCTTTAACAACTATTATGTATATGGAATGATGATCCAAAACGAAGTGGTTAGACTTGGCGTCGTTTGCTTGATTTTAAGAAAGAGAATGATGATGAATTAGCCTGATATTTGTGTCAATTTGAAATAATTAAAACAAGAGCCGTACCGGCCAAGCGGGTTAGCTACCCCGAGCGAATGCACTTCTTTGTATTACCATCATTTACATTGTGATTGATTGGTGCGCACCCTCCGATTTTATGGGAGTGTTGAACGTGGTGGGCAATCATGACTATGATGCGTTACCACCAGCCGGAAAGGGTAAACTGGTAGTATCCTAACTTGAGCATTGCTTCATGAGCCTTGTCGTACTTTTATCCATATATAAGACCCATGCGATTTTGATTTAGTATTGTCGTATCACGCGCATCCCTATCCACCAACGGTTCACTGGTGTTTTATATGCAAACTGTACGACAATGCTTAAAAACGCGTTAAGGAAGATTAATGTAAAGCCTTAACGCTAAGAAAAATATTTATTTTACTGATTATACTTATATATGTAGCGTACTCTGATACATATAAATATTTTGACGGATCCTTAAGAGATTAAAAATCTCGTAACATCTCTTGAGTTATTGCACACACGTCATACACCAAATAGAAGATGTGAAATCCCGTAAACATCTCTAATGCTATTACACTCATGTTATATGCGATATTGATTTGACTTACATAAGGATATTTTAGTCCTGACTCGAGTGTTTTGTATTTTCATTACGCTCGGGTCAGTCTTGAGTTTTTCAGCTTATCAAAGATTATTCTCTGAAGGACGAAGACAGAGATTTGGTATATTATTACTAGTACTATTACATCATTGTTTGCTCCGCTGCATTATTTTATTTGTTCTATTGTATATGTATAACCCTGATAAATGTTGTATAAATTATAATCAAATGTATAGTAAACAGCTTCATGAACTGTTTATTCGATTATTATATTCTGTCATTTCGTTGCGAGAATTTTTGTTTGTTTTCTTATTCTTTTCTTATTTTTCTTAATTAACCCCATTGATTATCTATGTTCTGGATTGTTCAAGTTGGATATGTATGGATTATTGCCGATTTAAACCTTTTGAAATATGGATCATCACAGCTGGTATTAAAGCTTTGGTTTAGCGATAACCTTGGCTTTGAAGGGTAACCCATTAAAGATAGGTTCAGTAGCATCCCAAAATGAGTTTAAGTGTATTAATAGATATGATCGCTTATTTGTTAGTGAATATAAAAATTGTTTTATATTGTGTTGGTTGATTTATTGAGCGGCTTATAGATTCTAGTGAATACGAGTAATTAATGTTGTTGATAGGGATCTCTAAACACTTTAACAGAACAATTTCATATGATATTGTTTTCAAATTGGGTAAATGAAATAATTTTATCCTGATTATATTTGTATATAAAGGAATAATTTTCAGAAATTATTATGGTTTATATAGTGTGAATTGATTGGTAGAAATGATAATATTGATCATTATCGTTTATTGTTGGATTAGTCAATATTCCTAAATTAATAGCTATTATATGATTATAAGAAATGAAACTGTAAAAATGTTATTTATAAAATATAATTTGAAAGTAAAATGAATATAAAAAAGTGAGAATTTGAGAAATTTAAATTCCGGTGTTTTTGAAAAAGGTTTTCAAGGTTTGGAAAATAATATCAGTATTGTTTAAAAGTATATACAAATACAAATTGTTTTCAAATAAATTTTAAAAGGAATGAATTCGGTACTCTCCTCTTCTGTCATTGGAAAATAATTTCGATGATGACTGCGCAGCATCATTGATGTTCATTTCCGAGTCTCAAAGTGGAGGAGACTTCGAGAAGCTTGCTATGGAATTGTTTTGATAAACGGATTTTGGTTTAAACTTCAAAAGTACGATTTGATATACAAAATAGATAAATATATATACTTATTTCAAATGATTTGAAAAGAACCGATATTTAAAAATTTTAAGTTCAGCTAATTAATAATCTTCAAATTATTTGAATGAAATGGAATATTTGAATAATCACAATTTATAAAATAAGAGAATTAAGGAATCTAAACTAAATGTTTTGAGAAACTTTAGAATTGAAGTTTGCAACTCTAAAATTGAAGTAAAGAAAATTGAAACAAATTAAAATAATGAACATTTTAATTAAGTAAAATGAATTAGATTAATTTGTATAATACCAAATTGCATTCTAATAACATATAACAAGACTTACCAAATGTTAAAAGTTAAAATGATGGTTTGGATATGTAATGGGATATTATACATGTAAACAAAACTTAAAAGTAATTAAAATGTATATAAATGGAAATCTAGCTGTAATAATAAATGTTATATACTTAATTAGTATATTATGAAATGATTAATGACTAAATGGAATAAGTAAGTGGAACTTAAGAAAGTAGCCAAATAAATTAAATAATATTTTTTGTAAATTGGTTATAGAGTTAAATATAAATTTGCAAAGAAATTTTGAAATTGAATTTGTAACTTTTGAGATAACTATAAACATAGAAAAAGTCATATATAAGAGGTCGGACTTTTATAGAAAAATTATAAGACTGATGATTAATAAAAGGTTTCACAAATAAATTTGTTATTAAATGAAATTATGAAAACGAATGTGAATAAATGAATATATATGAGATGTTGCTAAATGTAAAATGAAACAACTGAAAATTTAACAAATTTAATTGAATAAATTGAATGTGAATGAAATAGATGTGAATAAATTAAAAGTAAACCAATAAAAGGCTAATAAAAATTGAATGTTAATAAGAAATGAAATGTATAAATTAAATATTGACATTGTAAAAGAAAATGGGGATGATTTATGAATTAATTGGATGAATACTAATAATTGAATGGTTTCTTTTGTTGTAAATCATCGTTATAACTGGTATATGATTGTCGTTTGGTGCTTATGTTATGGTTTGGATTTAAAATCATGTTATACGCTTTTATAAAACTCATACATGTTTTCTATATCATCATATGCAATTAATATTCTAATTTAAGTTGAGATAGGTACATACGAAGATCCTTTGGACGTGTACACGGATTATATTTTGTGTTTGCTTGCTTAATACAAGCGAACTCGCTCGTATTAATAATAATAATAAGGTACACATCTCGGATTACATACCGCGTTTTTATATTTTTCCCTACGGGATGCCTCATCAATGAGATGATATGTATATTTGGTATATTTGGGTTATATATCGAATTGTAAAAAATTTCCGATCGAGCCGCGCAAATGAGCCGTTGCCGAAATTTTTCGTAAATTCAGCCGTTACAAATTTTTTGAAGTTTTAAAAGTTTTATAACTTGTTTTGATAACTAACTTGTAAATTCCATAAGCCGATCGGCGTAGCTTAGTAGAAACGTAGTAATGGTTTTATAAATAAGATTTAATGTTTTATAAGTTGATTGTTTTGAATAAAATATATCAAATGTAAAATTCTCTACTTAGTTCCTTTTCGAGGATGAAAAGTTTTGAGTGGGAGATTGTAACGACCCGTATTTTTAACTGTTTTAAATTATTATTTTTAGTATAATTATTGAATAAAAATGGTTAAAAATATTTTTTTAATGATTATTAATAAAGTTATCGAATATGAACATGAACGAGATTTTGAAATAAACAAATTTCGAAGATTTGGCGATAACGAGTATTGAAATGAAATTCTATATTAACTCGGTTTTATAATCAATAACTAAAGTTGAATAATAATTGTGAATTATTTAGATAGAAATAAAATGATATTGATAACTAAAATTTATTTGGAACTTAATGATTTATTTATATTGATTTATAGAATAATCAAATTGTTTAAATTTAATATTGAAAATTATTTGAATCTGAATTCTAAATTTTATACGATTGAAAATGATTTCGGAAGTTGATTTAAATTTTATTTAAGTAACAATAAAGATTGTTAACTTTTAAAACTGAATTTAAATCCGTAATAGTGTATTGTTATCGGATTTCAAATTTCGTAACATTTGGAATTACCATTTGGTCGTATGGGTTGAAACGCGTTGAATTTTATATCGAAATTCGATAAAATAATTGGGTCCAAAAAGTTATCTTCCACATACGATCGAATTAGTCCTTGAAAATGTTCCATTGTGTTCAGAATAGCGGTATAACATTATGAATGCTTAGCGGCACGCCTCGATTGGATTTCGAAAAATTTAGCTAGATATTTTCGAATTTAAATAATATATGTATTCTTGATTTTGACCACAACCCACATTCTTTCACCATCAGCACCCTATACCAAGACAAGCTGTCCTACCATGTACGTCTCCCTTGATTTAAAAATCGTAATCGTTCTCTCTTTTCATTCCAGAGCACGACAGAGCAAGAAAAAATAAAAAAAGAAATAGAGAAGGAAACTCCCAAAATTAAATTCGCAAATTCCACTCAATAAAAAATTTTGAAATTTGTTTTGAAATTTAAGTTACATGAAAAGCTTTCCTCGGTTATACATATCGATGGGTTCGACGACGACTTGAGGGGGGGTCAATGTGAGGCAGCTAGCTAGGGTTGGCGATTTTGGGTAATATAGGTCGAGTTAGTGGATGGTGATGGTTTCGTTGGCTTCATAATGGAGAGATGCACCTGGGAACGATTTTTGGTGGCATGCGGTGGTACAAGGTCGAGCATGACCTGATGGTGTTTCGTGCACAGAGATGGTGGTTGCTTTTTGATTTTGGTGCTCGGACGTGGTGGGATGGTCGGCGATCGAACGGGGATGAGTGGAGCGACATGTGGGTGGACTCGAAGCGGTCGATGGTGGGTCGTGAGGATGTGCACGTGCACGATTTTGCCGTGCATATGCTTTACAGGGAAGAGGGAACAAGGGGGAAGAACATGATGGAGCGGGTTGGGTTCTTTTTGCTAGTTTGGGCCGGGCTTGGTTGTTATAGGGTAACTAATTTGAAAATTTATAGTTAGTATTTAATTTAATTCTATTTAAATTGATGAACTAGAATTTAACAACTCTCCTATATAAGGTCGAAACGAGGCATGGATTTTTGCGTTGTGATCGTGATGACGAGAACTTTGCAATGAAATTGGTTTGGACGGATTTGGGGAACGTGGAAATTTGGATTAAAATCGGACGTTGTTTGGTTTTAGTTTCAAACTGGAACGTCTCGATGACAACAGATAATAAAGATAAGTGTTTTACAACGCTCACAACGTAATAAAATATTTTTATGCTAGTTAAATTCGAAATTATGAAGTGATATAAATTTATTAATCATCGTTTGGTAAATGAAATTGTCATTTGAATTAGCAGTTAAAAATCAAAATCGATGGTTAAGTTTGCAATTGCAATTTAATTGCCAGTAAAATACTTGATATTGATAACTACAGAATTGTTGTGAATTATTGGCAGATTTGGATGTTGATTTTGATGGATGCTATTGATTGATGTTTTGAATGATTTGGATGTTTTTATTTATTTTTGTGTGTCCCGTTATCACCCTTAATTTATGTACAGTATATAAAATTGTAAATTGGATTATTTCGAATAAATAACAAATAGGTTGAAATGATATAAACTTATGACACTGTGATTTGGATTGAAATGATATATATCAATCTCTGAAATTAAATTGAAATAACTGATCACTTGGCCATAGGATAGAAAATTATATGCGAACACCGGATTAGTTAAATTAAATGATCTTAAAAAATTTGATTTGAAATTTGTTTAAATGATTTGATTTTAAGAAAATGAAAAATTGAATTTATGGAAATCGAACTATTTCAAAATTGAGCTCGGAAATGAATTATATTTGAGGATTTGGATTTCAAATTGGGTATTGAAAGTAAACCGATTTAAGTGTTTTGAATCGATGTTTTAAAATCGAACTCGGAATTGATAAAAATCGGAATGGTTCAAAATTTGAAATTGAAATTAATTTGGAAGTTGAATTGAAATTAAATTGAAAGTGAGATCGAAATTAATTTGGAATCGGTATCGAAATTAATTTGGAATCCAAGAAAAATTCAACTTGAAATCGAATTGAATCGATTGAATCGAAATAGAAATTGAAGTGATTTGAATTGAGAAATTTGGGATTGAATCGGTCTGACTTTGAAATTATTTTCAATATAAAATTATTCAATATAAACTATTTAAAACCTATCTTTTAAACATTAAAATTATTTCGATTTTCCAAACTATTTTACTTTATAAATCATTTTAACGCTTAAACTATGTTATATTTAACCATTTAAACTATTTTAACCATTTTAGTTATTTAAACTATTTTAAAACTATTTAAACTATTTTCTAAAAATTCAAACTGGTCAAAGGGGTGAAATGTTTATAATTAAATCCTGGATTTAAGTGCGAATAGAGTTATAATGAGGTTATAACCTAAATTGAAATTCAAAACGATTTTGGAAGCGAAATCAAAATATTGAGGCGAAAATGATTTTTGAAATGAAATGGTATATTTTGAGTAAATATGATGATTTCAAAATAGATTTGATTTTGAAGCGAATATGATATTTTCATATCAAGTATGAACTGTTTTTGAAATGTAAAAGTAGCAACCGGTATGTAAAACGACATTTGGTTGTTAAAAAGACCGAGGCTGGGTATGGACATACCCTCTGTCGATTCCGGAACCATTTTAACAACTGTATACGTGGAGTGATGATCCAAAACGAAGTGGTTGTATTTGGCGTCATTTCGCCTTTGACCTTCCGCTTTCATAGCTTCAAAGGCGGATATCTTGGTCTCTTGTTATGCTTGGATTACCCTTCCGCCTCCATTGAAAGTGCACTAACAAGGGATATTGTTACAACATTCTCCAATACTGCTTTCGTGTACTCCAGGAACCTTTCAATGCCTTCGAATGGTGTGCTTCTTTTTTCCTAGCGAAAGGATCAAGGTTCTCTATCGCGTTATTTGGATGTAAGCAGAGGCACTTCCGACTCCTTCGAAACCTCTCTTTGGTTGCCTTGTTATGATGCTAATCATGATGAGTGATTATTTCTGTGAGTGAGGAGGTACTTTCAGATGGTTTCGAAAGGACTCGAAGGTGATGAAAGGATCATCGCGATAGTTCGCTTGGTCATATGTGAAGTTTACTTTATGCTTGCGGAAGGGCTCAACCTTTTCGAAAGGCTCATTTTTGCTTTCGAAAGGTACACTATGACAGAATATTCCTTTGTGTAAGATTATCGGTGGCAATAATCTAACCTCTTTGAAAGCCTCTTCGACGCCTTCGAAACCTTGCTTTTGGACCATGGCGGAACCCCTTTCTTTAATCCTTGTGACATTTTTATGATGCTTTTGCATGCTTTCTTTTCTTCAGCGAGCTTTTGTGGTTAACACATGATATTAGAATGTAATTAAAACCTAATATTAATAAACATGCTTATTTTATGAAGTTTTAACTGAGAAGTATTTTTCTGGAAAGTTATATTAAAACGTATATTTTTGGTTTTAAAGATATTTTATTAAAAAGAGAAAATGTATTTTAGACTCAAAGTACTTTGTTGAAAATTTAAAGGGGTGAAAATAAAGCATTTATTTGAGAAATAAAATATATTTTTTATGAGGATATTTTTATAAGAAAAAATGTTTACTGTAAACATTATTAAAAGGATTTGGCTTGAAGTCTTTAGGGAAATATTTTGGTAGAAAACATTTTGATTAAAAATTGTTTTATTTTGAAAACATCAATTGAAAAGAAATAATATTATAAAGGATATTTTTATAAAAGTATTCTGATTTAAATTATTTTGTTGAAGAATATTTAGTGGAAATTCATTTTTGAAAATAGAAAAATGTTTTATTGAATGGTACTTTATAATAAATACTATATGATTTGAGGAGTACTTGTTTCATAAATGTTTTACAAAAAACCTTTTTTATAGAAATATATCTGATTAAGAAAAATATTTCGAGAAATTATCACGGTGAAGAAAATATTTGAAAATATTTTGTTGGAAAAACATTTGATTTAGGAAATATCTTTTCGAGCAAAGTAAGCAATGAACATTTATTTAAGAAAAATGTTTTATTCAAAGAATATCTTTGAGTTTGGAAAGCTTTTTGTTGGAAGTTAATTGGGTTGTAAGTATTTTTACTTAAAAGATACTTGTTGACAAACGCTGTTTTGAAAGGAAAACATTTTTGGGTAAAGGACTTTGGTTGGAAAATTCTCAAATTGAAAAAAAAATGTTTATTGGGAATATTTGAAAATAGAGAATTTTTACTCAAAAGGCTTCATAATTCAGAGCAATAAATTTCTAGAACAGCACTTCAGAATAATTAATTTTAAGAATATTTTTCATTTATCAATTATGATTTTCCTTCAGAAAAATGATCATTCATTTATCAGTTATCATTTCTCATTTCCTTCATAAATAAATATTTTCATTTCTCTTTTGTTCTTGAAATTAATTAATCTGAAGTGATATCTTAGAAATTTATTAACATATGCTGAGAAAACCTTCAGCCTAAGTTTCTACTAAAAATATTTTTTTGAAAAAGGAGGAATTGTAAATAAAATCTAGTTTTAAAATACTTTGAAAAATATTTTAAAAAGATGAGAATAATTTGATTTGGAAGTACATAGTTGATAAAATATAATATTTGATTTGAGAAACAAACATTAGAGATATTTGTTAAAAAATATTTTATTGAAAGGATATTTATTTTAAAAACTTCACTGAATAAAATTGATTTTGATGTTTGAGCTTCTACAACTAAACTTACTTTTATATCTATTCTATTTTTATTTTGTTTTGAAAACATTATAATTGAAATTAAGAATTCAAGTAAGTGTTAATCTGAGCTGAATGTTTTTTTTAATTGTGGTTTTAACTAAGTTTGAATTGAAATATAAATCGAATCGTAAAGAGAGAGATTTGATTTGAATAGGGATTTAAATCGTAAGATTCAAATATTTTTGACAACAATGATTTTAAGGACTATGAGACTAGAGTGAATAACATATGGTGTGAGATACTGGATGATATGAGTTTTGAGTTTGTCTAACATCCATATGATGATATAACATTTATGTCTATAATGTGCGACTTTTTCTAATGTTTAAAAGAATGCCTATTTATACCCTTCCAGGATGATTGCCCATTTCAATGTATAGGACTGACATTTTACTTTATTTGTATTTCCTTACTTAGGCTAAATTGATTGCATTGTTGTTATTCTTATTAAGTGATTGGTTATAATTTGGAAAAATTGTACTGCTTGTTTGACTATGCTTTATAATTTATGTCATGTTTGTATGAATTGATTTCTTATGCTTGCATTGTATTGTTGTTTTTTGTCTGACCTTGTTTTATTTGTTTGTTTGTTTGGCTGATTGTTTGCCTTGTTGAGATTGTTTCTCTTGTGTGCTAGGTTATATTGCTTATTACGCACGATGGTTGTATTGTGGTGGTTATCCAATGTTGATTTTTAGTGGAATATACATTGGAGAGACTAATGAGATATTAAAGAAAATGTTTGGTTTAGTCATGGTGGGATGACGTAGTTCCCTAAGCTGAGAAAGACTAACTATTTGAACTGACTAAAGAGATGTGTGATGTTCCTTAATGGTGAGCAATAATGAATGGAGAGTTCTGGTGATTAAAGACTTGGTGGGTACCATTGTGAAATCAAAGGAACAGGCAAGAGATTCATTACATCTTTACTAAAATATGAAGTTTTAACATATGTATAGTTCAAAATCTATTTTTACATTAGCAATTACCGACTTTATAAGTGTTTTGATTTCAATAACAACTTCGCTTTTGATTTTTAAAGAATTTTATACTGTTTAATTTTTTTATAAAATGGCGTTTCTTAAAAATTAATTTAAGTTGATTTTAAAGAGAAGAAAAATGATAATATTTTGAAGTTTAAGAAAAAGAAAAAAATGATAGTATTTTGAAAAAGAAATTTTTTGTTTTAAGAGAATATGGAAGCTCTAATTTGAAAATGAAGATATTTAGTATAAATGTTTTGATTTTAAAATGTATTGGAACTCTCATCACTAGCGGGCTGACAGATCCCTCTTAGGTATTTTGGACGAATTATCTCTGTCATTAGATGAAGAAGTTACTATAAGAGGATTATGGAATCAGATATTTGACATGCTTTAAAGGTTGGAATAAGTTAAGTTCAGATGTGGATGCATACCAAGGGATCGTGAATAATTAGAAGGTTTTGATGTGTGCTCATACAACAAGGGTATGTGAGGACCATCGCATGTGTATCCTAGACCTTGTGGGTGTCTAACTCACTATGGTGATGAGGATGAGCTACTTTGAGCATTGATGCGACTGCGATGTTGAGTAGTCCCCAACCCTGATGATGGTCATATAAGTTATCATATATTCAACAGTACTTGAAAAGAGACCTTGGTAAGAGTCTATTTCACATTAGTGATGGTGAGGATCTACTTCGAGCATTGATGAGACCGCACTCTTGAATAGTCGCTTATCTTCATGATGGTCATACGAGTTCATATACACAAAAGTGCTTGATACAAGACCTTAGTGAGGTCCACACTTTCAAACCGTCTGTGTGGGTCTGAAGAATCAAGGAAGGATTGATGTAACTGCAGTATGAGTTGATGACCAAATTATTTTGAGGATGTAACCATGAGTTAGCGCAGATTATTTTGGAATATAACCATGAGTAGATATATATTTCTGAGGATGTAGCCATGAATAGGCACATATCATTTCGAGCTGCGATAATGAGTATATGCACATGATATTTTGGAAGGTGTAAGTATGAGATAATACATCGTTTTTTTTAGGATGAGACTATGAGGAAGTTCATCGACAGTTTTGAGGATAATGTGCAATCGGTATAGGGGTTAACATACATGTGTTATTTGTTGGAATGATGATACCTTGTTATTTTGAGTATGTATGTTTTATTTTGATGAGCTATACTAATTATTGGTTTATATATTTCTCTGTGCATGCATGTTTGAATTTTTGTTATGAACTTTTGTAGTTGGGATATTTAGATGCATGATATGACTTGTGAGCGGAGTCGATCTATGGTTGAGATTGTTTCACTCTTTATTGATGTGGTATTATTTTTATACGCTATAGTTTTCATTGTATAGTTATTGAAATGTATATATTAATATAGTATGTGTGTAGAAAATTGGATTCATTGTTGTGAATGGATTTTACAGTGTCATGATTAATTGCGTTGTGCGATTGTCGTTTACCACTCTAGAGGTAGTTAGTCATGACTAGTATATTTTCTTAAGTATGATACGGTATGATGTCTTATGCATGTGTTGTGTTGATGATTTATTCATTGGGGAATTGCAGAGGCATACATTTTATGCTTTGGAGACTCTTCGGAAGATCATATCTATTTAGCCGAGCTTGCGTATAACAATTCAAGTAAGCATTGGAATTGCACCATATGAAGCATTGCACAGGAGGCCTTATTGTTTTCCTACGTGTTGGATAAAAGCTGGAGATGGAATCGTGTTGGAACCACAGCTTATTGGAGGGTCAAACGAGATGAACACTTTGATAAGAGCTCGATTATGGATGACAAAGCGTAGATAAAGTAATAAGTGACTGAAGAAGAAAAGATTTAGAGTTTTAAGTGGACAATGAAGTATTTTTGAAGGTTTCTCCTATGAATAATGATGGCAAGATTGGGGTGGGTTGGGAAGTTGATGGCAAGATATGTTCGACCATTTCTCATAACTGAAAGGATTGTAAAGTTTGCTATTGATTGAAGTTAAGTGGAAGATTGCAAGCATCGTATGATGTATATCATGTATCTCTATTAAGGAAATGTTTGTGAGATGAATATATGGTCGAGCCACATGAGCATGAAGTCGTGCTAGATTTGGTATTTGTTCGACAGTTAGCCAGAATTGTGGGCTCGAAAGTTAAGAAGTTCAGAAAGAAACATAAGTTTAGTGAAGTATATTGGAGTAAAGACCTTTAGATTGTACTTGGAAGATAGAAGATTGTATCAAAACGGTCATATCTTGAGTTGTTTGAGTGAAGGCAATCGCTTTGAGGTCAAGAGACTTATTTTTTTGTTGTATAAGGCTATATTTTTACTTCTTGTGCATGTATGATTGAGTATTTTTTGAATATATACATTTTATTTTTATATACGTTGATATGCATCAACTTGATCGTTGCATGGAAAGTAGAGACGAGTAGCTTAAGAAATAGGGAATTGCAAAGACACAATTTTTCTTAACGTGAGGATAATATAGTGGCTTTAAATGTTAACATAGGAATGATGATGTATTATGTAGTTGAATATATAGAGAGGCATGTAACTAGTCGAAGTTAAGGCTTCGAAGGTGTTTAATATCTTGGAGGTGTTTAAGAGCTTTGAGGTGATCAGTTTGAGGTAATCACACTTGAGAACGGTTTTGATGGTGCAGATCGAAATAAAGTCAGAGGGGTTCTTAGCAGGCTGGCACGGATTACCTCAAACTTACTGCTAAGAACTTACTGCGTGTATGTCTGAGTCAGTTACCACGTAAAATGATAAAGGCAGAGGGGTTCTTAGCAAAATCTTTCGGTTGGTGAAATTACCGCGTGTATGTTTGTCAAGATGAATTTTTGCAATTCATATTCGTTTGTTACTTTACAGAGGATTCTATATTTTTGACAAACTTGTATTTGTACTTTTTAGCAAGTTTGGCATTCTCCCATTATAGAATGAGTATTAATTATTAACTCAGATCAAGGAGAATTGAGTATTGACAAAGTGAGAGAACCGAATTAAGAGACACAGATTAAATGAATCTAATTGTAAGAGATACGGGGAAACCAGCAAAAGAAATTGGTAGAAATTTACTTTGTTTGTTCTTACTTTTCTATAAAGCTAATTGTTGCGACAATTTTGGTGTAGAAAATTTCATAACATCGGAAACTAACTATGCATGTTTGTAGAGAATAACAAAAGGTAAAAATTAGTCAAATTAAACGCTGGACTAATTGCTTATTGCGAAAGACTAATTAAAAAATAAAAAGTAAAAAGAGGAAAAATTGATCATTTTGATTGCTTATGTATCAAAAACTGGATTATAACATTAGAAATTTAGGTACCGTTTAGTTTACCCTTTTTAATTTTGGATTTTCATTCATACAAAAATGCGCATGACGTATGTATATTATGGAAAACGACTAATTTAGAAAACAAAGTTAATATTCAATATAGAAAACAACTTTTATTTTTATTTTTCATGTTTTAAGAAATAAGAGAAGCACGATAAACAATTCATCATTCCATCGTTCCTTCATCCCCTTCGTGATCTCCTCCATCTTCCTTTCATCCTATGTATCGTCCTTCCACTCCTATCGTATTATGTAATTGATGTTGAAAATTCAAAACACAAAACTCATTTTAAACCAAATGCTACCTTTATTTTTGATATTGGCCATTGTAAATAAATTGATTTTTACACATCGTAATAATTTGAAATTTGCAGTATCATGTTTACATTGGCAAAGCATCACCAAGTTAGTTTCTGCTAGCTTGATAATAAAGTTTATAGGCCGTCTAACAGTAGGGATTTGTAAGTGCACTTTGAACCATGACTAAGTTATAGTTATATGAATCAATTATGGACAAAAAATTTAACCAGGAAATTATTGTCAAGGACAAAATTTCACAGCTTTTTAGCCTCAAGGACAGACCTTCAATATTTTATCATGAAGGACAACTTTCTGTAGGTATCAGTTTTTAGTTATTCATAGCAGTTTTTAGGTATCAGTTTGTAGTTATCGGTAGCAGTTTTTAGGTATCAGTTTTTAGCTCGGTATCAGTTTTGTTGTCCTTATGAATAATTTTGAAAAATGTTTGTCCCTGTGAATAATTTTTAGAAGGATGTTTGTCCTTGTGGTAAAAATATTGAGGTCGTGTTCTTGAGGCAAAAATTATATAAATTTTTATCCTTTAAATTAATTCTCCCAAAATTTAACACCGAAGGGACAAATTTGTATTTTGCAAGTTATAAAAAAGGAATGAAAATATAAATGAATGGCGTTAACCTGCAAAAACGTGCTTCTGAATAATATGTACACATCATATGTATCTTTTTACCACTTTGTGTATATGGTTATTAGACATATAAGATTCACTAATACTTTTACTTTCTAGATTAATAATTAATTGATGCTGTCAGTGTGTGACTTGAGGAACATATAAAACCAACCATTTGCATGATGTCCACGTATACGGGCTATTGTGCATTACAATGTACACTTGGTGTTAAGTTTAAAAAAAAGTATAATATGAGATGGATTACAAGCTGTTGTGGGAAATTTGGATGTTCTGGTGTGTATTAGTTAAAGTCTTACCTGAGACCTAATCTATGATGATATTAAACAACCAAAATAAATATACCTTGGAAATAAACTATACATGATAATCATAAGGTAATTACACTTGCTTGTATTCTTGAGAAATGAGGAGCTTTATCTTTAATATCACAAGAAACTTCCCTCCAATATTATCTCATTTGGTCAATTAGGCCTTTCAGATGCAGATAGTGCCATATCCGTCCGCATTCAAAAATATGCATTGACAGCCCTACTTAGCATCCACTACTTGAATTGATTTCTAGTCTAGAAACTAAAGTAAAAGTGGCAATCGTGATTCATTTTATATAGAAGCATTTGTTAAGGAAATAGGCATGAAATCAAGATGTGTTGTAGCAAATAATAATTTCGCTATGATGTCGTGAAAAGTGGCATGCCAATATCAATAGATAGATGGAAGTAGTGAATGAAATAATCAACAAAGAGGGGAAAAAACACGAGAATGATCCAATATGAGGGAAATTAGTATTAGCATGCTCATTAATCGCACTTTAAAAGTAAACATAGGTATGTGAATGTTTGGTTCAAATACATCATGCGTGAAGAAGTGAATTGAGAATAAGCATACATTGTAAAACTAATATCAATGAACCTACACAATCAATACCAAGATATCGCTATTTATAATACCAGCTGGTTTTGACTTTCAACCGGTCTCGATTACCAACTACATTTGTGAGAGATGAGATTTGTTAGGTGTGATTCGCATTGTAGGTGTGTGGACTGAACTTGATAAAGATCCACATTTTAAGAAATATGAGATAAGACGTCGTATATACATGGAATTAATAGCATGTAACATTGATACTTTTTTTTGTTACAATCAATTGTTGTAGAGACCAATCCCCCGAGGAGGTGTGTGAAGGTGCTCAGTCTGGATGTCGTCAGATTGAGAATCCCCTCTCATGCAGTGTAGCCTGTGTCCATGAGGGACAAGCTTTGTACACCGTAGAGGGCCTAAACTTAACAAGATTTATGAGCTAGCTTTTTTTTTTTTTTTTTTTTTTTTTTTTTTGCTTATATTGTTTATCTTTTCTTTCTCTTTATTTCATTCTTATTTTTCTCTATTACATTTTGAGATATTGTGTTTGACCAGCCTGTCAAACATGCAAATATGAATGGAAAATAAAACGACTGAAACTAGTCTGCCTTCTTGTCAGTGTTAGGCTATCATTTGCACCAGTTTCAAGGAACATAGAAGCAAACCAACTCACGCACACTTTAGTTTGATGACAACCACAACTACTTATACAAACTATAGAAGAATTTCACTAGTCAAGATACTCACCAACACAAAAAAATACTTATATTATACATAGTAAATCAATTTACTAAAAAATAACAACCATTACAACACACAGAAGGCATCACCCTCAAGCAAACCTAGGGAGTTAATTATTCTCATTACAATATATAAAACATGAATATAGGACTGAGTACAGCATAACTGGAACACAATGGTTAATGATGGGGTGGTTTGTAGTGAGGTGGCTTGTAATGTGGGGGCTTGTGGTGCGGTGGTTTATAGTGAGGTCGCTTGTAGTGTGGCCGTTTGTAATAGCGAGCATCAGCAACCAAAACCATCAAGCACATGGCCAAAAATAATAGAAAGCTCATGAATTTCTTATTAGTAGCCATTTATGATTTATGTACTCGACTCTTTTTCTGATGAATGAAACATTGGTATCTCTGCCTCTTTATATAGGAACAGAGCCTTATGGTGACATCATGTGGTTTCCAAGTTGTTGGTTAAAAGAATTCAGTTTTAATACATGAGATTTTGAAAAGGTAAAATCGTAGGATACTCAAACATTAAGGAGACCGTGGATGAATGACTATTTTTTGTAAACGAAGAAGCATTCAAGAAGACATGTTAAAAGCATTTCTTTATTCAGTGTTGCCGCCTGCCATCTATTTTAGTTAAAATAAAATGCATCTTACTTTCATACTTTAATGTACGTACCATAAGTGAAGAATTTAATCTATGATGACAAACAACTTCAACTAAATAGCTAACTTAAAATCTACAATTTCAATATCTTAATTTATACGAACTGCAATATGAATATATGTTCTAATAAGTGCTGAAAGTTAGAAATAAATCATAAAGTGGTGTTCTAGTGTGAGAGTTTTTCCATCAGGTTACCAGAATTTTTATGAATAAATGCACTGATAAATTAACACCCCCACGACAAACCAACCCCCCCCCCCCCCCCCCCCCCTCCAAAAAAAAAAAAAAAACCTCACCTCTCTGTTTTTAGATACACGACCACAGGCATGCTAGAAGAATTAAAATCATTAGGCCACTTCATTTTGTTTTGCACATATACATTATCCCTTTCCATACATTAAGTTCAGTCATGCTTATTTCAAAATTTGTTATAATGGTATGACTATTATCCAGTTCAAGATTTTAGATCTTTACATGTGAAATGGTCTTGACAAGACAAATCAATCGTACCACGGAGCACTTACGACTTTCTAACTATCCCCGTACTATGACATTAAGATTTAAGATGTAAGTTTTATTTAACAATATTATTTTTAACAGCCATTGACTATTATCCAAAGAGTTTGCGTTTAAGGCAAATTAATATAGTACACTGGCACATTATTTAACTAAACTTGGACAGTAATCCTCAATGAATTGGACTTATTCGTATGTATTTGGTGATCATGTCTATTAGATATATTGGTAGATATGCCTGCCAAATTAAACATTTAAGTGATGCCCCGAGCATAAAAAGGATTGACCACATCAAGAAATACATTGTATAGTATTAATCATTTATATAATAATTATAATACATACGTGCTAGCACGAATTATTAGATGCACTTGGTTCAATATAGCTGCAGGAAATCATGGATGGTCCAATGTTTGGTCTCATATTACATCGCGTCTTCTCGAATACTTGAAAACAATTGCATGTATTCTGGAGAGGCACAAGTGAATATATGGCATATCTGTGTCGCCATTGTCAAATTAGTTGTAATTAAGATTATGCTAGTGAAAAATAAATAAAATATATCTAAAACACGACTGATTCTACTTGTTTACCCTTTCGTCCGGAAGTAACTAGCACTAAACATAAACGTACACATTAATTATGCGTGCTACACTTGCTTTATTAGTCTGCATGACAAAAATGACGCTCACTCAGGCATGATATTATGTTCAGATTTTGTACGTCGTATGTACGTATATGAACAATAGAAGTAATGAAATTGTACTTAAGATAATACTGAAACTGTAAGATATGAGACTTACAGTTAGGGGAATGATTGTATCAATAAAAACAATTCACCAGCAACAGGCAGATTCTGCAATTTACCCCATTACAAACTTCGTAAAGAAAAAATCACTGGCATTCACAGCTACCGGATGAGATTTTTGAATGAGTTGTATAAATTATGGTGTTACAACTTAGCGTATCTTGTTATTTTCCAAGTTCGAAGTTCAACAAATTTGATGCAGGTGAGGCGATGGGCCGGTTTGAATATAACATCTGACCGTAAAACCAAACATAAGTGTTAGTTTAGAGGAAGATGCATCGGAAGGCTAATTTAAATAAAAGTAAAAAAAACACATAATTAAAAGTGCAATTTTTGTGAATCGGTTTGAATTCTATTTTGACATTAGAGAGATGAGTGATCCGTGTTTTGTAATTTTTGTGTATCTATTTGAATTATTTTAAAATTATAGTTTAAACAATGCAATTAACAATCACAGATTCAAAAACAGATAAATATAAATACAAAAAGTAAAAAAAACACACCATAAATTCATACTGATTCGGAGCTATACTGCATCCAATCATGTACAATTCCTTGTACAAATTTATTTTCGAATAGGAAAACAAATACAATCTCCATTTGAGACAACGAGACACATTCGATGGATTATCCGACGTTTGGGCAGAATCACTTGATTTTCAAGGGCCACAAGCACACCCGCTAGATTTTCGGACTATTAAGCACAGCCAATTAGTTTAAATGAGCCATAATCTCACCCACCAATATACGAGAATGATTTGATAGAGTTTTACAGACTCAGATCGTTTATCTTGATTACAAATAATCTTATAACCTCTTGAATAGCACTTTAATTTTGTTTGAGTGAGAGAGATGGGAGAGATGAGAGATTAATCAATAAATAATCAAATCAATAGAGTTTGAATTTGATTCTGATTGAATTTGAGAATATTTTGAGTAGATTTTCTTTTAGAATTCAAGAGAGTGAAAGAAGTGAGAAAATTCGAGAAAGCAATTAACAAAAATTTGTTGGTTTAACCCTTATTTATAGAGAAACAACAATCATGTCCATTCGCGAAAATACACTTTCATTTAAAATTTGAATTTTAAAAATTACGGTCGCTATGTCTACATATATAAATTGGATATGTCGACATATCCTTCACAAAATTGAAAAACACTACATAAAAATTATTTTGAAAATATTAAGGTTTGTGAAATATTTAAGACACTTTGTAAAATCATCTAAACATAGTTTATACATATACCAATCATATCAAAATTTAAAAAACTTTATAGAATATATTTAAATATATAAAGGATATAAATACGAATTTATTTTGAAAATAATAAATATAAAGTAAAAGTGAATATATTTGAAATCAAAGTAATAAAAAATATTATAATAAACTTATAAATATCTAGAAATATTTAAAAATTAGAATCATAACAAAGTATAAAAAGTATACTTAAAATTTAAAATATAATAAAGTCAAAAGATAAAAATAATTTGAAGGCTATTTTGAAAAATTATTTTGACAACAAGAATTCTTTTAAAACCATTTTTAAGATATTTGAAAATCATTTGAAAATGAGAAATAGAGAGAGAGAGAGAGAGAGAGAGAGAGATCAAAGAAGTGCAATCAGGGTTTTAACAAAAATTCCTAAGACTCTATAATTTATCCGAAATATCTTGAGTTCTTCAATACTAGTGAGTCTTCGATCTTTAACTCTTGAATCTCTATATCTACCTTTTGAATCTTCTCTTGATACCGTACGGCCTTCTTAATTAATACTTGTCTCGTATCATGCATTATATTCTAATATAACTTGATAAAAACATTAGTATCTATTTTTTTTGTAATGTTATATGGTTGTTATCATCAAAACCAATGACTAAAGTACTAACAATCTCCTCCTTTGGATGATGACAACTATGTATATAAAATAAGTTATAAATCCCCCTAAGTTACAAAACTCCCCCTTATTTTATGCCTAGATTCCTAGATTTTATATATTTCTTCTCCTTTGACATCAACAAAAATCTGATTAAAAAAACTCCCCCTAACTAAAGCACTATATAATATATATAATACTGAGATATAAAAGCAATTTTGAAAAAGCAACAACATTAACATATAAGAGTGATAAGAATGATAAGCGATAACATAAACTATTTGTATTAATCACATCAATCCAATATGTATATTTAAACTAAAGTGACAACAAAAATTCAAGCAATCAATTTAATTCACATAAGTCAATCCAGCTCAATCGATAACTCTATACACACCAATCAAAAGTAAATCCAAATCGCACAAAACAAACCAAATTCGAATCCTTACAAATCATACTAAAATGTGATGATCCTAAAAACTAAGGTTTCTTTTTGATTATGGGACACTTTGGGATGGAGCAAAAAGGATAATGAAGGCAGAAATTTCCTTTTTATTCGACAAGATTTCCATCTCGATCAAAATAGACTTTTCCAGAGATAAATGACAATGTATAACGACAAGAAATAGAATTTTCATGGATAATAAGGATGAGTACAAGGAATACTCTAGAAATAAAAGAAAAATACATGAGATTCAACGTAAACATAAAACTAGAAAATCCAAATACAAACATAGATAAGTTAAACAAACAACTAGAAAGATGCGGATGGAGATGAAGAAAAATCACCAAACTTGGAGATGATCTTTCCATAAAAATTTATCCATTTTATTGGAAATGGAGGTAAATTTCTTTGGGAATGATTTCATGTGCTTCTTTGATTGTGAATGATATTCTCTTGTTTTTTGAGAAGATCATTGTTGGATGGATTATGTAACGAGCCGAATTTTTTTTCGATGTTTAATTTGGGATATTTAAATGGTTTGAAATATTGGATTTGGAATTATAATTTAGTTTGTAAGACTTTAGAACTGAAATTTCAAGCGATTTGATAAATTTTGGAAATCGCCGGTTTAATCGACGAGTTAAAATAGCGATTCGGGACATAGTCTCGGAATTCGACGAAACCAGTTCCATTGGATCTGTAATAATGTATTATTATCGAATATCAAATTTTGTAGCGTTTGGATTTACCATGTAGTCGCACGATCTGAAAAAGTCTAAAAATAATTTAATTGAATTTAATTTAAATAATCGGTTTACAAAGCTATCTTCCACATACGATCGAATTAGGACTCAAAACATGTTCTACTGCATTTGCAATAGGGTATAGCACTATAAACGCCTAGCGGCACGCCTCAGTAGGAGATCGAGATTTCGCAGTATGTGATTTGGAATATTTTAGATGTAAAATAAATAATATTTATAGAAATAAACTTAGCCGTCCTAGACAAGCCACCATGCCTTCTCAAACACGCCTTATCCCTCCAGTATAACTCACGTACCATTCTCTGTTAACCCACGTTCTCCCCATTTCTTTTACTTGAGAATGAAATAAAATTTGTTCATATATATGTATATATGTGTATATATATACATATATTTATACATATATATAAACGAGCAACCATGATGGTCGCAACTGGCCCGAGGTAGTGCACATAAGGGAGCAGCGTGGTCGGCGTCAAGGTCACGATGGCTTGGGAGGGAAAACGCGAGCGCAGGCTGACGCGATTTAGGGTGGAGGGTCGGAGCTCGTGCTCGGTGATGGACATTCGTGGAGGGCGATGATTTCTTAAGCATAAAAAAGAAGAAGCAGAAGGGTCGCGTTCGATTGTGGCTGAGTGCGTGATTTGGGAGGCGTGACTATGTGTGCCTGTTCAGGTGAGGGGTGGTGCGCGCGGTGGCAGAGATGGGCGATGGTTTCTCGTTTGTCTGACTGGTAGTAGGATGGTGTCTCGTGTCGATGGACGGTGGACGATGCAGTCGATGGACGATGCAGTAATGGCATGAACGCGACACTGGTATGCGAGCAGATGTTGGGGAACGAAGTGTTGAAGGCAGTAGTTCAAGTAGCCATTGATGGTCTGGGAATGTCTCGTTTTAAGAAGAAGCAGGATCGTTAATCTCGTGCTTAAGCTAACGAAAGGTAATTAACGTATAAATTAGTTGATTTAATTAATTAATTGTTTTAAATTAAACGATGCTTATAAAATATATATTTCATTCATACAAGGTCAAAATTTTACGGAATAAATTTCGTGCGCTCGTGGCATTAAATACTACACAACAAAATTGATTTGGAATTTTTCGAAGTCCGCTGTGGTTTTAGAAGAAATAAAATCTGGATGTTCGGCAAATTAAAAATCAAGGTGAGTAAATCTCACTCGACTTGGATTATTAGTTTAATTTAAAATTTGTTCCAATCATTTATCGATTGATTGCATGAGTGGATAGTTATTATTATCAGTTTGGATGATTATATATATATAATAGTATATGTATTAGTAGTTGGATTGTTGTTCCCACATATTTTAGTGGATGAGACCCTATACGCCCCGCATAATAGAGGATGATATTATATGACTGCAGTGGGATTGGTACTTTTGTAGCGTATTAATATCTGTGATGCAGGAAAACAGATTAAAGAAATCCAACCGGATTCCTCAAAATTTATATTGATTGTTTTTCATATATGGTAATATACGATGTGTTAGAATAATTCGTTATAATTTATTGCTGTGATGTGAATTATTGGATGCGATAGTAGCACTGGCCTGAATTTTGGTATTTTAAATACCACAGATATTATTTTTGAAATTGAAGAAATTAAAAGAAGATTTTGAATATAATAATATGTATATCAAAGTTTGGATTATTTTAAAGGAAATTGATATGGATAGATTGATAAATTAATTTTTGGATTATACTTAACTATTCGGGAAAAATATATTTCAAATAGAGATTTAAATATAATTTATATATAAGATTTTTAAACGATGGATTTTAAAATGATATTTCTGAAAAATATGAAAGGAGGTTGAAATCGACATTAAAAATAGATTTGTAAAATAAACGGAATTTATAAGGAAATGGATTAATAAAAATGGAATTTTATAAATAAGATTAATTTTTATACATAAGTAAAACCAGGGGAGTTTGTAAATTTATAAACGATGTTTTATAAATAGGGAAATGATATCGTCGATAAACTTGGATATAAGTTCACAGGGTGAATTTATATCAAGATATGAAAAATAGATTTTTGGAAAAAATAGCGAATTCTATTTTTTTTTGGAAAGGTATGGCTAGAAAATCGGAATGGGATCGTTGAATTGTAAATCGAGAAGGATTTATAAATTGAATTGCTTATTGGAATTTTAAAAATGTATTTTATTAATAACTTAAGTTTTGATTTAAAATGGGAAATTTTATTTATTTAACCATGTAATTTAGTATTGAAATACTTCGGAAGTGAATTTTTCAAATATCTAATATTAATTGAAATTAAATTCTAATTTTTTTATAATTGTCTTTGTAAATTGTTTTGTTTATCTGAAAATGAGTTATTAATGTTTATAAAGAGTGTTTCAATATTTATATAATTACTTAAACATGTTTTAAACATAAATTATTATTATTTTAAATAGTTATTATATATATATATATATAGAATTTTATAATGATTTAAATTTATTTATAAATCTTCTCGAGATTTAGAAACGGGGTTTATTCAGTAGATGTGAGTTATAAGAGAATTTCTCAAAAATGGAAATTTGGAAAGGAAATTTTCCCTAAGTATTTAAATATAACTGAACTTCAAAAAATTAATTAGAATTCATAAAAGAATTAGAAGTGGTATTTGGAATTATGGACTAGTGAAATAGATTTTGAAAATTTTAGAGGAAAATATATAATAGAATCCCGGGAACTTATATAATTCGTTCAAAAACGAGTTAAGGAATTAACAAATAAATTGTAAATGATTTTGAGAAAGTAGGAAATATGAAATAAACGGAATGCTTCCTAAGTGTTGAACATAAAAATGGAGTTGGAAAATATTCTAAGTACTGGGAAGGTTTGGGAATATTCCGCTGAAAATATAAGGATTTGAAATCGTTTAAATGTTGAAAAATGTGGAAGGGATTTCAAATATATATCTTATAAAGATATTTTGAAAATAAATTTGTTGAAAAATTTATAATAAGGCCTGATGTCTGCTTATGGATGTTTACTAATAGCTAAATGATGGACCATCGATTTTGGCCAAATTCATTGATCATTTCGAAGAGACCGAGATCGGATTTAATTATCCGAAAATCACTTCGATCCGGTTTAAACGTTACGCATGTATATCATGAAGATAGTTAAGACGGTGATCCGGTTTGTCCAGACCTACGACAACTTATATGGACGAATGCTATCAGAATATCGTCATGGATGACGATGAGCAATCTAAGTAGAATTGTCCTTGAAAGGTAATCGTTAGCATCAAGCCTCATTAACCGGGAATGACTAAAATAAGGGAGATGCAACAAGCTAAGTGGGTCGCACCCAATTAGATTATTTTATCACTTTTCTAGATACCCTCGAGAATATATATAAATTATGGATATGGTTGTGCATGAAAAAGGGAGCGCTTGATTTTCAAGGGTGGGAATACCCGAGATGATAACATATTCGGCACTATCTAGGTTCTTGTGTAGCAAGGGATTCCGACGAGGTCCTCTGTACATTTTTCTAGAGGTGTACTATGATGGATGGTACCCCAGTCATTGTAGGAGATCCATTCTCCAATACAAGCCTTTACGGTCTTGTTTGTAGTGCCTGGTATGCTGGAATTTAATTAATGTAATTTTTTTGGCCATTTTAATAAGTATTTGTACTTAGACACTATTATAATATCACTGGATGTTCTATAAAAATGTTTTGGTTATCGTAAGGGAAAAATCGGTTGTGTTTATGTATGACGTGGTCTTACGAGATATCTTTATTTTCAAAAGATTTTGATAACTTTAAATAACTATATTTGAGTGTGTTTTCTCACACTGGTTTTCCAAACAGACTCGGGTGTTATTTTATTATAATGCTTGGTTAGACCCAAGTATTACAGATACAAGATAGGATGCTATGGAGCTTAGAAGACGAGCTGGATGACAAGACGTATTTTCGTACTTGATTTGTATTTCCACTGTGTGAGGACAAGTTATTAAACTGTCCAGATTGATTGTTGTCTATTGTACTCTGATGATTTTAAGTGTAAAACAGTTACATATTCTTTTGTACAAAAATATGTTATTATATATTATATTTTGTTCCGCTGCGATTGTGAGATTCTGTGTTGTTCTATTTTCTTCTATCTCTTTCGTCTTCTTCACCCCTAACAATCGGTATTTCTGTCACTTAGGTATTCAGCATGTTATACAGTAGACGTATGGATGTCGATTTTTTAAGGGTCGAAAATCCCGTTTGTTACAGATTAAGTGGCATATTAATACTTCCCAAGGAAGTATTGATGCAGCGCGAGATAAGATGAACAAAATTACCTTAAGTTGCGAACAACTCCGCTCCAGCTAAGTCGTGAGTCGCCCTTCTCCATATGTCGCGACCTGCCATCATCCACAAATCCACGACTCATCTCCACCACGAGCCACGACCTAAAATCCCCTCCGACCCATCACCGCGACTCACGACCCAATTCCCAATTTCCAAAACCCTAGGTCGCGACACTACCATGAATCGCGAACGAGTTACCCTTCCCTGCCTCCTCCATATGCGCGCGCGAGATAGCGTGTGTCGCGAACGAGCCATGCCCTATTTCGTTAAGTCAAGAACGAGATAATTGCGAACGAGCTATGCTCATTTCACAGGAAGCCGCGAAATCTAAGTCGCGTGCCAACCCCCCCATAAGTCGTTGCCCTTTCATTAAGTCGCTGAAGCTCCAATAAGTCGTTGATTGAATATCTTTAGGTCGCGTGAAGTGTATTTGGTTAAGTCGCGATATTGTTGATGTGTTTGTATGTGTGAGTTGTTGTACTGTTTGTATTGTAACTTTCTTAAGTCTTTTGTGTTGAGTCATAAACCCTATAAATAGGGATGTAATGTCATTGTAATGGTGGTTGACTTTTGAATAAAATTTCCTTTTGATTGCTTTGTACTTTCTTCCAATTGGTAGTCGAGTGTGATCTCCTATCTCCACCTACGTCATTCGAGTGCGCTCGAATCTTCGTTTGTGAAGCCGATTCACGGAATCTTGTGCGTCAAGATCAACGTTCAAGAATCGTAGATCTCTTTCACGGAATCTTCGGATCAACGAGTTAGAGATAGCTAAAATTCGGTATCTTCGGATCAACGAATTTGGGCATTGCAGTATTTTCAAATCACCGATTGCTACATTTCATCAATTGAAGTTTGTTTTGATTAATCCGCTGCGTCAGTTTGGTATCAGAGCCTATTTTAGCCAATCATAGCTAAATCGGGTCTTGGAGCCAAGTATTTGAAGTTTTTGAAGTGTTTGTTTATTTGGGAAATCAGATTTTCATTATTGAGAAGTTGGTGTTCATCGTGTTCATCGAGAAGTTGCAACAAGCTTGTAACTTTTGATCCATATTCTTTTGGATCAAAGTCCGGAAAGTGTTTGGATTTTTGGAGAAGTGTCTGAGTCGAGAATTGAAGCATCAGTTTGTGAGGTGTTTGATTCGTGAAATTTTGGTTTGAAATTGAAGTGGTGTACGACTTAGTGTTGAAGTGTTGAAGATCCCTTTGAAGTGCAAGGCCGAGTAAAGTTTTTGAATTTTTTTTGAAGCATTTAGAGATTAAGCCGTGTGTAGGTAGAAGCCGAGCTAATTCAAGGAGAAGTATGAAGAGCTTAGGCCGAGCTAAGCATTGAAGTGAGCCGAGCTAAGTTAGGGCCGAATTGTTGAATTTGTGCAAAGTTCGTTCAAAGTTGAAGTGTGTTTGACTTTGTTGAAGTGAAGTTTGAAGTTTTGAAGTTTGTGTTTGAATTCGTTGAAATATTTGTGATTGTGTGATCATGCCTCAGAGAAGAACTAACCGACATCAGAATGTTGTCGGTATGTATAGAAGAGAAGACACTAAAGCAATAGAGCAACGAATTAGTGATAATCTCGAGGAGAAGTTCAATAAAGGTTTTGGGAAGTTAGAGAAGTTGATGTCTGACTTGAATCGAAATCAAAGGAGAGTGTCGCCACATTTTTACCAAGATCGAAGAGATTCATCAGTTTCAGCTAGACGAGACAATCATGATTATCGGGCTGAAGAGAGAAGAGCTTATCGTGATTACGAGCATGAGCCATATGGTGATTATGAAAGAGGAAGTAGAGAGGATGTACATGGTTATAGAAGAGTCAATGTTCAGAATCGACATCGAAGCTCATCTAATTTTGAAGAAGATAGTTATGATGATAGCATTCACTTTCGATATCCGGATCAAAGGCAAAGTCGATATAGAAATATTGAAGAGAATGGTCATACACGGAAATCAAGGATGGGCACAGAAATTCCAGAATTCCGAGGTGGTCTACGAGCAGAGGAATTCTTTGATTGGTTGTCAAAGGTTGAGAAGATTTTTGAACTCAACGACGTTACTGAAGATCGTCAAGTGAAGTTAGTTGCTACAAGCTTGAGAGGAAGAGCTATGGATTGGTGGCAACAAACTAAATCAACCAGGGAAAGAATGAAGAAATCTAAAGTTGTCAAGTGGGATAAGATGAAAAGAATGATGAAGGCAAATTTCTTACCCTACAATTATCAAGTTCGTATGAATCAACAGTTGCAGAAGTTGAGTCAAGGGAGTCGAGGAAAGGGTGTGGTTACAAGCTCCAGCAATCAGAGTAGAGGTGTTCATTGCAGTAGAGATGTTTCTAAGAGAGTCAACAAATCAGTTGTACCTGGAAACGTTGAGACAAATGTCGATGACCGAATTAAGCGATATCATTATCAGGAGTTTGACCATCGAGGTGTTGAATGTGCATAGCCCAAGAAGAAAGCATTAGCTGCGGAAGAAAGTGAAAACAAGGAAGTGGATGATTCAACTGAAAGCGAGCCGGAAGAGGAAGAGGAACCGACTAGTCCAATATCATTCAGCGAGAGTGTTGAAGAAGCGGAAGGTAGTGTTGAGACATTGGTTAGGTATGAGGCAAGTAAAGAGCTTAAAACTCCTGAGGAGGTTAAACCAATGTTGGAAGAGTTTGGAGAGGTTGGTCCTACAGAATCATTCATAGCCTTACCACTAAAGTTTGACAGTGAAGATGAAGAGGTCGAGTTAGAGAACGAAGAATGTAATTTGTTGAGAAGGATTGATGTAGTTAACTTTTATCAACCACCACAATTTGATGACGATGAAGATTCTTTGTCAGGGGATGTAGAAATTTTGTCAAAGGATGAAGGGGGTAACTTGTTGAGGAGGACTGATGAAATTGATGTTTACCAACCGCCGGAATTTGATGTTGATGAAGAAATTGAGTCAAAGTATGTGAATGTAGAAGTCGACTACTCGTAATTGCCAAAGCTTGATGTCAGTAGCATGGAAGAAGAGACTGTGTTCGGAGTTGAGGGAATTCATTTGTTGATGGAGAATTTTTGTTTAACACCTGAGCTTATGGATGAGAGTCAGCCAAGTAGCAATTCCTTAGTTTCCGAGGAGCCCGAACAAATTGAGAGTGAAACAGAAGAGAAGGCAGATTCAGATAGTTTATTATTGAAAGAATTTGACAATGAAATGGAAGATGATGAGGAGTTATCAATGTTGATTGAATCCGTAAAAAGTTTTGATGTTGAGAATCCTGAAGAGATTGAAGTATTTGAAGAGTGCGAAGATAAGATATCTGAGGAACTGCTTGAAGAAACTAACCCTGTATTTTTGGAAGAGTATGTGGAAATGAGGAATGAAGTGTTTGAATTGACCAAGCAAGGAGTCAGTGAAGATCTTGATGTTTTCAAGGAAGTTGGATCAGAATTCGATGAGTCTGAAGTCGAATATTATGAGACATTATCCGAAGAGTTACCATCACTCCAGGACATTCAACGTCAAACTGAACTTGTACCAGAGGCTATTTTACTGCCAGGATTGTATGATCTTATGAGTCTGAAAGAACATGAAGAGTTGGTACGACAGGAGGAAGAGAATGATTGCCAGTTGAAGTTGTCTGATGATGTCCACACTGCTAACATTGCCAATGTCAATTGCTTGGAACCATTTTATGAAAATAACTATGTTGAAGGAGAAGCGAGCGGGAGTTCATTTCGGTCAGGAGAATTTGATGCAACCCATCAAGGGAAGATGCTAGATGATGACACATCTGAACGAGTTAGGGAAAGACAAGAATCTGAGCATGAAACATCACACTTTTTCGGACAAAACTTCCTAAGCCATTCCGTGATTTTAAACTTCCTTATATCGTCTCACATTTTAGACATGTTTTGGTTCTATATCACATCTTCCTATTGGCACAAACAATATGGTATACGACACTATTCTTATGAAGTTCTGTGCTACATGAAGTGGATCTGGCATCTAGTGCTTAGTTTATTCCGCACCTTTTCATATGTCATCTCCCTCAGATCACTTCCTTATGCCGCCTACCTGATGCCACGTCTGTTTTATTCCAAGTATTCTTTAATTTGAACCGCATCGTCCAAAGGTCAAAACAAGATCAATCTCAAGAGTGGTTATCACCAGGGCCGCATCAAACCAGATAATGAATGGAAGACAGCGTCTCGAAGAAGAGGAAAATGTAAATTCGGGACGAATTCTTTTCAACCAGGGGAGGATGATGCAGCGCGAGATAAGATGAACAAAATTACCTTAAGTCGCGAACAACTCCGCTCCAGCTAAGTCGTGAGTCGCCCTTCTCCATATGCCGCGACCTGCCATCATCCACAAATCCACGACTCATCTCCACCACGAGCCACGACCTAAAATCCCCTCCGACCCATCACCGCGACTCACAACCCAATTCCCAATTTCCAAAACCCTAGGTCGCGACACTACCATGAATCGCGAACGAGTTACCCTTCCCTGCCTCCTCCATATGCGCGCGCGAGATAGCGTGTGTCGCGAACAAGCCATGCCCTATTTCATTAAGTCACGAACGAGATAATTGCGAACGAGCTATGCTCATTTCACAGGAAGCCGCGAAATCTAAGTCGCGTGCCAACCCCCTCATAAGTCGCTGCCCTTTCATTAAGTCGCTGAAGCTCCAAAAAGTCGCTGATTGAATATCTTTAGGTCGCGTGAAGTGTATTTGGTTAAGTCGCGATACTGTTGATGCGTTTGTATGTGTGAGTTGTTGTACTGTTTGTATTGTAACTTTCTTAAGTCTTTTGTGTTGAGTCATAAACCCTATAAATAGGGATGTAATGTCATTGTAATGGTGGTTGACTTTTGAATAAAATTTCCTTTTGATTGATTTGTACTTTCTTCCAATTGGTAGTCGAGTGTGATCTCCTATCTCCACCTACGTCATTCGAGTGCGCTCGAATCTTCGTTTGTGAAGCCGATTCACGGAATCTTGTGCATCAAGATCAACGTTCAAGAATCGTAGATCTCTTTCACGGAATCTTCGGATCAACGAGTTAGAGATAGCTAAAATTCGGTATCTTCGGATCAATGAATTTGGGCATTGCAGTATTTTCAAATCTCCGATTGCTACATTTCATCAATTGAAGTTTGTTTTGATTAATCCGCTGCGTCAAGTATCCTCCTCATCTTCTCGTTCTTCCTCCTCGACTTCCATTTCCTCTCCTGCCTCTTCCTCTTCCTCATGTTCTCTTATTTCTTGCTCACCACCCAAGACAACCTTTGTTTCTTTTCCACAAGCGTTTCATAAGGCTCGAGGGGTGAAATATGCATAAGTGAAATATTGACCTTATCAAATGTTTTTTGAGGAATTGTTTCCTCTTCTTTAAGGTCAACACCAAAATAATTGAAAATTTGAGTAAGATACACACCATTGAATAGTGTGTTTTCATGTTTAGAATTTTTTTTAGGTAATAGTTCATCCAAAATGACTTGAGACCAATTTATGTCGTATTGACCATAAATGGTGAAAAGAGCTTTGAAATTTTTTTGTGCCGGGTTATTATATTTACCTATTCTAGGAATGATACTTTGTTACAAAAGAAGCGTTAAACTTATTTCTTTTGGACGCAATTTTTTGTTTTTAAATTCAAAATCATCATCACTTTTGAAAATGTCATGAATCACTTCATGGTTTTGAAAATCAATTTGAAAAGTTGAAAGGTCCAGTCCACTAGATTTCCATCCAAGAATGTTACCTAAAAGTTCACAATTTAAAACAATTTGTGTCCCCTTGACATCACTCCAAACTTCTTCTTATCTTCCATCAGAAAACTTTCCTTTTTAATTTGCGTAAAACATCTTCACCAATTTTGGATAACAAACGAAATCATTTTGAGAAGCATTGATTAAATCAAGAATTTCATTTTTCAAACAAAGGTTAAAAAGATCATAAATAGAGAAATATTCAAAAATAGCAAATCTTCCAGGAAAGACTTTTCGAATGGTATATACTCAATATAGACTTACATAGCTTCTCGATCATTAAAAAAATATTCTTTTCTTTTATTATAAAGACTCATGGTTGCTTTAGTATTGCTTGAGGATGCCATTGAAGAGTAGTTTGAAGAGATAAGAGGGTTTATGGTTTTTGAAGTTGAAAATGAAAGTGAAAAATGAACTGATGAAGATAGAGTAAATAAATTGAGAACCAAAAGACACGTTCTCCAGTCAAGAGACATCTTTTCAGAACATTGAAGTTTGTGAAAAGGTAGAGGGAAATTCAAAATCTACCTACATATGTCGACATATGCATATGAAGTATGTCGACATATAGGTGGAAATTTTCAAAAAGAGTAATTCAATAAATAATTCCTATTTATCTATACTTATAATTAGCTTATAATTATTATTTAATATATATACTAAATAATTTACAAAAAATTTAAAATATATTTTATATTATTTTTATTTAATATATTATTATTATATATATATAATATTTAAAATATATGCACACATTATTTAACCAATATTTTTATTAGTCTATAAGTTATTCCTAGCAATCAAAACCAATGAACAAGAAAAATTCCAAATTTTAATTTATATGCGTACCTATTTTAGTTCCGTTTCTTCATATTTCTCATTAAATGTCGCTGTGAAGTACATATTAGCATTCTCCGTATTTGGTTCGCTTTCAATTGAGGAAGTATATGAATCGTTTAGTATTGCAACATAAGCTCTTGTTCGTTTCCTGGATGAATAAGTATTTCGTGCGTTTTTTAGTTTTTCAAGATATGGACGGTCTCTTTTTATATGGCCAGGTTCATCATAATTAAAGCATCCAACACCATTTTTGTTACTATTTCCACTTGGATTTTTATTATCATATGTCCTGAGATTATTCATCATTTTATACTTCAAAAATTTTCTGAAATTTCTTGCCATGCAAGCGATTTCCTCATCATCATCCTTGTATGAATCTAATTCTTTTGTTATGACGTTGAAAACGATGGATTTCTTCTCTATTGCCTTGCATTCTCTCCTGCCCTGCATTTGTGCTTCAAATGATATTAAATTGCCAATTAACTTCTCAATTTTCAGAATACTTATGTCATTAGCTTCTTCAATCATAAGAGTCTTTTGGTCTCATTCAAGAGTAGGTGAATTGAGTATTTTTCTAACTTGATCCTTTTTAGAAAACCTTTTGCAAAATGCAAATAGTGAATGAACTATATCTTAAAATCTACTATACATATCAGAAATTGACTCATTTGGACTCATTTTAAATAATTGAAACTGACTTGATAAAATAGAAATTTCGCTCTGGACTTTACTGGTGCTCTCATGTGTAATTTGCAACGTTCTCCATATTTCAAATGCAGACTTATAAATAAACACTCTATTAAATTCATTTTTATCCAATGAACAAAACAAAATATTCATGACTTTAGAGATACTTTGTGCAACTGCCTTTTTTTCAGCGGTCCAAGTTGAAAAATTAGTTTCGGGTTTAGTGTACTTATTTTGTGTGATGTTCAAAATGTCTTAACTAATTGATTTCAAATATATTTTCATTTTACATGACCAATATGTGTAAGTACTACCATTAAAATGTAATGGCCTAGTGGTAGATTGTCCTTCTACAAATGAGTTACTAACCAATGGATTAATGGTGCTACAAACAATATTACTAGTAGTTCTTTTAGCCATTAAAACTTCTCAAAATTCAAAATTATGAATACTTTGAAAACCAATGCTAGGATACCAAATGTTAGTTTAGCGGAAGATGCATCTTAAGTCTAATTTAACCAGAGGAGTGTGAATAGTATTTTATAATTTTTGTGAATATTTTTGAATTCTTTTAGGAATGCAATTAAAAGTCATATATTCAAACATAGATAAATATAAATGCAGTAAAAGTAAAAAGGAAAGAATATACAAGGATTTTATATTGGTTCGTAATTACCCTACATCCAGCCCTATACAATTCCTCGTACAGATTTCTTTTCAAATAGCAAAACAAATACAATCTTTGATTTCGAGGCAACGAGACACAACCTATAGACTTTCTGACCTCTGCGTAGAGTCACTTGATGTACATGGGCCACCGGCGCACCCACTAGATTTTCATGCCATTAAGCATACCCAATTGATTTACACGGGCTACAATCTCACCCACCAATATACGAGTATGATTTGATAGAGTTTTACAGACTCATATCCTTGATTTTGATTACAAATGATCCAATAACCTCTTGAATAGCACTTTGATCTTATTTGAGTGAGAGAGATGATAGATTAATCAATTGAGAATCAAATCAATGGAGGCTGAATTTGATTTTGATTGAATTTGAGAATATTTTGAGTAGATTTTCTTTTTAGAATTCAAGAATGTCAAAGTGGAGAGAAACTTTGAGAAAGTAGTTAATAAAAATTCGTTAGTTTAACCCTATTTTTTAAGAAACAACAGTCATGTCCATTTGTGAAAAGATACGACGAAAGGACACTTCCATTCAAAATTTGAATTTTGAAAATTACGGTCACTAAGCCAACATTAGGAATTGGATATGCCAACGTATCCTTCACAAAATTGAAAAACACTTTATAAAAATTATTTTGAAAATATTAAGGTTTGTGAAATATTTGATACTTTGTAAAATCATCTAAACATGGTTTATACATATTTTAATCATATCAAAACTTAAAAAAACTATATAGAAATATATTTAAAAATATAATGGTTTTAAAGATTTCTTTTGAAAATAATAAATGTAAAGTAAAGTGAATATATTTGAAATCGAAGTAATAACAAATATTATAACAAACTTATAAATAATAAGAAACATTTAAAAATTAAAATTATAACAAAGCATAATATTCTAAGTATACTTAAAAACTTAAAATATAATAAATCAAAATATGAAAATAATTTGAAGGCTATTTTGAAAATAAGAATTCTTTTAAAACCACTGTTAATATATTTGAAAATCATTTGAAAAGGAGAAACATAGGGAGAGAGAGATCAAAGAAGTGGAATTAGGGTTTTAACTAAAAATCGTAAGGCTCTATAACTTATCTGGGAGATCTTGAGTTCTTCAATACTCATGAGCCTTCAATCTCTAACTCTTGAATGTCTATATCTACCTATTGAATCTTCTTATGATACTGTACAGTCTTCTTAATTAATACCTATCTAATATCCTGCACTATATGCTAATATAAATTGATAAAAACATTAGTATCTATATTTTATGTAATGTCACATAATTGTTATCATCAAACCAATGGCTAAGGTACTAACGATAAGACCATAATAAACTTTAGTACAACAACATAACACTAACCCTCACTTGTACAAATGCTGCTTTGAGAGTATGAAATAACACTAGTAAAACCAGTACTTTGGCACTAACGATTCAGATGTATATAAATAATATACATTTGTATAAATATGACATGTATATATACGACTAGATACATGTATACATGAGCAACCGTGAGTGAACATCAAAGAGTAGCAAGATGGCTTCAGCTTGAATTGTCTTAAGTCTTAAATTCAGAACTTTTAAATACGTAACTAGTGCAAATCTGTGTTACAAACACGTTATGTTAAGTTTTTTTTTTAGAAGAATGTACTTTATTAACAAGTAGGAAAATGATATACTTTCATAATATGTCTCGTTAAAACCTTGCAATCCTCCTAACCTCAATGGATGTCTTGCAAAGGAAAAAGAGTACATATCATGTCTGACATGTTTGTTAACAATACAACAGTATAGCCTATTCCAAGTTGTCATATATGTGGAAGAGTAAAACAAAGTATCAACGCACTTAGAACCACCCATACGATCAATTTGGGGCTATAAACTGAAGAGAAAGACGATCAAACAACAACGAAAGAATCTCTGGAACAACCAAAACAAGGCTAGGCACATGGCCATAGGCGAAAGGGAAAACATCAACAAAAAGTTCATCGAAGTGAAGAGGCACTTCTTTGCAACCTTTTGGAAAGATGGAGACTTCCTTCATCAATTACCATCGCCAGATCTAAATAACAAAACTTTTCTCTCAACAAAAAAAGGGGGACAAAAGTATCGAGCTTCAGGGAAATTGCGATACTTTCTCAACTACAACCAGAGAAACCAGATGCCGATTCAAGGAGGATGAAACCCTGCTGCCTTATGCTTTTTTGTCTTTTTATTCTTTACTTTCAACTGATTTACTAAAGCATTCCATGCAGGATTCTTAATAACATCAATTGCATTGGTGGCTTTGAATTCGAATGGTTCTTCTTTTGTTCTGATTTTCCTGATGGTTCTTAGTCTGGGGGCTTGATATGATTCAGACAATTGATCTTCATTAGCACTTCTGGGAACCGTGCCTTGCTGCGAACAAGTCTCTTCCTCCCCTTCGGTATCCATCTCTGGATTAGAAGTATCAACTATTTGTATATCTATGTCCGAAGATACCTTCTGTATTGTCTTATTTGTTACTTTATTAATAGTCGTTGCTTGAGAGAACGATTGAACATTATGATACTTTTCAATTGTGATATTTTCCATGTTATCATTCCTGTTGACTGTGTGTTGCTGATTGAAACCAATCTGTTCTTGTGATGCATTTTGGGATTGAATGGTTATATTAACTGTGTTGATTGGAGTGTCATCCTGTTTGTTCTCTTGACCATCATTATCATCAATAATCATTTTATTACCTTCTCGCGGCTGATCATGGTGAACGACTTTCAGTCGCCAAAGTTTAGTGAACTAATAGTGCGTTTTGGAATGTCCAAAACTAGAGCAAGTAATGGGTTTCACTCGTTAGTCATCTCTTGCCATATAATTTCATCATTTTCGATATAATAGGAATCTTGTTTGGAAATTCAAAAGAGTTATCAATCTCAATTAAAACTCTAGCATAAGCAATTTTTATAATACCTTCAGCAAATTTGTACAATCTAATAGAAACTCCAAAAACCGATGCAATACGGCTTATTTCCTCTTGAGTCCACTAATCAAGTGGTAAGTTAGGAAAGCGAACCCAAATCGAAATAGAATTGAAAAATTCCTTGTTAAGTTGCATTCTAAGAGACCATCTTTTCATCATCATCAATTTTTTTATTTTAGTAGTATGGTCCACCTTCTAATATTCTGTCACAATCTTTCTTGTTATTAAACTTAATAACATAAAATCATTTCTCTTTAGAGAAAATAGAGAAATCCTCTTCTGGCTTCCATACTCTAATAATATAGTCTTTAAAGTATGAATAATATGGTTTAGAATCAACTACGTATATCACAATGGTATTTTCCCATTGTTTTTTTGCACCTTGAATAACTTCAATAGACATTTTTGCGCATTGCATCGAATTAAATTCTCATGGTTGATAGAACTTTAGGGGAATGGATACTAGTATATTATACCTTTAACTGCTTCATTCCACGCTCTGCTAGTCGAAGCAGAGAAATTCCAATTGTTCGACATAGTTGTTTTGTCATTATGTGCATTTGGATAAGGAAAACTGGAATTACAAGCAACATTCGAATATCCTTTTAAGATTATAGAGGCGCTTGACTTCTGATTTTGAAAAGTGGTACGTCCTTGTTTTGGTGATAACGGTTGATGCACTGGCTTTGATTGACGATTCCATTTCCTACATCTAACTTCAGCGAGACCATCTTCATTTGTCGAAGGGTCAAGCGGAGTATTGTCACTGTGGGGAATTGTGCGGTGTGAAACCCGGAGTAGTGTTTAAAAGCACGGGAGGTGGATCCTCTGGTGGCGGCAGTTGGCGAGTGGCTAGGGAAGGGGAGGTCATGATAAGGCGATGAGCTATGAAGCCCAAAAAAATCAAAAGAGAACTATGGAAGACAATGACCGAAAAGAAGGCGGCGGCTTGCAGATGAAACCTTAGCGAACATTAGCCGAGAATGTTCATTGTCTTATTGATATGGTTATTTAAAGTAAGTTGTGTATTCTGTATTTTGATGATGAAAAAAATTGATATATAATCACAAGCATTGCAGAGTATTTCATATACAACAATACAAAATGTAATGGAGACAAATAACCAACAAACTGCGGATTCTAAAGAAAAAGACCTAAATAAAATTGGTACTATTACTTCCTTACAAATAATTATACTTCCTTAAAAGCCATATGGCTCTCATATATCATCACATAAGTATTCACCTTACTCATATACTTTATTTACGTTTTCTTCAAAAAAATTAATCTTTCTAACAAAACTCTCAAGCTTTTGTTTTAGAAAAACTAAAATAGGGATCAACGGTCGATTGGTGGTACCCACAGTGGTCAACCAGTGGTAATGCATTCTTCCAGTTCCTCAACTCCCCAATCGAGACCCCTCATACAAACTCATCGCTCTGTAAATTTATGTTTATCCTTCATTACAAATCTTTTTTTTGTTTGTCCTTCATTATAAATCTTTTTTTTTTCTTGCACCACTATTTTCTACTCTATTAATTTCAATCTCATAAACCCTGATCACTATCTCCGTTCTTTGTGCATTCATTTCCAGATTATTCTCTAATTCATTTCTTTCTTATACACTTTGTTCTTCAACTCAAAGAGATTCTTGTGGGTTTGGGACCTTTGTACTAAGCTGAAAAATCAATTTCTTAAGATACAACAATTGTCTATAATTCTTTTGTTCGAGTTAAGTTAGAAGTCATATTTGGCAGTTCATGCAGTGTTTGTACCACATATTCCTACAGGTTAAGAGAGGAATTTATTTAGCACAAAGTCTGAAGAGATGCTTCAACAGTGAAAGTTCAATGTGAGGTTCGAATTGGAACCATGACATCATCATTGCCTCAGGCGTCTCTAGTGTGCTCAGACCAGTCTATAACAGGATAGCAGCCCGAAATCATGGCGTCCTCCAAAAGGGTCGGGTCGCAAGTTCACACTCACCATTATCGCCTGCTTCGTTTTGACCCGGGTCCGACATAGTGACCTCCAGCTCATCATCTACATCCACCACCGGTGCTATCACTGGCGGCTCTCTGATCACGATCGCCACAGGCCTAGCTAGTCGCATAACTAGGTCCCTGACTATAGATCCATTCCCATAGTCACGTCCATCAAAGTCATTATCAGGATCGGTCGCCTTTATCCGGCAAATGTAGCCCTCATAAATAAGGATGCCTAAGCCTTCCTCAATTGGGTTCACTGCGATAGAAGAAAGAAGAACATATCACAAATTGTTGAAAAATTATAAAGGAAAAATGCACTAAGTAAGAAACATACCAAGCACGAGGGACGTACGTGGAGCTTTTATACTATTTGTTTGGGGTGGGGGGGGGGGGGGGGGGGGAGCATTTCACAATTTTTTAATTTCGCGTACCATATTTTATATTAAACTAAATGCATTTATAGCTCAAATATATTTATATTACCATTTGATTAAAAAACGTAAAAAAGTATCACTGCATAATATAATTTTGCTAAATATCACAACATATGATATATTTTTTCTTCTCAAAATATCATCCTGACAAATGATTCTTCATAAGCATACTCTTCGAGATTTCATATTTTAGAAGTGTCGAATGATTTCTTCAATTCCAATGGTGTCCTCTATGTCTCATCAACATATGATGCCAAATAATCATTTATAGCAACATCTCCTAATCGTTTTCGTAGAGAAGTCTTGATAATTTGCATTGTAGAAAAGACCGTTTCGACTGTAGCAGTTGCAATGGGTAGTAATAATGCAAACTTCTAAAGCAAATATACTAAGGATATCGACGACGTTTCTTTCTTTGAACCATCTACTTAGCGAAGAGAACTAATTCTTTCGACTTCAAAAATTTGACCATTATATTTCAAAACCAAAGTATAAATATCAAGATGATGATTAAGTTGCAATAAATCATTTGGAGAAAAATCTAACGGGTAAAATTCAACAACAACGAATTAGTTTTCTCTTATCATATGAAGAATAAGTGCCACTTGGACTAAGACAAGCCATGCATAATAATAGCTCTATATCCACTTTATTAAAACGATTATTCAACTCTTGAAATTGCATATCTACCACTTCATCGAATAGTCCAAACACGATAATAATAAAGATATGTCTCTCCTTCAAGCTTACGCAATATTCCATGAATTACAAACAAAGCTATCCATATCACAGTTGACTATCTCAATTTAATGCAAAATAAGGAACTTCTTCAAGCAATCGCTCCCATCTATTATCTCTCATAGTTTGTAGTTGTTGCTTAGTTATTCTGACAAGTGTCATGGCATGCATCATATCTTGACTCTTTTTCTGCAACACATGAGATGAGTCGTTTGTAATTTCTAAAATATTTTTCATCAAATGCAACTGAAATACAAACTCAAAACGTTGTTTTTCTCGACAAGATATTTGCTTGACCTCTATGCTTTTGATTCTTTGCATCCTCTTCAACAAACATTACAACTTCAATCACTTAAAGAAACAAAGCAAGTATAATCGTAAGTGTACCATAGTGGGAGCCCCATCGTGTGGCTACTGCATGTTTCAATGTCATTTCTTGAGTCATACCTTGTTCGGTTTAGCTTTAAGCATTACAAAACTCCTATAACAACCTTTTCAAATTGTTTATCACGAAGAATGTCTCTACGTTCGCATGAGGCTCCTACGATATTAGACAATTGAGAAATGATATCAAAGAAAGTTGAAATAAGTCGGTGATTCTCTACAACCGTACAAATGTTAACTAAAGTTGGTAAGCAAAATAATGAACATAATAAACAGATTTATTCTCTACTAAGATCTTACTCTTTAAACCATTAAATTATCCTCTCATATTATTGGCTTCATCGTACCTTGTCCAAGCAAACTTGACATATTTAGCCCTTATAGACAAAAAAAATGACTCGATAACATCTTTTAATGACAACGCACTAGTACCTTTAACAATGTACGATGTTAATAAAACATTCAACAACCAACCCTTTATCATCCCATCTATATAACGTAAAACAACTACCAATTGTTCTTTCACAGATATATCACGAGCTTCATCAACTAAGATAGAAAATAATTCATTCTGAAGCTCTCCAATAATGGAGTTTGTAGTTAGACTTGCAATAGTACCGATAATATGAATTCTAAGCGATGTTAATGTTAGGTTCTCAGGAGCATTTGTCAATGAAAATTTATTGACATCCTCATTATCGTTTACATGGCCGAAGATATTTGTATCAGAGAAGTGGTTGTCATATTCGTATACATGACTGAAGCTGCAGCGATCTCAAACCAACAAATGAGCAAACGATATCAAAAAATCAATATGTACAATTTGTGATTATTTTTATTTTGTTTTAGAAACTATGTGTTCCCTGCTAAAGATATTATTAAGTTAGATAATCTTCAATTTAATACAGCTTCATAACATATTAGAACTTCAAACCGGTACTATCCTTATTTTAGAAACTGTGTTAGTGTTATAGACAATAAACACGTAATAACACACTTACCTTGCAGATCAAGTTATTCCTATTGGACGTAAATATTTTGCTACAAGGAATATCTTAGCAGCATACTCATTCGATTTACAGTTCATTTATGTTATGGCTAGTTGGCAAGGTACTGACCATGGTAGTAGAATTTTTAATACAGTTATAAATGATAGAAACTCTAACTTTTCTCATCATCCACTTGTACAACATTATTTAGTAGATTATGCATATCCATTTCAACTTGGGATATTTACCACCTTATCAAAATAGTAGATATCATATTCCTCACTTTCATGAAACTGCAAATCAACCAAAATGGTCAATGAAAATTTTAATTTATATCATTCAAGTTTATGTGTGGCAGTTGAGAGAAACTTGAATATGAAAGAAAAAGTTTACCATTTTAAAGAATATGCCAACGTACTTATTTGAAACGTAAGTAAAATTTGTCGTTGCTACAATGACTATACTCAATTTCATATGAAAATACAATAATGGTGATCTCGATTTTATGGTTTATGATGATGATCCCAATCTTGATCCAGACGAATACCAAAAGGAATATTACAGTATGAGAACTACTGCAAACAGAGCGACTGAAAAGATACAACGACACACAAAAGCAATGAAATGTCAACACTTCGGAATACCATAAGAGATGAAATCATTGCAGCAGTTCTGCACTGAAATATTGCAGTTGTATCATTTTATATGTACCTTTAAAACATTGTATAATTAATTTGAATGTATTTTGATTTTTGTACTTTTATTTCATTTTAATTTAACACATATTACACAATAAAATCAAATAATTAATTAACTATAAATTAATTAAATTAAAAAATATATTAAAAATATTCTGCTCAAATACCTCTTTCGCATCACCAAACACGTTCTTATTTCAACCAACTTTCCCCCACAAATTCTCCGTTACTGTTCACCGAGAACGGACCCTAATACACAACTAAAACTGATCTGCCTTCTTGTCAATGTTAGCCTATCATTTGCATCAATTTCAAAGAACATATAAGCAAATCAACTCATGGACAATTTTGTTTGATGACAACCACAACCACTTATACAAACTATAGAAGTATTACACTATTCAAGATACCGAATAAATATGTTAGCGACGACAAAGCGGTCAAAAAAGAAAATAAATACTCGCCAACACAAAGAAATACTTATATTTCATATAGTAAATCAATTTCATTATATAATAACAACCGTTACAACAAACAGAAGGCATCACCCTCAAGAAAACTTAGGGAGTTAATTATTCTTATTACAATATAGAAAACATGAATATAGGAGCACAGCATAACTGGAACAGAATGGTTAATGATGAGGTGGTTTGTAGTGAGGTGGTTTGTAGTGGGGAGGCTTGTAGTGCGGTGGTTTGTAGTGAGGTGGTTTGTAGTGGGGTAGTTTGTAGTGGGGACGCTTGTAGTGCGGTGGTTCAAAGTGAGGTGGCTTGTAATGGGGAGGCTTGTAGTGCGGTGGTTTGTAGTGATGTGGCTTGTAAGGGGGAGGCTTGTAGTAGCGAGCATCAGCAACCAAAACCATCAAGCACATGGCCAAAAATAAAAGAAGGCTCACGAATTTCTGATTAATAGCCATTATGATTATGATTTATGTACTTAATTCTTTTTTTACACATGAAACAGGTATCTCTGCCTCTTTATATAGAAACTGATCCTTACGGTCACATCATGTAGTTTCCAAGTTGTGGGTTAAAACAATTCAGTTTTCTTTAATACATGAGACTTTGAAAAGGTAAAATCTTAGGATGATCAAACATTAAGGAGACTATGGATAAATGACAATATTTTTTGTAAATGTAGAAGAAGTATTCAAGAAGACATGTTAAAAGCATTTCTTTGTTCACTGTTGCCGTTTGCCATACATTTTAGTTAAAATAAAATGCATCTTACTTTTTCCTACTTTGATGCATGTACCAAGTACCGTAAGTGAAGAGTTAATCTATGATGACAAACAACCTCAAATAAATAGCTAACTTAAAATCTACAGTTTCGATATCCTAGTTTATATGCACTGCCATATGAATATCTGTTCTAATTAGCATAGAGAAAGCTGGGAATAAATCGCAAAGTTCTAGTGTGCGAGTTTTTCTCAAAGTGAGGTTACCAGAATTTACGAATGAATGTATTGATATATTTTCCCTTTTTAGGTACACAATCACAAGCATGCTAGAAGAATTAAAATCAGTAGGCCTCTTCATGTGGTTCCGCTGTTATACTTTACACCTTTTCATACATTGAGTACAGTCATACTTATCTCATAATTTGGTATGATGGTACGACTATTATCCAGTTTGAGATTTTAGATCTTTATATGTGAAATGGTCTTGATAAGACATGTCAAGGGTTTTAGCATAGATCTATCGTACCACGGAATACTTAACGGCTTTCTAACAATCCCCGTGATATGACATCAAGATGTAAGTTTTATCTAACAATATTAATTTTAACAGCCATTGACTGTTATCCAAAGAGTTGGTGTTTAAGGTAAATTATATATTCAATAAAGTATAGTGGCGCGTTATTATTTAACTAAACTTGGACAGTAATCCTCAATGAATTGGACTTATTCGTATGTATTTGGCAATCATATTAATTGGATATATTAGTAGATATGCCTGCCAAAACAAACATGAAAGTGATGCCCCGAAAATAAAAAGGATCGACCACGTCAAGATACATCATAAAGTATTCATTTATATAATATTTATAATACATACATGCTAGCATGAGTTATTAGGTGCACTTGGTTCGATATAGCTGCAGGAAATCATGGATAGTCCAATGTTTGGTCTCATATTAATTCTTGTCTTCTCAAATACTTGACAACATTTGCAGTACTGGGCTACGTACTCTGGAGAGGCACAAGTGAAAATATAGGCATATGTGTGTCGCCACTGACAGTAGATTTCAGGCTATGCTAGTGAAAAATAAATAAAATACCAGGTTTTAATCCTGTAGGACTGCCAAATTATTTCTAAAACAGGACTAATTCTAATTGTCACCCCTTCATCCGGAAGTAACTAGCACTAAACATATGCGTACGCATTAATTATACATATTATACTTTATTAGTTGGCATGAGCAATTTGCATTGACAATTACTCAGGCATAACATTATGTGCAGATTATGCATGTTGTTATGTACCAAATCAATGCAATGTAAAGTCATTACATGCTAACAAATTAAATCAGTACTTATGTGAATAATACAAGTAATGAAATTGTATTTAGAATATACTAGAGCTGTACGATATGAGACTTACAGTAAGGGGAATGATTGCATGGATTAAAGAGGCATTTTGTCGAGCAATTCATCAGCAAGATTCCGCAATTTACCCCATGACAAATTTCATTAAAAAAATCATTGACACTCACAACTACTGATGAGATTCTTGAGTTTTGAATGAGTTGTCCAGATTCTGATGTTACAAATTTTCATATCTTGTTATTTTCTGTGACAGCAGAGCTAGTCAAGGAGTTTTTGAAAGCATAGTTGATGAGAAGAAAGGAGAAAGAGCAAGAGGAGTTCAATCAGAGGAAAGACGAAGGAACTTTGAGAGGGAAACTTTGAATTTTATTTTGTTGTATTTTATACAGCCCAATACAAATTTATATAGTTCATACTCATTTAGGCTATACCCGGCCCAGTTACAAAATGTGTACAACATGTTTCATAAAATGATTCACACACATACGCTACTCAATCTCAACGAAGGCTTCACAATCAAGGAGGAGTAGCCGCATCATCGGAGGAAGTGTTACAGGTGCCATGCCAATCAAAAGTTTGAAATTGTCTCAAGGTCAAAGGTTGGAAATTGATCCACAAGCTTCCAATAATCTTCCCAACTTGCATCTTCAATTGAACATTGCTTCCACTTTACCAAAACCTATGTAATGCTGCCATGATCAGTTTGTCGAGTCAAGATTGTCTCTGGTTTAAAAAGTATTTCAATTGTCTCTTTGAACAATAATGTTCGAGTCCAATTTTTATTTTAGCTGGGAGACATGGATCGCCGGATGCAATTTGGAAGGAAGAGGTAATTTATAAGCAACGATTACTATGTTTTCGTGTAATATCATAGGGATCAAATTTTTTAAGGGAAAGCTATATTGTTTTTTTGTTTTTGAATTCCATTGAAATTTGTCTATATGGTTGCAATCTCAAATATACCCAATCCTCTATTTGAAATACCCTTTCAAATCTACGTGCAATAGCATATTTAATCATTCTTTCCTTTGCTTTATGGATGTTGTCTTTTAAGAACTGTAATGCAATATCCCTTGCATATAATTCTTCATCCACTTGACATGCTCTAGCAGACTTAGGAATATATGAAAGTAAAGAAGGACGTACTCTACCACAAACTACTTCAAATGGTGTATAATTTATAGGTAATTTCCAAGTTGTATTATACCAATATTCAGTCATGCTAAACCACATGATCCATTCATGTGGTTTGTGACTTCAAAAACATCTGAAGTAGCACTCAAGTGCTTTGTTAGTGAATTCAGATTGACCATCTGATTGTGAATGGTGAGAAGAACTAAGTGCTAATGAAGAGCCTTGTATTTTGAATAATTTTGATCAAAATTTACTTGTAAATATAATATCTCTATCACTTACAATATATCTTTGAAGACCATACAGTTTATATACTCCATCAAAGAAAATTTTAGCCACTTAAATAGCTGTGTAATAATGAGCTAGCACAAAAGAAAATTGCATATTTACTTAGTCTATTTACTACTGCATAGAGCACTCTGAATTTTACATTTTGGTAACCTAATAATGAAATCCATGCTTATGTCTTCCCAATTTTTTCTTGGGTAGGCAATGGCTATAGCAATCCAGGGCACTTGACATTTTTAGATTTTGCTCTTTAACAAATATCGCATGCTTGAACATATTTTTGAACATCTGATTTCTGACCATGCCAAAAAAGCATGTTTAAGCTTTCTGAACATATTTTTGGCCGATAGGGTCAGGTGATTTTGTACGAGGAAGATGACATATATGGCCATGTACTAACACACGTGCGCACCGCCTCCCGCCTATACCGTACCGAGTCCAATAACAATAGACCCTGTTATATTTTTGCCGCACAGATATAAACAGCTTTCTACTGTTTAAATTCAAAGAGAAGCGACTATTGGATTTGAATGGACGCGGGTTTTTCCAACGGAAATGGCCGTTGCGAACTGTCTGAGCGAACGCTGCTTTTTAAACAGAAATAGGCGTTGCACATGAAAAGATGCGGCCGTTGCAAACAAAGAGACGCGACCGTTTTTGACCGTTACAGACGAAGAGACGGAGCTATTCCCAATGGACATAGCCGTTGGGAATTCGCCCACAAAGGAGTAGGAAACCTGATCAGTTTCCCACTCCAATTTTTCTCTTCTTCCTCCTAATTTCTGACAACTCTAAAATCTGTGCGCTCCTGCGTATCACATAGAAGATCATATACACCACAATCTCGAGCAGATCATGTCTGTTGTATCTTGTGAGACTTTGAATAAAGTCTTAAGGAAATTGTTACGACAACCCTCAGACGAAATTTCTTTCTTCATTCGGTTAGATTTCTTGTTTATTTATATATTTATATACATCGTTCCGTAATCTTTCCGTTTCAACGTTGTACTGTTTCTGCGAAGTAGCACAACGCTTGTTTATCGCTGTAGTTTAACACAACATTTTGTTGTTGTTATTGAAATAGTTTGTTGTTGTAAATTAATTATAACATACTTATTGATTAAAATTACTAATACAAAAATCCAAAGTAGTGAAAATCTGATTTGTAAACTTATGTGACGAATTTATAAGTGATTCATCTTTGTTTCCGTATATGAATTATATAACACTTTCGACACGGTCGGAAGACCTGCTTCCCTCCTTTCGTGCGCATCTTTTTATTGCAGTCGAAAGGACTTTCTTCTAACCTTTCTCATTCATTCTTTCGCCTTCACTCTCTTGAATCATACCTTTCGACTTAGTCGAAAGGATTGCCTCGACGACTTTCCGCTGCCGCTGAAGGTTGGATTTCCCTCTATTTTGACTGATTGCTTTCGACTTCCTCGAAAGGTATAGAAGCGCTCTTCACCTAGCCGGTAATGTGTAATATAAGATGGGAAGGACGTAGGTTTTCGATGCTGTCGAAACGTGTACTTTGTGGACTTCGAATGAGTTGAAACACTGTAGAAAGCTTAGCTGCAAAATACACCATTCGATGGCATCTTCTCTGACTGGTGCAAAACCCTATCGTTCGGTGCTTGAGGAAGTTATGTTTAATTCATGTAATTTTGCTTCATAAGTGTAGATGGTTTCAACCAATTCGAAAGGCTAATATATGCTTTTGAAAGAGTTGCTTTGGCCGAACGCTCTTCTGGTGAAGATAAATGATGACGAAACCAGCCGTTTCGAATGGCTTGGCACACATGCTCTATTTATATATTATAACTATCAACATGTTTTTTTTGAAATGGTACGTAGATACGACATGTCACTGGGACAACGGAACACAAACCACATTTCAATATATGTTCGAATCACGCTACGCAAGTTTCGAATTTTTGACCTCTCGCACCAAAGCCGAATCACTTATCCACTGAGACAATACAATGGTGCTTGTCAACTATCAACATGTTTGATTAACGATCCACCACATGAGAAGAATGATGAGAGTAATCCTTAACAAAATGGTATCAATGGCCAGTATAAACATTAAGCAACCACTCTTCATATGGCAATCGGTTGTGTGAGATGAGATTATCCGCTAGCACTTTAAGTTTATTTCTGTCTTTTTTATCTTCTCTTTATTTTTATTTTTCTCATCTCCTTGTTATTTTTATGTTATCACCTTTCAGGCTTAGTTTGAGTAGCATGTCAGCCAAGTGAATTTTAATGGCTAACAAAACACCAATCATATGAAATACCTTCGCTCATAACAAAGTTTGATGATCCTCCTAGCGAGACAACCACTTTTTTGAACTGTCTTAAGAAAATTGACGCTAGTTAAGGACCTGAATAAATATATGCTAGAGAGAGAAGGAACCAAAAAGAGAAGATGAACATTTATCAACACAACAGAAAACATACTTTCAAGACATTAGCACAATTTGATATAAAAAACAACCATTACAGTACATAAGGCAACACCTTTCATTAAACCTAAGGAGTTGATTATTATCATTATAAAATATAAATATAGGAGCATTGCATAATGTTCAGTGATGAGGTGGTTTGTAGTGCGGTGGTTTGTAGTGCGGGGGCTTGTAATGGGGAGGCTTGTAGTGCGGAGGCTTGTAGTAAGGTCGCTTGAAGTGTGGCCGTTTGTAATGGCCAGCTTCAGCAACCATTACCGTCAAGCACAATGCCAACAGTACAACAAGACTCATAAATTTCTGATTAATAGCCATTATGATTTATGAACTTGATTTTTTTTCTGATGAATTAAACATAGGTTATTCCTGCCTATTTATATTGGAATGGAGCCATATGGCCACATCATGTTATTTCCAAGTTGCTAGTTAGAATAATCCATTATCAATTATATTTTAGGTGCATCAGACTTTGAAAAAGTATCCCTTAGGATAATGAAACATCAAGGAGGATTATATAAAGATATACAGAAATCAATTTTGTGATAACGAGGAAGTATTCAACAGCACATTTTAAAAGCATATGGCTTAAAATCTACATTTTTGGATATTCAGATTGATATGCATTGTAAACAAATGAATATCTATTCTGGCTGAGTGTTGAAAGCTAGAAATAAGACATCTTAAGTAGAACTCTATTTTACGTATGTATTTTTCCAATGAAGATGAGATTACTATAATTAGTAAAGATACTGATCTGTCTGTTATTTATTACATACGCGAACCACAGGCACGTGGTAAGAAGAAAAATTCATTAAGCCACTAGGTTGTTTTGCTCTTTACACTATACCTTTTTATAACTCTAGTTCATACACACTTACCTCATAATTTCTTTTAATGCTTGTGAAACGGTCTTAATAAGACTAATCAAGTGTTCTAGCTACAGGATACCTATGACTTCTGACAATCCACATCCCATGACACAAGATGTAATATTAATCTAACATTGATTCCTATATCCCCTTTTTTTTACAGCCATTGTAAACATAATTTGTCGTCCGCATTTACAGCAGATCAGATATTTTGTATGGTACAGTTGTGCATAATTTATTTAATTTTGATAGCGGTGGACATAGGATCTTCAACAAAATGGAATAATTCGTCTGTATTTGGTGATCAAACCAATAAGATACGCACTTCACTTGCCGAAACCAACATCCAAGTGATGCCCGAGCACTAAAATAATTACCATGTCAATAAGATAAACTATAAAACCTTGATTTGCATGATGTCAATATGTATTCATGCTGGCATGCAGTATTTGGTGCTCTTAGATTAAATTCAGCTGTATGAAATCATAGATGGACCTATGTCTGGTCTCATATAGCATATGTCCAAAACATTTAAAAGTACCATGCCTTAGTTTGGACAAGTATAACTGAATATATAAGCGTACTTGTGCCTTTATCAATTTAAGTTGTGGGTTTATGACTACACAAATGAACAAACAATAAAAAATAAAAACAGCGTAACTAAACCTTGAAGGACTGCACAGAAATATCTAAAACAAAACTGATTCTGCATGTTACCTTTTCCTACTTTCTTTGTATATATGTAAATTAGCCCTTCCATACTTTATTAATCAGACTAGTAATTAGTGTGGGACACAAATCCATTTATAAATGGATATAGGTTCTTTATTGATTAGTTGAGCAAATTGCACAGACAATTACAAGGTATAACATTATGTGCAGACTTAATTCATGAACTAAATTATAAAACATGAACTAAATTGTACAATTAATGAATTTAAGGCTGTTATCTTAAAAGCGAATTTTTCATTACCGTACCATTATCAATCAATTAATTATCTTATTCAACTAAATCGATATACCAATAAAATCGATATATCAATAAAATCAACATGATAGTGGTAAAATTATCATTTATACACTACAACAAAACTATTTAATTTCCTACGTTAAATTTTCTATGCCTTTCCTACGGCAGAAGGCTGGGTGTAGAAAACACGTAGGTAAAGCGTAGAAAGAGCCAAAGGCGTAGGAAAGACGTAGACAATTGCTTTATCCTTCAGTATCACAGGTAAGAAATTTAAAACATTAATGAATAAAGCATGAATGCATATGCATGGATTGAATGACATTCAAAATCTCTATCTTGTTTCCCTAATTTTGAATCGACAGCCTCAAGAAATTTTCTTGGCTATAAGTCAACCTATTTTTAGATCATGAACAACCCCCATTTTATTTTTCCCGAAGATTGTTGAGTTCTGAATCATCATTATTGAAGTCACTTGCATTACCGTGGCTTTCATTTCTGGACATGCTGCCATGCTCTTGTTTAAGTTTACTGGATCTAACGTGCTCTCTTTAGGGTTAGGTCTACTGCTCAGGTTAAAAGATATTATATATATATATATATATATATATATATATATATATATATATATATATATATATATATATTGATGTTAATTTGTAGATCTTTGTATGAAGCCTAGATCCTTACGAACAAAATAATTTACTTATCCTGTAATGATCCTCCAATTCTCACTCTTAAAGGACTAGATGTAGCAAAGTCTGTAATTTACATGCAAGCTGATACATGTTATCTATTACATAGTAAATCATCCTACTGAGCATCAACTGACTCATTTTATTGGGCAACATTCTAATTAGATTGTACATGGAAAATAGATAAACTTGCACTGTCCATTACTCTACTAACATCGTTAATGGATTTGCTATTTATCCTTGCTAATGCAACTTTTCCAAAAACCTTTGACTTTAAAATTTTACTTCTCACAATAGAACCTAACCAACTAGCACCTACATAATTCCATTATTTCCTTCATTTACAAACAACTTCCAGTCTTTTTCTATGAGATAATTGTAAATGCTGCTGCTTCAATACCACAGTCTGCAAAATTGCAATTTGTTACTACCAAATAGGGAATACGTATCAAAATGCAAAATAATAATAAAAAAAAATCTTCCCTTCCTCCTACTGCTGCCTTTTACGAAAATTTTATCTCTCCTTGTCGGCTAAGGACACAAGGCATAGGTTGCTTGGTTAACTAAAAATTTAATCCGCACAGAAACCATGACTGGCACATAAATTTTAACACCTAATCATGTTTAACTTCTAATTCCATTCCATCCAGATTAATTGCTCACACTGCAAGGGGAAACGTGATTCCCGACGGCGCGGCCGTCGGGGGCCGTCGGAAATGACGGCGTCAGGGAGCAGTACTTCCGACGGCCACCGACGGGGGCTGCCGTACAGATTACCGACGGCTTCCGACAACTTCCGGCGGTTTCCGACGGCTTCCGTCGCCCGTCGGAAGCCGTCGGAAGCTACCGGAAATCTGAAACTACAGACCGCCGGGAATCGTCGGTAGCCGACGGAAATTTCGACCTGTAATCCGTCGGGAGCCGTCGGAAATTTGCTGTTTTTTTTTAAATCTGCTGCAAATAGAGCCTTCCAACCACATTTCTCTTCCAAACACTACAATATCAATACTGCACAATCCAATAAACAATAATCCAACCAAACATGCAAACCAATACTCCAAAATATTCAATAAACACAGAAATAAACAAAATTAGAATAAAAATAAAATACAAAATATACATAACATTCCAACATTAACAATAATCCTAACAATAACTGTTCTATCAATCATGCATATCCTGATACAGCTACAGAACCAAGTGTATTATACATAATTATACATATCAACAATTAATTGTTCCATCTACCAAATCATTCTAAACTAAAACAAAACATACCTGCACGAACGAATCAGAAAGCAATGAATCAATCTGCTCCAGATCCAGAGCCAGCCGATGAAGGGAAGCGGCCACCAAACTGCTGCATGTACTCAAATAACTGTGCCGTCTGCATGGTCTGTTGGCGGTTCTGCTCCTCCAACTGCTGAACTCTAGTCTGTAATTCTTCTATACGTGCTAGCTCGCTCTGAGGTCTACTCCGCCGTCCCCTACTCTGACTACTAGACTGCAATAATTGAAAAATAAATAAAATCAAAGTTTATTGTTTTGAAAAGGTAAAAATATCATATTTTAAGTATTTTAAAAAAAAGTAAATTATTTACCGCTAAATTGTCAAATCTGTATCGTCGACCATGCTCTGGTGGACTCATAACGGACTCAAAAATAACGTCCTCTTCATCGGTCGTCAGCTGCTCTCGACCCGTATCAAAAAGGAGTTTCTGCCGCTGCTCCATAAACATCTCCTGCATTGACAAATTAATAATATCATATCTTATTTCATAATAATTTGACAACTAAAACAATTACTAATACTGAATAAAATGAAATATGCTTACATGGCTTTTACTGGATTTATCGTCCTGCCATGTGTACGAAACAGTCCCGTCTGGATTAACATGCTCGACAGCATGCGTACGGATGAACACGTCCATATAGCTGACATGACCATGTGCCTCGGCTTCCTGAAGTTGATTGTTACATACAATTATTTTACATTTAAAATCATATAGCATAAACTATTTACATTTATTATTCAGTAAATTTACCAACTCCTGCCGATACTGCTGAAACGACTTCGATCCTCCGCGATGAGTGACGGGATTCTTATTTCTATTTGCAGAGTTTCTATCCGACTCTGCCTGTACATTCAAAATTTGATACATTATTTTCCAATCACGTTAAATTAATAATTCAAAAAAAATTAGTATACTTGTCTTCGCCTCGTCCGTCTCTCAGTAGCTCAACCAAGCTTGCCACACGCTCTCCCCCATCCACCGTGGTCTCTTCCCGAATTTCTTAACCTCAGATATCGTGTCCCTGTAGTTCTTTCGCATCTTCCTCATCCAGTATGCTCGTGCCAGCTGCATATCATCTATCTGGATGTCTATCTCAGCCTGTGTTAAAAAAAGATTACACTTTAAACGATAAACGGTAGAAAAAATGACAAAAACGAATTAAAAATGGAAAACATAAAAATTACACATACTAGGACATCCTGCCATATGCACTCTATGATGTGCGGAGGGATGGTATCCCACTTCGGCCAGCACGCACTCATCCTACTACGATATGCTGCTCTGTAGACGTCCAGCACTACCTTAGTGGGTAGTAGCTCGAACGCCCTGTTTTTAAGTACGATACAGATAAGTACGTACGTATAGTATAGAAAAAATAAGATGATGAATAAAATTTAATTTTTACCCATCTGCTTTGGGGACTAACGATACAACTGGACGCTGTAGCGCTTGCGATGGGCCACTGCCATCGCCTCCTGAAGAACGGGAAGAGCTCCTCCCTCTATGTGACATAATGATAAACCTGTGACGTTTACACATCATTATATAAGAGAATAAAAACATGATAATGAAATATATTTCATATGAAAATGACATCAACGGTATAAATTGCTTAATTATAATGACTGAAATGGAAATAGAAATGTAAGTTTGTTATACCTGATTCATAATGGGTGTACTCTTCCTACGATAAGCAGAGTTCATTGCATTTTTAATAAAAATTGCTAAATAAATGACAAATTGAAATAACATAAAACAATAGTAAACGGATTTAGTTTCATAGTTACATCAATTTCATAATACATCAAGAATTCAACATAGTTACATCAATTGCAAAAAAACAGGTTCAAATTTATATCAGTCATCATCGTCTTCTGATTCAGATTCGGTCTCGTTTTCGACGATATTTTCCTCTGCACTGTCAAACGCTTCTACCAAAACATTTGATTCATCGATCAAAGGACCAAAATCTGTATGATCGTCTGTAATTATTATTTCGTTATTTTGCTCAAGATCTGCCTGATAAGCTTGTTCGTCCGGAATATTCTTCCCATCGAATGTGAATCTGGCCTTTGTTTTAAAAACTGCAGACCAATCTGCTTTATCTCTTTTTAGAGACAGATAAGGAGCGTAATAAACTTGCAATGCTTGTTTGGCTAGTACAAAAGGATCATACTTGTGATAGTGCGATGTATGCTTTATTTCGATAAAATTATAATCCTTATGCACATTAATTCCAGAACCTGAAACATTGCTAAACCAATTGCATCTAAATGGAAAACACCTCCTCCACGGGTCTTGAGAAATATGTCAGTTGCAAAATTTGTGTTAGAACGCCATAAAAATCATTTAAATGGTTTTCTGGATCGTCACTACCTTTAACAAATACACCAGTATTATTTGTTAATTTTTCTGCACCGTATTATTTGGTGTTAAATTTGTATCCATTGACGAAATATATTGGATATGTCTTGACCACTCTTTTTGGTCCCATTGCAAGATGTTTCAACCCTTCGTCAACAACACAATTTTTCGGCTCATAAACGTAATTTGAAAACCAACGGGAAAATTCTTTACTGAGATCTCCGTTCGGATGTTCCCGTTCATAAACACTGTTTATATAAACAAATTATTACATTAGGTTATACACGCGCATGCATTACAAAAAAGAAAAAAACAAAAATTATTGTTTCAGATTACCTAACAAACGGTGCAACCTCGGCACAATTTAGAAGAATATAAGTGTGTGCTACACGAAGATCTCTATCGTCTAGCCATATTTCCACACATTTTCCAAAAGGCCGACCATGTTGTCTAAAAATAGATAACATTGCTTGAGAGGACTCTTGTTCGTCGCATTCATCATTATGAGGAACACTTTGAAATGAAATATTCACATGGTCACTGAAATAGTGAGAGAAAAAGAACGAAGCTTCTTCTTCGATGTAAAATTTACATATCGAACCTTCAACTCGCGCTTTTTGTCTCACTTTTTTCTTCATATGATTCAAATATCTATGCAAAATTAATTTATATTAACTTCATCTTTCAAATGCAATTAAATTACGTTATAACATATTACATACCTCTCAAATGGATACATCCATCCGTATTGGACATGACCTCGAAGTCGTGCTTTAGATGGAAGATGAACTGGTAAATGTTGTATTTTGACTTCATCGCAATGTATTCTGCGATTACTGACAGCTGCGTGCCGCTTTTACCACCATCCCAAATAGGTTTCTTAGCTGCATCTAGTAAATCATAAATTTTCTTAGCTTCAATATTTGGTTCTTCAACATTTCCATCATCGTCGTCAACTTCAACCATAGGAAACATTGATCGTGCTGCATCTTCGACCATATTTTCTATACAGGTCATTGAAACTATTTCGTTAACGACACTTTCAGACTCTACAGAAGTATTTGCTACAACTTATCCATGCCGATCCCAAACATAATATTCAGGTGTGAAACCGTGTTGGCACAAATGAACTTTCACAATATCTGATAACAAAAACTTCAAATGTCTACACCTACTACACGGACAACGAATTTCTGGATCGTTTCCGTTATTACTTAAGGCGAATTCAACAAACACGCTTATACCATTATAAAAATCTTCTTTTATTTAGCCCCTCGGTCCTTTTCTTTGGTACATCCATCTCCTTCGATCAACAAAATAATAAATCATTTATCCTATTTGACAAAATGAGAAGTTCAAAATTTAATATTTATTTTGAAGAATACATATTCGAAAAAGATTATTTTCATGTTCGTATAATATTTTGAATTTAAAGAACAACTTCACAAATTTAAAAATATTTTCAAATAGGGCACATTTCATTTTTTAACGTAACGATTTAAATATATATATAATTTTTTTTTCATTGGTCAGGCATCCTACTTTCCATTACAAACACAGTAAGCATTTACATTTCGTATATTACTTCGTCTCAAACGATTCAACAAAATTTCGGCAGCATTTCCCTTTTGTTCCCTGCATTGTACGCAAATGCGTGTATGCAGAAAACAAAAAAGAAAAGTTAGGCCGAAATTTTATAAACCGTTTGAGACGAAGTAGTATACAAAATGTAAATTCTTACTGTGTTCATAACTTGTCCAATACAGGGACAAATCCAACAAACATTGTACCAGATGAATATAAATGGTCGTTTTTCGAAAAAAAACGACTATTTATACAACGATCATGTACAACACTCGTCAGACGGAGCCAAAAACTCTCTAAGGGACATTTGTCAGTTACATGCATGCATTTTACGAAAAAAATACAGTTTTACTCACTGTTCACATTTACAAAAATATATATTAATTTAACACAATTATTCGACGTATTACGCATCAACTTAAGGCTGTTTTAACATTTTTATCATTTTTCAATACACACAATTGTAATTTAGAGTAATGCATTTTTTTTTGTTTCATAAGTAAATATGTGCACAATATAATACTCCTAGTTCATTCAATCATTTTATCTTATTCCAAATAACGTATACAATCGCCGAATCAAGGCATACACAACAATTTACATATACATGAACAACCCCAAATTATAGGTGTTTTTCACAATTTCACGATAAAAGATGAAATCGGTATACCATGTGATGCTATAAACCACTATTAAGCTATTGGAAACAATTGCAATCGCTAATTCGCCCTAATTTACCAATTTATGCAAATTTAGAAATAGGGTAAAAACTGAATTTTTTACAAAAATAAGAGATTATACCTGAGATGAAGAGTAATGGAGTTTGATTAGGCAGCCGTGGAGGATCCGGAAGCTCGAAATCAAGGATTGGAAGCTTGAAGAGGGAAAATGAGGGATTTTGGAAATAATTTTCGTATGGTTTGGGGAAGAAGAAGAGCTCTCGGCTGAAGGTATAATCGCAGTTTTCCGACGGCTTCCGACGGCCGCCGACGGCCCGTCGGAAGCCGTCGGAAAAAGGCCGTCGGCAGCCGTCGGTCTATGCTGTCGGAATTGAAGCCTTTTCTAGTAGTGTCAACGTTTCTGTAGGTATTAACAGAAAACAGTTGTAACCTGCCAGTTGTACTCTTTAAAGGCTACGTTTTATGGCAAGACATGGTATCCTTGGTTTTTACATGCACATATGCACCACATAGCTGTTTATAGTATACTCTGTCCGCTATGGAATTCTGTTTCGTTCACAGCCAGGCTTCAAAAAAAAATGACTGTTTCCAGCACATTCAGGAAGATGGATCCTCGTTTATGCTAACCAATACATTATTTTAATCCTGGCAACATTTCAAATTCCTTCCAAATGTATTCCAACCAATAAAATTAATCATCCTGTTGTGTTATTATTACATACCTATGTTGCCATCGGATGATAGCAATGCAATGTGATTATGTTTCTATGAATTAGTATGGGATTCTAAACCACCAGCTTCTCATTTTCCAGTTTTGCAACATATAGTTTTTTCTATTTAAAATGTGATCATGTCTTCTACGCTAAAATAGCAGTGGGATTGAATTTTTAACTACTATAACTTCGTTTTAACGCTGAATTGGTGATCAGAGTTTATGATAAAAGTGGATTGCTAGGTCAGTAACAAATTCACTATTAGAACAATAGTAAATAGCGGCGAAATCTTCCGACGGCCGTCGGCGGATATTTCCAACGGCTACTCTGTGGTTTTACACAAATAAACTATAGTAGCCGCGGTCAACCGTCAAAAACTGACGTAAATAAATAAAACCCAACCGTCGAAAACTGACGTAATTATCAAGACACTATGTCTGGGATTAGGAAAGCGGGGAAGAAGCATAACTGGATGTGCGCTAGCGTGTGGGATGCTTGGTGGAACAACTATGAATTTAATATAAGTATATCATATATCACTTAAATTTGTTTTACAGCTGTAAAATATGATTTATATTAAATTTACAGACGAAATCATAGAGAAACTCCGCGAATAGAAACAAGAACCCAATCGCATATCGCAGTAGTTCCATATCATTCCAGCATCATCGTAAAGATCTGGTAACTTTATTAATTGCAATTATAAACAGTTATTACATTTGCATATTTGAAGCTATAAGTTATTAATAAACAGTTATTATAACAGTATTACATATATACTAATTAATTCAAGAAAGAGCGCGTACATGTCTCGTCTCATATATGGATCTATTTGCTTAAACTCATGCCATCAGGCAAACAGACGAAGCTGCCAACCTCACATAAGCATGGAAGGACGAGGATAATGCAACTGCTTCCTATGTAAGAATATTTTAAATTTTAGGTTATTAATATTGATCAGTTTAAGTAATTAGTTATAAAGAATTAAAATAATGTTGTGTAAATTTTAATTGTATTTTCTTTTGCATTGTAGAAAAAATTTCAGGAAGCACGAGCACAGATGATGGAGGGAGCGGGACGGGATAAGTTGACGCGTGATGAGGAGGATGCTACTTTTGACTCTATCATGGAACTGACATCGCGATGTAGGCGTTTTGGCATTGGGAACCAAGCGGTAATTTATGAAAATAAACTACCTTATAAAAAATGCATAATTTTTATAAAAGTTACGTAATTTCTATAACAAGTTATTTCTCTTCGTCGGCTAGGACTCCCAGAAAACATACCAAAAAACTCAGGATAAAGCAGAGATTGCAGAGCCGAGAGTCATGGTTGCACAGCTACAGTAGGAAGACCTCCTTCGTGCTGTGGAAATGACACAGCTGAACGAGCACTTAGCGGAGTATGTGTAGCAGTCTGGGATATTCCCTTCGTCGTCGGGTGCTTCCGGAGGCAAGGACGAGTCTTGATAGGTACGCTATTTTGTGTTTGCGTTTGGATATTGTATATATGCACGTGGAGATGGTAAGTATGATGTATCTTGTTATGTTTGATATACGTTGATGAGAGGTTGATGTTTTATGCCGATTTTGGTATCTTTGATACATATTGTGGGTATGTTGGATGTTTGATGTTGATTGGATACGCTTGGTATATTTTGTGGAGATGTTGGATGTTTAATTTTATGTTTGTTGGATTAGCTTAATATGTTGTTAATATTGTTGTTGGTATAATATGTGTTTTAGCTTGTGTGTGTGTGTGTGTGTGTGTGTGTGTGAAATGGAGCTGTGATATATATATATATTGATGTATATGGATTGTATGAGAATCGAATGGTTGCTGGAAAGCAAAAAACACCTAGATTCCCGACGCCTTCCGACGGATAGCGACGACTATCTGGTCACAATATTCCAATAGATAGTGACGGGTATCGACAGAATATTGATAAGGTTCGTGGCTACGTGTACACCGTCAGCCATTGAAAATCGTCGCTAATAGTTGAAGGAAGCCGTCTGAAAGCCATAGTCGATTCTGTCGAAAAGAGTCGGGAAGCGCGTACGCTATTCTGACGGCTATTACATCGGTCATCGACGGATTTCAACGGCTATCTGCCGTCGAAATTTGACGTTATTCTTGTAATGATTGCTTCATCTTAAGTCGATAGTCTATATAATATCGAGTAATTCATATTGCAATAAAGTGTATGGTTATATTTTGGTCTTCAACTAGCTTGATTGCAATTACACCTTGTAAATGGTTCATCAGCTCAAAATATTAAGATTCAAATGAAACGTAGAAAAGCTTAACTCTATCATCAATAATGAAAACTCTTTCGCTAGTTATTGTCGATTATTGTCAATTTATGTAGTATTTGCTGTTGAGTTTGATGCAGTACTGTTAGGCTTCTTCCTATATGGTGATTCTATCTCAAAAATCCATATGGTGAACCAGTTCATACATATTTAACGGGTCTATTTAGGCTTTGAACAAAGTCCACTCACTTGGAACTAAAATGAATGCTATTAACATAGTATAACATGTGTAGATATGGCTTCACTTGTGGAGAAAAACATATACGGCCATCCGTAAAGGAATTTTAGCACGAGTAAGCGAGTTTTGGCCCACATTTACATCAATTCCGATGCGAATAAAGATGTGATGTTCGATGAGTTTCAGGTAAAAATAATTTTGTTTCCCAAGTAACTATTTTTACTGTCTATTTTTCCTTATAATTTATTTAATTGCGTATACATAATCGATCTCGACGGAGAGATGATGCTTCACCGGCAATTATGCGAAAGTTATGGAGTGCGAAGGTGGTTTGAAATATCAGGATTGTGTATCTCACATGAAAGAAACTAAGAAGAAACCCCCATGTCCCTCTCAAGAGATATTTATTCAATTCTCGACATATTGGGAGCTTCTGGATGTTCGACAACTTTCAGAGAAAAACTCCGAACGAAGAAGGAAGAACCTAAAATTACACCGTGGTGGTTCGAGATCCACTGTGGATTATCAAAATGATTTGGTTTGTGTTTATTAAACTTATTTAACATTTGAATTAATCCGTAATTAATTTATGGTAATAAATTTTTTTTTCCTTCAGTTTGATGAGTATCGTAGACAGCCGACCTCGTGTGAGGTGTATGTTAGTACTCATAGGCTCGAGTCGGGGAATGGCTCGACCAGTGATCGATGGGTTGATAATGCATCAACTCAATTTGCGGTAAGTGTCCTGTATGAATGAAAAATTGATTTTATATATACATATATACAAGTGCTAATAAATAAGGAACATACATTATATGAGATGTATCAAGCTAAAATATATGTGTTGTTTGGTCAAGGCATTTAAATAATATATGATATCGAAGAAGAAGTTTTTAACGCTCTAAGCATTGAAAGACGAAGGAATTGTAGGCCGAACTACGGTCATGCTCCCAAGGCAATTATATAAAACTTCATTATTTATGTTTTATATGTTGTGACGGAAATTCTAACTCGAGACCGCTCAAATCAATACCCCAAAGCAAAGCGGAAGACGAGATCGTGGTAAGAAGTGGAAAAACAACCAATATCTCAATTTCAATCTCAATTCAATACAAGACCAATTACAATCACCAAACAAGCAATATAATATAAGAGCAATAACGAAATATAAATCATACACCGATTTATAGTAGTTTCACTAACCTTGTGTTAGAGTACATTCACTTTAAGAGAGGGAGAGAGAGATTTTATTAATATCGATGAGAAAAGTACAAGAGATTGATTATAATGATCAAAAATTCTATTAGAATTGATTTGTGGAGAAGGGAATTTAAGAAAATTAGGTTTAGATAAACCCTAATTAGTGGAGGCTAATATCCCTGCAGTCGTTTTTCTGTTACGTCACAAATCTAGATTTAGAAAATAGCTTATACATGAGATTGTTGAAAACTAGGGTTGGGGTTAATCGGAGTTTCGGTCGACGTTAGCTCGAATGGTGGGTGGTGTTGGGTTCATTTAGGGGAGGGGCTTCTGCAGCCACGAATTGGTGTGGTTCGGTCACGTATAGAAGGTGTGACATGAGATTTGTTGTGATTTTTTTAGGTTTGGAGTTTTGGGTTTCGGGTTTCGGGTTTCGCGGTTGATTTTCATTTGGAGAGGCTAGAGTTCAAGATGGCGAGGGCGCAAGGACTAGCTCGTCAAGCGGAGTTGGTTTAAGGTTTTGGTTCGTTGATTTGGTGGATGATTGTGTGTGCATGTGCATAGATACGTGGATGTTTTAACTGTAGAAGTTTGAATTTTCGAAAGGGAGAAGAAGACCCAATTCGTATTGGGTGCGGATTGCTTGGCTTTGGGCTTGGCCCGATCATGATAAGGGTTGAGAAAATATAATTATATTTATTTTTTTAAATATTAAATAAGTATGTTGATTTAAAATAGAATATCTCACTCGTTTGAAATCTGATTTAACCACGGATTTTTGCATTATATTCATATTGACGAGCACAACGTTTTGACATAAATAATTATTGGTTTTGGTGTAGTATAATTTAATGATAAATTGATATTAACTGATTATAATTACGTCAATTTGGATAATAACATAGTTTAATCAATTATAAGTAATTGGTGTTATATATTTGACCAAATAAACACCGTATTGTTAAAATAAATTGAATAAAGTAATTTGGACAATTCCCGTTCTACTATTTTATAGATTTGAATGTCTAATTATATATCGTTAATTGATATGCCAATTTGAATAAGTGATGCGTAAACTATATGTGGTTAATTGTTTACATAGATATTGATTATGTAAATGCCAGTTATTAATTTAGAAGTTAAATTGGATAATATGGTTGCTTGTTTTAGTACCATTGTGATTGTTAAGCCTCTTTCCAAATTTAAAAGACTATGGATTTAATTAAACTTAAATTTTAAACAGTTATAAATGTTTTATATAATTATTATTTAGTGTAGTGTTTATATAATAATTAATCCATTAACAATGTTTTAATCTTAACTTATTTATATTATAATATTGTTTAAAATTATTAAATTAAATTCTAAATATGGTTTAAAGTTATCTTATACTTTAATATTGTTTAAAGTTATTTATAATAATTTGTTTTAAAGTTAACCATTATTTCAAAATTAATTATTTTAAAAATTAAATTATTATTTAAAATTAATTATTCTATATCTTAAAGTTGATATTTTATTTCAAAGTTATTTGTTATATTATTAATATTTTAAAATTTTATTTAATATTATAATAATATTTTTTAAAAGTTTATTACTATAATAATATATTATAGTTTTAAAGTTTATTTATCTTTATTATTATTATATTAATATTATCTAAAAGGTCATTTATTATTATGTTAATATTGTTTTAAAAGTTAATTTCACTACAAAAGAAGTGTCAATTTTCCAACTCAAATTTCTCTACGTCATCCCTACGCCGCGTAGGCGTAGTGTAGGGAGATCGTGAAAACGCGGGGAAGGCATAGGGAAGTCGATAGCAGTTCCCTGCAACGCGTACCATGGTTTAATTGTTTACAAATCTGTTGACCCTAGCCATCCCTAATTACTTTGTATCCTTTCTAGAAAAAACCCAAATCGATAAACTCCAAACCCTTCTGACTCCGTTCTGCCCAAATCCTCCTGCCTTCGATCCGCGCCGTAGCTACATCTGCACCGCCGCCAGTAGCGGCCTCCGTGGCCTCGCCGCCGCCAGTAGCTGCCTCCGTGGCCTCGTCGCCGCCAGTAGCTATCCTCAATCCACGTACGTACCCTTTTGATTTGGTTATTCCTCATTCTATACAGATATTACTGCTATGTAATATCGATAATTTCACAGATATTTTTGGTGCATTATAATTTTTTGGTTACTTGCACCAAGTGCTGCTAGATTACTGTAATTGTATTTTTGGGCTTGTGAGCTGAATTGAGACAGGGCCATTATGTAATTGTGATTTTCCTTCCTTTTTTTTATAAAGAAAACTAACTTTGAGATATATAGAGGAATGTTTTGACAGAAAGTACCATCTCCCACCTTGAATTATCATCATATTCGAGGTTTAAATTTGTGACATACACAAAGCAGACAGGAAATTTTAGCTAAAACTCAAATTTAAATTTGTGATGTAATATTTATATTGAACATGTCTGTGTTCATGGTCTATAATAGTTAACTTTGGAGGATTTTAGCTAATAGGGTTGTGAACTGGTTACCGTGTAATAAATGTTGGTTTTTAGCGTTATGGATAACCAATTTGTATTATGTGTCTTGTTGTATAACGGACAACATATATTTGTTATTTTATGGATTACAAACAAAGAATGTAAGAGCATCTCCTCCTTCAATATTCACATTGTAGGAGATAATATAAAAACTGTATAATATATGATGTCTAACATATTAAGAAACTTCATAGATTATAAGTAGAAAAACATAGGCAGTACAATATATGAAAGCTTCAAAATAGAAAACAACTAATAGGCAGTATAGGCTATTCGAACACCGTAGCGGGGGCGTTGCCCCTGCACCCCCACCTTAGGGGGGTTGCCACCCCCTGGACCCCCCTCCGTAGGGGATCTTATTTGAAAAAACATTCAACAAAGTGTTGTCTACAAGTGCAGCTGTAATGCAACAAATAAACTAACTAAACTAGAATAAATCTAAGCAAGATTTATTTACAGTAGACTAATTATAAGTGACGGAAACATCCTCAAACAAATTGGGGTTAACTCGTAGTACATGATAATGTAGACCAGCTAATACATGAAAGAAAAATAAACTTCATTCTAACTAAAAGCAGTATGATAACAGTGAAACAAAATTTTAACATTATTAGTAATTTCAATATGAGTGACAAGCACTCTATTCTATTTTTAATTTTTGAAAATAGCTCATAATATCTTCAGTATGAAAATAGCCATGATCCTTCTGTCTTGGTAAATATATTTCATTTTTAGGTTGAAGTTTATTTTGAAGGCTAAGTAGTATTTCATTTTATTAAAGAAATATCTTTTCAGGTGAGAATGACTGCTTGCTTGGCTTTAGCTAATATATGTGATTCTCTTTGCTGTTTGGCAACTGATTTGCAACCAGATAGATCTACAGGTAGACATTTAGCATTTATGTGAATATTCACATTGTCTGTGTTTAAATATCCTTATAATGGATTTCTCTATTCAGGCGATGGATGTGTTACCAACTTTGCCTCTCTTTTGATTGAAAGCACCTTACGATTGACAAAAGACAGGGATAAGGTGAGAAGATAACAATAGTTCATTTTCCATTTATAATTAGGTAAATGTTATTTTCTTCATTCATGCATTTAGATAAACTTTGTTATAATAGAGTGACTATATCATTATTCTGGTGTACGCATATACTTTTGATTAATCTGATTAGTTTTTACTTTTTGTTTACGTCAAAAGTCTCTATTTCACACATGATTTGAAACTTGTATTCTTCTAAAGTTATACCGTATGCAACTTGTATGGTTACCACATCATTTTATTCATGTGCATCTACAGTTCAAATATATACAATCTCCCTTTCAGTCATGATATTAACAGTCTCAGTTTGTAAAGTCGAACCAAATCGCCTTACTGTATTATGAGTAATAAAGCTAATATATTGTATACTTATGTTGTTTATTCTTAAATTTTGTATACTCTGTATGCATGGGAAGAGCTAATATAAGTACTCAACTAACTTATCTTAATTATGCAGTAAATGGAACATTTGAAAGTTCGTCGAGCTTGGATGTACAAAAATGTAGGACATAGAGGAACGATTCCATTTCAGTTTTAAAGAGGTTTAACCGAGTTCATGTTAGTGGCATCTTCCAATGAGACAAACATGACAGAAATCCGTTGTCCTTATAAGAAGTGTACTGCCACTAAACATCATTCTTATGAAGTTGTTCAAAAGCATTTGACTAAAAACAGTTTTATGGATGATTACTATGTGTGGATACATCATGGTGAAGATACGATGAATGCTATTAATACATCGGTGGTTGGTGAGGGTGATAATGTAAATGTTGGTGTTCATTTTGATCAACCTACTACTTCAGAAAATAGAATGACAGAAATGGTTATTGATGCCGCTGGTCCGTGTTTGCTGACTAATTCGTTGGATGTAGAGGAAGAATCAAATCCAAAAGCTAAGAAATTTTTCGACTTGTTAGAAGCATCAAAAAGACCGCTTTTGATGGATGTCCAGTGACGGAATTGGCAGCGACTTCTAGGTTAGTTGCTATAAAATCCAAAAACAACTATACACAAAAATTAATGAATGATGTTCTTAGTTTAGTTCGAGATCTAGTCCTATCCGGTTTGCAGACTAGATTGGCAGAAAATTGGTATAAATTAAAAAAACAAGTTTCCGCATTTGGATTGCTGTACGAAAAGATAGATACATGTCGAAGTGGGTGCATGCTATATTGGAAAGAGGACATAGACAGTTCACAATGTAAGTTTTATGGCTTAGGAAGATATGAAAAGTAAAAAAGTAACGGTAAAGGTGTTCCCTTTACTCATTTACATTATCTTCCACTTATTCCTAGATTGCAAAGATTGTATTCGTCTTATGCCACCGCGGAGCACATGAGATGGCATAGTGAACGAGTTCGAGAGGAAGAGGTTTTATGTCATCCTGTAGATGGAGAAGCGTGGAAATATTTCGATGACAAATATCCTAATTTTGCCAAGGAGTTACGAAATATTAGGCTCGGTTTATGTACTGATGGTTTCTAACCTTTTAGCCAGTATGGCAAAAAATACTCCACTTGGCCAGTTATTTTAACACCCTGCAATTTACCTCCTTAGATGTGTATGCAAAATCCATACATGTTCTTAACTCTAATTGTCCCTGGGCCAAAAAATCCAAAAAATGGAATAGATGTTTATCTGCAACCTTTAATCGAGGACCTGAAGAAGATGTGGGTAGAGGGTGTTGACACTTACGACGTGTCAAAGAGAATTTTTTTTAAACTATTTGCTTGTTTATTGTGGACGATAAACAATTTTCCCACGTACGGGATGCTTTTGGGCTGGAGTACGGGGGGTAAATTATCTTGCCCTGTGTTCATGGATTCAGCAAAAGTATTTACACTAAAGCATGGTGGTAAGCAGTGTTGGTGGGATTGCCACCGTCGATTTTTGCATACAAACGCCACATTTAGACGTGATAAGAAATTTTTTGAAAGAAATAAAACCATAAGTTTGCAACCACCCACATTTTTGAACGGAGAAGAGGCATTTGATATTGTAAAAGATTATGCAAAATTACACGAGATGGGAAACAAAGAGCCTAAAATTCCTGGCAAAGGGGATTATCACAACTGATGCAAACAGAGTATATTTTGGGAATTAGCATATTGGAAAGATCTAAAACTTTGACACAATTTGGATGTGATGCATATTGAAAAAAATGCGTTTGAGAATTTCTTTCATACAATTATGAATGTGAAAGGGAAAACCAAAGATGATTTGAGATCAAGAAAAGATATCGAATACTATTGCAATCATCCAGAGCTTAAAATTAATCCTATGCATCCAAACTTCAAAGTTCTTGCGTGTTATGAGCTAGATATGACTCGTTGTATAAAATTATTTGATCGATTCTTTGAGGTTTCCAGATGGAATTGCTTCTAATATGAAATGATGTGTTGATATGAAGGACGTTGTACTGTCAGGTATGAAGAGTCATGATTGCTATGTATTTTTAGAGACTCTATTCTCGATAGTATTTAAAGAGCTTTTACCATAAAAGGTTTGGATGCCTATAACGGAGCTCGGTTTATTCTTTAAAGATATATGTTCGACAACTGTATCTAAAAGTCATTTGTAGAAGCTTGAAAGAGATATACCCAAATTACTGTGTAAATTGGAGAAAATATTTCCTCCCGGAGTTTTCAATTGCATGGAACATTTACCAGTACATCTACCAACTGAAGCGTTACTACGGGGACCAGTGCAGTGTGGATGGATGTATCCTTTTGAGAGGTATGTAATAGTTATATTTATTTACGCAGTTTTAAATATAGAACGTGTTATACTTAATTTCACACATTTTCATATTAAGGTATCTGGGTCACTTAAAGAAAAAGGTGAAACAAAAAGCATGCGTTGAAGGTTCTGTTTGTCAAGCATACATTATTGAAGAAGCGTCCATATTTTTTAGCCATTATTTCGATGATCACATTAATTTAAATTTCAATCGTGGTCATCGCAATGAAAATGATATGATGGATGATTCAATCGATAACGTTCTCTCGGTATTCAAAAAACAAGGACGTCCATCTGGTAAATGGAAGAATGTTAAAGGCTTCACTACAACAAAGGATTACAGTCTAGCAAAGGCAACTGTGCTTCTTAATTGTAATGAATTAACTGATCTTATTAGGTACCATAATAATTTGATTATTCATTGACTAAATTTATGTCAATCTTTTTAACCTACACACAATACTCCTTAGATATTAACTTGTGTGCTTGATTTAAACGTCAAGTTCGAAAGTGAATATCCTAATGTTGAACTCTGTAAAGAATTCAAGGGATGGTTTAAACAACATGTATGTATGATAAGCCCTGCATTTTAACATCGCAAGGTATTCATTATATATTAACTTGATACGAACAACATCACTGACGTTTGCTATAGGAAACTTGCATTTGGTCCACGTAATAGCTACAGAATATGTCCAATAATGTTTATAAATGGATTTAAGTTTCACATAGAAGAATATGGAAAGAAAAAAATAACCATTAGCAGCAGATTTTGTATTAAAGGTGGAAACAACGATGATGACATAAAAGATTATTATGGTGTGCTGGAGGAAATAATCGAGTTAACTTACTCGGTAGTGCCGGAGTTAAAAACATTTCTATTCAAATGTCGATGGTTTGATAGTAGGCCGAATATTGGAGTAAGACGCGTACACAAGTATTACCCTCTTATTGAAGTAAACCACAAAAAAAATTTAGGGTATGATCCATTTGTATTGGCAGCACAAGCTACACAAGTTTATTTTACGCCGTACCCTGCTATCGACAACAGTCGTTCAGATTGGTGGGCTGTTATTAAAACAAAACTGAGATGGTCATTTCACTCAAACACAATCATAACCGACAATACAGCGTATCAAAATGATCCAGAACCTAATGAACTACTGGAGATTGTACAAGAAGTAGAAGATATAGGATCTCTTATTAATAACGTTAATGATGGGATCGAAGTAGATGAAGACGACGATGAGCAAGTCGAAGTAGATGAAGATGAGTGTGAGCTTGAAGATGAGAGTGTAAATATTGAGAGTGATGATGATAATGATGATTGGTAGCATGTATATTTAATGATGATAGTTTGCATGTGTTTTAAGTTGCTCGATTGCTTTTATGTTGATGAAGTTGTTCATCTTTTAGTTAATAGTAAAATTTTCAGTTCTTGGTTTATATTCTATGCTATTCGATGTATGTTTTCAAATCTTGTCTTAAGTAAAGTTCACAAATTTCATTCTGAAATGTTACCTTATCTTATGTATACAGTTGCATATATTGTATTCTTGTAACATGTATGAGTTCTCGTGGTGGTGGTGGTTATAGTAGTGGTGGTCGACGTAGTGGTAGTGGACGTGGTTGGCTTTGATCGAACCAACACCTTCCTCCGCCGATCAACAACCCACCCCTTCAGATGGTGGTGATCATGATGAAGGCACCCCTGGGTTATCTGGACATATGTCACAGACTGACTCGACTTCCTCACTCGGCACCATGTACATCTATTGCAGGGAGAGTGGAGAGTAAGTAAAATCTATAAGCTTTTGAATTATCATATATTGTAGTAATGCAGTAAAGGATTAATATAATTTGTGTGTTAATAGCTGGGAATTCGCGAATAGTGCCTCGACGTCTCGTACTATATCTTCTATGCTTAAAGCCCATATAACATCATTTTGGCCTTGCTTTAGTGTGGTTCCTGCTAATATTAAGGATCATTGGTTTGAAGAGTTTAAGGTATAATAATTTTGAAATTCACGATGTTACAGTATTTTTAGTCCATCCATGATTAAGTTTTTCAGTTCATTTAATCTACTCTCAAATTCTTGTATAGGCATTGTACTCTTGGGATCCCACGACTTCTTTTGCTGTTGTCAGATGATTATGGGAACAAAAGTGATGTTTGAAGTATTGGTGGATTGTTGGAGACACAAAAAGGTATAAAAATAAAAATGCTTGTATAACAAATGAGGTATGTCAACAGTTTTTAGCCCATTGGGAAAAGGAGGATGTCAAGAAGCTTGCCCAGAAGAACTCAATCGCTCGCAAAAGCAATCCAAGGCCACATAGATGTGGTTCTAAATCAATGGCACAATCGATGAATGATATAGTGATTGTTTAAGTTAATTAATAATATTAGTATAATTCAAATAAACACACGATAAATTATTTTTACTTTTCAGGAGAAAGAACAGAGTCGAACACCGACATACATGCAGGTGTACATCCGAACACATTATGTTAAGAAATCGGACGGTTCTGTAGATGGCAGATGGGTTGATTAGTACTCGAAATAGTTCGTTGTATGTAATCAAAAAAAAATTTGAATTTTAATTGAAAAATTCCAAACTATGTTATGGGTACAATATCTAACTCTTAATGTAAATTACAGGCCAAATACAGTGAGCAAGTTGCTCAAATGACCGCGACTAAGGATCGAGAGCATTATCATGACGAGCTAGACCTTCTATACATGTAGCTTATTGGAGAAGGTGAGACATCTGCTTCCTCAAGAAGCATGCGGAGACCTGGTACTGGCAATATTCCTGGGGTAACGACTCATTTCAAATGTTGCTTTCATAAGTTGGTACCTTAAATCCAACCCGAAGTTTTAGATTATTAAAAATCATTTGTGATGAGCTATACTACCGGCTTGTTTGTTTCATTTACTTGGAGGTTAACGACATGTAAAGATAACTTTAGAAAAGGAAAAGTGAAAGCATTATGTGGAAGATCAATTTTCAAAGGCAAACTTGGACTGATATAGCAATTCACCCATAAGTCCCTCCATTTCTTAAAAAAAAACAAGTACTACAAAATTGAATTGATGCATGACACGTAAGAACCAAACAAAAACATCAGCCTTACATCGAGAAAAGTTTCTAGAATAATGTGCATCAAGTAAAATATAGAAATATTTTGCATTCAGTAAAGTACATAGTTTTTAGATAAGGAAGTGTATGTTGATAGTGATGGAGGAGGTTATGTATGTTGATAAGGAAGTGAGTGATTTTAAGGGGTGATGCTGATATGATTGAGAAATTTGTTGAGGCCCAGTAAATGCAAGTGTTTACTGCAAAATTTTATAAATTAGAATGAAGACATCCTTTGCTTGCTGGTGTTATAGGTATAGTGGTCTAGCTATGCGTGCTTTTTTTGTGTCGTACTATTTGTCTCTTGTTTGAATATTGCTAAAATTTCTTCTAGTTTATCTACTGCTAAGCAGTCATGATTCTGGTTTGCTTTGTTAGTGTCCTAATCTGTTAACTAGTTTTTGTCTGGGATTAGCATTGTTTTTGTTTGTCTGTTGATGATTTAATGCATATATCTGTACAAACAAAATTTGATTAGTCTGAAGAAAGATTGTGAGATAAATGGTAGAACTCATGGTAAATGATACGCTCTACATGATTTTATAAGGGTCGTCCCTGTCCATGCAACGCTACATTACACATGCAAGAATCTGTGTACTTGAGATTTAGGCTTCTGTATATATATTGCACTAATTGGAGATTTAGAATGCCAATTATAATGTTGTCATATTTTCATGACTAGTTCTTTCATTTCTTTATGAAATTATAAGTTAGGAAAAGAAAAGTCGAATAGTTATACATTTTGCTGATGTGATTAAATAGTTTACAGGTAGATATACAGAGACAATACATACACGGCTCGTTTTGGAGTTTCACATGACAAAGAGAAACTTGAGGAGGAAGTAAAAGAGCTAAGGAATAAAAATCAAGAAATGAATGCCACGATTAACAAACTACAAGGGGATTTATGTTCCATGCAGCAGGAGATGAGTTCTGTGCAGGAGTTTATACGAGGGTTGAGGCGGGAGCAAGGACTAGAGATACAACCAACTTTGTGAGTTATTCCTATTTCGGTTGTAGGTTTGATGTTCTATTTTTACAACGTACATTGTATGATGTTTGAAATAGATGAAACAACTATGTTGGAGCTATGTAGCAACTTTATTTTATTGTTTGTTGGACATGATGTATTTCAAACACATTCTGTAATAAGTTATGTAATTTGACGATGATATGTGTGATAACCCGGGTTTTTGGGCATTAGATAATTGAATAATTATCTAATTTAAATTGAAATACTGATTTATAGATTGGAAAAATAATGTGACAATCTCCATTATAAATTATTTATATTTGACAAATTTTTATTTTCAAACAATAATGATAATGGGTTGTTTTAAAAATAGATAAATAAATTTTTAAGTAGAATTATTAATTACAAACTGAATTTGGATTTATTTAAAATATATATGTATTGTTTGAATTGATTTTTAAATTTGATTTGAACTTAAATTTGAATTCAAATTTAAAATTTAAAAGAAGTATATCTTATATATAGTTTGATTTAAATAGTAGAATAAATACCAAAGCTTTATAAAACAATTTAGATAAAATAAAGACATATTCATATATAAAATAATAATATTGGATTTGGAAGAAATCTATATTATAAAATTTATAGAAATTGGTTTTGTAATAATAATATGTATGAACATGTACATACATTGTGATATGGAAACGATATTTTCAATTTGATATAATAAATTTTCCAAAAAGCTATATAAAGATTAAATTATAACATATATACTTGTTAATTTATTAATGTATAATAAATTTTAAAATATGTATTCGTTAAGTTATAAATATATATATATATATATATATATATATATAACATTTAAAAATGCATAATACAAGTTTGTTTCAATTATAATAGTTGGAAATGAACTAAGAGATTAAAGATAACACATGTAAACATTTTAAAATATCATCCAACAAGTGTAGTTATTTTAAGTGTGTAGATTTACAAATGTAGACATTTTATTCTATGAATTACAAATGTCATTTATCATTCTTCATTTATAAAAAATCCCACTATCTTCCATTCTCATCTTCTCTTCATCCTTCACTTTGCTACTTGCAAATTTTCAAAAAAAAAAATGTAACCTGATATAAAAGAAATCAGATCTGAAGCTAAACCTAGAATTTGTTTTAAAACAAAATTCATGCACTTCATTTAATATCAAGTTCAGATCAAACCATCTCAAGCCTGAAATCAAAAGAAATCTGATGCGAATCAAAGTTAAAAGATCACTTCCAGAGTTTAAAGTAATTTCGGTTTCAAGCATCATCTGTGCAGAATTCAACAACAGGTCAAATTTCCCAGGGTTAAAACTGCTTCAAATCCTGTTCTGTTCAAATAATAGAGGTGAGTAAGCAAACTATTCTGTTTATAGATGCATGTTGAAAATTTCTTTTAGTAAGATATGATCCATGATTGCATGTTTTGTTAATCGGAAGTGCATGTATATTTATATGTATGAAATTGTTGTATGAGTGTCTAGGAAGGGTATTCATACTCTGTTCTTGATTCTACAGTATGGATATATTCAAAATAAAATTTATCACCCTCAAATCTCCTTAAGATCTGATAAATAATAACAAAGTATGTTAATAATAACAATGTATGAGTTTTAAAATATGTCCAGGCTATTCTCTGTTTAGCTATATAAAGGTGAGTAGCTTTTAAAACTCTTAATTGATTAAAATACCTGATGCATGTAAGGTTGAAGTTCTATTGTGGAAGTTGTTTGTATGAATATATATGTCATGCTTGAATGTATAAAAAAAAAGAGCAAACACATTTGAGTGTGCATGACTGGTATCACGCAATATGTCTCTGCTATTATTGTCAGATTCCAGATTTCTGTTTGAAATCCTAAAACTATCTCTCAAATTCGTTTTAGGACCTAATCACTAAATGGAATCTGATTTTAAGATTTTATCATCAATTATAAAAATAGTTTTAAAGTTAATATTAACAAATTTTCTCTGGAAATTTGGAAATTCCAGACAAAATTAAAAATAAATTAAGAGTTAAACATGGCAATTAGATGTTTCAGGGTTATAACTCGAATCAATTTAGGAAATTATTATTTTTAGAACTATAATCTAAATTTTTAATATTTCTTTGAGTATACAATTTGGGGTTTGTCTGGGAACTGATATCGAGGCTTCCTCTGACGATCAAGAAGGTGAAAAATCTCGGGGTTTCTACTGGTGATGGAGGAAGTTACAGTGTGTTCGACAAAAATGGTGGATGGGGTGGTTTTGGACAGTCCCGACGACGATATGATGTTTTCTGATCTAACCCTAGTTTTGGATGACATTACAATATTGGGTGCTGTGTTATTTCCAATGCGTCGAGCTGCTTGAGTTTTTGATGGAAGCTGTGTGGATGTGGCGTGGAGATGTGGTGTGACGACCCGGAATTTTCGAGCATTTAAAACTAAATATTTAATTGATTTTAATTATTTAAAGGTTAATTATCAACTTAAATTACGAATATCACAATTTATTTGATAATTAAATTATTGAATTAAACAATTTGAAGTTGGGTGAAATGTTGAATCTGGAATTTTAAGCTTGTTAAAAATAATTTGAAAGCTTATGAAATTTATATCGATAACGTTGAAGATGATAGAAGTTTTAAAATTTAAATTTAATAGTGATTTATTCAGTTTTGAAATTTCATCGTTTAAATTGAATTTAAAAATAGCCTTCCGAGGCGCAGTCTCGGAATTCGACGAAACCAGTGTCATTGGATCCGTAGTGTTTTATTATTATCGGATTTCAATTTTCGCATTGTTTGGGATTACCGTTGGGTCGTATGATCGATTTATGCCTAGAATAATCAATTTGAATTTAAATTAATAATCGAATCTTCTCTTATACGCCAACGTTTTCCCTTATCTTCTCGTATACGCCTTTGTCCTTCTAACAGGAATCTAACTCTCGTCTCTTTTCAACGAAACCCTTCTTATTGAAAAAAAATAAACAAATGAAACAATGGCCGATAACAACGGTCTCTAAAAAAAAAAAGGATGATAAAGCAGCTTTAAGCATGGCCGCGTATCCATCTCACTGTTCGTTTTCCCCAAATCGACTAAGGGAAATCAATTCGATTCTCATAAAAAAAGAAGAAGAATAATGTCCTAATTCAAACTAAAGAACAATCGCCTACTCAACGACATCGACTTCGAACTTCAGCTTGAGGAAGGCTAGGGTTTAGAATTGCCGCAATTTGAAGTCGCGGTTTGGGAGGTTATCGATAAGGTGAGTCGTCGCATAGGCCTCGGTCGCAGCAGGGTAGCGCGAAGTGGAAGGAGGTTCGAGATGGTGGACTGCAGCGCGGTGGACGGTCGATGAAGCATAGAGATGCGAAGTCGCGTTAGGGCACGGCAATGGAAATCGATCGAGGAAAGCTCGCTAGCGAGCAACGTCGTGATGATGGGAGCATGTTGGAGTTGCGGCAGCTGATGAGATTGGTGGTAGCAGTTCGGTTTGGGTTGTTGAGCTAGTGAGGTATTGTCTTAAAATTCGTATATATTTATACTAACTGTAAACAAAAAAAAAAGGAATTTATTTAGGAGATTTTATAGTGATAACTTATTAAATTATTTTAGTCATTAAGGATTGTGTAAAAGGAGAATTTAGTTTAAGAAGAAAAAAAAATCAAGTTACTAGTTATGACCAAATTGTTAATTTAGAATTAATTTATTTAAATAGTAATAAAGTGCTGATTAGTTAAGTAAATTTATCGAGAAGGGAAGTTGGTAAGATTAAATAATTGATTTAAAACCAAATGATTAGTTAAATTAAATGTTAAGTGGAAAATTGATTTTTAGATTAACTCGGATATTGATAAACCATATCAATGTTTATTTAAGGTCAAAAATCGAGAAACCAAGCCAATGCTGAAGTGGAGTGCAAATAAAATCGAAGGTGAGTTAATCTCACTCAGCTGATTTTAAACTTAAATTTAAACGATTAAATTTAAATAATTGTTTGAATGTTTGAATTGTTTGATGTGAAATAGTATGATATGATTTGAAATTGGCATATTATATTGTGCTAACGTCTGTGGATGCAGGAAAAACAGGTTGGAGGATCCAACTGGATCCCTCAACATTTATTTATTATTTAATATTACCTGATGTGATTACTTGATATTCAATGTTGAATATATTGGAATGTTGAATGATGTGACTTGATTGGATATATATTGGGTAAAATGAATTATCAAAAATATATAAATTGGATTTTTGGGAAGAAAATAAAGGAAGTAATTTGTAAACTAAATAATCTTAGAGGATTTAATAAATTTAGAATGAGTTAAGAAAGAAATGGAAGTATTGTAAATACTAATAAAGAACTTCGAATATGAGAAGAAAAGGTTTGAATAAACTGTAATTAATGAATTGTAAATGTATGTGATATTAATTTAAATGAATAAAGAATTATTTTAAAACTGAAAGTTTTAAATTATCTAAAGGAATAGGAAGCAAATTGAGGAATCTAAATTGGACTTTCAATTAAAAGTATTTTATATTATAATTAAGGAATAAAATCTGAAATTGAAGGATTTTTGAATAAATAAAATGAATTGGAAATCAATTTGAGGAAATTGATTTAAGGGATTGAAGTTGGAATTTTCTCTGGATAGCCAAGTACGATTCTCAAGCAATCTTAAATATAAGTTAAAGGTTTTAATGTTGTTTAAAAAAAAAGCATATTTTATAAAATTTATATTTTTTTAAAAATTTTTAAATTCTAAAGTAAATATTTTTCAAAAAACTATTATCGTTGTAATTATTAAATGACTTGGTATTTGTTTTTAAAGAAAAATCTTGTTTATATTTTATAAAAGTAGCCTTATTTATTAAATATTTCCTAAGTACATATTTTAATTAAGTATTAAAGTAGTTTTAAATTTTTGAGACTATGAAGTATACTTTATAACTAAGTGCTTTTAAAATTATTTTAAAGCTAAAAGTATTTTATACTTGGCGTTTCAGTGGAAATAAATATTGGGAAATTATTCCGGGAAAGGAATATGTTTGAAAACTGTTTTCAAAAGGAGTTTGAAAATTGAAATTATATCCTGTGAAGATATCTTTTTGAGATAAATAAATAATTTGGAAAATTATTTATTGGTTGATGGTTGTTTTGTGAATGTAATTGATAGTTAAATAACCGACTATCAATATTGGACAAATGCGCTGATCGTTTCGAAGAGACCGGGATCGAGAATTATTTCTCGAAAACCACTTCGATCCGGTTTGTACGTTTCGTGCGAAAAACGTGTTCGGAGTCGAAGATGAAGCAGTGAAGTGCAAGGGCTAGTCGCTACTAATCCTGAGGATATTTCCAAAATGGATGTAGTAGGAATAGTGCCTTCGGTTCCGTTCAAACCCGGGACAGACTTGTATGGACGAATGCTTGCGAAACATCGTCAGGTGGACGATGGGCATTCTAAGTGAAAACGTTCTAAAAGGTAACGCTTAGCCTCAAGCCTCATCAAATGGGAATGACTGAAAATCAGGGGATATGCAGCAAGGTTAGGTGGGTCATACCCAAGCAGGACAAGATAATTCCCCTGTCTAGATGTCCCTTATATATATTTCGGCTTAGTGGGTGGTTGGTCGCGCCAACCACGGGGTTTATCTTGTTCGGGACTGTTCAGTAAGGAATGGTTCCGGCCTTGTGTTGCAGGGGATGAAGGGAGTAATCCTCGGTACGGTGATCTAGGCCCCGTACTGTGACAGGTGGTACCCCAGTGCCTAGTCATTGTTGGAAATCCATTCTCCCTACGAGCCTTTTACGAGTTTTGTTTGTATTACCCACTCTGTGGCTAGTAGCTGGAATTTAATAGATGTAACAATTTCGGCTATTTTATAAGTACTTGTATATAGACCCTATTATAATATCAGAGGATTTCTATAAAAACTGTTTTAGCTATCGTAAGGTAAAAACCCGACATGTTTATTTGTGGCGTGGTCTTACGAGATGCTTTTGTTTTCAAAGGATTTTTGAAACTTTAATAATCAATTGGGTGTGATTTTCTCACGCTGGTATTCCAGACTGACTCGGGTGTTATTTAACTGTAATGCTCGGGTCAGACCGAGTGTTATAGAATACAGGATATGATGCTGTGGAGCTCAGGAGACGAGCTGGATGACGACACGTATTCTCGTACTTGTATATATATATATATATATTCTTCCGCTGTGTTGAGTTGTTGTGTACCCATTGTATGTTATTGATGGGAGCTGTGACTGATGTACTCTGATGATGTAATATATGTAAACTGATATATTTGATTTTGAGTAAAGATTATTTATTCTCTATTATATTTTATTCCGCTGCGATGGTTAGATTCTGATGTTGGTTTTGTTTTCTCTTATTCTACCTCTTCTTCTTAAACCCAAATGGTTCGTATTTCTGTGCAACTTGAGTTGATTGTTGTAGAATAGTGTTGACTCAAGGGGTACAGATTTGCGGGTCGTTACATTTGGTATCAGAGCTTAGGTTGGAGATAACCTTGGCTCTAGTGGGAACTACTCATTTCAAATAGAGTCTATAGTACTCTAGAATGAGTTTGAGCGTATTAATAGATATGAGTGCGTATTTTTTAGTGAATATAAATTGTTTTAATATCGCGTTGATTGATTTATTGAGTGGCATATGAACCTTCGTCGACACAGTCTGCGCAACTGTATCGAAGGGGTTTCTAAACACTTGAATAGAACATTTGACACGGTATTGTTTTAAATGTGGGTAAATGAAGTAATTTTACCCAAAAACATATTTTGATATAAAGAAAGTTTTTGAAAACTATTTAGCTAATATATGGTTGCTTGGATGCTGTAAATGATAATATTAAAGTATTATCATTGTTAAGTGAAAATTTACCTAGAAATTGAAATATAATTAAAAATTTAAGGGATAAATTCATTATAGAATGAAATTTATAAATATGAATTATTGATGTAATTTATGAATTGAAATATAATCAAATGAGAATTTGCATGAACATAAGCTGTGCAAATGAATTATAGTTAAAAATTTATTTAAGCAGAATTTGGAAATTCAAAATTTCAGAGATTTTGGAAATGTTATCGAAGTGTTTTGAAGATAAACGATAACATTATTGTTTTGGGAGTATTTCTGAGTGGAAATTGTTTTAAAAAAAGATTTTGGAAGTGGAATAGCATTGAAATCACTTGGATTATTGGAAAATAATTCTGATGATGACGGCCGCATCATCAGTATTCATTTTCGAATTTCTGAGTGACAGATTGCTACCAAAGTGATTTGTTTAGGAAAACCTGTTTGTTTTTGAAAATTTCAAAGGAAATTTGTTGGGAATAAAACCAGGGTTGGTTTAAATTTTGAGAAGTGTGATTTTGAAATGTTGGAGATTTCAAAATAATTTGAAACCGAAGTTTTGGAAAATGATTCTTAAATCAGGAAGAAAATTAAGTGTTGGATAATAGAATATAAATCTAAAGTGAAGAGTTAAAATGAAATTAACTTGGATTGATGAAATAAAAATATAACTGGATTGAAATTAATCGGTTGGGCTGAAATTAATATCCAGTTGTATTCGAAATCAAGTTGAAATTGAGTTAAGTAAATTTGAGTTAGCAAAATTGGATTGGAATGAGAATTCAATCGAATTAGTGAATGAAATTTAAATTCTTACCTGGATAACTGGAAAATAAGTTGGATAAGAAATAAATTGGGTAAGAGTTTGATTGAGTTAAATAAATCAGAATAGCATATAAAAGAATATGCTTGAGTTATAAATAAGTGTAAATAATAAGTTTATGATGAATGGAATTGTATAAAATAATAAATTGTGGCTTATAAAATTTGAAAATGGAATACAAAATCCAAAATAAAAAATTGTTTGGTGAATTGAAAAATAAATTGAAGATCAAACTTGAAGATTTTAAAGTAAATTGAACTTAAGCAAATTTAAATGAAGAAACTTTGAGACTTAAAATCAAGTTCTGAAATATAAGTTGGGAAAAGACTATTTAGATAATGAATTATATAATGAAATATGTATTAAGAACCCAATGTAGTTAAGTAAAGTTGAATTATGAGTTTATGATGAAGTTTGGAAATAAACTCAAGAGATAAATTAAATTCGACTTAAATTGCTGGTGAAATGAAATTGAACTATGAGTTCATAAATTTGGGTGGTAAATTGAGAATGGATAGTGGATTCAGAACTTGGGTTATTAATTTAAATTTAACTTGAAGCGGTAATAAATTAAATGTAATTGAAAATGTAAAGAATAAAAATGGAAATGAATTAAAATAGTGATGGATTGAATGTGCAAATAAAATTCAAATAAGTAAAGATAACTGGAAAAAAAAAATAGCCAGATAATAAATTGAATGAGTTGAATCTGGAAAGTTAAATTTTATAATGACCAATCAAATGAAATTTGCAGATTTAAAATGAGATTGGATTGAAATAAAATCAAGTTAAATTGAAAAGAGAACTTGGTTTGCAAAATGAGAATGAGCTCAAGTATAAATTAGAGTGAATAAACTTAAGCCAAAAGATGGAAAGGAGTTGAATTGAATTCAACTTAAAATTAAGTTTAATAATATTGGATTGGTTTTAAATCAAGTGAAGATAAATTTTTAATCGAAATAAAATTCGATGAGTTATAAGTAATATTAATGGAATGGAATTCGAGAATAAATAATTGTAAATCATTTAAAATTATTAAGGAATTGAAATAACTTGAGACAATAGGGAAAATAGAATGTTTCAAGTTTATTAGAATGGTTTAAGTGAATGTGGATAAACTAATTATATTGAATAAATAAATGATGGAATAAGTAAGTATCAAATGAAATGTAGTTTAAATAAGTTGAGAAATGGTTATTGAATGAAATAGCTTGGATTGTCTTTGAACTAAATAAAATAGTTTGAGATAAACTAACATGGAATGAAATGTAAATAAATGGATGGTAAATGAAATTTAAATGGAATGCGTTGAGCTAAATAAATGAGTGAGGATAGATTTAAATAAAAGGGAGAATTTAATTGGCAATTAAGATGAACCTAGATTGTAAATGGTTTTGAATAAACTAATTTGATTAATAAAATGAAATGCAAGTGAATGGATTAAAAATTTGAAATGCAATGAAAATGAGGATATATGGATTGTGAATAAATTTAAGATGGAATAGAATTGAGTATAAATTGAGTTGAAATCCATTTAAAATTGATTATAAACTCAAGTACTTATTTATTCACAAAGATCTTGTCAAATTACAAAGAATAAATTATAATTGGATGTAAATGGAAGTAATTAAAATTCTAGGAGTAAATAAAAGTAAAATAAATTGATTTTGAGAGCAATTGAACTAAATACGAGTTCGGTTTGCTTAAAAATAAATTAATGTAAGTGATTGAGTTTTAAACTATTCAAATTGATGAAGTTATATACGAATGGATCGAAAACAATTCAGATTGAATGAAAATGGATTGTAAATTGATTGAAATAGTTGAAGTAGCATGGAAGCTATATAGATTGCTTGCGGAAAAATGTTTGGTGTAAATTTCTTTTTAGAAGTCATATGTTTTAACTATTGCAAGTAAGTTAAATATGTTAAACTTTTTATATTTGGCACTTACATGTTTAAATTGAGTAAGTACAGGTACTTGGAAGCCGTGTGGCTGGATTTGGTTATGCTATTTGCTAAAAATAATAAGCCGCTTGCTTAAAATTCTAAATAAGGTACGCCTACGCAATTTAAAATAGGAAATATGAACTGTTTTGGTTTTTCCGACCGTGTGGGTCGATGTATATATATTTATCTCTTTTGTCAAATTGCAAAAGCTCCTCCGTACAAAGGGGACTCTGCCAAAAATTTTCAGAAATTTTGGGAGTTAGAAAATTTTTGAAAATTTTGAAAATTTTTGTTAACGACAAAACTATTTAGAATTGGAAACTAAAATAAGTTAGTAAATGAAACTAATTAAAGTAATGACTTGAATTAGTTATAAATGAAGGATAAAATTTAAAAATTCAAAGTTGAAAATAAATGAAATACATATGTAATGTGGAAATCGATTTGAATAGAGATAAGTATAGACTAAAAGAGGTAAAGAGAAATAAAGATAAGAAACATATAAAATATTTATACTAACTTAAGAGGGAATGGTGCATTCTTAAATGGAAATTGGTACTACTAATATAATTCAAGTCAATATTGGAATGAATAGATATTGACATTTTGTAAGAAAGTCGATAAAATATTTTAGGATATTGTGATTGGATATTAGTGCTAAGCAGGATATGCAGGTATTATAAAAGGGAAAATGAAATTGGATTTGATTTCAAGAGATAAATTTGAATTGCCCGACAAAAGGTACGCATTTAAATTTGGTATGGAATTTGATTGGGATTTGGATTTGGATTTGGATTGAGCCACTTGGCCTTTTGTTTTCTTTTTGGATTTGGAAGGCCGTAGAGCCATTTTGTAGTTGTACCGAGCTAGCCGCGCAAAGGAGACGCTGGCGAAATTTTTCGGGAATTTAGGGAGTTAGAAAAATTTTGAGAAAATTTTGATAATTCAAAATTTGGTTTTGAATTAAAACTTGAATGGTTGGGCAAATAGGATTGTATGCAAACTAGGGAAAGGTTTGGAAAGTTAATAAGAACGATAATGAGCCTATTATAAATAGGTAGTTGGTAAGATGTTGTATTGTTAGAAACTGTTTGGTTTTGGGAAAGATAAATGGATTTTGGACCATTCTTCCTAGCTAGTAATTTCGGGGACGAAATTCTTTTAAGAGGGGAGGAATGTGACGACCCGGAATTTTCGAGCATTTAAAACTAAATATTTAATTGATTTTAATTATTTAAAGGTTAATTATCAACTTAAATTACGAATATCACAATTTATTTGATAATTAAATTATTGAATTAAACAATTTGAAGTTGGGTGAAATGTTGAATCTGGAATTTTAAGCTTGTTAAAAATAATTTGAAAGCTTATGAAATTTATATCGATAACGTTGAAGATGATAGAAGTTTTAAAATTTAAATTTAATAGTGATTTATTCAGTTTTGAAATTTCATCGTTTAAATTGAATTTAAAAATAGCCTTCCGAGGCGCAGTCTCGGAATTCGACGAAACCAGTGCCATTGGATCCGTAGTGTTTTATTATTATCGGATTTCAATTTTCGCATTGTTTGGGATTACCGTTGGGTCGTATGATCCATTTATGCCTAGAATAATCAATTTGAATTTAAATTAATAATCGAATCTTCTCTTATACGCCAACGTTTTCCCTTATCTTCTCGTATACGCCTTTGTCCTTCTAACAGGAATCTAACTCTCGTCTCTTTTCAACGAAACCCTTCTTATTGAAAAAAAATAAACAAAGGAAACAATGGCCGATAACAACGGTCTCTAAAAAAAAAAAAGGATGATAAAGCAGCTTTAAGCATGGCCGCGTATCCATCTCACTGTTCGTTTTCCCCAAATCGACTAAGGGAAATCAATTCGATTCTCATAAAAAAAAAAAAAAAAGAACAATGTCCTAATTCAAACTAAAGAACAATCGCCTACTCAACGACATCGACTTCGAACTTCATCTTGAGGAAGGCTAGGGTTTAGAATTGCCGCAATTTGAAGTCGCGGTTTGGGGGGTTATCGATAAGGTGAGTCGTCGCATAGGCCTCGGTCGCAGCAGGGTAGCGCGAAGTGGAAGGAGGTTCGAGATGGTGGACTGCAGCGCGGTGGACGGTCGATGAAGCATAGAGATGCGAAGTCGCGTTAGGGCACGACAATGGAAATCGATCGAGGAAAGCTCGCTAGCGAGCAACGTCGTGATGATGGGAGCATGTTGGAGTTGCGGCAGCTGATCAGATTGGTGGTAGCAGTTCGGTTTGGGTTGTTGAGCTAGTGAGGTATTGTCTTAAAATTCGTATATATTTATACTAACTGTAAACAAAAAAAAAAAGGAATTTATTTAGGAGATTTTATAGTGATAACTTATTAAATTATTTTAGTCATTAAGGATTGTGTAAAAGGAGAATTTAGTTTAAGAAGAAAAAAAAATCAAGTTACTAGTTATGACCAAATTGTTAATTTAGAATTAATTTATTTAAATAGTAATAAAGTGCTGATTAGTTAAGTAAATTTATCGAGAAGGGAAGTTGGTAAGATTAAATAATTGATTTAAAACCAAATGATTAGTTAAATTAAATGTTAAGTGGAAAATTGATTTTTAGATTAACTCGGATATTGATAAACCATATCAATGTTTATTTAAGGTCAAAAATCGAGAAACCAAGCCAATGTTGAAGTGGAGTGCAAATAAAATCGAAGGTGAGTTAATCTCACTCAGCTGATTTTAAACTTAAATTTAAACGATTAAATTTAAATAATTGTTTGAATGTTTGAATTGTTTGATGTGAAATAGTATGATATGATTTGAAATTGGCATATTATATTGTGCTAACTTCTGTGGATGCAGGAAAAACAGGTTGGAGGGATCCAACTGGATCCCTCAACATTTATTTATTATTTAATATTCTCTGATGTGATTACTTGATATTCAATGTTGAATATATTGGAATGTTGAATGATGTGACTTGATTGGATATATATTGGGTAAAATGAATTATCAAAAATATATAAATTGGATTTTTGGGAAGAAAATAAAGGAAGTAATTTGTAAACTAAATAATCTTAGAGGATTTAATAAATTTAGAATGAGTTAAGAAAGAAATGGAAGTATTGTAAATACTAATAAAGAACTTCGAATATGAGAAGAAAAGGTTTGAATAAACTGTAATTAATGAATTGTAAATGTATGTGATATTAATTTAAATGAATAAAGAATTATTTTAAAACTGAAAGTTTTAAATTATCTAAAGGAATAATAAGCAAATTGAGGAATCTAAATTGGACTTTCAATTAAAAGTATTTTATATTATAATTAAGGAATAAAATCTGAAATTGAAGGATTTTTGAATAAATAAAATGAATTGGAAATCAATTTGAGGAAATTGATTTAAGGGATTGAAGTTGGAATTTTCTCTGGATAGCCAAGTACGATTCTCAAGCAATCTTAAATATAAGTTAAAGGTTTTAATGTTGTTTAAAAAAAAAGCATATTTTATAAAATTTATATTTTTTTAAAAATTTTTAAATTCTAAAGTAAATATTTTTCAAAAAACTATTATCGTTGTAATTATTAAATGACTTGGTATTTGTTTTTAAAGAAAAATCTTGTTTATATTTTATAAAAGTAGCCTTATTTATTAAATATTTCCTAAGTACATATTTTAATTAAGTATTAAAGTAGTTTTAAATTTTTGAGACTATGAAGTATACTTTATAACTAAGTTCTTTTAAAATTATTTTAAAGCTAAAAGTATTTTATACTTGGCGTTTCAGTGGAAATAAATATTGGGAAATTATTCCGGGAAAGGAATATGTTTGAAAACTGTTTTCAAAAGGAGTTTGAAAATTGAAATTATATCCTGTGAAGATATCTTTTTGAGATAAATAAATAATTTGGAAAATTATTTATTGGTTGATGGTTGTTTTGTGAATGTAATTGATAGTTAAATAACCGACTATCAATATTGGACAAATGCGCTGATCGTTTCGAAGAGACCGGGATCGAGAATTATTTCTCGAAAACCACTTCGATCCGGTTTGTACGTTTCGTGCGAAAAACGTGTTCGGAGTCGAAGATGAAGCAGTGAAGTGCAAGGGCTAGTCGCTACTAATCCTGAGGATATTTCCAAAATGGATGTAGTAGGAATAGTGCCTTCGGTTCCGTTCAAACCCGGGACGGACTTGTATGGACGAATGCTTGCGAAACATCGTCAGGTGGACGATGGGCATTCTAAGTGAAAACGTTCTAAAAGGTAACGCTTAGCCTCAAGCCTCATCAAATGGGAATGACTGAAAATCAGGGGATATGCAGCAAGGTTAGGTGGGTCATACCCAAGCAGGACAAGATAATTCCCCTGTCTAGATGTCCCTTATATATATTTCGGCTTAGTGGGTGGTTGGTCGCGCCAACCACGGGGTTTATCTTGTTCGGGACTGTTCAGTAAGGAATGGTTCCGGCCTTGTGTTGCAGGGGATGAAGGGAGTAATCCTCGGTACGGTGATCTAGGCCCCGTACTGTGACAGGTGGTACCCCAGTGCCTAGTCATTGTTGGAAATCCATTCTCCCTACGAGCCTTTTACGAGTTTTGTTTGTATTACCCACTCTGTGGCTAGTAGCTGGAATTTAATAGATGTAACAATTTCGGTTATTTTATAAGTACTTGTATATAGACCCTATTATAATATCAGAGGATTTCTATAAAAACTGTTTTAGCTATCGTAAGGTAAAAACCCGACATGTTTATTTGTGGCGTGGTCTTACGAGATGCTTTTGTTTTCAAAGGATTTTTGAAACTTTAATAATCAATTGGGTGTGATTTTCTCACGCTGGTATTCCAGACTGACTCGGGTGTTATTTAACTGTAATGCTCGGGTCAGACCGAGTGTTATAGAATACAGGATATGATGCTGTGGAGCTCAGGAGACGAGCTGGATGACGACACGTATTCTCGTACTTGTATATATATATATATTCTTCCGCTGTGTTGAGTTGTTGTGTACCCATTGTATGTTATTGATGGGAGCTGTGACTGATGTACTCTGATGATGTAGTATATGTAAACTGATATATTTGATTTTGAGTAAACATTATTTATTCTCTATTATATTTTATTCCGCTGCGATGGTTAGATTCTGATGTTGGTTTTGTTTTCTCTTCTTCTACCTCTTCTTCTTAAACCCAAATGGTTCGTATTTCTGTGCAACTTGAGTTGATTGTTGTACAATAGTGTTGACTCAAGGGGTATGGATTTGCGGGTCGTTACATGTGGCCAGAGTTTCTGGCGCTCTGGTGATCGTAGTTGATCGTACGATGTGATTTCAGGTTGGGTGTTTAGTTCCAAATGTCAACTGGAATACTCGATTTCAATTTCGAGCTTAGTGATTAAGTTGGATGTTTGAGATCGAAGATGGGCTTAGTAAGTGACTTGTCGACAATAGTGGATGAAGCCAAGTCGGCGGCGGCCACCTGTGTACGTACACTGGTACACGGCGTGTCAGATGAGAAGTGGGATCTGGAGGGAAGTATGCTGGAAGTAATTCCCGAAGGATTTTACTGATTTTCTCGAGATGGTCTTCGAGTTCTGGTGTATGGTATTCTAGATTTTTGCATCTCAAGTTTTATTGAAATTTAAACTAAAGTTTGAATAAGAGAATACTAGGGAAGAGATGAGGTAACTCGGTTTTTTTTTTGATGGGTGTACCCGAGATTGTTCTCGGGTTATAAATTAAAGGGTACTTTACTTTAAATCAAAGGATAATGATTTTAAAATTAATCAAATTCAAGTTTATAATTTAATTTATTAAGAGTTTAATGTAATAAATGATCTATCTTAATTTGATCATGTTTTATTAACTAATGTAATTAACAGATAAGAAATTTGGGTAATTAAATTAAGACAAGTTAATTTGTGAAATTAATTTAAGTGTAGTATATTACTTAATTAAGGATTGTTTAATCAAGGTTAGTCAATTAAGGGAATAGTTTAGTAATAAGTGCTTAAGGGGTTAATTACTTAATGTAAGAATATTATTAAAGGAAAATACTTAATGAAAGTAATTAAGAGGTTAATTACTCAATGTAGTTAATTTAGTAATGTGATTAGTCAAGTTAATAAATTGGTTTAATTAATTTAAGATAATCACATGATGGCTTGTTAAATTATGATTACTGAATGTAATTGGAAAAGAGTAATTACTTGGTAAAGTAATTAATGGATAAGTACTAGATGTTAATTGAATTTGAAATGGTAATTTTATGGTAAATGATTTGGGTTAATTACCTTGTATAACTAATAAGAAGGGTAATTACTTTGTGGAAATAATTAATAATTAATTACTTAGTGTACTTAATTTAAGAATTGATTAATAAAATTATTAGAAGATAAATGATTAATGTAATTAATTAAGGGTTGTAATGTAATAAAAGTATAATAAATCAAGAACGATAAATTAAGATAGAAATTAGTGGATCATTAATTAATTGGTCTATCATCAATTAATGATTAGTAGGCAGGATACAGAAGTAATTGAAGTAGTTAATTTGGTGTTTAAATTAAATTAATTACTGATTGTGTGGTTGATAAATCTTGCTTGTGAATAATTAAATGATAGAGTATGTTTTAGATTAGTGATATTTCTGTTAGGTGATGAGTGATGCTTTGTGCCAAAATATATTTGGGCTAAAACGAGACATCCCGTGTTTAATATTTCACTTGAATAATTTGAGTTAAGGGGACATTGGATTCGAAGAGACCGGATTCGGATTTTAGTTAATATCCGAAACCACTTCGATTCTTTATAAATTGATAGGTGAAATTAATAAGCTGGAATGTAATGATTTAAGTGAACTAGACTACTTAATCTAAGTTTGGTACTTAGAAATTGGTGAGTGAAATAAATGATGTCGATAACAATTTGTGAAGATGTAATTGATAAAAAGTTACCCGGATTATATATAAGTTGTATGCTTTTGAAATTTATGTTAGATGGGTTTATTCACGCTGGTTTCTAGCCTGACCCAGGTGTTACTTTGATGTAATGCTCGGGTCAGACCGAGTATTACAGATTTTCAGGTAAGGACGTTCTGGAGCTCAAGAGGCGAGCTGGATGGCAGGAACGTATGAAGAGTTTCCGCTGTGATATTGTAGTATCTGGACATGATTGTTTTGTCCAGAATTTATGTATATGTATAACCCTGATGTACTAAAATGTAAATTAACTGATATAGTTTTCTTTGTATAACTGCTATTTTACTTGATATTATATTTGATCCGCTGCGAATGTGAGGTTTCTGTGACTTGTTTTCTGTTTCATCTTCTTTCTCTTTATCTCTTTTCCTAACTATCTGGAATTTTCAGGATCATAATTTCCGGGTCGTTACATTTGGTATCAGAGCAAGGTTAAGCGAGAACCTCGACTCTGTTGGGATTACTCATTAAGGATAAGGTAAGTGGTACCCTAGAATGAGTTGAGTATATATATATGAGAGAGCGTACTTGTTATTTTCTTATATAAAAGTTTTTAAATGATTTCTAAAGTAAATGAATCTTATAAAAGAAATAGATTACCTATTATATAACGGAAATTGTTTGTAGTAATAATTAAATTAAAAGTAATAGTAAGAATTAAGTGGTAATAGAATTACAACCAAATTGAAAATTAGATTAAAGACAAGTTTGAAATGGATTCAAACTAAAATTGAAATCTTGAATTGGAGAAGTATTTCAGAATAAGATGAATTATAATTGGTTTCAAACCAGAAAATAGAATGGATATTGTGTTTAATAATGGGATGATTGTTTTTCAATAAACAATAAAATGTTTTAAGGAAGTAACCATTTAAAAAGAAAATAATTTGTAAATGTGAAAGGATATAAATAAAAGTGGGTTTCAAATTGTGAAGCCATGAATTCTAAGTTTAAAAACTTGAATTGGTTTCAAAATGTTAAAGGAAGTAATATTATTCAAACTACTTTGAATATGTCTTATTTTAAAAATAAGAAATGTTTGAAAATTTTAAAGAAAATTTGTTTGAATTGAAACCAAAGGTGGTTTAAATTTTAAAATTTGGCTTGGCGAGCCAAGGAATAAATATGTATATATGTGTGGATATACATAATATCAAAGATGGGTTGAAATAAACTCTAAATATTGAGTTTTTAATTGGAATGAGATGTGATACCCAATGTGATAATTTTTTGAAGTTAATAAGTGCGAAGATTATTTATGAGAAGTTTAAAATTTGAAATGGAAGTTCAAATTGGGTTAGGTTGACTAGATTAAGTAAACTGAGTTTAACTTGGGAAAAGTTAAATAAGTTGGATTGATCAACCTGATTTGGAAATTTCAAGATGAAATTGGAATTTAACTTGGGAAGTTAAATGGTTAATCTGAACTGGGAGTTTGTGTGATCTCAAATGGATCTGAGATCTGGAAATTGGAATTTGATGGATGTTTTAAAATGAATTGGGTGATATCATCCTATGGTTATTAATAAAATTTAACTTAAATTTAAATTAAGATATGGAATTCCTTTGAACTGAAAATTTGAATAATTTGGAATTGTAATTAAAGTTGAATAGTTTTAAATTCAAATGGAATTTGAATTTGAATTTGGGAGGAAATCAAGAATAATTCAACTTGATTTGGAAATGGAGTATGAAATAGGGATTAATTCAAACTGGAGTTGAAATGAATTGAAATTGGAACTAGTTAAATTGAAATTTATTTGAATTGGTAGAATTTGACATCAATGTTGAATAAAGATAAATTTGGAAAGAAACTGAGCTTAATTCAACTTGAATTGGGATTGAATCAATTTCAATGGAAATTGAAGTTATTTAAAATTGGAATTGGGATAATTTAAATTGAATTATTTTGAGAATGGAGATTGGGAAGTGAGCAGTTTTGACTCTGGACTATTTTTAATATAAATTGTTTTAATATAAACCTATTCTTCCTAGCTATTCATTATATATACAACCTTTCTTTTAAAAGCCAAACTATCTTATATTTGTTTTACAATTAATTTTGAAACCGTTTAACAATTTTCCAACTGTTTTATAAATTAATTACTATATTTCAACGGTTTTACAAAACTAATTACTATCTTGCTATTATTTTTCGATTATCTAAAATTTCTATAATTATTTTAACTATTTTCTAACTATTTTACACTTATTTTATAAACTAGTAATTATTTTCCAACTACTTTTCTATTTTTAAAATTTTCAAACTATTTTCTAAATAAACTGGTCGGAGTTCAAACTGTTATCGGTTAAATATCCAATCAAGATAAAAATAGAGGTAATAATCCAAATGGATTGAAGCAATTGTGAGTAAGTGAATGAAAATTAAAGTGAATGTGAATAGAAATGGAATTGATTTAGCTAACAACCAATAAAGATAAATATGTAGGGTGTATGTATGTTATTCTATTCGCATGGTGATTTGATCCAGATTCGAGTACAGAATTTCGAGATAGTATGACGATCCGAGCTGGGATTTTTCGCTTGATTTTCGACGACGAACCTGGATATGAATTGTTGATTGGATCTAGATATTCTCTATCATAGTTACGGCTATGCGGGGAGAATGACGGTTTCTGATCAAGAAAACAGATCTGTGTCCGCACTAGGAAGTCGGGTGGATGATACTAGTTCGGAAGTGAAATTGTGTAATCGAGCGAGCGATCAGATTGGTATAGCGTACGGATGATATGTGTACATCGTATGGATTTAAATGAAAATGATTTTGAAAGAAGTAATCAAATTTGAATATTTGATTTTGTGTAAACAAAGTTAAATATCTTTGTTTTATAAAATGAAACTCCCCTTGTTGAATTTTTTGCCAGAAGAAAAGGGTTTCTGAAAATGTCTGAAGTATAAAAGGAGTTTTATACAAGTTTGAAATGATCCAAAGTTTTAAAAATTATATATATATGTGTATATATATATATATATATATGTATGTATGTAAAGGATCTTATGAAGATTTTGGAAAAAGTTTTGGGAACCTTTGGATTTGGATAGGCTTTTGATTTTTGGGTAAAATCAATATTGAGAATTTGGAAAGCCTAGTTTGAGAATTATCGATTTTGGAATAATCAATTTTTTGTAAAGGGGCTTTGTATGAGATCATACTAGATGTATGATTTAAAGATACTATATGCGTATAGTATAAAATGTTTTGATGATGGCTCTGGGGAAAAGGCGCACCCTTGAAATGAACTTCTCAGGAGTGCCACCGGGTGGTGTTGCCATGAGCCCGAAGGGGGGGGTTCTAAAGTTGATCCTGTGAGGAGTCCGGACCAAACTAGTTCCTGGGGATTATGAGTAGTATATACCATAGCGAAAGTCGTGTGTGCCACTGAGAGCCAACAGTCTGCATTTGATTTTATATCGGTAGACCGCGATCTATGGTAACATAGCGAAAGTCGTGTGTGCCACTGAGAGCCAACTGTATGTGTTTGATTGTATATCGGTAGACTGCGACCTATGTAAGAGTGGAGAAGTTTCATTTCAACAACGAAAATCAGAGGCCGCAGAGTGCCTGTAGTTACATGGACTTTTGCTATGACGGCAACGTAACCCTGGATGTAACTGTGATCTGTTGTGTGGGATCCATGGTGTAATCGAGAGGCCGCGGAGAGCCTGCAGTTACATGGACTTTTGCTGCGACGGCAACGTAACCTTGGAATGTAACTGCGACCATGGATGGGGATGATGATTTCCAGAGCATTCTCACTAAAGATATTTCCTCTATTTTCAAAAGTGTTTTCGATGTTTTCAATAAAATTATTTTCAAAGTATTTTCACTGGATGTTGAAAACGGGTCTGCCAAGTACGTATAGAACTTCATTCCTACGCCTGATCAACGTATGACCAAATTTTTGTGAGAACAAAGATGGACTTGTTGAAACATTGAGTTATAAAAAGTATATCTTTATATAAAACTATTTTTGTAATACTATGTAGATTTTAAAAGTATTTTAAAAATTCTTAATAAAAGAATAGTGTTACTGATAATAAATGTTTTAAAATTCTGGCTTCGTTCCTTTTCGAGGACGAAAAGATTCTAAAGGGGGAGGAATGTGATAACCCGGATTTTCGGGCATTAGATAATTGAATAATTATCTAATTTAAATTGAAATACTAATTTATAGATTGGAAAAATAATGTGATAATCTCCGTTATAAATTATTTATATTTGACAAATTGTTATTTTCAAACAATAATGATAATGGGTTGTTCTAAAAATAGATAAATAATTTTTTAAGTAGAATTATTAATTACAAATTGAATTTGGGTTTATTTAAGATATATATGTATTGTTTGAATTGATTTTTAAATTTTGATTTGAACTTAAATTTGAATTCAAATTTAAAATTTAAAAGAAGTATATCTTATACATAGTTTGATTTAAATAGTAGAATAAATACCAGAGCTTTATAAAACAATTTAGATAAAATAAAGACATATTCATATGCAAAATAATAATATTGGATTTGGAAGAACTCTATATTATAAAATTTATAGAAATTGGTTTTGTAATAATAATATGTATGAACATGTACATACATTGTGATATGGAAACGATATTTTCAATTTGATATAATAAATTTTCCAAAAAGCTATATAAAGATTAAATTATAAAATATCTACTTGTTAATTTATTAATGTATAATAAATTTTAAAATATGTATTCTTTAAGTTATAAATATATATATATATAACGTTTAAAAATTCATAGTACAAGTTTGTTTCAATTATAATAGTTGGAAATGAACTAAGAGATTAAAGATAACACATGTAAACATTTTAAAATATCATCCAACAAGTGTAACTATTTTAAGTGTGTAGATTTACAAATGTAGAAATTTTATTCTATGAATTACAAATGTCATTTATCATTCTTCATTTTAAAAAAAAATTCCCACTATCTTCCATTCTCATCTTCTCTTCATCCTTCACTTTGCTACTTACAAATTTTCAAAAAAAAAAACAAAAGTAACCTAATACAAAAGAAATCAGATCTGAAGCTAAACCCAGAATTTGTTTTAAAACAAAATTCATGCACTTCATTTAATATCAAGTTCAGATCAAACCATCTCAAGCCTGAAATCAAAAGAAATCTGATGCGAATCAAAGTTAAAAGATCATTTCCAGAGTTTAAAGTAATTTCGGTTTCAAGCATCATCTGTGCAGAACTCATGTTCTGTTCAAACAATAGAGGTGAGTAAGCAAACTATTCTATTTATAGATGCACGCTGAAAATTTCTTTTAGTAAGATATGATCCGTGATTGCATGTTTTGTTAATCGGAAGTGCATGTATATTTATATGTATGAAATTGTTGTATGAGTGTCTGGGAAGGGTATTCATACTCGGTTCTTGATTCTACAGTATGGACATATTCAAAATAAAATTTATCACCCTCAAATCTCCTTAAGATCTGATAAATAATAACAAAGTATGTTAATAGTAACAATGTATGAGTTTTAAAATATGTCCAGGCTATTCTCTGTTTAACTATATAAAGGTGAGTAGCTTTTAAAACTCTTAATTGATTAAAATACCTGATGCATGTAAGGTTGAAGTTCTATCGTGGAAGTTGTTTGTATGAATATATATGTCATGCTTGAATGTATAAAAAAAAGTGCAAACACATTTGAGTGTGCATGACTGGTACCAGGCAATATGTCTCTGCTATTATTGTCTGATTCCAGATTTCTGTTTGAAATCCTAAAACTATCTCTCAAATTCGTTTTAGGTCCCAATCACTAAATGGAATCTGATTTTAAGATTTTATCATCAATTATAAAAATAGTTTTAAAGTTAATATTAACAAATTTTCTCTGGAAATTTGGAAATTCCAGACAAAATTAAAAGTAAATTAAGATTTAAACATCGCAGTTAGATGTTTCAGGGTTATAACTCGAATCAATTTAGGAAATTATGATTTTTAGAACTACAATCTAAATTTTTAATATTTCTTTGAGTATACAATTTGGGGTTTGTCTGGGAACTGATATCGAGGCTTCCTCCGACGATCAAGAGGGTGAAAAATCTCGGGGTTTCTACTGGTGATGGAGGAAGTTACAGTATGTTCGGCAAAAATGGTGGATGGGGTGGTTTTGGACAGTCGCGACGGCAATATGATGTTTTCTGATCTAACCATAGTTTTGGACAACATTACAATATTGGGTGCTGTGTTATTTCCAATGCATCGAGCTGCTTGAGTTTTTGATGGAAGCTGTGTGGATGTGGCGTGGAGATGTGGCCAGAGTTTCTGGCGCTCTGGTGATCGTAGTTGATCGTACGATGTGATTTCAGTGTGGCTGTTTAGTACCAAATGTCAACTGGAATACTCGATTTCAATTTCAAGCTTAGTGATTAAGTTGGATGTTTGAGATCGAAGATGGGCTTAGTAAGTGACTTGTCGACGGTAGGGGATGAAGCCAAGTCGGCGGCGGCCACCTGTGTACGTACACTGGTACACGGCGTGTCAGATGAGAAGTGGGATATGGAGGGAAGTATGCTTGAAGTAATTCCCGGAGGATTTTGCTGATTTTCTCGGAACGGTCTTCGAGTTCTGGTGTATGGTATTCTAGATTTTTGTATCTCAAGTTTTATTGAAATTTAAACTAAAGTTTGAATAAGAGAAGACTAGGGAAGAGATGAGGTAACTCGGTTTTTTTTTATGGGTGTACCCGAGATTGTTCTCGGGTTATAAATTAAAGGGTACTTTACTTTAAATCGAAGGATAATGATTTTAAAATTAATCAAATTCAAGTTTATAATTTAATTTATTAAGAGTTTAATGTACTAAATGATCTATCTTAATTTGATCATGTTTTATTAACTAAAGTAATTAGCAGATAAGAAATTTTGGTAATTAAATTAAGACAAGTTAATTTGTGAAATTAATTTAAGTGTCGTATATTACTTAATTAAGGATTATTTAATCAAGGTTAGTCAATTAAGGGAATAGTTTAGTAATAAGTGATTAAGAGGTTAATTACTTAATGTAAGAATATTATTAAAGGAAAATACTTAATGAAAGTAATTAAGAGGCTAATTATTCAATGTAGTTAATTTAGTAATGTGATTAGTCAAGTTAATAAATTGGTTTAATTAATTTAAGATAATCACATGATGGCTTGTTAAATTATGATTACTGAATGTAATTGGAAAAGAGTAATTAGTTGGTAAAGTAATTAATGGATAAGTACTAGATGTTAATTGAATTTGAAATGGTAATTTTATGGTAAATGATTTGGGTTAATTACCTTGTATAACTAATAAGAAGGGTAATTACTTTGTGGAAGTAATTAATAATTAATTACTTAGTGTAATTAATTTAAGAATTGATTAATAAAATTATTAGAAGATAAATGATTAATGTAATTAATTAAGGGTTGTAATGCAATAAAAGTATAATAAATTAAGAATGATTAATTAAGATAGAAATTAGTGGATCATTAATTAATTGGTCTATCATCAATTAATGATTAGTAGGCAGGATTCAGAAGTAATTGAAGTAGTTAATTTGGTGTTTAAATTAAATTAATTACTGATTGTGTGGTTGATAAATCTTGCTTGTGAATAATTGAATGATAGAGTATGTTTTAGATTAGTGATATTTCTGTTAGGTGATGAGTGATGCTTTGTGCCAAAATATATTTAGGCTAAACCGAGACATCCTGTGTTTAATATTTCACTTGAATAATTTGAGTTAAGGGGACATTGGATTCGAAGAGACCGGATTCGAATTTTAGTTAATATCCGAAACCACTTCGATTCTTTATAAATTGCTAGGTGAAATTAATAAGCTGGAATGGAATGATTTAAGTGAACTAGACTACTTAATCTAAGTTTGGTACTTAGAAATTGGTGAGTGAAATAAACGACGTCGATAACAATTTGTGAAGATGTAATTGATACAAGTTACCCGGGTTATATATAAGTTGTATGCTTTTGAAATTTATGTTAGATGGGTTTATTCACGCTGGTTTCCAGCCTGACCCGGGTGTTACTTTGATGTAACGCTCGGGTAAGACCGACTATTATAGATTTTCAGGTAAGGATGTTCTAGAGCTCAGGAGGCGAGCTGGATGACAGGAACGTATGAAGAGTTTCCGCTGTGATATTGTAGTATCTGGACATGATTGTTTTGTTCAGATTTATGTATATGTGTGACCCTGATGTATTAAAATGTAAATTAGCTGATATAGTTTTCTTTATATAACTGCTATTTTATTTGATATTATATTTGATCGCTGCGAATGTGAGGTTTCTGTGACTTGTTTTCTGTTTCATCTTCTTTCTCTTTATCTCTTTTCCTAACTATCTGGAATTTTCGGGATCGAAATTTCCAGGTCGTTACAATATGCATTGTATATTAATGTTTTTAATGAGACATAGTTATGATTTTTGCATGTGGTTATATATTTTATTTAATGTTTTCTGTTGTTGATGTTCGGTTTTATTAGATTTTATGGCGATATGTGAGGTTGACGAATGTGAATTCAATAACATCATATTGAATTTTTAATGTACGGTGGCGTAGGGAAGGCGTATGGAACTCGTAAGAAGGGGTATGGAATATGGCGTAGGTAAGGCGTAGAGAATCTGACGTAGGTAACGCGTATAGAATCTTGCGTAGGTAACGCGTATGGAACCTGGCGTAGGGAATGCGTGGGAAATATGGCGTAGGTAACACGTATGGAATCTGGCGTAGGTAAAGCGTATGGAATCTGGCGTAGGGAATACGTGGGAAATATGACGTAGGTAACGCGTATGGAATCTAGCATAGGTAATGTGTAGGGAAAAAGCGTAGTGAAGCCGTAGGGAATTTTTGTGACGTGCCATTTTCCGACTTCTTTTTTGGCGTAGGGAAATTCGTTTCCCTATGCCTTCCCTACACCCAATTGGCGTAGGGAATCCAGAATTCTTTTGTAGTGTTTATTGGTATATTAATATTGTTTTAAGTTATTAAATTATGTTTTAATAATTTTTTTATTTTATTGTTATACTATATTAAATGTTCTAAGATTGTTATTATTATATTATTTGCTTTAAAATTTATTATTGATGATTTTTTTAAATTCATTATTTCATAAATGTTGTTTAAGGAGAATTAACTGTTTGTTTAAAGGTATATTTAAATAGTAAGTTGTTTTATAGAAGATGCTTAGGAATAATAAACTGTTCATTTAAAAAGAAATTTATTTTAAAGAAAAGGTTTATAAAGGGTTTATTTAATAAAAGAATTTATTAAAGGAATTTTTAAATGTGGTAATGGATTTTGGAAGTTCGAAAGAAGTTGATTCTTAATGGTTTTGGGATTGGAAAAAGGAATTTGGTTTTTAAACAATTTCGGAATGGAGATTCATGAATGATGTTTGGTTTATTTTTATCTCCGTTTTAATGACATTTGGGTTTGATCATTTTAATATGATTTTGAAATAGAAAATCTCTCTAGATGTTGGTGAATATACTTATACTATTTTATAAGTAGGTGAAAATGGTTTTCCATGTATTGAAAGGAATGGTTTGTGAATATACTTATCCCGATAAGATAAGTGTATGAATATTTTAATAAATATTTGAAAGGTGATTTTAAATTAACGAAAGATTAATTTAAAAGGCTTGGTGGTTTTCGTGGGAAATGCAACCTCTATTTGAATGTTTTATTATTTGATAGTTAAATAACCGACTATTAAATCTGGGTCTAAAATGAATCTTTCTTAATTTTGGTGGTACAGAAATATTTCCTATACTTAACACCAAAGGATTTTAACTCTGGAAATATCTAAGAGAAACACGGGGATTATATGGTACAGTTACCTTCGATGGTGCTATACTGTACATATAAACTCGTTTTATTCTTTTAGGACAAATGATGAGGATATCCATCCAATTAAACGGTTAGAGGGTAACCCCGTTCTAATGTATTGTATGATTATTTTCTAAAGAACTGGTATTTAGCATTCCGAAAACCCGACGATTGGTTTGTGGAGCACCTAGTAAGCGAGGAAATGTACTCGTAAGTGATGTCTCGTACCGTAGCCACTCCAAAATCCCTAAACGGTTCTATGGAGGAGTTTCATGATATATTAAGACGTTTGAATCCATGTGTGATTCTAAGGCCCTTTGTGGTGTGCGAATCCACGTGTGATTCCGAGAACTGTTTTGGATATTGGAATCCATGTGTGATTTCGAGACCGTTGGGGGTATGAGAATTCATGTGGGATTCCATGATCTATTTTGATGGTGATGTGTGACTTGAAACGTTGGATGTAGCCTTATTAGTGGTAATGATTAAAACTAAAGATATGAGACATAGCCAGTAGGATTGGCTAACCCATAATGTGCAGTCGTCTCCACCTAGAGTTACCTACATTTGTCATGCATGCATGGAACGATGCACTCAGTCTAAGCGAGACCAACTATGTTTTTCCTATGGTACATCACTAGATGTATGCTGCTTCGGAAGGATATCTCTTATCCTTGTGCAGAAGGACCGTTTCTCAAAGTACCGAGAGCATCTTCGTAGAATCCTACACAAGTAGCGAATGTGTTTTACGGTTTTTGAGTATACACTTAGTATTATTGTGATGTACACTCACGAGCATCACGATGATTATTATTATTTTCACCCTTAGACATTATTAAAATATCACTAGATTTTATGATATATGTTTTGGTTATCGCATGGTAAAAACTCATTCTGTTTACGTGGGGGATGGTCTTACGAGATACCTTTGATTTTAAAGGATTTTACCAGTTATAAGAAATAAAATTCTTTGTGATTTGAGTTTCTAACACTGCTCTACCAGACTGACCCGGGCATTGTTTTCCTATAATGCTCGGGTCAGCCCGAGCATATTTTCCAGATTTAGCAGGATACTTTGGAGCTTTCGGGTGATGAGATGGATTCTCTAATACGTATTCACGTATGTTATATTTTTTGTTGTTTTATTATTTCTGATTTCTCTATGTATTCATCAGAAATTGTAAGGACAGGTTGTTATAACTGTCCAGGCTGAAATAGGTTAGCGTGCTCTAATTGTGTGTTATGTATATATATATATAAGATGATTTCTTTTTGTAATGATATTGTGTATATTATATATTTATCTCATCATATTGTGAGATTCTATTCTTTCTTCTCTTTCTTTCACCTCAACAATCTGTGTTTCCGGCACTTGGATATTCGGCACGTGAATACCGTGGATGTATTAGTGTCGATTTCGAAGGGTCGAAAAGATGGACCGTTATAGTAAACAACTTTGGTTGGAAAATTCTCAATTTGAAAAAAAATGTTTATTGGGAATATATTTGAAAATATGGGATTTTCACTTAAAGGACTTTATAATTAAGAGTAATAAATTTCTAGGATGGCACTTTAGAGTAATAAATTTTAAGACCATTTATCATTTATGATTTTCCTTAAAAAGACGATGATTCTTTTATAAGTTATAATTTATCATTTTCTTCAAAAATAAATATTATCATTTATCTTTTGTCCTTAAATTTAATTATTCTGAAGTGATATCTTAGAAATTTAATAGAATATGTTGGGAAACCCTTTAGCCTAATTTTCTATTGGAAATATTTTACTAAAAAAGGTAAAGTTGTAAATAAAATCTAGTTTTAAAATACTTAAAAATTATTTTACATAGATGATAATAATTTGATTAGGAGTACATAGTTGATAAAGTAAAATATTTGATTTGAGAAACAAACATTAGAGGTGTTTGTTAAAAAATATTTTATTGAAATGATATTTAATTTTAGAAATTTCACTGAATAACATTATGAAAAGGCTTTCAAAATGGGATTTGAATAGTAAGTCGTAAAATTTAAACTTCAAATCGAAAAGGGATTTAAATCGTACATCGTAAATTCAAAGAATCTATATTTTAAAATTTGTGCACACTTTTGAAATTGATTTGGATGTTCGAGCTTCTATGACTAAACTCACTTTTATAACTATTCCATTTTTATTTTATTTTGAAAACATTATAATTGGAATTAAGAATTCAAGTAAGTGTTAATCTGAGTTGAATGCTTTCTTAATTGTGGTTTTAAATAAGTTTGAATTGAAATATAAATCGAATCGTGCGATCTGAATCGGGGTTTAAATCGTAAGATTTAAATTTTTTTGACAACAATGATTTTGAGGACTATGAGACTAGAGTGAATGACATGTGGTGTGAGATACTGGTTGATATGAGTTTTGAGCTTGTCTAACATCCATTATGATGATATAACATTATACCTATTATGTGTGACTTTTTCTAATGATTTATAAGAATGCGTATTTATTCCCTTCCAGGATGACTATCCATTTCAACGTATGGGATAAAAACATTTTACTACATTTGTGTTTGCTTACTTTGGTTGAATCGATTGCATTGTTCTTACTTTTTTTAAGTGATGAGTTATAATTTGGAAAAATTATACTACTTGTTTGACTGTGCTTTATAATTTATGTCATTTTTGTTTGAATTGATTTCTTATGCTTGCACCGTATTGTTGTTGTTTGCCGGACCTAGTTTTATTTGTTTGTTTGTTTGGTTGATTGTTTGCTTTGTTGAGATTGTTTCTCTTGGATTCTAGGTTATATTGGTTGTTAGGCACGATGATTGTATTTTGGTGTTATCTAATTTTGACTTTTAGTGGGATGTACATTAGAGAGACTAGTGAGATATTAAGGAAAATGTTTGATTTACTCATAGTGGGATGACGTAGTTCCCTAAACCGAGAAAGACTAACTATTTGGACTGATTAAAGAGATGTGATGATGTTCCTTGATGATGAGAAATAATGACTGAAGAGTTCTGGTGATTAAAGACTTAGTGGGTACCACTGTGAAATAAAAGGGACAGGTAGGAGATTCATTACATCTTTACTAAAAAATGAAGTTTTAACATATGTATATTTCAAAATCTATCTTTACATAAGAAATTACCGGCTTTATAAGTGTTTTGATTTCAACAACAACTTCTATTTTTGATTTTTAAAGAAGTTTATATAGTTTAAAATTTTATAAAATGGCGTCTTCTCAAAAATTAATTTAAGTTGAATTTAAAGAGAAGAAAAAAATGATGAAGTTTAATGAAAAATAGGGGGAAAACGATAATATTTTGAAAAAGAATTTTTTTGTTTCAAAAGAATATGTAAGCTTTGACTTGAAAATGAAGATATTTAGTATGAATGTTTTGATTTTAAAATATATTGGTAAACTCTCATCACTAGCGGGCTGACAGATCCCTCTAAGGTATTTTGGACGAATTATCTCTGTCTTTAGATGAAGAAGTTACTATAAGAGGATTGTGCAATTGGAGATTTGACGTGCTCTAGAGGTTGGAATAAGCTAAGTTCGAATATGGATGCATACCAAGGGATTGTGAATAACTCAGAGGTTTTGATGCATGCTAATACAACAAGGGTATGTGAGGACCATCCCTTGTGTATCCAAGACCCTGGTGGGTGTCTAACTCACTTTGGTGATGACGATGAGGTACTTTGAGCATTGACAAGACCGCGATGTTGAGTGCTCGCTGACCTTGGTGCTGATCATATAAGTTATCATATATCCAAGACTACTTATTACGAGACCTTAGTAAAAGTCTATTTCACATTAGTGATGGGGAGGATCTACTTTGAGCATTGCTGAGACCGTAGTGTTGAATAGTCGCTTATCTTCGTGATGGTCATACATCAAAAGTGCTTGATCCAATATCTTAGTAAGGTCTATACTTTCAAACTGTCTATGTGAGTCTGGAGAATCAAGGATTGATGCAACTGCAGTATGAGTTGATGACCATATTATTTTGAGGATGTGGTCATGAGTTGGCACATATTATTTTGAAATATAACCATGAGTGTGTGTGTATATATATATCTCTAAGGATGTAACCATGAGTAGACACATATCATTTCGAGGGTGTGATAATGAGTATGTGCACATTATATTTTGGAAGGTGTAAGCATGAGATAATACACCATTTATTTTGTGGATGAAACTATGAAGAAGTTCATCGATAGTTTTGAGGATATGCTTATTATGATGTATGTGTAATCAGCAATAGGGGTAGGCGTACTATAGGGGTGAATTTACGCAAATGATTGCAAATCAATCCCAATACATGCGGAAGCAATAAGATCGTGTTGTAGTGCGATAAAACATACAGAACTTGAAAATAAAATGGAAAATCAGCAAATCATACAAGAAAGTAAATAGAGAGTTCACACATGGATTTATAATGGTTCCACTGTCCAAGATAGTGTACATCCACTTGGAGAGAGGAGATTTTATTACTTTCACAGAGAAGAATTACAAGATTGATAATGGAGACTAAGAAGAATATGAAGAAATACAAAAGAGAAGATAATTCATTTATGATACTTCTATTCATCCCAATCCCTACCTTTATATAGGGATTATAACTTGAGGTTGAAGTAATTGATTTATTGTCATAAATCAATAGCTAATCAGTTCTCCAAATCATACGAGAAACATTTACCATTTTATTTTTCCAGTTTCCCACAACTTTTATGCATCTGATAGGATTACTTCTTTAATAATATAATTAGAGATTTAATTAATTACCTCACTCTTTTCTCAAATATTTCTTCCTCTTATGTAGTTAATCCATTTCCCTCTTAAATGCATATATAAGAGGCAATATATTTTAGCAATTATCTCAAATATCTTTCAAATCTTCTTAAGTATGGAATATTGTATCAAATCTAACAATCTCCACTTTGGTACTATATTTTCCCGCAAGCCTGCCAACTTTACCTACATTCTTTTACTCCAAGAAGCTCTCGGACAAGACATCATGGATACTTTTCGAATGAGCTTCAACATGACCATCATCCATTCCACTTTATCAACGAACTCCGATAAGGCCACCATCCACCAACAAAGTGTTGAAGTACCCCCTTCATGTTGGATCCATCAATCTCTAAGACAAACATCTTCATATACTAACTTACTCTCCCTCTGTGCCATCAAGTGGCACCTAGCACTTTAGCAAGCGAATTAAGTTCGAGCAGTGCTCGAACTTTGCAACAAGTCTAGCATTGTATCTTCCATCGTCTTTCGTCTTATATATCCACTTGCATCATATGGCTCGGCTTCCTTGAGGGGACGGTACCAATTCACAAGCCTGATTCTTCTTCAACGAATCCATCTCCTCTTCAATAGCATGCATCCATTTCGAGCTGGCACTCGAATTCATAGCTTCTTCAAGGTCGAAAGGCTCATCTTGCACTATATGCAGTGCATAATCAAAATGATCATCAAGGCTAAGGTTTGTATAACTCCAGTTTCCATACCTATTTAGTGGCCTTTTAATTGTAGAGCTAGCCCGAATAAGTGTAACTTCGCTTAAACTCCTATCAACTCCTCCTTTAGTTGAATCATCTCCATCTTCACGACTATCACTATCATTGCTAGATGAATTCTATGGACCTTCATGTGATGTATCAATCACTGCAATTACTCTATCTTCTTTTACATCTATGACTCTACTACTAGGCTGATGTGTGGGAATAGTTTCCGTCTCCTCCGGCTTTTCAGCTTCTGAATCTACCGAACAAGGTGGATTCTCCTTGGGCCTAAACCCAGCAGACTCATCAAATGTGATATATCTCGAGTGCACTACCTTCCTATCAACATGGTTCTAAATATGATACCATTTGATATCTTCTATATAACCCAAAATTATGCATTGATAGACTCCAGCCTCCAACTTGTCATTTCCTGTATGGTGAACATACATGTGGCGACCAAATATACGAAAATAACTTTATGCGTATATGTACCTTTCTACCTTTCCTTAGGAATCCTCTCATCAATGGCTGAGAACGAAATCCGATTGATAATATATGCTGCAGTTGATGAAGCTTCAGACCAAAAGCCTGTAGACAAGTCCGCCATCAATATCAAGCAACGAGCCTTCTCCAGTAGAGTTTTGTTCATCCTTTCAGTAACTCCATTTGATTGCGGATCACCGAGTGTAGTAAAATGTCTCCTAATTCCATGCTGGCTACAGAAATTTATGAACTCCTTTGAAACAAACTCACCGCCATTGTCGGATCTTATCACCTTCAACTTCCTTCCTACTTCATTCTCTATCAGCGCTTTCTAAGTTTTAAACTTTTCAAATAACTCCGACTTTGCTTTCATCATATACACCCAAACCTTTCGAGAGTAGTCATCGATATAAAAGATAAAATACTTAGCTCCTCAAATAGAAGCTGTAGCTACTTGTCCCTAAACATCCGTATGGACATACTCTAGTACTCCTTTGGACTCATGTCTACCAACATCAAAAGAAACTTTTGTCTGCTTTCCTAACACACACTCTTAGCAGAATTCCAAACGGTTGAAGATTTCACCCTTGATCATCTTCCTTCTCCGAAGAAGCTCCAAAATCTTCTCTGTAACATGACCTAGTCTGAGATGCCAGGGTCTAGTGGCATCCAAAGCTCGTGAACTATCAACTCCAAAACACGTCTCTCTAAGAACCATAGATCCTTTCAGCAGATAAAGATTTTGAACCATCATTCCTTTCATCAATACAAGAGCACCACGTGCCACCTTCAAGCCATCCGACTCTATAGTAATCTTGCACCCCAAAGATGCTAGCTGACTCAAGGACGAAAGAGATTTTTTTAAATTTGAAACATAGCAGACTCCAGTGATAGTGCGCCTCACACCATCATGCACGTGAATATGCACTGATCCTTCTCCTAATGACTTGCAAGTAGCATCATTCTCCATTAATATGGCACTTCCCTCATTGTCTTCATAAGAAGAGAAATCCTCCTTTCTAGACGTGCCCCTGAATCTAGCACCCAGTGGTCTGATACATCGGAAACAAATGCAGTCAACACATCATCAGAAATAACTATCTCCACCGCAATAAATGAAGAACCATCCTCTTTATTTCTCTTCCTCAAATCTGGATAATCTTTCTTCCAGTGGCCATGTTTCCTACAATGATGACACTTATTGTCTCTAAACTTGCTTCTCCAACAACATTGAAGTTTCCTTGACTTTTAATTCCCTCTAAAATTATTCTCCTTCTTCTCTTTTCTTCCTCTCTCCACAAATAGTCCATGATTACAACTAGCTTCTCCACTTTCGCTCATATTCTTTATCTGATCCCTCATTTCTTCACTTAGAAGTCCCGTCTTCATATATTCTAATGACAATGTGCTTCTTCCATAAATCAAGATGTTAGCGAAAATCATGTATCGCTCAGGAAGAGAACAAAATAACACCATAGCCTTTTGCTCATCGTCCACATTTAAATCAACAACTTTCATCTTCATCATCGAATCATCGAAGAAGTTCAAATGTGCTTTCAATGACATACCTTTCCGTATCTTATGTGTGAAAAAAGTCTTCAATAGAATCGGCTATTCGTAAGCAACTTCTTCATGTAGAGATCCTTCAATTTCTTCCATAGGCCTCTAGCAGTAGTTTCACCACTAATCTTTGGAATGACATTCTCACGCATGGCCAATTAGAGGATAGTAAAGGCTCATTCTTCCATCTTCTTTCTTTCCAATTCTGAGATATATGCTAGCAATAATTTTATGCCAAATACAACCTGATGAGAACGATTTCTTCTCAACACCATCTTCATTTTCCACTGTCACTTCTCAAAATCATTATCTTCGTTCCACTTCTCTATAGCCAACTGCAAACCTGATGTTGCATATGAATCTCTAATGTAGGGTGCATATTCCTAGGTAGGCATAACCTCCTCATTTTCAGGTCCTGCCATTTTATCAAACACCTTCTAGCCCTAGGCTTCAACAACAACCTTCAAAGCTCTGATACCAAATTGTAGGGGTCAATTTACACAAATGATTGCAAATTAACCCTAATACGTGTGAAAGCAATAAGATCGTGTTGTAGTGTGACAAAACAAACAAACTTGAAAATAAAATGACAAATCAGCAAATCACACAAGAAAGTAAATAGAGAGTTCATACATGGATTTATAGTGGTTTCACTATCGCAAGATACTGTACATTCACATGGGGAGAGGAGATTTTACTACTTTCAGAGAGAAGAATTGCAAGATTGATAATGGAGACTAAGAAGAATTTAAAGAAATACAAAAGAGAAGATAATTCGTTTCTGATAATTCTATTCATCCTAAATCCTACCTTTATATAAGGATTATTACTTGAAGTTGAAGTAATTGATTTATGGTCATAAATCAATACCTAATCAATTCTCTACATCATACGGGAAACATTTAACATTTTAGTTTTTCAGTTTTCCACAATTTGTATGCGTCTGGTAAGATTCCTTCTTTAATCATCTAATTAGAGAATTAATTAATTACTCCACTCTTTTTCATATGTTTCTTTCTCTTATGCAAAGAGGCAATATATTTGAGCAATTATCTCAAATATCTTCCAAATCTTCTTAAGTACGAAAATATTGTATCAAATCTAACAGTTAGAATGATGATACCTTGTTATTTTGAGTACGTATGTTTTATTTTGATGAGTTATACTGATTATTAATTCATATATTTATTTGTGCATGCATATTTGAGTTTTTGTTATAGACTTTTGTGGTTGGGATATTGAGACGCGTGATGTGACTTGTGAACAGAGTCCATCTATGATTGAGATTATTTCACTCTTTGTTGATATGGTGTTATTTATATGCGTTATAGTTTTGATTGTATGGTTATTGAAATATATATATATTAATATAGTATGTGAGTATAAAATTGAATTCATTGTTGTGAATGGATTTTGTTATGTCATGATTAATTGTGTTGTGTGGTTGTTCTAGAGGTAGTTAGTTGTGACTGGTATATTTTCTCATAATTCGTATGGTTTAACATATAATATGATATGATGTCTTATGCATGTGTTGTGTTGATGATTTATTCATTGGGGAATTGCAGAGGCATACATTTTAGGCTTTGGAGGCTCTTGGGAAGATCATATCTATTTAGTTGAGCTTGCATATAACAATTCAAGCAAGCATTGGAATTGCACCACTTGAAGCACTGTATAGGAGGCCGTATTGTTTTCCTACGTGTTGGATAAAAGCTGGAGATGGAACTGTGTTGGAACCAGAGCTTATTGGAGGGTAAAACACGATGAACACTTTGATAAGAGCTCGATTATGGATGACAAAGCGTAGATAAGGTAATAAGCGCCCGAAGAAGAAAAGATTTAGAGTTGAAGTGGACAATGAAGTATTTTTCAACGTTTCTCCTATGAATAATGATGGCAAGATTGGGATGGGTAGGGAAGTTGATGGTAAGATATATTGGACCATTTCTCATAGCCGAAAGGATTGTAAAGTTTGCTATTAATTGATGTTAAGCAAAAGATTGCAAGCATCGTATGATGTATATCATATATCCCAATGAAAGAAATGTTTGTGAGATGAATATGTGATTGTGCCACATGAGCATGAAGTCGCGCTCGATTTGATATTTGTTCGACAGTTAATTAAAACTGTAGGCTCAAAAGTTAAGAAGTTAAGAAAGAAACATAAGTTTAGCGAAGTAAATTAGAGTAAAGACCTTTAAATTGTACTTGGACGACAGAAGATTGTATGAAATGGTCATATCTTGAGTTGTTTAAGTGAAGAAAATCTCTTTGAGGTCAAGAGACTTATTATTTTGTTGTATAAGGCTATATTTTTACTTCTTTTGAATGTATGAATGAGTATTTTTGAATATATGTGATACATTTTATTTTTATATACGTTGATGTGCATCAACTTGATCGTTGCATGGAAGTAGAGACAAGTAGCTTAAGAAATATGGAATTGCAAAGACACAATTTATCTTAACGTGAAGATAGTATAGCAGCTTGAAATGTTGACATAGGAATGATGATGTATCATGCAGTGGAATATACAGAGAGGCATGTAAGTAGTCAAAGTTAAGGCTTTGGAGGTGTTTAAGAGCTTTGAGGTGATCAGTTTGAGGTAATCACGCTTAAGAACGATTTCTATTGGTGCAGATCGAAATAAAGGCAGAGGGGTTCTTGGCAGGCTGGTATGGATTTGGGCAAGGATCTACATGTCAATGTAGACAGTAAAACGAGAAACAAAGCAAAATTAATTGGTAAAAATTTACTTTGTTTTGTTCTTATTTTTCTATAAAGCTAATTGTAGCGGCAATTTTGGTGTAGAAAATTTCATAACATCAGAAACTAACTATACATGTTAGTAGAGAATAACAAAAGCTAAAGAATTAATCGAATTAAAGGTTGGCTTAATTGTTTATTCCGAAAGACTGATTAAAAATAAAAAATAAAAAATAAAAAGGAAAATAATTGATCATTTTGATTACTTATGTATCAAAAACTTGATTATAACATTAGAAATTTAATTTTTAATATTGGCCATCGTAAATAAATTAATTTTTATACATCAAAATAATTTGAAATTTGCAGTATCATGTTTAAATTGGAAAAGCGTCTCCAAATTAGTTTATGTTAGCTTGATAATAAAGTTTGTAGGCCATCTAACAGTAGGGATTTGTAAGTGCACTTTGAAACATGACTAAGTCTAGTTATATGAATCAATTATGGACAAAAATATTTAACACTGATGGGACAAATTTGTATTTTGCAAGTTAAAAAAAGGATTGAAAATGCAAATGAATGGCGTTAACCTGCTTCTGAATAATATGTAGACATCGTAGTATCTTTTTACCACTTTGTGTATATGGTTATTAGACATACAAGATTCACTAATACTTTTACTTTCTAGATTAATAATTAATTGATGTCGTCAGCGTGTGACCTGAGGATGTCCATTTATACGAGCCATGGAGCATCACAATGTACACTTGGTGTTAGGTTTAAAAAAAGTATAATATGAGATGGATTACAAGCTATTGTGGGAAATTCGGATGTTCTGGTGTGTATTAGTTAAAGTCTTGCCCGAGACCTAATCTATGATGATATTAAACAACCAAAAATAAATACACCTTGGAAATAAACTATAAATGATAAATCATAAGGTAATAACACTATTTGCATCAAAATTGGTCACAAACACCCAATTGAAAATGAAAGCACCAGCTTACAATTACAGATCACAGATAGCAGAAATGAAGAGAAAATAAATATGAAGAACACTCAAAATTTAAAAGGAAACACATAGTAACACGCAGGTTTAGAGTGTTCGGCGTGTTGCCTACGTCCACTACGCAATGGTTGATTTTTATTAACTTTTGCTTGCTGGTTATAATGAATTACAACAGTGAATTTCGAGTACAACAGTGATTTCGAGCACAACAATGGTTTCGACAGAGTCTGAACGTAGGAGAGCCAATAAAGACCTTTTTCTGTAGGTTCTAGACTGCTATTTATAGGCGTAGGATGCAAATATCTCACTCAGATCTCGAATGACCTCTTTTTGCACGTGCGTGGGCTCACGTGATCAATCTCATGCGGTTTGCACTCGATCTGTGATCGATACGAACGAATTTTGTATCGATCAATACTTCATCCAATTGAGTCGAGATTGAGCATGAACATTCTTTAGGTTGTACGCAAACTCCTGTGAAAATTTGGTGGCATTTAGATTTATAGATTGTGAGTTATGATTGATGCAAGTTTGTTCTTTTCGAAGGCTGTTTCCTTCGTATCAGTGGCATTCGTACCGATGGTTTCGTATCGATAAACCTGCAAGTAATGTTTGATAACATGCCGCTTGCTTTTAAGGTCGATCCACATTTTGTGTTGAACGATCGAGTCTTTCCTATTGATGCGCCTTGTTCGTATCGACCCGGCTTTAGCTTTATTCACATCGATCTACTGCTTTATTCGTATTGATCACCACTGCTCTGTTCGTATCGATGATTGCATGCCACTTCGTATCAATGACTGAAGGCCGCCTCATATCCATTCTTATGTAAGTTTTCCGTATCGACCCTCTGGATACAACTTCGTATCGATGGCATTTGTGTATTTCCATTGATCACTGTGAACCACTTCGTATCGATGGAAAGCTTTGAGTTCCTATCGTTCCATTAGCTGATTGATACGAAATGGGTAAAAAGGGATCGATACGAAGATGGCAGCAGTTGTACAGGTGGATTAGGAATGATGCTACTGGTTGATGGATACGAAGAGAATTGTTGCCCGATAGATACGAAGTGGTGCACTCGATGGATACGAAGCAACATTTGTTGATGGATACGAACAGATGAGGCTTGATGGATACGAACAACAAATATCTGAAGAATACGAACAACAGATAACAGATGGATACAAAGTGATGCTCATTGATGGGTACAAACCGTTGAGACTTGGTGGATGCGAAGTGCATGGAAATGAAATTAGCATGCTTTTCACGAAACTTGATCGATTCATAACTCGAACATACGAACTCCAATTGACTTGAAATTTGAAATATTGGCTTTAATTGCTTTGCTTGTCTAGTCGCATCAATAGTGGCTTGATCCAGACTTGGTCAAAAAAATTCAACATCCATAGCTGATTTGTAAATAACTGATAATCGAGGAGAGTTGCCTTTGGCTTCCAGTTGATTCTTTGGTGTCACGACCTTGCCAAAAGACGGGGTAACAACCGTTTTTCGGGATGAACTGTTTTTGATTTCCAGTCAACTTCTTGGTATCACGGCCTTGCCAAAAGGTGAGATAACAAACACTTGCATTCTTGAGAAATGATGAGCTTTATCTTTAATATCTGGAGAAACTTACATCTAATATTATCTCACTTGGTCTCTTGGCATCCACTGCTTTGAATTAATTTCTAGTCTGGAAACTAAAGTAAAAGCGGCAATCTTGATTCATTTTATATAGAAGCATTTGTTACGAAAATACGCTTGAAATCAAGATACGTTGTAGCAAATAATAATTTCACTATGATGTAGTGAAAGCTGGCATGCCAATATCAATAAATAGATGGAAGTAGTCAATGATATCATCGACAAAGAGGGGAAAAACACGAGAATAATCCAACATTAGGACAATTAATATTAGCATGCTCATTAATCGCACATTAAAACTAAACATAGGCATGCGAATGTTTGGTTTAAATACATCATGCGTGAAAAAGTGAAGTGAGAATAAGCATACATTGTAAAACTAATCTCAATGAACCTCCACAATCAATACCAAGATATCACTATTTACAATACCAACTGGTTTTGACTTCCAACCGGTCTCGCTTACCAACTACATTCGTGAGAGATGAGATTTGTTAAGTATAACTCGCATTGTAGGCGTGTAGACTGAACTTGATAAAGTCCCACATTTCAAGATTACATTTTGTGATATTGTGTTGGCCCAACCTGTCAAACATGCAAATATGAACGGCAAATAAAACATTAATGCACAACTGAAACTGATCTGCCTTCTTGTCAGTGTTAGGCTATCATTTGCACCAGTTTCAAGGAAAATAGAAGCAAACCAACTCACGCACACTTTAGTTTGATGACAACCACAGCCACTTATACAAACTATACAGGTATTACACAAGTCGAAATATTCACCGACACAAACAAATACTTATATTATACAAACTTAACAAGATCTATGTGCTAGCTTATTTTTTTTTAGTTTCTATGTTGTTTATCTTTTCTTTCTTTTTATTTCATTCTTACTTTTCTCCATTACATTTTGAGATATTGTGTTTGACCAGCCTGTCAAACATACAAATATGAATGGAAAATAAAACACTAATACACAACTGAAACTGGTCTGCCTTCTTGTCAGCTTCAAGGAACATAGAAGCAAAGCAACTCACGCACACTTTAGTTTGATGACAACGATAGCCACTTGTACAAACGATAGAAGTATTACAATAGTCAAGATAATCACCAACAGAAACAAATACTTATAGTATACATAGTAAATCAATTTACTAAAAAATAACAACCATTACAACACACAGAAGGCATCACCCTCAAGCAAACCTAGGGAGTTAATTATTCTCATTACAATACATAACATGAATATAAGAGTTCTATAGCATAACTGGAGCACAATGATTAATGATGGGGTGGTTTGTAGTGAGGTGGCTTGTAGTGTGGAGGTTTGTAATGGGGAGGCTTGTAGTGAGGCCGCTTGTAGTGAGGCCGTTTGTAGTGCGGCCGTTTATAATAGCGAGCATCAGCAACCAAAACCATCAAGCACATGGCCAAAAATACTAGAAAGCTCATGAATTTCTTATTAATAGCCATTTATGATTTATGATTTATGTACTTAATTCTTTTTTAATGCATGAAACATAGGTATCTCTGCCTCTTTATATAGGAACAGAGCCTTATGGTGACATCATGTGATTTCCAAGTTGTTGGATAAAAGAATTCAGTTTTAATACATGAGATTTTGAAAAGGTAAAATCGTAGGATAATCAAACATTAAGGAGACCATGGATGAATGACTATTTTTTGTAAACGAGGAAGTATTCAAGAAGACATGTAAAAAGCATTTCTTATTCAGTGTTGCCACTTGCCATCTATTTTAGTTAAAATAAAATGCATCTTACTTTCATACTTTAATGTACGTACCATAAGTGAAGAATTTAATCTATGATGACAAACAACCTCAATTAAATAGCTAACTTAAAACCTACAATTTCAATATCTTAATTTATACGCACAGCGATATGAATATATGTTCTAGTTAGTACTGAAAGCTAGAAATAAATCACAAAGTGGTGTTCTAGTGTGTTAGTTTTTCCGTCTGGTTACCAGAATTTATGAATAAATGCATTGATAAATTAACACCCCTACAACCCCCACCCCCCGAAACCTCACCTCTCTGTTTTTAGATACACGACCACAGGCATGCTAGAAGAATTAAATCATTAGGCCACTTCATGTTGTTTTGCACATATACATTATCCCTTTCCACACATTAAGTTCAGTCATACTTATTTCATAATTTGTTATAATGGTATGACTATTATCCAATTCAAGATTTTAGATCTTTACATGTGAAATGGTCTTGACAAGACAAATCAACGGTTTTAGCATGAATCAATCGTACCACAGAGCACTTACGACTTTCTAACTATCCCCATACTATGACATTAAGATTTAAGATGTAAGTGTTTTATTCAACAATATTATTTTTAACAGCCATTGACTATTATCCAAAGAGTTTGCGTTTAAGGCAAGTTAATATAGTACACTGGCACATTATTTACTAAACTTGGACAGTAATCCTCAATGAATTGGACTTATTCGTATGTATTTGGTGATCATGTCTATTAGATATATTGGTAGATGTGCCAGCCAAATTAAACATTAAAGTGATGCCCCGAGCATAAAAAGGATTGACCACATCAAGAAGATACATTGTATAGTATTCATTTATATAATATTTATAATACATACATGCTAGCACGAATTATTAGATGCACTTGGTTCAATATAGCTGCAGGAAATCATGGATGGTCCAAGTTTGGTCTCATATTACATCGCGTCTTCTCAAATACTTGAAAACAATTGCAGTATGTATTCTGGAGAGGCACAAGTGAATATATGGCATATCTGTGTTGCCATTGTCAAATTAGTTGTAATTAAGATTATGCTAGTGAAAAATAAATAAAATATATCTAAAACACGACCGATTCTACTTGTTTACCCCTTCGTCCGAAAGTAACTAACACTAAACATAAACGTACACATTAATTATGCGTGCTACACTTGCTTTATTAGTCTGCATGACATTGCGTTGACACTCACTCAGGCATGATATTATGTTCAGATTTTGTATGCCGTATGTACGTATGCGAACAATAAAAGTAATGAAATTGCACTTAGATAATACTAGAACTGTAAGATACGAGACTTACACTTAGGGGAATGATTGTATCGATAAAAAAAAGGCATTTTATCGAGCAATTCATCAGCAACAAGCATATTCCGCAATTTACCCCATTACAAACTTCGTAAAGAAAAAATCACTGACACTCACAGCTACTGGATGAGATTTTTTAATGAGTTGTATAAATTCTGGTGTTACAAATTAGCATATCTTGTTATTTTCCATGTTCGAAGTTCAACAAGTTTGATGTAGGTGAGGAGACGGGCCGGTTTGAATGTAACATTAGACCGTAAAACCAAACATGAGTGTTAGTTTAGCGGACTCGGAAAGCTAATTTTAAAAAAAAAAAAAAAACAAAAAAAAAACACATACTTAAAAGTGCAATTTTTGTGAATCAGTTTGAATTCTACTTTAACACTAAAGAGACGAGTGAACAGTGTTTTATAGTTTTTGTGAATCTATTTGAATTCTTTTAAACTAGTTTAAATAATGCAATTAACAATCACATATTCAAAAATAGATAAATATAAATACAATAAAAGTAAAAAAAGAAAAAACAAACCAAAATTTTATGCTGATTCGGAGCTACACTACATTCACCATGTACAATTACTTGTACTGATTATTTTTTCCAAATAGTAAAGCAAATACAATCGCGATTTAAGACAACGAGATACATTCGACAGACTATTCGACCTTTGGGCAGATTCACTTGATTTACATGGGCCACAAGCGCACACACTAGATTTTCGGGATACTAAGCACATCCAATTAATTTAAACGGGCTACAATCTCACCCATCTATATACGAGTATGATTTGATAGAGTTTTATAGACTCGGATCGTTTATCTTGATTATAAATAATCCTATAACCTCTTAAATAGCATTTTGATTTTGTTTGAGTGAGAGAGATGAGAGATTAATCAATAAAGAATCAAATCAATAGAGTTTGAATTTGATTTTGATTGAATTTGAAAATATTTGAGTAGATTTTCTTTTAGAATTCAAAAGAGTGAAAGAGAAGAGAAAATTTGAGAAAGTAGTTAATAAAAATTTGTTGGTTTAACCCTTATATGCAGAGAAACAAAAGTCATGTCGGTTCGCGAAAAGACATGACGAAAAGACACTTTCATTTAAAATTGAATTTTGAAAATTACGGTCACTATGTCAATATATAGAAATTGGATATGTCGACATATCCTTCACAAAATTGAAAAACACTTTATAAAAATTATTTCAAAAATATTAAAGACACTTTGTAAAATCATCTAAACATAGTTTATACGTATTTTAATCATATCGAAATTTTGAAAAACATTATAGAAATATATTTAAATATACAAAGGATATAAATATGAATTTATTTTGAAAATAGTAAATATAAAGCAAAAGTGAATATATTTGAAATCAAAGTAATAACAAATATTATAATAAACTTATAAATATCTAGAAATATTTAAAAATTAAAACTAAAACAAAGTATAAAAAGTATACTTAAAAACTAAAAATATAATAAAATTATTTTGGCAACAAAAATTCTTTTAAAACCATTTTTAAGATATTTGAAAATCATTTAAAAATGAGAAATAGGAGGGGAGAGAGAGATGAAAGAAGTGCAATCAGGGTTTTAACAAAAATTCCTAAGACTCTAACTTATCCAGAATGTCTTGAGTTCTTCAATACTCATGAGTCTTTAATCTCTAACTCTTGAATCTCAATATCTACCTTTTGAATCTTCTCTTGATACCGTACAGTCTTTTGATTAATACTTATCTGATATCATGCATTATATACTTATATAACTTGATAAAAAATATTAGTATTTATATTTATATAATGTCATATGGTTGTTATCTTCAAAACCAATGGTTAAGGTACTAACAATCTCCTCCTTTGGACGATGACAATTATGTATATAAAACATGATATAACTCCCCTTTGTTTTATGCCTAGAATCCTAGATTTTATATATTTCTCCTTCTTTGTCATCATAAAAATCTAACTGAAAAAAACTCCCCGAACTAAGGTACTATAATATATATATATATATATATATATATACCTTTTGAATCTCAATATCTACCTTTTGAATCTCAATATATATATATATATATATAATACTGAGATATAAAAGCAATTTTGAGAAAGCAACAGCAGTAATATATAAGTGTGATAAGAATGATAAGTGATAACATAAACTATTTGTATTAATCACGTTAATCCAATATATATATATATATATATATATATAAACTAAAGTGACACAAAAAAAAATTCAAGCAATCAATTTAATCCACATAAGTCAATCCAATTCAATCAATAACTTTATAAACACCAATCAAAAGTAGATCCAAATCACACCAAACAAACCAAATTCGAATCCTAACAAATCATACTAAAATGTGATAATCCTAAGTATTAAGGGTTCTTTTTTGTTATGAAACACTTTTAGATGGAGCAAAAAGGATAATGAAGGAAGAATTTTCCTTTTTGTTCGATAAGATTTCCATCTCGATCAAAACAGACCTCTCAAGAGATAATTGACAATGTGTAACGGTAAGAAATAGAATTTTCATTGATAATAAGGATGAGTACAAGGAATACTTTAGAAATAAAAGAAAAATACATGACATTCAACATAAACTTAAAACTATTAAATCCACAAACAAAGATAGATAAGTTAAAAAAATAAGCAGAAAGACGTGGATGGAGATGAAGAAGAACCACCAAACTTGCGGATGATCTTTCCAAAGAATTTATCCATTTTTTTGAAAATGGAGGTAAATTTCTCTGAGAATGATTTCTTAAGCTTTCTTTGGTTGTGAATGATCTTCTCTTGATTTGTGAGAAGATCTTTTATGGATGGATTAGGTGGCATATTGATACATTTCCAAGAAGTATCCTCCTCCTTTTCTTGTTCTTCCTCCTCGACTTCCATTTCCTCTCCTTCCTCTTCCTATTCCTCCTATTATTTTATTTCTTGCTTCTCTTCCCAAGTCAAGCTTTGTTTCTTTTTCACAAGCGTTTCATAAGGCTCGAAAAAGGGTGAAATATGCATAAGTGAAATATTGGCCTTGTCAAAAAAAATTCGAGGAATTATTTCATTTCTTTAAGGTCAACAAAAAAATAATTAAAACTCGAGTAAGATACACATCGTGGAATAGTGTGTTTTTATGCTAAGAAATTTTTTTTAGGAAAAAGATCATCCAAAATGACTTGAGACCAATTTATGTCATATTGACCATAAATGGCGAAAAGGTATTTGAAAACTTTTTGTGTCGGGTTATTATAATTGCCCGTTCTAGGAGCGATACTTTGTTGCAAAAGAAGCGTTAAAATTCTTGCTTTTGGATGCAAGATTTTGTTTTTTAAATTCAAAATCATCATCACTTTCGAAAATGTCGTGAATCACTTCATAGCATTGAAAATCAATTTGAAAAAGTTGAAAGGTTCGTTCCACTAGATTTGCATTCTAGAATGTGACCCAAAAGTTTACAATTTAAAACAATTTTTGTTCCTTTGACACTATTCCAAACTTCTCCTTCTCTTCCATCAGCAAAATTTTCCTTTTTAATTTACGTAAAACATATTCACCAATTTTGGATAACAAATGAAATCATTTCGAGAAGCATCGATTAAGCCAAGAATTTTACTTTGCAAACAAAGATTAAAAAGATCATAAGTAGAAAAATCTTCAAAAACAGCAAATCTTCCAGGAAAGACTTTTCCAAAAGATATAAACTCAACATAAATTTGCATGGCTTCTCGATCATTAAAAAGATATTCTTTTACTTTCTTAGAAAACCTCATGGTTTTCTTAGTATTGCTTGCGGATGCAATTAAAAAGTAGTTTGAAGAGGTAAGAGAGTCTATGATTTTTGAAGTTGAAAATGAAAGCGAAAAATGAATTGATGGAGATAGAGTAAATAAATAGAGAATCAAAGGACGTATTCTCTAGTCAAGAGGCATCTTTTCAGAATACGAAAGTTGGTGAAATGTTTGACGGAATTCAAAATTTAAATTTGAAATTGAAATTCAAAATCCACCTACATATGCATGTGGGGTATGTCGGCATATATGTTGAAATTTTCAGAAAGAGAAATACCATAATATAATTTCTATTTATCTATACTTATAATTATTATTTAATATGTATGCTAAATAATTTACAAAAAAATTAAAATATATTTTATATTATTTTTATTTAATATTTTATTAAATATATATAATATTTAAAATATATGCACACATTATTCAACCAATATTATTATAAATCTATAGGTTATTCTTAGCAATCAAAACCAACCAACAAAAAAATTCAAAATTTTAATTTAAATGCGTGCATATTTTAGTTCCGTTTCTCCATATTTCTCATTAAATGTCTCTGTGAAGCACATATTTGAATTTGAATTTTGAAAATTACGGTCACTATATCGACATTAGGAATTGGATACATTGACATATCCTTCACAAAAAATTGAAAAACACTTTATAAAATTATTTTGAAAATATTAAGGTTTGTGGAATATTTTCATACTTTGAAAAATCATCTAAACATGGTTTATACATATTTTAATCATATCAAAACTTAAGAAAACTATATAGAAATATATCTAAATATATAAAGGTTTTAAATATGAATTTCTTTTGAAAATAATAAATATAAAGTAAAAGCGAATATATTTGAAATCAAAGCAATAACAAGCATTATAATAAACTCATAAATAGTTAGAAATATTTAAAAATTAATATTATAACAAAGCATAATATTCAAAGTATACTTAAAAACTTGAAATATAAAAAAATAAAAAAGTAAAAATAATTTGAAGGATATTTTGAAAACAAGAATTCTTTTAAAACCATTTTTAAGATATTTGAAAATCATTTGAAAATGAGAAATAGGGAGAGAGAGAGAGATAAAAGAAGTGTAATCGTGGTTTTTACAAAAAACCCTAAGACTCTATAACTTATCTGGGATATCTTGAGTTCTTCAATACTCATGAGCCTTCAATCTCTAACTCTTGAATCTCTATATCCAACTCTTGAATCTTATTATGATACTGTGTGGTCTTCTTAATTAATATATGTCTAATGTCATGCACTATATACTAATATAATTTGATGAAAACATTTATATCTATATTTTATATAATGTCATATGATTGTTTTTTTTTTTTTTTTTTTGAAATGGTACTTTATATACAACAAATCATTGGGATAACATATCCCATGTCAATAAACGTTCGAAAGCAAGTTTCGAACTTGTGACCTCTTGCACCAAAGCCGAATCAATTAACCACTTGGACAATGGCGCTTGTCATATGATTGTTTTTTTTGAAATGATATTTTGTATATAACATGTCGCTGGGACAACATGTCACATGTCAATAAACGTTCGAATCATGCTACGCAAGTTTCGAACTTGTGACCTCTCGCACTAAAGCCAAATCACTTAACCACTTGGACAATAGTGCTCGTCGTTATATGATTGTTATCATCAAAACCAATGCCTAAGGTACTAACAATAAGATCATAATAAACTTTAGTACAACAATATAACACTAACCCTCACATCTCTCGTACAAAATACTGCTTTGAGAGTATGAAATAACACTGTTAAAACCAGTACTTTGGCACTAACGATTCAGATGTATGTAAATTATACACATTTGTATAAACACGACATGTATATATACAAGTAGATATGTGTATATATATAAGCAACCATGAGTGAACATCAAAGAGTAGCAGGATGGCTTTAGTTTGAATTGTCTTAAGTCTTAAATTCAGAACTTTTAAACACATAACCGGTGCAAATTTGTGTTACAAATACGTCATGTTAAAGTTAAAGTTGTGTCTTCCTTATTTTGATGATGACAAAAATTGATACATAATCACAAGCATTGCAGAGTATTTCATATACAACAATATAAAATGTAATTGAGATAAATGATCAACAAAATGTGGAGTTTTGAAGACAAAGACCCAAATAAAATTGGTACTCTTACTTCTTTACAAATAATTATACTTCCTTAAAAGCCATACGGCTTTCATATATCATCGCATAAGTATTCACCTTACTCTTATACTTTATTTACGATTTTTCAAAAAATTTAATCTTTTTAACAAAACTCTCAAGCTTTTGTTCCAAAAAAACTAGAAAAGGGATCAAAGGTCGATCGGTGGTACCCGCAGCGGTCAACCAACGATACCCAGGTCCCATTTTTTAAACTTTGGTCGAACATGCGCAACTTTTCAAAGCATAATGAATTCTTCCAGTTCCTCACCTCTGCAATCAGGACACCTCATACAAACTCGTCTCTCTGTAAATCGATGTTTATCCTTCATTATAAATCTTTTTTTCTTACACCGCTATTTTCTACTCTATTGATTTCAATCTCTTAAACCATGATTAAAATCTCCGATCTTTGTGCATTTATTTCCATATTATTCTTTGGTTCATTTCTTTCTTATACACTTTGTTCTTCAACTCAAAGAGATTCTCGTGGGTTTGGGACCTTTGTACTAAGCTGAAAAATCAATTTCTCAAGATACAACAATTGTCTATAACTCTTTTGTTCAAGTTAAGTTGGAAGTCCTATTTGACAGTTGATACAGCGTCTGTACCACATATTCTGTAACAACCCTGTATTTTGTAATTATTTTATTGTATATATTAATTATTTTTAATGTAAGATTTTGATTTAAAAACTTATTTTACTTATTTGAAATTATTAAATTTATTATTTAAATATAATCTTGATCTTTATATGAGTTATGATTCCAAACTTGTGTAAGTTGAATATTTGCACGAAATGCTGATTTTGGTCAAGTTAGTCAAACTGTGACTTTCAACTTAAAATTTTAAAAGTTTAAAATTTTAATTTTTTTTTCTTTTATTATGAAAATACATAAAATTCTAAGAACACCACTTTTCGTTTCGTTGAATTTGGATGTAAATTGTGAAAGTTATACCCTTTACAATATTGTGCGTATATAGGGTTATTTAACAATGACTATTTTAAATTGTATAAATTACTTCTTCTTTGTTTTATTTTATTTTAATATGTGATAATATGTTATATAATGTATATTTTGACTTTTAAGTATTTTTAAAATGATAATATAATTTTTCTAAAGTTCATTTGAATTTATTTCTAATTTTAAAAGCCTAGTCTACAATTTTAAACCATTTTCTTAATTTAATTGTATATAATTAAAATTTATTTATTTATTTTATGCACTCACTTTTATTTGTTGTGTTTTACTATATTTTATTCATTTTACATATATTTAAATTAAAGTAAATTTTTTCAAAGTGTATTGAAGTTATTTCTAATTCTTAAGTCAAGTTTTCATTTTCTGTGCTATTTTTCTTATTTTAATCATATCTAATTAATATTTAATTATTAATATTTTGTTTATCTGTTATATTTTCGAATCTTAACTTAGATTTTAATTATTTTTAGTTATTTAGATGTATATGAATATATATATAGGAAGTTTAAAAGGTTTGAAAGCAAAGAAACGTAAAACCGTTTTAACGTTTCTTCTTCCGTTTCTTTTCCAATTAATAGATTTAATTTCCTTTGACCGTTCCTTTCTTTATTGTAGCTATGCATTTCTTACCTCATTTTCACATGAAAACATTCCTTTCCACTTCATAATAATTTTATAATGAAATGTATAATTTTCCAAGACTAACAGTGATTTATGCACAATTTTAGAACACTGTTTGGTATTTTTAAGGCATTTTCTTCATTATTTTATATTTTTTTCAAATTATACTATTTGTTACCTCATATTTCTAATTGATTTCGGTTTGGAAAGTATTTTCTCCTGAAATTTTGTTTATGTAAAGTTTTAAAAGGAAAAGAATATGGAAGATTGTAAATCACTTTGAAACGTAAGCCCTTTTATTTGCGCAAAACCTTCATTTCCTTAAACTCCTCAATTAATTGCCTTAGCCGTGTAAAACCCTAATGTAGCCGTCATCTCATTAGGTTTTCACGTGAAAAAAAAGGATCATTTTCATTTGTTTCTCACGGCTTCAAAGATATGGTAATGGCTTCCCTTTCTTTTTCTTACTTTTCTACTTGTTTTCCCTAAATTTTAATTTTTTTTATTTATTTAAAGACTTTGGCTTTTGTTTTCTTAAAAATCTAATTTTGGAAATTTTCTTGAAATGATTTCTGATCATTTGTCCAAATAAAAATAAACAATGTCTGAAAATTTGATTTGGATAAAAAGTGTAACTTTAATAGAAATTCTAAATTTTATAATTCTAAAGGCAAATTTTTCATCTTGAACTGTATACAATTGTGTAACAGTTATTTCACTTTTGTTTTGGTCAGATTTGTTGTATACTTTTTTTTTTATAAAAAAGTTAGTAATAATTAGTGTGAAACGGGAAATAAACTTTACATTTCTTTTACATATGTTTACATCTGTTTCTTAACTTTATATTTAACAATCAATTGGATGAAGCTAAATCAAATGTTATTAATTATGGTACAATAGCTATTAAATTTTGGTTTAAAGTGGTGGTTTATTTTCCTAATAGAAACGTTAGTATTTTAAATTTATTTAATAAGAGAAACAAAATAATTTGTATGTTATTTAATAAGAGAAACAAAATAATTTGTACGTTACTTTGGGCATATATTTAATTGTTGCTCTTGCCTTTTCGTTATTTATTTGATTTTTTTTTCTTGCGTTAACAATGCAAAGTTTTCAGCCGTATATTCTCTTTTGGGAATCCAAAATCTTGCTCAAATCTTGCCTTAAATCATTTCCGTGTGTGAATTATTTCTTTCCCTCTTGCCTCCCATACGTTTCCACCTATTGGATAGAATTGAATGCCTTAATTGCCTCTACCGTTCAAGCATTTTTCTCTTGCCTGCCCTCTACATAAATTAGTGAGCAAATGTTAATATATATTTCACGTTCAAAAGTTCCATACCATAAATTATTCATTTTGCTTCCATCAAAATTTGCGTAAGCATCTCCTGAAGGTATGAACCGGCGCATGCTTTTCCTTTCATTTTTTTTCTCTTTTTTTCTTTCTTTCTTCTTTTCACTCTTGTTTTATTTCATTTGTTCTCCTTTCATTGTTTTGCTTTGGGTTGGTGATACAAAATCATATCTTGGCTATCTTTCAACTCAAATCAAAAGTCGTGAAATTGTGCTTGTCGTGTCTTTGGAGTCGTGCTTGTATGTTGTTTTGGTCTCTAGCTTTGAAAAAGGTGAGTTTTTCTCACTCTGACATATATACTTATGAAAAGTGGATTGATGACAAGTGTTTAGTAATGTAAAATGTTTATGCAAGTTAATGATGATCATATGATATGCTATGCCGTGTTATTACCATGTTATTACCATGTTAAAACTGTTAATTTTCATCTGACATCTGATACATGACTGTATATTGTGATATTGACTTTGTTTATATTATTTCTGTAAATGATCACACTGCAAGTTCCCTGTTAGAAAAAATGTTATGGGCTGAAATGATAGGTCTGAGTTATTTTATTTATTTATTTAAACTTGGGATTGCGGGTTTGAAATGATAGAACCCGGATTTTTACCTTTTAAACTGCGGATTGAAATGATACATATCCGTATCACTTGACCTAGGTTAGAAAACTATATACAGACCCGTGGTTATTCTATAAAGTGCTTTGAATATTTTAAGTATTTTAAAAATATAAAATTATGAAATTTGATTTAAATAGATTTTGAAAGGTTTTAAAATAAATAAATTATGATTTTTCTATGTGTTAAAAATGTAATTTATGAATGGATTAACTGGATTTTGAAATATAACTTATGTTTGAAATTTGAAATTTTGACTAAAAATGATATTTAAGTTACATGAATAAAATGGACTTTAATTTTATTTGGAAAATGGTAAATATGATAAATTGATTTATATTTGAATTTAAGTGATTTATTAGAGAATTACTGATTTTCTATAAATTTAAGTGGTTGAATAAATGACTGTTGAAAATGAAATTTTAAAATATAACTTGACTTGAAAATGTGAAATTTGAGTTTTAACTAAAGATGTTAAATTAATTAAATAAACTGGAAGTTTAGTTAAATTTGTGAAATGGTAATATAAATCTGAAACGTATAGGTTTTAATTTATGAAAGAAACGTATAGGTTTTAGTTTATGAAAGAAACGTATAGGTTTTAATTTATGAAAGAAACGTATAGGTTTTAATTAATGAAAGAACGTATGGTGTTCTAATTAATGATAGGAACGTGTAAATTCCTAATTAATGAAAGAAAGGTATAAGTTTTAATTAATGAAAGAAACATATAGGTTTTAATTTATGAAAGAAACGTACAGGTTTTAATTTATGAAAGAAACGTATAGGTTTTAATTTATGAAAGAAACGTATACGTTTTAATTTATGAAAGAAACGTATAGGTTTTAATTAATGAAAGAACGTGTGGTGTTCTAATTAATGATTGGAACATGTAAATTCCTAATTAATGAAAGAAAGGTATAAGTTTTAATTAATGAAAGAAACGTATAAGTTTTTAATTAATGAAAGAAACGTGTAAAGTCCTAATTAATGAGAGAACATGAAAGTTTTAATTAATGCAAGAACATGTAAAGTTTTAATTAAGAAAGAAACGTGTAAAGTTTTAAGTAGTGTGGTATTGATTTAAATTAATAAATGTTCATTATTGTAATAGGAATATAAAATTTAAAATAGGAATATAAAATTTAAAACGTACATTTGACACGTAGATTTTAATCAATGTAATGGTGTATTTTAAATTGATTAAAATGATAAATGTTACTTATTGTAATAATAATGTAAGTTAATAAGGTGCTTTTAACTTAACATAAGAATTTCGGTTTAAATTGTATACTACAGTAAGAAAGTTTATTTAACTATAAGGCTATGATAAATTGACATGTTAAAATTTTAAGCTTATCAATACTTTGATTATATACAATGTAAAGTGGAAAGTAGTACATTCCAAAAATGCTATGATTCCTTAAGGTAACATTTCCAAAATGCTATGATAATTTAAAGGAATATTTCAAGTTTAATAAATTTAAAGAAATATTCAATGATTTGAAAATTTGGGTTTTATTTGAATGATATAATATTGAATTATTTTTGAAATGAAAATGATACAATTGTGATATTGTTTTGAAATGAATATGATATTTTGGTCTTGAAAGTATAAATTATTTGAAATAAATATCCATGGGTTATAATAACGACTGGTTGTTAAAGAGACCGGGATCGGATATTGTCTTATAGCCGGACAATACCGAAAACCACTTTAACAACTGTGTACGCGGTGGAGATTTCAGAATGAAGTAGGATGGTGGCGACGTTCTCGAGGTATGTTACGTGGACCCAACTCCCGTGAGTTGGCATATATGACTAAAACAGGAGCTATACCGGGCTACACAAAAGGTCGCACCCTTTCATCGAGCATGCTCCATCGGAAACTATTCTATTACTTTTGTGATTCGATTTGGTGGCGCCACTTTGATTCGGGGGTATTGTTCGAGGTGGGCGGAAGCTGCTGGCTTGCCGTCACCACCGGTCCGGGAGTGCAAACGGTGTATCCACCCTGGCATTGCCTCGCGTGCCGTGTCATATCCTTATATCGAGCCCACTACGATTTTGGTTTTAAAGATCCGACCGCGTTAAGGTTCACCATCCCCTTAACGTTATTTTCTATATGATTATACTTTACTGATTAGACACTACCGTATATAGCGTATATTACTATATAGTAAATAGTTTAACGGATCCTTAGAGGATGAGCGGTCCCAAGCATCCTTTAAGTTATTGATGCATTTTGTTACTGTTCACTTGAGTTGATTTACAGTTTATAAGTATTTATGTCCTGACTCGAGGGTTTCGTGTTTTGCTTTACGCTCGGGTCAGATTGATTGAGTTAGCATTCAAGATTCACCTTCGGAGTTGGAGCTTTCCTTGAAGATCCAGCCTTCTATTTTGTTTCAGTATCCAGTGTTTCAGTGATGTATCTTGTTACTCTTCTGTTGTATCTCATTTAACTCTGATGTATCTTATATTTTTTTTAGTAGCTTAATGAACTACTATCTCTTTTACTTCCGCTGCATTTTTTTTATATACTCTGTGTCTGTGATCTGTGATTTTTATTTACTGTATATCCTGAGATTTGCCAAATTTTTATTTACAACGCGGTATTTTGAGCAATTCAATTCCGGCATGAGTGTCTACCTATACACTTATAATGGATGCGAATGGTTGAAAATACCGGGTCGTTACAGTTGGTATCAGAGCTTTGGTAGCTCTAGGCAAAGCTCAGCATATAGAGTGAATGTATTTACAGAATCACTTTCATTCGAGTTTGAATCTCTCCCCTTTTGACTCGATTCCTTTGAATTTTGGAACGTTCCCTGCGGTTCCAAAGTCCATTCTTATTCCCCGCTATTCATCTTCATTTGATTCTGGAGTATCCCACAACTCCACTTCGAATGATCTTTATAGTGAATTGGCGGTCCCGCCAATCTCAAAAATTTTCTTGTAAGAGGGGTGAAACTCCATTACAACAACATCGATTCACCAAAGATTTTATATACTCGGTTTAGATGCTAGTATCTCCTATTATCCCAAACTCTAACTCTTGAGATCAAACGTAGATTTACCCCAGAAAATCCACTTCGATCTCATACTTTAAGTCACGGTTGACCCGATTAAGGTTGCCTACGATTTATATAAGCTTATCCATCTTTCTATTCTGTTATTTAATCATGTCATCCTTGTTTCCAACTTATTTTTAAATCATAATCTCGTTTGATTTGTGTTAATCAAAAATTTGAATCTCTATCCTTCTTTGAAAATCTATCCATGTATAGTGTTTTTGTAAACTAATATTTAAAATTAAAATGTTTTATATATTGTGTTGTTTGAGTTGTTGATGTTGAGTTGGGTTTCTGATCGATACGTATGATCAGCGCTATCGATAAGATTTTCAAAACACTTTGACAGAACAAACTGACACAATATTATTTTAAAAAATTTGGTTAATGAAATAAATTTTGATATAAGTAAATTTATGGAACTTAATAAATTGATTTAAATTAATCATTTGAAAAGATAATACTTGATTTATCATTTATTGTTCTATAAATGAATTTATAAATAGTAGTTTATAAATTGATTTGGGAACTGAAATGAATTTAAAACAAGAAATTTGAGAATTTAATTTCCAATGGTTTCGAACCTTGTGTTTAATGTTTTAAAAGGTTATATTATTTAAAGTATTTTCAAATAGAAATTTGATTCCAAAGAATTTTAAGTTTAAAATTAGTACTCTTCTCTTTGTTGCTGGAAAATAACTTCGGTGATGACTGCGGCATCATCGACGTTCATTTTCGAGTTTCGAAGTGAAGGGACTGTTCTGTAGTCTTGCTACAGCTTTGTTTTGGGAAATTAAATTGATTTGAATTTCTAAAATATGACTTAATTTATAATATATATAGATATATGATTGAAATTTGATTTGACATATTATATATATATTATTACTTATCTCTAAATCGTTTGAAGAAATCGAAAATTTAATTCTTAAATTTTATTTTTAACAATAATTTCAATTATAAAAAGAAAATCAAAAAATTTGGATAAATGATTAAACTTGAGATAATTGTGTAACGACCCATTAAATTAATAATATTAAATGAATTGAATTAATATAATTTCTAATCTAATTGAGAATAAATGTAGAAATTTGGTATAGTAGTTGTAATTTAGTGTAACAATAAAATTTTATGACAATAGATTTGGATAATGTAGATTGTCACAATTTGATTTAAAGTTAAATATAAGAAACTGATATAAGGGTTGAATTAGTGAATATCAATAAAAAGATTTAAGTAGAATGGAATTCATTTAATATAAAATAAATAGTGGAAGACTTACATTGGATTGTAAAATGGATAGTAACTAAATAAAAGGTGACCGCTGAATAAATCAATGCAATAAGTGTTGATAAGGAAATTTAATGAATGTTGTCAATAATAAATAGACTTAAGATAGTAATAAAATTTGTTTTGCCTATGTAAATTTTATGTATTGATAAGCCATAATTAAATTTGAAATTTGGTAGTAAATAGGGGATAAGTTGACTAAGGCAATTAGTAATTTAATAAATGAATGCATAGTAAGTGGAAATGTATGCATAAAAATATTTTCATATATGGGATAATTACAAAAGTTTACCCATTTATCTAATGTATATAATCGAATCTAAATTTAGGGCAATATTTTGTTATTGATGGTATAAGTGAATTTGAATAAAAGGGTAAAAATTATGTAGATTTAACATGTATTGAGTATATAGCTAAGAAGGGCATTCGATGTAAATGAATCTAAATTTATGTGTCTAGTCAATAAAGGAGAACTTTAAGGGAATAAATATAAATGAATGTATTTGGGGAATGGAGTCCTTTTATATGTTGAATAGTATAACGTTGTTATTAAGAATGAACGTTACTTTAGTAATTATTAATATGGTAACGGAAGAGTGTATAAATTTTATAGTAACGTAAAAACGTATTGTAAGATAATAATTAAGTGTAGACTTATAAAATATATTTATGACAACAAATTGTGTAAGTTAACAATATTACAATTCAATTGAATACAGTAATTTATGCAAACAAAAGATGAACATTTGGAAGTATTACTGTAGTGATATATATATATAAGAAACAGTAATTTTGTAGTTGGGGAATAATTGATTTATTTGTGAGTTGTAATCAAATAGAGTCAAATTTATTAGAATTTATTGCAATTTATGGGATTAATTGTAGCAACCTTTGAAGATTTATTCACTAAAATAATTGACGATGGAAATTATATGTAAATTTGCTTTTAGTTAATTTAAAACATCCAGAGGGATAGAAATGACACAAATCTACTAGTTTAGAAATTTACAATAAAAAGTGGTAAGTAATTTTTCTAAATATTTAGATAGTAGGAAGATGTAGATTTAGATGGAATTTATTATTTAACTATTTCATAAGTTGAGATCTAAGTTTAGAATTGAGATTTTTAATGTATAGATATTGAGCCAATGTTAGTTTCATTAAATTGACATCAATAACTTTGAATAATAGAAAGAAAGTGAATTTAATAAATTTAATCAAACGTATAATGTTGAATTTATTAAAAATTGGAATTTAACCTTTAAGTAAGGATTAACGTCTAAATTGATGAATAGAACAACTATGTATTGACACTTGAATTGTTTAGAATTGGAGTAAATAATTAAGAAAATTTAAAGGGAGAAAATTTGGTCAATTTTTGAATTTAGATGTAAAAATTGGATTTTTATAATTTATTTAATTAATTTAATGAATATTGAAAATAGCCATTTTGGTCACGGACTCGGATTTCGATGAAACCAGTTTCATCGGATCCGTATCGGTGAATTATTATAGGGTTTCAAGTTTCGTATCGATCGGACCTGTCGTTTGATCGTACGGACGCGAAACGCCTTGAAAATCAATTTTATTAAAATCAATTTGAAATCAATTTGGAAATCTTGTTTTCAGCATAACTTCTTCATACGATCAAATTTGGACGTGAAACTTTTTCCATCGCGTTCAGAATATTTTAAAATACCTATCTGGATATATGGGTTTGACAAATTTCGTTCCGGGGTCAGAACGGGTTTTTTGGGCCTTAGTTTGTTTCGTACGTTCATCTATCTAGTCTATCTACTCTAACCCAACCCTACCTATAAATATACAGTTATAAACCCTAGCTCCATTCTATTGTCTATTTGCTGTACGTTCATCTTCTTCAAGCTTCTCTTCTTCTTCAATGGGGGCTAACCCTAGATCCAGTCAGTTCAAAAAAAAAAGTGAAAATTTTAAGTCCTCCTAAAAATCTCGAAAATATATATATTATAGTTCTCGATGTCCGTAATCTGCTGATGTGGTTCGTTTTTCGATTGGAGCTATCGTTCATCCAGAACAATTCAAATCATTTTCGGCCTCACATTATCGCCGCAACAAATTTCGTCGGATCGGGAAACGGTTTCTGGGTTTTGGAGAGGGAACCGAGGGGATCGCATCTATGTGGTTAGTTTGGCGTTTCGACGGTCAGATTTGCGGCAAAAATTCAATAGGGTTTCATGTTTTAGGCGGCTGCTGCTTGACTGCGTGCGTGATGAAGGTTGAACGAAAGGCTACTGTTGCGTGCGTTACTTCTGATGATGTGGCAAATGTAGTGTGTAAGTGTGTTCTTTCTTTTATTTATTTTTAATTGAAATTCAATCGCACTTTTCGCTATAACTTTTGCATACGATATCCGATTTACGCGCGATTTCTTTTGTTAGGATCGTAATTAAATTCCGGACTTGGTGACGCTGGTTTGGACAAATTTGGAGACCGTCAAATTTTTGGGTTTAAATCGAATTTAAATTCGATTTAAATTCCAAAGGTGAGTGTTTAAACCCACTCACAACTACTAGAAGCTTTTATGTTTGTTAAATTAATTTTAGAAATGAATAGAAATTTATTTATGAGTATTTGGCATGTTTATTTCACTCATATTTGTTGAATTGCATTTATTAAATTTAACTGTTAATTTAATTTATTTATTGCGTATTAATTGATAGTTAGAATTTATTTGTTTGCCTATAAACTGCTAGTTAACAGTTATATAGATTATTACTGAATATAAACTATTAGATTAATAGTTGTTAAATTTAATCTGAATAAAATTGCCAGTTATTACCTGTTATATATTATCAAATATAAATTGTTATTGATTGATATTGCTTGATGATTGTGATTGGATGATGGGTGATGTTGATGGATGTTTTATTGTATTTCATAAAATTGCAAATTATCATGCATATTTCCTTTCATTCGGGATTGTGGTTCGAAATGATATACAACCGCAAAATTTTATATCTTTTAAATTGCGGATTGAAATGATAAATATCCGTATCACTTGACCATAGGATAGAAAATTATATACAGGCACCGCGGTCTATATATAACTATTTTAATGTGATTTCTATGGTTTGGATGGAATACGGTTTATAATAATCTTAAATTTTATATTGTATAAATATTTTTCTTCCGTATATATATACATATGAAGTTGAAAATTTTGAAATTAAAAGGTGTATAAATCTCTTTATTAAAAATGGATTTTTTTTTTAAGAAAATGGAGTTTGATAATTTATATCATATGTTAAATGTTAAGTTTGGAAATTTTAAGATATGATATTTATAATTGGATTTTTCCCAAGATAAATTGAAATGAATATTCTAGTATAATTTGAATTGAAAAAAAATATATATTTTATTACTAGAAATTGGAGTTTTTATTTATTTATGGATTTTATGTGAATATTCAAGACTAATTAATAGAACATTCAATTTGTTGAAAGAATAAAATCCCACTTTAGTTTGAAATATTAATACTCCAAATGGATATACGTATATATATATAAATTGAAGTGGTTTTGGAACTTGAGAGAGATAATACAAATTTTGGGTTAGACTTTAATAAAGAAATGTATTTGTAAAGCCATGAGAACTATTTTCTTTACAAAGTAACATTTAAGTCAAACCTTTTAATTCATATACCGTTGAATATCCAAACCATTCAAGTTTCAAAATTTATGGTTTTAAATTATGAATTTCGAAATATTATGCTTTGAAAGGATATTTGGCTTTCAGACGTTATAAATTTTAAAGCATTTGGATTTTTGAAAAGGTTTATATTTGGGATAAAGGATATCATATTGTTTTGGGTTTTAAAACGATATCGTATTCATAATTTTAAAATGGAAATGTTTATTCTGGTTTTAAAGTACGAGCTATTTTTAAATGACCGCGGTGTTATAATAATGATGGGTTGGCAAAGAGACCGGGATCGGATATGGACATACTCTCTGTCGATACCGAAAACCACTTTGACTAACCGTGTACGCGGTGGAGATTCCAGAATGAAGTAGGTGGTGGCGACGTTTCCTGTAAGGTAAATACGTGGACCCGACTCCCGTGAGTTGGCATAAGGTGGCTAAAACAGGAGCGATTCTCAGGCCAATGAGGTCATTCCTCTGGTCGGACCCTCCTCTTCGATATTATACTTTGACTTGGATTGATTCAGTGGCCACTTCTATATTTTGATTTTGGGGAGTTAATCCGAGGTGGGCGGTAACTGCGGCTACGCGTTTCCACCAGCCTGCATAGCAATTGGTATATCTACCCTGGCATTGCCTAGTTGTGCCGTGTCACCTACCATACCGAGCCTTTACTACGAGTTTCTATTTGTGTCGTACCTATGGAGTATCCTCTGGTAGCCTCCCGATCAGGAGGTATTACGGTACTGTATAGACTATTGGCATTTTACGTGTTAAGGTGGAAAATGTAAAGCCTTAACGCTATTTAAAAGTAAGTTTATTTTATAAATAGACACTATTATAATAGCGCAATATACTACATAGTAAATAGTTTAACGGATCCTTAGGAGATGTAAATCCCGAACATCTCTTGAGTTACTGTACTCATATTTATTTCTGTTAATTTAACTCACATAAGATCTTTTAGTCTGACTCGAGTGTTTTTGTCTTTTCAAATTCGCTCGGGTCAGTCCGAGCGTTTCAGGATCGAAGACTTTAGCTTTGAAAGACGAAGACGAAGGAGTCGTATTATTATTATCTATAGTATTGCACCACACTCATACTGTTCCGCTGCATTGATTGTATTGGTATGTGTAACTCTGATATTTATTGTATAAAGCAAATCAAGTGTTTGTAAACTGTTTTGAACTGTATATTTATTATTATATTTTATCCTTCCGCTGTGAGATTCTGTTTTGTTTTTATTTCTTCTCTGTTTTTCTTATTTACCCCATAACAATCCGCCCTTGCGTATGCTTTGAATTGGCACGTGTGTCGGTTTAAAGTGTGCGAAAAGGCGGGATGTTACAGTTGATATCAGAGCTTTGGTTTAGCGATAAACCTTGGTTTTGTGGGGTTTGACTCTTTGTTAATAGGGTAGTAATACCCTATGGGAGTCGCTGAGTGTATATATATGAGAGAGCGTATTTGTTAGTGTTAATAAAGATTTTGATATTGTGTTAATCTGTTCCGCTTTGTATTTATAAATTCTGGTTGATGCATGGGACGCTTTGACATCAATAGGGATTTCTAAACACTTAATAGGACAGACCGACATAATATTTGTTTTTAACATGGGTGAATGAAATAATTTTGCCTATTATATTTTCTATATATAAAAATATTTTTATAAAGATATATATATATCTGGTTGCTATAGATTGGGTGTTAGGTAATATAAAAATATTTGTAATAAATTGAAGCTAAGTTGAAATTATAATAAATCAAATTGGAGATTTTAGAACTTAAGTCCGGGATTTTTGAAAATCTTCTTTCAAAGGATTTATGAAATATAATGATTTGGTTTATAGGTAATTTCTTATATAAATATTTAGTATAATTCGGAAGAATTGTTTTAAAAGAGGATTTTGGAGAAAATAAATTTTGTACTTTCCCCTCTGTCGCTGGAAAATAATTTCGGTGATGACGGCCGCATCATCGACTTTCATTTTCGAGTTTCGAAGGGAAATGCCACTGTAGTAAATTCTACTGCAGATTTGTTTTGAAATTATTTAAAATTTTAATTGTTTAAAGGTAATTAGAGATATAAAAGTTGTAAGAAATTAATTATCTATTATTTTAAAGAAATTTTGGAATTTGACCCGGTATTAATTCTTGAATTTCCATTAATTAGTTGTAAAAATTTAGGTTAGTGAAATAAAAGAAGTAATCAATGAATTAAAAGAGTTGAGATTAAACTTGCATAAGTTCTTTTGCTTTTTCTTTAACATAAATAACTTACCAAGTATAAAAGGTTGAAATGTAAATTAAGAGTAGAATATTATGCAAGTAGAATTTTGGAAAAAAATGAAGTATTCAATAAATTACGGTTATAAATAAGAATTTAATGGTATTAAATTAGGTGATGATTGGAATTTTACTAAAATTAAAGGTTGTATTATTAATAGGTGATTTTAACCTTAAGAAAGTAAAAATGAAATTCCTTAATTTATAAAGTTTGATTGTAGGGTTATTAACTTAAGTATGCTTTAATTCCCCCTATTCTAATATAATAGAAAGTAAGTAATATATAAATGACTGTAAACCCTAAGTAATTAATTAATAAAATTCCTTATTTTTAAGAATGAAGGTTAAAGGATTAACAATTTAAGTGTAATTAAAAAGGGTTACTGTAATTAAATATTATAGAAAGTGGGTAATTAAACTGTTACTACTATTAAATATAATGGAAACTTCCACATTAAATAAATAAATGAGATTAAAGGTAAGTTGAAATTGTAGGTTATAAAACAAATATATATTAATTAAAGGAATGAAAAGAAACTTGTAAATTTTCACTTACATTCTTAAAATATATATAACTTACCATAAAATAAAAGTTGCAATTGCTAGTAAGAAAGTGTAAAGGGAAATCTTACAAGTGAAGCTTGAGGTAATTAAAGTATTCAATTAATTGCTGTTAAAACTTAAGCTAAATCGGAAATTTTACTATATAAGAAAGGTAAGTAGAATAAATGGGTGATATAAACTTTAGTCAATAAATTGGAACACAAATATGATAATTTTGTAATAAATGAAAATGAAAATTGTAAGAAGTAAAGGGATCACTCCATAAATGAAAGAAAATCAAACCACTGAAGCATGAAAAAATGTATGATAAGTAATTTGGTTGTTGGGTTGAATTGTTATTGTTTGATTTATGTTGTTGGGTAAGGAATTTGAATTTGTCGGATGAATAAATAATCTATCTATGTTCCATCTAAGACTGTTGAGAAAAGGATGCACTTGATAGTTAATTTCATTTTATACAAATTTCAAGTTTTGAACCCAAACAACTATTTGTTTGATGGATTAATGGTTGCTTTGTTTTATGTATGTATGCTGTTTGTAAAATTGATGGTTGTTGTATTGTTTGGTTGATTAATGATTGAATCCACTTGAATAATTCACTTTAATATAAATATTTAACCTTTTAGATTATATAAGTGAATACAGGTGATGGAAGCAACTACTACTGCTTTTGGTTCCATAATAATAAGCGTATATTGCCCGACAAATAGGTATGTTTTCGGATTACGTTTAAAGCGCTATTTTTCCCGTGTTGGGATATAATATTTTGATAATATATGTAATATATTTGTATATTTTAATATTATATTTTCTCCCGAGCCTCACCGTACAAAGGAGACTGCCAAAATTTTTCGTAAATTTTGGACTTAGAATTTTGTTGAATATTTTCCAAACTTTAATGATTTAAGTATAAAAGGTTGTAATGATTATAAACGGGTATATTTCATTAAAGGAAATTAATCTAGTAAATTATTGTTTATAAGTTAATATTTGAAATAAGATGTACTGTTTATTCTTCCTTCTCCCTTCTTTTTCCTTTTCGGGGACGAAAAGTTTTGAGTGGGGGAGATTGTAACGACCCGTTAAATTAATAATATTAAATGAATTGAATTAATATAATTTCTAATCTAATTGAGAATAAATGTAGAAATTTGGTATAGTAGTTGTAATTTAGTGTAACAATAAAATTTTATGACAATAGATTTGGATAATGTAGATTGTCACAATTTGATTTAAAGTTAAATATAAGAAACTGATATAAGGGTTGAATTAGTGAATATCAATAAAAAGATTTAAGTAGAATGGAATTCATTTAATATAAAATAAATAGTGGAAGACTTACATTGGATTGTAAAATGGATAGTAACTAAATAAAAGGTGACCGCTGAATAAATCAATGCAATAAGTATTGATAAGGAAATTTAATGAATGTTGTCAATAATAAATAGACTTAAGATAGTAATAAAATTTGTTTTGCCTATGTAAATTTTATGTATTGATAAGCCATAATTAAATTTGAAATTTGGTAGTAAATAGGGGATAAGTTGACTAAGGCAATTAGTAATTTAATAAATGAATGCATAGTAAGTAAGTGGAAATGTATGCATAAAAATATTTTCATATATGGGATAATTACAAAAGTTTACCCATTTATCTAATGTATATAATTGAATCTAAATTTAGGGCAACATTTTGTTATTGATGGTATAAGTGAATTTGAATAAAAGGGTAAAAATTATGTAGATTTAACATGTATTGAGTATATAGCTAAGAAGGCATTCGATGTAAATGAATCTAAATTTATGTGTCTAGTCAATAAAGGAGAACTTTAAGGGAATAAATATAAATGAATGTATTTGGGGAATGGAGTCCTTTTATATGTTGAATAGTATAACGTTGTTATTAAGAATGAACGTTACTTTAGTAATTATTAATATGGTAACGGAAGAGTGTATAAATTTTATAGTAACGTAAAAACGTATTGTAAGATAATAATTAAGTGTAGACTTATAAAATATATTTATGACAACAAATTGCGTAAGTTAACAATATTACAATTCAATTGAATACAGTAATTTATGCAAACAAAAGATGAACATTTGGAAGTATTACTGTAGTGATATATATATATAAGAAACGGTAACTTTGTAGTTGGGGAATAATTGATTTATTTGTGAGTTGTAATCAAATAGAGTCAAATTTATTAGAATTTATTGCAATTTATGGGATTAATTGCAGTAACCTTTGAAGATTTATTCACTAAAATAATTGACGATGGAAATTATATGTAAATTTGCTTTTAGTTAATTTAAAATATCCAGAGGGCTAGAAATGACACAAATCTACTAGTTTAGAAATTTACAATAAAAAGTGGTAAGTAATTTTTCTAAATATTTAGATAGTAGGAAGATGTAGATTTAGATGGAATTTATTATTTAACTATTTCATAAGTTGAGATCTAAGTTTAGAATTGAGATTTTTAATGTATAGATATTGAGCCAATGTTAGTTTCATTAAATTGACATCAATAACTTTGAATAATAGAAAGAAAGTGAATTTAATAAATTTAATCAAACGTATAATGTTGAATTTATTAAAAATTGGAATTTAACCTTTAAGTAAGGATTAACATCTAAATTGATGAATAGAACAACTATGTATTGACACTTGAATTGTTTAAAATTGGAGTAAATAATTAAGAAAATTTAAAGGGAGAAAATTTGGTCAATTTTTGAATTTAGATGTAAAAATTGGATTTTTATAATTTATTTAATTAATTTAATGAATATTGAAAATAGCCATTTTGGTCACGGACTCGGATTTCGATGAAACCAGTTTCATCGGATCCGTATCGGTGAATTATTATAGGGTTTCAAGTTTCGTATCGATCGGACCTGTCGTTTGATCGTACGGACGCGAAACGCCTTGAAAATCAATTTTATTAAAATCAATTTGAAATCAATTTGGAAATCTTGTTTTCAGCATAACTTCTTCATACGATCAAATTTGGACGTGAAACTTTTTCCATCGCGTTCAGAATATTTTAAAATACCTATCTGGATATATGGGTTTGACAAATTTCGTTCCGGGGTCAGAACGGGCTTTTTGGGCCTTAGTTTGTTTCGTACGTTCATCTATCTAGTCTATCTACTCTAACCCAACCCTACCTATAAATATACAGTTATAAACCCTAGCTCCATTCTATTGTCTATTTGCTGTACGTTCATCTTCTTCAAGCTTCTCTTCTTCTTCAATGGGGGCGAACCTTAGATCCAGTCAGTTCAAAAAAAAAAGTGAAAATTTAAAGTCCTCCTAAAAATCTCGAAAAAATATATATTATAGTTCTCGATGTCCGTAATCTGCTGATGTGGTTCGTTTTTCGATTGGAGCTATCGTTCATCCAGAACAATTCAAATCATTTTCGGCCTCACATTATCGCCGCAACAAATTTCGTCGGATCGGGAAACGGTTTCTGGGTTTTGGAGAGGGAACCGAGGGGATCGCATCTATGTGGTTAGTTTGGCGTTTCGACGGTCAGATTTGCGGCAAAAATTCAATAGGGTTTCATGTTTTAGGCGGCTGCTGCTTGACTGCGTGCGTGATGAAGGTTGAACGAAAGGCTACTGTTGCGTGCGTTACTTCTGATGATGTGGCAAATGTAGTGTGTAAGTGTGTTCTTTCTTTTATTTATTTTTAATTGAAATTCAATCGCACTTTTCGCTATAACTTTTGCATACGATATCCGATTTACGCGCGATTTCTTTTGTTAGGATCGTAATTAAATTCCGGACTTGGTGACGCTGGTTTGGACAAATTTGGAGACCGTCAAATTTTTGGGTTTAAATCGAATTTAAATTCGATTTAAATTCCAAAGGTGAGTGTTTAAACCCACTCACAACTACTAGAAGCTTTTATGTTTGTTAAATTAATTTTAGAAATGAATAGAAATTTATTTATGAGTATTTGGCATGTTTATTTCACTCATATTTGTTGAATTGCATTTATTAAATTTAACTGTTAATTTAATTTATTTATTGCGTATTAATTGATAGTTAGAATTTATTTGTTTGCCTATAAACTGCTAGTTAACAGTTATATAGATTATTACTGAATATAAACTATTAGATTAATAGTTGTTAAATTTAATCTGAATAAAATTGCCAGTTATTACCTGTTATATATTATCAAATATAAATTGTTATTGATTGATATTGCTTGATGATTGTGATTGGATGATGGGTGATGTTGATGGATGTTTTATTGTATTTCATAAAATTGCAAATTATCATGCATATTTTCTTCCATTCGGGATTGTGGTTTGAAATGATATACAACCGCAAAATTTTATATCTTTTAAATTGCGGATTGAAACGATAAATATCCGTATCATTTGACCATAGGATAGAAAATTATATACAGGCACCGCGGTCTATATATAACTATTTTAATATGATTTCTATGGTTTGGATGGAATACGGTTTATAATAATCTTAAATTTTATATTGTATAAATATTTTTCTTCCGTATATATATACATATGAAGTTGAAAATTTTGAAATTAAAAGGTGTATAAATCTCTTTATTAAAAATGGAATATTTTTTTAAGAAAATGGAGTTTGATAATTTATATCATATGTTAAATGTTAAGTTTGGAAATTTTAAGATATGATATTTATAATTGGATTTTTCCCAAGAAAAATTGAAATGAATATTCTAGTATAATTTGAATTGAAAAAAAATATATATTTTATTACTAGAAATTGGAGTTTTTATTTATTTATGGATTTTATGTGAATATTCAAGACTAATTAATAGAACATTCGATTTGTTGAAAGAATAAAATCCCACTTTAGTTTGAAATATTAATACTCCAAATGGATATACGTATATATATATATATAAATTGAAGTGGTTTTGGAACTTGAGAGAGATAATACAAATTTTGGGTTAGACTTTAATAAAGAAATGTATTTGTAAAGCCATGAGAACTATTTTCTTTACAAAGTAACATTTAAGTTAAACCTTTTAATTCATATACCGTTGAATATCCAAACTATTCAAGTTTTAAAAGTTATGGTTTTAAATTATGAATTTCGAAATATTATGCTTTGAAAGGATATTTGGCTTTCAGACGTTATAAATTTTAAAGCATTTGGATTTTTGAAAAGGTTTATATTTGGGATAAAGGATATCATATTGTTTTGGGTTTTAAAATGATATCGTATTCATAATTTTAAAATGGAAATGTTTATTCTGGTTTTAAAGTATGAGCTATTTTTAAATGGCCGCGGTGTTATAATAACGATGGGTTGGCAAAGAGACCGGGATCGGATATGGACATACTCTCTGTCGATACCGAAAACCACTTTGACTAACCGTGTACGAGGTGGAGATTCCAGAATGAAGTAGGTGGTGGCGACGTTTCCTGTAAGGTAAATTCGTGGACCCGACTCCCGTGAGTTGGCATAAGGTGGCTAAAACAGGAGCGATTCTCAGGCCAATGAGGTCATTCCTCTGATCGGACCCTCCTCTTCGATATTATACTTTGACTTGGATTGATTCAGTGGCCACTTCTATATTTTGATTTTGGGGAGTTAGTCCGAGGTGGGCGGTAACTGCGGCTACGCGTTTCCACCAGCCTGGATAGCAATTTGTATATCTACCCTGGCATTGCCTAGTTGTGCCGTGTCACCTACCATACCGAGCCTTTACTACGAGTTTCTATTTGTGTCGTACCTATGGAGTATCCTCTGGTAGCCTCCCGATCAGGAGGTATTACGGTACTGTATAGACTATTGGCATTTTACGTGTTAAGGTGGAAAATGTAAAGCCTTAACGCTATTTAAAAGTAAGTTTATTTTATAAATAGACACTATTATAATAACGCAATATAGTACATAGTAAATAGTTTAACGGATCCTTAGGAGATGTAAATCCCGAACATCTCTTGAGTTACTGTACTCATATTTATTTATGTTAATTTAACTCACATAAGATCTTTTAGTCTGACTCGAGTGTTTTTGTCTTTTCAAATTCGCTCGGGTCAGTCCGAGCGTTTCAGGATCGAAGACTTTAGCTTTGAAGGACGAAGACGAAGGAGTCGTATTATTATTATCTATAGTATTGCACCACACTCATACTGTTCCGCTGCATTGATTGTATTGGTATGTGTAACTCTGATATTTATTGTATAAAGCAAATCAAGTGTTTATAAACTGTTTTGAATTGTATATTTATTATTATATTTTATCCTTCCGCTGTGAGATTCTGTTTTGTTTTTATTTCTTCTCTGTTTTTCTTATTTACCCCATAACAATCCGCCCTTGCGTATGCTTTGAATTGGCACGTGTGTCGGTTTAAAGTGTGCGAAAAGGCGGGATGTTACAAATTGAATTGGAAAGTTTTATTTGTATGACACAATTTCATTCCAGTATAACTTACCTTAATTTCAGAAGTTAACAATGTAATTGGGTAATATACAATATAAAAAGATTTTATAAATTAAATTTGAGTGGTTATAATAAATGTTGTACACTTAAATTTTAATTATAAAATGATTAACAGAGGTAAATATAATAAAGGGTAATTGAATAACTTACAATAAAATGATGTTAAAAGAACTAAGAATAAAAGAAAGCAGTTATAATAAGTGTAAGTATATTGAACATGAGTGATAAATATATTGAGAGGAATAAATTTAATTTTATTAGGAATAAAGAAAAATAAAATTTATTAAATACATTGTGAGTGTAATAAATGATTATATTTCTAACCCATGGTTTTAAAAAAAAAATTGTTAATTTAAGATGATTGGATAATAAGATAATGAAATTTGAGATAGTTAAGATTTATGTAACTTGTGTAAAGTTTATTTTCTATTTAAGTTGAAATCTCCATGCTTTCAAATTCATTTTCTTATTTTGTTTTTCAAACTATCTTTTGGTTGTTCTTATCGTCCTCATCTTGCTATAGACTGGTATACGCATCTTTCTATGATCTTTCTGTTTATAAATCTTTCTATAATCTTTGATAATCTCCACCTTGTAAAACTTACCTATAACAACAGTTATCAGGTATAACTTCAATCTTCTTGTCATCTTATCTTAATCCTATTTCACTCTATCTTTTCTGTGCCCTTCCATACCTCATTCCTTTTCGGGGACAAAAAGTTTTGAGTGGGGGAGAGTGTAACAACCCTGTATTTTGTAATTATTTTATTGTATATTTTAATTATTTTTAATGTAAGATTTTGATTTAAAAACTTATTTTACTTATTTGAAATGATTAAATTTATTATTTAAATATAATCTTGATCTTTATATGAGTTATGATTCCAAACTTGTGTAAGTTGAATATTTGCATGAAATGCTGATTTTGGTCAAGTTAGTCAAACTATGACTTTCAACTTAAAATTTTAAAAGTTTAAAATTTTAATTTTTTTTTCTTTTATTATGAAAGTACATAAAATTCTAAGAACACCACTTTTCATTTCGTTGAATTTGGATGTAAATTGTGAAAGTTATACCCTTTACAATATTGTGCGTATATAGGGTTATTTAACAATGACTATTTTAAATTGTATAAATTACTTCTTCTTTGTTTTATTTTATTTTAATATGTGATAATATGTTATATAATGTATATTTTGACTTTTAAGTATTTTTAAATTGATAATATAATTTTTCTAAAGTTCATTTGAATTTATTTCTAATTTTAAAAGCCTAGTCTACAATTTTAAGTCATTTTCTTAATTTAATTGTATATAATTAAAATTTATTTATTTATTTTATGCACTCACTGTTATTTGCTGTGTTTTACTTTATTTTATTCATTTTACATATATTTAAATTAAAGTAATTTTTTCCAAAGTGTATTGAAGTTATTTCTAATTCTTAAGTCAAGTTTTCATTTTCTGTGGTATTTTTCTTATTTTAATCATATCTAATTAATATTTAATTATTAATATTTTGTTTATCTGTTATATTTTCGAATTTTAACTGAGATTTTAATTATTTTCAGTTATTTAGATGTATATGAATATATATATAGGAAGTATAAAAGGTTTGAAAGCAAAGAAACGTAAAACCGTTTTAACGTTTCTTCTTCCGTTTCTTTTCCAATTAATAGATTTAATTTCCTTTGACCGTTTCTTTCTTTATTGTAGCTGTGCATTTCTTACCTCATTTTCACATGAAAACATTCCTTTCCACTTCATAATAATTTTATAATGAAACGTATAATTTTCCAAGACTAACAGTGATTTATGCACAATTTTAGAACACTGTTTGGTATTTTTAAGGCATTTTCTTCATTATTTTATATTTTTTTCAAATTATACTATTTTTTACCTCATATTTCTAATTGATTTTGGTTTGTAAAGTACTTTCTCCTGAAATTTTGTTTATGCAAAGTTTTAAAAGGAAAAGAATATGGAAGATTGTAAATCACTTTGAAACGTAAGCCCTTTTATTTGCCTAAACCCTTCATTTCCTTAAACTCCTCAATTAATTGCCTTAGCCGTGTAAAACCCTAATGTAGCCGTCATCTAATTAGGTTTTCACGTGAAAAAAAAAGATCATTTTCATTTGTTTCTCACGGCTTCAAAGATATGGTAATGACTTCCCTTTCTTTTTCTTACTTTTCTACTTGTTTTCCCTAAATTTTAATTTTTTTCATTTATTTAAAGACTTTGGCTTTTGTTTTCTTAAAAATCTAATTTTGGAAATTTTCTTGAAATGATTTCTGATCATTTGTCCAAATAAAAATAAACAATATCTGAAAATTTGATTTGGATAAAAAGTGTAACTTTAATAGAAATTCTAAATTTTATAATTCTAAAGGCAAAATTTTCATCTTGAACTTTATACAATTGTGTAACATTTGTTTCACTTTTGTTTTGGTCAGATTTGTTGTATACTTTTTTTTTTAAAAAAAAGTTAGTAATAATTAGTGTGAAACGGGAAATAAACTTTACATTTCTTTTACATATGTTTACATCTGTTTCTTAACTTTATATTTAACAATCAATTGGATGAAGCTAAATCAAATGTTATTAATTATGGTACAATAGCTATTAAATTTTGGTTTAAAGTGATGGATTATTTTCCTAATAGAAACGTTAGTATTTTAAATTTATTTAATAAGAGAAACAAAATAATTTGTACGTTATTTAATAAGAGAAACAAAATAATTTGTACGTTACTTTGGGCATATATTTAATTGTTGCTCTTGCCTTTTCGTTATCTATTTGATTTTTTTTCTTGCGTTAACAATGCAAAGTTTTCAGCCGTATATTCTCTTTTGGGAATCCAAAATCTTGCTCAAATCTTGCCTTAAATCATTTCCGTGTGTGAATTATTTCTTTCCCTCTTGCCTCCCATACGTTTCCACCTATTGGATAGAATTGAATGCCTTAATTGCCTCTATCGTTCAAGCATTTTTCTCTTGCCTGCCCTCTACATAAATTAGTGAGCAAATGTTAATATATATTTCACGTTCAAAAGTTCCATACCATAAATTATTCATTTTGCTTCCATCAAAATTTGCGTAAGCATCTCCTGAAGGTATGAACCGGCGCATGCTTTTCCTTTCATTTTTTTTCTCTTTTTTTCTTTCTTTCTTCTTTTCACTCTTGTTTTATTTCATTTGTTCTCCTTTCATTGTTTTGCTTTGGGTTGGTGATACAAAATCATATCTTGGCCATCTTTCAACTCAAATCAAAAGTCGTGAAATTGTGCTTGTCGTGCCTTTGGAGTCGTGCTTGTATGTTGTTTTGGTCTCTAGCTTTGAAAAAAGTGAGTCTTTCTCACTCTGACATATATACTTATGAAAAGTGGATTGATGACAAGTGTTTAGTAATGTAAAATGTTTATGCAAGTTAATGATGATCATATGATATGCTATGCCGTGTTATTACCATGTTATTACCATGTTAAAACTGTTAATTTTCACCTGACATCTGATACATGACTGTATATTGTGATATTGACTTTGTTTATATTATTTCTGTAAATGATCACACTGCAGGTTCCCTGTTAGAAAAAATGTTATGGGCTGAAATGATAGGCCTGAGTTATTTTATTTATTTATTTAAACTTGGGATTGCGGGTTTGAAATGATCGAACCCGGATTTTTACCTTTTAAACCGCGGATTGAAATGATACATATCCGTATCACTTGACCTAGGTTAGAAAACTATATACAGACCCGTGGTTATTCTATAAAGTGCTTTGAATATTTTAAGTATTTTAAAAATATAAAATTATGAAATTTGATTTAAATAGATTTTGAAAGGTTTTAAAATAAATAAATTATGATTTTTCTATGTGTTAAAAATGTAATTTATGAATGGATTAACTGGATTTTGAAATATAACTTATGTTTGAAATTTGGAATTTTGACTAAAAATGATATCTAAGTTACATGAATAAAATGGACTTTAATTTTATTTGGAAAATGGTAAATATGATAAATTGATTTATATTTGAATTTAAGTGATTTATTAAAGAATTATTGATTTTCTATAAATTTAAGTGGTTGAATAAATGACTGTTGAAAATGAAATTTTAAAATATAACTTGACTTGAAAATGTGAAATTTGAGTTTTAACTAAAGATGTTAAATTAATTAAATAAACTGGAAGTTTAGTTAAATTTGTGAAATGGTAATATAAATCTGAAACGTATAGGTTTTAATTTATGAAAGAAACGTATAGGTTTTAGTTTATGAAAGAAACGTATATGTTTTAATTTATGAAAGAAACGTATATGTTTTAATTTTTGAAAGAAACGTATAGGTTTTAATTAATGAAAGAAACGTATAGGTTTTAATTAATGAAAGAACGTATGGTGTTCTAATTAATGATAGGAACATGCAAATTCCTAATTAATGAAAGAAAGGTATAAGTTTTAATTAATGAAAGAAACGTACAGGTTTTAATTTATGAAAGAAACGTATAGGTTTTAATTTATGAAAGAAACGTATAGGTTTTAATTTATGAAAGAAACGTATAGGTTTTAATTAATGAAAGAATGTATGGTGTTCTAATTAATGATAGGAACATGTAAATTCCTAATTAATGATAGAAAGGTATAAGTTTTAATTAATGAAAGAAACGTATAAGTTTTTAATTAATGAAAGAAACGTGTAAAGTCCTAACTAATGAGAGAACATGAAAGTTTTAATTAATGCAAGAACATGTAAAGTTTTAATTAAGAAAGAAACGTGTAAAGTTTTAAGTAGTGTGGTATTGATTTAAATTAATAAATGTTCATTATTGTAATAGGAATATAAAATTTAAAACGTACATTTGACACGTAGATTTTAATCAATGTAATGGTGTATTTTAAATTGATTAAAATGATAAATGTTACTTATTGTAATAATAATGTAAGTTAATAAGGTGCTTTTAACTTAACATAAGAATTTCGGTTTAAATTGTATATTACAGTAAGAAAGTTTATTTAACTATAAGGCTATGATAAATTGACATGTTAAATTTTTAAGCTTATCAATACTTTGATTATATACAATGTAAAGTGGAAAGTAGTACATTCCAAAAATGCTATGATTCCTTAAGGTAACATTTCCAAAATGCTATGATAATTTAAAGGAATATTTCAAGTTTAATAAATTTAAAGAAATATTCAATGATTTGAAAATTTGGGTTTTATTTGAATGATACGATATTGAATTATTTTTGAAATGAAAATGATACAATTGTGATATTGTTTTGAAATGAGTATGATATTTTGGTCTTGAAAGTATAAATTATTTGAAATAAATATCCATGGGTTATAATAAAGATTGGTTGTTAAAGAGATCGGGATCGGATATTGTCTTATAGCCGGACAATACCGAAAACCACTTTAGCAACTGTGTACGCGGTGGAGATTCCAGAATGAAGTAGGATGGTGGTGACGTTCTCGAGGTATGTTACATGGACCCAACTCCCGTGAGTTGGCATATATGACTAAAACAGAAGCTATACCGGGCTACACAAAGGGTCGCACCCTTTCATCGAGCATGCTCCATCGGAAACTATTCTATTACTTTTGTGATTCGATTTGGTGGCGCCACTTTGATTCGGGGTATTGTTTGAGGTGGGCGGAAGCTGCTGGCTTGCCGTCACCACCGGTCCGGGAGTGCAAACGGTGTATCCACCCTGGCATTGCCTCGCGTGCCGTGTCATATCCTTATATCGAGCCCACTACGCTTTTGGTTTTAAAGATCCAACCGCGTTAAGGTTCACCATTCCCTTAACGCTATTTTCTATATGATTATACTTTACTGATTAGACACTACCGTATATAGCGTATATTACTATATAGTAAATAGTTTAACGGATCCTTAGAGGATGGACGGTCCCAAGCATCCTTTAAGTTATTGATGCATTTTGTTACTGTTCACTTGAGTTGATTTACAGTTTATAAGTATTTATGTCCTGACTCGAGGGTTTCGTGTTTTGCTTTACGCTCGGGTCAGATTGATTGAGTTAGCATTCAAGATTCACCTTCAGAGTTGGAGCTTTCCTTGAAGATCCAGCCTTCTATTTTGTTTCAGTATCCAGTGTTTCAGTGATGTATCTTGTTACTCTTCTGTTGTATCTCATTTAACTCTGATGTATCTTATATTTTTTTTTAGTAGCTTAATGAACTACTATCTCTTTTACTTCCGCTGCATTTTTTTTTATATACTCTGTGTCTGTAATCTGTGATTTTTATTTACTGTATATCCTGAGATTTGCCAAATTTTTATTTACAACGCGGTATTTTGAGCAATTCAATTCCGGCATGAGTGTCGACCTATACACTTATAATGGATGCGAATGGTTGAAAATACCGGGTCGTTACATATTCATATAGGTTAAGAGAGGAATTTATTTAGTAGAAAGTCGAAAGAGAAGCTTCAGGAGTGAAAGTAGGATGGGAGGTTCGAATCGAAACCATGACATCATCCTCGCCTTAGGCGTCTCTGGTGTGCTAAGACCAGTCTATAATAGGATCGCGACCAGAAATCATGGCGTCCTCCAAAAGGGTCGGTTAGTAAGTTCGCTGCTGTAACGACCCGTTAAATTCGATGATATTAAATGAGTTAATTTAATATGATTTCTAATCTAATTTAGAATGAAATAAAAGTCTTAAGATTTTATTTGAGTAAATGTAGGAATTAGAAATAGTAACTGTAATTAAAGGTTAACAATTTAAATGTTTATATGGCAATTGATTGAAATAACGTAAATTGGCGTTTGTGGTTATAAGTATAATTTGTTGATTTATACTGGAAGATATAAAGCGGAAATAGTATTAATGAAATAATAACTGAATTGAATTGCAACTATATAAATGAAAGTAAATTTTATTTAGTGGATGTCAACATTGAATAAATTTATTTAAAATAAAAAGATTTAAATGCATGTTGGATTAAGGGGTAAGTAATTAGAATTTAATTCTATAAAATTTGGAACTGAATGTATGTAAATAATTTTGTAGGAATAAGTTAATTAACAATCTATTTGTGCATACCCGATTTAATTGAAATAACAGAAAGGACAAGAACTTGAGTTGCCTAGGTATGTATATATTGATAAACTATAACTAAGTAGGAAGTTTGATAGTAAATAGGAAATAAGATGACAAAGGCAACTAGTAAATTTATAAATGAATTCATAATAATAAGTAGTAATTAATGCATAAATATATTTGGCATTTGGGATAATTACAAAGTTTTACCCATTCATCTAATTTATTTAATTGAATCTAAATCTATGGCAACATTTTTGTTATTAATGGTTGTAAGTGATTTTGAATGTAAAAGGGTAACAATTATTTAGGTTACCATTCATTAAGTATATTAAGTTAAGAATGGAAATAGATTGAAATAAATCTAAATTTATTTATTTTGTTTTGTTAATATGTTCTAGTAATAAAAGGGAATTTATAAGAAATGAAGCCTGCACTAATGAAGTGTATTATAATTCAAATGTTATTTATACCCATAAAATGTCTATGTACTGAATAGAAAGATTTTAAATCAATAAACAAATTTATGGAGGTTTCAATTTTTAATTTATAACATTTAATGTAGACTCAATTACAATTAATTGGTTTAAATGGTGCAGTTAGCGTAGATTTTTGTTTGTATTTGTAGAGGGTTAATTTTATAAGACAAAATTTATGCTAATTCTATTTATAATAGGACCATAGGTTGTTTTAAAGTATAGGAAGCAGGATTTATAAACTTAATTAGAGTATCAAATTCAACCATTGCATTTATTGCATAATAAAAAGGAATTTAACGGTTAAATTTTTCGTTGTTGAAATTTAAATGGACTTTGAGGATAATGATGTGAAATCATGAACCAATGTTAGTGGTATCCTTATTTTGGATAAAAGGTGAGAATATAAAAGTTGAAAATCTAATAAATGGGTTTTGAGAATTTAATTTATAATTCCTAAATATAAGGAAGTGGAGAAATTAACACTGCAATTGATAAACTTATCAACTTATAATTCACACCTAAACTTGTAAAACCATTTAAATTGATTATGAAATATATAAGCGATAAATTTGGCCAATTTTAGAATTTAGATATAAAATTGGATTTTTATAATTTATTTAATGAATATAAAAATAGCCATTTTGGCCACGGACTCGGATTTCGACGAAATCAGTTTCATCGGATCCGTATCGGTGAATTATTGTAGGGTTTCAAGTTTCGTATCGATCGGACCTGTCGTTTGATCGTACGGACGCGAAACGCCTTGAAATCGATTTAACTAAATTCAATTTGAAATCAATTTGGAAATTTTGTTTTCGGTATAACTTCTTCATACGATCGAATTTGGACGCGAAACTTTTTCCATCGCATTCAGAATATTTTAAAATACCTATTTGGATATATGGGTTTAATAAATTTCGTTCCGGGGTTAGAACGGGCTTTTTGGGCCATAGTTTGTTCCACACGCTCATCTATCCGGTCTATCTACTCTAATCCAACCCTAGTTATAAATAGACGATTATAAACCTTAGCCTCCATGTTCTATCATTTGTCTGTACGTTCTTTTCTTCAACTCCTCCTCCTCCTCAAATGGATGCAAACCTAGATCTATTTCAATTCAAAATTTCAAATGAAAATTCAAACTCTCCAGAAAATTTCCAAAAAAATATATGTCGTAGTTTTCATCGATACGAATCTACGGGTGACCTCTGTTTTTGTAATCGATGTTCGAGTTAACCAGAAAACCCGGTCAAAGGTCGAAAATCGCGAAACCCTAAATTCAAATTTGGGGGTTTTTAATTATGGCTTCAATCAGCGAAATCAAGATATGGGTTTTGTGGGAAATTGGATTTGGAGTTGAATGGTGGTGGTTGCATGCCCAGATCATGGCTGTGGGGGGCTGGAATCGGCGATTTAGGGTTTCGCAAACCCTAGATGCTGGCCGCGACGCCTTGATCGCAGGCGATCTGGTGGGGTGCTGGTGATGCGGTGTGGAAGGGGGAACTCGATGAGTTCGGTCGGCAGTGCCCTGATGGTCGGAGGAAGGTGCGGTTGGTGGTCAACGTTCGGCTGTAGGGAGGTTCTCGCGTTCACGTGAGTGCGATCTGGTACTAGCAGTTTGAACGAATTGGGTTGACGTGGCTGATGACGTGATCGTAATTAAATTCCGGATCTGATGACGCTAGTTTGGACTGATTTGGAGGTCGTCGAATTTTTGAGTTTAAATCGGATTTAAATTCGATTTAAATTCAAAAGGTGAGTGTTTTAACCCACTCAAAACTTCTAAAAGTTTTTATGTTTGTTAAATTTATTTTAGATATGAGTAGAAATTTATTTATAACTGTTTGACATGTTTTGTTCATCATATTTGCAAAATCGCGTTATTTAATTTAACTGTTAATTTATTTTATTTATTGCATATTAATTGATAGTTAGAATTTATTTATTTGCATAGGAACTGCTAGTAAACAGTTATAAAATTTATTACTAAATATAAGCTGTTAGTTTAATAGTTGATTAAATTTATTTTTGAATATAACCGCCAGTTATTACCTGATATATATTATCAGATACATATTGATATTGAATTACTATTGGATGATGATTGTGATTTGGATGATGGATGATGTTGATGAATGGATGTTTTATTTTATATCATTAAACTGCAAGTTATCATGCATTTTTCGTTTCATTCGGGATTGTGGTTTGAAATAATATACAACCGCAAAATTTTATTTTTAAATTGCGGATTGAAATGATAAATATCCGTATCACTTGACCATAGGATAGAAAATTATATACAGGCACCGTGGTCTATATATAAATTATTTTAAAGTGATTTCTATGGTTTGGATGGGACACGGTTTATAAAAATTTAATTTGATATTTTATAAAATATTATTCTTCGATATATATACATATGAAGTTAAAAATTTGAAAATTAAGTTGTGTATAAACCTGTTGAATAAAAATGAAAAATTGAGAAAATGGAATTTGGAAATTATCTTATATGTTTAAGTTTAGAAATTTTAAGGTATGATATTTACCAAGATGAATTAAAAATGAAAATTCTAGTATAAAGTAAATTTGAGAAAATATTTAATTGCTAGAAATTGGAGATTTATTTATGGAATTTATATGAATATTCAAGACTAAATAATAGAATATTAATTGTTGAAAGAAGAAAATCCAACTTTAGTTTTGAAATATTAATACTCCAAATGGATATATATATAGAAATTTAAGTGGTTTTGGAACTTGAAAGTGGTATTTAAATTTTGGTTTAGACTTTAAATAAAGAAATATATTTGTAAAGCCATGGAAATTATTTTCTTTACAAAGTAATCTTAAAGTTAAACCATTTATTTCGTATACCGTTGAATATCCAAACCATTCAAGTTTTAGAAGTTATGGTTTTAAAATATATGAATTTCGAAATATTATGCTTTGAAAGTATAAGTCAAATATTTGGTTTCCAGATATTATAAATTTTAAAGCAGTATGATTTTGGAAAAGAAATATATTTGGATAAAATGATATCATATTGTTTTGGGTTTTAGGATGATATCGTATTCATAGTTTTGAAATGGAAATTTTATTTCTGGTTTTAAAGTATAAACTATTTTAAATGACCGCGGTGTTATAATAACGATTGGTTGGCAAAGAGACTGGGATCGGATATGGACATACTCTCTGTCGATACCGAAAACCACTTTGACTAACCGTGTATGCGGTGGAGATTCCAGAATGAAGTAGGTGGTGGCGACGTTTCCTGTAAGGTAAATACGTGGACCCGACTCCCGTGAGTTGGCATAAGGTGGCTAAAACAGGAGTGATTCTCAGGCCAATGAGGTCATACCTCTGATCGGACGCTCCTCTTCGATATTATACTTTGACTTTGGATTGATTCAGTGGCCACTTCTATTTTTGATTTTGGGGGAGTTTGTTCGAGGTGGGCGGTAACTGCGGCTACGCGTTTCCGCCAGCTCGGATAGCAATTGGTATATCTACCCTGGCATTGCCTAGTTGTGTCGTGTCACCTACCATACCGAGCCTTTACTACGAGTTTTGTTTGGTACCATAACTATGGAGTGCCCTCTGACGACGCCCAGTACGGGGGAGATTACGGTACTGTATAGACTATGCGAATATATTCTGTGTTAAGGGCTATATGGGTAACCCCTTAACGCTATTTAAAAGTAAGTTTATTTTACAATTAGACACTATTATAATAGCGCAATATATTACATAGTAAATAGTTTAAAGGATCCTTAGGAGATGTAAATCCCGAGCATCTCTTGAGTTACTACACTCATATTTATCTCAGTTAATTTAACTTACATAAGATCTTTTAGTTCTGACTCGAGTGTTTTGTCTTTTCAATTCGCTCGGGTCAGTCCGAGCGTTTCAGGATTTGAAGTTTTAGCTCTGGAGGACGAAGATGAAGATTTGTAGTATTACTATCTACTATTTTATTCCACTACACTGTATTCCGCTGCATAGATATTATTGGTATGTGAACTCTGATATTTAATTGTATAAAGAAGAATCAAATATTTTGAAAACAGCTTTATAACTGTATATTTTATTATTATATTTTATCCTTCCGCTGTGAGATTCTATTTTGTTTATTTCTTCTCTGTTTTTCTTATTTACCCCATAACAATCCGCCCTTCCGTATGGTTTGAATTGGCACGTGTGTCGGTTTAGATCGTGCGAAAAGGCGGGATGTTACAGTTGGTATCAGAGCTTTGGTTTAGCGATAAACCTTAGCTTTGTGGGGTTTGACTCTTTGTCAATAGGGTAGTAATACCCTATGGGAGTCGCTGAGTGTATATTTATGAGAGAGCGTATTTGTTAGTGTTATAAAAAGATTTTGATATTGTGTTAATCTGTTCCGTTTTGTATTTATAAATTCTGGTTGGTGCATGGGACGCTATGACATCAATAGGGATTTCTAAACACTTAATAGGATAGACCGACATAATATTTGTTTTAATATAGGTAAATGAAATAATTTTGCCTATTATATTTTCTATATATATAAAATAAATTTCCAAAGATACCTATATTTTGTTGTAATAGATTGGTTGTTAGGATTAAATTTATAAATAATAGGTAAAATGAGATTGGAATTAAAATCAATGAAATTTGGAAATTTTAGAACTTAAGTCCGGGATTTTAAAATTTGCTTTCAAAGGATTTTGAAGTATAATAAATATTGTTATAAATATTTTCCGATATAAATATTTCAGTATAATCCGGAAGAATTGTTTTAAAGAAGATTTTGGAGAAAATAAGTTTTGTACTTTTCTCTCTGTCGCTGGAAAATAATTTCGGTGATGGCGGCCGCATCATCACTTTCATTTTCGAGTTTCGAAGGGGAAAGGCAACTGTGTTAAATTCTACTGCAGATTTATTTTGAAATTATTTAAAATTTTAATTGTTTTAAATATAATTAGAGATATAAAAGTTGTAAGAAATTATTTATCTATTATTTTTAAAATAATTTGAAATTTGACCCGGTATTTAATTCTTAAATTTCCATTAATTAATAGTTTAAATTATTTTAGTGAAATAAAAGGTAAGTAATTAATGAATTTAAACCTCTAATTTAGGTAAGAAAATTTATGCAAAGTTATAAAGGGAAATTTGAAAATTTTAACATATGAGACAAAAAGTAATATTGTTGAATATTAAATTTAATTAAAAGATGAGATAAAACTTGTATAAGTTCTTTTGCATTTTCTTTAACATATATAACTTACCAAATATGAAAAGTTGAAATGTTAAATAAGAGATTTGAATAGAATATTATACAAGTAGAAATTTTGGAAATAATGAAGTATTCAATGAATTGCTATTATAAATGAGAATTTAATGTTATAAACTTAAGTTATAATTGAAATTTTACCATAATTAAAGGTAAGTATTATAAATAGATGATTTTAAACTTAAGTAAATAAAACGAAACTCTTTAATAAATAAGGATTGATGTGTATGGTTATAAAATTTAGTATGATTTAAATGCTACTAGTTGAATAAAATGGAAAGTAGGTAATATAAATAAATGACTGTAAACCTTAGGTAATAAATTAATAAAATCCTTGATTTATAAGAATGGAAGTTATAAGGTTAAGAATTTAAGTGTAATTAAAAAAAAAGGGTTATTGTAATATAATATAATAGCATGTAAGCATTTAATAAATGATTGAATTTGAAAAGTGCATTAAATGTAATACAAATAAAAGAGACTTACATAACCTAAATAAAATAAAAATAATGGTAAGTAATAAGTAGAAATAAGGAAACAACCATTGAATGAGAAATAAAATTTGAAGTTTGTTAGAAATAAGTGTAAATTATAAAAAGGAAAATTTATGTGGGTTGAATAAAAGAAAGGAAATCAAACAATTAAAGTATGTAATGAATTTATATAAGTTGAATTGATTTGTTGGTTTAAATCGATATTGTTTACTTTATAGTTGGCTGGGTAAGGAAATTTGAAGTTGTTGGATGAATAAATAATCTATTTTGTCCCATCTAAGACTGTTGAGTAAATGATGCACTGGATAGTTATTTTTCATTCCGTACCATTTCAAGTTTTGAACCCGAACAACTATTTGCTTGTTTGATTGAATGGTTGTTTTGTTTTGTTGTGTATGCTGTTAGTTGAAATTGATGATTGTTGTATGTTTGTTGTTAGTAGTTGAAACCATGTAAATATTTCACTATATATAAATTGTTAATCTTTTGGATTTTTATAAGAGAAATGCAGGTTATGGAAGCAACTGCTACTACTTTTGGTTCCATAATAATAAGCGTAAATTGTCCGACAAATAGGTACGTTTCGGATTACGGTTTATAGCGCTATTTTATATAATTTTCCCGTGTTGGGATATAATATTTTGGATAATATATGTAATATATTTGTTATATTTTGATATTATATTTTCTCCAGAGTCTCTCCGTACAAAGGAGACTCTGCCAAAATTTTCCGTAAATTTTGGACTTAGAATTATGTTGAAAATGTTTTCCAACTTTAATTATTTAAGTATAAAAGGATATAATGATTATAAAACGGGTATATTTAATTTAAGGAAATTAATTTAGTAAATTATTGTTTATAAGTTAATATTTGAAATAAGATGTACTGTTTTATTCTTCCTTCTCCCTTCTTTTTCATTTTCGGGGACGAAAAATTTTGAGTGGGGGAGAGTGTAACGACCCGTTAAATTCGATGATATTAAATGAGTTAATTTAATATGATTTCTAATCTAATTTAGAATGAAATAAAAGTCTTAAGATTTTATTTGAGTAAATGTAGGAATTAGAAATAGTAACTGTAATTAAAGGTTAACAATTTAAATGTTTATATGGCAATAGATTGAAATAACGTAAATTGGCGTTTGTGGTTATAAGTATAATTTGTTGATTTATACTGGAAGATATAAAGCAGAAATAGTATTAATGAAATAATAACTGAATTGAATTGCAACTATATAAATGAAAGTAAATTTTATTTAGTGGATGTCAACATTGAATAAATTTATTTAAAATAAAAAGATTTAAATGCATGTTGGATTAAGGGGTAAGTAATTAGAATTTAATTCTATAAAATTTGGAACTGAATGTATGTAAATAATTTTGTAAGAATAAGTTAATTAACAATCTATTTGTGCATACCCGATTTAATTGAAATAACAGAAAGGACAAGAACTTGAGTTGCCTAGGTATGTATATATTGATAAACTATAACTAAGTAGGAAGTTTGGTAGTAAATAGGAAATAAGATGACAAAGGCAACTAGTAAATTTATAAATGAATTCATAATAATAAGTAGTAATTAATGCATAAATATATTTGGCATTTGGGATAATTACAAAGTTTTACCCATTCATCTAATTTATTTAATTGAATCTAAATCTATGGCAACATTTTTGTTATTAATGGTTGTAAGTGATTTTGAATGTAAAAGGGTAACAATTATTTAGGTTAACAATTCATTAAGTATATTAAGTTAAGAATGGAAATAGATTGAAATAAATCTAAATTTATTTATTTTGTTTTGTTAATATGTTCTAGTAATAAAGGGAATTTATAAGAAATGAAGCCTACACTAATGAAGTGTATTATAATTCAAATGTTATTTATACCCATAAAATGTCTATGTACTGAATAGAAAGATTTTAAATCAATAAACAAATTTATGGAGGTTCCAATTTATAATTTATAACATTTAATGTAGACTCAATTACAATTAATTGATTTAAATGGTGCAGTTAGCGTAGATTTTTGTTTGTATTTGTAGAGGGTTAATTTTATAAGACAAAATTTATGCTAACTCTATTTATAATAGGACCATGGGTTGTTTTAAAGTATAGGAAGCATGATTTATAAACTTAATTAGAGTATCAAATTCAACCATTGCATTTATTGCATAATAAAAAGGAATTTAACGGTTAAATATTTCGTTATTGAAATTTAAATGGACTTTGAGGATAATGATGTGAAATCATGAACCAATGTTAGTGGTATCCTTATTTTGGATAAAAGGTGAGAATATAAAAGTTGAAAATCTAATAAATGGGTTTTGAGAATTTAATTTATAATTCCTAAATATAAGGAAGTGGAGAAATTAACACTGCAATTGATAAACTTATCAACTTATAATTCACACCTAAACTTGTTAAACCATTTAAATTGATTATGAAATATATAAGCGATAAATTTGGCCAATTTTAGAATTTAGATATAAAATTGGATTTTTATAATTTATTTTAATTTATTTAATGAATATAAAAATAGCCATTTTGGCCACGGACTCGGATTTCGACGAAACCAGTTTCATCGGATCAGTATCGGTGAATTATTGTAGGGTTTCAAGTTCGTATCGATCGGACCTGTCGTTTGATCGTACGGACGCGAAACGCCTTGAAATCGATTTAACTAAATTCAATTTGAAATCAATTTGGAAATTTTGTTTTCGGCATAACTTCTTCATACGATCGAATTTGGACGCGAAACTTTTTCCATCGCGTTCAGAATATTTTAAAATACCTATTTGGATATATGGGTTTAATAAATTTCGTTCCGGGGTTAGAACGGGCTTTTTGGGCCATTGTTTGTTCCGCACGCTCATCTATCCGGTCTATCTACTCTAATCCAACCCTAGTTATAAATAGACGATTATAAACCTTAGCCTCCATCTACTATCATTTGTCTATACGTTCTTTTCTTCAACTCCTTCTCCTCCTCAAATGGATGCGAACCTAGATCTATTTCAATTCAAAATTTCAAATGAAAATTCAAACTCTCCATAAAATTTCCAAAAAACTATATGTCGTAGTTTTCATCGATACGAATCTATGGGTGACCTCTGTTTTTGTAATCGATGTTCGAGTTAACCAGAAAACCCGGTCAAAGGTCGAAAATCGCGAAACCCTAAATTCAAATTTGGGGGTTTTTAATTACGGCTTCAATCAGCGAAATCAAGATATGGGTTTTGTGGGAAATTGGATTTGGACTTGAATGGTGGTGGTTGCATGCCCAGATCATGGCTGTGGGGGGCCGGAATCGGCGATTTAGGGTTTCGCAAACCCTAGATGCTGGCGGCGGCGCCTTGATCGCAGGCGATCTAGTGGGGTGCTGGTGATGCGGTGTGGAAGGGGGAACTCGATGAGTTCGGTCGGCAGTGCCCTGATGGCCGGAGGAAGGTGCGGTTGGTGGTCAACGTTCGGCTGTAGGGAGGTTCTCGCGTTCACGTGAGTGCGATCTGGTACTAGCGGTTTGAACGAATTGGGTTGACGTGGCTGATGACGTGATCGTAATTAAATTCCGGATCTGATGACGCTGGTTTGGACTGATTTGGAGGCCGTCGAATTTTTGAGTTTAAATCGGATTTAAATTCGATTTAAATTCCAAAGGTGAGTGTTTTAACCCACTCACAACTTCTAAAAGTTTTTATGTTTGTTAAATTTATTTTAGATATGAGTAGAAATTTATTTATAACTGTTTGGCATGTTTTGTTCATCATATTTGCTAAATCGCGTTATTTATTTTCACTGTTAATTTATTTTATTTATTGCATATTAATTGACAGTTAGAATTTATTTATTTGCATAGGAACTGCTAGTAAACAGTTATAAAATTTATTACTAAATATAAACTGTTAGTTTAATAGTTGATTAAATTTATTTTTGAATATAACCGCCAGTTATTACCTGATATATATTATCCAATATATATTGATATTGAATTATTATTGGATGATGATTGTGATTTGGATGATGGATGATGTTGATGAATGGATGTTTTATTTTATATCATTAAACTGCAAGTTATCATGCATTTTTCGTTTCATTCGGGATTGTGGTTTGAAATGATATACAACCGCAAAATTTTATTTTTAAATTGCGGATTGAAATGATAAATATCCGTATCACTTGACCATAGGATAGAAAATTTTTATACAGGCACCGTGGTCTATATATAAATTATTTTAAAGTGATTTCTATGGTTTGGATGGGATGCGGTTTATAAAAATTTGATTTTGATATTTTATAAAATATTATTCTTCGATATATATACATATGAAGTTAAAAATTTGAAAATTAAGTTGTGTATAAACCTGTTGAATAAAAATGAAAAATTGAGAAAATGAAATTTGGAAATTTATCTTATATGTTTAAGTTTGGAAATTTTAAGGTATGATATTTATAACTGGATTTTCCAAGATGAATTAAAAATGAAAATTTTAGTATAAAGTAAATTTGAGAAAATATTTAATTGCTAGAAATTGGAGTTTTATTTATGGAATTTATATGAATATTCAAGACTAAATAATAGAATATTAATTGTTGAAAGAAGAAAATCCAACTTTAGTTTTGAAATATTAATACTCCAAATGGATATATATATATATATATATATATATATATATATATATATATAGAAATTTAAGTGGTTTTGGAACTTGAAAGTGGTATTTAAATTTTGGTTTAGACTTTAAATAAAGAAATATATTTGTAAAGCCATGGAAATTATTTTCTTTACAAAGTAACCTTAAAGTTAAACAATTTATTTCGTATACCGTTGAATATCCAAACCATTCAAGTTTTAGAAGTTATGGTTTTAAAATATATGAATTTCGAAATATTATGCTTTGAACGTATAAGTCAAATATTTGGTTTTCAGATATTATAAATTTTAAAGCAGTATGATTTTGGAAAAGAAATATATTTGGATAAAATGATATCATATTGTTTTGGGTTTTAGGATGATATCGTATTCATAGTTTTGAAATGGAAATTTTATTTCTGGTTTTAAAGTATAAACTATTTTAAATGACCGCGGTGTTATAATAACGATTGGTTGGCAAAGAGACCGGGATCGGATATGGACATACTCTCTGTCGATACCGAAAACCACTTTGACTAACCGTGTACGCGGTGGAGATTCCAGAATGAAGTAGGTGGTGGCGACGTTTCCTGTAAGGTAAATACGTGGACCCGACTCCCGTGAGTTGGCATAAGGTGGCTAAAACAGGAGTGATTCTCGGGCCAATGAGGTCATACCTCTGATCGGACGCTCCTCTTCGATATTATACTTTAACTTTGGATTGATTCAGTGGCCACTTCTATTTTTGATTTTGGGGGAGTTTGTTCGAGGTGGACGGTAACTACGGCTACGCGTTTCCACCAGCCCGGATAGCAATTGGTATATCTACCCTGGCATTGCCTAGTTGTGCCGTGTCACCTACCATACCGAGCCTTTACTACGAGTTTTGTTTTGTACCATACCTATGGATTGCCCTCTGACGACGCCCAGTACGGGGGAGATTACGATACTGTATAGACTATGGGAATATATTCTGTGTTAAGGGCTATATGGGTAACCCCTTAACGCTATTTAAAAGTAAGTTTATTTTACAATTAGACACTATTATAATAGCGCAATATACTACATAGTAAATAGTTTAACGGATCCTTAGGAGATGTAAATCCCGAGCATCTCTTGAGTTACTACACTCATATTTATCTCAGTTAATTTAACTTACATAAGATCTTTTAGTTCTGACTCGAGTGTTTTGTCTTTTCAATTCGCTCGGGTCAGTCCGAGCATTTCAGGATTTGAAGCTTTAGCTTTGGAGGACGAAGATGAAGATTTGTAGTATTACTATCTACTATTTTATTCCACTACACTGTATTCCGCTGCATTGATATTATTGGTATGTGAACTCTGATATTTAATTGTATAAAGAAGAATCAAATGTTTTGAAAACAGCTTTATAACTGTATATTTTATTATTATATTTTATCCTTCCGCTGTGAGATTCTATTTTGTTTATATCTTCTCTGTTTTTCTTATTTACCCCATAAAACTCCGTCCTTCCGTATGGTTTGAATTGGCACGTGTGTCGGTTTAGATCGTGCGAAAAGGCGAGATGTTACAGCTGCTCACCATTATCACCTGCTTCGTTTTGACCTGGGTTCGATACAATCCTCATGCTCATCATCTACATCCACCATCGGTGCTATCACAGGTGGCTCTTCGATCAAGATTCCCATAGGGCTAGCTAGTTGCATAACTAGGGCCTTGACTATAGATCCACTGCCTCCCATAGTCACGTCCATCAAAATCATTGTTAGGTTCCTGACATTGTTATTGGTCACCTTTATCCGACAAATGTAGTCCTTATAAATATGGACGCCTAAGCCTTCCTCGATAGGGTTCACTATGATAGATGAAAGAAGAATATATCACAAATTGTTGAAAAATTATAAAGGAATAACGTACTAAGTAAGAAACATACCAGGCACCAAGGACATATGTGGAGATTCTATACAATGGGGGCGGATTCCTCAATTTTTTAATTTCGAGTACCATAATTTATATAAAACTAAATGCGTTTATAGCTCAAACTTATTTATCTTACCATTTGATTAAAAAGACATAAAAAGTATCATCACACAATATAATTTTGCTAAATATTACAACATATAATATAATTTTTCTTCTCGAAATATCATTTTGACAAATGATCCTTTATAAGCAAACTCTTCAATACTTCATATTTTAGAAGTTTCGAATGGTTTCTTCAATTCCAATGGTATCCTCTATGTCTCGTTCAACATACAATGCCAAAATAATCATTCATAGCAATATCTCCTAATCGTTTTTGTAGAGAAATCTCGATAATTTTCATTGTAGAAAATACTCTTTCGACTATAGCAGTTGCATTGGGTAGTAATAATGCTAACTTCAAAAGAAAATATACTAAAGGATATAGACGATATTTCTTTCTCTGAACCGTCTTTTTAGCAAGAGAACTAATTCTTTCGACTTTCTAAAATTGACTATCATATTTCAAAACCAAAATATAAATATCAAGCTGATGATTAAGTTGCATTAGATCATTTGGAGAAAAATCTAACGGGTAAAATTCAGAAAAAAAAATCAATTTTATCTTATCATATGAAGAAAAAGTGTCACTTGGACTAAGACAAGCCATGCACAATAATAGCTCTGTATCCACTTCATTAAAACGATTATTTAACTCTTGAAGCTGCATATCTATCACTTCATCGAATAGTCCAAACAAGATAATAGTAAAAATATGTCTTTCCTTCAAGCTTAGGATGCAATCTTCCTTAAATTACAAACAAGCTATCTATATCATGGATGACTATCTCATTTTAATGCAAAATAAGGAACTTCTTCAAGCAATTCCTCCCATCTGTTATCTCTCATATTTGTAGTTATTGCTTAGTTATTCTGACATGTGTCATGGCATGTACCATATCTTGATTCTTTTTCTGCAACATATGAGATGAGTCGTTTGTAATTCCTAAAATATTTTTCGTCAAATGCAACTAAAATACAAACTCAAAACACTGTTTTTTGCAACAAGTTATTTGCTTGACCTCTATGCTTTTGATTCTTCGCATCCTCTTCAACAACCATTACAACTTCAATCACTGAAAGAAACAAAGCGAGTATACTCATAAATGTACCACGGTGGGAGCCTCATCGTGTAGCTATTGCATGTTTCAATGTCATTTTTTGATCCATACCTTATTCGGTTAAACTTTAACCATTACAAAACTTCTATAACAACCTTTTCAAATTGTTTATCACAAAGAATGTCTCTACGTTTGCACGAGGCTCCTACGATATTAGACAATTGAGAAACGACGTCAAAGAAAGTTGAAATAAGTCAGTGATTCTCTACAACTGTACAACTGTTAACTAAAGTTGGTAAACAAAACAATTAACATAATAAACATTTTTATTCTCTACTAAGATCTTACTCTTTAAACCATTAAATTCTCCTCTCATATTATTGGCTTCATCATAACTTTGTCCAAGCAAACTTGATATTTAGCCCTTGTACGCAAAAAAGTGACTCAATAACATCTTTTAATGATAACACACTAGTACCTTTTGTTATATGTCTAGTATACCAAAAACGGAGAATAATCAATTATAAACTCGTCTCACAAGTTCATTAATCAGATTTTCACTACTTTGGAAGTCTGTATTAGCTAATTTAAGCAACTGATATTTCATACTTAAATTACAACAACAACGTTATAATATCGTAAAAAATAGCACACCGTAGAAGCCGAGAAGATAAAAGAATGATGTATAAGAATATGCAAATAGACTAGAATCTGACCAGTTAACTAAGGAAATTCTGTCTAAGGCTTGTCGAAACAATTTTCCTAATATTTTTTATTTAAATTCTCCCAAGATACAACAGACATAATCTGCACGAGATTGTAATGAGTATGTCAACTCTGTAATTTACTGTATAGAGCAGTAGAGAAGAAGAAGAAATATAATTGGAATTTAATGAGAATGTGATCAGTATTATCTCCTATTTATAATTTCGTCCGCATCCCTACAAATAGTGGCGTCAGCTTGACGGGTCGCACCCGTTTCCTTTTAACTACTACTGTTCGTTAACGGGTCGCACCCGCCTGCTCCTCGCATCCATTCGCATCGCATTTGCTTCCGTTTTCCCACGCTTCTTCAGTCGGGTTGCACCCATCTGCTACTCGCGCCTCTTCAGTCAATCGGCGTCCGCTTCTGAACAGATCCACACCTGTTCGTATAGCCTGCAACTATCAGAAAACCTGTAACATCCCGCATTTCCGCACGCTTTAAATCGACACAGTGCTAATTCAAACCATACGAAAGGGCGGATTGTTATGGGGTAAATAAGAAAAATGAGAAAGAAATAAAACAAAATAGAATCTCATAGCGGAAGGATAAAATAAAATAATCAAATATATAGTTCATGAAGTTGCTTTACAAAAATATTCGATTTTCTTTACTTATACAATACAATATCAAAGTACACATACCAGATAATAATAATTAATGCAGCGGAATTAAATGGTGTGGCGGAATAATATAGTAGATAATAGTATTACAATTCTTCGTCTTCGTCCTCCAATAAAAGTCTTCAAATCCTGAAATGCTCGGAATGACCGAGCGAATTGAAAAGACAAAACACTCGAGTCATAACTAAAAGATCTTATGTGAGTTAAATCAACAGAAATAAATATGAGTGCGGTAACTTAAGAGATGCTCGGGATTTACATCTCCTAAGGATCCGTTAAACTATTTACTATGTAGTATATTTCGCTATTATAATAGTGTCTAATTGTAAAATAAACTTACTTCTAAATAGCGTTAAGGCTTTACATTTTCCACATTAACACATAATATATTCCCAAAGTCTATACAGTACTGTAATCTCTTCCGTACTGGGCGTCGTCAGAGGGCACCCCATAGGTATGGTACAAAACCAAAATCGTATAAGGCGCGCTAGGGTAGGTGACACGGCACAACTAGGCAATGCCAGGGTAGATATACCAATTATGCATCCGGGCTGGTGGTAACGCGCAGCCGCAGCTACCGCCCGCCTCGAGCCACACCCCCAAAAAAGAAAATCAAAAAGGGCCACCGAATCAATCTAAAAGTCAAAGTATAAAATCGAAGGGATGTGTCCGATCAAAGGCGAGAATCGCTCCTTTTCTAGCCACCTTATGCCAACTCACGGGAGTTGGGTCCACGTATTTACCTCAAAGGAAACGCCGCCACCATCCTACTTCATTCTGGAATCTCCACCACGTACACGGTTGTTAAAGTGGTTTTCAGAGTTGGTAGAGAGTATGACAAATTCTGATCCTGGTCTCTTCAACAACCAATCGTTATTATAACACCGCGGTTATTTCAAAATAATTTTTACTTTAAAAGCAGAATAAAATATCCCTTTTAAAACCACATAAATACGATATCATTTATATTTTAAACCCCAAATCAATATGATATCATTTTTATTTACAAATATCCCTTTTTCCAAAATCATAATAATTTCAAATATATATATATCTTAAACCCCATAGCTTTGAAACAAAATTTCTAATACTTAAATGGTTTAAGTATTAAACCGCTTTGCATAACAAAATAGCTTTTTAAATTTCAAAATAAATTCCAAATATAGGTTTAAATTCCCAAATAAACCATTTCAATTTCCATATATTTCAAAGCTTAAATTATTCCACCATTTCAAAACTTATTCTTTGATAATTTCATATATATCAAATTCAATTACTATTATTTAGATTTGAAATGTTTACTTAATAAATCAAATATCATTTAAGTAAAACCTTTAAACTTCATATAACAAGATATTCTCTCAATTGAATTAACTTAATAATATTAATTTAAATCGACTTGATATTCATTTAAGTCCTCTAAACCAAAAATCAAGTTATAAAGATCATACCTTTTTAAAACCCCAAATTAATTTATATTTCAAATAAATTTTATTCGAGGATAAATCTTAAATACCTTAATTCAAAGCAGATTCATATTTATCTTCCAACATTTATTTTATTTAAGACATTATAAACTCCATCAATAAATTTAAATAAACACTTAACCGTATTATATCTAAATAAAATTTAACTTTTATTTTTAAATTTCTTTTATTCTTTAAACCAAATTTATACATAGCTTAAATTCACGCGTTTAACTATATAAAAAATATAATATTTAAAAATATCAAAATCCATATTCATTAAACCATATTCTTTCCAAACCATAGAAAATCATTTCAAAAATAATTATATATATATATATATATATATATATATATATATATATATATACCGCGGTGCCTGTATAATTTTTTTTATCCTATGGTCAAGTGATACAGATATTTATCATTCCAATCCGTAATTTAAAAATAAAAATTACGGTTATATATCATTTCAAACCGCATTCCCGAATGAAATGACAATGCATACTAACTTGCAGTTTATAACAATATAAGCACATCATCCATTCATCCAATATCAACCATCAGCCATCTATCACAATCATCATCCAAATTCAACAATACATCAATATATTAGAGGTGATAATAACAGATATCAACTATCAGTTTATATTCAAAAATAAATTGTAACTGTTCAACTGGCAGTTTATATGCAATAATTAGATAAATAACAAATTTAACTAGCAGTTTATATGCAATAAATAAATAACAATTTAACTGGCAGTAAATATGCAATAATGAATTAAATAACAAGTTAATTAAATAAATGCAAATTAACTGAGATAATGATGAAATATATGCCAAACAGCTATAAATAAATTGCAAATCACATCATAAATGAATTTAACAAACATAAGAAATCTTAGAAGTTGTGAGTGGGTTAAAACACTCACCTTTTGAATTTAAATTGAATTTAAATCCAATTTAAACCCAAAAATTTGACATTCTCAGAATTCGACCAAACAAGCTCCAAAATGTCTGGAATTGAGATACGATCCTAACAAAAGAAAACGCGCGTAAAACGTATATCGTATGTAAAAGTTATGATGATAAATGCGATTGAAATCAATTAAAAAAAATAAAAAATAGAACACATTACCCCTTTCCCCTATGCCACATTATCACCCAGTAAACACACGCAACCCAAAAACACGCACAGCCCATCACGCACAATGCCAGCTTTGACCGCTGATATCTCGTAGCTCCGACCACCTGAAACCATGCCGCCACTTGCAATCGGAAGATCATCCTCTCCTCCACTAACGTCTACCAACGCTGCCACCTGATTCGATGTCGGTCGTCGGAATTTGTGCCCCAAAGTTGACGCAGTCGTGACATTTCGAGGCCAATCCCCACTGCATCACTGCTCCGATTGTCAAATCGAAACTAGATCTGGAATCCACTCGTCGAGCTCTACAATACCCAGAAGTCGATTTCGCCAATTGATGCTCCGATCAAAAACCCCCAAATTACCCCCTTTGACTTCGCCGCGACGCCTTTGACTACGATTTTCGGTTGATACGAGCATTGTTTCCAAAAACGAACACCATACGCTGACCCCATTCGTCGAGAGCTTCGAAACGGTATATTATATGATATGATTTGAAGAGTTTGAATTTTAACCACTTTATTTGATTTGCTAATTGCCATTATAATGCAATTAGGGTTGATTTCGGGATTAGGGATAAGAAGATGAAGTGGAGGTTGCTGCTAGGTTTTATAACGACATATAAATAGGCAAAACAAAATAGAAAGAATGGGCTAGATTGGATTTGGGTTTTGAACAATAATTGACCCGAAAAGCCCGTTTTTATTCCGGAACGGAAATGGGTCAACCTATATATCCAAATATATGTTTTAGAACATTTTAAAATCAATGGAACATGTTTCAAGTCCAAATTCCATCATATGAAGAAGTTATGCTAAAAACAATATTTTCCAAATTGATTTCAATTGCATATATTTCAAGGCGTTTCGAGTCCGTACGATCAAACGACAAGTCCGATCACTACGAAACTTGAAGTCCTATAATAATTCACTGTTACGGATCCGATGAAACTGGTTTCGTCGAAATCCGATTCAGTGGCCAAAATGGCTATTTTTCTATTAATTAAATAAATTAATAATTAATTAATAAAATCCAATTTTTAATTTAAATTCTAAAATCGACCAATTTTGTCACTTTTATATTTCTCCATCAATTACAATGTTTTAAACAATTTAAAACTCAATTTAAATTTTGATTAACTTATCGATTTCAGTATTTCCTTCAATTCTATTCAAATACAGAAATTATCATTTTAGTTTCCAAAATTTCTATTAAATTAAATTACCAAATCTTTATTATCAAATAGATGGATTTAACATTGGAATCAAAACTATTGCATTAATATTTTCCAATTTCACTTAATTTTCAATTTATGTAATAATAAATGTTTAATTCTACTTAATCGAAGTAAACTTAATTACCTTAATTCTTTATATTCAAATAAATTAACAAATCTTGATTTAAAATCTTTACATTAACCAATAGTCATATTATAAATAGAATTTATATTATCTTCAATTATTAATTACCATCAGTTAAGATCTTAACATTTGTTCCATAAATTTATTTGCACTAAATTAGTTACTGCATTAATTCTTATTTATATAACATTAAGGTTCATTTAACCCTGATTGATTTCCAATATTTTGACAACTTTATTTTGCATTCCTTTTATTCAACCAACTGTCATTCTATAAACAAAATTAACATTTTTTCCGATTATTGCTTTCATTTATATTAACAAAACGTTAAATTTAGATTTAATTACAATTTATTACCAAGGTTTATTTAAAACCTTACATAAACAAGCCTCCTATATTAATTGCATTTATAAGTTCGTTACTTATCAAACCAGATTTATAATTCCATATTCAACGCTAATTTTATTTCATTACATTAATATATGCATATTTACATTTTAATTTGAATGAATATTATATTTTTAAATATGTACTTTTATCAATTTGAACACATTAAATTAAGGTTTTTAAATACTTTACATTCTATTAAATTTACAACATTAAATTTACATTCTATTAATTACTTTACATACTTTACGTATTAATTTCCCAATTAACATAATTTGAACTTATTTCCCAATCCACCAATTACTTCTTAAAATAAATTTACGCTTCTATTAATTTACATTCACACTTCTGTTACTATATCAATAATCATTAAAGTAACGTTTATTATCAATATCAACATTATAATTACTTAACATTTAAATGAACTTTATTTCCAATAAATTCATTGACCAGTTAATTAGGTAATTTATAATACTTGTTATCATACCCTTAAAATTTACAGTTAAGTTTATGTTATATTCAATTTATTTTATTTCATAAATTAATTCAAATTTTACGCTCGTTTTCTTCCATTTAATTTATAGCCTAATATAACATTTACATTAACCCATTTCATTCAACTTGTACAAATTCAGCTTTGACTAACTTTTTTGCCTAAATTTACATGCAGTTACTTTTAATAAATAAATTATTGCATTGGATAATTAAATGCTTACCTTTATAAGTTTTCATTTCCAAACTATATTTCAATTACTACAGAACATTGATTTAATTCAATTTACTATTTGATATTATCAATTCATTAAATTAATTCACATTTTTTCTTTTTTCTTTCTTTCTTCCTAAATTTAATTTCAAAAATTAAATTAAACTAACCAATTTATTTATCAAAATTTACGGGTCGTTACAAAACCCGGCCCGGTTTTGCAGTAAAAATAGGATCGAATTAGACTCAAACCCAGACCCAAACCCAAACCCAAACCTGGCCCGGTTCGGTCGGACGAACGGCGGCGGCGGCGTGTGCATGTGTGGTGGTGATGCATGATCTCCCTCCTCACAACATAGCAAACATTTCGGTGCCCCAAGGCCCCAACCCCTTCATTGCAAAGCTATTATATACTAGAATAGCTTTGCAATTTTTGACGATGTGGGACTATGTTATTTTCATTCAACTAGGAATTCCAACAATCTCCCATATGAATGATAATATGCATATCCCTCACACAAAGCGAAATATCACAGAGTACATATGGAATAATGTTTTATCGTGGATAAGTAGATATTTCATTTTGAATTTTCCCTAGTTAAAACTTATCAGATCTACTTGGCTAATTGGTGATTATTTCATCTTGAACCATCGGCTTTTATTGTATATCCAGACAATAAGCTTTACGAAGCATTGATTCTCTTTTCATCCAATCTCTTGGTTGTGTTCATTTTGGTCCTGAACAATTTTTGGTTCTGCGAGTGTTTATAGAAAATATAAGCCTTTAATATTCTCATAGAGCTGACCCAGCTCACACTAACATAGGTGATCGCAACCATTAAGAGTATCCTACATATACCTCAATTGTTATATTCAATATATGGTCACCATTAAAAAACATAGTTTTAATCTTTAACCACTTCTTTAGGCATGCATTATATTTTGCACCATAGGAATAAAGTAGGACTAAGTCCATATAAATGCATTGCTTCTTGAGTTACTTATAACTGGTTTGCCTATTGATCATAGTCTGTGAGATCTCCAGTTGCTAGGATAGGTTTCTGTATAAGGTAACTCTTGTTGGTTTAGGCATTTAAACCCAATTCCCCTCGATGCGCAGTCAATTTTCTCTCTTGATAAACCTTTAGTAAATGGATTCGCTAGGTTATCATTTTTTCTCACAAAATCAATGAAAATAGTTCCATTAGAGAGTAACTGTCTAACTGTGTTATGGCGGCGATGAATGTGCCGTGATTTGCCATTATACACAAAGTTTTTCGCTCTACTTAGCGCTGGTTGATTATCGCAGTGAATACATATGGCTGTTACAAGTTTGGGCCAAAATGGAATACCTTCTAAGAATTGACGAAGCCATTTTGCTTCTTCTCCTGTTTTATCTAATGCGATAAACTCAGATTCCATAGTGGATCGGGCTATACATGTTTGTTTAGTAGATTTCCATGACACTACTGCTCCTACAAGGGTAAAGATATAACCATTTGTGGATTTTGATTCCTCTGAATCTGCGATCCAGTTTGCATCACTATATCCTTCTAAGACCGTAGGATATTTTCCATAATGTAAGGAAAACTTAGTGGTATTCTTTAAATATCCCAACACTCTCATTAGTGGTTTCCAGTGTTCCTTCCCTGCGTTACTTATAAACCTTCTTAGTCGACTTACCACGTAAGCGATATCTGGTCTAGTGCAATTCATGAGATACATTAAGCATCCTATTACACGAGAGTATTCCAGTTGCATTACACTCTCATTAGTGTTTTTATGCAGTAATTCTAATAGATTAAAAGGTGTTCTCACTCCTTTAATTTCATAGTCTTGGAATTTTTCAATCACTTTGTCTACATAGTGTGACCGAGATAATTCAATTCCATTAGGTGTTCTTATTATTTTGATTCCCAAAATAACGTTTGCAACTCCTAAGTCTTTCATATCGAAATTGTTGATTAACATCGTCTTTACGGTCTCTATTACTTTAGTGTTAGGACCAAAGATTAATATATCGTGTACATATAAACAAATCATAACGTATGATTGTCCAACTTGTTTGTAATAAACACATTTATCACATTCATTTATACGAAAACCATTTTTCATCATGACACTATCAAATTTTTCGTGCCATTGTTTTGGAGCTTGTTTTAGTCCGTATAATGATTTTCCTAATCTACAAACTTTGTTTTCATTTCCTTTGGAAACAAAACCTTCAAATTGCTCCATGTAGATCTCCTCATTGAGATCTCCATTTAAGAATGCTGTCTTTACATCCATTTGATGAATTTCTAGATTATAGGTCGATGAGATTGCTATTGGCATTCTTATAGAGGTTGTTCGTGTTACCGACGAATATGTATCAAAGAAGTCTATTCCTTCCTTTTGACGATATCCTTTGGCTTCTAATCTGGCTTTATACTTGTAGATAGAGCCATCTTCTTTCATTTTCTTCTTGAAAATCCATTTACAGCCAATAGGTTTTATTCCAGATGGAATATCAACAATTTTCCAGGTCTTATTACTTAGAATTGAATCAATCTCACTTTGAATTACTTCTTTCCAACACGAAGATTCAAAAGATGACATTGCTTCCTTGTACGTTTGAGATTCGTGTTCTAACACATATGTGAAAAAATCCGAACAAAATGGCTTGAAAGTCCTAGCCCTTACACTTCTTCTTGGTTCAACTTCCTCAGTCCCATGATGAGTTTTATCTTCATGTGAATTGCATGATTCTTCTCTTGTCCTTTTAGGGATATTATTCCCTTCATTCCTTTTGTGCGGAAACACGTCTTCAAAGAATGAGGCATCTCTTGGTTCCATGATTGTATTTACATGAATATCAGCTATATTAGACTTGAATACCAAAAATCTATAGGCATTACTATTTTGGGCTGGCCCTAGGTAGTAACAATCTACCGTTTTTGTTCCAAGTTTGACTTTCTTTGGAGGCGGAACTGAAAATTTTGCCAAGCACCCCCACACTTTGAGGTATTTAAAACTTGGTATTTGTCCTTTCCATAGCTCATATGGAATTGTTCCTGTTTTATTGTAAGGGACTTTGTTTAATATGTGATTAGACATATTTGAGGCTTCCTTACACAAGTTTGTCGGTAGACCAGAGGTCAAAAGCATGGCATCAATCATGTCTTTTAACGTTCTGTTCTTCCTCTCGGCTACACTATTTTGTTATGGTGAATATGCAGCTATTGTTTGATGACTTATACCATTTTCTGCACAGAACTGTTCAAATGGTGATTCATATTTCCACCTCGATCAGATCTCAATATCTTGATCTTTTTATTTAACTGATTTTCTACCTCAGCTTTGTACTTCATAAACGATGTAATTTCTTCATCCTTACTATTTAAAAGATATACATAGCAATATCGTGTACAGTCATCAATAAAAGTGATAAAGTACTTTTTCTCACCTCTTGTATGTAATGATTTAAAATCACATAAATCTTTATGAACCAAACCTAGTGGTTCGGTGCTTCTTTCAACGGATTGAAATGGTTTTTAAACCATTTTTGCTTCTACACATGTCTCACATTTGTAGTTCCTATCAACTTTGAATTTTGGAATTAATCCCAAGTTTGAAAATGTTTTCATTTTTCGAAGACTTGAATACCAAAAATCTATAGGCACTACTATTTTGGCCTGGCCCTTGATAGTAACAATCTTCCGTTTTTGTTCCAAGTTTGACTTTCTTTGGAGGCGGAACTGAAAATTTTTCCAAGCATGCCCACAATTTGAGGTATTTAAAACTTGGTATGTGTCCTTTCCATAGCTCATATGGAATTGTTCCTGTTTTATTGTGAGGGACTTTGTTTAATATGTGATTAGACATATTTAAGGCTTCCTTACACAAGTTCGTCGGTAGACCAGAGGTTAAAAGCATGACATCAATCATGTCTTTTAACGTTCTGTTCTTCCTCTCGGCTACACCATTTTGTTGTGGTGAATATGCAGCTGTCGTTTGATGACTTATACCATTTTCCACACAGAACTGTTCAAATGGTGATTCATATTCTCCACCTCGATCAGATCTCAATATCATGATCTTTTTATTTAACTGATTTTCTAACTCAGCTTTGTACTTCATAAACGATGTAATTTCTTCATCCTTACTATTTAAAAGATATACATAGCAATATCGTGTACAGTCATCAATAAAAGTGATAAAGTACTTTTTCTCATCTCATGTATGTAATGATTTAAAATCACATAAATCTGTATGAACCAAACCTAGTGGTTCGGTGCTTCCAACGGATTGAAATGGTTTTTAAACCATTTTTGCTTCTACACATGTCTCACATTCATAGTTCTTATCTACTTTGAATTTTGGAATTAATCTCAAGTTTGATAATGTTTTCATTTTTCGAAAATTTATGTATCTCAACCTATCATGCCATAGTAAAATTTCGTGCTCAACCAAGTAAGAAACTTCAATTTTATTAACAGCACGATCAGAATACATAGTTTTATTGCCGATAACGGCTACATTTGCCTTAAATAGGCCATCATATAAATATCCCCTTCCGATATACATTCCAGCTTTGGACAGAACCATCTTGTCTGACTCGAACACCATTTTGAATCCTTTCTTTAATGGTACTAAGCCAGAGATTAGATTCTTGCGTATGTCTGGAACGTGGAGCACGTCATTCAATTTGATAGTTTTTCCAGAAGTAAACTTGGGGATTACTGTGCCACTGCCTTCGATCATGGAAGCAGCTCCCATGTAGAGTTTTTCTTTCTGATCAAATTTCTGATATATAGAAAACATAGATTTGTCAAAGAAGACATGACGAGTAGCTCCTATGTCCATCCACCATTGGTTAGGATTCTGAACCAAATAGCATTCAGATATAACTGCTGAAAAATTGGACTTGTCCACTTCCATGTTGTCAACTATATCTGCCTCTGAGTTGCGTTCCTTCTTGTGTCTTCAATCTCTAGCGGCGTGTCCCATTTTGCTACAAACCCAACATTCGCCATTAAATTACTTGGTTTTATTATCTTTGATTTTGTTTTCAGGAGCTTTCCTCTTCTTTAAGAAGTTCTTCTTTTTGTTAAAATGACCTTTATTCCTGTTCTTCGACCCTTCTGTTACCAATGCCTCCTCGCTTTGTTCGGTAATTCCACAGTTATCTGCCTCAATCTTTAATTGTACGATGAGGTCCTGCAAAGAAATCTCTTTCTTTTTATGCTTTAGATAATTGCGGTAGTCTCTCTATGATGGTGGCAGCTCTCTTGTTATGGCTTCAATCAAGAAAGATTCTCCAACCTTATGGCCTTCTGATTCAATTTCATGAATAATAATTTGGAGTTCATGCAGTTGAGTAGTCACAAATTTGGAGTCTATCATTTTGTAGTCCATGAATTTGTCTACAATGAATTTCTTCAGACTGACATTTTGTGTCTTTTACTTCGCGGCAAGTGCATTTCAGAGGGCCTTTACTGTCTTTAGAGGCTGATACACTTTGCATGGCATTTTGTCCACACAGTTCAGAATATAGTTTCTGCACAGGAAGTTTGAATGCTTTCATGTATCAACAGCTAGAAACACATCTTTGTGTGTTTCTCTAGTTTAGACTGGTGCAGACACTGGTTCCTCCTCCTCGAGATACCGTTGCAGACCGAGTGTGGTGAGATAGAACAACATCTGATTCTTCCATGTTAGAAAATTGTCACCATCTCCTTTGAAAGGATCGGGCCTGTTGCGTGTAGTAGCCTTTGTTGATAGTTCAACTGTTACCATCTCAGTTAACTAGGAAATTCCGCCTGAGGCTTGTCGAAACAATTTCCTTAAGAATTTTTACTTAAATTCCCTTACGATACAACAGACGTAATCTGCACGAGATTGTAATGAGTATGTCAACTCTGTGATTTACTGTATAGAGAAGCAGAGAATAAGAAGAAATAGAATTGGAATTTTCTGAGAATGTGATCAGTATTCTCTCCTATTTATAATTTCGTCCGCATCCCTTCAAACAGTCGCGTTCGCTTGACGGGTCGCATCCATTGCCTTTTAACTGCTACTGTTCGTTAACAGGTCGCACCTGCCTGCTCCTCACATCCGTTCGCATCGCATCAGCTTCCGTTCGCCCATGCTTCTTCAATCGGGTCGCACCCGCCTGCTACTCGCGCCTCTTCAGTCAATCGACGTCTGCTTCTGAAAAGATCTGCACCTGTTCGTATAGGATGCAACCGTCATAAAACCCGGCCCAGTTTTGCAGTAAAAATATGATCAAATTAGACCCAAATCCAAACCCGAACCTGACCCCATTCGGTCGGACGGATGGCGGCGGCGGCGCGCACGCGTGTGTGGCGGTGGTGCATGATCTCCCTCCTCACAACGAAACAAACATTTGGGTGCCCCAAGGCCCGAACCCTTTCATTGCAAAGCTATTAATATACTAGAATAGCTTTGCAATTTTTGGCATATGGGACTATGTTATTTTCATTCAATTAGGAATTCCAACACCTTTAACATGTACAATGTTAATAAAACATTCAGCAACCAACCCTTTATCATCTCGTCCATATATTGTACAACAACTGCCAATTGTTCTTTCACAGATATATCATGAGCTTCATCAACTAAAATAGAAAATAATTCATTCTGAAGCTCTTCAATAATGGAGTTTTTAGTTAGACTTGCAATAGTACTAGTAATATGAATTCTAGGCGATGTTAATTTTAGGTGTTCTGGAGTATTTGTCAATGAAAATTTATTGACATCCTCATTATCGTTTACATGGCCGAAGCTATTTGTATCAGAGAAGTGGTTGTCAAATACGTATACATGACCGAAGCTGTAGCAATCTCAAACCAGCAAATTAGCAAATGATTTTAAATATAAATTTGTAACTCTTATTTATTTCGTCCTAACTTACCTAAATCTGTCAATGGATACCTGAAAAATCCAATCTCTCTGCAGTAGTATTCAAAAAAATGAATAAATATCCGATATCCGGAAAAACGAATATGTATGCGGATACATCCGCATCTGAAAATTATCCATTTGGTTTCTAACAAGATTATAGCTTATGTTATGTATATTTTAGTACAATAAAAAATATATATTTATTGTTTTATTAAGTCAATTTTATATTATATGCATTCAATGCATATTAATTGCTCAAAACTATTTATTACCATTATATTTGTTGTTTTTGCGCATTTTATAATTATTCGGATTGAAAAAATTATGTTAAATCAAATTTTTTTTTATTTACGTTTCTTGATTTACCGATTGTTAGCTGATAAGATAATCATCCGATATCCATTTGTAACCGTATATGCAGATACGGATATGAAAATATCTACGTCCAAAAGTATCTGTTGACAAAGATGTTACTTACCTTCACATTTCTTTTTGATCTTCTTCTATTGATGTTTTTTAGGATGTAGTTGTTAATTGCGTGGAGAATGAAAAGCAAAAATATTTGAGTCGTCACATGTAAAATCGATGTAGTTCTAAAATGATTTAGGACAATTTAATAACTCGGTTGCATTAACGAAAAAAAGGGACGACTTTACAAAATTTGAGTAGAATAAGACATTTTCTGCTTGTATTGATTGCTTCATTGTTGTTATGCAATATTATATGGTAGTAAATATTTGATGCAGGAGAAGAGCATAAAACAAAACTATATGGGTTTGATCTTGAAAGGATACGTAGGCAGTCTTTTCTATGCAACTGCTCTCGGTTCTTTTATGGTTGGAGCGTATAGGATACGACGTAGTTCAAACATAATTAATAACATCTCCCTTTTTATTATATATATCAATGAATATGTATATAAGTCAAAGCAAAAAGGAAGGAAAAGAAGTTTTGTTGTAGGTTATACTAAGAGGTTATTTATGTTATATTTCCCATGTATCGTAGTTGTATTATTGATAAATTGAATAATGCTTGATGTATGTAATAGAGATAAATGTTTGATTGTTGAGATAACACATATTGCTATTTAATTCCACTATGAGGTTTTCCTATTTTTTCATAGTTTTAGATTTTAAATTATATAACCAACGACCTAATGTTTTTTATATTTGAGATTAGTGCATAAGCGTATTTTAACAGTGTTTGTCACTAATTTTAAATGTCAAGAATAGTAGGACATTACACATCGTATCAAAGCTTAGGTTTTGTGATTACCCAAGCCTTAGATTGGGTTAAATAAAGGATAAGAGAGCATTCATGTTTATGATTGCACGCCTTGTGTGTATATGAGATGTATGCGTAATCATCATTACTTCACTCTAAGACAATGTTCATTTATGATGACATTTGTGTGGGAAATAAATACGGTGGGAGTGATATATGACAAGCACTTATAGAAGGGATTAAGTGTTGGTTATAACCGAGTGATATATACATGATGTTAACAAAAACTTTTGTCAACACCTCACAACAAAATTTAAAGAATGAGCAACCCCTTTGAAACCCTTTTCAAATGGGTCGATAGGGACTTCATGTTTTCGAAAGGTGCCCCTTTGAAAATGTTAATTATTGACAAGAAATCTAGTCAACACTTCGAAGCAAAGTTTAATAAAGAAACAATTCATTCAGAACCCTTTTTGAATGAGTCGAAGGGGTTATTGCACCTTTGAAGATGGAACCCTTTCGAAAGCATGGATTCTACTATCATGGTGAAGGTTGATTCGAAAGCGATTATATGTTTCAGAGTACCCAAGCACTTCTCGAATGAGTCCTCCCAATAAATATGACTTCAATAATCATATAGTGAGTCCCTTCGAATCCCCTTTCGAACGAGTCGAGAAGGTCTTTATTCCTTCGAAAGGACTCGGAATACAACACATATAACAAATAAGATGTGGACTCAATGTGCTATGGAATTTCATCTTGGATAAATGATGCAAGTCCAATTGACTTGTCAATATTGGATTATCATCATCACGTCGATTTAGAATTACATAGCTTTGGACGTGATAGTAATATGCTTTGGAACTAAAATATCTATGTAAAATCCATGGCATTGCATATGACAGATAAGTGTGAAGAAAATAGGTAAGTATCATGTGCAATTGGTCATTAGACAAGCTAATGACCGAAACGGTCTTCCTCATGTTCGAAATCGACATTAGACCCATGCATCTTCTTTTTTTTACTTCTTTAAATTGGATTACAAGTAAGGCAATTTTCCCTAAATTGATATAGGGTTACAAGAATTTGGTTTTGATAAGAAGTGAGAATGAAATTTAAAAATCCAAAAACTGGTCCCCAAACATGGACCCCTAGGGTTACTAATTGGAATACTAACTGGAATGGGAGATTCTTATCTAGAGCTGGTAGATTGGTTTTAATTAAAAAAAATTATCAGCTTTCCCTATCTATTGGATGTATATACATCTTTTTTCCGATTGGGTGATAGATAAAATAGATAAAATTAGAATAGATAACCTTCGGAGTGGTGAAAATCCAAACAGTTGCATAAAATGTTTAGTTAATTGGAAAACTGTCTGTAAGTCCAAAAAAGAGGGTGGTTTAGGAGTCATTAATTTATGAAACATGAACTTGACTCTTCTTAGTAAATGGTTATGGAAATTCAGAGATACTAATGATACTGCCATTTGGAAAGAGATTATTTCTAAATATTACTACAATGGTAGTAATAATCTCTATCAAATTAGTCCTTCGATTTCTCGTAAACAATCTTATTTTGGAAATCCATCTTAAAATGTAGTGAGATTTTCAGCTTAGGTATTAATATTATTGTTTATTCAAGTAATAATACATCTTTTTGGCATGATTGTTGGATTTATGCTACTCCTCTAAAGAATGAGTTCAAAGAATTGTATGATATTTGTAACTTTAAATTTGCATTTATATCTAAAGTTTTTAATTCTGAAAATGACCCTCCATGGATTTTCAGTTTTAACAGAATTTTAGTAGGCACAACCCGTAGGCAGCTTAATTTGCTTTATGCTAGATTATATCTTTATAATATTGACAATGATAATGATTATATTGGTTGGGAGTAGGATAAGAGTAAGAAATATTCTACTAATTCTTTTTACAAATTTATTAACTTTTCGGGTGTATCTGGTAATTGTTTTAAATTTATTTGGAAGTCTAACGCTTCTCCAACACTAAATTCCACATGTGGCTTATCATTTATGGTAAATTAAATACTATAGAATTTTTTAAAAAGAAAAATATTAACATTGATAATAAATGTTATTTTTGTAATACATATTTTGAAGATATTAATCATATTTATTACGAATGCATGGATACTCATTTTATTCTTATAAACACCCTTAATATTTTTGAGTTTAAAATTAGTTCTAGAGTTACTGATTGTTTTCTATTGGAACACTTTTAGATTTAAGTTTAATAAGGCTAATAGATACTTGCCTGATACTATATTCACTATATCTAGTCGGTACATTTGGTTTAGGAGAAATCAAAAAAAAATTAATAACAACAATATTCACTATAATAATTTGATATTTTTGATTTCATCTTTTTGCTTAAATTGGGTCTCAAATCCTAAATATAAATTAGCCAAAAATAATTGTTTTAAGGAATATCTTAACAAGTTTAGAAATAATATTAATATATTCAAACATAACATTAATAACTTTGACACTAATAATATTTATATTAATACCTTTCTTAATTTAAATGATGTTCACATGATGCATAATAATTTTCTTCCTATTATAGGTCCTTAAAGATGTTTCTAATAATGGTTTTGGTTTTTAGTCCTAGTTTTTTATTTGTTTACCTTTTTCAGTTTGGTTCATGTTTCCTTTACTTTTTAGAATTGTTAGTTACCGGTTCTAATTTATCTTTGCTTTATTTTTCACATTAGATTTTATTCTCGCATATATGTGTATAAATTTTATTTATATACATATATGTGATTCATACTAATAGGTTTTCCTAGTTTTGTTACAGGTCTGGATTAGGTAGATTGCTAGTTTCTCTTTTCAGGTTTGCAGGATAGCTGGCATCTTTGTACAGGTTTGCAGGATAGTCATTCCCAGGTGTTTTGATTGCTTCTGGCATTTCTTTTTGATATACCGTGTCTTCAGAGTGGAGTTCTTCTTTATGGTTCATTTCTTGGAGTTCTTCTTTATGGATCATTTCTTATTCGAGATTAGCTTTTCTCTTCTGAGGCAGCTATATAGAGTCTCTTTTTGATGGTGTTGTCTTTCGGTATCTCTGGTTTTTGATACTTGTTCAATTTACTAGGTACCTCTAACACCCTATTATTGGACGGTGGCCTTGCCGGAGCTCGGTATTAGGGTGTAATGGGCGGTGGCTTTGCCGGAGCTCATTAGAGGGGTATTTATTTCTTTATTTGTTATAGTACATAGACTTGTCACTTGCCAGGCATGTTGGTAGCACCATATTATATGTTATATATATAGCTTCATGTGTGCTCTCCTCTTTTATTAAAGGATCACACATTTCTCTCAAAACATGGACCCCTAAGGTCGTATTTATAGATGTTGATTGACCCCTTCCGCATTCATCCTTTCGAAGCAGTCGAAAGGCATTTCTTTCAGCCTTTCGCACCCATTCTTTCGCTTTTGCCCTTCCGCTTTCATAGCTACAAAGGCGGATATCTTGATCTCTTATTATGCTTGTATCAGCCCTTCCGTCTCCATCGTAAGTGCACTGACAAAGGATATTGTTTCAACATTCTTCAATCCTACTTTCGTGTACTTTTGAAACCTTTCGACGCCTTCGAAAGGTGTGCTTTTTTCCTAGGGAAAGGGTCAAGGTTCCTTATTGCGTTATTTGGATGGTAGCACTTCCGACTTCTTATTCTTCTTCGAAACCTCTCCTCGGTTGCCTTGGTCTGGTGCGAATCATGACGAGTGATTATTTGTGTGAGTTGGGAAGTGCTTTTGGATGGTTTCGAAACGACTCAAAGGTGATGAAAGGATCATTGCGATATGTCACTTGGTCATATGTGAAGTTTCCTTTATACTTACTCTGTCCTCACTCTAGGAGGTGCTTTGACCTGACCATCTCAGCGCAGACAAAGACTTTTGACCATTTAAGGTAGTTTCCAAATTTAAGGAGAATTTTACACCTAACCTTATAGACTTTTCTTAGAAAATGAGACGCATTATTCGTCTAATACAGGAAAGTGCAGTCGCAAATGTTCTGCGTTTCATGTTCTAGGAACCATATTGCCATCTGACCAACATAATTTATAGGCTCCAGGAGGAATCACTTTGCACACAATTAGTGAACCCTCCCAATTTGGTCCTAGAGGTCCATCTACGGGATATTTTGTGTTTGCCATCATTCTTCGCATTACCAAATCTCCTTCTTGAAATGATGTCGTCTTTACTTTTGAGTTATAGTATTTTGAGATTCTTCTTTGATATTCAGCAGTCCGAACAGCTGTTTCATCTCTTAACTCATACATTAAATCCAATGACTCTTTTTTCAATTTCTGGTTTGAATCGAATGCATACATGATTCTTCGATATGAAGGTACCTCAATTTCGACTGGTAACATTGGTTCACATTCATATGTCAGAGAGTACAGGGTATGACCCGTTGCAATTTTGGTGGATGTATGATAGGCCAAGAGTAAAAGTGGCAATTCGTCTACTCAATTTTCTTTAGCTTTATTTAACTATTTTTTCAGGATAGTCTTAATAGTCATATTTGCTACTTTGACGGCTCCATTAACCTTTGGATGCGCCATAGAAGAAAAGTTTCTGATGATTCCATTCTTATGGCAAAATCGAGAAAATTCTTCACTTTCGGATTGCGTTTCATTGTCAGATATGATCTTGTAAGGGATCCCGAATCAAATAATAATGTTTTTAATAACAAATCTATGTACTTTCTTAGAAGTGGTTTTGGGGAGCAGCTCTGCTTCCACCCACTTAGTAAAATAATCAATGACGACTACAACATATTTTGCTCCTCCTTTGGAAATTGGTAGCGGTCTGATTAAATCGATTCCTCAAACATCAAAAGGCCATAGGCTGGAAATCGGGGTTAATTGGCTTGGTGGTAAACGGGAAATCTTTCAGTATTTTTGACGCCTTTCACATTTCTTTACATACTCTACTGCTTGATTCGTCATTTGCGGCAAATAGAAACCTTGTCCCATTATTTTCTTTGCCAGTTTTATCCCATTGGAATGGTCACCACAAAATCCTTCATGTGCTTCCCTTAATAGTTTCATCCCATCTTCCAAACTCGAACATCTTAAATAAGGAAGAGCGTATCCTTTCTTATAAAGAATCCCGTCCATCATAGCGAAGGTCAAAACATGTCGTTTAATTTTTCTAACTTCCATTTTGTCAGATGGTAGTATCTCATTAGTAAGATATTCTACAATAGGTGTCATCCAAGTGCTACCATTACTGTTATTTGCCTTTGGATGATTGGACTCTTCATATAGAATTTCCACATCAATTCATATTCAGCTACGTTATTTGTTGCAGCAAACCCTATCTTCATTGCATAGTGTAAGCGATGCCCATCGGGTGTGATTATGACATACCATGCTTTGGCTCTCTGCTCATTTGATACTCCATCCACAAATAGTTGTCATATGGATTTTTGATCTTTCTCCTTCTCTGACTGTTTCTTAACGAAGCTTGTACATTCATTAATAAAGTCCGCTAACATCTGCTCTTTGATTGTTGTTCATGGCTGAAATTCAATGTCATATTGGCTAAGTTTAATTTCCCATTTTACCAGTCTCCCTGAAGTCTCAAGTTTATTGAAAAATTGTTTGAGTGGAAAGTCAGTTAAGACTCTAATTGGATGCGCTTGAAAGTATGCTCTGAGTTTCCACGTTGTCAATATCAAACAGTAAGCTAACTTTTCTATGACCGGATACCAAACATTGGCATCCTTCAAACGTCTGCTTACATAATAAATGGAAAGTTGAGTTTAATTCTCCTCTCTAATCAGCACCGAACGTGCCGCTTCTGAAACCGCCATATACAAATATAAGCTTTCTCCATCTTCGGGTCTGGATAATATTGGTGGACTTTCTAAATGATTTTTTAATTTTTGGAAAGCTTTGTTACAATCTTCTCCTCATTCAAAATCACTCTCTTCTTAATCACATTGAAAAAGGGAATGCATTCATCGGTTGCCTTGAAGATGAATCTACTTAGAGCTACAACTCTACCATTCAAGCTCATTACATCTCTGCTGGTTTTGGGCTCTGCCATGTCTTTGATAGCCTAGATCTAGTCGGGACTGGCTTTGATTTCTTGTGCGCTAACGATGTAGCCTAAGAATTTTCCGGAATGAACTCTAAAAGAATATTTCTGAGGATTCAGTCTCATTTGATACCTTCGTAACACTTAAAACATTTCTTTATGATCCTTAAGGTGAGTCTCAGCTTCATGAGACTTTACTAGCATGTCACTCACATAAACTTTCATGTTTCGTCCAATCTGTTCTTTGAACATCCTGTTGACCACTCTCTAATACGTAGCTCCCTCATTCTTCAGCCGAAAAGACATTGCTTTATAATAGGAAGTTTCCTAATCGGTAATGAAGCTTGTATGCTCTTCGTCTAGTTTGAACACGGGTATTTGATTATACCCTGAATAAGCATCTATGAGAGACAATAGCTTATGACCACTAGTTGCATCAACTAACTGATCTATTTTGGGCAACGGATAAAAATCTTTCGGACATGCTTTGTTCAGATCGGTGTAATCGACGCATGTTCTCCATACGCCATTTGCCTTTTTTACCAACACTGGATTTGCTAGCTATTTTGGATAAAAAACTTCCCGAATGAATCCATTTTAAAGCAGCCTTTTAACCTCTTCTTTTAAGACGTCAGATCGAACCTTATCAAATTGCATCTTTTTTTGTCGAATAAAGGTCATATTTGGATCAATATTTAGTGCATGACGCATAACTGATAGATCAATCCCGATCATATCCGAATGAGTCCATGCAAATACATATTTGTTAGCTTTAAGGAATTGAATTAAATCTGCTTTCAAGTTGTCCTTCAGTTCCTTTTGTAACGACCTGTATTTTTAACTATTTTAAATTATTAAATTTAGTATAATTATTGAATAAAAATGGTTAAAATAAATATTTTTAATGATTATTAATATAGTTATTGAATATGAACTGGAGCAAGATTTTGAAATAAACAAATTTCAAAGATTTGACGATAACGAGTATTGAAATGAAATTCTATATATTAACTGGGTTTATAATCAATAACAGAAGTTGAAAAATAATTGTGAATTATTTAGATAGAAATAAAATGATATTGATAACTGAAATTTATTTCGAACTTAATGATTTATTTATATTGATTTATAGAATAATCAAATTGTTTAAATTTAATGTTGGAAATTATTTGAATAACTGAATTCTAAATTTAATATGATTGTAAATGATATCGGAAGTTGATTTAAATTTTATTTAAGCAACAATAAAGATTGTTAACTTTTAAAATTGGATTTAAAAGTGAATAATTAGAAATTGGAAATTTCATATTATAATTAACGAGTAAAAATAGCCATTTTGGCCACAGACTCGGATTTCGACGAAACCAGTTCCATTGGATCCGTAATAGTGTATTATTATCAGATTTCAAATTTCAAATTTCGTAACATTTGGATTACTTGTAAAGGCCCGTTTTCCCGTACCTTTTGAATCGACAATAAACCACACATGTCTAACTCTAATTGCACAAAAAGACGGATCTTTAAGAGTGATAAAGAAAAGTAGACAGAACATAATCTCACTCGAATGGAATAACATATATTATTTCAATAATAATCTTTACAGCGGAAAACTTTTAAATACATATATCAGAGTCTAACCTAAATTCAGCTTGGACAGTTATAAATCCTGCACTTACAAATGCTGACAAAGATCAAACAAAATACACTAAGCAAAGGCGATAAAGGAATATGTCCATACGTCGATGAATATCTCCAGCTCTCCTCTCGAAACTCCAATTGTCTTCGACCATCCTGGAACTACTCGAATCTGACCCGAGTATTGAAAATACCCGGATCAGGCTTGATAAACCAGCGTGAGAAAAACTCAATAATAATCATATATCAGCCTTTTTATAAAGATCCTTTGAAAATAAAGAGTATCTCATAAGACCACGCCCACACATAAACACGAACGGGTTTTACCTTATGATAACTAAAACACTTTTATATCAAAATATTTGATATTATTTATAATGACATTCTTTGAAAACATTTGCAAATAAACTTACTAATCTTAGCCAAAATTGTTACATTGATTAAATTCCAGCATAATAGGTTTATAATCAATTCCGTAGGTTCTTATTGGAGAATGAATTTCCATACAAATGACCAGGCGCGGGATCTACCTTCCGAAATGGGAACACCTCTAGATGGATATCCCGAGGCACAGAACATCTGCCCTCTACCAACACAAGACCGGCCTACCTCTTTAACTAGATAGTACCGAATATTTCATCCCCCCGGTCATTACCGACCTTTAACCGAGCGCTCGTTTTCCATACACCACATTAATTAACATCCCGAACGTCATAGCGGGAAGAAATATATCTAGAAGGGGATGATCATACCCTAATTGGGAATGACCCACTTAGCCTTGCTGCATCTAATCTTGTTTCGGTCATTTCCGGTTTGATGAGGCTTGAGGCAAACGATTACCTTTTCACATAGCACATATCACATCTTTGAATGCCACATTGCCATTTCTATTTAACTACTAATTGTCTTCCACAAAAATACAACCCTTGAGCTCGTAAGTCTCAAAGAGGGTGTTAAGCTAAGAGAAGTTGCCTTCTCCGCCACCAATGATGTATGTTTGTAAAAACCAATGTACGTAATCGTTATAAATGCAATGTCAGACAAATGTCCATACAAGTTGTCCAGGAACAGGACAAACCGAAGGCACTTTCCTCGGCCATTATCAGGCGAGAAGCCCATGCAATCCGCAAAATCTCCATCACGAGGAGACCACTTCTATATATAACTCTATAATAGGTGCAACCCCGAACAAATCAACAAGCAGTCCTCACGCTATAAAGATCCACGGTCTTCAATAATCATCGTCTTCAACATGTCTTCACGTTCGAACGTATACATTAGTTCGAAGTGGTTTTCGGATAGGAATTAACCAATTCCGACTCCGGTTCCTTCGAAATCCAATCATCGATAAAAAGTGAATATGAGTATATAGGATTTATTAAGTCTCTTTTCACTTTAATTATTTTCAGATGATTTCGAAATTCTCTCTCTTTTAACTTAGAGTAATTTCTAAGAAGTTCATTCTTTTGCTTTAGAAAATATCTCAGATTTCCTTACTAAATTCTTGATCCAAACTTCTTAACTTTTAAGCGGGTCAAAAATAATGTAATTTAAGACATCGTTTACGATAAACCCTAAGTCAACCTTAAGAAAAACATTTTTGAGTAAATAGGATCATAGAAATCATTCATCTTGGAGATTTCTTAACTTTTGGATAATACCAATCTTCTTTTAATTCAAAAACTTAATACATAATCTTTTTATTTAAGAGCATCCGGGCTTTCCTTTCGATCTTTTCCACCTCTCGCCTAAGAAAAGAAAACATAGGCCAGGTAAGTTCAGGGCACTGGTTGCTCCATCCCTAACCTTAGTTAAACACCTTATTTTATCTTCCCAGATCTCACAGGCGGGACAAATGTACTAGTTGTTTCCGCATACTCAGATTTTCAACTTTATTTTGGAATTGCTTATAAATAGCTCAAATTTTCTTTCAAAACGCTTAATTATCCTTTTTAAAACATTCACAATTGATTCTGGAAAACGTCGTTACATTTAAACTCATATTCCAAAAGTTATAGAATTCGCAACATTAAGTGCTACGGAAAGTGCTAAATAAGCTTATTTTGAATTAAACAACTTTTAAACATTCGATAATTCATATTTTCCAATCCCCAATCTCTTTTAAATCATTTAAATTGATTTATCAAATTTATTCCATTTTTTTCCATAATTAAAAACATACATTTAAACAAATTTCCTGTTATGCTCACTAAAGTGCACTAGGCGATTTTTCTAGAAAATTGATTTGGACTTAATTCAAAATCCACTTATTGAAACTTTGATTTTCTTTCTTCGTTTAGAAGATATGGATATAATAGTCCGAAATTTTCTTATCTCGAAGAATTCCGAGCTATATTCCACTCTAAACACCCATTTGAACTTTTCGGCGTGAAATCGCGAACTACCGTTGCGCGACGCGTCTAGTTTTAACTTATTTTTCAATATTTGAAATAATCAATTCAAATTGGATTTCAACACTTATAAAATCATTATAAACCATTTTAAATCAATATTTTCACTTTTAAAAGTATTTAAAATGAATTTTCACTATTACCATATTATAATATTATTATATTCACATTATTTTGATATTATATTTTAAATTCCAATTTCAATTCAATTTTATTTCTAATCTCAAATTAAACATATTTAAAACTTAGATTTCAAATCTAATCTCAATTTAAACTTCAATTCAATACCAAACTAAACTTCACTTTTTCAAAATCGATTTCAATTTCATTATTCATCTTAATTTCAATTTCAAATTAACTATTCTTTTCAAATCCGATTCACTTCAAATTTCAAATTTTCTTTTATTTTAACTTTAATTTCACTTCTAAATGAAAAGAGACTTATTTTTCCACAATATCTCATATTACTAAAATATGGTCTTTTTAGATAAAGTGATTACTTGATCAAAATGAACATATCCAATATTCATATTTATCACTAACATAACATCCATTCAACCAATCACATGCATATGATTTCAAATCTAACATTCACTATTAATATCATAACGGGATATATTATCACAATTCACTTAATTTACTAACTATCAAATCATCCATATTAACAATCAATTTGGTATAAACATTCATATGTCATAAGGGTGTAAATATGATTTATAACATAATCAAAATATAAATTCAAAAGCAATGAGAATTTCTCACCATAAACCAAAGCGATTAACTTCCTACAACTATTCTAATCAATCAACACTTCACTAATTAATTCCTACTCCACTAAACACTAGAAAACAACACCATCTCCCATCCAATAGCTTGGCCGAGGCTTGAGATAGAGGTTGGCCGAAAATATAGAGAAGAAGCGGTAGAGCTTTGAACTTGAATTGCCAAGATTTAGATCCGAAAAATAGGTCATCTTCTCTCTTATTTTTGACTCTCTTACTTACAAAATTTGAAAAACTTATTAACTGAAAAGTTGTTGCAAATTCTTTTCTATTGAATATGAAAAAAAGAATCATTTGAATCCAAGTTGTTTTGAGGGAGGCATGTTCAAAATAAAAGAGCTATTCTCGGATTCACAAAAATAAAGCCCGGAAATACACTTCAAAGAATTGAGTTTCAGTTATAGCAAACCTCAAAACTGGAAAAAGTAATCAACATCAAAGTTGTAGCCACTGAAATTTCATATGGTTTTAATAAAAGAATTCCTAAATTTGGATCTATAATGATCAAGTTATGATCAAAACAAAACGGCCTATTTTCTGCCTTAAAAGCTGGGCCAGAAAATGCACTTGAAATAAGTGGAATTTTGACATAGTAAACTTTGAAATGAAACAAAGTGATAAACATGAAAGTTGTAGCGACTGGAAAAATAAATGATTTTAAAAAAAGAATTTTGCATTTTGGTTCTGTATTGAAGAATTTATGCCCGAAAGAAGAAGATGTAAAATATAGAGAAAAAAAGAGTTTGTTTTGAAGAAAATAAACATTGATTTCTTTTGAAAATTTTGTAAATATTTTGACATTATTTCTTTATAATATTTTTCTATGGCATGGAAGCCATTAGAGAGGAGAGAGGAGAGGAAGAAGATGAAGAAGCTTGAGAAAAAAAGAAGAAGAAAATGTGAATGAAAGTGAAGAAGGAGGTGGATATTTATAGAAAAAGAAAGAAAGTGGTAATTTATCAAAATAACCTCTTACCAAATTACCAAACTAACCTTACTTCAATCTAAAGCAATCTCCACTTTTTCAAAACTTAACATCACATTTCACATCCTTACTTTATGTCTTAATCCCTTAAGAACTAAGCTAAGTAAAATAATAATTATGTTGGCTTTTGATGTGATATTGATTTGATGTTTACTTTTGACTTTTCTTACTTACTTTTGTTAATTCTTACTTACTTTTCTTAATGACTTCTAGAAGTTTTCTAATCTTGTTTAGTAAAAGTAAACTTGATGAGTTAATTAAGTAATCTTACACTATTAGAATATATGTTCTTATAAAGGTGCCACGACGTTGCGATAACTTTTAATCGACAAAACGCAGTTTTTCGACAAAATGTTTTACTGTCACATTTTGACGTTTTAGTTAAACTATTTATTTATATAAACCAAATTTAAAAATGAACTTTTTACTTCTTTAAATAAATTAAAACAAGTCTTTTTATATTTTACAAACATATTTAATTAATATCAAAATCTCTAATTTTACAGTGTATGTAAAACTGACAAAATGCGACAAATTTTTGTTATTTTTATAAAACGATTATTAACAAACTGTTAAATCTTTTAACATACTTTTATTATCTTTATTAGATGTTTTAAATAAGATTTATCTTTTTAGACAAATATTAAAATCCATTTATTTAAGCCTTTATTTATTTTTAACAAAACTTAACTTTTGTCGATTTGTTTTAAAATCCAAATTTATACTTTTCAAACTTATTAACTATAAGAATAGATAATTATTTATATATATAACATATTTATTTAAGATTTAAACTCCTTTTAAATTTAAATCGAACGAAATGTCTCATTTTCGAAGTAGCGAAATTACGGGTCGTTACATTCTTCCCTACTTAAAAACATTTCGTCCTCGAAATGAAATCAAAGACAAAGGAATCTATCTCATACTCATCTCCTCAAATAATTTGGCTTATTTCCACCGATGATAGAAAAGAAGAAGGCCGATATCATAACAACACTAAAAAAGATGATGCAAACATTCATACCAAGATTTTCCATACTAACCTGAGTACTTATCATGTACTTAAGGTTATATATACATACATCGAGTTAAATTTTTATTTTACCCATCCTAGTGCATACTGCATATTTAAGATAATATATATAACAACCAAACAAGATTATGCATCCAAAACAACCACCTAATACTATATCAACATAAATGAATACATCCATATAACTCATTCGCTGTCCTGAGCATGTACCATATTTGTGGTCTATATATATATATATATATATATATATATATATATATCAAAACATAAGTCTAACCACTATATCTTAATGTCTACTATTTAAGATAACTATCCAACTACTAAGTAGACAGACCCAACACATCATACTATATGTGATATTTGATTCGATCTATTATTTAAATCCACAACTTTTCTTTTGAACTAGTATCGATCCCTCGATTTTCTAGTGAGGACTTTGATCAGACTTCGTGATCACAAACCCTTGTTTTCCTTGCATAGCTCTCAATATGATAGAAAACTTGTGTACATAATCATAAACTCTCATCAATGCTCGCCATCAAGGATCGAGTGATAAATTCTTTTACGGACTGGTGTAAACACCTCAAAGTTCAGTACTCAAATCTTAGATCAAAATTTATGTGCCAAAATGATCTACGTTTAACTTATATACTTATTCACATTCATCTTTACCTAAAACATTTTTTCAAAACTTCTATTGATCCAAGTTTATTTTACAACCATTTACCTTTTACTAAATCCATTATTACTTAAGCTCATAAATATGACTTAAACTTGTATAATATACATTTACTTTCTAAGAGTATATATACATATCCCTAATATTCAAACCATCATTACTTCGATTAGGGTCTTCAACAAATGTGAAATTCTACTATTCCAAATAAATAAGTTATAAAACTCAATCCTTAGTTTTCTTTACCTAAGGTTTCAATTCAACTAAATTATTTATCCAATCCATATATTAATAAGACAACTTTACTAAGTGTACATCCTTTTCTCACTGATTCTATGATTGACTACTTAACTTATTTACCTATCCATTTCCTAAATCAAATTTCTTAATCTTAAATCCATCAAATACTTTATAGTCAAATTGTGAAACTTAATTCACATGGTATTTGTTACTTAAACATTTTCATCCAACAATCAAACTACTATATTATTCAAAAATATCCACTTCTAATATTAGTTCATTTTGAATTACAAATGTTACCCTAAATGTATCACTAATTCAAATTTTTTATATTAGGATGATATTTTTTTATATCTCTTATTCCTAAATTTTACTTTGACTTTAACCTAGTCAAAGTGTCTGAATTTAAAATTAACTTAACTCCTTTATAAGTTATACACAACTTATCTTTTTATATTATATTTACCCCAAATTTCAGTCTTGGCTTATCTTTTTCTATCTTATTGATAATAACTTTTTTATTACTTTCTCCAATTACAACTTCTAACTTCAATAATTTCATCAAATATCTTGCAGTCAAATTGTGAATTCTACTTCACAAGATATTTGTACTTAGCTTTTAAATCCATCCATTATGATAATCACTTAATCATTATTATTTCTTAATACTAAGTATCTAAGGGTATATGATTAAAGTTCTAAATTCTAACTTTCAACTAATTGATCCTATACGAAATATCTTATAGTCAAATTGTGCAATTCTAATCACAAGATATTCATATTTTAGTTTCACTAAGCAAAGTCACAATCAATCCTTAACTTCTAACCCAAAAGGTAATATCATTCCCTTTAATATTTATAATATAAACCCAAGGTAAAATTATTTCATTTACCCATTTCCTTTAAAACAAAATCATTTTTATAAAATTAACAAATACGCGCTCAATATATATAATACTCTCATAACTCATTCTAGGGTGTTGCTAACCCTATCTCTAATGAGTTACTCATCCTAAGATATTACTAATCCTATCTCTGATGAGACTTTACCCATAATAGAGCCAAGGTTCTCGCTTAACCTTCAGCTCTGATACCAAATGTAAAGGCCCGTTTTCCTGTACCTTTTGAATCGACAATAAACCACACATGTCTAACTCAAATTGCACGAAAAGACGGATCTTTAAGGATGATAAAGAAAAGTAGACAGAACATAATCTCACTCGAATGGAATAACATGTATTATTTCAATAATAATCTAGATGGATGTCCCAAGGCACAAAACATCTACCCTCTACCAACACAAGACCGGCCTACATCTTTAACTAGATAGTACCGAATATGTCATCCCCTGGTCGTTACCGACCTTTAACCGAGCGCTCGTTTTCCATACACCACATTAATTAACATCCCGAACGTCATAGCGGGAAGAAATATATCTAGAAGGGATGATCATACCCTAATTGGGAATGACCCACTTAGCCTTACTGCATCTAATCCTGTTTCGGTCATTTCCGGTTTAATGAGGCTTGAGGCAAACGATTACCTTTTCACATAGCACATATCACATCTTTGGATGCCACATGGTCATTTCTGTTTAACTATTAATTGTCTTCAACAAAAATACAACCCTTGAGCTCGTAAGTCTCAAGGAGGGTGCTAAGCTAAGAGAAGTTGCCTTCTCCGCCATCACTGATGTATGTTTGTAAAAACCAATGTATGTAATCGTTAGAAATGCAATGTCAGACAAACGTCCATACAAGTTGTCCAGGAACAGAACAAACCGAAGGCACTTTCCTCGGCCATTATCAGGCGAGAAGCCCTTCCAATCCGCAAAATCTCCATCACGAGAAGACCACTGCTATATATATAACTATATAATGGTGCGACCCCGAGCAAATCAATAAGCAGTGCTCACGCTATGAAGATCCACGGTCTTTAATAATCATCGTCTTCAACATGTCTTCACGTTCGAACGTATACATTAGTTCGAAGTGGTTTTCGGATAGCAATTAACCAAATCCGACTCCGGTTCCTTCGAAATCCAATCATCGATAAAAAATGAATATGAGTATATAGGATATATTAAGTCTCTTTTCACTTTAATTATTTTCGGATGATTTCGAAATTCTCTCTCTTTTAACTTAGAGTAATTTCTAAGAAGTTCATTCTTTTGCTTTGGAAAATATCTCAGATTTCCTTACTAGATTCTTGATCCAAACTTCTTAACTTTTAAGCGGGTCAAAAACAATGTTATTTAAGACATCGTTTACGATAAACCCTAAGTCAATCTTAACAAAAACATTTTTGAGTAAATAGGATCATAGAAATCATTCATCTTGGAGATTGCTTAACTTTTGGATAACACCAATCTTCTTTTAATTCAAAAACTTAATACAGAATCTTTTTATTTAAGAGCATCCGGGCTTTCCTTTCGATCTGTTCCACCCCTCGCCTAAGAAAAGAAAACATAGGTCAGGTAAGTTCAGGGCACTGGTTGCTCCATCCCTAACCTTAGTTAAACACCTTGTTTTATCTTTCCAGATCTCACAGGCGGGACAAATGTACTAGTTGTTTCCGCATACTCATATTTTCAACTTTATTTTGGAATTGCTTATAAATATCCCAAATTTTCTTTATAAAACGCTTAATTATCCTTTGTAAAACATTCACAATTGATTGTGGAAAACGTCGTTACATTTAAACTCATATTCCAAAAGTTATAGAATTCGCAACATTAAGTGCTACGGAAAGTGCTAAATAAGCTTATTTTGAATTAAACAACTTTTAAACATTCGATAATTCATATTTTCCAACCCAATCTCTTTTAAATCATTTAAATAGATTTATCAAATTTATTATATATTTTTTCATAATTAAAAACATCCATTTAAACAAATTTCCTGTTGTGGTCACTAAACTGCATTATCGCGATTTTTCTATAAAATTGATTTGGACTTAATTCAAAATCTATTTATCGAAACTTTGATTTTCTTTCTTCGTTTAGAAGATATGGATATAATAGTCCGAAATTTCCATATCTTGAAGAATTCCGAGCTATATTCCACTCTATACACTCATTTGAACTTTTGGACGCAAAATCGCGAACTACCGTTGCGCGACGCGTCTAGTTTTAACTTATTTTTCAATATTTGAAATAATCAATTCAAATTGGATTTCAGCACTTATAAAATCATTAGAAACCATTTTAAATCAATATTTTCACTTTTCAAAGTATTTAAAACGAATTTTCACTATTATCATATGATAATATTATTATATTCACATTATTTTGATATTAAATTTTAAATTCCAATTTCAATTCAATTTCAATTCTAATCTCAAATTAAACATATTTAAAACTTAGATTTCAAATCTAATCTCAATTTAAACTTCAATTCAATATCAAACTAAATTTTACTTTTTCAAAATCGATTTCAATTTCACTATTCATCTTAATTTCAATTTCAAATTAACTATTCTTTTCAAAGCCGATTCACTTCAAATTTCAAATTCTCTTTCATTTTAACTTTAATTTCACTTCTAAATGAAAAGAGACTTATTTGTCCACAATATCTCATATTACTAAAATATGGTCTTTTTAGATAAAGGGATTACTTGATCAAAATGAACATATCCAATATTCATATTTATCACCAACATAACATCCATTCAACCAATCACATGCATATGATTTCAAATCTAACATTCACTATTAATATCATAACGGGATATATTATCACAATTCACTTAATTTACTAACTATCAAATCATCCATATTAACAATCAATTTGGTATAAAGATTCATATGTCATAAGGGTGTAAATATGATTTATAACATAATCAAAATATAAATTCAAAAGCAATGAGAATTTCTCACCATAAACCAAAGCGACTAACTTCCTACCAATATTCTAATCAACCAACACTTCACTAATTAATTCCTACTCCACTAAACACTAGCAAACAACACCCTCTCCCATCCATAGCTTGGCCGAGGCTTGAGATGGAGGTTGGCCGAAAATATAGAGAAGAAGCGGTAGAGCTTTGAACTTGAATTCCCAAGATTTAGATCCGAAAAATAGGCCATCTTCTCTCTTGTTTTTGACTCTCTTACTCAAAAATTTGAAAAACTTATTAATTGAAAATTGTTGCAAATTCTTTTCTGTTGAAATTGAAAAAAAGAACCATTTGAATCCAAGTTTTTTTGAGGGAGGTATGCTCAAAATAAGAGAGCTATTCTCGGATGCACAAAATTAAAGCCCGAAAATACACTTCAAACAATTGAGTTTCAGGTATAGCAATCCTCAAGACTGAAAAAAAATGATCCACATAAAAGTTGTAGCCACTGAAATTTCATATGGTTTTAAAAAAAGAATTTCTAAATTTGGATCTGTTATGATCAAGTTATGATCAAAACAAAACGGCCTATTTTCTGGCTTAAAAACTGGGCCAGAAAATGCACTTGAAATAAGTTGAATTTTGACATAGTAAACTTTGGAATAAAACAAAGTGATAAACATGAAAGTTGTAGCCACTGGAAAAATAAATGATTAAAAAAAAGAATTTTGTATTTTGGTTCTGTATCGGAGAACTAATGGCCGAAATAAGAAGATGTAAAATATAGAGAAAAAAGGAGTTTGTTTTGAAGAAAATAAACATTGATTTCTTTTGAAAATTTTGTAAATATTTTGACATTATTTCTTTATAATATTTTTCTATGGTATGGAAGCCATTAGAGAGGAGAGGAAGAAGATGAAGAAGCTTGGGAAAAGAAGAAGAAGAAAATGTGAATGAAAGTGAAGAAGGAGGTGGATATTTATAGAAAAAGAAAGAAAGTGGTAATTTATCAAAATAACCTCTTACCAAATCACCAAACTAACCTTACTTCAACCTAAAGCAATCTCCACTTTTTCAAAACTTAACATCAGCTTTCACATCCTTACTTTATGTCTTAATTCCTTAAGAACTAAGCTAAGTAAAATAATAGTTATGTTGGTTTGATGTGATATTGATTTGATGTTTACTTTTGACTTTTCTTACTTACTTTTGTTAATTCTTACTTACTTTTTTTAATGACTTCTAGAAGTTTTCTAACCTTGTTTAGTAAAAGTAAACTTGATTAGTTAATTAATTAATATTTACACTATTAGAATATATGTTGCTATATAAGAAAATTAAGGTGCGACGACGTTGCGACAACTTTAATCGACAAAACGTCGTTTTTCGACAAAATATTTTACGGTCACATTTTGACGTTTTAGTTAAACTATTTGTTTATGTAAACCAAATTTAAAAATAAACTTTTTACTTCTTTAAATAAATTAAAACAAGTCTCTTTATATTTTATAATCATATTTAATTAATATCAAAATCTTTAATTTTACAGTGTATGTAAAACTGACAAAATGCGACAAATTTTTGTTATTTTTATAAAACGATTATTAACAAACTTTTAAATCTTTTAACATACTTTTATTATCTTTATTAGATGTTTTAAATAAGATTTATCTTTTTAGACAAATATTAAAATCCATTTATTTAAGCCTTTATTTATTTTTAACAAAACTTAACTTTTGTCGATTTGTTCTAAACTTCAAATTTGTACTTTTCAAACTTATTAACTATAAGAATAGATAATTATTTATATATATAACATGTTTATTTAAGATTTAAACTCCTTTTAAATTTAAATCGAATGAAATCTCTCATTTTCAAGTAGCGAAATTATGGGTCGTTACAAAATTACTGTTTGGTCGTACGGGATTGAAACGCATTGAAGTTTATATCAAAATTCAATATAATAATTGGGTCCAAAAAGCTATCTTCCACGTACAATCTAATTAGGCCTCAAAACATGTTCCATTGTGTTCGGAATAGGAGTATATAACATTATGAACGCCTGGCGACATGTCTCGATTGGAATCCAAAAAATTTAGCTGGATATTTTCGAATTTAAATAATATATATTCTTGATTTTGACCACAGCCCACATTCTTTCACCATCAGCACCCTATACTGAGACAAGCCGCCTTACCATGTACGTCTCCCTTGATTTAAAAATAGTTTTCATTCCCTCTTTTCATTCCAGAGCAAGACAGAGCAAGAAAAAATAAAAAAAAGAAATAGAGAAGGAAACTTCAAAAATTAAGTTACATGAAGAGCTTTCCCCGGGTATACATATCGATAGGTTCGACGACGACTTTGGAAGGGGGGTTGACGTGAGGCAACTAGCTAGGGTTGGTGATTTTGGGTAATATAGGTCGAGTTAGTGGATGGCGATGGTTCCATTGACACCGTAATGGAAAGGCGCACCTAGGAATGAGTTTTGGTGGCGTGTGGTGGTACAAGGTCAAGCGCAACTTAGCGTACAGGGATGGTGGTCACTTTTTTGATTTTCGGGCTTGGACGTGGTGGGATGGTTGACGATCGAACGGGGATGAGTGGAGCGACGTGTGGGTGGACTCGAAGCGGTCGATGGTGGGTTGTAAGGATCATGCACGTGCACGATTTTGTCGTGCATATGGTTTACAGAGGAGAGGGAATAGGAAGAAGAAGATGATGGAGCGGGTTGGGTTCTTTTTGCTTGTTTGGGCCGGGCTTGGTTGTTGTGGGGTAATTAGTTTGAAAATTTATAGCTGTGTTTAATTTAATTCTGTTTAAATCGATGAACTAGAAATTTAATAACTCTTCCATACGAAGTCGAAATGAGGCACAGACTTTTGCGTTGTGATCGTGATAACGAGAGCTTCGCAATTAAACTGGATTGGACGGATTTGGGAACAGTGAAAATTTGGGCTAAAATCGGACGTTGTTTGGTTTTAGTTCCAAACTGGAATGTCTCGACGACAACTGATAATAAAGGTGAGCGTTTTACAATGCTCACAATGTACTAAAATATTTTATGCTACTTAAATTCGAAATTATAAAGTGATATCAATTTATTGATTATTGTTTGGTAAATGTAATTGTCATTCGAATTAGTTGTTAAAAATTAAAATTGACGGTTAAATTTGAAATTGGAATTTAACTGCCAGTAAAATATCTGATATTGATAACTATGAAATTGTTGTGAATTGTTGGCTGATTTGGATGTTAATTTCGATGGATGCTATTGATTGATGTTTTGGATGATTTTGATGTTTAGTTATTTTTATACGTCCTGTTATCACCCTGTAATTTATATACAGTATATAAAACTGTAAATTGAATTATTTCGAATAAATTAAAAAATAGGTTGAAATGATATATACCTATGACACTATGATTTGAATTAAAATGATATATATCCATCCCTGAAATTAAATTGAAAAAACTATTCACTTGGCCATAGGATAGAAAATTATATACGAACACCGGATTGGTTAAATTAAATGATTTTAAAATTTTTGATTTGAAATTTATTTAAATGATTTGATTTTAAGAAAATGAAAAATCAAATTTATGGAAATCGAACTATTTCGAGAATGAGGTCAGAATTAAATGATATTTAAGGATTTGGATTTCAAATTGGGTATTGAAAGTAAATTGATTTAAGTGTTTTGAATCGATGTTTTGAAAATAAAACTCGGAACTAATAAAATCGAAATGGTTCAAAATTTGAAAGTTGAATTGAAATTAATTTGAAATTATCATCGAAATTAAGTTGGAATCGAAGAAAAACTCGACTTGAAATTGAAATTGATTGATTAAATCGAAATGGAAATTTGAAGTGATTTGAACTGGGAATTAGGAATTGAATCAGTCTGACTTTGAAATTATTTTCAATAAAATTATTTAATATAAACGGTTTAAAACCTATCTTTAAACATTAAAATTATTTTAATATTCCAAACTATTTTACTATATAAATCATTTTAATGCTTAAACTATGTTATATTAACTATTTTAACCATTTAAAATGTTTTAATTATTTACTATTTTAAAACCATTTAAACTATTTTCTAAAAATTCAAACTGGTCAAAGGGGCGAAATGTTTATAATTAAATCCTGGATTTAAATGCGAATTGGGTTAAAATGAAGTTATAACCCAAAATGAATTCGAAACGATTTTGTAAGCGAAATCAAAATATTGAGGCGAAAATGATTTTTGAAGTGAAATGGTATACTTTGAGTAAATACGATGATTTTAAAATGGATTTGATTTTGAAGCAAATATGATATTTTCATATCAAGTATGAACTATTTTCGAAATGTAAAAGTACCAACCGGTGTGTAAAACGACGTTTGGTTGTTAAAGAGACAGAGGCCGGGTATGGACATACTCTCCGTCGATACCGGAACCGCTTTAACAACTATGTATATGGAATGATGATCCAGAACGAAGTGGTTAGACTTGGCGTCGTTTGCTTGATTTTAAGAAAGAGAATGATGATGAATTAGCCTGATATTTGTGTCAATTTGAAATAATTAAAACAAGAGCCGTACCAGCCAAGCAGGTTAGCTACTCCGAGCGAATGCACTTCTTCGTATTACCATCATTTACATTGTGATTGATTGGTGCGCACCCTCCGATTTTATGGGAGTGTTGAACGTGGTGGGCAATCATGATTATGATGCGTTACCACCAGCCGGAAAGGGTAAACTGGTAGTATCCTAGCTTGAGCATTGCTTCACTAGCCTTGTCGTACTTTTATCCATATATAAGACCCATGCGATTTTGATTTAGTATTGTCGTATCACGCGCATCCCTATCCACCAACGGTTCACTGGTGTTTTATATGCAAACTGTACGACAATGCTTAAAAACGCGTTAAGGAAGATTAATGTAAAGCCTTAACGCTAAGAAAAATATTTATTTTACTGATTAGACTTATATATGTAGCGTACTCTGATACATATAAATATTTTGACGGATCCTTAATAGATTAAAAATCTCGTAGCATCTCTTGAGTTATTGCACACACGTTATACACCAAATAGGAGATGTGAAATCCCTTAAACATCTCTAATGCTATTACACTCATGTTATATGCGATATTGATTTGACTTACATACGGATATTTTAGTCCCGACTCGAGTGTTTTGTATTTTCATTACGCTCGGGTCAGTCTTGAGTTTTTCAGCTTATCAAAGATTATTCTCTGAAGGACGAAGACAGAGATTTGGTATATTATTACTTGTACTATTACATCATTGTTTGCTCCGCTGCATTATTTTATTTGTTCTATTGTATATGTATAACTCTGATAAATGTTGTATAAATTATAATCAAATGTATAGTAAACAGCTTCATGAACTGTTTATTCAATTATTATATTCTGTCATTTTGTTGCGAGAATTTGTGTTTGTTTTCTTATTCTTTTCTTATTTTTCTTAATTAACCCCATTGATTATCTATGTTTTGGATTGTTCAAGTTGGATATGTATGGACTTTTGCCGATTTAAACCTTTCGAAATGTGGATCATCACAGCTGGTATTAAAGCTTTGGTTTAGCGATAACCTTGGCTTTGAAGGGTAACCCATTAAAGATAGGTTCAGTAGCATCCCAAAATGAGTTTAAGTGTATTAATAGATATGATCGCTTATTTGTTAGTGAATATAAAAATTGTTTTATATTGTGTTGGTTGATTTATTGAGCGGCTTATAGATTCTAGTGAATACGAGTAATTAATGTTGTTGATAGGGATCTCTAAACACTCGAACAGAACAATTTGATATGATATTGTTTTCAAATTGGGTAAATGAAATAATTTTATCCTGATTGTATTTGTATATAAAGGAATAATTTTCAGAAATTATTATGGTTTATATAGTGTGAATTGATTGGTAGAAATGATAAAATTGATCATTATCGTTTATTGTTGGATTAGTCAATATTCCTAAATTAATAGCTATTATATGATTATAAGAAATGAAACTATAAAAATGTTATTTATAAAATATAATTTGCAAGTAAAATGAATATAAAAAAGTGAGAATTTGAGAAATTTAAATTCCGGTGTTTTTGAAAAAGGTTTTCAAGGTTTGGAAAATAATATCAGTATTGTTTAAAAGTATATACAAATACAAATTGTTTTCAAATAATTTTAAAAGGAATGAATTCGGTACTCTCCTCTTCTGTCATTGGAAAATAATTTCGATGATGACTGCGCAGCATCATTCATGTTCATTTCCGAGTCTTAAAGTGGAGGAGACTTCGAGAAGCTTGCTATGGAATTGTTTTGATAAACGGATTTTGGTTTAAACTTCAAAAGTACGATTTGATATACAAAAGAGATAAATATATATACTTATTTCAAATGATTTGAAAAGAACCGATATTTAAAAATTTTAAGTTCTGTTAATTAATAATCTTCAATTTATTTGAATGAAATGGAATATTTGAATAATCACAATTTATAAAATAAGAGAATTAAGGAATCTAAACTAAATGTTTTGAGAAACTTTAGAGTTGAAGTTTGCAACTCTAAAATTGAAAGTAAAGAAAATTGAAACAAATTAAAATAATGAACATTTTAATTAAGTAAAATGAATTAGATTAATTTGTATAATACCAAATTGTATTCTAATAACATATAACAAGACTTACCAAATGTTAAAAGTTAAAATGATGGTTTGGATATGTAATGGGATATTATACATGTAAACAAAACTTAAAAGTAATTAAAATGTATATAAATGGAAATCTAGCTGTAATAATAAATGTTATATACTTAATTAGTATATTATGAAATGATTAATGACTAAATGGAATAAGTAAGTGGAACTTAAGAAAGTAGCCAAATAAATTAAATAATATTTTTCGTAAATTGGTTATAGAGTTAAATATAAATTTACAAAGAAATTTTGAAATTGAATTTGTAACTTTTGAGATAACTATAAACATAGAAAAAGTCATATATAAGAGGTCGGACTTTTATAGAACAATTATAAGACTGATGATTAATAAAAGGTTTCACAAATAAATTTGTTATTAAATGAAATTATGAAAACGAATGTGAATAAATGAATATATATGAGATGTTGCTAAATGTAAAATGAAACAACTGAAAATTTAACAAATTTAATTGAATAAATTGAATGTGAATGAAATAGATGTGAATAAATTGAAAGTAAACCAATAAAAGGCTAATAAAAATTGAATGTTAATAAGAAATGAAATGTATAAATTAAATATTGACATTGTAAAAGAAAATGGGGATGATTTATGAATTAATTGGATGAATACTAATAATTGAATGGTTTCTTGTAAATCATCGTTATAACTGGTATATGATTGTCGTTTGTCGTATATTAATGCTTAGGTTATGGTTTGGATTTAAAATCATGTTATATGCTTTTATAAAACTCATACATGTTTTCTATATCATTATATGCAATTAATATTCTAATTTAAGTTGAGATAGGTACATACGAAGATCCTTTGGACGTGTACACAGATTATATTTTGTGTTTGCTTGCTTAATACAAGCGAACTCGCTCATATTAATAATAATAATAAGGTACACATCTCGGATTACATACCGCGTTTTTATATTTTTCCCTACGGGATGCCTCATCAATGAGATGATATGTATATTTGGTATATTTGGGTTATATAACGAATTGTAAAAGATTTCCGATCGAGCCGCGCAAATGAGACGTTGTCGAATTTTTCCGTAAATCCGGACGTTAGAAATTTTTTGAAGTTTTAAAAGTTTTATAACTCGTTTTGATAACTAACTTGTAAATTCCATAAGCCGATCGGCGTAGCTTAGTAGAAACGTAGTAATGGTTTTATAAATAAGATTTAATGTTTTATAAGTTGATTGTTTTGAATAAAATATATCAAATGTAAAATTCTTTACTTAGTTCCTTTTCGAGGATGAAAAGTTTTGAGTGGGAGATTGTAACGACCCGTATTTTTAACTGTTTTAAATTATTATTTTTAGTATAATTATTGAATAAAAATGGTTAAAAATATTTTTTTAATGATTATTAATAAAGTTATCGAATATGAACATGAACGAGATTTTGAAATAAACAAATTTCGAAGATTTGGCGATAACGAGTATTGAAATGAAATTCTATATTAACTGGGTTTTATAATCAATAACTAAAGTTGAATAATAATTGTGAATTATTTAGATAGAAATAAAATGATATTGATAACTAAAATTTATTTGGAACTTAATGATTTATTTATATTGATTTATAGAATAATCAAATTGTTTAAATTTAATATTGAAAATTATTTGAATCTGAATTCTAAATTTTATACGATTGAAAATGATATCGGAAGTTGATTTAAATTTTATTTAAGCAACAATAAAGATTGTTAACTTTTAAAATTGAATTTAAATCCATAATAGTGTATTGTTATCGGATTTCAAATTTCGTAACATTTGGAATTACCATTTGGCCGTATGGGTTGAAACGCGTTGAATTTTATATCGAAATTCAATAAAATAATTGGATCCAAAAAGTTATCTTCCACATACGATCGAATTAGTCCTCGAAACATGTTCCATTGTGTTCAGAATAGCGGTATAACATTATGAATGCTTAGCTGCACGCCGCGATTGGGTTTCGAAAAATTTAGCTAGATATTTTCGAATTTAAATAATATATGTATTCTTGATTTTGACCACAACCCACATTCTTTCACCATCAGCGCCCTATACCAAGACAAGCTGTCCTACCATGTACGTCTCCCTTGATTTAAAAATCGTAATCGTTCTCTCTTTTCATTCCAGAGCACGACAGAGCAAGAAAAAATAAAAAAAGAAATAGAGAAGGAAACTCCCAAAATTAAATTCGCAAATTCCACTCAATAAAAAAATTTGAAATTTGTTTTGAAATTTAAGTTACATGAAAAGCTTTCCCCGGGTATACATATCGATGGGATCGACGACGACTTGAGGGGGGTCGATGTGAGGCAGCTAGCTAGGGTTGGCGATTTTGGGTAATATAGGTCGAATTAGTGGATGGTGATGGTTTCGTTGGCTTCATAATGGAGTGATGCACCTGGGAACGATTTTTGGTGGCATGCGGTGGTACAAGGTCGAGCATGACCTGATGGTGTTTCGTGCACAGGGATGGTGGTTGCTTTTTGATTTTGGTGCTCGGACGTGGTGAGATGGTCGACGATCGAACGGGGATGAGTGGAGCGACGTGTGGGTGGACTCGAAGCGGTCGATGGTGGGTTGTGAGGATGTGCACGTGCACGATTTTGCCATGCATATGCTTTACAGGGAAGAGGGAACAAAGGGGAAGAACACGATGGAGCGGGTCGGGTTCTTTTTGCTAGTTTGGGCCGGGCTTGGTTGTTATAGGGTAACTAATTTGAAAATTTATAGTTAGTATTTAATTTGATTCTATTTAAATTGATGAACTAGAATTTAATAACTCTCCTATATAAGGTCGAAACGAGGCATGGATTTTTGCGTTGTGATCGTGATGACGAGAACTTTGCAATGAAATTGGTTTGGACGGATTTGGGGACCGTGGAAATTTGGGTTAAAATCGGACGTTGTTCGGTTTTAGTTTCAAACTGGAACGTCTCGATGGCAACAGATAATAAAGATAAATGTTTTACAACGCTCACAACGTAATAAAATATTTTTATGCTAGTTAAATTTAAAATTATGAAGTGATATAAATTTATTGATCATTGTTTAGTAAATGTAATTGTCATTTGAATTAGCTGTCAAAAATCAAAATCGATGGTTAAGTTTGCAATTGCAATTTAATTGCCAGTAAAATACTTGATATTGATAACTATGGAATTGTTGTGAATTATTGGCAGATTTGGATGTTGATTTTGATGGATGCTATTGATTGATGTTTTGAATGATTTGGATGTTTATTTATTTTTATATGTCCCGTTATCACCCTGTAATTTATGTACAGTATATAAGATTGTAAATTGGATTATTTCGAATAAATAAGAAATATGTTGAAATGATATAAACTTATGACACTGTGATTTGGATTGAAATGATATATATCAATCTCTGAAATTAAATTGAAATAACTGATCACTTGGCCATAGGATAGAAAATTATATACGAACACCGGATTATTAAATTAAATGATCTTAAAAAATTTGATTTGAAATTTATTCAAATGATTTAATTTTAAGAAAATGAAAAATCGAATTTATGGAAATCGAACTATTTCAAAATTGAGCTCGGAAATGAATTATATTTGAGGATTTGGATTTCAAATTGGGTATTGAAAGTAAATCGATTTAAGTGTTTTGAATCGATGTTTTAAAATCGAACTCGGAATTGATAAAAATCGGAATGGTTCAAAATTTGAAATTGAAATTAATTTGGAAGTTGAATTGAAATTAAATTGAAAGTGAGATCGAAATTAATTTGGAATCGGTATCGAAATTAATTTGGAATCCAAGGAAAATTCAACTTGAAATCGAATTGAATCGATTGAATCGAAATAGAAATTTGAAGTGATTTGAATTGAGAAATTTGGGATTGAATCGGTCTGACTTTGAAATTATTTTCAATATAAAATTATTTAATATAAACTATTTAAAACCTATCTTTTAAACATTAAAATTATTTCGATTTTCCAAACTATTTTACTTTATAAATCATTTTAACGCTTAAACTATGTTATATGAAACTATTTTAACCATTTAAACTATTTTAACCATTTTAATTATTTAAACTATTCTAAAACTATTTAAACTATTTTCTAAAAATTCAAACCGGTCAAAGGGGTGAAATGTTTATAATTAAATCCTGGATTTAAGTGCGAACTGAGTTATAATGAGGTTATACCCTAAATTGAAATTCAAAACGATTTTGGAAGCGAAATCAAAATATTGAGGCGAAAATGATTTTTGAAATGAAATGGTATATTTTGAGTAAATATGATGATTTCAAAATAGATTTAATTTTGAAGCGAATATGATATTTTCATATCAAGTATGAACTGTTTTCGAAATGTAAAAGTACCAACCGGTATGTAAAACGACATTTGGTTGTTAAAAAGACCGAGGCTGGGTATGGACATACCCTCTATCGATACCGGAACCATTTTAACAACTGTATACGTGGAGTGATAATCCAAAACGAAGTGGTTGGATTTGGCGTCATTTCGCCTTTGACCTTCCGCTTTCATAGCTTCAAAGGCGGATATCTTGGTCTCTTATTATGCTTGGATTACCCTTCCGCCTCCATTGAAAGTGCACTAACAAAGGATATTGTTACAACATTCTCCAATACTGCTTTCGTGTACTCCTGGAACCTTTCAACGCCTTCGAATGGTGTGCTTCTTTTTCCCTAGCGAAAGGATCAAGGTTCTCTATCGCGTTATTTGGATGTAAGCAGAGGCACTTCCGACTCCTTCGAAACCTCTCTTTGGTTGCCTTGTTATGATGCTAATCATGATGAGTGATTATTTCTGCGAGTGATAAGGTACTTTCGGATGGTTTCGAAAGGACTCGAAGGTGATGAAAGGATCATTGCGATAGTTCACTTGGTCATATGTGAAGTTTCCTTTATGCTTGCGGAAGGGTTCAACCTTTTCGAAAGGCTCATTTTTGCTTTCGAAAGGTACACTATGACAGAATATTCCTTTGTGTAAGATTATCGGTGGCAAAACCAGGTCCTTCAACTCCTTCGAAAGCCTATTCTCTATTTAGTATTTGTAGGGGCATCTCATGTTTGCAGTGCCAATCTAACCTCTTTGAAAGCCTCTTCGACGCCTTCGAAACCTTGCTTTTGGACCATGGCGGAACCCCTTTCTTTAATCCTTGTGACATGTTTATGATGCTTTTGCATGCTTTCTTTTCTTCAGCGAGCTTTTGTGGTTAACACATGATATTAGAATGTAATTAAAACCTAATATTAATATACATGATTATTTTATGAAGTTTTAACTGAGAAGTATTTTTCTGGAAAGTTATATTAAAACGTATATTTTTGGTTTTAAAGATATTTTATTAAAAAGAGAAAATGTATTTTAGACTCAAAGTACTTTGTTGAAAATTTAAAGGGGTGAAAATAAAGCATTTATTTGAGAAATAAAATATTTTTTTATGAGGATGTATTTATAAGAAAAAATGTTTACTGTAAACATTATTAAAAGGATTTGGTTTGGAGTCTTTAGGGAAATATTTTGGTAGAAAACATTTTGATTAAAAATTGTTTTATTTTGAAAACATCAATTGAAAAGAAATAATATTATAAAGGATATTTTTTTAAAGTATTCTGATTTAAATTATTTTGTTGAAGAATATTTAGTGGAAATTCATTTTTGAAAATAGAAAAATGTTTTGTTGAATGGTACTTTATAATAAATACTATATGATTTGAGGAGTACTTGTTTCATAAATGTTTTACAAAAAACCTTTTTTATAGAAATATATTTGATTAAGAAAAATATTTCGAGAAATTATCACGGTGAAGAAAATATTTGAAAATATTTTGTTGGAAACACATTTGATTTAGGAAATATCTTTTCGAGCAAAGTAAGCAATGAACATTTATTTAAGAAAAATGTTTTATTCAAAGAATATCTTTGAGTTTGGAAAGCTTTTTGTTGGAAGTTAATTTGGTTGTAAGTATTTTTACTTAAAAGATACTTGTTGACAAATGCTGTTTTGAAAGGAAAACATTTTTGGGTAAAGGACTTTGGTTGGAAAATTCTCAAATTGAAAAAAAAATGTTTATTGGGAATATTTGAAAATAGAGAATTTTTACTCAAAAGGATTCATAATTCAGAGCAATAAATTTCTAGAATAGCACTTCAGAATAATTAATTTTAAGAATATTTTTCATTTATCAATTATGATTTTCCTTCAGAAAAATGATCATTCATTTATCAGTTATCATTCTCATTTCCTTCATAAATAAATATTTTCATTTCTCTTTTGTTCTTGAAATTAATTATTCTGAAGTGATATCTTAGAAATTTATTAACATATGCTGAGAAAACCTTCAGCCTAAGTTTCTACTAAAAATATTTTGTTAAAAAAGGAGGAATTGTAAATAAAATCTAGTTTTAAAATACTTTGAAAAATATTTTAAAAAGATGAGAATAATTTGATTTGGAAGTACATAGTTGATAAAATATAATATTTGATTTGAGAAACAAACATTAGAGATATTTGTTAAAAAATATTTTATTGAAAGGATATTTATTTTAAAAACTTCACTGAATAAAATTGATTTTGATGTTTGAGCTTCTACAACTAAACTTACTTTTATATCTATTCCATTTTTATTTTGTTTTGAAAACATTATAATTGAAATTAAGAATTCAAGTAAGTGTTAATCCGAGTTGAATGTTTTTTTTAATTGTGGTTTTAACTAAGTTTGAATTGAAATATAAATCGAATCGTAAAGAGAGAGATTTGATTTGAATAGGGATTTAAACCGTAAGATTCAAATATTTTTGACAACAATGATTTTAAGGACTATGAGACTAGAGTGAATAACATATGGTGTGAGATACTGGATGATATGAGTTTTGAATTTGTCTAACATCCATATGATGATATAACATTTATGTCTATAATGTGCGACTTTTTCTAATGTTTAAAAGAATGCCTATTTATTCCCTTCCAGGATGATTGCCCATTTCAATGTATAGGACTGACATTTTACTTTATTTGTATTTCCTTACTTAGGCTAAATTGATTGCATTGTTGTTATTCTTATTAAGTGATTGGTTATAATTTGGAAAAATTGTACTGCTTGTTTGACTATGCTTTATAATTTATGTCATGTTTGTTTGAATTGATTTCTTATGCTTGCATTGTATTGTTGTTGTTTGTCTGACCTTGTTTTATTTGTTTGTTTGTTTGGTTGATTGTTTGCCTTGTTGAGATTGTTTCTCTTGTGTACTAGGTTATATTGCTTATTACGCACGATGGTTGTATTGTGGTGGTTATCCAATGTTGATTTTTAGTGGAATATACATTCGAGAGACTAGTGAGGTATTAAAGAAAATGTTTGGTTTAGTCATGGTGGGATGACGTAGTTCCCTAAGCTGAGAAAGACTAACTATTTGAACTGACTAAAGAGATGTGTGATGTTCCTTGATGGTGAGCAATGATGAATGGAGAGTTCTGGTGATTAAAGACTTGGTGGGTACCATTGTGAAATCAAAGGAACAGGCAAGAGATTCATTACATCTTTACTAAAATATGAAGTTTTAACATATGTATAGTTCAAAATCTATTTTTACATTAGCAATTACCGACTTTATAAGTGTTTTGATTTCAATAACAACTTCTCTTTTGATTTTTAAAGAATTTTATGCTGTATAATTTTTTTATAAAACGGCGTTTCTTAAAAATTAATTTAAGTTGATTTTAAAGAGAAGAAAAATGATAATATTTTGAAGTTTAAGAAAAAGAAAAAAATGATAGTATTTTGAAAAAGAAATTTTTTTGTTTTAAGAGAATATGGAAGCTCTAATTTGAAAATGAAGATATTTAGTATGAATGTTTTGATTTTAAAATGTATTGGAACTCTCATCACTAGCGGGCTGACAGATCCCTCTTAGGTATTTTGGACGAATTATCTCTGTCATTAGATGAAGAAGTTACTATAAGAGGATTATGGAATCAGATATTTGACATGCTCTAAAGGTTGGAATAAGTTAAGTTCAGATGTGGATGCATACCAAGGGATCGTGAATAATTAGAAGGTTTTGATGCGTGCTCATACAACAAGGGTATGTGAGGACCATCGCATGTGTATCCTAGACCTTGTGGGTGTCTAACTCACTATGGTGATGAGGATGAGCTACTTTGAGCATTGATGCGACTGCGATGTTGAGTAGTCCCCAACCTTGATGATGGTCATATAAGTTATCATATATTCAATAGTACTTGAAAAGAGACCTTGGTAAGAGTCTATTTCACATTAGTGATGGTGAGGATCTACTTCGAGCATTGATGAGACCGCACTCTTGAATAGTCGATTATCTTCATGATGGTCATACGAGTTCATATACACAAAAGTGCTTGATACAAGACCATAGTGAGGTCTACACTTTCAAACCGTCTGTGTGGGTCTGAAGAATCAAGGATTGATGTAACTGCAGTATGAGTTGATGACCAAATTATTTTGAGGATGTAACCATGAGTTAGCGCAGATTATTTTGGAATATAACCATGAGTAGATATATATTTCTGAGGATGTAGCCATGAGTAGGCACATATCATTTCGAGCTGCGATAATGAGTATATGCACATGATATTTTGGAAGGTGTAAGTATGAGATGATACATCGTTTTTTTTAGGATGAGACTATGAGGAAGTTCATCGACAGTTTTGAGGATAATGTGCAATCGGTATAGGGGTTAGCATACACGTGTTATTTGTTGGAATGATGATACCTTGTTATTTTGAGTATGTATGTTTTATTTTGATGAGCTATACTAATTATTGGTTTATATATTTATCTGTGCATGCATGTTTGAGTTTTTGTTATGAACTTTTGTAGTTGGGATATTTAGATGCATGATATGACTTGTGAGCTGAGTCGATCTATGGTTGAGATTGTTTCACTCTTTATTGATGTGGTGTTATTTTTATACGCTATAGTTTTAATTGTATGGTTATTGAAATGTATATATTAATATAGTATGTGTGTAGAAAATTGGATTCATTGTTGTGAATGGATTTTACCGTGTCATGATTAATTGCGTTGTGCGATTGTCGTTTACCACTCTAGAGGTAGTTAGTCGTGACTAGTATATTTTCTTAAGTATGATACGGTATGATGTCTTATGCATGTGTTGTGTTGATGATTTATTCATTGGGGAATTGCAGAGGCATACATTTTATGCTTTGGAGACTCTTCAGAAGATCATATCTATTTAGCCGAGCTTGCGTATAACAATTCAAGTAAGCAATGGAATTGTACCATATGAAGCATTGCATAGGAGGCCTTATTGTTTTCCTACGTGTTGGATAAAAGCTGGAGATGGAATTGTGTTGGAACCATAGCTTATTAGAGGGTCAAACGAGATGAACACTTTGATAAGAGCTCGATTATGGATGACAAAGCGTAGATAAAGTAATAAGCGACTGAAGAAGAAAAGATTTAGAGTTTTAAGTGGACAATGAAGTATTTTTGAAGGTTTCTCCTATGAATAATGATGGCAAGATTGGGGTGGGTTGGGAAGTTGATGGCAAGATATGTTCGACCATTTCTCATAACCGAAAGGATTGTAAAGTTTGCTATTGATTGAAGTTAAGCGGAAGATTGCAAGCTTCGTATGATGTATATCATGTATCTCAATTAAGGAAATGTTTGTGAGATGAATATATGGTCGAGCCACATGAGCATGAAGTCGTGCTAGATTTGGTATTTGTTCGACAGTTAGCCAGAATTGTGGGCTCGAAAGTTAAGAAGTTCAGAAAGAAACATAAGTTTAGTGAAGTATATTGGAGTAAAGACCTTTAGATTGTACTTGGAAGACATAAGATTGTATCAAAACGGTCATATCTTGAGTTGTTTGAGTGAAGACAATCGCTTTGAGGTCAAGAGACTTATTTTTTTGTTGTATAAGGCTATATTTTTACTTCTTGTGCATGTATGATTGAGTAGTTTTTGAATATATACATTTTATTTTTATATACGTTGATATGCATCAACTTGATCGTTGCATGGAAAGTAGAGACGAGTAGCTTAAGAAATAGGGAATTGCAAAGACACAATTTTTTTTAACGTGAGGATAATATAGTGGCTTTAAATGTTAACATAGGAATGATGATGTATTATGTAGTTGAATATATAGAGAGGCATGTAACTAGTCGAAGTTAAGGCTTCGAAGGTGTTTAAGATCTTGGAGGTGTTTAAGAGCTTTGAGGTGATCTGTTTGAGGTAATCACACTTGAGAACAGTTTCGGTTGGTGCAGATCGAAATAAAGTCAGAGGGGTTCTTAGCAGGCTGGCACGGATTACCTCAAACTTACTGCTAAGAACTTACTGCGTGTATGTCTGTGTCAGTTACCACGTAAAATGATAAAGGCAGAGGGGTTCTTAGCAAAATCTTTCGGTTGGTGAACTTATAGCGTGTATGTTTGTCAAGGTGAATTTTTGCAATTCATATTTGTTTGTTACTTTACAGAGGATTCTATATTTTTGACAAACTTGTATTTGTACTTTTTAGCAAGTTTGGCATTCTCCCATTATAGAATGAGTATTAATTATTAACTCGGATCAAGGAGAATTGAGTATTGACAAAGTGAGAGAACTGAATTAAGAGACACAGATAAAATGAATCTAATTGTAAGAGATACGGGGAAACGAGCAAAAGAAATTGGTAGAAATTTACTTTGTTTGTTCTTACTTTTCTATAAAGCTAATTGTTGCGACAATTTTGGTGTAGAAAATTTCATAACATCGGAAACTAACTATGCATGTTTGTAGAGAATAACAAAAGGTAAAAATTAATCAAATTAAACGCTGGACTAATTGCTTATTGCGAAAGACTAATTAAAAAATAAAAAGTAAAAAGAGGAAAAATTGATCATTTTGATTGCTTATGTATCAAAAACTGGATTATAACATTAGAAATTTAGGTACCATTTAGTTTACCCTTTTTAATTTTGGATTTTCATTCATACAAAAATGCGCATGACGTATGTATGTTGTGGAAAACGACTAATTTAGAAAACAAAGTTAACATTCAATATAGAAAACAACTTTTATTTTTATTTTTCATGTTTTAAGAAATAAGAGAAGCACGATAAATAATTCATCATTCCATTGTTCCTTCATCCCCTTCGTGATCTCCTCCATCTTCCTTTCATCCTATCTATCGTCCCTCCTATCCTATCGTATTATGTAATTGGTGTTGAAAATTCAAAACACAAAACTCATTTTAAACCAAATGCTACCTTTATTTTTGATATTGGCCATTGTAAATAAATTGATTTTTACACATTGTAATAATTTGAAATTTGCAATATCATGTTTACATTGGCAAAGCGTCACCAAGTTAGTTTCCGCTAGCTTGATAATAAAGTTTATAGGCCGTCTAACAGTAGGGATTTGTAAGTGCACTTTGAACCATGACTAAGTTGTAGTTATATGAATCAATTATGGACAAAAAATTTAACACCGAAGGTACAAATTTGTATTTTGCAAGTTATAAAAAAGGAATGAAAATATAAATGAATGGCGTTAACCTGCAAAAACGTGCTTCTGAATAATATTTACACATCATATGTATCTTTTTACCACTTTGTGTATATGGTTATTAGACATATAAGATTCACTAATACTTCTACTTTCTAGATTAATAATTAATTGATGCTGTCAGTGTGTGACTTGAGGAACATATAAAACCAACCATTTGCATGATGTCCACGTATACGGGCTATGGTGCATTACAATGTACACTTGGTGTTAAGTTTAAAAAAAAGTATAATATGAGATGGATTACAAGCTGTTTTGGATGTTCTGGTGTGTATTAGTTAAAGTCTTGCCTGAGACCTAATCTATGATGATATTAAACAACCAAAATAAATATACCTTGGAAATAAACTATACATGATAATCATAAGGTAATTAGACTTACTTGTATTCTTGAGAAATGAGGAGCTTTATCTTTAATATCACAAGAAACTTCCCTCCAATATTATCTCATTTGGTCAATTAGGCCTTTCAGATGCGGATAGTGCCATATCCGTCCGCATCCAAAAATATGCATTGACAGCCCTACTTAGCATCCACTACTTGAATTGATTTCTAGTCTAGAAACTAAAGTAAAAGTGGCAATCGTGATTCACTTTATATAGAAGCATTTGCTAAGGAAATATGCATGAAATCAAGATGTGTTGGAGCAAATAATAATTTCACTATGATGTAGTGAAAAGTGGCATGCCAATATTAATACATAGATGGAAGTAGTGAATGAAATAATCAACAAAGAGGGGAAAAACACGAGAATAATCCAACATGAGGGAAATTAGTATTAGCATGCTCATTAGTCGCACTTTAAAAGTAAACATAGTATGTGAATGTTTGGTTCAAATACATCATGCGTGAAGAAGTGAATTGAGAATAAGCATACATTGTAAAACTAATATCAATGAACCTACACAATCAATACCAAGATATCGCTATTTATAATACCAACTGGTTTTGAGTTCCAACCGATCTCGATTACCAACTACATTTGTGAGAGATGAGATTTGTTAGATGTGACTCACATTGTAGGTGTGTGGACTGAACTTGATAAAATTTCACATTCCAAGAAATATGAGATAAGACGTGGTATATATATGGAATTAATAGCACGTAACATTGATACTTTTTTTTTTACAATCAATTGTTGTAGAGACCAATCATATGCCCGAGGAGGTGTGTGAAGGTGCTCAATCTGGATGTCGTCAGATTGAGAATCCCCTCTCATGCAGTGCAGCCTGTGTCCATGAGGGACAAGCTTTGTACACCGTAGAGGGCCTAAACTTAACAAGATTTATGTGCTAGCTTATTTTTTTATTTTCTACATTGTTTATCTTTTCTTTCTCTTTATTTCATTCTTATTTTTCTCTATTAAATTTTGTGTTTGACCAGCCTGTCAAACATGCGAATATGAATGGAAAATAAAACACTAATGCACAACTGAAGCTAATCTGCCTTCTTGTCAGTGTTAGGCTATCATCTGCACCAGTTTCAAGGAACATAGAAGCAAACCAACTCACGCACACTTTAGTTTGATGACAACCACAACTACTTATACAAACTATAGAAGTATTACACTAGTCAAGATACTCACCAACAGAAGCAAATACTTATATTATATATAGTAAATCAATTTACTAAAAAATAACAACCATTACAACACACAGAAGGCATCACCCTCAAGCAAACCTAGGGAGTTAATTATTCTCATTACAATATATAAAACATGAATATAGGAGTATAGCATAACTGGAACACAATGGTTAATGATGGGGTGGTTTGTAGTGAGGTGGTTTGTAGTGTGGAGGTTTGTAATGGGGGGGCTTGTAGTGTGGAGGTTTGTAATGGGGAGGCTTGTAGTGCGGCCGTTTGTAATGCGGCCGTTTGTAGTAGCGAGCATCAGCAACCAAAACCATCAAGCACATGGCCAAAAATAATAGAAAGCTCATGAATTTCTTATTAGTAGCCATTATGATTTATCTACTCGATTCTTTTCTGATGAATGAAACATGGGTATCTCTGCCTCTTTATATAGGAACAGAGCCTTATGGTGACATCATGTGGCTTCCAAGTTGTTGGTTAAAAGAATTCAGTTTTAATACATGAGATTTTGAAAAGGTAAAATCGTAGGATAATCAAACATTAAGGAGGCCATGGATGAATGACTATTTTTTGTAAACGAAGAAGTATTCAAGAAGACATGTTAAAAGCATTTCTTTATTCAGTGTTGCCGCCTGCCATCTATTTTAGTTAAAATAAAAATGCATCTTACTTTCATACTTTAATGTACGTACCACAAGTGAAGAATTTAATCTATGATGACAAACAACTTCAACTAAATAGCTAACTTAAAATCTACAATTTCAATATCTTAATTTATACGAACTGCAATATGAATATATGTTCTAATTAGTGCTGAAAGCTAGAAATAAATCATAAAGTGGTGTTCTAGTGTGAGTTTTTCCGTCAGGTTACCAGAATTTTTATGAATAAATGCATTGATAAATTAACACCCCCACAACAAACCCCACCCCTTCCCCCCCCCCCCCCCCCCTTCCCACAAAAAAAAAAAAAAAAAAAAAAACCTCACCTCTCTGTTTTTAGATACACGACCACAGCACGCTAGAAGAATTAAAATCATTAGGCCACTTCATTTTGTTTTGCACATATACATTATCCCTTTCCATACATTAAGTTCAGTCATGCTTATTTCATAATTTGTTATAATGGTATGACTATTATCCAGTTCAAGATTTTAGATCTTTACATGTGAAATGGTCTTGACAAGACAAATCAATGGTTTTAGCATGAATCAATCGTACCACGGAGCACTTACGACTTTCTAACTATCCCCGTACTATGACATTAAGATTTAAGATGTAAGTTTTATTTAACAATATTATTTTTAACAGCCATTGACTATTATCCAAAGAGTTTGCGTTTAAGGCAAATTAATATAGTACACTGGCACATTATTTAACTAAACTTGGACAGTAATCCTTAATGAATTGGACTTATTCGGATGTGTTTGGTGATCATGTCTATTAGATATATTGGTAGATATGCCTGCCAAATTAAACATTTGAGTGATGCCCCGAGCATAAAAAGGATTGACCACATCAAGAAGATACATTGTATAGTATTCATTTATATAATATTTATAATACATACATGCTAGCACGAATTATTAGATGCACTTGGTTCAATATAGCTGCAGGAAATCATGGATGGTCCAATGTTTGGTCTCATGTTACATCGCGTCTTCTCGAATACTTGAAAACAATTGCATGTATTCTGGAGAGGCACAAGTGACTATATGGCATATCTGTGTCGCCATTGTCAAATTAGTTGTAATTAAGATTATGCTAGTGAAAAATAAATAAAATATATCTAAAACACGACTGATTCTACTTGTTTACCCCTTCGTCCGGAAGTAACTAGCAGTAAACATAAACGTACACATTAATTATGCTTGCTACACTTGCTTTATTAGTCTGCATGACATTGCATTGACACTCACTCAAGCATGATATTATGTTCAGATTTTGTATGCCGTATGTACGTATGCGAACAATAAAAGTAATGAAATTGCACTTAGATAATACTAGAACTGTAAGATATGGGACTTACACTTAGGGGAATGATTGTAGCGATAAAAAAAAGCATTTTGTCGAGCAATTCATCAGCAACAAGCAGAGTCCGCAATTTACCCCATTACAAACTTCGTAAAGAAAAAATCACTGGCACTCACAGCTAGTGGATGAGATTTTTGAATGAGTCGTATAAATTCTAGTGTTACAAATTAGCATATCTTGTTATTTTCCAAGTTCGAAGTTCAACAAGTTTGATATAGGTGAGGAGACGAGTGAACAGTGTTTTATAGCTTTTGTGAATCTATTTGAATTCTTTTAGACCACTTTAAACAATGTAATTAACAATCACGTATTCAAAAACAGATAAATATAAATACAATAAAAAGAAATAAAAACACATCAAAATTTTATGCTGATTCGAAGCTACACTACATTCATCATGTACAATTACCTGTACAGATTTTTTTTTTTCAAATAGTAAAGCAAATACAATCGCGATTTAAGACAACGAGACACATTCGACAGACTATTCGACCTTTGGGCAGATTCACTTGATTTACACGGGCCACAAGCACACCCGCTAGATTTTCGGGCTACTAAGCATACCCAATTAATTTAAACGGACTATAATCTCACCCATCAATATACGAGTATGATTTGATAGAGTTTTATAGGCTCAGATCATTTATCTTGATTATAAATAATCCTTTAATCTCTTAAATAGCATTTTGATTTTGTTTGAGTGAGAGAGATGAGAGATTAATCAATAAAGAATCAAATCAACAGAGTTTGAATTTGATTTTGATTGAATTTGAAAATATTTTGAGTAGATTTTCTTTTAGAATTCAAAAGAGTGAAAGAGAAGAGAAAATTTGAGAAAGTAGTTAATAAAAATTTGTTGGTTTAACCCTTATTTACAGAGAAACAGAAGTCATGTCGGTTCGCGAAAAGATATGATGAAAAGACACTTTCATTTAAAAATTGAATTTTGAAAATTATGGCCACTATGTCAATGTATAGAAATTGGATATGTCGACATATCCTTCACAAATTAAAAAACACTTTATAAAAATTATTTCAAAAATATTAAAGACACTTTGTAAAATCATCTAAACGTAGTTTATATGTATTTTAATCATATCAAAATTTTAAAAAAATATTATAGAAATATTTTTAAAACATACAAAGGATATAAATATTAATTTATTTTGAAAATAATAAATATAAAGCAAAAGTGAATATATTTGAAATCAAAGTAATAACAAATATTATAATAAGCTTATAAATATCTAGAAATTTTTAAAAATTAAAACTAAAACAAAAATTATAAAAAGTATACTTAAAAACTTAAAATATAATAAAATCAGAAGATAAAAATAATTTGAAGGCTATTTTGAAAAATTATTTTAACAACAAGAATTCTTTTAAAACAATTTTTAAGATATTTGAAAATCATTTGAAAATGGGAAATAGAGAGAGAGAGGGATCAAAGAAGTGCAATCAGGGTTTTAACAAAAATTCATAAGACTCTATAACTTATCCAGAATGTCTTGAGTTCTTCAATCTCGTGTGTCTTTAATCTCTAGCTCTTGAATCTTTATATCTACATTTTGAATCTTCTCTTCGTACCGTACAGTCTTCTTGATTAATACTTATCTGATATCATGCATTATATACTTATATAACTTGATAAAAAATATTAGTATCTATATTTTATATAATGTCATATGGTTGTTATCTTCAAAACCAATGGTTAAGGTACTAACAATCTCCTCCTTTGGACGATGACAACTATGTATATAAAATATGTTATAACTCCCCCTTATTTTATGCCTAGATTCCTAGATTTTATATATTTCTCCTTCTTTATCATCAACAAAAATCTGACTGAAAAGAACTCCCCCTAACTAAGGTACTATATAATATATATATATATATATATATATATATATATGTATATATATATATATGTATGTATGTATGTATGTATGTATGTATGTATGTATGTATGTATGTATGTAATACTGAGATATAAAAGCAATTTTGAGAAAGCAACAGCAGTAATATATAAGTGTGATAAGAATGATAAGTGATAACATAAACTATTGTATTAATCACATTAATCCAATATATATATATATATATATATATTTAAACTAAAGTGACATAAAAACAAATTCAAGCAATCAATTTAATCCACATAAGTTAATCCAATTCAATCAATAACTCTATACACACCAATCAAAAGTAGATCCAAATCACACAAAAACAAACCAAATTCGAATCCTAACAAATCATACTAAAATGTGATAATCCTACGTATTAAGGGTTCTTTTTTTATTATGAAACACTTTTAGATGGAGGCAAAAGGATAATGAAGGTAGAATTTTCCTTTTTGTTCGATAAGATTTCCATCTTGATCAAAACAGACCTCTCAAGAGATAATTGACAATGTGTAACGGTAAGAATTAGAATTTTCATTGATAAGAAGGATGAGTACAAGGAATACTTTAGAAATAAAAGAAAAATACATGACATTCAACATAAACTTAAAACTATAAAATCCACAAACAATGATAGATAAGTTAAACAAACAAGTAGAAAGACGTGGATGGAGATGAAGAAGAACCACCAAACTTGTGGATGAGCTTTCCAAAGAATTTATCCATTTTTTTGAAAATGGAGGTAAATTTCTCTGAGAATGATTTCTTAAGCTTTCTTTGGTTGTGAATGACCTTCTCTTGATTTTTGAGAAGATCTTTGTTGGATGGATTATGTGGCATATTGATACTTTTCCTGGAAGAATCCTCCTCCTTTTCTTGTTCTTCCTCCTCGACTTTCATTTCCTCTCCTTCCTCTTCCACTTCCTACTATTATTTTATTTCTTGCTTCTCTTCCCAAGTCAGGATTTGTTTCTTTTTCATAAGCGTTTCATAAGGCTCGAAAAAGGGTGAAATATGCATAAGTGAAATATTGGCCTTGTCAAAAAAATTTCGAGGAATTATTTCATTTCTTTAAGGTCAACAAAAAAATAATTAAAACTCGAGTAAGATACACATCATGGAATAGTGTGTTTTTATGTTAAGAAATTTTTTTAGGAAAAAGATCATCCAAAATGACTTAAGACCAATTTATGTCGTATTGACTATAAATGGCGAAAAGTTATTTGAAAACTTTTTGTGTTGGGTTATTATAATTGTCCGTTCTAGGAGTGATACTTTGTTGCAAAAGAAGCTTTAAAATTCTTGCTTTTGGATGCAAGATTTTGTTTTTAAAATTCAAAATCATCATCGCTTTCGAAAATGTCGTGAATCACTTCACAGTATTGAAAATTAATTTGAAAAGGTTGAAAGGTTCGTTCCACTAGATTTGCATTCAAGAATGTGAACCAAAAGTTTACAATTTAAAACAATTTGTGTCCCTTTGACACTACTCCAAACTTCTCCTTCTCTTCCATCAGAAAATTTTCCCTTTTAATTTACGTAAAACATATTCACCAATTTTGGATAACAAACGAAATCATTTTGAGAAGCATCGATTAAACCAAGAATTTTATTTTGCAAACAAAGATTAAAAGGATCATAAGTAGAAAAATCTTCAGAAACAACAAATCTTCCAGGAAAGACTTTTCCAAAAGATATACACTCAACATAAATTTGTTTGGCTTCTCGATCATTAAAAAGATATTGTTTTGCTTTCTTAGAAAACCTCATGGTTTCCTTAGTATTGTTTGAGGATGCCATTAAAGAGTAGTTTGAAGAGATAAGAGAGTCTATGATTTTTGAAGTTGAAAATGAAAGCGAAAAGTGAATTGTTAGAGATAGAGTAAATAAATAGAGAATCAAAGGACGTATTCTCTAGTCAAGAGACATCTTTTTAGAATACAGAAGTTGGTGAAAAGTTGGACGGAATTCAAAATTTGAATTTGAAATTCAAAATCTACCAACATATGTCAACATATGCATGTGGGGTATGTCGACATATAGGTTGAAATTTTCAAAAAGAGAAATACCATAATATAATTTCTATTTATCTATACTTATAATTATTATTTAATATGTATGCTAAATAATTTACAAAATTTAAAAAATATATTTTATATTATTTTTATTTAATATTTTATTCAATATATATAATATTTAAAATATATGCACACATTATTCAAACAATATTATTATTAATCTATAGATTATTCCTAGCAATCAAAACCAACCAACAACAAAAATTCAAAATTTTAATTTAAATGCGTGCCTATTTTAGTTCCGTTTCTCCAGATTTCTCATTAAATGTCTCTGTGAAGCAAATATTTGAATTTGAATTTTGAAAATCACGGTCACTATATCGACATTAGGAATTGGATATGTTGACATATCCTTCACAAAAAATTGAAAAACACTACAAAAATTATTTTGAAAATATTAAGGTTTGTGGAATATTTTGATACTTTGAAAAATCATCTAAACATAGTTTATACATATTTTAATCGTATAAAAACTTAAGAAAACTATATAGAAATATATCTAAATATATAAAGGTTTTAAATATGAATTTCTTTTGAAAATAATAAATATAAAGTAAAAGCAAATATATTTGAAATCAAAGTAATAACAAGCATTATAATAAACTCATAAATAGTTAGAAATATTTAAAATTTAATATTGTAACAAAGCATAATATTCAAAGTATACTTAAAACGTTAAAATATAATAAAATCAAAAAATAAAAATAATTTGAAGGATATTTTGAAAACAAGAATTCTTTTAAATCCATTTATAAGATATTTGAAAATCATTTGAAAAGGAGAAATAGGGAGAGAGAGAGAGAGAGAGAGAGAGAGATCAAAGAAGTGTAATCGTGGTTTTTACAAAAAACCCTAAGACTTTGTAACTTATCTGGGATATCTTGAGTTCTTCAATACTCATGAGCCTTCAATCTCTAACTCTTGAAACTCTATATCCCACTCTGGAATCTTCTTATGATACTGTGCAGTCTTCTTAATTAATATCTGTCTAATATCATGCACTATATACTAATACAATTTGATAAAAACATTTATACCTATATTTTATATAATGTCATATGATTGTTTTTTTGAAATAGTACTTTGTATACAACATGTCGCTGGGACAACATATCACATGTCAATAAACGTTCGAATCATGCTACGCAAGTTTCGAACTTGTGACCTCTCGTACTAAAGCCAAATCACTTAACCACTTGGACGATAGTGCTTGTCGTCATATGATTGTTATCATCAAGACCAATGCCTAAGGTACTAACAATAAGATCATAATAAACTTTTACAACAATATAACACTAACCCTCACATCTCTCGTACAAAATACTGCTTTGAGAGTATGAAATAACACTATTAAAACCAGTACTTTGGCACTAACGATTCAGATGTATGTAAATTATACACATTTGTATAAACACGACATGTATATATACAAGTAGATACGTGTATATATAGGCAACCGTGAGTGATAATCAAAGAGTAGCAGGATGGCTTTAGTTTGAATTATCTTAAGTCTTAAATTCAAAACTTTTATATACATAACCAGTGCAAATCTGTGTTACAAATACATCATGTTAAAGTTAAGTTGTGTCTTCCGTATTTTGACGATGACAAAATTGATACATAATCACAAGCATTACAGAGTATTTGATATATAACAAAATAAAATGTAGTTAATACAAATAATCAACAAACTATGAAGTTTTGAAGACAAAGACCCAAATAAAATTGGTACTCTTACTTCTTTACAAATAATTATACTTCCTTAAAAGCCATACGACTCTCATATATCATCGCATAAGTATTCACCTTACACTTATACTTTATTTATGATTTTTCAAAAAATTTAATCTTTTTAAGAAAATTCTCAAGCTTTTTTTTCGAAAAAACTAGAATAGGGATCAACGGTCGATTGGTGGTACCCGCAGCGGTCAACCAATGATACCCAGGTCCCATTTTTTAAATTTTGGTCGAACATGCGCAACTTTTCAAAGCATAATGACTTCTTCTAGTTCCTCACCTCTCCAATCAGGACACCTCATACAAACTCGTCTCTCTGTAAATCGATGTTTATCCTTCATTATAAATCTTTTTTTTCTTACACCACTATTTTCTACTCTATTGATTTCAATCTCTTAAACCATGATCAAAATCTCTTATCTTTGTGCATTTATTTCCAGATTATTCTTTGATTCATTTCTTTCTTATACACTCTTCAACTCAAAGAGATTCTCGTGGGTTTGGGACCTTTGTACTAAGCTGAAAAATCAATTTCTCAAGATACAACAATTGTCTATAACTCTTTTGTTCAAGTTAAGTTGAAAGTCCTATTTGACAGTTCATGCAGCGTCTGTACCACATATTCATATAGGTTAAGAGAGGAATTTATTTAGTAGAAATTCGAAAGAGAAGCTTCAGGAGTGAAAGTAGGATGGGAGGTTCGAACCGAAACCATGACATCATCCTCGCCTTAGGCGTCTCTGGTGTGCTAAGACCAGTCTATAAAAGGACCGCGGCCAGAAATCATGACGTCCTCCAAAAGGGTCGGTTCGTAAGTTCGCTGCTCACCATTGTCACCTGCTTCGTTTTGACCTGGGTTCGATACAATCCTCCTTCTTATCATCTACATCCACCATCGGTGCTATCACAGGCGGCTCTCCGATCACGATCCCCATAGGGCAAGCTAGTTGCATAACTAGGGCCTCGACTATAGATCCACTGTCTCCAATAGTCACATCCATCAAAGTCATTGTAAGGTTCCTGACATTATTATCGGTCGCCTTTATCCGACAAATGTAGTCCTCATAAATATGGACGCCTAAGCCTTCCTCGATAGGGTTCACTACGATAGATGAAAGAAGAATATATCATAAATCATTGAAAAATTATAAAGGAAAAACGTACTGAGTAAGAAACATACCAGGCACCAAGGACATATATGGGGATTCTATACAATGGGGGCGGATTCCTCAATTTTTTAATTTCGAGTACCATAATTTATATTAAACTAAATGCATTTTTAGCTCAAACTTATTTATCTTACCATTTGATTAAAAAGGCATAAAAAGTATCATCGCATAATATAATTTTGCTAAATATTACAACATATAATATAATTTTTCTTCTCGAAATATCATTTTGACAAATGATCCTTCATAAGAAAACTCTTCAATACTTCATATTTTAGAAGTTTCGAATGATTTCTTCAATTCAATGGTATCCTCTATGTCTCGTTCAACATACAATGCCAAAATAATCATTCGTAGTAATATCTCCTAATCATTTTCGTTGAGAAACCTTGATAATTTTCATTGTAGAAAAGACTATTTCGACTGTAGCAGTTGCATTGGGTAGTAATAATGCTAACTTCAAAAGAAAATAGACTAAAGGATATAGACGATATTTCTTTCTCTGAACCATCTTTTTAGCAAAGAGAACTAATTTTTTCGAATTTCTAAAATTGACTATCATATTTCAAAACCAAAATATAAATATCAAGCTGATGATTAAATTGCATTAGATCATTTGGAGAAAAAATCTACCGGGTAAAATTCAGAAAAAACGAATCAATTTTGACTCAATAACATCTTTTAATGATAACACACTGGTACCTTTTGTTATATGTCTAGTATACCAAAAACAGAGAATAATCAATTATAAACTCGTCTCACAAGTTTATCAATCAGATTTCCACTACTTTGGAAGTCTGTATTACCTAATTTAAGCAACGGATATTTCGTAATTAAATTACAACAACAACGCTATACTATCGTAAAAAATAGCACAGCGTAGAAACCGGGAAGATAAAAGAATGATATATAAGAATATACAAATAGACTAGAATTTGACCAGTTAACTAAGGAAATTCCATCTAAGGCTTGTCGAAACAATTTTCTTAAGAATTTTTGTTTAATTTCTCCCAAGATACAATAGACGTAATCTGCACGAGATTATAATGAGTATGTCAACTCAGTGATTTACTATATAGAGCAGTAGAGAAGAAGAAGAAATAGAATTGGAATTTTCTGAGAATGTGATCAGTATTCTCTCCTATTTATAATTTCGTCTGCATCCCTTCAAATAGCCGCGTCTGCTTCACGGGTCGCACCCGTTGCCTTTTAACTGCTACTGTTCGTTAACGGGTCGCACCCGCCTGCTCCTCGCATCTGTTCGCATCGCATCTGCTTCCGTTCGCCCACGCTTCTTCAGGCGGGTCGCACCCGCCTACTACTCGCGCCTCTTCAGTCAATCGGCGTCCACTTCTGAACAGATCCGCACACGTTCGTATAGCCTGCAACTGTCAGAAAACCCGGCCCAGTTTTGCAATAAAAATAGAATCAAATTAGACTCAAACCCAGACCCAAACCCAAACCCGGACCCGGCTCGGATGGGTTCGGTCGGATGGACAGCGGCGGCGGTGCGCGCGTGTATGGTGGTGATGCATGATCTCCCTCCTCACAACGAAGCAAACATTTGGGTGCCCTAAGGCCCCAACCCCTTCATTGCAAAGCTAATATATACTAGAATAGCTTTGCAATTTTTGGCGATGTGGGACTATGTTATTTCATTTAGTTAGGAATTCCAACAATCCCCCACATGAGTGATAATATACATATCCCCCACACAAAGTGAAATATCACAGAGTACATATGGAATAATGCTTTATCGTGGATAAGTAGATATTTCACTTTGAACTTTCCCTAGTTAAAACTTATCGGATCTACTTGGCTAATTGGTGATTATTTCATCTTGAATCTTTGGCCTTTATTGTATATCCAGACAATAAGCTTTACGAAGCATTTATTCTCTTTTCATTTGTTCTCTTGGGTATATCCAGACAATAAGCTTTACGAAGCATTTATTCTCTTTTCATTTGATCTCTTGGTTGTGTTCATTTTGGTCCTGAACAATTTTTGGTTCTGCGAGTGTTTATAGAAAATATAAGCCTTTAATATTCTCATAGAGTTGACCCAGCTCACACTAACATAGGTGATCGCAACCATTAAGAGTATCCTACATATACCACACTTGTTATATTCAAGATATGGTCACCATTAAAAAACATAGTTTTAACCTTTAACTACTTCTTTAGGCATGCATTATATTTTGCACCATAGGAATGAAGCAGGACTAAGTCCATATAAATGCATTGCTTCTTGAGTTACTCATAACTGGTTTGCCTATTGATCCTAGTCTGTGAGATCTCCAGTTGCTAGGATAGGTTTCTGTATAAGGTAACTTTTGTTGGTTTAGGATTTTAAACCCATTCCCCTCGATGCGTAGTCAATTTTCTCTCTTGATAAACCTTTAGTAAATGGATTCGCTAGGTTATCATTTGTTCTCACAAAATCAATGAAAATAGTTCCATTAGAGAGTAACTGCCTAACTGTGTTATGGCGATGATGAATGTGCCGTGATTTGCCATTATACACAAAGTTTTTCGCTCTACTTAGCGCTGCTTGATTATCGCAGTGAATACATATGGCCGTTACAGGTTTGGGCCAAAATGGAATATCTTCTAAGAATTGACGAAGCCATTTTGCTTCTTCGCCTATTTTATCTAATGCGATAAACTCAGATTCTATAGTGGATCGAGCTATGCATGTTTTTAGTAGAATTTCATGACACTACTGCTCCTGCAAGGGTAAAGACATAACCATTTATGGATTTTGATTCCTCTGAATCTACGATCCAATTTGCATCACTATATCCTTCTAAGACCGCAGGATATTTTCCATAATGTAAGAAAAAATTAGTGGTATTATTTAAATATCCCAACATTCTCATCAGTGGTTTCTAATGTTCCTTCCCTGTGTTACTTGTATACCTGCTTAGTCGACTTACCGCGTAAGCAATATCTGGTCTAGTGCAATTCATGAGATACATTAAGCATCCTATTCCACAAGAGTATTCCAGTTGCATTACACTCTCATTAATGTTTTTATGCAGTAATTCTGATGGATTAAAAGGTGTTCTCATTCCTTCAATTCCATAGTCTTGGAATTTTTCAATCACTTTGTCTACATAGTGTGACTGAGACAATTCAATTCCATTAGGTGTTCTTATTATTTTGATTCCCAAACTAATGTCTGCAACTCCTAAGTCTTTCATATCGAAATTGTTGATAAACATCTTCTTTATGGTCTCTATTACTTTAGTGTTAGGACCAAAGATTAGCATATCGTCTACATATAAACAAATCATAACGTATGATTGCCTAACTTGTTTGTAATAAACACATTTATCACGTTCATTTATACGAAAACCATTTTTCATCATGACACTATCAAATTTTTCGTGTCATTGTTTTGAAGCTTGTTTTAGTCCGTATAATGATTTTCCTAATCTACAGACTTTGTTTTCATTTTCTTTGGAAATAAAACCTTCAGGTTGTTCCATATAGATCTCCTCATCGATATCTCCATTTAAAAATGCTGTCTTTACATCCATTTGATGAATTTCTTGATTATAGGTCGATGCAATTGCTATTAGCATTCTTATAGAGGTTATTCGTGTTACCGACGAATATGTATCAAAGAAGTCGACTCCTTCTTTTTAACGATATCCTTTGGCTGCTAGTCTGGCTTTATATCGATAGAACCATCTGCTTTCATTTTCTTCTTGAAAATCCATTTACAGCAAATAGTCTTTATTCCAGGTGGAATATCAACAATTTCCCAAGTCTTATCACTTAGAATTGAATCAATCTCACTTTGGATTGCTTCTTTCCAACATGAAGATTCAGAAGATGACATTGATTCCTTGTACGTTTGAGATTCGTGTTCTAACACATATGTGAAAAAATCCAAACCTAATGTCTTGGAAGTCCTAGCCCTTACGCTTCTTCTTGGTTCAACTTTCTCAATCCCATGATGATTTTCATCTTCATGTGAATTACTTGATTCTTCTCTTGTCCTTTTAGGGACATTATTCCCTTCATTCCTTTTGTGCGGAAACATGTCTTCAAAAAATGAGGCATCTCTAGGTTCCATGATTGTATTTACATGAATATCAGCTACATCAGACTTGAATACCAAAAATTTGTAGGCACTACCATTTTGGGCTGGCCCTAGATAGTAACAATCTACCGTTTTTGGTCCAAGTTTGACTTTCTTTGGAGGCGGAACTGAAAATTTTGCCAAGCATCCCCACACTTTGAGGTATTTAAAACTTGGTATGTGTCCTTTCCATAGCTCATATGGAATTGTTCCTGTTTTATTTTGAGGGGCTTTGTTTAATATGTGATTAGACATATTTAAGGCTTCCCTCCACAAGTTCGTCGGTAGACCACAGGTTAAAAGCATGGCATCAATCATGTCTTTTAACGTTCTGTTCTTCCACTCGGCTACACCATTTTGTTGTGGTGAATATGGAGCTGTTGTTTGATGAATTATACCATTTTCTACACAGAACTGTTCAAATGGTGATTCATATTCTCCACCTCGATCAGATCTCAATATCTTGATCTTTTTATTTAACTGATTTTCTACATCAGCTTTGTACTTCATAAACGATGTAATTGCTTCATCCCTACTATTTAAAAGATATTCATAGCACCATCGTTTATAGTCATCAATAAAAGTGATAATGTACTTTTTCTCACCTCTTGTAGGTAATGATTTAAAATCACATAAATCTGTATGAACCAAACCGAGTGGTTCGGTGCTTCTATCAACTGATTGAAATGGTTTTTTTAACCATTTTTGCTTCTACACATGTCTCACATTTGTAGTTCTTATCAACTATGAATTTTGGAATTAATCGCAAGTTTGATAATGTTTTCATTTTTCGAAAATTTATGTGTCCTAACCTATCATGCCATATTAAAATTTCGTACTCAAGCAAGTAAGAAATTTCAATTTTATTAGTAGCACAATCAAAATACATCGTTTTATTGCCGATAAAGGCTATAATTGTCCTAATTAGGCCATCACATAAATATCCCCTTTCAATATATATTCCAACTTTGGACAGAACCATTTTGTGTGACTCGAACACCATTTTGAATCCTTTCTTTGATAGTACTGAGCCAGAGATCAGATTCTTACGTATGTCTGGAACGTGGAGCACGTCATTCAATTTGACAGTTTTCCAGAAGTAAACTTGAGGATTACTGTGTCACTGCCTTCGATCACGGAAGCAGCTCCCATGTAGAGTTTTTCTTTCTGATCGAATTTCTGATATATAGAAAACATGGATTTGTCAGAGAAGACATGACGAGTAGCTCCTGTGTCCACCCACCATTGGTTAGGATTTTGAACCAAATTGCATTCAGATATAACTGCTGAAAAATTGGACTTGTCCACTTCCGTGTTGTCAACTATATTTGCCTCTGATTTGCATTCCTTCTTGTGTCTGCAATCTCTAGTGGCGTGTCCCATTTTACTACAAACCCAACATTTGCCATTAAACTTCTTGGTTTTATTATCTTTGGGTTTGTTTTAAGGAGCTTTCCTCTTCTTTAAGAAGTTCTTCTTTTTGTTGAAGTGACCTTTATTCTTGTTCTTCGACCCTTCTGTTACCAACGCCTCCTCGCTTTGTTTGGTAATTCCGCGGTTATCTGCCTCAATCTTTAATCATACGGTGAGGTCCTGCAAAGAAATCTCTTTCTTTTTATGCTTTAGATAGTTGCGGTAGTCTCTCTATGATGGTGGCAGCTTTCTTGTTATGGCTTCAACCAAGAAAGATTCTCCAACCTTATGGCCTTCTGATTCAATTTCATGAATAATAATTTGGAGTTCATGCAGTTGAATAGTCACAATTTAGAGTCTATCATTTTGTAGTCCATGAATTTGTCTACAATGAATTTCTTCAGAATGACATTCTGTGTCTTGTACTTCGCGGCAAGTGCATTCTAGAGGGCCTTTGCTGTCTTTAGGGGCTGATACTCTTTATACAGCATTTGTCCAGACAGTTCAGAATATAGTTTCTGCACAGGAAGTTCGAATGCTTCCATGTATCAACAGCTAGAAACGCATCTTTGTGTGTTTCTCTGGTTTGGACTGGTGTAGGCACTGGTTCCTCCTCCTTGAGATACCGTTGCAGACCGAGTGTGGTGAGATAGAACAACATCTGATTCTGCCATGTTAGAAAATTGTCACCATCTCCTTTGAAAGGATCGGGCATGTTGTGTGTAGTAGCCTTTGTTGATAGTTCAACTGCCATCTCAGTTAACTAAGGGAATTCCGTCTGAGACTTGTCGAAACAATTTCCTTAAGAATTTTTATTTAAATTCTCTAAAGATACAACAAACATAATCTGCACGAGATTGTAATGAGTATGTCAACTCTATGATTTACTGTATAGAGCAGTAGAGAAGAAGAAGAAATAGAATTGGAATTTTCTAAGAATGCGATCAGTATTCTCTCATATTTATAATTTCGTATGCATCCCTTCAAACAGTCGCGTCCGTTTGATGGGTCGCACCTGTTGCCTTTTCACTGCTACTGTTCGTTAACGGGTCGCACCCGACTGCTCCTCGCATCCCTTCGCATCGCATCTGCTTCCGTTTGTCCATGCTTCTTCAGTCGGGTCGTACCCGCCTACTACTCGTGCCTCTTCAATCAATCGGCGTCCGCTTTTGAACAAATCCGCACCTGTTCGTATAGCCTGCAACTGTTAGAAAACTCGGCCCAGTTTTGAAGTAAAAATAGGATCAAATTAGACCCAAATCCAAACCCGAACCCAGCCCGATTCGGTCGGATGGATGGCCGCGACGACGCGCGCTTGTGTGGTGGTGATGCATGATCTCTCTCCTCACAGCGAAGCAAACATTTGGATGCCGCAAGGCCCCAACCCCTTTATTGTAAAGCTATTAACATACTAGAATAGCTTTGCAATTTTTGGCATGTGGGACTATGTTATTTTCATTCAATTAGGAATTCCGACACCTTTAACATGTACAATGTTAATAAAATATTCAACAACAAACCCTTTATCATCTCGTCTATATAACTTGCAACAACTGCCAATTTTTCTTTCACAGATATATCATGAGCTTCATCAACTAAAATAGAAAATAATTCATTCTGAAGCTCTTCAATAATGGAGTTTTTAGTTAGACTTGCAATAGTACTAGTAATATGAATTCTAGGCGACGTTAATTTTAGGTGTTCAGGAGAATTTGTCAATGAAAATTTATTGACATCCTCATTATCGTTTACATGGACAAAGCTATTTGTATCAGAGAAGTGGTTGTCAAATACGTATACATGACCGAAGCTGTAGCAATCTCAAACCAGCAAATGAGCGAATGATTTCAAAGATCAGCCTGTACAGTTTGTGCTTATTTTTATGTTGTTTTAGAAACTGTATTGTTCCTTGCTAAAGATATTATTAAGTCAAATATTCTTCAATTTAATACAACTTCATAACATATTAGAACTTCAAACCGATACTACCCTTTTTTAGAAACTATGTTGGAGTTATAGACAACACACACATAATAACACACTTACCTTGCAGATCAAGTTATTCCTATTGGACATAAATGTTTTACTACACGGAATATCTTAGCAGCATACTCATTCGATTTACAGTTATTTATGTTATGGCTAGTTGGCAAGGTACTAACCAAGGTAGTATAATTTTTAATATAGTTATAAATGATAGAAACTCTAACTTTCCTCATCCTCCACCTGTACAACATTATTTTGGTAGATTATGCATATCCATTTCCACCTGGGATATTTACCACCTTATCAAAATAGTAGATGTCATATTCCTTACTTTCATGAAACTGCAAATCAACCAAAAACAGTCAATGAAAATTTTAATTTATGTCATTCAAGTTTACGTGTGGTAGTTGAGAGAAACTTGAATATGAAAGAAAAAGTTTACCGTTTTAAAGAATATGCCAACGTACCGTAAGTAAAATTTGTCGTTGCTACAATGATTATACAAAATTTTATATGCAAATACAATAATGCTGATCTTAATTTTATGGCTTATGATGATCTCAATCTTATTCTAGACGAATACCAAGAGGAATGTTACAGTATGAGAACTAATGCAACGAGCGACTGAAAAGATACAACGACACGAAAGCAATGAAATGTCAACACTTCGAAATATCATAAGAGATGAAATTATTGCAGCAGTGCTGCATCGAAACATTGCAGCTGTATCATTTTATCTATACCTTTTGAAACATTATATAATTAATTTGAATGTATTTCGATTTTTGTACCTTTATTTCATTTTAATTTAACGCATATTGCACAATAAAATCAAATGATTAATTTACCATAAATTAATTAAATTAAAAAATGTATTAAAAATAATCCGCTCAAATACCTCTTTCACATCACCAAACATGTTCTTATTTCAACAAACTTCCCCGCTCAAATTCCCTGTTACCGTTCACCGAGAACGGATTGTAATCAACTAAAACTGATCTGCCTTCTTGTCAATGTTAGCCTATCATTTGCATCAATTTCAAAGAACATAGAAGAAAATCAACTCATGCACACTTTTGTTCGATGACAACCACAACCACTTATATATACTATAGAAGTATTACACTAGTCAAGATACCGAATAAATATGTTAGCGATGACAAAGCAGTCAAAAAAGAAAATAAATACTCACCAACGCAAAGAAATACTTATATTCCATATAGTAAATCGATTTTATTATATAATAAGAGCCGTTACAACACACGAAAGGCATCACCCTAAAAAAAGCTAGGGAGTTAATTACTCTTATTACTGTTATTACACCAGTATACCAAAACAGAGACCAATATGTTATAAACTCGTCACACAGGTTTACAAATCAGATTTCCACTACTTTGGAAATCTGTATTAGTAATTTTGAACGATAACTACGTTGTCATTAATTTACAACAACAAACGAATGATGAAGGAAATTTTGTCTGAGACTTGCCGTAATAATTTCCTTAAGACTTTATTCAAAGTCTTCTAAGATACAACAGACGTGATCTGCTCGAGATTTTGATGTGTATGATCTTCCGTGTTATATGCAGAAGCGCACAGATGATAGAAATTCAAAAATGAGGAGGAAGAATAGAAAATTCGGAGTACTGAACTAATCAGGTTTCCTTCTCCTTTTATAGTCTAATTCCAAACAATTATATCTATTGGGAACAGCCGCATCTCTTCGTTTGCAATGGCAAAAAACTGTCGAGGTTTGCAACAGCCGCATTTCTTCATTTGCAACGGCCAAAAACTTTCGTGGTTTGCAACAGTCGCATCCGTTCATGCAGTCCGCAACGGGCATTTCCATTCAAATTCACTAGTCGCTTACATTTGAATTTAAACAATAGAAAATTGTTTACTTCTGTGCAGAAAAAATATAACACGGTTCACTCTTATTGGACCCGCACTCGGCCCAGTTCGGTAGGACCGTCGGCGCGCGCGTGTTTGTTAGTTCATGGTCAGATAGGCTCTCCACCTCACACAAAATTACCTGAACCTAAGGATCAATATTGGTTTGAGGGATGTAATATATAAACATGAATGCTAACTTATTTTTAGTGATGTCGAACAATATCTCATTCATCTTATAAAGACCTCTAACAATCCCTACATGAATGACGATATATGTCTCCCCCACACAAAGTGTAATATCATACAGTTCATATGGAAATAACGCTATATCGAGGATAAGTGGATATTTCACTTTGAACTTTCCCTAGTTAAAACTTATCGGATATATTTGGCAAATCGATGAATTACTTCATCTTGAACCGTCGGCCGTTTGTGCGTAACTAGACAATAAGCTTTACAAAGCATTGTTTTCCTTCACATCCATCTCTTGGTTGTGTTCATTTTGGTCCTGAAAATTTTTGGTTCTACAAGTGCTTTAGAGAATTTAAGTCTTTAACATTCTCATAGAGCCGATCCAGCTCATACTAACATAGGTGATCGCAACCATTAAGAATAACCTACATATACGCCACTTGTTATTTTTAAGATATGGTCATCATTAAAAAGCATAACTTTAACCTTTTAATATTTTTGTAGGTATGCATTATATTATTCCCCATAGGAATGGAGTAGGACTAAGTCCAAACTAATGCTTTACTTCTTGAGTTACTCGGAACTAGTTTGCCTATTGACCCTAGTCTGTGGGATCTCCAGTCGTTAGGATATGTTTCCGTATAAGAAAACTCTTGTTGGTTTAGGCTTTTAAACCCATTTCCCTCGATGCGCAGTCAATTTTCTCTCTTGATAATTCTTTAGTAAATGGATCCGCAAGGTTATCAGTAGTTCTCACATAATCAATGGAAATATTTCTATTTGAAAGTAACTGCCTAACAGTGTTACGACGCCGACGAATATGTAGTGACTTTCCATTATACACAATGTTTAGCGTTCTGCTTAACGCTGCTTGATTATCACAATGTATTCATATGGCCTATACAGGTTCAGGCCAAAATGGGTTGTCTTCTAAAATTTGATGAAGTCATTCTGCTTCTTCGCCTGCTTTATCTAAAGTGATGAACTCTGATTCCATAGTGGATCAAGCTATTCACGTTTGTTTTAGTAGATTTCCATGACACTGTTGCTCCTGCTAAGGTGAAGACATAAGCATTAGTTGACTCAGATTCCTCTGAATTAGAAATCCAGTTTGCATCACTATATATTTCTAAGACGGCAGGATATTTTCCGTAATGTAGGGAAAAATTTGTGGTACTCTTTAAATATCCCAACGCTCTCATTGGTGCTTTCCAGTATTCCTTTCCTGGGTTGCTTGTATACCTGCTCAGTCGACTTACTACATACGCTATGTTTGGTCATGTGCAATTCATGAGGTACATTAGACATCCTATTATACGAGAGTATTCCTGTTGCATTACACTCTCATTAGTGTTTTTATGCAGTACTTCTAATGGATTAAAATGAGTTCTTACTCCTTTAACTCTGTAATTGTTGAATGTTTCAATCACTTTTTTCACATAATGTGACAGAGATAATTCAATTCCATTAGGTGTTTTTATTATTTTGATTCCAAAATAACGTCTGCAGCTCCTAAATCTTTCATGTCAAAATTGTGGATCAACATTTTCTCCATGGTCTCTATTACTTAGATTAGCATATCGTCTACATATAAACAAATCATTACGTATGATTGTTCAACTTGTTTATAATAAACACATTTATCACATTCATTTATATGGAAAACATTTTTCATTTGACGCTATCAAATTTTGCATGCCATTGTTTTGGAGCTTGTTTTAGTTCATGCAATGATTTTACTAATCTACATACTTTGTTTTCATTTTCTTTGGAAATAAAACACTCAAGTTGCTCCATGTACATCTCCTCATCAAGATTTCCATTTAAGAATGTTGTCTTTACATCCGTTTGATGAATCTCTAAATTATATATGGATGTAATTGCTATTAACATTCTTATAGAGGTTATTCGTGTAACCGGTGAATAATTATCAAAGAAGTCTATACCTTCCTTTTGATGATATCCTTTGGCTACCAATCTTGCTTTATATTTGTCAATAGAGCTATATGGTTTCATCTTTTTAAAGATCCATCTGCAGCTAATCGGTTTTATTCCAGGCGGATGGTCAACTATTTCCTAAGTTTTATTACTTAGAATTGAATCAATTTCACTTTTGATTGCTTCTTTCCAACATGAAAATTCAGAAGATGACATGCTTCCTTGTATGTTTCAGGTTCATGTTCTAACATGTATGTTAGAGAATATGAACCAAATTTCCTGAACGTTCTTGCTCTTACACTTCTTCTTGGCTCAACTTCCTCAATTTCACGATGAGTTTCATCGTCATGCGGCTTGCTTGATTCTTCTTTTGTCCTTTTAGGGACGTAATTTCCTTCATTTCTTTTGTGTGGAAACACATCTTCAAAAAATGAGGCATCTTGAGACACTACGATTGTATTGACATTAATATCAGCTATATCAGACTTGAATACCAAAAATCTATAGGCACTACTATTTTGGGCTCGCCCTAGATAATAACTGTTTACAGTTTTTGGTTCAAGTATGACTTTCTTGGGAATGGAACTGGAGCTTTTTCCAAGGACCCCCATACTTTGAGATGTTTTAAATTTGGTATGTATCCTTTTCGTAACTCCTATGAAATTGTTCCGGTTTTATTATGAGGAACCTTGTTTAATATGTGACTAGACATATTTAAGGCTTCCTCCCACAAGTTCGTCGATAGACCAGAGGTCAGTAGCATTGCATTTATCATATCTTTTAATGTTCTATTCTTTCTCACGGTGATACCATTTTGTTGTGGTGAATATGGATCCATTGTTTGATGAATCATACCAGTTTTTGCACAAAATTATTCAAATGCTAATTCATATGCTCTACCTCGATCAGATCTCAATATATTGATATTTTTATTTAACTGATTTTCTACTTCAGCCTTATATTTTATAAACGATGTAATTGCTTCATCTTTACTATTCAAAAGATATACAGAGCAATATCGTGTATAGTCGTCAATAAAAGTGATAAAGTACTTTTTTCCACCTCTTGTAGGTAATGATTTAAAATCACAGAAGTCGGTGTGAACCAAATCTAATGGTTTCGTACTTCTATCAATAGTATGAAATGGTTTTTAACCACTTTTGCTTCACACATGCCTCAAATATGTAGTTTTTATCTACTTGGAAGTTAGGAATTAATCCCAAGTTTGCTATTTTTTCATTTTTCGAAAATTTATCTATCCTACTCTATCATGCCATATTAAAATTTCGTTCTCAACCGAATAAAAAAACATCATTTTTATTAATAGTACAATCGAAATACATATTTTTATTGCCGACTACGGCTACATTTGCCTTAAATAGGCCATTACATAAATAACCCTTCCTATATAAATTTCAGCCTTAGACAGAACTACTTTACCTGACTCGAAGACCATACGGAAGCCTTTCTTTGAGAGCACAGGTCCAAAGATAAAATTCTTGCGGATATCCGAAACATGAAGAACTTCATTTATTGTCTCATTTATTCCGGATGTTAATTTGAGGGCGAGGGTGCCATTATCTTTCATCATGAAAACCGCATAATTACCCATGTAAAGTTTTTCTTCCGGATCGTATTTCTTGTAAGTGGAGAACATAGATATATCAGAGTAGGCATAACGAGTAGCACTTGTGTCTACCCACCACTGTGCGGGTTCTGTACTAAGTTGCATTCTGAAACAACTCCTGAAAAGTTCATCTCCTCAATGGTTGAACTCAAATTTTCCACTATATTTGCTACTGATTTGTCATTCGTCTTCTTGTGCTTGCAATCTTTAGCTGCGTGCCCAATCTTTCCACAGACCCAACATTCGCCTTTGAAATTCTTTGATTTCTTATCTTTGGATTGATTATCTGGTGCCTTTCTCTTTTTCTTTTTGTTGTTGAAGTGTCCTTTCTTTTTTGACCCTTCTGTAACAAGTGCCTCTTCGCCTTTGGATTGTGTTATTCCACGATTATCTACCTCAATTTTTAATCTGATAATGAGATCTTCTAAGGAAGTCTCTTTCTTATTATATTTTAGATAGTTGCGGTAATCTCTCCAGGATGGTGGTAATTTTTCTGTTATCGCTTCAACAAGGAAAGATTCTTTTCAACTTGATGTCCTTTCGCTTCAAGTTCATGAATTATAAATTGAAGTTCCTGCACTTGACTAGTTACGGATTTGGAATCCACCATTTTGTATTCCATGAATTTATCTACTACGAACTTCTTCAAACAGACAATCTACGCCTTGTATTTATTTGCAAGTACGGTTCATAAGGATTTTGCTGTCTAGTGTGGCTGATATACTTTATATAGTACTTCAAGACAATTCAGAATGTAATTTTGGCACTAGAAGTCCAAATGCTTCCATGAGTCAATTTTGAGAAAAATAGCTGCGTCTTTTTCACCAGTTTGTCTGTCTTTAGGTTTTGGTTCATCCACCTCAATGCACTTCTGCAGCCCTGACGTGGTAAGGTAAAACAACATTTGATTCTTCCATGTTATGAAGTCATCACAATCTCCTTTAAACGGATCAGGCCTGTTGTGAGTAGCAGCTATTGTTGATAATTCAACTATCGTCATCTCTGTTTTAGTGAAAACAGAAAAGTCTTAAGATGTTATTACACCAGTATACCAAAATAGAGACCAATATGTTCTAAACTCGTCGTACAAGTTTACAAATTAGATTTCCACTACTTTGAAAATCTGTATTAGTAATTTTGAACAATAACTATGTTGTAAATAATTTAATCAACAAAAGGGTGATGAAGGAAATTTCATCTGAGGCTTGCCGTAACAATTTCCTTAAGACTTTATTCAGTGTCTCTCAAGATACAATAGTCATGATCTGCTTGATAATGTGATGTTATAGATCTATGTGTTATGCAGAAGCGTACGGATTATAGAAATTCAGAAATGTGGAGGAAGAAGAGAAAATTCGCAGTATTGAACTGATCAGGTTTCCTTCTCCTGTTATAGACTGATTCCCAACAGTTATGTCTGTTGGAAACAGATGCATCTCTTCGTTTGCAAAGCCAAAAACTATCGCGGTTTGTAACAGTCACGTCTCTTCATTTGCAATGGCCAAAAAATGTCATGGTTTGTAATAGTCGCGTCCGTTCAGATAGCCCGCAACGGGTATTTCCATTCACTAGTCGCTTCTATTTGAATTTAACCTGTAGAAAACTGTTTACTTCTATGCACAAAAAATATAACATAGTCCACTCTTATTGGACCCGCACCCGCAGACGACCTGATTCAGTTCATACGAGCAGGCGGAGGCGCGCGTGCGTATTAGTTTACGGTCATATAGGTTCTTCCCCTTGGACAAAATTACCTGACCGCAAGGTCCAATATCGGTTTGAGGGAAGTAGTATATAAAATGAATGCTAACTATTTTTGGCGATGTGGGATAATTCTCATTCATCTTATAAAGGCATCTAACAATCCCCCACATGAATGACAATATATGTCTCCTCTATACAAAGTTAATATCACACAGTTCATATGAAAATAATGCCATACCGAGGATAAGTAGATATTTCACTTTGAACTTTCCCTAGTTAAAACTTATCAGATATACTCGAATAATCGGTGAATTATTTCATCTTGAATCGTCAGCCGCTTGTGCGTAACCAGACAATAAGCTTTACAAAGCATTGTTTCCGTTCACATCCAATCTCTTGGTTGTGTTTATTTTGGTCCTGAACAAATTTGGTTCTGCGGGTGTTTTAGAGAATTTAAGCCTTTAATATTCTCATAGAGCCGACCTAGGTCATACTAACATAGATGATCGCAACCATTAAGAATATCCTACATATACCTCACTTGCTATTTTCAAGATATGGTCATCATTAAAAAAGCATAACTTTAACCTTATAATATTTCTATAGGTATGCATTATATTATGCACCATAGGAATGGAGTAGGACTAAGTCCAAACAAATGCATTACTTCTTGAGTTAGTCAGAACTGGTTTGCTAATTGATCCTAGTCTGTAGGATCTCTAGTCGTTAGGAAGATTTCCATATAAGATAAATCTTGTTGGTTTAGGCTTTTAAACCCATTCCCCTTGATGCGTAGTCAATTTTCCCTCTTGATAATCCTTTAGTAAATGGATCCGCAAGGTTATTAGTAGTTCTCACATAATCAATGGAAATGGTTCCATTTGAGAGTAACTGCCAACTGTGTTATGGCGTCGACGAATATGTAGTGACTTTCCATTGTATATAAGATTTTGCTCTCTGTTTAACGCTGCTTGATTGTCACAGTGTATGCATATGGCCGGTACAGGTTCAGGCCAAAGTGGAATATCTTCTAAAAATTGACAAAGCCATTCTGCTTCTTCGCATGCTACATCTAAAGCGATGAACTTTGATTCCATAGTGGATCGAGCTATGCACGTTTGTTTAGTAGAATTCCATGACATTGCTGCTCCTACTAGGGTGAAGATATAACCACTAGTTGATTTAGATTCCTCTATATCAGAAATCCAGTTTTCATTACTATATCCTTTTAAGATGGCAGGATATTTTTTGTAATGTAGGGAAAAATTTGTGGTACGCTTTAAATATCCCAACACTTTCATTAGTGCTTTTTAGTGTTTCTTCCATAGGTTGCTTGTATACCTGCTCAGTCGACTTACTGCATACGCTATATCTAATCTTGTGCAATTCATGAGATACATTAGACATCCTATTACACGAGAGTATTCCAGTTGGATTACACTCTTATTGGTGCTTTTATGCAGTACTTCCGATGTATTAAAGGTGTTCTTACTCCTTTAGTTCCGTAATTTTTGAATTTTTCAATCACTTTTTCCACATAATGTGACTGAGATAGTTTAATTCCATTAGGTCATTTTATTATTTTGATTCCAAAATAATGTATGCAACTCCTAAATCTATCATGTCGAAATTTTTGATTAACATTTTCATCATAGTCTCTATTCCTTTAATATTTAGACCAAAGATTAGCATATCGTCTACATATAAACAAATCATTACGTATGATTGTCCAACTTGTTTGTAACACTACTAAAAATGTTAATATTTTGACAGCACGTAACGGCTAATTTCCGACGGCTTCTGACGGGCCGTCGGCGACCGTCGGGTGCCGTAGGAAATTCGCGAATTATAGGCCTAGTCGAGCCTTCTTCTTCCTCATTTTGCAACACGAATTTTTTTATCAAAAACCCCCAAATCCCTCCTACAAGCTTTCAGTCTCCAATTTTGAGCTTTCGGATCCACCACAGCTGCCTACGAAAACTCTATTGTTCTCAATCTCAGGTATAACACCTTAATTTGGGCAAAAATCTAATTTTTGCCCTAAATCAATATTTGCATAAGATGATAAATTGGAGCTAATTAGCGAGTGCAATTGTTTCCAATTGCGTAATAATGGTTTATAGCATCCCATAGTATATCCATTTCTTATGATATCGTGAAATTTTGAAGAGTATGTATAATTTGTGATTGTGTATGTATATAGTTAGTAAAACTGTATTTTTTCGTAAAATGCGTACAATTAATTAACTAATGTTCCTTAGAGGTATGTAATATGTTATCACGTAATTTAATTGCATCTGAAAGATGAAGTTAATGTAAATTAATTTTGCATAGATATCTAAATCATCTAAAGAAAAAAGTGAGGCAAGAAGCACGAGTTGAAGGTTCAATATGTAAATCACGGAGGGTCGAAGTCATTTAAGCAGTATCAGTAGGTGGTAAATTTACTGAATGCAAATTGTAAATTGTTTGTGCTATATAATTTTAAATGTACAATGATTGTATGTAAAAATCAATTTCAGGAAGCTAAGGCGCATGGTCTCGTGGGCTATATGGACGTGTTTACTCGTACGCATATTGTCGAGCATGTAAATCCGGACGGGACAGTTTCGTATACATGGCACACCGATAAATCCAACAAGAGCCATGTAAGCATATTTCATTTTATGCAGTATTAGTAATTGTTCTACTTGTTAAAATATAATGAAAATAAGATATGATGATATTAATTTGTTAATGCAGGAAAAGTTTATGGAGCAACGCCAGAAACTCCATGCTGACATGGGTCGAGATCAGCTGACGAAGGATGAGGAGGATGCTATTTTTGAGTCAGTTATGGATCCATTGGAGCATGACAAATGATATGGATTCGGCAATCAATTGGTAAGTAAATAATATATTGAATATCATACAAGTTTTCAAATTCAGTACATCGGTTTTGAGTCACTTCGTTATGAAAGCATTATGCATTACCAAAATATATTAATTCGTTACTCCAATGTCATTTCAAAAAAATAATAATGAAAAAGACATGTTATTTAATTTATTTTGCCCGATATATGCTGTACACATGCATAAATTTATCACATTTATTGTTAAAGAGATCAAAAGCTATGATATCTCGTAATGTAACGTACGATTATTTTTGTTAATAAATGGTTGAATCAAAATTTAAAAACGGCCAAAAGAATATATTTTAAATGTATATATGTAACGAACCGTAATTTTCGTTAATTAAATTTTTTATTTCAATAAGATTTACGTAAAATTAATTTAGAAGAAATAAAGATTTTATAATTAATAATGAAGCAAATGCTGAGAATGAAATGAAACCATGGGAATATAAGGCTAAGTATTTACAGTTGAAACAAAATGACGAATAAATTGAAGTGATGTAAATTGTTATACTAGGCTAAGAGTTGCATATAAGAGAACAATGGTAAGTAGTGAATTTAGTTAATGAATTAATAATATTAAATAGTAAATTGAATTAAATCAATATCCGGTACAAATTGAAATATTGTTTGGAATGAAAGCTTATAAATTGTAAGCATTTAATGTACAAATGAAATCAGTGTATTAATTTAGTTGTAACTGAATGTAAATTAATGAAATTATGTAATAATTGATAAATGATGGCATTCATGAATAAAGTAAGATTTGTAAGTAATAAAGGAATAATTGAAATAAACATTACCAATGAAATAGTATATTGATTTATATAGACTTAATAAAAGAGTTGAATGAATCAATCTATTTAGTTGAAACTAATTAATTGGTATGCAAATTATAAATGGGTTTATAGTAAGAAATTATACTACCGAAAATTAGAATTAAGATGAAATTGAAAAATTCAAGTATGTGATGCAAATATATCATATATAGCAGTGGAAAAAAAAGTAGTGTTATTATAACCTGGTTGGTAAGTAACAAACTTATAACTGAATTTAAAAGAAAATAAGCGACAATGAATATAGATTGTTCATTTATTTGATGTGTTAAATAAATTTTGGTATTCAATCGCGATAAATATAAATAATTAATTGAAACTGTTGTAAGGTCAAAATTTATTGCATATAATAAATTGGGGGATAGATTTCATTAAAGGTAATTTATTTATTATGTTAATGTAAATTAAAATAATTAGAGGTACGTAAATGATGACCAATACCATGTTTAGAAGTTGTAATTTAGAGGATATTAAGAATTAGGAATTGAATTTTGAATTATTTGCAATACAAATAAAGAAAATGTTACGTTATTGCTAACTGAGGGAATCATTAATTAATTGAATGAAAGTTAAATCAGTGGAATTAATGGAGATTAATTTACGTTAGTTATTTAGGGTAGTGACTAAATTTGGTAATCCATTTGCAATTAATGACAATAGTGTTGATATAAGCTAATAAGTTTAATGTCAATGCAATACCAATTAATGGATTGAATGTGATTATGAAATTGGAATTAGATAAATGCAGTAAATAATTCAAGGCAAATAAATTTATGGAACAAATGTTAAGATCTTAACTGATGGTAATTAATAATTGAAGATAATGTAAATTCTATGTATAATATGACTATGGTTGAATGAAAAGATTGTAAATCAAGATTTGTTTTTTTATTTGAATATAAAGAATTAAGGTAATTGAGTTTTTGCAATTAAGTAAAAATTAAACATTTATTTTTACGTTAATTGAAAATTTAGTTGAAATTGAAAAATATTTATGTATGTTAATTTCATCCATTTGGCTATAATGGATTGAATAATAAGAATGAAGATTTATTTCAATGAAATTTTTGGAAACTTAATTGATAATTTCTAAATTTAATAAAAATAAAAATTTGACACTGAAATGGGAAGTTAATCAACTTTAAATTGACCTTTAAATTGTTTAAAACATTGTAATTTGATTGAGACATATAAAGGTAATAAAAATTTTCAAATTTAAGATTTAAAAAAAAAGGGATTTTATTAATGAATTTTTAATTTATTTAATTAATATAAAATTAGCCATTTTGGCCACTGACTCGGATTTCGACGAAACTAGTTTCATCGGATCCGCAACGGTGAATTATAATAGTTTTTCAAGTTTCATAACAATCGGACTTGTCGTTAAATCGTACCAACTCGAAACGCCTTGAAATTTATGCAATTTAAATCAATCTAAATCAATTTGGAAAAATTGAATTTAGCATAACTTCTTCATACGATGGAATTTGGACATGAAACTTTTTCTTTCGCGTTTAAAATATTTTTAAACATATATTTTGATATATGGGTTGACCCAATTTCGTTCCGGAGTAGAAACGGGCTTTTCGGGCCATTTAGCGTTCAACGCGTATACCAATCCGATCCATCTATTATTTTTCAGCCTTGTCTATATATAACCCGTTATAAACCCTAGCCACTCCTTATTTTCATTTTTCTATACGTACATCTCCTTCACAACTCCTCATTCCAATGGCAGGAAAAAAAACCTAATTCCCAAATTCTAAAAATTAATTTCAAAAAAAAAATCGGATCTGCAGCCACTTCGAGTCACGCTTTGAGTTTCAGAGGCAAAAACGTTGTATCAACTTGGGGTAAGGAAGAAAATGACTCAGGTCGCTCCGGGTCGTTTTGGCAAAAACTCCAAGCAAGCACCGGAGATTTGAGGCGGCGCACCGAAATTGAACCCGAAGTTGACACAGGACCAGAATTTTTCAATTTTCAAATTTTCATAACTTTTGCGTACGAGCTCGGATTTACGCGCAGTTTATTTTGCTGGGATTGTATCGGAATTCCAGACATTTTGGCGTTAGTTTGGATGGATTTGAAGACTGTCAAATTTTTGGGTTTAAATTGAATTTGGATTCAATTTAAATTCAAAAGGTAAGTGTTTTAACCCACTCACAACTTCTAAGTTTTCTTATGTTTGTTAAATTGATTTAAGATATGAGTAGAAATTTATTTATGACTGTTTTACATATTTTTTTCATCATCTCAGTTAAATCGCATTTATTTAATTTAACTGTTGATTAATTTTATTATTGCATATAAATTGACAGTTAAATTTTATTTATTTTGCACATAAACTGCTAGTTAAACAGTTATTTATTTATTTATTTATTTTGAATATAAACCGTTTGTTGATACCTGTTATATTTTATATGCTCTATTGATGTTTGTTTAAATTGATGATGATTGAAATAAAATTGGTTGATGATTAATATTGGATGAATGGATGGTTTGTTCTATATTATATAAACTGCAAGGTATTATGCATTCTCATTTCATTCGAGATTGCGGCTTGAAATGATATACAACCGCTTTTTTTTTTTAATTTTGCGGATTGAAATGATAAATATCCATATCACTTGACCATAGGATAGAAAATTATATACAGGCACCGCAGTATATATATGAAATTATTTTTGAAATGATTTCTATGGTTTGGATAGGATGCGGTTTAATAAATATTAATTTTGATCTTATATAAAATCTTATTTTATATATACATATATAGTTAAATTATTGAATTTAAGCTATGTATGAATTTATTAAATGGAAATAAATAAGTTAAAAAATGGAGTTTTATAATTTATATTTATGATCAAGTACAGTTTTAAGATATTGTGTGTGTGTGTATATATATATAGAGTTTTAAATAGTTCAAATCAATTAAGATTGTAAATTAAATTGGAAATTTATTTGGAATTGGGCTTATTTAAAAATTAAACTCCACAAGTTGGTGTAAACTTATTAATCTTGGAAATTTTAAAGGTATGATATTTATAACTGGATTTTTATTCAAGATAAATTAAATGAATAATTCTAGTATAAATAAATGGAAGGAAATATTTAGTGTTAATAAATTGGGTTTTATTTTAAATGGTTATGGATCTATTATGTAAACGTTTCAAAACTAAATAATAGGACAATGAATTATTGAATAGAAATTCCCAACCTTAGTTTTGAAATTTATTAAATGCTCAAAGTTTGAAAATATTGAAATCGAAGTGTTTTTATTCAAACTGAAAGTGAATCTAAAGGTTATGAGTTTAGACTGAATTTAAAGTAAATAAAATTGTAAAGGCGTGGAAATTATTTACTTTATAAAGAAATTTTAAATTCAACTATTTTATTTTATATACCGTTGAATTCCAAACCATTTAAGTTTTGAAAGTTATGGTTTTAAAACTATGGATTTCGAAGTATTATGTGAAAAGTTAAATTTCAAATATTTGGTTTCGAGGTATTATAAATCTTAAAAGTGGCATGATTTTGGAAAAGAAATATATTTGAAATAAAATGATATCATATTTATTTGGGTTTTAAAAGGAAATGATATCGTATTTATGGGTTTTGAAATGGATAATTATATTCTGGTTTTGAAAGCATAATTATTTTTAAATGACCGCGGTGTTATAATAACGTTTGGTTGTTGAAGAGACCGGGATCGGAAGTTGTCATACTCTCTGCCAACTCCGAAAACATTTTAACAACCGTGTACGCGGTGGAGATTCCAGAATGGAGTAGGTTGGTGGTGGCGTTTCCTTTAAGGTAAATACGTGGACCCGACTCCCGTGAGTTGGCATAAGGTGGCTAAAACAGTAGCGATTCTCGGGCCAAGGAGGTTAGCGCCCTTTATCGGACACTCCTCTTCGATACTACTCTGACTTTGGATTGATTCGGTGGCCACCTTTACTTTTGATTTTAGGGTGAGTTTGTTCGAGGTGGGCGGTAGCTGCGGTTATGCGTTACCACCAGCCCGGATGCGTAATTGGTATATCTACCCTGGCATTGCCTAGTTGTGCCGTGTCATCTACCCTATCGCGCCTTATACGAATTTGGTTTTGTACCATACATATGGAGTGCCCTCTGACGACGCCCAATACGGGGAGATTACGGTACTGTATAGACTATGGGAATATATTATGTGTTAAGGTGGAAAATGTAAAGCCTTAACGCTATTTAAAAGTAAGTTTACTTTATAATTAGACACTATTGTAATAGCGAAATATACTACATAGTAAATAGTTTAACGGATCCTTAGGAGATGTAAATCCCGAGCATCTCTTGAGTTACTGCACTCATATTCATTTCTGTAAATTTAACTTACATAAGATCTTTTAGTTCTGATTCGAGTGTTTTGTCTTTTCAATTCGCTCGGGTCAGTCCGAGCGTTTTAGGATTTGAAGATTTTTCTGGAGGAAGAAGACGAAGATTTCATTACTATAATTATTATATATTATATGGTTCCACTACACTGTATTCCGCTGCATTAATATTATTAGTATGTGAACTCTGATATTTATTGTATAAAGAAGAATCAAATGTTTGTAAACAGTTTTATGAACTGTATATTTATTATTATATTTTATCCTTCCGCTGTGAGATTCTGTTTTGTTTTATTCTTTCTCATTTTTCTTATTTACCCTATAACAATCCGCCCTTCCGTATGGTTTGAATTGGCACGTGTGTCGATTTAAAGCGTGCGAAAAGGCGGGATGTTACATCTAGTATCAGAGCTTTGGTTTAGTGATAAACCTTAGCTTTGTGGGGTCTGACTCTTTATCAATAGGGTAGAAACACCCTATGGGAGTCGCTGAGTGTATATATATGAGAGAGCATATTTGTTAGTGTTATAAAAGGGTTTTAATATTGTGTTAATCTGTTCCATTTTGTATTTATAAATTCTGGTTGATGCATGGGACGCTGTGACATTAATAGGGATTTCTAAACACTTAATATGACAGACCGACATAATGTTTGCATTAAATAACATGAGGAAATTCAATGCGGCAAAATGGTAATGGACAGAGTTTTGAAATAGAGTGACTTTGCCATAAAAGCCTTAGGTGCTTCTAACGACATATTTATATTTATTTATTCGCGACTAATGTATCATGTGGATTCATTTTTGAAAATACTCGAGCAACATATGATTTTTGAGTGGAAATATATAAACTGAACGAGTACTTGTACATTTGTTTTGAAACAAAATAGTACAAAGATAAAATTATTTTGCATTGACATAAATTATTTTGTTACTAATTTTTTCATCATTTTAGGACTAGTATCTTGATTAACAAGTATAAATGAACATAAAAATATGAAGTACAAGTACTTTACTAGAGTAGATTACATATGGATGCAATAATTTGTAAATAAAGGCCTTTAGTATTTCAGGTATCAAAATGGCAGTTTATGCTGTGATCAATTAATGATTTTTTTCCCATCATCTAATATGCGTAAATTCTAAGTTCAAATGATGAGTAATTTGTTAAAATACAAAACAATGTTTTGTAATGGTTGATATTTGTCCAATACATTGTCAGCCTCATTCAGTCTACAGTTTCATGGTTTAGTTGCATGGCCCTCCTTAACCAATTTATAGACCATTTTTTGAAATTAGTCATTTCCTTTCAAAATAGTTATCCCTTTGCTGGGTAACACAACTGTTCGTATCTATAAATTGGCCAACCTCCCTCTCATTTTAGAGATAGAAAAAAGAGTAATTTCAAATTTATTTCTCTCATCCTTCCTTATAGTTACTTATGCTAAAATTTTCCAAAGTTATAGTATTTTAAAATGTAAATCAACAATCTTGTCACATAGTTATTTGGTGTTACCACAATCTAAGATGTTATCAATATGCACATACACTTACATAAACATGCATAAATTAAATTAAATAACATTATCACACTGCTAATCATTCACATGCCTGCACACACACTTACATAGATCACACGGCTAAATTTAATATTTATTACAGATCAGCAGTCAGAGACGGGGTAGGCAGATTAGAGCTCAGATCAATCTAGCAGAGATCGAAGATTTGCGGGCTAGAGTGGCGCAGCTAGAGGAGCAGAACCGTCGGCAGGCCATAAAGACCACACAATTGCTAGACCAGCGTATCACCGAGTACATGCAGCAGTATGGTGGCCGCTTCCTTTCCTCTGCTAGCTCTAGTTCTGGAGGAGATTGATTTATTGCTTTGGTCAGTATGTTTTTTCTTCTGTTTTGTACGATTTGGTAGATGGTGGAGGTAGTTGTTGATTTATATACTATGTTATGATCACTTAGCTGTTTTGTAGTAAAATTATGTGTTTTGACTTAATTTTATGTATTTTTTTTGTTTGGTGAATTATGTATAGTTTGGTTTTCGATATTTGGTTGGAATATTATATATTGGATTCCGTCGTATTGGTGGAATAGTATTTGTATGGAAAATGTGGATGGAAGGCTATATTGCAGCAGAAATATAAAAAAATCGCAGCAGATTTCCGACGGCTTTCAGGTTATATTTTTCCAACGGCTTCCGACCGCTTTCAGATCAATTTTTCCAACGGTTTCCGACTGCTTCGACAAGTGTCGAAATCCATCGGAATCCTTCGGAAGCCATCGGAAATACGAATGGCAAGATGTGTCGGAAGCCTTCGGAAACATGCACCCCGATGCCTTATTTTCCTATGACATTTTCCAACGGCTTTAGGGGTCGCCGATGGTTTTCGGCCTTCGGAATATGCCTTTTTCCTTGTAGTGTAATAAACACGTTTATCACATTCATTATATAGAAATCATTTTTCAACATGACATTATCAAACTTTGTATGCCATTGTTTTGGAGCTTGTTTTAGTCCGTATAATGATATTACTAATCTACATACTTTGTTTTCATTTCCTTTGGAAATAAAACCCTTGGGTTGCTCCATGTAAATCTCCTCATCAAGATTTCCATTTAAGAATGCGATCTTTACGTCCATTGGATGAATCTCTAGATTATATATGGATGCAATTGCTATTAACATTCTTATAGAGGTTATTCTTGTAACCGGTGAATAAGTATCAAAGAAGTCTATACCTTCCTTCTGACGATATCCTTTGGCTACCAATCTTACTTTATATTTGTCAGTAGAGGCCATCTAGTTTCATCATTATTTTGAAGATCCATTTGCAGCTAATCGGTTTTATTCCAGGTGGAAGGTCAACTATTTTCCAAGTTTTTTTACTCAGAATTAAATCGATTTCACTTTTGATTGCTTCTTTCCAACATGAAGATTCAAAAGATGACATTGTTTCCTTGTATGTTTAAGGTTCGTGTTCTAACATGTATGTTAGAAAATCTAAACCAAATGTCTTGGACGTTTTTGCTCTTACACTTCTTCTTGGTTCAACTTCCTCAATTTCACGATGAGTTTCATCGTCACGTGGCTTGCTTGATTCTTCTCTTATCCTTTTAGGGACATAATTTCCTTCATTCCTTTTATGCGGAAACACATCTTCAAAAGATGTTGCATCTCGAGACTCTATGATTGTATTGACATCTATAGGCACTACTATTTTGGGCTGCCCCTAGATAGTAACAGTCTACAGTTTTTGGTCCAAATTTGACTTTCTTAGAAGGCAGAACTGGAACTTTTGCCAAGCACCATCACACTCTGAGGTATTTGAAACTTGGTATGTGTCATTTCGATGACTATGTGGAATTGTCCCAGTTTTATTACGAGGAACCTAGTTTAATATGTGATTAGACATATTTAAGGCTTCCCCTCACAAGTTCGTCGTTGACCAGAGGTCAATAGCATTGCATTTATCAGATCTTTTAATGTTCTATTCTTTCTCTTGGCAATACCATTTTGTTGTAGTGAATATGGAGCTGTTGTTTGATGAATTATACTAGTTTTTGCACAGAATTGTTCAAATGGTGATTCATATTCTCCACCTTGATTAGATCTCAATATCTTGATCTTTTTGTTTAACTGATTTTCTACTTCAACCTCATATTTTATAAATGGTGTAATTGCTTTATATTTACTATTCAAAGATATACGTAGCAATATCATGTATAATCGTCAATAAAAGTGATAAAGTACCTTTTCTCACCTCTTGTAAGTAATGATTTAAAATCACATAAATCAGTGTGAACTAAACCTAGCGGTTCGGCACTTCTATCAACAGTATGAAATGGATTATTAACCACTTTTGCTTCTACACATGTCTCACATTTGTAGTTTTTCTCTACTTGAAAGTTAGGAATTAATCCCAAGTTTGTTGACTTTTTCATTTTTCTAAAATTTATATGTTCTAATCTATCATGACATATTAAAATTTCATGCTCAACCAAATAAGAAACTTCATTTTTATTAATAGAACAATCAGAATACATAGCTTTATTGCCGACTACGGCTACATTTGCCTTAAATAGGCCATCAGATAAATAACCCCTTCCTATATAAATTCTAGCCTTAGACAGAACTACTTTATCTGACTCGAAGACCATATGGAAGCCTTTCTTTGAGAGCACAGGTCCAGAGATAAGATTCTTGCGGATATCTGAAACATAAAGAACCTCATTTAGTGTCTCAGTTTTTTCGGATGTTAATTTGAGGGTAACGGTGTCGTTACCTTCCATCATGAAAACCGCAGAATTACCCATGTAGAGTTTTTCTTTCTGATCGTCTTTCTTGTAAGTGGAGAACATAGATATATCAGTTTTGACATGACAAGTAGCACCTATGTCTACCCACCACTGTGCAGGGTTCTCTACTAAGTTGCATTCTGAAACAACTCTTGAAAAGTTCATCTCCTCAATGGTTGAACTCAAATTTTCCACTATATTTCCCTCTGATTTGTCATTCGTCTTCTTATGCCTACAATCTTTAGCTGCGTGCCTAATTTTTCCCCAGACACAGCATTCGCCTTTGAACTTCTTGGTTTGCTTATCTTTGGATTGATTATCTGGTGCCTTTCTCCTTTTCTTTTTGTTGTTGAAGTGTCCTTTTGTAACGATCCCGATTTAAAGACGAATTTAAATTTGTAATTAAATTAAATTTTTGGATTAATTTGTGAATTTATTTGATTTTTCAAATTTAATAAGATGTATATACTTATTGTTTTAAAAATTTGGATTTGAAACTCAAAATGAATACTTTCAATTAAATTGGATTATGAATAAAAATTTTGATTTAGGAATTCAAAATAAATTAGATTTAAAGATTATACTTGGAAAAAAATATGCATGACTAATTATTAAAATGTATACATTATGTTTTACTCCATTTTCTTTATGAAGTTATAAGAAGTATAAAAAATTTATCTTATCAACATTTAATGTAAAATATAAAATAAAATATATGTTATAAACTTTATGTTTGATCAAATTATAAATAGAAATAAAAATTCAAGCATATATGTTAATAATTTATATGGTCGTATGGCAACATAAAATCAAATTATAAATAGAAGAAACAAAAATAAAATACTATAACAATTTATTGTATGTGAATTAGGCAAGACAAGAAGATAAGAAAAAAATCTATGTACAAAGCAAATAAAACTGTTGTTTCCAAATGATAACAAATAGCATAGTTTGTAGACAAAACAGGGCACATACATTTAATACCCCCATCTTCTCAGCACAAAAGAAAAATCTTTCAACCGAAAATATGTTATAGTCATATTAGCAAACAAAGAGAAAAAAAATCTTTAGTCAAGAAGAAAGTTAATATAAGTATCTTTATGCAAGCAAATAAAGATAGGTGTGTAAGCTTGTATAAGAAGACAGATATATGTTTAAGCATGAAGACTTGAGAAAATAAAGAGAACAATAATTAATGTAAAATATCTTAGCACACAATATATTTCATCAGCCACTAAAACAAGATATCAGCCCACCAAAGCAAGAAATAAAATCAGCTAGTCAAAATACAAAGAGAAAAAAATCTCGAACTTATATTGTACAAACAAATAATCACATATCCTATAAACTTCTTTTTGTATGTATCAATCTTTATCTCAGTTCGATCATCAAAACTGGGTAGCATCTGAAGTAAGTGCCATTTAAAATTTAAACAAAGATTCAATTTTAAACAACAATACAAACAACACAAAACCAGAAATCAAGAGAAAGATTTCAGCTAGCAAATTTCTCAAGCCTGTATCAAAAAGCAAGCTCTGTTCTTCATCTTCACAGGTGAGCAAACCATAAATCCTTAAAATTTGATTTATATAGTTTGCTTGTGATGATTGTTGAAGTTTTGCTGTAAGTATAATGTGCATGAATGTATATGTACAGAGATATACTTCTCTATTGTGTTACAGGCTTTGGCTCACCCAAGAAAATTCATGTTTTCTTTGAATAATGACATTTAGATCATGGTGTTTGAATGAAAGTTGTTCACAATCATGTAAAGTCAGTTTTAAAAATAATATTAGGTATCAAAATTAAATAAATATTTTGAAGATGGCAGTTTACAGTAGATAAATAAACACATCAGTAAAATCAAACAAGTTAGTTTTGAAATCTGATTGTACAATCACGTTCGTATTGCAAAGTAATGATTTTTAGTGGAAATTTCATGATTTTTAAGTAAGAAAATATAGTGAATTTCTTAGATGAATGAATTTTGAGTTTTCATGAATTACTGGCAATCGGAGAAGTAAGGGAGGTCGTGGTCATGGCGAAGGGTAGCTTGGGTGACGAGGATTCACAGAAAAATACTCATGAATTTTTTTGATAAGCGTGGTGATTGCGGTGGATCGAAGTAGGGTTTTGTAATGGTTTTGGATCATCGGGGTGTCGAGGTTGTTGTGGCAACTGGGGAGCATCGGAGTGGTTTGCCTGGTTAGGGATGCAAGCTAGAAGGGTGACGAAGTTTATGGAAGGATAGAGAGGCTTCTCATTGGTCGGAGGCGTCGGAACTGTGGAGTTCTGGCCATGGCGTTTATGTTGGGTCGAAGTTTTTAACTCGATTTTGATACATGGGTTGTGCGTGCGGTCTGGGTGCTGCTTTGTGGTCGAGTGAGTTCGAGTGATCGTCGAAGGTGGCCGCAGCGATCACTGATGGCCAGAGGCGATAGTGCACGTGCACATTATCGCTGTGTGTCAGTGTTGATGGATGTGAGTGTCACGAGTTGTTTCTCGAATCCAAGGGGTGATTGCCTCAGGGTCGTACTCGAGTACGCAGGCTCCTGATGCTTTCAAACTTAAATTAACTTAATGGAAGAAAAAAAAATAGAAGTAGAAGTGTACGCACGCGAGAGAAAGAGAATGACGCGAGGAAACTAGTGAGAAACTCGAGTATACACTCGAGCAAACACCTGGGTTTGCTCGGGTTATTTCCAAATTGGGTTAAGCCCAATTTATTTAAAGCTTATAATGTTAAAGTAAATGATGTTGACTATTTTTAAGTTAAGAATTTGTTTCAAGCTAATCGACTAAGTAAGTACATATTAATGTTTTCTAAAACCTTAATTAATATTTTAATTAAGTAATTAACTTAAGTTAAATATTAAATTTAATTACCATTAAAGCTTTCAATATAACAATAAATTGATTTTCAAAGTGTAAAGAAGATTCTTAAATGATAATTAAGGTAAATAATTTTTATTAACTAATGGATTTGAAAAGTAATTAAGAACGATTTATAATTTGTAATTAGAATTGATTAATAAACAATTACGTGTCTAAATTATTTAAAAATTGTTAATTAGATAATTTAAGCTAATCAATTTATAATTAGTAGTTGATTAAGTTAATTGATTAAGAAATAATTTATTAACAAGGTTGATTTAGATTTAATTAATTTATTTGTCATTAAGAATAATTGATCACTGATTTAAAATAGTTGTGTGGTTAATACACTTAAACCACATTGGAAAATAATCAACTATTATTGTGCACCGAATTGTTATTTCTGTTGTGGTTGTGATACTGTGTGATGTGAATTATTCTGTTTGAACTGTGATTTGTGATTTAATTCTGTATTGATGTGAAACCCTATTTGCCCGTATAACGACATTTGAATTTCGATGCGACAGGGAGTCGGGTTCCAATTGCTTATCCAAAACCCACATCGAATCGTAATAGTGAATCTTTGTGATTGATAAATTTACTTTATCTGTAAATTTGTGAATGAAGATAAGCATTATGGATTATACCGCTTATCGATATTGATATATCTGTGATGATTGATGTTGTGCACTATTGTGTGAAACCCCTGGACTACACTTATACACACACAAATATAGATTGCACGTGGAAATCGGTTAAGTCACAGATATTTGAATTTTTAAATAGTTTTGAATTTGAATTTTAAATCCAAATGATTTTGTAAATGAATTGGGTTTAAAGTGAAAAGCTTTTAAAAGGCATTTTAAAAATAAAAGTTATTTTGAATAACTTAATAAAGATTTGAAATTTGAATAATTCGATTCAAATTGGAACTCAGTATCTGAGATTGAATTCTATATTCAGTGTTTATGATTTAAAAAGGGATTATACAAGCTTATATGGGTTTTAAACCATTTTTAAAGTATTGTTGTGGGAATTTGAATTAACCTAATGATTTTAACTTGTGTAAATGAGGTCAAATCTTTCCGAAATGAAAACAATTTATTTTCAAATAATAAAAGCTTTCACACAAGTAATGAATTTCCCATTCGTATTAAAAGGAATTTCAAGTTTGAATTGAAATAGTTTTCCAAGTTATGGATGAATCTTTGGAAACAGTTTGAAAGCTATAAGTTAAATCTTTGATTTAAAGAATGAATAAGTTAATCCAATTTGAAATGAAAATTGTTTTGAAATGAGTCTTTGATTTGAAGACCGGATGGGTTAATCCAAATTGAAATGGAATTATTTGGAAAGCTATGAATTAAATGTTGATTTAAAAATTAGATGAAATAATCCAATTGTTTTGAAAAGCCATGAATGAAGCTTTGTGAAACTGGGTGAACTTTATGAAATGAATCTTTTTGTTTAAAAGATTTGAAATGGTAATTGGTTTAAACCATTTGAAAGAAAGTTTGGAATCATTAAGTTGTGACTTAATTGAAATCCCATATCCATATGTTTTTAAATATTGCGTTCATTATTCGGTTTAGCCGGAAGAGGACTTTGTGTCGTATAACACGTTCTGAATAATGATACGACGATATGGATAGTACTTAAAGACCGATGGTGAAGACCGGGTATTTGCGAGAGCGATAGGATGACCTATCGATTGTCTCTGCACTGAGTAGCTACGGTATAGAGATTGCCTAAGTGATGGGAAGTCTGATGGGGATTGTGAATACTCGGATTTGCAAGGGCTTCTTCGGAAGTGCCTTCGGTTCTGTTCGAACCCGGAATAGACTTGTATGGTTGTATGTCTGACACTACACTTTGAGATATAAAGAAGATTTCTTTCAAATACATATCTGTTAGTGGCGGAGAATTTATTCTCTTAGCTTAACACCCTTCTCTGAGATGTATGAGCTCAGAGGTTATGTAGTTGAAGGTTACCAGCAATTTACTCCCAATTTGGTAGTGTGGCATGCTGAGTGCTGCTGTGTGTTGATGATCATTAGTTGATCATTTATGATCAAAGCATGGCTTTCGTGCAAAGCGTAGCTTTGTGGACGAGACTTCGTTGAGCCTCATAAGCCGGTAATGGTCGAAACAGGAATCGTGGCAGCAAGGTTTCAGGGGTAGCTCCCCTAGGGTATGGCCATTTCTTCTGGAAAAGGGTAGTATCATGGTATGGAGCCCAGGTACTTACTCGTGTGGACACCGTAGTATATTTATTACTGTGTGATGTTGTTGGAGGGCCCTAGGATAAAGGTCCCAAAGGACCAGGGGTGGCATATCTTAGGTTTTATTCCTCGGGAAGGGGGTAGCCGGCCTTGTGTAGCAGAGAGCTGGGTAAGTTCTCGAGGGCGTCCCTCTAGAGGCGTTCCATTTTATTTGGGAAGTTCATTTGCCCGACCATTTGTTGGAAATCCAAACAAAACAATACGAGCCATGTACGGTTTAAGTTGTATAACCTGCCATGGAATATGGCGGTAATCTACTATTGAACATGGTAGCTATAGTAGGCATACGACGAAATGTGGCATGCTGGCTAAGATTGATATTATACTTTCAAAATATTTTTTCACTATGCACTAATAATAATATCGAAAAAAAAGATTTCGCGTATCAAGCATTTTTGACTATCATAAGGAGAAATCTCCTCCAATTCTGCGTTTGCATGGTGTGTGCGGTGGGAGGCCTTATGGTGGTTTCATTTTCCAAAGAGCATTGCGGTTTTCAATGTTCTAAATTCCTTTGTTGCTTGTTTTAAAGATAAAAACTTTTGTTTGCTCATACCAGTCCCATGACTGACCCGGAGTTTATTGTTCCTTTCCTAAACTCTGGTTGCCCACAATGTTCCACACGGGCAGTCTAGAGTTGGGTTTTTCAAATAGTCGAATAATAGGAACTGATTTGATAGCCTTCGAAGCCTTTTGGATCATGGATCGCATTTTCTACACCTTCAGCTTTCATGGCTGACCTTGCTTAGCTTTGTGCGACTATATGAGAGTTCTCGCTAGCTTTGGATTGGAGATGGAGTTTGGCACTGAAGAAAGTTTCTTTCCACTGCTATTGTCTTGTATCATATCTGATGTATATTGATATTCATTGCATTAGATATTGTACCAGATTGTGTATATCAATGTATTATTCATTTCTTTTTCTTTCGCTGTGTTGTTTACTTAATGGTGTACAAGTGGTATCAAAGCTGAGGGTTGAAACTTAGCTCAGGAGTATAACACATTAAGTAGCTGATTAGAGATAGGGTGAAGTAAACCCTAGAATGAGTATCCCTAAGATATCTGTCTATATGCCTCAGTAAATTCTCTTACTATCCACCGATAGTAGATATGAGTGCAAGAAGAGGATGAGATAGGGGACAGGGGAATACGACTATAAATGGTCAATACCCTGTAACAACAAGGGGACAATCTTTTCTCCATCAATCTCTTTTGTTAAGCATCTCTTTTCAATTCTTCGATGGTTCCTGGTAGATCCAGGAAGAAGATTTGATATATTTGCATGGGACATAAACTCCAAATAGGTCAGAATTGTTTGTTTGGATGAATTGGTTGCTTTGGCTGCTATGGTTAATGGGTATACTTTGGTTTTTAAGCTAAAGGTTTTGAAATTGTATCCATATATCTGTCTATTTTTGGGTCCGGATATGTTCTACGAACGATTAGTTATCCATCGAACTAACCAGTGCCCTTGCATATTTCATAGATTTGATGACCCGAGTATCCTGTGTAGTATCAAATGAGTTTGTTCTCATATTGGTAATATTTTGATTTGGTAGGCCAAATGCAGAATTGACATTCGGTTTGATTTGGAAAGATATTTCTCTATCTTTCATCTATCTTTGTCATCTCCCTAGCAAATTTCGGGGACGCAATTTCTTAAGGGGGGATCTGTATCGATCCCGATTTAAAGATGAATTTAAATTTGTAATTAAATTAAAATTTTGGATTAGTTTGTGAATTTATTTGAATATTTCAAATTTAATAAGATGTATATGCTTATTTCTTTTAAAAATTTGGATTTGAAACTCAAAATGAATACTTTCAATTGAATTGGATTATAAATAAAAATTTTGATTTGGGAATTCAAAATAAATTTAAAATTAATTAGATTTAAAGATTATACGTGGAAAAAAATATGCATGATTAATTATTAAAATGTGTACATTTTGTTTTACTCCATTTTCTTTATGAAGTTATAAGAAGTATAAAAATTTATCCTATCAATATTTAATGTACAATATAAAATAAAACATATGTTATAAACTTAATGTTTGAACCAATTATAAATAGAAATAAAAATTCAAGCATATATGTTAATAATTTATATGGTCGTATGGCAACATAAAATCAAATTATAAATAGAAGAAACAAAAAATAAAATACTATAACAATTTATTGTATGTGAATTAGGCAAGACAAGAAGATAAGAAAAAAATCTATGTACAAAGCAAATAAAACTGTTGTTTCCAAATGATAACAAATAGCATAGTTTGTAGACAAAGTAAGGGAGGTCGAGGTCATGGCGAAGGGTAGCTTGGGTGATGAGGATTCACGAAAAAATACTCACGAATTTTTTTGATAAGCATGGTGGTAATTGCGGTGGATCAAAGTAGGGTTTTGTAATGGTTTTGGATCATTGGGATGTCGATGTTGTTGTGGCAACTGGGGAGCATCGGAGTGGTTCGCCTGGTTAGGGATGTAAGCTAGAAGGTGTGACGAAGTTTTAGGAAGGATGGCGAGGCTTCTCGTTGGTCGGAGGTGTCAGAATTATGGACTTATGGCCAAGGCGTTTTTGTTGTGTCGAAGTTTTTAACTCGATTTTGATTCATGGGTTGTGCGTGTGATCTGGGTGCTGCTTCATGGTCGAGTAAGTTCGAGTGATTATTGAAGGTGGCCGCAGCGATCACTGATGGCCAGAGGAGACAGTGCACTTACATGTTATCGCTTGGTGTCAGTGTTGATGGATGTGAGTGTCGCGAGTTGTTTCTCGAGTCCAAGGGGTGATTGCCTCGGGGTCGTACTCGAGTACGTAGGCTCCTAATGCTTTCAAACTTAAATTAACTTAATGGAAGAAAAAATAATAGAAGAAGAAGTGTACGCACGCGAGAGGAAGATAATAATGTGGGAAAACTAGTGAGAAACTCGAGTGCACACTCGAGCAAACACCTGGGTTTGCTCGGGTTATTTCCAAATTGGGTTAAGCCCAATTTATTTAAAGCTTATAATTTTAAAGTAAATGATGTTGACTATTTTTAAGTTAAAAATTTGTTTCAAGCTAATCGACTAAGTGAGTACATATTAATGTTTTCTAAAACCTTAATTAATATTTTAATTAAGTAATTAACTTAAGTTAAATATTAAATTTAATTAACATTAAAGCTTTCAATATAACAATAAATTGATTTTCAAAGTGCAAAGAAGATTCTTAAATGATAATTAAGGAAAATAATTTTATTAACTAATGGATTTGAAAAGTAATTAGGAATGATTTATAATTTGTAATTAGAATTGATTAATAAACATTTACGTGTCTAAATTATTTAAAAATTGTTAATTAGATAATTTAAGTTAATCAATTTATAATTAGTAGTTGATTAAGTTAATTGATTAAGAAATAATTTATTAACAAGGTTGATTAAGATTTAATTAATTTATTTGTCATTAAGAATAATTGATCATTTATTTAAAATAGTTGTGTGGTTAATACACTTAAACCACATTGGAAAATAATCAACTATTGTTGTGCACCGAATTGTTATTTCTGTTGTGGTTGTGATACTGTGTGATGTGAATTATTCTGTGCTGAACTGTGATTTATGATTTAATTCTGTATTGATGTGAAACCCTTTTTGTCCATAAAACGGCATTTGAATCTCGATGCGACATGGAGTGGGATTCCAGTTGGTTATCTGAAACCCACATCGAATCGTAATAGTGAATCTCTGTGATTGATTAATTTACTTTATCTGTAAATTTGTGAATAAAGATAAGCGTTATGGATTGTACCGCTTATCGATATTGATATATCTATGATGATTGATATTTTGTACTATTGTGTGAAACCCCAAGACTACACTTATACACACACAAATATGGATTGCACGTGGAAATCGGTTAAGTCACAGATATTTGAATTTTTTAATAGTTTTGAATTTGAATTTTAAATCCAAATGATCTTGGAAATGAATTGGGTTTAAAGCGAAAAGCTTTTAAAAGGCATTTTAAAAATAAAAGTTATTTTGAATAACTTAATAAAGATTTGAAATTTGAATAATTCGATTCAAATTGGAACTCAGTATCTAAGATTGAATTCTATATTCAGTGTTTATGATTTAAAAAGGGATTATACAAGCTTATATGGGTTTTAAACCATTTTTAAAGTATTGTTGTGGGAATTTGAATTAACCCAAAGATTTTAACTTGTGTAAATGAGGTCGAATCTTTCCGAAATGAAAACAGTTAATTTTCAAATGATAAAAGCCTTCACACATAAGTAATGAATTTCCAATTCGTATTAAAAGGAATTTCAAGTTTGAATTGAAATAGTTTTCCAAGTTATGGATGAATCTTTGGAAACGGTTTGAAAGCTATAAGTTAAATCTTTGATTTAAAGATTGAATGAGTTAATCCAATTTGAAATGGAAATTGTTTTGAAATGAGTCTTTGATTTAAAGACCGGATGGGTTAATCCAAATTGAAATGGAGTTATTTGAAAAGCTATGAATTGAATCTTGATTTAAAAATTGGATGAATTAATCCAATTGTTTTGAAAAGCTATGAATGAATCTTTGTGAAACTGGGTGAACTTTATGAAATGAATCTTTTTGTTTAAAAGATTTGAAATGGTAATTGGTTTAAACCATTTGAAAGAAAGTTTGGAATCATTAAGTTGTGACTTAATTGAAATCCAATATCTATATGTTTTTAAATATTGCGTTCATTATTCGGTTTAGCCGGGAGAGGACTTTGTATCATATAACATATTCCGAATAATGATACGACGATATGGATAGCATTTGAAGACCGGTGGTGAAGACCGGGTATTTGTGAAAGCGATAAGATGACCTATCAATTGTCTCTACACTAAGTAGCTACGGTATAGAGATTCCCTAAGTGATGGGAAGTCCGATCGGGATTATGGACACCCGGATTTGCAAGGGCTTCTTCGGAAGTGCCTTCGGTTCTGTTCGAACCCGGAACAGACTTGTATGGTTGTATGTCTGACACTACACTTTGAGATATAAAGTAGATTTCTTTCAAATACATATCTGTTGGTGGGGGAGAATTTATTCTCTTAGCTTAACACACTTATCTGAGACGTATGAGCTCAGAGGTTATGTAGTTGAAGGTTATCGGCGATATACTCCCAATTTGGTAGTGTGGCATGCTGAGTGTTGTTGTGTGTCGATGATCATTTGTGATCAAAGCATGGCTTTAGTGCAAAGGTAGCTTTGTGGACGAGACTTCGTCGAGCCTCACAACTCGGTAATGGTCGAAACACAGGAATCGTGGCAGCAAGGTTTCAGGGGTAGCTCCCCTAGGGTATGACCATTTCTTCTGGAAAAGGGTAGTATCATGGTATGGAGCCCAGGTACTTACTCATGTGGAGATCGTAGTATATTTATTACCGTGTGATGTTGTTGGAGGGCCCTCGGATAAAGGTCCCAAAGTACCGGGGGTGGCGTATCTTATGTTTTATTCCCCGGGTAGGGGGTGGCCGGCCTTGTGTTGCAGAGAGCTGGGTAAGTTCTCAGGGGCGTCCCTCCAAAGGCGTTCCATTTTGTTTGGGAAGTTCCTTCGCCCGACGATTTGTTAGAAATCCAAACAAAACAATACGAGTCCCGTACGGTTTTAGTTGTATAACCTGCCATGGAATGTGGCGGTAACCTGCTATTGAACATGGTAGCTATAGTAGGCATACGACGAAATGTGGTATGCTGGTTAAGATTGATATTATACTTTTGAAATGTTTTTTCGCTATGCACTAATAATAATATCAAAAAAAAGATTTCGCGTATCAAGCATTTTTTACTATCACAAGGAGAAATCTCCTCCAATTCTGCGTTTGCATGGTGTGTGCAGTGGGAGGCCTTATGGTAGTTTCATTTTCCAAAGAGCGTTGCGGTTTTCAGTGTTTTAAATTCCTTTGTTGCTTGTTTTAAAGATAAAAACTGTTTTTGTTTGCTCATACCAGTCCCACGACTGACTCGGAGTTTATTGTTCCTTTCCTAAACTCTGGGTGCCCACAATGTTCCACACTGGTAGTCTAGAGTTGGGTTTTTTAGATAGTCGAATAATAGGAACTGATTTGATAGCCTTCGAAGCCTTTTGGATCATAGATCGCATTTTCTACACTTCAGCTTTCACGGTTGATCTTTCTTAGCTTTGTGCGACTATATGAGAGTTCTCGCTAGCTTAGGATTGGAGAGGGAGTTTGGCACTGAAGAAAGTTTCTTTTCGCTGCTATTGTCTTGTATCATATCTCTGATGTATATTGATATTCATTATATCAGATATTGTATCAGATTGTGTATATCAATGTATTATTCATTTCTTTTTCTTCCACTGTGTTGTTTACTTAATGGTGTTATAAGCTCGACGAACCAGATTCAACGTTTGGATCTGCGGCATTGGAATATGAGTGTCGTATTCGGTGCCGATTTTCGAAGATCAAGTCAGGATCGTTACACCTTTCTTTTTTTACCCTTCTGTAACAAGTGCATCTTCGCCTTTGGGTTGTGTTATTCCATGATTATCTGCCTTAATTTTTAATCTAACAATGATATTTTCTAAGAAAATCTCTTTTTTCTTATGTTTTAGATTGTTGCGGTAGTCTCTCTAGGATGGTGGTAGTTTTCCTATTATCGCTTCAAAAAGGAAAGATTCTCCAACTTGATGTCCTTCCGCTTCAAGTTCATGAATTATAAGTTGGAGACCCTGCACTTGACTAGTTATGCATTTGGAATCCACCATTTTGTATTCCATGAATTTATCTACTATGAACTTCTTCAAACTGACATTCTACGTCTTGTATTTATTTGCAAGTGTAGTCTATAGAGATTTTGCTGCATGGTGTGGCTGATATACTTTACATAGTACTTTATCCAAACAATTCAGAATGTAATTTTGACACAAGAAGTCCGAATGCTTCCACGAGACAATTCCGAGAAAAACAGCTGTGTCTTTTACTCCAGTTTGTCCGCCTTTAGGTTTTGGTTCATCATCCTCAATGCACTTCTGCAGCCCTAACGTGGTGAGATAAAACAGCATTTGATTCTGCCATGTTATGAAGTCATCATCATTTCCTTTAAACGGATCAGGCCTGTTGTGAGTAGCAGCCTTTGCGGATAATTCAACTGTCGTCATCTCTGTTTTAGTGAAAATAGAAAAGTCTTAAAACGTTATTACACCAGTATACCAAAAAAGATACCAATATTTTATAAACTCGTCACACAAGTTTACAAATTAGATTTCCACTACTTTGAAAATCTATATTAGAAATTTTGAACAATAGCTATGTTGTATTAATTTACAATAACAAACGGATGGTGAAGGAAATTTCATCTGAGGCTTACCGTAAAAATTTCCTCAAGACTTTATTCAAATCTCATAAGATACAATAGATGTGATTTGCTCGAGATTGTGATGTGTATTATCTTCTATGTGATATGCATAAGCGCATGGATTATAGAAATTCAGAAATGAGGAGGAAGAAGAGAAAATTTAGAGTATTGAACTGATCAGTTTTACTTCTCCTTTAGAGGTTAATTCCCAATGGTTATGTCTGTTAGGAACAACCGCATTTCTTCTTATGCAAACGCCAAAAACTGTTATGATTTACAGCAGTCGCATCTCTTCATTTGCAATGGCCATAAACTATCGCGGTTTGCAACAGTCGCGTCTGTTCAAACAGTCCACGACGGGCATTTCAATTGAAATCCAAAAGTCACTTCTATTTGAATTAAATAGCAGAAAACTATTTACTTTGGTGCATCAAAAATATAACACGGTCTACTCTTATTAGACCCGCACCCGCATCCGTTTCGGTTCAGTTCGCTTCGGTACAGGCGGGCGGCGGCACGTGCGCATGTGTTAGTTCATGGTCATATAGGTTCTCCCCCTCACAAAAATTACCTAAACCTAAGGGCCAATATGGGTTTGAGGGAAGTAGTATGTAAACATGAATGCTAACTTATTTTTGGCCATGTGGGACAATATCTCATTCATCTTTTAAAGGCCTCTAACAATCCCCCACATGAATGACGATATATGTCTCCTCGACACAAAGTGTAATATCACATAGTTCATATGGAAATAATGCTATATCGAGGATGGGTATATATTTCAATTTGAACTTTTCCTAGTTAAAACTTATCAGATATACTTATATAATCGGTGAATTATTTCATCTTGAACCGTCAGCGTTTGTGCATAACTATACAATAATCTTTACAAAGCATTATTTCCCTTCACATCCAATCTCTTGGTTGTGTTTATTTTGGTCCCAAATTTTTTTGGTTCTGCGAATGTTTTAGAGAATTTAAGCCTTTAATATTCTCATATAGCCGACACAGCTCATACTAACATAAGTGATCGCAACCATTAAGAGTATCCTACATATAACCCACTTGCTATTTTCAAGATATGGTCATCATTAAAAAGCATAGCTTTAACCCTTTTATATTTCTATAGGTATGCATTATATTGTGCACTATAGGAATGGAGTAGGAATAAGTCCAAACAAATGCATTATTTCTTGAGTTACTCAGAACTGGTTTGCCCATTGATCCTAATCCATGGGACCTCCAGTCGTTTGGATAGGTTTTCGTATAAGATAACTCTTGTTGGTTTAGGCTTTTAAACTCATTCCTCTTGATGCACAGTCAATTTTCTATATTGATAATCCTTTAGTAAATGGATCCGCAAGGTTATCAGTAGTTCTCACATAATCAATGGAAATAATTCCATTTGAGCGTAACTTCCTAACTATGTTATGGCGTCATCGAATATGTCATGATTTTCATTATACACAAAGTTTTCCGCTCTGCTTAACGCTGCTTGAATATCTTTTAAAAATTGACGAACCATTCTGATTCTTCGTCTGCTTTATTTAAAGTGATGAACTCTGATTCCATAGTGGATCGAGCTATGCATGTTTGTTTAGTATATTTCCATGACACTGCTGCTCCTGTTAGGGTGAAGACATAACCACTAGTTGATTTAGATTCCTCCGAATCAGAAATCCAGTTTGCATCACCATATCCTTTTGAGATGGTAGGATATTTTCCATAATGTAGGAAAAAATTCGTGGTACTCTTTAAATATCCCAACACTCTCATTAGTGCTTTTCAATGTTCCTTCCCTGGGTTGCTTGTACCTACCCAGTCGACTTACTGCATACGCTATACCTGGTCTTATGCAATTCATGAGGTACATTGGACATCCTATTACATGAGAGTATTCCAGTTGCATTACACTCTCGTTAGTGTTTTTATGCAATACTTCCAATGGATTAAAAGGTGTTCTTGCTCCTTTAATTCTGTAATTTTTGAATTTTTCAATCACTTTTTCCACATAATGTGACAGAGATAGTTCAATTCCATTAGGTGTTTTTATTATTTTGATTCCAAAATAACGTCTGCAACACCCATATCTATCATGTCAAAATTGTTGATTAACATTTTCTTATGGTCTCTATTACTTTACTATTTGGACCAAAGATTAGCATATCGTCCACATATAAACAACTCATTACGTATGATTGTCCAACTTGTTTATAATAAACACATTTATCACATTCATTTACACGAAAACCATTTTTCATCATAACACTATCAAATTTTGTGTGCCATTGTTTTGAAGCTTGTTTTAATCCGTATAATGATTTTACTAATCTACTTACTTTGTTTTCATTTCCTTAATTTGGAAATAAAACCCTCGGGTTGCTCCATGTAAATCTCCTCATCAAGATTTTCATTTAAGAATGCTTTCTTTACATCCATTTGATGAATCTCTAGATTATACATCGATGCAATTTCTATTAACATTCTCATAGAGGTTATTTTTGTAATAGGTGAAGAAGTATCAAAGAAGTCTATACCTTCTTTTTGACGATATCCTTTAGCTACCAATCTTGCTTTATGTTTATTAATAGAGCCATCTGGTTTCATCATCTTTTTGAAGATCCATTTGTAGCTAATCGGTTTTATTCCAGGCGGAATGTCAACTATTTCCTAAGTTTTATTACTTAAAATTGAATCAATTTCACTTTTGATTGCTTCTTTCCAACATGAAGATTTAGAATATGACATTGCTTCCTTGAATGTTTGAGGTTTGTGTTCTAACATGTATGTTAGAAAATCTAAACCAAATGTCTTGGACGTTCATGCTCTTACACTTCTTCTTAGTTCAACTTCCTCAATTTCACGATGAGTTTCATCATCATGTGGCTTGCTTGATTCTTCTCTTGTCCTTTTAGGGATATAATTTCCTTAATTTCTTTTGTGTGGAAACACATCTTTAAAAGATGAGACATCTCGAGACACTATGATTGTATTGACATTGATGTCAGCTATATTAGACTTGAATACCAAAAATCTTTAGGCACTACTATTTTGGGCTGCATTAGATTGTAACAGTCTATAGTATTTGGTCCAAGTATGACTTTCTTGGGAGGAGGAACTGGAACTTTTGCCAAGCACCCACTTACTTTGAGGTATTTGAAACTTGGTATGTGTCCTTTCCATAACTAATATGGAATTGTTCCTCTTTTATTGTGAGGAACCTTGTTTAATATGCGATTAGACATATTTAAGGCTTCCCCCCCACAAGTTCGTCGGTAGACCAGAGGTCAATAGCATTGCATTTATCACATCATTTAATGTTCTATTCTTTCTCTCGGCAATACAATTTTTTTATGGTGAATATGGAACTGTTGTTTGATGAGTTATACCAGTTTTTGCATAGAATTGTTCAAATGGTGACTCGTATTCTCCACCTCGATCAGATCTCAATATCTTGATCTTTTTATTTAACAGATTTTCTACTTCAGCCTTATATTTTATAAATGATGTAATTGCTTGATATTTACTATTCAAAAGATATACATATCAATATCGTGTATAGTCGTCAATAAAAGTGATAAAGTACTTTTTCCCACTAGCACTAAACATAAGCGTACACATTAATTATACATATTATACTTTATTAGTTGGCATGAGCAATTTGCATTGACAATTACTCAGGCATGACATTATCTGCAGATTATGGATGTTGTATGTAGCACATCAATGCAATGTAAAGTCATTACATGCTAACAAATTAAATCAGTACTCATGTGAATAATACAAGTAATGAAATTGTATTTAGAATATACTAGAGCTGTACGATATGAGGCTTACAGTAAGGGGAATGATTGGATGGATTAAAAGAGGCATTTTGTCGAGTAATTCATCAGCAACAAGAAGATTCCGCAATTTACCCCATGACAAACTTCATCAAACAAATCATTGACGCTCACAACTACTGATGAGATTTTTGAAATTTGAATGAGTTGTCCAGATTTCGATGTTACAAATTTTCATATCTTGTTATTTTCTGTGATATCAGAGCTAGTCAAGGAGTTTTTGGAGGCACAGTTTATGAGAAGAAAGGAGGAAGACCAAGAGGAGTTCAATTAGAGGAAAGAAGAAGGAACTTTGGGAGGGAAACTTCGAATTTTATTTTTATTATATTTTATACAGCCCAATACAAATTTATATAGTTCATACTCATTTGGGCTTATACCCGATCCAACTACAAATTGTATACAACATGTTTGATAAAATGATTCACACGCATATGCTACTCGAACTCAATGATGACCTCATAATCAAAGAGGAGGAGCCGCCTCATTAGAGGAAGTGTTACAGGTGCCATGCCGATTAAAGTTTGACCTTGTCTCAAGGTCAAATGTTGGAAATTGATCCACAAGCTTCCAGTAATCTTCCCAACTTGCATCTTCAATTGGACATTGCTTCCACTGTACCAAAACCTATGTAATGCTGCCATGATCAGTATTAGCTGATCGTCGAGCCAAGATAGTCTCTAGTTCAAAAAGTGATTCCTTTTTGCATCAGGATTATATTTTTGAACAATAATGTTCAAGCCCAATTTTTATTTTAGCTGGGAGACGTGGATCACTTGATGCATTTTGGAAGGAGGTAATTTATACTCAACAGTTCCTATTTTTTTGTTCAATTTCATAGGGATCAAAAAATTTAAGGGAAAGCTTTGTTGTTGTTTTTTGTTATCCACTGAAATTTGTCTATATGGTTGCAATCTCAAATATACCCATCCCCTATTTGAAATATTTGAAATACCCTTTCAAATCTACGTGCATTAGCATATTTAATCATTCTTTCTTTTGCTTTATGCATGTTGTCTTTTAAGAATTGTAATGCAATATCCATTGCATATAATTCTTTATCTGCTTGATATACTCTAGCAGCCTTAGGAATATATGAGAGTAAAGAAGGAGGTGCTCTACCATAAACTACTTCAAACGGTGTACAATCTATTGGTAATTTCCAAGTTGTATCATACCAATATTCAACCAAGCTAAGCCACATGATCCATTCATTTGGTTTGTGACTGCAAAAAGATCTCAAGTAGCACTCAAGTGCTTTGTTAGTGAATTCAGATTGACTATCTGATTGTGGATGGTAAGAAGAATTAAGTGCTAGTGAAGAGCCTTGTATTTTGAATAAATTTGACCAAAATTTACTTGTAAATATAGTATTTCTATCACTTACAATAGATCTTTGAAGACCATGCAGTTTATATACTCCATTAAAGAAAACTTTAGCCATTTAAATAGCTATGTAAGGATGAGCTAGCCGAAAAAATGTGTATATTTACTTAGTCTATTTACTACTGCATAGAGGACTGTGAATTTTACATTTTGGTAACCCGATAATGGAATCCATGCTCATGTCTTCCTAATTTTCTCTAGGGTAGGGAATGGCTATAGCAATCCACGTTTTTGAAAACCCTTTTACTCACATTTATTCAAAAATTCTCTATTTTTTCATATTCCGGAATTATTAAATAGGATTTTAAAATCAAACTATTTATTTTTCTTAAATTCTTACTTTTAATTCGTCCAAATTCACTATAAATATTTTATTTTAAAATTCTCTTTATTTTCCTTTAACAATTCAATATTCATATTCATGGTATTTTAAAATGCCAAAAATATATCCAGCAATACCATAACACCCAGTAAATTCAATTTTTCTAATATAATCTATCACAGATTATTCAAATAAATCGTATAACTGAATATGAAAATAATTTCAACATTTTTGAGAAATCCAATTGGATCCCTCCAACCTGTTTTCCCTACATCCATGGATGTTAGCACAATATAAAAATATCATTCCCACTTCGAGGGGGATATCGTAGTATATAGGATCATTCGCTATTATGCGGGCACATAGGGTCTCATCCGCTATATATGTGTGTGTGTGTGTGTGTGTGTGTGTGTGTGTATGCGGGAATCTCAATCACTCCAATATACATAGTACTACTATATGAAATAGCATATCCAACTAATAATAATTATCAAATCCAACAATCAACCAATAATAAATTTTAACTTTTTAAATTTGACTGCAGTATTCCGAATTTGAGTGTGATTAACTCACCTTGATTTTTCAGTCGTTTTCGTGTTCCGTTTTCAATTGAATCCGAACGCGTTTTAAATTGTTTGAAATTATCAGAAGCTCCAAATCCACCCAAACTGATTCCTATGCGTAGATGTCGACGATACGATCCCAACATAACTTGGATCGCCCGAAACAGACCTCGTATGCATGAGATACAAATTTAATAAGTTTGAATGTAATTTTATATCATTTTTTTTTAAATAAACGAGGACCATACCTAAACGGCCCAAACCCGCCATCGCCTTCTTTCCCCTTCTTCAAACCGATTCCCGCTAAAACTACAAATAAACCACCATGGTCGCACCATCACCCTCCCCTTTGTTCCTCTCTGCTTCACGATATCGCATACCGCATCAACCCGACCATAAAGCTTCAAGCTCGACACATCCCCCTAAATCGTGCCCTGACCATTCGTGGCTGGTACAGTGTCGACCACCACAAAGAGGTGATCGGTCCTTCTTAAAATCCTTATCTAGGTGCTAATCCTCCCCACGACGAAGAATATGATGCCCGTGCCCACAATCGAAGACTAATACCCAGGGTAAAGCTAACCTAGCTGCTCAGACGAATATCGAGCTCGATACCAATTTAGCCACACCCTCCAAAAATCGCACCAGACCGAGGAGAACCCCAAAATAGGATTTAATAAGCCAATTCCAGATTTTTTTTATCGAGTAGAATAGGGGAAATTGATTTTCATAGTTTTTTTTTCTTTTTTCGATGCTCTTTTCTCGACTGTGCTTTAAAGAGGGAGGAGACACGACCTTGAAGAGAAGTTGGTGTGTAGAAGGGGATATAGTGATTTTGAAATGAAAGGGAAACTACTGATGTGCAATTATTTATCATTCAATTATATAAATGTATCATTTAAAATTTTAACCGTCTCGAATTCGTACCTTAAAATCTTGACCTCAAATTGAGGCATGCCCTATTCCGAGCGCAATGGAAAAGATTTTGAGTCCAAATTCGATTATATGAAGAAGATAGCTTTTTAGACCCAATTATTATACTGAATTTTCGATATAGATTATTCAGCGCATTTACATACCGTATGACCACGAGATAACTCCAAACACTATGAAATTTGAAATCTATTAACAATACATTATTCGGATCCAATGGAACTGTTTTCGTCGAAATCCGAGAATGTGCCCTAGAAGACTATTTTTAAATGTCAATTTAAATGATATATTTTCAAAACCGAACAAATCACCTTTAAATTCGAATTTTTTTATTATCTTCCTTATTATCAGTATAAGTTTAATAAGCCTTTAAATTATTTTTAACAGGCTTAAAACTCCAGATTAAAATATTGTACCCAATTTTGAATTATTAAATTCAATAATTAAATTATCCAATAAATGGTTATATTTGAAATTCAAGTTAAATTTTAATTTTGAGTATTTAAAATCAATTAAATATTCCAATTTCAAATATCCAAAATCCGCATTGTTACATTTCTTCTCCCTTATAAGAATTTCGTCCTCGAAATTGCTAGGTAGGAAGAATGATCCAAACGCGTTACTAATTTCCAAAACACACAATTTGAGACAACTCCTCGAAAACAAATTTTCTTTTATTGAAACTACAATTATCACTCATATTAATTTTCCAAATTAATCCATTGACTGCAACTAACATTATTCCCTCAATAATTCAAATTATAATTTAAATTATCAAGAAAAATCATAATTTTTCTAACTCCTTAAATTTCTGAAAAATTTAGCCAACATCTCCTTTGCGCGACTAGATCGGAACAACTACAAAACTGTCTCTACTGCCCCAAATCATCAAAAGAAAACAAAAGCCAAGTGGCTTAATCAGAAAACCGTCAAATTTCATATGACAATTTAAATACATACCTTTCTATGGAGCAATCAAATTTTGCTTCTGAAATGAAGATATCAATTTATTTTTTGCTTTTAATTACCTACACCTTATTTACCAATCACATCTGATCATTTAATTCCAAAATCATTTTATTTATCACTTTCAATCATTTATTTTAATTTCCATCCACTTATTCACAATTATCCTATCACCCAACTTTTATTTAATCTCTGTTCAAGTACATACTCAGTATATTTTCTAATACCGATTTTACTTAAGAACTTCAACATCCACTTCTTAAGTTTAATATAATATATATTATACAGCTCCTTATATTTATTTTCACCTCGTCACTAAATCCATTTTTATTCAAACTAATTTCCATTTGACTCAATTTATCTCCAAATCGTAAATATTGACATCTATCAACTATATCTCAAACCATGGTTAATCCACCAATTATTTTAATTTAGTACCATCTACTAATTTATTTCTAATAAATTTATATTTCCAACCTTTTATCTTATTTAATCCACTCAAAATAATTTTCTATTTCGCTTTATTAACACAATTTGAATAAAATATCATTCCAATATTAAATTTCAATTTCATTTACTTACAATTTTAAAGCAATTAGTCCATTTACTAATTTATTTCAACTTAATAAATTCTGTTTCAGTAACTATTTCATTTTGCCAACTTAGGCTTAATTTACAAATTTCTCTTATTCAACTTAGTTAAAGTTAATTTCCATTCCAATTCAATTTTTTCCAAACTTTATAAGTTTTAGACTTATTTATATTCCATTCACCAATTTTTCGCAATTCAATTTATTGACTTATTTACCTTACTAATTTATTTCATTATCACACTTAATTTTACTAAACTCTTTTTGAATTTTATTCTAAAAAATTTCAAATTCTTATAAGTTTTCAACTTATTTATTTTCCATAAAACATTTTAGATCAAAACTCCAAAGTTTAAACAATTACTTAAGTATTTCAAAATCATTTTTGAAATCATATATACCCCAAATCCTTTGGTATATCAAATTATTCCTTTGAGTTTCAGATCAAAACCAGTTTTGCAAACAATTTTCAAAACATTCAGGTAGCAATTCCTCCCTTGGAAACTCGAAAATGAACATCGATGATGCTGCAGTCATCATCGAAATTATTTTCCAGCGACTGAAATGAGATCGGTGCTTTCATTCTATTAAAAACCATTTAAAATGTTTTTAAGTCCAATCATACTAGATTTCATATCCCATTTCCAAAAATATTTCAATGTAATATTGCAATTATTTCCCAAGACTTCGAAAACCATTTTCAAATCCATGGGATTAAATTTCCAAATTTCCCACTTTTTAAATCCTTTTATGTATGTATTTTAAATATTCCTATGAAATTTCATTTCAAATTATAAATCAAATTTATAAACTCATATTTACAATTTCATTTTGTTATATGAATTAATTTTTACTTTTGGTTATAAATTTAATTTCTTATTCAGTTTCTTCAACAACAATAATAACAATTTAATACTGTCGTTTCCTAGCAACTGAGCAGACCATAATAATTTTTGAAAAATTATTTCTTTTTTATGTATAAAAATAATTTAGGTAAAATTATTACATTTACACCATTTAAAAATAATACTATGTCGAATTGCTCTGTTATGGTGTTTAGAGATCCCTATCAATAACGTTAATTACTCGTATTGACCATAATCCATAAACCACTCAACAATCGATCAACACAATATAAAAAAATTATGTTCACTAACAAATACGTGCTCATATCTATTAATACACTCAAACTCATTCTAGGGTGCTACTGAACCTATCTCTAATGAGTAATCCCTGCCAGAGCCAAGGTTCCCGCTAAATCTTCAGCTCTGATACCTAGTGTCATGACCGGGATTTTTGACGCTAAAAAATGGACATCAATATTTCCATTGGTTACAAGCCATTATATAAAATATAAATATTTAATAATTATTCTTTAAAATAATAATGCTGGTTAAACCTTTAATAATAAGTAACTACTATAACTAACTTAACTAATATTTACTTTAACAATGTTAAAACAGTTAAACAATAAATTTTTCTAAAACATTCTTTTAAACACTTTAAGATTTTCTAATTAATACTTTAAAACCTTTCCTTTTTAAAATAACTTAACTTCTCAAAAAATACATTTTTCAACTTCAATATAACCAGTCTAATTTTTTATAAACCTCTCTCGATTTATCTCCAATTTAATATACGTTCCAATCCCGTAAATTACCTTTCTCACATTTCTAAAAATAAAACTACTATTTATTTTAAAATGATTTGCCCATTTCCTTATAAATCCTCACCGTGAGTTTATTACTTCAATTTATCCATTGAAATTTACCTTACCTTATTTATAAACTTCGTTTATAAATCCCATAATCCCATTTTCTCATTTATCACCTTTTTCACATTACTTAATTGATTTTAAATCGATTTTCTAAATTGAATTCCATTTTAAATTAATTTCTTAGTTAACCAAATTTATACAAAACCAACTAATTTCAGATTAACTTCTTTTTTATGATTTAAAATCTTATTTAAATCTAGAACATTAATTTCCTATTTTATTTTCAATTTTCTTTTTTATTTTCCCAAACTATTCTAAATCTCAATTTTAAAAAAAAATCCTATATACTTAAAACCATATCACTTAAGTTCTTATTTTTGAAAACCCTTTAACTCACATTTATTCAAAAATTCTCTATTTTTCCATATTCCAGAATTTTAAATAGGATTTTAAAATCAAACTATTTATTTTTCCCAAATTCATTACTTTTAATTTATCCAACTTCACTATAAATATTTTATTTTAAAATTATCTTTATTTTCCATTAACAATTAAATATTCATATTTATGGTATTTTAAAATGCCAAAAATATATCCAGCAATACCATAGCACCTAGTAAATTCAATTTTTCCAACATAATCTATCACAGATTATGCATATAAATCATATAACTGAATAAGAAAATAATTTCAATATTTTTTAGGAATCCAGTTGGATCCCTCCAACCTATTTTCCTTGCATCCACAGATGTAACAACCCGATATTTTCAGCCATTCGCAGCCGCACATGTCGGACTTGAATTGCTCAAAATACCGCATTGTAAATAAATTTGGAGCAAATGAAATACAATCACAGAATCACAGACACAGAAAAAATAGAATACCTCGCAGCGGAATATAAAATACATAGTAGTTCATGAAGCTACTACGGCAGAGTCTCAAACGAAATACATAATACAGTCTGAAAACAACATAATTGAAATCCCAAATACATAGAAGTTCACTAATACATGAGATAAACTAGAATAGATGAAACCGAGAGTAGATATAAATGTAGATAAGCAGAAACTCCAGCAAAGACTAGCTCCAGAAGAGAATCCAAAGCTGTGAATACTCAGGCTGACCCGAGCGTAAAGTAAAACACAAAACACTCGAGTCAGGACAATATGTACTTATATAATGTAAACCAACTCAAGTGAACTGTAGTAGAAATACACAATAACTTAAAGGATGCTTGGAATCGACCATCCTTTAAGAAGCAGTTAAACTATAAATTAAATACATCCCGTGGTTAAAATTTCAGAATGGTATTTTATACTTCAAAATCAAATATCATTTCAAAATTCAATATCATTCAAAATCCATTTCAAAATATCATAAATATCATATCTTCCAAACCACATTCATTTTTATTTAATTTAAATACCATTACAAAACACATTTCAAAATAGTTTATATTTCGAAACACATTACTTCCTTTTAAATCATAAAATGAAGTTATTATATTTAATAATTAAATTTTCAAAATTTTAGCCTTTCAAAATTCATTTATTCACTTAATTTATTAAAACAGATGAAAATTCAACTTTCGCAGCATTTAGAAATTGCTACAGAAAGTTGCATTCAAAACAGTTCAATTTAACAAAAGATATCATTATAAAAATGCTATTATAGGGTTACATCAGTTTCAAATAAAACTTAGTTAAATTCAACAATTATAACATTTACAAAAGTGCTATAATAGCCTTTAATTAAATTTAGCCATTTGGTTTATTATTATCAACTACAACATTTACAAATACTGTATTATCATTTACATTAGAATTAATAGCATTTCAAAAATGCAGTTAATTAGCTTCAAATATTAAGTATAATTTCACAAACAATTTTTTTTATTTAAATCATTTTTAACTTATAAAATCATATAATTTCACTTCTAAAACAATCGTTCAAATACCCTTATATTCATGATTTTATAAAGTTAAATCTCCATTCAAAAATCAAGATTTAATGATAATTCACTTATTAAATTCCAACATTAAATTTAAATTCATTAAATTAAATTTAACTTAACACTTAAGTTTAGATTTCAAATATAACTTAATTTAGTTTTTATTTACTTAACTTAAAATTCAGTTTTAAGCCAAATTCACAGATTTCCAAATTTTGTTATAAATTTCAACTTAAATATTCATTCATTTTACATTTTAACTTTATTCAAAAATCATTAATATATTATAAGAATCATTTTTAATTCATTTAATTCAAAATATCATAAATTTATCATGTTTTAATATTTAATTTAAATTCCATTTATCACCAAATTATAATTTCCAAAATAACTTACATTTCAGATTTCCTAACTTTACCTTTTATTTATTTCACTTATAAATTTTCAGAAAATCAATAATGCTTTACAAAAATCATTTTTAACCAAATTTAAAATCAAAATATTATAATATTTACATTTCCAAAATAATTAAAAAACTTTAGAAAAAACATATTTTAACAACGAGTCTGTATTTCATTTTCTAGCCTAGGTAAAGTGATACGGGTAATAAATCATTTCAACCCGTAATTTACAAAGAAAACCCGGGTTTGATCATTTCAAACCCGCAATCCCAAGTAAATGAAAATAATTGAAAATCATTCAGGCCTATCATTTCAGCCCGTAACAATTTTCTCCTATTCTAAAGTCAGTTTGGGTATGTATCATTTCAACCCATAGTGATTCTAATCTAAAGGGAACTTGCAGTGTGATAAACTGATAAAAATAACAGAACAACATAATATAGCAGTAAACAGATGTCATAACAGGTGTTTAAGCATGGGTGAACATCATATAATAATCATAATATAGCAGGTGTAACATGATAATGCATTTTACAAATTCAAAAGGGGTCAATTTACTAGTTATATATGTACATATTGTCTGGTGAGAATAACTCACCGATATAGCTGGAGTTGACTACAAACGAAGGCACAACTGAGATCCACAAAAGCACGACAGCACGACACAAATTCGAGTGGGAGAGCCAATGATTAATTCCCTTGAATACAATTCAAATAAAACAATACAAACAACATAAGTTTTCAACCCAAAATTTCAATAAAACATTGTTAGAAATGACTCATAAAACAAATCCAAAGCTATTGCACTTGCTTTCAACCACCTATGGTTCAGCTAAAGGACTAAAATGTATGACTAAGGGGTGATTTTGGATCTGGTCTTGGGTCCATAGGGTCGGCCTAGCATGGTTTACATGATAGTGAAGAGGTAGGTGCTTGGAATTTCAACTGTATGGCATAACAAAGGTTTCAAGGCAAAATAAAGCAACAACATGCCACGGCCAAGGCAAGTGGTCACGGCCAGAGGCAAGGTGAGGTCATGTGGTGATGTGGCAGTGGTGTCAGGTTGGAATTTGGATAGTGGTGTGATGGAAGTGGCGGCCAAGGTGGGGTTTTGTGGAGGTGGATCAAGAGGTGAGCTTGGCTAGGCTACAAGGTGAAGTGTTTGCAAATTTTGTTGGATCTACACATCAAGGGGGCATGGCTATGGCTTGGGGTTGTGCTGGGGGTGGTGGTGACTGGTTTTGGTGGTGGTGGAGGTGGCCACAGTGTTGGAATGGAGAGGAGTCGATCCTAGAAGTGATGAAAGCATGTGCAATTCACATGGAAACAAGAGAAAAATATAGAAAAGAAGAAGAAATTTTACCAAACTCTTGAGATCAGAAATGGCCGAATATTTTTGAGGAAATGAGAGAAAAAATGAAGTACGTGAATAAGAAATGAGGGTGGAAGCTGAAAGAATGAAGAGATATGGCCATTTGAGTGAAAAGAAACATAAAAATGTGAAAAGGTGTGAACACAAAAAAGCCATTGGAAACCAAGAGTCAAGCCTTTTCAAATTTCTTTAATTTATTTATATAATGTTATATTACTGATAATAATAATAATTTCAGTCAAAATTTCTAAAATTTAACAAAATATAAAATATTTATAAATATTTATTAATTATATAAAGTTAAAATAAGAAAATAGCACAAAATTGCAAACTAGTCTAGAAAATTTGAAATTAAACGGAATAAATTTTGGGAAATTCATATGGACTTGTAAAATATTTTTAAACAAAGATAACAACATAAAATAAAAATGCGTTCACAAAATAAATATATAAATTTTAATTTAAATAAATATTTAATGAAGAAAATAACAGAAAATTAGAAAACAACCTTTAAGAATAGGAAATAAATACAGTAAATTTTGGAAAAATTATGACATCACTTTAAAAATGTTTTAAAATAAAATATATATCTAACATGTCATATAACACATATTAGATCATGATTTGACAAATAAAAATATTATCTTTATAAATTAAAATAGATAATTTTATTAAATAAATCAATTTACACCCAATATTGTAAAAAGCACAACTTTCATAATATAAATCGGATTTCAACGAAACGAAAAGCAGTATTCTCAAAATTTAATATATTTACTAATAAAAGATAAAATTAAAAAATTCAAATATTTAAATTTTAAATTTAAAAGTCAAAGTTTGACCAGATTGAACAGAAATACACTTTTCAGTAAAATATCCAATTTATACTAGTTTGAAATTATAATTCCCATAATAATCAACATTTATATTTAAAAATGAAATGTTTGAAATAAAAAAGTTTAAAATAATTTCAAAATGAAATAAATTCGAAATTAAAATATACATAAAAATATAGGGTTGTACACTCTCCCCCACTCAAATCTTTTCGTCCTCGAAAAGGAAGGAAGTAGAGAAACAACTAGAAAGAACAATACATTGGAAGACATACCGAAAGAAGGTAGGGAAAAAGTAGCTAGGAGGGAAAGCAGGTTGAAAGACAAGGATGAACCATTATTTAAACCATTATACATTTCAATTAATTTTTTTTTAACATTTTAACCATTTTATAATCTGATGAATAGTCATTTGATTAAAATCTGATGGTTCAAAGAAATCAATATTTAAAACATTTTAAAATATTTAGAGGGGAAAATAAATGATCAAAATATTCTTTATATAGTACTTTATCAAGATACTTTTATCAAAATACTTTTATAACTTGACGTCTTAACAAGTTTATCCTCGTTCCTGTAGATTCTGGCGGTGCATTGATCAGGCGCAAAGCTAGACTTCTTTAGGTACTTAGTAGACTTGTTTCAAAACCCAGTGAAAATAATGGAAAACTCTTTTAAAAATAGATATGGAAAGTACAATCCAAACAAATCAACCAAACTGAAACAGTTGTCTAACCATGGATCGTAGATACACAATGGTTACGCCTGGATCTCCCAGTAAACAATCTGTATCCGTAAGCTTTCTCAGCCTGCGAGTTACGCCATGATGACTAATAGAGTGCAAGATACACAATGGTTACGCCTGGATCCCCCAGGAAACAATCCGTACCCCTAGTCCATCTCAGCCAAGCAGTTTCGCTACTAATGCGACCTACATAGAGTGCATGATACACAATGGTTACGCCTGGATCCCCAGGAAACAATCCGTACCCCTACGCCAGCTCAGCCAGGCAGTTGTGCTACGAAGTCGCGATCATAAGACCATGGAGATTGCCATGGAATTCGATGGACACTCGAGTATCATATCCGGAAAACCCAAATCAGAGAGAGAATAATATCGATAGAATGAATCCACAGTGTGGCCACAAAGCGGATATCAAGCACAAGGCACTTTCCATATCTTTTACTTCGAAAATATGTATCATATAGTACCTTTAAAAATCACTTTCAAATATCATACCTATATAAAGTCCATTATATATAAGATTCCATTTCAAATCGAATATTTTCCAAATCCATAGAATATCAAATCATACGTATATAGACTTCGATTATATAAGATTTCAGTTTACAAATTGAGTACTTTTCAATTCAACATTTTCAAATCAACTTCATACTTATACAAATCAATTTTATATAAGTTCGATAACTCCCAAATCAAGTATTTAGTAAATCAAGGTTCTCAATTTTAATTCGTTCAATATCAATTCAGTTTCAAAAAATCATATATGATTTCACCAAATCCTTTCTTCCAAATTACATATATTCAGTTTAAAATTTCTTAAAGCCATAGATTTAGAAAATAATCAAAATCAACAAAATTTAGGTCAAACAAATTCATTTCCATTTCAAACATATATTCACTTTCAAAAATCATAATACTTTCAAAGTTATAAATCTTTGAACTCAAAATACTTGAAATCATTACACTTTGAAAAATCATAACATTTTGAAATCATACATTTGAAATCATAAAACATCCATTTAATTCTTTACATTTCACAAATTTATTCAATTAAACCAAAATCTAAATTTTTCCAAATTTTAATTGCATTCAAACCATCAGTTTTAATTCAATTTAGTTTTCCAAAAAACCATTTCAAATATGATCAAATTTCAAATATAGATTTGATTTACAAAATAAACTATTAAACCTTAAATATGTTTCAAGGGTTAAATATACCATATTTCAAAACTAAATTTCATATATCTCAAATTTTACTTCATTATTACTTAGTGTTGAAATATTTATTTCATAAATCCATTATCATTAAATAAACTCAAATACAGGTAAACCAAATATCCTTTCATACTAATATAAGCTTCAATTATTCATTTATCAAAATCAATGGTTTTCAAAATCATCTTATACATACATAAAGTTTATCTTGTATAAGGATCAAAATTTTCAAAAAAATAAATTTCGCTGCATGAAAAGCCATATGGGATTGAACTTATTTGCTTACTAAAAGATTTTTAATTAGGAATAGTTTTGTATATAAAATAGTTTGTATGAAAAATAGAATAAAACAGTTAGTTTAAGAAGAATTAAAGAAAAATAGTTTTGAAAAATGGTTTTAACTTTGATAGTAGTTTTTCATAAAAGAAAAATTCTAATTAAATTACAAAGATATCCAACTCAACAACTTTCAATTTCAGCGTCAAGTATACCAATGATATTAGGATATAAGATGTACATATGTCATCATTTCGCAACATTACATTCGATCGCTTGCTCGATCACACAAGTTCGCTTTCGAACTAGTATTGTCCACTCGACTTCCCTAATGCGGACTTCGATGTGGTTTCTCGACTGGAAGCCATCAGTCTCCTTGCATAGTTATATACTATGATAGAGAATTCTAAAATCAATCCCAAAATCCATATCAAATATTCGCCATCAAGAATCAAATGAAAAATCCTAACATGAAATGGTGTAATTCACCTCAAACTTGTGTGCTCAAACTTGGATCAAATTAATTATGCGAATAAAACAACATACGTACAACTTATGTATCTATTCCAACTTGTTAAATAAATAGTTTTATAAAGATGTTACTAAGTTAAAACATTTAAAACCAAATTTTTCTCAAACATTTGAAGACTAATTTTTTTTTCCAAAACATTTCAAAACTAAATTTCATATTAGTATAATTCAAAATAGTCTTATTTATTTACTTAACAAAAGAGTTTCAAATTTATTTAAATCATAATATTTCATACTTGAAACATACAAACTAAACTTATATACTTTATCAAATACTTTATACTTTTCAAAATTACTTAGCTTAGAAAAGTTAACCTTGATTTGGAAGTGTGCAAACCTTCAAAATAGTCGAAGAAATCATATTTTCAATTCAAGAGTTGGAAGTCAACAACAAATCAGTAAACCAATTTCAAAACATAGGGTTATACCAAAACAAATCTGAATCTCGAGGACTGAACACCGGCTTACTTTAAATCATTTCAAATGTGTGTGTATATATATATCTTTCGAATATCAAACCATACTTAAAAATCTAAAATCAAAATTGTTTTCACAAAATCACTCGCATAGCAAAGCTACTAGAGTGGCCTCTCCCCACTCAGAAACTCGAAAATCAATGTCGATGATGTATGCATTCATCACCGAAATTATTTTCCAGTGACATAAGTGGGTTTTGGACTTTCATTTTCTTGAAACTTCTTTGAAATCTCTTCGAAATCATTGGGATTAGTTCGAATACATTTGAAACATTTCTTATTCATAAAATATCTTTAAATCGTAATATTATTATATATTTTCCAAAATCCTAAAACCGATTTTCACAACACCGGAGTTCGATTCCTCGAAATTCAAATTCAAAGCCCTTCAGTTATAAATCATTTTATATAAATTTAAATTTCTCATAAATTTTAAAAATTTCAAATCATTTCAAAGCTTCAAATTTTCATTTTTTTTAAAAGATACAAAATCCTTATCGAAAACATTTTACTTTTATATATAAAATATGGCCATCCTTATCAAAATAGTAATTTCGATGTATGCACAAATTCAAAATACAATTAAACACAAATCTCCAAAGAATGACTCAAGTTCAGATTTCAAACAAATAGAGATTCAAATTTAAAGGATCTCTAATCAATTAGAATCCTGATTCAAAGATAAGCTCGAACTAAGATAAGGTAATTAATTACCAAATAGAAGATGGATAAGCCTTTATAAGTCGCGGGCGACCTTAACTGGGTCAACAGTGATTTCAGGAATATAACCAATGCGGAAATCTAAGGCAAATCGACGTTCGATCGCCAGAGATAGAATCCGAGTAGAGCATGAAATAGATAGCATCGACATCCGAGGATACAGAAATCTTCGAAGAATCAATGCCAAATATAAGGGAGTTTCACCCCTTTACAAATCTTTCAGAGATTTGAGGAATCACCGATCTTTTTAGAGGTCATTCCAAAGTGGAATTATGGAATTCTTCAAAAATCAAAGGAACACAAATAGGGAAGACAAGGCTGGATTTCAGAACAATTGGAAGCATTCCAAAGTTCAAGGAATCCGAACCGATAAGAATCTTAACCAAAGATTTCTAACAATGTGGATACAGAAGGAATGAAGTTTAGAAAATCTTGGTTTAAAAAAATAAGAAATTTATTTATACCAAAATAATCTTTGAAAATCCTTTAAAAATCATTTGGAAATCATTATATACTTCGAAAATACGTTCTCTCACAAAGAAAGGATTCTGAGATTGATTCCACTCATTCTAGGGTATTTCTACCCTATCTCTAATGAGTTTTTGCTCCGCAGGCTATGGTTTGTCTAAAACCAAAGCTCTGATACCAACTGTAACAGCCCAATATTTTCAGCCATTCGCAGCCGCACATGTCGGACTTGAATTGCTCAAAATACCGCATTGTAAATAAATTTGGAGCAAATGAAATACAATCACAGAATCACAGACACAGAACAAACAGAATACCTCGCAGCGAAATATAAAATACATAGTAGTTCATGAAGCTACTACGGCAGAGTCTCAAACGAAATACATAATACAGTCTAAAAACAACATAATAGAAATCCTAAATACATAGAAGTTCACTAATACATGAGATAAACTAGAACAGCTGAAATAGAGAGTAGATATAAATGTAGATAAGCAGAAACTCCAGCAAAGACCAGCTCCAGAAGAGAATCCAAAGCTGTGAATCATCAGGCTGACCCGAGCATAATGTAAAACGCAAAACACTCGAGTCAGGACAATATATACTTATATAATGTAAACCAACTCAAGTGAACTTTAGTAGAAATACACAATAACTTAAAGGATGCTTGGGATCGCCCATCCTTTAAGAATCAGTTAAACTATAAATTAAATACATCCCGTGGTTAAAATTTCAAAATGGTATTTTATACTTCAAAATCAAATATCATTTTAAAATTCAATATCATTCAAAATCCATTTCAAAATATCATAAATATCATATCTTCCAAACCACATTCATTTTTATTTAATTTAAATACCATTACAAAACACATTTCAAAATAGTTTATATTTCGAAACACATTACTTCCTTTTAAATCATAAAATGAAGTTATTATATTTAATAATTAAATTTCCAAAATTTTAGTCTTTCAAAATTCATTTATTCACTTAATTTATTAAAACAGATGAAAATTCAACTTTCGCAGCATTTAGAAATTGCTACAGAAAGTTACATTCAAAACAGTTCAATTTAACAAAAGATAGCATTATAAAAATGCTATAATAGGGTTACATAAGTTTCAAACAAAACTTATTCAAATTCAACAATTATAACATTTACAAAAATGCTATAATAGCTTTTAATTAAATTTAGCCATTTGGTTCATTATTATCAACTACAGCATTTACAAATAATGTATTATCATTTACATTAGAATTAATAGCATTTCAGAAATGCAGTTAATTAGCTTCAAATATTAAGTATAATTTCACAAACAATTATTTTTTTTTATTTAAATCATTTTTAACTTATAAAATCATATAATTTCACTTCTAAAACAATCGTTCAAATACCCTTATATTCATGATTATATAAAGTTAAATATCCATTCAAAAATCAAGATTTAATGATAATTCACTTATTAAATTCCAATATTAAATTTAAATTCATTAAATTAAATTTAACTTAACACTTAAGTTTAGATTTCAAATATAACTTAATTTCATTTTTATTTACTTAACTTAAAATTCACTTTTAAGCCAAATTCACAGATTTCCAAATTTTGTTATATTTCAAAATTTCAACTTAAATATTCATTCATTTTACATTTTAACTTTATTCAAAAATCATTAATATATTATAAAAATCATTTTTAATTCATTTAATTCAAAATATCATAAATTTATCATATTTTAATATTTAATTTAAATTCCATTTATCACCAAATTATAATTTCCAAAATAACTTACATTTCAGATTTCCTAACTTTACCATTTATTTATTTCACTCATAAATTTTCAGAAAATCAATAATGCTTTACAAAAATCATTTTTAATCAAATTTAAAATCAAAATATTATAATATTTACATTTCCAAAATAATTAAAAAAATTAGAAAAAACATATTTTAACAACGGGTTTGTATTTCATTTTCTAGCCTAGGTAAAGTGATACGGGTAATAAATCATTTCAACCCATAATTTACAAAGAAAACCCGGGTTTGATCATTTCAAACCCGCAATCCCAAGTAAATGAAAATAATTGAAAATCATTCAGGCCTATCGTTCAGCCCGTAACGATTTTCTCCTATTCTAAAGTCCGTTTGGGTATGTATCATTTCAACCCATAGTGATTCTAATCTAAAGGGAACTTGCAGTGTGATAAACTGATAAAAATAACAGAACAGCATAATATAGCAGTAACAGATGTTATAACAGGTGTTTGAGCATGGGTGAACATCGTATAATAATCATAATATAGCAGGTGTAACATGATAATGCATTTTACAGATTCAAAAAGGGTCAATTTACTAGTTATATATGTACATATTGTTTGGTGAGAATAACTCACCGGTATAGCTGGAGTTGACAACAAACGAATGCACAAATGAGATCCACAAAAGCATGAAAGCACGACACAAATTCGAGTGGGAGAGCCAACGATTAATTCCCTTGAATACAATTCAAATAAAATAATACAAACAGCATAAGTTTTCAACTCAAAATTTCAATAAAACATTGTTAGAAATGACTCATAAAACAAATCCAAAGCTATTGCACTTGCTTTCAACCACCTATGGTTCAGCTACAGGACTAAAATGTATGACTAAGGGGTGATTTTGGATCTGGTCTTGGATCCATAGGGTCGGCCTAGCATGGTTTACATGATAGTGAAGAGGTAGGTGCTTGGAATTTCAACTGTATGGCATAACAAAGGTTTCAAGGCAAAATAAAGCAACAACATGCCACGACCGAGGCAAGTGGTCATGGCCAGAGGCAAGGTGAGGTCATGTGGTGATGTGGCAGTATCAGGTTGGAATTTGGCTAGTGTTGTGATGGAAGTGGCGGCCAAGGTGGGGTTTTGTGGAGGTGGATCAAGAGGTGAGCTCGGCTAGGCTACAAGGTGAAGTGTTTGCAAATTTTGTTGGATCTACACATCAAGGGGGCATGGCTATGGCTTGGGGTTGTGCTGGAGGTGGTGGTGACTGGTTGTGGTGGTGGTGGAGGCTGCCACAGTGCTGGAATGGAGAGGAGTCGATCCTAGAAGTGATGAAAGCAAGTGCAATTCACATGGAAACAAGAGAAAAATATAGAAAAGAAGAAGAAATTTTACCAAACTCTTGAAATCAGAAATTACCGAAAATTTTTGAGGAAATGAGAGAAAAAATGAAGTACATGAATGAGAAATGAGGGTGACAGCTGAAAGAATGAAGAGATATGGCCATTTGAGTGAAAAGAAATGCAAAAATATGAAAAGGTGTGAACACAAAAAGCCATTGGAAACCAAGAGTCAAAAGCCTTTTCAAATTTCTTTAATTTATTTATATAATTTTATATTACTGATAATAATAATAATTTCATTCAAAATTTCTAAAATTTAACAAAATATAAAATATTTATAAATATTTATTAATTATATAAAGTTAAAATAAGAAAATAGCACAAAATTGCAAACTAGTCTAGAAAATTTGAAATTGAATGGAATAAATTTTGGAAAATTCATATGGACTTGTAAAATATTTTTAAAAAAAGATAACAACATAAGATAAAAATGCATTCACAAAATAAATATATAAATTTTAATTTAAATAAATATTTAATGAAGAAAATAACAGAAAATTAGAAAACAACCTTTAAAAATAGGAAATAAATACAGTAAATTTTGGAAAAATTATGACATCACTTTAAAAATGTTTTAAAATAAAATATATATCTAAAATGTCATATAACACATATTAGATCATGATTTGACAAATAAAAATATTATTTACATAAATAAAAATAGATAATTTTATTAAATAAATCAATTTACACCCAATATTGTAAAAAGCACAACTTTCACAATATAAATCGGATTTCAACGAAACGAAAAGTAGTATTCTTCAAGTTTAATATATTTACGTAATAAAAGATAAAACTAAAAAAATTCAAATATTTAAATTTTAAATTTAAAAGTCAAAGTTTGACCAGATTGAACAGAAATACACTTTTTCAGTAAAATATCCAATTTATGCTAGTTTAAAATTATAATTCCCATAATAATCAACATTTATATTTAAAAATGAAATGTTTTAAATAAAAAAAGTTTAAAATAATTTCAAAATAAAATAAATTCAAAATTAAAATATACATAAAATCTAGGGTTGTTACAACAGATGTTAGTAGAATATAAAAATACCAATCCCACTTGAAGGGGGGTATCGCGGTATATAGGGTCATCCGCTATTATGCGACCGCATAGGGCCTCATCCGCTATATATGTGTGTGTGTGTGTATGTGTGTGTGTGTATGTAATCTCAATCACTCAAAATATATATTACTACTATATAAAATATCATATCCAACTAATAATAATTATCAAATCTAACAATCAACCAATAATAAATTTTAACTTTTTATTGACTCCGGTACTCCAAAATTGAGTAAGATTAACTCATCTTGATTTTTCAGTCGTTTTCGCACTCTGTTTTCAATTGAATCCGGACGCGTTTTAAATTGTCTAAAATTATTAAAAGCTCCAAATTCACCAAAATGATTCCTATGCATAGATGTCGACGATACGATCCCAACGTAACTTGAATCTCCCGAAACGGACCTCGTATGCATGAGATACGAATTTAATAAGTTTGAATGTAATTTTATATCAACTTTTTAAAAAAAATAAACAAAGCCCATACCTAACTAGCCTAAACCCGCCATCACCTTCTTCCTCCCTCTTCAAACTAATTCCCGCTAAAACTACAAATAAACCACCATGGCCGCACCATCTCCCTCCCTTTTCTTCCTCTCTGCTCTACGATATCACATACCGACATCACCGATCAGCCTCTTTTGCAAATCTCCATCAACCCGACCACAAAGCTTTGAGCTCGACACCTCCCCTTAAATTGCAACGTGACCGCGTTCGTGGCTGCTATAGTGTCGACCAACACAAAGAGGCGATTGATTCTTCCCAAAATCCTTGCCTAGGTGCTAATCCCCCCTACGATGAAGAATACGATGCCCGTACCCACGATGGAAGACTAAAACCCAAGGCAAAGCTAACCCTAGCTACTCAGACGAATGTCAAGCTCGATACCAATTCAGCTGCACCCCCCAAAAATCATACCAGACCAAGGAGAACCCCAAAGTAGGATATAACAAGTCAATTCTAGATTTTTTTTACTGAGTAGAATAGGAGAAATTGATTTTCAAAGTTTTTATATTTTCTTATGATCTGTTCTCGGCTGTGCTTTGAAGAGGGAGGAGACACGACCTTGAAGAGAAGTTGGCGTGTAGAAGGGGCTACAGTGATTTTGAAATGAAAGGGAATGTACTTATATGCAATTTATTTATCAATCAATTATATAAATGTATTATTTAAAATTTTAAACCGTCTCGAATTCGTAGCTTAAAATGTTGACCTCCTATCGTGGCGTACCGCTAGGCATTTATAATGTTATACCCCTATTCCGAACGCAATGGAAAAAATTCCAAGTCCTAATTCGATCGTATGGAGATGATAGTTTTTTGAAACCAATTATTATATTGTATTTTCCATATAGATTTTCAGCGCGTTTACATACCGTATGACCATGCGGTAACTCCAAACACCACAAAATTTGAAATCCGATAAAAATACATTATTACGGATCCAATGGGACTACTTTCTTCAAAATCCGAGATTGTGCCCCGGAAGGCTATTTTTAAATGCCAATTTGAACGATATATTTACAGAACTGAATAAATCACCTTTAAATTCGATTTTAAAATTTTTATTATCTTAAGCCTTTAAATTATTTTTAACAACCTTAAACTCCAGATTAAAATATTTTACCCAATTTACAATTATTAAATTCAACAATTAAATTATCCAATAAATGGTTGTATTTGAAATTCAAGTTAAAATTTTACTTTTCAGTATTTAAAACCGATTAAATATTCAAATTTCGAATATCCAAAATTTCGGGTCGTGACAAAACTCCTTTCAGCTCCACCTTGAACCGAACTTCCTCTAGATTCATGCACATCACCAGCGCTACTAGAAGGTACCTATGGACTATCCTGTGGTGTTTCATCAACCACGTTTCCTCAACAACATCGACAACAACTCTAATATCTGGTTGGAATACGGGAAATTATTACATCTCCTTAGGCCAATTAGAATCTTCTTATATGGTAGGCAACTTCTCCTTCAGATTGAACATAGCAGACTCGTTAAGAGTAACATGTCTGGAATAAACAGTCTTCTGATCAATAAAGTTCCAAATTCGATACCCTTTGATACCATCGGTGTATTCCATTAGTATTCCCTTATATGCTCTAGCCTCCAACTTGTCATCACCTGTATGGTGAACGTACAAAGGACAACCAAAAATTCAGAAGTAACCAAGATGCACTGCTTTACCTCTCCACCTCTCCTTAGGAATTTTTCCATCTATGGCTGAGCATGGAATTCGATTTATGATATGCACCGCGGTTGATGATGCCTCAGCCCAAAAGCCTCTAGACATGTCCGACGTCAATCTCAAGCAACGAGCTTCTCCAGTAGAGTACTATTCATCCTTTCTACAACCCCATTGGATTGCGGATCTTCGGGTGTAGTGAAATGTCCCTGAATGCCATGCTGCCTGGAAAGTCGAAGAACTCCCTAGAGACAAATTCACTGCCATTATCAGATCTCAACACCTTTAACCTAGAACTAGATTGGTTCTCAACAAGCACTTCCCAATCTTTGAACTTCTCAAAACTCTCTGATTTGGCCTTCATCACATACATCCATACTTTCCAAGAAAAGTCATCAACGAAAGAGATAAAATACTATTCTCCTCCAAGAGAAGGAGTAGCAACCGGTCCCCAAACATCTATATGCATGTACTCAAGTACTCGCCTCGATCTATGGAGCCCAGCTCCAAAAGTACTTTAGTTTGCTTGCCTAACACACATTCTTGGAAAAAGTCCATCTTGTCGAAGCTTTCTCCTTTGATCAACTTTGATCTTCGAGGTAACTCTAAGCCCTTCTTTGATATACGACCCAACCTGAGATGCCAGAGCTTTGTGGCATCAATGCATGAGAACTATCTACTCCAACACATGATTCTTTAAGAACTGTGATTCCTTTCAGCAAATATAGATTTCGAAACACATCTCCTTTCATAAGAACTAATGCTCCTCTTGAAACCTTTAGACTATCCTTCTTGATAGTTACCTTGCATCTCAAAGATGCCGATTGTCCTAAAGAAATTAAGGACTTTCGAAGATCTGGAATATACCGGACACCTGTCAAAGTGCGTATCACTCCGTCAAACATCCCGATCCTTATTAGGTTCATATGGAAAGATGCCCCCGAGTCTAGCACCCAATGGTCTGAGACATTCGATACTACTGCAGATAACACATCGTCAGATACAGACTTCTCCATCGCAAATGATGAAGATCCGTCTTCTTCCTTCTTCTTCAAATCTAGACAATCGTTCTTCCAATGACTAGGTTTTTTGCAGATAAAGCACCTTCCGTCCTTATACTTTCGTCTCCTGCCATTACCGGGCTTCTTGGACTTGGAACGCCTTCTAGAGTGCTAGTTCTTCTTATCATTTCTTCCTCTTCCAACAAACAGGCCGTGACTACTACTTCCAGCTCTACTTCCTTTACTTATCTCCTTCATCCGATCTCTCAAGCGCTCAGATAGAAGGCCTAATTTCACATCTTCCACTGTCAATTTGTCTCTAGCGAAGATAAAGCTGTTAGCAAAACTGTGTAATGCTCCAGAAGAGAAAGAATCGTTGTTATTTGCTCCTCATCCATCTTTAAGTCAACGGACTTCATCTTCATCACGAGATCATCGAAGAAATGAAGATATTCCTTTACTGAAGTCCCTCTCTCATCTGCATGGTGAAAAATATCTTCAGAAATATCATATGATTAGTCAAAGATTTCTTCAAGCAGAGATTTTCTAGCTTGGTCCAAATGCCCCTAGCGGTTGTCTCACTGCTAATCTCTGAGATAACATTCTCTTCCATAGCTAGTTGTAAAATAGTAAACGCCCATTTCTCCATCTCCTTCTTTTTCGTGACTGAGATGTCAACCGTCCACTCCTTAGGGGCAAACACTACTGGATGGACTTCATTCCTCATTAGAACAACCTTCATCATCCATTTCCACTTCTCGAAATCTTTATCCCCTGTCCATTTCTCAATTGCCAACTGTGATCCTGACGCGATATACATCCCTCTAGTATAAGGCATTGTAATAACTAGAGTTGCTTCATCTCCTGCCGTAGCGTCTAACACTTCTCAATCAATCTTTTAGCTCTGATACCAGACTGTTGGAAAAAACCCTTCAGATGATCAGTCTAAGGGAATAAAAAACCCAACATGGTGGAAAATAACTGGATTATGATTATAGTGAGACTAAACAAACAGAGAAAAACACCATAACAGACAGTCACAGATCTATGCAATATAGAAAAATAACCAGTATTTATAGTGGTTCCACTACCACGAGGTAGTGTACGTCCACTTAGGAAGAGGAGATTTTATCAATCACTGAAATATTAGAGTTACAAGATTGATTCACTTTTGGAGGCTATACATAAAAAGAATTAACAATACAGACAAAATTATGCAGAGTTTCAGCTCTCTAGGATAGCTACCATTATTGTCAAGAAGCACCACTATTTATAGAGCAAAGATATGAGGAGCGGTAGCTGTTATATTGTAGCCTTGAGGTTTGGTTCGGCACATTTGTTTCGGCATGATTTGGTCCGACAATTAGTACAATAGCATTTGGTTCGGCAAACATCACTCAAGATCTGGACGACATGGTCTAATACCGTACCAAATATTTGGTTCGACCTTATCTTCTTGAATCTAGATCGACATATTAGCTTTACCGCTCCAGACTTTTAGTTCGGCAAAACACACAGCATCTTCGAAGTCACCACCACCAAACGAGATATTTCGTCCGGTTCTGCTCAATGTCGAACGAAAATACTGGTTTGGAATCCATTTTTACTGCTCCAATGCCATGCTGCTCCACTTCTATTGCCTCTGCCACCGAATGACTTTTTCCAATTGGCACAATCACTGAACCAAAAACTGCTTGAACACCGCTCCAAATTTACCTCTTCTTCGAACAAAGCCCTATCTTCCCAAATCAGCATCGAACTTCTCTTCCAGCATCATCACTTAGATCTAGGGTTTCGGGTGCTTCACTTCCTCCTACGCGAGCTTCTCCAATGGCTTCTTCCCGAGGTATCAATTTCTAACATTACACACAAGTTAATGTCATGTATCGAGTATTTTGATGATGATAACAATTTATATAGGATCGCGAGCATTTTAGGAAAATCAGTATTCGATATACAACAATGCCTAATGTAACAAAGATTCGTCATCAAGAAACGATGGAGTTCGAAAAACAAAGACGTAAATAAAATCAGTATTCATACTTTTATAAATAATTATACTTTGTTAAACCCATACGACTCTCTTATATCATCACATAAGTAGTCACCTTACTCATATACCTTATTTGTAATTTTTTGAAAATTTTAATATCTTTAGGAAAATTTTCATGATTCCCTTCCACAAAAACTAGAATAGGGGACCAACGATTGATCAGTTGTACCGACAACGGTCAACCAATGATACCCAAATCTGATTTTCTTTAAATCTATGCCGAACGTGCACAATTTTTTAAAACATTGTAAATTTGTCCCCTATTCCTTGTCTCTATATTCAAGATCTTCATCAAAACTCGTCGTCATGTAAATGATGTTTCTCCTTCATCATAAATGATTTTCTTCTTACACTACTATTTTCTACTCTATTCATTTCAATCTCTCTAACCCTAATAACATCTATGATCTTTGTAAATTCCTTTCCAAATTATTCTTTGATTCATTTCTATCTTATACACTTTGTTCTTCAATTTAATAAGATTTTTGTGGGTTATAGGACCATTTTAGTAAAACCGACAAATCAATTTCTCAAGATACAATAATTGTCATCTGTTCTTTTGTCGAGTTTGGAAATCATATTCAGTAGTTCAGGAAGTGTATGTAGCACCTATTCTTATAGGTTAAAAGGAATTTATTTAGCAAAAATTCTAAAGAGAAGCTTCAAGAGGGGAAGTAGGATCAGAGGTTCAAACTAATATAAAAACATAGCAAAATCTAGTTAACTTATTATATATATGATTATTATATAATTTACAAATATATTCAGTAACTTGTGCACATTGGTCATATTACGCGAATCACCTAAACTTTCATCTTGTATCAAAGCAAAAAATTTCAAACACTATAAAATGGTTTTTGAAATTTATTTTATATGACCACCATCAGTTTTGATATGTTTCAAAAAATTCAATCCACTGCAAGACCACCATTGGCCAATGGATCTGATTGTACTTACCGTTCGATATGAATGAGAATTTACATGGAAATGAACGATCCTGAAATCGGGGATGCTATTCAATATAGTATAGAGCTCTTTCTACTCGTTTGAGTACATGGACAAATTTTCATGAAGCCCCAACCGTTAATAATTCAAAAGGTATGAATATACTATTTTGTGCATTAGGCAAAAATGAATCTACTAGAATCATGGTCTGTAAAACTGCATGCGACGTCTGATACATGCAACAAGTATAAATAATGCACAAAGTAAAACAAACTAAGAATTCAATGCTTAAGAGTCAATACAAATTTTTAGGATGAAGCCAAATAATAATTATTAATATGTACTTAGGATTTTAAGACATTAAACATGCTCTAGTTGCATTTAACGAAACATTTACTGATTTTGAGTTGTTTCGAATATATTAAACTCTTTAATCGATGAATGGGAAAGAATGTACTAGCCATAAAAAAAGCCAACGACCTTTCTAAAATCAAAATTTAAGAGTTAATGGGTAATTTAATGTTCATATAAAGTGAATTTACAGGCAAGAAGTGAGCACATATAGGAAAAAAATAGCTTTTCAAGTAAAAGAAGGCCCAGACATATGAAGATGACATTGTTTTTATAGTCAAATATTATAGAATGTTTAAACATTTAAAGAAAAACCTTAGATTTGGAAATAATAACAACTCATATATATTAAAATATTTTTAGTGTGATAAAATGAGGAGCATGAAGAAAAATTACCCATAATATAAGGCTAAAATAAGCTCCAAGAAAAGATAGGAAATTTTATAAGAAGAAGACACAGACTTCCAAATGACTTCTAATGAACTGTGTTCATCATCATCAAATAGTGATAGTGGATTGAAACTAGAAAATGTGTGCTCCATGGTCACAAATAATGAAGTAAATTATGAGATTTCTTATGAAGACTTATTAGAAATAAGCTTAGAATTAAATGATAAATATAATTACTTGAGAAAACACATAAAAATACAAATGAGATTTTAAATAGAATAGAATTAGAAATAGGAATGCTCAAAGATGAAAAAAATTATTCTATTAGAAGTAGTGGAGAGATCACCAAACCATGCAATGAGTTGACATTTCTAATCTTTATCTCTACTACTAATGAAGAAAATTAAATGCACTAATTTCCATGGTGTCCTTCTATAATTCCATAAATTCCCTTGAATTATCCAAGCCTTCATTCATAGGTCCCATTTCCATTCTTAAATCATAACCTAACTATGAAATTCATCCACATTCCTTGATTTAGTGCCTAAAAAATGCAATTCCATTCATCATTGTCATCTAATTCAAAAAACTAAACAACCACTCCCAAAATCTATTTCTCTTACCTACGAATCAAAAACAATAGCATCATAAGCAGCATATCATCCATGGTAAGTGATTAGATGAGCCACAAGGGATAACTTAGGTAGTAGGAAATTTCTCTTACCTTTTTTTCAGTAGGGTATAATTCTACATAATGAATGAATTTTGACTGAAATGTGCACGTGTTTCGAATACTATCACTTTTTGGCACTGTCACCCACTGTACTTTGTTCTCATTGAATTGATTTTTGAATGTTTAAAATAATTTCTTCGTTTTGATTTATGACTCCAAAATGAATTTTTTTATAAATCCATATAACTTTTGACATTGTTACTCATTATTTGGTTCTGTTTAATCTGATTTGTGAATCTACAACGTAGAAGATGATTTTTCCATCTAATTTGTGATTCACAAAATAAATTTTGTTATAAACAAACATACTGAACGGTTTAATAATACAATTTTATTATTGTAGTTACCAATTATACAAATATTTTCAGTATACTCTTCGTTCATTCTCTATACAGTCTTTATTTCTCCATTAATTTTTGATAGATTTTAGTGTCCATATTAAAGTAGATTTTGGAGATATTTCGAGTTATGTTGAATTGTGAGTCAAATATATTGCATCTTTATTGCATTTAAGAAGGCAATGAATTATCCACATGGAAAGTGGAATTATTTTGAGAGATGAAAGTAATCAATCGATTCTCTAATCAGCTGATTAATAAGGGAATTTTGTTAGGTGCATGCATATTGGAGGATACTGGAAATATTAAATAGGAAAACATTTCCTATTTGAATATGAGAATTAAGGAGGATTTGATTTATTACCATAAATCAATAACTTCATCCCTATATAATAATCTCTATATAAAGATAGTCATTATTTAAAGGTTGCATCAATCCTCTCAAGTTGTATTTCTTTATGTTGTTCTTCTTAGCCTTCATTATCAATTTTGAAATTTTCTTTTCTCATAAAGTAATAAAATCTCATCTCTTCAAGTGGATGTATACTACCTCACAATAATGGAACCACTAAAAATTCAGTGCATGATTTTCTTTTCCTTTTGTACACCTGTGATCCATGATTACTTATTTTGAGATATTAGTTTTTTGTCTGTTATACTCACCATCAACACGATCCATGATTTTATACCGATTCAGAGTAACACTACATCCAGCCATGTACAATTCTTTGTATGGATTTCTTTTCAAATAGCAAAGCAAATTCAATCTCGATTTAAAGGCAATGAGACATACCCTAAAGACTTTCGGACCTTTGGGTAGAGTCACTTGATTTATATGGACCACAAGTGCACCTACTAGATTTTCGACCTATTAAGCATGTCCAATTGGTTTAAACAGGCTACAATCTCGCCCACCAATATAGGAGCATAATTTGATGAAGTTTTATAGAATCAGATTGTTTATCTTAATTACAAATGATCCTAACAGCACTGTGATCTTGTTTGAGTGAGAGAGAAGGGAGAGATGAGAGATTAACTAACAAAGAATCAAATCAATAGAGTTTGAATTTGATTTTGATTGAATTTGAGAATATTTTGAGTAGGTTTTCTTTTAGAATTCAAGAACTGAAAGAGGAGATAAAATTTTGAGAAAGTAACTAACAAAAATTTGTTAGTTTAACCCTTATTTATTGAGAAAGAACGGTCGTGTCCATTCGCGAAAAGACACTTCCATTTTAACTTTGAATTTTGAAAATTACGATCACTATATCGACAAATAGAAATTGGATATGTCGACATATTCTTCACAAAATTGAAAAACAATTTATAAAAATTATTTTGAAAATATTAAGATTTGTAAAATATTTAGACACTTTGTCAAATCATCTAGACATCGTTTATACATATCAGAACTTAAGAAAACATTATAGAAATATATTTAAATATATAAAGGATTTAAGTATGAATTTCTTTTGAAAATAATAAATACAAATTAAAAGTGAAAATATTTAAAATCAATGTAATAACAAATATTATAATAAAATTATAAATATTTAAAAATTAAAATTATAACAAAGTATATTATTCAAAGTATACTTAAAAACTTAAAATATAAGAAAACAAAAGGTAAAAATAATTTGAAGGCTATTTTGAAAAATTATTTTGAAAACAATAATTCTTTTAAAACCACTTTTTAAGATATTTGAAAATCATTTGAAAAGGAGAAACAGGGGGAGAGAGATTAAAGAAGCGCAATTAGGGTTTTAGCAAAAATTCCTAAGACTCTATAACTTATTCGGATATCTTGAGTTCTTCAATACTCATGAGTCTTCGATCTCTAACTTTTGAATCTCTATATCTAGCTCTTGAATCTTTTCTTGATACTGTACATTCATCTTAATTAATACGTATCTAATATCATGCATTATATACTCATATAATGTAACGAGACGAATTTTGCCCGCTCGAAAATCGACATCCATACTTCAAATCGTATTCGAATGCCATAGATTCGACCGTTCAAATCCGATTCGCCGGAGCTTATAACAATCATTAAGTAAACAACACAGCGGAATAAAAGAATAATACATTGATATACAGCTTTGATACAATATCTGATACAACAGATGATCTAATAGATATCAATATACATCAGAGATATGATACAATAAAATAGCAGCGGAAAAGAAAATAGATGACAACATCTAGCAGCGGAACAAAATAACTCTAAGATAGTCTTCAACGAAGAACTCCAAAAACTGCAACTCCATTTCCAATAATCAATCCAGCAAAAGCTCGAACCCCCAATAACATATCACCAAGCTTAAGCAAGTCCGGTCCGGTCCAAAGACTGAACTAACTCCAGATAATCTACTAAACCTGACTATCTGAAAAACCCAACTCTAGACTGCTCGTGTAGAAAATAATGAGCACCCGGAGTTTAGGAAAGAAAACAATAAACTCCGGATCAGTCGTGGCACTGGTGTGAGCAACAAAAACAGTTTATCTTTTAAAACATTCAACAAAAGATTTTCAAAGTCAATTCGCAATGCTTTTTAAAAATGAGACTACCATAAGGCCTCCCGCACACACACACACAATGCAAACGCAGAATCGGAGGAGATTTCTCCTTATGATAGTCGAAGATGCTTGATACGCATTAAAAGAAACATTTGATATTATTACTAGTGCATAGTGTAGGAAAAATTCATTTCGAAAGTAGAATATAAATCTTAGCCAGCATAGACATTCCGCACTTATGCCTACTATAGCTACCATGTTCAATAGCAGGTTACCGCCACATTCCATGGCAGGTTATACAACTAAAACCGTACAAGTCTCGTAGTGTTTCTTTGGATTTCCAACAAATGATCAGGCCAAGGAACTTCCCATTGCCACATGAGAACGCCTCTGGAAGGACGTCCCCAAGAACCAAACCGGATCTCTGCCAACACAAGGCCGGGTTACCCCTAACTGGGTAACTACTGACACGAGCACGCCATTCCCCAATCGTAAATGACCTTTCTCACGGGATCCCGAAAACCAACAACCACAAAGTAATAAATTCGCAGTAACCACATAGGTTAAATATTTGGGCTCCATACCATGATACCACCTTTATCCAGAAGGAAATGCACATACCCTAAAGGGAGATACCCCTCATAACCTTGCTGCATCTTTCCTGTTTTGACCATTTCCGGGGTGTGAGGCTCGACGAAGTCACGTCCACAAAAACACACTTTATACAAAAGCCGTGCTTTGGGTCAACAAATGATCATAGAAATGATCACCAAGATAGACGATCAAACAAATGATCCTATCACAAATAATCAACACAATGATCATTTCACAGCAACACTCAGCATGTCACATTACCAAATTGGGAATATATCGCTGATAACATTCAACTACATAACCTCTGAGCTTGTACGTCTCAGAGAAGGGTGTTAAGCTAAAAGAACAAATTCTTCGCCACCAACAGAAATATATTTGAAAGAAATCGGCTTTATATCTCAATTTGTAATGTCAGACATACAATCCATACAAGTCTGTTCCGGGCTCGAACAGAACCAAAGGCACTTACAAAGAAGTCCTTGCAACCCGGATATTCACAATCCCGATCGGATTTCCCATCACTTAGGGAGTTTCTTTACCGGCGCGACTCGGTGCAGAAACAATCGATAGGTCATCCTATCGCTTTCGCAAATACCCGGTCTTCATCACCGGTCTTCAAATGCTACCCATAACGTCGAATCACATATTCGGAATGGGTTATACGACACAAAGGTCCTTTCCCGGCTAAACCGAATAGTGAGCGAAAATATTTTAAAACATATGGATATGGGATTTCGATTAAGTCACAACTTAATAATTCAAAACTTCCTTTCAAATGGTTTAAGTCAATCACCATTTCAAATCTTTTAACAAAAAGATTTATTTTCACAACCTTTAACGGTTTAAACAATTTTCACATTTTAATCTTTTAAACAAAAGATTCATTCACAGATTTTCCAAATCAATTTTCATTTCAATTTGATTAACTCGTTAAATCCTTAAATCAAAGATTTAACTTATAGCCTTCACAACAATTTCATTTCAATTTGATTAACTCGTTAAATCCTTAAATCAAAGATTTAACTTATAGCCTTCACAACAATTTCATTTCAATTTGATTAACTCGTTAAATCCTTAAATCAAAGATTTAACTTATAGCCTTCACAACAATTTCATTTCAATTTGATTAACTCGTTAAATCCTTAAATCAAAGATTTAACTTATAGCCTTTAAAACAATTTCATTTCAATTTGATTTAAACAAATCATCAATTTAAATCTGTTAAAAATAAACAGATTTAATTCATAGCTTTCTAAAAGAATTCATTCATAACTTAGGAAAACATTTTTCAATTCAATCTTGAAATTCCCTTAATTAAACTAGAATTTCATTTCATATCTGAAAGCTTTAATCATTCGAAAACGAACAGTTTACATTTTGGAAATCTGATTCATTCATACGATTTCAAGTCTTTGGGTTAAATTCAAATTCACAAACCAATATTTTAAAAGTGGTTTAAATTCATACAAACCTGTTTATAATATCTTTAACCATAATTTCCAATCATCGAATTCAATTCCAAATATTGAATTCAAATTCAAATTGAATTATTTAAATTGGAGATTTTACCGAGTTATTCAAAATAGCTTTTATCTGTGAAAACCTTTTTCAAAAGCTTTACCGTTTAACCCAAATCTATTTTCAAAATCATTTGAATTCAAATATTCAATTTTATAAATCATTTCAAAATCTGTGACTTAATCGATTTCTTCGTGAAATCCATATTTGTGTGTGTATGGTGTGGTCTAGGGGTTATACACAGTAGTGCAACATCATACAATTTATCACAGATCAGAATACAGGAATATAATTGATAAGCGATATAAACTATAACGCTTATGTGTTATATACAGATCACTAATATATATGCCACGGCTAGTAAATTACATCACAGATAATTTATCACAGATCACAACATAAATCAGGATATATATACTAAGCATCATAAATCAGGAATATCAAACAATCAAGTCATCCAATAGAATCCAAATATCCATAGGTAAGATCAATAAATTATCTGATTAATTTAAATCGAATTTATTTCTTATGAATTACTAATCCTGGTTAACTAACATTAATAGTTTACAAATCATTTTGATTAATTATTCTTTAATCATTTATTAATTATCCATTAATAATAAATCAATTAACCTTTAGTTATCAACCTTTAATTATTAAATAATAAAGCTTTAATTATTTAATTCACTATTTTATTAATTATTTTTAATTAATTACTTTGATTAATAATCATTCCTTAATCACCTTCATTTATTAATTAACTTTTAAATTTATTTAATTATCCTCAATTTACTTACCTTAATAAATTAATCTCATTAATTAATTATCCTTTAAATGAATTAACTTTTTAAACATTAATTCATCAATCTTAATTAATAATCAATCGATCTTTAATTATTAAATAATTATCCTTTAATGTAATTACACTAAGTAATTATCCTTTAATTCCATTAAGTAAAAACCCTTTTATTAATTACATTAAGTAATTATATGCTTAAGTAGTCATCCTTTAACTATTCATGATTAATAAATTAACTCTTAACAAATTAATTAATCTGTAATCAATACTTAACTAACCTTTAAATTATTAAATAATAAATCTTTAATTAATCACATTAATTTATTCAATCACATAAATTAAATCTTTAATTAATTAAATATTTAAGTAAAACTTAATTAAATTGAAATAATTTATTTTGAAACCTTAACCCTATCCCATACTTAAATAAAACAATTATTTAAAAGAATGAGTTAAAAATGTTTAAAACTTGAATTTTGTTTTAAAGTTTCAAAAACTGTTTTTATACCTACCCGAGTCAAACCCGAGAAAATTCACGTTCTACCCAAGCCCTGCTTCGAGTCTTTCCCCAACCCAACCCGAGACTCGTAAATTTTCAAAATTTTTGTTTAAGTGTAAAAATTGACCCGGATACAACTTAAAACTACCCGAGCTCAAACTCGAGCCAGCCCTACGTTTCCCCGAAGACAACTTCAAGTCACGATGCTTCTTCCCCAAACTAACAAAATTACAGACCATCAGAGCAATCGTGCTCGTGCACGTGTACAGCTCTGGTACCCATCTCCGGCCATCGCCACTAGGTCGAGCAAGTCGTAGTCCATCCAAATACCAGTCTTCGATCGCCAGAACCATGTTACAACCTTGAAATCTAAAATCGACCAAAAATCCAAACCTGGAAACACGTTCAGGTTTCGATATCAACCCTGGCAATGCCACGTCCTCGCCGCCTCGTCCACCAGTGATCACGAAACTCCGGTCATCTCTTCGCCGTCACTCCCTCTTCCATCACCCCCAACCACGCATCACTCGATCAAGTGATAGTGACGAACGAATCGAATTCTTCGACCCCAACAAAATTAGGGCTACAGACTTCAACCAATTGCTGACGCCACCACCGTGATCTATTCACCATCCCTATATTTTTCCTACCACCGTGGTAAGCTCCTCCACCTTCTCGACCATCCTCGACTACCCCAGTTCACCCCGACGCCGGAATTTTCCCAAATAATGTTTAGAATACAAAGTCGAACTGCTCTTAAATCCTAACACTAAAAATTATACTTTCAGCTTTAAAATTCATATTATAATGTATGAATTCAGTTTACATGCCTGAAATCGTAAAATAAAATGTTTGAATTTTGACTTGTTTAAAGATTTGCTCAGATGTTTTGATTTATAGAGGGATTTACAAGTTGCTTTATCTTAAATAGAATTTAAAAACTTAGTTTATAATCAAACAACAACTTTTGTTTATATTTTAAATTCTATCAGTTATTAAATCTAAGAATGAGAATTTGTTTGCAAATCTGGTCTGGAAGAAAACAAGAACAGAGGTAATTAAATTTGTACAGGCAGACATATATATATTTAAACATCAACATACGTACACAGGAATGCATAAATATATATACACATCTCAGACAATAATTAAGCAACATATACACTTAAGTATTTTTTTTAAAATTTAAGTTACTCACCTGTCTGAGAAGAAGAACAGAGCATATTTAAATTTCAAAACAGCCTGCACTTTTTAAAACTGGAAATGGTATTGCTTTTGATCCTAAATCTTCTTGCTTTGGTTTTTATTTTCTTTGTTCTTATTTTTAACTTGATCTTCTCAGGTTGATGAACGAACTGAGGTGAAGTGGATATATAGGAAAAGTTGACAGGGTATGTTGTTTTTGTACAGGGTATTAGGTATGGGCAAGTACAATATTTCTTTTTTTTACTCAGCATCTTTATCCTTCTTTTTCTGTTGCTAAACCCATGCTTGAATTGGTGATGTTATTTGTACAAAGTAATACTATTTTTTTTTTATATAAGTATGGTTGAGATGTATTATTACTTTAGCTTTGTTTATTTCAGCCTGCATTTTCTTGCCTGCATATACTTACCTGTTTATAATAATAGGTTTAGCTAATGTACTGTTATGTATGTACAGTTTTGTGTTGTATTTTATTTGTTTCTTTTCTTTTTAACTTTAAATTTTATCTTGTTGGTTTGGTTTAATTTGCGAGTGTACATACAAAAATATATATTTGCTTTGTCTCAGCTGTAGCATGTTTGAAGATGATAATGATAGCTTTCTTTTGTTTCTTATTTAAGTGTTCACACTTGTGTTATTTTATTATTTTGTATACTTTGCTTATTTATTTGGATGTAGTCCTATATTTAATTTGTTGTTAGAATTTGTTAAATGTGTTTTACTTTTACATTTATTTTCTTGCTTGTTTCAGCCATTTATTTTATTGCCTTTGTTTTGTTTCATAATCTTATTTACATACTTAATTTACTTAAAATTATTTCAAACTTATGCACATTTTTATAAGATTTATTTTATATTTACAATCATAGTTTCCCAAAGTACATACATATATTATTTTATTTTTTTACTAATGTTTTGCTTGTATATGAACATAAATTTCTATTGTCAATATATTGTTTAAATTTTTAACTAATTTGTTTCATGTGTAAATTTTACATTTTATAGTTTACATAACCAATTTTATTTTCTGAAATGACTTTTTAACTTGCCTAATTTATCTCTATTTATAACTCAAATATTTATTTTACTTCTATTTTTAGTTTAAATATTTATCATAAATTTTACTTTAAAAATTATTGTTTTACATTTCTCTTTGTACACATATATTTTATATAACTCAAATTATCATCATTTATATATTTTTAAATCAATTTATTTATTTATTTATTTTTATACTTGTGCCCAAAGTATATTATTTATTTTTCAAAAATCATTTATTTAAGAATTTATTTAAAATCCAATATATACATATATATTCACATATATACAAAATTTCAAACCCATATGACTTAATATATTTTCTATTTGATTCGGGGAAACTCGCTGCCCTTTATAATTAATTTTACAATTTTTAAATTCAAAAATTCATTTAAATTATCAATTTAAATTCATAAAAATCCTGGGTCGTTACATATGAATTGATAAAATCATTGGTATCTATATTTTTTATAATGTCATATGTTGTTATCATCAAAACAATGCCTAAGGTGCTAGTCTCCTTTTTTTTGATGACAACAACTATGTTTATAAAATATGTTATAACTTCCCCTGAGTCACAAAACTCCCCCTTGTTTTATGCCTAGATTCCTATATTTTATATATTTCTTCCCATTTGTCATCAACAAATATCTAACTAAAAAAACTCCTCCTAACTAAGGTACTATAATATATATAATACTAAGATATGAATGCAATTTTGGAAAAGCAGCAACATTAATATATAGAAGTGATAGGAATGTTAAGTAATAATATAAACTATTTGTTATTAAAAACAAAACTTGTCAACGCCCCAAAGTAGAGTCTAAAGTGTAAATGATAGTTAAACCTTATTTTTCCCTTAAAACCACCTTTCGAATAGGTTTATTCAGTTGAAACTTCTTCTTGTTTAATCGTTGGATTCAGTTGAAAGGCTTGATTCCCTTTATTATACTTTTTCAGTTGACCAAGTCGAAATTCCTCCTTATTCGACCTTTCGACATAGTCGAAACACTTTGAATTGGATTGGTTGTCCCCTTTCGAAACAGTTGATACAACTCAAGGGTTGGGTCTTAGGATATGAAGTAAATGGAATGGTTCCAACATTGTCGAAAGCTTTCCATTAGATGGCTTGGGTTAGGACCTATAGATCTAGGGATATTACCTGAGCTAGAGGTTTCGATTTGCTCAAAAGGCGATCCTTCGATCAAGTCGACACAAACAGATCATAAATTGAATCCAATAAGAGTATTAAATCAGCTGCATATCCAAAAATATCATAATCATGCTTTCATTAAGCAATGCTATACAGATAGATCAACTTCCCAATCTAATTCCAAATTAAGGTTTAAAATTTAAGAAAGTGTGCAGTGGAGTGAATGAATTCGGATCCCTTAAACCAGGCCCTAGGGTCTTATTTATAGGTGTGGGTTGACACCTTTTGAGTCAGTCCTTTCGACTTGGTTAAAAGGCAGCCCTAGAGACCTTTCATTGCCATTCACATTAAGGCATCCTTTCGCATTGCTTTCGGGTGGACTTGAGTGCTTCCTACTTCATCGAAAGGGGTAGGTATGCTTTTCCACCTTGTGTTGCTATGTTGTTGAAAGTAAGAAGACGCATGAGCTTTCGACCCTATTAATAGGCAGATCTTCTGGGTTTCAAAGGTGTTGAAATGCCGAGGGTTTTAAAGAGGAAGGTAACTTTCGAATACATACTTGCTGATTGATGCGGAACCCGTTCTTATGGTATAGGGGATTGCCATATTGAACTTTAGCAAGCTTTTCTTTCTTAGTTGTGAAAGGTTTCGACCAGTACAAGGGTTAGTAATACTTTCGAAGGGGTTTCTCTAACAAAACATCTTTCCATGGAATGTCAACGAAGGTGAAACTTACAGCTTTGAAAGGTTTGGTGCGCATATGAGTGGCCGTAATTTGCTGCCTTTGAAAGGTGTTCCTTAACTTATTCAAAATGTCTTCATGCAAGCGGAAGCGTCTATTTCAGAAGGGTTCTTTCATCCTCTTTTGACCCCTTCGAAAGCTTATAGCACACCTAATGTTTGCTGTATCAGTCCTTCGACTCCTTCGAAAGGCTTTGTTGACATTATCATCAGTTGGAAACTCTCCTCTTCTACTCTCCTTGGTTTTGACAAGGTTGAAGTGAGAACTGGTGGTAACACATGCCCCTCCCTTACAAAGGGATGCTCCTGACTTTCCAAGTCAACTATTTTGAAACCCATAAATTTTTCCGCCTTTTGATATTCCAGATAGATCTCGACTATTCTTTTAAATTTGATCAGACGGCTTTCTTTGCACCTACTGCTTTTATAAATAGTGCTTTCTTCTTCTCCTTTTCATTTACCTACCATTGAAAGCTCATACAAAAAATTAAAATTACAACCTCCTTTTGAATCCTTATTTTTATTCAATGTAATTTTACATCTGAGGTACGTGCTTGTTGTTTTATCACCAAAATTAGTTTATCACGTTCGATTTCAATCTTAATGCTTATAGGTTTTAACCTATATTTCTTTTTTGAGTTTAATAAAATGATTTGAGTTTTCATCTGTATGAAATTATTCTTAGACTCAATTTATGTTGTTAATTTTGAGTTAAGATTCAAATTCAATCAGATTTGGGGACTGTACGTTATTACTGCAAACCCATGCTTAAACTTTATTATGCTTGATTCAATTTTTTTAAAACTTGAATTTGAGGTTTTCATTAGTGTTGGGCGTAAATTCGCACTAGAATCAATTGAATTGTTAATATTTTAAAGCATCATGTTAAAATTGAATTGGGAAAGAAAAACACTGTTCCAGTGGCTTCAAAGAGAAGGCTAAGTTTAATTTGACTTTTCACCCTTTCCAAAGGGGGTTGAGGCGGTCAATTTCATTTTACTATTTCGACCACTTTCGAAGGGGTCAAAAGGAGTTCATGTATTTACCTTTAAGTGAACCCCTTTAAAGGAGTTGATGTAATCAATAAGGAGCATACTTCTTCGAAAGTAAGAGTATGTTTCGACACTCTTTTTATATCTTTCGAGGAAGTCACCTTAACGTGTCACATAATACATACTTTCAAAAATCCAACTTCTATTTTAAAGGATTCGAACCTAACGCATATAAAAGTGAATTTAATCTGCCATTTGACTCATGTCTAATTTTAATTTACTTTAGAAGATGTTGATTAGCATTTCACTGTTCTCATCATGAATTAGATTGACAAAAACATATTCTGTTTAAGTTGATAATCCAATCAAACCTTTCGACTTGATCGAAACTTATTATATCAAATCAAGTTTGGTTTGGTTTGCTTTTGAAACCATACACCCCTTTTCGACTTACACAAAACCCATTGTATTTAACTGAGATTTGATCATTGTTTTACTTAAACCCAAGTCTTTCAACTTAATTGGTATATAGGGTTTCGACAAAATTATATTCTCTGAGTAAAACAAAATTCATGGGTTTCGACATTGTCGAAAGGTTTATTTGTCCTTTTGTGGAATGTTGTTAACATATATTTATATTCCAATTTGTTGTTATGACCCTAATTTTGAGTAACATTATTTAGGATATTTAATTAGTTAAATTAAATAATGTAATTATCAAGGGATTGAGATTTGTGATTAGTAAGAGTAGTCGTGCCATGTTAACAAATGAACTAACATGAGGTAAAATAAAATAAGTTAGGGAAGTTAAATAAGGGAAAAAATAGGAATAAGTAGATCCTTATACCCTAAACCCTTATACTTATTCATTTCTTACGTTCAATTGCAAAAATTAGAACTAAGAGGCCGACCGCCATTAAGTAGGAATAAGATGAAGATAAGTTAAAGGAATAAGAAAATCAATATAACCCAAAATAAAATCTCAACTCCTTAATCACAAAGCCAAGGTGAATAATGACTACTTCTCATGTTTTTAAATTGTTTTTAGTTTTAGGATGAAATCCGAATTATTTGTAAAGTCGTCTGTCATGTTCTAATTGTTAAAATGGATATATAGGCTTGCTGATGATTTATGATATGTCATATGGATTTTATGATATGTTTAATGTGTAAACCCTATTAAATGGAATCCAAATATCTTACGATTTTAGATTGAGACCATAAACAAATTTCTAGGGATGGGTTTCAATTTTCATAATTTTCTAAATTAATGTGGATATTATATTAATTTTCTAGTGAGGAAAATGGATATTTGGGTTTAAAATATTTTACCGCTAAATTATATATGATTTGGGTTTGAAATTTATATATGTTAGAAAACATATTAAAATTGATTGATAGAAATTTTTGAGGAATATTCCTAAGTGTTTTGATGAATGTATAAAATTAATTAAGGGATGTGACTTAAATGTTTTATATATTTATAAAAGAAGAAGGGGTATTTTGTAAAAAAGTTAAATTATTTATTTCTGAAATTCCGGCAGTGCTTTTAGAAAACAAAATTAACAACCAATAATATTTTGACAAACAATGTAGGTTAGTTGAAAAGATTACTTTAAAAAGCTAAAAATCATATTTTACATGCTTTTTACATGTTTCACCACTTTCGGCAACTAAGTTTCGACCGGGTACTTCCGCGTTCATCACCATTGAAACCAATGAAGATAGTATCAACAATTTAGTACACAGTGAACTGGATATAGGCGGAAGGTACTGGGTCGAAACAAGTTGTTACAATGGGGTCGAAGCGCTATTTTGCTTTCAAATAGAAATGCGCTTGCTTTGCTTTTGAAAGCAAAAGGAATCTTTCGACTTAGTCTGCTTCCGACTGAGTCAAATAGATTTAAGGAATGGTTTGGAATGAGGTTGCGTCTTTTGTTTTAAGTAAATACTTTCAAAGAGGCCGAGACCCCATTGTTGCCGCTTTCTACCTTTCGAAGCAAATGGTTTCAAAAGGATACTTTGTTTTTAAAGCCTAGCCACTTCTCCATTGCTTTTGAAGGGTTGGTTTCGATACCAACGCTTCGTTACTTGGGAAACTATTTTCGAAAGAGTGCTCAACTTAGTTGTTTTATGATCTTTTTATTATGTCGAAGGTAGAACCCAAAGGTTTCGAAAGGAAATGTTCTTAAAATGGTTTCGAAAGGTTTCCACATGTTTTACTTGAACCCAAATGCTTTCAAAAGGTTTGATGTTTATAAAGGATCTTAATGCTTTCAAAAGTTCTAAATGAAGGTTTCGAAGGGGTGGTTCCGCAATGGTTTTGAAAGGTATAAAAGGAAGGTTTCTATTGTTTTTAGGATAGAATGAAGGAGGCTCAGTATAGGAAGAAGAGTTATGCAGATAGAAGACAGAAAGATGTAGAGTTCTCTGTTGGAGATCATGTTTTTATTAGGGTGTCACCGATGATGGGTGTGATTCGATTTGGAAAATCAAGGAAATTGACATCGAGATTTGTAGGACCATTTCCTATTGTAGAGAGGATAGGAAAACTCACATATAGAGTAAAGTTACCGAATAGTTTGGCAGGAGTCTATGATGTTTTCCATGTTTCTCATCTAAGGAAGTGTGTTAGAGATCCGGAGAATACTATAGCACCGACTATGTTAAAGGACTTAGTAGTAGAGCCGAATTTGACTATAGTTAGAAAGTCAGTTCGTGTAGTCGTAAGAGATGAGAAAAAGCTAAGGAATAAGACAGTCAGATTAGTTAAAGTCGAATGGAGCGATGATGAGAGAGACTGTACTTGGGAGACTGAGAGCAGGATTAGAGACGCTTATCCTAATTTGTTTGATGGTATGTTTTACCTTTTTGATTGATTTGTTGTGTATCTTACCGTAATTTCGAGGACGAAATTCTTTATGGAGGGGAGTCTGTAACGACCCTAATTTTGAGTAACATTATTTAGGATATTTAATTAGTTAAATAAAATAAAATAATATAATGATTAGGGGAATTAGATTTGTGATTAGTAAGGGTAGCCATACCATATTAACAAATGAACTAATATGAGTTAAAATAAAATAAGTTAGGGAAGTTAAATAAGGGGAAAAATAGGAATAAGTAGATCCTTATACCCTAAACCCTTATACTCATTCATTTATTACGTTCATTTGCAAAAATTAAAACTAAGAAGTCAGCCGCCAATAAGCAGGAATAAGAGGAAGATATGCTAAAGGAAGAAGAAAATCAATATAACCCAAGATCAGATCTCAACTCCTTAATCACAAAGCTAAGGTGAATAATGACTACATCTCATGTTTTCTAATTGTTTTCAGTTTTAGGATGAAATCCGAATTATTTGTAAAGTTGTTTGTCATATTCTAATTGTTAAAATAAATATACAGGCTTGTTGATGATTTATGATATGTCATATGGAATTTATGATATGTTTAATTGAAAACCCTATTAAATGACATCCAAATATCTTGCGATTTTAGATTGAGATCAGAAATGATATTTTAGAGATGAGTTTCAAGTTTCATAATTTTCTAAATTAATTTTGGGTCTAAAATTTATATATGTTAGATAAAATATTAAAATTGATTTATAGAAATTTTTATGGAATTTTCCCAAGTGTTTTGATGAATGTATAAAATTATTTAAGGTATGAGACTTAAATGTTTTATGTATTTATAAAAGGAGTAGAGGTATTTTGTAAATAAATTACATCGTTTATTTCTAAAATTTTGGCAGTGCTTTTAGGAAAGAAAATTATCAACCAATAATATTTTGAAAAACAAGGCAGGTTAGTGAAAAGATTACTTTAAAAAGCTAAAAAAAATATCATATTTTACATGTTTTTTACATGTTTCACCACTTTCAACACCTAGGTTCCGACTGGCTACTTCGACCTCCATCACTATTGAAACTAATGCACATAGTACCAATGATTTGGTACATAGTAAATTGGATATAGGCGGAAGGTATTGGGTCGAAACAAGGGGTTTTGATGGGGTTGAAGCGCTATTTTTCTTTCAAATAGAAATGCGCCTGCTGTGCTTTTGAAAGGAATGCTTTCGACTTGGTTAGCTTCCGACTGAATTAAATTGATTTAATAAATGAATTCGAATGAGGTCGCACCTTTTTTTTAAATAAATACTTCCGAAGGGACCGAAACCCCAGTGCTGCCGTTTTCTACCTTTCGAAGCAAATGATTTTGAAAGGATACTTTGTTTTTAAAACCTAGCCACTTCTCCCATTCTTTTGAAGTGTTGATTTTGACATGAAAACTTCTTACTTGGGAGACTGTTTTCGAAAGAGTGTTTTTGACTTAGTTGTTTTATGACCATTTTATTCCATTGAAGGTAGAACCCAATGGTTTCGAACGGAAAGGTTCTTAAATGATTTCGAAAGGTTTCCGTATGTTTTACTTGAACCCAAATGCTTTTGAAAGGTTCGATGTTTATAAAGGATCCTAATGCTTTCGAAAGGTCTAAATGAGGGTTTCTAAGGGGTGGTTCCCCAATGGTTTCGAAAGGTTTAAAAGGAATGTTTCTAATATTTTCGAAAGGCAATGTTAAGTATTTTGAAGATAGCTTTCGAAGGTGATGTTTTTCAATGGCTTCGAAAGGTTTTTTACGAAGGGTTCCAAAAGGGTATGTTTTGGGCCTTCAGCCTAAGGTTATAAATCAAAGTGGTTTACTTGGTTTCAATAGGGAAAATTTTAATGGATTCGAAAGAGGTACTTTCAAAGGTTAAATGTTTTCATCAACAAAGTTTTGTTTAAGGTGTGTGTGTGTATAACATGGCAAGGTGATTTGGGTAAAGCATAAAGTATATTTTCTTTGTTTAAAGTAAGATTTAAAGGATTAAATCATTTTGAAAGAAAAGGTTTTCAAGAAAAATTTATGGGTGGTTAACCCTAAGTAAAATGACTCGGATATTAGAATACTAGATGAGACTGGTACAGGGCTGCGCCCTATGCATTAGCTATTAGCCCCTAGCTAATTTAGTCAAAAATTCCAATGTGTAGGGCTTTGTCATAAGTAAGACTGAAATGATGTTATACACAGAAAGGAATATACATAGAGAAAATAGGATATTAGTGAGATCGCAAACCCTGGAGAATTAAGTTAGAGATAGATCGTCATGAAGAGAAGTATCTAACAGAAGTTAGATTACTTGTGTATTTTGTCTGGTAGGCCCGAGTCAGCCAAAGCTTTGTTTTTAAACAAACAAAACTACAATGTTCGGACAGGCAGTCCATTTGTTACCTGGTTTATATGCTTTCCTGATATGATATTATTGTTTTAACCAGTTTTGGTTGCAGGATTAAGATTTGCAAAGGATATGTTTAAAATGATATTAGTGAGGGGAAACCCGTTCCGCTAAGCGACGTGGTCTCACTTAATATCAAATAACCGAGATATATATTATTATTCACACCAGGCTTTATATCTGACTTGAAGTTTATGTTTTTCCTCTTAAACTCTCGAGTGCTCAAAATTGGTTTGAGTAGGCTGAGGGTTGAGGATTTTTAGGTTTTAGTAGTAAGTGGATGAATAAAGCTTCCAAAGACGAGAAGGAGGCTGAAGTTAGCTATTTAGGATTTGTTTTATTTGTTTATTCTGTCGTGTTGTGTTAAGTCAGTTATGACTATTTAATACTCTGGTCAACCAAGGAAGTATCTTCATATGTCACTCTTGACGTACTTATGTAATAATTATATTTAATCTAAACCAGACAATGTTAGGATTATGTAAGGTAGATATGAAACATGTTTTGTGAAGTGTAATTAGGAAAATTATTTTTTTGGAATCTGTGATTTTGTTTCATATTCATGTGCTTCTGATATTATGGATACCATTAACATTACCGTATTTGGTCACCAAAAGTTAATACCATGGACGACTACAGCATTTGTAGCGCCTAGCTTCGGGCCTCTAGATAGAGGATGTTACAACTATGTATCAAAGCATAGGTTTATGAAAAACTTTAAACTAAAATGGTTTTTGAAAACATAATCCTAAGGAATTAGAGATAAGATTGGGGGTATGGGATAACGATATAATAACGTACTGATATTTTCTATATATAAGTATATGCTATATCTCTATTCTCCTATCTCTCTTACGTTATTCTTCAGTATTTTACAAGACTTGAATACAAATATGGATGTTAGAAGTGGAAGTGTTAACCTTGGAGGGGGAAGCATCGCAACAAACGAAAATGCCAGACTAAATACCAGGAGAAACCCAAGTCAGGCACAAGTTGGAAATGTGGGTGCAGGAGTATAAGTAAGTTGACATGGGAGCAATGTATCAGTTCTTTGTTAACATGATATAGACGGGTGTGGCTGCTGGAGTGGTTGGAGGAAATTCTGGGTGGTTGGAATCAGGAAGTTCCAGTGGTCAACAATTTTGCTATTTTGAGTAGAGATTATGCTAGGCTGGGAGGAAAGCCATTCATCGGAACTGAAGACGCCATTGAAGTAGAGATTGGTTGCTGCATTATGAGAGGATCTTTGCATATTTGGGGCTCAATGACAAGCAGAAGAGAAGGCTTGCTTCTAGACAACTTCAGGGAGTAGCGTTGTAATGGTGGAACAGCGTTACAATTGGAGTTAATGATTACACCATGACATGGTCTGAGTTTAAGAGGAGGTTCGAGGAGAAGGTTATGTCTGTGATGGCGAAATCTACCTTGCTCAGAAAGTTTACTGAGTTGGAGCAGGGAGAGATGATTGTGCTGGAGTATGCTACAAGGTTTAAGGAATTGGCGAGATATAGTTATGCGACGGTGGACACTGTGATTAAGAGGAATGAGAAGTTCATTAGGGGGTTGATACCTGAGGTTGCAAAGGCTACATTACTGCATATCAGATACCCTTATGATATTGTGGTTGAGATGGCTTTAAAGAATGAGGAGATGCTTGCTTTTCTAGAGAGAAACAAGGTAAATGAAGTCTAAGTGCGGAAGAAAGGAGCTCAGAAGGGAGGAGCTGCAAAGAAAGGAAATTTGGAGGTTATTTGCTTTAAGTGAGACAAGAAGGGACACTATACCCATGAGTGTCGGACAGGCAAAGGAAAGAAAGCTGCGGCGAAGAAAGAGGTGAGGTGTTTCAATTGTGATCAAATTGGACATTTCAAAAACCAATGCAAGGAGCCTGCTAAGGATGGTTAGGGTAAGATATTTGCATTGGAGCTAGCTACCTCGAGGCCAATAGCAGAGGAAAAAGGAAATGCTATGTTAGGGGGTACGCTTCTGGTTCATGGTATGTCAGTTAGCATTCTATTTAATACCGGTGTATCGCATTCTTTTATATCTCGTTGTTTGGTTGACAAGCTTAACCTAGAACCCACAAATTTACTTACTTCCTTAAGGGTTGCAAATCCGATTGGAGAGTATGCGACACTTAGGATGAAGTGTGACCGCTTAGAGTTTGATTTGTTAGGTCCACTACAAGAAATATTGCTAGCAACAGCAATACAACTCAGCGTTTATAGGTTTCTTGCCGTGGTTTCTCCAAATAACGAATAAATAAAGTAGACGAACGCTGTTAGACAAAAATTTTAACGCGGGATCCAAAAATTTTAGCGCCTGCTACTTATTTTTTCTCTCCTCTACTCTCTATATTCACTACCATACATTCCAATGGTGAACTCTACAGGGACATCACCTGGCCTTATTCCCAAACCCTACCCTAATTTCACAACTATGTCTCATGCACACACCCTAACTCTAAATATTCTTTCATCCCAGCCAAATTATCATAAGTTTCATCATAATATAGAAACCCTCACCCTTATTTCCCTTTCGCTCAGCCTTATCCACATCATATTCCAATAAAATTTGGCTCAGCGGCGAGTTTAGTTCATTCTCAAATCTCCCACTTTGCTATTCAGCAAATAAAGGTACTATTTTTATGTATATAGAGTTAACAGTTTCTTATATTTGGGTTATTAGGGATTCATGAATTATATTATACTTAATAACCACTGAAAATTATGTGCACTATTGTTTCCTTGGTTTATTAGCATGATTAATGCAAGCTAGTAGGATTTGATTGGAAGATAATCAAGAGATATTCCACTATTCCATATGAGACATCATAGAGTTTTTGTAACTTTGTGTGAATTGAAAATGAAAACATATTTGAGCATAGCATGGATTGTGTTATGAAATTGATTTGTGCGAAATTGCTTGATTGAAAAAGTTAATGAAATTAAGTTCAGAAAATAAATTACTACATGTGCTCATCAATACTGTACTAAATGGCATTCCGGCACTCCTATACCATATTAAAAGCAATTTTTGATTACCGTCATTTCTTAATCATATGCTAACATTTATATCCTTTCATAATACTTTAGATGGGATGTTTTAGAATTAACCCCTTACTATTTTGTGACATTACAGCTATATTGATTGATTGGTGATGTGTTATTCTTACCTTATGTAGAACCGATCTGTTGATAGTGCAATATAGTTAAGAAAAATATTTGAATTGTTTATTTGAACATAATTCGTTTGGTAGAATCATGTATGAATATGTTTACGACAAAATAATGTTATTATGCAAGAATCAACTAGCGATATTAGCGGTTGGTTTATGCGAGTGTCCTACTTTTATGGTTGTTAAAGTAAGAAGATGGGAGATAAAATAGGTTGCACATCCATCATTTAGTTTTTGTTTGTGGTTATTGTAACCAGTTTCAAAATATGAGCTAAATGTATTTCCTCATGTTAAAGCGGCTCAAAATAGTACATGTTATAGTATTAATTTAGGCCAAATAATATTAATTTAGGCCTTAATAGTGACCCTCTTTGCCAATTATATTCGGTTTCATGTGTGCTCTGTGGTCGTTGTGTTGGGCAGCCATTTTCATTTCTTCTTGAAATTAGACCAACCGTTTACCTTTATAAACACATCTCATCTTCTATAGAGTAAATACAATTAAAGAAGCAACAGGAACTAATTAATGATCCTTAATTATCCACATTTCAACTTGACCATTGTTCTCATTTTTACTATTACTGTTAAGTATGGTTGATGGTTTAGTTTTGAGAAAGCAGTTTCCATAACTTCTATTGTATGGTCATTGGTAGTTTCCTATACATGTTCTTCTGTGTAGTTTCATGACCGTGTGCAGTCATGCAATTTTGCGCTTAATTGTAATGCTTTATATTAGCCAAGTACTATACTTATTTTCGTTTTTTATAGACTAATAAGAAAGAAAAAGAATTTTTTTTTGTTTTTCGTTTTGGAATGGTAAAAAAAGGTCGGTTTTGGTGGACCATTCGAATTCTCTAGGTTTGCTCTCCGGAGTAGGCTTTTTAAAAACAATTATTACTGACCATGCATGCAACATATGTGATATCATATATGCTATGTTATATCAGTTTAAATGGGCCAAGTCAAAATTATAACCATAAACAGAACTCTTTTTCAGTTTGCTTCCTGTCTCCACTCAATCTTCACCGTTCATTGAGGATTTGATTAATTAATTAATTAATTTGGTTGAATCAATGTATGTGATTGTATAAAGATGGAGGCACGTGATATTTGGGTACATAGGGTTTGAACTCCAATCCTTCTGTTGTGGCACTTGAAAGGTATGCATGACTTTTTTGACAAATAAGTATATGAACATTGGATGTTTATAATTATTATTTAAACGGTTAATTTATATGTAAGTTGTTTCAATGGATGGAAATAAATATGGACCAGAAAAACATATACATCATGTTCATTTTAAAGACAAGATTTTGATTTTTGTAGCTTAGTATGATTCTTGGAAAAATTAGGAGGCCTGTTATTTCAAATGATGTTTTTGATATGATGGTTAAGTAATGCTTTAGCTTGCATTAGCATAATAACTTGCACTTTGTGGTCCGCATGTTGTTTTCGGTTGCTAGTATTGAATGTAATAATTAAAGTTAACACGTAATGATAGCCCAACACAACAACCCTCTTTTCTCATGTCTTGAATGCTCTTTTGGCTCTGCAATCATTATCTTATTCAACTGTTCACAACATGATAATAGTTCATTTTTCATTTTATCATGTACTCATCTACTCCATTTTATTTTTTATTTATAGGTAGTAGTATATAATTCAATATAAGTTCAACTACTTCCTTCTAGCATAGCGCAACTGTTTATCCAAAATTTTGCATGTATTACAAATATCATATAGTCCTAAAAGGTGTGCAAGTGTGAGCTCCATATGTCTTAATAAAGTACAAGAACAATTTAGTTTTTGTATGCTTTGACAACTCCTGCATAATTCTGGTAATAGTTCTATAGTAACACAATTATTATTGTATCTTCTTTTTCTCCCAATTATTAATAGTTCTGTAGTAATTCAATTCTCTTGCTTGCATTTCTTAAAACAAAATAAAAAATTAATTAACGTATAATGATTAATAATTGATTCTGCATAATTCTGTTAAATATAATAATGACAGTTGCTAATTATGTTTAATTTTGGTTGTTTATAATTTTTTTCCACTTCTTATTTTATCTACTTACTGCTTAAAATGGATAACCATTAGTATATTTTGGCAATTACTAACTGACTATTGATTAAGGCAGCGGATAATATATTATTAAACCCCTCATCAACGAAAACCATATGCATTAAAACTTCCTTAATTTAAAATTTATTCACTTTGTATACTAATTTAATTTGAAATCTATCCTTCATTAATACCATCAAACATTACTAACTTTAATTTAGAATATATTCACTTTCCATACTATTTAATTTGAAATCAGTCCTTAATCAATACCCAATGGCCTTGAATTTATTGGACATTGACTATCTGTTTTTGATACCACAATGAATTATACCATCGAATAAGTGTATAATCATGTTAAGATAAGACAACTAGAATGACATTTTGTAGAATTTGTTACCTAATAAAACTAACCTGCATAAGAAAGGAATGTAGCTAATGGTGGTGGACAATGGTTATTCTGTTCAGCATGTCATGAGAACGAAAAACATATGATTATTTAACATTTTTATCTAGGCCTATGTATCTATATTTGAAACATTGATTGTTTATTATTTACAACTAATCATAACCATAGCGTAGTCATCCAACTCTTAGAAACAAAAAGAGGAACATACATCAAAGCTGAACTTGAGACCAAGCCAGGTTTAGGTTTGTTATACTTTTTAACTAAGGTTCTTGTAGTTCTTTGTTTGAGCGAATGAATCTTGGTATTCTTAGTACAATGCAACCATTAGTCTAATTTCTCATACATGTATGTGTAGTAGTCTAAGATGTAATAAAGTTTGCATTGATTTTGTAGGATACGGATACTAGTGAACATGATAGCCAGGCAAGGGACATAGAAGAACTGGAGGTTGATCTTTATTTGCTTAGCAGTTCCGTGGGAAGTAAAAGAAAAGGACATACTTGTTTTAATTGAGCTACTACGTTATCCCGAGATATGTAATCTTCTCAAGCCTACACCTCCTCTCTTTTCTAGATTCAATACCTATGTACCTAGTATTATTTATGCAAATTTGTGACCTTACAAATGCTAGTATATAAAAGACAACATTAGAGAATCTTTGGAGTGAATAAAAGCTTTTATTAGGACCTAATAAAATACCTTTATAAATTTTATTATCTGCATCTAGATTCAAGTCAGGCTGCACAAATAGGACCCCTCGGACGTCTGCATCAAATTTTGCAGTAATCTTATTAAACCATGAATTAACATGTAATAAATTATAAATTATAATATACATAATAAATAAGTATATGAATAAATATAGTTATTTTTATATATACATATATACATACATATAATGTGTGTGTATGTATATGTATATGCGTGCATGCGTGTGTGTAGTCACTACTGGTCCTTTAATTTTATAACCCCATCATTTTTCCATAAAAATTATATTAGAGTCTCTTTTTTATGACTATCATTCTTACTATGTAGAAAATGCATATAAAAATTTGAAAATATCTTTTAAAATTTCGAACTTACATTTTAAATCAATGGTTAGATTAATATTTTTGATTACTAATATTCAACTATTATTATGAATGTTTTAGAAAATTTGAATTGATTTAGTCACTGCAATGCCAATAATTCTTTATATAATGGGAACTGGACCACATGTATTGGCGTTTGCTTCATGGCAATATCTGACTGAAAACAGGTAGATTAAATTCTAGTGCTCACATTCTTGGACAGGTGCACTACTGTGTTGTTTTCAAGATTATGAACTGAAGTTATTTAAGTTTGATAGCAGTAGAGGATATGAAAACTTTTAGCATTCTAGTGCTCACAATCTTAGACAAGTGCACTACTGTGTTGTTTTAGCTATATAGTTTTCAACTTACTTTTTAGCTACAAATTTATTGTATAAATATTTTTTATGTTTATTTGCATCTCAATATAGATATGTACTTGTATGCTCTGAAGGTGGGATATGAGTGCAAGCTTTGTTTCAGACCATACACAACAAGAAGAGGTAATATTATATGATTATTTATGCATTTTATATAACATATAGTTTTCAATTTATGATATTAATTTTTTTTTCTAACATGATTTCAGACCATCTCGCTATTCCTGTTTGTTGTCAATTTGTCAAAACATGTTTTTTTTCCACAGTGGTGCAACTCACATTGCCAACAACTACATTTTTCCTTACTTACCTTAAAGGTTTACTGATTTTATAATTTTCCAAACTTGAACATTGTAATCCTTTGTTAAATTCAGTGCACAACGCACTGTTCTTCTCACGCTACATGCTATAAATGCAATGAAAAAAATCAATTAAAAAGCTTAACTATGTTTTATAAAATTTTAACTAAATTAACTATGTTTATAAAAAAAATGATCAAATTTATAAAAAAATAACTATTATAAATAAGTATTGTAAAAATTAATTAAATTTAACAAAAACTAAGTTTTTGAAAGTTAACTATCATTTATTAAAATTCAACCAAGTTAACTAAGTTTAAAAGAAATAATTATGTTAAATGTGCAGGCAGAAATTAAAACAGTAGCTGAACTGATGTTAGATACACCAGATTATAGAAAGAAGAATAAGAAGGCATGCAAAACGAAAACAATATTGATGGTTGTAGCATGTATTGAAAAGTGCCTTAAGCATTTCCATAAAGACTATATGTAGCTCATAGAAGTGTGACCAAGCAGTTGCTCAAGCTATTGGAGTTCATGGTTGAAGGGATGCTGAACTGATAAGTAACCAAATGAAGACATGATTGTTCCTGATATGGGTGCAGAACCTGAATTGAGGAGAATCTTAACTGAATGAGATGCTGATACAGAGCAGCACAGTTGCAATGAATCACAGCTGATGCCAGAATGGAAAGCGTAGATAAGTTGCAAAAATTGTTGGTCATGGAATGTAAGAAGATGCTTGTGCTGTTGAGGTTGAAAAGAATAAAGATTGGATGTGCTAACCAGGCGATATAGCTGAAGGATGATGAACAGGTGGCCAAAAATTGGATACGCTACTCAAATTGATAGAAGCTTGGGAGGATGCGGCACCTGACAGGCATGACAATTCTAGAGCAGGCAGATCTAGGCAAGATAACAAGCTAGCATATCATTGCACTGGATGCATGATAGTGCCTTAAATGAAGTGGCTAAATATCATCATGCTGGCATTTCAGGTAATTTATAAAACCAACTGCATTTTATCAACATGCTACCAATATTTCTATCGAGTAGTTTTTATTTGTTGTTTTAGTGTGCGGATACTACTTAATTTGAATTTGGATATAAGTTTTCCTTTTTTAATTGTTCATAGTTCATATAACATTTGAGCTGACTTTGATATTTCAAAATTTGTCAAACCATATTGCACCAAAAGACAATTTAAAGTTATCCAAAAAAATCCCATGAAGCATAAATTGTAAAAGAAACAGTCATCGCAAATAGTTAAATAGGTTTAATTCTTTACAGTTTATTGTTATGATAACATTTCTGTTCGACTAGTTTAATGTCATATATTTCGTTCTTTAGATTCTTATTCATAGAATTTTCTCTTGAATTTGCATTATTTATTTAATTACTAGTCTCTTATTTCCTTTTTACTTTATTTTGAAAACATTATAATTGAATTTGTGAATCCAAATAAGTATGTTAAATATGTTAGTTCAAGCTGAATGTTTTTTTAGTTATGGTTTTAACCAAGTTTGAATTGAAGTATAACTCAAATCGTAAAGGAGAGATCCGATATGAATCGGGATTCAAATTGTAAGATTTTATATTTTTGACAACAACGTTATACACTACCATCTTACTTATTATGACTTGCACTATCTGATTTTGCATTTGGAGTACTTTTTGAAGAGATCAAGGTTCAAAATTTCAATGATTTTAGGGAGGTTGGTTTTTTATCTAGGTATTTGGTTTAGATCCGCAGTTAAGAGGCGAATACAAGTCTGAGTATGTTATATTGGGCTTTATTGTGCGCCTGTTATACAAGTCTAAGTTTTTTGGTGAAATAATACCGCACTATGCATTACTATTAAACATGATAAATTTAGCGTTGATAACCATTTTATTTAACTACTTTATTAACTAAATTATAATTCATTCAACAACTTATAAATATTAAAATATTTTATTAACTATAATTCTAATTTTAACTCTTTATAAGCCATTCAGTTTGTTCGCAGGAGTAAAAGCCGAGATGTTTGTAGGTTGTAGGTTGTAGGTTGCTGATTTATCAGTTTTACCTTATGTCTATAGGCTATGACTTTGATTTATCAATTTTATACTTAGATGCTTTTTTAATTGCAGGTTGCTGAAAAGTTCAATAGCATATTGCACAAATATTGCACCAAAGTTCAGGTTTGTAAATGAGAGAATTTGTATTTTTAACAACACTTGATAATTGTTTGAATTTTTTCTAGTGATGTGAAATTAGGTAAAAGGGAAGGCCAATGACGATGAACAATGAAAATTAATATCAATAGTTTATCTGGGGAGGTTTTGATGCTAGATTAGTTATTTAATATAACTAATTATGATCACTCTTCGTTTCTATCTCACTAATAACAATTCGCCAAAATATATTGCAGGCAGTGAGCTGCGGTGAAGCATTTCTTGTTGTGACCAAATCTTCCGAAGATCCTGAAAATTTAGCATCAAGAATAAGGAAAGAGATTGCTGAGACTACATAATGCACAGGTAGTGCAAGAATTGCTATGAACAAGCTGCTTGCTCGGTTAGCAACTAGGTCAGCCAAACCAAACGGCCAATGTTGCATATCACCTGATAATGTAGGTTATGTTTTTTCCCTCAACATCATTAAATTGAAGAAAATATTAGCTTTTCTAGTAGAATGTCAAGGTTTTATTACTGGATATCATTTAGGTGTCTAAAGTTTTATAGGCTAGCATTATTATTATTTCAAATGCAATTAATATATATGCTAATAATGAGGCAAAAAAAGCCTGTTTTTGTTCATTTGACAACTATCCACTTTTTTCCTAGTGTTTTTATAGGCTAACATGAATTTTGTTAACTTAGTGTTTGTTCATTTGATAACTATCCACTTTTTTCTTTTTATGAAATAAATGACAGTTTATTCAATAATGGCAAACTTTACAAAGTGAAGGACAGTTGGTTTGGATTAAAAATCATAGCTATAAAAACTTGAGTATTATGCTCCGAAAAATTCTATAACTCATGCTTTTAGATGTATTATTCAGTCTGCTATGTTTTATGATAGTGCATTAATTTGTTTTGTTTTCTCTTGTTTTATTCTTAAAAAACATACTTTTTGTTCCACCACTTCAGCTCGCTCTTGCATCAACCATTGTTTTGTTGACAAAGCTCACTATATCTTGCTGCAACATCACAAGCTAGTCAATTCTGCTCCTGCTACTCCATTGTCTCAATCAGTGTATGCTACTGTTTCGACCAGACCGCTCTATGTGCAGCTAAACACATTTATTCAGTTGAGAATAATGCTATTACCTTCAACTACTGCCATAACCAACATGCGTCTACCTTCAACCACATTCAACTTCATTCAACAGTATTGCTTCAGCAGCTTTTTCTGAGTATATAAGGTATCCACTTCAATCTATATTTAAGTTTCTCATTGTTATGCACATGTTATACAGTATATTTGGTGCAACCATTGAGGTTATGTTTCCCTTGATTTTATGCTTGATATTGTGTCAATTGTGTCAATATGATTGATCTTTGAGTGAATATGCATGCAATCTTCGATTGATTTCAGAGTACAAGTTTACTGACATTATGTCAATACAACATTTATTTGTGTTGAACAAGGGAATAAAATATAAAAAATATTATATTTCTTCATGTGGATACACCCATGTAACTACACTATTGATTTGTTGACAGTGCTGTCAACTAAATCGTGTTGATTGATTTGTTGCTTGATTCCTGACCATTGTAGTCGGCCGTGAAGAAATATTGCATGATATTCTAGGTTAAGGCATTTTGATCATTTACATTCATTGTGCATCATTAATCTAAGTAGACAGTGGATGCTACAAGATTATAATTTCTAGAAAAATCAAAAGATGGACCTTGATTATAGGAAATATAATTTACAATTGACCGACTTTTGTCCAAAATAAAGGCTGGATGTAGGAGACGGCAGAGAAGTGAAACTAGGAAACTGCCCAAGAAGTAAACTTCAGAAAGAATGCATTAAATATCTTGGACCAGTATGAACTTCTATCATTTTGCAAGTAAAATATTCAATGATTACCAATGTGTTAGCCTATATGCCTTCCATGATATACTAATTATCAGAAAGAAACTAAAGAATATGAGGTCATAGTGGCAGATGGGAAACTAGTATATAAACAACATCAAATCCCTGTTAACATTGTAGAAGGTTCTAAATCGATGTTCGTTCTCAACACATCAAGGTCTTTGTATGTTGGAAAGGTAAAATAAAGCCTCTAAAATGCTATATTATGTTGGAAACATAAGTTCTGATTGAGTTTGTTGAAATGATAGAGCTGCAAGTGAAGGAAATGATGTTGTGATTTCAGTTGTATGGTAGTTCTGATTGAGTTTTGTTATGGAGCATGACAGTGTGAAGGAAGATGAACTAATTTGAGGATGGTAGATTATATGTTGTTTTGGGTTGTAACTGTGAGGTGCACAGCGGTTCGTGACTATTATGTGTTGATAGGGGGTTGGTTGAATGTGGTAGAAGTAGGGTACGGTGGTTTTGGTTGTGGAAAATGCAATATGGCGGCGGCAGTGAGGTATAAAATTGGTAGAACAGTGGAATGGCTTGGTTTTAGGTTTGTGTGGTTGTGTTCAGGTTTTGAAACTGAGGTGGTGTAGGGAGTGTTGAATGAGTAAGGGGAGTTTGAATGGTGATTGCAAGGCAAAGGTATGGAGAAGCAGTGAAGATGAATGGTGGTGTAAATGTAATGACAATGCTTGGTGTCTGGTCGTGTAGTTGAGTGGATTTTGTTGCAGCTGTTATGGCCGTAGCAGAGTGTATTTAAATGGTGATGATGGAGGAATTTGCAATAGGGTGGTAGTGGGGGTAGTTGGGGATGGAATATGGTGCAGTTTGGTTTGATGTTCACTGGTGATGTGCACTGGTTATGTTTTTGTGGTGAATATTGGTGCCAGTTTGGATGAGTGGGTTTGAGGTTGATTACAGTGTAGTGATAGAACAGTGAAGTTTGTATGAAATGGTGATGTATGGTTTGAGGTGTTTGTGACTGTTTGTACTTGTGAAGTGTACTGCTTTGTTGAAGTCTTTTGATGAGGTTAAGAAGATCAGGTTTGTTGACAGTGAGTTTGTTGAATTGGTGAATGCAATTGGACTTGAAGAGGACGGTGAAACTTGTTCAAGCAGAAATATGGAAGAATAATGATGGCAGAGGGATGGTAGAATTGTGCACAGGCACAGTGCACAGTTTTGAAGGCAAACAGAGAAATGAAAAGGGTAGAATTTTGTAAAACAGTGAATGCAATGTAAACAATAATGTGAACAGAATTGTAAAATAGTGAATAGAAATTGTAGGTCGGTGGTTTTAGCAAAGCAGTTTGTATGGCAATGGGTATGTTGTAAGTTGAAGACTAAGCTCGTTGGGTCAGTGCAGGCAGGCAAGTTGGTGGCAGTGATGAGTGATGGTAAGATGAAGGGGCAGAGGATGTTAGAAGTGGCAGGGTGGTTTGTATTGATTATAGTGGTGGGTTGTTAAGCATTTACTCACTGATCACTTCAAATTTTTAGATCCATATAGTGATTTTTTGGCGTAGTTAAGCATTTTAGCATATGAAACTTCAAATTTTTAGATGGCGTTTACTCACTGATCATTTCAAATTTCTTCATTGCAGGTAATTAAAGATGGCGATGACACATTCTTCTTCCGTAGCAAGTAGCAAGCATATGAAACTTTTTAGATGCACGTTTTGTTGTTGGCATTTGGTGTGGACTTACTGTATTGATATTATACTTTTACTTAACATATAACGTGTCTTTGTTTAACAGAATTTGTGGCAGCTTGGTTTACTTTGTTATTTTTGTTTATGGATATTATTGAAACTTGGTTTATGGATGTCTTTTGTTTATTAATATTGTCTTAACTAGTTTATGTAACCAATTAATAGTTATTAGAACCTGTTATATATACTAGTTGCTTGAATATGCTTAAAATATAGTTTTGAAATATTCAAAATTAGAGTGGAATATTAAAGCTGTTATATAAATAGAAGACAGCATTTGATTAATGCTGTCAATGAAGAAACAACAGCGTTTAATTCGTGCTGTAATTATCTTGAAATTGTAAATAACAGCGTTTTTTACATGCTGTCGAAAATAGTTGATGATTCAATAACAGCGTTTTTAACATGCTGTCGAAATTGTTTATGATTCAATAACAGCGTTTGGAAAAAGTTGTTGTAAACAGTTAAAGTAGAATTTAAACATCTTCGACAACTAAATTATAAACGCTGTTGAAACATAATACAGCATGTCTGAAAACGCTGTAAAAACATTATTGATAGCTCGTAATAAACGCTGTCAAAGAGATGTTTCAACAGCGTTTATAGAAAAGCTGTTGTAAGTTCTGTATATACGACAGCATGTCGTTATACAGCGTTTGAACTAACGCTGTTGTAACATATTACAGCGTTTATCAAACGCTGTTAAAAGCCTTTTGTGGTGTAGTGGTCATACCTTGGTTTGCAGTCTTCATGTGTTTGATTTCGTAGGGTTTGGAACTATTGGGTATGGATTGCTTATGTAAGTACGATGCTAGGATACTTTGCCTTGATAGGAAAATATCGCTTAGGCACCCTGATTGTAGTGATCAGATTGTATGTACCATAGAAAACCCTAGTTGTAAGGTGAATGCTTTGTTAGGTGTTGCGAAGGTAGAAGGCGAGTTGAATCGGATTTTCATGGTTAGAGAATTCGCTGATGTTTTTGAACCCGTGGTAGGATGTCCACTGGAACGAATCATTGAATTTTGGATAGATTTAGTGCCTGGAGCAGAACCGGTGGGTAGACCACCAAGCAGGATGACACCTATCGAGATAAGGGGGTTGAAGGTGCAGCTGGTGGATTTGGAAGGCAAGAATTTTATTAGGTCAAGTAGTTCAGACAGATCGTTAAGGTTATGTATCGATTACCGTAAGTTGAATGAGAAGAGGATTAAGAATCGATATTCATTTCCTAGAATTGACGATTTGTTCGATCATTTGAGTAGAGCCAAGGTATTTTTTCAGTTGGACTTAGCAACAGGTTTCCATCAGCTTAGAATAGCAGAGGATAGTATTCCTTGACGTCGGTTAGAACTAGATATGGATCGTACGAATGGTTAGTGATGACGTTCGGACTAACTAGTGTGCCAACATTCTTTGTACATTTGATGAACCGAATTTCCCATGAGTACTTGGATAGGTTCGTGTTGGGATATATAGATAATATTTTTATATACTCTAAAGATGAAAGGGAGCATGAAGTTCATCGTAGAGTGGTGCTTGAGACGCTAAGGCAACATCAGCTGAAGACGAAGTTTTCGAAGTGTCATTCCTGGAAGAAGGAAGTGAAATTTCTTGGTCATGTAGTCTCAAAGAAAGGGTTGTCTGTAGATCTGACTAAGATTGAAGCAGCGAATAATTGAAAGAGACCTGAGACAATGGCTGAGACAAAGAGTTTTCTTGGATTAGCTGGGTATTATCGCAGATTCATTAAGGATTTTTTGCCAATAGCAGCACCAATGACCAAGCTAACATGAAAGGATGTAAAGTTTGTTTGGACCAATTAGTGTGAGGAGGCATTCCGGAAGCTGAAACACTTATTGATTGCTACTTCATGTAGCATCAGAATTAAGCTCACACTGTTGACTCCATCAAATCTTAGGAAACATTCTCTTCTCCCCGCAAGTCAGAGAGTCCTTGGTTAACCCCATTTATTCAACATACTTCTCGAAGCAAACGCTTCTTGACTTTAGGTATGATGAAGATCATAGATTATTAGCAAAGATTTGAACGCTGATTCGGGTATTAATAAGTGAAGTCTCGAACTTAATAATGAAAGACCTGAAACCCAGATTGGGTATTAATAAGTAAATTTCAGAAATTCTTCTTTGATAATTAGTCAGAGGCTATAGATTCTTATTTAAGCCTTCTGTTCTATACCGCTCCTTGGGTTTTGACTATTTTTACATGTGCCACCCTTTAGGCCCTATATATTGTCATCATTTTATTTGCCACTTCCCGGACCCGGACATCATAGTCAATTGTTTGCTATGCTGCTTCTCAAGCTCGGACTTCTTAGTCCGTTGTTTGATATGTTGCTTCTTGGGCTTGGATATCTTAATCCGTTGTTTGATATGCCGCTTCTCGGGCTCGGACGCCTCAGTCTGTTGTTGTCTGGTGCGCTCGGATAGCTTATCCACAAGCTTGACCCAAGGATTTAACCAACCTTCCTATAGGAGGTGCTCCAGCCAGACCATATAGGCGGGACTGAAGGCTCGTTGGGTGCCTTTGTCAGGCCATAGCATGGCGGGACCAAGGGCTTACTCCGTCTTCCTTCCCGGAGGTGCCTTGACCTGGCCAGAGCGTGGCGCGATCAAAGACTTTTTCGATGCCTTGGCCAGGCCATATCATGGAGAGACCAAGGGCTTACTCCATCCTCCCTCCAATAGGCGCCTTGACCTCGCCATAACATGGCGTGGTCAAGGGCTTGTCGATGCTTTAACCTGGCCATAGCGTGGCGTGGTTAAAGGCTTACTCTAATCTCCATATAGGAGGCGCTTTGACTTGGCCAACTCGACGCAGACAAAGGCTTTGACCATTTAAGGTAATGTCCAAGTGCAGGGAGAATTCTACTCCCAACCATGTATATTTTTCTTAGTAAAGTGGTTCTTTATTGAATCCGGTCAGGATCTTTCTACAAATTCGTTGATTTTTCCTTGTTTGATGAAACCGATCATCATTCCTTCCAATGCTCTACACTGATTTGTCTCACGACCATTCATAATATGGTACTGACAATAGGATCCTCCACTATCCTTTCATATTTAGGTCTTTTGTTTTGTGATGGCCAATAGTTGACCTCTTTTTTGGTTAGCAAATAAATATTCTCGATTGATGTTGTCAAATTGCATTCTTTAGGGAGTCTCGACTTGAAGTTTGTCTTTTGGGGATGGTTTTTAGATCTTTTATTACTTGGTTCTGAAGCTTCACCCTCAACGACCAGTTTTCTTTTCAAAACCCTTTGAAGTCCATATGTAGACAATGCCCTCACTTGTCTCTAAATGCCATTTATGTGCAAAGGTACTGTAATCAGCCATCATTCCCTCTTCAAAGATTGGGCCTTTGGTATAAAGTTGAATTGTTTTTCTTATTTGATAAAAAAAGTTATCACTTTCATTGTTTGTACCTCCTAAATTAAAAATAGGTGTTGGGCCAATATGAAAAGGGTATAAACTCCATCTATCTAGATCATATGATTCAGCTTTCTTTTTCTTTATAGTCCTTAAAGCTTCCAATCTAAGCATTTGTTCTTCATGTAGTTTAGAATCATTAACTATTCTATGGGAGAATCCAATTGGATGTGGCTTTGAGGATCTTTGTTCGGACCTTTTGATTTTGCTAAACATGATGATGTAAAGTTTAAAGCGGGTAAGCTTGGTATAGAATTGGATTAGAGGAAAGTAGAGTTGGAAGTTCAATAAGATTGGAGGTTCATGCTCTCCTTCTAGCACCAAAAATGTTAACAAGAAAACTTGTGAACGCCCCAAAACAGAGTCTAAAGTGTAAGTGTCTCCTTTGAGACTCTCTTTCGAACAGATAGGGATACTTAAAAACTTATTATTCCTTTAAAACCAGCTTTCGAAATAGGTTGATTCAGTTGAAACTTCTTCTTGTTTAAACTTTTAACTCAGTCGAAAGGCTTGATTCTCTTTATTATACTTTTTCAAATGATTACGTCAAAATTCATCCTTATTCGACCTTCCAACACAATCGAAACACATGTATTCCTTCCTATTACGCCTTCCAAACTTGATGAATTGGTTTAGTTATCCCCTTTCAAAACCTTCTTTCGAAGCAGTTGATAAAACCCAAGGGTTGGACCTTAAGATATGAAGTAAATGGAATGGTTTCGACTTTGTCAAAATCTTGCCTTTTGATGGCTTGGGTTAGGACCTATAGATCTAAGGGTATTAACTGAGCTAAAGGTTTCGACTTAATCAAAAGGTGACCTTTCAATCGAAGACATAAATAGATCATAAACTGAATCCAATAAGAGTATTAAATTAGCTGCATATCCAAAAATATCATAATCTTGGTTTCATTAAGCTAATGCTATACAGATTAATCAAGTTCCCAATCTAATTTCAAAATTAGGGTTTACAAGTTTAAGATAGTACAAGAGTGGAGTGAATGAATTCAGATCCTTTAAAACAAACCTTTATGGTCTTATTTATAGGTGTGGGTTGACACCTTTTGAATCAGTCCTTTCGACTTGGTCGAAAGGCAACCCTGGAGACCTTTCATTGCCGTTCACATTGAAGCATCCTTCCGCATTGCTATCAAATGGACTTGAGTGCTTCCGACTTCATCGAAAGGGGTAGGTATGCTTTTCCATCTTGTGTTGCTATGTTGTTGTAAGTAAGAAGAACCATGAGCTTTCAACTATATTAATTGGTAGACCTTTGGGGTTTCGAAGGTGCTGAAATGTTAACACTACAAAAAAGACCCTTTAATAACGTTCAAAAAAGGCCATAAAAGGCTTTTATAGCGTTTAAAAAATGCAACAAAAGGCTTTCAAGCGTTTTTATAAACGTTGTAAATCAGCAAGTTGTACTAAGTCAATGACCAATTATTGCAACATAAGAAACGCTATAAAAAAGAAATCTTTTATAGCCTTTTCAAAATGCTGTAAAAAGTCGTATTAGTGGCATTCTTAAAATGCTATAAAAAACCCTTCATTATAATGACATGTCGGTGTACAACTGTCATAAAACACTATTATTAACTGTAATAGCGTTTCTTAAACGCAATTATAGGCTTTAATAGCGTTCTAAAAACGCTTAAATCCTTTGATAGAGATTTAAAAACGCTATCAAATCCTTTAACAGTGTTTTAAAAATTATTTTTGCAGTACATACATATCCATTATCACACTATAATCGACAAATTTATATAAACACAATGTACCATTTCACACAATCATATAGATCACATTACACGAAAATTAACTAACCATTCAACATTCACATACAATAATGCATAATATGTCGTAATATTTAATGAACATTACATTAGAAGTGTAAATAATACAAGTGATAGAAGATCGTACTACAGATGACGATTAAATGTGCAAACCAAAAAAATTGTTACTTCAAAAGAACTTCAAATCGCTAATATACCGCAGCATGTTGTCATTTGTATGCACCATAAATGAGTAATTACCTATGAAAAAGAAATTAAATAATTAGCAATTAAAACTATACATACATACACATGTGTGTGAAACTTAATTATATAAATTTAATAATTTATATGGAACTTAATTAATTTATATGAAACATGATTAACTTAGTTAATTTCTATAAAATTAAATTGATTTATATACTTTAGTTAATTTATATAATCACATGGAAACGATATCAATAACATATGGAATTTCCTGAAATGGATGTAAATTTTGTTAAAAATACTTTAAACAACAATTACATGTATATTGTCATAAACTTATTAATTTTTATAAAACATAATTAAATTTAAGAAAAACAGTCGGCTTATTTAATTATTACAAAACTTAATTAACTTAATTACTTATTTTAAACTTAGTTAATTTATTGTTGTTATTACTATTACTAGTACTATTATTATTATATTATTATTTTATTTTATTACTATTATTATATTATATTATTATTATTCTTCTAAATTTATTTAATTTTTATGAACTTAGTTAATTTTTAAAAAATTTAGTCAATTTTTGTATTATAACGAAGATTTCAAAATAGAGAACGTGACTTTTATAAAACTAATTTTATAAAATGTAATTAAATTATATAAACTTATTTAATTTAAAAAAATAGTTAGATTATTTAATTATTATAAAACTTAATTAATTAACTTAGTTACTTATTTTACACTTAATTAATTTATTATTATTATATTTCATTACTACCACTATTATTAATATATTATATTATTATTCTTCTTTTAAATTTTGTTAATTTTTGTAAACTTAATTAAGTTTTATAAAACTAAGTTAACTTAGTTAATTTTTTTTAAAATTAAATAATTTTTATGAAACTTAGTAAATGTTTGTAACAATTTAACAATGATTTCCAAATAGAGAACATGATTTTTATAAAACTAAATTAATTTTCATAAACTTCAGTTAATTTAATTAAAAAAATTAAATTTTGTTGATGTTTACAAAACTCAATTAACTTAGTTAATTTTTATATAACTTAGTTAATTATTATATCCTTTAATTAATTTTTAAAAAACTAACTTAATTAACTTAGTTGAATATTTATAAGATTTAGTTTATAAATTAGCTAATTTTTATATAACTTAGTTAAATTTTATAAGAATTATTAATTTTTAGAAACTTTTAGTTAACCTAGTCCAATCTGTATAAAACTTGATAACATGGTTAACTTTTATAAAAATTAGTTAATATTTATAGATGAAGTAAATTTTTTAATTTTAATTATTTTTAATATAATTAGTTATCTTAGTTACATTTTTATACTTAGTTAATTTTCATAAATTTATTTAAATCTTATAAATTTTTATTAATATTTAGATATTAATTTAATTTTATAAATTTGGTTAATTTGTAGAAAATTATTCAATTTTTATAAAACTTGGTTAACTTAGTTAATTCTTACACACTTTGTTGATTTTTATAAACTTATCGGATTTCATGAATTTTAGATAGCACCTCCTTTGCGCAGTTAGTGCTTCACGCGCACCCCAATTCAATATATATTTTCACGATCAAAACAAGATCGGATTTGTATCATATATAACAAAATGTACTTCATAATAGGGTACACATTCAAGTGCATAAAAATATACTTTTTAGGATAATTTGTTAATTTAGGCCAATTTTAAAAGTTAATTACAAATTTAGACCAGTTTAATAACTTATTACAAAAATAGGCCACTTTGTGCTACATCAGCGAAAAATGCACTGGAGGCATCTCAAATGCCGCCAATACAAAAAAAAATTCAAAACAATAGCTTGCAGCATTTGAGAAACCGCCATTGTGCGGCATTTGAAATGCCGCCCAGAGTTGTTATTTTTGTAAAATAGGTTGCGGTATTTGAAATGCCGCGGACTATTTAAGGCAAATTTTTTTGGCATTGGCGGCATTTGAAATGCCTCCAGTGCATTTTTGCGCTGATGTGGCAGAAAGTGGCCTATTTTTGTAATAAGTTATTAAACTGGTCTAAATTTGTAATTAGTTTTTTGAATTGGCCTAAATTAACAAATTATCCTACTTTTTATTAGCAACTTTAGCTAGCAATCTATCAAATAGCAAAGGAATGTTTTGTGTACCTATATAGCAAAGTAAATAGAATAATTAGGATGCAAATCTACAAAAGAGTTATGTAACTATGCTAAAGGTGCAAATGTCAATATTATTTTATCAAGTGATATTTGCATATTTAGAGATAGAGCGCAAGTTGTTTCATAAGATGAGGGAAAAATGAGTCTGATGATAATTCATATCTTCTAGTCAGTAATCGCTATTCCATTCAATGTTGGAAAGTATAGCTACACCATGAGACGGTGCGTCTTCATTAAAAATTGAAGCTCGATCATAAACACAACTAGCCTATCCAAAGAAGAATATAAAATAAATACCTAACTTTTACATCCTTTATCTGGTAGCCACTTTGTGTGCAAGGTGCTCTAGTTGCAGTATGTTGGACATTACACAGAGTATAAATCCTACATCAATTCATGTTCAACATTCAGGGGTGATTATGATTTCTCGTAATTGACGCAGTCAACAAATGTAAAACATTGCAAGGGAAAACATTGCAAGGAAAAAAATCAACGTACCAGTCAAATGACCGTTCTTGTTTACTTGAGAAAGCAGTACATTACTTTCAACGAATCCAAACTTGCACTGAGGAATATCATCTACAACATTTTTAACCTTCCTAACTTGAGTATCAACCCTAGGTACGATGCTCCAAGCTTCATCACCGTAGAACAAGCAAAATTTATTGGTGTAGGATTTTTTTTTACTGCTACTCTCACCGTAGAACAAGCAAAATTTATTTTTGAAACAGTTTGTGTCACATATGCAAAACCGAATAACGATGCAAGGGACACTGGCATGTGTATGTTAATAATAATTACCTGACCAAGCATAACCTCGCCATTTGTGCCACTGATGTTGATTCCATCGTATAAATACGCTTTATAACGAGCATCTGATATGTCGCGACTGAATGATTTATCTGCACCACCTGCAACTTTAGGCTTGAATTTGGAAGGTTAACTGCAGAAACAGACAGTCAAATGAGGTTACCATCACATGAAACCAAGTAAACATGCAGTGTTAACTTGTCGTCTATCTGTTTAAACAGTCAAAACTGCATAACCAGAAGCATGCCATCTTAGCAAGCCTCAAGTAACATACTAAGAAATTTGCTCACAACATAGAAATGCATCCCCATTAGCCTCATCGTCGTCAGTAAACTTATAGCACGGGCCCTGTTTGTATACTAGAAGATAAGAACCACATAACAATTAGTCTCATGAAACATATTCATAGTGTTTACTTGCTTGTGAAACATGTTTCATACATAATACTACAAACATAGGAACCCATTTCTTATTCTATATTTTTTTAATGGAATTTAAGAATTTAAAACTTGTTCATATTAAGTCATCTATTTGCAAAAAATCATGTATTTAGTTTATACACCAATCTAAATATACATATATAGTGCACTTTAACAAATCATTAATGGCAGAAAACATATCATATGAAGCTTGTTCATATAAGAATGTGCTTTATTTGCATTTAAGAATTAAAAATATTCAGTTTATACAGCAATCTAATAAATGTACTTAAAATATATATATTTACACATCACACACACACACACACATATATATAGTGCACTTTAACATATCGTTAATAGCAGAAAACATATCATATGAAGCTGTGTTCATATAAGAATGTGCTTTATTTGCATTTATGAATTAAAAACCTGTTCATATGAAGCAGAAAACATATCTTTAATACCAATCTAAATAAAAATTTATGAGTATTAATCTAAATACAAATTTAAGAATTAACACTAACCTAAATAAAAACCTGTAAGAATGTACTTTAGTATAACACATGGCATACAAATTTATGAGTATTAATCTACGCATGAAGAGAAGTATTTCAAACTCATAATTATAATTCAAAAGGCAGTAACACTGCAAGGGGAAACGTGATTTCCGACGGTTGAAAACCGTCGGCGGCCGTCGGAAGCCGTCGGGGGCCGTCGGAAAAAGCCGTCGGAAATGACGGCGTCGGGGAGCAGTACTTCCGACGGCTACCGACGGGGGCTGCCGTACAGATTACCGACGGCTTCCGACAACTTTCGGTGGTTTCCGAAGGCTTCCGTCGCCCGTCGGAAGCCGTCGGAAACCACCGGAAATCTGAAGCTACAGACCGCCGGAAATCGTCGGTAGCCGACGGAAATTTCGACCTGTAAGCCGTCGGGAGCCGTCGGAAATCTGCTGTTTTTTTTTTAAATCTGCTGCAAATAGAGCCTTCCAACCACATTTCTCTTCCAAACACTACAATATCAATACCGCACAATCCAATAAACAATAATCCAACCAAGCATGCAAACCAATACTTCAAAATATTCAATAAACACAGAAATAAACAAAATTAGAATAAAAATAAAATACAAAATATACATAACATTCCAACATTAACAATAATCCTAACAATAACTGTTCTATCAATCATGCATATCCTGATACAGCTACAGAACCAAGTGTATTATACATAATTATACATATCAACAATTAATTGTTCCATCTACCAAATCATTCTAAACTAAAACAAAACATACCTGCACGAACGAATCAGAAAGCAATGAATCAATCTGCTATAGATCCAGAGCCAGCCGATGAAGGGAAGCGGCCACCAAACTGCTGCATGTACTCAAATAACTGTGCCGTCTGCATGGCCTGTTGGCGGTTCTGCTCCTCCAACTTCTGAACTCTAGTCTGCAATTCTTCTATACATGCTAGCTCGCTCTGAGGTCTACTCCACCGTCCCCTACTCTGACTAGTGGACTGCAATAATTGAAAAATAAATAAAATCAAAGTTTATTGTTTTGAAAAGGTAAAAATATCATATTTTAAGAAAAAGTAAATTATTTACCGCTAAATTGCCAAATCCGTATCGTCGACCATGCTCTGGTGGACTCATAACGGACTCAAAAATAACGTCCTCTTCATCGGTCGTCAGCTGCTCTCGACTCGTATCAGAAAGGAGTTTCTGTCGCTGCTCCATAAACATCTCCTGCATTGACAAATTAATAATATCATATCTTATTTCATAATAATTTGACAACTAAAACAATTACTAATACTGAATAAAATGAAATATGCTTACATGGCTTTTACTGGATTTATCGTCCTGCCATGTGTACGAAACAGTCCCGTCTGGATTAACATGCTCGACGGCATGCGTACGGGTGAACACGTCCATATAGCTGACAGGACCATGTGCCTCGGCTTCCTGAAGTTGATTGTTACATACAATTATTATACATTTAAAATCATATAGCATAAACTATTTACATTTATTATTCAGTAAATTTACCAACTCCTGCCGATACTGCTGAAACGACTTCAATCCTCCGCGATGAGTGATGGGATTCTTATTTCTATTTGCAGAGTTTCTATCCGACTCTGCCTGTACATTCAAAATTTGATACATTATTTTCCAATCACGTTAAATTAATAATTCAAAAAAAATTAGTATACTTGCCTTCACCTCGTCCGTCTCCCAGTAGCTCAACCAAGCTTGCCACACGCTCTCCCCCATCCACCGTGGTCTCTTCCCGGATTTCTTAACCTCAGATATCGTATCCCTGTAGTTCTGTCGCATCTTCCTCATCCAGTATGCTCGTGCCAGCTGCATATTATCTGTCTGGATGTCTATCTCAGCCTGTGTTAAAAAAAGATTACACTTTAAACGATAAACGGTAGAAAAACGACAAAAACGAATTAAAAATGGAAAACATAAAAATTACACATACTAGGACATCCTGCCATATGCACTCTATGATGGGCGGAGGGATGGTATCCCACTTCGGCCAGCACGCACTCATCCTACTACGATATGCTGCTCTGGAGACGTCCAACACTACCTTAGTGGGTAGTAGCTCGAACCCCCTGTTTTTAAGTACGATACAGATAAGTATGTACGTATAGTATAGAAAAAATAAGATGATGAATAAAATTTAATTTTTACCCATCTGCTTTGGGGACTAACGATACAACTGGACGCTGTGGCGCTTGCGATGGGCCACTACCATCGCCTCCTGAAGAACGGGAAGAGCTCCTCCCTCTATGTGACATAATGATAAACCTGTGACGTTTACACATCATTATATAATAGAATAAAAACATGATAATGAAATATATTTCATATGAAAATGACATCAACGGTATAAATTGCTTAATTATTATGACTAAAATGGAAATAGAAATGTAAGTTTGTTATACCTGATTCGTAATGGGTGTACTCTTCCTACGATAAGCATAGTTCATTGCATTTATAATAAAAATTGCTAAATAAATGACAAATTGAAATAACATAAAACAATAGTAAACGGATTTAGTTTCATAGTTACATCAATTTCATAATACATCAAGAATTCAACATAGTTACATCAATTGCAAAAAAACAGATTCAAATTTATATCAGTCATCATCGTCTTCTGATTCAGATTCGGTCTCGTTTTCGACGATACTTTCCTCTGCACTGTCAAACGCTTCTACCAAAACATTTGATTCATCGATCAAAGGACCAAAATCTGTATGATCGTCTGTAATTATTATTTCGTTATTTTGCTCAAGATCTGCTTGATAAGCTTGTTCGTCCGGAATATTCTTCCCATCGAATGTGAATCTGGCCTTTGTTTTAAAAACTACAGACCAATCTTCTTTATCTCTATTTAGAGACGGATAAGGAGCGTAATAAACTTGCAATGCTTGTTTGGCTAGTACAAAAGGATCATACTTGTGATAGTGCGGTGTATGCTTTATTTCGATAAGATTATAATCCTTGTGCACATTAATTCCAGAACCTGGAACATTGCTAAACCAATTGCATCTAAATAGAAACACCTCCTCCACGGGTCTTGAGAAATATGTCAGTTGCAAAATTTGTGTTAGAACGCCATAAAAATCATTTAAATGGTTTTCTGGATCGTCACTACCTTTAACAAATACACCAGTATTATTTGTTAATTTTTCTGCACCGTATTCTTTGGTGTTAAATTTGTATCCATTGACGAAATATATTGGATATGTCTTGATCACTCTTTTTGGTCCCATTGCAAGATGTTTCAACCCTTCGTCAACAACACAATTTTTCGGCTCATAAACGTAATTTGAAAACCAACGGGAAAATTCTTTACTGAGATCTCGTTCGGATGTTCCCGTTCATAAACACTGTTTATATAAACAAATTATTACATTAGGTTATACACGCGCATGCATTACAGAAAAGAAAAAAACAAAAATTATTATTTCAGATTACCTAACAAACGGTGCAATCTCGGCACAATTTAGAAGAATATAAGTGTGTGCTACACGAAGATCTCTATCGTCTAGCCATATTTCCACACATTTTCCAGAAGGCCGACCATGTTGTCTAAAAATAGATAACATTGCTTGAGATAACTCTTGTTCGTCGCCTTCATCATTACGAGGAACACTTTGAAATGAAATATTCACATGGTCACTGAAATAGTGAGAGAAAAAGAACGAAGCTTCTTCTTCGATGTAAGATTTACATATCGAACCTTCAACTCGTGCTTTTTGTCTCACTTTTTTCTTCAGATGATTCAAATATCTATGCAAAATTAATTTATATTAACTTCATCTTTCAAATGCAATTAAATTACGTTATAACATATTACATACCTCTCAAATGGATACATCCATCCGTATTGGACAGGACCTCGAAGTCGTGCTTCAGATGGAAGATGAACAGGTAAATGTTCCATCACATTAAAAAAACCTGGCGGAAATATTTTCTCTAATTTGCAAAGCAATATAGGAATGTCCACTTCAAGTTTACGTAAACGTTGCACTTTTAAAGTAGTCGAACAAAGCTCTTTGTAAAACATACTAAGCTCCGTTACTACGTTCCAGACTTTTAACGGCAGTAGTTCTTTGAACATAACGGGAAATAAATTTTCCATCATTATGTGACAGTCGTGACTTTTCATTCCGCTCAATCTACCATTTTTAAAGTCAACACATCTACGAAGATTTAATGATATCCCATCAGGAAATCTTAACCCTTCCACCCATTTTAACACAGCTTTAACTTGATTATTATCTAATTCGTAACAAGCTTTTGGTTTTTTACTGTCATTTGGTTTCATATGAAGCTCGGGACGCTTGCATAATTCTTCTATATCACGTCTTGATTTCAAATCATCCTTCGTCTTCCCTTTCACATTCAAAATTGTGTTAAACACATTATCAAATACATTTTTCTCATTGTGCATCACATCTATGTTATGACGAAGCAGAAGATGTTTCCAATACGGCAACTCCCAAAAAATAGTTTGTTTGCACCAGTTATGAACAACTGATTTGCCTTCAATGTCTGTTTGCTCCCCCGTTTCATATATCTTTGGATAGTCCTTAACAAGTTCATATATGTCTTCGCTTGACCATATCGTCGGTGGTTGTCTGGTTTCTACTCTATTAGCTAAAAAGTTTTTCTTGTCTCCTCTGAAGGGATGATTTACATGGAGAAAATATCGATGACAGTCAAACCATGAAATTTTCCTACCATGAGGTAAAGAAAACGCTCGTGTTTCATCCATGCAATATGGACATGCTAGACGACCGGCAGTACTCCATCCCGAAAGCATTGCATAGGCAGGAAAATCACTTATAGTCCACAACAAAGAAGCAAACATACGAAAAATTTTCTTCTTTGACACATCGTATGTTTCTACTCCTTCGTTCCACAGTATTTTTAACTCCTCAATCAACGGTTGTAAATATACATCGATTCCTTGTGTCGGATCGTCAGGGCCAGGATCGACAACAGCAAGAAACATATATTGCGTTTTCATGCACATCCATGGAGGTAAATTATACGGTGTGACGATAATGGGTCAGGATGAATATTTAGAACCAAATTGAGAAAATGGAGAAAAACCGTCCGTACATAATTCTAATCTAACATTTCGACTCTCCGCTGCAAAATTTGGATACGTTTTATCGAAATGCTTCCATGCTTCTCCATCGGCCGGATGTGTCAATGTACCCTCTTCCTCCGTTCTCACACTATGCCACCTCATATTAGACGCAGTTAGAGAAGATGCATATAATCTTTGAAGTCTTGGAGTTATGGGTAAGTAGTGCATACGCTTGTACGGAACTTCCTTACCCTTCTTTTTTCTTGGTTTGTATCTCTCCTGGTTACAAACTTTACAATTTCTAAGGTTTGTGTCTTCTTTCCAAAACAACATGCATCCTTTTAAACATGTATCTATTTTCTGATACGGTAAACCAAAAGCCGACATAAGTTTTTTAACTTCGTAGTGATTTTCACAAATTAGATTATCGGGCGGCATATGTCTTTTTGCAGCTTGTACAACAGCCGTAAACTCAGCTTCAGTGATGTTGTATTTTGACTTCATCGCAATGTATTCTGCGATTACTGACAGCTGCGTGCCGCTTTTACAACCATCCCAAATAGGTTTCTTAGATGCATCTAGTAAATCATAAATTTTCTTAGCTTCAATATTTGGTTCTTCAACATTTCCATCATCGTCGTCAACTTCAACCATAGGAAACATTGATCGTGCTGCATCTTCGACCATATTTTCTATACGGGTCGTTGAAACTATTTCTTTAACGACACTTTCAGACTCTACAGAAGTATTTGCTACAACTTCTCCATGCCGATCCCAAACATAATATTCGGGTGTGAAACCGTGTTGGCACAAATGAACTTTCACAATATCTGGTAACAAAAACTTCAAATGTCTACACCTACTACACGGACAACGAATTTCTGGATCGTTTCCGTTATTACTTAAGGCGAATTCAACAAACACGTTTATACCATTCTAAAAATCTTCTTTTATTGAGCCCCTCAGTCCTTTTCTTTGGTACATCCATCTCCTTCGATCAACAAAATAATCAATCATTTTTCCTATTTGACAAAATGAGAAGTTCAAAATTTAATATTTATTTTGAAGAATACATATTCGAAAAAGATTATTTTCATGTTCGTATAATATTTTGAATTTAAAGAACAACTTCACAAATTTAAAAATATTTTCAAATAGGGCACATTTCATTTTTTAACGTAACGATTTAAATATTTATATATGTTTTTTTCATTGGTCAAGCATCCTACTTCCCATTACAAACAAAGTAAGCATTTACATTTCGTATATTACTTCGTCTCAAACGATTCAACAAAATTTCGGCAGCATTTCCCTTTTGTTCCCTGCATTGTACACAAATGCGTGTACGCAGGAAACAAAAAAGAAAAGTTAGGCCGAAATTTTATGAACCGTTTGAGACGAAGTAGTATACAAAATGTAAATTCTTACTGTGTTCATAACTTGTCCAATACAGGGACAAATCCAACAAACATTGTACCAGATGAATATAAATGGTCGTTTTTCGAAAAAAACGACTATTTATACAACGATCATGTACAACACTCATCATACGGAGCCAAAAACTCTCTAAGGGACATTTGTCAGTTACATGCATGCATTTTACGAAAAAATACAGTTTTACTCACTGTTCATATTTACAAAAATATATATTAATTTAACACAGTTATTCGACGTATTACGCATCAACTTAAGGCTGTTTTAACATTTTTATCATTTTTCAATACACACAATTGTAATTTAGAGTAATGCATTTTTTTTGTTTCATAAGTAAATATGTGCACTATATAATACTCCTAGTTCATTCAATCATTTTATCTTATTCCAAATAATGTATACAATCGCCGAATCAAGGCATACACAACAATTTACATATACATGAACAACCCCAAATTATAGGTGTTTTTCACAATTTCACGATAAAAGATGAAATCGGTATACCATGTGATGCTATAAACCACTATTACGCTATTGGAAACAATTGCAATCGCTAATTCTCCCTAATTTACCAATTTATGCAAATCTAGAAATAGGGTAAAAACTGAATTTTTTACAAAAATAAGAGATTATACCTGAGATGAAGAGTAATGGAGTTTGATTAGGCAGCCGTGGAGGATCCGGAAGTTCGAAATCAAGGATTGGAAGCTTGAAGAGGGAAAATGGAGGATTTTGGAAATAATTTTCGTATGGTTTGGGGAAGAAGAAGAGCTCTCGGCTGAAGGTATAATCGTAGTTTTCCGACGGCTTTCGACGGCCGCCGACGGCCCGTCGGAAGCCGTCGGAAAAAGGCCGTCGGTAGCCGTCGGTCTATGCTGTCGGAATTGAAGCATTTTCTAGTAGTGTAAGCTGTTTCATAATAACTAAAAATAAATAATTCTGGTGCATGTATAGGTACGTTAACATATTTTTGAACCTTTTTTAGTAGTCTTAATTAGGAACATGTAAAACACACTAATTAAGGTTATTAGGCATTTTACTTTTTGGGTAGATCCTATATACACTTTGACATTCTTATCACAATTGTAGTAAATTTTTTATAGAAGTAATATCAAATGGATATTACACATGCACGAAATTTATAGTTTATGTCTAAATATTTTCAAGGTAGTGTAATAAATTTAGAGAAACATGGATCAATCTATTATATTTTCTAGATAGTGAATTTAACTCCCATTACCAGCAACTTAACTAAGATGGAAGCATGGCCAAAATATTGGGACTAATTTGAGAAGACCTAAATTTATATGCATTCATTATGTCACACAATACCAATCAGTTACAGTAGTTCGAATTTCATCGTTCCTTTCTCCATATGAATGATATATATATATATATTAATATATCTAATATAACAGTGAACTAACAACATTTATCGACATAATACCTCCTTTCAAGTCGATTTTATTTCATCCACCTTCATAATCACCATCTAAACAAGGACCTCATGTCGTGAAATTTCTACAGATAACCAAGATCTGACCTACCGGGATTAACTACCAATAAATTCCAACAAAGATATCAATAATTACCCAATCACCAAACAGATCAAAACGACCCAAGATATTACGTGTTCAGTTTAATAACCTTTACCCAATGACCCAACAACTATTTTATTCCACTCAATAAGATTACAAAGAAGAGATACAATTTATCAACAAGATAGAGATTCAAAGGTATAATATGCGAGCTAATCACTTTATCTCAAAGTAGAAGCATGAACAATACAAGAGCACACAATTTCTACTGAAATCCTTAATTTTATATGAGCAATGGAGTTAGTTATTAATTTTTAATTGATTTGGTGGAAACTCTTATTCAAAGGAAAAAGAGGAGACTAGGTCATTTAAATAGCTTCAATCAACATCAAATATAAGATTGGAATGTAAGTTTAATCATCATTGTTGAACCAAATGAAACCCCACTTGTACAAATAACCATTAACGAAGCGTCTTTTGGATGAGCAGTTAACTAGCTAGCCCCTTCCAAAGAGAGGAAGAGGACATGCATTTTTGGATCAAAGAAGGAAATGGAACGCAAAAGACCAGTTGTTAGGTTAACTATGGAATGGTGTTCATGTAGGCTATGACAGGCGAGCCAGCAGATGAGGCACATGACGTGGATCGATTAACTGGGTGGATCGATTAACAAAGGAGGGCAGAGGTTCAAATAATGGCTGACAAGAGTTGTGAGAGAAAAGTGAATGGGATATTACATTTTTTAGGGTTCCTGAAGGAGAGGAAGATGAGGGAAGAGAATGAAGGCAGGGAGAGTGAAATAATTAGAAAAAGAGCGGCACCAAAATAATATGTGAGGTGCACAGAAAATTTTCCATCACGCAGCGTTTATATCATTCTTTCTACTTGTAATGATTGCAAGTTGTAATGAAACACTCTCCATTGATGCAATTAACAAACATTTTTCTTGTAGCGTTGAGTGTTAAAGACAAGGCTTTTTGCTCTCTGAAAGCACTAGCCTGATTATAAAATTATAAATTCATTGAAAGAGTTTAAATTCTAGATTTGCATTTTAAGTGGAAATACGTTGATAGAACTACAAATTTATTGACAGATCAGCTATAGTGTTATACATGCACATGTAGTGCATCAACCTGTTCTGTAATCTGATGCACAATTTCTCTCTGTTCAGTCCAGTTCATTAAATTATACAACAACAACAACAAAGTCATTTTTCTCAAACAAGTTAGGGTCGGCTAGAGATGAAACCCGAAACTAAGTGACAAAAGTAATGTAAATGTTATAATACTAACAATAACAATAGCAATAATAAAATAAAGTCAAATAAGTAAATTAGTAATAATAGTGACTAAGTAAAAATAAAAAAGAAATACAAATGTAAAAAATATATAATAATAATAAATAAATAAATAAACAAACAAATAAAATAATAATAATAAATAAATAAATGATGATAACAATACAAATAGTAATAATGCTGTTGATAGTAATATTGATCAAAGATCAAACGCTACGTCTTAGTCTCTTTCCTTCATCCTATAATCTAAAACTTATAAAACTCATAGCTCATGGTTCTATTATGCGGATCCCTAACTTCTATGCGCTTCTATCCATTACCAGCTCTTCGGATATATTCCAACCCTTCATGTCCCTTTTAACTACTTTCTCCCATGTCAGCCTTGGTCGACCTCTGTCTCTCTTTGAGAAAACGACACGACATATAATTCCAACGCGCACTGGTACCTCGGATGGTCTTCGTTGGAGATGTCCAAACCATCTTAAACGATGTTGAATTAGCTTCTCCTCAATTGATGCTACTCCAAGTTTTCCACATATATCATCATTTTTAATTCCGTCTCTTCTTGTATGACCGCAACTTCATTGCAGCATACGCATCTCTGTGACGTTTATCTTCTGGACATGTTGGTTTTTAGTAAGCCAACATTCTGCACCATAGAACATCACAGACCTAGTTGCCGTTCTATAGAACTTTCCTTAAGCTTCTGTGAGACTTTCTTGTCACAGAGAATGCTCGCCACTTCATCCATCCCGCTCGAATTCTAAAACTAACATCTTCATCAGTCGCACCATTACACTGCAACACTGATCCCAAATATCGAAAGGATTCCTTCTTAGGAACTATTTGTCCAGCCAGAATGACATCTCCATTCTCTGACCTGACACCACTGAACTCGCACTTCATATACTCTGTTTTAGTTCTACTAAGCCTAAATCTCTTAGATTCTAAAGTTTGTCTCCACAGCTCAAGTTGTCTATCAACCCTAATCCTACTTTCATCAATTAGCACAACATCATCAACAAATAACATACACCACGGAATCCCTCATTGTATACCCTTCGTAACTTCATCCATCACTAGGGTAAAAATGTAGAGGCTCAAAGCTGATCCTTAATGTACCCTATGTTAATGGGAAAGTCGCTGGTCACACCATCGCATGCTCTGACGCTAGTCACAACATCATCGTACATATCCTTGATAAGGGTAATATACTTTGTTGAGACTCTTTTCTTTTCCAGAGCCCACCACATCATCTTTCACGGTACTTTGTCATAAGCTTTCTCAAAATTGATAAAAACCATGTGTAAATCCTTCTTTTGCTCCTTAAACCTCTCTATAAGTTGTCTTATCAAGAAAATAGCCTCCATGATCGACCTTCAGGCATGAAACCAAATTGATTTTTTGAAACGCTTATCATTCTTCTTAATCGATGTTCGATGACTCTCTCTCCCAGTTCATTAAATTATATATCTAGGAATCCAAATTAACTATCAAACTAAGGTAAGATGATTTAAATGTTAAAAATACGAGAAGAGAATATAATTTTGGATGATTGGAAACAAATTAAATAATTAGAAATGAATTTTCAGATAAAAATCCATTTTGAAAAGAAGCAAAAAACAACAAAAGGTGGTATCGTGATAAAGAGTTAAAAAAAGGAATACAAGCAATATAGTCTAAACTATTAAAGAAGTTTCGTTACAAATAAAAAAAATAAAAAAGTTAAAGAATACTTCAAAGTGGGACAATTTAGTTAATTTTTAATTTGGTTTTACCTTTTACCAAGAATGTTCATAAATATAGTTAAATTCTTAAAAACTTTTACAGGTTATTTCTGGTATTTAAAATATCTATATCTGATATTTTTGGATACGGTAATAAATTAAGAATACATAATTATTCTATCTATATTATTTGAGGTAACTGAGGTTTAAATACTTATGTACAATATACCTGCTTTTGAAATGGTAAAATTACAACAATCTTATTGATATTTCTTGTATAGTTCTTGTGTTTCTATGTAATTCTATACAATTTGTATAAATATAGTATATCTACTATAAATCATATTTATGTAGTTTCTATACTTCTAATGAGATAAATACAATAATATTATTTTTATATTTTTTATGCTATAATAATTTATGACCTTGATTTTTTTAATGTTACCACAATTACCACCTATCCTTGAGGTATATAGCTCAGTTCTTGAATTCCTTTCCATGTTAAAAGCCAGTCTTTTTATTCTTTCAACAAACTGATATTAACCATAAAAATTATAATGCTAGTAAATCAACAATAAACTAGAAACACTAAACTTTGATTTCTAAAAGACAAAGGGAAACTTTTGAAAGTGCAAATAGGAATCTCGAGAAACTTAGATTTTATAAGAATGGCTGTCTCACTACTAGAAAATACTGCAGTTTCATAGCAAAATTTCTGACGTCTTTCCTACGCCAAAAGACGGGGCGTAGGGTAGGCATAGGAAACTGGTAGAAAGAGGTAAAGGCGTAGGGAAGACTTAAGGAAATTTCCTACGCTTCTCCTACACCAACTACAACATGTAGAAAAAAAATCGAGGCGTAAATAAGGTGTAGGAAATCGTCTACACTAAAATGATACTGTAGAAAAGACGTAGATAATCTCCTACGTCATTTCCACGCCTCTGTTAATTTTATACAATTCCAAGTTGACGTAGGAAAGACGTAGGAAATTTCCCACGCCATCCCTACACATACAAAAAAAAGTTTTTTATTTTTATATTAATCACCGTATACTTCCATTCTCCTAACATCAGGTTTTCACCGAACAAAAAGAACTAATTCTACAAAAATTATCTTCTCCTCCTTTTATATTTGTTTTGATTGAATTTCGATTCAGGTGCTTGTTTTGGGGTTTTCGATTCAGGTGCAATCTCCATGTTGGCGATGCTTGCACCCAAAAAAACTAGGGTTTCAAAAATCAATGCCTTCTAAATAATCATTGCTGCATACTCGGCTATTCCATCAGCCATCGTCGGCTCATCCTTGCCTCCTACGCGATATTTTCTACTACTGATTTGAAGTCCTGCTACAGTCTCTTTATACGGCCACTGCTAATTAAGTATGTGAATTTCTTGTTTTGAGTTGTCTAATTTTCTAAAATTGAGTCGCCCTTTTACTGCTTTAGATTTCATTAACATTGAAAACGCCTGATGCTAATAAACTTATTAGTATTTAGTTATAAACAACTAGTTTTCTGTAAATAATCGTTTAGGAATTGAAATTTGAAAGCCGAAGCTAAAAGACTAATAATTATTTAGGAACTGATACTTACATTGATGTACTATTTTTCCTGCAGTGTGTGTATGTCTAACCGCAAACATTTAGGCAGAACCCAATATGATTTGCCTGTACACTTAACTAGATACACTAGTTTGTAAACTTGACGCATTTAGTTAAAAATTAAATACACTGTTTTGTAAACTATTTGAGACTATAAGTACTGCAGCCCACTTAACGTGGCAACTTCTGTATAAAAAGTTGGTACTTTGTTATGTTATAGTTTTTTATGTGATTTTATGCTTATATATAAAAAAGAAAATTTAAAAAAATTGACACGTTATATAGTAAGGGGCAAAAAAATTCACATTGGGCTTGCGCAACCGATTCTTTGGGCCGCCCTTGATCAGTAACAAGTGTGCTTATGTCAGGTCATTTCAGTACAGTTCATGTATAATTTTCAGAAATTGAAATTTTGGCTTCATTTAGATGGACCAGAGTGCAATCCGTCATACTATTATGTTGTAAAAGATAATGGTAAAATTGGATATATTAAAGATAATAAGGATAATTTAAGGATGAAAATTTCGTCTGGCTTGCTATTACACCACATAGGAAAGAGTGTTCGTCTCTTGTCCACGTCTCTGATTTCATTTTGCTGCATGATAAGTGTTTTCATTATAAAATGGGATAGAATAGTACGGTTTTGGATTAGTAGAAAAGGAAAAGAAATACGACAAATTATAGGAATTACATGACTTATTACTGTACTGAAATGGCCTGACATTTTATCCCGAAATGTTCCAGGTGATCAAGCATTTCTCATAATACTGAATCTGTGCTAATGATTCGGTTAAAAAATGTGTGGAATGCAATTACATTTTGATAACATGTAATATTAAATAGATACCCCAAAACATATGATCTTGAACAGAAAATTTTATGAATCTTATTTAAAAGGACAAGAAATAAAATTGATTTAGTGCATTGTTGAATTATAATTTTTTTTAAGAAAAATATTGAGGCGTGGGTAAGATAAAAAGTAGCATATTCACTATAAAAAAAGGCTTCTTATAGCGACGGCTAAAAAAAGCGGCCCTCGCTAGCCGCCGCTAGCCGTCGCCATACGCAATATACAGGTCCAAGCCGAGAGCAGCAGATTCATTTTGCTTTCTCCCCAAAACCCTTCCTCCTTCCCCCAATCCGTCGCCCTCCGTCACTGTAGTCGGCGCCCCAGCCTTCAACGCCTCCAAATCACCCAAATTTGTGTCGGTATGCTCCTAATCTCTTATTTGCATGTAAATTTGATGTTTTTAGGTTTAGTTTAACCCCTAATTCAATTATGATTTATTGTAAAATTGAGATTTGTTGTTAAATTGGGTATTGATAGTGTTGTTAAATTAGGTATTAGTAGTGTTGTATGTTGATTTGGTAGATTAATTAGTTTATTATCATGAACTTGAATTAAGTATTACATATTAATTAGTTTATCATGATCAAGTTGAATAAATGGTTGATGTAGATAATTAGTGTTGGCGATTAACATGGTTAGTTGTTTTAGATGAAAAAATAGTGTATATTAATGATTAACTTGGTTAATGATAAATTTACATGAAAGTATTTCATAGTTTATGAAATTGATAAATTATAAATTTAAGTTGTTAAGTGAATTTAAATTGACAAATTTTTATTTAATAATTAGTTTTTTATTGTTTTCTAATTATCTATTTGATAATTAGAATTTGTTGTTTTGTAATTATATTCATTGATAATTCTTATATTCACCCTGTTGATTGAGCGACGGCCATTTTAATAATTTTAGCGATGACTAGCGACGGCTAGCGACTGCCAAAATGCAAAAGGTTGTATATATTGTAAAAAATAAAGTTTGTATAAAAAATTAAAAAATGAATATGAGGACATTAAAAATTCTGAAAATATCTAATTTATTTGAAAAAAATTAGGAAATGACTTTAAACACAACTGATATTGTACAAAAATCGATTTTGTAAAGAAATTAAGAAATGAATATAACAACAACAAATAGTCACATAAAATCTATGTCGTAAAAAAATAAAGAAATGAATATTGAACTAAAATTGTTAATTGAATGCTGAACTAAAATTTAAATACACAAATTTTTGAAATAAAATATAAATAGTTGAATCATTGTCAAAATTTGAAAAGAACAATAATATTTGATAAAATTTAAAGAAATTTTTTTATCCCTTAGATTGGCTTTGGCCCCGTCTGGCAACTGTTGTATATGATCATTATATGGATGTTCGTTTTGTAACGGAACGGACATTTATATTCATCTGATACAATATTTGTCGGATTTGTCCCTGCATTGGACAAGTTACAAACACAATAAAGTAATTACATATTATAAATCATTTCATTTTAAACAGTTACAAAATTTCGACAGCACTTCCTTTACGTTCCCTGTGTACACGCATTTGTGTACGATACAGGGAACAAAGGGAAGTGCTGCTGAAATTTTGTTGAACCGTTTAATCTGAAATGATTTATAAAATGTAATTACATTATTGTTTGTAATGGGAAGTAGGATGACTGACCCACCGAAGTGAAAACCAAAATACCAAAAATTAAAAAAATAAAGTGAAGTTCATATTTTGAATTTTCTGGAACGATGAACTTTTTACAATGGAGACTGGTTGAAAATTAATGATTTAAATTGTCTAACATACATTTTCAAATCAGGAAAAATGTTCAATTATTTTCTCACCCGTACTTGGATGTATGAAGTCAAAACTGGAAAGAAGGGATCGATAAAGAAACATTTCTACAACGGTGTACACGAATTTATTAGATTTGCTAAATCTAATAACCGAAACAATACAGCAATTCGTTGTCCGTGTAGTAAGTGCCAACATTTGAAGCATTGGAAACCGGATATAGTTGAAGTACATTTGTATCAATATGGTTTCGTGTCTGATTATTATTTCTGGGATCGTCATGGAGAACTTGTTGAACCTACACCTAATATTTGATGCATTCGAAAGTACCGAAGAAAATGAGATAGAATACGAGACTGAATCTGAATCAGAAAACGATGAAGACTGATCGTTATTGATATAATTGTTATGTGATAGTGATTGAAACATGCGAAGTTAATTTCCATAATTATTCTGTGATGATCATTTAGTTAATTTTTATCCATGTTTTGTACTAGTAAATTTTTATAATTGTTATGTGAAAGTGATTGAAACATGCTATGTAGTAGTGAATTTCTATTATGGTTCTGTGATGATTATTTATATAATTTTTTATCCATGTTTTGTACTAGTAAATTTTTATAATTGTTTCTGTGAAAGTGATTGAAACATGTTATGTAGTAGTGAATTTCTATAATTGTTCTCTGATGATATTGTTTTTTATAGCAGATATGTTGGCAGGAGACGGAGTGTAGGTGGTGGTGGCACGCCATCCCCATCTCCCGGTGCAGGTGGTAGTGGCACTGCACCGGACTTACGTCCGATTGCAGAATTCGTTCCTAGAAGTGCTGGGTAAGTATCAATTTTATTTAAAATATAAGTTTTAAAATCCACTAAACATGTATATCGTAACTTTTGCAGTGGCTTTGAGGTGGAGCCATCAGATTATATTTTACAGGTTTCGAGGAAGGCTTTTCAGAGCCGGATAGATGGTTGTTGGCCTCGCTGGGACGACATCCCCCCTCATGTCAAGAACACCATACAGGCGGATTTACTTGTAAGTAGTAGTTTGAATTTCAGTTGTAAATTAATATAATCTATATAACTTAAAATAATTTTAATTTACAGGCTGCAGTCCGCGTCGACCCTGATAACTTGGACGTTTTTTTAAATCATTGGAACAAACGAATGAGAAAAAATTACAGGGATACATTGTCCAAGGCTAAGAATTCAGGGAAAAAGCCGAACTGGATGGGTGAGGGTCTATGGAATGATTTTCTTCGGCTTTGGGACAGTCCGGCAGCAAGAGTAAGTAATATACGTTTGCTTTGTTATTTAAATCTAATATAAATCTCGTAAGATATATACGTGATAATTTATCTTAATTTGTAGGAGTTATCTGCGTGGAACCGGGCAAACAGGAATAAAAATCCTGCATTGCACCGTGATGGCTCCAAATCCTTTCAGGAGCATAAGAGAGAGCTTGTAACGACCCCGAATTTTTATTAATTTAAATTTGAATATTTAATTAATTTTAAATATTAATAAGCGAAATTTATAAGTCGAATAAATTTTATTTCGAATAATTGGATTTAATTGAATAATTAAATCGATAATTAAAAATGTGAAAATACAGAAATAATTGAAATTTGGGTTAAATATGATTGAAATTGGTTTGTAAAAATTTTATTTTATCATATTGAAGTTAGAATGATGTTACAGAACTTTTAAAATCGAATTAAAAGTTAATTTATGAAAATTGAATATTTTAATATTTAACCGACTAGTGAAATTAGCCGTTTTTCGAACAGTCTCAGAATTGGACGAAACTAGTTCCATTGGATCCGTAATAGTTTGTTATTATCGGATTTCAATTTTCGTAGCAATCGGAGTTTTCGTTTGACTGTGGCAGCTCGAGACGCATCGAAATTATTTTAATATTAATTTGACGAGTTAAAATAGCCATTTTTCAAAGTCTCGGAATCCGACGAAACCAGTTTCATCGGATCCGTAATGTGTTATTATTGTATGGTTTCAAATTTCGTGTCAATCGGATTTACGTTTGTCCGGTGCAAGCTAAAACGCCTAGAAATTTGATTTATCGATTTAATTTTAAATCGAACGTTTATTGACATAACTCGCACAGATGACCGAATTAGCTTGCGAAACACGTTCCATTGTGTTCGAAACATGGGGTAAACCTTAGAAACGCCAACCAGCACGCTTCGTTTGGAGTTCGAAAAATCCGGTATGAATAGTGTTCGTTAAAATTTCTATATAAGCCCCCCTCTTCATAAATTTGCAAAAAAATATAACCTAGGGTTTCATCTCTTCAGGCCGCCGCTTCTATTATCATCTATGGCCGAAATTCTCTTAATTTCTTCTTCAATTATTTCACAATCCACAAACCCATTCAAGAAATGTTCAACTACGAAGTTATAGAGCACATCGAGTTCCATGAGATCAACGGTGGAGATTGAATATGGTGGTTGGACGAGGGAGCTAGGGGGTCGCGTTCTTCTGGGTTTTGGGTTCGTCGTTCTCAGCTATGGGGAGGCCGAGCTCTACCATATTGAGGCCGTAGGCAGCTCTTGTCGAAGGCATTTAAGTGGTACTCACCGATCATCTTCATTTTGCTCGAGTTGGTCGTGATAATTCGACTTATGGTGGCGGTTATGGGTTTTGTTTGCTGTGTAATGAACGTAGAGGGGCAGAAGCTTGGGACGGCCTGGATGCAGGAAGCAAGAAATGCACGGCTATGATCAATTAGGTTTAGAAAAATATAAATAAAGTTGTAAATTTATATATTAAAAATTGTGTAAAATTTAAATATGCATATCTTTTTCATACGAGGTCGAAAACGCGCATAACCAGTTGCGTTGGAATCGTATCGACGAGCACTATGCTATGGAATTGGATTGGAGTCGTTTGGAGTTAGCGAAAATATCGGGTAAAATTAAACGCACGTTTAATTTTATTCGAAATAAATCGCTAAAACGAAATTGAAATCAAGGTGAGAACTTCTCACTCAATCGAATCGGTTTCGATTTTAATTTTAAATAGTTATATTTAAAATTCTTGAATGCATGTTTGAATGATGATTGTTATCTATTGATCGTTAAAATAGACATTATGCGCCGTTAGTAAGTGGATGTTATTTATTAAAAGCATATACCGCGAATATTCACGGTACAGTGAAATTAGTATTATTTATGTACTTGGAATTGATTTCCCGCAGTATATAGCGGATGAGACCCTATTGCGCCGTCTGTTAAGAAGATAATATTATAATCCCATATACCGCGATAATTCCGTACTGGAACGGAATTGGCATTGTGCTAACATTTTTGGATGCAGGAAAACAGGTTGGAGGGATCCAACTGGATTCCTCAACAGTATTTATTTGATTTCAGATATTTTGATATTTGATTGATTATCATATCGATATATGATGTCGTTGTTGTCGTGATTGACTATTTGGTATGTAGCATCATTGGGCCAAATTTTGGAATTTTAAAAGGATTTTAAAATTGATTTTTTGAAAGTATACATTATAAAAAATATTTTTGGAATTGATTCATTTCAAAATAATAAACGTTATAATTTGAATGTTATAAAAATTATGATTTTTGAGAAATATAGTTAAAAGTTGATTTTTTGAAAATATAGGGTTAATAATTTTGTAAAATAGTTTAAATCGGGATTTTTGAATTTATTGGAAAAAGTTTAAATATAGGATTTATAAAATTTGATTATTTTATAAATCAAAGAGAATGATGAAATTATAAAGGAGTTTAAAGACGTTTTAAAATAATAGTATAAATTGATTTATATAAGAGATTTATAAATTGATATTTATAAATTAAAATATTTGAGTCATAAAATGAGTTTTTATAAGTGTTAGAATGAATTGTAAATGAATTTCATAAATGAATGAAATTTATAGAATTATAAACGGTGAAGTTATAAATGGAATTTTATAAGCGGTAGGTTTATAAAATTTGTAAAGTTATTTGAAGAATAGATTTGGTTAAATAAATGAATCTTATAAGTTATAAGATTTATAATTTGGAAAGTCTTAAAAAAGAACGATTTTGTAAAAAAATCGTTTTATAAGCATTTAACTTATAATATGAACCTTTGGTTTATAATTGAGTTATAAATTGAATAGGTTAATAAAGGAGGTTTATAAAAGGAAGTTGTTATAAAATAAATAGAAATGGAAATTATAAACGTTGTTTTATAAATCCGCAAATGGCTTATTTTGATAAGTAAATTGTTGTAACTTATTAATGGAGTTATATTCACGTTTTAGACGGTGAATAATCCTTTAAAATTAAATGTATAGAAGTGATGAAATTGGTTAACGTAGTATATTCACGTTTTTGAATAGTGAATAATATGTTAAAGAAAATGTTTTGGATGTGATGTTTTAAATAAAATTAAAACGATCTAACGATGTTTTTAAAAAATGTGTTAAGATTCGAAACCATAGATTTCAACATTCATTGTTGAAATAGACGTTTTCGAGAAATAGAAGGAAATGGTAGACTATAACACTGTTATTATAGTAAATGATTTCCGAAAGGAAATGTTTTGTTTAGTATTAGGATTTATATACCTATTTTAAATTCGAATCCCTATACTAGTGATTTTGGGTTGTTGTAACGATGTTTTATGTAACATTCGTTTTGGCCCAAATAAATATGTTTAAGAGAACGATTTCCTTAAAAGAATGAAATATATAATTAATTTCGATTTAAGTATATTGAATATTTTTCAAGTGTTGAAAATAAATAGATTTGTGAATTACTTATTAATAAATAAGTATGGAAATGTTTTCCAATGTGAAATGAAACGTTTTGAGAATTTATCTTTTTGAAGATAAATTGAAAATGAATAATTGAAATCGTATATTCATAAATATTTTGTAATATAAGTTCATTATGGAATTTATAAATGAAAAGGGGAATTTGTTTAAAAATAAACGTTAATTTATTTTTGAAGTGTGGGAATTAATTTACGGATTTGGAACGTAAATATAAAGTAAATCGTTAAGGTTTTATTGAATTGGCTTAAATGAACCATGTTGAAATAAAAGTATTTTCGCATAAGGAAAATGATTGAAATTGTTTTCAAAAGTGGTAAGGATGAAAAGTGATTTGAAATTTGTTTTCAAATGGTTGAAGTGTGAAAATTATATATCTAGTAAAGTTATTTTTTTGAAAATAAATAATTTGGAAAATTATTTGGAATCTGGTGATGTTGTGCATATCCATTGATAGTTCAATAACCGACTATCAATATTTACCTTTGAATGGGTAATTGTTGTGATTTGCTTGAATTTGAATGCCACACTTATTTTTAAAAATTTTGCGCTCGTTATTCGGATTACCCAGTGATACGACGTAATGGATAGCACTGATGACCGATGTTGAAGACCGGATATTTTTGAAAGCGGAAGGATTACCGTCGAATGTTTCTGCACCGAATGGCCCCGGTATAGAAATTCCATATGTGATGGGAAGTCCGGTCGTGATTAGTGAATATCCGGATTGCAAGGACTTCTTTTTAAGTGCCTTCGGTTCTGTTCGAGCCCGGAGCAGACTTGTATGGATTGTATGTCTGACGTTCCAAATTGAGATATAAAGCAGATTTCTTTCAAATACATTTCTGTTGGTGGCGGAGAATTTATTCTCTTAGCTTAACACCCTTCTCTGAGACGTACGAGCTCAGAGGTTATGTAGTTGAAGGTTATCAGCGATATATTCACAATTTGATAATGTGACATGCTAAGTGTTGCTGTGAAATGATCATTATTTGATCATTTGTGATATGACCATTTGTTTGATCGTTTATCTTTGTGATCATTTCTATGATCATTTGTTGACCCAAAGAACAGCTTTTGTATATAGCGTGGCTTTGTGGACGAAACTTCGTCGAACCTCACACCCTGGAATGGTCAAAACAGGAAAGATGCAGCAAGATTATTGGGGGTTGCGCCCCTTAAGGTATATGCATTTCCTTCTGGAAAAGGGTGGTATCATGGTATGGAGCCCAGATACTTGCTCATGTTGAAACACTTTATTTATCATTGTGTGATGTTGGTTATCGAGCGCTCGGATAAAGGTCCCAAAGGACCGGGGATGGCATATTCGTGTCAGTTGTTACCTAGTTTGAAAGGTAACCCGGCCTTGTGTTGGCAGAGATCCGGTTAGGTTCTCGGGGACGTCCTTCCAGAGGCGTTCTCATGTGGCAATGGGAAGTTCCTTGGCCTGACCATTTGTTGGAAATCCAAAGAAACAATACGATCTTGTACGGTTTTAGTTGTATAACCTGCCATGGAATGTGGGGTAACCTGCTATTGAACATGCTAGCTATAGTAGGCATAGTTCGAAATGTCTATGCTGGCTAAGATTTATATCTTTATTTTTGAAATAAATTTTTCCTACACTATGCACTAGTAATAATATCAAATGTTCTTTTTAATGCGTATCAAGCATCTTTGACTATCATAAGGAGAAATCTCCTCCGATTCTGCGTTTGCATTGTGTGTGTGTGCGGGAGGCCTTATGGTAGTCTCATTTTTAAAAGCATTACGAATTGACTTTAAAAATATTCCTCTATTTTGATTTTAAAGATAAAGAAACTGTTTTGAGTTCTCACACCAGTCACATGACTGACTCGGAGTTTATTGTTTTCCGTCCTAAACTCTGGGTGTCCACCAATTTCCACATGGGCAGTCAAGAGTTAAGGTTTATCAGGATATTCAGGAATTCAGGAGTTGCTGGAGGCAAGTAGGATGGCATGGCGTAATTACTAGTATATAGTATTTCTTTTTCGCTGTTTGTTGTTGTTTGTTGTTGTACACTCTGGTGATGTAATGAAATGTAATAGATGTAATGTAATAACTGATATAGTTCTTTGTTTAAAGATTATTCATTTATTTATTATATGTTGTTCCGCTGCGATTGTGAGATTCTGATGTTGTTCTGTTGTTGTTTTCTTTCTGTTCTGTTCTATCTTTTCTCTCTTCTTCTACCTTTTCTTCTTCTTAAAACCCTAAGTGTTCGGTTTTCTGGCATTCGATTGCTCGGTAGTTGATACAGTGGACGTATTGATGTCAGTTTTCGAAAGTCGAAGAATCGGGTCCGTTACATTTGGTATCAGAGCATATGGTTAAGCGACAACCATGGTTCTGTTGGATATTACTCATTAGAGATAGAGTCAGTAGTACTCTAGAATGAGTTGAGTGTAATAATAGTTATGAGAGCGTATTTGTTAGTGAATATAAAATTGTTTTATATTGTGATGATTGGTTTGTTGAGTGGTATATGGATTCTGGTTAATAGAGTAATTAACGTTGTTGATAGGGATCTCTAAACACTTGTACAGAACAATTCGACACAGTATTGTTTTAAATTGGGTAAATGAAATAATTTTACCTTGATTTTATTTTTATATATAAAGGAATAATTTTTCGGAATTATTAAAATGTATATAAGTTGATTGTTTAGTTGTTTGAATAATCTAAATTAAAGAATAATTGTATAAGTAAAAAGAATTATAAGAATTGAATTATAATTAAAGTGATTTACAATTGTGAAATAAACTTATATATATAAGAAGTGAAACTATATGAATATATTTATGAATATGAGTTGTAAATAAAAATGAATTTAAAGTTAAATAAAACATTTTCTTTAGAATTGGGAATCTGAATTGATTTATGAGTGGGAACTTAAGTTAAGTAAAACCAAGTGATGAATATGAACTTGAGTTATGTAAATGAAATTCAACTTTAGTAATTGAATTGAATTAATGGATGAATGTTAATCAATTGAATGTAAATTAAGTTGATATGAAATAATGGATGTAAGTATTAATTCATTAAAATCTTATGTTATTGGAAAAATGAATAATTGAATGAAAATCAATTTAATTAAACCAATTGAAAGTGAAGGTGTTAAACCAAATTGAATGAATATAAGCAAAGGAATTTAGTTGTAATTAATATGCATTGGTTGTTATATGGTTGTTAGTTGATTGTATATAATTCATTAAGAGTTAATGAAATTGAAAGCCAAAGTAGTTAAAATCAATTGGAACTTAAGTGAATCTTAAATTGAATTGAATTTGATTTGGAAGTGAACCAACTTGATTATGAATTAGTGAATATAAACTAATTGAAAATGAATGTTAGTAAAAACATCCACTGTTAATGAATCAAATGTGATTAAATTGAAAACCTATTTCATTGAATATTAATGAGAATATGAATGAATATTTATTGGTTATGAATGCTAGTTGGATGATAGTTGGTTGATGGTTGAATATATTGCTTTTACTGCATTTGCTATGTTGGCATTATAGTTATTATGTTGCTATATGTTGTATTCAATACTATTGTCTATATACATGTTTCTCATTTGTTTATTGAGTGTTTAGTAGGTGCGGATCGCGTTTGCTTTGCATTTGGAGCTCGCTATCGCGCTATATTAGCCGTATATGCTCGCTAATAAAATATAAGGTACATATCTCGGATTACATATCATACTTTTACACTTTTTTCCCGGCTGGATGCCTCATCATTTGATGAGATGTATATTTGTGATATATATACTGTCATTTTTTTTCGGATCGAGCCGCGCAAAGGAGACTATGGCGAATTTTTCCGAAAATTTAAGGCGTTAGAATATTTTTGAGAAAAATTGAAAAATTTGTGAAAACTATAACTTTGACTTGGAATTGAAAGTTAAACAATAGTAGTTGTTTTGAAAAGATAACTAAGTATGATTTGAAAACTTAGTAAAGTATTGTAAGAAGTTTAACTATGAGTTTTGGAAAGTTAATAGATTCTGTAATTTTTCTTACTTGGTAATTTCGAGGACGAAATTCTTTTAAGGGGGGAAGTATGTAACGACCCAGAATTTTTATTAATTTAAATTTAAATATTTTTTTTAATTTTAAATATTAATAAGCGAAATTTATAAGTCGAATAAATTTTATTTCGAATAATTGGATTTAATTGAATAATTAAATCGATAATTGAAAATGTGAAAATACAGAAATAAATGAAATTTGGGTTAAATATGATTGAAATTGATTTGTAAAAATTTTATTTTATCATATTGAAGTTAGAATGATGTTATAGAACTTTTAAAATCGAATTAAAGTTAATTTGTGAAAATTGAATATTTTAATATTTAACCGACTAGTGAAATTAGCCGTTTTTCGAACAGTCTCAGAATTAGACGAAACTAGTTCCATTGGATCCGTAATAGTTTGTTATTATCATATTTCAATTTTCGTAGCAATCAGAGTTTTCGTTTGACCGTGGCAGCTCGAAACGCATCGAAATTGTTTTAATATTAATTTGGCGAGTTAAAATAGCCATTTTTCAAACAGTCTCGGAATTAGACGAAACAAGTTTCATCGGATCCATAATGTGTTATTATTGTATGGTTTCAAATTTTGTGTCAATTGGATTTACCGTTTGTCCGGTGCAAGCTAAAACGCCTAGAAATTTGATTTACCGATTTAATTTTAAATCGAACGTTTATTGCCATAACTCGCACAGATGACCGAATTATCTCCCGAAACACGTTCCATTGTATTCAGAACGTGGGGTAAACCTTAGAAACGCCAACCGGCACGCTTCGTTTGGAGTTCGATAAATCCGGGATGAATAGTGTTCGTTAAATTTTCTATATAAGCCCCCCTCTTCATAAATTTGCAAAAAAAATATAACCTAGGGTTTCATCTCTTCAGGCCGCCGCTTCTACTATCATCTATGGCCGAAATTATCTTAATTTCTTGTTCAATTATTTCACAATCCACAAACTCATTCAAGAAATGTTCAACTACGAAGTTATAGAGCACATCGAGTTCCACGAGATCAACGGTGGAGATTGAATATGGTGGCTGGACGAGGGAGCTAGGGGGTTGCATTCTTCTGGGTTTTGGGTTCGTCGTTCTCGGCTATGGGGAGGCCGAGCTCTACCATATTGCGGCCGTAGGCAACTCTTGTCGAAGGCATTTGAGTGGTACTTACCGATCATCTTCATTTTGCTCGAGTTGGTCGTGATAATTCGACTTATGGTGGCGGCTATGGGTTTTGTTTGCTGTGTAATGAATGTAGAGGGGAAGAAGCTTGGGACGGCCTGGATGCAGGAAGCAAGAAATGCACGGCTATGATCAATTAGGTTTGGAAAAATATAAATAAAGTTGTAAATGTATATATTAAAAATTGTGTAAAATTTAAATATGCATATCTTTTTCATACGAGGTCGAAAACGCGCGAAACTAGTTGTGTTGGAATCGTATCGACGAGCACTACGCTATGGAATTAGATTGGAGTCGTTTGGAGTTAGCGAAAATTTCGGGTAAAATTAAACGCACGTTTAATTTTATTCGAAATAAATCGCTAAAACGAAATTGAAATCAAGGTGAGAACTTCTCACTCAATCGAATCGGTTTCGATTTTAATTTTAAATAGTTATATTTAAAATTCTTGAATGCATGTTTGAATGATGATTGTTATCTGTTGATTGTTAAAATAGACATTATGCGCCGTTAGTAAGCGGATATTATTTATTAAAAACATATACCGCGAATATTTCACAGTACAGTGAAATTGGTATTATTTATGTACTTGGAATTGATTTCCCGCAGTATATAGCGGATGAGACCTTATTGCGCCGTCTATTAAGCGGATAATATTATAAATCCCATATACCGCGATAATTCTGTACCGGAAAGGAAATGGTATTGTGCTAACATTTTTGGATGCAGGAAAACAGGTCGGAGGGATCCAACTGGATTCCTCAACAGTATTTATTTGATTTCATATATTTTGATATTTGATTGATTATCATATCGATATATGATGTCGTTGTTGTCGTGATTGACTATTTGGTATGTAGCATCGTTGGGCCAAATTTTGGAATGTTAAAAGGATTTTAAAATTGATTTTTTGAAAGTATACGTTATAAAAAATATTTATGGAATTGATTCATTTTAAAATAAATAAACGTTATAATTTTAATGTTATAAAAATTATGATTTTTGAGAAATATAGTTAAAAGTTGATTTTTTGAAAATATGGGGTTAATAATTTTGTAAAATAGTTTAAATCGGGATTTTTGAATTTATTGGAAAAAGTTTAAAATATAGGATTTATAAAATTTGATTATTTTATAAATCAAAGAGAATGACGAAATTATAAAGGAGTTTAAAGACGTTTAAAATAATAGTATAAATTGATTTATATAAGAGATTTATAAATTGATATTTATAAATTAAAATATTTGAGTCATAAAATGAGTTTTTATAAGTGTTAGAATGAATTGTAAATGAATTTCATAAATGAATGAAATTTATAGAATTATAAACGGTGAAGTTATAAATGGAATTTTATAAGCAGTAGGTTTATAAAATTTGTAAAGTTATTTGAAGAATAGATTTGGTTAAATAAATGAATCTTATAAGTTATAAGATTTATAATTTGGAAAGTCTTAAAAAAGAATGATTTTGTAAAAAAATCGTTTTATAAGCATTTAACTTATAATATGAACCTTTGGTTTATAATTGAGTTATAAATTGAATAGGTTAATAAAGGAGGTTTATAAAAGGAAGTTGTTATAAAATAAATAGAAATGGAAATTATAAACATTGTTTTATAAATCCCCAAATGGCTTATTTTGATAAGTAAATTGTTGTAACTTATTAATGGAGTTATATTCACGTTTTAGATGGTGAATAATCCTTTAAAATTAAATGTATAGAAGTGATGAAATTGGTTAACGTAGTTTATTCACGTTTTTGAATAGTGAATAATATGTTAAAGAAATTTTTTTGGATGTGATGTTTTAGATAAAATTAAAACGATCTAACGATGTTTTTAAAAAATGTGTTAAGATTCGAAACCATAGATTTCAACATTCATTGTTGAAATAGACGTTTTCGAGAAATAGAAGGAAATGGTAGACTATAACACTGTTGTTATAGTAAATGATTTCCGAAAGGAAATATTTTGTTTAGTATTGGGATTTATATATCTATTTTAAATTCGAATTCCTATACTAGTAATTTTGGGTTGTCGTAACGATGTTTTACGTAACATTCGTTTTGGCCCAAATAAATATGTTTAAGAGAACGATTTCCTTAAAAGAATGAAATATATACTTAATTTCGATTTAAGTATATTGAATATTTTCCAAGTGTTGAAAATAAATAGATTCGTGAATTACTTATTAATAAATAAGTATGGAAATGTTTTCCAATGTGAAATGAAACGTTTTGAGAATTTATCTTTTTGAAGATAAATTGAAAATGAATAATTGAAATCGTATATTCATAAATATTTTGGAATATAAATTCATTATGGAATTTATAAATGAAAAGGGGAATTTGTGTAAAATTAAACGTTGATTTATTTTTGAAGTGTGGGAATTAATTTACGGATTTGGAACGTAAATATAAAATCGTTAAGGTTTTATTTAATTGGTTTAAATGAACCATGTTGAAATGAAAGTATTTTCGCATAAGGAAAATGATTGAAATTGTTTTCAAAAGTGGTAAGGATGAAAAGTGATTTGAAATTTGTTTTCAAATTGTTGAAGTGTGAAAATTATATATCTAGTAAAGATATTATTTTCAAAATAAATATTTGAAAAATTATTTGGAATCTGGTGATGTTGTGCATATCCATTGATAGTTCAATAACCGACTATCAATATTTACCTTTGAATGGGTATTGTTGTGATTTGCTTGAATTTGAATGCCACACTTATTTTTAAAATTTTTGCGCTCGTTATTCGGATTACCCATTCCGAATAGTGATACGATGTAATGGATAGCATTGATGACCGGTGTTGAAGACCGGATATTTTTGAAAGCGGAAGGATTACCGTCGAATGTTTCTGCACCGAATGGCCCCGGTATAGAAATTCCATATGTGATGGGAAGTCCGGACATGATTAGTGAATATCCGGATTGCAAGGACTTCTTTGTAAGTGCCTTCGGCTCTGTTCGAGCCCGGAACAGACTTGTATGGATTGTATGTCTGACGTTACAAATTGAGATATAAAGCAGATTTCTTTCAAACACATTTCTTCTGGTGGCGGAGAATTTATTCTCTTAGCTTAACACCCTTCTCTGAGACGTACGAGCTCAGAGGTTATGTAGTTTAAGATTATCATCGATATATTCCCAATTTGGTAATGTGACATGCTGAGTGTTGCTGTGAAATGATCATTGTTTGATCATTTGTGATATGATCATTTGTTTGATCTTTATCTTTGTGATCATTTTTATGATCATTTTTTGACCCAAAGCACTGCTTTTGTCTAAAGTGTGGCTTTGTGGACGAAACTTCGTCGAACCTCACACCTCGGAATGGTCAAAACAGGAAAGATGCAGCAAGGTTATTGGGGGTAGCGCCCCTTAGGGTATGTGCATTTCCTTCTGGAAAAGGGTGGTATCATGGTATGGAGCCCAGATACTTACTCATGTTGAAACACTTTATTTATCATTGTGTGATGTTGGTTATCGAGCGCTCGGATAAAGGTCCCAAAGGACCGGGGGATGGCATACTCGTGTCAGTTGTTACCTAGTTTGAAAGGTAACCCGGCCTTGTGTTGGCAGAGATCCGGTTAGGTTCTCGGGGACGTCCTTCCAGAGGCGTTCTCATGTGGCAATGGAAAGTTCCTTGGCCTGACCATTTGTTGGAAATCCAAAGAAACAATACGATCTTGTACGGTTTTAGTTGTATAACCTGCCATGGAATGTGGCGGTAACCTGCTATTGAACATGGTAGCTATAGTAGGCATAGTTCGAAATGTCTATGCTGGCTAAGATTTATATCTTTATTTTCGAAATAAATTTTTCCTACACTATGCACTAGTAATAATATCAAATGTTCTTTTAATGCGTATCAAGCATCTTTGACTATCATAAGGAGAACTCTCCTCCGATTCTGCGTTTGCATTGTGTGTGTATGTGCGGGAGGCCTTATGGTAGTCTCATTTTTAAAAGCATTGCGAATTGACTTTAAAAATATTCCTCTATTTTGATTTTAAAGATAAATAAACTGTTTTGAGTTCTCACACCAGTCACATGACTGACTCGGAGTTTATTGTTTTCCTTCCTAAACTCTGGGTGCTCACCAATTTCTACACGGGCAGTCAAGAGTTAAGGTTTATCGGGATATTCAGGAATTCAGGAGTTGCTGGAGGCAAGTAAGATGGCATAGCCTAATTACTAGTATATAGTATTTCTTTTCCGCTGTTTTTTGTTGTTTGTTGTTGTACACTCTGGTGATGTAATGAAATGTAATAGATGTAATGTAATAACTGATATAGTTCTTTGTTTAAAGATTATTCATTTATTTATTATATGTTGTTCCGCTGCGATTGTGAGATTCTGATGTTGTTCTGTTGTTGTTTTCTTTCTGTTCTATTCTATCTTTTCTCTCTTCTTCTACCTTTTCTTCTTCTTTAACCATAACATTTCGGTTTTTCGGCAACGAAAAATCGCAAACTTTACAGAGCTGGTAATTAAATTTATAAACCGTGTTTACATTTTATTACAATATTTTATAATCGGATTAGCAATAATATTTATATATTTTCAGGCCGCGAGATACAACCGCGAGCCCACTATGGCCGAGCTGTTCAAGGCCACGCATGCCATGGAGAGGACTGACGAAGAGGGCAATGTTTCGTACGAGTGGACGGATGACAAATCACAATCCGTAATAGTAAATTAATTTACTGTTAATAACAATATTTTGTCTTATTTTATTTTCAAAATTTTGAAATTCGGTTTTTATCGTGTAAAACAATTGTTTGTAATCGCAGGAGAGGTACGAAGCAGAGCGGGCTCGTGTAGCACAGTCCACTGGTCGGGAAGAGCTTACGTTGGAGGAGGAGAACCATATTTGGGATGCTATTATTGACCCGCCTTCTCGGACCAGTCGACGGTATAGCTATGGAAATGTGGAGGTAAATTTTCACATGTACTAATATATAAATTTACTCATGCATATGAATAGTTAAATAATTTTAATAATATTATATATATACTGATATATAAATAATTATGAATTATTTTACAGGCGATGAGAATGCAGAGTGCATACAGGAGGTCGCAGCAAGAGGCGAAGATTGCTCAGTTGAGGGCGACAGTGGAAGAAATAAATGATTGGAGAAAGAGTTTCTTTGAGCAACAGCTAGGTGAACGGATTGCGGCTTATTTGCAACAGCATGGGAGGATGCCTGGAGAGGACGACAGCTATGGCGAGGAGTATGTATGTTTGTTTGCTTATAGTTTGGTATATACACATTTTGGTTGGTATGGTGTATATATATGTCAGGATATTATGTACATATTTAGATGACTTCTAGTTAATGAATTTGGTTGGATATTATGTCGGGATATTATGTAGAAATTTTGGTTTACTATGTACATATTCTGGTTAATGGATTTGGTTGGATTTGAAACTGAGATTTGGTTGGATTTTATATTGTTTGAATGTATAGTGATGTTATATGATGGATATATTATGGTTATACTTGATAAATATAGTGTATAGCGGTTGTTTGGTTCAGATTGGCTGAAGTGTATATGGCCTGTGCATGTGCACAGAAATTTACTCAGATTAGCGACGGCTAGCGACGGCTATCTGGTTCAGATCAGCGACGGCTAAATGTTTCAGGTTAGCGACGGCGAGGTACGACTAGCGACGACATTTAGGCATTGAAAAAATTTCCGCGTGGCACATTTGTCGTCGCGAGCCGTTGTTATTTATGTAACGGAGCCGTCGCTATACTATTGGGCGACGACCATTATAGCGACGGCCGGCGACGGTTAAAAGCCGTCGCTATCTAGTGCCGTTCTTGTAGTGATTGAATACTCACATGAACAATTAAATTTATTTAATAGATAATTTTAAAATCAAATGTAAAAACAGCAAGCAAGACTATAAATAGTGAAATGTATCAAAACAAGATGTAACAATGCAAAATAAAGTAACTTGATATGTAACAGAGATGCACACTGTCCTGAAGTTACAAAATGAAATAAAATGCATAGTTTTTTTAAATGCAACTCAACACACAAAATAAAAATAAAATAAAATAAAATAAAAATAATTCGAACAGTAAAACTAAAATTAAATTACAATTCCCCAGCAACAACGCCATAAACTTGTTGACGATGATAGAAGTTTCTATCCATTATAATAATGTGTTAAAAAATATAATCATTAAAAATGACAAGCACACAGTGTACAATTGTAGTACGTATGCAAATACGGAGGGGAATGTTGCAGTGTGTAGGCGTGAATTTAAACATAGACCACTTTCAAACTTTTTTACAAATATAGACCTATTTTTTGTTTTCTAGACTTTAAATTTCCTAAAATTAAATATAAGTTAATTTATTTCTAATTATGCAGTAAAAGATGGATTATATGAAAGTTTGAACTTAGATGTATGAGCCTGGATGGAAAAGAGGATCAATATCATTTCATTTTAGAAACGGCGTGGAAGCATTTCTAAAAGTGGCGTCTTGTAATAAAACAAAGATGAAAGAAATTCGATGCTCGTGTAAGAAATGTCATTGCATGAAACTTCAAGATTACGAAACTATAACTTTTCACTTGCATAATTATGGTTTTATGCCAAATTATTACGTGTGGAGATATCACGGTGAATCGGAGATAAAGCATGATTCGACAGTGGTAGTTGAAGATGCAACCGAAACCGTCAATGCTAATTTTGATGACTATAGTATGGAAGATAGAATGACAGAAATGGTCCATGATGCTGCCGGTCCAAGTTTGTGGACTGATGAACCTGAAGCAGAAGAACTTGACTCGGAATCTAAAAAGTTTTTTGATTTGTTAAAAGCATCGAAACGACCGCTTTATAAAGATTGTACAATGACACACTTGTTGGCTACATCTAGGTTAATCACTATAAAATCCGAATACAATGCGTCGGAAAACATGATGAATGCAATTTTAAGTCTGTGTAAAGAAATGCTTCCACCTGGCAATGTGTTGGCATGTAATTGGTATTCATTAAAAAAGGAAGTATCTGCATTTGGTTTGTCGTATGAAAAAATTGACACATGCTCAAGTGGATGCATGATATATTGGAATGAAGGTCAAAACCTTACATATTGTAAATTCTGCAATAAAAAAAGATACAAGTCTACAAAAACCAATGGAAAAGGTGTACATTTCACTCGTATGCATTATTTTCCGCTTACACCCAGATTACAAAGGTTATATGCATCTTGTGCTACCGCAAAACACATGCGATGGTACAATGAACGACAACGAGAGGAAGGGATTTTATGTCATCCTTCTAATGGCGAGGCGTGGAAACATTTTGATAAAGTTTATCCCGATTTTGCTAAAGAATCACGAAATGTCCGACTTAATTTGTGTACGGATGGTTTCGCGCCTTTTGCGTCATTCGAAAAACCTTATTCGACATGGCCAGTTATCGTAACACCTTATAATTTACCTCCATGGATGTGTATGAAGAATTCATACATGTTTTTAACTGTAATTGTTCCTGGACCAAAGAATCCCAAAAACGGAATAGATGTATATTTGCAACATTTAGTTAATGAGCTGAAAAAACTATGGATAGATGGCGTTGTTACTTACGATGTGTCAAGGAAAAAAATTTCAGAATGTTTGCTTCTTTATTATGGACAATAAGTGATTTTCCAGCATATGGGATGCTTTCTGGCTGGAGTACTAGCGGCAAGTTCGCTTGTCCTATCTGTATGGATTCGACTGAATCCTTTCGATTAAAATATGGTGGCAAACAGTGTTGGTGGGATCGTCATCGTCGTTTTTTGCATCCAAACGACCGTTTTAGATTTGATAAGAAAAACTTCAGGGCAAATACAACTACTACTTTAGAGCCACCTGACATTCTGAGTAGTGAACAAGTGTACGAGATCGTGCAAGATTATCCTAAAATGCATGAGATAGGAAGAGAACCAAAAATCCCTGGTAAAGGACAAATTCATAATTGGTGCAAAAAAGTATATTTTAGGAGCTACCATATTGGAAGAATCTGCAACTTCGGCACAATCTGGATGTAATGCATAATGAGAAAAATGTGTTTGAGAACTACTTTAACACAATTATGAATGTTAAAGGAAAAACAAAAGATGATTTGAGGTCAAGGAAGGATATTGCATTCTACTGTAATCGTCCTGAACTAAAAATTGATAGTGAACGTCCAAATTTCAAACGTTTAGCTTGTTATGAGTTTGAAAATATTCGTCATAAAAAGGTATTAGAGTAGGTAGAAAATTTGAAGTTACCAGATGGAATTGCTTCTAATATGAAACGATGTGTTGACATGAAGAACTATCGGGAATGAAGAGTCACGATTGTCATGTATTTCTTGAGATTCTATTTCCGATAGTTTTTAAGGAGCTATTACCACAAAAGGTTTGGATTCCCATAACTGAGCTTAGCTTAATGTACAAAGATTTATGTTCGACTACTCTTATTAAAGCTCATTTGGAGAAACTAGAGAAGGATGTACCGAATTTATTGTGTAAATTGGAAAAATTATTTCCTCATGGAGTTTTTAATAGCATGGAACATCTACCTGTACATCTACCAACTGAAGCTTTAATGCGAGGACCGATACAATATGGATGGATGTACCCTTTTGAGGGGTGTATATATATATATATAACTAAGGTGGACTTTTTTTCTTCATATTTTCATCATATCATTATGAGAATGTTATATTTAATATTTCATGTATTCATATTAAGGTATCTTGGTCATCTTAAAAAAATGTGAAACAAAAAGCACGCGTTGAAGTTTCAATTCGCCAAGCATACATTACTGAAGAAGCATCCACATTTTTCAATTACTATTTTGAAGACCATATCAAGATTTCTAACAGTGGCCATCGTAATGAGGATGAAATGGATGATTCATCTGGTATATCTCTATCCATATTTCAAAAACGGGGACGTCCATATGGTAAATGGAAAGATGGAGGTTTTCAGACAATTAAAGATTTTACTTTAGCTAAATCAACCGTGCTTCTACATTGTGAAGAGCTATCAAATCTTATTTGGTATGTAATACAACTTCAATCAATTAAAATGATTTATGTTTTATATTATAAATTTTCCTTGGTAATTTTAATCGTCCAACAGTCAATTTGAAGAAGCAAATCCTGATGTTGAGCCCGGTAAAGGATTTGAGAAATGGTTTAAGAAATATGTGAGCATGATTTATTATATATTAATCGCGTTTTATATTAAATATTTATAATATTATAACGTATGTGAATATATTTTAATAGGTTGATGATAATGGAATCACTGATGTTTGTTATGAAAAACTTGCATTTGGTCCTACGATGAAGTATAGAAAATGTCCAATTATGTACGTTAACGGCTATAAATTTCACACAACTGAATTTGGAGCAAATAAAACAACTTACAAGAGTGGGGTGTGTGTTAAAGGAGGCAACGGGGATGATGATCTAGAAGATTATTATGGCATGTTACAGGAAATAATTGAACTTACTTACTCGATGGCACCAGAGCTTAAAACCTTTTTGTTCAAATGTGAATGGTTCGACAATAGAAAAGATGTAGGAATACGTCGTGCACATAAAGATTATCCACTTATTGAAATAAATCACAAAAGACGATACCAAGATTATGATCCATTTGTGTTAGCGATGCAAGCGACTCAAGTTTATTATGTATCCTATCCCGCTATGAACAACAATAAAGCAGATTGGTGGGCTGTCGTTAAAACAAAGCCAAGATGGTCATTCGATTCGAACATGATCGTAAGCGAAGATCAACCCTATCAGAATGATTTGGACCATAACGGACTACTGCAAATCACTGAAGACATTGACAACATCGGACCACTTCATAATGAAGTATTTGATGGAGTAGAGGTTGACGATGATGTCGAAGTTGATTATGATATCGAAGCTGCTAAAAAGGATATTGAAGATGAAAATGTCGAAGTTGATGAATGTGAAGATGAATATGATAGTGTAACTAATGGAAGTTATGATGATGATGTTGATTGGTAACATGCTTTCATTAATATACTTGTTTGATTTTTCCACTAGTATGAATTTTTACTTCAAATCAATCTTGTATGCTTAGTTATCTTTGGGTATTTAGTCTTCAGTTCATGTTGTTTTAATTGGTTTGTTGTATATTTAATTCTTCAAATCATATGTATTTCTCTATGTTATAGTAATTGCATTTAATAGGACATTTCTACTCGAGCTGATCGTCATCGTCGTTCCATGAAACGACCCGCTCTACGTCTTTCTGGCAATAACACATCTGCCACAATACAACCTAGTGCATCTCCTATCGGTCAAGATGGATCGGGATCACGGTCAGCAGAGCAGCATATCATGTCTTCTGTTGTTCATCCTACTTCCCTTGAAGTTGATGCTACCAATCCATCGACTAATGCATCCGTGTCTGTCTCCTCCTCCATAGCAAGGGTTGGAGTTTTCTGGCAAGCCAATGTTGGGTAAGAATTCTTGAAAAATAAGTAATTGATGTTGACTTTTGCAAAATAAGTAATTGATGTTGACTTTGTGACTCTGTTTAATTTACTTTGACTAATTTGAAATAAGCTAGGTGAGAACATAAATATATATTCATGCTTTGCATTTATATGTTTCAGATATGAGTTCACTTCCAGGGCTACATATTATGCTATTCGAGTAGGTTTTTTAGCACCGGTTAACGATTTTCGGCCCAATTTTAAAAGTATACCCGATGATGTTAAGAAAGTGATGTTTCAGGAGTTTCTGGTAAAATAATATTATTGTATTGGTGTTACATCTATTTTTTTGGTCATTACATTTTCCACTACATGTACAGGAGTCATTTCAATGGACAGATGATGCTTCACCAGCAATTGTGAAGCAGATATGGAATAGAAAAGCAAGTTTAAAGTATCGGGACTGGATTCACAGTATGAAAGAGTCAGGCAAGAAGCATCCGAACCTACCCCAGGAGATATATGAGCAGTTTTTGGCATATTGGGAGCTTCCTGAAGTAAAAGCTCAGGCAGAAAGGGCTGCAAACTCTAGGGCTCAAAACCAAAAGCGACATTGTGGTAGTTCGAGATCCGTTGTGGATTATCGAAATGATTTGGTTTGATATCTAAAATCTTGTTTTAACGTTAATTTACACCAGCTTATCACATTTTTACTCTATTTTTATCTTTATTTTCTAGACCGATGAACTTAATAGGGAGCCAACTACTTGGGAAGTGTATTGTAGGACTCACAAGGTCACTTCGGACAGCGGATCTACCACTAGTGGATGGATTGATAAAGCATCGATGGAATTTGCAGTAAGTGATTCTTATATCTTGGTTTTAATAACTGGTTAATAGTTTAATATGTGCAAGATTAGTTAAATTTTGTTAAAAAGTGCTTCAGCAGGTTTATTATGTCTTGCCATGAGTGAGCAAATCGATGTGAATTACAGATATGAGAACACTGTAGGACTATCATAAAAAGAATGCTCAAAGTTATGATAGATACATTCAACATAAAAAACAAGAACGCTGAATAGTACACAATGTTACTTTAGTTTATTATATTACACAATGAATAATACAGAATGACCAAATTTCACTTTAAAATTTTATTATTTTTATCATTATGTTGTTGCTACCTATGTAGTAAGTGATACACTGCACTGATAGACCTCACAGTGATGGTTACATACTGCATAGTCTTGCTTTGGTTAGAAAGCTAAGTAGCTAGTAGTTATTGAGGGTAGTTTGACTCTTTTAATTAGCAACATCTAGCTAGTAAATATAAAATTAGTAAAAAGTATGCTGCATGGCAAGACAAAGGTGAAACTGCAACTCCGAGGATCACCAGTTTGAAATAAATGAGAGTTAACTTTAGTGATGTGAATACATGAATGGGAATTTGAACCATTTTAATATAACCCATTGGATGGTATATAAGGCAGGTTACTAATTAAGTGGAAGTGGTGAATATTGGAATGTTAGAAAGGAATGCAGTGAACTGACAAAATGCAATGTACTATTCAGCAATACATTATAAAAGCGAAAATTATCTTATAAATTACTTCTTTAATATTAAGTGGCTAATAAATGACAAGTCATAGATAGAAAATTCTTGTTTTTTCTTGTTTTTATTTACCAAAAGAAATAGCAAGCTTTACTTAAAAAGAGTCTGCTGCTATATAACATTATTTGATCAGTGGGTTGGAGGTAGTCGAGTGTTGTGGTTGTTTTTTTATAGATTGCAACGGTGGTGGTGGGTTCCGTGATTTGGAAGGAGGAACGGGATAATGGTTATTGAAGATGGAAGCGCCGATGAGTTTGAAGGTGAGGACGAGGTGGTAAGGTGATTCAAGGAAAGGGATTGATGTTAAATAGTATTGATGAAATTAGTGAACTGGTGGTTGAAGGAGTATTGTGAGTTATGCAGGCTGTGGTGGCAGGCAAATAAAGTAGCAAGCACACAAAATCAAACAGAAATGATGTAACAAGGTATTGATGTGATGAAATTTGAAGCAGAGGGTGGTTTTTATGATGTATTGCAATGACAGTTTTGATGTGGGTTTGGTGATATGAAGTGGTAGTGAATTTGATAGTAAGTTGTGAGGATGTGGAATTGTATGTATGCACTAGTGTGAAGTATTGGGTTAGTATGGAGGATGTCCACTGATGTTTGTGGGTTGAAGGCAATGGAGTATTGATAGTTGTTGAATGATGACCAGTGGTTGTTGAAGTAGGGTGACGGGCATATAGTGGAGGATCTGATGGGTGTGTTTATATATGCAATGTCGACGAAGAGGAACTCGAGAAGGAAAGAATAAGCGAATATGCGTTATGTCTTCTGTGTTTGTAAGCTGTATTATATTTTCTCTTCTATAGCAAATGCGGGTGTTAGTTTGGGCCAACCCGTAGCCCACCTAAATACCTTTACATTTTGCCTATATAAAGGCATGTTCACTGTATACGAAAATACACTGAGTTTTATATAATTCAATACAATAAAATACAGCATCTTCTACAAACTCTATCTTGGCATCAGAGCTTTAAAAAAAAACTGCTTAACAGCAGATTCTCTCATCAGAAGATATTTTCATCACGTGAGAGAGTTGTTCATCATTTGATTCAAGTGCCGTGCCAAGAAGAAGGATCTCAGAGTCATCTCATCATTGATCCATCATCGGCTGCACCCATATCATCAGAACTTTCAAGAATTCATTTCTTTTCTTACCCACAGTGCCCTACCGAAGCATCGGTGTCAGGTCTTCATCATTCACCAGTACTGGTTGCACTTACTGATCTTCCCTCCACTTCTTGATTCAATTCCATTCTTTACTATCTTGAACTCAACAGTCCTAAGGATACAATCTTCATGGCTGATGAAAACAGCAACATAGCCATGTCTGAAAATTCTGTGCCAAGAACTACCCAAGATCAACCAAATGACACTCAAGACTTGATCAAATCCATTATCAAGCCCCAAAGTCAGATTATCACCATTCAGTTGAATGAATCCAACTTTCTGTTATCGAAATTCCAGATCGAAACATCCATTAGAGGATATGGCCTGCAAGAATTTGTGTATGGCACTTCAATCACCCCACCAAGATTCTCTACAGATAACGAAGGAAAATTAGTCAGTAATAAAGACTATATCACTCATGAAAGACAAGATAGCCTGATTAGTTCTTGGCTACTATCCTCAATTGGAGCAAATTTCATGCCACAGCTAGTTGGTTGCAAGACAACACATGAGATTTGGCACACAATTGAACAAATATTCAATTCTCAATCTGCAGCAAGGATAATGCAATATAAAAGGCAATTACAGAACTTAAAGAAAGATAATGACAATATGAGAGAATATCTTTCCAAAGCTAAAACTATTTGTGATCAACTTGCATGTGCTGGACATAAAGTTACAGATACTGAACAGATATTATGTATCTTGAGTGGCTTGGATGAAGAGTATGAAGCTGTTGTAGCAATAATATCATCCAATGAAAAACTACCCTCACTTCAATCTATTCAGTCAATGTTAATCGCACATGAAGGCAGATTAGAGTTAAAGAAACCTATGAATGGGGAATGTAATGTCAATTATGCATCAATCAACAGAAGAAGGAATTCAGATAAAGGCCAAAGCAACAGAAATCAGACAGGATGTTATAGAGGTGGTCAATCTAACCGTGGCAGAGGTAGAAGTGGCAGACCAAACTATAACAACAACAACAAACCAAGATGTCAAATATGCGAGAAGTATGGTCACACAGCTAACAAATGCTACTTTAGATTTGATGCTAATTTTACTCCTGTGCAACAGAATAACAACAATAACAGATCTCAAAACCACAGTGTGAATTTGGTAAATAATCAGTAAGAAACCAAGCCAGAAAGTTCAAATAACAGCATTGCAAAGATTGAAGACATTCAAGATGACAGTTGGTTTCTAGATTCTGGTGCAACAAATCATGTGACAAACAACTTGAATCAACTAAATCTTGGAAACAGAGAATACAAAGGTAAACATCTATTATATTTGGATGATGGTAAGTCAATACACATATCTCACACTGGAAATGCAAGTATTAATGGTACCAGGCAATTATATCTCAAGAACTTACTAAGAGTACCATTAATCAGAAAAAACCTAATGAGTGTCTCACAATTCGCTAAAGACAATAATGTATATTTTGAATTTCATTCAAAATATTGTGTTGTGAAAGATAATCTAACAAATGAAGTTCTTTTGCAGGGTAGAGAACACAATGGGTTATACAAATTTAATGTGATAAGTACAAGAAAATCTGAGTGCAAAAGCAGATCATGTCATGTAATTGAATCTAGTAATGTTGAAAAATCCAATGACAACTTTGATGTATGGCACTGCAGACTGGGACATCCCAGTATAAATGTTGTAAAACATGTTTTGAATGAATGTGATAATATTCTAGTTAAACAAATTCCCAACTCTTATATATGCACATACTGTCAATTAGGTAAGAGTCACAAACTTGCATTTCCAGACTCAGAAACTGTGTATAAGAATCCTCTTGATCTAGTTGCTACTGATCTTTGGGGGCCTGCCCCAATCAGTGCAGATTATGGTTACAAGTATTATATTTCTTTCATTGATGCTTATTCTAGACATGTATGGATTTACTTTCTGAAATCAAAATCTGAGACTAACAATGCAGTGATACAATTCATCACAAATGCTGAAAGGCAAACAAATAATCAGGTGAAAGTTATACAAACAGATGGAGGTAAGGAATTCTTACCATTAAAAAAATATTTTCAAGACAAAGGAATCACACATAGAATCACCTGTCCTTACACATCTGAGCAAAATGGTCTCATTGAGAGAAAACACCAACACATTGTTGAGACTGGTTTGACTTTGTTAGCACAAGCATCTATGCCACTTAAATTCTGGCCAGATGCCTTTTCTACTGCAGTTCATTTAATTAATAGACTGCCCACAAAAGTGCTAAAATACAAGAGTCCAATGGAAGTACTGACTAAAGTCAAACCAAACTATCAAACTCTAAAGATGTTTGGATGTCAGTGTTTTCCCTATATAAGACCATATAACTCACATAAGTTAGATTATAGATCTACACCCTGCACATTCTTGGGTTATCCTACTAATCAAAAGGGCTACAAGTGTCTTGATAGTAATGGCAGGGTCTATATATCCAGACATGTAATATTTAATGAGCATGAATTTCCATTTAGCAATGCAGATATAAAGACATCTCAAAAAATATACAATGCCAAACATTCTGTACCTCCTATAATTCCTTCACCAGAGATAATCATACCTGTTCATGGTGAAGATGATCATGCCAGAAGAGACATCATCCCACAACACACAATGCTCACAAGTGAACCAGGTCATGGGCATGATGGGCAGAATGAAGATCCAACTAGAGTCACTGCAGCTAACAGCAACAACTTGAATGATCTTTGTCAAGTATCAAATGATCAGCAGCCCAATGATAATCAGCAAAGAAACACTGATACAGATGCTGATAATCAGCAAAGAACCACTGATACAGATGAAACTCAGTCCACTATCCCTGCAAACACTGGTCACCACATGATAACTAGGGCAAAAAGTGGTATATTTAAACCAAAATCTTTCAGTATTGAATCAGACATAAAGGAGCCTAACACATATCAACAGGCAGTCACTGATAACAACTGGAGAACTGCTATGAGTGAAGAGTATAATGCTTTAATAAAAAATAACACTTGGGATCTTGTGCCAAGACCTATGAATAAAAATATTATAGGATGCAAGTGGACATATAAGTTAAAGAAAAACCCTGATGGCACAATTCTTAGGCATAAAGAAAGATTGGTTGCAAAGGGATTCTCACAACAGAATGGGTTTGATTTTAATGAAACATTCTCCCCTGTTGTGAAACCAACATCAATTAGAATAATTTTAACTATTGCTTCGCATAAGAATTGGGCCATTCAACAATTAGATGTAAATAATGCCTTTCTCAATGGTGAATTGCAGGAAGAAGCCTACATGGAGCAGCCATATGGTTTCATAAAGAGTGGCAGTGAACAACTTGTGTGCAAGCTTAACAAAGCACTCTATGGTCTCAAACAAGCCCCTAGAGTCTGGTTTGAGAAACTAAAGACTACTTTATGCAGACACTGCTATCATCAAACCAAATCTGATAACTCACTGTTCATTAAAACTTTTAATCATACCATCACATATATATTAATTTATGTGGATGATTTTATCATTACAGGCAATAGCAAATCTGAGATTGATAACATCACACAATGCTTAAAGGCAGAGTTCTCAATTAAAGACTTGGGAGAACTAAATTACTTCTTAGGCATTGAAGTCAAAAGAGTGTCAGATTCTGAAATTCATCTTAATCAAAGAAAATATATCAATGATATTTTAGTCAAAGCCAAGATGGACAAGGCAAATCCTCTTCCCACTCCAATGACAAGTAATTTGCATCTCTCAAAAAACAAAGGTGATCCAATACTGAATGACAAACAATACAGAAGTATAGTGGGTGCACTACAGTATGTTACAATAACCAGACCAGACATTGCCTATAGTGTTAATAAAGTGAGTCAATTTATGTAAAGACCACTAGATGAACATTGGAAAGCTGTAAAAAGAATTCTGAGATATCTCAAGGGAACTATTAATCAAGGGCTAATTCTACAATCATGCTCATCACTACATATTACTGGTTATTCAGATTCAGATTGGGCAACAGATTGTGATGATAGGAAATCAACCACTGGTTACTGTGTGTTCTTAGGCAACAATTTGATATCATGGTGTGCAAAAAAACAGCAAACTGTTTCAAGATCTAGCACTGAAGCAGAGTACCGAAGCATAGCAAGCACTACAGCCGAAATTATGTGGATAAAATCACTTTTAGGTGAATTACATGTTAATTTCAACAACAAAGCCACCATATGGTGTGATAATCAAAGTGCTATATCACTTACAGTAAATCCAGTTCTACATTCTCGCATGAAACATATAGAACTGGATCTACACTTCGTTCGTGAGCAAGTTATCAAAGGAGAAGTAAGGGTTAATCACGTACCATCTACTTACCAGAAGGCTGACATACTAACTAAGCCTCTGTCAAGACAGAGCTTTATTCGTCTCAGGCGTGAGCTTAATATTGATGAAGCAGAAAGTAACCTGAGGTCAAAGTCTCCGATTTACATCCCTAAAGCTCCTCTCTCAACAACTGAAGTCTTCAGCAACCAGCAATCTAACCTAAATTCAAAAGCAAGCTTGTCCAGTCTCGCTTTGGATGGAAATTATCATGCTCTAACTCCAAAGACTTCAGATTGAACTTCTTCTGAGTTTCTGCTTCACTCGATTCACTCAAAGCCTTCAAGTTTACTTCTCATCTGTTGAATCTCTAGCCAACCTCTCAAGTTTGATGTAGATCTGAAGAATCAAATGAATAATTCTCTTGAATTTTTCAAAAAGGCGGCGGATCTGAAGAATCGCTCACAAACCCTAAACCTAATTTGGGTTTGAGGGTTTGAGGGGGGTGAATAAGCGAATATGCGTTATGTCTTCTGTGTTTGTAAGATGTATTATATTTTCTCTTCTATAGCAAATGCGGGTGTTAGTTTGGGCCAACCCGTAGCCCACCTAAATACCTTTACATTTTGCCTATATAAAGGCATGTTCACTGTATACGAAAATACACTGAGTTTTATATAATTCAATACAATAAAATACAGCATCTTCTACAAACTCTATCTGAAAGAATTAGTGGGAATTACAGTGTGGGACAGGGAACAGTGTAGAGCTGTAGTTGCAGTGACGATGATGAATGAGAGGAGGAATTTGTTGTCGGCGTGGGAGGAAGGGACTGTAAAGGTTTGGGATGTTGAGAGTGGATCGATTGTTAGTGTTTTGGAAAAGAAGAAGAGTGGTGGTTCCATTAGTGGTCTCTTTGTGGGTCATGTTTCTGATTCTGATGGTGGTGCAATGGAAGATGAAGGGGGCAGTGATGGTCATTGCGAGTGGGTGATGAGAAGTAGGGGTGGTAGAAATGTGGAGGAGATGAAGGGATGGTTGGATGTGGCGAGGAAGAATAAAAGTAGGGCGATAGATATACTGCAGTGGGGAGGAAGTGTTGTAGTTAGTAGATGGATGATGTATGGTGTATCTAAAGTGGATGGTTGTTATGTCAGGTGATGTTACTGGTGATATATGTTTGGTCAGAGGAGGTGGTTGAATGAGGATTGAGGCAGTAATTGTTTGTTTATATAGGGGATGTGCCAGAGTGTATATGGCAGCTACAGGGTTGGTTTGAGGCACTGATGGGTAGAGGTGATTTGTTGTGATGTAGATGCAGATGATATGTGACATAGTGGGAAGTAATTGTGATCGAGTGTTTGTGGTTGTGTATGGAGCAAGTTGTGACAGCAGAAGGGCTATCTGTAGTTTGGGTTGAATGTGGGTTTAAGTGCTAGGGTGGGCAGTAAGTACACTGTTATCTGATGCAATACACTGTTGTGGGTTGTATGTGGCTGTTGTGGTTGCTGAGTGGTGAATGACTGGGTTGTGGAGCAAGGTAGTGGTAAAGATGAAGTGTATGTCAGAGGGGCAGTGAAATTTTGAAGGTTTGGAGATATGAGATGGTGGAAGCAGTTGTAAGGAGGTGTAGATGCTGAAGTGAGATGGATGTTAAAGAAGTTGCAGTGGATGGAATGTAGACAAGGGTATGTAGTGATGTATGCAGAAGTATGTGATTTTGAAGAGATGGTCAGTTGAATGTTGTAGTGGAGTTTGTTGATGGATGAAGAGTGTGGTGAGGCAATTGGTTGGACGATGTATGTGTTAGTCTGAAGTTGATGGGTTTGGAGTGGAGCGAAGGTGGTTGGCAGAGGCAAGTTGAGAATGATGATTGGAGGAGTTTGTTTGTAACTGCAGGTGAGAAGTGTTGTATATGTGTTATCAGGGTGGAGCAGTGGGAACTGTTGGTTGTAGACGGTGTAGTATTATGTCAGTGATGTGAAGTGGAAGGTTGAAGTTGTTTGGTATATGGCAGTGGAGTTTGAATGTAGTTTGAGGGATTTTTGTTTGTGTTGAGCAGGGTTCTTGCTGTTGATGGTCAGAGGGTGTTAGAGTAGTGGGTTTGCAGTTTTGATAAGTAGAAGTTCTTTTGATGGCAGATGTGTGAAGTGCTATTGATGTTTGTCAGAGAAGTGTTGTTCACTGTGATGTATGTGACCTGAAGTTATGATGATCAAATAAGGAGGTTGGATTTTTTTGGAAGGTGATAATGTTATATAGCAGATTATTGAATATTGTATTGAAAAGAGAAAGCAATCTTTTATTATTACATTCTGAGATAATGTACATGGGATGTATTTATATGCAGTAAATAGAGAGATACAAAATAAATGGGCTAAGGCCCAAAGCCTGTAACCAAATACAAACAAGGGTGAAACCCTATATACAGAAGTGAATTGAGACCGCATCTATTCTTCATTATCTCTGTTATCTTCCCTCAAATATGGCGGCGTCTTCGTTCCCTTTTTACGCAAGTGAAATTGCAGAGTAAATCTGAGAGATTACTTTCCAGATCTAAAACAAGTATGAGTTTTTCTCTCCGGATCTGTAATCAAAAAATATCCTTTGTTGCGAGAGATGAGATATCCAGACAAATTGGTTCCAGAGAGAGATTAGACTCTAAGTCATGAATGAAAGAGGGATGAAGTGAGATGCAAACCGAAAAAAAAAACAAACTTGAAACCAGATTTCAGGAGATGAGGTTTAAGCTTTCAGTTTGCAAAGCTTCATGTTGCAGATTATTGCAATCTTCAACATGAAGTTCCTGCTTTGACTGCTTTGGATGAGAAGAGCACTTTAGCAGAGAGGACTTTTAAGTTATGGAGTTTCAGACAGGCAAACAGTGAAAATTCTGAGTTTGCTAAGCTTTATGTTGCTTATTATTGCAATCTTCAACATTAAGTTCTTGCTTCAGACGAAGAAAACTCTTAGCAGAAAGGGCTTTGGTGAAAACATCGGCTCTTTGGTAAGTGTTCGGTAAGTGATTGACTTCAATAATTCCTTGAAGAACTTTTTCTCTAACAAAATGTAAATCCAGTTCTATGTGTTTGCTTCGCCCATGTAGAACTGGATTTGCAGTAAGAGCAACTGTGCTTAAGTTGTCACACCATAAAACAATTTTACCAGTTATGTTAATCTGAAGTTCACTTAGAAGAGACTTAATCCATAATAATTCTGCAGTAGCATTAGCCACACTTCTGTACTCAGCCTCTGTACTAGAGCGAGATATGGTGGTTTGTTTCTTCGAACACCATGATATAGGATTTTTTCCAATATAGATGCAATAACCAGATGTTGATCTTCTATCATCTGGATCAGTAGCCCAGTCAGCATCTGCAAAACCAAATAGATTCATATTAGTACAGTATTTTAACATTAACCCATGATTTATTGTACCCCTCAAATATCTGAGAATTCTTTTCACTGCTTTCCAGTGTTCATCTAGAGGGTTTTGCATGAACTGACTAATTTTGTTGACGCTATAAGTAATCTCTGGTCTTGTGATTGTTACATATTGAAGTGCTCCCACAATGCTTCTGTAATATCTTGCATCTGTAAATGGTTCTCCTTTGTATTTTGATAATTGTAGGTTGGATACCATGGGAGTAGGCAGACTATTTGCTTGATCCATTTTGGTTTTGACCAATATTTCTGATATGTATTTTTTTTGACTTAGTTGTAGAGCAGAATTTGATACTCTGTTGACTTCAATTCCTAGGAAATAATGCAGATCACCAAGATCCTTGATAGAGAATTCATTATTTAGTTGTTGAATAAGATTGTTGATTTCAGTCTCATTATTTCCTGTAACAATAAAATCATCAACATATATTAGTATATACACAATAATATCCTTTGAAAATTTAGTGAACAGTGAATTGTCTGATTTGGTATGATTGAACCCAAGTTTAATCAGTGTGGTCTTCAATTTTTCAAACCATACTCTTGGTGCTTGTTTGAGACCATATATGGCTTTGTTTAGTTTGCAGACAAGATTATTTCCATTTTTTTTGTAACCCTCAGGTTGCTCCATGTATACTTCTTCTTGGAGTAATCCGTTTAAAAAGGCATTGTTGACATCAAGCTGTTTTATTTTCCAATTTCTTGATAAAGCCACTGTAAGAATTATTCTGATAGATGTTGGTTTTACAACTGGTGAAAAAGTCTCATTGAAATCAAGTCCTTGTTGTTGTGAGTAGCCTTTGGCAACAAGTCTGGCCTTGTATCTGTCAGTTGACCCATCTGCATTTCTTTTTAATTTGTAGGTCCATTTGCATCCAATAATATTTTTGTGATCTGGTTTAGTAACAAGATTCCATGTATTGTTTTTCATAAGTGCTGCATATTCTTCATCCATGGCTCCTTTCCATTTTTCATTCTGTACTGCTTGTTGATATGTGCATGGTTCAGTTGTATCAAGATTAACAGTGTATAACTTTGGTTTAAAAATGCCACTCTTTGCTCTTGTGATCATGTGATGTCCAGTTGATGCAGGTGTAATGCATTGATTCTGGTTTGTTGTTTCCTCTGATGGAGACTGAGGAATAAGTAATTGAGTTTGGTTGCTTCTGTATTCTACATCAGATTGATGACTGTGATCAGAATGAGCAGTATGATTTGTACTTGCAGTTTGATCTTGTGACTCAGACCCTGATTCAGTGGTGGGTACAGAGTGTTGAATTCCAGTACTGATAACTTGATCCTCTTCACACACTTCATGTGGTAAGGGAGGTATAGAGAATTTTGAGTTATGGATTTTCTGTGTTGTCTTTATTTCCTTTTCACTGAATGGGAATATGGTTTCATTGAATACAACATGTCTTGATATGAATATTCTACCCTTACTGTCAAGACATTTGTATCCTTTGATATTATTGGCATATCCTAAAAAAGTACAGGGTGATGATCTGTAATCCAGCTTGTGGTGATTGTACTTTCTTAAGTATGGGAAGCAGAGACATCCAAAAATTTTGAGATTTTTGTAGTCAGGTTGAACATTGAGTAGCACCTCTGCTGGGCTCTTTCCTTGCAGTACTTTAGTTGGCAGTTTGTTAATTAGAAAAACTGCTGTGCTGAAGGCATCTGGCCAGAACTTTAAAGGTAATGATGCTTGAGCTAGCATGGTGAGTCCAGTTTCAACCACATGTCTGTGTTTTCTTTCAATTAATCCATTCTGTTCTGAAGTATAGGGACAAGTAGTTCTATGAAGTATTCCTTTCCTCTGAAAGTATTCTTTGAGTGTTTTAAATTCAGCACCACCATCAGTTTGTATTGTCTTGACTTTATTTCCAGTTTGTCTCTCTGCCTGTGCAATAAACTGTAAAACTGCATAATAAGCTTCAGATTTTGTTTTTAAAAAATATATCCACACATATCTTGAGTATGCATCTATGAATGATATATAATATTTGAAGCCATAATCTGTATCAATGGGTGCTGGACCCCATAAATCTGTAGCCACAAGTTCTAATGGTTCATTATATTTAGTTTCAGAAACTTTGAATGGTAGTTTGTGATTTTTTCCAAGTTGACAATAAGTACAGACATATGGAGTTACTGCATTATCAAAAGAAATTTTATTATTATGAAGTATTTCCTTTACAATATGTGCACTTGGATGACCAAGTCTGTAGTGCCATAGATCAAACATACTCATACTTCTTTTGCCTTGTGATATTTCACACACATTACAACATAGACTTTGCTTTGCACTACTTCTTGAATCAGCTAGTGTAAACTTGTACAGTCCCTTCACAGTGTTACCCTGCAAAAGAATTCTATTAGTTAGAATGTCTTTGACAATACAATGATTTGGATAGAATTCAAAATATACGTTGTTATCATTGGCAAATTGAGACACACTAAGTAGGTTTTTCTTTATTTGTGGAACTCTTAAAAGGTGATTGAGATATAGTATCTTTCCACCTTTTATATAACCATTACCAGTGTGTGTAATTTTAGTTGCCTGGCCATTGCCCATGTGTATACACTGTTTACCTTTGTACTCTTTATTTCCCAAGTTTAAATTGCTCAGATTGTTTGTGACATGATTTGTAGCGCCAGAATCTGGATACCATGTGTCATCCTGTATGTCTTCCACTTTAGCCAATTCAGGTTGTTGTTTTGTATCTGATTGAATACTTGCCATGTTAGCACTTGGTTTCTGATTGTTTTGTTGCCCAGATGTGTAGTGAACATCAAATCTGAAGTAACATTTATTAGCAGTATGTCCAATTTTTTCACAAATTTGACATCTTGGCCTTCCATTATTGTTGTTGTATCTTCCACCTCTGCCTCTGCCTCTGTTGAACTGATTTCCTCTTTGATTGTAATTTGGTTCATTTCTTGGTTGTGTTCTTTCTTGATTTTTACCTTTGCTTGAAACATAATTGACTGAAAGATCAGAAACAGTTGGTTTCTTTTGTTCTAATCTGCCTTCATGAGCAAGAAGTGTGGAATGGACATATGACAGTGATGGTGTGATGTCTCTAGATGATATCACAGCCACAACAGATTCATACTCATCGTCCAAACCACCTAAGATGTGCAAAACCTGTTCAGTGTCACTGACATTGTAACCAGCTGCACCAAGTAAATCACATAGTGTTTTAATCTTGGAGAGATAATCTCTCATAGCTGTACCATTCTTTTTTAAATTTTGTAACTGCCTCTTATAGTGCATTACTCTTGCTGCTGATTGAGAACTGAATACTTGTTCCACAGTATGCCATATCTCATGTGCATTCTTGCATCCTATAAGTTGTGGCAGTAGACTTGCACTTATAGTTGAAAGAATCCAAGATGAAAGTAAGCTATCTTGTCTTTGATGAATGGTATACTCTCTGTTTAGAGTTGAAACATCATTATTAGTAATGAATTGCTGTGGTACTTCCTTGGTGCCAAGAATGTAGTCCTCCAGTCCATAACCTCTTACTGCAGTTTGAATTTGAAATTTCCATAACAAGTAATTTGTTTCATCTAACTGAGTTTGAATTAACTGTGGTTGTGGACTAATTATGATCTTTGATATGTTTTCAGTGGTAACAGATGGTGCAGCAGTGTTTAAACCAAGATTTGCTGATGTTGAGGAGTTATTATCAGTAACTCTATCAGCCATGATCAAGAAAGTGATACAGATTCAATACAGAGAGAAATACAAGATAAATTTGCAATCAAGAACCACCTGATTTGGGAGTGAAGGAAAAAACAAGAAATCAGCAATGAGTGATTAAACCGGTTTACAAGTGACTCTGTCTCAGATTCTTGATTTCTTTTAATGACGAATTCCTCCTTTTTGGTTTAGAATCTGAAAGCACCCGTTGAGTTGAGTGATGAAATTTCTTCTGACAACTCTTCTAGGCAAGGCTTGATGATGATTTTGATTCTTGATGAGATACTAAGAACCGAGGCAGAATCAACAGTTTCAAATGATGAAGATGATCTGATGAACTGTTGTGAATCCAAATGATGAGATTAAACTCTGATGGATTCAAAACTAAAATATGATTCTGTTGTTGAACAGTTTATTATTGCTCTGATACCATATTGAATATTGTATTGAAAAGAGAAAGCAATCTTTTATTATTACATTCTGAGATAATGTACATGGGATGTATTTATATGCAGTAAATAGAGAGATACAAAATAAATGGGCTAAGGCCCAAAGCCTGTAACCAAATACAAACAAGGGTGAAACCCTATATACAGAAGTGAATTGAGACCGCATCTATTCTTCATTATCTCTGTTACAGATGAAGTATAATGTTTGTATGTGCTGTTTGTAAGTGTGGAAAGTTAAGAAAAACCATGTGAATACAATTTGTTCTGTCTCCATCCATCATATAACGTTTGTGATATGTATGAGATATAACAATGAAGTTTGAATGAAAAGCAGGTTGAATGGTGGAAGGTTGTGGTTCAGGCAGGGAGGTCTGTCGAATGATGGAGTGTTGCAGATGTTGGTTGTGGATGTAATGGCGGTGTAGTATCATTCTACTTTACTTACATTATCAGAATTTCAAAAATAACACCAGTATGGGATGAAACTTTTAGTAAAAGTGCACAACATTTCTACTTTAAGCTTATGCTCGATTAGGATAATTATAGATGGTTTAAGTCTTTTGATATGCCCTACCACATCATATTTCCTAGTAGGAGCATTTAAACCCCTTACATTCCAACTAAGGAATGACATTTAATTCTGTTTCGATGTGTTTATCCCATTTTCCATGCATGCCACTAGGAGAAGGGATTACTTTTGTTTTCTTAGTTTTCCTTGCTTTGGTTTTAGTTTTGTAAGCAAAGGTGTCCATGCAGGATTATTGTTAACTTCAGTTGGAGCTATAGAGTTAAACTTAGAGAGAGTTTCATCTGCTCTTGATCACGAATTTGCCCGTGGGAACAGCTGGAGGCTCCATTAGATGCTGCGACCACTTTATTGTATATGTTTGGAGTTGCGTCATGGTAGTTTAAGTCTACAGTATCAGTTTTTCCATTCACTATGGTACCTATGGTACATTATTTGCATCATACTGGTCTATTTTATCTGTTATTTTCTGAGCATTCAGACAATCGAGCTAAGAGGTGGATGTTCATTTTATGATGCATGTTGTTGTATCATTATATACAAAATCAACTATTGTTTTGTGATGCATGTTCATTTTCTGTTTTATTATTGTTGTATGCTTCTTCATCTATAGTTATCCTAATCTAGCTCATATGTTATTATTGGTATTGCCATAATAGTGCACTACTTGCTGTATCATTACAGTTATTCTTCTCATCATTTCTAAAATGAATATCATATATGTGCCATACTTAAATTTGATACATCGTAAGTTATATTCTTCTCATGATTTCTGAAACTGCACAGTGTGAGCATGTACTTATGTTTTTTGTTCTTGTATTTGAAAAATCACAAATACAAGCACAATACCAAGCTAGAATTGAAGAATTGAAAAGTCAGAGCACAGTAATTTCGTATGATGTCGAGGAAGAAGTATTCGACAAGCTTACCGGTGCTATAGCTAAAAGAAAGGACCGTAGGCCATATTATGGCAATATCCCTGTAGTAAGTATTTAAACTTTCAACAAAACATTATTTTAATTAGTTTAAAATGCAGAAATTGATGCAATATTTGATAAAATGCAGAAATAAAAAGACGCTACTTATAGCATCAATAAGGGAGAAGCACAGACTAGAGCCAAACTAGAGGAAAAGATGGAGCGTCAAGAAGTGGAGATTCAAATGCTGAAGATGCAGTATGAACAACTCACCGAGATGCTTCGACAACGATTTGATGAAGAGCCGAATGATCGTCATGAGGGATGAGGGTATTGAAAACTTTTTAATGGTATCTGTATGATGTCATGTATCATGAACATATTATCATATTATTTTAACATATAGGAACTTGATTAATATTGTTTGACTTTGTAATATGAATGAGATATTTGTTTTTTGAATTAAAGATGAATGGTTTGACGTTAATCTTTTTGTTGGAATGTGTATATATATAAAATAAGCTGATTTTAGTTTCTATTTAACGTGGTGAAATGAAATAGAATAGTAATATATCAAAATTGCTTCAGAAAAGACGTAGGGAAGGTGTATGGGAGACGTAGGTAAATGAAATATTAATGCAGCAAAAAGTCGTGTGCATGGCGTAGGAAAAACATTAAAAATACAGGCGTAGGTAAACCGTGGGTAAATGAATGACATAGAAAAGACGTAGGAAACGTAATATGTAAGAATGACATAGGGAAAGCGTAGGAAAACTGGGCGTAGGGAAGACGTAGGTAAACGAATGACGTAGGAAAGACGTGAGTACTTAAAGAAGTAAAAATGTCGTAACAAAACCGTAGGTACAACATGGCGTAGGGAAGGCGTAAGAAAATTATGACGTATGAAAGGTATAGGAAACAACTCCACGGATGACGTAGGTAAGATTAGGTGTTTTATTACCTACGTAGGTTTTACCCACGCTAGAATTGGCGTAGGGGTTACGTAGTTGCTGCGTTTACCTACACTCTGCTTATGCCATATTGGCGTAGGTAAACTGTAGTTTTCTTTTAGTGACGCTAGATTTAATCGAAACATAAATATATTAATTTAAACGGTAAGTAGTATACATGCGATTGTAAACTTCATTCATCCAGGCACATACCATATATAAAAAAACTAAAGCTTGTGCGCCTGGCAAAAGCTCATAGCATAAAATCTTTCATCAAACCACTTTGTTGTTATAGCCACAGCATGGAAAAACGAATGGCTGGCAATACAGTTGTAGTGAAACTTGCTCACATTGTCAGACTCCTCTTTCAATATGGAACAATGAACTAACAACTAAATCAAAACCACCGCTAATATTAACTAATCCACCTTCATCCAGTTCTATTCCCTCCTTATTATCAACACTCTAGCGTATCTATAGGAAAATACAACAATGATAAAATTAACTTACAGTAAAATCAAAAGATAATCACATGACTAATTGGATACCAATATGTGGAGAAAGCGAAGGTAATTTTAAATATATATATATATATATATATATATATATATATATATATATATATATATATATCATAAACTATCGCATTCAATATGTACTGACAGGTAGCTTGGACAAAAGAACATGCAAGGTGCCTAATAAATAATAGCAACATGTAAAGTTAGGCCCTAATAATCAATTCACATATACTGTATTTTAATTATGCCTTAAGAAGACACTATTTAAGTCACCGATAAGGCTAAATTAACAAAGCAAGCAAGCATAAATAATTCACGCTTTAATTATTTTGAAACACAAAAGCTCATTTTACTTGCTTGTTATGTCATCAATGATCATATTTCTAGAAATAGCCTGGTTTAACTTTTAAAATAATGAGAATATAAAATTCGAAATATAATTGTTAATTCTGATTCAAGATGCATGATAAAGCAATGAGACAAATAATTTCATAACATAACTTAAGCATATTTTTATTGGTGATCGAACCAAAGGCAAACCCCTATATGATAGTATAAGAACATAAGAAATAAATTATTATTATCAATTGCGATTCCAGACGCTTAACAAAGTATTGAGGTAAACTATTTTATAATACAAACCAAACGCTACCTTAATTTTTGATATTGGCCATAGTAAATAAATTGATTTTTATACATCATAATAATTTGAATGATGCAGTACCATGTTTACATTGGCGAAGCATCTCCATGTTAGTTTCTGCTAGCTTGATAATAAAGTTTGTATGCCGTCTAACAGTAGGGATTTGTAGTGCACTTTGAACCATGACTAAGTTGTAGTTATATGAATCATAATACAAAAACTTTAACACGGAAGGGACAAATTTGTATTTTGCAAGTAAAAAAAAAGGATTGAAAATATAAATGAATGGCGTTAACCTGCAAAAACGTGCTTCTGAATAATATGTACACATCAAATGTATCTTTTTACCACTTTGTGTATATGATTATTAGACATATAAGATTCACTAATACTTTACTTTCTAGATTAATAATTAATTGATGCCGTCAGCTTCTGACTTGAGGAATATATAAAACCAACCATTTGCATGATGTCCATATATATGCACCATGGTGCATCACAATGTACACTTGTTGTTAGGTTTAAAAAAATGTGTAATATGAGATGGATTACAAGCTGTTGTGGGAAATTTGGATGTTCTGGTGTGTATTAGTTAAAGTTTTGCCTGAGACCTAATCTATGATGATATTAAACAACCAAAACAGATATACCTTGGAAATAAAATATAAATGATAAATCATAAGGTAATTACATTTACTTGTATTCTTGAGAAATGACGAGCTTTATCTTTAATATCAGGAGAAACTTCCCTCGAATATTAGCTCACTTGGTCTCTTAGCAATTAGGCCTTTCGGATGCGGATAGTGTCATATCCGCATCCGTATCCGAAAATATGCATTGACAGCCCTACTAATTAGCATCCACTACTTAAATTGATTGCTAGTCTAGAAACTAAAGTAAAAATGGCAATCGTGATTCATTTTATATAGAAGCATTTGTTACGAAAATGTGCATGAAATCAAGATGTGTTGTAGCAAATAATAATTTCACTATGATGTAGTGAAAAGGGGCATGCCAATATCAATACATAGATGGAAGTAGTGAATGATATCATCAACAAAGAGGGGAAAAACACGAGAAAAATCCAACATGAGGAAAATTAATATTAGCATGCTCATTAATCTCACTTTAAAAGTAAACATAGGTGTGCGAATGTTTGGTTTAAATGCATCATGCGTGAAGAAGTGAATTGAGACTAAGCATACATTGTGAAACTAATATCAATGAACCTACACAATCAATACCAAGATATCGCTATTTACAATACCAACTGGTTTTGACTTCCAACCGATCTCGATTACCAACTACATTTGTAAGAGATGAGATTTGTTAGGTGTGACTCGCATTGTAGGTTTGGATAGAACTTGATAAAGTTTCACATTTCAAGAAACATGAGATAAAACGCGGTTTATATATGGAACTGATAACACGTAACATTGAGAATTTTTTTGTTACAATCAATTGTTGTAGAGACCAATCATATGCCTGAGGAGGTGTGTGAAGGTGCTCAATCTGGATGTCGTAATCCCCTCTCATGCAGTGTAACCTGTGTCCATGAGGGACAAGCTTTGTACACCCTAGAGGGCCTAAACTTAACAAGATTTATGAGCTAGCTTTTTTTTCTATGTTGTTTATCTTTTCTCTCTCTTTATTTCATTCTTATTTTTCTCTATTACATTTTGAGATATTGTGTTTGACCAGCCTGTCAAACATGCAAATATGAATGGAAAATAAAACGCTAATGCACAACTGAAACTAGTCTGCCTTCTTGTCAGTGTTAGGCTATCATTTGCACCAGTTTCAAGGAACATAGAAGCAAACCAACTCACGCACACTTTAGTTTGATGACAACCACAACTACTTATACAAACTATAGAAGTATTACACTAGTCAAGATACTCACCAACACAAACAAATATTTATATTATACATAGTAAATCAATTTACAACAAAATAACAACCATTACAACACAGAGAAGGCATCACCCTCAAGCAAACCTAGGGAGTTAATTATTCTCATTACAATATATAAAACATGAATATAGGAGTATAGCATAACTGGAACACAATGGTTAATGATGGGGTGGTTTGTAGTGAGGTGGTTTGTAGTGTGGAGGTTTGTAATGGGGTGGCTTGTAGTGTGGAGGTTTGTAATGGGGAGGCTTGTAGTGCGGCCGTTTGTAATGCGGCCGTTTGTAGTAGCGAGCATCAGCAACCAAAACCATCAAGCACATGGCCAAAAATACTAGAACGCTCATGAATTTCTTATTAATAGCCATTTATGATTTATGCACTCGACTCTTTTTCTGATGAATGAAACATAGGTATCTCTGCCTCTTTATATAGGAACAGAGCCTTATGGTGACATCATGTGGTTTCCAAGTTGTCGGTTAAAAGAATTCAGTTTTAATACATGAGATTTTGAAAAGGTAAAATCGTAGGATAATCAAACATTAAGGAGACCATGGATGAATGACTATTTTTTGTAAACGAAGAAGTATTCAAGAAGACATGTTAAAAGCATTTCTTCATTCAGTGTTGCCGCCTGCCATCTATTTTAGTTAAAATAAAATGCATCTTACTTTCATACTTTAATGTACGTATCATAAGTGAAGAATTTAATCTATGATGACAAACAACTTCAACTAAATAGCTAACTTAAAATCTACAATTTCAATATCTTAATTTATACGAACTGCAATATGAATATACGTTCTAATAAGTGCTGAAAGCTAGAAATAAATCATAAAGTGGTGTTCTAGTGTGAGAGTATTTCCGTCAGGTTACCAGAATTTTTATGAATAAATGCATTGATAAATTAACACCCCCACAACAAACCTTACCCCTTCCCCCCCACCCCCCACCACCCCCCCCCCCCCCAAAAAAAAAACAAAAACAAAACCTCACCTCTCTGTTTTTAGATACACGACCACAGGCATGCTAGAAGAATTAAAATCATTAGGCCACTACATTTTGTTTTGCACATATACATTATCCCTTTCCATACATTAAGTTCAGTCATACTTATTTCATAATTTGTTATAATGGTATGACTAATATCCAAGGTTCGAAGTTCCGGTTTCTGTTCCGGTCATATGAAAAATTCAAAATTTCGGTCTCGTTTCCGGATTTTCGAAAATTCCGTTTTAAATCCGGTTTGTGAATTCCGGTACATTTTTGTTATAAATACGCAAATAAATATGCAATACTGATAATCAATTACGTTTAATTATTCAAGTCACATAGAAGTTACAAAACATACAACATAAAAATTTAATACCAAAAACTATTTCTCTGAGCATCATATAAATTTTGTCCATCGATCTCTCCATCTTGTGTCGGATTATAATATGCTGAAAAAACATACTAATGTATCTGATCTGAACTTAAAAATATCATCATCATATTATCAAAGGGTAAGGGTTCATTTTGGCTACATGATGGCTCAGCAGCATACGGTTGATTTAACCCACAATACGAATAACCTCCGGTATAGTCAGATGTGGAATACCTAAAACTAGAGACATTGTTAGAAGTATATCTGTCATCATAATCCCTTTGATCTTCATGTACAACATTCAAATTTCTATCTCTTCGTCGACTATAGTCATCTGCTTCATAATTTTGGATATGCCTTTGAGACTCATCAAAAGTGGAACCAACGCCATAACTATTCGAACCAATACCGTCACCACCAGCATCACCTGAATCATCATTTGATGAACTATCATTTTTAGTATTTTCTGCAAATACATTATCATTGTCTGACCAAGGATTATCGCTTGCATTATCAAGTAGTGGATTCACAGCTTCTCTAGTTCATTCTGGAAGTGGATCCTCCTCATAAAAGATGTAATCTAAATCAATAAGTTGGTCGGTTGTTTGTTGGCGTTTAGCATGTCGTACTCTTAATCTCATATTATAATGTTCACAAACTAATTTTTCTAACTTCTCCATTTTTATTATGTTTCTTAACTTCGTGTGAATCATTGCAAATGTTGTCCAATTTCTTTCACAGTTTGAAGAAAAAACTGTTTGGCTAAGAATACGCATAGCTACGCGTGTTAAATTTGGAGCAGATTCCCTACCAATTATTGACCACCACATAGCTGGAAGACATGACTTAACTGCACGTTTCGCTTTTACAGAACCAAATACATCAAGTTTCATTCTATATTTTTCAACCTACGAATCATTCATAATAAACCAAGTTATTCTTTGCGCTAAGCATTAAGTTTAATAATTTGTTTATTACCTCTTTTGAAATTTCAATTTGCATAGCAATATTAGGCACCATTTTTTCAAGAACATTTGTTCATCCATTTAGAACATCATCATCGTTTGTTGCATTATCTCCGTACTATATACGAGGATTGAGAAAATAACCTAAAATAATTTGATATTTCAAATAAATATTGACATGATATGTACTTTTATAATTGTGTAATAATTAAAAAAAATTACCTGCTGCATGAATAGGTCGATGCAATTGTCTTTTTCATCTTTTATCGATTATATTCCACCACTTTTGACATTGTCTTACACCAACATTTTTCTTAATTGATTCCTTCGCTCGATCCATTGCTTCATATAGATATTGTAACGACCCGCTATTTTGGACTATTCGCATCCGCACATGTCGGACTTGAATAATTCAAAATACCGAATCGTTAATTTTAAAATTTGGCAAAACTGAGATATACAGTAAATAAATAATCACAGAATCACAGACACAGTAATAATATGCAGCGGAAGTAAAAAAGATAGTAGTTCATGAAGCTACTATATAAATATATAAGATACATCAGAGTTAAACAAGTTACAACAGAAGTCTCGAATACAATAGTCAAATATAAGAATCAGAATACATCACTGGAATCATCGAATATTTGAAAGCTGGATCTCCAAACGAAGCTCCAACTCCAAAGGCGAGCCTCAAAAGCTGAACCACTCAGTCTGACCCGAGCGTAAAGCAAAACAAAAAACACTCGAGTCAGGATTAATATTCTCATATCAATAAATCCAACTCAAGTGAAAAAGCAATCGAAATACAAGTAACTCAAAGGATGTTGGAATCACCATCCTCTAAGGATCCGTTAAACTATCTACTATGTAGTAGTATACGCTAAATAGATAATGTCTATCAGTAATATAAAGTATCAAAATAGTGTTAAGGCGTTACCATTATCCCCCTTAACACATTTTATATAAATGTCATAGTCTATACAGCACTGTAAACTCCACCGTAAACTGGTGGGATATCAGGGAGTACTCCATAGGTATAACACAAAACAAATTCGTAGTGTCGCGTATATAGGGATACAAGTATGACAAGGCACATGAGGCAATACCCAAGGTAGTGAAACTACCGTTCGCCTGATCCGGACTGGTGAGAACGCATCGCCGCAACGATCGCAACACCGCGAAACAACACTCCTGAAATTCCGAGGGTGCACCAATCAATCACAAGTAATGAGTAGTAGTTACGAAGAAGTGTGTTCGCTCGAGGTGGCTAACCCCATTTGGTCCGGCACGGCTCCTGATTTTAGTCATTTCTAATTTGACACAAGTGTCAAGGCTATCCATTATCGTTCTCTTTCTTCAGTCATCACGTTCATCATTCCAACCACTTCATTCTGGATCATCACTCCGCGTATAGTTATTAAAGTGGTTTTTGGTTTAGATAGAGAGTATATCCATAACCGATTTCGGTTCCTTTAATAACTTTCGTAATTATTACATCGATTCGTCGTTTGATATATTTCAAACCAAAACAATTTCAATTTCAATTTCAATTCACAAATCAACATTTCATTTGTCTTTCTAAATCAATTTCCAAAATTTACGTTTCAAAATTTCCAAATAACCATTTCAAAGTCTTACAATTAAATTTCAAATTTTGATTTAAACAATTCAAATATTCAATTAATTACGTATAAGTTTCATTCCATAATCATTAAAAGATTAAATTCAACATTCAAACCAATATAAATTCATTTATCGATTTCATTCAATATTCGTTAAGTAAATTGTTATTTAAAACAACTTCTACTTAAATTCTAATTCATTTAAATCAATTACTTACGTTCAATTTCATTATATCAAAACATCAAATTAGAATAAATTAAATTCATCAAATCAATTCTTTGAATTACAAGTCTTACGTTAATTTCAATAAATCACGTTTTATTTCAATAAATTACATTTTATTTCTTGTTAAAGAAATTCAATTTTCACTTATTTACTGACTTCGTTGCAAAGTACAAACTAAATTGATAAAGAACTAAATTTCATATAATCGAGAAGTTTCAATTTCACTTGTTAACTTATTACGTAATTTTTCCAAAAGTAATAAATAAAACTCAATTTCATTTATTAACGAAGTTCAAATCCACTTATTCAAAGTTCGATTTTCTCTTATCAAAGAATTCAATTATCAAATAATTCAATCCTATTCAATTATTAAGTAATTTTAATCTTAATTATTAATAATTTCAAAACTTAATAATTACGAACTTGATTATCAATTCAAACTTAATTATTAAATCATTTCTACTTAATTATGAATTCAAACTTAATCATCAAATCATTTCAACTTAATTATAAATTCAACTTAATAATTTCAAACTTAATTATAATTCCAAACTTAATCATAATTTCAATTTTAATTATTAAATGATTTCGAACTTAACAATTTCAAAACTCGATTATTACTAATTCCAAATTATTTATTAATAATTCCAAATTTAATTATTAAATAACTGAATTTCAAACAACGTTCTTTCATCAATTACTACTTTAATATTCATTTCATATTTCAGTCTTAACATTTCCATTCATCAAGATTTACGTTCCAATTTTATTTCGAACCCTTATGATTCAAATAAAATCTTTATTTTATTTAAAATCAAATTATTGACCAATCGATTTATTTAATTCTCTATCCTAAGTCAAGTTCGTTTGGGTATTTATCATTTCAACTCGATTCCAATTCCAATTCAAAAATCAAAACATAACAAAGGGAACTTACAGTGTGTAACTGGGATGGTGTCAAAGTAAATAAACAAGCAATAACAACAATCAGCGCAATCCAATAATCAATTCAAATAATCCCGAAAAATCGTATTAATTCACATTGTTGTTTGTGCAAATTAATATAATTATTTCTAGAATCTACACTATCATTTCATGTAGTTTAAAGATTACTACATTACGGTTTTCACTTGTCATTCAATTTCAATTCCAATTCTACAACAATTTATTCAATATACGTTCAAGGTTCAAAGTGTAATTTGTCAAATTCTACGTGTCAATTAACTTAACGATTTCAAGGGGTCATATTATTCAAATTAACTAATCAAATTCAACACATATGTCGATTCAAAATTTTAAACTGTCCTACGACAAATTTCAATTGCATAATATTTATCACTTTATACCTTACAATTTAACATCCAGTATAAACAACAAACAACAATCAATTATCAACCAAACTGGATTATTACTGCATACATAACCGATAACGGTGTCAGATGTCAAAGGTGAACTGATACATAAATAACAGTGCAAAAATAACAGTAGCATATTTCAATTGTCGTTTCAATTGAAATCAAATTTAATTAATAAAAGAATATTAATCGTGAGTGATTGCTCACCTTTCGAGGCTAGAGAAGAACGAGCCTCAGATGAGTTACGAATCCAAATCAAAGCTAGATTGAACGCGAATTTGACAAGCACAGCTGACAATAGAAATTGACGAAATCGAATCAGAATTTGGATTGGTAAATTTTATTTTATTATTTTATTTTTATTTTTGAAAATCAAGGATCAAAATCAGTTTTGATATAACAGCAATCAAATATATTATATTATTATCATTACCCTATTAGAAATCAATACAACAATATTAAAATAAATAAATAAATACATATATATATAAAATTCGACTTATTATATTTAAAATTAATTAGACTCAAGATATAACCACATAAATAAACTCATATATATATATATATATATATATATATATATATTCAATATCTCATGAATGTCCTAGGCAGCAAATATTATTATCAAGTTCATGCTTGTTGTCATGTTGCATATCTAGGTTTTGCATTTCAAAGGCACGTTAGAAGATTATCATAAAATATAACAACTTAGATACGATAATGAATCACACGTTAAAGCGAACTATCTTTTTTTAAGGATATACGTTCGACTGTAAAACTCTATAATACTTAAATAATGTACGAACCAACGAACTCATATACTTTTATATGAAATCATACGTAAAATAATTTTGCAAACTAACATACATATAAGTAAATTACAGCAGCATAAATATTTATACTAATAACCACGGGTAGATAATAACTTATGTGAACCGCCGTAAGCAAGCTATATATATATACCCGAACACAGCTACATAAAACTTATATAATACTATATCCAATAATATTTTCACATCCTGTAAGCTTTTAAAATATATAAAGTTCTACAGTAAAAATAACTTTCACGAAATATGGACAAAGTATTATATACAACATATAACTTAACCTTATGCAAAACTGAACTTGCAATCAACAGACAACGGACACTATAATATATATATATATATACATTTATATATATACTTTTAAAAAAAATCCAACAACAAAACACATATATTTTATATAACTTACTAAAACAAATGTACATGCATATATTACTATAGAAACACATCACATATATAAGCAACAGCAAAATAGTTTATAAATTCAAACAGCAAAAACGAAATATATATAAAATATTTATAAACTATAAGTATACACACTCATATACATAGTTACCTTAATAATATGGGTGCCACTGCACGAGGAGAAAGAGGAGGGGTGTAAGCGAAGTGCGGCCGTCGGCCAGAGAGCTTGGCTGCCATGTTGAAAGGTGTCTGGCCGAGGTTGATAGGAGAGAGAGAGGAAAAGGAACGGGATGAGGTGTTAGGCGGTGGTGAGGAGGATGATAATGCGGCGATGATGGAAGCAGGGAGAGGGAGAAGAGGCCGACGTGGTGCATGCTTGCGTAGGCAGAGGTTGTGGTTGCCGCGTGGGCTGACCAGGCGCGGAGTAGGAATGGCGAATCGAGTTGTCCGGCGATCGGAGAGCACGTGTCTCGTCGGTGATGACCAGGGCGGAGGCATGATGAGATGGCGGTCTTGGTTACAGGAAAGGGAACACTGGGTGTGGTGTTGGGAAAACTCGGCGAGGGAGGCAACTGCCGAGGCGAGTGCCAAGGAAGGAAGCAAGCATGAGAGAGTGGGAAAGAATGAGGCCGCATCTTGGTATGTAGTGCTTTTGTGGAAAGAAATGAAGAAGAAAGGAAGAGCAGGTAAAAGAAGTAGGGGGAAAGATTAATGTAACAGGGAACGAATTTTTTTTCTTTTGTAAAATTTTCAAAGCAAATAGACATAAGTGGAAACAAAAGTCAAGCACAAGAATTTAGGAGACGTTAATGCAAACAGCTGTATTTTTGGAATCATAAAAGGCTATGGCTGTTCAATCTAAACGGTGGAATATGAAAAGATGTAAGGAACCAAAAGATGCAAACCGGTAACCGATACGGTGACCATTTACACCGATTCTGCTTCGTACCGAACTTTAGAATTGAATATACCACGGAGATCAGCATGATGAGACAATCAAAACGGTATACAGATATCAATGATTCGATTGAATTATAAAAATTCGAAATTTTATACTACGGAAAATGCATAAAAATGCAGAAAAATAAGATCGACGGAGCCAAACATGTCCGAATTTGGAAAAACGACAAACTGACAACTTGCTCAAAAGATGATTTAGAATTTTTTTATATAAAAATATTTTGGTTTTGAAAAATATTTATTTTCATCGCTTTTTAACTGATTAGATTGAAGTAAATTTACGCGCGAAATAAACTTTCGTATTTTCGGACGAAAATTTACCATTTGCTATGTTTAACTAGACGCATTCCAAATATCAAATTTATATTTCAAAATTTTATCGTTATAAACTTTCACAAAATTTCAATTACATACGTTACTAGAACCGGTTAAAATTTACGGGTCGTTACATTCTCCCCCACTCAAAACTTTTCATCCCCGAAAAGGAAGGAAGTAGGAGAATAGAAACAACTAAAGAAAATAGACTTGAATTACATAATAAACAATTTATTTAAACCATATAAATTTCAATTTAAATCAATTTATATTCAACAATTTGTTTCTTAAATTCAGGATTTTCGGTAAATTGATTTTATTTCTCATTTATTAATGTTAGGTACAAAAGGTTTCTTTCAAATGAAATTCAATTAATTCAATATACCTCATTTAGTTGATTTAATTTCAATTTATTAACTTTCAAAACAAAAGTTTTTTTTCCTATTAATCACAGCTATTATTTATTTAACTTATTATTCTATTTATCTCTATTAACCATTTTATAATTAAACTTTAAGCGTATAACATTTTTACACATACTCAAATTTTATTTATAGAGACAACTTATATTGTATATTATCCAATTATCTTAAATTAACAATTTCAAAGATCGTAAATTTGAATAGTCATTTATTATAATCATATTTTATTCGACAAATTTAGTTCTTCTTTATTTCAAAGTATTATTAATTTATTCAACTAAATATATCCTATCACATATATATTAAGGATATTTACGTTTACTATAACTACTCAAATTTATTTAAAAATTCATTTGATATCCTTTATATTGTATAATATTCAATAATAAAATTAACTTTTTGAAAATTTAGGTAAGTTATAAATAATGCAATTGAGTATTATCCAAATAAAATTTTACAATTCAGTTATTTCAAGTTAAATATTTATATATAAAAAGAATTTGGCTTCATTTATGATTGAAAATCACCCTTTAACAAATTTTAAGAATTAATTTTCGATTAACTTCAATAATTTAGAGATAAAATAAATATATTTATACATTCATACATAATATATCAAAACAAATTTAAAATTTTAATATATAATATAAGTCAAGTCAAGTTTAGAAATTCAAATCAGTTCATTCTTCACAACAAACCGTAGCAAAGCTACAGAATAGTCTTTCCACTTCGAAACTCGAAAATGAATGTCGATGATGCGGCCGTCATTACCGAAATTATTTTCCAGCGACAAAAGAGAAGAGCACGGATTTAACCAATTAAAATTCTTTGAAACGGTTTCTATTTGAAGATAATTTAAATACTATACGCTTTAAAACAAATTTTGAAATCAAAGTTTGGAATCACTTGGAAATTTAAATTTTCAGTTTCTTGTTTTGAATTCATTACAATTTCCAAATAAATTTATAAACCATGTTTTTGTTTCAATTGTTTATATATGAGACAAAAGCCAATAGTTTAGGTGCCATGTTTAAAAGCCAATATTATTTATTAACAACCAATTCAATTAACTATCAAAAATTCAGAAAATCATACTTTTATATATAATATAATTATTCAAAATTTATTTCATTTACCAAATTTGAACATAATATTGTGTCGGTTTTCTTTGTTCAAGCGTTTTGGGAATTCTATCGATAGCGTTGATCAGACGAATCGATCGAAAACCCAAATCAACATCAACAACTCAAACAACACAGCATATATTGCAACATTTAAATATTAGTTTACAAATACGTTTCTTTGCACGAAGATACAAGAATGAATTTTCAAAATAAGAATAGGGTTTTAAATTTGATGGGCTCAATCAAAGGGAATTTTGATTCGATAATAAGTTCGAAACATTAGAAAGATAATTTAATTAACAAAATCGAAAGATGAATAAGTTTATTTAATTCGTGGGCAACCTTCCGGGTCAACCGTGACTTCAATAATAAGATCGATGCAGAATTCCGAGGTAAATCGGCATCCGATCTCAAGAAATAGCATTCAGGTATAACAGGAGATAGATAACATCGTAAACCGAGGATACAGAAATCTACGGTAAACCAATGCCTATTGTAAAGGAGTTTCACCCTTTTTATAAATTATTCGAAGTTTGGCGAGACTGCCAATTCATCATAAGGGTCATTCGAAGTGGAGTTTTGGGATGCTCCAGAATTGAAAGAAGACGAATAGTGAAGGACAAGAATGAATTTCGAAACCGTGTGAACGTTCCAAAATTCAAATGAATTGAGTCAAAAGGAAGAGATTGAAACTCGAGTGGGAGTGATTCAGTAAATACATTTACCCTATATGCCGAGTTCTGCCTAGAGCTACCAAAAGCTCTGATACCAACTGCAACGACCCGCTATTTTGGACTATTCGCATCCGCACATGTCGGACTTGAATAATTCAAAATATCGAATTGTTAATTTTAAAATTTGGCAAAACTGAGATATACAGTAAATAAATAATCACAGAATCACAGACACAAAGTAATAATATGCAGCGGAAGTAAAAGAGATAGTAGTTCATGAAGCTACTATATAAATATATAAGATACATCAGAGTTAAACAAGTTACAACAGAAGTCTCGAATACAGTAGTCAAATATAAGAATCAGAATACATCACTGGAATCATCGAATATCTGAAAGCTGGATAGATAGCTGCATCTCCAAGCGAAGCTCCAACTCCAAAGGCGAGCCTCAAAAGCTGAACCACTCAGTCTGACCCAAGCGTAAAGCAAAACACAAAACACTCGAGTCAGGATTAATATTGTCATATCAATAAATCCAACTCAAGTGAAAAAGCAATCGAAATACAAGTAACTCAAAGGATGTTGGAATCACCATCCTCTAAGGATCCGTTAAACTATCTACTATGTAGTAGTACACGCTAAATAGATAATGTCTATCAGTAATATAAAGTATCAAAATAGTGTTAAGGCGTTACCATTATCCCCCTTAACACATTTTATATAAATGTCATAGTCTATACAGCACTGTAAACTCCAACGTAAACTGGTGGGATATCAGGGAGTACTGCATAGGTATAACACAAAACAAATTCGTAGTGGTCGCGTATATAGGGATACAAGTATGACAAGGCACATGAGGCAATACCCAAGGTAGTGAAACTACCGTTCGCCTGATCCGGACTGGTGAGAACGCATCGCCGCAACGATCGTAACACCGCGAAACAACACTCCTGAAATTCCGAGGGTGCACCAATCAATCATAAGTAATGAGTAGTAGTTACGAAGAAGTTTGTTCGCTCGAGGTGGCTAACCTCATTTGGTCCGGCACGGCTCCTGATTTTAGTCATTTCCAATTTGACACAAGTATCAAGGCTATCCATTATCGTTCTCTTTCTTCAGTCATCACGTTCATCATTCCAACCACTTCATTCTGGATCATCACTCCGCGTATAGTTATTAAAGTGGTTTTTGGTTTAGATAGAGAGTATATCCATAACCGATTCCGGTTCCTTTAATAACTTTCGTAATTATTACACCGATTGGTCGTTTGATATAGTTCAAACCAAAACAAATTCAATTTCAATTTCAATTCACAAATCAACATTTCATTTGTCTTTCTAAATCAATTTCCAAAATTTACGTTTCAAAACTTCCAAATAACCATTTCAAAGTCTTACAATTAAATTTCAAATTTTGATTTAAACAATTCAAATATTCAATTAATTACGTATAAGTTTCATTCCATAATCATTAAAAGATTAAATTCAACATTCAAACCAATATAAATTCATTTATCGATTTCATTCAATATTCGTTAAGTAAATTGTTATTTAAAACAACTTCTACTTAAATTCTAATTCATTTAAATCAATTACTTACGTTCAACTTCATTATATCAAAACATCAAATTAGAATAAATTAAATTCATCAAATCAATTCTTTGAATTACAAGTCTTACGTTAATTTCAATAAATCACGTTTTATTTCAATAAATTACATTTTATTTCTTGTTAAAGAAATTCAATTTTCACTTATTTATTGACTTCGTTGCAAAGTTCAAACTAAATTGATAAAGAACTAAATTTCACATAATCGAGAAGTTTCAATTTCAGTTATTAACTTACTACATAATTTTTCGAAAACTTAATAAATAAAACTCAATTTCATTTATTAACGAAGTTCAAATCCACTTATTCAAAGTTCGATTTTCTCTTATCAAAGAATTCAATTTTTATTCAATTATTAAATAATTCAATCCTATTCAATTATTAAATAATTTTAATCTTAATTATTAATAATTTCAAAACTTAATAATTACGAACTTGATTATCAATTCAAACTTAATTATTAAATCATTTCTACTTAATTATGAATTCAAACTTAATCATCAAATCATTTCAACTTAATTATAAATTCAATTTAATAATTTCAAACTTAATTATAATTCCAAACTTAATCATAATTTCAATTTTAATTATTAAATGATTTCAAACTTAATAATTTCAAAACTCGATTATTACTAATTCCAAATTATTCAAATCCACTTATTCAAAGTTCGATTTTCTCTTATCAAAGAATTCAATTTTTGTTCAATTATTAAATAATTCAATCCTATTCAATTATTAAATAATTTTAATCTTAATTATTAATAATTTCAAAACTTAATAATTACGAACTTGATTATCAATTCAAACTTAATTATTAAATCATTTCTACTTAATTATGAATTCAAACTTAATCATCAAATCATTTCAACTTAATTATAAATTCAACTTAATAATTTCAAACTTAATTATAATTCCAAACTTAATCATAATTTCAATTTTAATTATTAAATGATTTCAAACTTAATAATTTCAAAACTCGATTATTACTAATTCCAAATTATTTATTAATAATTCCAAATTTAATTATTAAATAACTGAATTTCAAACAACGTTCTTTCATCAATTACTACTTTAATATTCATTTCATATTTCAGTCTTAACATTTCCATTCATCAAGATTTACGTTCCAATTTTATTTCGAACCCTTATGATTCAAATAAAATCTTTATTTTATTTAAAATCACATTATTGACCAATCGGTTTATTTGATTCTCTATCCTAAGTCAAGTTCGTTTGGGTATTTATCATTTCAACCCGATTCCAATTCCAATTCAAAAATCAAAACATAACAAAGGGAACTTACAGTGTGTAACTGGGATGGTGTCAAAGTAAATAAACAAGCAATAACAACAATCAACGCAATCCAATAATCAATTCAAATAATCCCGAAATAATCGTATTAATTCACATTGTTGTTTGTGCAAATTAATATAATTATTTCTAGAATCTACACTATCATTTCATGTAGATTAAAGATTACTACATTACGGTTTTCACTTGTCGTTCAGTTTCAATTCCAATTCTACAACAATTTATTCAATATACGTTCAAGGTTCAAAGTGTAATTTGTCAAATTCTACGTGTCAATTAACTTAACGATTTCAAGGGGTCATATTATTCAAATTAACTAATCAAATTCAACACATATGTCGATTCAAAATTTTAAACTATCCTACGACAAATTTCAATTGCATAATATTTATCACTTTATACCTTACAATTTAACATCCAGTATAAACAACAAACAACAATCAATTATCAACCAAACTGGATTATTACTGCATACATAACCGATAACGGTGTCAGATGTCAAAGGTAAACTGATACATAAATAACAGTGCAACAATAACAGTAGCATATTTCAATTGTCGTTTCAATTGAAATCAAATTTAATAAATAAAAGAATATTAATCGTGAGTGATTGCTCACCTTTCGACGCTAGAGAAGAACGAGAATCAGATGAGTTACGAATCCAAATCAAAGCTAGATTGAACGCGAATTTGACAAGCACAGCTGACAATAGAAATTGACGAAATCGAATCAGAATTTGGATTGGTAAATTTTATTTTTTTATTTTATTTTTATTTTTGAAAATCAAGGATCAAAATCATTTTTGATATAACAGCAATCAAATATATTATATTATTATCATTACCCTATTAGAAATCAATACAACAATATTAAAATAAATAAATAAATACATATATATAAAATTCGACTTATTATATTTAAAATTAATTAGACTCAAGATATAACCACATAAATAAACTCATATATATATATATATTCAATATCTCATGAATGTCCTAGGCAGCAAATATTATTATCAAGTTCATGCTTGTTGTCATGTTGCATATCTAGGTTTTGCATTTCAAAGGCACGTTAGAAGATTATCATAAAATATAACAACTTAGATACGACAATGAATCACACGTTAAAGCGAACTATCTTTTTTTAAGGATATACGTTCGACTGTAAAACTCTATAATACTTAAATAATGTACGAACCAACGAACTCATATACTTTTATATGAAATCATATGTAAAATACTTTTGCAAACTAACATACATATAAGTAAATTACAGCAGTATCTATATTTATACTAATAACCACGGGTAGATAATAACTTATGTGAACTGCCGTAAGCAAGCTATATATATATACACACGAACACAGCTACATAAAACTTATATAATACATATATCCAATAATATTTTCACATCCTGTAAGCTTTTAAAATATATAAAGTTCTACAGTAAAAATAACTTTCACGAAATATGGACAAAGTATTATATACAACATATTACTTAACCTTATGCAAAACTGAACTTGCAATCAACAGACAACGGACACTATAATATATATATATATATACATTTATATATATACTTTTAAAAAAAATCCAACAACAAAACACATATATTTTATATAACTTACTAAAACAAATGTACATGCATATATTACTATAGAAACACATCACATATATAAGCAACAGCAAAATAGTTTATAAATTCAAACAGCAAAAACGAAATATATATAAAATATTTATAAACTATAAGTATACACACTCATATACATAGTTACCTTAATAATATGGGTGCCACTGCACGAGGAGAAAGAGGAGGGGTGTAAGCGAAGTGCGGCCGTCGGCCAGAGAGCTTGGCTGCCATGTTGAAAGGTGTCTGGCCGAGGTTGATAGGAGAGAGAGAGGAAAAGGAACGGGATGAGGTGTTAGGCGGTGGTGAGGAGGATGATAATGCGGCGATGATGGAAGCAGGGAGAGGGAGAAGAGGCCGACGTGGTGCATGCTTGCGTAGGCAGAGGTTGTGGTTGCCGCGTGGGCTGACCAGGCGCGGAGTAGGAATGGCGAATCGAGTTGTCCGGCGATCGGAGAGCACGTGTCTCGTCGGTGATGACCAGGGCGGAGGCATGATGAGATGGCGGTCTTGGTTACAGGAAAGGGAACACTGGGTGTGGTGTTGGGAAAACTCGGCGAGGGAGGCAACTGCCGAGGCGAGTGGTGTAAAGGGGTTCGACTGCGGCCATGTCTAGAGCGTGAGGTGGAGTGGAAGGTACTGACTGTGCCAAGGAAGGAAGCACGCATGAGAGAGTGGGAAAGAATGAGGCCGCATCTTGGTATGTAGTGCTTTTGTGGAAAGAAATGAAGAAGAAAAGAAGAGCAGGTAAAGGAAGTAAGGGGAAAGATTAATGTAACAGGGAACGAATTTTTTTTCTTTTGTAAAATTTTCGAAGCAAATGGACATAATTGGAAACAAAAGTCAAGCACAAGAATTTAGGAGACGTTAATGCAAACAGCTGTATTTTTGGAATCATAAAAGGCTATGGCTGTTCAATCTAAACGGTGGAATATGAAAAGATGTAAGGAACCAAAAGATGCAAACCGGTAACCGATACGGTGACCATTTACACCGATTCCGCTTCGTACCGAACTTCAAAACATAGAATTGAATATACCACGGAGATCAGCATGACGAGACGATCAAAACGGTATACAGATATCAGTGATTCGATTGAATTATAAAAATTCGAAATCTTATACTACGGAAAATGCATAAAAATCGCAGAAAAATAAGATCGACGGAGCCAAAGATGTCTGAATTTGAAAAAACAACAAACTGACAACTTGCTCAAAAGATGTTTTAGAATTTTTCTATATAAAAATATTTTGCTTTTGAAAAAATTTTATTTTCATCGCTTTTTAACTGATTAGATTGAAGTAAATTTACGCGCGAAATAAACTTTCGTATTTTTCGGACGAAAATTTACCATTTGCTATGTTTAATTAGACGCATTCCAAATATCAAATTTATATTTTAAAATTTTATCGTTATAAACTTTCACAAAATTTCAATAACAGACGTTACTAGAACCGCTTAAAATTTACGGGTCGTTACATTCTCCCCCACTCAAAACTTTTCGTCCCCGAAAAGGAAGGAAGTAGGAGAATAGAAACAACTAAAGAAAATAGACTTGAATTACATAATAAACAATTTATTTAAACAATATAAATTTCAATTTAAATCAATTTATATTCAACAATTTGTTTCTTAAATTCAGGATTTTCGGTAAATTGATTTGATTTCTCATTTATTAATGTTAGGTACAAAAGATTTCTTTCAAATGAAATTCAATTAATTCAATATACCTCATTTAGTTGATTTAATTTCAATTTATTAACTTTCAAAACAAAAGTTTTTTTTTCCTATTAATCACAGCTATTATTTATTTAACTTATTATTCTATTTATCTCTATTAACCATTTTATACTTAAACTTTAAGCGTATAACATTTCTACACATACTCAAATTTTATTTATAGAGACAACTTATATTGTATATTATCCAATTATCTTAAATTAACAATTTCAAAGATCGTAAATTTGAATAGTCATTTATTATAATCATATTTTATTCGACAAATTTAGTTCTTCTTTATTTCAAAGTATTATTAATTTATTCAACTAAATATATCCTATCACATATATATTAAGTATATTTACGTTTACTATAACTACTCAAATTTATTTAAAAATTCATTTGATATCCTTTATATTGTATAATATTCAATTACAAAATTAACTTTTTGAAAATTTAGGTAGGTTATAAATAATGCAATTGAGTATTATCCAAATAAAATTTTACAATTCAGTTATTTCAAGTTAAATATTTATATATAAAAAGAATTTGGCTTCATTTATGATTGAAAATCACCCTTTAACAAATTTTAAGAATTAATTTTCGATTAACTTCAATAATTTAGAGATAAAATAAATATATTTATACATTCATACATAATATATCAAAACAAATTTAAAATTTTAATATATAATATAAGTCAAGTCAAGTTTAGAAATTCAAATCAGTTCATTCTTCACAACAAACCGTAGCAAAGCTACAGAATAGTCTTTCCACTTCGAAACTCGAAAATGAATGTCGATGATGCGGCCGTCATTACCGAAATTATTTTCCAGCGACAAAAGAGAAGAGCACGGATTTAACCAATTAAAATTCTTTGAAACGGTTTCTATTTGAAGATAATTTAAATACTATACGCTTTAAAACAAATTTTGAAATCAAAGTTTGGAATCTCTTGGAAATTTAAATTTTCAGTTTCTTGTTTTGAATTCATTACAGTTTCTTGTTAGGCGGTGGTGAGGAGGATGATAATGCGGCGATGATGGAAGCAGGGAGAGGGAGAAGAGGCCGACGTGGTGCATGCTTGCGTAGGCAGAGGTTGTGGTTGCCGCGTGGGCTGACCAGGCGCGGAGTAGGAATGGCGAATCGAGTTGTCCGGCGATCGAAGAGCACGTGTCTCGTCGGTGATGACCAGGGCGGAGGCATGATGAGATGGCGGTCTCGGTTACAGGGAAGGGAACACTGGGTGTGGTGTTGGGAAAACTCGACGAGGGAGGCAACTGCCGAGGCGAGTGGTGTAAAGGGGTTCGACTGCGGCCATGTGTAGAGCGTGAGGTGGAGTGGAAGGTACTGACTGTGCCAAGATAGGAAGCACGCATGAGAGAGTGGGAAAGAATGAGGCCGCATCTTGGTATGTAGTGCTTCTGTGGAAAGAAATGAAGAAGAAAGGAAGAGCAGGTAAAGGAAGTAGGGGGAAAGATTAATGTAACAGGGAACGAAATTTTTTTCTTTTGTAAAATTTTCAAAGCAAATAGACATAAGTGGAAACAAAAGTCAAGCACAAGAATTTAGGAGATGTTAATGCAAACAGCTGTATTTTTGGAATCATAAAAGGCTATGGCTGTTCAATCTAAACGGTGGAATAGGAAAAGATGTAAGGAACCAAAACATGCAAACCGGTAACCGATACGGTGACCATTTACACCGATTCCGCTTCGTACCGAACTTCAAAACATGGAATTGAATATACCACGGAGATCAGCATGACGAGACGATCAAAACGGTATACAGATATCAGTGATTCGATTGAATTATAAAAATTCGAAATCTTATACTACGAAAAACGCATAAAAGTCGTAGAAAAATAAGATCGACGGAGCCAAAAATGTCCGAATTTGGACAAACGACAAACTGACAACTTGCTCAAAAGATGGTTTAAATTTTTCTATGTAAAAATATTTTGGTTTTGAAAATTTTTTATTTTCATCGCTTTTTAACTGATTAGATTGAAGTAAATTTACGCGCGAATAAACTTTCGTATTTTCGGACGAAAATTTACCATTTGCTATATTTAACTAGACGCATTCCAAATATCAAATTTATATTTCAAAATTTTATCGTTATAAACTTTCACAAAATTTCAATTACATACGTTACTAGAACCGGTTAAAATTTACGGGTCGTTACAGATATCCCATCTCTGCTTTATCATCATTGTCCACCATTTTTACAAGTGGACCAAAAACGAGAATTATAGCAGCAACGTTGGCTCAAAATTTATCACCGTGAATCAAATTATAGATATGAATTGCAGTTTTTTATCTTTAGGACCGAGTTTAGGAATTTTGCGCTCCACTCCCTCGAAGAAGTCATTCTTTTTAGATTCTCTTTATGTGTGTATATGGATTCCAATGCAATAAAGTGAGTAGCAAACCTGGTTACTGCTGGCCGAATCAGCTCTTTATTATTGGTTTCTTTTCTCATTATGGTAAGCAACCAACCATGATTGTATATAAATCCTGTTATTGATTGACAATTTAAAATTATCGATTTTACCTCGGGTTTTCTCGAAATATCTTCAAGAATCAAATCGATACAATGTGTTGTGCATGATGTCCAATATAGTTTTCTTCTTTTTTCCATCAGTAATTGGCCAGCAGCTTTGTAATTTGCTCCATTATCAGTTACTATTTGCACAATTCTATCTTCTCCAATAAAATTAATAACATTATCCATTAGACTACAAATATACTCGGCACTTTGAAATTTGTTGGTAGCATCTACAGATTTAAGAAAGACAGTTCCTTGGGTAGAATACACAAGAAAATTTATGATTTTTCTTCTATTTTATGTGCTCCAACTGTCGCACATCAACGTACAACCATACCATCCCAAAAGTTGGAGTAAGTGTCGATGTGTTGTTTGATTTCAGTGCACTCTAAATCTAAATATGTTTTTGATAATTCATTTACTGTGGGTCTTTTAATTCCAGGACCAGCTTCTTGAATGGCCTCTACCATACTTTCATAGTAAGGACTATTAGTAGCATTTTGTGGGATATGATTAAAGTAAAAAAAAAAATTGATAATGCACGACCTATGTGTTTTTTGGCATCTTTAATGTCTTTTATTGCAGTTCTACTAGAAGGTTGAGTTCTACCTCCTCGTTTTTGTACATAGGGATCAATCCTTCCAGCTACCCGCGTTGCTAAATCGTCATCTATTCTGATTGATTTAGAACGGTCATTACGCTTTAGTCCGCTAGATCGTATACCTGTTCCACTACATCCTATACCCGAGTTCATATAACTTTCTTTACTTTCTTGCAAGGCGCATCTTAGCACTCTGTCATCTTTACCTCCATCACTGTCGGTATCTTCATTTTGTTGTTCGGACATGCTCATTAGCTCTTCTTGAACACGTTGTTTTTCGAGCTTCTCTTGATTTCGCTCACTTCTCTTTTTATTCAGATGTTCTCGTATAAGTTTCCTGACTTCTTTGGGAATAGTCGAACATACTGCCACGTCGCCTGCTTGTCCTACTAAATGTTCTTTCATACGTGTTATACCACCACCAGAAATTATTTTATGACAATAATTACATTTTTTTTCTTTTTTCACTAATAACCGTCGTACAATAATTCCAAACGATATCACGATTTGCCATAATCAGCCACCTAAATAAGAAACAAAATAATTTAATGTTTAATTACTTAACGCTAATACATTTTAATGCAAACTAAACAATATATTATTTGCATTATAGAGCATCCATTCATAGTTGTTCAATTATCATATGCATGATAAATGTTAACCTTCACAATTCAATTTGACATAAGTAATAAATATATACATCGTACCAGTTTGTTACTGCAAATTTTACATTCACTTCAAATTGTTACTGCAAATTTGACATAAATAATAAATATATAAAGCATACCAGTTTGTTACTGCAAATTTGTATATCAATAATGCAAATTTTACATTCATTTCAACGAATTAAATATATAACGCGTACCAGTTTGTTACTGCAAATTTGTATATCGCAAATTTTACATTCACTTCAACTAATTAAATTACCGGTCATTTACTATCTCCCATGTTCATTCACTTCAATATATTCATTCACTTCAATATATAACCAAGGTATTAAACATAGTAACATACACAACCGGCCCATTAATATCTCCCCTATTCATTTCTGCCCTACCTCAGACGAAATAGGATCGAGCTCGAGCAAAATAAAATCAACGCAGTAACAATTTGGGTAAAAAAAAACTGGTCGCCGCACCTGGTCACCGCTTGTTGTTGAAGGAAGTCGCGCTCGAGCAGGTGCCACCGTTCGTTTTTGCATGCTGCCGCGAACAGGTGTCGCCGTTATTTGTTGAAGGAAGATCGAGCAGCAGTGTCGTCGTTCGTTTCTAACTTTCTGCCGCGAATCAAAATCAAAATCAACGCAGTAATAAACAGGTGCTGCCGCAAACTGAGAGGTATGTTTTACTGCGTATTGATTGAATCGTTTCTGGAGTTTAGATTTATAGAGTATAAAGTGATTCACGTGAATTTGTATATGGCACACAACATTATGATTGATTAGAATAAAGGTTTGATTTTGTCTTTGCTTCACATGCGTTCGAATCTCCTGTAATTTTTTTAAGATGAGAACCGGTGTTGCGGGTTTAAATCATTGTTTCGATCCAGCCCACGCCGGAACCGGGCCGAGATGGCCGGAACTCCGGCGTGTCGGCCGGACTTTGATACCTTGCTATTATCCAGTTGAAGATTTTAGATCTTTACATGTGAAATGGTCTTGATAAGACAAATGAACGGTTTTCGCATAAATCAATCGTACCACGGAGCACTTACGACTTTCTAACAATCCCCATACTATGACGTTAAGATTTAAGATGTAAGTTTTATTTAACAATATTATTTTTAACAGCCATTGACTATTATCAAAGAGTTTGCATTTAAGGAAAATTAATATAGTACACTGGCACATTATTTAACAAAACTTGGACAGTAATCCTCGATGAATTGGACTTATTCATATGTATTTGGTGATCATGTCTATTAGATATATTGGTAGATATGCCAGCCAAATTAAACATTAAAGTGATGCCCCGAGCATAAAAAGGATTGACCTCATCAAGAAGATACATTTTATAGTATTCATTTATATAATATTTATAATACATAGTACATACATGCTAGGATGAATTATTAGATGCACTTGGTTCAATATAGCTGCCTGAAATCATGGATAGTCCAATGTTTGGTCTCATATTACATCGCATCTTCTCAAATACTTGAAAACATTTGCAGTATGTATTCTGGAGAGGCACAAGTGAATATATGGCATATCTGTGTCGCCATTGTCAAATTAGTTGTAATTAAGATTATGCTAGTGAAAAATAAATAAAATATATCTAAAACGGGACTGATTATACTTGTTTACCCTTTCGTCCGGAAGTAACTAGCACTAAACATAAATATACACATTAATTATGCGTGCTATACTTGCTTTATTAGTCTGCATGACAAATTGACGCTCACTCAGGCATGATATTATGTTCAGATTTTGTATGTCGTATGTACGTATATGAACAATAGAAGTAATGAAATTGTACTTAAGATAATACTGAAACTGTAAGATATGAGACTTACAGTTAGGGGAATGATTGTATCAATAAAAAAAGGCATTTTATCGAGCAATTCATCAGCAACAAGCAGGTTCTGCAATTTACCCCATTACAAACTTCGTAAAGAAAAAATCACTGGCACTCACAGCTACTGGATGAGATTTTTGAATGAGTTGTATAAATTATGGTGTTACAACTTAGCGTATCTTGTTATTTTCCAAGTTCGAAGTTCAACAAATTTGATGCAGGTGAGGAGACGGGTCGGTTTGAATATAACATCTGACCGTAAAATCAAACATAAGTGTTAGTTTAGCGGAAGATGCATCAGAAGGCTAATTTAAATAAAAGTGAAGAAAACACATAATTAAAAGTGCAATTTTTGTGAATCGGTTTGAATTCTATTTTGACATTAGAGAGATGAGTGATCCGTGTTTTGTATTTTTTGTGTGTCTATTTGAATTATTTTAAAATTGTAGTTTAAACAATGCAATTAACAATCACAGATTCAAAAACAGATAAATATAAATACAAAAAAAGTATATAAAAAAAAACACACACCAGAAATTCATACTGATTCGGAGCTATACTGCATCCAATCATGTACAATTCCTTGTATAAATTTCTTTTTGAATAGTAAAACAAATACAATCTCGATTTAAGACAGCGAGACACATTCGATGGACTATCCGACCTTTGGGCAGAATCACTTGATTTTCAAGGGACACAAGCACACCCGTTAGATTTTCGGACTATTAAGCACAACCAATTAATTTAAATGAGCTACAATCTCACCCACCAATATACGAGAATGATTTGATAGAGTTTTATAGACTCAGATCGTTTATCTTGATTACAAATAATCTTATAACCTCTTGAATAGCACTTTAATTTTGTTTGAGTGAGAGAGATGAGAGATTAATCAATAAAGAATCAAATCAATAGAGTTTGAAATTGATTCTGATTTAATTTGAGAATATTTTGAGTAGATTTTCTTTTAGAATTCAAGAGAGTGAAAGAAGCGAGAAAATTCGAGAAAGCAATTAACAAAAATTTGTTGGTTTAACCCTTATTTATAGAGAAACAACAGTCATGTCCATTCGCGAAAAGACGCGACGAAAAGACACTTTCATTTAAAATTTGAATTTTAAAAATTACGGTCGTTATGTCGACATATAGAAATTGGATATGTCGACATATCCTTCACAAAATTGAAAAACACTATATAAAAATTATTTTGAAAATATTAAGGTTTGTGAAATATCTAAGACACTTTGTAAAATCATCTAAACATAGTTTATACATATACCAATCATATCAAAATTTAAAAAACTTTATAGAAATATATTTAAATATATAAAGGATATAAATACGAATTTATTTTGAAAATAATAAATATAAAGTAAAAGTGAATATATTTGAAATCAAAGTAATAAAAATATATTATGATAAACTTATAAATATCTAGAAATATTTAAAAATTATAATCATAACAAAGTATAAAAAGTATACTTAAAATTTAAAATATAATAAAGTCAAAAGATAAAAATAATTTGAAGGCTATTTTGAAAAATTATTTTGACAACAAGAATTCTTTTAAAACCATTTTTAAGATATTTGAAAATCATTTGAAAATGAGAAATAGAGAGAGAGAGAGAGAGAGAGAGAGAGATCAAAGAAGTGCAATCAGGGTTTTAACAAAAATTCCTAAGACTCTATAATTTATCCGAAATATCTTGAGTTCTTCAATACTAGTGAGTCTTCAATCTTTAACTCTTGAATCTTTATATCTACCTTTTGAATCTTCTCTTGATACCGTACGGTCTTCTTAATTAATACTTGTCTCATATCATGCATTATATTCTAATATAACTTGATAAAAACATTAGTATCTATTTTTTATGTAATGTTATATGGTTGCTATCATCAAAACCAATGACTAAGGTACTAACAATCTCCTCCTTTGGATGATGACAACTATGTATATAAAATATGTTATAACTCCCCCTAAGTTACAAAACTCCCCCTTATTTTATGCCTAGATTCCTAGATTTTATATATTTCTTCTCCTTTGACATCAACAAAAATCTGACTAAAAAAACTCCCCCTAACTAAGGTACTATATAATATATATAATATTGAGATATAAAAGCAATTTTGAAAAAGCAACAACATTAATATATAAGAGTGATAAGAATGATAAGCGATAACATAAACTATTTGTATTAATCACATCAATCCAATATGTATATTTAAACTAAAGTGACAACAAAAATTCAAGCAATCAATTTAATTCACATAAGTCAATCCAGCTCAATCGATAACTCTATACACACCAATCAAAAGTAAATCCAAATCGCACAAAACAAACCAAATTCGAATCCTTACAAATCATACTAAAATGTGATGATCTTAAAAACTAAGGTTTCTTTTTGATTATGGGACACTTTGGGATGGAGCAAAAAGGATAATGAAGGCAGAAATTTCCTTTTTGTTCGACAAGATTTCCATCTCGATCAAAATAGACTTCCCCAGAGATAAATGACAATGTATAACGGCAAGAAATAGAATTTTCATGGATAATAAGGATGATTACAAGGAATACTCTAGAAATAAAAGAAAAATACATGAGATTCAACGTAAACTTAAAACTAGAAAATCCAAATACAAACATAGATAAGTTAAACAAACAACTAGAAAGATGCGGATGGAGATGAAGAAAAATCACCAAACTTGGGGATGATCTTTCCATAAAAATTTATCCATTTTATTGGAAATGGAGGTAAATTTCTTTAGGAATGATTTCCTGTGCTTCTTTGATTGTGAATGATATTCTCTTGTTTTTTGAGAAGATTTTGTTGGATGGATCATGTAACGACCCGAATTTTTTTTCGATGTTTAATTTGGGATATGTAAATGGTTTGAAATATTGGATTTGGAATTATAATTTAGTTTGTAAGACTTTAGAACTGAAATTTCGAGCGATTTGATAAATTTTGGAAATCGTCGGTTTAATCGACGAGTTAAAATAGCGATTCGGGGCATAGTCTCAGAATTCGACGAAACCAGTTCCGTTGGATCTATAATAATGTATTATTATCGAATATCAAATTTTGTAGCGTTTGGATTTACCATGTAGTCGCACGATCTGAAATAGTCTAAAAATAATTTAATTTAATTTAATTTAAATAATCGGTTTACAAAGCTATCTTCCACATACGATCAAATTAGGACTCAAAACATGTTCTATTGCATTTGCAATAGGGATATATCATTATAAACGCCTAGCGGCACGCCTCAGTAGGAGATCGAGATTTCGTAGTATGTGATTTGGAATATTTTAGATGTAAAATAAACAATATTTATAAAAATAAACTTAGTCGTCCTAGACAAGCCACCATGCCTTCTCAAACACACCTTATCCCTCCAGTATAACTCACGACTATTCTCTGTTAACCAACGTTCTCCCCCTTTCTTTTACTTGAGAACGAAATAAAATTTGTTCATATATATGTATATATGTATATATATTTATTTATTTATACATATATATAAACGAGCAACCGTGATGGTCGCAACTGGCCCGAGGTAGTGCGCATAGGGGAGCGGCGTGGTCGGCGTCAAGGTCACGATGGCTTGGGAAGGAAAACACGAGCGCAGGCTGACGCGATTTAGGGTGGAGGGTCGGAGCTCATGCTCGGTGATGGACTTTCGTGGAGGGCGATGATTTCTCAAGCATAAAAAAGAAGAAGCAGAAGGGTCGCGTTCGATTATGGCTGAGTGCGTGATTTGGGAGGCGTGACTATGTGTGCCTGTTCAGGTGAGGGGTGGCGTGTGCGATGGCAGAGATGGGCGATGGTTTCTCGTTCGTCTGACTGGTAGTAGGATGGTGTCTCGTGTCGATGGACGGTGGACGATGCAGTCGATGGACGATGCAGTAATGGCATGACCGCGACACTGGTATGCGAGCAGATGTTGGGGAACGAAGTGTTGAAGGCAGTAGTTCAAGTAGCCATTGATGGTCTGGGAATGTCTCGTTTTAAGAAGAAGCAGGATCGTTAATCTCGTGCTTAAGCTAACGAAAGGTAATTAACGTATTAATTAGTTGATTTAATTAATTAATTGTTTTAAATTAAACGATGTTATATATTTCATTCATACAAGGTCAAAATTTTACGGAATAAATTTCGTGCGCTCGTGGCATTAAATACTACACAACAAAATTGATTTGGAATTTTTCGGACTCCGCTGGGGTTTTAGAAGAAATAAAATCTGGATGTTCGGCAAATTAAAAATCAAGGTGAGTAAATCTCACTCCACTTGGATTATTAGTTTAATTTAAAATTTGTTCCAATCATTTATTGATTGATTGCATGAGTGGATAGTTATTATTATCAGTTTGGATGATTATATATATAATAGTATATGTATTAGTAGTTGGATTGTTGTTCCCGCATATTTTAGCGGATGAGACCCTATACGCCTCGCATAATAGCGGATGATATTATATTACCGTAGTGGGATTGGTACTTTTGTATTGTATTAATATCTGTGATGCAGGAAAACAGATTAAAGAAATCCAACTGGATTCCTCAAAATTTATATTGATTATTTTTCATATATGGTAATATATGATGTGTTAGAATAATTCGTTATAATTTATTGCTGTGATGTGAATTATTGGATGCGATAGTAGCACCGGCCTGAATTTTGGTATTTTAAATACCACAGATATTATTTTTGAAATTGAAGAAATTAAAAGAAGATTTTGAATATAATAATATGTATATCAAAGTTTGGATTATTTTAAAGGAAATTGATATGGATAAAATGATAAATTAATTTTTGGATTATACTTAACTATTCGGGAAAAATATATTTTAAATAGAGATTTAAAAATAATTTATATATAAGATTTTTAAACGATGGATTTTAAAATGATATTTCTGGAAAATATGAAAGGAGGTTGAAATCGACATTAAAAATAGATTTGTAAAATAAATGGAATTTATAAGGAAATGGATTTATAAAAATGGAATTTTATAAATAAGATTAATTTTTATACATAAGTAAAACCAGGGAGTTTGTAAATTTATAAACGGTGTTTTATAAATAGGGAAATGATATCATCGATAAACTTGGATATAAGTTCACAGGGTGAATTTATATCAAGATATGAAAAATAGATTTTTGGAAAAAATAGCGAATTCTATTTTTTTTGAAAAGTGAGTATGGCTAGAAAATCGGAATGGGATCGTTGAATTGTAAATCGAGAAGGATTTATAAATTGAATTGGTTATTGGGATTTTAAAAATGCATTTTATTAAGAACTTAAGTTTTGATTTAAAATGGGAAATTTTATTTATTCAACCATGTAATTTAGTATTGAAATACTTCGGAAGTGAATTTGTTCAAATATCTAATATTAATTGAAATTAAATTCTAATTTTTTTATAATTGTCTTTGTAAATTGTTTTGTTTATCTAAAAATGAGTTATTAATGTTTATAAAGAGTGTTTCGATATTTATATAATTACTTAAACATGTTTTAAAAATAAATTATTATTCTTTTAAATAGTTATTATATATATAGAATTTTATAATGATTTAAATTTATTTATAAATCTTCTCGAGATTTAGAAATGGGGTTTATTCAGTAGATGTGAGTTATAAGAGAATCTCTCAAAAATGGAAATTTGGAAAGGAAATTTTCCCTAAGTATTTAAATATAACTGAACTTCAAAAAATGAATTAGAATTCATAAAAGAATTAGAAGTGGTATTTGGAATTATGGACTAGTGAAATAGATTTTGAAAATTTTAAAGGAAAATATATAATAGAATCCCGGGAACTTATATAATTCGTTCAAAAACGAGTTAAGGAATTAACAAATAAATTGTAAATGATTTTGAGAAAGTAGGAAATATGAAATAAATGGAATGCTTCCTAAGTGTTGAACATAAAAATGGAGTTGGAAAATATTCTAAGTACTGGGAAGGTTTGGGAATATTCCACTGAAAATATAAGGATTTGAAATCGTTTAAATGTTGAAAAATGTGGAAGGGATTTCAAATATATATCTTATAAAGATATTTTGAAAATAAATTTTTTGAAAAATTTATAATAAGGCCTGATGTCTGCTTATGGATGTTTACTGATAGCTAAATAATGGACTATCGATTTTGGCCAATTCGTTGATCATTTCGAAGAGACCGAAATCGGATTTAATTATCCGAAAACCACTTCGATCTGGTTTAAACGTTACGCATGGATATCATAAAGATAGTTAAGACGGTGATCCGGTTTGTCCAGACCTACAACAACTTATATGGACGAATGCTATCAGAATATCGTCATGGATGACGATGAGCATTCTAAGTAGAATTGTCCTTGAAAGGTAATCGTTAGCATCAAGCCTCATTAACCGGGAATGACTAAAATAGGGGAGATGCAACAAGCTAAGTGGGTCGCACCCAATTAGATTATTTTATCACTTTTCTAGATACCCTCGAGAATATATATAAATTATGGATATGGTTGTGCATGAAAAGGGGAGCGCTTGATTTTCAAGGGTGGGAATACCTGAGATGATAACATATTCAGCACTATCTAGGTTCTTGTGTAGCAGGGGATTCCGACGAGGTCCTCGGTACATTTTTCTAGAGGTGTACTGTGATGGACGGTACCCCAGTCATTGTAGGAGATCCATTCTCCAATACAAGCCTTTACGGTCTTGTTTGTAGTGCCTAGTATGCTGGAATTTAATTAATGTAATTTTTTTGACCATTTGAATAAGTATTTGTACTTAGACACTATTATAATATCACTGGACGTTCTATAAAAATGTTTTGGTTATCGTAAGGAAAAAATCGGTTGTGTTTATGTATGACGTGGTCTTACGAGATATCTTTATTTTCAAAAGATTTTGATAACTTTAAATAATTATATTTGAGTGTGTTTTCTCACGCTGGTTTTTCAAACAGACCCGGGTGATATTTTATTATAATGCTTGGTTAGACCCAAGTATTACAGATACAGGATAGGATGATATGGAGCTTAGAAGACGAGCTGGATGACAAGACGTATTTTCGTACTTGATTTGTATTTCCACTGTGTGAGGACAAGTTATTAAACTGTCCAGATTGATTGTTGTCTATTGTACTCTGATGATTTTAAGTATAAAATAGTTACATATTCTTTTGTATAAAAATATGTTATTATATATTATATTTTGTTCCGCTGCGATTGTGAGATTCTGTGTTGTTCTATTTTCTTCTATCTCTTTCGTCTTCTTCACCCCTAACAATTGGTATTTCTGTCACTTAGGTATTCAGCATGTTATATAGTAGACGTATGGATGTCGATTTTTTTAAGGGTCGAAAATCCCGTTTGTTACAGATTAAGTGGCATATCAATACTTCCTAAGGAAGTATCCTCCTCATCTTCTCGTTCTTCCTCCTCGACTTCCATTTCCTCTCCTACCTCTTCCACTTCCTCATGTTCTCTTATTTCTTTCTCACCACCCAAGACAACCTTTGTTTCTTTTTCACAAGCGTTTCATAAGGCCCGAGGGGTGAAATATGCATAAGTGAAATATTGACCTCATCAAATGTTTTTTGAGGAATTGTTTCCTCTCCTTTAAGGTAAAAACCAAAATAATTGAAAATTTGAGTAAGATACACACCGTTGAATAGTGTGTTTTCATGTTTAGAAAAAAAAATTAGGTAATAGTTCATCCAAAATGACTTGAGACCAATTTATGTCGTATTGACCATAAATGGTGAAAAGAGCTTTGAAATTTTTTTGTGCCGGGTTATTATATTTACCTATTCTAGGAATGATACTTTGTTACAAAAGAAGTGTTAAACTTATTTCTTTTGGATGTAATTTTTTGTTTTTAAATTCAAAATCATCGTCACTTTCGAAAATGTCATGAATCACTTCATGGTTTTGAAAATCAATTTGAAAAGTTGAAAGGTCCAGTCCACTAGATTTCCATCCAAGAATGTTACCTAAAAGTTCACAATTTAAAACAATTTGTGTCCCTTTGACATTACTCCAAACTTCTTCTTATCTTCCATCAGAAAACTTTCCTTTTTAATTTGCGTAAAAAATCTTCACCAATTTTGGATAACAAACGAAATCATTTTGAGAAGCATCGATTAAATCAAGAATTTCATTTTTCAAACAAAGGTTAAAAAGATCATAAATAGAGAAATATTCAAAAATAGCAAATCTTCCAGGAAAGACTTTTCGAAAGGTATATACTCAATATAGACTTACATAGCTTCTCGATCATTAAAAAAAATATTCTTTTCTTTTATTATAAAGACTCATGGTTGCTTTAGTATTGCTTGAGGATGCCATTGAAGACTAGCTTGAAGAGATAAGAGGGTTTATGGTTTTTGAAGTTGAAAATGAAAGTGAAAAATGAATTGATGGAGATAGAGTAAATAAATTGAGAACCAAAAGACATGTTCTCCAGTCAAGAGACATCTTTTTAGAACATAGAAGTTTGTGAAAAGGTAGAGGAAAATTCAAAATCTACCTACATATATCGACATATGCATATGAGGTATGTCGACATATAGGTCGAAATTTTCAAAAAGAGTAATTCAATAAATAATTCCTATTTATCTATACTTATAATTAGCTTATAATTATTATTTAATATATATACTAAATAAATAACAAAAAATTTAAAATATATTTTATATTATTTTTATTTAATATATTATTATATATATATAATATTTAAAATATATGCACACATTATTTAACCAATATTTTTATTAGTCTATAAGTTATTCCTAGCAATCAAAACCAATGAACAAGAAAAATTCCAAATTTTAATTTATATGCGTACCTATTTTAGTTCCGTTTCTTCATATTTCTCATTAAATGTCGTTGTGAAGTACATATTAGCATTCTCCGTATTTGGTTCGCTTTCAATTGAGGAAGTTTCTGAATCGTTTAGTGTTGCAACATAAGCTCTTCTTCGTTTCCTGGATGAATAAGTATTTGGTGCGTTTTTTAGTTTTTCAAGATATGGACGGTCTCTTTTTATATGGCCAGGTTCATCATAATTAAAGCATCCAACACCATTTCTGTTGCTATTTCCACTTGGATTTTTATTATCATATGTCCTGAGTTTATTCATCATTTTATACTTCAAAAATTTTCTGAAATTTCTTGCCATGCAAGCGATTTCCTCATCATCATCCTTGTATGAATCTAATTCTTTTGTTATGACGTTGAAAATGATGGATTTCTTCTCTATTGCCTTGCATTCTCTCCTGCCCTCCATTTGTGCTTCAAATGACATTAAATTGCCAATTAACTTCTCAATTTTCAGAGTACTTATGTCATTAGCTTCTTCAATCGCAAGAGTCTTTTGGTCTCATTCAAGAGTAGGTGAATTGAGTATTTTTCTAACTTGATCCTTTTTAGAAAACCTTTTGCAAAGTGCAAATAGTGAATGAACTATATCTTAAAATCTACTATACATATCAGAAATTGACTCATTTGGACTCATTTTAAATAATTGAAACTGACTTGATAAAATAGAAATTTCGGTCTGGACTTTACTGGTGCTCTCATGTATAATTTGCAGCGTTCTCCATATTTCAAATGCAGACTTATAAATAAACACTCTATTAAATTCAATTTTATCCAATGAACAAAACAAAATATTCATGACTTTAGAGATACTTTGTGCAACTGCCTTTTTTTCAGCAGTCCAAGCTGAAAAATTAGTTTCGGGTTTAGTGTACTTATTTTGTGTGATGTTCAAAATGTCTTAACTAATTGATTTCAAATATATTTTCATTTTACATGACCAGTATGTGTAAGTACTACCATTAAAATGTAATGGCCTAGTGGTAGATTGTCTTTCTACAAATGAGTTACTAACCAATGGATTAACGGTGCTGCAAACAATATTACTAGTAGTGCTTTTAGCCATTAAAACTTCTCAAAATTCAAAATTATGAATACTTTGAAAACCAATGCTAGGATACCAAATGTTAGTTTAGCGGAAGATGCATCTTAAGTCTAATTTAACTAGAAGAGGGTGAATAGTATTTTATAATTTTTGTGAATATTTTTGAATTCTTTTAAGAATGCAATTAAAAGTCATATATTCAAACATAGATAAATATAAATGCAGTAAAAGTAAAAAGGAAAGAATACACAAGGATTTTATACTGGTTCGTAATTACCCTACATCCAGCCCTATACAATTCCTCGTACAGATTTCTTTTCAAATAGCAAAACAAATACAATCTTTGATTTCGAGGCAACGAGACACAACCTATAGACTTTCTGACCTCTGGGTAGAGTCACTTGATTTACATGGGCCACCGGCACACCCACTAGATTTTCATGCCATTAAGCATACCCAATTGATTTACACGGGCTACAATCTCACCCACCAATATACGAGTATGATTTGCTAGAGTTTTACAGACTCATATCCTTGATTTTGACTACAAATGATCCAATAACCTCTTGAATAGCACTTTGATCTTATTTGAGTGAGAGAGATGAGAGATTAATCATTTGAGAATCAAATCAATGGAGGTTGAATTTGATTTTGATTGAATTTGAGAATATTTTGAGTAGATTGTCTTTTTGGAATTCAAGAATGTCAAAGTGGAGAGAAACTTTGAGTAAGTAGTTAACAAAAATTCGTTAGTTTAACCCTATTTATTAAGAAACAACAGTCATGTCCATTTGTGAAAAGATACGCGAAATGACACTTCCATTCAAAATTTGAATTTTGAAAATTACGGTCACTATGCCAACATTAGGAATTGGATATGCCAACGTATCCTTCACAAAATTGAAAAACACTTTATAAAAATTATTTTGAAAATATTAAGGTTTGTGAAATATTTGATACTTTGTAAAATCATCTAAACATGGTTTATACATATTTTAATCATATCAAAACTTAAAAAAACTATATAGAAATATATTTAAAAATATAAAGGTTTTAAAGATTTCTTTTGAAAATAATAAATGTAAAGTAAAAGTGAATATATTTGAAATCGAAGTAATAACAAATATTATAACAAACTTATAAATAATAAGAAACATTTAAAAATTAAAATGATAACAAAGCATAATATTCTAAGTATACTTAAAAACTTAAAATATAATAAATCAAAATATGAAAATAATTTGAAGGCTATTTTGAAAAATAGGATCCTTTTAAAACCACTGTTAAGATATTTGAAAATCATTTGAAAAGGAGAAACATGGGGAGAGAGAGATCAAAGAAGTGGAATTAGGGTTTTAACAAAAAATCCTAAGGCTCTATAACATATTTGGGAGATCCTGAGTTCTTCAATACTCATGAGCCTTCAATCTCTAACTCTTGAATGTCTATATCTACCTATTGAATCTTCTTATGATACTGTACAGTCTTCTTAATTAATACCTATCTAATATCCTGCACTATATGCTAATATAAATTGATAAAAACATTAGTATCTATATTTTATATAATGTCACATAATTGTTATCATCAAACCAATGGCTAAGGTACTAACGATAAGACCATAATAAACTTTAGTACAACAACATAACACTAACCCTCACTCGTACAAATGCTGCTTTGAGAGTATGAAATAACACTAGTAAAACCAGTACCTTGGCGCTAACGATTCAGATGTATATAAATTATATACATTTGTATAAATATGACATGTATATATACGACTAGATACATGTATATATACGACTAGATACATGTATATATGAGCAACCGTGAGTGAACATCAAAGAGTAGCAAGATGGCTTCAGCTTGAATTGTCTTAAGTCTTAAATTCAGAATTTTTAAATACGTAACTAGTGCAAACCTGTGTTACAAACACGTCATGTTAAGTTTTTTTTAGAAGAAGGTACTTTATTAACAAGTAGGAAAATGATATACTTTCATAATATGCCTCGTTAAAACCTTACAATTCTCCTAACCTAAATGGATGTCTTGCGAAGAAAAAAGAGTACATATCATGTCTGTTTGTTAACAATACAACAGAGTATAGCCTATTTCAAGTTGTCAAATAGATGGAGGAGTAAAACAGAGTATCAACGCATTTAAAACCACCCATACGATCAATTTGGGGCTATAGACTGAAGAGAAACAAGGCTAGGCACATGGCCATAGGTGAAAGGGAAAACATCAATAAAAAATTCCTTTGCAACCTTTTGGAAAGATGGAGACTTTCTTCATCAATTACCATCGCCAAATCTAAATAACAAAACTTTTCTCTCAACAAAAAAGGGGGACAAAAGTATCGAGCTTCAGGGAAATTGCAATACTTGCTCAACTACAACCAGAGAAACCAGATGCCGATTCAAGGAGGATGAAACCCCGCTGCCTTATGCTTTTTTGTCTTTTTATTCTTTCCTTTCAACTGATTGACTAAAGCATTCCATGCAGGATTCTTAATAACATCATTTGCATTGGTGGCTTTGAATTCGAATGGTTCTTCTTTTGTTCTAATTTTCCTGATGGTTCTTAGTCTGGGGGCTTGATATGATTCAGACAATTGATCTTCATTAGCACTTCTGGGAACCGTGCCTTGCTGGGAACAAGTCTCTTCCTCCCCTTCGGTATCCATCTCTGGATTAGAAGTATCAACTATTTGTATATCTATGTCTGAAGATACTTTTTGTATTGTCTTATTTGTTACTTTATTAATAATCGTTGCCTGGGAGAACGATTGAACATTATGATACTTTTCAATTGTGATATTTTCCATGTTATTATTCATGTTGAAAGACTATGTGTTGCTGATTGAAACCATCTGTTCTTGTGATGCATTTTGGGATTGAATGGTTATATTAACTGTGTTGATTGGAGTGTCATCCTGTTTGTTCTCTTGACCATCATTATCATCAATAATCATTTCATTACCTTCTCGCAACTGATCATGGTGAATGACTTTCGGTCACCAAAGTTTAGTGAACTAATAGTGGGTTTTGGAATGTCCAAAACTAGAACCTTAGAGCAAGTAATGGGTTTCCATTCATAAGCTATCTCTTGCCATATAATTTTATCATTTTCGATATGATAGGAATCTTGTTTGGAAATTCAAAAGAGTTATCAATCTCAGTTAAAACTCTAGCATAAGCAATTTTTATAATACCTTCAGCAAATTTGTCCAATTTAATAGAAACTCCAAGAACCGTTGCAATACTGTTTATTCCCTCTTCAGTCCACTAATCAAGTGGTAAGTTAGGAAAGCGAACCCAAATCGAAATTGAATTGAGAAGTTCCTTGTTAAGTTGCATTCTAAAAGACTATCTCTTCATCATCATCAATTTTTCTTTTTAGTAGTATGGTCCACTTTCTAATACTCTGTCACAATCTTTTTTGTTATTAAACTTAATAACATAAAATCCATTCTCTTTGAAGAAAATAGAGAAATCCTCTTCTGCCTTCCATACTCTAATAATATAGTCTCTAAAGTACGGATAATATGCTTTAGAACCTGCTACGTATGTCACAATGGTATTTTCCCACTGTTTTTTTGCACCTTGAACAACTTTAGTAGACATTTTTGCGCATTGCATCGAATTAAATTCTCATGGTTGATAGAACTTTAGGAGAATAGATATTGGTATATTATACCCCTAACTGCTTCATTCCACGCTCTGCTAGTCGAAGCAGAGAAATTCCAATTGTTCGACATAGTTGTTTTGTCATTATGCATTTGGATAAGGAAAATTGGAATTACAAGCAACATTCGAATATCCTTTTAAGATTATAGAGGCGCTTGACTTCTGATTTTGAAAAGTGGTACGTCCTTGTTTCGGTGATAACGGTTGATGCACTGGCTTTGATTGACGATTCCATTTCCTAGATCTAACCTCAGTGAGACCATCTTCATTCGTCAAAGGGTCAAGCGGAGTATGTTGTCACTGTGGGGAATTGTGCGATGTGAAACCCGGAGTAGTGTTTAAAAGCACGGGAGGTGGATCCTCTGGTGGCGGCGGTTGGCGAGTAACTAGGGAAGGGGAGGTCATGATAAGGGCGATGAGCTATGAAGCCCAAAAAAATCAGAAGAGAACTATGGAAGACGATGACCGAAATGAAGGCGGCGGCTTGCAGATGAAACCTTAGCGAACATTAGCCGAGAATGTTCATTGTCTTATATTGATATAGTTATTTAAAGTTAAGTTGTGTATTCTGTGTTTTGATGATGAAAAAAATTGATATACAATCACAAGCATTGCAGAGTATTTCATATACAACAATACAAAATGTAATGGAGGCAAATAACCAACAAACTGCGGATTCTAAAGAAAAAGACCTAAATAAAATTGGTACTATTACTTCCTTACAAATAATTATACTTCCTTAAAAGCCATATGGCTCTCATATATCATCACATAAGTATTCACCTTACTCATGTACTTTATTTACGTTTTCTTCAAAAAAATTAATCTTTTTAACAAAACTCTCAAGCTTTTGTTTTAGAAAAACTAAAATAGGGATCAACGGTCGATTGGTGGTACCCACAGTGGTCAACCAACGGTAATGCATTCTTCCAGTTCCTCACCTCTCCAATCGAGACCCCTCATACAAACTCATCGCTCTGTAAATTTATGTTTATCCTTCATTACAAATCTTTTTTTTGTTTGTCCTTCATTATAAATCTTTTTTTCCTTGCACCACTATTTTCTACTCTATTAATTTCAATCTCTTAAACCCTGATCACTATCTCCGTTCTTTGTGCATTCATTTCCAGATTATTCTCTAATTCATTTCTTTCTTATACACTTTGTTCTTCAACTCAAAGAGATTCTTGTGGGTTTGGGACCTTTGTACTAAGCTGAAAAATCAGTTTCTTAAGATACAACAATTGTCTATAATTCTTTTGTTCGAGTTAAGTTAGAAGTCATATTTGGTAGTTCATGCAGTGTTTGTACCACGTATTCCTATAGGTTAAGAGAGGAATTTATTTAGCACAAAGTCTGAAGAGATGCTTCAAGAGTGAAAGTTCGATGTGAGGTTCGAATTGGAACCATGACATCATCATTGCCTTAGGCGTCTCTAGTGTGCTCAGACCAGTCTATAACAGGATAGCAGCCCGAAATCATGGCGTCCTCCAAAAGGGTCGGGTCGCAAGTTCACACTCACCATTATCACCTGCTTCGTTTTGACCCGGGTCCGACATAGTGACCTCCTGCTCATCATCTACATCCACCATCGGTGCTATCACTGGCGGCTCTCTGATCACGATCGCCACAGGCCTAGCTAGTCGCATAACTAGGTCCCTGACTATAGATCCATTCCCATAGTCACGTCCATCAAAGTCATTATCAGGATCGGTCGCCTTTATCCGGCAAATGTAGCCCTCATAAATAAGGATGCCTAAGCCTTCCTCAATAGGGTTCACTGCGATAGAAGAAAGAAGAACATATCACAAACTGTTGAAAAATTATAAAGGAAAAATGTACTAAGTAAGAAACATACCAAGCACGAGGGACGTACGTGGAGCTTTTGTACTATTTGTTGTGTGTGGGGGTGGTGGTGGGGGGGGGGGGGGGGGGTTCATTTCACAATTTTTTAACTTCGCGTACCATATTTTATATTAAACTAAATGCATTTATAGCTCAAATATATTTATATTACCATTTGATTAAAAAACATAAAAAAGTATCACTGCATAATATAATTTTGCTAAATATCACAACATATGATATATTTTTTCTTCTCAAAATATCATCCTGACAAATGATTCTTCATAAGCATACTCTTCTAGATTTCATATTTTAGAAGTGTTGAATGATTTCTTCAATTCCAATGGTATCCTCTATGTCTCATCAACATATGATGCCAAATAATCATTTATAGCAACATCTCCTAATCGTTTTCGTAGAGAAGTCTTGATAATTTGCATTGTAGAAAAGACCGTTTCGACTGTAGCAGTTGCAATGGGTAGTAATAATGCAAACTTCTAAAGCAAATGTACTAAGGATATCGACGATGTTTCTTTCTTTGAACCATCTACTTAGCGAAGAGAACTAATTCTTTCGACTTCAAAAATCTGACCATTATATTTCAAAACCAAAGTATAAATATCAAGATGATGATTAAGTTGCAATAGATCATTTGGAGAAAAATCTAACGGGTAAAATTCAACAACAACGAATTAGTTTTCTCTTATCATATGAAGAATAAGTGCCACTTGGACTAAGACAAGCCATGCATAATAATAGCTCTATATCCACTTTATTAAAACGATTATTCAACTCTTGAAATTGCATATCTACCACTTCATCGAATAGTCCAAACACGATAATGATAAAGATATGTCTCTCCTTCAAGCTTACGCAATATTCCATGAATTACAAACAAAGCTATCCATATCACAGTTGACTATCTCAATTTAATGCAAAATAAGGAACTTCTTCAAGCAATCGCTTCCATCTATTATCTCTCATAGTTTGTAGTTGTTGCTTAGTTATTCTGACAAGTGTCATGGCATGCATCATATCTTGACTCTTTTTCTGCAACACATGAGATGAGTCGTTTGTAATTTCTAAAATATTTTTCATCAAATGCAACTGAAATACAAACTCAAAACGTTGTTTTTCTCGACAAGATATTTGCTTGACCTCTATGCTTTTGATTCTTTGCATCCTCTTCAACAAACATTACAACTTCAATCACTTAAAGAAACAAAGCAAGCATACTCGTAAGTGTACCATAGTGGGAGCCCCATCGTGTGGCTACTGCATGTTTCAATGTCATTTCTTGAGTCATACCTTGTTCGGTTTAGCTTTAAGCATTACAAAACTCCTATAACAACCTTTTCAAATTGTTTATCACGAAGAATGTCTCTACGTTCGCATGAGGCTCCTATGATATTAGACAATTGAGAAATGATATCAAAGAAAGTTGAAATAAGTCGGTGATTCTCTACAACCGTACAAATGTTAACTAAAGTAGGTAAGCAAAATAATGAACATAATAAACAGATTTATTCTCTACTAAGATCTTACTTTTTAAACCATTAAATTATCCTCTCATATTATTGGCTTCATCGTACCTTGTCCAAGCAAACTTGACATATTTAGCCCTTATAGACAAAAAAGATGACTCGATAACATCTTTTAATGACAACGCACTAGTACCTTTAACAATGTACGATGTTAATAAAACATTCAACAACCAACCCTTCATCATCCCATCTATATAACGTAAAACAACTACCAATTGTTCTTTCACAGATATATCACGAGCTTCATCAACTAAGATAGAAAATAATTCATTCTGAAGCTCTTCAATAATGGAGTTTGTAGTTAGACTTGCAATAGTACCGATAATATGAATTCTAAGCGATGTTAATGTTAGGTTCTCAGGAGCATTTGTCAATGAAAATTTATTGACATCCTCATTATCGTTTACATGGCCGAAGATATTAGTATCAGAGAAGTGGTTGTCATATTCGTATACATGACTGAAGCTGCAGCGATCTCAAACCAACAAATGAGCAAACGATTTCAAAAAATCAATATGTACAATTTGTGATTATTTTTATTTTGTTTTAGAAACTATGTGTTCCTTGCTAAAGATATTAAGTTAGATAATCTTCAATTTAATACAGCTTCATAACATATTAGAACTTCAAACCGGTACTATCCTTATTTTAGAAACTGTGTTAGTGTTATAGACAATAAACACGTAATAACACACTTACCTTGCAGATCAAGTTATTCCTATTGGACGTAAATATTTTGCTACAAGGAATATCTTAGCAGCATACTCATTCGATTTACAGTTCATTTATGTTATGGCTAGTTGGCAAGGTACTGACCATGATAGTAGAATTTTTAATACAGTTATAAACGATAGAAACTCTAACTTTTCTCATCATCCACTTGTACAACATTATTTAGTAGATTATGCATATCCATTTCAACTTGGGATATTTACCACCTTATAAAAATAGTAGATATCATATTCCTCACTTTCATGAAACTGCAAATCAACCAAAATGGTCAATGAAAATTTTAATTTATATCATTCAAGTTTATGTGTGGCAGTTGAGAGAAACTTGAATATGAAAGAAAAAGTTTACCATTTTAAAGAATATGCCAACGTACTTATTTGAAACGTAAGTAAAATTTGTCGTTGCTACAATGACTATACTCAATTTCATATGAAAATACAATAATGGTGATCTCGATTTTATGGTTTATGATGATGATCCCAATCTTGATCCAGACGAATACCAAAAGGAATATTACAGTATGAGAACTACTGCAAACAGAGCGACTGAAAATATACAACGACACACAAAAGCAATGAAATGTCAACACTTCGGAATACCATAAGAGATGAAATCATTGCAGCAGTGCTGCACTGAAATATTGCAGTTGTATCATTTTATATGTACCGTTAAAACATTGTATAATTAATTTGAATGTATTTCGATTTTTGTACTTTTATTTCATTTTAATTTAACACATATTATACAATAAAATCAAATAATTAATTAACTATAAATTAATTAAATTAAAAAATATATTAAAAATATTCTGCTCAAATACCTCTTTCGCATCACCAAACACGTTCTTATTTCAACCAACTTTCCCCCACAAATTCCCCGTTACTGTTCACCGAGAACGGACCCTAATACACAACTAAAACTGATCTGCCTTCTTGTCAATGTTAGCCTATCATTTGCATCAATTTCAAAGAACATAGAAGCAAATCAACTGATGGACACTTTTGTTTGATGACAACCACAACCACTTATACAAACTATAGAGTATTACACTATTCAAGATACCGAATAAATATGTTAGCGACGACAAAGCGGTCAAAAAAGAAAATAAATACTCGCCAACACAAAGAAATACTTATATTTCATATAGTAAATCAATTTCATTATATAATAACAACCGTTACAACACACAGAAGGCATCACCCTCAAGAAAACTTAGGGAGTTAATTATTCTTATTACAATATAGAAAACATGAATATAGGAGCACAGCATAACTGGAACAGAATGGTTAATGATGAGGTGGTTTGTAGTGAGGTGGTTTGTAGTGGGGAGGCTTGTAGTGCGGTGGTTTGTAGTGAGGTGGTTTGTAGCGGGGAGGCTTGTAGTGCGGTGGTTCGAAGTGAGGTGGCTTGTAATGGGGAGGCTTGTAGTGCGGTGGTTTGTAGTGATGTGGCTTGTAAGGGGGAGGCTTGTAGTAGCGAGCATCAGCAACCAAAACCATCAAGCACATGGCCAAAAATAAAAGAAGGCTCACGAATTTCTGATTAATAGCCATTATGATTATGATTTATGTACTTAATTCTTTTTTTATACATGAAACAGGTATCTCTGCCTCTTTATATAGAAACTGATCCTTACGGTCACATCATGTAGTTTCCAAGTTGTGGGTTAAAACAATTCAGTTTTCTTTAATACATGAGACTTTGAAAAGGTAAAATCTTAGGATGATCAAACATTAAGGAGACTATGGATAAATGACAATATTTTTTGTAAATGTAGAAGAAGTATTCAAGAAGACATGTTAAAAGCATTTCTTTATTCACTGTTGCCGTTTGCCATATATTTTAGTTAAAATAAAATGCATCTTACTTTTGCCTACTTAGATGCATGTACCAAGTACCGTAAGCGAAGAGTTAGTCTATGATGACAAACAACCTCAAATAAATAGCTAACTTAAAATCTACAGTTTCGATATCCTAGTTTATATGCAGTGCAATATGAATATCTGTTCTAATTAGCATAGAGAAAGCTGAGAATAAATCGTAAAGTTCTAGTGTGTGAGTTTTTCTCAAAGTGAGGTTACCAGAATTTACGAATGAATGTATTGATATATTTTCCCCTTTTTAGGTACACAATCACAAGCATGCTAGAAGAATTAAAATCAGTAGGCCTCTTCATGTGGTTCCGCTGTTATACTTTACACCTTTTCATACATTGAGTTCAGTCATACTTACCTCATAATTTGGTATAATGGTACGACTATTATCCAGTTTGAGATTTTAGATCTTTATACGTGAAATGGTCTTGATAAGACATGTCAAGGGTTTTAGCATAGATCTATCGTACCACGGAATACTTAACGGCTTTCTAACAATCCCCGTGATATGACATCAAGATGTAAGTTTTATCTAACAATATTAATTTTAACAGCCATTGACTGTTATCCAAAGAGTTTGTGTTTAAGGTAAATTATATATTCAATAAAGTATAGTGGCGCGTTATTATTTAACTAAACTTGGACAGTAATCCTCAATGAATTGGACTTATTCGTATGTATTTGGCAATCATATTAATTGGATATATTAGTAGATATGCCTGCCAAAACAAACATGAAAGTGATGCCCCGAGAATAAAAGGATCGACCACGTCAAGAAGATACATCATAAAATATTCATTTATATAATATTTATAATACATACATGCTAGCATGAGTTATTAAGTGCACTTGGTTCGATATAGCTGCAGGAAATCATGGATAGTCCAATGTTTGGTCTCATATTAATTCTTGTCTTCTCAAATACTTGACAACATTTGCAGTACTGGGCTACGTACTCTGGAGAGGCACAAGTGAAAATATAGGCAGATGTGTGTCGCCACTGACAGTAGATTTCAGGCTATGCTAGTGAAAAATAAATAAAATACCAGGTTTTAATCCTGTGGGACTGCCAAATTATTTCTAAAACAGGACTAATTCTAATTGTCACCCCTTCATCCGGAAGTAACTAGCACTAAACATAAGCGTACGCATTAATTATACATATTATACTTTATTAGTTGGCATGAGCAATTTGCATTGACAATTACTCAGGCATGACATTATGTGCAGATTATGCATGTTGTTATGTACCACATCAATGCGATGTAAAGTCATTACATGCTAACAAATTAAATCAGTACTTATGTGAATAATACAAGTAATGAAATTGTATTTAGAATATACTAGAGCTGTGCGATATGAGACTTACAGTAAGGGGAATGATTGCATGGATTAAAGAGGCATTTTGTCGAGCAATTCATCAGCAGCAACAAGATTCCGCGATTTACCTCATGACAAATTTCATTAAAAAAATCATTGACACTCACGACTACTGATGAGATTCTTGAATTTTGAATGAGTTGTCCAGATTCTGATGTTACAAATTTTCATATCTTGTTATTTTCTGTGACAGCAGAGCTAGTCAAGGAGTTTTTGAAGGCATAGTTGATGAGAAGAAAGGAGAAAGAGCAAGAGGAGTTCAATCAGAGGAAAGAAGAAGGAACTTTGAGAGGGAAACTTTGAATTTTATTTTGTTGTATTTTATACAGCCCAATACAAATTTATATAGTTCATACTCATTTAGGCTATACCCGGCCCAGTTACAAAATGTGTACAACATGTTTCATAAAATGATTCACACACATACGCTACTCAATCTCAACGAAGGCTTCACAATCAAGGAGGAGTAGCCGCATCATCGGAGGAAGTGTTACAGGTGCCATGCCAATCAAAAGTTTGAAATTGTCTCAAGGTCAAAGGTTGGAAATTGATCCACAAGCTTCCAATAATCTTCCCAACTTGCATCTTCAATTGAACATTGCTTCCACTTTACCAAAACCTATGTAATGCTGCCATGATCAGTTTGTCGAGTCAAGATTGTCTCTGGTTTAAAAAGTATTTCAATTGTCTCTTTGAACAATAATGTTCGAGTCCAATTTTTATTTTAGCTGGGAGACATGGATCGCCGGATGCAATTTGGAAGGAAGAGGTAATTTATAAGCAACGATTACTATGTTTTCGTGTAATATCATAGGGATCAAATTTTTTAAGGGAAAGCTATATTGTTTTTTTTTTTTTGAATTCCATTGAAATTTGTCTATATGGTTGCAATCTCAAATATACCCAATCCTCTATTTGAAATACCCTTTCAAATCTACGTGCAATAGCATATTTAATCATTCTTTCCTTTGCTTTATGGATGTTGTCTTTTAAGAACTGTAATGCAATATCCCTTGCATATAATTCTTCATCCACTTGACATGCTCTAGCAGACTTAGGAATATATGAAAGTAAAGAAGGACGTACTCTACCACAAACTACTTCAAATGGTGTATAATTTATAGGTAATTTCCAAGTTGTATTATACCAATATTCAGTCATGCTAAACCACATGATCCATTCATGTGGTTTGTGACTTCAAAAACATCTGAAGTAGCACTCAAGTGCTTTGTTAGTGAATTCAGATTGACCATCTGATTGTGAATGGTGAGAAGAACTAAGTGCTAATGAAGAGCCTTGTATTTTGAATAATTTTGATCAAAATTTACTTGTAAATATAATATCTCTATCACTTACAATATATCTTTGAAGACCATACAGTTTATATACTCCATCAAAGAAAATTTTAGCCACTTAAATAGCTGTGTAATAATGAGCTAGCACAAAAGAAAATTGCATATTTACTTAGTCTATTTACTACTGCATAGAGGACTCTGAATTTTACATTTTAGTAACCTAATAATGAAATCCATGCTTATGTCTTCCCAATTTTTTCTTGGGTAGGCAATGGCTATAGCAATCCAGGGCACTTGACATTTTTAGATTTTGCTCTTTAACAAATATCGCATGCTTGAACATATTTTTGAACATCTGATTTCTGACCATGCCAAAAAAGCATGTTTAAGCTTTCTGAACATATTTTTGGCCGATAGGGTCAGGTGATTTTGTACGAGGAAGATGACATATATGGCCATGTACTAACACACGTGCGCACCGCCTCCCGCCTATACCGTACCGAGTCCAATAACAATGGACCATGTTATATTTTTGCCGCACAGATATAAACAGCTTTCTACTGTTTAAATTCAAAGAGAAGCGACTATTGGATTTGAATGGACGCGGGTTTTTCCAACGGAAATGGCCGTTGCGAACTGTCTGAACGAACGCTGCTTTTTAAACAGAAATAGGCGTTGCACATGAAGAGATGCGGCCGTTGCAAACAAAGAGACGCGACCGTTTTTGACCGTTACAGACGAAGAGACGGAGCTATTCCCAATGGACATAGCCGTTGGGAATTCGCCCACAAAGGAGTAGGAAACCTGATCAGTTTCCCACTCCAATTTTTCTCTTCTTCCTCCTAATTTCTGACAACTCTAAAATCTGTGCGCTCCTGCGTATCACATAGAAGATCATATACACCACAATCTCGAGCAGATCATGTCTGTTGTATCTTGTGAGACTTTGAATAAAGTCTTAAGGAAATTGTTACGACAACCCTCAGACGAAATTTCTTTCTTCATTCGGTTAGATTTCTTGTTTATTTATATATTTATATACATCGTTCCGTAATCTTTCCGTTTCAACGTTGTACTGTTTCTGCGAAGTAGCACAACGCTTGTTTATCGCTGTAGTTTAACACAACATTTTGTTGTTGTTATTGAAATAGTTTGTTGTTGTAAATTAATTATAACATACTTATTGATTAAAATTACTAATACAAAAATCCAAAGTAGTGAAAATCTGATTTGTAAACTTATGTGACGAATTTATAAGTGATTCATCTTTGTTTCCGTATATGAATTATATAACACTTTCGACACGGTCGGAAGACCTGCTTCCCTCCTTTCGTGCGCATCTTTTTATTGCAGTCGAAAGGACTTTCTTCTAACCTTTCTCATTCATTCTTTCGCCTTCACTCTCTTGAATCATACCTTTCGACTTAGTCGAAAGGATTGCCTCGACGACTTTCCGCTGCCGCTGAAGGTTGGATTTCCCTCTATTTTGACTGATTGCTTTCGACTTCCTCGAAAGGTATAGAAGCGCTCTTCACCTAGCCGGTAATGTGTAATATAAGATGGGAAGGACGTAGGTTTTCGATGCTGTCGAAACGTGTACTTTGTGGACTTCGAATGAGTTGAAACACTGTAGAAAGCTTAGCTGCAAAATACACCATTCGATGGCATCTTCTCTGACTGGTGCAAAACCCTATCGTTCGGTGCTTGAGGAAGTTATGTTTAATTCATGTAATTTTGCTTCATAAGTGTAGATGGTTTCAACCAATTCGAAAGGCTAATATATGCTTTTGAAAGAGTTGCTTTGGCCGAACGCTCTTCTGGTGAAGATAAATGATGACGAAACCAGCCGTTTCGAATGGCTTGGCACACATGCTCTATTTATATATTATAACTATCAACATGTTTTTTTTGAAATGGTACGTAGATACGACATGTCACTGGGACAACGGAACACAAACCACATTTCAATATATGTTCGAATCACGCTACGCAAGTTTCGAATTTTTGACCTCTCGCACCAAAGCCGAATCACTTATCCACTGAGACAATACAATGGTGCTTGTCAACTATCAACATGTTTGATTAACGATCCACCACATGAGAAGAATGATGAGAGTAATCCTTAACAAAATGGTATCAATGGCCAGTATAAACATTAAGCAACCACTCTTCATATGGCAATCGGTTGTGTGAGATGAGATTATCCGCTAGCACTTTAAGTTTATTTCTGTCTTTTTTATCTTCTCTTTATTTTTATTTTTCTCATCTCCTTGTTATTTTTATGTTATCACCTTTCAGGCTTAGTTTGAGTAGCATGTCAGCCAAGTGAATTTTAATGGCTAACAAAACACCAATCATATGAAATACCTTCGCTCATAACAAAGTTTGATGATCCTCCTAGCGAGACAACCACTTTTTTGAACTGTCTTAAGAAAATTGACGCTAGTTAAGGACCTGAATAAATATATGCTAGAGAGAGAAGGAACCAAAAAGAGAAGATGAACATTTATCAACACAACAGAAAACATACTTTCAAGACATTAGCACAATTTGATATAAAAAACAACCATTACAGTACATAAGGCAACACCTTTCATTAAACCTAAGGAGTTGATTATTATCATTATAAAATATAAATATAGGAGCATTGCATAATGTTCAGTGATGAGGTGGTTTGTAGTGCGGTGGTTTGTAGTGCGGGGGCTTGTAATGGGGAGGCTTGTAGTGCGGAGGCTTGTAGTAAGGTCGCTTGAAGTGTGGCCGTTTGTAATGGCCAGCTTCAGCAACCATTACCGTCAAGCACAATGCCAACAGTACAACAAGACTCATAAATTTCTGATTAATAGCCATTATGATTTATGAACTTGATTTTTTTTCTGATGAATTAAACATAGGTTATTCCTGCCTATTTATATTGGAATGGAGCCATATGGCCACATCATGTTATTTCCAAGTTGCTAGTTAGAATAATCCATTATCAATTATATTTTAGGTGCATCAGACTTTGAAAAAGTATCCCTTAGGATAATGAAACATCAAGGAGGATTATATAAAGATATACAGAAATCAATTTTGTGATAACGAGGAAGTATTCAACAGCACATTTTAAAAGCATATGGCTTAAAATCTACATTTTTGGATATTCAGATTGATATGCATTGTAAACAAATGAATATCTATTCTGGCTGAGTGTTGAAAGCTAGAAATAAGACATCTTAAGTAGAACTCTATTTTACGTATGTATTTTTCCAATGAAGATGAGATTACTATAATTAGTAAAGATACTGATCTGTCTGTTATTTATTACATACGCGAACCACAGGCACGTGGTAAGAAGAAAAATTCATTAAGCCACTAGGTTGTTTTGCTCTTTACACTATACCTTTTTATAACTCTAGTTCATACACACTTACCTCATAATTTCTTTTAATGCTTGTGAAACGGTCTTAATAAGACTAATCAAGTGTTCTAGCTACAGGATACCTATGACTTCTGACAATCCACATCCCATGACACAAGATGTAATATTAATCTAACATTGATTCCTATATCCCCTTTTTTTTACAGCCATTGTAAACATAATTTGTCGTCCGCATTTACAGCAGATCAGATATTTTGTATGGTACAGTTGTGCATAATTTATTTAATTTTGATAGCGGTGGACATAGGATCTTCAACAAAATGGAATAATTCGTCTGTATTTGGTGATCAAACCAATAAGATACGCACTTCACTTGCCGAAACCAACATCCAAGTGATGCCCGAGCACTAAAATAATTACCATGTCAATAAGATAAACTATAAAACCTTGATTTGCATGATGTCAATATGTATTCATGCTGGCATGCAGTATTTGGTGCTCTTAGATTAAATTCAGCTGTATGAAATCATAGATGGACCTATGTCTGGTCTCATATAGCATATGTCCAAAACATTTAAAAGTACCATGCCTTAGTTTGGACAAGTATAACTGAATATATAAGCGTACTTGTGCCTTTATCAATTTAAGTTGTGGGTTTATGACTACACAAATGAACAAACAATAAAAAATAAAAACAGCGTAACTAAACCTTGAAGGACTGCACAGAAATATCTAAAACAAAACTGATTCTGCATGTTACCTTTTCCTACTTTCTTTGTATATATGTAAATTAGCCCTTCCATACTTTATTAATCAGACTAGTAATTAGTGTGGGACACAAATCCATTTATAAATGGATATAGGTTCTTTATTGATTAGTTGAGCAAATTGCACAGACAATTACAAGGTATAACATTATGTGCAGACTTAATTCATGAACTAAATTATAAAACATGAACTAAATTGTACAATTAATGAATTTAAGGCTGTTATCTTAAAAGCGAATTTTTCATTACCGTACCATTATCAATCAATTAATTATCTTATTCAACTAAATCGATATACCAATAAAATCGATATATCAATAAAATCAACATGATAGTGGTAAAATTATCATTTATACACTACAACAAAACTATTTAATTTCCTACGTTAAATTTTCTATGCCTTTCCTACGGCAGAAGGCTGGGTGTAGAAAACACGTAGGTAAAGCGTAGAAAGAGCCAAAGGCGTAGGAAAGACGTAGACAATTGCTTTATCCTTCAGTATCACAGGTAAGAAATTTAAAACATTAATGAATAAAGCATGAATGCATATGCATGGATTGAATGACATTCAAAATCTCTATCTTGTTTCCCTAATTTTGAATCGACAGCCTCAAGAAATTTTCTTGGCTATAAGTCAACCTATTTTTAGATCATGAACAACCCCCATTTTATTTTTCCCGAAGATTGTTGAGTTCTGAATCATCATTATTGAAGTCACTTGCATTACCGTGGCTTTCATTTCTGGACATGCTGCCATGCTCTTGTTTAAGTTTACTGGATCTAACGTGCTCTCTTTAGGGTTAGGTCTACTGCTCAGGTTAAAAGATATTATATATATATATATATATATATATATATATATATATATATATATATATTGATGTTAATTTGTAGATCTTTGTATGAAGCCTAGATCCTTACGAACAAAATAATTTACTTATCCTGTAATGATCCTCCAATTCTCACTCTTAAAGGACTAGATGTAGCAAAGTCTGTAATTTACATGCAAGCTGATACATGTTATCTATTACATAGTAAATCATCCTACTGAGCATCAACTGACTCATTTTATTGGGCAACATTCTAATTAGATTGTACATGGAAAATAGATAAACTTGCACTGTCCATTACTCTACTAACATCGTTAATGGATTTGCTATTTATCCTTGCTAATGCAACTTTTCCAAAAACCTTTGACTTTAAAATTTTACTTCTCACAATAGAACCTAACCAACTAGCACCTACATAATTCCATTATTTCCTTCATTTACAAACAACTTCCAGTCTTTTTCTATGAGATAATTGTAAATGCTGCTGCTTCAATACCACAGTCTGCAAAATTGCAATTTGTTACTACCAAATAGGGAATACGTATCAAAATGCAAAATAATAATAAAAAAAAATCTTCCCTTCCTCCTACTGCTGCCTTTTACGAAAATTTTATCTCTCCTTGTCGGCTAAGGACACAAGGCATAGGTTGCTTGGTTAACTAAAAATTTAATCCGCACAGAAACCATGACTGGCACATAAATTTTAACACCTAATCATGTTTAACTTCTAATTCCATTCCATCCAGATTAATTGCTCACACTGCAAGGGGAAACGTGATTCCCGACGGCGCGGCCGTCGGGGGCCGTCGGAAATGACGGCGTCAGGGAGCAGTACTTCCGACGGCCACCGACGGGGGCTGCCGTACAGATTACCGACGGCTTCCGACAACTTCCGGCGGTTTCCGACGGCTTCCGTCGCCCGTCGGAAGCCGTCGGAAGCTACCGGAAATCTGAAACTACAGACCGCCGGGAATCGTCGGTAGCCGACGGAAATTTCGACCTGTAATCCGTCGGGAGCCGTCGGAAATTTGCTGTTTTTTTTTAAATCTGCTGCAAATAGAGCCTTCCAACCACATTTCTCTTCCAAACACTACAATATCAATACTGCACAATCCAATAAACAATAATCCAACCAAACATGCAAACCAATACTCCAAAATATTCAATAAACACAGAAATAAACAAAATTAGAATAAAAATAAAATACAAAATATACATAACATTCCAACATTAACAATAATCCTAACAATAACTGTTCTATCAATCATGCATATCCTGATACAGCTACAGAACCAAGTGTATTATACATAATTATACATATCAACAATTAATTGTTCCATCTACCAAATCATTCTAAACTAAAACAAAACATACCTGCACGAACGAATCAGAAAGCAATGAATCAATCTGCTCCAGATCCAGAGCCAGCCGATGAAGGGAAGCGGCCACCAAACTGCTGCATGTACTCAAATAACTGTGCCGTCTGCATGGTCTGTTGGCGGTTCTGCTCCTCCAACTGCTGAACTCTAGTCTGTAATTCTTCTATACGTGCTAGCTCGCTCTGAGGTCTACTCCGCCGTCCCCTACTCTGACTACTAGACTGCAATAATTGAAAAATAAATAAAATCAAAGTTTATTGTTTTGAAAAGGTAAAAATATCATATTTTAAGTATTTTAAAAAAAAGTAAATTATTTACCGCTAAATTGTCAAATCTGTATCGTCGACCATGCTCTGGTGGACTCATAACGGACTCAAAAATAACGTCCTCTTCATCGGTCGTCAGCTGCTCTCGACCCGTATCAAAAAGGAGTTTCTGCCGCTGCTCCATAAACATCTCCTGCATTGACAAATTAATAATATCATATCTTATTTCATAATAATTTGACAACTAAAACAATTACTAATACTGAATAAAATGAAATATGCTTACATGGCTTTTACTGGATTTATCGTCCTGCCATGTGTACGAAACAGTCCCGTCTGGATTAACATGCTCGACAGCATGCGTACGGATGAACACGTCCATATAGCTGACATGACCATGTGCCTCGGCTTCCTGAAGTTGATTGTTACATACAATTATTTTACATTTAAAATCATATAGCATAAACTATTTACATTTATTATTCAGTAAATTTACCAACTCCTGCCGATACTGCTGAAACGACTTCGATCCTCCGCGATGAGTGACGGGATTCTTATTTCTATTTGCAGAGTTTCTATCCGACTCTGCCTGTACATTCAAAATTTGATACATTATTTTCCAATCACGTTAAATTAATAATTCAAAAAAAATTAGTATACTTGTCTTCGCCTCGTCCGTCTCTCAGTAGCTCAACCAAGCTTGCCACACGCTCTCCCCCATCCACCGTGGTCTCTTCCCGAATTTCTTAACCTCAGATATCGTGTCCCTGTAGTTCTTTCGCATCTTCCTCATCCAGTATGCTCGTGCCAGCTGCATATCATCTATCTGGATGTCTATCTCAGCCTGTGTTAAAAAAAGATTACACTTTAAACGATAAACGGTAGAAAAAATGACAAAAACGAATTAAAAATGGAAAACATAAAAATTACACATACTAGGACATCCTGCCATATGCACTCTATGATGTGCGGAGGGATGGTATCCCACTTCGGCCAGCACGCACTCATCCTACTACGATATGCTGCTCTGTAGACGTCCAGCACTACCTTAGTGGGTAGTAGCTCGAACGCCCTGTTTTTAAGTACGATACAGATAAGTACGTACGTATAGTATAGAAAAAATAAGATGATGAATAAAATTTAATTTTTACCCATCTGCTTTGGGGACTAACGATACAACTGGACGCTGTAGCGCTTGCGATGGGCCACTGCCATCGCCTCCTGAAGAACGGGAAGAGCTCCTCCCTCTATGTGACATAATGATAAACCTGTGACGTTTACACATCATTATATAAGAGAATAAAAACATGATAATGAAATATATTTCATATGAAAATGACATCAACGGTATAAATTGCTTAATTATAATGACTGAAATGGAAATAGAAATGTAAGTTTGTTATACCTGATTCATAATGGGTGTACTCTTCCTACGATAAGCAGAGTTCATTGCATTTTTAATAAAAATTGCTAAATAAATGACAAATTGAAATAACATAAAACAATAGTAAACGGATTTAGTTTCATAGTTACATCAATTTCATAATACATCAAGAATTCAACATAGTTACATCAATTGCAAAAAAACAGGTTCAAATTTATATCAGTCATCATCGTCTTCTGATTCAGATTCGGTCTCGTTTTCGACGATATTTTCCTCTGCACTGTCAAACGCTTCTACCAAAACATTTGATTCATCGATCAAAGGACCAAAATCTGTATGATCGTCTGTAATTATTATTTCGTTATTTTGCTCAAGATCTGCCTGATAAGCTTGTTCGTCCGGAATATTCTTCCCATCGAATGTGAATCTGGCCTTTGTTTTAAAAACTGCAGACCAATCTGCTTTATCTCTTTTTAGAGACAGATAAGGAGCGTAATAAACTTGCAATGCTTGTTTGGCTAGTACAAAAGGATCATACTTGTGATAGTGCGATGTATGCTTTATTTCGATAAAATTATAATTCTTGTGCACATTAATTCCAGAACCTGAAACATTGCTAAACCAATTGCATCTAAATGGAAAACACCTCCTCCACGGGTCTTGAGAAATATGTCAGTTGCAAAATTTGTGTTAGAACGCCATAAAAATCATTTAAATGGTTTTCTGGATCGTCACTACCTTTAACAAATACACCAGTATTATTTGTTAATTTTTCTGCACCGTATTATTTGGTGTTAAATTTGTATCCATTGACGAAATATATTGGATATGTCTTGACCACTCTTTTTGGTCCCATTGCAAGATGTTTCAACCCTTCGTCAACAACACAATTTTTCGGCTCATAAACGTAATTTGAAAACCAACGGGAAAATTCTTTACTGAGATCTCCGTTCGGATGTTCCCGTTCATAAACACTGTTTATATAAACAAATTATTACATTAGGTTATACACGCGCATGCATTACAAAAAAGAAAAAAACAAAAATTATTATTTCAGATTACCTAACAAACGGTGCAACCTCGGCACAATTTAGAAGAATATAAGTGTGTGCTACACGAAGATCTCTATCGTCTAGCCATATTTCCACACATTTTTCAAAAGGCCGACCATGTTGTCTAAAAATAGATAACATTGCTTGAGAGGACTCTTGTTCGTCGCATTCATCATTATGAGGAACACTTTGAAATGAAATATTCACATGGTCACTGAAATAGTGAGAGAAAAAGAACGAAGCTTCTTCTTCGATGTAAAATTTACATATCGAACCTTCAACTCGCGCTTTTTGTCTCACTTTTTTCTTCATATGATTCAAATATCTATGCAAAATTAATTTATATTAACTTCATCTTTCAAATGCAATTAAATTACGTTATAACATATTACATACCTCTCAAATGGATACATCCATCCGTATTGGACATGACCTCGAAGTCGTGCTTTAGATGGAAGATGAACTGGTAAATGTTGTATTTTGACTTCATCGCAATGTATTCTGCGATTACTGACAGCTGCGTGCCGCTTTTACCACCATCCCAAATAGGTTTCTTAGCTACATCTAGTAAATCATAAATTTTCTTAGCTTCAATATTTGGTTCTTCAACATTTCCATCATCGTCGTCAACTTCAACCATAGGAAACATTGATCGTGCTGCATCTTCGACCATATTTTCTATACAGGTCATTGAAACTATTTCGTTAACGACACTTTCAGACTCTACAGAAGTATTTGCTACAACTTATCCATGCCGATCCCAAACATAATATTCAGGTGTGAAACCGTGTTGGCACAAATGAACTTTCACAATATCTGATAACAAAAACTTCAAATGTCTACACCTACTACACGGACAACGAATTTCTGGATCGTTTCCGTTATTACTTAAGGCGAATTCAACAAACACGCTTATACCATTATAAAAATCTTCTTTTATTTAGCCCCTCGGTCCTTTTCTTTGGTACATCCATCTCCTTCGATCAACAAAATAATAAATCATTTATCCTATTTGACAAAATGAGAAGTTCAAAATTTAATATTTATTTTGAAGAATACATATTCGAAAAAGATTATTTTCATGTTCGTATAATATTTTGAATTTAAAGAACAACTTCACAAATTTAAAAATATTTTCAAATAGGGCACATTTCATTTTTTAACGTAACGATTTAAATATATATATAATTTTTTTTTCATTGGTCAGGCATCCTACTTTCCATTACAAACACAGTAAGCATTTACATTTCGTATATTACTTCGTCTCAAACGATTCAACAAAATTTCGGCAGCATTTCCCTTTTGTTCCCTGCATTGTACGCAAATGCGTGTATGCAGAAAACAAAAAAGAAAAGTTAGGCCGAAATTTTATAAACCGTTTGAGACGAAGTAGTATACAAAATGTAAATTCTTACTGTGTTCATAACTTGTCCAATACAGGGACAAATCCAACAAACATTGTACCAGATGAATATAAATGGTCGTTTTTCGAAAAAAAACGACTATTTATACAACGATCATGTACAACACTCGTCAGACGGAGCCAAAAACTCTCTAAGGGACATTTGTCAGTTACATGCATGCATTTTACGAAAAAAAATACAGTTTTACTCACTGTTCACATTTACAAAAATATATATTAATTTAACACAATTATTCGACGTATTACGCATCAACTTAAGGCTGTTTTAACATTTTTATCATTTTTCAATACACACAATTGTAATTTAGAGTAATGCATTTTTTTTTGTTTCATAAGTAAATATGTGCACAATATAATACTCCTAGTTCATTCAATCATTTTATCTTATTCCAAATAACGTATACAATCGCCGAATCAAGGCATACACAACAATTTACATATACATGAACAACCCCAAATTATAGGTGTTTTTCACAATTTCACGATAAAAGATGAAATCGGTATACCATGTGATGCTATAAACCACTATTAAGCTATTGGAAACAATTGCAATCGCTAATTCGCCCTAATTTACCAATTTATGCAAATTTAGAAATAGGGTAAAAACTGAATTTTTTACAAAAATAAGAGATTATACCTGAGATGAAGAGTAATGGAGTTTGATTAGGCAGCCGTGGAGGATCCGGAAGCTCGAAATCAAGGATTGGAAGCTTGAAGAGGGAAAATGAGGGATTTTGGAAATAATTTTCGTATGGTTTGGGGAAGAAGAAGAGCTCTCGGCTGAAGGTATAATCGCAGTTTTCCGACGGCTTCCGACGGCCGTCGACGGCCCGTCGGAAGCCGTCGGAAAAAGGCCGTCGGTAGCCGTCGGTCTATGCTGTCGGAATTGAAGCCTTTTCTAGTAGTGTCAACGTTTCTGTAGGTATTAACAGAAAACAGTTGTAACCTGCCAGTTGTACTCTTTAAAGGCTACGTTTTATGGCAAGACATGGTATCCTTGGTTTTTACATGCACATATGCACCACATAGCTGTTTATAGTATACTCTGTCCGCTATGGAATTCTGTTTCGTTCACAGCCAGGCTTCAAAAAAAAATGACTGTTTCCAGCACATTCAGGAAGATGGATCCTCGTTTATGCTAACCAATACATTATTTTAATCCTGGCAACATTTCAAATTCCTTCCAAATGTATTCCAACCAATAAAATTAATCATCCTGTTGTGTTATTATTACATACCTATGTTGCCATCGGATGATAGCAATGCAATGTGATTATGTTTCTATGAATTAGTATGGGATTCTAAACCACCAGCTTCTCATTTTCCAGTTTTGCAACATATAGTTTTCTCTATTTAAAATGTGATCATGTCTTCTACGCTAAAATAGCAGTGGGATTGAATTTTTAACTACTATAACTTCGTTTTAACGCTGAATTGGTGATCAGAGTTTATGATAAAAGTGGATTGCTAGGTCAGTAACAAATTCACTATTAGAACAATAGTAAATAGCGGCGAAATCTTCCGACGGCCGTCGGCGGATATTTCCAACGGCTACTCTGTGGTTTTACACAAATAAACTATAGTAGCCGCGGTCAACCGTCAAAAACTGACGTAAATAAATAAAACCCAACCGTCGAAAACTGACGTAATTATCAAGACACTATGTCTGGGATTAGGAAAGCGGGGAAGAAGCATAACTGGATGTGCGCTAGCGTGTGGGATGCTTGGTGGAACAACTATGAATTTAATATAAGTATATCATATATCACTTAAATTTGTTTTACAGCTGTAAAATATGATTTATATTAAATTTACAGACAAAATCATAGAGAAACTCCGCGAATAGAAACAAGAACCCAATCGCATATCGCAGTAGTTCCATATCATTCCAGCATCATCGTAAAGATCTGGTAACTTTATTAATTGCAATTATAAACAGTTATTACATTTGCATATTTGAAGCTATAAGTTATTAATAAACAGTTATTATAACAGTATTACATATATACTAATTAATTCAAGAAAGAGCGCGTACATGTCTCGTCTCATATATGGATCTATTTGCTTAAACTCATGCCATCAGGCAAACAGACGAAGCTGCCAACCTCACATAAGCATGGAAGGACGAGGATAATGCAACTGCTTCCTATGTAAGAATATTTTAAATTTTAGGTTATTAATATTGATCAGTTTAAGTAATTAGTTATAAAGAATTAAAATAATGTTGTGTAAATTTTAATTGTATTTTCTTTTGCATTGTAGAAAAAATTTCAGGAAGCACGAGCACAGATGATGGAGGGAGCGGGACGGGATAAGTTGACGCGTGATGAGGAGGATGCTACTTTTGACTCTATCATGGAACTGACATCGCGATGTAGGCGTTTTGGCATTGGGAACCAAGCGGTAATTTATGAAAATAAACTACCTTATAAAAAATGCATAATTTTTATAAAAGTTACGTAATTTCTATAACAAGTTATTTCTCTTCGTCGGCTAGGACTCCCAGAAAACATACCAAAAAACTCAGGATAAAGCAGAGATTGCAGAGCCGAGAGTCATGGTTGCACAGCTACAGTAGGAAGACCTCCTTCGTGCTGTGGAAATGACACAGCTGAACGAGCACTTAGCGGAGTATGTGTAGCAGTCTGGGATATTCCCTTCGTCGTCGGGTGCTTCCGGAGGCAAGGACGAGTCTTGATAGGTACGCTATTTTGTGTTTGCGTTTGGATATTGTATATATGCACGTGGAGATGGTAAGTATGATGTATCTTGTTATGTTTGATATACGTTGATGAGAGGTTGATGTTTTATGCCGATTTTGGTATCTTTGATACATATTGTGGGTATGTTGGATGTTTGATGTTGATTGGATACGCTTGGTATATTTTGTGGAGATGTTGGATGTTTAATTTTATGTTTGTTGGATTAGCTTAATATGTTGTTAATATTGTTGTTGGTATAATATGTGTTTTAGCTTGTGTGTGTGTGTGTGTGTGTGTGTGTGTGTGTGAAATGGAGCTGTGATATATATATATTGATGTATATGGATTGTATGAGAATCGAATGGTTGCTGGAAAGCAAAAAACACCTAGATTCCCGACGCCTTCCGACGGATAGCGACGACTATCTGGTCACAATATTCCAATAGATAGTGACGGGTATCGACAGAATATTGATAAGGTTCGTGGCTACGTGTACACCGTCATCCATTGAAAATCGTCGCTAATAGTTGAAGGAAGCCGTCTGAAAGCCATAGTCGATTCTGTCGAAAAGAGTCGGGAAGCGCGTACGCTATTCTGACGGCTATTACATCGGTCATCGACGGATTTCAACGGCTATCTGCCGTCGAAATTTGACGTTATTCTTGTAATGATTGCTTCATCTTAAGTCGATAGTCTATATAATATCGAGTAATTCATATTGCAATAAAGTGTATGGTTATATTTTGGTCTTCAACTAGCTTGATTGCAATTACACCTTGTAAATGGTTCATCAGCTCAAAATATTAAGATTCAAATGAAACGTAGAAAAGCTTAACTCTATCATCAATAATGAAAACTCTTTCGCTAGTTATTGTCGATTATTGTCAATTTATGTAGTATTTGCTGTTGAGTTTGATGCAGTACTGTTAGGCTTCTTCCTATATGGTGATTCTATCTCAAAAATCCATATGGTGAACCAGTTCATACATATTTAACGGGTCTATTTAGGCTTTGAACAAAGTCCACTCACTTGGAACTAAAATGAATGCTATTAACATAGTATAACATGTGTAGATATGGCTTCACTTGTGGAGAAAAACATATACGGCCATCCGTAAAGGAATTTTAGCACGAGTAAGCGAGTTTTGGCCCACATTTACATCAATTCCGATGCGAATAAAGATGTGATGTTCGATGAGTTTCAGGTAAAAATAATTTTGTTTCCCAAGTAACTATTTTTACTGTCTATTTTTCCTTATAATTTATTTAATTGCGTATACATAATCGATCTCGACGGAGAGATGATGCTTCACCGGCAATTATGCGAAAGTTATGGAGTGCGAAGGTGGTTTGAAATATCAGGATTGTGTATCTCACATGAAAGAAACTAAGAAGAAACCCCCATGTCCCTCTCAAGAGATATTTATTCAATTCTCGACATATTGGGAGCTTCTGGATGTTCGACAACTTTCAGAGAAAAACTCCGAACGAAGAAGGAAGAACCTAAAATTACACCGTGGTGGTTCGAGATCCACTGTGGATTATCAAAATGATTTGGTTTGTGTTTATTAAACTTATTTAACATTTGAATTAATCCGTAATTAATTTATGGTAATAAATTTTTTTTCCTTCAGTTTGATGAGTATCGTAGACAGCCGACCTCGTGTGAGGTGTATGTTAGTACTCATAGGCTCGAGTCGGGGAATGGCTCGACCAGTGATCGATGGGTTGATAATGCATCAACTCAATTTGCGGTAAGTGTCCTGTATGAATGAAAAATTGATTTTATATATACATATATACAAGTGCTAATAAATAAGGAACATACATTATATGAGATGTATCAAGCTAAAATATATGTGTTGTTTGGTCAAGGCATTTAAATAATATATGATATCGAAGAAGAAGTTTTTAACGCTCTAAGCATTGAAAGACGAAGGAATTGTAGGCCGAACTACGGTCATGCTCCCAAGGCAATTATATAAAACTTCATTATTTATGTTTTATATGTTGTGACGGAAATTCTAACTCGAGACCGCTCAAATCAATACCCCAAAGCAAAGCGGAAGACGAGATCGTGGTAAGAAGTGGAAAAACAACCAATATCTCAATTTCAATCTCAATTCAATACAAGACCAATTACAATCACCAAACAAGCAATATAATATAAGAGCAATAACGAAATATAAATCATACACCGATTTATAGTAGTTTCACTAACCTTGTGTTAGAGTACATTCACTTTAAGAGAGGGAGAGAGAGATTTTATTAATATCGATGAGAAAAGTACAAGAGATTGATTATAATGATCAAAAATTCTATTAGAATTGATTTGTGGAGAAGGGAATTTAAGAAAATTAGGTTTAGATAAACCCTAATTAGTGGAGGCTAATATCCCTGCAGTCGTTTTTCTGTTACGTCACAAATCTAGATTTAGAAAATAGCTTATACATGAGATTGTTGAAAACTAGGGTTGGGGTTAATCGGAGTTTCGGTCGACGTTAGCTCGAATGGTGGGTGGTGTTGGGTTCATTTAGGGGAGGGGCTTCTGCAGCCACGAATTGGTGTGGTTCGGTCACGTATAGAAGGTGTGACATGAGATTTGTTGTGATTTTTTTAGGTTTGGAGTTTTGGGTTTCGGGTTTCGGGTTTCGCGGTTGATTTTCATTTGGAGAGGCTAGAGTTCAAGATGGCGAGGGCGCAAGGACTAGCTCGTCAAGCGGAGTTGGTTTAAGGTTTTGGTTCGTTGATTTGGTGGATGATTGTGTGTGCATGTGCATAGATACGTGGATGTTTTAACTGTAGAAGTTTGAATTTTCGAAAGGGAGAAGAAGACCCAATTCGTATTGGGTGCGGATTGCTTGGCTTTGGGCTTGGCCCGATCATGATAAGGGTTGAGAAAATATAATTATATTTATTTTTTTAAATATTAAATAAGTATGTTGATTTAAAATAGAATATCTCACTCGTTTGAAATCTGATTTAACCACGGATTTTTGCATTATATTCATATTGACGAGCACAACGTTTTGACATAAATAATTATTGGTTTTGGTGTAGTATAATTTAATGATAAATTGATATTAACTGATTATAATTACGTCAATTTGGATAATAACATAGTTTAATCAATTATAAGTAATTGGTGTTATATATTTGACCAAATAAACACCGTATTGTTAAAATAAATTGAATAAAGTAATTTGGACAATTCCCGTTCTACTATTTTATAGATTTGAATGTCTAATTATATATCGTTAATTGATATGCCAATTTGAATAAGTGATGCGTAAACTATATGTGGTTAATTGTTTACATAGATATTGATTATGTAAATGCCAGTTATTAATTTAGAAGTTAAATTGGATAATATGGTTGCTTGTTTTAGTACCATTGTGATTGTTAAGCCTCTTTCCAAATTTAAAAGACTATGGATTTAATTAAACTTAAATTTTAAACAGTTATAAATGTTTTATATAATTATTATTTAGTGTAGTGTTTATATAATAATTAATCCATTAACAATGTTTTAATCTTAACTTATTTATATTATAATATTGTTTAAAATTATTAAATTAAATTCTAAATATGGTTTAAAGTTATCTTATACTTTAATATTGTTTAAAGTTATTTATAATAATTTGTTTTAAAGTTAACCATTATTTCAAAATTAATTATTTTAAAAATTAAATTATTATTTAAAATTAATTATTCTATATCTTAAAGTTGATATTTTATTTCAAAGTTATTTGTTATATTATTAATATTTTAAAATTTTATTTAATATTATAATAATATTTTTTAAAATTTTATTACTATAATAATATATTATAGTTTTAAAGTTTATTTATCTTTATTATTATTATATTAATATTATCTAAAAGGTCATTTATTATTATGTTAATATTGTTTTAAAAGTTAATTTCACTACAAAAGAAGTGTCAATTTTCCAACTCAAATTTCTCTACGTCATCCCTACGCCGCGTAGGCGTAGTGTAGGGAGATCGTGAAAACGCGGGGAAGGCATAGGGAAGTCGATAGCAGTTCCCTGCAACGCGTACCATGGTTTAATTGTTTACAAATCTGTTGACCCTAGCCATCCCTAATTACTTTGTATCCTTTCTAGAAAAAACCCAAATCGATAAACTCCAAACCCTTCTGACTCCGTTCTGCCCAAATCCTCCTGCCTTCGATCCGCGCCGTAGCTACATCTGCACCGCCGCCAGTAGCGGCCTCCGTGGCCTCGCCGCCGCCAGTAGCTGCCTCCGTGGCCTCGTCGCCGCCAGTAGCTATCCTCAATCCACGTACGTACCCTTTTGATTTGGTTATTCCTCATTCTATACAGATATTACTGCTATGTAATATCGATAATTTCACAGATATTTTTGGTGCATTATAATTTTTTGGTTACTTGCACCAAGTGCTGCTAGATTACTGTAATTGTATTTTTGGGCTTGTGAGCTGAATTGAGACAGGGCCATTATGTAATTGTGATTTTCCTTCCTTTTTTTTATAAAGAAAACTAACTTTGAGATATATAGAGGAATGTTTTGACAGAAAGTACCATCTCCCACCTTGAATTATCATCATATTCGAGGTTTAAATTTGTGACATACACAAAGCAGACAGGAAATTTTAGCTAAAACTCAAATTTAAATTTGTGATGTAATATTTATATTGAACATGTCTGTGTTCATGGTCTATAATAGTTAACTTTGGAGGATTTTAGCTAATGGGGTTGTGAACTGGTTACCGTGTAATAAATGTTGGTTTTTAGCGTTATGGATAACCAATTTGTATTATGTGTCTTGTTGTATAACGGACAACATATATTTGTTATTTTATGGATTACAAACAAAGAATGTAAGAGCATCTCCTCCTTCAATATTCACATTGTAGGAGATAATATAAAAACTGTATAATATATGATGTCTAACATATTAAGAAACTTCATAGATTATAAGTAGAAAAACATAGGCAGTACAATATATGAAAGCTTCAAAATAGAAAACAACTAATAGGCAGTATAGGCTATTCGAACACCGTAGCGGGGGCGTTGCCCCTGCACCCCCACCTTAGGGGGGTTGCCACCCCCTGGACCCCCCTCCGTAGGGGATCTTATTTGAAAAAACATTCAACAAAGTGTTGTCTACAAGTGCAGCTGTAATGCAACAAATAAACTAACTAAACTAGAATAAATCTAAGCAAGATTTATTTACAGTAGACTAATTATAAGTGACGGAAACATCCTCAAACAAATTGGGGTTAACTCGTAGTACATGATAATGTAGACCAGCTAATACATGAAAGAAAAATAAACTTCATTCTAACTAAAAGCAGTATGATAACAGTGAAACAAAATTTTAACATTATTAGTAATTTCAATATGAGTGACAAGCACTCTATTCTATTTTTAATTTTTGAAAATAGCTCATAATATCTTCAGTATGAAAATAGCCATGATCCTTCTGTCTTGGTAAATATATTTCATTTTTAGGTTGAAGTTTATTTTGAAGGCTAAGTAGTATTTCATTTTATTAAAGAAATATCTTTTCAGGTGAGAATGACTGCTTGCTTGGCTTTAGCTAATATATGTGATTCTCTTTGCTGTTTGGCAACTGATTTGCAACCAGATAGATCTACAGGTAGACATTTAGCATTTATGTGAATATTCACATTGTCTGTGTTTAAATATCCTTATAATGGATTTCTCTATTCAGGCGATGGATGTGTTACCAACTTTGCCTCTCTTTTGATTGAAAGCACCTTACGATTGACAAAAGACAGGGATAAGGTGAGAAGATAACAATAGTTCATTTTCCATTTATAATTAGGTAAATGTTATTTTCTTCATTCATGCATTTAGATAAACTTTGTTATAATAGAGTGACTATATCATTATTCTGGTGTACGCATATACTTTTGATTAATCTGATTAGTTTTTACTTTTTGTTTACGTCAAAAGTCTCTATTTCACACATGATTTGAAACTTGTATTCTTCTAAAGTTATACCGTATGCAACTTGTATGGTTACCACATCATTTTATTCATGTGCATCTACAGTTCAAATATATACAATCTCCCTTTCAGTCATGATATTAACAGTCTCAGTTTGTAAAGTCGAACCAAATCGCCTTACTGTATTATGAGTAATAAAGCTAATATATTGTATACTTATGTTGTTTATTCTTAAATTTTGTATACTCTGTATGCATGGGAAGAGCTAATATAAGTACTCAACTAACTTATCTTAATTATGCAGTAAATGGAACATTTGAAAGTTCGTCGAGCTTGGATGTACAAAAATGTAGGACATAGAGGAACGATTCCATTTCAGTTTTAAAGAGGTTTAACCGAGTTCATGTTAGTGGCATCTTCCAATGAGACAAACATGACAGAAATCCGTTGTCCTTATAAGAAGTGTACTGCCACTAAACATCATTCTTATGAAGTTGTTCAAAAGCATTTGACTAAAAACAGTTTTATGGATGATTACTATGTGTGGATACATCATGGTGAAGATACGATGAATGCTATTAATACATCGGTGGTTGGTGAGGGTGATAATGTAAATGTTGGTGTTCATTTTGATCAACCTACTACTTCAGAAAATAGAATGACAGAAATGGTTATTGATGCCGCTGGTCCGTGTTTGCTGACTAATTCGTTGGATGTAGAGGAAGAATCAAATCCAAAAGCTAAGAAATTTTTCGACTTGTTAGAAGCATCAAAAAGACCGCTTTTGATGGATGTCCAGTGACGGAATTGGCAGCGACTTCTAGGTTAGTTGCTATAAAATCCAAAAACAACTATACACAAAAATTAATGAATGATGTTCTTAGTTTAGTTCGAGATCTAGTCCTATCCGGTTTGCAGACTAGATTGGCAGAAAATTGGTATAAATTAAAAAAACAAGTTTCCGCATTTGGATTGCTGTACGAAAAGATAGATACATGTCGAAGTGGGTGCATGCTATATTGGAAAGAGGACATAGACAGTTCACAATGTAAGTTTTATGGCTTAGGAAGATATGAAAAGTAAAAAAGTAACGGTAAAGGTGTTCCCTTTACTCATTTACATTATCTTCCACTTATTCCTAGATTGCAAAGATTGTATTCGTCTTATGCCACCGCGGAGCACATGAGATGGCATAGTGAACGAGTTTGAGAGGAAGAGGTTTTATGTCATCCTGTAGATGGAGAAGCGTGGAAATATTTCGATGACAAATATCCTAATTTTGCCAAGGAGTTACGAAATATTAGGCTCGGTTTATGTACTGATGGTTTCTAACCTTTTAGCCAGTATGGCAAAAAATACTCCACTTGGCCAGTTATTTTAACACCCTGCAATTTACCTCCTTAGATGTGTATGCAAAATCCATACATGTTCTTAACTCTAATTGTCCCTGGGCCAAAAAATCCAAAAAATGGAATAGATGTTTATCTGCAACCTTTAATCGAGGACCTGAAGAAGATGTGGGTAGAGGGTGTTGACACTTACGACGTGTCAAAGAGAATTTTTTTTAAACTATTTGCTTGTTTATTGTGGACGATAAACAATTTTCCCACGTACGGGATGCTTTTGGGCTGGAGTACGGGGGGTAAATTATCTTGCCCTGTGTTCATGGATTCAGCAAAAGTATTTACACTAAAGCATGGTGGTAAGCAGTGTTGGTGGGATTGCCACCGTCGATTTTTGCATACAAACGCCACATTTAGACGTGATAAGAAATTTTTTGAAAGAAATAAAACCATAAGTTTGCAACCACCCACATTTTTGAACGGAGAAGAGGCATTTGATATTGTAAAAGATTATGCAAAATTACACGAGATGGGAAACAAAGAGCCTAAAATTCCTGGCAAAGGGGATTATCACAACTGATGCAAACAGAGTATATTTTGGGAATTAGCATATTGGAAAGATCTAAAACTTTGACACAATTTGGATGTGATGCATATTGAAAAAAATGCGTTTGAGAATTTCTTTCATACAATTATGAATGTGAAAGGGAAAACCAAAGATGATTTGAGATCAAGAAAAGATATCGAATACTATTGCAATCATCCAGAGCTTAAAATTAATCCTATGCATCCAAACTTCAAAGTTCTTGCGTGTTATGAGCTAGATATGACTCGTTGTATAAAATTATTTGATCGATTCTTTGAGGTTTCCAGATGGAATTGCTTCTAATATGAAATGATGTGTTGATATGAAGGACGTTGTACTGTCAGGTATGAAGAGTCATGATTGCTATGTATTTTTAGAGACTCTATTCTCGATAGTATTTAAAGAGCTTTTACCATAAAAGGTTTGGATGCCTATAACGGAGCTCGGTTTATTCTTTAAAGATATATGTTCGACAACTGTATCTAAAAGTCATTTGTAGAAGCTTGAAAGAGATATACCCAAATTACTGTGTAAATTGGAGAAAATATTTCCTCCCGGAGTTTTCAATTGCATGGAACATTTACCAGTACATCTACCAACTGAAGCGTTACTACGGGGACCAGTGCAGTGTGGATGGATGTATCCTTTTGAGAGGTATGTAATAGTTATATTTATTTACGCAGTTTTAAATATAGAACGTGTTATACTTAATTTCACACATTTTCATATTAAGGTATCTGGGTCACTTAAAGAAAAAGGTGAAACAAAAAGCATGCGTTGAAGGTTCTGTTTGTCAAGCATACATTATTGAAGAAGCGTCCATATTTTTTAGCCATTATTTCGATGATCACATTAATTTAAATTTCAATCGTGGTCATCGCAATGAAAATGATATGATGGATGATTCAATCGATAACGTTCTCTCGGTATTCAAAAAACAAGGACGTCCATCTGGTAAATGGAAGAATGTTAAAGGCTTCACTACAACAAAGGATTACAGTCTAGCAAAGGCAACTGTGCTTCTTAATTGTAATGAATTAACTGATCTTATTAGGTACCATAATAATTTGATTATTCATTGACTAAATTTATGTCAATCTTTTTAACCTACACACAATACTCCTTAGATATTAACTTGTGTGCTTGATTTAAACGTCAAGTTCGAAAGTGAATATCCTAATGTTGAACTCTGTAAAGAATTCAAGGGATGGTTTAAACAACATGTATGTATGATAAGCCCTGCATTTTAACATCGCAAGGTATTCATTATATATTAACTTGATACGAACAACATCACTGACGTTTGCTATAGGAAACTTGCATTTGGTCCACGTAATAGCTACAGAATATGTCCAATAATGTTTATAAATGGATTTAAGTTTCACATAGAAGAATATGGAAAGAAAAAAATAACCATTAGCAGCAGATTTTGTATTAAAGGTGGAAACAACGATGATGACATAAAAGATTATTATGGTGTGCTGGAGGAAATAATCGAGTTAACTTACTCGGTAGTGCCGGAGTTAAAAACATTTCTATTCAAATGTCGATGGTTTGATAGTAGGCCGAATATTGGAGTAAGACGCGTACACAAGTATTACCCTCTTATTGAAGTAAACCACAAAAAAAATTTAGGGTATGATCCATTTGTATTGGCAGCACAAGCTACACAAGTTTATTTTACGCCGTACCCTGCTATCGACAACAGTCGTTCAGATTGGTGGGCTGTTATTAAAACAAAACTGAGATGGTCATTTCACTCAAACACAATCATAACCGACAATACGGCGTATCAAAATGATCCAGAACCTAATGAACTACTGGAGATTGTACAAGAAGTAGAAGATATAGGATCTCTTATTAATAACGTTAATGATGGGATCGAAGTAGATGAAGACGACGATGAGCAAGTCGAAGTAGATGAAGATGAGTGTGAGCTTGAAGATGAGAGTGTAAATATTGAGAGTGATGATGATAATGATGATTGGTAGCATGTATATTTAATGATGATAGTTTGCATGTGTTTTAAGTTGCTCGATTGCTTTTATGTTGATGAAGTTGTTCATCTTTTAGTTAATAGTAAAATTTTCAGTTCTTGGTTTATATTCTATGCTATTCGATGTATGTTTTCAAATCTTGTCTTAAGTAAAGTTCACAAATTTCATTCTGAAATGTTACCTTATCTTATGTATACAGTTGCATATATTGTATTCTTGTAACATGTATGAGTTCTCGTGGTGGTGGTGGTTATAGTAGTGGTGGTCGACGTAGTGGTAGTGGACGTGGTTGGCTTTGATCGAACCAACACCTTCCTCCGCCGATCAACAACCCACCCCTTCAGATGGTGGTGATCATGATGAAGGCACCCCTGGGTTATCTGGACATATGTCACAGACTGACTCGACTTCCTCACTCGGCACCATGTACATCTATTGCAGGGAGAGTGGAGAGTAAGTAAAATCTATAAGCTTTTGAATTATCATATATTGTAGTAATGCAGTAAAGGATTAATATAATTTGTGTGTTAATAGCTGGGAATTCGCGAATAGTGCCTCGACGTCTCGTACTATATCTTCTATGCTTAAAGCCCATATAACATCATTTTGGCCTTGCTTTAGTGTGGTTCCTGCTAATATTAAGGATCATTGGTTTGAAGAGTTTAAGGTATAATAATTTTGAAATTCACGATGTTACAGTATTTTTAGTCCATCCATGATTAAGTTTTTCAGTTCATTTAATCTACTCTCAAATTCTTGTATAGGCATTGTACTCTTGGGATCCCACGACTTCTTTTGCTGTTGTCAGATGATTATGGGAACAAAAGTGATGTTTGAAGTATTGGTGGATTGTTGGAGACACAAAAAGGTATAAAAATAAAAATGCTTGTATAACAAATGAGGTATGTCAACAGTTTTTAGCCCATTGGGAAAAGGAGGATGTCAAGAAGCTTGCCCAGAAGAACTCAATCGCTCGCAAAAGCAATCCAAGGCCACATAGATGTGGTTCTAAATCAATGGCACAATCGATGAATGATATAGTGATTGTTTAAGTTAATTAATAATATTAGTATAATTCAAATAAACACACGATAAATTATTTTTACTTTTCAGGAGAAAGAACAGAGTCGAACACCGACATACATGCAGGTGTACATCCGAACACATTATGTTAAGAAATCGGACGGTTCTGTAGATGGCAGATGGGTTGATTAGTACTCGAAATAGTTCGTTGTATGTAATCAAAAAAAAATTTGAATTTTAATTGAAAAATTCCAAACTATGTTATGGGTACAATATCTAACTCTTAATGTAAATTACAGGCCAAATACAGTGAGCAAGTTGCTCAAATGACCGCGACTAAGGATCGAGAGCATTATCATGACGAGCTAGACCTTCTATACATGTAGCTTATTGGAGAAGGTGAGACATCTGCTTCCTCAAGAAGCATGCGGAGACCTGGTACTGGCAATATTCCTGGGGTAACGACTCATTTCAAATGTTGCTTTCATAAGTTGGTACCTTAAATCCAACCCGAAGTTTTAGATTATTAAAAATCATTTGTGATGAGCTATACTACTGGCTTGTTTGTTTCATTTACTTGGAGGTTAACGACATGTAAAGATAACTTTAGAAAAGGAAAAGTGAAAGCATTATGTGGAAGATCAATTTTCAAAGGCAAACTTGGACTGATATAGCAATTCACCCATAAGTCCCTCCATTTCTTAAAAAAAAACAAGTACTACAAAATTGAATTGATGCATGACACGTAAGAACCAAACAAAAACATCAGCCTTACATCGAGAAAAGTTTCTAGAATAATGTGCATCAAGTAAAATATAGAAATATTTTGCATTCAGTAAAGTACATAGTTTTTAGATAAGGAAGTGTATGTTGATAGTGATGGAGGAGGTTATGTATGTTGATAAGGAAGTGAGTGATTTTAAGGGGTGATGCTGATATGATTGAGAAATTTGTTGAGGCCCAGTAAATGCAAGTGTTTACTGCAAAATTTTATAAATTAGAATGAAGACATCCTTTGCTTGCTGGTGTTATAGGTATAGTGGTCTAGCTATGCGTGCTTTTTTTGTGTCGTACTATTTGTCTCTTGTTTGAATATTGCTAAAATTTCTTCTAGTTTATCTACTGCTAAGCAGTCATGATTCTGGTTTGCTTTGTTAGTGTCCTAATCTGTTAACTAGTTTTTGTCTGGGATTAGCATTGTTTTTGTTTGTCTGTTGATGATTTAATGCATATATCTGTACAAACAAAATTTGATTAGTCTGAAGAAAGATTGTGAGATAAATGGTAGAACTCATGGTAAATGATACGCTCTACATGATTTTATAAGGGTCGTCCCTGTCCATGCAACGCTACATTACACATGCAAGAATCTGTGTACTTGAGATTTAGGCTTCTGTATATATATTGCACTAATTGGAGATTTAGAATGCCAATTATAATGTTGTCATATTTTCATGACTAGTTCTTTCATTTCTTTATGAAATTATAAGTTAGGAAAAGAAAAGTCGAATAGTTATACATTTTGCTGATGTGATTAAATAGTTTACAGGTAGATATACAGAGACAATACATACACGGCTCGTTTTGGAGTTTCACATGACAAAGAGAAACTTGAGGAGGAAGTAAAAGAGCTAAGGAATAAAAATCAAGAAATGAATGCCACGATTAACAAACTACAAGGGGATTTATGTTCCATGCAGCAGGAGATGAGTTCTGTGCAGGAGTTTATACGAGGGTTGAGGCGGGAGCAAGGACTAGAGATACAACCAACTTTGTGAGTTATTCCTATTTCGGTTGTAGGTTTGATGTTCTATTTTTACAACGTACATTGTATGATGTTTGAAATAGATGAAACAACTATGTTGGAGCTATGTAGCAACTTTATTTTATTGTTTGTTGGACATGATGTATTTCAAACACATTCTGTAATAAGTTATGTAATTTGACGATGATATGTGTGATAACCCGGGTTTTTGGGCATTAGATAATTGAATAATTATCTAATTTAAATTGAAATACTGATTTATAGATTGGAAAAATAATGTGACAATCTCCATTATAAATTATTTATATTTGACAAATTTTTATTTTCAAACAATAATGATAATGGGTTGTTTTAAAAATAGATAAATAAATTTTTAAGTAGAATTATTAATTACAAACTGAATTTGGATTTATTTAAAATATATATGTATTGTTTGAATTGATTTTTAAATTTGATTTGAACTTAAATTTGAATTCAAATTTAAAATTTAAAAGAAGTATATCTTATATATAGTTTGATTTAAATAGTAGAATAAATACCAAAGCTTTATAAAACAATTTAGATAAAATAAAGACATATTCATATATAAAATAATAATATTGGATTTGGAAGAAATCTATATTATAAAATTTATAGAAATTGGTTTTGTAATAATAATATGTATGAACATGTACATACATTGTGATATGGAAACGATATTTTCAATTTGATATAATAAATTTTCCAAAAAGCTATATAAAGATTAAATTATAACATATATACTTGTTAATTTATTAATGTATAATAAATTTTAAAATATGTATTCGTTAAGTTATAAATATATATATATATATATATATATATATATAACATTTAAAAATGCATAATACAAGTTTGTTTCAATTATAATAGTTGGAAATGAACTAAGAGATTAAAGATAACACATGTAAACATTTTAAAATATCATCCAACAAGTGTAGTTATTTTAAGTGTGTAGATTTACAAATGTAGACATTTTATTCTATGAATTACAAATGTCATTTATCATTCTTCATTTATAAAAAATCCCACTATCTTCCATTCTCATCTTCTCTTCATCCTTCACTTTGCTACTTGCAAATTTTCAAAAAAAAAAAATGTAACCTGATATAAAAGAAATCAGATCTGAAGCTAAACCTAGAATTTGTTTTAAAACAAAATTCATGCACTTCATTTAATATCAAGTTCAGATCAAACCATCTCAAGCCTGAAATCAAAAGAAATCTGATGCGAATCAAAGTTAAAAGATCACTTCCAGAGTTTAAAGTAATTTCGGTTTCAAGCATCATCTGTGCAGAATTCAACAACAGGTCAAATTTCCCAGGGTTAAAACTGCTTCAAATCCTGTTCTGTTCAAATAATAGAGGTGAGTAAGCAAACTATTCTGTTTATAGATGCATGTTGAAAATTTCTTTTAGTAAGATATGATCCATGATTGCATGTTTTGTTAATCGGAAGTGCATGTATATTTATATGTATGAAATTGTTGTATGAGTGTCTAGGAAGGGTATTCATACTCTGTTCTTGATTCTACAGTATGGATATATTCAAAATAAAATTTATCACCCTCAAATCTCCTTAAGATCTGATAAATAATAACAAAGTATGTTAATAATAACAATGTATGAGTTTTAAAATATGTCCAGGCTATTCTCTGTTTAGCTATATAAAGGTGAGTAGCTTTTAAAACTCTTAATTGATTAAAATACCTGATGCATGTAAGGTTGAAGTTCTATTGTGGAAGTTGTTTGTATGAATATATATGTCATGCTTGAATGTATAAAAAAAAAGAGCAAACACATTTGAGTGTGCATGACTGGTATCACGCAATATGTCTCTGCTATTATTGTCAGATTCCAGATTTCTGTTTGAAATCCTAAAACTATCTCTCAAATTCGTTTTAGGACCTAATCACTAAATGGAATCTGATTTTAAGATTTTATCATCAATTATAAAAATAGTTTTAAAGTTAATATTAACAAATTTTCTCTGGAAATTTGGAAATTCCAGACAAAATTAAAAATAAATTAAGAGTTAAACATGGCAATTAGATGTTTCAGGGTTATAACTCGAATCAATTTAGGAAATTATTATTTTTAGAACTATAATCTAAATTTTTAATATTTCTTTGAGTATACAATTTGGGGTTTGTCTGGGAACTGATATCGAGGCTTCCTCTGACGATCAAGAAGGTGAAAAATCTCGGGGTTTCTACTGGTGATGGAGGAAGTTACAGTGTGTTCGACAAAAATGGTGGATGGGGTGGTTTTGGACAGTCCCGACGACGATATGATGTTTTCTGATCTAACCCTAGTTTTGGATGACATTACAATATTGGGTGCTGTGTTATTTCCAATGCGTCGAGCTGCTTGAGTTTTTGATGGAAGCTGTGTGGATGTGGCGTGGAGATGTGGTGTGACGACCCGGAATTTTCGAGCATTTAAAACTAAATATTTAATTGATTTTAATTATTTAAAGGTTAATTATCAACTTAAATTACGAATATCACAATTTATTTGATAATTAAATTATTGAATTAAACAATTTGAAGTTGGGTGAAATGTTGAATCTGGAATTTTAAGCTTGTTAAAAATAATTTGAAAGCTTATGAAATTTATATCGATAACGTTGAAGATGATAGAAGTTTTAAAATTTAAATTTAATAGTGATTTATTCAGTTTTGAAATTTCATCGTTTAAATTGAATTTAAAAATAGCCTTCCGAGGCGCAGTCTCGGAATTCGACGAAACCAGTGTCATTGGATCCGTAGTGTTTTATTATTATCGGATTTCAATTTTCGCATTGTTTGGGATTACCGTTGGGTCGTATGATCGATTTATGCCTAGAATAATCAATTTGAATTTAAATTAATAATCGAATCTTCTCTTATACGCCAACGTTTTCCCTTATCTTCTCGTATACGCCTTTGTCCTTCTAACAGGAATCTAACTCTCGTCTCTTTTCAACGAAACCCTTCTTATTGAAAAAAAATAAACAAATGAAACAATGGCCGATAACAACGGTCTCTAAAAAAAAAAAGGATGATAAAGCAGCTTTAAGCATGGCCGCGTATCCATCTCACTGTTCGTTTTCCCCAAATCGACTAAGGGAAATCAATTCGATTCTCATAAAAAAAGAAGAAGAATAATGTCCTAATTCAAACTAAAGAACAATCGCCTACTCAACGACATCGACTTCGAACTTCAGCTTGAGGAAGGCTAGGGTTTAGAATTGCCGCAATTTGAAGTCGCGGTTTGGGAGGTTATCGATAAGGTGAGTCGTCGCATAGGCCTCGGTCGCAGCAGGGTAGCGCGAAGTGGAAGGAGGTTCGAGATGGTGGACTGCAGCGCGGTGGACGGTCGATGAAGCATAGAGATGCGAAGTCGCGTTAGGGCACGACAATGGAAATCGATCGAGGAAAGCTCGCTAGCGAGCAACGTCGTGATGATGGGAGCATGTTGGAGTTGCGGCAGCTGATGAGATTGGTGGTAGCAGTTCGGTTTGGGTTGTTGAGCTAGTGAGGTATTGTCTTAAAATTCGTATATATTTATACTAACTGTAAACAAAAAAAAAAAAGGAATTTATTTAGGAGATTTTATAGTGATAACTTATTAAATTATTTTAGTCATTAAGGATTGTGTAAAAGGAGAATTTAGTTTAAGAAGAAAAAAAAATCAAGTTACTAGTTATGACCAAATTGTTAATTTAGAATTAATTTATTTAAATAGTAATAAAGTGCTGATTAGTTAAGTAAATTTATCGAGAAGGGAAGTTGGTAAGATTAAATAATTGATTTAAAACCAAATGATTAGTTAAATTAAATGTTAAGTGGAAAATTGATTTTTAGATTAACTCGGATATTGATAAACCATATCAATGTTTATTTAAGGTCAAAAATCGAGAAACCAAGCCAATGCTGAAGTGGAGTGCAAATAAAATCGAAGGTGAGTTAATCTCACTCAGCTGATTTTAAACTTAAATTTAAACGATTAAATTTAAATAATTGTTTGAATGTTTGAATTGTTTGATGTGAAATAGTATGATATGATTTGAAATTGGCATATTATATTGTGCTAACGTCTGTGGATGCAGGAAAAACAGGTTGGAGGATCCAACTGGATCCCTCAACATTTATTTATTATTTAATATTCTCTGATGTGATTACTTGATATTCAATGTTGAATATATTGGAATGTTGAATGATGTGACTTGATTGGATATATATTGGGTAAAATGAATTATCAAAAATATATAAATTGGATTTTTGGGAAGAAAATAAAGGAAGTAATTTGTAAACTAAATAATCTTAGAGGATTTAATAAATTTAGAATGAGTTAAGAAAGAAATGGAAGTATTGTAAATACTAATAAAGAACTTCGAATATGAGAAGAAAAGGTTTGAATAAACTGTAATTAATGAATTGTAAATGTATGTGATATTAATTTAAATGAATAAAGAATTATTTTAAAACTGAAAGTTTTAAATTATCTAAAGGAATAGGAAGCAAATTGAGGAATCTAAATTGGACTTTCAATTAAAAGTATTTTATATTATAATTAAGGAATAAAATCTGAAATTGAAGGATTTTTGAATAAATAAAATGAATTGGAAATCAATTTGAGGAAATTGATTTAAGGGATTGAAGTTGGAATTTTCTCTGGATAGCCAAGTACGATTCTCAAGCAATCTTAAATATAAGTTAAAGGTTTTAATGTTGTTTAAAAAAAAAGCATATTTTATAAAATTTATATTTTTTTAAAATTTTTTAAATTCTAAAGTAAATATTTTTCAAAAAACTATTATCGTTGTAATTATTAAATGACTTGGTATTTGTTTTTAAAGAAAAATCTTGTTTATATTTTATAAAAGTAGCCTTATTTATTAAATATTTCCTAAGTACATATTTTAATTAAGTATTAAAGTAGTTTTAAATTTTTGAGACTATGAAGTATACTTTATAACTAAGTTCTTTTAAAATTATTTTAAAGCTAAAAGTATTTTATACTTGGCGTTTCAGTGGAAATAAATATTGGGAAATTATTCCGGGAAAGGAATATGTTTGAAAACTGTTTTCAAAAGGAGTTTGAAAATTGAAATTATATCCTGTGAAGATATCTTTTTGAGATAAATAAATAATTTGGAAAATTATTTATTGGTTGATGGTTGTTTTGTGAATGTAATTGATAGTTAAATAACCGACTATCAATATTGGACAAATGCGCTGATCGTTTCGAAGAGACCGGGATCGAGAATTATTTCTCGAAAACCACTTCGATCCGGTTTGTACGTTTCGTGCGAAAAACGTGTTCGGAGTCGAAGATGAAGCAGTGAAGTGCAAGGGCTAGTCGCTACTAATCCTGAGGATATTTCCAAAATGGATGTAGTAGGAATAGTGCCTTCGGTTCCGTTCAAACCCGGGACGGACTTGTATGGACGAATGCTTGCGAAACATCGTCAGGTGGACGATGGGCATTCTAAGTGAAAACGTTCTAAAAGGTAACGCTTAGCCTCAAGCCTCATCAAATGGGAATGACTGAAAATCAGGGGATATGCAGCAAGGTTAGGTGGGTCATACCCAAGCAGGACAAGATAATTCCCCTGTCTAGATGTCCCTTATATATATTTCGGCTTAGTGGGTGGTTGGTCGCGCCAACCACGGGGTTTATCTTGTTCGGGACTGTTCAGTAAGGAATGGTTCCGGCCTTGTGTTGCAGGGGATGAAGGGAGTAATCCTCGGTACGGTGATCTAGGCCCCGTACTGTGACAGGTGGTACCCCAGTGCCTAGTCATTGTTGGAAATCCATTCTCCCTACGAGCCTTTTACGAGTTTTGTTTGTATTACCCACTCTGTGGCTAGTAGCTGGAATTTAATAGATGTAACAATTTTGGCTATTTTATAAGTACTTGTATATAGACCCTATTATAATATCAGAGGATTTCTATAAAAACTGTTTTAGCTATCGTAAGGTAAAAACCCGACATGTTTATTTGTGGCGTGGTCTTACGAGATGCTTTTGTTTTCAAAGGATTTTTGAAACTTTAATAATCAATTGGGTGTGATTTTCTCACGCTGGTATTCCAGACTGACTCGGGTGTTATTTAACTGTAATGCTCGGGTCAGACCGAGTGTTATAGAATACAGGATATGATGCTGTGGAGCTCAGGAGACGAGCTGGATGACGACACGTATTCTCGTACTTGTATATATATATATATATATTCTTCCGCTGTGTTGAGTTGTTGTGTACCCACCTGTGACTGATGTACTCTGATGATGTAGTATATGTAAACTGATATATTTGATTTTGAGTAAAGATTATTTATTCTCTATTATATTTTATTCCGCTGCGATGGTTAGATTATGATGTTGGTTTTGTTTTCTCTTATTCTACCTCTTCTTCTTAAACCCAAATGGTTCGTATTTCTGTGCAACTTGAGTTGATTGTTGTAGAATAGTGTTGACTCAAGGGGTACGGATTTGCGGGTCGTTACATTTGGTATCAGAGCTTAGGTTGGAGATAACCTTGGCTCTGGTGGGAACTACTCATTTCAAATAGAGTCTATAGTACTCTAGAATGAGTTTGAGCGTATTAATAGATATGAGTGCGTATTTTTTAGTGAATATAAATTGTTTTAATATCGCGTTGATTGATTTATTGAGTGGCATATGAACCTTCGTCGACACAGTCTGCGCAACTGTATCGAAGGGGTTTCTAAACACTTGAATAGAACATTTGACACGGTATTGTTTTAAATGTGGGTAAATGAAGTAATTTTACCCAAAAACATATTTTGATATAAAGAAAGTTTTTGAAAACTATTTAGCTAATATATGGTTGCTTGGATGCTGTAAATGATAATATTAAAGTATTATCATTGTTAAGTGAAAATTTACCTAGAAATTGAAATATAATTAAAAATTTAAGGGATAAATTCATTATAGAATGAAATTTATAAATATGAATTATTGATGTAATTTATGAATTGAAATATAATCAAATGAGAATTTGCATGAACATAAGCTGTGCAAATGAATTATAGTTAAAAATTTATTTAAGCAGAATTTGGAAATTCAAAATTTCAGAGATTTTGGAAATGTTATCGAAGTGTTTTGAAGATAAACGATAACATTATTGTTTTGGGAGTATTTCTGAGTGGAAATTGTTTTAAAAAAAGATTTTGGAAGTGGAATAGCATTGAAATCACTTGGATTATTGGAAAATAATTCTGATGATGACGGCCGCATCATCAGTATTCATTTTCGAATTTCTGAGTGACAGATTGCTACCAAAGTGATTTGTTTAGGAAAACCTGTTTGTTTTTGAAAATTTCAAAGGAAATTTGTTGGGAATAAAACCAGGGTTGGTTTAAATTTTGAGAAGTGTGATTTTGAAATGTTGGAGATTTCAAAATAATTTGAAACCGAAGTTTTGGAAAATGATTCTTAAATCAGGAAGAAAATTAAGTGTTGGATAATAGAATATAAATCTAAAGTGAAGAGTTAAAATGAAATTAACTTGGATTGATGAAATAAAAATATAACTGGATTGAAATTAATCGGTTGGGCTGAAATTAATATCCAGTTGTATTCGAAATCAAGTTGAAATTGAGTTAAGTAAATTTGAGTTAGCAAAATTGGATTGGAATGAGAATTCAATCGAATTAGTGAATGAAATTTAAATTCTTACCTGGATAACTGGAAAATAAGTTGGATAAGAAATAAATTGGGTAAGAGTTTGATTGAGTTAAATAAATCAGAATAGCATATAAAAGAATATGCTTGAGTTATAAATAAGTGTAAATAATAAGTTTATGATGAATGGAATTGTATAAAATAATAAATTGTGGCTTATAAAATTTGAAAATGGAATACAAAATCCAAAATAAAAAATTGTTTGGTGAATTGAAAAATAAATTGAAGATCAAACTTGAAGATTTTAAAGTAAATTGAACTTAAGCAAATTTAAATGAAGAAACTTTGAGACTTAAAATCAAGTTCTGAAATATAAGTTGGGAAAAGACTATTTAGATAATGAATTATATAATGAAATATGTATTAAGAACCCAATGTAGTTAAGTAAAGTTGAATTATGAGTTTATGATGAAGTTTGGAAATAAACTCAAGAGATAAATTAAATTCGACTTAAATTGCTGGTGAAATGAAATTGAACTATGAGTTCATAAATTTGGGTGGTAAATTGAGAATGGATAGTGGATTCAGAACTTGGGTTATTAATTTAAATTTAACTTGAAGCGGTAATAAATTAAATGTAATTGAAAATGTAAAGAATAAAAATGGAAATGAATTAAAATAGTGATGGATTGAATGTGCAAATAAAATTCAAATAAGTAAAGATAACTGGAAAAAAAAAATAGCCAGATAATAAATTGAATGAGTTGAATCTGGAAAGTTAAATTTTATAATGACCAATCAAATGAAATTTGCAGATTTAAAATGAGATTGGATTGAAATAAAATCAAGTTAAATTGAAAAGAGAACTTGGTTTGCAAAATGAGAATGAGCTCAAGTATAAATTAGAGTGAATAAACTTAAGCCAAAAGATGGAAAGGAGTTGAATTGAATTCAACTTAAAATTAAGTTTAATAATATTGGATTGGTTTTAAATCAAGTGAAGATAAATTTTTAATCGAAATAAAATTCGATGAGTTATAAGTAATATTAATGGAATGGAATTCGAGAATAAATAATTGTAAATCATTTAAAATTATTAAGGAATTGAAATAACTTGAGACAATAGGGAAAATAGAATGTTTCAAGTTTATTAGAATGGTTTAAGTGAATGTGGATAAACTAATTATATTGAATAAATAAATGATGGAATAAGTAAGTATCAAATGAAATGTAGTTTAAATAAGTTGAGAAATGGTTATTGAATGAAATAGCTTGGATTGTCTTTGAACTAAATAAAATAGTTTGAGATAAACTAACATGGAATGAAATGTAAATAAATGGATGGTAAATGAAATTTAAATGGAATGCGTTGAGCTAAATAAATGAGTGAGGATAGATTTAAATAAAAGGGAGAATTTAATTGGCAATTAAGATGAACCTAGATTGTAAATGGTTTTGAATAAACTAATTTGATTAATAAAATGAAATGCAAGTGAATGGATTAAAAATTTGAAATGCAATGAAAATGAGGATATATGGATTGTGAATAAATTTAAGATGGAATAGAATTGAGTATAAATTGAGTTGAAATCCATTTAAAATTGATTATAAACTCAAGTACTTATTTATTCACAAAGATCTTGTCAAATTACAAAGAATAAATTATAATTGGATGTAAATGGAAGTAATTAAAATTCTAGGAGTAAATAAAAGTAAAATAAATTGATTTTGAGAGCAATTGAACTAAATACGAGTTCGGTTTGCTTAAAAATAAATTAATGTAAGTGATTGAGTTTTAAACTATTCAAATTGATGAAGTTATATACGAATGGATCGAAAACAATTCAGATTGAATGAAAATGGATTGTAAATTGATTGAAATAGTTGAAGTAGCATGGAAGCTATATAGATTGCTTGCGGAAAAATGTTTGGTGTAAATTTCTTTTTAGAAGTCATATGTTTTAACTATTGCAAGTAAGTTAAATATGTTAAACTTTTTATATTTGGCACTTACATGTTTAAATTGAGTAAGTACAGGTACTTGGAAGCCGTGTGGCTGGATTTGGTTATGCTATTTGCTAAAAATAATAAGCCGCTTGCTTAAAATTCTAAATAAGGTACGCCTACGCAATTTAAAATAGGAAATATGAACTGTTTTGGTTTTTCCGACCGTGTGGGTCGATGTATATATATTTATCTCTTTTGTCAAATTGCAAAAGCTCCTCCGTAAAAAGGGGACTCTGCCAAAATTTTTCAGAAATTTTGGGAGTTAGAAAATTTTTGAAAATTTTGAAAATTTTTGTTAACGACAAAACTATTTAGAATTGGAAACTAAAATAAGTTAGTAAATGAAACTAATTAAAGTAATGACTTGAATTAGTTATAAATGAAGGATAAAATTTAAAAATTCAAAGTTGAAAATAAATGAAATACATATGTAATGTGGAAATCGATTTGAATAGAGATAAGTATAGACTAAAAGAGGTAAAGAGAAATAAAGATAAGAAACATATAAAATATTTATACTAACTTAAGAGGGAATGGTGCATTCTTAAATGGAAATTGGTACTACTAATATAATTCAAGTCAATATTGGAATGAATAGATATTGACATTTTGTAAGAAAGTCGATAAAATATTTTAGGATATTGTGATTGGATATTAGTGCTAAGCAGGATATGCAGGTATTATAAAAGGGAAAATGAAATTGGATTTGATTTCAAGAGATAAATTTGAATTGCCCGACAAAAGGTACGCATTTAAATTTGGTATGGAATTTGATTGGGATTTGGATTTGGATTTGGATTGAGCCACTTGGCCTTTTGTTTTCTTTTTGGATTTGGAAGGCCGTAGAGCCATTTTGTAGTTGTACCGAGCTAGCCGCGCAAAGGAGACGCTGGCGAAATTTTTCGGGAATTTAGGGAGTTAGAAAAATTTTGAGAAAATTTTGATAATTCAAAATTTGGTTTTGAATTAAAACTTGAATGGTTGGGCAAATAGGATTGTATGCAAACTAGGGAAAGGTTTGGAAAGTTAATAAGAACGATAATGAGCCTATTATAAATAGGTAGTTGGTAAGATGTTGTATTGTTAGAAACTGTTTGGTTTTGGGAAAGATAAATGGATTTTGGACCATTCTTCCTAGCTAGTAATTTCGGGGACGAAATTCTTTTAAGAGGGGAGGAATGTGACGACCCGGAATTTTCGAGCATTTAAAACTAAATATTTAATTGATTTTAATTATTTAAAGGTTAATTATCAACTTAAATTACGAATATCACAATTTATTTGATAATTAAATTATTGAATTAAACAATTTGAAGTTGGGTGAAATGTTGAATCTGGAATTTTAAGCTTGTTAAAAATAATTTGAAAGCTTATGAAATTTATATCGATAACGTTGAAGATGATAGAAGTTTTAAAATTTAAATTTAATAGTGATTTATTCAGTTTTGAAATTTCATCGTTTAAATTGAATTTAAAAATAGCCTTCCGAGGCGCAGTCTCGGAATTCGACGAAACCAGTGCCATTGGATCCGTAGTGTTTTATTATTATCGGATTTCAATTTTCGCATTGTTTGGGATTACCGTTGGGTCGTATGATCGATTTATGCCTAGAATAATCAATTTGAATTTAAATTAATAATCGAATCTTCTCTTATACGCCAACGTTTTCCCTTATCTTCTCGTATACGCCTTTGTCCTTCTAACAGGAATCTAACTCTCGTCTCTTTTCAACGAAACCCTTCTTATTGAAAAAAAATAAACAAAGGAAACAATGGCCGATAACAACGGTCTCTAAAAAAAAAAAAGGATGATAAAGCAGCTTTAAGCATGGCCGCGTATCCATCTCACTGTTCGTTTTCCCCAAATCGACTAAGGGAAATCAATTCGATTCTCATAAAAAAAAAAAAGAAGAACAATGTCCTAATTCAAACTAAAGAACAATCGCCTACTCAACGACATCGACTTCGAACTTCATCTTGAGGAAGGCTAGGGTTTAGAATTGCCGCAATTTGAAGTCGCGGTTTGGGGGGTTATCGATAAGGTGAGTCGTCGCATAGGCCTCGGTCGCAGCAGGGTAGCGCGAAGTGGAAGGAGGTTCGAGATGGTGGACTGCAGCGCGGTGGACGGTCGATGAAGCATAGAGATGCGAAGTCGCGTTAGGGCACGACAATGGAAATCGATCGAGGAAAGCTCGCTAGCGAGCAACGTCGTGATGATGGGAGCATGTTGGAGTTGCGGCAGCTGATCAGATTGGTGGTAGCAGTTCGGTTTGGGTTGTTGAGCTAGTGAGGTATTGTCTTAAAATTCGTATATATTTATACTAACTGTAAACAAAAAAAAAAAGGAATTTATTTAGGAGATTTTATAGTGATAACTTATTAAATTATTTTAGTCATTAAGGATTGTGTAAAAGGAGAATTTAGTTTAAGAAGAAAAAAAAATCAAGTTACTAGTTATGACCAAATTGTTAATTTAGAATTAATTTATTTAAATAGTAATAAAGTGCTGATTAGTTAAGTAAATTTATCGAGAAGGGAAGTTGGTAAGATTAAATAATTGATTTAAAACCAAATGATTAGTTAAATTAAATGTTAAGTGGAAAATTGATTTTTAGATTAACTCGGATATTGATAAACCATATCAATGTTTATTTAAGGTCAAAAATCGAGAAACCAAGCCAATGTTGAAGTGGAGTGCAAATAAAATCGAAGGTGAGTTAATCTCACTCAGCTGATTTTAAACTTAAATTTAAACGATTAAATTTAAATAATTGTTTGAATGTTTGAATTGTTTGATGTGAAATAGTATGATATGATTTGAAATTGGCATATTATATTGTGCTAACTTCTGTGGATGCAGGAAAAACAGGTTGGAGGGATCCAACTGGATCCCTCAACATTTATTTATTATTTAATATTCTCTGATGTGATTACTTGATATTCAATGTTGAATATATTGGAATGTTGAATGATGTGACTTGATTGGATATATATTGGGTAAAATGAATTATCAAAAATATATAAATTGGATTTTTGGGAAGAAAATAAAGGAAGTAATTTGTAAACTAAATAATCTTAGAGGATTTAATAAATTTAGAATGAGTTAAGAAAGAAATGGAAGTATTGTAAATACTAATAAAGAACTTCGAATATGAGAAGAAAAGGTTTGAATAAACTGTAATTAATGAATTGTAAATGTATGTGATATTAATTTAAATGAATAAAGAATTATTTTAAAACTGAAAGTTTTAAATTATCTAAAGGAATAATAAGCAAATTGAGGAATCTAAATTGGACTTTCAATTAAAAGTATTTTATATTATAATTAAGGAATAAAATCTGAAATTGAAGGATTTTTGAATAAATAAAATGAATTGGAAATCAATTTGAGGAAATTGATTTAAGGGATTGAAGTTGGAATTTTCTCTGGATAGCCAAGTACGATTCTCAAGCAATCTTAAATATAAGTTAAAGGTTTTAATGTTGTTTAAAAAAAAAGCATATTTTATAAAATTTATATTTTTTTAAAATTTTTTAAATTCTAAAGTAAATATTTTTCAAAAAACTATTATCGTTGTAATTATTAAATGACTTGGTATTTGTTTTTAAAGAAAAATCTTGTTTATATTTTATAAAAGTAGCCTTATTTATTAAATATTTCCTAAGTACATATTTTAATTAAGTATTAAAGTAGTTTTAAATTTTTGAGACTATGAAGTATACTTTATAACTAAGTTCTTTTAAAATTATTTTAAAGCTAAAAGTATTTTATACTTGGCGTTTCAGTGGAAATAAATATTGGGAAATTATTCCGGGAAAGGAATATGTTTGAAAACTGTTTTCAAAAGGAGTTTGAAAATTGAAATTATATCCTGTGAAGATATCTTTTTGAGATAAATAAATAATTTGGAAAATTATTTATTGGTTGATGGTTGTTTTGTGAATGTAATTGATAGTTAAATAACCGACTATCAATATTGGACAAATGCGCTGATCGTTTCGAAGAGACCGGGATCGAGAATTATTTCTCGAAAACCACTTCGATCCGGTTTGTACGTTTCGTGCGAAAAACGTGTTCGGAGTCGAAGATGAAGCAGTGAAGTGCAAGGGCTAGTCGCTACTAATCCTGAGGATATTTCCAAAATGGATGTAGTAGGAATAGTGCCTTCGGTTCCGTTCAAACCCGGGACGGACTTGTATGGACGAATGCTTGCGAAACATCGTCAGGTGGACGATGGGCATTCTAAGTGAAAACGTTCTAAAAGGTAACGCTTAGCCTCAAGCCTCATCAAATGGGAATGACTGAAAATCAGGGGATATGCAGCAAGGTTAGGTGGGTCATACCCAAGCAGGACAAGATAATTCCCCTGTCTAGATGTCCCTTATATATATTTCGGCTTAGTGGGTGGTTGGTCGCGCCAACCACGGGGTTTATCTTGTTCGGGACTGTTCAGTAAGGAATGGTTCCGGCCTTGTGTTGCAGGGGATGAAGGGAGTAATCCTCGGTACGGTGATCTAGGCCCCGTACTGTGACAGGTGGTACCCCAGTGCCTAGTCATTGTTGGAAATCCATTCTCCCTACGAGCCTTTTACGAGTTTTGTTTGTATTACCCACTCTGTGGCTAGTAGCTGGAATTTAATAGATGTAACAATTTCGGCTATTTTATAAGTACTTGTATATAGACCCTATTATAATATCAGAGGATTTCTATAAAAACTGTTTTAGCTATCGTAAGGTAAAAACCCGACATGTTTATTTGTGGCGTGGTCTTACGAGATGCTTTTGTTTTCAAAGGATTTTTGAAACTTTAATAATCAATTGGGTGTGATTTTCTCACGCTGGTATTCCAGGCTGACTCGGGTGTTATTTAACTGTAATGCTCGGGTCAGACCGAGTGTTATAGAATACAGGATATGATGCTGTGGAGCTCAGGAGACGAGCTGGATGACGACACGTATTCTCGTACTTGTATATATATATATATATATTCTTCCGCTGTGTTGAGTTGTTGTGTACCCATTGTATGTTATTGATGGGAGCTGTGACTGATGTACTCTGATGATGTAGTATATGTAAACTGATATATTTGATTTTGAGTAAACATTATTTATTCTCTATTATATTTTATTCCGCTGCGATGGTTAGATTCTGATGTTGGTTTTGTTTTCTCTTCTTCTACCTCTTCTTCTTAAACCCAAATGGTTCGTATTTCTGTGCAACTTGAGTTGATTGTTGTACAATAGTGTTGACTCAAGGGGTATGGATTTGCGGGTCGTTACATGTGGCCAGAGTTTCTGGCGCTCTGGTGATCGTAGTTGATCGTACGATGTGATTTCAGGTTGGGTGTTTAGTTCCAAATGTCAACTGGAATACTCGATTTCAATTTCGAGCTTAGTGATTAAGTTGGATGTTTGAGATCGAAGATGGGCTTAGTAAGTGACTTGTCGACAATAGTGGATGAAGCCAAGTCGGCGGCGGCCACCTGTGTACGTACACTGGTACACGGCGTGTCAGATGAGAAGTGGGATCTGGAGGGAAGTATGCTGGAAGTAATTCCCGAAGGATTTTACTGATTTTCTCGAGATGGTCTTCGAGTTCTGGTGTATGGTATTCTAGATTTTTGCATCTCAAGTTTTATTGAAATTTAAACTAAAGTTTGAATAAGAGAATACTAGGGAAGAGATGAGGTAACTCGGTTTTTTTTTTGATGGGTGTACCCGAGATTGTTCTCGGGTTATAAATTAAAGGGTACTTTACTTTAAATCAAAGGATAATGATTTTAAAATTAATCAAATTCAAGTTTATAATTTAATTTATTAAGAGTTTAATGTAATAAATGATCTATCTTAATTTGATCATGTTTTATTAACTAATGTAATTAACAGATAAGAAATTTGGGTAATTAAATTAAGACAAGTTAATTTGTGAAATTAATTTAAGTGTAGTATATTACTTAATTAAGGATTGTTTAATCAAGGTTAGTCAATTAAGGGAATAGTTTAGTAATAAGTGCTTAAGGGGTTAATTACTTAATGTAAGAATATTATTAAAGGAAAATACTTAATGAAAGTAATTAAGAGGTTAATTACTCAATGTAGTTAATTTAGTAATGTGATTAGTCAAGTTAATAAATTGGTTTAATTAATTTAAGATAATCACATGATGGCTTGTTAAATTATGATTACTGAATGTAATTGGAAAAGAGTAATTACTTGGTAAAGTAATTAATGGATAAGTACTAGATGTTAATTGAATTTGAAATGGTAATTTTATGGTAAATGATTTGGGTTAATTACCTTGTATAACTAATAAGAAGGGTAATTACTTTGTGGAAATAATTAATAATTAATTACTTAGTGTAATTAATTTAAGAATTGATTAATAAAATTATTAGAAGATAAATGATTAATGTAATTAATTAAGGGTTGTAATGTAATAAAAGTATAATAAATCAAGAACGATAAATTAAGATAGAAATTAGTGGATCATTAATTAATTGGTCTATCATCAATTAATGATTAGTAGGCAGGATACAGAAGTAATTGAAGTAGTTAATTTGGTGTTTAAATTAAATTAATTACTGATTGTGTGGTTGATAAATCTTGCTTGTGAATAATTAAATGATAGAGTATGTTTTAGATTAGTGATATTTCTGTTAGGTGATGAGTGATGCTTTGTGCCAAAATATATTTGGGCTAAAACGAGACATCCCGTGTTTAATATTTCACTTGAATAATTTGAGTTAAGGGGACATTGGATTCGAAGAGACCGGATTCGGATTTTAGTTAATATCCGAAACCACTTCGATTCTTTATAAATTGCTAGGTGAAATTAATAAGCTGGAATGTAATGATTTAAGTGAACTAGACTACTTAATCTAAGTTTGGTACTTAGAAATTGGTGAGTGAAATAAATGATGTCGATAACAATTTGTGAAGATGTAATTGATAAAAAGTTACCCGGATTATATATAAGTTGTATGCTTTTGAAATTTATGTTAGATGGGTTTATTCACGCTGGTTTCTAGCCTGACCCAGGTGTTACTTTGATGTAATGCTCGGGTCAGACCGAGTATTACAGATTTTCAGGTAAGGACGTTCTGGAGCTCAAGAGGCGAGCTGGATGGCAGGAACGTATGAAGAGTTTCCGCTGTGATATTGTAGTATCTGGACATGATTGTTTTGTCCAGAATTTATGTATATGTATAACCCTGATGTACTAAAATGTAAATTAACTGATATAGTTTTCTTTGTATAACTGCTATTTTACTTGATATTATATTTGATCCGCTGCGAATGTGAGGTTTCTGTGACTTGTTTTCTGTTTCATCTTCTTTCTCTTTATCTCTTTTCCTAACTATCTGGAATTTTCAGGATCATAATTTCCGGGTCGTTACATTTGGTATCAGAGCAAGGTTAAGCGAGAACCTCGACTCTGTTGGGATTACTCATTAAGGATAAGGTAAGTGGTACCCTAGAATGAGTTGAGTATATATATATGAGAGAGCGTACTTGTTATTTTCTTATATAAAAGTTTTTAAATGATTTCTAAAGTAAATGAATCTTATAAAAGAAATAGATTACCTATTATATAACGGAAATTGTTTGTAGTAATAATTAAATTAAAAGTAATAGTAAGAATTAAGTGGTAATAGAATTACAACCAAATTGAAAATTAGATTAAAGACAAGTTTGAAATGGATTCAAACTAAAATTGAAATCTTGAATTGGAGAAGTATTTCAGAATAAGATGAATTATAATTGGTTTCAAACCAGAAAATAGAATGGATATTGTGTTTAATAATGGGATGATTGTTTTTCAATAAACAATAAAATGTTTTAAGGAAGTAACCATTTAAAAAGAAAATAATTTGTAAATGTGAAAGGATATAAATAAAAGTGGGTTTCAAATTGTGAAGCCATGAATTCTAAGTTTAAAAACTTGAATTGGTTTCAAAATGTCAAAGGAAGTAATATTATTCAAACTACTTTGAATATGTCTTATTTTAAAAATAAGAAATGTTTGAAAATTTTAAAGAAAATTTGTTTGAATTGAAACCAAAGGTGGTTTAAATTTTAAAATTTGGCTTGGCGAGCCAAGGAATAAATATGTATATATGTGTGGATATACATAATATCAAAGATGGGTTGAAATAAACTCTAAATATTGAGTTTTTAATTGGAATGAGATGTGATACCCAATGTGATAATTTTTTGAAGTTAATAAGTGCGAAGATTATTTATGAGAAGTTTAAAATTTGAAATGGAAGTTCAAATTGGGTTAGGTTGACTAGATTAAGTAAACTGAGTTTAACTTGGGAAAAGTTAAATAAGTTGGATTGATCAACCTGATTTGGAAATTTCAAGATGAAATTGGAATTTAACTTGGGAAGTTAAATGGTTAATCTGAACTGGGAGTTTGTGTGATCTCAAATGGATCTGAGATCTGGAAATTGGAATTTGATGGATGTTTTAAAATGAATTGGGTGATATCATCCTATGGTTATTAATAAAATTTAACTTAAATTTAAATTAAGATATGGAATTCCTTTGAACTGAAAATTTGAATAATTTGGAATTGTAATTAAAGTTGAATAGTTTTAAATTCAAATGGAATTTGAATTTGAATTTGGGAGGAAATCAAGAATAATTCAACTTGATTTGGAAATGGAGTATGAAATAGGGATTAATTCAAACTGGAGTTGAAATGAATTGAAATTGGAACTAGTTAAATTGAAATTTATTTGAATTGGTAGAATTTGACATCAATGTTGAATAAAGATAAATTTGGAAAGAAACTGAGCTTAATTCAACTTGAATTGGGATTGAATCAATTTCAATGGAAATTGAAGTTATTTAAAATTGGAATTGGGATAATTTAAATTGAATTATTTTGAGAATGGAGATTGGGAAGTGAGCAGTTTTGACTCTGGACTATTTTTAATATAAATTGTTTTAATATAAACCTATTCTTCCTAGCTATTCATTATATATACAACCTTTCTTTTAAAAGCCAAACTATCTTATATTTGTTTTACAATTAATTTTGAAACCGTTTAACAATTTTCCAACTGTTTTATAAATTAATTACTATATTTCAACGGTTTTACAAAACTAATTACTATCTTGCTATTATTTTTCGATTATCTAAAATTTCTATAATTATTTTAACTATTTTCTAACTATTTTACACTTATTTTATAAACTAGTAATTATTTTCCAACTACTTTTCTATTTTTAAAATTTTCAAACTATTTTCTAAATAAACTGGTCGGAGTACAAACTGTTATCGGTTAAATATCCAATCAAGATAAAAATAGAGGTAATAATTCAAATGGATTGAAGCAATTGTGAGTAAGTGAATGAAAATTAAAGTGAATGTGAATAGAAATGGAATTGATTTAGCTAACAACCAATAAAGATAAATATGTAGGGTGTATGTATGTTATTCTATTCGCATGGTGATTTGATCCAGATTCGAGTACAGAATTTCGAGATAGTATGACGATCCGAGCTGGGATTTTTCGCTTGATTTTCGACGACGAACCTGGATATGAATTGTTGATTGGATCTAGATATTCTCTATCATAGTTACGGCTATGCGGGGAGAATGACGGTTTCTGATCAAGAAAACAGATCTGTGTCCGCACTAGGAAGTCGGGTGGATGATACTAGTTCGGAAGTGAAATTGTGTAATCGAGCGAGCGATCAGATTGGTATAGCGTACGGATGATATGTGTACATCGTATGGATTTAAATGAAAATGATTTTGAAAGAAGTAATCAAATTTGAATATTTGATTTTGTGTAAACAAAGTTAAATATCTTTGTTTTATAAAATGAAACTCCCCTTGTTGAATCTTTTGCCAGAAGAAAAGGGTTTCTGAAAATGTCTGAAGTATAAAAGGAGTTTTATACAAGTTTGAAATGATCCAAAGTTTTAAAAATTATATATATATGTGTATATATATATATATATATATATATATATATATATGTATGTAAAGGATCTTATGAAGATTTTGGAAAAAGTTTTGGGAACCTTTGGATTTGGATAGGCTTTTGATTTTTGGGTAAAATCAATATTGAGAATTTGGAAAGCCTAGTTTGAGAATTATCGATTTTGGAATAATCAATTTTTTGTAAAGGGGCTTTGTATGAGATCATACTAGATGTATGATTTAAAGATACTATATGCGTATAGTATAAAATGTTTTGATGATGGCTCTGGGGAAAAGGCGCACCCTTGAAATGAACTTCTCAGGAGTGCCACCGGGTGGTGTTGCCATGAGCCCGAAGGGGGGGGTTCTAAAGTTGATCCTGTGAGGAGTCCGGACCAAACTAGTTCCTGGGGATTATGAGTAGTATATACCATAGCGAAAGTCGTGTGTGCCACTGAGAGCCAACAGTCTGCATTTGATTTTATATCGGTAGACCGCGATCTATGGTAACATAGCGAAAGTCGTGTGTGCCACTGAGAGCCAACTGTATGTGTTTGATTGTATATCGGTAGACTGCGACCTATGTAAGAGTGGAGAAGTTTCATTTCAACAACGAAAATCAGAGGCCGCAGAGTGCCTGTAGTTACATGGACTTTTGCTATGACGGCAACGTAACCCTGGATGTAACTGTGATCTGTTGTGTGGGATCCATGGTGTAATCGAGAGGCCGCGGAGAGCCTGCAGTTACATGGACTTTTGCTGCGACGGCAACGTAACCTTGGAATGTAACTGCGACCATGGATGGGGATGATGATTTCCAGAGCATTCTCACTAAAGATATTTCCTCTATTTTCAAAAGTGTTTTCGATGTTTTCAATAAAATTATTTTCAAAGTATTTTCACTGGATGTTGAAAACGGGTCTGCCAAGTACGTATAGAACTTCATTCCTACGCCTGATCAACGTATGACCAAATTTTTGTGAGAACAAAGATGGACTTGTTGAAACATTGAGTTATAAAAAGTATATCTTTATATAAAACTATTTTTGTAATACTATGTAGATTTTAAAAGTATTTTAAAAATTCTTAATAAAAGAATAGTGTTACTGATAATAAATGTTTTAAAATTCTGGCTTCGTTCCTTTTCGAGGACGAAAAGATTCTAAAGGGGGAGGAATGTGATAACCCGGATTTTCAGGCATTAGATAATTGAATAATTATCTAATTTAAATTGAAATACTAATTTATAGATTGGAAAAATAATGTGATAATCTCTGTTATAAATTATTTATATTTGACAAATTGTTATTTTCAAACAATAATGATAATGGGTTGTTCTAAAAATAGATAAATAATTTTTTAAGTAGAATTATTAATTACAAATTGAATTTGGGTTTATTTAAGATATATATGTATTGTTTGAATTGATTTTTAAATTTTGATTTGAACTTAAATTTGAATTCAAATTTAAAATTTAAAAGAAGTATATCTTATACATAGTTTGATTTAAATAGTAGAATAAATACCAGAGCTTTATAAAACAATTTAGATAAAATAAAGACATATTCATATGCAAAATAATAATATTGGATTTGGAAGAACTCTATATTATAAAATTTATAGAAATTGGTTTTGTAATAATAATATGTATGAACATGTACATACATTGTGATATGGAAACGATATTTTCAATTTGATATAATAAATTTTCCAAAAAGCTATATAAAGATTAAATTATAAAATATCTACTTGTTAATTTATTAATGTATAATAAATTTTAAAATATGTATTCTTTAAGTTATAAATATATATATATATATAACGTTTAAAAATTCATAGTACAAGTTTGTTTCAATTATAATAGTTGGAAATGAACTAAGAGATTAAAGATTACACATGTAAACATTTTAAAATATCATCCAACAAGTGTAACTATTTTAAGTGTGTAGATTTACAAATGTAGAAATTTTATTCTATGAATTACAAATGTCATTTATCATTCTTCATTTTAAAAAAAAATTCCCACTATCTTCCATTCTCATCTTCTCTTCATCCTTCACTTTGCTACTTACAAATTTTCAAAAAAAAAAACAAAAGTAACCTAATATAAAAGAAATCAGATCTGAAGCTAAACCCAGAATTTGTTTTAAAACAAAATTCATGCACTTCATTTAATATCAAGTTCAGATCAAACCATCTCAAGCCTGAAATCAAAAGAAATCTGATGCGAATCAAAGTTAAAAGATCATTTCCAGAGTTTAAAGTAATTTCGGTTTCAAGCATCATCTGTGCAGAACTCATGTTCTGTTCAAACAATAGAGGTGAGTAAGCAAACTATTCTATTTATAGATGCACGCTGAAAATTTCTTTTAGTAAGATATGATCCGTGATTGCATGTTTTGTTAATCGGAAGTGCATGTATATTTATATGTATGAAATTGTTGTATGAGTGTCTGGGAAGGGTATTCATACTCGGTTCTTGATTCTACAGTATGGACATATTCAAAATAAAATTTATCACCCTCAAATCTCCTTAAGATCTGATAAATAATAACAAAGTATGTTAATAGTAACAATGTATGAGTTTTAAAATATGTCCAGGCTATTCTCTGTTTAACTATATAAAGGTGAGTAGCTTTTAAAACTCTTAATTGATTAAAATACCTGATGCATGTAAGGTTGAAGTTCTATCGTGGAAGTTGTTTGTATGAATATATATGTCATGCTTGAATGTATAAAAAAAAGTGCAAACACATTTGAGTGTGCATGACTGGTACCAGGCAATATGTCTCTGCTATTATTGTCTGATTCCAGATTTCTGTTTGAAATCCTAAAACTATCTCTCAAATTCGTTTTAGGTCCCAATCACTAAATGGAATCTGATTTTAAGATTTTATCATCAATTATAAAAATAGTTTTAAAGTTAATATTAACAAATTTTCTCTGGAAATTTGGAAATTCCAGACAAAATTAAAAGTAAATTAAGATTTAAACATCGCAGTTAGATGTTTCAGGGTTATAACTCGAATCAATTTAGGAAATTATGATTTTTAGAACTACAATCTAAATTTTTAATATTTCTTTGAGTATACAATTTGGGGTTTGTCTGGGAACTGATATCGAGGCTTCCTCCGACGATCAAGAGGGTGAAAAATCTCGGGGTTTCTACTGGTGATGGAGGAAGTTACAGTATGTTCGGCAAAAATGGTGGATGGGGTGGTTTTGGACAGTCGCGACGGCAATATGATGTTTTCTGATCTAACCATAGTTTTGGACAACATTACAATATTGGGTGCCGTGTTATTTCCAATGCATCGAGCTGCTTGAGTTTTTGATGGAAGCTGTGTGGATGTGGCGTGGAGATGTGGCCAGAGTTTCTGGCGCTCTGGTGATCGTAGTTGATCGTACGATGTGATTTCAGTGTGGCTGTTTAGTTCCAAATGTCAACTGGAATACTCGATTTCAATTTCAAGCTTAGTGATTAAGTTGGATGTTTGAGATCGAAGATGGGCTTAGTAAGTGACTTGTCGACGGTAGGGGATGAAGCCAAGTCGGCGGCGGCCACCTGTGTACGTACACTGGTACACGGCGTGTCAGATGAGAAGTGGGATATGGAGGGAAGTATGCTTGAAGTAATTCCCGGAGGATTTTGCTGATTTTCTCGGAACGGTCTTCGAGTTCTGGTGTATGGTATTCTAGATTTTTGTATCTCAAGTTTTATTGAAATTTAAACTAAAGTTTGAATAAGAGAAGACTAGGGAAGAGATGAGGTAACTCGGTTTTTTTTTATGGGTGTACCCGAGATTGTTCTCGGGTTATAAATTAAAGGGTACTTTACTTTAAATCGAAGGATAATGATTTTAAAATTAATCAAATTCAAGTTTATAATTTAATTTATTAAGAGTTTAATGTACTAAATGATCTATCTTAATTTGATCATGTTTTATTAACTAAAGTAATTAGCAGATAAGAAATTTTGGTAATTAAATTAAGACAAGTTAATTTGTGAAATTAATTTAAGTGTCGTATATTACTTAATTAAGGATTATTTAATCAAGGTTAGTCAATTAAGGGAATAGTTTAGTAATAAGTGATTAAGAGGTTAATTACTTAATGTAAGAATATTATTAAAGGAAAATACTTAATGAAAGTAATTAAGAGGCTAATTACTCAATGTAGTTAATTTAGTAATGTGATTAGTCAAGTTAATAAATTGGTTTAATTAATTTAAGATAATCACATGATGGCTTGTTAAATTATGATTACTGAATGTAATTGGAAAAGAGTAATTAGTTGGTAAAGTAATTAATGGATAAGTACTAGATGTTAATTGAATTTGAAATGGTAATTTTATGGTAAATGATTTGGGTTAATTACCTTGTATAACTAATAAGAAGGGTAATTACTTTGTGGAAGTAATTAATAATTAATTACTTAGTGTAATTAATTTAAGAATTGATTAATAAAATTATTAGAAGATAAATGATTAATGTAATTAATTAAGGGTTGTAATGCAATAAAAGTATAATAAATTAAGAATGATTAATTAAGATAGAAATTAGTGGATCATTAATTAATTGGTCTATCATCAATTAATGATTAGTAGGCAGGATTCAGAAGTAATTGAAGTAGTTAATTTGGTGTTTAAATTAAATTAATTACTGATTGTGTGGTTGATAAATCTTGCTTGTGAATAATTGAATGATAGAGTATGTTTTAGATTAGTGATATTTCTGTTAGGTGATGAGTGATGCTTTGTGCCAAAATATATTTAGGCTAAACCGAGACATCCTGTGTTTAATATTTCACTTGAATAATTTGAGTTAAGGGGACATTGGATTCGAAGAGACCGGATTCGAATTTTAGTTAATATCCGAAACCACTTCGATTCTTTATAAATTGCTAGGTGAAATTAATAAGCTGGAATGGAATGATTTAAGTGAACTAGACTACTTAATCTAAGTTTGGTACTTAGAAATTGGTGAGTGAAATAAACGACGTCGATAACAATTTGTGAAGATGTAATTGATACAAGTTACCCGGGTTATATATAAGTTGTATGCTTTTGAAATTTATGTTAGATGGGTTTATTCACGCTGGTTTCCAGCCTGACCCGGGTGTTACTTTGATGTAACGCTCGGGTAAGACCGACTATTATAGATTTTCAGGTAAGGATGTTCTAGAGCTCAGGAGGCGAGCTGGATGACAGGAACGTATGAAGAGTTTCCGCTGTGATATTGTAGTATCTGGACATGATTGTTTTGTTCAGATTTATGTATATGTGTGACCCTGATGTATTAAAATGTAAATTAGCTGATATAGTTTTCTTTATATAACTGCTATTTTATTTGATATTATATTTGATCGCTGCGAATGTGAGGTTTCTGTGACTTGTTTTCTGTTTCATCTTCTTTCTCTTTATCTCTTTTCCTAACTATCTGGAATTTTCGGGATCGAAATTTCCAGGTCGTTACAATATGCATTGTATATTAATGTTTTTAATGAGACATAGTTATGATTTTTGCATGTGGTTATATATTTTATTTAATGTTTTCTGTTGTTGATGTTCGGTTTTATTAGATTTTATGGCGATATGTGAGGTTGACGAATGTGAATTCAATAACATCATATTGAATTTTTAATGTACGGTGGCGTAGGGAAGGCGTATGGAACTCGTAAGAAGGGGTATGGAATATGGCGTAGGTAAGGCGTAGAGAATCTGACGTAGGTAACGCGTATAGAATCTTGCGTAGGTAACGCGTATGGAACCTGGCGTAGGGAATGCGTGGGAAATATGGTGTAGGTAACACGTATGGAATCTGGCGTAGGTAAAGCGTATGGAATCTGGCGTAGGGAATACGTGGGAAATATGACGTAGGTAACGCGTATGGAATCTAGCATAGGTAATGTGTAGGGAAAAAGCGTAGTGAAGCCGTAGGGAATTTTTGTGACGTGCCATTTTCCGACTTCTTTTTTGGCGTAGGGAAATTCGTTTCCCTATGCCTTCCCTACACCCAATTGGCGTAGGGAATCCAGAATTCTTTTGTAGTGTTTATTGGTATATTAATATTGTTTTAAGTTATTAAATTATGTTTTAATAATTTTTTTATTTTATTGTTATACTATATTAAATGTTCTAAGATTGTTATTATTATATTATTTGCTTTAAAATTTATTATTGATGATTTTTTTAAATTCATTATTTCATAAATGTTGTTTAAGGAGAATTAACTGTTTGTTTAAAGGTATATTTAAATAGTAAGTTGTTTTATAGAAGATGCTTAGGAATAATAAACTGTTCATTTAAAAAGAAATTTATTTTAAAGAAAAGGTTTATAAAGGGTTTATTTAATAAAAGAATTTATTAAAGGAATTTTTAAATGTGGTAATGGATTTTGGAAGTTCGAAAGAAGTTGATTCTTAATGGTTTTGGGATTGGAAAAAGGAATTTGGTTTTTAAACAATTTCGGAATGGAGATTCATGAATGATGTTTGGTTTATTTTTATCTCCGTTTTAATGACATTTGGGTTTGATCATTTTAATATGATTTTGAAATAGAAAATCTCTCTAGATGTTGGTGAATATACTTATACTATTTTATAAGTAGGTGAAAATGGTTTTCCATGTATTGAAAGGAATGGTTTGTGAATATACTTATCCCGATAAGATAAGTGTATGAATATTTTAATAAATATTTGAAAGGTGATTTTAAATTAACGAAAGATTAATTTAAAAGGCTTGGTGGTTTTCGTGGGAAATGCAACCTCTATTTGAATGTTTTATTATTTGATAGTTAAATAACCGACTATTAAATCTGGGTCTAAAATGAATCTTTCTTAATTTTGGTGGTACAGAAATATTTCCTATACTTAACACCAAAGGATTTTAACTCTGGAAATATCTAAGAGAAACACGGGGATTATATGGTACAGTTACCTTCGATGGTGCTATACTGTACATATAAACTCGTTTTATTCTTTTAGGACAAATGATGAGGATATCCATCCAATTAAACGGTTAGAGGGTAACCCCGTTCTAATGTATTGTATGATTATTTTCTAAAGAACTGGTATTTAGCATTCCGAAAACCCGACGATTGGTTTGTGGAGCACCTAGTAAGCGAGGAAATGTACTCGTAAGTGATGTCTCGTACCGTAGCCACTCCAAAATCCCTAAACGGTTCTATGGAGGAGTTTCATGATATATTAAGACGTTTGAATCCATGTGTGATTCTAAGGCCCTTTGTGGTGTGCGAATCCACGTGTGATTCCGAGAACTGTTTTGGATATTGGAATCCATGTGTGATTTCGAGACCGTTGGGGGTATGAGAATTCATGTGGGATTCCATGATCTATTTTGATGGTGATGTGTGACTTGAAACGTTGGATGTAGCCTTATTAGTGGTAATGATTAAAACTAAAGATATGAGACATAGCCAGTAGGATTGGCTAACCCATAATGTGCAGTCGTCTCCACCTAGAGTTACCTACATTTGTCATGCATGCATGGAACGATGCACTCAGTCTAAGCGAGACCAACTATGTTTTTCCTATGGTACATCACTAGATGTATGCTGCTTCGGAAGGATATCTCTTATCCTTGTGCAGAAGGACCGTTTCTCAAAGTACCGAGAGCATCTTCGTAGAATCCTACACAAGTAGCGAATGTGTTTTACGGTTTTTGAGTATACACTTAGTATTATTGTGATGTACACTCACGAGCATCACGATGATTATTATTATTTTCACCCTTAGACATTATTAAAATATCACTAGATTTTATGATATATGTTTTGGTTATCGCATGGTAAAAACTCATTCTGTTTACGTGGGGGATGGTCTTACGAGATACCTTTGATTTTAAAGGATTTTACCAGTTATAAGAAATAAAATTCTTTGTGATTTGAGTTTCTAACACTGCTCTACCAGACTGACCCGGGCATTGTTTTCCTATAATGCTCGGGTCAGCCCGAGCATATTTTCCAGATTTAGCAGGATACTTTGGAGCTTTCGGGTGATGAGATGGATTCTCTAATACGTATTCACGTATGTTATATTTTTTGTTGTTTTATTATTTCTGATTTCTCTATGTATTCATCAGAAATTGTAAGGACAGGTTGTTATAACTGTCCAGGCTGAAATAGGTTAGCGTGCTCTAATTGTGTGTTATGTATATATATATATAAGATGATTTCTTTTTGTAATGATATTGTGTATATTATATATTTATCTCATCATATTGTGAGATTCTATTCTTTCTTCTCTTTCTTTCACCTCAACAATCTGTGTTTCCGGCACTTGGATATTCGGCACGTGAATACCGTGGATGTATTAGTGTCGATTTCGAAGGGTCGAAAAGATGGACCGTTATAGTAAACAACTTTGGTTGGAAAATTCTCAATTTGAAAAAAAATGTTTATTGGGAATATATTTGAAAATATGGGATTTTCACTTAAAGGACTTTATAATTAAGAGTAATAAATTTCTAGGATGGCACTTTAGAGTAATAAATTTTAAGACCATTTATCATTTATGATTTTCCTTAAAAAGACGATGATTCTTTTATAAGTTATAATTTATCATTTTCTTCAAAAATAAATATTATCATTTATCTTTTGTCCTTAAATTTAATTATTCTGAAGTGATATCTTAGAAATTTAATAGAATATGTTGGGAAACCCTTTAGCCTAATTTTCTATTGGAAATATTTTACTAAAAAAGGTAAAGTTGTAAATAAAATCTAGTTTTAAAATACTTAAAAATTATTTTACATAGATGATAATAATTTGATTAGGAGTACATAGTTGATAAAGTAAAATATTTGATTTGAGAAACAAACATTAGAGGTGTTTGTTAAAAAATATTTTATTGAAATGATATTTAATTTTAGAAATTTCACTGAATAACATTATGAAAAGGCTTTCAAAATGGGATTTGAATAGTAAGTCGTAAAATTTAAACTTCAAATCGAAAAGGGATTTAAATCGTACATCGTAAATTCAAAGAATCTATATTTTAAAATTTGTGCACACTTTTGAAATTGATTTGGATGTTCGAGCTTCTATGACTAAACTCACTTTTATAACTATTCCATTTTTATTTTATTTTGAAAACATTATAATTGGAATTAAGAATTCAAGTAAGTGTTAATCTGAGTTGAATGCTTTCTTAATTGTGGTTTTAAATAAGTTTGAATTGAAATATAAATCGAATCGTGCGATCTGAATCGGGGTTTAAATCGTAAGATTTAAATTTTTTTGACAACAATGATTTTGAGGACTATGAGACTAGAGTGAATGACATGTGGTGTGAGATACTGGTTGATATGAGTTTTGAGCTTGTCTAACATCCATTATGATGATATAACATTATACCTATTATGTGTGACTTTTTCTAATGATTTATAAGAATGCGTATTTATTCCCTTCCAGGATGACTATCCATTTCAACGTATGGGATAAAAACATTTTACTACATTTGTGTTTGCTTACTTTGGTTGAATCGATTGCATTGTTCTTACTTTTTTTAAGTGATGAGTTATAATTTGGAAAAATTATACTACTTGTTTGACTGTGCTTTATAATTTATGTCATTTTTGTTTGAATTGATTTCTTATGCTTGCACCGTATTGTTGTTGTTTGCCGGACCTAGTTTTATTTGTTTGTTTGTTTGGTTGATTGTTTGCTTTGTTGAGATTGTTTCTCTTGGATTCTAGGTTATATTGGTTGTTAGGCACGATGATTGTATTTTGGTGTTATCTAATTTTGACTTTTAGTGGGATGTACATTAGAGAGACTAGTGAGATATTAAGGAAAATGTTTGATTTACTCATAGTGGGATGACGTAGTTCCCTAAACCGAGAAAGACTAACTATTTGGACTGATTAAAGAGATGTGATGATGTTCCTTGATGATGAGAAATAATGACTGAAGAGTTCTGGTGATTAAAGACTTAGTGGGTACCACTGTGAAATAAAAGGGACAGGTAGGAGATTCATTACATCTTTACTAAAAAATGAAGTTTTAACATATGTATATTTCAAAATCTATCTTTACATAAGAAATTACCGGCTTTATAAGTGTTTTGATTTCAACAACAACTTCTATTTTTGATTTTTAAAGAAGTTTATATAGTTTAAAATTTTATAAAATGGCGTCTTCTCAAAAATTAATTTAAGTTGAATTTAAAGAGAAGAAAAAAATGATGAAGTTTAATGAAAAATAGGGGGAAAACGATAATATTTTGAAAAAGAATTTTTTTGTTTCAAAAGAATATGTAAGCTTTGACTTGAAAATGAAGATATTTAGTATGAATGTTTTGATTTTAAAATATATTGGTAAACTCTCATCACTAGCGGGCTGACAGATCCCTCTAAGGTATTTTGGACGAATTATCTCTGTCTTTAGATGAAGAAGTTACTATAAGAGGATTGTGCAATTGGAGATTTGACGTGCTCTAGAGGTTGGAATAAGCTAAGTTCGAATATGGATGCATACCAAGGGATTGTGAATAACTCAGAGGTTTTGATGCATGCTAATACAACAAGGGTATGTGAGGACCATCCCTTGTGTATCCAAGACCCTGGTGGGTGTCTAACTCACTTTGGTGATGACGATGAGGTACTTTGAGCATTGACAAGACCGCGATGTTGAGTGCTCACTGACCTTGGTGCTGATCATATAAGTTATCATATATCCAAGAGTACTTATTACGAGACCTTAGTAAAAGTCTATTTCACATTAGTGATGGGGAGGATCTACTTTGAGCATTGCTGAGACCGTAGTGTTGAATAGTCGCTTATCTTCGTGATGGTCATACATCAAAAGTGCTTGATCCAATATCTTAGTAAGGTCTATACTTTCAAACTGTCTATGTGAGTCTGGAGAATCAAGGATTGATGCAACTGCAGTATGAGTTGATGACCATATTATTTTGAGGATGTGGTCATGAGTTGGCACATATTATTTTGAAATATAACCATGAGTGTGTGTGTATATATATATCTCTAAGGATGTAACCATGAGTAGACACATATCATTTCGAGGGTGTGATAATGAGTATGTGCACATTATATTTTGGAAGGTGTAAGCATGAGATAATACACCATTTATTTTGTGGATGAAACTATGAAGAAGTTCATCGATAGTTTTGAGGATATGCTTATTATGATGTATGTGTAATCAGCAATAGGGGTAGGCGTACTATAGGGGTGAATTTACGCAAATGATTGCAAATCAATCCCAATACATGCGGAAGCAATAAGATCGTGTTGTAGTGCGATAAAACATACAGAACTTGAAAATAAAATGGAAAATCAGCAAATCATACAAGAAAGTAAATAGAGAGTTCACACATGGATTTATAATGGTTCCACTGTCCAAGATAGTGTACATCCACTTGGAGAGAGGAGATTTTATTACTTTCACAGAGAAGAATTACAAGATTGATAATGGAGACTAAGAAGAATATGAAGAAATACAAAAGAGAAGATAATTCATTTATGATACTTCTATTCATCCCAATCCCTACCTTTATATAGGGATTATAACTTGAGGTTGAAGTAATTGATTTATTGTCATAAATCAATAGCTAATCAGTTCTCCAAATCATACGAGAAACATTTACCATTTTATTTTTCCAGTTTCCCACAACTTTTATGCATCTGATAGGATTACTTCTTTAATAATATAATTAGAGATTTAATTAATTACCTCACTCTTTTCTCAAATATTTCTTCCTCTTATGTAGTTAATCCATTTCCCTCTTAAATGCATATATAAGAGGCAATATATTTTAGCAATTATCTCAAATATCTTTCAAATCTTCTTAAGTATGGAATATTGTATCAAATCTAACAATCTCCACTTTGGTACTATATTTTCCCGCAAGCCTGCCAACTTTACCTACATTCTTTTACTCCAAGAAGCTCTCGGACAAGACATCATGGATACTTTTCGAATGAGCTTCAACATGACCATCATCCATTCCACTTTATCAACGAACTCCGATAAGGCCACCATCCACCAACAAAGTGTTGAAGTACCCCCTTCATGTTGGATCCATCAATCTCTAAGACAAACATCTTCATATACTAACTTACTCTCCCTCTGTGCCATCAAGTGGCACCTAGCACTTTAGCAAGCGAATTAAGTTCGAGCAGTGCTCGAACTTTGCAACAAGTCTAGCATTGTATCTTCCATCGTCTTTCGTCTTATATATCCACTTGCATCATATGGCTCGGCTTCCTTGAGGGGACGGTACCAATTCACAAGCCTGATTCTTCTTCAACGAATCCATCTCCTCTTCAATAGCATGCATCCATTTCGAGCTGGCACTCGAATTCATAGCTTCTTCAAGGTCGAAAGGCTCATCTTGCACTATATGCAGTGCATAATCAAAATGATCATCAAGGCTAAGGTTTGTATAACTCCAGTTTCCATACCTATTTAGTGGCCTTTTAATTGTAGAGCTAGCCCGAATAAGTGTAACTTCGCTTAAACTCCTATCAACTCCTCCTTTAGTTGAATCATCTCCATCTTCACGACTATCACTATCATTGCTAGATGAATTCTATGGACCTTCATGTGATGTATCAATCACTGCAATTACTCTATCTTCTTTTACATCTATGACTCTACTACTAGGCTGATGTGTGGGAATAGTTTCCGTCTCCTCCGGCTTTTCAGCTTCTGAATCTACCGAACAAGGTGGATTCTCCTTGGGCCTAAACCCAGCAGACTCATCAAATGTGATATATCTCGAGTGCACTACCTTCCTATCAACATGGTTCTAAATATGATACCATTTGATATCTTCTATATAACCCAAAATTATGCATTGATAGACTCCAGCCTCCAACTTGTCATTTCCTGTATGGTGAACATACATGTGGCGACCAAATATACGAAAATAACTTTATGCGTATATGTACCTTTCTACCTTTCCTTAGGAATCCTCTCATCAATGGCTGAGAACGAAATCCGATTGATAATATATGCTGCAGTTGATGAAGCTTCAGACCAAAAGCCTGTAGACAAGTCCGCCATCAATATCAAGCAACGAGCCTTCTCCAGTAGAGTTTTGTTCATCCTTTCAGTAACTCCATTTGATTGCGGATCACCGAGTGTAGTAAAATGTCTCCTAATTCCATGCTGGCTACAGAAATTTATGAACTCCTTTGAAACAAACTCACCGCCATTGTCGGATCTTATCACCTTCAACTTCCTTCCTACTTCATTCTCTATCAGCGCTTTCTAAGTTTTAAACTTTTCAAATAACTCCGACTTTGCTTTCATCATATACACCCAAACCTTTCGAGAGTAGTCATCGATATAAAAGATAAAATACTTAGCTCCTCAAATAGAAGCTGTAGCTACTTGTCCCTAAACATCCGTATGGACATACTCTAGTACTCCTTTGGACTCATGTCTACCAACATCAAAAGAAACTTTTGTCTGCTTTCCTAACACACACTCTTAGCAGAATTCCAAACGGTTGAAGATTTCACCCTTGATCATCTTCCTTCTCCGAAGAAGCTCCAAAATCTTCTCTGTAACATGACCTAGTCTGAGATGCCAGGGTCTAGTGGCATCCAAAGCTCGTGAACTATCAACTCCAAAACACGTCTCTCTAAGAACCATAGATCCTTTCAGCAGATAAAGATTTTGAACCATCATTCCTTTCATCAATACAAGAGCACCACGTGCCACCTTCAAGCCATCCGACTCTATAGTAATCTTGCACCCCAAAGATGCTAGCTGACTCAAGGACGAAAGAGATTTTTTTAAATTTGAAACATAGCAGACTCCAGTGATAGTGCGCCTCACACCATCATGCACGTGAATATGCACTGATCCTTCTCCTAATGACTTGCAAGTAGCATCATTCTCCATTAATATGGCACTTCCCTCATTGTCTTCATAAGAAGAGAAATCCTCCTTTCTAGACGTGGCCCTGAATCTAGCACCCAGTGGTCTGATACATCGGAAACAAATGCAGTCAACACATCATCAGAAATAACTATCTCCACCGCAATAAATGAAGAACCATCCTCTTTATTTCTCTTCCTCAAATCTGGATAATCTTTCTTCCAGTGGCCATGTTTCCTACAATGATGACACTTATTGTCTCTAAACTTGCTTCTCCAACAACATTGAAGTTTCCTTGACTTTTAATTCCCTCTAAAATTATTCTCCTTCTTCTCTTTTCTTCCTCTCTCCACAAATAGTCCATGATTACAACTAGCTTCTCCACTTTCGCTCATATTCTTTATCTGATCCCTCATTTCTTCACTTAGAAGTCCCGTCTTCATATATTCTAATGACAATGTGCTTCTTCCATAAATCAAGATGTTAGCGAAAATCATGTATCGCTCAGGAAGAGAACAAAATAACACCATAGCCTTTTGCTCATCGTCCACATTTAAATCAACAACTTTCATCTTCATCATCGAATCATCGAAGAAGTTCAAATGTGCTTTCAATGACATACCTTTCCGTATCTTATGTGTGAAAAAAGTCTTCAATAGAATCGGCTATTCGTAAGCAACTTCTTCATGTAGAGATCCTTCAATTTCTTCCATAGGCCTCTAGCAGTAGTTTCACCACTAATCTTTGGAATGACATTCTCACGCATGGCCAATTAGAGGATAGTAAAGGCTCATTCTTCCATCTTCTTTCTTTCCAATTCTGAGATATATGCTAGCAATAATTTTATGCCAAATACAACCTGATGAGAACGATTTCTTCTCAACACCATCTTCATTTTCCACTGTCACTTCTCAAAATCATTATCTTCGTTCCACTTCTCTATAGCCAACTGCAAACCTGATGTTGCATATGAATCTCTAATGTAGGGTGCATATTCCTAGGTAGGCATAACCTCCTCATTTTCAGGTCCTGCCATTTTATCAAACACCTTCTAGCCCTAGGCTTCAACAACAACCTTCAAAGCTCTGATACCAAATTGTAGGGGTCAATTTACACAAATGATTGCAAATTAACCCTAATACGTGTGAAAGCAATAAGATCGTGTTGTAGTGTGACAAAACAAACAAACTTGAAAATAAAACGACAAATCAGCAAATCACACAAGAAAGTAAATAGAGAGTTCATACATGGATTTATAGTGGTTTCACTATCGCAAGATACTGTACATTCACATGGGGAGAGGAGATTTTACTACTTTCAGAGAGAAGAATTGCAAGATTGATAATGGAGACTAAGAAGAATTTAAAGAAATACAAAAGAGAAGATAATTCGTTTCTGATAATTCTATTCATCCTAAATCCTACCTTTATATAAGGATTATTACTTGAAGTTGAAGTAATTGATTTATGGTCATAAATCAATACCTAATCAATTCTCTACATCATACGGGAAACATTTAACATTTTAGTTTTTCAGTTTTCCACAATTTGTATGCGTCTGGTAAGATTCCTTCTTTAATCATCTAATTAGAGAATTAATTAATTACTCCACTCTTTTTCATATGTTTCTTTCTCTTATGCAAAGAGGCAATATATTTGAGAAATTATCTCAAATATCTTCCAAATCTTCTTAAGTACGAAAATATTGTATCAAATCTAACAGTTAGAATGATGATACCTTGTTATTTTGAGTACGTATGTTTTATTTTGATGAGTTATACTGATTATTAATTCATATATTTATTTGTGCATGCATATTTGAGTTTTTGTTATAGACTTTTGTGGTTGGGATATTGAGACGCGTGATGTGACTTGTGAACAGAGTCCATCTATGATTGAGATTATTTCACTCTTTGTTGATATGGTGTTATTTATATGCGTTATAGTTTTGATTGTATGGTTATTGAAATATATATATATTAATATAGTATGTGAGTATAAAATTGAATTCATTGTTGTGAATGGATTTTGTTATGTCATGATTAATTGTGTTGTGTGGTTGTTCTAGAGGTAGTTAGTTGTGACTGGTATATTTTCTCATAATTCGTATGGTTTAACATATAATATGATATGATGTCTTATGCATGTGTTGTGTTGATGATTTATTCATTGGGGAATTGCAGAGGCATACATTTTAGGCTTTGGAGGCTCTTGGGAAGATCATATCTATTTAGTTGAGCTTGCATATAACAATTCAAGCAAGCATTGGAATTGCACCACTTGAAGCACTGTATAGGAGGCCGTATTGTTTTCCTACGTGTTGGATAAAAGCTGGAGATGGAACTGTGTTGGAACCAGAGCTTATTGGAGGGTAAAACACGATGAACACTTTGATAAGAGCTCGATTATGGATGACAAAGCGTAGATAAGGTAATAAGCGCCCGAAGAAGAAAAGATTTAGAGTTGAAGTGGACAATGAAGTATTTTTCAACGTTTCTCCTATGAATAATGATGGCAAGATTGGGATGGGTAGGGAAGTTGATGGTAAGATATATTGGACCATTTCTCATAGCCGAAAGGATTGTAAAGTTTGCTATTAATTGATGTTAAGCAAAAGATTGCAAGCATCGTATGATGTATATCATATATCCCAATGAAAGAAATGTTTGTGAGATGAATATGTGATTGTGCCACATGAGCATGAAGTCGCGCTCGATTTGATATTTGTTCGACAGTTAATTAAAACTGTAGGCTCAAAAGTTAAGAAGTTAAGAAAGAAACATAAGTTTAGCGAAGTAAATTAGAGTAAAGACCTTTAAATTGTACTTGGACGACAGAAGATTGTATGAAATGGTCATATCTTGAGTTGTTTAAGTGAAGAAAATCTCTTTGAGGTCAAGAGACTTATTATTTTGTTGTATAAGGCTATATTTTTACTTCTTTTGAATGTATGAATGAGTATTTTTGAATATATGTGATACATTTTATTTTTATATACGTTGATGTGCATCAACTTGATCGTTGCATGGAAGTAGAGACAAGTAGCTTAAGAAATATGGAATTGCAAAGACACAATTTATCTTAACGTGAAGATAGTATAGCAGCTTGAAATGTTGACATAGGAATGATGATGTATCATGCAGTGGAATATACAGAGAGGCATGTAAGTAGTCAAAGTTAAGGCTTTGGAGGTGTTTAAGAGCTTTGAGGTGATCAGTTTGAGGTAATCACGCTTAAGAACGATTTCTATTGGTGCAGATCGAAATAAAGGCAGAGGGGTTCTTGGCAGGCTGGTATGGATTTGGGCAAGGATCTACATGTCAATGTAGACAGTAAAACGAGAAACAAAGCAAAATTAATTGATAAAAATTTACTTTGTTTTGTTCTTATTTTTCTATAAAGCTAATTGTAGCGGCAATTTTGGTGTAGAAAATTTCATAACATCAGAAACTAACTATACATGTTAGTAGAGAATAACAAAAGCTAAAGAATTAATCGAATTAAAGGTTGGCTTAATTGTTTATTCCGAAAGACTGATTAAAAATAAAAAATAAAAAATAAAAAGGAAAATAATTGATCATTTTGATTACTTATGTATCAAAAACTTGATTATAACATTAGAAATTTAATTTTTAATATTGGCCATCGTAAATAAATTAATTTTTATACATCAAAATAATTTGAAATTTGCAGTATCATGTTTAAATTGGAAAAGCGTCTCCAAATTAGTTTATGTTAGCTTGATAATAAAGTTTGTAGGCCATCTAACAGTAGGGATTTGTAAGTGCACTTTGAAACATGACTAAGTCTAGTTATATGAATCAATTATGGACAAAAATATTTAACACTGATGGGACAAATTTGTATTTTGCAAGTTAAAAAAAGGATTGAAAATGCAAATGAATGGCGTTAACCTGCTTCTGAATAATATGTAGACATCGTAGTATCTTTTTACCACTTTGTGTATATGGTTATTAGACATACAAGATTCACTAATACTTTTACTTTCTAGATTAATAATTAATTGATGTCGTCAGCGTGTGACCTGAGGATGTCCATTTATACGAGCCATGGAGCATCACAATGTACACTTGGTGTTAGGTTTAAAAAAAGTATAATATGAGATGGATTACAAGCTATTGTGGGAAATTCGGATGTTCTGGTGTGTATTAGTTAAAGTCTTGCCCGAGACCTAATCTATGATGATATTAAACAACCAAAAATAAATACACCTTGGAAATAAACTATAAATGATAAATCATAAGGTAATAACACTATTTGCATCAAAATTGGTCACAAACACCCAATTGAAAATGAAAGCACCAGCTTACAATTACAGATCACAGATAGCAGAAATGAAGAGAAAATAAATATGAAGAACACTCAAAATTTAAAAGGAAACACATAGTAACACGCAGGTTTAGAGTGTTCGGCGTGTTGCCTACGTCCACTACGCAATGGTTGATTTTTATTAACTTTTGCTTGCTGGTTATAATGAATTACAACAGTGAATTTCGAGTACAACAGTGATTTCGAGCACAACAATGGTTTCGACAGAGTCTGAACGTAGGAGAGCCAATAAAGACCTTTTTCTGTAGGTTCTAGACTGCTATTTATAGGCGTAGGATGCAAATATCTCACTCAGATCTCGAATGACCTCCTTTTGCACGTGCGTGGGCTCACGTGATCAATCTCATGCGGTTTGCACTCGATCTGTGATCGATACGAACGAATTTTGTATCGATCAATACTTCATCCAATTGAGTCGAGATTGAGCATGAACATTCTTTAGGTTGTACGCAAACTCCTGTGAAAATTTGGTGGCATTTAGATTTATAGATTGTGAGTTATGATTGATGCAAGTTTGTTCTTTTCGAAGGCTGTTTCCTTCGTATCAGTGGCATTCGTACCGATGGTTTCGTATCGATAAACCTGCAAGTAATGTTTGATAACATGCCGCTTGCTTTTAAGGTCGATCCACATTTTGTGTTGAACGATCGAGTCTTTCCTATTGATGCGCCTTGTTCGTATCGACCCGGCTTTAGCTTTATTCACATCGATCTACTGCTTTATTCGTATTGATCACCACTGCTCTGTTCGTATCGATGATTGCATGCCACTTCGTATCAATGACTGAAGGCCGCCTCATATCCATTCTTATGTAAGTTTTCCGTATCGACCCTCTGGATACAACTTCGTATCGATGGCATTTGTGTATTTCCATTGATCACTGTGAACCACTTCGTATCGATGGAAAGCTTTGAGTTCCTATCGTTCCATTAGCTGATTGATACGAAATGGGTAAAAAGGGATCGATACGAAGATGGCAGCAGTTGTACAGGTGGATTAGGAATGATGCTACTGGTTGATGGATACGAAGAGAATTGTTGCCCGATAGATACGAAGTGGTGCACTCGATGGATACGAAGCAACATTTGTTGATGGATACGAACAGATGAGGCTTGATGGATACGAACAACAAATATCTGAAGAATACGAACAACAGATAACAGATGGATACAAAGTGATGCTCATTGATGGGTACAAACCGTTGAGACTTGGTGGATGCGAAGTGCATGGAAATGAAATTAGCATGCTTTTCACGAAACTTGATCGATTCATAACTCGAACATACGAACTCCAATTGACTTGAAATTTGAAATATTGGCTTTAATTGCTTTGCTTGTCTAGTCGCATCAATAGTGGCTTGATCCAGACTTGGTCAAAAAAATTCAACATCCATAGCTGATTTGTAAATAACTGATAATCGAGGAGAGTTGCCTTTGGCTTCCAGTTGATTCTTTGGTGTCACGACCTTGCCAAAAGACGGGGTAACAACCGTTTTTCGGGATGAACTGTTTTTGATTTCCAGTCAACTTCTTGGTATCACGGCCTTGCCAAAAGGTGAGATAACAAACACTTGCATTCTTGAGAAATGATGAGCTTTATCTTTAATATCTGGAGAAACTTACATCTAATATTATCTCACTTGGTCTCTTGGCATCCACTGCTTTGAATTAATTTCTAGTCTGGAAACTAAAGTAAAAGCGGCAATCTTGATTCATTTTATATAGAAGCATTTGTTACGAAAATACGCTTGAAATCAAGATACGTTGTAGCAAATAATAATTTCACTATGATGTAGTGAAAGCTGGCATGCCAATATCAATAAATAGATGGAAGTAGTCAATGATATCATCGACAAAGAGGGGAAAAACACGAGAATAATCCAACATTAGGACAATTAATATTAGCATGCTCATTAATCGCACATTAAAACTAAACATAGGCATGCGAATGTTTGGTTTAAATACATCATGCGTGAAAAAGTGAAGTGAGAATAAGCATACATTGTAAAACTAATCTCAATGAACCTCCACAATCAATACCAAGATATCACTATTTACAATACCAACTGGTTTTGACTTCCAACCGGTCTCGCTTACCAACTACATTCGTGAGAGATGAGATTTGTTAAGTATAACTCGCATTGTAGGCGTGTAGACTGAACTTGATAAAGTCCCACATTTCAAGATTACATTTTGTGATATTGTGTTGGCCCAACCTGTCAAACATGCAAATATGAACGGCAAATAAAACATTAATGCACAACTGAAACTGATCTGCCTTCTTGTCAGTGTTAGGCTATCATTTGCACCAGTTTCAAGGAAAATAGAAGCAAACCAACTCACGCACACTTTAGTTTGATGACAACCACAGCCACTTATACAAACTATACAGGTATTACACAAGTCGAAATATTCACCGACACAAACAAATACTTATATTATACAAACTTAACAAGATCTATGTGCTAGCTTATTTTTTTTTAGTTTCTATGTTGTTTATCTTTTCTTTCTTTTTATTTCATTCTTACTTTTCTCCATTACATTTTGAGATATTGTGTTTGACCAGCCTGTCAAACATACAAATATGAATGGAAAATAAAACACTAATACACAACTGAAACTGGTCTGCCTTCTTGTCAGCTTCAAGGAACATAGAAGCAAAGCAACTCACGCACACTTTAGTTTGATGACAACGATAGCCACTTGTACAAACGATAGAAGTATTACAATAGTCAAGATAATCACCAACAGAAACAAATACTTATAGTATACATAGTAAATCAATTTACTAAAAAATAACAACCATTACAACACACAGAAGGCATCACCCTCAAGCAAACCTAGGGAGTTAATTATTCTCATTACAATACATAACATGAATATAAGAGTTCTATAGCATAACTGGAGCACAATGATTAATGATGGGGTGGTTTGTAGTGAGGTGGCTTGTAGTGTGGAGGTTTGTAATGGGGAGGCTTGTAGTGAGGCCGCTTGTAGTGAGGCCGTTTGTAGTGCGGCCGTTTATAATAGCGAGCATCAGCAACCAAAACCATCAAGCACATGGCCAAAAATACTAGAAAGCTCATGAATTTCTTATTAATAGCCATTTATGATTTATGATTTATGTACTTAATTCTTTTTTAATGCATGAAACATAGGTATCTCTGCCTCTTTATATAGGAACAGAGCCTTATGGTGACATCATGTGATTTCCAAGTTGTTGGATAAAAGAATTCAGTTTTAATACATGAGATTTTGAAAAGGTAAAATCGTAGGATAATCAAACATTAAGGAGACCATGGATGAATGACTATTTTTTGTAAACGAGGAAGTATTCAAGAAGACATGTAAAAAGCATTTCTTATTCAGTGTTGCCACTTGCCATCTATTTTAGTTAAAATAAAATGCATCTTACTTTCATACTTTAATGTACGTACCATAAGTGAAGAATTTAATCTATGATGACAAACAACCTCAATTAAATAGCTAACTTAAAATCTACAATTTCAATATCTTAATTTATACGCACAGCGATATGAATATATGTTCTAGTTAGTACTGAAAGCTAGAAATAAATCACAAAGTGGTGTTCTAGTGTGTTAGTTTTTCCGTCTGGTTACCAGAATTTATGAATAAATGCATTGATAAATTAACACCCCTACAACCCCCACCCCCCGAAACCTCACCTCTCTGTTTTTAGATACACGACCACAGGCATGCTAGAAGAATTAAATCATTAGGCCACTTCATGTTGTTTTGCACATATACATTATCCCTTTCCACACATTAAGTTCAGTCATACTTATTTCATAATTTGTTATAATGGTATGACTATTATCCAATTCAAGATTTTAGATCTTTACATGTGAAATGGTCTTGACAAGACAAATCAACGGTTTTAGCATGAATCAATCGTACCACAGAGCACTTACGACTTTCTAACTATCCCCATACTATGACATTAAGATTTAAGATGTAAGTGTTTTATTCAACAATATTATTTTTAACAGCCATTGACTATTATCCAAAGAGTTTGCGTTTAAGGCAAGTTAATATAGTACACTGGCACATTATTTACTAAACTTGGACAGTAATCCTCAATGAATTGGACTTATTCGTATGTATTTGGTGATCATGTCTATTAGATATATTGGTAGATGTGCCAGCCAAATTAAACATTAAAGTGATGCCCCGAGCATAAAAAGGATTGACCACATCAAGAAGATACATTGTATAGTATTCATTTATATAATATTTATAATACATACATGCTAGCACGAATTATTAGATGCACTTGGTTCAATATAGCTGCAGGAAATCATGGATGGTCCAAGTTTGGTCTCATATTACATCGCGTCTTCTCAAATACTTGAAAACAATTGCAGTATGTATTCTGGAGAGGCACAAGTGAATATATGGCATATCTGTGTTGCCATTGTCAAATTAGTTGTAATTAAGATTATGCTAGTGAAAAATAAATAAAATATATCTAAAACACGACCGATTCTACTTGTTTACCCCTTCGTCCGAAAGTAACTAACACTAAACATAAACGTACACATTAATTATGCGTGCTACACTTGCTTTATTAGTCTGCATGACATTGCGTTGACACTCACTCAGGCATGATATTATGTTCAGATTTTGTATGCCGTATGTACGTATGCGAACAATAAAAGTAATGAAATTGCACTTAGATAATACTAGAACTGTAAGATACGAGACTTACACTTAGGGGAATGATTGTATCGATAAAAAAAAGGCATTTTATCGAGCAATTCATCAGCAACAAGCATATTCCGCAATTTACCCCATTACAAACTTCGTAAAGAAAAAATCACTGACACTCACAGCTACTGGATGAGATTTTTTAATGAGTTGTATAAATTCTGGTGTTACAAATTAGCATATCTTGTTATTTTCCATGTTCGAAGTTCAACAAGTTTGATGTAGGTGAGGAGACGGGCCGGTTTGAATGTAACATTAGACCGTAAAACCAAACATGAGTGTTAGTTTAGCGGACTCGGAAAGCTAATTTTAAAAAAAAACAAAAAACAAAAAAAAAACACATACTTAAAAGTGCAATTTTTGTGAATCAGTTTGAATTCTACTTTAACACTAAAGAGACGAGTGAACAGTGTTTTATAGTTTTTGTGAATCTATTTGAATTCTTTTAAACTAGTTTAAATAATGCAATTAACAATCACATATTCAAAAATAGATAAATATAAATACAATAAAAGTAAAAAAAGAAAAAACAAACCAAAATTTTATGCTGATTCGGAGCTACACTACATTCACCATGTACAATTACTTGTACTGATTATTTTTTCCAAATAGTAAAGCAAATACAATCGCGATTTAAGACAACGAGATACATTCGACAGACTATTCGACCTTTGGGCAGATTCACTTGATTTACATGGGCCACAAGCGCACACACTAGATTTTCGGGATACTAAGCACATCCAATTAATTTAAACGGGCTACAATCTCACCCATCTATATACGAGTATGATTTGATAGAGTTTTATAGACTCGGATCGTTTATCTTGATTATAAATAATCCTATAACCTCTTAAATAGCATTTTGATTTTGTTTGAGTGAGAGAGATGAGAGATTAATCAATAAAGAATCAAATCAATAGAGTTTGAATTTGATTTTGATTGAATTTGAAAATATTTGAGTAGATTTTCTTTTAGAATTCAAAAGAGTGAAAGAGAAGAGAAAATTTGAGAAAGTAGTTAATAAAAATTTGTTGGTTTAACCCTTATATGCAGAGAAACAAAAGTCATGTCGGTTCGCGAAAAGACATGACGAAAAGACACTTTCATTTAAAATTGAATTTTGAAAATTACGGTCACTATGTCAATATATAGAAATTGGATATGTCGACATATCCTTCACAAAATTGAAAAACACTTTATAAAAATTATTTCAAAAATATTAAAGACACTTTGTAAAATCATCTAAACATAGTTTATACGTATTTTAATCATATCGAAATTTTGAAAAACATTATAGAAATATATTTAAATATACAAAGGATATAAATATGAATTTATTTTGAAAATAGTAAATATAAAGCAAAAGTGAATATATTTGAAATCAAAGTAATAACAAATATTATAATAAACTTATAAATATCTAGAAATATTTAAAAATTAAAACTAAAACAAAGTATAAAAAGTATACTTAAAAACTAAAAATATAATAAAATTATTTTGGCAACAAAAATTCTTTTAAAACCATTTTTAAGATATTTGAAAATCATTTAAAAATGAGAAATAGGAGGGGAGAGAGAGATGAAAGAAGTGCAATCAGGGTTTTAACAAAAATTCCTAAGACTCTAACTTATCCGGAATGTCTTGAGTTCTTCAATACTCATGAGTCTTTAATCTCTAACTCTTGAATCTCAATATCTACCTTTTGAATCTTCTCTTGATACCGTACAGTCTTTTGATTAATACTTATCTGATATCATGCATTATATACTTATATAACTTGATAAAAAATATTAGTATCTATATTTATATAATGTCATATGGTTGTTATCTTCAAAACCAATGGTTAAGGTACTAACAATCTCCTCCTTTGGACGATGACAATTATGTATATAAAACATGATATAACTCCCCTTTGTTTTATGCCTAGAATCCTAGATTTTATATATTTCTCCTTCTTTGTCATCATAAAAATCTAACTGAAAAAAACTCCCCGAACTAAGGTACTATAATATATATATATATATATATATATACCTTTTGAATCTCAATATCTACCTTTTGAATCTCAATATATATATATATATATATAATACTGAGATATAAAAGCAATTTTGAGAAAGCAACAGCAGTAATATATAAGTGTGATAAGAATGATAAGTGATAACATAAACTATTTGTATTAATCACGTTAATCCAATATATATATATATATATATATATATATATAAACTAAAGTGACACAAAAAAAAATTCAAGCAATCAATTTAATCCACATAAGTCAATCCAATTCAATCAATAACTTTATAAACACCAATCAAAAGTAGATCCAAATCACACCAAACAAACCAAATTCGAATCCTAACAAATCATACTAAAATGTGATAATCCTAAGTATTAAGGGTTCTTTTTTGTTATGAAACACTTTTAGATGGAGCAAAAAGGATAATGAAGGAAGAATTTTCCTTTTTGTTCGATAAGATTTCCATCTCGATCAAAACAGACCTCTCAAGAGATAATTGACAATGTGTAACGGTAAGAAATAGAATTTTCATTGATAATAAGGATGAGTACAAGGAATACTTTAGAAATAAAAGAAAAATACATGACATTCAACATAAACTTAAAACTATAAAATCCACAAACAAAGATAGATAAGTTAAAAAAATAAGCAGAAAGACGTGGATGGAGATGAAGAAGAACCACCAAACTTGCGGATGATCTTTCCAAAGAATTTATCCATTTTTTTGAAAATGGAGGTAAATTTCTCTGAGAATGATTTCTTAAGCTTTCTTTGGTTGTGAATGATCTTCTCTTGATTTGTGAGAAGATCTTTTATGGATGGATTAGGTGGCATATTGATACATTTCCAAGAAGTATCCTCCTCCTTTTCTTGTTCTTCCTCCTCGACTTCCATTTCCTCTCCTTCCTCTTCCTATTCCTCCTATTATTTTATTTCTTGCTTCTCTTCCCAAGTCAAGCTTTGTTTCTTTTTCACAAGGGTTTCATAAGGCTCGAAAAAGGGTGAAATATGCATAAGTGAAATATTGGCCTTGTCAAAAAAAATTCGAGGAATTATTTCATTTCTTTAAGGTCAACAAAAAAATAATTAAAACTCGAGTAAGATACACATCGTGGAATAGTGTGTTTTTATGCTAAGAAATTTTTTTTAGGAAAAAGATCATCCAAAATGACTTGAGACCAATTTATGTCATATTGACCATAAATGGCGAAAAGGTATTTGAAAACTTTTTGTGTCGGGTTATTATAATTGCCCGTTCTAGGAGCGATACTTTGTTGCAAAAGAAGCGTTAAAATTCTTGCTTTTGGATGCAAGATTTTGTTTTTTAAATTCAAAATCATCATCACTTTCGAAAATGTCGTGAATCACTTCATAGCATTGAAAATCAATTTGAAAAAGTTGAAAGGTTCGTTCCACTAGATTTGCATTCTAGAATGTGACCCAAAAGTTTACAATTTAAAACAATTTTTGTTCCTTTGACACTATTCCAAACTTCTCCTTCTCTTCCATCAGAAAATTTTCCTTTTTAATTTACGTAAAACATATTCACCAATTTTGGATAACAAATGAAATCATTTCGAGAAGCATCGATTAAGCCAAGAATTTTACTTTGCAAACAAAGATTAAAAAGATCATAAGTAGAAAAATCTTCAAAAACAGCAAATCTTCCAGGAAAGACTTTTCCAAAAGATATAAACTCAACATAAATTTGCATGGCTTCTCGATCATTAAAAAGATATTCTTTTACTTTCTTAGAAAACCTCATGGTTTTCTTAGTATTGCTTGCGGATGCAATTAAAAAGTAGTTTGAAGAGGTAAGAGAGTCTATGATTTTTGAAGTTGAAAATGAAAGCGAAAAATGAATTGATGGAGATAGAGTAAATAAATAGAGAATCAAAGGACGTATTCTCTAGTCAAGAGGCATCTTTTCAGAATACGAAAGTTGGTGAAATGTTTGACGGAATTCAAAATTTAAATTTGAAATTGAAATTCAAAATCCACCTACATATGCATGTGGGGTATGTCGGCATATATGTTGAAATTTTCAGAAAGAGAAATACCATAATATAATTTCTATTTATCTATACTTATAATTATTATTTAATATGTATGCTAAATAATTTACAAAAAAATTAAAATATATTTTATATTATTTTTATTTAATATTTTATTAAATATATATAATATTTAAAATATATGCACACATTATTCAACCAATATTATTATAAATCTATAGGTTATTCTTAGCAATCAAAACCAACCAACAAAAAAATTCAAAATTTTAATTTAAATGCGTGCATATTTTAGTTCCGTTTCTCCATATTTCTCATTAAATGTCTCTGTGAAGCACATATTTGAATTTGAATTTTGAAAATTACGGTCACTATATCGACATTAGGAATTGGATACATTGACATATCCTTCACAAAAAATTGAAAAACACTTTATAAAATTATTTTGAAAATATTAAGGTTTGTGGAATATTTTCATACTTTGAAAAATCATCTAAACATGGTTTATACATATTTTAATCATATCAAAACTTAAGAAAACTATATAGAAATATATCTAAATATATAAAGGTTTTAAATATGAATTTCTTTTGAAAATAATAAATATAAAGTAAAAGCGAATATATTTGAAATCAAAGCAATAACAAGCATTATAATAAACTCATAAATAGTTAGAAATATTTAAAAATTAATATTATAACAAAGCATAATATTCAAAGTATACTTAAAAACTTGAAATATAAAAAAATAAAAAAGTAAAAATAATTTGAAGGATATTTTGAAAACAAGAATTCTTTTAAAACCATTTTTAAGATATTTGAAAATCATTTGAAAATGAGAAATAGGGAGAGAGAGAGAGATAAAAGAAGTGTAATCGTGGTTTTTACAAAAAACCCTAAGACTCTATAACTTATCTGGGATATCTTGAGTTCTTCAATACTCATGAGCCTTCAATCTCTAACTCTTGAATCTCTATATCCAACTCTTGAATCTTATTATGATACTGTGTGGTCTTCTTAATTAATATATGTCTAATGTCATGCACTATATACTAATATAATTTGATGAAAACATTTATATCTATATTTTATATAATGTCATATGATTGTTTTTTATTTTTTTTTTGAAATGGTACTTTATATACAACAAATCATTGGGATAACATATCCCATGTCAATAAACGTTCGAAAGCAAGTTTCGAACTTGTGACCTCTTGCACCAAAGCCGAATCAATTAACCACTTGGACAATGGCGCTTGTCATATGATTGTTTTTTTTGAAATGATATTTTGTATATAACATGTCGCTGGGACAACATGTCACATGTCAATAAACGTTCGAATCATGCTACGCAAGTTTCGAACTTGTGACCTCTCGCACTAAAGCCAAATCACTTAACCACTTGGACAATAGTGCTCGTCGTTATATGATTGTTATCATCAAAACCAATGCCTAAGGTACTAACAATAAGATCATAATAAACTTTAGTACAACAATATAACACTAACCCTCACATCTCTCGTACAAAATACTGCTTTGAGAGTATGAAATAACACTGTTAAAACCAGTACTTTGGCACTAACGATTCAGATGTATGTAAATTATACACATTTGTATAAACACGACATGTATATATACAAGTAGATATGTGTATATATATAAGCAACCATGAGTGAACATCAAAGAGTAGCAGGATGGCTTTAGTTTGAATTGTCTTAAGTCTTAAATTCAGAACTTTTAAACACATAACCGGTGCAAATTTGTGTTACAAATACGTCATGTTAAAGTTAAAGTTGTGTCTTCCTTATTTTGATGATGACAAAAATTGATACATAATCACAAGCATTGCAGAGTATTTCATATACAACAATATAAAATGTAATTGAGATAAATGATCAACAAAATGTGGAGTTTTGAAGACAAAGACCCAAATAAAATTAGTACTCTTACTTCTTTACAAATAATTATACTTCCTTAAAAGCCATACGGCTTTCATATATCATCGCATAAGTATTCACCTTACTCTTATACTTTATTTACGATTTTTCAAAAAATTTAATCTTTTTAACAAAACTCTCAAGCTTTTGTTCCGAAAAAACTAGAAAAGGGATCAAAGGTCGATCGGTGGTACCCGCAGCGGTCAACCAACGATACCCAGGTCCCATTTTTTAAACTTTGGTCGAACATGCGCAACTTTTCAAAGCATAATGAATTCTTCCAGTTCCTCACCTCTGCAATCAGGACACCTCATACAAACTCGTCTCTCTGTAAATCGATGTTTATCCTTCATTATAAATCTTTTTTTCTTACACCGCTATTTTCTACTCTATTGATTTCAATCTCTTAAACCATGATTAAAATCTCCGATCTTTGTGCATTTATTTCCATATTATTCTTTGGTTCATTTCTTTCTTATACACTTTGTTCTTCAACTCAAAGAGATTCTCGTGGGTTTGGGACCTTTGTACTAAGCTGAAAAATCAATTTCTCAAGATACAACAATTGTCTATAACTCTTTTGTTCAAGTTAAGTTGGAAGTCCTATTTGACAGTTGATACAGCGTCTGTACCACATATTCTGTAACAACCCTGTATTTTGTAATTATTTTATTGTATATATTAATTATTTTTAATGTAAGATTTTGATTTAAAAACTTATTTTACTTATTTGAAATTATTAAATTTATTATTTAAATATAATCTTGATCTTTATATGAGTTATGATTCCAAACTTGTGTAAGTTGAATATTTGCACGAAATGCTGATTTTGGTCAAGTTAGTCAAACTGTGACTTTCAACTTAAAATTTTAAAAGTTTAAAATTTTAATTTTTTTTTCTTTTATTATGAAAATACGTAAAATTCTAAGAACACCACTTTTCGTTTCGTTGAATTTGGATGTAAATTGTGAAAGTTATACCCTTTACAATATTGTGCGTATATAGGGTTATTTAACAATGACTATTTTAAATTGTATAAATTACTTCTTCTTTGTTTTATTTTATTTTAATATGTGATAATATGTTATATAATGTATATTTTGACTTTTAAGTATTTTTAAAATGATAATATAATTTTTCTAAAGTTCATTTGAATTTATTTCTAATTTTAAAAGCCTAGTCTACAATTTTAAACCATTTTCTTAATTTAATTGTATATAATTAAAATTTATTTATTTATTTTATGCACTCACTTTTATTTGTTGTGTTTTACTATATTTTATTCATTTTACATATATTTAAATTAAAGTAAATTTTTTCAAAGTGTATTGAAGTTATTTCTAATTCTTAAGTCAAGTTTTCATTTTCTGTGCTATTTTTCTTATTTTAATCATATCTAATTAATATTTAATTATTAATATTTTGTTTATCTGTTATATTTTCGAATCTTAACTTAGATTTTAATTATTTTTAGTTATTTAGATGTATATGAATATATATATAGGAAGTTTAAAAGGTTTGAAAGCAAAGAAACGTAAAACCGTTTTAACGTTTCTTCTTCCGTTTCTTTTCCAATTAATAGATTTAATTTCCTTTGACCGTTCCTTTCTTTATTGTAGCTATGCATTTCTTACCTCATTTTCACATGAAAACATTCCTTTCCACTTCATAATAATTTTATAATGAAATGTATAATTTTCCAAGACTAACAGTGATTTATGCACAATTTTAGAACACTGTTTGGTATTTTTAAGGCATTTTCTTCATTATTTTATATTTTTTTCAAATTATACTATTTGTTACCTCATATTTCTAATTGATTTCGGTTTGGAAAGTATTTTCTCCTGAAATTTTGTTTATGTAAAGTTTTAAAAGGAAAAGAATATGGAAGATTGTAAATCACTTTGAAACGTAAGCCCTTTTATTTGCGCAAAACCTTCATTTCCTTAAACTCCTCAATTAATTGCCTTAGCCGTGTAAAACCCTAATGTAGCCGTCATCTCATTAGGTTTTCACGTGAAAAAAAAGGATCATTTTCATTTGTTTCTCACGGCTTCAAAGATATGGTAATGGCTTCCCTTTCTTTTTCTTACTTTTCTACTTGTTTTCCCTAAATTTTAATTTTTTTTATTTATTTAAAGACTTTGGCTTTTGTTTTCTTAAAAATCTAATTTTGGAAATTTTCTTGAAATGATTTCTGATCATTTGTCCAAATAAAAATAAACAATGTCTGAAAATTTGATTTGGATAAAAAGTGTAACTTTAATAGAAATTCTAAATTTTATAATTCTAAAGGCAAATTTTTCATCTTGAACTGTATACAATTGTGTAACAGTTATTTCACTTTTGTTTTGGTCAGATTTGTTGTATACTTTTTTTTTTATAAAAAAGTTAGTAATAATTAGTGTGAAACGGGAAATAAACTTTACATTTCTTTTACATATGTTTACATCTGTTTCTTAACTTTATATTTAACAATCAATTGGATGAAGCTAAATCAAATGTTATTAATTATGGTACAATAGCTATTAAATTTTGGTTTAAAGTGGTGGTTTATTTTCCTAATAGAAACGTTAGTATTTTAAATTTATTTAATAAGAGAAACAAAATAATTTGTATGTTATTTAATAAGAGAAACAAAATAATTTGTACGTTACTTTGGGCATATATTTAATTGTTGCTCTTGCCTTTTCGTTATTTATTTGATTTTTTTTTCTTGCGTTAACAATGCAAAGTTTTCAGCCGTATATTCTCTTTTGGGAATCCAAAATCTTGCTCAAATCTTGCCTTAAATCATTTCCGTGTGTGAATTATTTCTTTCCCTCTTGCCTCCCATACGTTTCCACCTATTGGATAGAATTGAATGCCTTAATTGCCTCTACCGTTCAAGCATTTTTCTCTTGCCTGCCCTCTACATAAATTAGTGAGCAAATGTTAATATATATTTCACGTTCAAAAGTTCCATACCATAAATTATTCATTTTGCTTCCATCAAAATTTGCGTAAGCATCTCCTGAAGGTATGAACCGGCGCATGCTTTTCCTTTCATTTTTTTTCTCTTTTTTTCTTTCTTTCTTCTTTTCACTCTTGTTTTATTTCATTTGTTCTCCTTTCATTGTTTTGCTTTGGGTTGGTGATACAAAATCATATCTTGGCTATCTTTCAACTCAAATCAAAAGTCGTGAAATTGTGCTTGTCGTGTCTTTGGAGTCGTGCTTGTATGTTGTTTTGGTCTCTAGCTTTGAAAAAGGTGAGTTTTTCTCACTCTGACATATATACTTATGAAAAGTGGATTGATGACAAGTGTTTAGTAATGTAAAATGTTTATGCAAGTTAATGATGATCATATGATATGCTATGCCGTGTTATTACCATGTTATTACCATGTTAAAACTGTTAATTTTCATCTGACATCTGATACATGACTGTATATTGTGATATTGACTTTGTTTATATTATTTCTGTAAATGATCACACTGCAAGTTCCCTGTTAGAAAAAATGTTATGGGCTGAAATGATAGGTCTGAGTTATTTTATTTATTTATTTAAACTTGGGATTGCGGGTTTGAAATGATAGAACCCGGATTTTTACCTTTTAAACTGCGGATTGAAATGATACATATCCGTATCACTTGACCTAGGTTAGAAAACTATATACAGACCCGTGGTTATTCTATAAAGTGCTTTGAATATTTTAAGTATTTTAAAAATATAAAATTATGAAATTTGATTTAAATAGATTTTGAAAGGTTTTAAAATAAATAAATTATGATTTTTCTATGTGTTAAAAATGTAATTTATGAATGGATTAACTGGATTTTGAAATATAACTTATGTTTGAAATTTGAAATTTTGACTAAAAATGATATTTAAGTTACATGAATAAAATGGACTTTAATTTTATTTGGAAAATGGTAAATATGATAAATTGATTTATATTTGAATTTAAGTGATTTATTAGAGAATTACTGATTTTCTATAAATTTAAGTGGTTGAATAAATGACTGTTGAAAATGAAATTTTAAAATATAACTTGACTTGAAAATGTGAAATTTGAGTTTTAACTAAAGATGTTAAATTAATTAAATAAACTGGAAGTTTAGTTAAATTTGTGAAATGGTAATATAAATCTGAAACGTATAGGTTTTAATTTATGAAAGAAACGTATAGGTTTTAGTTTATGAAAGAAACGTATAGGTTTTAATTTATGAAAGAAACGTATAGGTTTTAATTAATGAAAGAACGTATGGTGTTCTAATTAATGATAGGAACGTGTAAATTCCTAATTAATGAAAGAAAGGTATAAGTTTTAATTAATGAAAGAAACATATAGGTTTTAATTTATGAAAGAAACGTACAGGTTTTAATTTATGAAAGAAACGTATAGGTTTTAATTTATGAAAGAAACGTATACGTTTTAATTTATGAAAGAAACGTATAGGTTTTAATTAATGAAAGAACGTGTGGTGTTCTAATTAATGATTGGAACATGTAAATTCCTAATTAATGAAAGAAAGGTATAAGTTTTAATTAATGAAAGAAACGTATAAGTTTTTAATTAATGAAAGAAACGTGTAAAGTCCTAATTAATGAGAGAACATGAAAGTTTTAATTAATGCAAGAACATGTAAAGTTTTAATTAAGAAAGAAACGTGTAAAGTTTTAAGTAGTGTGGTATTGATTTAAATTAATAAATGTTCATTATTGTAATAGGAATATAAAATTTAAAATAGGAATATAAAATTTAAAACGTACATTTGACACGTAGATTTTAATCAATGTAATGGTGTATTTTAAATTGATTAAAATGATAAATGTTACTTATTGTAATAATAATGTAAGTTAATAAGGTGCTTTTAACTTAACATAAGAATTTCGGTTTAAATTGTATACTACAGTAAGAAAGTTTATTTAACTATAAGGCTATGATAAATTGACATGTTAAAATTTTAAGCTTATCAATACTTTGATTATATACAATGTAAAGTGGAAAGTAGTACATTCCAAAAATGCTATGATTCCTTAAGGTAACATTTCCAAAATGCTATGATAATTTAAAGGAATATTTCAAGTTTAATAAATTTAAAGAAATATTCAATGATTTGAAAATTTGGGTTTTATTTGAATGATATAATATTGAATTATTTTTGAAATGAAAATGATACAATTGTGATATTGTTTTGAAATGAATATGATATTTTGGTCTTGAAAGTATAAATTATTTGAAATAAATATCCATGGGTTATAATAACGACTGGTTGTTAAAGAGACCGGGATCGGATATTGTCTTATAGCCGGACAATACCGAAAACCACTTTAACAACTGTGTACGCGGTGGAGATTTCAGAATGAAGTAGGATGGTGGCGACGTTCTCGAGGTATGTTACGTGGACCCAACTCCCGTGAGTTGGCATATATGACTAAAACAGGAGCTATACCGGGCTACACAAAAGGTCGCACCCTTTCATCGAGCATGCTCCATCGGAAACTATTCTATTACTTTTGTGATTCGATTTGGTGGCGCCACTTTGATTCGGGGGTATTGTTCGAGGTGGGCGGAAGCTGCTGGCTTGCCGTCACCACCGGTCCGGGAGTGCAAACGGTGTATCCACCCTGGCATTGCCTCGCGTGCCGTGTCATATCCTTATATCGAGCCCACTACGATTTTGGTTTTAAAGATCCGACCGCGTTAAGGTTCACCATCCCCTTAACGTTATTTTCTATATGATTATACTTTACTGATTAGACACTACCGTATATAGCGTATATTACTATATAGTAAATAGTTTAACGGATCCTTAGAGGATGAGCGGTCCCAAGCATCCTTTAAGTTATTGATGCATTTTGTTACTGTTCACTTGAGTTGATTTACAGTTTATAAGTATTTATGTCCTGACTCGAGGGTTTCGTGTTTTGCTTTACGCTCGGGTCAGATTGATTGAGTTAGCATTCAAGATTCACCTTCGGAGTTGGAGCTTTCCTTGAAGATCCAGCCTTCTATTTTGTTTCAGTATCCAGTGTTTCAGTGATGTATCTTGTTACTCTTCTGTTGTATCTCATTTAACTCTGATGTATCTTATATTTTTTTTAGTAGCTTAATGAACTACTATCTCTTTTACTTCCGCTGCATTTTTTTTATATACTCTGTGTCCGTGATCTGTGATTTTTATTTACTGTATATCCTGAGATTTGCCAAATTTTTATTTACAACGCGGTATTTTGAGCAATTCAATTCCGGCATGAGTGTCTACCTATACACTTATAATGGATGCGAATGGTTGAAAATACCGGGTCGTTACAGTTGGTATCAGAGCTTTGGTAGCTCTAGGCAAAGCTCAGCATATAGAGTGAATGTATTTACAGAATCACTTTCATTCGAGTTTGAATCTCTCCCCTTTTGACTCGATTCCTTTGAATTTTGGAACGTTCCCTGCGGTTCCAAAGTCCATTCTTATTCCCCGCTATTCATCTTCATTTGATTCTGGAGTATCCCACAACTCCACTTCGAATGATCTTTATAGTGAATTGGCGGTCCCGCCAATCTCAAAAATTTTCTTGTAAGAGGGGTGAAACTCCATTACAACAACATCGATTCACCAAAGATTTTATATACTCGGTTTAGATGCTAGTATCTCCTATTATCCCAAACTCTAACTCTTGAGATCAAACGTAGATTTACCCCAGAAAATCCACTTCGATCTCATACTTTAAGTCACGGTTGACCCGATTAAGGTTGCCTACGATTTATATAAGCTTATCCATCTTTCTATTCTGTTATTTAATCATGTCATCCTTGTTTCCAACTTATTTTTAAATCATAATCTCGTTTGATTTGTGTTAATCAAAAATTTGAATCTCTATCCTTCTTTGAAAATCTATCCATGTATAGTGTTTTTGTAAACTAATATTTAAAATTAAAATGTTTTATATATTGTGTTGTTTGAGTTGTTGATGTTGAGTTGGGTTTCTGATCGATACGTATGATCAGCGCTATCGATAAGATTTTCAAAACACTTTGACAGAACAAACTGACACAATATTATTTTAAAAAATTTGGTTAATGAAATAAATTTTGATATAAGTAAATTTATGGAACTTAATAAATTGATTTAAATTAATCATTTGAAAAGATAATACTTGATTTATCATTTATTGTTCTATAAATGAATTTATAAATAGTAGTTTATAAATTGATTTGGGAACTGAAATGAATTTAAAACAAGAAATTTGAGAATTTAATTTCCAATGGTTTCGAACCTTGTGTTTAATGTTTTAAAAGGTTATATTATTTAAAGTATTTTCAAATAGAAATTTGATTCCAAAGAATTTTAAGTTTAAAATTAGTACTCTTCTCTTTGTTGCTGGAAAATAACTTCGGTGATGACTGCGGCATCATCGACGTTCATTTTCGAGTTTCGAAGTGAAGGGACTGTTCTGTAGTCTTGCTACAGCTTTGTTTTGGGAAATTAAATTGATTTGAATTTCTAAAATATGACTTAATTTATAATATATATAGATATATGATTGAAATTTGATTTGACATATTATATATATATTATTACTTATCTCTAAATCGTTTGAAGAAATCGAAAATTTAATTCTTAAATTTTATTTTTAACAATAATTTCAATTATAAAAAGAAAATCAAAAAATTTGGATAAATGATTAAACTTGAGATAATTGTGTAACGACCCATTAAATTAATAATATTAAATGAATTGAATTAATATAATTTCTAATCTAATTGAGAATAAATGTAGAAATTTGGTATAGTAGTTGTAATTTAGTGTAACAATAAAATTTTATGACAATAGATTTGGATAATGTAGATTGTCACAATTTGATTTAAAGTTAAATATAAGAAACTGATATAAGGGTTGAATTAGTGAATATCAATAAAAAGATTTAAGTAGAATGGAATTCATTTAATATAAAATAAATAGTGGAAGACTTACATTGGATTGTAAAATGGATAGTAACTAAATAAAAGGTGACCGCTGAATAAATCAATGCAATAAGTGTTGATAAGGAAATTTAATGAATGTTGTCAATAATAAATAGACTTAAGATAGTAATAAAATTTGTTTTGCCTATGTAAATTTTATGTATTGATAAGCCATAATTAAATTTGAAATTTGGTAGTAAATAGGGGATAAGTTGACTAAGGCAATTAGTAATTTAATAAATGAATGCATAGTAAGTGGAAATGTATGCATAAAAATATTTTCATATATGGGATAATTACAAAAGTTTACCCATTTATCTAATGTATATAATCGAATCTAAATTTAGGGCAATATTTTGTTATTGATGGTATAAGTGAATTTGAATAAAAGGGTAAAAATTATGTAGATTTAACATGTATTGAGTATATAGCTAAGAAGGGCATTCGATGTAAATGAATCTAAATTTATGTGTCTAGTCAATAAAGGAGAACTTTAAGGGAATAAATATAAATGAATGTATTTGGGGAATGGAGTCCTTTTATATGTTGAATAGTATAACGTTGTTATTAAGAATGAACGTTACTTTAGTAATTATTAATATGGTAACGGAAGAGTGTATAAATTTTATAGTAACGTAAAAACGTATTGTAAGATAATAATTAAGTGTAGACTTATAAAATATATTTATGACAACAAATTGTGTAAGTTAACAATATTACAATTCAATTGAATACAGTAATTTATGCAAACAAAAGATGAACATTTGGAAGTATTACTGTAGTGATATATATATATAAGAAACAGTAATTTTGTAGTTGGGGAATAATTGATTTATTTGTGAGTTGTAATCAAATAGAGTCAAATTTATTAGAATTTATTGCAATTTATGGGATTAATTGTAGCAACCTTTGAAGATTTATTCACTAAAATAATTGACGATGGAAATTATATGTAAATTTGCTTTTAGTTAATTTAAAACATCCAGAGGGATAGAAATGACACAAATCTACTAGTTTAGAAATTTACAATAAAAAGTGGTAAGTAATTTTTCTAAATATTTAGATAGTAGGAAGATGTAGATTTAGATGGAATTTATCATTTAACTATTTCATAAGTTGAGATCTAAGTTTAGAATTGAGATTTTTAATGTATAGATATTGAGCCAATGTTAGTTTCATTAAATTGACATCAATAACTTTGAATAATAGAAAGAAAGTGAATTTAATAAATTTAATCAAACGTATAATGTTGAATTTATTAAAAATTGGAATTTAACCTTTAAGTAAGGATTAACGTCTAAATTGATGAATAGAACAACTATGTATTGACACTTGAATTGTTTAGAATTGGAGTAAATAATTAAGAAAATTTAAAGGGAGAAAATTTGGTCAATTTTTGAATTTAGATGTAAAAATTGGATTTTTATAATTTATTTAATTAATTTAATGAATATTGAAAATAGCCATTTTGGTCACGGACTCGGATTTCGATGAAACCAGTTTCATCGGATCCGTATCGGTGAATTATTATAGGGTTTCAAGTTTCGTATCGATCGGACCTGTCGTTTGATCGTACGGACGCGAAACGCCTTGAAAATCAATTTTATTAAAATCAATTTGAAATCAATTTGGAAATCTTGTTTTCAGCATAACTTCTTCATACGATCAAATTTGGACGTGAAACTTTTTCCATCGCGTTCAGAATATTTTAAAATACCTATCTGGATATATGGGTTTGACAAATTTCGTTCCGGGGTCAGAACGGGTTTTTTGGGCCTTAGTTTGTTTCGTACGTTCATCTATCTAGTCTATCTACTCTAACCCAACCCTACCTATAAATATACAGTTATAAACCCTAGCTCCATTCTATTGTCTATTTGCTGTACGTTCATCTTCTTCAAGCTTCTCTTCTTCTTCAATGGGGGCTAACCCTAGATCCAGTCAGTTCAAAAAAAAAAAGTGAAAATTTAAAGTCCTCCTAAAAATCTCGAAAATATATATATTATAGTTCTCGATGTCCGTAATCTGCTGATGTGGTTCGTTTTTCGATTGGAGCTATCGTTCATCCAGAACAATTCAAATCATTTTCGGCCTCACATTATCGCCGCAACAAATTTCGTCGGATCGGGAAACGGTTTCTGGGTTTTGGAGAGGGAACCGAGGGGATCGCATCTATGTGGTTAGTTTGGCGTTTCGACGGTCAGATTTGCGGCAAAAATTCAATAGGGTTTCATGTTTTAGGCGGCTGCTGCTTGACTGCGTGCGTGATGAAGGTTGAACGAAAGGCTACTGTTGCGTGCGTTACTTCTGATGATGTGGCAAATGTAGTGTGTAAGTGTGTTCTTTCTTTTATTTATTTTTAATTGAAATTCAATCGCACTTTTCGCTATAACTTTTGCATACGATATCCGATTTACGCGCGATTTCTTTTGTTAGGATCGTAATTAAATTCCGGACTTGGTGACGCTGGTTTGGACAAATTTGGAGACCGTCAAATTTTTGGGTTTAAATCGAATTTAAATTCGATTTAAATTCCAAAGGTGAGTGTTTAAACCCACTCACAACTACTAGAAGCTTTTATGTTTGTTAAATTAATTTTAGAAATGAATAGAAATTTATTTATGAGTATTTGGCATGTTTATTTCACTCATATTTGTTGAATTGCATTTATTAAATTTAACTGTTAATTTAATTTATTTATTGCGTATTAATTGATAGTTAGAATTTATTTGTTTGCCTATAAACTGCTAGTTAATAGTTATATAGATTATTACTGAATATAAACTATTAGATTAATAGTTGTTAAATTTAATCTGAATAAAATTGCCAGTTATTACCTGTTATATATTATCAAATATAAATTGTTATTGATTGATATTGCTTGATGATTGTGATTGGATGATGGGTGATGTTGATGGATGTTTTATTGTATTTCATAAAATTGCAAATTATCATGCATATTTCCTTTCATTCGGGATTGTGGTTCGAAATGATATACAACCGCAAAATTTTATATCTTTTAAATTGCGGATTGAAATGATAAATATCCGTATCACTTGACCATAGGATAGAAAATTATATACAGGCACCGCGGTCTATATATAACTATTTTAATGTGATTTCTATGGTTTGGATGGAATACGGTTTATAATAATCTTAAATTTTATATTGTATAAATATTTTTCTTCCGTATATATATACATATGAAGTTGAAAATTTTGAAATTAAAAGGTGTATAAATCTCTTTATTAAAAATGGATTTTTTTTTTAAGAAAATGGAGTTTGATAATTTATATCATATGTTAAATGTTAAGTTTGGAAATTTTAAGATATGATATTTATAATTGGATTTTTCCCAAGATAAATTGAAATGAATATTCTAGTATAATTTGAATTGAAAAAAAATATATATTTTATTACTAGAAATTGGAGTTTTTATTTATTTATGGATTTTATGTGAATATTCAAGACTAATTAATAGAACATTCAATTTGTTGAAAGAATAAAATCCCACTTTAGTTTGAAATATTAATACTCCAAATGGATATACGTATATATATATAAATTGAAGTGGTTTTGGAACTTGAGAGAGATAATACAAATTTTGGGTTAGACTTTAATAAAGAAATGTATTTGTAAAGCCATGAGAACTATTTTCTTTACAAAGTAACATTTAAGTCAAACCTTTTAATTCATATACCGTTGAATATCCAAACCATTCAAGTTTCAAAATTTATGGTTTTAAATTATGAATTTCGAAATATTATGCTTTGAAAGGATATTTGGCTTTCAGACGTTATAAATTTTAAAGCATTTGGATTTTTGAAAAGGTTTATATTTGGGATAAAGGATATCATATTGTTTTGGGTTTTAAAACGATATCGTATTCATAATTTTAAAATGGAAATGTTTATTCTGGTTTTAAAGTACGAGCTATTTTTAAATGACCGCGGTGTTATAATAATGATGGGTTGGCAAAGAGACCGGGATCGGATATGGACATACTCTCTGTCGATACCGAAAACCACTTTGACTAACCGTGTACGCGGTGGAGATTCCAGAATGAAGTAGGTGGTGGCGACGTTTCCTGTAAGGTAAATACGTGGACCCGACTCCCGTGAGTTGGCATAAGGTGGCTAAAACAGGAGCGATTCTCAGGCCAATGAGGTCATTCCTCTGGTCGGACCCTCCTCTTCGATATTATACTTTGACTTGGATTGATTCAGTGGCCACTTCTATATTTTGATTTTGGGGAGTTAATCCGAGGTGGGCGGTAACTGCGGCTACGCGTTTCCACCAGCCTGCATAGCAATTGGTATATCTACCCTGGCATTGCCTAGTTGTGCCGTGTCACCTACCATACCGAGCCTTTACTACGAGTTTCTATTTGTGTCGTACCTATGGAGTATCCTCTGGTAGCCTCCCGATCAGGAGGTATTACGGTACTGTATAGACTATTGGCATTTTACGTGTTAAGGTGGAAAATGTAAAGCCTTAACGCTATTTAAAAGTAAGTTTATTTTATAAATAGACACTATTATAATAGCGCAATATACTACATAGTAAATAGTTTAACGGATCCTTAGGAGATGTAAATCCCGAACATCTCTTGAGTTACTGTACTCATATTTATTTCTGTTAATTTAACTCACATAAGATCTTTTAGTCTGACTCGAGTGTTTTTGTCTTTTCAAATTCGCTCGGGTCAGTCCGAGCGTTTCAGGATCGAAGACTTTAGCTTTGAAAGACGAAGACGAAGGAGTCGTATTATTATTATCTATAGTATTGCACCACACTCATACTGTTCCGCTGCATTGATTGTATTGGTATGTGTAACTCTGATATTTATTGTATAAAGCAAATCAAGTGTTTGTAAACTGTTTTGAACTGTATATTTATTATTATATTTTATCCTTCCGCTGTGAGATTCTGTTTTGTTTTTATTTCTTCTCTGTTTTTCTTATTTACCCCATAACAATCCGCCCTTGCGTATGCTTTGAATTGGCACGTGTGTCGGTTTAAAGTGTGCGAAAAGGCGGGATGTTACAGTTGATATCAGAGCTTTGGTTTAGCGATAAACCTTGGTTTTGTGGGGTTTGACTCTTTGTTAATAGGGTAGTAATACCCTATGGGAGTCGCTGAGTGTATATATATGAGAGAGCGTATTTGTTAGTGTTAATAAAGATTTTGATATTGTGTTAATCTGTTCCGCTTTGTATTTATAAATTCTGGTTGATGCATGGGACGCTTTGACATCAATAGGGATTTCTAAACACTTAATAGGACAGACCGACATAATATTTGTTTTTAACATGGGTGAATGAAATAATTTTGCCTATTATATTTTCTATATATAAAAATATTTTTATAAAGATATATATATATCTGGTTGCTATAGATTGGGTGTTAGGTAATATAAAAATATTTGTAATAAATTGAAGCTAAGTTGAAATTATAATAAATCAAATTGGAGATTTTAGAACTTAAGTCCGGGATTTTTGAAAATCTTCTTTCAAAGGATTTATGAAATATAATGATTTGGTTTATAGGTAATTTCTTATATAAATATTTAGTATAATTCGGAAGAATTGTTTTAAAAGAGGATTTTGGAGAAAATAAATTTTGTACTTTCCCCTCTGTCGCTGGAAAATAATTTCGGTGATGACGGCCGCATCATCGACTTTCATTTTCGAGTTTCGAAGGGAAATGCCACTGTAGTAAATTCTACTGCAGATTTGTTTTGAAATTATTTAAAATTTTAATTGTTTAAAGGTAATTAGAGATATAAAAGTTGTAAGAAATTAATTATCTATTATTTTAAAGAAATTTTGGAATTTGACCCGGTATTAATTCTTGAATTTCCATTAATTAGTTGTAAAAATTTAGGTTAGTGAAATAAAAGAAGTAATCAATGAATTAAAAGAGTTGAGATTAAACTTGCATAAGTTCTTTTGCTTTTTCTTTAACATAAATAACTTACCAAGTATAAAAAGTTGAAATGTAAATTAAGAGTAGAATATTATGCAAGTAGAATTTTGGAAAAAAATGAAGTATTCAATAAATTACGGTTATAAATAAGAATTTAATGGTATTAAATTAGGTGATGATTGGAATTTTACTAAAATTAAAGGTTGTATTATTAATAGGTGATTTTAACCTTAAGAAAGTAAAAATGAAATTCCTTAATTTATAAAGTTTGATTGTAGGGTTATTAACTTAAGTATGCTTTAATTCCCCCTATTCTAATATAATAGAAAGTAAGTAATATATAAATGACTGTAAACCCTAAGTAATTAATTAATAAAATTCCTTATTTTTAAGAATGAAGGTTAAAGGATTAACAATTTAAGTGTAATTAAAAAGGGTTACTGTAATTAAATATTATAGAAAGTGGGTAATTAAACTGTTACTACTATTAAATATAATGGAAACTTCCACATTAAATAAATAAATGAGATTAAAGGTAAGTTGAAATTGTAGGTTATAAAACAAATATATATTAATTAAAGGAATGAAAAGAAACTTGTAAATTTTCACTTACATTCTTAAAATATATATAACTTACCATAAAATAAAAGTTGCAATTGCTAGTAAGAAAGTGTAAAGGGAAATCTTACAAGTGAAGCTTGAGGTAATTAAAGTATTCAATTAATTGCTGTTAAAACTTAAGCTAAATCGGAAATTTTACTATATAAGAAAGGTAAGTAGAATAAATGGGTGATATAAACTTTAGTCAATAAATTGGAACACAAATATGATAATTTTGTAATAAATGAAAATGAAAATTGTAAGAAGTAAAGGGATCACTCCATAAATGAAAGAAAGAAAATCAAACCACTGAAGCATGAAAAAATGTATGATAAGTAATTTGGTTGTTGGGTTGAATTGTTATTGTTTGATTTATGTTGTTGGGTAAGGAATTTGAATTTGTCGGATGAATAAATAATCTATCTATGTTCCATCTAAGACTGTTGAGAAAAGGATGCACTTGATAGTTAATTTCATTTTATACAAATTTCAAGTTTTGAACCCAAACAACTATTTGTTTGATGGATTAATGGTTGCTTTGTTTTATGTATGTATGCTGTTTGTAAAATTGATGGTTGTTGTATTGTTTGGTTGATTAATGATTGAATCCACTTGAATAATTCACTTTAATATAAATATTTAACCTTTTAGATTATATAAGTGAATACAGGTGATGGAAGCAACTACTACTGCTTTTGGTTCCATAATAATAAGCGTATATTGCCCGACAAATAGGTATGTTTTCGGATTACGTTTAAAGCGCTATTTTTCCCGTGTTGGGATATAATATTTTGATAATATATGTAATATATTTGTATATTTTAATATTATATTTTCTCCCGAGCCTCACCGTACAAAGGAGACTGCCAAAAATTTTCGTAAATTTTGGACTTAGAATTTTGTTGAATATTTTCCAAACTTTAATGATTTAAGTATAAAAGGTTGTAATGATTATAAACGGGTATATTTCATTAAAGGAAATTAATCCAGTAAATTATTGTTTATAAGTTAATATTTGAAATAAGATGTACTGTTTATTCTTCCTTCTCCCTTCTTTTTCCTTTTCGGGGACGAAAAGTTTTGAGTGGGGGAGATTGTAACGACCCGTTAAATTAATAATATTAAATGAATTGAATTAATATAATTTCTAATCTAATTGAGAATAAATGTAGAAATTTGGTATAGTAGTTGTAATTTAGTGTAACAATAAAATTTTATGACAATAGATTTGGATAATGTAGATTGTCACAATTTGATTTAAAGTTAAATATAAGAAACTGATATAAGGGTTGAATTAGTGAATATCAATAAAAAGATTTAAGTAGAATGGAATTCATTTAATATAAAATAAATAGTGGAAGACTTACATTGGATTGTAAAATGGATAGTAACTAAATAAAAGGTGACCGCTGAATAAATCAATGCAATAAGTATTGATAAGGAAATTTAATGAATGTTGTCAATAATAAATAGACTTAAGATAGTAATAAAATTTGTTTTGCCTATGTAAATTTTATGTATTGATAAGCCATAATTAAATTTGAAATTTGGTAGTAAATAGGGGATAAGTTGACTAAGGCAATTAGTAATTTAATAAATGAATGCATAGTAAGTAAGTGGAAATGTATGCATAAAAATATTTTCATATATGGGATAATTACAAAAGTTTACCCATTTATCTAATGTATATAATTGAATCTAAATTTAGGGCAACATTTTGTTATTGATGGTATAAGTGAATTTGAATAAAAGGGTAAAAATTATGTAGATTTAACATGTATTGAGTATATAGCTAAGAAGGCATTCGATGTAAATGAATCTAAATTTATGTGTCTAGTCAATAAAGGAGAACTTTAAGGGAATAAATATAAATGAATGTATTTGGGGAATGGAGTCCTTTTATATGTTGAATAGTATAACGTTGTTATTAAGAATGAACGTTACTTTAGTAATTATTAATATGGTAACGGAAGAGTGTATAAATTTTATAGTAACGTAAAAACGTATTGTAAGATAATAATTAAGTGTAGACTTATAAAATATATTTATGACAACAAATTGCGTAAGTTAACAATATTACAATTCAATTGAATACAGTAATTTATGCAAACAAAAGATGAACATTTGGAAGTATTACTGTAGTGATATATATATATAAGAAACGGTAACTTTGTAGTTGGGGAATAATTGATTTATTTGTGAGTTGTAATCAAATAGAGTCAAATTTATTAGAATTTATTGCAATTTATGGGATTAATTGCAGTAACCTTTGAAGATTTATTCACTAAAATAATTGACGATGGAAATTATATGTAAATTTGCTTTTAGTTAATTTAAAATATCCAGAGGGCTAGAAATGACACAAATCTACTAGTTTAGAAATTTACAATAAAAAGTGGTAAGTAATTTTTCTAAATATTTAGATAGTAGGAAGATGTAGATTTAGATGGAATTTATTATTTAACTATTTCATAAGTTGAGATCTAAGTTTAGAATTGAGATTTTTAATGTATAGATATTGAGCCAATGTTAGTTTCATTAAATTGACATCAATAACTTTGAATAATAGAAAGAAAGTGAATTTAATAAATTTAATCAAACGTATAATGTTGAATTTATTAAAAATTGGAATTTAACCTTTAAGTAAGGATTAACATCTAAATTGATGAATAGAACAACTATGTATTGACACTTGAATTGTTTAAAATTGGAGTAAATAATTAAGAAAATTTAAAGGGAGAAAATTTGGTCAATTTTTGAATTTAGATGTAAAAATTGGATTTTTATAATTTATTTAATTAATTTAATGAATATTGAAAATAGCCATTTTGGTCACGGACTCGGATTTCGATGAAACCAGTTTCATCGGATCCGTATCGGTGAATTATTATAGGGTTTCAAGTTTCGTATCGATCGGACCAGTCGTTTGATCGTACGGACGCGAAACGCCTTGAAAATCAATTTTATTAAAATCAATTTGAAATCAATTTGGAAATCTTGTTTTCAGCATAACTTCTTCATACGATCAAATTTGGACGTGAAACTTTTTCCATCGCGTTCAGAATATTTTAAAATACCTATCTGGATATATGGGTTTGACAAATTTCGTTCCGGGGTCAGAACGGGCTTTTTGGGCCTTAGTTTGTTTCGTACGTTCATCTATCTAGTCTATATACTCTAACCCAACCCTACCTATAAATATACAGTTATAAACCCTAGCTCCATTCTATTGTCTATTTGCTGTACGTTCATCTTCTTCAAGCTTCTCTTCTTCTTCAATGGGGGCGAACCTTAGATCCAGTCAGTTCAAAAAAAAAAGTGAAAATTTAAAGTCCTCCTAAAAATCTCGAAAAAATATATATTATAGTTCTCGATGTCCGTAATCTACTGATGTGGTTCGTTTTTCGATTGGAGCTATCGTTCATCCAGAACAATTCAAATCATTTTCGGCCTCACATTATCGCCGCAACAAATTTCGTCGGATCGGGAAACGGTTTCTGGGTTTTGGAGAGGGAACCGAGGGGATCGCATCTATGTGGTTAGTTTGGCGTTTCGACGGTCAGATTTGCGGCAAAAATTCAATAGGGTTTCATGTTTTAGGCGGCTGCTGCTTGACTGCGTGCGTGATGAAGGTTGAACGAAAGGCTACTGTTGCGTGCGTTACTTCTGATGATGTGGCAAATGTAGTGTGTAAGTGTGTTCTTTCTTTTATTTATTTTTAATTGAAATTCAATCGCACTTTTCGCTATAACTTTTGCATACGATATCCGATTTACGCGCGATTTCTTTTGTTAGGATCGTAATTAAATTCCGGACTTGGTGACGCTGGTTTGGACAAATTTGGAGACCGTCAAATTTTTGGGTTTAAATCGAATTTAAATTCGATTTAAATTCCAAAGGTGAGTGTTTAAACCCACTCACAACTACTAGAAGCTTTTATGTTTGTTAAATTAATTTTAGAAATGAATAGAAATTTATTTATGAGTATTTGGCATGTTTATTTCACTCATATTTGTTGAATTGCATTTATTAAATTTAACTGTTAATTTAATTTATTTATTGCGTATTAATTGATAGTTAGAATTTATTTGTTTGCCTATAAACTGCTAGTTAACAGTTATATAGATTATTACTGAATATAAACTATTAGATTAATAGTTGTTAAATTTAATCTGAATAAAATTGCCAGTTATTACCTGTTATATATTATCAAATATAAATTGTTATTGATTGATATTGCTTGATGATTGTGATTGGATGATGGGTGATGTTGATGGATGTTTTATTGTATTTCATAAAATTGCAAATTATCATGCATATTTTCTTCCATTCGGGATTGTGGTTTGAAATGATATACAACCGCAAAATTTTATATCTTTTAAATTGCGGATTGAAACGATAAATATCCGTATCATTTGACCATAGGATAGAAAATTATATACAGGCACCGCGGTCTATATATAACTATTTTAATATGATTTCTATGGTTTGGATGGAATACGGTTTATAATAATCTTAAATTTTATATTGTATAAATATTTTTCTTCCGTATATATATACATATGAAGTTGAAAATTTTGAAATTAAAAGGTGTATAAATCTCTTTATTAAAAATGGAATTTTTTTTAAGAAAATGGAGTTTGATAATTTATATCATATGTTAAATGTTAAGTTTGGAAATTTTAAGATATGATATTTATAATTGGATTTTTCCCAAGAAAAATTGAAATGAATATTCTAGTATAATTTGAATTGAAAAAAAATATATATTTTATTACTAGAAATTGGAGTTTTTATTTATTTATGGATTTTATGTGAATATTCAAGACTAATTAATAGAACATTCGATTTGTTGAAAGAATAAAATCCCACTTTAGTTTGAAATATTAATACTCCAAATGGATATACGTATATATATATAAATTGAAGTGGTTTTGGAACTTGAGAGAGATAATACAAATTTTGGGTTAGACTTTAATAAAGAAATGTATTTGTAAAGCCATGAGAACTATTTTCTTTACAAAGTAACATTTAAGTTAAACCTTTTAATTCATATACCGTTGAATATCCAAACCATTCAAGTTTTAAAAGTTATGGTTTTAAATTATGAATTTCGAAATATTATGCTTTGAAAGGATATTTGGCTTTCAGACGTTATAAATTTTAAAGCATTTGGATTTTTGAAAAGGTTTATATTTGGGATAAAGGATATCATATTGTTTTGGGTTTTAAAATGATATCGTATTCATAATTTTAAAATGGAAATGTTTATTCTGGTTTTAAAGTATGAGCTATTTTTAAATGGCCGCGGTGTTATAATAACGATGGGTTGGCAAAGAGACCGGGATCGGATATGGACATACTCTCTGTCGATACCGAAAACCACTTTGACTAACCGTGTACGCGGTGGAGATTCCAGAATGAAGTAGGTGGTGGCGACGTTTCCTGTAAGGTAAATACGTGGACCCGACTCCCGTGAGTTGGCATAAGGTGGCTAAAACAGGAGCGATTCTCAGGCCAATGAGGTCATTCCTCTGATCGGACCCTCCTCTTCGATATTATACTTTGACTTGGATTGATTCAGTGGCCACTTCTATATTTTGATTTTGGGGAGTTAGTCCGAGGTGGGCGGTAACTGCGGCTACGCGTTTCCACCAGCCTGGATAGCAATTTGTATATCTACCCTGGCATTGCCTAGTTGTGCCGTGTCACCTACCATACCGAGCCTTTACTACGAGTTTCTATTTGTGTCGTACCTATGGAGTATCCTCTGGTAGCCTCCCGATCAGGAGGTATTACGGTACTGTATAGACTATTGGCATTTTACGTGTTAAGGTGGAAAATGTAAAGCCTTAACGCTATTTAAAAGTAAGTTTATTTTATAAATAGACACTATTATAATAACGCAATATACTACATAGTAAATAGTTTAACGGATCCTTAGGAGATGTAAATCCCGAACATCTCTTGAGTTACTGTACTCATATTTATTTATGTTAATTTAACTCACATAAGATCTTTTAGTCTGACTCGAGTGTTTTTGTCTTTTCAAATTCGCTCGGGTCAGTCCGAGCGTTTCAGGATCGAAGACTTTAGCTTTGAAGGACGAAGACGAAGGAGTCGTATTATTATTATCTATAGTATTGCACCACACTCATACTGTTCCGCTGCATTGATTGTATTGGTATGTGTAACTCTGATATTTATTGTATAAAGCAAATCAAGTGTTTATAAACTGTTTTGAATTGTATATTTATTATTATATTTTATCCTTCCGCTGTGAGATTCTGTTTTGTTTTTATTTCTTCTCTGTTTTTCTTATTTACCCCATAACAATCCGCCCTTGCGTATGCTTTGAATTGGCACGTGTGTCGGTTTAAAGTGTGCGAAAAGGCGGGATGTTACAAATTGAATTGGAAAGTTTTATTTGTATGACACAATTTCATTCCAGTATAACTTACCTTAATTTCAGAAGTTAACAATGTAATTGGGTAATATACAATATAAAAAGATTTTATAAATTAAATTTGAGTGGTTATAATAAATGTTGTACACTTAAATTTTAATTATAAAATGATTAACAGAGGTAAATATAATAAAGGGTAATTGAATAACTTACAATAAAATGATGTTAAAAGAACTAAGAATAAAAGAAAGCAGTTATAATAAGTGTAAGTATATTGAACATGAGTGATAAATATATTGAGAGGAATAAATTTAATTTTATTAGGAATAAAGAAAAATAAAATTTATTAAATACATTGTGAGTGTAATAAATGATTATATTTCTAACCCATGGTTTTAAAAAAAAAATTGTTAATTTAAGATGATTGGATAATAAGATAATGAAATTTGAGATAGTTAAGATTTATGTAACTTGTGTAAAGTTTATTTTCTATTTAAGTTGAAATCTCCATGCTTTCAAATTCATTTTCTTATTTTGTTTTTCAAACTATCTTTTGGTTGTTCTTATCGTCCTCATCTTGCTATAGACTGGTATACGCATCTTTCTATGATCTTTCTGTTTATAAATCTTTCTATAATCTTTGATAATCTCCACCTTGTAAAACTTACCTATAACAACAGTTATCAGGTATAACTTCAATCTTCTTGTCATCTTATCTTAATCCTATTTCACTCTATCTTTTCTGTGCCCTTCCATACCTCATTCCTTTTCGGGGACAAAAAGTTTTGAGTGGGGGAGAGTGTAACAACCCTGTATTTTGTAATTATTTTATTGTATATTTTAATTATTTTTAATGTAAGATTTTGATTTAAAAACTTATTTTACTTATTTGAAATGATTAAATTTATTATTTAAATATAATCTTGATCTTTATATGAGTTATGATTCCAAACTTGTGTAAGTTGAATATTTGCATGAAATGCTGATTTTGGTCAAGTTAGTCAAACTATGACTTTCAACTTAAAATTTTAAAAGTTTAAAATTTTAATTTTTTTTTCTTTTATTATGAAAGTACATAAAATTCTAAGAACACCACTTTTCATTTCGTTGAATTTGGATGTAAATTGTGAAAGTTATACCCTTTACAATATTGTGCGTATATAGGGTTATTTAACAATGACTATTTTAAATTGTATAAATTACTTCTTCTTTGTTTTATTTTATTTTAATATGTGATAATATGTTATATAATGTATATTTTGACTTTTAAGTATTTTTAAATTGATAATATAATTTTTCTAAAGTTCATTTGAATTTATTTCTAATTTTAAAAGCCTAGTCTACAATTTTAAGTCATTTTCTTAATTTAATTGTATATAATTAAAATTTATTTATTTATTTTATGCACTCACTGTTATTTGCTGTGTTTTACTTTATTTTATTCATTTTACATATATTTAAATTAAAGTAATTTTTTCCAAAGTGTATTGAAGTTATTTCTAATTCTTAAGTCAAGTTTTCATTTTCTGTGCTATTTTTCTTATTTTAATCATATCTAATTAATATTTAATTATTAATATTTTGTTTATCTGTTATATTTTCGAATTTTAACTGAGATTTTAATTATTTTCAGTTATTTAGATGTATATGAATATATATATAGGAAGTATAAAAGGTTTGAAAGCAAAGAAACGTAAAACCGTTTTAACGTTTCTTCTTCCGTTTCTTTTCCAATTAATAGATTTAATTTCCTTTGACCGTTTCTTTCTTTATTGTAGCTGTGCATTTCTTACCTCATTTTCACATGAAAACATTCCTTTCCACTTCATAATAATTTTATAATGAAACGTATAATTTTCCAAGACTAACAGTGATTTATGCACAATTTTAGAACACTGTTTGGTATTTTTAAGGCATTTTCTTCATTATTTTATATTTTTTTCAAATTATACTATTTTTTACCTCATATTTCTAATTGATTTTGGTTTGTAAAGTACTTTCTCCTGAAATTTTGTTTATGCAAAGTTTTAAAAGGAAAAGAATATGGAAGATTGTAAATCACTTTGAAACGTAAGCCCTTTTATTTGCCTAAACCCTTCATTTCCTTAAACTCCTCAATTAATTGCCTTAGCCGTGTAAAACCCTAATGTAGCCGTCATCTAATTAGGTTTTCACGTGAAAAAAAAAGATCATTTTCATTTGTTTCTCACGGCTTCAAAGATATGGTAATGACTTCCCTTTCTTTTTCTTACTTTTCTACTTGTTTTCCCTAAATTTTAATTTTTTTCATTTATTTAAAGACTTTGGCTTTTGTTTTCTTAAAAATCTAATTTTGGAAATTTTCTTGAAATGATTTCTGATCATTTGTCCAAATAAAAATAAACAATATCTGAAAATTTGATTTGGATAAAAAGTGTAACTTTAATAGAAATTCTAAATTTTATAATTCTAAAGGCAAAATTTTCATCTTGAACTTTATACAATTGTGTAACATTTGTTTCACTTTTGTTTTGGTCAGATTTGTTGTATACTTTTTTTTTTAAAAAAAGTTAGTAATAATTATTGTGAAACGGGAAATAAACTTTACATTTCTTTTACATATGTTTACATCTGTTTCTTAACTTTATATTTAACAATCAATTGGATGAAGCTAAATCAAATGTTATTAATTATGGTACAATAGCTATTAAATTTTGGTTTAAAGTGATGGATTATTTTCCTAATAGAAACGTTAGTATTTTAAATTTATTTAATAAGAGAAACAAAATAATTTGTACGTTATTTAATAAGAGAAACAAAATAATTTGTACGTTACTTTGGGCATATATTTAATTGTTGCTCTTGCCTTTTCGTTATCTATTTGATTTTTTTTCTTGCGTTAACAATGCAAAGTTTTCAGCCGTATATTCTCTTTTGGGAATCCAAAATCTTGCTCAAATCTTGCCTTAAATCATTTCCGTGTGTGAATTATTTCTTTCCCTCTTGCCTCCCATACGTTTCCACCTATTGGATAGAATTGAATGCCTTAATTGCCTCTATCGTTCAAGCATTTTTCTCTTGCCTGCCCTCTACATAAATTAGTGAGCAAATGTTAATATATATTTCACGTTCAAAAGTTCCATACCATAAATTATTCATTTTGCTTCCATCAAAATTTGCGTAAGCATCTCCTGAAGGTATGAACCGGCGCATGCTTTTCCTTTCATTTTTTTTCTCTTTTTTTCTTTCTTTCTTCTTTTCACTCTTGTTTTATTTCATTTGTTCTCCTTTCATTGTTTTGCTTTGGGTTGGTGATACAAAATCATATCTTGGCCATCTTTCAACTCAAATCAAAAGTCGTGAAATTGTGCTTGTCGTGCCTTTGGAGTCGTGCTTGTATGTTGTTTTGGTCTCTAGCTTTGAAAAAAGTGAGTCTTTCTCACTCTGACATATATACTTATGAAAAGTGGATTGATGACAAGTGTTTAGTAATGTAAAATGTTTATGCAAGTTAATGATGATCATATGATATGCTATGCCGTGTTATTACCATGTTATTACCATGTTAAAACTGTTAATTTTCACCTGACATCTGATACATGACTGTATATTGTGATATTGACTTTGTTTATATTATTTCTGTAAATGATCACACTGCAGGTTCCCTGTTAGAAAAAATGTTATGGGCTGAAATGATAGGCCTGAGTTATTTTATTTATTTATTTAAACTTGGGATTGCGGGTTTGAAATGATCGAACCCGGATTTTTACCTTTTAAACCGCGGATTGAAATGATACATATCCGTATCACTTGACCTAGGTTAGAAAACTATATACAGACCCGTGGTTATTCTATAAAGTGCTTTGAATATTTTAAGTATTTTAAAAATATAAAATTATGAAATTTGATTTAAATAGATTTTGAAAGGTTTTAAAATAAATAAATTATGATTTTTCTATGTGTTAAAAATGTAATTTATGAATGGATTAACTGGATTTTGAAATATAACTTATGTTTGAAATTTGGAATTTTGACTAAAAATGATATCTAAGTTACATGAATAAAATGGACTTTAATTTTATTTGGAAAATGGTAAATATGATAAATTGATTTATATTTGAATTTAAGTGATTTATTAAAGAATTATTGATTTTCTATAAATTTAAGTGGTTGAATAAATGACTGTTGAAAATGAAATTTTAAAATATAACTTGACTTGAAAATGTGAAATTTGAGTTTTAACTAAAGATGTTAAATTAATTAAATAAACTGGAAGTTTAGTTAAATTTGTGAAATGGTAATATAAATCTGAAACGTATAGGTTTTAATTTATGAAAGAAACGTATAGGTTTTAGTTTATGAAAGAAACGTATATGTTTTAATTTATGAAAGAAACGTATAGGTTTTAATTAATGAAAGAAACGTATAGGTTTTAATTAATGAAAGAACGTATGGTGTTCTAATTAATGATAGGAACATGCAAATTCCTAATTAATGAAAGAAAGGTATAAGTTTTAATTAATGAAAGAAACGTACAGGTTTTAATTTATGAAAGAAACGTATAGGTTTTAATTTATGAAAGAAACGTATAGGTTTTAATTTATGAAAGAAACGTATAGGTTTTAATTAATGAAAGAACGTATGGTGTTCTAATTAATGATAGGAACATGTAAATTCCTAATTAATGATAGAAAGGTATAAGTTTTAATTAATGAAAGAAACGTATAAGTTTTTAATTAATGAAAGAAACGTGTAAAGTCCTAACTAATGAGAGAACATGAAAGTTTTAATTAATGCAAGAACATGTAAAGTTTTAATTAAGAAAGAAACGTGTAAAGTTTTAAGTAGTGTGGTATTGATTTAAATTAATAAATGTTCATTATTGTAATAGGAATATAAAATTTAAAACGTACATTTGACACGTAGATTTTAATCAATGTAATGGTGTATTTTAAATTGATTAAAATGATAAATGTTACTTATTGTAATAATAATGTAAGTTAATAAGGTGCTTTTAACTTAACATAAGAATTTCGGTTTAAATTGTATATTACAGTAAGAAAGTTTATTTAACTATAAGGCTATGATAAATTGACATGTTAAATTTTTAAGCTTATCAATACTTTGATTATATACAATGTAAAGTGGAAAGTAGTACATTCCAAAAATGCTATGATTCCTTAAGGTAACATTTCCAAAATGCTATGATAATTTAAAGGAATATTTCAAGTTTAATAAATTTAAAGAAATATTCAATGATTTGAAAATTTGGGTTTTATTTGAATGATACGATATTGAATTATTTTTGAAATGAAAATGATACAATTGTGATATTGTTTTGAAATGAGTATGATATTTTGGTCTTGAAAGTATAAATTATTTGAAATAAATATCCATGGGTTATAATAAAGATTGGTTGTTAAAGAGATCGGGATCGGATATTGTCTTATAGCCGGACAATACCGAAAACCACTTTAGCAACTGTGTACGCGGTGGAGATTCCAGAATGAAGTAGGATGGTGGTGATGTTCTCGAGGTATGTTACATGGACCCAACTCCCGTGAGTTGGCATATATGACTAAAACAGAAGCTATACCGGGCTACACAAAGGGTCGCACCCTTTCATCGAGCATGCTCCATCGGAAACTATTCTATTACTTTTGTGATTCGATTCGGTGGCGCCACTTTGATTCGGGGTATTGTTTGAGGTGGGCGGAAGCTGCTGGCTTGCCGTCACCACCGGTCCGGGAGTGCAAACGGTGTATCCACCCTGGCATTGCCTCGCGTGCCGTGTCATATCCTTATATCGAGCCCACTACGCTTTTGGTTTTAAAGATCCAACCGCGTTAAGGTTCACCATTCCCTTAACGCTATTTTCTATATGATTATACTTTACTGATTAGACACTACCGTATATAGCGTATATTACTATATAGTAAATAGTTTAACGGATCCTTAGAGGATGGACGGTCCCAAGCATCCTTTAAGTTATTGATGCATTTTGTTACTGTTCACTTGAGTTGATTTACAGTTTATAAGTATTTATGTCCTGACTCGAGGGTTTCGTGTTTTGCTTTACGCTCGGGTCAGATTGATTGAGTTAGCATTCAAGATTCACCTTCGGAGTTGGAGCTTTCCTTGAAGATCCAGCCTTCTATTTTGTTTCAGTATCCAGTGTTTCAGTGATGTATCTTGTTACTCTTCTGTTGTATCTCATTTAACTCTGATGTATCTTATAATTTTTTTTAGTAGCTTAATGAACTACTATCTCTTTTACTTCCGCTGCATTTTTTTATATACTCTGTGTCTGTAATCTGTGATTTTTATTTACTGTATATCCTGAGATTTGCCAAATTTTTATTTACAACGCGGTATTTTGAGCAATTCAATTCCGGCATGAGTGTCGACCTATACACTTATAATGGATGCGAATGGTTGAAAATACCGGGTCGTTACATATTCATATAGGTTAAGAGAGGAATTTATTTAGTAGAAAGTCGAAAGAGAAGCTTCAGGAGTGAAAGTAGGATGGGAGGTTCGAATCGAAACCATGACATCATCCTCGCCTTAGGCGTCTCTGGTGTGCTAAGACCAGTCTATAATAGGATCGCGACCAGAAATCATGGCGTCCTCCAAAAGGGTCGGTTAGTAAGTTCGCTGCTGTAACGACCCGTTAAATTCGATGATATTAAATGAGTTAATTTAATATGATTTCTAATCTAATTTAGAATGAAATAAAAGTCTTAAGATTTTATTTGAGTAAATGTAGGAATTAGAAATAGTAACTGTAATTAAAGGTTAACAATTTAAATGTTTATATGGCAATTGATTGAAATAACGTAAATTGGCGTTTGTGGTTATAAGTATAATTTGTTGATTTATACTGGAAGATATAAAGCGGAAATAGTATTAATGAAATAATAACTGAATTGAATTGCAACTATATAAATGAAAGTAAATTTTATTTAGTGGATGTCAACATTGAATAAATTTATTTAAAATAAAAAGATTTAAATGCATGTTGGATTAAGGGGTAAGTAATTAGAATTTAATTCTATAAAATTTGGAACTGAATGTATGTAAATAATTTTGTAGGAATAAGTTAATTAACAATCTATTTGTGCATACCCGATTTAATTGAAATAACAGAAAGGACAAGAACTTGAGTTGCCTAGGTATGTATATATTGATAAACTATAACTAAGTAGGAAGTTTGATAGTAAATAGGAAATAAGATGACAAAGGAAACTAGTAAATTTATAAATGAATTCATAATAATAAGTAGTAATTAATGCATAAATATATTTGGCATTTGGGATAATTACAAAGTTTTACCCATTCATCTAATTTATTTAATTGAATCTAAATCTATGGCAACATTTTTGTTATTAATGGTTGTAAGTGATTTTGAATGTAAAAGGGTAACAATTATTTAGGTTACCATTCATTAAGTATATTAAGTTAAGAATGGAAATAGATTGAAATAAATCTAAATTTATTTATTTTGTTTTGTTAATATGTTCTAGTAATAAAAGGGAATTTATAAGAAATGAAGCCTGCACTAATGAAGTGTATTATAATTCAAATGTTATTTATACCCATAAAATGTCTATGTACTGAATAGAAAGATTTTAAATCAATAAACAAATTTATGGAGGTTTCAATTTTTAATTTATAACATTTAATGTAGACTCAATTACAATTAATTGGTTTAAATGGTGCAGTTAGCGTAGATTTTTGTTTGTATTTGTAGAGGGTTAATTTTATAAGACAAAATTTATGCTAATTCTATTTATAATAGGACCATAGGTTGTTTTAAAGTATAGGAAGCAGGATTTATAAACTTAATTAGAGTATCAAATTCAACCATTGCATTTATTGCATAATAAAAAGGAATTTAACGGTTAAATTTTTCGTTGTTGAAATTTAAATGGACTTTGAGGATAATGATGTGAAATCATGAACCAATGTTAGTGGTATCCTTATTTTGGATAAAAGGTGAGAATATAAAAGTTGAAAATCTAATAAATGGGTTTTGAGAATTTAATTTATAATTCCTAAATATAAGGAAGTGGAGAAATTAACACTGCAATTGATAAACTTATCAACTTATAATTCACACCTAAACTTGTAAAACCATTTAAATTGATTATGAAATATATAAGCGATAAATTTGGCCAATTTTAGAATTTAGATATAAAATTGGATTTTTATAATTTATTTAATGAATATAAAAATAGCCATTTTGGCCACGGACTCGGATTTCGACGAAACCAGTTTCATCGGATCCGTATCGGTGAATTATTGTAGGGTTTCAAGTTTCGTATCGATCGGACCTGTCGTTTGATCGTACGGACGCGAAACGCCTTGAAATCGATTTAACTAAATTCAATTTGAAATCAATTTGGAAATTTTGTTTTCGGTATAACTTCTTCATACGATCGAATTTGGACGCGAAACTTTTTCCATCGCATTCAGAATATTTTAAAATACCTATTTGGATATATGGGTTTAATAAATTTCGTTCCGGGGTTAGAACGGGCTTTTTGGGCCATAGTTTGTTCCACACGCTCATCTATCCGGTCTATCTACTCTAATCCAACCCTAGTTATAAATAGACGATTATAAACCTTAGCCTCCATGTTCTATCATTTGTCTGTACGTTCTTTTCTTCAACTCCTCCTCCTCCTCAAATGGATGCAAACCTAGATCTATTTCAATTCAAAATTTCAAATGAAAATTCAAACTCTCCAGAAAATTTCCAAAAAAATATATGTCGTAGTTTTCATCGATACGAATCTACGGGTGACCTCTGTTTTTGTAATCGATGTTCGAGTTAACCAGAAAACCCGGTCAAAGGTCGAAAATCGCGAAACCCTAAATTCAAATTTGGGGGTTTTTAATTATGGCTTCAATCAGCGAAATCAAGATATGGGTTTTGTGGGAAATTGGATTTGGAGTTGAATGGTGGTGGTTGCATGCCCAGATCATGGCTGTGGGGGGCTGGAATCGGCGATTTAGGGTTTCGCAAACCCTAGATGCTGGCGGCGGCGCCTTGATCGCAGGCGATCTGGTGGGGTGCTGGTGATGCGGTGTGGAAGGGGGAACTCGATGAGTTCGGTCGGCAGTGCCCTGATGGTCGGAGGAAGGTGCGGTTGGTGGTCAACGTTCGGCTGTAGGGAGGTTCTCGCGTTCACGTGAGTGCGATCTGGTACTAGCAGTTTGAACGAATTGGGTTGACGTGGCTGATGACGTGATCGTAATTAAATTCCGGATCTGATGACGCTAGTTTGGACTGATTTGGAGGTCGTCGAATTTTTGAGTTTAAATCGGATTTAAATTCGATTTAAATTCAAAAGGTGAGTGTTTTAACCCACTCAAAACTTCTAAAAGTTTTTATGTTTGTTAAATTTATTTTAGATATGAGTAGAAATTTATTTATAACTGTTTGGCATGTTTTGTTCATCATATTTGCAAAATCGCGTTATTTAATTTAACTGTTAATTTATTTTATTTATTGCATATTAATTGATAGTTAGAATTTATTTATTTGCATAGGAACTGCTAGTAAACAGTTATAAAATTTATTACTAAATATAAACTGTTAGTTTAATAGTTGATTAAATTTATTTTTGAATATAACCGCCAGTTATTACCTGATATATATTATCAGATACATATTGATATTGAATTACTATTGGATGATGATTGTGATTTGGATGATGGATGATGTTGATGAATGGATGTTTTATTTTATATCATTAAACTGCAAGTTATCATGCATTTTTCGTTTCATTCGGGATTGTGGTTTGAAATAATATACAACCGCAAAATTTTATTTTTAAATTGCGGATTGAAATGATAAATATCCGTATCACTTGACCATAGGATAGAAAATTATATACAGGCACCGTGGTCTATATATAAATTATTTTAAAGTGATTTCTATGGTTTGGATGGGACACGGTTTATAAAAATTTAATTTGATATTTTATAAAATATTATTCTTCGATATATATACATATGAAGTTAAAAATTTGAAAATTAAGTTGTGTATAAACCTGTTGAATAAAAATGAAAAATTGAGAAAATGGAATTTGGAAATTATCTTATATGTTTAAGTTTAGAAATTTTAAGGTATGATATTTACCAAGATGAATTAAAAATGAAAATTCTAGTATAAAGTAAATTTGAGAAAATATTTAATTGCTAGAAATTGGAGATTTATTTATGGAATTTATATGAATATTCAAGACTAAATAATAGAATATTAATTGTTGAAAGAAGAAATTCCAACTTTAGTTTTGAAATATTAATACTCCAAATGGATATATATATAGAAATTTAAGTGGTTTTGGAACTTGAAAGTGGTATTTAAATTTTGGTTTAGACTTTAAATAAAGAAATATATTTGTAAAGCCATGGAAATTATTTTCTTTACAAAGTAATCTTAAAGTTAAACCATTTATTTCGTATACCGTTGAATATCCAAACCATTCAAGTTTTAGAAGTTATGGTTTTAAAATATATGAATTTCGAAATATTATGCTTTGAAAGTATAAGTCAAATATTTGGTTTCCAGATATTATAAATTTTAAAGCAGTATGATTTTGGAAAAGAAATATATTTGGATAAAATGATATCATATTGTTTTGGGTTTTAGGATGATATCGTATTCATAGTTTTGAAATGGAAATTTTATTTCTGGTTTTAAAGTATAAACTATTTTAAATGACCGCGGTGTTATAATAACGATTGGTTGGCAAAGAGACTGGGATCGGATATGGACATACTCTCTGTCGATACCGAAAACCACTTTGACTAACCGTGTATGCGGTGGAGATTCCAGAATGAAGTAGGTGGTGGCGACGTTTCCTGTAAGGTAAATACGTGGACCCGACTCCCGTGAGTTGGCATAAGGTGGCTAAAACAGGAGTGATTCTCAGGCCAATGAGGTCATACCTCTGATCGGACGCTCCTCTTCGATATTATACTTTGACTTTGGATTGATTCAGTGGCCACTTCTATTTTTGATTTTGGGGGAGTTTGTTCGAGGTGGGCGGTAACTGCGGCTACGCGTTTCCGCCAGCTCGGATAGCAATTGGTATATCTACCCTGGCATTGCCTAGTTGTGTCGTGTCACCTACCATACCGAGCCTTTACTACGAGTTTTGTTTGGTACCATAACTATGGAGTGCCCTCTGACGACGCCCAGTACGGGGGAGATTACGGTACTGTATAGACTATGCGAATATATTCTGTGTTAAGGGCTATATGGGTAACCCCTTAACGCTATTTAAAAGTAAGTTTATTTTACAATTAGACACTATTATAATAGCGCAATATATTACATAGTAAATAGTTTAAAGGATCCTTAGGAGATGTAAATCCCGAGCATCTCTTGAGTTACTACACTCATATTTATCTCAGTTAATTTAACTTACATAAGATCTTTTAGTTCTGACTCGAGTGTTTTGTCTTTTCAATTCGCTCGGGTCAGTCCGAGCGTTTCAGGATTTGAAGTTTTAGCTCTGGAGGACGAAGATGAAGATTTGTAGTGTTACTATCTACTATTTTATTCCACTACACTGTATTCCGCTGCATAGATATTATTGGTATGTGAACTCTGATATTTAATTGTATAAAGAAGAATCAAATATTTTGAAAACAGCTTTATAACTGTATATTTTATTATTATATTTTATCCTTCCGCTGTGAGATTCTATTTTGTTTATTTCTTCTCTGTTTTTCTTATTTACCCCATAACAATCCGCCCTTCCGTATGGTTTGAATTGGCACGTGTGTCGGTTTAGATCGTGCGAAAAGGCGGGATGTTACAGTTGGTATCAGAGCTTTGGTTTAGCGATAAACCTTAGCTTTGTGGGGTTTGACTCTTTGTCAATAGGGTAGTAATACCCTATGGGAGTCGCTGAGTGTATATTTATGAGAGAGCGTATTTGTTAGTGTTATAAAAAGATTTTGATATTGTGTTAATCTGTTCCGTTTTGTATTTATAAATTCTGGTTGGTGCATGGGACGCTATGACATCAATAGGGATTTCTAAACACTTAATAGGATAGACCGACATAATATTTGTTTTAATATAGGTAAATGAAATAATTTTGCCTATTATATTTTCTATATATATAAAATAAATTTCCAAAGATACCTATATTTTGTTGTAATAGATTGGTTGTTAGGATTAAATTTATAAATAATAGGTAAAATGAGATTGGAATTAAAATCAATGAAATTTGGAAATTTTAGAACTTAAGTCCGGGATTTTAAAATTTGCTTTCAAAGGATTTTGAAGTATAATAAATATTGTTATAAATATTTTCCGATATAAATATTTCAGTATAATCCGGAAGAATTGTTTTAAAGAAGATTTTGGAGAAAATAAGTTTTGTACTTTTCTCTCTGTCGCTGGAAAATAATTTCGGTGATGGCGGCCGCATCATCACTTTCATTTTCGAGTTTCGAAGGGGAAAGGCAACTGTGTTAAATTCTACTGCAGATTTATTTTGAAATTATTTAAAATTTTAATTGTTTTAAATATAATTAGAGATATAAAAGTTGTAAGAAATTATTTATCTATTATTTTTAAAATAATTTGAAATTTGACCCGGTATTTAATTCTTAAATTTCCATTAATTAATAGTTTAAATTATTTTAGTGAAATAAAAGGTAAGTAATTAATGAATTTAAACCTCTAATTTAGGTAAGAAAATTTATGCAAAGTTATAAAGGGAAATTTGAAAATTTTAACATATGAGACAAAAAGTAATATTGTTGAATATTAAATTTAATTAAAAGATGAGATAAAACTTGTATAAGTTCTTTTGCATTTTCTTTAACATATATAACTTACCAAATATGAAAAGTTGAAATGTTAAATAAGAGATTTGAATAGAATATTATACAAGTAGAAATTTTGGAAATAATGAAGTATTCAATGAATTGCTATTATAAATGAGAATTTAATGTTATAAACTTAAGTTATAATTGAAATTTTACCATAATTAAAGGTAAGTATTATAAATAGATGATTTTAAACTTAAGTAAATAAAACGAAACTCTTTAATAAATAAGGATTGATGTGTATGGTTATAAAATTTAGTATGATTTAAATGCTACTAGTTGAATAAAATGGAAAGTAGGTAATATAAATAAATGACTGTAAACCTTAGGTAATAAATTAATAAAATCCTTGATTTATAAGAATGGAAGTTATAAGGTTAAGAATTTAAGTGTAATTAAAAAAAAAGGGTTATTGTAATATAATATAATAGCATGTAAGCATTTAATAAATGATTGAATTTGAAAAGTGCATTAAATGTAATACAAATAAAAGAGACTTACATAACCTAAATAAAATAAAAATAATGGTAAGTAATAAGTAGAAATAAGGAAACAACCATTGAATGAGAAATAAAATTTGAAGTTTGTTAGAAATAAGTGTAAATTATAAAAAGGAAAATTTATGTGGGTTGAATAAAAGAAAGGAAATCAAACAATTAAAGTATGTAATGAATTTATATAAGTTGAATTGATTTGTTGGTTTAAATCGATATTGTTTACTTTATAGTTGGCTGGGTAAGGAAATTTGAAGTTGTTGGATGAATAAATAATCTATTTTGTCCCATCTAAGACTGTTGAGTAAATGATGCACTGGATAGTTATTTTTCATTCCGTACCATTTCAAGTTTTGAACCCGAACAACTATTTGCTTGTTTGATTGAATGGTTGTTTTGTTTTGTTGTGTATGCTGTTAGTTGAAATTGATGATTGTTGTATGTTTGTTGTTAGTAGTTGAAACCATGTAAATATTTCACTATATATAAATTGTTAATCTTTTGGATTTTTATAAGAGAAATGCAGGTTATGGAAGCAACTGCTACTACTTTTGGTTCCATAATAATAAGCGTAAATTGTCCGACAAATAGGTACGTTTCGGATTACGGTTTATAGCGCTATTTTATATAATTTTCCCGTGTTGGGATATAATATTTTGGATAATATATGTAATATATTTGTTATATTTTGATATTATATTTTCTCCAGAGTCTCTCCGTACAAAGGAGACTCTGCCAAAATTTTCCGTAAATTTTGGACTTAGAATTATGTTGAAAATGTTTTCCAACTTTAATTATTTAAGTATAAAAGGATATAATGATTATAAAACGGGTATATTTAATTTAAGGAAATTAATTTAGTAAATTATTGTTTATAAGTTAATATTTGAAATAAGATGTACTGTTTTATTCTTCCTTCTCCCTTCTTTTTCATTTTCGGGGACGAAAAATTTTGAGTGGGGGAGAGTGTAACGACCCGTTAAATTCGATGATATTAAATGAGTTAATTTAATATGATTTCTAATCTAATTTAGAATGAAATAAAAGTCTTAAGATTTTATTTGAGTAAATGTAGGAATTAGAAATAGTAACTGTAATTAAAGGTTAACAATTTAAATGTTTATATGGCAATAGATTGAAATAACGTAAATTGGCGTTTGTGGTTATAAGTATAATTTGTTGATTTATACTGGAAGATATAAAGCAGAAATAGTATTAATGAAATAATAACTGAATTGAATTGCAACTATATAAATGAAAGTAAATTTTATTTAGTGGATGTCAACATTGAATAAATTTATTTAAAATAAAAAGATTTAAATGCATGTTGGATTAAGGGGTAAGTAATTAGAATTTAATTCTATAAAATTTGGAACTGAATGTATGTAAATAATTTTGTAAGAATAAGTTAATTAACAATCTATTTGTGCATACCCGATTTAATTGAAATAACAGAAAGGACAAGAACTTGAGTTGCCTAGGTATGTATATATTGATAAACTATAACTAAGTAGGAAGTTTGGTAGTAAATAGGAAATAAGATGACAAAGGCAACTAGTAAATTTATAAATGAATTCATAATAATAAGTAGTAATTAATGCATAAATATATTTGGCATTTGGGATAATTACAAAGTTTTACCCATTCATCTAATTTATTTAATTGAATCTAAATCTATGGCAACATTTTTGTTATTAATGGTTGTAAGTGATTTTGAATGTAAAAGGGTAACAATTATTTAGGTTAACCATTCATTAAGTATATTAAGTTAAGAATGGAAATAGATTGAAATAAATCTAAATTTATTTATTTTGTTTTGTTAATATGTTCTAGTAATAAAGGGAATTTATAAGAAATGAAGCCTACACTAATGAAGTGTATTATAATTCAAATGTTATTTATACCCATAAAATGTCTATGTACTGAATAGAAAGATTTTAAATCAATAAACAAATTTATGGAGGTTCCAATTTATAATTTATAACATTTAATGTAGACTCAATTACAATTAATTGATTTAAATGGTGCAGTTAGCGTAGATTTTTGTTTGTATTTGTAGAGGGTTAATTTTATAAGACAAAATTTATGCTAACTCTATTTATAATAGGACCATGGGTTGTTTTAAAGTATAGGAAGCATGATTTATAAACTTAATTAGAGTATCAAATTCAACCATTGCATTTATTGCATAATAAAAAGGAATTTAACGGTTAAATATTTCGTTATTGAAATTTAAATGGACTTTGAGGATAATGATGTGAAATCATGAACCAATGTTAGTGGTATCCTTATTTTGGATAAAAGGTGAGAATATAAAAGTTGAAAATCTAATAAATGGGTTTTGAGAATTTAATTTATAATTCCTAAATATAAGGAAGTGGAGAAATTAACACTGCAATTGATAAACTTATCAACTTATAATTCACACCTAAACTTGTTAAACCATTTAAATTGATTATGAAATATATAAGCGATAAATTTGGCCAATTTTAGAATTTAGATATAAAATTGGATTTTTATAATTTATTTTAATTTATTTAATGAATATAAAAATAGCCATTTTGGCCACGGACTCGGATTTCGACGAAACCAGTTTCATCGGATCAGTATCGGTGAATTATTGTAGGGTTTCAAGTTCGTATCGATCGGACCTGTCGTTTGATCGTACGGACGCGAAACGCCTTGAAATCGATTTAACTAAATTCAATTTGAAATCAATTTGGAAATTTTTTTTTCGGCATAACTTCTTCATACGATCGAATTTGGACGCGAAACTTTTTCCATCGCGTTCAGAATATTTTAAAATACCTATTTGGATATATGGGTTTAATAAATTTCGTTCCGGGGTTAGAACGGGCTTTTTGGGCCATTGTTTGTTCCGCATGCTCATCTATCCGGTCTATCTACTCTAATCCAACCCTAGTTATAAATAGACGATTATAAACCTTAGCCTCCATCTACTATCATTTGTCTATACGTTCTTTTCTTCAACTCCTTCTCCTCCTCAAATGGATGCGAACCTAGATCTATTTCAATTCAAAATTTCAAATGAAAATTCAAACTCTCCATAAAATTTCCAAAAAACTATATGTCGTAGTTTTCATCGATACGAATCTATGGGTGACCTCTGTTTTTGTAATCGATGTTCGAGTTAACCAGAAAACCCGGTCAAAGGTCGAAAATCGCGAAACCCTAAATTCAAATTTGGGGGTTTTTAATTACGGCTTCAATCAGCGAAATCAAGATATGGGTTTTGTGGGAAATTGGATTTGGACTTGAATGGTGGTGGTTGCATGCCCAGATCATGGCTGTGGGGGGCCGGAATCGGCGATTTAGGGTTTCGCAAACCCTAGATGCTGGCGGCGGCGCCTTGATCGCAGGCGATCTAGTGGGGTGCTGGTGATGCGATGTGGAAGGGGGAACTCGATGAGTTCGGTCGGCAGTGCCCTGATGGCCGGAGGAAGGTGCGGTTGGTGGTCAACGTTCGGCTGTAGGGAGGTTCTCGCGTTCACGTGAGTGCGATCTGGTACTAGCGGTTTGAACGAATTGGGTTGACGTGGCTGATGACGTGATCGTAATTAAATTCCGGATCTGATGACGCTGGTTTGGACTGATTTGGAGGCCGTCGAATTTTTGAGTTTAAATCGGATTTAAATTCGATTTAAATTCAAAAGGTGAGTGTTTTAACCCACTCACAACTTCTAAAAGTTTTTATGTTTGTTAAATTTATTTTAGATATGAGTAGAAATTTATTTATAACTGTTTGGCATGTTTTGTTCATCATATTTGCTAAATCGCGTTATTTATTTTCACTGTTAATTTATTTTATTTATTGCATATTAATTGACAGTTAGAATTTATTTATTTGCATAGGAACTGCTAGTAAACAGTTATAAAATTTATTACTAAATATAAACTGTTAGTTTAATAGTTGATTAAATTTATTTTTGAATATAACCGCCAGTTATTACCTGATATATATTATCCAATATATATTGATATTGAATTATTATTGGATGATGATTGTGATTTGGATGATGGATGATGTTGATGAATGGATGTTTTATTTTATATCATTAAACTGCAAGTTATCATGCATTTTTCGTTTCATTCGGGATTGTGGTTTGAAATGATATACAACCGCAAAATTTTATTTTTAAATTGCGGATTGAAATGATAAATATCCGTATCACTTGACCATAGGATAGAAAATTTTTATACAGGCACCGTGGTCTATATATAAATTATTTTAAAGTGATTTCTATGGTTTGGATGGGATGCGGTTTATAAAAATTTGATTTTGATATTTTATAAAATATTATTCTTCGATATATATACATATGAAGTTAAAAATTTGAAAATTAAGTTGTGTATAAACCTGTTGAATAAAAATGAAAAATTGAGAAAATGAAATTTGGAAATTTATCTTATATGTTTAAGTTTGGAAATTTTAAGGTATGATATTTATAACTGGATTTTCCAAGATGAATTAAAAATGAAAATTTTAGTATAAAGTAAATTTGAGAAAATATTTAATTGCTAGAAATTGGAGTTTTATTTATGGAATTTATATGAATATTCAAGACTAAATAATAGAATATTAATTGTTGAAAGAAGAAAATCCAACTTTAGTTTTGAAATATTAATACTCCAAATGGATATATATATATATATATATATATAGAAATTTAAGTGGTTTTGGAACTTGAAAGTGGTATTTAAATTTTGGTTTAGACTTTAAATAAAGAAATATATTTGTAAAGCCATGGAAATTATTTTCTTTACAAAGTAACCTTAAAGTTAAACAATTTATTTCGTATACCGTTGAATATCCAAACCATTCAAGTTTTAGAAGTTATGGTTTTAAAATATATGAATTTCGAAATATTATGCTTTGAACGTATAAGTCAAATATTTGGTTTTCAGATATTATAAATTTTAAAGCAGTATGATTTTGGAAAAGAAATATATTTGGATAAAATGATATCATATTGTTTTGGGTTTTAGGATGATATCGTATTCATAGTTTTGAAATGGAAATTTTATTTCTGGTTTTAAAGTATAAACTATTTTAAATGACCGCGGTGTTATAATAACGATTGGTTGGCAAAGAGACCGGGATCGGATATGGACATACTCTCTGTCGATACCGAAAACCACTTTGACTAACCGTGTACGCGGTGGAGATTCCAGAATGAAGTAGGTGGTGGCGACGTTTCCTGTAAGGTAAATACGTGGACCCGACTCCCGTGAGTTGGCATAAGGTGGCTAAAACAGGAGTGATTCTCGGGCCAATGAGGTCATACCTCTGATCGGACGCTCCTCTTCGATATTATACTTTAACTTTGGATTGATTCAGTGGCCACTTCTATTTTTGATTTTGGGGGAGTTTGTTCGAGGTGGACGGTAACTACGGCTACGCGTTTCCACCAGCCCGGATAGCAATTGGTATATCTACCCTGGCATTGCCTAGTTGTGCCGTGTCACCTACCATACCGAGCCTTTACTACGAGTTTTGTTTTGTACCATACCTATGGATTGCCCTCTGACGACGCCCAGTACGGGGGAGATTACGATACTGTATAGACTATGGGAATATATTCTGTGTTAAGGGCTATATGGGTAACCCCTTAACGCTATTTAAAAGTAAGTTTATTTTACAATTAGACACTATTATAATAGCGCAATATACTACATAGTAAATAGTTTAACGGATCCTTAGGAGATGTAAATCCCGAGCATCTCTTGAGTTACTACACTCATATTTATCTCAGTTAATTTAACTTACATAAGATCTTTTAGTTCTGACTCGAGTGTTTTGTCTTTTCAATTCGCTCGGGTCAGTCCGAGCATTTCAGGATTTGAAGTTTTAGCTTTGGAGGACGAAGATGAAGATTTGTAGTATTACTATCTACTATTTTATTCCACTACACTGTATTCCGCTGCATTGATATTATTGGTATGTGAACTCTGATATTTAATTATATAAAGAAGAATCAAATGTTTTGAAAACAGCTTTATAACTGTATATTTTATTATTATATTTTATCCTTCCGCTGTGAGATTCTATTTTGTTTATATCTTCTCTGTTTTTCTTATTTACCCCATAAAACTCCGTCCTTCCGTATGGTTTGAATTGGCACGTGTGTCGGTTTAGATCGTGCGAAAAGGCGAGATGTTACAGCTGCTCACCATTATCACCTGCTTCGTTTTGACCTGGGTTCGATACAATCCTCATGCTCATCATCTACATCCACCATCGGTGCTATCACAGGTGGCTCTTCGATCAAGATTCCCATAGGGCTAGCTAGTTGCATAACTAGGGCCTTGACTATAGATCCACTGCCTCCCATAGTCACGTCCATCAAAATCATTGTTAGGTTCCTGACATTGTTATTGGTCACCTTTATCCGACAAATGTAGTCCTTATAAATATGGACGCCTAAGCCTTCCTCGATAGGGTTCACTATGATAGATGAAAGAAGAATATATCACAAATTGTTGAAAAATTATAAAGGAATAACGTACTAAGTAAGAAACATACCAGGCACCAAGGACATATGTGGAGATTCTATACAATGGGGGCGGATTCCTCAATTTTTTAATTTCGAGTACCATAATTTATATAAAACTAAATGCGTTTATAGCTCAAACTTATTTATCTTACCATTTGATTAAAAAGACATAAAAAGTATCATCACACAATATAATTTTGCTAAATATTACAACATATAATATAATTTTTCTTCTCGAAATATCATTTTGACAAATGATCCTTTATAAGCAAACTCTTCAATACTTCATATTTTAGAAGTTTCGAATGGTTTCTTCAATTCCAATGGTATCCTCTATGTCTCGTTCAACATACAATGCCAAAATAATCATTCATAGCAATATCTCCTAATCGTTTTTGTAGAGAAATCTCGATAATTTTCATTGTAGAAAATACTCTTTCGACTATAGCAGTTGCATTGGGTAGTAATAATGCTAACTTCAAAAGAAAATATACTAAAGGATATAGACGATATTTCTTTCTCTGAACCGTCTTTTTAGCAAGAGAACTAATTCTTTCGACTTTCTAAAATTGACTATCATATTTCAAAACCAAAATATAAATATCAAGCTGATGATTAAGTTGCATTAGATCATTTGGAGAAAAATCTAACGGGTAAAATTCAGAAAAAACAAATCAATTTTATCTTATCATATGAAGAAAAAGTGTCACTTGGACTAAGACAAGCCATGCACAATAATAGCTCTGTATCCACTTCATTAAAACGATTATTTAACTCTTGAAGCTGCATATCTATCACTTCATCGAATAGTCCAAACAAGATAATAGTAAAAATATGTCTTTCCTTCAAGCTTAGGATGCAATCTTCCTTAAATTACAAACAAGCTATCTATATCATGGATGACTATCTCATTTTAATGCAAAATAAGGAACTTCTTCAAGCAATTCCTCCCATCTGTTATCTCTCATATTTGTAGTTATTGCTTAGTTATTCTGACATGTGTCATGGCATGTACCATATCTTGATTCTTTTTCTGCAACATATGAGATGAGTCGTTTGTAATTCCTAAAATATTTTTCGTCAAATGCAACTAAAATACAAACTCAAAACACTGTTTTTTGCAACAAGTTATTTGCTTGACCTCTATGCTTTTGATTCTTCGCATCCTCTTCAACAACCATTACAACTTCAATCACTGAAAGAAACAAAGCGAGTATACTCATAAATGTACCACGGTGGGAGCCTCATCGTGTAGCTATTGCATGTTTCAATGTCATTTTTTGATCCATACCTTATTCGGTTAAACTTTAACCATTACAAAACTTCTATAACAACCTTTTCAAATTGTTTATCACAAAGAATGTCTCTACGTTTGCACGAGGCTCCTACGATATTAGACAATTGAGAAACGACGTCAAAGAAAGTTGAAATAAGTCAGTGATTCTCTACAACTGTACAACTGTTAACTAAAGTTGGTAAACAAAACAATTAACATAATAAACATTTTTATTCTCTACTAAGATCTTACTCTTTAAACCATTAAATTCTCCTCTCATATTATTGGCTTCATCATAACTTTGTCCAAGCAAACTTGATATTTAGCCCTTGTACGCAAAAAAGTGACTCAATAACATCTTTTAATGATAACACACTAGTACCTTTTGTTATATGTCTAGTATACCAAAAACGGAGAATAATCAATTATAAACTCGTCTCACAAGTTCATTAATCAGATTTTCACTACTTTGGAAGTCTGTATTAGCTAATTTAAGCAACTGATATTTCATACTTAAATTACAACAACAACGTTATAATATCGTAAAAAATAGCACACCGTAGAAGCCGAGAAGATAAAAGAATGATGTATAAGAATATGCAAATAGACTAGAATCTGACCAGTTAACTAAGGAAATTCTGTCTAAGGCTTGTCGAAACAATTTTCCTAATATTTTTTATTTAAATTCTCCCAAGATACAACAGACATAATCTGCACGAGATTGTAATGAGTATGTCAACTCTGTAATTTACTGTATAGAGCAGTAGAGAAGAAGAAGAAATATAATTGGAATTTAATGAGAATGTGATCAGTATTATCTCCTATTTATAATTTCGTCCGCATCCCTACAAATAGTGGCGTCAGCTTGACGGGTCGCACCCGTTTCCTTTTAACTACTACTGTTCGTTAACGGGTCGCACCCGCCTGCTCCTCGCATCCATTCGCATCGCATTTGCTTCCGTTTTCCCACGCTTCTTCAGTCGGGTTGCACCCATCTGCTACTCGCGCCTCTTCAGTCAATCGGCGTCCGCTTCTGAACAGATCCACACCTGTTCGTATAGCCTGCAACTATCAGAAAACCTGTAACATCCCGCATTTCCGCACGCTTTAAATCGACACAGTGCTAATTCAAACCATACGAAAGGGCGGATTGTTATGGGGTAAATAAGAAAAATGAGAAAGAAATAAAACAAAATAGAATCTCATAGCGGAAGGATAAAATAAAATAATCAAATATATAGTTCATGAAGTTGCTTTACAAAAATATTCGATTTTCTTTACTTATACAATACAATATCAAAGTACACATACCAGATAATAATAATTAATGCAGCGGAATTAAATGGTGTGGCGGAATAATATAGTAGATAATAGTATTACAATTCTTCGTCTTCGTCCTCCAATAAAAGTCTTCAAATCCTGAAATGCTCGGAATGACCGAGCGAATTGAAAAGACAAAACACTCGAGTCATAACTAAAAGATCTTATGTGAGTTAAATCAACAGAAATAAATATGAGTGCGGTAACTTAAGAGATGCTCGGGATTTACATCTCCTAAGGATCCGTTAAACTATTTACTATGTAGTATATTTCGCTATTATAATAGTGTCTAATTGTAAAATAAACTTACTTCTAAATAGCGTTAAGGCTTTACATTTTCCACATTAACACATAATATATTCCCAAAGTCTATACAGTACTGTAATCTCTTCCGTACTGGGCGTCGTCAGAGGGCACCCCATAGGTATGGTACAAAACCAAAATCGTATAAGGCGCGCTAGGGTAGGTGACACGGCACAACTAGGCAATGCCAGGGTAGATATACCAATTATGCATCCGGGCTGGTGGTAACGCGCAGCCGCAGCTACCGCCCGCCTCGAGCCACACCCCCAAAAAAGAAAATCAAAAAGGGCCACCGAATCAATCTAAAAGTCAAAGTATAAAATCGAAGGGATGTGTCCGATCAAAGGCGAGAATCGCTCCTTTTCTAGCCACCTTATGCCAACTCACGGGAGTTGGGTCCACGTATTTACCTCAAAGGAAACGCCGCCACCATCCTACTTCATTCTGGAATCTCCACCGCGTACACGGTTGTTAAAGTGGTTTTCAGAGTTGGTAGAGAGTATGACAAATTCTGATCCTGGTCTCTTCAACAACCAATCGTTATTATAACACCGCGGTTATTTCAAAATAATTTTTACTTTAAAAGCAGAATAAAATATCCCTTTTAAAACCACATAAATACGATATCATTTATATTTTAAACCCCAAATCAATATGATATCATTTTTATTTACAAATATCCCTTTTTCCAAAATCATAATAATTTCAAATATATATATATCTTAAACCCCATAGCTTTGAAACAAAATTTCTAATACTTAAATGGTTTAAGTATTAAACCGCTTTGCATAACAAAATAGCTTTTTAAATTTCAAAATAAATTCCAAATATAGGTTTAAATTCCCAAATAAACCATTTCAATTTCCATATATTTCAAAGCTTAAATTATTCCACCATTTCAAAACTTATTCTTTGATAATTTCATATATATCAAATTCAATTACTATTATTTAGATTTGAAATGTTTACTTAATAAATCAAATATCATTTAAGTAAAACCTTTAAACTTCATATAACAAGATATTCTCTCAATTGAATTAACTTAATAATATTAATTTAAATCGACTTGATATTCATTTAAGTCCTCTAAACCAAAAATCAAGTTATAAAGATCATACCTTTTTAAAACCCCAAATTAATTTATATTTCAAATAAATTTTATTCGAGGATAAATCTTAAATACCTTAATTCAAAGCAGATTCATATTTATCTTCCAACATTTATTTTATTTAAGACATTATAAACTCCATCAATAAATTTAAATAAACACTTAACCGTATTATATCTAAATAAAATTTAACTTTTATTTTTAAATTTCTTTTATTCTTTAAACCAAATTTATACATAGCTTAAATTCACGCGTTTAACTATATAAAAAATATAATATTTAAAAATATCAAAATCCATATTCATTAAACCATATTCTTTCCAAACCATAGAAAATCATTTCAAAAATAATTTTATATATATATATATATATATATATATACCGCGGTGCCTGTATAATTTTTTTTATCCTATGGTCAAGTGATACAGATATTTATCATTCCAATCCGTAATTTAAAAATAAAAATTACGGTTATATATCATTTCAAACCGCATTCCCGAATGAAATGACAATGCATACTAACTTGCAGTTTATAACAATATAAGCACATCATCCATTCATCCAATATCAACCATCAGCCATCTATCACAATCATCATCCAAATTCAACAATACATCAATATATTAGAGGTGATAATAACAGATATCAACTATCAGTTTATATTCAAAAATAAATTGTAACTGTTCAACTGGCAGTTTATATGCAATAATTAGATAAATAACAAATTTAACTAGCAGTTTATATGCAATAAATAAATAACAATTTAACTGGCAGTAAATATGCAATAATGAATTAAATAACAAGTTAATTAAATAAATGCAAATTAACTGAGATAATGATGAAATATATGCCAAACAGCTATAAATAAATTGCAAATCACATCATAAATGAATTTAACAAACATAAGAAATCTTAGAAGTTGTGAGTGGGTTAAAACACTCACCTTTTGAATTTAAATTGAATTTAAATCCAATTTAAACCCAAAAATTTGACATTCTCAGAATTCGACCAAACAAGCTCCAAAATGTCTGGAATTGAGATACGATCCTAACAAAAGAAAACGCGCGTAAAACGTATATCGTATGTAAAAGTTATGATGATAAATGCGATTGAAATCAATTAAAAAAAATAAAAAATAGAACACATTACCCCTTTCCCCTATGCCACATTATCACCCAGTAAACACACGCAACCCAAAAACACGCACAGCCCATCACGCACAATGCCAGCTTTGACCGCTGATATCTCGTAGCTCCGACCACCTGAAACCATGCCGCCACTTGCAATCGGAAGATCATCCTCTCCTCCACTAACGTCTACCAACGCTGCCACCTGATTCGATGTCGGTCGTCGGAATTTGTGCCCCAAAGTTGACGCAGTCGTGACATTTCGAGGCCAATCCCCACTGCATCACTGCTCCGATTGTCAAATCGAAACTAGATCTGGAATCCACTCGTCGAGCTCTACAATACCCAGAAGTCGATTTCGCCAATTGATGCTCCGATCAAAAACCCCCAAATTACCCCCTTTGACTTCGCCGCGACGCCTTTGACTACGATTTTCGGTTGATACGAGCATTGTTTCCAAAAACGAACACCATACGCTGACCCCATTCGTCGAGAGCTTCGAAACGGTATATTATATGATATGATTTGAAGAGTTTGAATTTTAACCACTTTATTTGATTTGCTAATTGCCATTATAATGCAATTAGGGTTGATTTCGGGATTAGGGATAAGAAGATGAAGTGGAGGTTGCTGCTAGGTTTTATAACGACATATAAATAGGCAAAACAAAATAGAAAGAATGGGCTAGATTGGATTTGGGTTTTGAACAATAATTGACCCGAAAAGCCCGTTTTTATTCCGGAACGGAAATGGGTCAACCTATATATCCAAATATATGTTTTAGAACATTTTAAAATCAATGGAACATGTTTCAAGTCCAAATTCCATCATATGAAGAAGTTATGCTAAAAACAATATTTTCCAAATTGATTTCAATTGCATATATTTCAAGGCGTTTCGAGTCCGTACGATCAAACGACAAGTCCGATCACTACGAAACTTGAAGTCCTATAATAATTCACTGTTACGGATCCGATGAAACTGGTTTCGTCGAAATCCGATTCAGTGGCCAAAATGGCTATTTTTCTATTAATTAAATAAATTAATAATTAATTAATAAAATCCAATTTTTAATTTAAATTCTAAAATCGACCAATTTTGTCACTTTTATATTTCTCCATCAATTACAATGTTTTAAACAATTTAAAACTCAATTTAAATTTTGATTAACTTATCGATTTCAGTATTTCCTTCAATTCTATTCAAATACAGAAATTATCATTTTAGTTTCCAAAATTTCTATTAAATTAAATTACCAAATCTTTATTATCAAATAGATGGATTTAACATTGGAATAAAAACTATTGCATTAATATTTTCCAATTTCACTTAATTTTCAATTTATGTAATAATAAATGTTTAATTCTACTTAATCGAAGTAAACTTAATTACCTTAATTCTTTATATTCAAATAAATTAACAAATCTTGATTTAAAATCTTTACATTAACCAATAGTCATATTATAAATAGAATTTATATTATCTTCAATTATTAATTACCATCAGTTAAGATCTTAACATTTGTTCCATAAATTTATTTGCACTAAATTAGTTACTGCATTAATTCTTATTTATATAACATTAAGGTTCATTTAACCCTGATTGATTTCCAATATTTTGACAACTTTATTTTGCATTCCTTTTATTCAACCAACTGTCATTCTATAAACAAAATTAACATTTTTTCCGATTATTGCTTTCATTTATATTAACAAAACGTTAAATTTAGATTTAATTACAATTTATTACCAAGGTTTATTTAAAACCTTACATAAACAAGCCTCCTATATTAATTGCATTTATAAGTTCGTTACTTATCAAACCAGATTTATAATTCCATATTCAACGCTAATTTTATTTCATTACATTAATATATGCATATTTACATTTTAATTTGAATGAATATTATATTTTTAAATATGTACTTTTATCATTTTGAACACATTAAATTAAGGTTTTTAAATACTTTACATTCTATTAAATTTACAACATTAAATTTACATTCTATTAATTACTTTACATACTTTACGTATTAATTTCCCAATTAACATAATTTGAACTTATTTCCCAATCCACCAATTACTTCTTAAAATAAATTTACGCTTCTATTAATTTACATTCACACTTCTGTTACTATATCAATAATCATTAAAGTAACGTTTATTATCAATATCAACATTATAATTACTTAACATTTAAATGAACTTTATTTCCAATAAATTCATTGACCAGTTAATTAGGTAATTTATAATACTTGTTATCATACCCTTAAAATTTACAGTTAAGTTTATGTTATATTCAATTTATTTTATTTCATAAATTAATTCAAATTTTACGCTCGTTTTCTTCCATTTAATTTATAGCCTAATATAACATTTACATTAACCCATTTCATTCAACTTGTACAAATTCAGCTTTGACTAACTTTTTTGCCTAAATTTACATGCAGTTACTTTTAATAAATAAATTATTGCATTGGATAATTAAATGCTTACCTTTATAAGTTTTCATTTCCAAACTATATTTCAATTACTACAGAACATTGATTTAATTCAATTTACTATTTGATATTATCAATTCATTGTTTGCACAAAAAATGGACAAACACCTCCAAGTCGTATTATTTTAGTTGAGTATGTGTGATTTTCAATGATTTTAGATGAGTATGTAAATATGAGAAAAGTAAGGGCTGAAATGTAAAAGACACGCAGATTTATAGTGGTTCGGCCAGAATGTGCCTACGTCCACTTTATATGTTATTATCTTTCTTCTTCCAGATTACAAGTACAATGCTTTGTATACAAGTGTATGAAAGTAGTTTGAAAGTTCCTTCCTTGCTTGAGCTCTCAAACTTGTCTCCAAAAATTGTCCTCCATTGTTGTACCCCTGCCCCTCTATTTATAGAGTGAGGTAGGGGGCAGGGGTCTTGGAAGTATATAGCTGCAGGTGGGCTTGGGCTGAAGCAATCTGGACTGGCAGCTTTCTGGTTCGGCGAAGCTTGGTTCGGTGGTAGAGGAGAGGAGTGTGGTTCGGTGCCACCTTGGGTTTGATTCGGTGGTTACTTGGTTCGGTTGATGGTGAGTTCTCGTGGTTGGTTCGGCATGGGGCAGCAGGGAGTTGGTTCGGCATGGGGTAGCAGGGAGTTGGTTCGGCATGGGGTAGCAGGGAGTTGGTTCGGCATGGGGTAGCAGGGAGTTGGTTCGGCATGGGGTAGCAGGGAGTTGGTTCGGTAGCTTATGCCGAATGAACTTGCGCATGTGAATGCCGAATGGGACTGTATGCTTGCATAGCCGAATGAACATGAGAGTATAAGGCCGAATGGACTTTGTATTTGGATTTTGAGTGGAACTCTGGGCTTACATACGCTTGCTGGTTGCTTCTTCTTAGCTTGATCGTGGTGGAGACGCGCTCGACATTGATATTCCAGTTTTGACCAAAAAACGGGATAACAAAGTAGAGGTTGCTCGCGAGCCCGGGTGAAACTGCGGCTTCTTGGTCTTGAGATCTTCTGGGTGAAAATCCGCCCAACATTTGCCCCCCAAAGTGGGGCACGTGCTTGCACGTGTCGCGCTTTGTTTCTCGTTGGTGGGAAGACTCGTCTTGTAATGTCATGGGCTGGATGTTTATATCTTGTGGATGTCCTGCAAAGAGATTTATAGTTTTAGTGTGGTTTCAAATAACGACCGTTCGGGGTCGAAATATTTGTGATCAAGTGAATTGCGCCGTTCGAGGCGAGTTAGTGTACCCCGAGGGGGTTATCGATGCCAGGTTCACGTTAGAGTGGTTCCCTGGATCGTTTGTCAGGGTGGTTTATCGCTAGCTCAGAGCATGCCTAGGGGTTGTTCTCGACCCCGTACATGTGTAAGTAGCTTAGCCATTTCATAATTATCAAATATCCATTTGACTGATGAGCTTAAAAAGGGATGTCAAAGTGTAAATTCTCATGACGATAGGGTTAATAGCCATTCAGAGCGTGCCTATGGACCGTTCGTGGTCGCGTGCACGTGTAAATGATTAATCCATGTTAGTGAGAGATTCACGACTTATCCATTGTTATCATATTTTTTATTTTATTAGTAAGCTCTTAGAGTTCGGCACTTATCTGAGTGAAGCGCCCTGCGTGCCCCCAGTTCCTGGTCTTGGACGGTAGATAGAGGGTTCCATTCGGTTCTTGGTTGGTCCGGCTATTCTCATCCGGCTTCTGGTGGTCCGGTATCATTGGTCCGGTTGGGCGAGACATCTGGTTCGGTGGTTGTGAGTTTGCCTATATATAGAGGCCGTACCCCCCTTGTTTTTCTTTACCGAACGAGTAGAGCCGAATCACTCCATTGCCGAATCAAGTGTTTGCCGAACCAACCTTATACCGAACCAGGTATATACTTATTACCGAATACACACGTATGTCCTTGCTTCACCGAATGGGACTACTGCCTTGGAGCCGAATGAGATGAAAACCGAATGGGGTTGAAACCGAATGAACTTGGAAACCGAATGAACTTGGAAACCGAATGAACTTGGAAGCCGAATGAACATGGAAACCGAATGAACTTGTGATCTGGAAGACTTCAGCTTGCGAATGAAATTCCACACTTGCACGCACTTGTTTGTTTACTTTTCTATTTTCCTTGTTCTAATATTAGGTTTTTCTTGTGCTGCAGAAAATGTCTCGCAAAGCGGAAACACGATCAGACAGAAAGAAGTCTAGAGGCACAGGAGAGCCTTCTTCTTCCTCGCCCCCAGTCCAATCAGGATCCGGGCAACACCGACCTATTCCGAAGTCTCTAGTGGACGGATGTGGTCCACAGGAACTTTTGAACTCTCCCCCTGACTGCTTCCCAAGCTCCTTAAAGGAGGAGCAACTTGACGTTATATCCCGTTCCTTTGGGATAGACAGGGCTCTTATGTTGTTACCGGGGGAAGGGGTCATGCCATATGATCCCCCTGAAGGGTACTTCGCTTATAGCCGGTACCATTGCATGTGCGGGGCTATTCCTCCAATCAACGCCTGGATACTAAGCTTCGTCACTTATCTGAAGGTGGCTCCATTCCAGCTTCAGCCCAACTCTTATGCCATTCTGGTATGCTTATATGCTATCTTCCAGAAGAGATATGGGCGCGCCCCCTCCCACCGGGAAATACGATATCTGTACAATCTGAGGGGGTACAGGAAGGGGTCCCCATATATTAGCTTGGAGTCAGCCGTTTCCTTCAAGCCTGTTTTGGATTTATACTCGAAGTATAGCATGTTCAAGAAGGAGTGGTTCTTTGTCAGGGATGACTCCGTCTCTATTCGCCGATTTACCTCCGGATGTAAGTAAAAACTCTACTCATAATTCCTGTCTTGGCTGTAATTCACTCTCTTATGCGCTTTTATTTCTTGCTAGCGACAGGTGGTTTTGCGGTTGTGGAAGATGATCGCTTGGTTCGGATGGCAGCAGAAATTGAAGCTATTTCCGGGAGAGACAGATCGGCTGCTTATCTGATTAGGAATGCCAGGCTCTTGTCGTATAATTTGATCCTCCCACATCAGTCCGTAGTCAAACAGAGGGACACGGCAGAAGAGAAGGCTGCCCAGCCTAAAGGTGGGGTGACAGCGAAGGGTGGCAAGAGGAAGCCCTTTGCACAACGTCCAGTCGTAGGAGGCAAGAAGCTCAAGGAGTCCGATGGCCCTTCTCCAAGTACTTGCCCGGATGTCCCGGAGGAGGAAGGTGTAGAAGAGGAGGAAGGAGGTGAAGTTGGAGAAGGGTCGGAGGGTGGAGGAGATGGCGATGGTCAGGGTGGTAGCGGTGTTGCTGCTCTAACCTCTGAGCAGGACCTCGAACTGGATGAGGCTCTCCGTCGGGCCTTCGGGGAGTCAGAGGGGGAGTCGGAAACAGAGAAGGAAACGGAGAAGGCAGAGGAAACCGGCAAAGCTGTGGTTAGCACTGACCCATCCTCTAAGGGTTCCTCAGCTAGGGTGACCCCGGCGATGCAAGGTGAACTTTTGTCTTCTGCCGATTCCATTTTCGATAGGGACTTAGAAATTTTTTACGGTTCACTTCCGTCCTGGAATGAGATCCAGGACTTATTGCAGTATCCCACTCCTCCGCCGGGTTTGTATAACAGATGTGTCTCCTCACTTTTCTTTCTTTTTAACTTAGCACATTTTTTGAATTGCGGATTATTGTATGTTCGTAACACTTGTTCTTTATTCCAGGGGCAGGCCAGGCGGGTAAAACGTCGGATGTTCGACACCGCCTTGAACAATTTAAGTCGAGGAGAGCTTCCGCGAAACCTTCTACTGATCGCACTGGGGACGTAGTCAAGTACCGCCCTCTTCTTGGGGTCATCGAAGAGGGCATTCAGAAAAGGAAGCGGAGCCGTTCCTTATTTGAGTCTTCTTCTGCTTCGCAGCTTCCTACTCTGTCTCCCCCTACTCAGCCTCCTCGTGATACTACGGAGGAGAGCACGGAGCCCTGCCCCCCTCCTCCTCCTTCCAAGAGTTCTACTGTCATTCATATAAGGCGTCCCGATGTGCCTCGCCCCGTGCCTCGTGACCCTTTTGCCGGCCATCCTGATTTAGACCCAAGTTTTCGGGACATTTCATTCGATGAGACCACGGGCGAGCACCTACTTCCCCGCAACCCCATGGTACGTGTGCTGGATGAGGCCAAGTCCCTAGATCTTGATCTGCTTACTACTCGGGTAGTTACTATGGGGGACGAGGCCAAGGCTAATATTGACCGGGTGGCCGAAGAGACTAAGAAGTTAATGGAGCATCATGCTCGATTGGTCAAGGCCGGGGAGGAGATTGGGAGTGCTAATATTCGGTTAAGGCTAAAGGTTGCCGATCAGGCCAAGCAGCTTGCCGACCAAGCCATCCAGATCTCCCAGCATGAGGAATCCTCCCAGCGTCTGAAAGAGACCATGGAGAAGGCCAGTAGGGCGGAGTTACGGAAGATGGAGGTTACCTGCAGGGAGCGGATTAACATGGCCATTACAACGGTGGATGAGGTTCGAAATGCGGATCTCGAGCGGGTAGAGGAGTTGTCGGGGAGACTCGAGGCTGCGGAGATGGCTCAGGCTGAGTTGAAGGAGGAGATGGAGGAGATGAGGAGGTCCCTTAGGTTGAAGGAGGAGGAAATGAGGAGGTCACTCCAGGCTGACTGCTTGAGATACCAATCAGAGAGGGACGTCGCCGTCGCTAAGTTGCAAGCTTCCGAGGCTCGGGTGAGGGAGTTTGAGGAAAATGAGGGGATGATGGATGAGATGCTTCAGGATATGTACTTCCATACTTGGAAAGAGGGCGGCTTGTCTTGGATGGACGATTACCCTCGGGTCATGGCCAAGGTGTATCTCCAGGCTTTAGAGGAGGCCAGGGTGAACGCGGGTAAGGAAGGCGGAGAGGCTTTCAACTTGAGTGCGGTTACTGCTCAGTTCTCAAAGGAGGAGCAAGCGGCGGTGAAGGAGGGGATGCGGCTGCTTGCTGCGGAGGAAGCGGGCGTGCAGTTGGATGATGAGGATCAAGCGGCGGATGCTGGTGAGTTATTCTTTTCCCTTTCTTTTCTTTCCGTGTTTTCATAACTTGATCGTTCGTTTAATGAATTCCTCTTCCGATCTGGACAGGTGGGACTTCAGATCCACATGCTGGGGGCTCCGATCCTGCGGCTAAGTAGGCTGGGGGAGTTGGTGATGGAGTGTGGATGCATCTGCCATCTTTTTGTTTCTTTTTTATCACTGTTCATGTTAGTCTTTGATATGCAACTGTAATAAAATTATTTGCAAAGAATAACTTCGTGTGATCTTATAATATAAGCTGATTTTGTCATGTTTAAATGTTGTTGCTATCTTTATGTGCTGTGTGAGAAGTATAATTATGTATATGCCTGTGATTCCACTTGTGTTTGATGTTAAGTTTTTGCTTGAAATATAATTTCACGTTTTGCAATGTCAGTGTATGAATAAGTTATAGTTACGCATTTATGTACAAGAGAAGAGAGTACCGCCCTTTATGTTTTATTCGCAGGCGGTAGCTTTGAGTGTCTTGTGTAACTGTTCACGGGTATAGCAGAGCGCCCTGCTACCCAGCACGCAGGCTTAGAGCCTCATGAGTGAATGTTTCCTATTTGGTTTCCTGTACTTTAGAGTTTGTTATACAGGATAGGAGAAAAATATTTAAATGAAATGGAAATATAGTAAAAGTAAAACTTCCAGTCACGGAAGGCCGTCGATGTGCTTAAGTTCGTGGCAAACGGGTTTTGTAGTCACTTTCCCTAGCTGTGGGTCTTGGAGACATTTGTCACCCATCTTACGCCTCCGCGGGGAGTTTTCTTTTTTACCACAGCCGCACTTAAGACACATCGGAGCCGAGATCGCGCACGGTAACTACCCGAACCGTTATGGTCCGTAATCGTGGGTATTATTCGATTTACCGTGGCCGGCTAGCGTGGGTGTCGTTGGCCGTGAACTACCCCTGGCTGGCCACACCTTATGTTGGGGCTTAAAGTAGGTTCACGGTTACCGACGAGCCGAACGCCGTAATGAGCTGCCATCGGCTATAGTCGGCCTTTATGATGACTTATAATCGGCTCATTACAGTTGGCTTTGAGGGCAGGCGCGCAATGAGTTAACCCGCAGCAGAGGGATGCTGGAGCAAAAGAGTCTCATTGGCGAGTGCATAGAATCGTGGCGTACCTGTTAGGCCTAGTCTAGATGAGGCCGCGGTGCGTCTTGAGTGGAGATGCCATAGGATTTTGTTCAACAGAAAGGGATAAAACTTAACAAGTAGCCAAGACATAAAGGAACAAGTTAAAAAGAGACAAGATTTTTTAAAGTGGTTCGGCACGAAAATGCCTACGTCCACTGGTTCTCTTTGTTAATTCACTTCATATGGGCAGTACAAGTTAAGAAAAGTATCGACGGAGGTGTCGGATGTTCCATGCCCTCTGGAACACCTCTCCGTCCACTGTTGACAAAATGTAAGCTCCGTTGTGGAGATCTTTGTGAATTACATATGGTCCGTCCCAGATGGGGTCCAGTGCCCCGGGGCGCGGAAAGATTCGCCTGAGGACAAGATCTCCTTCTTGTAAGCTGCGATGCTTGACTTTGGAATTGTATAGTGCTGCCACTTTTTGTTTGTGAGCTGCTGCTTTGAGTGCTGCATCGTTTCTCCTTTCCTCAATCAGTTCCAAAGACATGAGGAGGAGTTCTTCGTTTTCTTCTGGGTTGTAGTGGATTCTACGGTGGGAAGGCACAATAGTCTCAACTGGGAGCATTGCCTCCGATCCATATGCCAAAGAGAAAGGAGTATGTCCCGTTGATGTTCTGAAAGATGTGCGGTATGCCCATAGTGCCGTAGGAAGTTCGTCCACCCAAGCGCCTTTTGACTTTTCAAGTTTCTTCTTGATTAGGGTTTTGAGAATTTTGTTGACAGCTTCAACTTGTCCGTTTGCCTGAGGGTAAGCTACTGATGAGAAGCTTTTATGAATTCCATGCTCTTGGCACCAGTCGGCAAATTCTTCGCTGTCAAATTGGAGTCCGTTGTCTGATACGATCTTGAGGGGGACTCCATACCTGCACAGAATGTTTTTGATCAAGAAGTTAATAATTTTTGCTGAAGATATTTTATTTAAAGGTTCCACTTCCACCCATTTGGTGAAATAATCGACTGCCACTATAGCATATTTGGCTCCGCCTCGGCCCGTTGGCAGTTCGCCAATTAAGTCAATTCCCCATACAGCAAAGGGCCAAGGGCTGGTCATTTGAGTAATTTCGTTTGTGGGCAGTCGAGGGATCTTGGCGAACTTCTGACATCTGTCGCATTTCTTAACGAAGTCTAGGGTATCTTTGTTTAGTGTGGGCCAGTAATATCCATATCGGAGTATCTTTCTTGCCAAAGTCTGTCCTCCAGTGTGATCTCCGCATCCTCCCTGATGGATGTTTGTTAATATCTCCTTGGCTTCCCTTCCGGCGACGCATCTTAATAAGGGGCTAGAGAAGCCACGCCGGTAGAGGATGCCTTCTTGTATTGTGTAGTGGGGAACTTTTCTCAAGATCTTCTTGGCTTCGTCACGCCTGTCGGGTAGTATGCCATCTTGCAAATATTTCCGGATAGGAGTCATCCAGGTTCCTTCTTCGATTGCAGTTATCAGATTTACTTGTTCGAAACTTGGGGCTAGCTGCCTTGAGATTACTAGTGCTCCGGGAATGGTGCTGTCCTTCATACTAGCTTGCTTTGCAAGTTCATCTGCCTCTTGGTTTTCTTCTCGAGGAATGTGTTTGATTAGATAATGGTCCAATCGATCGAGCAGCAGTCTGGTTTTCTTTAGGTATGCTGTGAGCCGTTCTCCTCGAGTCTGGAATTCTCCTAGTACCTGGTTTACGATAAGCTGAGAATCACTATGAATACATAAGGAATTGATCCCAATTTCTAGGGCCAGTTCCAATCCCGCTATTACTGCTTCATATTCAGCATCGTTGTTAGTGGCCGTGAACTCCAATCTTAATGCATAGTACAACTTTCTTCCCCTGGGGGTGACGATCACAATACCTGCCCCCGAGCCTTGTTCGTTCGATGCTCCGTCTGCAAAGAGGTTCCACTTGATGTTTTTTGCTACTTCGGATTGTTCCTTGCCTTCGTTGGTAGTGAATTCGGCAATGAAATCAGCCATGGCTTGTCCTTTGATAGCGGTGCGGGGATGGTAGGTGATATCATACTGACTTAGTTCGATGCACCATTTGAGGAGTCGCCCAGAAGTGTCAGGACGATGGAGCACTTGTCTTAGTGGTTGATCGGTTAGAACCCTGATGGAGTGAGACTGGAAGTAGTGTCGCAGTTTCCGTGACGCGATCAATAAACAATATGCTAACTTCTCAAGTTTAGGATATCTGGCTTCTGCCCCCGTAAATCTCTTGCTTACAAAGTAAACCGGACGTTGTGTGCGGTCTTCTTCTCTTACCAAGGCGGCGCTTAGAGCATGAGATGATACAGCGAGGTATAGGTATAACACTTCACCTTCATTTGGAGTTGAGAGTACTGGTGGTCTCTGAAGGTGTTCGATTAGGTTGAGGAAGGCTTTTAAGCATTCGTCGGTCCACTCGAACCTCCCTTTGTCTTTCTTGAGTGCTTCGAAGAAAGGGACACACTTGTCAGTTGCCTTGGAAATGAATCTGCTTAGGGCGGCCACCTTTCCGTTTAGGCTCTGCATTTCTTTTCGAGTGGAAGGTATCCTTATTTCTTTTAAAGCTCGGATTTGTTCAGGGTTTGCTTCGATTCCTCTGGCGTGGACGATGAATCCTAAGAATTTTCCCGATGATACTCCGAAGGAGCACTTTAGAGGATTCAGCTTCATTCCATATCGGCGAAGTACCCGAAACATATCGTCCAGATGGCTTACATGGTCGTTGGCTTTCCTGGACTTCACCAACATGTCATCCACATATACTTCCATAGTACGTCCTATCAGTTCTGCGAACATTTTGTTGACGAGGCGTTGATAGGTAGCTCCAGCATTTTTGAGTCCAAAAGGCATGACTTTGTAACAATATAATCCGCGGTCGGTGATGAAGCTAGTGTGGTCCTGATCGGGAGCGTGCATGGGGATCTGGTTATATCCGGAGTATGCATCCATAAAAGATAGGAGTTCGTGCCCAGCTGTGCTGTCCACGAGTTGGTCAATTCGGGGAAGTGGGAAGCAGTCTTTCGGGCAAGCGTCATTCAGATTGGAGAAGTCAATACATGTTCGCCACTTTCCATTGGCCTTTTTTACTAGCACTGGGTTAGCGATCCATTCTGGGTAGATGGCTTCCCGTATGAAGTCATTAGCAAGTAGATTTTTTACTTCCTCATCAAGGGCTGCTGATCGCTCTGCCCCCATGCTCCTCTTTTTTTGCTTTACTGGTACCTTGGTGGGATCGATGTTCAACATGTGGCATGCTACGTCTGGGGAGATTCCTGTCATATCGGCATGGGTCCACGCAAATACATCTAAGTTGTGGCGGAGAAAGTCAATGAGTCGATCCTTCAATTCCGTTTTCAGCTGAGATCCGATTTTTAATAGTCTACTTGAATCATGCTTATCTACAGATACGAATTCCATAGCCTCTGCAGGCTCGGCGGTAGCCTCCTCCTCTTTATCCCGGGGGTCTAGTTCATTGAAGGGATCGCTTGTGTATCGAAGAGGAGGGGCTTTCTTTAGTTGCTATGCCTCCAAGCTTTTCATGCAGAGAGTAGTCTCTGCATCTTTTCCTTTATTCTTTCTGCGGTTGTTGCGAAGCTCAGTTACATAGCAGTCTCGGGCAGCGTCTTGATCTCCTTCTACTTCTCCTATTCCGTTGTCTGTCGGGAATTTCATCTTCAGGCACCAGGGGGCTAGGACAATTTGGAAGTCAGACAAGGCTGGTCTCCCCAAGAAGGCGTTGTAAGCCGAGTGGTTCTCTATTAGCACGAACGTTTGTTTTCGCACCACGGAGCGGGGATGACTTCCTATTTCGACGAAGAGGTCAAGTTGCCCGAGGGGCATTTTTGCATCTCCAGTGAAACCGTGCAGTGGTTTGTCGCAGGGAGACACATCCTTCATTGATAACTTCATTTTGTCGAAAGCATGTTTGAACAAGATGTTTACGGAGCTTCCCGTGTCTATTAGAATCCGAAAAACTTTAGCAGGGCCGAACCAGGCAGAGATGACCATAGGATCCATATGTGGGTACTGTCTTCCTTCCAAATCGCGTCTACTGAATATGATGTCGTCGCTCTCTTTTCGTTTCGGTTGGCGTTCTTCTGTGACGGAGTTAACGTATCCTTCGGTATTTCTAAGCGACTTGCCGTACCTTTCCATCTCTGCCCAACTTCTGTCGGCAATGTGTGGTCCTCCTGAGATGGTAAGGACTACTATCTTCTCTTGACTAGAGCCACTGGTGTTGTGCTTGTTGCGACTCCCTCCGCCTACTTCTGGGAGGGGTTGCTTTGAGTTCTCATTGGCAGGAGTTGGAGTCCTGTTCTGACTTTTCACATAACGTTCCAGTCTTCTTCTTCTAATGTGTTCTTCGATCAAGTCCCGAAGATGGTGGCATTCATTGGTGTCATGTCCGTGGGATTCGTGGAAGCGACAGAACTTTCCGGACTTGAGTGCGTTATCTGATTCTTTCTTGTGCGGGGGGCGCTTGTATCCGAGTTCGCCCTGAGTGGCTAGGTAGATGTTTTCGATTGTTTCATTCAAAGGAGTGTAGGAGTCAAATCTTGGCCCTGGTCGATATTGGCGCTTCTCACCCTTTCTGCCCCCAGCATTGTCTCTAGATTCATTTCTTCGAGCGTCCTTAGCTGCAGTGGGAACCTTGTCCTGAATTATCTTGCCTTGTTGCCCTGGCTGCCTCTCCGTAGCAGCGTCTTCAAGTCTCATATACTTTCCAGCTTCATGGAAGAAATCAGGCAAGGTAACTGGTTTTTCCTTAGTTAATCTTCTGGCAAACTTGGTGTCTGGATGCACACCACTACAGAGGGCCATTAGAGTGAGTTTTTCATCGGCATCTTGAACTGCTGCCGCTGCGGCGTTGAACCGTGTTAGATATTGTTGTAGCGTCTCTCCGGTTTTCTGTTTGACATTGGATAGAGAATAAGCATCCCTGGGTTGTTCCACATGGATGCGGAACTGGCTAATAAACCTTTCTTTTAACATCTCCCATGAGTTGATGGATCCTTGGGGTAGATGGCAGAACCAGGAGGTAGCTAGATCTGATAGGAATAGCGGAAAGCATTTACATAATACTCCTTCTGTTGCTCCACTCATGAGCATATGCTGGGTGTATCTCTGCAGGTGTACGATGGGGTCGGAAGTTCCTTTGTAAGGTTCCATGGTTGGCATTTTCCATTCCCGGGGAGTGATGGCAGTTTCGATATTTCGGGTAAAGGGACTGGTGACCCTAGCGCCTATTCCTCGGTCCCTTTGCTCCCGTTGGACACATTCTCTGAATAATCGTGCCATCCGCTCGTCAGAACTTGGAGCGGACAAAAATGAGCTCGGTTCTTCCCTGCGGGATCTATCTCGCCCAGATGACCTGTAGGGATGGTACAGTCTATCACCTCTAGCATTATCCAGTGGTTGTCTTTGGCTGCTTGGATGCACGCTAGGACCAGCTACAGTTGCCCCCTGCCTTGATCTTCCCCTGTGGGGTTCTGTTTCGAGCACATCCATGGGGTCAACTTCGGGCTGGGTTCTAGCTCGGCTCCGTTCAGCGGGGTTTCTATGATTAGGTGGCATGACTGGCTCAGCTACATCCGACCCTCGCCTGGTGCCTCCCCCGCTAGGTTCGGTTCCAAGGGCTTCCTCGAGTCGGAATTCGGGCTGAGTCCAGGCGCGGCCCCTATCATCGTTTTTCCTGTTGATAGCTTGTTCGAAGAGTGAAGACCTTTGTTGCCTCCGGGATCCTCCGGATTGGGATTCACCCCATGACTCAGTGTTGCGGTTGGACTCTTCAGCGTCCCTTAAGCGTGTCATGAGTTGGTCCACCAAAGTTTCTTGTTGGGATGTGAAGCGGTTAGTTACTTCAGCCACAACCCTGTCCAGATCTGCCCTAGTGATTGGTTGTTCCGTTGCGGGACCAGTTGGATTTTCCTGATTTTCATCTGGTACTGCTGTTGAAGTGGGCTGACCTGTGATTGCTGGATCTGGAAGGCTGCTAGTTGCGATGTTCTTTCCTTTGTTAACATCCCTTCTCTGTTTGGAAGGCATGATTTCTAAGCAACGAGTGATGTCGTTAGGAAAAAGGTTGAGTGGGAGAAGATGAAGTTTGAGTTCAGCTCTCAATGAAAGCACCAAAAATGTTTGCACAAAAAATGGACAAACACCTCCAAGTCGTATTATTTTAGTTGAGTATGTGTGATTTTCAATGATTTTAGATGAGTATGTAAATATGAGAAAAGTAAGGGCTGAAATGTAAAAGACACGCAGATTTATAGTGGTTCGGCCAGAATGTGCCTACGTCCACTTTATATGTTATTATCTTTCTTCTTCCAGATTACAAGTACAATGCTTTGTATACAAGTGTATGAAAGTAGTTTGAAAGTTCCTTCCTTGCTTGAGCTCTCAAACTTGTCTCCAAAAATTGTCCTCCATTGTTGTACCCCTGCCCCTCTATTTATAGAGTGAGGTAGGGGGCAGGGGTCTTGGAAGTATATAGCTGCAGGTGGGCTTGGGCTGAAGCAATCTGGACTGGCAGCTTTCTGGTTCGGCGAAGCTTGGTTCGGTGGTAGAGGAGAGGAGTGTGGTTCGGTGCCACCTTGGGTTTGATTCGGTGGTTACTTGGTTCGGTTGATGGTGAGTTCTCGTGGTTGGTTCGGCATGGGGCAGCAGGGAGTTGGTTCGGCATGGGGTAGCAGGGAGTTGGTTCGGCATGGGGTAGCAGGGAGTTGGTTCGGCATGGGGTAGCAGGGAGTTGGTTCGGCATGGGGTAGCAGGGAGTTGGTTCGGTAGCTTATGCCGAATGAACTTGCGCATGTGAATGCCGAATGGGACTGTATGCTTGCATAGCCGAATGAACATGAGAGTATAAGGCCGAATGGACTTTGTATTTGGATTTTGAGTGGAACTCTGGGCTTACATACGCTTGCTGGTTGCTTCTTCTTAGCTTGATCGTGGTGGAGACGCGCTCGACATTGATATTCCAGTTTTGACCAAAAAACGGGATAACAAAGTAGAGGTTGCTCGCGAGCCCGGGTGAAACTGCGGCTTCTTGGTCTTGAGATCTTCTGGGTGAAAATCCGCCCAACATTCATTAAATTAATTCACATTTTTTCTTTTTTATTTCTTTCTTCCTAAATTTAATTTCAAAAATTAAATTAAACTAACCAATTTATTTATCAAAATTTACGGGTCGTTACAAAACCCGGCCCGGTTTTGCAGTAAAAATAGGATCGAATTAGACTCAAACCCAGACCCAAACCCAAACCCAAACCTGGCCCGGTTCGGTCGGACGAACGGCGGCGGCGGCGTGTGCATGTGTGGTGGTGATGCATGATCTCCCTCCTCACAACATAGCAAACATTTCGGTGCCCCAAGGCCCCAACCCCTTCATTGCAAAGCTATTATATACTAGAATAGCTTTGCAATTTTTGACGATGTGGGACTATGTTATTTTCATTCAACTAGGAATTCCAACAATCTCCCATATGAATGATAATATGCATATCCCTCACACAAAGCGAAATATCACAGAGTACATATGGAATAATGTTTTATCGTGGATAAGTAGATATTTCATTTTGAATTTTCCCTAGTTAAAACTTATCAGATCTACTTGGCTAATTGGTGATTATTTCATCTTGAACCATCGGCTTTTATTGTATATCCAGACAATAAGCTTTACGAAGCATTGATTCTCTTTTCATCCAATCTCTTGGTTGTGTTCATTTTGGTCCTGAACAATTTTTGGTTCTGCGAGTGTTTATAGAAAATATAAGCCTTTAATATTCTCATAGAGCTGACCCAGCTCACACTAACATAGGTGATCGCAACCATTAAGAGTATCCTACATATACCTCAATTGTTATATTCAATATATGGTCACCATTAAAAAACATAGTTTTAATCTTTAACCACTTCTTTAGGCATGCATTATATTTTGCACCATAGGAATAAAGTAGGACTAAGTCCATATAAATGCATTGCTTCTTGAGTTACTTATAACTGGTTTGCCTATTGATCATAGTCTGTGAGATCTCCAGTTGCTAGGATAGGTTTCTGTATAAGGTAACTCTTGTTGGTTTAGGCATTTAAACCCAATTCCCCTCGATGCGCAGTCAATTTTCTCTCTTGATAAACCTTTAGTAAATGGATTCGCTAGGTTATCATTTGTTCTCACAAAATCAATGAAAATAGTTCCATTAGAGAGTAACTGTCTAACTGTGTTATGACGGCGATGAATGTGCCGTGATTTGCCATTATACACAAAGTTTTTCGCTCTACTTAGCGCTGGTTGATTATCGCAGTGAATACATATGGCTGTTACAAGTTTGGGCCAAAATGGAATACCTTCTAAGAATTGACGAAGCCATTTTGCTTCTTCTCCTGTTTTATCTAATGCGATAAACTCAGATTCCATAGTGGATCGGGCTATACATGTTTGTTTAGTAGATTTCCATGACACTACTGCTCCTACAAGGGTAAAGATATAACCATTTGTGGATTTTGATTCCTCTGAATCTGCGATCCAGTTTGCATCACTATATCCTTCTAAGACCGTAGGATATTTTCCATAATGTAAGGAAAACTTAGTGGTATTCTTTAAATATCCCAACACTCTCATTAGTGGTTTCCAGTGTTCCTTCCCTGCGTTACTTATAAACCTTCTTAGTCGACTTACCACGTAAGCGATATCTGGTCTAGTGCAATTCATGAGATACATTAAGCATCCTATTACACGAGAGTATTCCAGTTGCATTACACTCTCATTAGTGTTTTTATGCAGTAATTCTAATAGATTAAAAGGTGTTCTCACTCCTTTAATTTCATAGTCTTGGAATTTTTCAATCACTTTGTCTACATAGTGTGACCGAGATAATTCAATTCCATTAGGTGTTCTTATTATTTTGATTCCCAAAATAACGTTTGCAACTCCTAAGTCTTTCATATCGAAATTGTTGATTAACATCGTCTTTACGGTCTCTATTACTTTAGTGTTAGGACCAAAGATTAATATATCGTGTACATATAAACAAATCATAACGTATGATTGTCCAACTTGTTTGTAATAAACACATTTATCACATTCATTTATACGAAAACCATTTTTCATCATGACACTATCAAATTTTTCGTGCCATTGTTTTGGAGCTTGTTTTAGTCCGTATAATGATTTTCCTAATCTACAAACTTTGTTTTCATTTCCTTTGGAAACAAAACCTTCAAATTGCTCCATGTAGATCTCCTCATTGAGATCTCCATTTAAGAATGCTGTCTTTACATCCATTTGATGAATTTCTAGATTATAGGTCGATGAGATTGCTATTGGCATTCTTATAGAGGTTGTTCGTGTTACCGACGAATATGTATCAAAGAAGTCTATTCCTTCCTTTTGACGATATCCTTTGGCTTCTAATCTGGCTTTATACTTGTAGATAGAGCCATCTTCTTTCATTTTCTTCTTGAAAATCCATTTACAGCCAATAGGTTTTATTCCAGATGGAATATCAACAATTTTCCAGGTCTTATTACTTAGAATTGAATCAATCTCACTTTGAATTACTTCTTTCCAACACGAAGATTCAAAAGATGACATTGCTTCCTTGTACGTTTGAGATTCGTGTTCTAACACATATGTGAAAAAATCCGAACAAAATGGCTTGAAAGTCCTAGCCCTTACACTTCTTCTTGGTTCAACTTCCTCAGTCCCATGATGAGTTTTATCTTCATGTGAATTGCATGATTCTTCTCTTGTCCTTTTAGGGATATTATTCCCTTCATTCCTTTTGTGCGGAAACACGTCTTCAAAGAATGAGGCATCTCTTGGTTCCATGATTGTATTTACATGAATATCAGCTATATTAGACTTGAATACCAAAAATCTATAGGCATTACTATTTTGGGCTGGCCCTAGGTAGTAACAATCTACCGTTTTTGTTCCAAGTTTGACTTTCTTTGGAGGCGGAACTGAAAATTTTGCCAAGCACCCCCACACTTTGAGGTATTTAAAACTTGGTATTTGTCCTTTCCATAGCTCATATGGAATTGTTCCTGTTTTATTGTAAGGGACTTTGTTTAATATGTGATTAGACATATTTGAGGCTTCCTTACACAAGTTTGTCGGTAGACCAGAGGTCAAAAGCATGGCATCAATCATGTCTTTTAACGTTCTGTTCTTCCTCTCGGCTACACTATTTTGTTATGGTGAATATGCAGCTATTGTTTGATGACTTATACCATTTTCTGCACAGAACTGTTCAAATGGTGATTCATATTTCCACCTCGATCAGATCTCAATATCTTGATCTTTTTATTTAACTGATTTTCTACCTCAGCTTTGTACTTCATAAACGATGTAATTTCTTCATCCTTACTATTTAAAAGATATACATAGCAATATCGTGTACAGTCATCAATAAAAGTGATAAAGTACTTTTTCTCACCTCTTGTATGTAATGATTTAAAATCACATAAATCTTTATGAACCAAACCTAGTGGTTCGGTGCTTCTTTCAACGGATTGAAATGGTTTTTAAACCATTTTTGCTTCTACACATGTCTCACAATTGTAGTTCCTATCAACTTTGAATTTTGGAATTAATCCCAAGTTTGAAAATGTTTTCATTTTTCGAAGACTTGAATACCAAAAATCTATAGGCACTACTATTTTGGGCTGGCCCTTGATAGTAACAATCTTCCGTTTTTGTTCCAAGTTTGACTTTCTTTGGAGGCGGAACTGAAAATTTTTCCAAGCATGCCCACAATTTGAGGTATTTAAAACTTGGTATGTGTCCTTTCCATAGCTCATATGGAATTGTTCCTGTTTTATTGTGAGGGACTTTGTTTAATATGTGATTAGACATATTTAAGGCTTCCTTACACAAGTTCGTCGGTAGACCAGAGGTTAAAAGCATGACATCAATCATGTCTTTTAACGTTCTGTTCTTCCTCTCGGCTACACCATTTTGTTGTGGTGAATATGCAGCTGTCGTTTGATGACTTATACCATTTTCCACACAGAACTGTTCAAATGGTGATTCATATTCTCCACCTCGATCAGATCTCAATATCATGATCTTTTTATTTAACTGATTTTCTAACTCAGCTTTGTACTTCATAAACGATGTAATTTCTTCATCCTTACTATTTAAAAGATATACATAGCAATATCGTGTACAGTCATCAATAAAAGTGATAAAGTACTTTTTCTCATCTCATGTATGTAATGATTTAAAATCACATAAATCTGTATGAACCAAACCTAGTGGTTCGGTGCTTCCAACGGATTGAAATGGTTTTTAAACCATTTTTGCTTCTACACATTTCTCACATTCATAGTTCTTATCTACTTTGAATTTTGGAATTAATCTCAAGTTTGATAATGTTTTCATTTTTCGAAAATTTATGTATCTCAACCTATCATGCCATAGTAAAATTTCGTGCTCAACCAAGTAAGAAACTTCAATTTTATTAACAGCACGATCAGAATACATAGTTTTATTGCCGATAACGGCTACATTTGCCTTAAATAGGCCATCATATAAATATCCCCTTCCGATATACATTCCAGCTTTGGACAGAACCATCTTGTCTGACTCGAACACCATTTTGAATCCTTTCTTTAATGGTACTAAGCCAGAGATTAGATTCTTGCGTATGTCTGGAACGTGGAGCACGTCATTCAATTTGATAGTTTTTCCAGAAGTAAACTTGGGGATTACTGTGCCACTGCCTTCGATCATGGAAGCAGCTCCCATGTAGAGTTTTTCTTTCTGATCAAATTTCTGATATATAGAAAACATAGATTTGTCAAAGAAGACATGACGAGTAGCTCCTATGTCCATCCACCATTGGTTAGGATTCTGAACCAAATAGCATTCAGATATAACTGCTGAAAAATTGGACTTGTCCACTTCCATGTTGTCAACTATATCTGCCTCTGAGTTGCGTTCCTTCTTGTGTCTTCAATCTCTAGCGGCGTGTCCCATTTTGCTACAAACCCAACATTCGCCATTAAATTACTTGGTTTTATTATCTTTGATTTTGTTTTCAGGAGCTTTCCTCTTCTTTAAGAAGTTCTTCTTTTTGTTAAAATGACCTTTATTCCTGTTCTTCGACCCTTCTGTTACCAATGCCTCCTCGCTTTGTTCGGTAATTCCACAGTTATCTGCCTCAATCTTTAATTGTACGATGAGGTCCTGCAAAGAAATCTCTTTCTTTTTATGCTTTAGATAATTGCGGTAGTCTCTCTATGATGGTGGCAGCTCTCTTGTTATGGCTTCAATCAAGAAAGATTCTCCAACCTTATGGCCTTCTGATTCAATTTCATGAATAATAATTTGGAGTTCATGCAGTTGAGTAGTCACAAATTTGGAGTCTATCATTTTGTAGTCCATGAATTTGTCTACAATGAATTTCTTCAGACTGACATTTTGTGTCTTTTACTTCGCGGCAAGTGCATTTCAGAGGGCCTTTACTGTCTTTAGAGGCTGATACACTTTGCATGGCATTTTGTCCACACAGTTCAGAATATAGTTTCTGCACAGGAAGTTTGAATGCTTTCATGTATCAACAGCTAGAAACACATCTTTGTGTGTTTCTCTAGTTTAGACTGGTGCAGACACTGGTTCCTCCTCCTCGAGATACCGTTGCAGACCGAGTGTGGTGAGATAGAACAACATCTGATTCTTCCATGTTAGAAAATTGTCACCATCTCCTTTGAAAGGATCGGGCCTGTTGCGTGTAGTAGCCTTTGTTGATAGTTCAACTGTTACCATCTCAGTTAACTAGGAAATTCCGCCTGAGGCTTGTCGAAACAATTTCCTTAAGAATTTTTACTTAAATTCCCTTACGATACAACAGACGTAATCTGCACGAGATTGTAATGAGTATGTCAACTCTGTGATTTACTGTATAGAGCAGCAGAGAATAAGAAGAAATAGAATTGGAATTTTCTGAGAATGTGATCAGTATTCTCTCCTATTTATAATTTCGTCCGCATCCCTTCAAACAGTCGCGTTCGCTTGACGGGTCGCATCCATTGCCTTTTAACTGCTACTGTTCGTTAACAAGTCGCACCTGCCTGCTCCTCACATCCGTTCGCATCGCATCAGCTTCCGTTCGCCCGTGCTTCTTCAGTCGGGTCGCACCCGCCTGCTACTCGCGCCTCTTCAGTCAATCGACGTCCGCTTCTGAAAAGATCTGCACCTGTTCGTATAGGATGCAACCGTCATAAAACCCGGCCCAGTTTTGCAGTAAAAATATGATCAAATTAGACCCAAATCCAAACCCGAACCTGACCCCATTCGGTCGGACGGATGGCGGCGGCGGCGCGCACGCGTGTGTGGCGGTGGTGCATGATCTCCCTCCTCACAACGAAACAAACATTTGGGTGCCCCAAGGCCCGAACCCTTTCATTGCAAAGCTATTAATATACTAGAATAGCTTTGCAATTTTTGGCATATGGGACTATGTTATTTTCATTCAATTAGGAATTCCAACACCTTTAACATGTACAATGTTAATAAAACATTCAGCAACCAACCCTTTATCATCTCGTCCATATATTGTACAACAACTGCCAATTGTTCTTTCACAGATATATCATGAGCTTCATCAACTAAAATAGAAAATAATTCATTCTGAAGCTCTTCAATAATGGAGTTTTTAGTTAGACTTGCAATAGTACTAGTAATATGAATTCTAGGCGATGTTAATTTTAGGTGTTCTGGAGTATTTGTCAATGAAAATTTATTGACATCCTCATTATCGTTTACATGGCCGAAGCTATTTGTATCAGAGAAGTGGTTGTCAAATACGTATACATGACCGAAGCTGTAGCAATCTCAAACCAGCAAATTAGCAAATGATTTTAAATATAAATTTGTAACTCTTATTTATTTCGTCCTAACTTACCTAAATCTGTCAATGGATACCTGAAAAATCCAATCTCTCTGCAGTAGTATTCAAAAAAATGAATAAATATCCGATATCCGGAAAAACGAATATGTATGCGGATACATCCGCATCTGAAAATTATCCATTTGGTTTCTAACAAGATTATAGCTTATGTTATGTATATTTTAGTACAATAAAAAATATATATTTATTGTTTTATTAAGTCAATTTTATATTATATGCATTCAATGCATATTAATTGCTCAAAACTATTTATTACCATTATATTTGTTGTTTTTGCGCATTTTATAATTATTCGGATTGAAAAAATTATGTTAAATCAAATTTTTTTTTATTTACGTTTCTTGATTTACCGATTGTTAGCTGATAAGATAATCATCCGATATCCATTTGTAACCGTATATGCAGATACGGATATGAAAATATCTACGTCCAAAAGTATCTGTTGACAAAGATGTTACTTACCTTCACATTTCTTTTTGATCTTCTTCTATTGATGTTTTTTAGGATGTAGTTGTTAATTGCGTGGAGAATGAAAAGCAAAAATATTTGAGTCGTCACATGTAAAATCGATGTAGTTCTAAAATGATTTAGGACAATTTAATAACTCGGTTGCATTAACGAAAAAAAGGGACGACTTTACAAAATTTGAGTAGAATAAGACATTTTCTGCTTGTATTGATTGCTTCATTGTTGTTATGCAATATTATATGGTAGTAAATATTTGATGCAGGAGAAGAGCATAAAACAAAACTATATGGGTTTGATCTTGAAAGGATACGTAGGCAGTCTTTTCTATGCAACTGCTCTCGGTTCTTTTATGGTTGGAGCGTATAGGATACGACGTAGTTCAAACATAATTAATAACATCTCCCTTTTTATTATATATATCAATGAATATGTATATAAGTCAAAGCAAAAAGGAAGGAAAAGAAGTTTTGTTGTAGGTTATACTAAGAGGTTATTTATGTTATATTTCCCATGTATCGTAGTTGTATTATTGATAAATTGAATAATGCTTGATGTATGTAATAGAGATAAATGTTTGATTGTTGAGATAACACATATTGCTATTTAATTCCACTATGAGGTTTTCCTATTTTTTCATAGTTTTAGATTTTAAATTATATAACCAACGACCTAATGTTTTTTATATTTGAGATTAGTGCATAAGCGTATTTTAACAGTGTTTGTCACTAATTTTAAATGTCAAGAATAGTAGGACATTACACATCGTATCAAAGCTTAGGTTTTGTGATTACCCAAGCCTTAGATTGGGTTAAATAAAGGATAAGAGAGCATTCATGTTTATGATTGCACGCCTTGTGTGTATATGAGATGTATGCGTAATCATCATTACTTCACTCTAAGACAATGTTCATTTATGATGACATTTGTGTGGGAAATAAATACGGTGGGAGTGATATATGACAAGCACTTATAGAAGCGATTAAGTGTTGGTTATAACCGAGTGATATATACATGATGCTAACAAAAACTTTTGTCAACACCTCACAACAAAATTTAAAGAATGAGCAACCCCTTTGAAACCCTTTTCAAATGGGTCGATAGGGACTTCATGTTTTCGAAAGGTGCCCCTTTGAAAATGTTAATTATTGACAAGAAATCTAGTCAACACTTCGAAGCAAAGTTTAATAAAGAAACAATTCATTCAGAACCCTTTTTGAATGAGTCGAAGGGGTTATTGCACCTTTGAAGATGGAACCCTTTCGAAAGCATGGATTCTACTATCATGGTGAAGGTTGATTCGAAAGCGATTATATGTTTCAGAGTACCCAAGCACTTCTCGAATGAGTCCTCCCAATAAATATGACTTCAATAATCATATAGTGAGTCCCTTCGAATCCCCTTTCGAACGAGTCGAGAAGGTCTTTATTCCTTCGAAAGGACTCGGAATACAACACATATAACAAATAAGATGTGGACTCAATGTGCTATGGAATTTCATCTTGGATAAATGATGCAAGTCCAATTGACTTGTCAATATTGGATTATCATCATCACGTCGATTTAGAATTACATAGCTTTGGACGTGATAGTAATATGCTTTGGAACTAAAATATCTATGTAAAATCCATGGCATTGCATATGACAGATAAGTGTGAAGAAAATAGGTAAGTATCATGTGCAATTGGTCATTAGACAAGCTAATGACCGAAACGGTCTTCCTCATGTTCGAAATCGACATTAGACCCATGCATCTTCTTTTTTTTACTTCTTTAAATTGGATTACAAGTAAGGCAATTTTCCCTAAATTGATATAGGGTTACAAGAATTTGGTTTTGATAAGAAGTGAGAATGAAATTTAAAAATCCAAAAACTGGTCCCCAAACTTGGACCCCTAGGGTTACTAATTGGAATACTAACTGGAATGGGAGATTCTTATCTAGAGCTGGTAGATTGGTTTTAATTAAAAAAAATTATCAGCTTTCCCTATCTATTGGATGTATATACATCTTTTTTCCGATTGGGTGATAGATAAAATAGATAAAATTAGAATAGATAACCTTCGGAGTGGTGAAAATCCAAACAGTTGCATAAAATGTTTAGTTAATTGGAAAACTGTCTGTAAGTCCAAAAAAGAGGGTGGTTTAGGAGTCATTAATTTATGAAACATGAACTTGACTCTTCTTAGTAAATGGTTATGGAAATTCAGAGATACTAATGATACTGCCATTTGGAAAGAGATTATTTCTAAATATTACTACAATGGTAGTAATAATCTCTATCAAATTAGTCCTTCGATTTCTCGTAAACAATCTTATTTTGGAAATCCATCTTAAAATGTAGTGAGATTTTCAGCTTAGGTATTAATATTATTGTTTATTCAAGTAATAATACATCTTTTTGGCATGATTGTTGGATTTATGCTACTCCTCTAAAGAATGAGTTCAAAGAATTGTATGATATTTGTAACTTTAAATTTGCATTTATATCTAAAGTTTTTAATTCTGAAAATGACCCTCCATGGATTTTCAGTTTTAACAGAATTTTAGTAGGCACAACCCGTAGGCAGCTTAATTTGCTTTATGCTAGATTATATCTTTATAATATTGACAATGATAATGATTATATTGGTTGGGAGTAGGATAAGAGTAAGAAATATTCTACTAATTCTTTTTACAAATTTATTAACTTTTCGGGTGTATCTGGTAATTGTTTTAAATTTATTTGGAAGTCTAACGCTTCTCCAACACTAAATTCCACATGTGGCTTATCATTTATGGTAAATTAAATACTATAGAATTTTTTAAAAAGAAAAATATTAACATTGATAATAAATGTTATTTTTGTAATACATATTTTGAAGATATTAATCATATTTATTACGAATGCATGGATACTCATTTTATTCTTATAAACACCCTTAATATTTTTGAGTTTAAAATTAGTTCTAGAGTTACTGATTGTTTTCTATTGGAACACTTTTAGATTTAAGTTTAATAAGGCTAATAGATACTTGCTTGATACTATATTCACTATATCTAGTCGGTACATTTGGTTTAGGAGAAATCAAAAAAAAATTAATAACAACAATATTCACTATAATAATTTGATATTTTTGATTTCATCTTTTTGCTTAAATTGGGTCTCAAATCCTAAATATAAATTAGCCAAAAATAATTGTTTTAAGGAATATCTTAACAAGTTTAGAAATAATATTAATATATTCAAACATAACATTAATAACTTTGACACTAATAATATTTATATTAATACCTTTCTTAATTTAAATGATGTTCACATGATGCATAATAATTTTCTTCCTATTATAGGTCCTTAAAGATGTTTCTAATAATGGTTTTGGTTTTTAGTCCTAGTTTTTTATTTGTTTACCTTTTTCAGTTTGGTTCATGTTTCCTTTACTTTTTAGAATTGTTAGTTACCGGTTCTAATTTATCTTTGCTTTATTTTTCACATTAGATTTTATTCTCGCATATATGTGTATAAATTTTATTTATATACATATATGTGATTCATACTAATAGGTTTTCCTAGTTTTGTTACAGGTCTGGATTAGGTAGATTGCTAGTTTCTCTTTTCAGGTTTGCAGGATAGCTGGCATCTTTGTACAGGTTTGCAGGATAGTCATTCCCAGGTGTTTTGATTGCTTCTGGCATTTCTTTTTGATATACCGTGTCTTCAGAGTGGAGTTCTTCTTTATGGTTCATTTCTTGGAGTTCTTCTTTATGGATCATTTCTTATTCGAGATTAGCTTTTCTCTTCTGAGGCAGCTATATAGAGTCTCTTTTTGATGGTGTTGTCTTTCGGTATCTCTGGTTTTTGATACTTGTTCAATTTACTAGGTACCTCTAACACCCTATTATTGGACGGTGGCCTTGCCGGAGCTCGGTATTAGGGTGTAATGGGCGGTGGCTTTGCCGGAGCTCATTAGAGGGGTATTTATTTCTTTATTTGTTATAGTACATAGACTTGTCACTTGCCAGGCATGTTGGTAGCACCATATTATATGTTATATATATAGCTTCATGTGTGCTCTCCTCTTTTATTAAAGGATCACACATTTCTCTCAAAACATGGACCCCTAAGGTCGTATTTATAGATGTTGATTGACCCCTTCCGCATTCATCCTTTCGAAGCAGTCGAAAGGCATTTCTTTCAGCCTTTCGCACCCATTCTTTCGCTTTTGCCCTTCCGCTTTCATAGCTACAAAGGCGAATATCTTGATCTCTTATTATGCTTGTATCAGCCCTTCCGTCTCCATCGTAAGTGCACTGACAAAGGATATTGTTTCAACATTCTTCAATCCTACTTTCGTGTACTTTTGAAACCTTTCGACGCCTTCGAAAGGTGTGCTTTTTTCCTAGGGAAAGGGTCAAGGTTCCTTATTGCGTTATTTGGATGGTAGCACTTCCGACTTCTTATTCTTCTTCGAAACCTCTCCTCGGTTGCCTTGGTCTGGTGCGAATCATGACGAGTGATTATTTGTGTGAGTTGGGAAGTGCTTTTGGATGGTTTCGAAACGACTCAAAGGTGATGAAAGGATCATTGCGATATGTCACTTGGTCATATGTGAAGTTTCCTTTATACTTACTCTGTCCTCACTCTAGGAGGTGCTTTGACCTGACCATCTCAGCGCAGACAAAGACTTTTGACCATTTAAGGTAGTTTCCAAATTTAAGGAGAATTTTACACCTAACCTTATAGACTTTTCTTAGAAAATGAGACGCATTATTCGTCTAATACAGGAAAGTGCAGTCGCAAATGTTCTGCGTTTCATGTTCTAGGAACCATATTGCCATCTGACCAACATAATTTATAGGCTCCAGGAGGAATCACTTTGCACACAATTAGTGAACCCTCCCAATTTGGTCCTAGAGGTCCATCTACGGGATATTTTGTGTTTGCCATCATTCTTCGCATTACCAAATCTCCTTCTTGAAATGATGTCGTCTTTACTTTTGAGTTATAGTATTTTGAGATTCTTCTTTGATATTCAGCAGTCCGAACAGCTGTTTCATCTCTTAACTCATACATTAAATCCAATGACTCTTTTTTCAATTTCTGGTTTGAATCGAATGCATACATGATTCTTCGATATGAAGGTACCTCAATTTCGACTGGTAACATTGGTTCACATTCATATGTCAGAGAGTACAGGTATGACCCGTTGCAATTTTGGTGGATGTATGATAGGCCAAGAGTAAAAGTGGCAATTCGTCTACTCAATTTTCTTTAGCTTTATTTAACTATTTTTTCAGGATAGTCTTAATAGTCATATTTGCTACTTTGACGGCTCCATTAACCTTTGGATGCGCCATAGAAGAAAAGTTTCTGATGATTCCATTCTTATGGCAAAATCGAGAAAATTCTTCACTTTCGGATTGCGTTTCATTGTCAGATATGATCTTGTAAGGGATCCCGAATCAAATAATAATGTTTTTAATAACAAATCTATGTACTTTCTTAGAAGTGGTTTTGGGGAGCAGCTCTGCTTCCACCCACTTAGTAAAATAATCAATGACGACTACAACATATTTTGCTCCTCCTTTGGAAATTGGTAGCGGTCTGATTAAATCGATTCCTCAAACATCAAAAGGCCATAGGCTGGAAATCGGGGTTAATTGGCTTGGTGGTAAACGGGAAATCTTTCAGTATTTTTGACGCCTTTCACATTTCTTTACATACTCTACTGCTTGATTCGTCATTTGCGGCAAATAGAAACCTTGTCCCATTATTTTCTTTGCCAGTTTTATCCCATTGGAATGGTCACCACAAAATCCTTCATGTGCTTCCCTTAATAGTTTCATCCCATCTTCCAAACTCGGACATCTTAAATAAGGAAGAGCGTATCCTTTCTTATAAAGAATCCCGTCCATCATAGCGAAGGTCAAAACATGTCGTTTAATTTTTCTAACTTCCATTTTGTCAGATGGTAGTATCTCATTAGTAAGATACTCTACAATAGGTGTCATCCAAGTGCTACCATTACTGTTATTTGCCTTTGGATGATTGGACTCTTCATATAGAATTTCCACATCAATTCATATTCAGCTACGTTATTTGTTGCAGCAAACCCTATCTTCATTGCATAGTGTAAGCGATGCCCATCGGGTGTGATTATGACATACCATGCTTTGGCTCTCTGCTCATTTGATACTCCATCCACAAATAGTTGTCATATGGATTTTTGATCTTTCTCCTTCTCTGACTGTTTCTTAACGAAGCTTGTACATTCATTAATAAAGTCCGCTAACATCTGCTCTTTGATTGTTGTTCATGGCTGAAATTCAATGTCATATTGGCTAAGTTTAATTTCCCATTTTACCAGTCTCCCTGAAGTCTCAAGTTTATTGAAAAATTGTTTGAGTGGAAAGTCAGTTAAGACTCTAATTGGATGCGCTTGAAAGTATGCTCTGAGTTTCCACGTTGTCAATATCAAACAGTAAGCTAACTTTTCTATGACCGGATACCAAACATTGGCATCCTTCAAACGTCTGCTTACATAATAAATGGAAAGTTGAGTTTCATTCTCCTCTCTAATCAGCACCGAACGTGCCGCTTCTGAAACCGCCATATACAAATATAAGCTTTCTCCATCTTCGGGTCTGGATAATATTGGTGGACTTTCTAAATGATTTTTTAATTTTTGGAAAGCTTTGTTACAATCTTCTCCTCATTCAAAATCACTCTCTTCTTAATCACATTGAAAAAGGGAATGCATTCATCGGTTGCCTTGAAGATGAATCTACTTAGAGCTACAACTCTACCATTCAAGCTCATTACATCTCTGCTGGTTTTGGGCTCTGCCATGTCTTTGATAGCCTAGATCTAGTCGGGACTGGCTTTGATTTCTTGTGCGCTAACGATGTAGCCTAAGAATTTTCCGGAATGAACTCTAAAAGAATATTTCTGAGGATTCAGTCTCATTTGATACCTTCGTAACACTTAAAACATTTCTTTATGATCCTTAAGGTGAGTCTCAGCTTCATGAGACTTTACTAGCATGTCACTCACATAAACTTTCATGTTTCGTCCAATCTGTTCTTTGAACATCCTGTTGACCACTCTCTAATACGTAGCTCCCTCATTCTTCAGCCGAAAAGACATTGCTTTATAATAGGAAGTTTCCTAATCGGTAATGAAGCTTGTATGCTCTTCGTCTAGTTTGAACACGGGTATTTGATTATACCCTGAATAAGCATCTATGAGAGACAATAGCTTATGACCACTAGTTGCATCAACTAACTGATCTATTTTGGGCAACGGATAAAAATCTTTCGGACATGCTTTGTTCAGATCGGTGTAATCGACGCATGTTCTCCATACGCCATTTGCCTTTTTTACCAACACTGGATTTGCTAGCTATTTTGGATAAAAAACTTCCCGAATGAATCCATTTTAAAGCAGCCTTTTAACCTCTTCTTTTAAGACGTCAGATCGAACCTTATCAAATTGCATCTTTTTTTGTCGAATAAAGGTCATATTTGGATCAATATTTAGTGCATGACGCATAACTGATAGATCAATCCCGATCATATCCGAATGAGTCCATGCAAATACATATTTGTTAGCTTTAAGGAATTGAATTAAATCTGCTTTCAAGTTGTCCTTCAGTTCCTTTTGTAACGACCTGTATTTTTAACTATTTTAAATTATTAAATTTAGTATAATTATTGAATAAAAATGGTTAAAATAAATATTTTTAATGATTATTAATATAGTTATTGAATATGAACTGGAGCAAGATTTTGAAATAAACAAATTTCAAAGATTTGACGATAACGAGTATTGAAATGAAATTCTATATATTAACTGGGTTTATAATCAATAACAGAAGTTGAAAAATAATTGTGAATTATTTAGATAGAAATAAAATGATATTGATAACTGAAATTTATTTCGAACTTAATGATTTATTTATATTGATTTATAGAATAATCAAATTGTTTAAATTTAATGTTGGAAATTATTTGAATAACTGAATTCTAAATTTAATATGATTGTAAATGATATCGGAAGTTGATTTAAATTTTATTTAAGCAACAATAAAGATTGTTAACTTTTAAAATTGGATTTAAAAGTGAATAATTAGAAATTGGAAATTTCATATTATAATTAACGAGTAAAAATAGCCATTTTGGCCACAGACTCGGATTTCGACGAAACCAGTTCCATTGGATCCGTAATAGTGTATTATTATCAGATTTCAAATTTCAAATTTCGTAACATTTGGATTACTTGTAAAGGCCCGTTTTCCCGTACCTTTTGAATCGACAATAAACCACACATGTCTAACTCTAATTGCACAAAAAGACGGATCTTTAAGAGTGATAAAGAAAAGTAGACAGAACATAATCTCACTCGAATGGAATAACATATATTATTTCAATAATAATCTTTACAGCGGAAAACTTTTAAATACATATATCAGAGTCTAACCTAAATTCAGCTTGGACAGTTATAAATCCTGCACTTACAAATGCTGACAAAGATCAAACAAAATACACTAAGCAAAGGCGATAAAGGAATATGTCCATACGTCGATGAATATCTCCAGCTCTCCTCTCGAAACTCCAATTGTCTTCGACCATCCTGGAACTACTCGAATCTGACCCGAGTATTGAAAATACCCGGATCAGGCTTGATAAACCAGCGTGAGAAAAACTCAATAATAATCATATATCAGCCTTTTTATAAAGATCCTTTGAAAATAAAGAGTATCTCATAAGACCACGCCCACACATAAACACGAACGGGTTTTACCTTATGATAACTAAAACACTTTTATATCAAAATATTTGATATTATTTATAATGACATTCTTTGAAAACATTTGCAAATAAACTTACTAATCTTAGCCAAAATTGTTACATTGATTAAATTCCAGCATAATAGGTTTATAATCAATTCCGTAGGTTCTTATTGGAGAATGAATTTCCATACAAATGACCAGGCGCGGGATCTACCTTCCGAAATGGGAACACCTCTAGATGGATATCCCGAGGCACAGAACATCTGCCCTCTACCAACACAAGACCGGCCTACCTCTTTAACTAGATAGTACCGAATATTTCATCCCCCCGGTCATTACCGACCTTTAACCGAGCGCTCGTTTTCCATACACCACATTAATTAACATCACGAACGTCATAGCGGGAAGAAATATATCTAGAAGGGGATGATCATACCCTAATTGGGAATGACCCACTTAGCCTTGCTGCATCTAATCTTGTTTCGGTCATTTCCGGTTTGATGAGGCTTGAGGCAAACGATTACCTTTTCACATAGCACATATCACATCTTTGAATGCCACATTGCCATTTCTATTTAACTACTAATTGTCTTCCACAAAAATACAACCCTTGAGCTCGTAAGTCTCAAAGAGGGTGTTAAGCTAAGAGAAGTTGCCTTCTCCGCCACCAATGATGTATGTTTGTAAAAACCAATGTACGTAATCGTTATAAATGCAATGTCAGACAAATGTCCATACAAGTTGTCCAGGAACAGGACAAACCGAAGGCACTTTCCTCGGCCATTATCAGGCGAGAAGCCCATGCAATCCGCAAAATCTCCATCACGAGGAGACCACTTCTATATATAACTCTATAATAGGTGCAACCCCGAACAAATCAACAAGCAGTCCTCACGCTATAAAGATCCACGGTCTTCAATAATCATCGTCTTCAACATGTCTTCACGTTCGAACGTATACATTAGTTCGAAGTGGTTTTCGGATAGGAATTAACCAATTCCGACTCCGGTTCCTTCGAAATCCAATCATCGATAAAAAGTGAATATGAGTATATAGGATTTATTAAGTCTCTTTTCACTTTAATTATTTTCAGATGATTTCGAAATTCTCTCTCTTTTAACTTAGAGTAATTTCTAAGAAGTTCATTCTTTTGCTTTAGAAAATATCTCAGATTTCCTTACTAAATTCTTGATCCAAACTTCTTAACTTTTAAGCGGGTCAAAAATAATGTAATTTAAGACATCGTTTACGATAAACCCTAAGTCAACCTTAAGAAAAACATTTTTGAGTAAATAGGATCATAGAAATCATTCATCTTGGAGATTTCTTAACTTTTGGATAATACCAATCTTCTTTTAATTCAAAAACTTAATACATAATCTTTTTATTTAAGAGCATCCGGGCTTTCCTTTCGATCTTTTCCACCTCTCGCCTAAGAAAAGAAAACATAGGCCAGGTAAGTTCAGGGCACTGGTTGCTCCATCCCTAACCTTAGTTAAACACCTTATTTTATCTTCCCAGATCTCACAGGCGGGACAAATGTACTAGTTGTTTCCGCATACTCAGATTTTCAACTTTATTTTGGAATTGCTTATACTTAGCTCAAATTTTCTTTCAAAACGCTTAATTATCCTTTTTAAAACATTCACAATTGATTCTGGAAAACGTCGTTACATTTAAACTCATATTCCAAAAGTTATAGAATTCGCAACATTAAGTGCTACGGAAAGTGCTAAATAAGCTTATTTTGAATTAAACAACTTTTAAACATTCGATAATTCATATTTTCCAATCCCCAATCTCTTTTAAATCATTTAAATTGATTTATCAAATTTATTCCATTTTTTTCCATAATTAAAAACATACATTTAAACAAATTTCCTGTTATGCTCACTAAAGTGCACTAGGCGATTTTTCTAGAAAATTGATTTGGACTTAATTCAAAATCCACTTATTGAAACTTTGATTTTCTTTCTTCGTTTAGAAGATATGGATATAATAGTCCGAAATTTTCTTATCTCGAAGAATTCCGAGCTATATTCCACTCTAAACACCCATTTGAACTTTTCGGCGTGAAATCGCGAACTACCGTTGCGCGACGCGTCTAGTTTTAACTTATTTTTCAATATTTGAAATAATCAATTCAAATTGGATTTCAACACTTATAAAATCATTATAAACCATTTTAAATCAATATTTTCACTTTTAAAAGTATTTAAAATGAATTTTCACTATTACCATATTATAATATTATTATATTCACATTATTTTGATATTATATTTTAAATTCCAATTTCAATTCAATTTTATTTCTAATCTCAAATTAAACATATTTAAAACTTAGATTTCAAATCTAATCTCAATTTAAACTTCAATTCAATACCAAACTAAACTTCACTTTTTCAAAATCGATTTCAATTTCATTATTCATCTTAATTTCAATTTCAAATTAACTATTCTTTTCAAATCCGATTCACTTCAAATTTCAAATTTTCTTTTATTTTAACTTTAATTTCACTTCTAAATGAAAAGAGACTTATTTTTCCACAATATCTCATATTACTAAAATATGGTCTTTTTAGATAAAGTGATTACTTGATCAAAATGAACATATCCAATATTCATATTTATCACTAACATAACATCCATTCAACCAATCACATGCATATGATTTCAAATCTAACATTCACTATTAATATCATAACGGGATATATTATCACAATTCACTTAATTTACTAACTATCAAATCATCCATATTAACAATCAATTTGGTATAAACATTCATATGTCATAAGGGTGTAAATATGATTTATAACATAATCAAAATATAAATTCAAAAGCAATGAGAATTTCTCACCATAAACCAAAGCGATTAACTTCCTACAACTATTCTAATCAATCAACACTTCACTAATTAATTCCTACTCCACTAAACACTAGAAAACAACACCATCTCCCATCCAATAGCTTGGCCGAGGCTTGAGATAGAGGTTGGCCGAAAATATAGAGAAGAAGCGGTAGAGCTTTGAACTTGAATTGCCAAGATTTAGATCCGAAAAATAGGTCATCTTCTCTCTTATTTTTGACTCTCTTACTTACAAAATTTGAAAAACTTATTAACTGAAAAGTTGTTGCAAATTCTTTTCTATTGAATATGAAAAAAAGAATCATTTGAATCCAAGTTGTTTTGAGGGAGGCATGTTCAAAATAAAAGAGCTATTCTCGGATTCACAAAAATAAAGCCCGGAAATACACTTCAAAGAATTGAGTTTCAGTTATAGCAAACCTCAAAACTGGAAAAAGTAATCAACATCAAAGTTGTAGCCACTGAAATTTCATATGGTTTTAATAAAAGAATTCCTAAATTTGGATCTATAATGATCAAGTTATGATCAAAACAAAACGGCCTATTTTCTGCCTTAAAAGCTGGGCCAGAAAATGCACTTGAAATAAGTGGAATTTTGACATAGTAAACTTTGAAATGAAACAAAGTGATAAACATGAAAGTTGTAGCGACTGGAAAAATAAATGATTTTAAAAAAAGAATTTTGCATTTTGGTTCTGTATTGAAGAATTTATGCCCGAAAGAAGAAGATGTAAAATATAGAGAAAAAAAGAGTTTGTTTTGAAGAAAATAAACATTGATTTCTTTTGAAAATTTTGTAAATATTTTGACATTATTTCTTTATAATATTTTTCTATGGCATGGAAGCCATTAGAGAGGAGAGAGGAGAGGAAGAAGATGAAGAAGCTTGAGAAAAAAAGAAGAAGAAAATGTGAATGAAAGTGAAGAAGGAGGTGGATATTTATAGAAAAAGAAAGAAAGTGGTAATTTATCAAAATAACCTCTTACCAAATTACCAAACTAACCTTACTTCAATCTAAAGCAATCTCCACTTTTTCAAAACTTAACATCACATTTCACATCCTTACTTTATGTCTTAATCCCTTAAGAACTAAGCTAAGTAAAATAATAATTATGTTGGCTTTTGATGTGATATTGATTTGATGTTTACTTTTGACTTTTCTTACTTACTTTTGTTAATTCTTACTTACTTTTCTTAATGACTTCTAGAAGTTTTCTAATCTTGTTTAGTAAAAGTAAACTTGATGAGTTAATTAAGTAATCTTACACTATTAGAATATATGTTCTTATAAAGGTGCCACGACGTTGCGACAACTTTTAATCGACAAAACGCAGTTTTTCGACAAAATGTTTTACTGTCACATTTTGACGTTTTAGTTAAACTATTTATTTATATAAACCAAATTTAAAAATGAACTTTTTACTTCTTTAAATAAATTAAAACAAGTCTTTTTATATTTTACAAACATATTTAATTAATATCAAAATCTCTAATTTTACAGTGTATGTAAAACTGACAAAATGCGACAAATTTTTGTTATTTTTATAAAACGATTATTAACAAACTGTTAAATCTTTTAACATACTTTTATTATCTTTATTAGATGTTTTAAATAAGATTTATCTTTTTAGACAAATATTAAAATCCATTTATTTAAGCCTTTATTTATTTTTAACAAAACTTAACTTTTGTCGATTTGTTTTAAAATCCAAATTTATACTTTTCAAACTTATTAACTATAAGAATAGATAATTATTTATATATATAACATATTTATTTAAGATTTAAACTCCTTTTAAATTTAAATCGAACGAAATGTCTCATTTTCGAAGTAGCGAAATTACGGGTCGTTACATTCTTCCCTACTTAAAAACATTTCGTCCTCGAAATGAAATCAAAGACAAAGGAATCTATCTCATACTCATCTCCTCAAATAATTTGGCTTATTTCCACCGATGATAGAAAAGAAGAAGGCCGATATCATAACAACACTAAAAAAGATGATGCAAACATTCATACCAAGATTTTCCATACTAACCTGAGTACTTATCATGTACTTAAGGTTATATATACATACATCGAGTTAAATTTTTATTTTACCCATCCTAGTGCATACTGCATATTTAAGATAATATATATAACAACCAAACAAGATTATGCATCCAAAACAACCACCTAATACTATATCAACATAAATGAATACATCCATATAACTCATTCGCTGTCCTGAGCATGTACCATATTTGTGGTCTATATATATATATATATATATATATATATATATATATATATATATATATATATATCAAAACATAAGTCTAACCACTATATCTTAATGTCTACTATTTAAGATAACTATCCAACTACTAAGTAGACAGACCCAACACATCATACTATATGTGATATTTGATTCGATCTATTATTTAAATCCACAACTTTTCTTTTGAACTAGTATCGATCCCTCGATTTTCTAGTGAGGACTTTGATCAGACTTCGTGATCACAAACCCTTGTTTTCCTTGCATAGCTCTCAATATGATAGAAAACTTGTGTACATAATCATAAACTCTCATCAATGCTCGCCATCAAGGATCGAGTGATAAATTCTTTTACGGACTGGTGTAAACACCTCAAAGTTCAGTACTCAAATCTTAGATCAAAATTTATGTGCCAAAATGATCTACGTTTAACTTATATACTTATTCACATTCATCTTTACCTAAAACATTTTTTCAAAACTTCTATTGATCCAAGTTTATTTTACAACCATTTACCTTTTACTAAATCCATTATTACTTAAGCTCATAAATATGACTTAAACTTGTATAATATACATTTACTTTCTAAGAGTATATATACATATCCCTAATATTCAAACCATCATTACTTCGATTAGGGTCTTCAACAAATGTGAAATTCTACTATTCCAAATAAATAAGTTATAAAACTCAATCCTTAGTTTTCTTTACCTAAGGTTTCAATTCAACTAAATTATTTATCCAATCCATATATTAATAAGACAACTTTACTAAGTGTACATCCTTTTCTCACTGATTCTATGATTGACTACTTAACTTATTTACCTATCCATTTCCTAAATCAAATTTCTTAATCTTAAATCCATCAAATACTTTATAGTCAAATTGTGAAACTTAATTCACATGGTATTTGTTACTTAAACATTTTCATCCAACAATCAAACTACTATATTATTCAAAAATATCCACTTCTAATATTAGTTCATTTTGAATTACAAATGTTACCCTAAATGTATCACTAATTCAAATTTTTTATATTAGGATGATATTTTTTTATATCTCTTATTCCTAAATTTTACTTTGACTTTAACCTAGTCAAAGTGTCTGAATTTAAAATTAACTTAACTCCTTTATAAGTTATACACAACTTATCTTTTTATATTATATTTACCCCAAATTTCAGTCTTGGCTTATCTTTTTCTATCTTATTGATAATAACTTTTTTATTACTTTCTCCAATTACAACTTCTAACTTCAATAATTTCATCAAATATCTTGCAGTCAAATTGTGAATTCTACTTCACAAGATATTTGTACTTAGCTTTTAAATCCATCCATTATGATAATCACTTAATCATTATTATTTCTTAATACTAAGTATCTAAGGGTATATGATTAAAGTTCTAAATTCTAGCTTTCAACTAATTGATCCTATACGAAATATCTTATAGTCAAATTGTGCAATTCTAATCACAAGATATTCATATTTTAGTTTCACTAAGCAAAGTCACAATCAATCCTTAACTTCTAACCCAAAAGGTAATATCATTCCCTTTAATATTTATAATATAAACCCAAGGTAAAATTATTTCATTTACCCATTTCCTTTAAAACAAAATCATTTTTATAAAATTAACAAATACGCGCTCAATATATATAATACTCTCATAACTCATTCTAGGGTGTTGCTAACCCTATCTCTAATGAGTTACTCATCCTAAGATATTACTAATCCTATCTCTGATGAGACTTTACCCATAATAGAGCCAAGGTTCTCGCTTAACCTTCAGCTCTGATACCAAATGTAAAGGCCCGTTTTCCTGTACCTTTTGAATCGACAATAAACCACACATGTCTAACTCAAATTGCACGAAAAGACGGATCTTTAAGGATGATAAAGAAAAGTAGACAGAACATAATCTCACTCGAATGGAATAACATGTATTATTTCAATAATAATCTAGATGGATGTCCCAAGGCACAAAACATCTACCCTCTACCAACACAAGACCGACCTACATCTTTAACTAGATAGTACCGAATATGTCATCCCCTGGTCGTTACCGACCTTTAACCGAGCGCTCGTTTTCCATACACCACATTAATTAACATCCCGAACGTCATAGCGGGAAGAAATATATCTAGAAGGGATGATCATACCCTAATTGGGAATGACCCACTTAGCCTTACTGCATCTAATCCTGTTTCGGTCATTTCCGGTTTAATGAGGCTTGAGGCAAACGATTACCTTTTCACATAGCACATATCACATCTTTGGATGCCACATGGTCATTTCTGTTTAACTATTAATTGTCTTCAACAAAAATACAACCCTTGAGCTCGTAAGTCTCAAGGAGGGTGCTAAGCTAAGAGAAGTTGCCTTCTCCGCCATCACTGATGTATGTTTGTAAAAACCAATGTATGTAATCGTTAGAAATGCAATGTCAGACAAACGTCCATACAAGTTGTCCAGGAACAGAACAAACCGAAGGCACTTTCCTCGGCCATTATCAGGCGAGAAGCCCTTCCAATCCGCAAAATCTCCATCACGAGAAGACCACTGCTATATATATAACTATATAATGGTGCGACCCCGAGCAAATCAATAAGCAGTGCTCACGCTATGAAGATCCACGGTCTTTAATAATCATCGTCTTCAACATGTCTTCACGTTCGAACGTATACATTAGTTCGAAGTGGTTTTCGGATAGCAATTAACCAAATCCGACTCCGGTTCCTTCGAAATCCAATCATCGATAAAAAATGAATATGAGTATATAGGATATATTAAGTCTCTTTTCACTTTAATTATTTTCGGATGATTTCGAAATTCTCTCTCTTTTAACTTAGAGTAATTTCTAAGAAGTTCATTCTTTTGCTTTGGAAAATATCTCAGATTTCCTTACTAGATCTTGATCCAAACTTCTTAACTTTTAAGCGGGTCAAAAACAATGTTATTTAAGACATCGTTTACGATAAACCCTAAGTCAATCTTAACAAAAACATTTTTGAGTAAATAGGATCATAGAAATCATTCATCTTGGAGATTGCTTAACTTTTGGATAACACCAATCTTCTTTTAATTCAAAAACTTAATACAGAATCTTTTTATTTAAGAGCATACGGGCTTTCCTTTCGATCTGTTCCACCCCTCGCCTAAGAAAAGAAAACATAGGTCAGGTAAGTTCAGGGCACTGGTTGCTCCATCCCTAACCTTAGTTAAACACCTTGTTTTATCTTTCCAGATCTCACAGGCGGGACAAATGTACTAGTTGTTTCCGCATACTCATATTTTCAACTTTATTTTGGAATTGCTTATAAATATCCCAAATTTTCTTTATAAAACGCTTAATTATCCTTTTTAAAACATTCACAATTGATTGTGGAAAACGTCGTTACATTTAAACTCATATTCCAAAAGTTATAGAATTCGCAACATTAAGTGCTACGGAAAGTGCTAAATAAGCTTATTTTGAATTAAACAACTTTTAAACATTCGATAATTCATATTTTCCAACCCAATCTCTTTTAAATCATTTAAATAGATTTATCAAATTTATTATATATTTTTTCATAATTAAAAACATCCATTTAAACAAATTTCCTGTTGTGGTCACTAAACTGCATTATCGCGATTTTTCTATAAAATTGATTTGGACTTAATTCAAAATCTATTTATCGAAACTTTGATTTTCTTTCTTCGTTTAGAAGATATGGATATAATAGTCCGAAATTTCCATATCTCGAAGAATTCCGAGCTATATTCCACTCTATACACTCATTTGAACTTTTGGACGCAAAATCGCGAACTACCGTTGCGCGACGCGTCTAGTTTTAACTTATTTTTCAATATTTGAAATAATCAATTCAAATTGGATTTCAGCACTTATAAAATCATTAGAAACCATTTTAAATCAATATTTTCACTTTTCAAAGTATTTAAAACGAATTTTCACTATTATCATATGATAATATTATTATATTCACATTATTTTGATATTAAATTTTAAATTCCAATTTCAATTCAATTTCAATTCTAATCTCAAATTAAACATATTTAAAACTTAGATTTCAAATCTAATCTCAATTTAAACTTCAATTCAATATCAAACTAAATTTTACTTTTTCAAAATCGATTTCAATTTCAATTTCACTATTCATCTTAATTTCAATTTCAAATTAACTATTCTTTTCAAATCCGATTCACTTCAAATTTCAAATTCTCTTTCATTTTAACTTTAATTTCACTTCTAAATGAAAAGAGACTTATTTGTCCACAATATCTCATATTACTAAAATATGGTCTTTTTAGATAAAGGGATTACTTGATCAAAATGAACATATCCAATATTCATATTTATCACCAACATAACATCCATTCAACCAATCACATGCATATGATTTCAAATCTAACATTCACTATTAATATCATAACGGGATATATTATCACAATTCACTTAATTTACTAACTATCAAATCATTCATATTAACAATCAATTTGGTATAAAGATTCATATGTCATAAGGGTGTAAATATGATTTATAACATAATCAAAATATAAATTCAAAAGCAATGAGAATTTCTCACCATAAACCAAAGCGACTAACTTCCTACCAATATTCTAATCAACCAACACTTCACTAATTAATTCCTACTCCACTAAACACTAGCAAACAACACCCTCTCCCATCCATAGCTTGGCCGAGGCTTGAGATGGAGGTTGGCCGAAAATATAGAGAAGAAGCGGTAGAGCTTTGAACTTGAATTCCCAAGATTTAGATCCGAAAAATAGGCCATCTTCTCTCTTGTTTTTGACTCTCTTACTCAAAAATTTGAAAAACTTATTAATTGAAAATTGTTGCAAATTCTTTTCTGTTGAAATTGAAAAAAAGAACCATTTGAATCCAAGTTTTTTTGAGGGAGGTATGCTCAAAATAAGAGAGCTATTCTCGGATGCACAAAATTAAAGCCCGAAAATACACTTCAAACAATTGAGTTTCAGGTATAGCAATCCTCAAGACTGAAAAAAAATGATCCACATAAAAGTTGTAGCCACTGAAATTTCATATGGTTTTAAAAAAAGAATTTCTAAATTTGGATCTGTTATGATCAAGTTATGATCAAAACAAAACGGCCTATTTTCTGGCTTAAAAACTGGGCCAGAAAATGCACTTGAAATAAGTTGAATTTTGACATAGTAAACTTTGGAATAAAACAAAGTGATAAACATGAAAGTTGTAGCCACTGGAAAAATAAATGATTAAAAAAAAGAATTTTGTATTTTGGTTCTGTATCGGAGAACTAATGGCCGAAATAAGAAGATGTAAAATATAGAGAAAAAAGGAGTTTGTTTTGAAGAAAATAAACATTGATTTCTTTTGAAAATTTTGTAAATATTTTGACATTATTTCTTTATAATATTTTTCTATGGTATGGAAGCCATTAGAGAGGAGAGGAAGAAGATGAAGAAGCTTGGGAAAAGAAGAAGAAGAAAATGTGAATGAAAGTGAAGAAGGAGGTGGATATTTATAGAAAAAGAAAGAAAGTGGTAATTTATCAAAATAACCTCTTACCAAATCACCAAACTAACCTTACTTCAACTTAAAGCAATCTCCACTTTTTCAAAACTTAACATCAGCTTTCACATCCTTACTTTATGTCTTAATTCCTTAAGAACTAAGCTAAGTAAAATAATAATTATGTTGGTTTGATGTGATATTGATTTGATGTTTACTTTTGACTTTTCTTACTTACTTTTGTTAATTCTTACTTACTTTTTTTAATGACTTCTAGAAGTTTTCTAACCTTGTTTAGTAAAAGTAAACTTGATTAGTTAATTAATTAATATTTACACTATTAGAATATATGTTGCTATATAAGAAAATTAAGGTGCGACGACGTTGCGACAACTTTAATCGACAAAACGTCGTTTTTCGACAAAATATTTTACGGTCACATTTTGACGTTTTAGTTAAACTATTTGTTTATGTAAACCAAATTTAAAAATAAACTTTTTACTTCTTTAAATAAATTAAAACAAGTCTCTTTATATTTTATAATCATATTTAATTAATATCAAAATCTTTAATTTTACAGTGTATGTAAAACTGACAAAATGCGACAAATTTTTGTTATTTTTATAAAACGATTATTAACAAACTTTTAAATCTTTTAACATACTTTTATTATCTTTATTAGATGTTTTAAATAAGATTTATCTTTTTAGACAAATATTAAAATCCATTTATTTAAGCCTTTATTTATTTTTAACAAAACTTAACTTTTGTCGATTTGTTCTAAACTTCAAATTTGTACTTTTCAAACTTATTAACTATAAGAATAGATAATTATTTATATATATAACATGTTTATTTAAGATTTAACCTCCTTTTAAATTTAAATCGAATGAAATCTCTCATTTTCAAGTAGCGAAATTACGGGTCGTTACAAAATTACTGTTTGGTCGTACGGGATTGAAACGCATTGAAGTTTATATCAAAATTCAATATAATAATTGGGTCCAAAAAGCTATCTTCCACGTACAATCTAATTAGGCCTCAAAACATGTTCCATTGTGTTCGGAATAGGAGTATATAACATTATGAACGCCTGGCGACATGTCTCGATTGGAATCCAAAAAATTTAGCTGGATATTTTCGAATTTAAATAATATATATTCTTGATTTTGACCACAGCCCACATTCTTTCACCATCAGCACCCTATACTGAGACAAGCCGCCTTACCATGTACGTCTCCCTTGATTTAAAAATAGTTTTCATTCCCTCTTTTCATTCCAGAGCAAGACAGAGCAAGAAAAAATAAAAAAAAGAAATAGAGAAGGAAACTTCAAAAATTAAGTTACATGAAGAGCTTTCCCCGGGTATACATATCGATAGGTTCGACGACGACTTTGGAAGGGGGGTTGACGTGAGGCAACTAGCTAGGGTTGGTGATTTTGGGTAATATAGGTCGAGTTAGTGGATGGCGATGGTTCCATTGACACCGTAATGGAAAGGCGCACCTAGGAATGAGTTTTGGTGGCGTGTGGTGGTACAAGGTCAAGCGCAACTTAGCGTACAGGGATGGTGGTCACTTTTTTGATTTTCGGGCTTGGACGTGGTGGGATGGTTGACGATCGAACGGGGATGAGTGGAGCGACGTGTGGGTGGACTCGAAGCGGTCGATGGTGGGTTGTAAGGATCATGCACGTGCACGATTTTGTCGTGCATATGGTTTACAGAGGAGAGGGAATAGGAAGAAGAAGATGATGGAGCGGGTTGGGTTCTTTTTGCTTGTTTGGGCCGGGCTTGGTTGTTGTGGGGTAATTAGTTTGAAAATTTATAGCTGTGTTTAATTTAATTCTGTTTAAATCGATGAACTAGAAATTTAATAACTCTTCCATACGAAGTCGAAATGAGGCACAGACTTTTGCGTTGTGATCGTGATAACGAGAGCTTCGCAATTAAACTGGATTGGACGGATTTGGGAACAGTGAAAATTTGGGCTAAAATCGGACGTTGTTTGGTTTTAGTTCCAAACTGGAATGTCTCGACGACAACTGATAATAAAGGTGAGCGTTTTACAATGCTCACAATGTACTAAAATATTTTATGCTACTTAAATTCGAAATTATAAAGTGATATCAATTTATTGATTATTGTTTGGTAAATGTAATTGTCATTCGAATTAGTTGTTAAAAATTAAAATTGACGGTTAAATTTGAAATTGGAATTTAACTGCCAGTAAAATATCTGATATTGATAACTATGAAATTGTTGTGAATTGTTGGCTGATTTGGATGTTAATTTCGATGGATGCTATTGATTGATGTTTTGGATGATTTTGATGTTTAGTTATTTTTATACGTCCTGTTATCACCCTGTAATTTATATACAGTATATAAAACTGTAAATTGAATTATTTCGAATAAATTAAAAAATAGGTTGAAATGATATATACCTATGACACTATGATTTGAATTAAAATGATATATATCCATCCCTGAAATTAAATTGAAAAAACTATTCACTTGGCCATAGGATAGAAAATTATATACGAACACCGGATTGGTTAAATTAAATGATTTTAAAATTTTTGATTTGAAATTTATTTAAATGATTTGATTTTAAGAAAATGAAAAATCAAATTTATGGAAATCGAACTATTTCGAGAATGAGGTCAGAATTAAATGATATTTAAGGATTTGGATTTCAAATTGGGTATTGAAAGTAAATTGATTTAAGTGTTTTGAATCGATGTTTTGAAAATAAAACTCGGAACTAATAAAATCGAAATGGTTCAAAATTTGAAAGTTGAATTGAAATTAATTTGAAATTATCATCGAAATTAAGTTGGAATCGAAGAAAAACTCGACTTGAAATTGAAATTGATTGATTAAATCGAAATGGAAATTTGAAGTGATTTGAACTGGGAATTAGGAATTGAATCAGTCTGACTTTGAAATTATTTTCAATAAAATTATTTAATATAAACGGTTTAAAACCTATCTTTAAACATTAAAATTATTTTAATATTCCAAACTATTTTACTATATAAATCATTTTAATGCTTAAACTATGTTATATTAACTATTTTAACCATTTAAAATGTTTTAATTATTTACTATTTTAAAACCATTTAAACTATTTTCTAAAAATTCAAACTGGTCAAAGGGGCGAAATGTTTATAATTAAATCCTGGATTTAAATGCGAATTGGGTTAAAATGAAGTTATAACCCAAAATGAATTCGAAACGATTTTGTAAGCGAAATCAAAATATTGAGGCGAAAATGATTTTTGAAGTGAAATGGTATACTTTGAGTAAATACGATGATTTTAAAATGGATTTGATTTTGAAGCAAATATGATATTTTCATATCAAGTATGAACTATTTTCGAAATGTAAAAGTACCAACCGGTGTGTAAAACGACGTTTGGTTGTTAAAGAGACAGAGGCCGGGTATGGACATACTCTCCGTCGATACCGGAACCGCTTTAACAACTATGTATATGGAATGATGATCCAGAACGAAGTGGTTAGACTTGGCGTCGTTTGCTTGATTTTAAGAAAGAGAATGATGATGAATTAGCCTGATATTTGTGTCAATTTGAAATAATTAAAACAAGAGCCGTACCAGCCAAGCAGGTTAGCTACTCCGAGCGAATGCACTTCTTCGTATTACCATCATTTACATTGTGATTGATTGGTGCGCACCCTCCGATTTTATGGGAGTGTTGAACGTGGTGGGCAATCATGATTATGATGCGTTACCACCAGCCGGAAAGGGTAAACTGGTAGTATCCTAGCTTGAGCATTGCTTCACTAGCCTTGTCGTACTTTTATCCATATATAAGACCCATGCGATTTTGATTTAGTATTGTCGTATCACGCGCATCCCTATCCACCAACGGTTCACTGGTGTTTTATATGCAAACTGTACGACAATGCTTAAAAACGCGTTAAGGAAGATTAATGTAAAGCCTTAACGCTAAGAAAAATATTTATTTTACTGATTAGACTTATATATGTAGCGTACTCTGATACATATAAATATTTTGACGGATCCTTAATAGATTAAAAATCTCGTAGCATCTCTTGAGTTATTGCACACACGTTATACACCAAATAGGAGATGTGAAATCCCTTAAACATCTCTAATGCTATTACACTCATGTTATATGCGATATTGATTTGACTTACATACGGATATTTTAGTCCCGACTCGAGTGTTTTGTATTTTCATTACGCTCGGGTCAGTCTTGAGTTTTTCAGCTTATCAAAGATTATTCTCTGAAGGACGAAGACAGAGATTTGGTATATTATTACTTGTACTATTACATCATTGTTTGCTCCGCTGCATTATTTTATTTGTTCTATTGTATATGTATAACTCTGATAAATGTTGTATAAATTATAATCAAATGTATAGTAAACAGCTTCATGAACTGTTTATTCAATTATTATATTCTGTCATTTTGTTGCGAGAATTTGTGTTTGTTTTCTTATTCTTTTCTTATTTTTCTTAATTAACCCCATTGATTATCTATGTTTTGGATTGTTCAAGTTGGATATGTATGGACTTTTGCCGATTTAAACCTTTCGAAATGTGGATCATCACAGCTGGTATTAAAGCTTTGGTTTAGCGATAACCTTGGCTTTGAAGGGTAACCCATTAAAGATAGGTTCAGTAGCATCCCAAAATGAGTTTAAGTGTATTAATAGATATGATCGCTTATTTGTTAGTGAATATAAAAATTGTTTTATATTGTGTTGGTTGATTTATTGAGCGGCTTATAGATTCTAGTGAATACGAGTAATTAATGTTGTTGATAGGGATCTCTAAACACTCGAACAGAACAATTTGATATGATATTGTTTTCAAATTGGGTAAATGAAATAATTTTATCCTGATTGTATTTGTATATAAAGGAATAATTTTCAGAAATTATTATGGTTTATATAGTGTGAATTGATTGGTAGAAATGATAAAATTGATCATTATCGTTTATTGTTGGATTAGTCAATATTCCTAAATTAATAGCTATTATATGATTATAAGAAATGAAACTATAAAAATGTTATTTATAAAATATAATTTGCAAGTAAAATGAATATAAAAAAGTGAGAATTTGAGAAATTTAAATTCCGGTGTTTTTGAAAAAGGTTTTCAAGGTTTGGAAAATAATATCAGTATTGTTTAAAAGTATATACAAATACAAATTGTTTTCAAATAATTTTAAAAGGAATGAATTCGGTACTCTCCTCTTCTGTCATTGGAAAATAATTTCGATGATGACTGCGCAGCATCATTCATGTTCATTTCCGAGTCTTAAAGTGGAGGAGACTTCGAGAAGCTTGCTATGGAATTGTTTTGATAAACGGATTTTGGTTTAAACTTCAAAAGTACGATTTGATATACAAAAGAGATAAATATATATACTTATTTCAAATGATTTGAAAAGAACCGATATTTAAAAATTTTAAGTTCTGTTAATTAATAATCTTCAATTTATTTGAATGAAATGGAATATTTGAATAATCACAATTTATAAAATAAGAGAATTAAGGAATCTAAACTAAATGTTTTGAGAAACTTTAGAGTTGAAGTTTGCAACTCTAAAATTGAAAGTAAAGAAAATTGAAACAAATTAAAATAATGAACATTTTAATTAAGTAAAATGAATTAGATTAATTTGTATAATACCAAATTGTATTCTAATAACATATAACAAGACTTACCAAATGTTAAAAGTTAAAATGATGGTTTGGATATGTAATGGGATATTATACATGTAAACAAAACTTAAAAGTAATTAAAATGTATATAAATGGAAATCTAGCTGTAATAATAAATGTTATATACTTAATTAGTATATTATGAAATGATTAATGACTAAATGGAATAAGTAAGTGGAACTTAAGAAAGTAGCCAAATAAATTAAATAATATTTTTCGTAAATTGGTTATAGAGTTAAATATAAATTTACAAAGAAATTTTGAAATTGAATTTGTAACTTTTGAGATAACTATAAACATAGAAAAAGTCATATATAAGAGGTCGGACTTTTATAGAACAATTATAAGATTGATGATTAATAAAAGGTTTCACAAATAAATTTGTTATTAAATGAAATTATGAAAACGAATGTGAATAAATGAATATATATGAGATGTTGCTAAATGTAAAATGAAACAACTGAAAATTTAACAAATTTAATTGAATAAATTGAATGTGAATGAAATAGATGTGAATAAATTGAAAGTAAACCAATAAAAGGCTAATAAAAATTGAATGTTAATAAGAAATGAAATGTATAAATTAAATATTGACATTGTAAAAGAAAATGGGGATGATTTATGAATTAATTGGATGAATACTAATAATTGAATGGTTTCTTGTAAATCATCGTTATAACTGGTATATGATTGTCGTTTGTCGTATATTAATGCTTAGGTTATGGTTTGGATTTAAAATCATGTTATATGCTTTTATAAAACTCATACATGTTTTCTATATCATTATATGCAATTAATATTCTAATTTAAGTTGAGATAGGTACATACGAAGATCCTTTGGACGTGTACACAGATTATATTTTGTGTTTGCTTGCTTAATACAAGCGAACTCGCTCATATTAATAATAATAATAAGGTACACATTTCGGATTACATACCGCGTTTTTATATTTTTCCCTACGGGATGCCTCATCAATGAGATGATATGTATATTTGGTATATTTGGGTTATATAACGAATTGTAAAAGATTTCCGATCGAGCCGCGCAAATGAGACGTTGTCGAATTTTTCCGTAAATCCGGACGTTAGAAATTTTTTGAAGTTTTAAAAGTTTTATAACTCGTTTTGATAACTAACTTGTAAATTCCATAAGCCGATCGGCGTAGCTTAGTAGAAACGTAGTAATGGTTTTATAAATAAGATTTAATGTTTTATAAGTTGATTGTTTTGAATAAAATATATCAAATGTAAAATTCTTTACTTAGTTCCTTTTCGAGGATGAAAAGTTTTGAGTGGGAGATTGTAACGACCCGTATTTTTAACTGTTTTAAATTATTATTTTTAGTATAATTATTGAATAAAAATGGTTAAAAATATTTTTTTAATGATTATTAATAAAGTTATCGAATATGAACATGAACGAGATTTTGAAATAAACAAATTTCGAAGATTTGGCGATAACGAGTATTGAAATGAAATTCTATATTAACTGGGTTTTATAATCAATAACTAAAGTTGAATAATAATTGTGAATTATTTAGATAGAAATAAAATGATATTGATAACTAAAATTTATTTGGAACTTAATGATTTATTTATATTGATTTATAGAATAATCAAATTGTTTAAATTTAATATTGAAAATTATTTGAATCTGAATTCTAAATTTTATACGATTGAAAATGATATCGGAAGTTGATTTAAATTTTATTTAAGCAACAATAAAGATTGTTAACTTTTAAAATTGAATTTAAATCCATAATAGTGTATTGTTATCGGATTTCAAATTTCGTAACATTTGGAATTACCATTTGGCCGTATGGCTTGAAACGCGTTGAATTTTATATCGAAATTCAATAAAATAATTGGATCCAAAAAGTTATCTTCCACATACGATCGAATTAGTCCTCGAAACATGTTCCATTGTGTTCAGAATAGCGGTATAACATTATGAATGCTTAGCTGCACGCCGCGATTGGGTTTCGAAAAATTTAGCTAGATATTTTCGAATTTAAATAATATATGTATTCTTGATTTTGACCACAACCCACATTCTTTCACCATCAGCGCCCTATACCAAGACAAGCTGTCCTACCATGTACGTCTCCCTTGATTTAAAAATCGTAATCGTTCTCTCTTTTCATTCCAGAGCACGACAGAGCAAGAAAAAATAAAAAAAGAAATAGAGAAGGAAACTCCCAAAATTAAATTCGCAAATTCCACTCAATAAAAAAATTTGAAATTTGTTTTGAAATTTAAGTTACATGAAAAGCTTTCCACGGGTATACATATCGATGGGATCGACGACGACTTGAGGGGGGTCGATGTGAGGCAGCTAGCTAGGGTTGGCGATTTTGGGTAATATAGGTCGAATTAGTGGATGGTGATGGTTTCGTTGGCTTCATAATGGAGTGATGCACCTGGGAACGATTTTTGGTGGCATGCGGTGGTACAAGGTCGAGCATGACCTGATGGTGTTTCGTGCACAGGGATGGTGGTTGCTTTTTGATTTTGGTGCTCGGACGTGGTGAGATGGTCGACGATCGAACGGGGATGAGTGGAGCGACGTGTGGGTGGACTCGAAGCGGTCGATGGTGGGTTGTGAGGATGTGCACGTGCACGATTTTGCCATGCATATGCTTTACAGGGAAGAGGGAACAAAGGGGAAGAACACGATGGAGCGGGTCGGGTTCTTTTTGCTAGTTTGGGCCGGGCTTGGTTGTTATAGGGTAACTAATTTGAAAATTTATAGTTAGTATTTAATTTGATTCTATTTAAATTGATGAACTAGAATTTAATAACTCTCCTATATAAGGTCGAAACGAGGCATGGATTTTTGCGTTGTGATCGTGATGACGAGAACTTTGCAATGAAATTGGTTTGGACGGATTTGGGGACCGTGGAAATTTGGGTTAAAATCGGACGTTGTTCGGTTTTAGTTTCAAACTGGAACGTCTCGATGGCAACAGATAATAAAGATAAATGTTTTACAACGCTCACAACGTAATAAAATATTTTTATGCTAGTTAAATTCAAAATTATGAAGTGATATAAATTTATTGATCATTGTTTAGTAAATGTAATTGTCATTTGAATTAGCTGTCAAAAATCAAAATCGATGGTTAAGTTTGCAATTGCAATTTAATTGCCAGTAAAATACTTGATATTGATAACTATGGAATTGTTGTGAATTATTGGCAGATTTGGATGTTGATTTTGATGGATGCTATTGATTGATGTTTTGAATGATTTGGATGTTTATTTATTTTTATATGTCCCGTTATCACCCTGTAATTTATGTACAGTATATAAGATTGTAAATTGGATTATTTCGAATAAATAAGAAATATGTTGAAATGATATAAACTTATGACACTGTGATTTGGATTGAAATGATATATATCAATCTCTGAAATTAAATTGAAATAACTGATCACTTGGCCATAGGATAGAAAATTATATACGAACACCGGATTATTAAATTAAATGATCTTAAAAAATTTGATTTGAAATTTATTCAAATGATTTAATTTTAAGAAAATGAAAAATCGAATTTATGGAAATCGAACTATTTCAAAATTGAGCTCGGAAATGAATTATATTTGAGGATTTGGATTTCAAATTGGGTATTGAAAGTAAATCGATTTAAGTGTTTTGAATCGATGTTTTAAAATCGAACTCGGAATTGATAAAAATCGGAATGGTTCAAAATTTGAAATTGAAATTAATTTGGAAGTTGAATTGAAATTAAATTGAAAGTGAGATCGAAATTAATTTGGAATCGGTATCGAAATTAATTTGGAATCCAAGGAAAATTCAACTTGAAATCGAATTGAATCGATTGAATCGAAATAGAAATTTGAAGTGATTTGAATTGAGAAATTTGGGATTGAATCGGTCTGACTTTGAAATTATTTTCAATATAAAATTATTTAATATAAACTATTTAAAACCTATCTTTTAAACATTAAAATTATTTCGATTTTCCAAACTATTTTACTTTATAAATCATTTTAACGCTTAAACTATGTTATATGAAACTATTTTAACCATTTAAACTATTTTAACCATTTTAATTATTTAAACTATTCTAAAACTATTTAAACTATTTTCTAAAAATTCAAACCGGTCAAAGGGGTGAAATGTTTATAATTAAATCCTGGATTTAAGTGCGAACTGAGTTATAATGAGGTTATACCCTAAATTGAAATTCAAAACGATTTTGGAAGCGAAATCAAAATATTGAGGCGAAAATGATTTTTGAAATGAAATGGTATATTTTGAGTAAATATGATGATTTCAAAATAGATTTAATTTTGAAGCGAATATGATATTTTCATATCAAGTATGAACTGTTTTCGAAATGTAAAAGTACCAACCGGTATGTAAAACGACATTTGGTTGTTAAAAAGACCGAGGCTGGGTATGGACATACCCTCTATCGATACCGGAACCATTTTAACAACTGTATACGTGGAGTGATAATCCAAAACGAAGTGGTTGGATTTGGCGTCATTTCGCCTTTGACCTTCCGCTTTCATAGCTTCAAAGGCGGATATCTTGGTCTCTTATTATGCTTGGATTACCCTTCCGCCTCCATTGAAAGTGCACTAACAAAGGATATTGTTACAACATTCTCCAATACTGCTTTCGTGTACTCCTGGAACCTTTCAACGCCTTCGAAAGGTGTGCTTCTTTTTCCCTAGCGAAAGGATCAAGGTTCTCTATCGCGTTATTTGGATGTAAGCAGAGGCACTTCCGACTCCTTCGAAACCTCTCTTTGGTTGCCTTGTTATGATGCTAATCATGATGAGTGATTATTTCTGTGAGTGATAAGGTACTTTCGGATGGTTTCGAAAGGACTCGAAGGTGATGAAAGGATCATTGCGATAGTTCACTTGGTCATATGTGAAGTTTCCTTTATGCTTGCGGAAGGGTTCAACCTTTTCGAAAGGCTCATTTTTGCTTTCGAAAGGTACACTATGACAGAATATTCCTTTGTGTAAGATTATCGGTGGCAAAACCAGGTCCTTCAACTCCTTCGAAAGCCTATTCTCTATTTAGTATTTGTAGGGGCATCTCATGTTTGCAGTGCCAATCTAACCTCTTTGAAAGCCTCTTCGACGCCTTCGAAACCTTGCTTTTGGACCATGGCGGAACCCCTTTCTTTAATCCTTGTGACATGTTTATGATGCTTTTGCATGCTTTCTTTTCTTCAGTGAGCTTTTGTGGTTAACACATGATATTAGAATGTAATTAAAACCTAATATTAATATACATGATTATTTTATGAAGTTTTAACTGAGAAGTATTTTTCTGGAAAGTTATATTAAAACGTATATTTTTGGTTTTAAAGATATTTTATTAAAAAGAGAAAATGTATTTTAGACTCAAAGTACTTTGTTGAAAATTTAAAGGGGTGAAAATAAAGCATTTATTTGAGAAATAAAATATTTTTTTATGAGGATGTATTTATAAGAAAAAATGTTTACTGTAAACATTATTAAAAGGATTTGGTTTGGAGTCTTTAGGGAAATATTTTGGTAGAAAACATTTTGATTAAAAATTGTTTTATTTTGAAAACATCAATTGAAAAGAAATAATATTATAAAGGATATTTTTTTAAAGTATTCTGATTTAAATTATTTTGTTGAAGAATATTTAGTGGAAATTCATTTTTGAAAATAGAAAAATGTTTTGTTGAATGGTACTTTATAATAAATACTATATGATTTGAGGAGTACTTGTTTCATAAATGTTTTACAAAAAACCTTTTTTATAGAAATATATTTGATTAAGAAAAATATTTCGAGAAATTATCACGGTGAAGAAAATATTTGAAAATATTTTGTTGGAAACACATTTGATTTAGGAAATATCTTTTCGAGCAAAGTAAGCAATGAACATTTATTTAAGAAAAATGTTTTATTCAAAGAATATCTTTGAGTTTGGAAAGCTTTTTGTTGGAAGTTAATTTGGTTGTAAGTATTTTTACTTAAAAGATACTTGTTGACAAATGCTGTTTTGAAAGGAAAACATTTTTGGGTAAAGGACTTTGGTTGGAAAATTCTCAAATTGAAAAAAAAATGTTTATTGGGAATATTTGAAAATAGAGAATTTTTACTCAAAAGGATTCATAATTCAGAGCAATAAATTTCTAGAATAGCACTTCAGAATAATTAATTTTAAGAATATTTTTCATTTATCAATTATGATTTTCCTTCAGAAAAATGATCATTCATTTATCAGTTATCATTCTCATTTCCTTCATAAATAAATATTTTCATTTCTCTTTTGTTCTTGAAATTAATTATTCTGAAGTGATATCTTAGAAATTTATTAACATATGCTGAGAAAACCTTCAGCCTAAGTTTCTACTAAAAATATTTTGTTAAAAAAGGAGGAATTGTAAATAAAATCTAGTTTTAAAATACTTTGAAAAATATTTTAAAAAGATGAGAATAATTTGATTTGGAAGTACATAGTTGATAAAATATAATATTTGATTTGAGAAACAAACATTAGAGATATTTGTTAAAAAATATTTTATTGAAAGGATATTTATTTTAAAAACTTCACTGAATAAAATTGATTTTGATGTTTGAGCTTCTACAACTAAACTTACTTTTATATCTATTCCATTTTTATTTTGTTTTGAAAACATTATAATTGAAATTAAGAATTCAAGTAAGTGTTAATCCGAGTTGAATGTTTTTTTTAATTGTGGTTTTAACTAAGTTTGAATTGAAATATAAATCGAATCGTAAAGAGAGAGATTTGATTTGAATAGGGATTTAAACCGTAAGATTCAAATATTTTTGACAACAATGATTTTAAGGACTATGAGACTAGAGTGAATAACATATGGTGTGAGATACTGGATGATATGAGTTTTGAATTTGTCTAACATCCATATGATGATATAACATTTATGTCTATAATGTGCGACTTTTTCTAATGTTTAAAAGAATGCCTATTTATTCCCTTCCAGGATGATTGCCCATTTCAATGTATAGGACTGACATTTTACTTTATTTGTATTTCCTTACTTAGGCTAAATTGATTGCATTGTTGTTATTCTTATTAAGTGATTGGTTATAATTTGGAAAAATTGTACTGCTTGTTTGACTATGCTTTATAATTTATGTCATGTTTGTTTGAATTGATTTCTTATGCTTGCATTGTATTGTTGTTGTTTGTCTGACCTTGTTTTATTTGTTTGTTTGTTTGGTTGATTGTTTGCCTTGTTGAGATTGTTTCTCTTGTGTACTAGGTTATATTGCTTATTACGCACGATGGTTGTATTGTGGTGGTTATCCAATGTTGATTTTTTGTGGAATATACATTCGAGAGACTAGTGAGGTATTAAAGAAAATGTTTGGTTTAGTCATGGTGGGATGACGTAGTTCCCTAAGCTGAGAAAGACTAACTATTTGAACTGACTAAAGAGATGTGTGATGTTCCTTGATGGTGAGCAATGATGAATGGAGAGTTCTGGTGATTAAAGACTTGGTGGGTACCATTGTGAAATCAAAGGAACAGGCAAGAGATTCATTACATCTTTACTAAAATATGAAGTTTTAACATATGTATAGTTCAAAATCTATTTTTACATTAGCAATTACCGACTTTATAAGTGTTTTGATTTCAATAACAACTTCTCTTTTGATTTTTAAAGAATTTTATGCTGTATAATTTTTTTATAAAACGGCGTTTCTTAAAAATTAATTTAAGTTGATTTTAAAGAGAAGAAAAATGATAATATTTTGAAGTTTAAGAAAAAGAAAAAAATGATAGTATTTTGAAAAAGAAATTTTTTTGTTTTAAGAGAATATGGAAGCTCTAATTTGAAAATGAAGATATTTAGTATGAATGTTTTGATTTTAAAATGTATTGGAACTCTCATCACTAGCGGGCTGACAGATCCCTCTTAGGTATTTTGGACGAATTATCTCTGTCATTAGATGAAGAAGTTACTATAAGAGGATTATGGAATCAGATATTTGACATGCTCTAAAGGTTGGAATAAGTTAAGTTCAGATGTGGATGCATACCAAGGGATCGTGAATAATTAGAAGGTTTTGATGCGTGCTCATACAACAAGGGTATGTGAGGACCATCGCATGTGTATCCTAGACCTTGTGGGTGTCTAACTCACTATGGTGATGAGGATGAGCTACTTTGAGCATTGATGCGACTGCGATGTTGAGTAGTCCCCAACCTTGATGATGGTCATATAAGTTATCATATATTCAATAGTACTTGAAAAGAGACCTTGGTAAGAGTCTATTTCACATTAGTGATGGTGAGGATCTACTTCGAGCATTGATGAGACCGCACTCTTGAATAGTCGATTATCTTCATGATGGTCATACGAGTTCATATACACAAAAGTGCTTGATACAAGACCATAGTGAGGTCTACACTTTCAAACCGTCTGTGTGGGTCTGAAGAATCAAGGATTGATGTAACTGCAGTATGAGTTGATGACCAAATTATTTTGAGGATGTAACCATGAGTTAGCGCAGATTATTTTGGAATATAACCATGAGTAGATATATATTTCTGAGGATGTAGCCATGAGTAGGCACATATCATTTCGAGCTGCGATAATGAGTATATGCACATGATATTTTGGAAGGTGTAAGTATGAGATGATACATCGTTTTTTTTAGGATGAGACTATGAGGAAGTTCATCGACAGTTTTGAGGATAATGTGCAATCGGTATAGGGGTTAGCATACACGTGTTATTTGTTGGAATGATGATACCTTGTTATTTTGAGTATGTATGTTTTATTTTGATGAGCTATACTAATTATTGGTTTATATATTTATCTGTGCATGCATGTTTGAGTTTTTGTTATGAACTTTTGTAGTTGGGATATTTAGATGCATGATATGACTTGTGAGCTGAGTCGATCTATGGTTGAGATTGTTTCACTCTTTATTGATGTGGTGTTATTTTTATACGCTATAGTTTTAATTGTATGGTTATTGAAATGTATATATTAATATAGTATGTGTGTAGAAAATTGGATTCATTGTTGTGAATGGATTTTACCGTGTCATGATTAATTGCGTTGTGCGATTGTCGTTTACCACTCTAGAGGTAGTTAGTCGTGACTAGTATATTTTCTTAAGTATGATACGGTATGATGTCTTATGCATGTGTTGTGTTGATGATTTATTCATTGGGGAATTGCAGAGGCATACATTTTATGCTTTGGAGACTCTTCAGAAGATCATATCTATTTAGCCGAGCTTGCGTATAACAATTCAAGTAAGCAATGGAATTGTACCATATGAAGCATTGCATAGGAGGCCTTATTGTTTTCCTACGTGTTGGATAAAAGCTGGAGATGGAATTGTGTTGGAACCATAGCTTATTAGAGGGTCAAACGAGATGAACACTTTGATAAGAGCTCGATTATGGATGACAAAGCGTAGATAAAGTAATAAGCGACTGAAGAAGAAAAGATTTAGAGTTTTAAGTGGACAATGAAGTATTTTTGAAGGTTTCTCCTATGAATAATGATGGCAAGATTGGGGTGGGTTGGGAAGTTGATGGCAAGATATGTTCGACCATTTCTCATAACCGAAAGGATTGTAAAGTTTGCTATTGATTGAAGTTAAGCGGAAGATTGCAAGCTTCGTATGATGTATATCATGTATCTCAATTAAGGAAATGTTTGTGAGATGAATATATGGTCGAGCCACATGAGCATGAAGTCGTGCTAGATTTGGTATTTGTTCGACAGTTAGCCAGAATTGTGGGCTCGAAAGTTAAGAAGTTCAGAAAGAAACATAAGTTTAGTGAAGTATATTGGAGTAAAGACCTTTAGATTGTACTTGGAAGACATAAGATTGTATCAAAACGGTCATATCTTGAGTTGTTTGAGTGAAGACAATCGCTTTGAGGTCAAGAGACTTATTTTTTTGTTGTATAAGGCTATATTTTTACTTCTTGTGCATGTATGATTGAGTAGTTTTTGAATATATACATTTTATTTTTATATACGTTGATATGCATCAACTTGATCGTTGCATGGAAAGTAGAGACGAGTAGCTTAAGAAATAGGGAATTGCAAAGACACAATTTTTTTTAACGTGAGGATAATATAGTGGCTTTAAATGTTAACATAGGAATGATGATGTATTATGTAGTTGAATATATAGAGAGGCATGTAACTAGTCGAAGTTAAGGCTTCGAAGGTGTTTAAGATCTTGGAGGTGTTTAAGAGCTTTGAGGTGATCTGTTTGAGGTAATCACACTTGAGAACAGTTTCGGTTGGTGCAGATCGAAATAAAGTCAGAGGGGTTCTTAGCAGGCTGGCACGGATTACCTCAAACTTACTGCTAAGAACTTACTGCGTGTATGTCTGTGTCAGTTACCACGTAAAATGATAAAGGCAGAGGGGTTCTTAGCAAAATCTTTCGGTTGGTGAACTTACAGCGTGTATGTTTGTCAAGGTGAATTTTTGCAATTCATATTTGTTTGTTACTTTACAGAGGATTCTATATTTTTGACAAACTTGTATTTGTACTTTTTAGCAAGTTTGGCATTCTCCCATTATAGAATGAGTATTAATTATTAACTCGGATCAAGGAGAATTGAGTATTGACAAAGTGAGAGAACTGAATTAAGAGACACAGATAAAATGAATCTAATTGTAAGAGATACGGGGAAACGAGCAAAAGAAATTGGTAGAAATTTACTTTGTTTGTTCTTACTTTTCTATAAAGCTAATTGTTGCGACAATTTTGGTGTAGAAAATTTCATAACATCGGAAACTAACTATGCATGTTTGTAGAGAATAACAAAAGGTAAAAATTAATCAAATTAAACGCTGGACTAATTGCTTATTGCGAAAGACTAATTAAAAAATAAAAAGTAAAAAGAGGAAAAATTGATCATTTTGATTGCTTATGTATCAAAAACTGGATTATAACATTAGAAATTTAGGTACCATTTAGTTTACCCTTTTTAATTTTGGATTTTCATTCATACAAAAATGCGCATGACGTATGTATGTTGTGGAAAACGACTAATTTAGAAAACAAAGTTAACATTCAATATAGAAAACAACTTTTATTTTTATTTTTCATGTTTTAAGAAATAAGAGAAGCACGATAAATAATTCATCATTCCATTGTTCCTTCATCCCCTTCGTGATCTCCTCCATCTTCCTTTCATCCTATCTATCGTCCCTCCTATCCTATCGTATTATGTAATTGGTGTTGAAAATTCAAAACACAAAACTCATTTTAAACCAAATGCTACCTTTATTTTTGATATTGGCCATTGTAAATAAATTGATTTTTACACATTGTAATAATTTGAAATTTGCAATATCATGTTTACATTGGCAAAGCGTCACCAAGTTAGTTTCCGCTAGCTTGATAATAAAGTTTATAGGCCGTCTAACAGTAGGGATTTGTAAGTGCACTTTGAACCATGACTAAGTTGTAGTTATATGAATCAATTATGGACAAAAAATTTAACACCGAAGGTACAAATTTGTATTTTGCAAGTTATAAAAAAGGAATGAAAATATAAATGAATGGCGTTAACCTGCAAAAACGTGCTTCTGAATAATATTTACACATCATATGTATCTTTTTACCACTTTGTGTATATGGTTATTAGACATATAAGATTCACTAATACTTCTACTTTCTAGATTAATAATTAATTGATGCTGTCAGTGTGTGACTTGAGGAACATATAAAACCAACCATTTGCATGATGTCCACGTATACGGGCTATGGTGCATTACAATGTACACTTGGTGTTAAGTTTAAAAAAAAGTATAATATGAGATGGATTACAAGCTGTTTTGGATGTTCTGGTGTGTATTAGTTAAAGTCTTGCCTGAGACCTAATCTATGATGATATTAAACAACCAAAATAAATATACCTTGGAAATAAACTATACATGATAATCATAAGGTAATTAGACTTACTTGTATTCTTGAGAAATGAGGAGCTTTATCTTTAATATCACAAGAAACTTCCCTCCAATATTATCTCATTTGGTCAATTAGGCCTTTCAGATGCGGATAGTGCCATATCCGTCCGCATCCAAAAATATGCATTGACAGCCCTACTTAGCATCCACTACTTGAATTGATTTCTAGTCTAGAAACTAAAGTAAAAGTGGCAATCGTGATTCACTTTATATACAAGCATTTGCTAAGGAAATATGCATGAAATCAAGATGTGTTGGAGCAAATAATAATTTCACTATGATGTAGTGAAAAGTGGCATGCCAATATTAATACATAGATGGAAGTAGTGAATGAAATAATCAACAAAGAGGGGAAAAACACGAGAATAATCCAACATGAGGGAAATTAGTATTAGCATGCTCATTAGTCGCACTTTAAAAGTAAACATAGTATGTGAATGTTTGGTTCAAATACATCATGCGTGAAGAAGTGAATTGAGAATAAGCATACATTGTAAAACTAATATCAATGAACCTACACAATCAATACCAAGATATCGCTATTTATAATACCAACTGGTTTTGAGTTCCAACCGATCTCGATTACCAACTACATTTGTGAGAGATGAGATTTGTTAGATGTGACTCGCATTGTAGGTGTGTGGACTGAACTTGATAAAATTTCACATTCCAAGAAATATGAGATAAGACGTGGTATATATATGGAATTAATAGCACGTAACATTGATACTTTTTTTTTTACAATCAATTGTTGTAGAGACCAATCATATGCCCGAGGAGGTGTGTGAAGGTGCTCAATCTGGATGTCGTCAGATTGAGAATCCCCTCTCATGCAGTGCAGCCTGTGTCCATGAGGGACAAGCTTTGTACACCGTAGAGGGCCTAAACTTAACAAGATTTATGTGCTAGCTTATTTTTTTATTTTCTACATTGTTTATCTTTTCTTTCTCTTTATTTCATTCTTATTTTTCTCTATTAAATTTTGTGTTTGACCAGCCTGTCAAACATGCGAATATGAATGGAAAATAAAACACTAATGCACAACTGAAGCTAATCTGCCTTCTTGTCAGTGTTAGGCTATCATCTGCACCAGTTTCAAGGAACATAGAAGCAAACCAACTCACGCACACTTTAGTTTGATGACAACCACAACTACTTATACAAACTATAGAAGTATTACACTAGTCAAGATACTCACCAACAGAAGCAAATACTTATATTATATATAGTAAATCAATTTACTAAAAAATAACAACCATTACAACACACAGAAGGCATCACCCTCAAGCAAACCTAGGGAGTTAATTATTCTCATTACAATATATAAAACATGAATATAGGAGTATAGCATAACTGGAACACAATGGTTAATGATGGGGTGGTTTGTAGTGAGGTGGTTTGTAGTGTGGAGGTTTGTAATGGGGGGGCTTGTAGTGTGGAGGTTTGTAATGGGGAGGCTTGTAGTGCGGCCGTTTGTAATGCGGCCGTTTGTAGTAGCGAGCATCAGCAACCAAAACCATCAAGCACATGGCCAAAAATAATAGAAAGCTCATGAATTTCTTATTAGTAGCCATTATGATTTATCTACTCGATTCTTTTCTGATGAATGAAACATGGGTATCTCTGCCTCTTTATATAGGAACAGAGCCTTATGGTGACATCATGTGGCTTCCAAGTTGTTGGTTAAAAGAATTCAGTTTTAATACATGAGATTTTGAAAAGGTAAAATCGTAGGATAATCAAACATTAAGGAGGCCATGGATGAATGACTATTTTTTGTAAACGAAGAAGTATTCAAGAAGACATGTTAAAAGCATTTCTTTATTCAGTGTTGCCGCCTGCCATCTATTTTAGTTAAAATAAAAATGCATCTTACTTTCATACTTTAATGTACGTACCACAAGTGAAGAATTTAATCTATGATGACAAACAACTTCAACTAAATAGCTAACTTAAAATCTACAATTTCAATATCTTAATTTATACGAACTGCAATATGAATATATGTTCTAAATTCTAATTAGTGCTGAAAGCTAGAAATAAATCATAAAGTGGTGTTCTAGTGTGAGTTTTTCCGTCAGGTTACCAGAATTTTTATGAATAAATGCATTGATAAATTAACACCCCCACAACAAACCCCACCCCTTCCCCCCCCCCCCCCTTCCCACAAAAAAAAAAAAAACCTCACCTCTCTGTTTTTAGATACACGACCACAGCACGCTAGAAGAATTAAAATCATTAGGCCACTTCATTTTGTTTTGCACATATACATTATCCCTTTCCATACATTAAGTTCAGTCATGCTTATTTCATAATTTGTTATAATGGTATGACTATTATCCAGTTCAAGATTTTAGATCTTTACATGTGAAATGGTCTTGACAAGACAAATCAATGGTTTTAGCATGAATCAATCGTACCACGGAGCACTTACGACTTTCTAACTATCCCCGTACTATGACATTAAGATTTAAGATGTAAGTTTTATTTAACAATATTATTTTTAACAGCCATTGACTATTATCCAAAGAGTTTGCGTTTAAGGCAAATTAATATAGTACACTGGCACATTATTTAACTAAACTTGGACAGTAATCCTTAATGAATTGGACTTATTCGGATGTGTTTGGTGATCATGTCTATTAGATATATTGGTAGATATGCCTGCCAAATTAAACATTTGAGTGATGCCCCGAGCATAAAAAGGATTGACCACATCAAGAAGATACATTGTATAGTATTCATTTATATAATATTTATAATACATACATGCTAGCACGAATTATTAGATGCACTTGGTTCAATATAGCTGCAGGAAATCATGGATGGTCCAATGTTTGGTCTCATGTTACATCGCGTCTTCTCGAATACTTGAAAACAATTGCATGTATTCTGGAGAGGCACAAGTGACTATATGGCATATCTGTGTCGCCATTGTCAAATTAGTTGTAATTAAGATTATGCTAGTGAAAAATAAATAAAATATATCTAAAACACGACTGATTCTACTTGTTTACCCCTTCGTCCGGAAGTAACTAGCAGTAAACATAAACGTACACATTAATTATGCTTGCTACACTTGCTTTATTAGTCTGCATGACATTGCATTGACACTCACTCAAGCATGATATTATGTTCAGATTTTGTATGCCGTATGTACGTATGCGAACAATAAAAGTAATGAAATTGCACTTAGATAATACTAGAACTGTAAGATATGGGACTTACACTTAGGGGAATGATTGTAGCGATAAAAAAAAGCATTTTGTCGAGCAATTCATCAGCAACAAGCAGATTCCGCAATTTACCCCATTACAAACTTCGTAAAGAAAAAATCACTGGCACTCACAGCTAGTGGATGAGATTTTTGAATGATTCGTATAAATTCTAGTGTTACAAATTAGCATATCTTGTTATTTTCCAAGTTCGAAGTTCAACAAGTTTGATATAGGTGAGGAGACGAGTGAACAGTGTTTTATAGCTTTTGTGAATCTATTTGAATTCTTTTAGACCACTTTAAACAATGTAATTAACAATCACGTATTCAAAAACAGATAAATATAAATACAATAAAAAGAAATAAAAACACATCAAAATTTTATGCTGATTCGAAGCTACACTACATTCATCATGTACAATTACCTGTACAGATTTTTTTTTTTCAAATAGTAAAGCAAATACAATCGCGATTTAAGACAACGAGACACATTCGACAGACTATTCGACCTTTGGGCAGATTCACTTGATTTACACGGGCCACAAGCACACCCGCTAGATTTTCGGGCTACTAAGCATACCCAATTAATTTAAACGGACTATAATCTCACCCATCAATATACGAGTATGATTTGATAGAGTTTTATAGGCTCAGATCATTTATCTTGATTATAAATAATCCTTTAATCTCTTAAATAGCATTTTGATTTTGTTTGAGTGAGAGAGATGAGAGATTAATCAATAAAGAATCAAATCAACAGAGTTTGAATTTGATTTTGATTGAATTTGAAAATATTTTGAGTAGATTTTCTTTTAGAATTCAAAAGAGTGAAAGAGAAGAGAAAATTTGAGAAAGTAGTTAATAAAAATTTGTTGGTTTAACCCTTATTTACAGAGAAACAGAAGTCATGTCGGTTCGCGAAAAGATATGATGAAAAGACACTTTCATTTAAAAATTGAATTTTGAAAATTATGGCCACTATGTCAATGTATAGAAATTGGATATGTCGACATATCCTTCACAAATTAAAAAACACTTTATAAAAATTATTTCAAAAATATTAAAGACACTTTGTAAAATCATCTAAACGTAGTTTATATGTATTTTAATCATATCAAAATTTTAAAAAAATATTATAGAAATATTTTTAAAACATACAAAGGATATAAATATTAATTTATTTTGAAAATAATAAATATAAAGCAAAAGTGAATATATTTGAAATCAAAGTAATAACAAATATTATAATAAGCTTATAAATATCTAGAAATTTTTAAAAATTAAAACTAAAACAAAAATTATAAAAAGTATACTTAAAAACTTAAAATATAATAAAATCAGAAGATAAAAATAATTTGAAGGCTATTTTGAAAAATTATTTTAACAACAAGAATTCTTTTAAAACAATTTTTAAGATATTTGAAAATCATTTGAAAATGGGAAATAGAGAGAGAGAGGGATCAAAGAAGTGCAATCAGGGTTTTAACAAAAATTCATAAGACTCTATAACTTATCCAGAATGTCTTGAGTTCTTCAATCTCGTGTGTCTTTAATCTCTAGCTCTTGAATCTTTATATCTACATTTTGAATCTTCTCTTCGTACCGTACTGTCTTCTTGATTAATACTTATCTGATATCATGCATTATATACTTATATAACTTGATAAAAAATATTAGTATCTATATTTTATATAATGTCATATGGTTGTTATCTTCAAAACCAATGGTTAAGGTACTAACAATCTCCTCCTTTGGACGATGACAACTATGTATATAAAATATGTTATAACTCCCCCTTATTTTATGCCTAGATTCCTAGATTTTATATATTTCTCCTTCTTTATCATCAACAAAAATCTGACTGAAAAGAACTCCCCCTAACTAAGGTACTATATAATATATATATATATATATATATATATATATATATATATATATATATATGTATGTATGTATGTATGTATGTATGTATGTATGTATGTATGTAATACTGAGATATAAAAGCAATTTTGAGAAAGCAACAGCAGTAATATATAAGTGTGATAAGAATGATAAGTGATAACATAAACTATTGTATTAATCACATTAATCCAATATATATATATATATATATATATATATTTTTAAACTAAAGTGACATAAAAACAAATTCAAGCAATCAATTTAATCCACATAAGTTAATCCAATTCAATCAATAACTCTATACACACCAATCAAAAGTAGATCCAAATCACACAAAAACAAACCAAATTCGAATCCTAACAAATCATACTAAAATGTGATAATCCTACGTATTAAGGGTTCTTTTTTTATTATGAAACACTTTTAGATGGAGGCAAAAGGATAATGAAGGTAGAATTTTCCTTTTTGTTCGATAAGATTTCCATCTTGATCAAAACAGACCTCTCAAGAGATAATTGACAATGTGTAACGGTAAGAATTAGAATTTTCATTGATAAGAAGGATGAGTACAAGGAATACTTTAGAAATAAAAGAAAAATACATGACATTCAACATAAACTTAAAACTATAAAATCCACAAACAATGATAGATAAGTTAAACAAACAAGTAGAAAGACGTGGATGGAGATGAAGAAGAACCACCAAACTTGTGGATGAGCTTTCCAAAGAATTTATCCATTTTTTTGAAAATGGAGGTAAATTTCTCTGAGAATGATTTCTTAAGCTTTCTTTGGTTGTGAATGACCTTCTCTTGATTTTTGAGAAGATCTTTGTTGGATGGATTATGTGGCATATTGATACTTTTCCTGGAAGAATCCTCCTCCTTTTCTTGTTCTTCCTCCTCGACTTTCATTTCCTCTCCTTCCTCTTCCACTTCCTACTATTATTTTATTTCTTGCTTCTCTTCCCAAGTCAGGATTTGTTTCTTTTTCATAAGCGTTTCATAAGGCTCGAAAAAGGGTGAAATATGCATAAGTGAAATATTGGCCTTGTCAAAAAAATTTCGAGGAATTATTTCATTTCTTTAAGGTCAACAAAAAAATAATTAAAACTCGAGTAAGATACACATCATGGAATAGTGTGTTTTTATGTTAAGAAATTTTTTTAGGAAAAAGATCATCCAAAATGACTTAAGACCAATTTATGTCGTATTGACTATAAATGGCGAAAAGTTATTTGAAAACTTTTTGTGTTGGGTTATTATAATTGTCCGTTCTAGGAGTGATACTTTGTTGCAAAAGAAGCTTTAAAATTCTTGCTTTTGGATGCAAGATTTTGTTTTTAAAATTCAAAATCATCATCGCTTTCGAAAATGTCGTGAATCACTTCACAGTATTGAAAATTAATTTGAAAAGGTTGAAAGGTTCGTTCCACTAGATTTGCATTCAAGAATGTGAACCAAAAGTTTACAATTTAAAACAATTTGTGTCCCTTTGACACTACTCCAAACTTCTCCTTCTCTTCCATCAGAAAATTTTCCCTTTTAATTTACGTAAAACATATTCACCAATTTTGGATAACAAACGAAATCATTTTGAGAAGCATCGATTAAACCAAGAATTTTATTTTGCAAACAAAGATTAAAAGGATCATAAGTAGAAAAATCTTCAAAAACAACAAATCTTCCAGGAAAGACTTTTCCAAAAGATATACACTCAACATAAATTTGTTTGGCTTCTCGATCATTAAAAAGATATTGTTTTGCTTTCTTAGAAAACCTCATGGTTTCCTTAGTATTGTTTGAGGATGCCATTAAAGAGTAGTTTGAAGAGATAAGAGAGTCTATGATTTTTGAAGTTGAAAATGAAAGCGAAAAGTGAATTGTTAGAGATAGAGTAAATAAATAGAGAATCAAAGGACGTATTCTCTAGTCAAGAGACATCTTTTTAGAATACAGAAGTTGGTGAAAAGTTGGACGGAATTCAAAATTTGAATTTGAAATTCAAAATCTACCAACATATGTCAACATATGCATGTGGGGTATGTCGACATATAGGTTGAAATTTTCAAAAAGAGAAATACCATAATATAATTTCTATTTATCTATACTTATAATTATTATTTAATATGTATGCTAAATAATTTACAAAATTTAAAAAATATATTTTATATTATTTTTATTTAATATTTTATTCAATATATATAATATTTAAAATATATGCACACATTATTCAAACAATATTATTATTAATCTATAGGTTATTCCTAGCAATCAAAACCAACCAACAACAAAAATTCAAAATTTTAATTTAAATGCGTGCCTATTTTAGTTCCGTTTCTCCAGATTTCTCATTAAATGTCTCTGTGAAGCAAATATTTGAATTTGAATTTTGAAAATCACGGTCACTATATCGACATTAGGAATTGGATATGTTGACATATCCTTCACAAAAAATTGAAAAACACTACAAAAATTATTTTGAAAATATTAAGGTTTGTGGAATATTTTGATACTTTGAAAAATCATCTAAACATAGTTTATACATATTTTAATCGTATAAAAACTTAAGAAAACTATATAGAAATATATCTAAATATATAAAGGTTTTAAATATGAATTTCTTTTGAAAATAATAAATATAAAGTAAAAGCAAATATATTTGAAATCAAAGTAATAACAAGCATTATAATAAACTCATAAATAGTTAGAAATATTTAAAATTTAATATTGTAACAAAGCATAATATTCAAAGTATACTTAAAACGTTAAAATATAATAAAATCAAAAAATAAAAATAATTTGAAGGATATTTTGAAAACAAGAATTCTTTTAAATCCATTTATAAGATATTTGAAAATCATTTGAAAAGGAGAAATAGGGAGAGAGAGAGAGAGAGAGAGATCAAAGAAGTGTAATCGTGGTTTTTACAAAAAACCCTAAGACTTTGTAACTTATCTGGGATATCTTGAGTTCTTCAATACTCATGAGCCTTCAATCTCTAACTCTTGAAACTCTATATCCCACTCTGGAATCTTCTTATGATACTGTGCAGTCTTCTTAATTAATATCTGTCTAATATCATGCACTATATACTAATACAATTTGATAAAAACATTTATACCTATATTTTATATAATGTCATATGATTGTTTTTTTGAAATAGTACTTTGTATACAACATGTCGCTGGGACAACATATCACATGTCAATAAACGTTCGAATCATGCTACGCAAGTTTCGAACTTGTGACCTCTCGTACTAAAGCCAAATCACTTAACCACTTGGACGATAGTGCTTGTCGTCATATGATTGTTATCATCAAGACCAATGCCTAAGGTACTAACAATAAGATCATAATAAACTTTTACAACAATATAACACTAACCCTCACATCTCTCGTACAAAATACTGCTTTGAGAGTATGAAATAACACTATTAAAACCAGTACTTTGGCACTAACGATTCAGATGTATGTAAATTATACACATTTGTATAAACACGACATGTATATATACAAGTAGATACGTGTATATATAGGCAACCGTGAGTGATAATCAAAGAGTAGCAGGATGGCTTTAGTTTGAATTATCTTAAGTCTTAAATTCAAAACTTTTATATACATAACCAGTGCAAATCTGTGTTACAAATACATCATGTTAAAGTTAAGTTGTGTCTTCCGTATTTTGACGATGACAAAATTGATACATAATCACAAGCATTACAGAGTATTTGATATATAACAAAATAAAATGTAGTTAATACAAATAATCAACAAACTATGAAGTTTTGAAGACAAAGACCCAAATAAAATTGGTACTCTTACTTCTTTACAAATAATTATACTTCCTTAAAAGCCATACGACTCTCATATATCATCGCATAAGTATTCACCTTACACTTATACTTTATTTATGATTTTTCAAAAAATTTAATCTTTTTAAGAAAATTCTCAAGCTTTTGTTTCGAAAAAACTAGAATAGGGATCAACGGTCGATTGGTGGTACCCGCAGCGGTCAACCAATGATACCCAGGTCCCATTTTTTAAATTTTGGTCGAACATGCGCAACTTTTCAAAGCATAATGACTTCTTCTAGTTCCTCACCTCTCCAATCAGGACACCTCATACAAACTCGTCTCTCTGTAAATCGATGTTTATCCTTCATTATAAATCTTTTTTTTCTTACACCACTATTTTCTACTCTATTGATTTCAATCTCTTAAACCATGATCAAAATCTCTTATCTTTGTGCATTTATTTCCAGATTATTCTTTGATTCATTTCTTTCTTATACACTCTTCAACTCAAAGAGATTCTCGTGGGTTTGGGACCTTTGTACTAAGCTGAAAAATCAATTTCTCAAGATACAACAATTGTCTATAACTCTTTTGTTCAAGTTAAGTTGAAAGTCCTATTTGACAGTTCATGCAGCGTCTGTACCACATATTCATATAGGTTAAGAGAGGAATTTATTTAGTAGAAATTCGAAAGAGAAGCTTCAGGAGTGAAAGTAGGATGGGAGGTTCGAACCGAAACCATGACATCATCCTCGCCTTAGGCGTCTCTGGTGTGCTAAGACCAGTCTATAAAAGGACCGCGGCCAGAAATCATGACGTCCTCCAAAAGGGTCGGTTCGTAAGTTCGCTGCTCACCATTGTCACCTGCTTCGTTTTGACCTGGGTTCGATACAATCCTCCTTCTTATCATCTACATCCACCATCGGTGCTATCACAGGCGGCTCTCCGATCACGATCCCCATAGGGCAAGCTAGTTGCATAACTAGGGCCTCGACTATAGATCCACTGTCTCCAATAGTCACATCCATCAAAGTCATTGTAAGGTTCCTGACATTATTATCGGTCGCCTTTATCCGACAAATGTAGTCCTCATAAATATGGACGCCTAAGCCTTCCTCGATAGGGTTCACTACGATAGATGAAAGAAGAATATATCATAAATCATTGAAAAATTATAAAGGAAAAACGTACTGAGTAAGAAACATACCAGGCACCAAGGACATATATGGGGATTCTATACAATGGGGGCGGATTCCTCAATTTTTTAATTTCGAGTACCATAATTTATATTAAACTAAATGCATTTATAGCTCAAACTTATTTATCTTACCATTTGATTAAAAAGGCATAAAAAGTATCATCGCATAATATAATTTTGCTAAATATTACAACATATAATATAATTTTTCTTCTCGAAATATCATTTTGACAAATGATCCTTCATAAGAAAACTCTTCAATACTTCATATTTTAGAAGTTTCGAATGATTTCTTCAATTCAATGGTATCCTCTATGTCTCGTTCAACATACAATGCCAAAATAATCATTCGTAGTAATATCTCCTAATCATTTTCGTTGAGAAACCTTGATAATTTTCATTGTAGAAAAGACTATTTCGACTGTAGCAGTTGCATTGGGTAGTAATAATGCTAACTTCAAAAGAAAATAGACTAAAGGATATAGACGATATTTCTTTCTCTGAACCATCTTTTTAGCAAAGAGAACTAATTTTTTCGACTTTCTAAAATTGACTATCATATTTCAAAACCAAAATATAAATATCAAGCTGATGATTAAATTGCATTAGATCATTTGGAGAAAAAATCTACCGGGTAAAATTCAGAAAAAACGAATCAATTTTGACTCAATAACATCTTTTAATGATAACACACTGGTACCTTTTGTTATATGTCTAGTATACCAAAAACAGAGAATAATCAATTATAAACTCGTCTCACAAGTTTATCAATCAGATTTCCACTACTTTGGAAGTCTGTATTACCTAATTTAAGCAACGGATATTTCGTAATTAAATTACAACAACAACGCTATACTATCGTAAAAAATAGCACAGCGTAGAAACCGGGAAGATAAAAGAATGATATATAAGAATATACAAATAGACTAGAATTTGACCAGTTAACTAAGGAAATTCCATCTAAGGCTTGTCGAAACAATTTTCTTAAGAATTTTTGTTTAATTTCTCCCAAGATACAATAGACGTAATCTGCACGAGATTATAATGAGTATGTCAACTCAGTGATTTACTATATAGAGCAGTAGAGAAGAAGAAGAAATAGAATTGGAATTTTCTGAGAATGTGATCAGTATTCTCTCCTATTTATAATTTCGTCTGCATCCCTTCAAATAGCCGCGTCTGCTTCACGGGTCGCACCCGTTGCCTTTTAACTGCTACTGTTCGTTAACGGGTCGCACCCGCCTGCTCCTCGCATCTGTTCGCATCGCATCTGCTTCCGTTCGCCCACGCTTCTTCAGGCGGGTCGCACCCGCCTACTACTCGCGCCTCTTCAGTCAATCGGCGTCCACTTCTGAACAGATCCGCACACGTTCGTATAGCCTGCAACTGTCAGAAAACCCGGCCCAGTTTTGCAATAAAAATAGAATCAAATTAGACTCAAACCCAGACCCAAACCCAAACCCGGACCCGGCTCGGATGGGTTCGGTCGGATGGACAGCGGCGGCGGTGCGCGCGTGTATGGTGGTGATGCATGATCTCCCTCCTCACAACGAAGCAAACATTTGGGTGCCCTAAGGCCCCAACCCCTTCATTGCAAAGCTAATATATACTAGAATAGCTTTGCAATTTTTGGCGATGTGGGACTATGTTATTTCATTTAGTTAGGAATTCCAACAATCCCCCACATGAGTGATAATATACATATCCCCCACACAAAGTGAAATATCACAGAGTACATATGGAATAATGCTTTATCGTGGATAAGTAGATATTTCACTTTGAACTTTCCCTAGTTAAAACTTATCGGATCTACTTGGCTAATTGGTGATTATTTCATCTTGAATCTTTGGCCTTTATTGTATATCCAGACAATAAGCTTTACGAAGCATTTATTCTCTTTTCATTTGTTCTCTTGGGTATATCCAGACAATAAGCTTTACGAAGCATTTATTCTCTTTTCATTTGATCTCTTGGTTGTGTTCATTTTGGTCCTGAACAATTTTTGGTTCTGCGAGTGTTTATAGAAAATATAAGCCTTTAATATTCTCATAGAGTTGACCCAGCTCACACTAACATAGGTGATCGCAACCATTAAGAGTATCCTACATATACCACACTTTTTATATTCAAGATATGGTCACCATTAAAAAACATAGTTTTAACCTTTAACTACTTCTTTAGGCATGCATTATATTTTGCACCATAGGAATGAAGCAGGACTAAGTCCATATAAATGCATTGCTTCTTGAGTTACTCATAACTGGTTTGCCTATTGATCCTAGTCTGTGAGATCTCCAGTTGCTAGGATAGGTTTCTGTATAAGGTAACTTTTGTTGGTTTAGGATTTTAAACCCATTCCCCTCGATGCGTAGTCAATTTTCTCTCTTGATAAACCTTTAGTAAATGGATTCGCTAGGTTATCATTTGTTCTCACAAAATCAATGAAAATAGTTCCATTAGAGAGTAACTGCCTAACTGTGTTATGGCGATGATGAATGTGCCGTGATTTGCCATTATACACAAAGTTTTTCGCTCTACTTAGCGCTGCTTGATTATCGCAGTGAATACATATGGCCGTTACAGGTTTGGGCCAAAATGGAATATCTTCTAAGAATTGACGAAGCCATTTTGCTTCTTCGCCTATTTTATCTAATGCGATAAACTCAGATTCTATAGTGGATCGAGCTATGCATGTTTTTAGTAGAATTTCATGACACTACTGCTCCTGCAAGGGTAAAGACATAACCATTTATGGATTTTGATTCCTCTGAATCTACGATCCAATTTGCATCACTATATCCTTCTAAGACCGCAGGATATTTTCCATAATGTAAGAAAAAATTAGTGGTATTATTTAAATATCCCAACATTCGCATCAGTGGTTTCTAATGTTCCTTCCCTGTGTTACTTGTATACCTGCTTAGTCGACTTACCGCGTAAGCAATATCTGGTCTAGTGCAATTCATGAGATACATTAAGCATCCTATTCCACAAGAGTATTCCAGTTGCATTACACTCTCATTAATGTTTTTATGCAGTAATTCTGATGGATTAAAAGGTGTTCTCACTCCTTCAATTCCATAGTCTTGGAATTTTTCAATCACTTTGTCTACATAGTGTGACTGAGACAATTCAATTCCATTAGGTGTTCTTATTATTTTGATTCCCAAACTAATGTCTGCAACTCCTAAGTATTTCATATCGAAATTGTTGATAAACATCTTCTTTATGGTCTCTATTACTTTAGTGTTAGGACCAAAGATTAGCATATCGTCTACATATAAACAAATCATAACGTATGATTGCCTAACTTGTTTGTAATAAACACATTTATCACGTTCATTTATACGAAAACCATTTTTCATCATGACACTATCAAATTTTTCGTGTCATTGTTTTGAAGCTTGTTTTAGTCCGTATAATGATTTTCCTAATCTACAGACTTTGTTTTCATTTTCTTTGGAAATAAAACCTTCAGGTTGTTCCATATAGATCTCCTCATCGATATCTCCATTTAAAAATGCTGTCTTTACATCCATTTGATGAATTTCTTGATTATAGGTCGATGCAATTGCTATTAGCATTCTTATAGAGGTTATTCGTGTTACCGACGAATATGTATCAAAGAAGTCGACTCCTTCTTTTTAACGATATCCTTTGGCTGCTAGTCTGGCTTTATATCGATAGAACCATCTGCTTTCATTTTCTTCTTGAAAATCCATTTACAGCAAATAGTCTTTATTCCAGGTGGAATATCAACAATTTCCCAAGTCTTATCACTTAGAATTGAATCAATCTCACTTTGGATTGCTTCTTTCCAACATGAAGATTCAGAAGATGACATTGATTCCTTGTACGTTTGAGATTCGTGTTCTAACACATATGTGAAAAAATCCAAACCTAATGTCTTGGAAGTCCTAGCCCTTACGCTTCTTCTTGGTTCAACTTTCTCAATCCCATGATGATTTTCATCTTCATGTGAATTACTTGATTCTTCTCTTGTCCTTTTAGGGACATTATTCCCTTCATTCCTTTTGTGCGGAAACATGTCTTCAAAAAATGAGGCATCTCTAGGTTCCATGATTGTATTTACATGAATATCAGCTACATCAGACTTGAATACCAAAAATTTGTAGGCACTACCATTTTGGGCTGGCCCTAGATAGTAACAATCTACCGTTTTTGGTCCAAGTTTGACTTTCTTTGGAGGCGGAACTGAAAATTTTGCCAAGCATCCCCACACTTTGAGGTATTTAAAACTTGGTATGTGTCCTTTCCATAGCTCATATGGAATTGTTCCTGTTTTATTTTGAGGGGCTTTGTTTAATATGTGATTAGACATATTTAAGGCTTCCCTCCACAAGTTCGTCGGTAGACCACAGGTTAAAAGCATGGCATCAATCATGTCTTTTAACGTTCTGTTCTTCCACTCGGCTACACCATTTTGTTGTGGTGAATATGGAGCTGTTGTTTGATGAATTATACCATTTTCTACACAGAACTGTTCAAATGGTGATTCATATTCTCCACCTCGATCAGATCTCAATATCTTGATCTTTTTATTTAACTGATTTTCTACATCATCTTTGTACTTCATAAACGATGTAATTGCTTCATCCCTACTATTTAAAAGATATTCATAGCACCATCGTTTATAGTCATCAATAAAAGTGATAATGTACTTTTTCTCACCTCTTGTAGGTAATGATTTAAAATCACATAAATCTGTATGAACCAAACCGAGTGGTTCGGTGCTTCTATCAACTGATTGAAATGGTTTTTTTAACCATTTTTGCTTCTACACATGTCTCACATTTGTAGTTCTTATCAACTATGAATTTTGGAATTAATCGCAAGTTTGATAATGTTTTCATTTTTCGAAAATTTATGTGTCCTAACCTATCATGCCATATTAAAATTTCATACTCAAGCAAGTAAGAAATTTCAATTTTATTAGTAGCACAATCAAAATACATCGTTTTATTGCCGATAAAGGCTATAATTGTCCTAATTAGGCCATCACATAAATATCCCCTTTCAATATATATTCCAACTTTGGACAGAACCATTTTGTGTGACTCGAACACCATTTTGAATCCTTTCTTTGATAGTACTGAGCCAGAGATCAGATTCTTACGTATGTCTGGAACGTGGAGCACGTCATTCAATTTGACAGTTTTCCAGAAGTAAACTTGAGGATTACTGTGTCACTGCCTTCGATCACGGAAGCAGCTCCCATGTAGAGTTTTTCTTTCTGATCGAATTTCTGATATATAGAAAACATGGATTTGTCAGAGAAGACATGACGAGTAGCTCCTGTGTCCACCCACCATTGGTTAGGATTTTGAACCAAATTGCATTCAGATATAACTGCTGAAAAATTGGACTTGTCCACTTCCGTGTTGTCAACTATATTTGCCTCTGATTTGCATTCCTTCTTGTGTCTGCAATCTCTAGTGGCGTGTCCCATTTTACTACAAACCCAACATTTGCCATTAAACTTCTTGGTTTTATTATCTTTGGGTTTGTTTTAAGGAGCTTTCCTCTTCTTTAAGAAGTTCTTCTTTTTGTTGAAGTGACCTTTATTCTTGTTCTTCGACCCTTCTGTTACCAACGCCTCCTCGCTTTGTTTGGTAATTCCGCGGTTATCTGCCTCAATCTTTAATCATACGGTGAGGTCCTGCAAAGAAATCTCTTTCTTTTTATGCTTTAGATAGTTGCGGTAGTCTCTCTATGATGGTGGCAGCTTTCTTGTTATGGCTTCAACCAAGAAAGATTCTCCAACCTTATGGCCTTCTGATTCAATTTCATGAATAATAATTTGGAGTTCATGCAGTTGAATAGTCACAATTTAGAGTCTATCATTTTGTAGTCCATGAATTTGTCTACAATGAATTTCTTCAGAATGACATTCTGTGTCTTGTACTTCGCGGCAAGTGCATTCTAGAGGGCCTTTGCTGTCTTTAGGGGCTGATACTCTTTATACAGCATTTGTCCAGACAGTTCAGAATATAGTTTCTGCACAGGAAGTTCGAATGCTTCCATGTATCAACAGCTAGAAACGCATCTTTGTGTGTTTCTCTGGTTTGGACTGGTGTAGGCACTGGTTCCTCCTCCTTGAGATACCGTTGCAGACCGAGTGTGGTGAGATAGAACAACATCTGATTCTGCCATGTTAGAAAATTGTCACCATCTCCTTTGAAAGGATCGGGCATGTTGTGTGTAGTAGCCTTTGTTGATAGTTCAACTGCCATCTCAGTTAACTAAGGGAATTCCGTCTGAGACTTGTCGAAACAATTTCCTTAAGAATTTTTATTTAAATTCTCTAAAGATACAACAAACATAATCTGCACGAGATTGTAATGAGTATGTCAACTCTATGATTTACTGTATAGAGCAGTAGAGAAGAAGAAGAAATAGAATTGGAATTTTCTAAGAATGCGATCAGTATTCTCTCATATTTATAATTTCGTATGCATCCCTTCAAACAGTTGCGTCCGTTTGATGGGTCGCACCTGTTGCCTTTTCACTGCTACTGTTCGTTAACGGGTCGCACCCGACTGCTCCTCGCATCCCTTCGCATCGCATCTGCTTCCGTTTGTCCATGCTTCTTCAGTCGGGTCGTACCCGCCTACTACTCGTGCCTCTTCAATCAATCGGCGTCCGCTTTTGAACAAATCCGCACCTGTTCGTATAGCCTGCAACTGTTAGAAAACTCGGCCCAGTTTTGAAGTAAAAATAGGATCAAATTAGACCCAAATCCAAACCCGAACCCAGCCCGATTCGGTCGGATGGATGGCCGCGACGACGCGCGCTTGTGTGGTGGTGATGCATGATCTCTCTCCTCACAGCGAAGCAAACATTTGGATGCCGCAAGGCCCCAACCCCTTTATTGTAAAGCTATTAACATACTAGAATAGCTTTGCAATTTTTGGCATGTGGGACTATGTTATTTTCATTCAATTAGGAATTCCGACACCTTTAACATGTACAATGTTAATAAAATATTCAACAACAAACCCTTTATCATCTCGTCTATATAACTTGCAACAACTGCCAATTTTTCTTTCACAGATATATCATGAGCTTCATCAACTAAAATAGAAAATAATTCATTCTGAAGCTCTTCAATAATGGAGTTTTTAGTTAGACTTGCAATAGTACTAGTAATATGAATTCTAGGCGACGTTAATTTTAGGTGTTCAGGAGAATTTGTCAATGAAAATTTATTGACATCCTCATTATCGTTTACATGGACAAAGCTATTTGTATCAGAGAAGTGGTTGTCAAATACGTATACATGACCGAAGCTGTAGCAATCTCAAACCAGCAAATGAGCGAATGATTTCAAAGATCAGCCTGTACAGTTTGTGCTTATTTTTATGTTGTTTTAGAAACTGTATTGTTCCTTGCTAAAGATATTATTAAGTCAAATATTCTTCAATTTAATACAACTTCATAACATATTAGAACTTCAAACCGATACTACCCTTTTTTAGAAACTATGTTGGAGTTATAGACAACACACACATAATAACACACTTACCTTGCAGATCAAGTTATTCCTATTGGACATAAATGTTTTACTACACGGAATATCTTAGCAGCATACTCATTCGATTTACAGTTATTTATGTTATGGCTAGTTGGCAAGGTACTAACCAAGGTAGTATAATTTTTAATATAGTTATAAATGATAGAAACTCTAACTTTCCTCATCCTCCACCTGTACAACATTATTTTGGTAGATTATGCATATCCATTTCCACCTGGGATATTTACCACCTTATCAAAATAGTAGATGTCATATTCCTTACTTTCATGAAACTGCAAATCAACCAAAAACAGTCAATGAAAATTTTAATTTATGTCATTCAAGTTTACGTGTGGTAGTTGAGAGAAACTTGAATATGAAAGAAAAAGTTTACCGTTTTAAAGAATATGCCAACGTACCGTAAGTAAAATTTGTCGTTGCTACAATGATTATACAAAATTTTATATGCAAATACAATAATGCTGATCTTAATTTTATGGCTTATGATGATCTCAATCTTATTCTAGACGAATACCAAGAGGAATGTTACAGTATGAGAACTAATGCAACGAGCGACTGAAAAGATACAACGACACGAAAGCAATGAAATGTCAACACTTCGAAATATCATAAGAGATGAAATTATTGCAGCAGTGCTGCATCGAAACATTGCAGCTGTATCATTTTATCTATACCTTTTGAAACATTATATAATTAATTTGAATGTATTTCGATTTTTGTACCTTTATTTCATTTTAATTTAACGCATATTGCACAATAAAATCAAATGATTAATTTACCATAAATTAATTAAATTAAAAAATGTATTAAAAATAATCCGCTCAAATACCTCTTTCACATCACCAAACATGTTCTTATTTCAACAAACTTCCCCGCTCAAATTCCCTGTTACCGTTCACCGAGAACGGATTGTAATCAACTAAAACTGATCTGCCTTCTTGTCAATGTTAGCCTATCATTTGCATCAATTTCAAAGAACATAGAAGAAAATCAACTCATGCACACTTTTGTTCGATGACAACCACAACCACTTATATATACTATAGAAGTATTACACTAGTCAAGATACCGAATAAATATGTTAGCGATGACAAAGCAGTCAAAAAAGAAAATAAATACTCACCAACGCAAAGAAATACTTATATTCCATATAGTAAATCGATTTTATTATATAATAAGAGCCGTTACAACACACGAAAGGCATCACCCTAAAAAAAGCTAGGGAGTTAATTACTCTTATTACTGTTATTACACCAGTATACCAAAACAGAGACCAATATGTTATAAACTCGTCACACAGGTTTACAAATCAGATTTCCACTACTTTGGAAATCTGTATTAGTAATTTTGAACGATAACTACGTTGTCATTAATTTACAACAACAAACGAATGATGAAGGAAATTTTGTCTGAGACTTGCCGTAATAATTTCCTTAAGACTTTATTCAAAGTCTTCTAAGATACAACAGACGTGATCTGCTCGAGATTTTGATGTGTATGATCTTCCGTGTTATATGCAGAAGCGCACAGATGATAGAAATTCAAAAATGAGGAGGAAGAATAGAAAATTCGGAGTACTGAACTAATCAGGTTTCCTTCTCCTTTTATAGTCTAATTCCAAACAATTATATCTATTGGGAACAGCCGCATCTCTTCGTTTGCAATGGCAAAAAACTGTCGAGGTTTGCAACAGCCGCATTTCTTCATTTGCAACGGCCAAAAACTTTCGTGGTTTGCAACAGTCGCATCCGTTCATGCAGTCTGCAACGGGCATTTCCATTCAAATTCACTAGTCGCTTACATTTGAATTTAAACAATAGAAAATTGTTTACTTCTGTGCAGAAAAAATATAACACGGTTCACTCTTATTGGACCCGCACTCGGCCCAGTTCGGTAGGACCGTCGGCGCGCGCGTGTTTGTTAGTTCATGGTCAGATAGGCTCTCCACCTCACACAAAATTACCTGAACCTAAGGATCAATATTGGTTTGAGGGATGTAATATATAAACATGAATGCTAACTTATTTTTAGTGATGTCGAACAATATCTCATTCATCTTATAAAGACCTCTAACAATCCCTACATGAATGACGATATATGTCTCCCCCACACAAAGTGTAATATCATACAGTTCATATGGAAATAACGCTATATCGAGGATAAGTGGATATTTCACTTTGAACTTTCCCTAGTTAAAACTTATCGGATATATTTGGCAAATCGATGAATTACTTCATCTTGAACCGTCGGCCGTTTGTGCGTAACTAGACAATAAGCTTTACAAAGCATTGTTTTCCTTCACATCCATCTCTTGGTTGTGTTCATTTTGGTCCTGAAAATTTTTGGTTCTACAAGTGCTTTAGAGAATTTAAGTCTTTAACATTCTCATAGAGCCGATCCAGCTCATACTAACATAGGTGATCGCAACCATTAAGAATAACCTACATATACGCCACTTGTTATTTTTAAGATATGGTCATCATTAAAAAGCATAACTTTAACCTTTTAATATTTTTGTAGGTATGCATTATATTATTCCCCATAGGAATGGAGTAGGACTAAGTCCAAACTAATGCTTTACTTCTTGAGTTACTCGGAACTAGTTTGCCTATTGACCCTAGTCTGTGGGATCTCCAGTCGTTAGGATATGTTTCCGTATAAGAAAACTCTTGTTGGTTTAGGCTTTTAAACCCATTTCCCTCGATGCGCAGTCAATTTTCTCTCTTGATAATTCTTTAGTAAATGGATCCGCAAGGTTATCAGTAGTTCTCACATAATCAATGGAAATATTTCTATTTGAAAGTAACTGCCTAACAGTGTTACGACGCCGACGAATATGTAGTGACTTTCCATTATACACAATGTTTAGCGTTCTGCTTAACGCTGCTTGATTATCACAATGTATTCATATGGCCTATACAGGTTCAGGCCAAAATGGGTTGTCTTCTAAAATTTGATGAAGTCATTCTGCTTCTTCGCCTGCTTTATCTAAAGTGATGAACTCTGATTCCATAGTGGATCAAGCTATTCACGTTTGTTTTAGTAGATTTCCATGACACTGTTGCTCCTGCTAAGGTGAAGACATAAGCATTAGTTGACTCAGATTCCTCTGAATTAGAAATCCAGTTTGCATCACTATATATTTCTAAGACGGCAGGATATTTTCCGTAATGTAGGGAAAAATTTGTGGTACTCTTTAAATATCCCAACGCTCTCATTGGTGCTTTCCAGTATTCCTTTCCTGGGTTGCTTGTATACCTGCTCAGTCGACTTACTACATACGCTATGTTTGGTCATGTGCAATTCATGAGGTACATTAGACATCCTATTATACGAGAGTATTCCTGTTGCATTACACTCTCATTAGTGTTTTTATGCAGTACTTCTAATGGATTAAAATGAGTTCTTACTCCTTTAACTCTGTAATTGTTGAATGTTTCAATCACTTTTTTCACATAATGTGACAGAGATAATTCAATTCCATTAGGTGTTTTTATTATTTTGATTCCAAAATAACGTCTGCAGCTCCTAAATCTTTCATGTCAAAATTGTGGATCAACATTTTCTCCATGGTCTCTATTACTTAGATTAGCATATCGTCTACATATAAACAAATCATTACGTATGATTGTTCAACTTGTTTATAATAAACACATTTATCACATTCATTTATATGGAAAACATTTTTCATTTGACGCTATCAAATTTTGCATGCCATTGTTTTGGAGCTTGTTTTAGTTCATGCAATGATTTTACTAATCTACATACTTTGTTTTCATTTTCTTTGGAAATAAAACACTCAAGTTGCTCCATGTACATCTCCTCATCAAGATTTCCATTTAAGAATGTTGTCTTTACATCCGTTTGATGAATCTCTAAATTATATATGGATGTAATTGCTATTAACATTCTTATAGAGGTTATTCGTGTAACCGGTGAATAATTATCAAAGAAGTCTATACCTTCCTTTTGATGATATCCTTTGGCTACCAATCTTGCTTTATATTTGTCAATAGAGCTATATGGTTTCATCTTTTTAAAGATCCATCTGCAGCTAATCGGTTTTATTCCAGGCGGATGGTCAACTATTTCCTAAGTTTTATTACTTAGAATTGAATCAATTTCACTTTTGATTGCTTCTTTCCAACATGAAAATTCAGAAGATGACATGCTTCCTTGTATGTTTCAGGTTCATGTTCTAACATGTATGTTAGAGAATATGAACCAAATTTCCTGAACGTTCTTGCTCTTACACTTCTTCTTGGCTCAACTTCCTCAATTTCACGATGAGTTTCATCGTCATGCGGCTTGCTTGATTCTTCTTTTGTCCTTTTAGGGACGTAATTTCCTTCATTTCTTTTGTGTGGAAACACATCTTCAAAAAATGAGGCATCTTGAGACACTACGATTGTATTGACATTAATATCAGCTATATCAGACTTGAATACCAAAAATCTATAGGCACTACTATTTTGGGCTCGCCCTAGATAATAACTGTTTACAGTTTTTGGTTCAAGTATGACTTTCTTGGGAATGGAACTGGAGCTTTTTCCAAGGACCCCCATACTTTGAGATGTTTTAAATTTGGTATGTATCCTTTTCGTAACTCCTATGAAATTGTTCCGGTTTTATTATGAGGAACCTTGTTTAATATGTGACTAGACATATTTAAGGCTTCCTCCCACAAGTTCGTCGATAGACCAGAGGTCAGTAGCATTGCATTTATCATATCTTTTAATGTTCTATTCTTTCTCACGGTGATACCATTTTGTTGTGGTGAATATGGATCCATTGTTTGATGAATCATACCAGTTTTTGCACAAAATTATTCAAATGCTAATTCATATGCTCTACCTCGATCAGATCTCAATATATTGATATTTTTATTTAACTGATTTTCTACTTCAGCCTTATATTTTATAAACGATGTAACTGCTTCATCTTTACTATTCAAAAGATATACAGAGCAATATCGTGTATAGTCGTCAATAAAAGTGATAAAGTACTTTTTTCCACCTCTTGTAGGTAATGATTTAAAATCACAGAAGTCGGTGTGAACCAAATCTAATGGTTTCGTACTTCTATCAATAGTATGAAATGGTTTTTAACCACTTTTGCTTCACACATGCCTCAAATATGTAGTTTTTATCTACTTGGAAGTTAGGAATTAATCCCAAGTTTGCTATTTTTTCATTTTTCGAAAATTTATCTATCCTACTCTATCATGCCATATTAAAATTTCGTTCTCAACCGAATAAAAAAACATCATTTTTATTAATAGTACAATCGAAATACATATTTTTATTGCCGACTACGGCTACATTTGCCTTAAATAGGCCATTACATAAATAACCCTTCCTATATAAATTTCAGCCTTAGACAGAACTACTTTACCTGACTCGAAGACCATACGGAAGCCTTTCTTTGAGAGCACAGGTCCAAAGATAAAATTCTTGCGGATATCCGAAACATGAAGAACTTCATTTACTGTCTCATTTATTCCGGATGTTAATTTGAGGGCGAGGGTGCCATTATCTTTCATCATGAAAACCGCATAATTACCCATGTAAAGTTTTTCTTCCGGATCGTATTTCTTGTAAGTGGAGAACATAGATATATCAGAGTAGGCATAACGAGTAGCACTTGTGTCTACCCACCACTGTGCGGGTTCTGTACTAAGTTGCATTCTGAAACAACTCCTGAAAAGTTCATCTCCTCAATGGTTGAACTCAAATTTTCCACTATATTTGCTACTGATTTGTCATTCGTCTTCTTGTGCTTGCAATCTTTAGCTGCGTGCCCAATCTTTCCACAGACCCAACATTCGCCTTTGAAATTCTTTGATTTCTTATCTTTGGATTGATTATCTGGTGCCTTTCTCTTTTTCTTTTTGTTGTTGAAGTGTCCTTTCTTTTTTGACCCTTCTGTAACAAGTGCCTCTTCGCCTTTGGATTGTGTTATTCCACGATTATCTACCTCAATTTTTAATCTGATAATGAGATCTTCTAAGGAAGTCTCTTTCTTATTATATTTTAGATAGTTGCGGTAATCTCTCCAGGATGGTGGTAATTTTTCTGTTATCGCTTCAACAAGGAAAGATTCTTTTCAACTTGATGTCCTTTCGCTTCAAGTTCATGAATTATAAATTGAAGTTCCTGCACTTGACTAGTTACGGATTTGGAATCCACCATTTTGTATTCCATGAATTTATCTACTACGAACTTCTTCAAACAGACAATCTACGCCTTGTATTTATTTGCAAGTACGGTTCATAAGGATTTTGCTGTCTAGTGTGGCTGATATACTTTATATAGTACTTCAAGACAATTCAGAATGTAATTTTGGCACTAGAAGTCCAAATGCTTCCATGAGTCAATTTTGAGAAAAATAGCTGCGTCTTTTTCACCAGTTTGTCTGTCTTTAGGTTTTGGTTCATCCACCTCAATGCACTTCTGCAGCCCTGACGTGGTAAGGTAAAACAACATTTGATTCTTCCATGTTATGAAGTCATCACAATCTCCTTTAAACGGATCAGGCCTGTTGTGAGTAGCAGCTATTGTTGATAATTCAACTATCGTCATCTCTGTTTTAGTGAAAACAGAAAAGTCTTAAGATGTTATTACACCAGTATACCAAAATAGAGACCAATATGTTCTAAACTCGTCGTACAAGTTTACAAATTAGATTTCCACTACTTTGAAAATCTGTATTAGTAATTTTGAACAATAACTATGTTGTAAATAATTTAATCAACAAAAGGGTGATGAAGGAAATTTCATCTGAGGCTTGCCGTAACAATTTCCTTAAGACTTTATTCAGTGTCTCTCAAGATACAATAGTCATGATCTGCTTGATAATGTGATGTTATAGATCTATGTGTTATGCAGAAGCGTACGGATTATAGAAATTCAGAAATGTGGAGGAAGAAGAGAAAATTCGCAGTATTGAACTGATCAGGTTTCCTTCTCCTGTTATAGACTGATTCCCAACAGTTATGTCTGTTGGAAACAGATGCATCTCTTCGTTTGCAAAGCCAAAAACTATCGCGGTTTGTAACAGTCACGTCTCTTCATTTGCAATGGCCAAAAAATGTCATGGTTTGTAATAGTCGCGTCCGTTCAGATAGCCCGCAACGGGTATTTCCATTCACTAGTCGCTTCTATTTGAATTTAACCTGTAGAAAACTGTTTACTTCTATGCACAAAAAATATAACATAGTCCACTCTTATTGGACCCGCACCCGCAGACGACCTGATTCAGTTCATACGAGCAGGCGGAGGCGCGCGTGCGTATTAGTTTACGGTCATATAGGTTCTTCCCCTTGGACAAAATTACCTGACCGCAAGGTCCAATATCGGTTTGAGGGAAGTAGTATATAAAATGAATGCTAACTATTTTTGGCGATGTGGGATAATTCTCATTCATCTTATAAAGGCATCTAACAATCCCCCACATGAATGACAATATATGTCTCCTCTATACAAAGTTAATATCACACAGTTCATATGAAAATAATGCCATACCGAGGATAAGTAGATATTTCACTTTGAACTTTCCCTAGTTAAAACTTATCAGATATACTCGAATAATCGGTGAATTATTTCATCTTGAATCGTCAGCCGCTTGTGCGTAACCAGACAATAAGCTTTACAAAGCATTGTTTCCGTTCACATCCAATCTCTTGGTTGTGTTTATTTTGGTCCTGAACAAATTTGGTTCTGCGGGTGTTTTAGAGAATTTAAGCCTTTAATATTCTCATAGAGCCGACCTAGGTCATACTAACATAGATGATCGCAACCATTAAGAATATCCTACATATACCTCACTTGCTATTTTCAAGATATGGTCATCATTAAAAAAGCATAACTTTAACCTTATAATATTTCTATAGGTATGCATTATATTATGCACCATAGGAATGGAGTAGGACTAAGTCCAAACAAATGCATTACTTCTTGAGTTAGTCAGAACTGGTTTGCTAATTGATCCTAGTCTGTAGGATCTCTAGTCGTTAGGAAGATTTCCATATAAGATAAATCTTGTTGGTTTAGGCTTTTAAACCCATTCCCCTTGATGCGTAGTCAATTTTCCCTCTTGATAATCCTTTAGTAAATGAATCCGCAAGGTTATTAGTAGTTCTCACATAATCAATGGAAATGGTTCCATTTGAGAGTAACTGCCAACTGTGTTATGGCGTCGACGAATATGTAGTGACTTTCCATTGTATATAAGATTTTGCTCTCTGTTTAACGCTGCTTGATTGTCACAGTGTATGCATATGGCCGGTACAGGTTCAGGCCAAAGTGGAATATCTTCTAAAAATTGACAAAGCCATTCTGCTTCTTCGCATGCTACATCTAAAGCGATGAACTTTGATTCCATAGTGGATCGAGCTATGCACGTTTGTTTAGTAGAATTCCATGACATTGCTGCTCCTACTAGGGTGAAGATATAACCACTAGTTGATTTAGATTCCTCTATATCAGAAATCCAGTTTTCATTACTATATCCTTTTAAGATGGCAGGATATTTTTTGTAATGTAGGGAAAAATTTGTGGTACGCTTTAAATATCCCAACACTTTCATTAGTGCTTTTTAGTGTTTCTTCCATAGGTTGCTTGTATACCTGCTCAGTCGACTTACTGCATACGCTATATCTAATCTTGTGCAATTCATGAGATACATTAGACATCCTATTACACGAGAGTATTCCAGTTGGATTACACTCTTATTGGTGCTTTTATGCAGTACTTCCGATGTATTAAAGGTGTTCTTACTCCTTTAGTTCCGTAATTTTTGAATTTTTCAATCACTTTTTCCACATAATGTGACTGAGATAGTTTAATTCCATTAGGTCATTTTATTATTTTGATTCCAAAATAATGTATGCAACTCCTAAATCTATCATGTCGAAATTTTTGATTAACATTTTCATCATAGTCTCTATTCCTTTAATATTTAGACCAAAGATTAGCATATCGTCTACATATAAACAAATCATTACGTATGATTGTCCAACTTGTTTGTAACACTACTAAAAATGTTAATATTTTGACAGCACGTAACGGCTAATTTCCGACGGCTTCTGACGGGCCGTCGGCGACCGTCGGGTGCCGTAGGAAATTCGCGAATTATAGGCCTAGTCGAGCCTTCTTCTTCCTCATTTTGCAACACGAATTTTTTTATCAAAAACCCCCAAATCCCTCCTACAAGCTTCCAGTCTCCAATTTTGAGCTTTCGGATCCACCACAGCTGCCTACGAAAACTCTATTGTTCTCAATCTCAGGTATAACACCTTAATTTGGGCAAAAATCTAATTTTTGCCCTAAATCAATATTTGCATAAGATGATAAATTGGAGCTAATTAGCGAGTGCAATTGTTTCCAATTGCGTAATAATGGTTTATAGCATCCCATAGTATATCCATTTCTTATGATATCGTGAAATTTTGAAGAGTATGTATAATTTGTGATTGTGTATGTATATAGTTAGTAAAACTGTATTTTTTCGTAAAATGCGTACAATTAATTAACTAATGTTCCTTAGAGGTATGTAATATGTTATCACGTAATTTAATTGCATCTGAAAGATGAAGTTAATGTAAATTAATTTTGCATAGATATCTAAATCATCTAAAGAAAAAAGTGAGGCAAGAAGCACGAGTTGAAGGTTCAATATGTAAATCACGGAGGGTCGAAGTCATTTAAGCAGTATCAGTAGGTGGTAAATTTACTGAATGCAAATTGTAAATTGTTTGTGCTATATAATTTTAAATGTACAATGATTGTATGTAAAAATCAATTTCAGGAAGCTAAGGCGCATGGTCTCGTGGGCTATATGGACGTGTTTACTCGTACGCATATTGTCGAGCATGTAAATCCGGACGGGACAGTTTCGTATACATGGCACATCGATAAATCCAACAAGAGCCATGTAAGCATATTTCATTCTATGCAGTATTAGTAATTGTTCTACTTGTTAAAATATAATGAAAATAAGATATGATGATATTAATTTGTTAATGCAGGAAAAGTTTATGGAGCAACGCCAGAAACTCCATGCTGACATGGGTCGAGATCAGCTGACGAAGGATGAGGAGGATGCTATTTTTGAGTCAGTTATGGATCCATTGGAGCATGACAAATGATATGGATTCGGCAATCAATTGGTAAGTAAATAATATATTGAATATCATACAAGTTTTCAAATTCAGTACATCGGTTTTGAGTCACTTCGTTATGAAAGCATTATGCATTACCAAAATATATTAATTCGTTACTCCAATGTCATTTCAAAAAAATAATAATGAAAAAGACATGTTATTTAATTTATTTTGCCCGATATATGCTGTACACATGCATAAATTTATCACATTTATTGTTAAAGAGATCAAAAGCTATGATATCTCGTAATGTAACGTACGATTATTTTTGTTAATAAATGGTTGAATCAAAATTTAAAAACGGCCAAAAGAATATATTTTAAATGTGTATATGTAACGAACCGTAATTTTCGTTAATTAAATTTTTTATTTCAATAAGATTTACGTAAAATTAATTTAGAAGAAATAAAGATTTTATAATTAATAATGAAGCAAATGCTGAGAATGAAATGAAACCATGGGAATATAAGGCTAAGTATTTACAGTTGAAACAAAATGACGAATAAATTGAAGTGATGTAAATTGTTATACTAGGCTAAGAGTTGCATATAAGAGAACAATGGTAAGTAGTGAATTTAGTTAATGAATTAATAATATTAAATAGTAAATTGAATTAAATCAATATCCGGTACAAATTGAAATATTGTTTGGAATGAAAGCTTATAAATTGTAAGCATTTAATGTACAAATGAAATCAGTGTATTAATTTAGTTGTAACTGAATGTAAATTAATGAAATTATGTAATAATTGATAAATGATGGCATTCATGAATAAAGTAAGATTTGTAAGTAATAAAGGAATAATTGAAATAAACATTACCAATGAAATAGTATATTGATTTATATAGACTTAATAAAAGAGTTGAATGAATCAATCTATTTAGTTGAAACTAATTAATTGGTATGCAAATTATAAATGGGTTTATAGTAAGAAATTATACTACCGAAAATTAGAATTAAGATGAAATTGAAAAATTCAAGTATGTGATGCAAATATATCATATATAGCAGTGGAAAAAAAAGTAGTGTTATTATAACCTGGTTGGTAAGTAACAAACTTATAACTGAATTTAAAAGAAAATAAGCGACAATGAATATAGATTGTTCATTTATTTGATGTGTTAAATAAATTTTGGTATTCAATCGCGATAAATATAAATAATTAATTGAAACTGTTGTAAGGTCAAAATTTATTGCATATAATAAATTGGGGGATAGATTTCATTAAAGGTAATTTATTTATTATGTTAATGTAAATTAAAATAATTAGAGGTACGTAAATGATGACCAATACCATGTTTAGAAGTTGTAATTTAGAGGATATTAAGAATTAGGAATTGAATTTTGAATTATTTGCAATACAAATAAAGAAAATGTTACGTTATTGCTAACTGAGGGAATCATTAATTAATTGAATGAAAGTTAAATCAGTGGAATTAATGGAGATTAATTTACGTTAGTTATTTAGGGTAGTGACTAAATTTGGTAATCCATTTGCAATTAATGACAATAGTGTTGATATAAGCTAATAAGTTTAATGTCAATGCAATACCAATTAATGGATTGAATGTGATTATGAAATTGGAATTAGATAAATGCAGTAAATAATTCAAGGCAAATAAATTTATGGAACAAATGTTAAGATCTTAACTGATGGTAATTAATAATTGAAGATAATGTAAATTCTATGTATAATATGACTATGGTTGAATGAAAAGATTGTAAATCAAGATTTGTTTTTTTATTTGAATATAAAGAATTAAGGTAATTGAGTTTTTGCAATTAAGTAAAAATTAAACATTTATTTTTACGTTAATTGAAAATTTAGTTGAAATTGAAAAATATTTATGTATGTTAATTTCATCCATTTGGCTATAATGGATTGAATAATAAGAATGAAGATTTATTTCAATGAAATTTTTGGAAACTTAATTGATAATTTCTAAATTTAATAAAAATAAAAATTTGACACTGAAATGGGAAGTTAATCAACTTTAAATTGACCTTTAAATTGTTTAAAACATTGTAATTTGATTGAGACATATAAAGGTAATAAAAATTTTCAAATTTAAGATTTAAAAAAAAAAGGGATTTTATTAATGAATTTTTAATTTATTTAATTAATATAAAATTAGCCATTTTGGCCACTGACTCGGATTTCGACGAAACCAGTTTCATCGGATCCGCAACGGTGAATTATAATAGTTTTTCAAGTTTCATAACAATCGGACTTGTCGTTAAATCGTACCAACTCGAAACGCCTTGAAATTTATGCAATTTAAATCAATCTAAATCAATTTGGAAAAATTGAATTTAGCATAACTTCTTCATACGATGGAATTTGGACATGAAACTTTTTCTTTCGCGTTTAAAATATTTTTAAACATATATTTTGATATATGGGTTGACCCAATTTCGTTCCGGAGTAGAAACGGGCTTTTCGGGCCATTTAGCGTTCAACGCGTATACCAATCCGATCCATCTATTATTTTTCAGCCTTGTCTATATATAACCCGTTATAAACCCTAGCCACTCCTTATTTTCATTTTTCTATACGTACATCTCCTTCACAACTCCTCATTCCAATGGCAGGAAAAAAAACCTAATTCCCAAATTCTAAAAATTAATTTCAAAAAAAAAATCGGATCTGCAGCCACTTCGAGTCACGCTTTGAGTTTCAGAGGCAAAAACGTTGTATCAACTTGGGGTAAGGAAGAAAATGACTCAGGTCGCTCCGGGTCGTTTTGGCAAAAACTCCAAGCAAGCACCGGAGATTTGAGGCGGCGCACCGAAATTGAACCCGAAGTTGACACAGGACCAGAATTTTTCAATTTTCAAATTTTCATAACTTTTGCGTACGAGCTCGGATTTACGCGCAGTTTATTTTGCTGGGATTGTATCGGAATTCCAGACATTTTGGCGTTAGTTTGGATGGATTTGAAGACTGTCAAATTTTTGGGTTTAAATTGAATTTGGATTCAATTTAAATTCAAAAGGTAAGTGTTTTAACCCACTCACAACTTCTAAGTTTTCTTATGTTTGTTAAATTGATTTAAGATATGAGTAGAAATTTATTTATGAATGTTTTACATATTTTTTTCATCATCTCAGTTAAATCGCATTTATTTAATTTAACTGTTGATTAATTTTATTATTGCATATAAATTGACAGTTAAATTTTATTTATTTTGCACATAAACTGCTAGTTAAACAGTTATTTATTTATTTATTTATTTTGAATATAAACCGTTTGTTGATACCTGTTATATTTTATATGCTCTATTGATGTTTGTTTAAATTGATGATGATTGAAATAAAATTGGTTGATGATTAATATTGGATGAATGGATGGTTTGTTCTATATTATATAAACTGCAAGGTATTATGCATTCTCATTTCATTCGAGATTGCGGCTTGAAATGATATACAACCGCTTTTTTTTTTTAATTTTGCGGATTGAAATGATAAATATCCATATCACTTGACCATAGGATAGAAAATTATATACAGGCACCGCAGTATATATATGAAATTGTTTTTGAAATGATTTCTATGGTTTGGATAGGATGCGGTTTAATAAATATTAATTTTGATCTTATATAAAATCTTATTTTATATATACATATATAGTTAAATTATTGAATTTAAGCTATGTATGAATTTATTAAATGGAAATAAATAAGTTAAAAAATGGAGTTTTATAATTTATATTTATGATCAAGTACAGTTTTAAGATATTGTGTGTGTGTGTGTATATATATAGAGTTTTAAATAGTTCAAATCAATTAAGATTGTAAATTAAATTGGAAATTTATTTGGAATTGGGCTTATTTAAAAATTAAACTCCACAAGTTGGTGTAAACTTATTAATCTTGGAAATTTTAAAGGTATGATATTTATAACTGGATTTTTATTCAAGATAAATTAAATGAATAATTCTAGTATAAATAAATGGAAGGAAATATTTAGTGTTAATAAATTGGGTTTTATTTTAAATGGTTATGGATCTATTATGTAAACGTTTCAAAACTAAATAATAGGACAATGAATTATTGAATAGAAATTCCCAACCTTAGTTTTGAAATTTATTAAATACTCAAAGTTTGAAAATATTGAAATCGAAGTGTTTTTATTCAAACTGAAAGTGAATCTAAAGGTTATGAGTTTAGACTGAATTTAAAGTAAATAAAATTGTAAAGGCGTGGAAATTATTTACTTTATAAAGAAATTTTAAATTCAACTATTTTATTTTATATACCGTTGAATTCCAAACCATTTAAGTTTTGAAAGTTATGGTTTTAAAACTATGGATTTCGAAGTATTATGTGAAAAGTTAAATTTCAAATATTTGGTTTCGAGGTATTATAAATCTTAAAAGTGGCATGATTTTGGAAAAGAAATATATTTGAAATAAAATGATATCATATTTATTTGGGTTTTAAAAGGAAATGATATCGTATTTATGGGTTTTGAAATGGATAATTATATTCTGGTTTTGAAAGCATAATTATTTTTAAATGACCGCGGTGTTATAATAACGTTTGGTTGTTGAAGAGACCGGGATCGGAAGTTGTCATACTCTCTGCCAACTCCGAAAACATTTTAACAACCGTGTACGCGGTGGAGATTCCAGAATGGAGTAGGTTGGTGGTGGCGTTTCCTTTAAGGTAAATACGTGGACCCGACTCCCGTGAGTTGGCATAAGGTGGCTAAAACAGTAGCGATTCTCGGGCCAAGGAGGTTAGCGCCCTTTATCGGACACTCCTCTTCGATACTACTCTGACTTTGGATTGATTCGGTGGCCACCTTTACTTTTGATTTTAGGGGGAGTTTGTTCGAGGTGGGCGGTAGCTGCGGTTATGCGTTACCACCAGCCCGGATGCGTAATTGGTATATCTACCCTGGCATTGCCTAGTTGTGCCGTGTCATCTACCCTATCGCGCCTTATACGAATTTGGTTTTGTACCATACATATGGAGTGCCCTCTGACGACGCCCAATACGAGGAGATTACGGTACTGTATAGACTATGGGAATATATTATGTGTTAAGGTGGAAAATGTAAAGCCTTAACGCTATTTAAAAGTAAGTTTACTTTATAATTAGACACTATTATAATAGCGAAATATACTACATAGTAAATAGTTTAACGGATCCTTAGGAGATGTAAATCCCGAGCATCTCTTGAGTTACTGCACTCATATTCATTTCTGTAAATTTAACTTACATAAGATCTTTTAGTTCTGATTCGAGTGTTTTGTCTTTTCAATTCGCTCGGGTCAGTCCGAGCGTTTTAGGATTTGAAGATTTTTCTGGAGGAAGAAGACGAAGATTTCATTACTATAATTATTATATATTATATGGTTCCACTACACTGTATTCCGCTGCATTAATATTATTGGTATGTGAACTCTGATATTTATTGTATAAAGAAGAATCAAATGTTTGTAAACAGTTTTATGAACTGTATATTTATTATTATATTTTATCCTTCCGCTGTGAGATTCTGTTTTGTTTTATTCTTTCTCATTTTTCTTATTTACCCTATAACAATCCGCGCTTCCGTATGGTTTGAATTGGCACGTGTGTCGATTTAAAGCGTGCGAAAAGGCGGGATGTTACATCTAGTATCAGAGCTTTGGTTTAGTGATAAACCTTAGCTTTGTGGGGTCTGACTCTTTATCAATAGGGTAGAAACACCCTATGGGAGTCGCTGAGTGTATATATATGAGAGAGCATATTTGTTAGTGTTATAAAAGGGTTTTAATATTGTGTTAATCTGTTCCATTTTGTATTTATAAATTCCGGTTGATGCATGGGACGCTGTGACATTAATAGGGATTTCTAAACACTTAATATGACAGACCGACATAATGTTTGCATTAAATAACATGAGGAAATTCAATGCGGCAAAATGGTAATGGACAGAGTTTTGAAATAGAGTGACTTTGCCATAAAAGCCTTAGGTGCTTCTAACGACATATTTATATTTATTTATTCGCGACTAATGTATCATGTGGATTCATTTTTGAAAATACTCGAGCAACATATGATTTTTGAGTGGAAATATATAAACTGAACGAGTACTTGTACATTTGTTTTGAAACAAAATAGTACAAAGATAAAATTATTTTGCATTGACATAAATTATTTTGTTACTAATTTTTTCATCATTTTAGGACTAGTATCTTGATTAACAAGTATAAATGAACATAAAAATATGAAGTACAAGTACTTTACTAGAGTAGATTACATATGGATGCAATAATTTGTAAATAAAGGCCTTTAGTATTTCAGGTATCAAAATGGCAGTTTATGCTGTGATCAATTAATGATTTTTTTCCCATCATCTAATATGCGTAAATTCTAAGTTCAAATGATGAGTAATTTGTTAAAATACAAAACAATGTTTTGTAATGGTTGATATTTGTCCAATACATTGTCAGCCTCATTCAGTCTACAGTTTCATGGTTTAGTTGCATAGCCCTCCTTAACCAATTTATAGACCATTTTTTGAAATTAGTCATTTCCTTTCAAAATAGTTATCCCTTTGCTGGGTAACACAACTGTTCGTATCTATAAATTGGCCAACCTCCCTCTCATTTTAGAGATAGAAAAAAGAGTAATTTCAAATTTATTTCTCTCATCCTTCCTTATAGTTACTTATGCTAAAATTTTCCAAAGTTATAGTATTTTAAAATGTAAATCAACAATCTTGTCACATAGTTATTTGGTGTTACCACAATCTAAGATGTTATCAATATGCACATACACTTACATAAACATGCATAAATTAAATTAAATAACATTATCACACTGCTAATCATTCACATGCCTGCACACACACTTACATAGATCACACGGCTAAATTTAATATTTATTACAGATCAGCAGTCAGAGACGGGGTAGGCAGATTAGAGCTCAGATCAATCTAGCAGAGATCGAAGATTTGCGGGCTAGAGTGGCGCAGCTAGAGGAGCAGAACCGTCGGCAGGCCATAAAGACCACACAATTGCTAGACCAGCGTATCACCGAGTACATGCAGCAGTATGGTGACCGCTTCCTTTCCTCTGCTAGCTCTAGTTCTGGAGGAGATTGATTTATTGCTTTGGTCAGTATGTTTTTTCTTCTGTTTTGTACGATTTGGTAGATGGTGGAGGTAGTTGTTGATTTATATACTATGTTATGATCACTTAGCTGTTTTGTAGTAAAATTATGTGTTTTGACTTAATTTTATGTATTTTTTTTGTTTGGTGAATTATGTATAGTTTGGTTTTCGATATTTGGTTGGAATATTATATATTGGATTCCGTCGTATTGGTGGAATAGTATTTGTATGGAAAATGTGGATGGAAGGCTATATTGCAGCAGAAATATAAAAAAATCGCAGCAGATTTCCGACGGCTTTCAGGTTATATTTTTCCAACGGCTTCCGACCGCTTTCAGATCAATTTTTCCAACGGTTTCCGACTGCTTCGACAAGTGTCGAAATCCATCGGAATCCTTCGGAAGCCATCGGAAATACGAATGGCAAGATGTGTCGGAAGCCTTCGGAAACATGCACCCCGATGCCTTATTTTCCTATGACATTTTCCAACGGCTTTAGGGGTCGCCGATGGTTTTCGGCCTTCGGAATATGCCTTTTTCCTTGTAGTGTAATAAACACGTTTATCACATTCATTATATAGAAATCATTTTTCAACATGACATTATCAAACTTTGTATGCCATTGTTTTGGAGCTTGTTTTAGTCCGTATAATGATATTACTAATCTACATACTTTGTTTTCATTTCCTTTGGAAATAAAACCCTTGGGTTGCTCCATGTAAATCTCCTCATCAAGATTTCCATTTAAGAATGCGATCTTTACGTCCATTGGATGAATCTCTAGATTATATATGGATGCAATTGCTATTAACATTCTTATAGAGGTTATTCTTGTAACCGGTGAATAAGTATCAAAGAAGTCTATACCTTCCTTCTGACGATATCCTTTGGCTACCAATCTTACTTTATATTTGTCAGTAGAGGCCATCTAGTTTCATCATTATTTTGAAGATCCATTTGCAGCTAATCGGTTTTATTCCAGGTGGAAGGTCAACTATTTTCCAAGTTTTTTTACTCAGAATTAAATCGATTTCACTTTTGATTGCTTCTTTCCAACATGAAGATTCAAAAGATGACATTGTTTCCTTGTATGTTTAAGGTTCGTGTTCTAACATGTATGTTAGAAAATCTAAACCAAATGTCTTGGACGTTTTTGCTCTTACACTTCTTCTTGGTTCAACTTCCTCAATTTCACGATGAGTTTCATCGTCACGTGGCTTGCTTGATTCTTCTCTTATCCTTTTAGGGACATAATTTCCTTCATTCCTTTTATGCGGAAACACATCTTCAAAAGATGTTGCATCTCGAGACTCTATGATTGTATTGACATCTATAGGCACTACTATTTTGGGCTGCCCCTAGATAGTAACAGTCTACAGTTTTTGGTCCAAATTTGACTTTCTTAGAAGGCAGAACTGGAACTTTTGCCAAGCACCATCACACTCTGAGGTATTTGAAACTTGGTATGTGTCATTTCGATGACTATGTGGAATTGTCCCAGTTTTATTACGAGGAACCTAGTTTAATATGTGATTAGACATATTTAAGGCTTCCCCTCACAAGTTCGTCGTTGACCAGAGGTCAATAGCATTGCATTTATCAGATCTTTTAATGTTCTATTCTTTCTCTTGGCAATACCATTTTGTTGTAGTGAATATGGAGCTGTTGTTTGATGAATTATACTAGTTTTTGCACAGAATTGTTCAAATGGTGATTCATATTCTCCACCTTGATTAGATCTCAATATCTTGATCTTTTTGTTTAACTGATTTTCTACTTCAACCTCATATTTTATAAATGGTGTAATTGCTTTATATTTACTATTCAAAGATATACGTAGCAATATCATGTATAATCGTCAATAAAAGTGATAAAGTACCTTTTCTCACCTCTTGTAAGTAATGATTTAAAATCACATAAATCAGTGTGAACTAAACCTAGCGGTTCGGCACTTCTATCAACAGTATGAAATGGATTATTAACCACTTTTGCTTCTACACATGTCTCACATTTGTAGTTTTTCTCTACTTGAAAGTTAGGAATTAATCCCAAGTTTGTTGACTTTTTCATTTTTCTAAAATTTATATGTTCTAATCTATCATGCCATATTAAAATTTCATGCTCAACCAAATAAGAAACTTCATTTTTATTAATAGAACAATCAGAATACATAGCTTTATTGCCGACTACGGCTACATTTGCCTTAAATAGGCCATCAGATAAATAACCCCTTCCTATATAAATTCTAGCCTTAGACAGAACTACTTTATCTGACTCGAAGACCATATGGAAGCCTTTCTTTGAGAGCACAGGTCCAGAGATAAGATTCTTGCGGATATCTGAAACATAAAGAACCTCATTTAGTGTCTCAGTTTTTTCGGATGTTAATTTGAGGGTAACGGTGTCGTTACCTTCCATCATGAAAACCGCAGAATTACCCATGTAGAGTTTTTCTTTCTGATCGTCTTTCTTGTAAGTGGAGAACATAGATATATCAGTTTTGACATGACAAGTAGCACCTATGTCTACCCACCACTGTGCAGGGTTCTCTACTAAGTTGCATTCTGAAACAACTCTTGAAAAGTTCATCTCCTCAATGGTTGAACTCAAATTTTCCACTATATTTCCCTCTGATTTGTCATTCGTCTTCTTATGCCTACAATCTTTAGCTGCGTGCCTAATTTTTCCCCAGACACAGCATTCGCCTTTGAACTTCTTGGTTTGCTTATCTTTGGATTGATTATCTGGTGCCTTTCTCCTTTTCTTTTTGTTGTTGAAGTGTCCTTTTGTAACGATCCCGATTTAAAGACGAATTTAAATTTGTAATTAAATTAAATTTTTGGATTAATTTGTGAATTTATTTGATTTTTCAAATTTAATAAGATGTATATACTTATTGTTTTAAAAATTTGGATTTGAAACTCAAAATGAATACTTTCAATTAAATTGGATTATGAATAAAAATTTTGATTTAGGAATTCAAAATAAATTAGATTTAAAGATTATACTTGGAAAAAAATATGCATGACTAATTATTAAAATGTATACATTATGTTTTACTCCATTTTCTTTATGAAGTTATAAGAAGTATAAAAATTTTATCTTATCAACATTTAATGTAAAATATAAAATAAAATATATGTTATAAACTTTATGTTTGATCAAATTATAAATAGAAATAAAAATTCAAGCATATATGTTAATAATTTATATGGTCGTATGGCAACATAAAATCAAATTATAAATAGAAGAAACAAAAATAAAATACTATAACAATTTATTGTATGTGAATTAGGCAAGACAAGAAGATAAGAAAAAAATCTATGTACAAAGCAAATAAAACTGTTGTTTCCAAATGATAACAAATAGCATAGTTTGTAGACAAAACAGGGCACATACATTTAATACCCCCATCTTCTCAGCACAAAAGAAAAATCTTTCAACCGAAAATATGTTATAGTCATATTAGCAAACAAAGAGAAAAAAAATCTTTAGTCAAGAAGAAAGTTAATATAAGTATCTTTATGCAAGCAAATAAAGATAGGTGTGTAAGCTTGTATAAGAAGACAGATATATGTTTAAGCATGAAGACTTGAGAAAATAAAGAGAACAATAATTAATGTAAAATATCTTAGCACACAATATATTTCATCAGCCACTAAAACAAGATATCAGCCCACCAAAGCAAGAAATAAAATCAGCTAGTCAAAATACAAAGAGAAAAAAATCTCGAACTTATATTGTACAAACAAATAATCACATATCCTATAAACTTCTTTTTGTATGTATCAATCTTTATCTCAGTTCGATCATCAAAACTGGGTAGCATCTGAAGTAAGTTCCATTTAAAATTTAAACAAAGATTCAATTTTAAACAACAATACAAACAACACAAAACCAGAAATCAAGAGAAAGATTTCAGCTAGCAAATTTCTCAAGCCTGTATCAAAAAGCAAGCTCTGTTCTTCATCTTCACAGGTGAGCAAACCATAAATCCTTAAAATTTGATTTATATAGTTTGCTTGTGATGATTGTTGAAGTTTTGCTGTAAGTATAATGTGCATGAATGTATATGTACAGAGATATACTTCTCTATTGTGTTACAGGCTTTGGCTCACCCAAGAAAATTCATGTTTTCTTTGAATAATGACATTTAGATCATGGTGTTTGAATGAAAGTTGTTCACAATCATGTAAAGTCAGTTTTAAAAATAATATTAGGTATCAAAATTAAATAAATATTTTGAAGATGGCAGTTTACAGTAGATAAATAAACACATCAGTAAAATCAAACAAGTTAGTTTTGAAATCTGATTGTACAATCACGTTCGTATTGCAAAGTAATGATTTTTAGTGGAAATTTCATGATTTTTAAGTAAGAAAATATAGTGAATTTCTTAGATGAATGAATTTTGAGTTTTCATGAATTACTGGCAATCGGAGAAGTAAGGGAGGTCGTGGTCATGGCGAAGGGTAGCTTGGGTGACGAGGATTCACAGAAAAATACTCATGAATTTTTTTGATAAGCGTGGTGATTGCGGTGGATCGAAGTAGGGTTTTGTAATGGTTTTGGATCATCGGGGTGTCGAGGTTGTTGTGGCAACTGGGGAGCATCGGAGTGGTTTGCCTGGTTAGGGATGCAAGCTAGAAGGGTGACGAAGTTTATGGAAGGATAGAGAGGCTTCTCATTGGTCGGAGGCGTCGGAACTGTGGAGTTCTGGCCATGGCGTTTCTGTTGGGTCGAAGTTTTTAACTCGATTTTGATACATGGGTTGTGCGTGCGGTCTGGGTGCTGCTTTGTGGTCGAGTGAGTTCGAGTGATCGTCGAAGGTGGCCGCAGCGATCACTGATGGCCAGAGGCGATAGTGCACGTGCACATTATCGCTGTGTGTCAGTGTTGATGGATGTGAGTGTCACGAGTTGTTTCTCGAATCCAAGGGGTGATTGCCTCAGGGTCGTACTCGAGTACGCAGGCTCCTGATGCTTTCAAACTTAAATTAACTTAATGGAAGAAAAAAAAATAGAAGTAGAAGTGTACGCACGCGAGAGAAAGAGAATGACGCGAGGAAACTAGTGAGAAACTCGAGTATACACTCGAGCAAACACCTGGGTTTGCTCGGGTTATTTCCAAATTGGGTTAAGCCCAATTTATTTAAAGCTTATAATGTTAAAGTAAATGATGTTGACTATTTTTAAGTTAAGAATTTGTTTCAAGCTAATCGACTAAGTAAGTACATATTAATGTTTTCTAAAACCTTAATTAATATTTTAATTAAGTAATTAACTTAAGTTAAATATTAAATTTAATTACCATTAAAGCTTTCAATATAACAATAAATTGATTTTCAAAGTGTAAAGAAGATTCTTAAATGATAATTAAGGTAAATAATTTTTATTAACTAATGGATTTGAAAAGTAATTAAGAACGATTTATAATTTGTAATTAGAATTGATTAATAAACAATTACGTGTCTAAATTATTTAAAAATTGTTAATTAGATAATTTAAGCTAATCAATTTATAATTAGTAGTTGATTAAGTTAATTGATTAAGAAATAATTTATTAACAAGGTTGATTTAGATTTAATTAATTTATTTGTCATTAAGAATAATTGATCACTGATTTAAAATAGTTGTGTGGTTAATACACTTAAACCACATTGGAAAATAATCAACTATTATTGTGCACCGAATTGTTATTTCTGTTGTGGTTGTGATACTGTGTGATGTGAATTATTCTGTTTGAACTGTGATTTGTGATTTAATTCTGTATTGATGTGAAACCCTATTTGCCCGTATAACGACATTTGAATTTCGATGCGACAGGGAGTCGGGTTCCAATTGCTTATCCAAAACCCACATCGAATCGTAATAGTGAATCTTTGTGATTGATAAATTTACTTTATCTGTAAATTTGTGAATGAAGATAAGCATTATGGATTATACCGCTTATCGATATTGATATATCTGTGATGATTGATGTTGTGCACTATTGTGTGAAACCCCTGGACTACACTTATACACACACAAATATAGATTGCACGTGGAAATCGGTTAAGTCACAGATATTTGAATTTTTAAATAGTTTTGAATTTGAATTTTAAATCCAAATGATTTTGTAAATGAATTGGGTTTAAAGTGAAAAGCTTTTAAAAGGCATTTTAAAAATAAAAGTTATTTTGAATAACTTAATAAAGATTTGAAATTTGAATAATTCGATTCAAATTGGAACTCAGTATCTGAGATTGAATTCTATATTCAGTGTTTATGATTTAAAAAGGGATTATACAAGCTTATATGGGTTTTAAACCATTTTTAAAGTATTGTTGTGGGAATTTGAATTAACCTAATGATTTTAACTTGTGTAAATGAGGTCAAATCTTTCCGAAATGAAAACAATTTATTTTCAAATAATAAAAGCTTTCACACAAGTAATGAATTTCCCATTCGTATTAAAAGGAATTTCAAGTTTGAATTGAAATAGTTTTCCAAGTTATGGATGAATCTTTGGAAACAGTTTGAAAGCTATAAGTTAAATCTTTGATTTAAAGAATGAATAAGTTAATCCAATTTGAAATGAAAATTGTTTTGAAATGAGTCTTTGATTTGAAGACCGGATGGGTTAATCCAAATTGAAATGGAATTATTTGGAAAGCTATGAATTAAATGTTGATTTAAAAATTAGATGAAATAATCCAATTGTTTTGAAAAGCCATGAATGAAGCTTTGTGAAACTGGGTGAACTTTATGAAATGAATCTTTTTGTTTAAAAGATTTGAAATGGTAATTGGTTTAAACCATTTGAAAGAAAGTTTGGAATCATTAAGTTGTGACTTAATTGAAATCCCATATCCATATGTTTTTAAATATTGCGTTCATTATTCGGTTTAGCCGGAAGAGGACTTTGTGTCGTATAACACGTTCTGAATAATGATACGACGATATGGATAGTACTTAAAGACCGATGGTGAAGACCGGGTATTTGCGAGAGCGATAGGATGACCTATCGATTGTCTCTGCACTGAGTAGCTACGGTATAGAGATTGCCTAAGTGATGGGAAGTCTGATCGGGATTGTGAATACTCGGATTTGCAAGGGCTTCTTCGGAAGTGCCTTCGGTTCTGTTCGAACCCGGAATAGACTTGTATGGTTGTATGTCTGACACTACACTTTGAGATATAAAGAAGATTTCTTTCAAATACATATCTGTTAGTGGCGGAGAATTTATTCTCTTAGCTTAACACCCTTCTCTGAGATGTATGAGCTCAGAGGTTATGTAGTTGAAGGTTACCAGCAATTTACTCCCAATTTGGTAGTGTGGCATGCTGAGTGCTGCTGTGTGTTGATGATCATTAGTTGATCATTTATGATCAAAGCATGGCTTTCGTGCAAAGCGTAGCTTTGTGGACGAGACTTCGTTGAGCCTCATAAGCCGGTAATGGTCGAAACAGGAATCGTGGCAGCAAGGTTTCAGGGGTAGCTCCCCTAGGGTATGGCCATTTCTTCTGGAAAAGGGTAGTATCATGGTATGGAGCCCAGGTACTTACTCGTGTGGACACCGTAGTATATTTATTACTGTGTGATGTTGTTGGAGGGCCCTAGGATAAAGGTCCCAAAGGACCAGGGGTGGCATATCTTAGGTTTTATTCCTCGGGAAGGGGGTAGCCGGCCTTGTGTAGCAGAGAGCTGGGTAAGTTCTCGAGGGCGTCCCTCTAGAGGCGTTCCATTTTATTTGGGAAGTTCATTTGCCCGACCATTTGTTGGAAATCCAAACAAAACAATACGAGCCATGTACGGTTTAAGTTGTATAACCTGCCATGGAATATGGCGGTAATCTACTATTGAACATGGTAGCTATAGTAGGCATACGACGAAATGTGGCATGCTGGCTAAGATTGATATTATACTTTCAAAATATTTTTTCACTATGCACTAATAATAATATCGAAAAAAAAGATTTCGCGTATCAAGCATTTTTGACTATCATAAGGAGAAATCTCCTCCAATTCTGCGTTTGCATGGTGTGTGCGGTGGGAGGCCTTATGGTGGTTTCATTTTCCAAAGAGCATTGCGGTTTTCAATGTTCTAAATTCCTTTGTTGCTTGTTTTAAAGATAAAAACTTTTGTTTGCTCATACCAGTCCCATGACTGACCCGGAGTTTATTGTTCCTTTCCTAAACTCTGGTTGCCCACAATGTTCCACACGGGCAGTCTAGAGTTGGGTTTTTCAAATAGTCGAATAATAGGAACTGATTTGATAGCCTTCGAAGCCTTTTGGATCATGGATCGCATTTTCTACACCTTCAGCTTTCATGGCTGACCTTGCTTAGCTTTGTGCGACTATATGAGAGTTCTCGCTAGCTTTGGATTGGAGATGGAGTTTGGCACTGAAGAAAGTTTCTTTCCACTGCTATTGTCTTGTATCATATCTGATGTATATTGATATTCATTGCATCAGATATTGTACCAGATTGTGTATATCAATGTATTATTCATTTCTTTTTCTTTCGCTGTGTTGTTTACTTAATGGTGTACAAGTGGTATCAAAGCTGAGGGTTGAAACTTAGCTCAGGAGTATAACACATTAAGTAGCTGATTAGAGATAGGGTGAAGTAAACCCTAGAATGAGTATCCCTAAGATATCTGTCTATATGCCTCAGTAAATTCTCTTACTATCCACCGATAGTAGATATGAGTGCAAGAAGAGGATGAGATAGGGGACAGGGGAATACGACTATAAATGGTCAATACCCTGTAACAACAAGGGGACAATCTTTTCTCCATCAATCTCTTTTGTTAAGCATCTCTTTTCAATTCTTCGATGGTTCCTGGTAGATCCAGGAAGAAGATTTGATATATTTGCATGGGACATAAACTCCAAATAGGTCAGAATTGTTTGTTTGGATGAATTGGTTGCTTTGGCTGCTATGGTTAATGGGTATACTTTGGTTTTTAAGCTAAAGGTTTTGAAATTGTATCCATATATCTGTCTATTTTTGGGTCCGGATATGTTCTACGAACGATTAGTTATCCATCGAACTAACCAGTGCCCTTGCATATTTCATAGATTTGATGACCCGAGTATCCTGTGTAGTATCAAATGAGTTTGTTCTCATATTGGTAATATTTTGATTTGGTAGGCCAAATGCAGAATTGACATTCGGTTTGATTTGGAAAGATATTTCTCTATCTTTCATCTATCTTTGTCATCTCCCTAGCAAATTTCGGGGACGCAATTTCTTAAGGGGGGATCTGTATCGATCCCGATTTAAAGATGAATTTAAATTTGTAATTAAATTAAAATTTTGGATTAGTTTGTGAATTTATTTGAATATTTCAAATTTAATAAGATGTATATGCTTATTTCTTTTAAAAATTTGGATTTGAAACTCAAAATGAATACTTTCAATTGAATTGGATTATAAATAAAAATTTTGATTTGGGAATTCAAAATAAATTTAAAATTAATTAGATTTTAAGATTATACGTGGAAAAAAATATGCATGATTAATTATTAAAATGTGTACATTTTGTTTTACTCCATTTTCTTTATGAAGTTATAAGAAGTATAAAAATTTATCCTATCAATATTTAATGTACAATATAAAATAAAACATATGTTATAAACTTAATGTTTGAACCAATTATAAATAGAAATAAAAATTCAAGCATATATGTTAATAATTTATATGGTCGTATGGCAACATAAAATCAAATTATAAATAGAAGAAACAAAAAATAAAATACTATAACAATTTATTGTATGTGAATTAGGCAAGACAAGAAGATAAGAAAAAAATCTATGTACAAAGCAAATAAAACTGTTGTTTCCAAATGATAACAAATAGCATAGTTTGTAGACAAAGTAAGGGAGGTCGAGGTCATGGCGAAGGGTAGCTTGGGTGATGAGGATTCACGAAAAAATACTCACGAATTTTTTTGATAAGCATGGTGGTAATTGCGGTGGATCAAAGTAGGGTTTTGTAATGGTTTTGGATCATTGGGATGTCGATGTTGTTGTGGCAACTGGGGAGCATCGGAGTGGTTCGCCTGGTTAGGGATGTAAGCTAGAAGGTGTGACGAAGTTTTAGGAAGGATGGCGAGGCTTCTCGTTGGTCGGAGGTGTCAGAATTATGGACTTATGGCCAAGGCGTTTTTGTTGTGTCGAAGTTTTTAACTCGATTTTGATTCATGGGTTGTGCGTGTGATCTGGGTGCTGCTTCATGGTCGAGTAAGTTCGAGTGATTATTGAAGGTGGCCGCAGCGATCACTGATGGCCAGAGGAGACAGTGCACTTACATGTTATCGCTTGGTGTCAGTGTTGATGGATGTGAGTGTCGCGAGTTGTTTCTCGAGTCCAAGGGGTGATTGCCTCGGGGTCGTACTCGAGTACGTAGGCTCCTAATGCTTTCAAACTTAAATTAACTTAATGGAAGAAAAAATAATAGAAGAAGAAGTGTACGCACGCGAGAGGAAGATAATAATGTGGGAAAACTAGTGAGAAACTCGAGTGCACACTCGAGCAAACACCTGGGTTTGCTCGGGTTATTTCCAAATTGGGTTAAGCCCAATTTATTTAAAGCTTATAATTTTAAAGTAAATGATGTTGACTATTTTTAAGTTAAAAATTTGTTTCAAGCTAATCGACTAAGTGAGTACATATTAATGTTTTCTAAAACCTTAATTAATATTTTAATTAAGTAATTAACTTAAGTTAAATATTAAATTTAATTAACATTAAAGCTTTCAATATAACAATAAATTGATTTTCAAAGTGCAAAGAAGATTCTTAAATGATAATTAAGGAAAATAATTTTATTAACTAATGGATTTGAAAAGTAATTAGGAATGATTTATAATTTGTAATTAGAATTGATTAATAAACATTTACGTGTCTAAATTATTTAAAAATTGTTAATTAGATAATTTAAGTTAATCAATTTATAATTAGTAGTTGATTAAGTTAATTGATTAAGAAATAATTTATTAACAAGGTTGATTAAGATTTAATTAATTTATTTGTCATTAAGAATAATTGATCATTTATTTAAAATAGTTGTGTGGTTAATACACTTAAACCACATTGGAAAATAATCAACTATTGTTGTGCACCGAATTGTTATTTCTGTTGTGGTTGTGATACTGTGTGATGTGAATTATTCTGTGCTGAACTGTGATTTATGATTTAATTCTGTATTGATGTGAAACCCTTTTTGTCCATAAAACGGCATTTGAATCTCGATGCGACATGGAGTGGGATTCCAGTTGGTTATCTGAAACCCACATCGAATCGTAATAGTGAATCTCTGTGATTGATTAATTTACTTTATCTGTAAATTTGTGAATAAAGATAAGCGTTATGGATTGTACCGCTTATCGATATTGATATATCTATGATGATTGATATTTTGTACTATTGTGTGAAACCCCAAGACTACACTTATACACACACAAATATGGATTGCACGTGGAAATCGGTTAAGTCACAGATATTTGAATTTTTTAATAGTTTTGAATTTGAATTTTAAATCCAAATGATCTTGGAAATGAATTGGGTTTAAAGCGAAAAGCTTTTAAAAGGCATTTTAAAAATAAAAGTTATTTTGAATAACTTAATAAAGATTTGAAATTTGAATAATTCGATTCAAATTGGAACTCAGTATCTAAGATTGAATTCTATATTCAGTGTTTATGATTTAAAAAGGGATTATACAAGCTTATATGGGTTTTAAACCATTTTTAAAGTATTGTTGTGGGAATTTGAATTAACCCAAAGATTTTAACTTGTGTAAATGAGGTCGAATCTTTCCGAAATGAAAACAGTTAATTTTCAAATGATAAAAGCCTTCACACATAAGTAATGAATTTCCAATTCGTATTAAAAGGAATTTCAAGTTTGAATTGAAATAGTTTTCCAAGTTATGGATGAATCTTTGGAAACGGTTTGAAAGCTATAAGTTAAATCTTTGATTTAAAGATTGAATGAGTTAATCCAATTTGAAATGGAAATTGTTTTGAAATGAGTCTTTGATTTAAAGACCGGATGGGTTAATCCAAATTGAAATGGAGTTATTTGAAAAGCTATGAATTGAATCTTGATTTAAAAATTGGATGAATTAATCCAATTGTTTTGAAAAGCTATGAATGAATCTTTGTGAAACTGGGTGAACTTTATGAAATGAATCTTTTTGTTTAAAAGATTTGAAATGGTAATTGGTTTAAACCATTTGAAAGAAAGTTTGGAATCATTAAGTTGTGACTTAATTGAAATCCAATATCTATATGTTTTTAAATATTGCGTTCATTATTCGGTTTAGCCGGGAGAGGACTTTGTATCATATAACATATTCCGAATAATGATACGACGATATGGATAGCATTTGAAGACCGGTGGTGAAGACCGGGTATTTGTGAAAGCGATAAGATGACCTATCAATTGTCTCTACACTAAGTAGCTACGGTATAGAGATTCCCTAAGTGATGGGAAGTCCGATCGGGATTATGGACACCCGGATTTGCAAGGGCTTCTTCGGAAGTGCCTTCGGTTCTGTTCGAACCCGGAACAGACTTGTATGGTTGTATGTCTGACACTACACTTTGAGATATAAAGTAGATTTCTTTCAAATACATATCTGTTGGTGGGGGAGAATTTATTCTCTTAGCTTAACACACTTATCTGAGACGTATGAGCTCAGAGGTTATGTAGTTGAAGGTTATCGGCGATATACTCCCAATTTGGTAGTGTGGCATGCTGAGTGTTGTTGTGTGTCGATGATCATTTGTGATCAAAGCATGGCTTTAGTGCAAAGGTAGCTTTGTGGACGAGACTTCGTCGAGCCTCACAACTCGGTAATGGTCGAAACACAGGAATCGTGGCAGCAAGGTTTCAGGGGTAGCTCCCCTAGGGTATGACCATTTCTTCTGGAAAAGGGTAGTATCATGGTATGGAGCCCAGGTACTTACTCATGTGGAGATCGTAGTATATTTATTACCGTGTGATGTTGTTGGAGGGCCCTCGGATAAAGGTCCCAAAGTACCCGGGGTGGCGTATCTTATGTTTTATTCCCCGGGTAGGGGGTGGCCGGCCTTGTGTTGCAGAGAGCTGGGTAAGTTCTCAGGGGCGTCCCTCCAAAGGCGTTCCATTTTGTTTGGGAAGTTCCTTCGCCCGACGATTTGTTAGAAATCCAAACAAAACAATACGAGTCCCGTACGGTTTTAGTTGTATAACCTGCCATGGAATGTGGCGGTAACCTGCTATTGAACATGGTAGCTATAGTAGGCATACGACGAAATGTGGTATGCTGGTTAAGATTGATATTATACTTTTGAAATGTTTTTTCGCTATGCACTAATAATAATATCAAAAAAAAGATTTCGCGTATCAAGCATTTTTTACTATCACAAGGAGAAATCTCCTCCAATTCTGCGTTTGCATGGTGTGTGCAGTGGGAGGCCTTATGGTAGTTTCATTTTCCAAAGAGCGTTGCGGTTTTCAGTGTTTTAAATTCCTTTGTTGCTTGTTTTAAAGATAAAAACTGTTTTTGTTTGCTCATACCAGTCCCACGACTGACCCGGAGTTTATTGTTCCTTTCCTAAACTCTGGGTGCCCACAATGTTCCACACTGGTAGTCTAGAGTTGGGTTTTTTAGATAGTCGAAAAATAGGAACTGATTTGATAGCCTTCGAAGCCTTTTGGATCATAGATCGCATTTTCTACACTTCAGCTTTCACGGTTGATCTTTCTTAGCTTTGTGCGACTATATGAGAGTTCTCGCTAGCTTAGGATTGGAGAGGGAGTTTGGCACTGAAGAAAGTTTCTTTTCGCTGCTATTGTCTTGTATCATATCTCTGATGTATATTGATATTCATTATATCAGATATTGTATCAGATTGTGTATATCAATGTATTATTCATTTCTTTTTCTTCCACTGTGTTGTTTACTTAATGGTGTTATAAGCTCGACGAACCAGATTCAACGTTTGGATCTGCGGCATTGGAATATGAGTGTCGTATTCGGTGCCGATTTTCGAAGATCAAGTCAGGATCGTTACACCTTTCTTTTTTTACCCTTCTGTAACAAGTGCATCTTCGCCTTTGGGTTGTGTTATTCCATGATTATCTGCCTTAATTTTTAATCTAACAATGATATTTTCTAAGAAAATCTCTTTTTTCTTATGTTTTAGATTGTTGCGGTAGTCTCTCTAGGATGGTGGTAGTTTTCCTATTATCGCTTCAAAAAGGAAAGATTCTCCAACTTGATGTCCTTCCGCTTCAAGTTCATGAATTATAAGTTGGAGACCCTGCACTTGACTAGTTATGCATTTGGAATCCACCATTTTGTATTCCATGAATTTATCTACTATGAACTTCTTCAAACTGACATTCTACGTCTTGTATTTATTTGCAAGTGTAGTCTATAGAGATTTTGCTGCATGGTGTGGCTGATATACTTTACATAGTACTTTATCCAAACAATTCAGAATGTAATTTTGACACAAGAAGTCCGAATGCTTCCACGAGACAATTCCGAGAAAAACAGCTGTGTCTTTTACTCCAGTTTGTCCGCCTTTAGGTTTTGGTTCATCATCCTCAATGCACTTCTGCAGCCCTAACGTGGTGAGATAAAACAGCATTTGATTCTGCCATGTTATGAAGTCATCATCATTTCCTTTAAACGGATCAGGCCTGTTGTGAGTAGCAGCCTTTGGGGATAATTCAACTGTCGTCATCTCTGTTTTAGTGAAAATAGAAAAGTCTTAAAACGTTATTACACCAGTATACCAAAAAAGATACCAATATTTTATAAACTCGTCACACAAGTTTACAAATTAGATTTCCACTACTTTGAAAATCTATATTAGAAATTTTGAACAATAGCTATGTTGTATTAATTTACAATAACAAACGGATGGTGAAGGAAATTTCATCTGAGGCTTACCGTAAAAATTTCCTCAAGACTTTATTCAAATCTCATAAGATACAATAGATGTGATTTGCTCGAGATTGTGATGTGTATTATCTTCTATGTGATATGCATAAGCGCATGGATTATAGAAATTCAGAAATGAGGAGGAAGAAGAGAAAATTTAGAGTATTGAACTGATCAGTTTTACTTCTCCTTTAGAGGTTAATTCCCAATGGTTATGTCTGTTAGGAACAACCGCATTTCTTCTTATGCAAACGCCAAAAACTGTTATGATTTACAACAGTCGCATCTCTTCATTTGCAATGGCCATAAACTATCGCGGTTTGCAACAGTCGCGTCTGTTCAAACAGTCCGCGACGGGCATTTCAATTGAAATCCAAAAGTCACTTCTATTTGAATTAAATAGCAGAAAACTATTTACTTTGGTGCATCAAAAATATAACACGGTCTACTCTTATTAGACCCGCACCCGCATCCGTTTCGGTTCAGTTCGCTTCGGTACAGGCGGGCGGCGGCACGTGCGCATGTGTTAGTTCATGGTCATATAGGTTCTCCCCCTCACAAAAATTACCTAAACCTAAGGGCCAATATGGGTTTGAGGGAAGTAGTATGTAAACATGAATGCTAACTTATTTTTGGCCATGTGGGACAATATCTCATTCATCTTTTAAAGGCCTCTAACAATCCCCCACATGAATGACGATATATGTCTCCTCGACACAAAGTGTAATATCACATAGTTCATATGGAAATAATGCTATATCGAGGATGGGTATATATTTCAATTTGAACTTTTCCTAGTTAAAACTTATCAGATATACTTATATAATCGGTGAATTATTTCATCTTGAACCGTCAGCGTTTGTGCATAACTATACAATAATCTTTACAAAGCATTATTTCCCTTCACATCCAATCTCTTGGTTGTGTTTATTTTGGTCCCAAATTTTTTTGGTTCTGCGAATGTTTTAGAGAATTTAAGCCTTTAATATTCTCATATAGCCGACACAGCTCATACTAACATAAGTGATCGCAACCATTAAGAGTATCCTACATATAACCCACTTGCTATTTTCAAGATATGGTCATCATTAAAAAGCATAGCTTTAACCCTTTTATATTTCTATAGGTATGCATTATATTGTGCACTATAGGAATGGAGTAGGAATAAGTCCAAACAAATGCATTATTTCTTGAGTTACTCAGAACTGGTTTGCCCATTGATCCTAATCCATGGGACCTCCAGTCGTTTGGATAGGTTTTCGTATAAGATAACTCTTGTTGGTTTAGGCTTTTAAACTCATTCCTCTTGATGCACAGTCAATTTTCTATATTGATAATCCTTTAGTAAATGGATCCGCAAGGTTATCAGTAGTTCTCACATAATCAATGGAAATAATTCCATTTGAGCGTAACTTCCTAACTATGTTATGGCGTCATCGAATATGTCATGATTTTCATTATACACAAAGTTTTCCGCTCTGCTTAACGCTGCTTGAATATCTTTTAAAAATTGACGAACCATTCTGATTCTTCGTCTGCTTTATTTAAAGTGATGAACTCTGATTCCATAGTGGATCGAGCTATGCATGTTTGTTTAGTATATTTCCATGACACTGCTGCTCCTGTTAGGGTGAAGACATAACCACTAGTTGATTTAGATTCCTCCGAATCAGAAATCCAGTTTGCATCACCATATCCTTTTGAGATGGTAGGATATTTTCCATAATGTAGGAAAAAATTCGTGGTACTCTTTAAATATCCCAACACTCTCATTAGTGCTTTTCAATGTTCCTTCCCTGGGTTGCTTGTACCTACCCAGTCGACTTACTGCATACGCTATACCTGGTCTTATGCAATTCATGAGGTACATTGGACATCCTATTACATGAGAGTATTCCATTTGCATTACACTCTCGTTAGTGTTTTTATGCAATACTTCCAATGGATTAAAAGGTGTTCTTGCTCCTTTAATTATGTAATTTTTGAATTTTTCAATCACTTTTTCCACATAATGTGACAGAGATAGTTCAATTCCATTAGGTGTTTTTATTATTTTGATTCCAAAATAACGTCTGCAACACCCATATCTATCATGTCAAAATTGTTGATTAACATTTTCTTATGGTCTCTATTACTTTACTATTTGGACCAAAGATTAGCATATCGTCCACATATAAACAACTCATTACGTATGATTGTCCAACTTGTTTATAATAAACACATTTATCACATTCATTTACACGAAAACCATTTTTCATCATAACACTATCAAATTTTGTGTGCCATTGTTTTGAAGCTTGTTTTAATCCGTATAATGATTTTACTAATCTACTTACTTTGTTTTCATTTCCTTAATTTGGAAATAAAACCCTCGGGTTGCTCCATGTAAATCTCCTCATCAAGATTTTCATTTAAGAATGCTTTCTTTACATCCATTTGATGAATCTCTAGATTATACATCGATGCAATTTCTATTAACATTCTCATAGAGGTTATTTTTGTAATAGGTGAAGAAGTATCAAAGAAGTCTATACCTTCTTTTTGACGATATCCTTTAGCTACCAATCTTGCTTTATGTTTATTAATAGAGCCATCTGGTTTCATCATCTTTTTGAAGATCCATTTGTAGCTAATCGGTTTTATTCCAGGCGGAATGTCAACTATTTCCTAAGTTTTATTACTTAAAATTGAATCAATTTCACTTTTGATTGCTTCTTTCCAACATGAAGATTTAGAATATGACATTGCTTCCTTGAATGTTTGAGGTTTGTGTTCTAACATGTATGTTAGAAAATCTAAACCAAATGTCTTGGACGTTCATGCTCTTACACTTCTTCTTAGTTCAACTTCCTCAATTTCACGATGAGTTTCATCATCATGTGGCTTGCTTGATTCTTCTCTTGTCCTTTTAGGGATATAATTTCCTTAATTTCTTTTGTGTGGAAACACATCTTTAAAAGATGAGACATCTCGAGACACTATGATTGTATTGACATTGATGTCAGCTATATTAGACTTGAATACCAAAAATCTTTAGGCACTACTATTTTGGGCTGCATTAGATTGTAACAGTCTATAGTATTTGGTCCAAGTATGACTTTCTTGGGAGGAGGAACTGGAACTTTTGCCAAGCACCCACTTACTTTGAGGTATTTGAAACTTGGTATGTGTCCTTTCCATAACTAATATGGAATTGTTCCTCTTTTATTGTGAGGAACCTTGTTTAATATGCGATTAGACATATTTAAGGCTTCCCCCCCACAAGTTCGTCGGTAGACCAGAGGTCAATAGCATTGCATTTGTCACATCATTTAATGTTCTATTCTTTCTCTCGGCAATACAATTTTTTTATGGTGAATATGGAACTGTTGTTTGATGAGTTATACCAGTTTTTGCATAGAATTGTTCAAATGGTGACTCGTATTCTCCACCTCGATCAGATCTCAATATCTTGATCTTTTTATTTAACAGATTTTCTACTTCAGCCTTATATTTTATAAATGATGTAATTGCTTGATATTTACTATTCAAAAGATATACATATCAATATCGTGTATAGTCGTCAATAAAAGTGATAAAGTACTTTTTCCCACTAGCACTAAACATAAGCGTACACATTAATTATACATATTATACTTTATTAGTTGGCATGAGCAATTTGCATTGACAATTACTCAGGCATGACATTATCTGCAGATTATGGATGTTGTATGTAGCACATCAATGCAATGTAAAGTCATTACATGCTAACAAATTAAATCAGTACTCATGTGAATAATACAAGTAATGAAATTGTATTTAGAATATACTAGAGCTGTACGATATGAGGCTTACAGTAAGGGGAATGATTGGATGGATTAAAAGAGGCATTTTGTCGAGTAATTCATCAGCAACAAGAAGATTCCGCAATTTACCCCATGACAAACTTCATCAAACAAATCATTGACGCTCACAACTACCGATGAGATTTTTGAAATTTGAATGAGTTGTCCAGATTTCGATGTTACAAATTTTCATATCTTGTTATTTTCTGTGATATCAGAGCTAGTCAAGGAGTTTTTGGAGGCACAGTTTATGAGAAGAAAGGAGGAAGACCAAGAGGAGTTCAATTAGAGGAAAGAAGAAGGAACTTTGGGAGGGAAACTTCGAATTTTATTTTTATTATATTTTATACAGCCCAATACAAATTTATATAGTTCATACTCATTTGGGCTTATACCCGATCCAACTACAAATTGTATACAACATGTTTGATAAAATGATTCACACGCATATGCTACTCGAACTCAATGACGACCTCATAATCAAAGAGGAGGAGCCGCCTCATTAGAGGAAGTGTTACAGGTGCCATGCCGATTAAAGTTTGACCTTGTCTCAAGGTCAAATGTTGGAAATTGATCCACAAGCTTCCAGTAATCTTCCCAACTTGCATCTTCAATTGGACATTGCTTCCACTGTACCAAAACCTATGTAATGCTGCCATGATCAGTATTAGCTGATCGTCGAGCCAAGATAGTCTCTAGTTCAAAAAGTGATTCCTTTTTGCATCAGGATTATATTTTTGAACAATAATGTTCAAGCCCAATTTTTATTTTAGCTGGGAGACGTGGATCACTTGATGCATTTTGGAAGGAGGTAATTTATACTCAACAGTTCCTATTTTTTTGTTCAATTTCATAGGGATCAAAAAATTTAAGGGAAAGCTTTGTTGTTGTTTTTTGTTATCCACTGAAATTTGTCTATATGGTTGCAATCTCAAATATACCCATCCCCTATTTGAAATATTTGAAATACCCTTTCAAATCTACGTGCATTAGCATATTTAATCATTCTTTCTTTTGCTTTATGCATGTTGTCTTTTAAGAATTGTAATGCAATATCCATTGCATATAATTCTTTATCTGCTTGATATACTCTAGCAGCCTTAGGAATATATGAGAGTAAAGAAGGAGGTGCTCTACCATAAACTACTTCAAACGGTGTACAATCTATTGGTAATTTCCAAGTTGTATCATACCAATATTCAACCAAGATAAGCCACATGATCCATTCATTTGGTTTGTGACTGCAAAAAGATCTCAAGTAGCACTCAAGTGCTTTGTTAGTGAATTCAGATTGACTATCTGATTGTGGATGGTAAGAAGAATTAAGTGCTAGTGAAGAGCCTTGTATTTTGAATAAATTTGACCAAAATTTACTTGTAAATATAGTATTTCTATCACTTACAATAGATCTTTGAAGACCATGCAGTTTATATACTCCATTAAAGAAAACTTTAGCCATTTAAATAGCTATGTAAGGATGAGCTAGCCGAAAAAATGTGTATATTTACTTAGTCTATTTACTACTGCATAGAGGACTGTGAATTTTACATTTTGGTAACCCGATAATGGAATCCATGCTCATGTCTTCCTAATTTTCTCTAGGGTAGGGAATGGCTATAGCAATCCACGTTTTTGAAAACCCTTTTACTCACATTTATTCAAAAATTCTCTATTTTTTCATATTCCGGAATTATTAAATAGGATTTTAAAATCAAACTATTTATTTTTCTTAAATTCTTACTTTTAATTCGTCCAAATTCACTATAAATATTTTATTTTAAAATTCTCTTTATTTTCCTTTAACAATTCAATATTCATATTCATGGTATTTTAAAATGCCAAAAATATATCCAGCAATACCATAACACCCAGTAAATTCAATTTTTCTAATATAATCTATCACAGATTATTCAAATAAATCGTATAACTGAATATGAAAATAATTTCAACATTTTTGAGAAATCCAATTGGATCCCTCCAACCTGTTTTCCCTACATCCATGGATGTTAGCACAATATAAAAATATCATTCCCACTTCGAGGGGGATATCGTAGTATATAGGATCATTCGCTATTATGCGGGCACATAGGGTCTCATCCGCTATATGTGTGTGTGTGTGTGTGTGTGTGTGTGTATGCGGGAATCTCAATCACTCCAATATACATAGTACTACTATATGAAATAGCATATCCAACTAATAATAATTATCAAATCCAACAATCAACCAATAATAAATTTTAACTTTTTAAATTTGACTGCAGTATTCCGAATTTGAGTGTGATTAACTCACCTTGATTTTTCAGTCGTTTTCGTGTTCCGTTTTCAATTGAATCCGAACGCGTTTTAAATTGTTTGAAATTATCAGAAGCTCCAAATCCACCCAAACTGATTCCTATGCGTAGATGTCGACGATACGATCCCAACATAACTTGGATCGCCCGAAACAGACCTCGTATGCATGAGATACAAATTTAATAAGTTTGAATGTAATTTTATATCATTTTTTTTTAAATAAACGAGGACCATACCTAAACGGCCCAAACCCGCCATCGCCTTCTTTCCCCTTCTTCAAACCGATTCCCGCTAAAACTACAAATAAACCACCATGGTCGCACCATCACCCTCCCCTTTGTTCCTCTCTGCTTCACGATATCGCATACCGCATCAACCCGACCATAAAGCTTCAAGCTCGACACATCCCCCTAAATCGTGCCCTGACCATTCGTGGCTGGTACAGTGTCGACCACCACAAAGAGGTGATCGGTCCTTCTTAAAATCCTTATCTAGGTGCTAATCCTCCCCACGACGAAGAATATGATGCCCGTGCCCACAATCGAAGACTAATACCCAGGGTAAAGCTAACCTAGCTGCTCAGACGAATATCGAGCTCGATACCAATTTAGCCACACCCTCCAAAAATCGCACCAGACCGAGGAGAACCCCAAAATAGGATTTAATAAGCCAATTCCAGATTTTTTTTATCGAGTAGAATAGGGGAAATTGATTTTCATAGTTTTTTTTTCTTTTTTCGATGCTCTTTTCTCGACTGTGCTTTAAAGAGGGAGGAGACACGACCTTGAAGAGAAGTTGGTGTGTAGAAGGGGATATAGTGATTTTGAAATGAAAGGGAAACTACTGATGTGCAATTATTTATCATTCAATTATATAAATGTATCATTTAAAATTTTAACCGTCTCGAATTCGTACCTTAAAATCTTGACCTCAAATTGAGGCATGCCCTATTCCGAGCGCAATGGAAAAGATTTTGAGTCCAAATTCGATTATATGAAGAAGATAGCTTTTTAGACCCAATTATTATACTGAATTTTCGATATAGATTATTCAGCGCATTTACATACCGTATGACCACGAGATAACTCCAAACACTATGAAATTTGAAATCTATTAACAATACATTATTCGGATCCAATGGAACTGTTTTCGTCGAAATCCGAGAATGTGCCCTAGAAGACTATTTTTAAATGTCAATTTAAATGATATATTTTCAAAACCGAACAAATCACCTTTAAATTCGAATTTTTTTATTATCTTCCTTATTATCAGTATAAGTTTAATAAGCCTTTAAATTATTTTTAACAGGCTTAAAACTCCAGATTAAAATATTGTACCCAATTTTGAATTATTAAATTCAATAATTAAATTATCCAATAAATGGTTATATTTGAAATTCAAGTTAAATTTTAATTTTGAGTATTTAAAATCAATTAAATATTCCAATTTCAAATATCCAAAATCCGCATTGTTACATTTCTTCTCCCTTATAAGAATTTCGTCCTCGAAATTGCTAGGTAGGAAGAATGATCCAAACGCGTTACTAATTTCCAAAACACACAATTTGAGACAACTCCTCGAAAACAAATTTTCTTTTATTGAAACTACAATTATCACTCATATTAATTTTCCAAATTAATCCATTGACTGCAACTAACATTATTCCCTCAATAATTCAAATTATAATTTAAATTATCAAGAAAAATCATAATTTTTCTAACTCCTTAAATTTCTGAAAAATTTAGCCAACATCTCCTTTGCGCGACTAGATCGGAACAACTACAAAACTGTCTCTACTGCCCCAAATCATCAAAAGAAAACAAAAGCCAAGTGGCTTAATCAGAAAACCGTCAAATTTCATATGACAATTTAAATACATACCTTTCTATGGAGCAATCAAATTTTGCTTCTGAAATGAAGATATCAATTTATTTTTTGCTTTTAATTACCTACACCTTATTTACCAATCACATCTGATCATTTAATTCCAAAATCATTTTATTTATCACTTTCAATCATTTATTTTAATTTCCATCCACTTATTCACAATTATCCTATCACCCAACTTTTATTTAATCTCTGTTCAAGTACATACTCAGTATATTTTCTAATACCGATTTTACTTAAGAACTTCAACATCCACTTCTTAAGTTTAATATAATATATATTATACAGCTCCTTATATTTATTTTCACCTCGTCACTAAATCCATTTTTATTCAAACTAATTTCCATTTGACTCAATTTATCTCCAAATCGTAAATATTGACATCTATCAACTATATCTCAAACCATGGTTAATCCACCAATTATTTTAATTTAGTACCATCTACTAATTTATTTCTAATAAATTTATATTTCCAACCTTTTATCTTATTTAATCCACTCAAAATAATTTTCTATTTCGCTTTATTAACACAATTTGAATAAAATATCATTCCAATATTAAATTTCAATTTCATTTACTTACAATTTTAAAGCAATTAGTCCATTTACTAATTTATTTCAACTTAATAAATTCTGTTTCAGTAACTATTTCATTTTGCCAACTTAGGCTTAATTTACAAATTTCTCTTATTCAACTTAGTTAAAGTTAATTTCCATTCCAATTCAATTTTTTCCAAACTTTATAAGTTTTAGACTTATTTATATTCCATTCACCAATTTTTCGCAATTCAATTTATTGACTTATTTACCTTACTAATTTATTTCATTATCACACTTAATTTTACTAAACTCTTTTTGAATTTTATTCTAAAAAATTTCAAATTCTTATAAGTTTTCAACTTATTTATTTTCCATAAAACATTTTAGATCAAAACTCCAAAGTTTAAACAATTACTTAAGTATTTCAAAATCATTTTTGAAATCATATATACCCCAAATCCTTTGGTATATCAAATTATTCCTTTGAGTTTCAGATCAAAACCAGTTTTGCAAACAATTTTCAAAACATTCAGGTAGCAATTCCTCCCTTGGAAACTCGAAAATGAACATCGATGATGCTGCAGTCATCATCGAAATTATTTTCCAGCGACTGAAATGAGATCGGTGCTTTCATTCTATTAAAAACCATTTAAAATGTTTTTAAGTCCAATCATACTAGATTTCATATCCCATTTCCAAAAATATTTCAATGTAATATTGCAATTATTTCCCAAGACTTCGAAAACCATTTTCAAATCCATGGGATTAAATTTCCAAATTTCCCACTTTTTAAATCCTTTTATGTATGTATTTTAAATATTCCTATGAAATTTCATTTCAAATTATAAATCAAATTTATAAACTCATATTTACAATTTCATTTTGTTATATGAATTAATTTTTACTTTTGGTTATAAATTTAATTTCTTATTCAGTTTCTTCAACAACAATAATAACAATTTAATACTGTCGTTTCCTAGCAACTGAGCAGACCATAATAATTTTTGAAAAATTATTTCTTTTTTATGTATAAAAATAATTTAGGTAAAATTATTACATTTACACCATTTAAAAATAATACTATGTCGAATTGCTCTGTTATGGTGTTTAGAGATCCCTATCAATAACGTTAATTACTCGTATTGACCATAATCCATAAACCACTCAACAATCGATCAACACAATATAAAAAAATTATGTTCACTAACAAATACGTGCTCATATCTATTAATACACTCAAACTCATTCTAGGGTGCTACTGAACCTATCTCTAATGAGTAATCCCTGCCAGAGCCAAGGTTCCCGCTAAATCTTCAGCTCTGATACCTAGTGTCATGACCGGGATTTTTGACGCTAAAAAATGGACATCAATATTTCCATTGGTTACAAGCCATTATATAAAATATAAATATTTAATAATTATTCTTTAAAATAATAATGCTGGTTAAACCTTTAATAATAAGTAACTACTATAACTAACTTAACTAATATTTACTTTAACAATGTTAAAACAGTTAAACAATAAATTTTTCTAAAACATTCTTTTAAACACTTTAAGATTTTCTAATTAATACTTTAAAACCTTTCCTTTTTAAAATAACTTAACTTCTCAAAAAATACATTTTTCAACTTCAATATAACCAGTCTAATTTTTTATAAACCTCTCTCGATTTATCTCCAATTTAATATACGTTCCAATCCCGTAAATTACCTTTCTCACATTTCTAAAAATAAAACTACTATTTATTTTAAAATGATTTGCCCATTTCCTTATAAATCCTCACCGTGAGTTTATTACTTCAATTTATCCATTGAAATTTACCTTACCTTATTTATAAACTTCGTTTATAAATCCCATAATCCCATTTTCTCATTTATCACCTTTTTCACATTACTTAATTGATTTTAAATCGATTTTCTAAATTGAATTCCATTTTAAATTAATTTCTTAGTTAACCAAATTTATACAAAACCAACTAATTTCAGATTAACTTCTTTTTTATGATTTAAAATCTTATTTAAATCTAGAACATTAATTTCCTATTTTATTTTCAATTTTCTTTTTTATTTTCCCAAACTATTCTAAATCTCAATTTTAAAAAAAAATCCTATATACTTAAAACCATATCACTTAAGTTCTTATTTTTGAAAACCCTTTAACTCACATTTATTCAAAAATTCTCTATTTTTCCATATTCCAGAATTTTAAATAGGATTTTAAAATCAAACTATTTATTTTTCCCAAATTCATTACTTTTAATTTATCCAACTTCACTATAAATATTTTATTTTAAAATTATCTTTATTTTCCATTAACAATTAAATATTCATATTTATGGTATTTTAAAATGCCAAAAATATATCCAGCAATACCGTAGCACCTAGTAAATTCAATTTTTCCAACATAATCTATCACAGATTATGCATATAAATCATATAACTGAATAAGAAAATAATTTCAATATTTTTTAGGAATCCAGTTGGATCCCTCCAACCTATTTTCCTTGCATCCACAGATGTAACAACCCGATATTTTCAGCCATTCGCAGCCGCACATGTCGGACTTGAATTGCTCAAAATACCGCATTGTAAATAAATTTGGAGCAAATGAAATACAATCACAGAATCACAGACACAGAAAAAATAGAATACCTCGCAGCGGAATATAAAATACATAGTAGTTCATGAAGCTACTACGGCAGAGTCTCAAACGAAATACATAATACAGTCTGAAAACAACATAATTGAAATCCCAAATACATAGAAGTTCACTAATACATGAGATAAACTAGAATAGATGAAACCGAGAGTAGATATAAATGTAGATAAGCAGAAACTCCAGCAAAGACCAGCTCCAGAAGAGAATCCAAAGCTGTGAATACTCAGGCTGACCCGAGCGTAAAGTAAAACACAAAACACTCGAGTCAGGACAATATGTACTTATATAATGTAAACCAACTCAAGTGAACTGTAGTAGAAATACACAATAACTTAAAGGATGCTTGGAATCGACCATCCTTTAAGAAGCAGTTAAACTATAAATTAAATACATCCTGTGGTTAAAATTTCAGAATGGTATTTTATACTTCAAAATCAAATATCATTTCAAAATTCAATATCATTCAAAATCCATTTCAAAATATCATAAATATCATATCTTCCAAACCACATTCATTTTTATTTAATTTAAATACCATTACAAAACACATTTCAAAATAGTTTATATTTCGAAACACATTACTTCCTTTTAAATCATAAAATGAAGTTATTATATTTAATAATTAAATTTTCAAAATTTTAGTCTTTCAAAATTCATTTATTCACTTAATTTATTAAAACAGATGAAAATTCAACTTTCGCAGCATTTAGAAATTGCTACAGAAAGTTGCATTCAAAACAGTTCAATTTAACAAAAGATATCATTATAAAAATGCTATTATAGGGTTACATCAGTTTCAAATAAAACTTAGTTAAATTCAACAATTATAACATTTACAAAAGTGCTATAATAGCCTTTAATTAAATTTAGCCATTTGGTTTATTATTATCAACTACAACATTTACAAATACTGTATTATCATTTACATTAGAATTAATAGCATTTCAAAAATGCAGTTAATTAGCTTCAAATATTAAGTATAATTTCACAAACAATTTTTTTTATTTAAATCATTTTTAACTTATAAAATCATATAATTTCACTTCTAAAACAATCGTTCAAATACCCTTATATTCATGATTTTATAAAGTTAAATCTCCATTCAAAAATCAAGATTTAATGATAATTCACTTATTAAATTCCAACATTAAATTTAAATTCATTAAATTAAATTTAACTTAACACTTAAGTTTAGATTTCAAATATAACTTAATTTAGTTTTTATTTACTTAACTTAAAATTCAGTTTTAAGCCAAATTCACAGATTTCCAAATTTTGTTATAAATTTCAACTTAAATATTCATTCATTTTACATTTTAACTTTGTTCAAAAATCATTAATATATTATAAGAATCATTTTTAATTCATTTAATTCAAAATATCATAAATTTATCATGTTTTAATATTTAATTTAAATTCCATTTATCACCAAATTATAATTTCCAAAATAACTTACATTTCAGATTTCCTAACTTTACCTTTTATTTATTTCACTTATAAATTTTCAGAAAATCAATAATGCTTTACAAAAATCATTTTTAACCAAATTTAAAATCAAAATATTATAATATTTACATTTCCAAAATAATTAAAAAACTTTAGAAAAAACATATTTTAACAACGAGTCTGTATTTCATTTTCTAGCCTAGGTAAAGTGATACGGGTAATAAATCATTTCAACCCGTAATTTACAAAGAAAACCCGGGTTTGATCATTTCAAACCCGCAATCCCAAGTAAATGAAAATAATTGAAAATCATTCAGGCCTATCATTTCAGCCCGTAACAATTTTCTCCTATTCTAAAGTCAGTTTGGGTATGTATCATTTCAACCCATAGTGATTCTAATCTAAAGGGAACTTGCAGTGTGATAAACTGATAAAAATAACAGAACAACGTAATATAGCAGTAAACAGATGTCATAACAGGTGTTTAAGCATGGGTGAACATCATATAATAATCATAATATAGCAGGTGTAACAAGATAATGCATTTTACAAATTCAAAAGGGGTCAATTTACTAGTTATATATGTACATATTGTCTGGTGAGAATAACTCACCGATATAGCTGGAGTTGACTACAAACGAAGGCACAACTGAGATCCACAAAAGCACGACAGCACGACACAAATTCGAGTGGGAGAGCCAATGATTAATTCCCTTGAATACAATTCAAATAAAACAATACAAACAACATAAGTTTTCAACCCAAAATTTCAATAAAACATTGTTAGAAATGACTCATAAAACAAATCCAAAGCTATTGCACTTGCTTTCAACCACCTATGGTTCAGCTAAAGGACTAAAATGTATGACTAAGGGGTGATTTTGGATCTGGTCTTGGGTCCATAGGGTCGGCCTAGCATGGTTTACATGATAGTGAAGAGGTAGGTGCTTGGAATTTCAACTGTATGGCATAACAAAGGTTTCAAGGCAAAATAAAGCAACAACATGCCACGGCCAAGGCAAGTGGTCACGGCCAGAGGCAAGGTGAGGTCATGTGGTGATGTGGCAGTGGTGTCAGGTTGGAATTTGGATAGTGGTGTGATGGAAGTGGCGGCCAAGGTGGGGTTTTGTGGAGGTGGATCAAGAGGTGAGCTTGGCTAGGCTACAAGGTGAAGTGTTTGCAAATTTTGTTGGATCTACACATCAAGGGGGCATGGCTATGGCTTGGGGTTGTGCTGGGGGTGGTGGTGACTGGTTTTGGTGGTGGTGGAGGTGGCCACAGTGTTGGAATGGAGAGGAGTCGATCCTAGAAGTGATGAAAGCATGTGCAATTCACATGGAAACAAGAGAAAAATATAGAAAAGAAGAAGAAATTTTACCAAACTCTTGAGATCAGAAATGGCCGAATATTTTTGAGGAAATGAGAGAAAAAATGAAGTATGTGAATAAGAAATGAGGGTGGAAGCTGAAAGAATGAAGAGATATTGCCATTTGAGTGAAAAGAAACATAAAAATGTGAAAAGGTGTGAACACAAAAAAGCCATTGGAAACCAAGAGTCAAGCCTTTTCAAATTTCTTTAATTTATTTATATAATGTTATATTACTGATAATAATAATAATTTCAGTCAAAATTTCTAAAATTTAACAAAATATAAAATATTTATAAATATTTATTAATTATATAAAGTTAAAATAAGAAAATAGCACAAAATTGCAAACTAGTCTAGAAAATTTGAAATTAAACGGAATAAATTTTGGGAAATTCATATGGACTTGTAAAATATTTTTAAACAAAGATAACAACATAAAATAAAAATGCGTTCACAAAATAAATATATAAATTTTAATTTAAATAAATATTTAATGAAGAAAATAACAGAAAATTAGAAAACAACCTTTAAGAATAGGAAATAAATACAGTAAATTTTGGAAAAATTATGACATCACTTTAAAAATGTTTTAAAATAAAATATATATCTAACATGTCATATAACACATATTAGATCATGATTTGACAAATAAAAATATTATCTTTATAAATTAAAATAGATAATTTTATTAAATAAATCAATTTACACCCAATATTGTAAAAAGCACAACTTTCATAATATAAATCGGATTTCAACGAAACGAAAAGCAGTATTCTCAAAATTTAATATATTTACTAATAAAAGATAAAATTAAAAAATTCAAATATTTAAATTTTAAATTTAAAAGTCAAAGTTTGACCAGATTGAACAGAAATACACTTTTCAGTAAAATATCCAATTTATACTAGTTTGAAATTATAATTCCCATAATAATCAACATTTATATTTAAAAATGAAATGTTTGAAATAAAAAAGTTTAAAATAATTTCAAAATGAAATAAATTCGAAATTAAAATATACATAAAAATATAGGGTTGTACACTCTCCCCCACTCAAATCTTTTCGTCCTCGAAAAGGAAGGAAGTAGAGAAACAACTAGAAAGAACAATACATTGGAAGACATACCGAAAGAAGGTAGGGAAAAAGTAGCTAGGAGGGAAAGCAGGTTGAAAGACAAGGATGAACCATTATTTAAACCATTATACATTTCAATTAATTTTTTTTTAACATTTTAACCATTTTATAATCTGATGAATAGTCATTTGATTAAAATCTGATGGTTCAAAGAAATCAATATTTAAAACATTTTAAAATATTTAGAGGGGAAAATAAATGATCAAAATATTCTTTATATAGTACTTTATCAAGATACTTTTATCAAAATACTTTTATAACTTGACGTCTTAACAAGTTTATCCTCGTTCCTGTAGATTCTGGCGGTGCATTGATCAGGCGCAAAGCTAGACTTCTTTAGGTACTTAGTAGACTTGTTTCAAAACCCAGTGAAAATAATGGAAAACTCTTTTAAAAATAGATATGGAAAGTACAATCCAAACAAATCAACCAAACTGAAACAGTTGTCTAACCATGGATCGTAGATACACAATGGTTACGCCTGGATCTCCCAGTAAACAATCTGTATCCGTAAGCTTTCTCAGCCTGCGAGTTACGCCATGATGACTAATAGAGTGCAAGATACACAATGGTTACGCCTGGATCCCCCAGGAAACAATCCGTACCCCTAGTCCATCTCAGCCAAGCAGTTTCGCTACTAATGCGACCTACATAGAGTGCATGATACACAATGGTTACGCCTGGATCCCCAGGAAACAATCCGTACCCCTACGCCAGCTCAGCCAGGCAGTTGTGCTACGAAGTCGCGATCATAAGACCATGGAGATTGCCATGGAATTCGATGGACACTCGAGTATCATATCCGGAAAACCTAAATCAGAGAGAGAATAATATCGATAGAATGAATCCACAGTGTGGCCACAAAGCGGATATCAAGCACAAGGCACTTTCCATATCTTTTACTTCGAAAATATGTATCATATAGTACCTTTAAAAATCACTTTCAAATATCATACCTATATAAAGTCCATTATATATAAGATTCCATTTCAAATCGAATATTTTCCAAATCCATAGAATATCAAATCATACGTATATAGACTTCGATTATATAAGATTTCAGTTTACAAATTGAGTACTTTTCAATTCAACATTTTCAAATCAACTTCATACTTATACAAATCAATTTTATATAAGTTCGATAACTCCCAAATCAAGTATTTAGTAAATCAAGGTTCTCAATTTTAATTCGTTCAATATCAATTCAGTTTCAAAAAATCATATATGATTTCACCAAATCCTTTCTTCCAAATTACATATATTCAGTTTAAAATTTCTTAAAGCCATAGATTTAGAAAATAATCAAAATCAACAAAATTTAGGTCAAACAAATTCATTTCCATTTCAAACATATATTCACTTTCAAAAATCATAATACTTTCAAAGTTATAAATCTTTGAACTCAAAATACTTGAAATCATTACACTTTGAAAAATCATAACATTTTGAAATCATACATTTGAAATCATAAAACATCCATTTAATTCTTTACATTTCACAAATTTATTCAATTAAACCAAAATCTAAATTTTTCCAAATTTTAATTGCATTCAAACCATCAGTTTTAATTCAATTTAGTTTTCCAAAAAACCATTTCAAATATGATCAAATTTCAAATATAGATTTGATTTACAAAATAAACTATTAAACCTTAAATATGTTTCAAGGGTTAAATATACCATATTTCAAAACTAAATTTCATATATCTCAAATTTTACTTCATTATTACTTAGTGTTGAAATATTTATTTCATAAATCCATTATCATTAAATAAACTCAAATACAGGTAAACCAAATATCCTTTCATACTAATATAAGCTTCAATTATTCATTTATCAAAATCAATGGTTTTCAAAATCATCTTATACATACATAAAGTTTATCTTGTATAAGGATCAAAATTTTCAAAAAAATAAATTTCGCTGCATGAAAAGCCATATGGGATTGAACTTATTTGCTTACTAAAAGATTTTTAATTAGGAATAGTTTTGTATATAAAATAGTTTGTATGAAAAATAGAATAAAACAGTTAGTTTAAGAAGAATTAAAGAAAAATAGTTTTGAAAAATGGTTTTAACTTTGATAGTAGTTTTTCATAAAAGAAAAATTCTAATTAAATTACAAAGATATCCAACTCAACAACTTTCAATTTCAGCGTCAAGTATACCAATGATATTAGGATATAAGATGTACATATGTCATCATTTCGCAACATTACATTCGATCGCTTGCTCGATCACACAAGTTCGCTTTCGAACTAGTATTGTCCACTCGACTTCCCTAATGCGGACTTCGATGTGGTTTCTCGACTGGAAGCCATCAGTCTCCTTGCATAGTTATATACTATGATAGAGAATTCTAAAATCAATCCCAAAATCCATATCAAATATTCGCCATCAAGAATCAAATGAAAAATCCTAACATGAAATGGTGTAATTCACCTCAAACTTGTGTGCTCAAACTTGGATCAAATTAATTATGCGAATAAAACAACATACGTACAACTTATGTATCTATTCCAACTTGTTAAATAAATAGTTTTATAAAGATGTTACTAAGTTAAAACATTTAAAACCAAATTTTTCTCAAACATTTGAAGACTAATTTTTTTTTCCAAAACATTTCAAAACTAAATTTCATATTAGTATAATTCAAAATAGTCTTATTTATTTACTTAACAAAAGAGTTTCAAATTTATTTAAATCATAATATTTCATACTTGAAACATACAAACTAAACTTATATACTTTATCAAATACTTTATACTTTTCAAAATTACTTAGCTTAGAAAAGTTAACCTTGATTTGGAAGTGTGCAAACCTTCAAAATAGTCGAAGAAATCATATTTTCAATTCAAGAGTTGGAAGTCAACAACAAATCAGTAAACCAATTTCAAAACATAGGGTTATACCAAAACAAATCTGAATCTCGAGGACTGAACACCGGCTTACTTTAAATCATTTCAAATGTGTGTGTATATATATATCTTTCGAATATCAAACCATACTTAAAAATCTAAAATCAAAATTGTTTTCACAAAATCACTCGCATAGCAAAGCTACTAGAGTGGCCTCTCCCCACTCAGAAACTCGAAAATCAATGTCGATGATGTATGCATTCATCACCGAAATTATTTTCCAGTGACATAAGTGGGTTTTGGACTTTCATTTTCTTGAAACTTCTTTGAAATCTCTTCGAAATCATTGGGATTAGTTCGAATACATTTGAAACATTTCTTATTCATAAAATATCTTTAAATCGTAATATTATTATATATTTTCCAAAATCCTAAAACCGATTTTCACAACACCGGAGTTCGATTCCTCGAAATTCAAATTCAAAGCCCTTCAGTTATAAATCATTTTATATAAATTTAAATTTCTCATAAATTTTAAAAATTTCAAATCATTTCAAAGCTTCAAATTTTCATTTTTTTTAAAAGATACCAAATCCTTATCGAAAACATTTTACTTTTATATATAAAATATGGCCATCCTTATCAAAATAGTAATTTCGATGTATGCACAAATTCAAAATACAATTAAACACAAATCTCCAAAGAATGACTCAAGTTCAGATTTCAAATAAATAGAGATTCAAATTTAAAGGATCTCTAATCAATTAGAATCCTGATTCAAAGATAAGCTCGAACTAAGATAAGGTAATTAATTACCAAATAGAAGATGGATAAGCCTTTATAAGTCGCGGGCGACCTTAACTGGGTCAACAGTGATTTCAGGAATATAACCAATGCGGAAATCTAAGGCAAATCGACGTTCGATCGCCAGAGATAGAATCCGAGTAGAGCATGAAATAGATAGCATCGACATCCGAGGATACAGAAATCTTCGAAGAATCAATGCCAAATATAAGGGAGTTTCACCCCTTTACAAATCTTTCAGAGATTTGAGGAATCACCGATCTTTTTAGAGGTCATTCCAAAGTGGAATTATGGAATTCTTCAAAAATCAAAGGAACACAAATAGGGAAGACAAGGCTGGATTTCAGAACAATTGGAAGCATTCCAAAGTTCAAGGAATCCGAACCGATAAGAATCTTAACCAAAGATTTCTAACAATGTGGATACAGAAGGAATGAAGTTTAGAAAATCTTGGTTTAAAAAAATAAGAAATTTATTTATACCAAAATAATCTTTGAAAATCCTTTAAAAATCATTTGGAAATCATTATATACTTCGAAAATACGTTCTCTCACAAAGAAAGGATTCTGAGATTGATTCCACTCATTCTAGGGTATTTCTACCCTATCTCTAATGAGTTTTTGCTCCGCAGGCTATGGTTTGTCTAAAACCAAAGCTCTGATACCAACTGTAACAGCCCAATATTTTTAGCCATTCGCAGCCGCACATGTCGGACTTGAATTGCTCAAAATACCGCATTGTAAATAAATTTGGAGCAAATGAAATACAATCACAGAATCACAGACACAGAACAAACAGAATACCTCGCAGCGAAATATAAAATACATAGTAGTTCATGAAGCTACTACGGCAGAGTCTCAAACGAAATACATAATACAGTCTGAAAACAACATAATAGAAATCCTAAATACATAGAAGTTCACTAATACATGAGATAAACTAGAACAGCTGAAATAGAGAGTAGATATAAATGTAGATAAGCAGAAACTCCAGCAAAGACCAGCTCCAGAAGAGAATCCAAAGCTGTGAATCATCAGGCTGACCCGAGCATAATGTAAAACGCAAAACACTCGAGTCAGGACAATATATACTTATATAATGTAAACCAACTCAAGTGAACTTTAGTAGAAATACACAATAACTTAAAGGATGCTTGGGATCGCCCATCCTTTAAGAATCAGTTAAACTATAAATTAAATACATCCCGTGGTTAAAATTTCAAAATGGTATTTTATACTTCAAAATCAAATATCATTTTAAAATTCAATATCATTCAAAATCCATTTCAAAATATCATAAATATCATATCTTCCAAACCACATTCATTTTTATTTAATTTAAATACCATTACAAAACACATTTCAAAATAGTTTATATTTCGAAACACATTACTTCCTTTTAAATCATAAAATGAAGTTATTATATTTAATAATTAAATTTCCAAAATTTTAGTCTTTCAAAATTCATTTATTCACTTAATTTATTAAAACAGATGAAAATTCAACTTTCGCAGCATTTAGAAATTGCTACAGAAAGTTACATTCAAAACAGTTCAATTTAACAAAAGATAGCATTATAAAAATGCTATAATAGGGTTACATAAGTTTCAAACAAAACTTATTCAAATTCAACAATTATAACATTTACAAAAATGCTATAATAGCTTTTAATTAAATTTAGCCATTTGGTTCATTATTATCAACTACAGCATTTACAAATACTGTATTATCATTTACATTAGAATTAATAGCATTTCAGAAATGCAGTTAATTAGCTTCAAATATTAAGTATAATTTCACAAACAATTATTTTTTTTTATTTAAATCATTTTTAACTTATAAAATCATATAATTTCACTTCTAAAACAATCGTTCAAATACCCTTATATTCATGATTATATAAAGTTAAATATCCATTCAAAAATCAAGATTTAATGATAATTCACTTATTAAATTCCAATATTAAATTTAAATTCATTAAATTAAATTTAACTTAACACTTAAGTTTAGATTTCAAATATAACTTAATTTCATTTTTATTTACTTAACTTAAAATTCACTTTTAAGCCAAATTCACAGATTTCCAAATTTTGTTATATTTCAAAATTTCAACTTAAATATTCATTCATTTTACATTTTAACTTTATTCAAAAATCATTAATATATTATAAAAATCATTTTTAATTCATTTAATTCAAAATATCATAAATTTATCATATTTTAATATTTAATTTAAATTCCATTTATCACCAAATTATAATTTCCAAAATAACTTACATTTCAGATTTCCTAACTTTACCATTTATTTATTTCACTCATAAATTTTCAGAAAATCAATAATGCTTTACAAAAATCATTTTTAATCAAATTTAAAATCAAAATATTATAATATTTACATTTCCAAAATAATTAAAAAAATTAGAAAAAACATATTTTAACAACGGGTTTGTATTTCATTTTCTAGCCTAGGTAAAGTGATACGGGTAATAAATCATTTCAACCCATAATTTACAAAGAAAACCCGGGTTTGATCATTTCAAACCCGCAATCCCAAGTAAATGAAAATAATTGAAAATCATTCAGGCCTATCGTTCAGCCCGTAACGATTTTCTCCTATTCTAAAGTCCGTTTGGGTATGTATCATTTCAACCCATAGTGATTCTAATCTAAAGGGAACTTGCAGTGTGATAAACTGATAAAAATAACAGAACAGCATAATATAGCAGTAACAGATGTTATAACAGGTGTTTAAGCATGGGTGAACATCGTATAATAATCATAATATAGCAGGTGTAACATGATAATGCATTTTACAGATTCAAAAAGGGTCAATTTACTAGTTATATATGTACATATTGTTTGGTGAGAATAACTCACCGGTATAGCTGGAGTTGACAACAAACGAATGCACAAATGAGATCCACAAAAGCATGAAAGCACGACACAAATTCGAGTGGGAGAGCCAACGATTAATTCCCTTGAATACAATTCAAATAAAATAATACAAACAGCATAAGTTTTCAACTCAAAATTTCAATAAAACATTGTTAGAAATGACTCATAAAACAAATCCAAAGCTATTGCACTTGCTTTCAACCACCTATGGTTCAGCTACAGGACTAAAATGTATGACTAAGGGGTGATTTTGGATCTGGTCTTGGATCCATAGGGTCGGCCTAGCATGGTTTACATGATAGTGAAGAGGTAGGTGCTTGGAATTTCAACTGTATGGCATAACAAAGGTTTCAAGGCAAAATAAAGCAACAACATGCCACGACCGAGGCAAGTGGTCATGGCCAGAGGCAAGGTGAGGTCATGTGGTGATGTGGCAGTATCAGGTTGGAATTTGGCTAGTGTTGTGATGGAAGTGGCGGCCAAGGTGGGGTTTTGTGGAGGTGGATCAAGAGGTGAGCTCGGCTAGGCTACAAGGTGAAGTGTTTGCAAATTTTGTTGGATCTACACATCAAGGGGGCATGGCTATGGCTTGGGGTTGTGCTGGAGGTGGTGGTGACTGGTTGTGGTGGTGGTGGAGGCTGCCACAGTGCTGGAATGGAGAGGAGTCGATCCTAGAAGTGATGAAAGCAAGTGCAATTCACATGGAAACAAGAGAAAAATATAGAAAAGAAGAAGAAATTTTACCAAACTCTTGAAATCAGAAATTACCGAAAATTTTTGAGGAAATGAGAGAAAAAATGAAGTACATGAATGAGAAATGAGGGTGACAGCTGAAAGAATGAAGAGATATGGCCATTTGAGTGAAAAGAAATGCAAAAATATGAAAAGGTGTGAACACAAAAAGCCATTGGAAACCAAGAGTCAAAAGCCTTTTCAAATTTCTTTAATTTATTTATATAATTTTATATTACTGATAATAATAATAATTTCATTCAAAATTTCTAAAATTTAACAAAATATAAAATATTTATAAATATTTATTAATTATATAAAGTTAAAATAAGAAAATAGCACAAAATTGCAAACTAGTCTAGAAAATTTGAAATTGAATGGAATAAATTTTGGAAAATTCATATGGACTTGTAAAATATTTTTAAAAAAAGATAACAACATAAGATAAAAATGCATTCACAAAATAAATATATAAATTTTAATTTAAATAAATATTTAATGAAGAAAATAACAGAAAATTAGAAAACAACCTTTAAAAATAGGAAATAAATACAGTAAATTTTGGAAAAATTATGACATCACTTTAAAAATGTTTTAAAATAAAATATATATCTAAAATGTCATATAACACATATTAGATCATGATTTGACAAATAAAAATATTATTTACATAAATAAAAATAGATAATTTTATTAAATAAATCAATTTACACCCAATATTGTAAAAAGCACAACTTTCACAATATAAATCGGATTTCAACGAAACGAAAAGTAGTATTCTTCAAGTTTAATATATTTACGTAATAAAAGATAAAACTAAAAAAATTCAAATATTTAAATTTTAAATTTAAAAGTCAAAGTTTGACCAGATTGAACAGAAATACACTTTTTCAGTAAAATATCCAATTTATGCTAGTTTAAAATTATAATTCCCATAATAATCAACATTTATATTTAAAAATGAAATGTTTTAAATAAAAAAAGTTTAAAATAATTTCAAAATAAAATAAATTCAAAATTAAAATATACATAAAATCTAGGGTTGTTACAACAGATGTTAGTAGAATATAAAAATACCAATCCCACTTGAAGGGGGGTATCGCGGTATATAGGGTCATCCGCTATTATGCGACCGCATAGGGCCTCATCCGCTATATATGTGTGTGTGTGTGTGTGTGTGTGTGTGTGTATGTAATCTCAATCACTCAAAATATATATTACTACTATATAAAATATCATATCCAACTAATAATAATTATCAAATCTAACAATCAACCAATAATAAATTTTAACTTTTTATTGACTCCGGTACTCCAAAATTGAGTAAGATTAACTCATCTTGATTTTTCAGTCGTTTTCGCACTCTGTTTTCAATTGAATCCGGACGCGTTTTAAATTGTCTAAAATTATTAAAAGCTCCAAATTCACCAAAATGATTCCTATGCATAGATGTCGACGATACGATCCCAACGTAACTTGAATCTCCCGAAACGGACCTCGTATGCATGAGATACGAATTTAATAAGTTTGAATGTAATTTTATATCAACTTTTTAAAAAAAATAAACAAAGCCCATACCTAACTAGCCTAAACCCGCCATCACCTTCTTCCTCCCTCTTCAAACTAATTCCCGCTAAAACTACAAATAAACCACCATGGCCGCACCATCTCCCTCCCTTTTCTTCCTCTCTGCTCTACGATATCACATACCGACATCACCGATCAGCCTCTTTTGCAAATCTCCATCAACCCGACCACAAAGCTTTGAGCTCGACACCTCCCCTTAAATTGCAACGTGACCGCGTTCGTGGCTGCTATAGTGTCGACCAACACAAAGACGCGATTGATTCTTCCCAAAATCCTTGCCTAGGTGCTAATCCCCCCTACGATGAAGAATACGATGCCCGTACCCACGATGGAAGACTAAAACCCAAGGCAAAGCTAACCCTAGCTACTCAGACGAATGTCAAGCTCGATACCAATTCAGCTGCACCCCCCAAAAATCATACCAGACCAAGGAGAACCCCAAAGTAGGATATAACAAGTCAATTCTAGATTTTTTTTACTGAGTAGAATAGGAGAAATTGATTTTCAAAGTTTTTATATTTTCTTATGATCTGTTCTCGGCTGTGCTTTGAAGAGGGAGGAGACACGACCTTGAAGAGAAGTTGGCGTGTAGAAGGGGCTACAGTGATTTTGAAATGAAAGGGAATGTACTTATATGCAATTTATTTATCAATCAATTATATAAATGTATTATTTAAAATTTTAAACCGTCTCGAATTCGTAGCTTAAAATGTTGACCTCCTATCGTGGCGTACCGCTAGGCATTTATAATGTTATACCCCTATTCCGAACGCAATGGAAAAAATTCCAAGTCCTAATTCGATCGTATGGAGATGATAGTTTTTTGAAACCAATTATTATATTGTATTTTCCATATAGATTTTCAGCGCGTTTACATACCGTATGACCATGCGGTAACTCCAAACACCACAAAATTTGAAATCCGATAAAAATACATTATTACGGATCCAATGGGACTACTTTCTTCAAAATCCGAGATTGTGCCCCGGAAGGCTATTTTTAAATGCCAATTTGAACGATATATTTACAGAACTGAATAAATCACCTTTAAATTCGATTTTAAAATTTTTATTATCTTAAGCCTTTAAATTATTTTTAACAACCTTAAACTCCAGATTAAAATATTTTACCCAATTTACAATTATTAAATTCAACAATTAAATTATCCAATAAATGGTTGTATTTGAAATTCAAGTTAAAATTTTACTTTTCAGTATTTAAAACCGATTAAATATTCAAATTTCGAATATCCAAAATTTCGGGTCGTGACAAAACTCCTTTCAGCTCCACCTTGAACCGAACTTCCTCTAGATTCATGCACATCACCAGCGCTACTAGAAGGTACCTATGGACTATCCTGTGGTGTTTCATCAACCACGTTTCCTCAACAACATCGACAACAACTCTAATATCTGGTTGGAATACGGGAAATTATTACATCTCCTTAGGCCAATTAGAATCTTCTTATATGGTAGGCAACTTCTCCTTCAGATTGAACATAGCAGACTCGTTAAGAGTAACATGTCTGGAATAAACAGTCTTCTGATCAATAAAGTTCCAAATTCGATACCCTTTGATACCATCGGTGTATTCCATTAGTATTCCCTTATATGCTCTAGCCTCCAACTTGTCATCACCTGTATGGTGAACGTACAAAGGACAACCAAAAATTCAGAAGTAACCAAGATGCACTGCTTTACCTCTCCACCTCTCCTTAGGAATTTTTCCATCTATGGCTGAGCATGGAATTCGATTTATGATATGCACCGCGGTTGATGATGCCTCAGCCCAAAAGCATCTAGACATGTCCGACGTCAATCTCAAGCAACGAGCTTCTCCAGTAGAGTACTATTCATCCTTTCTACAACCCCATTGGATTGCGGATCTTCGGGTGTAGTGAAATGTCCCTGAATGCCATGCTGCCTGGAAAGTCGAAGAACTCCCTAGAGACAAATTCACTGCCATTATCAGATCTCAACACCTTTAACCTAGAACTAGATTGGTTCTCAACAAGCACTTCCCAATCTTTGAACTTCTCAAAACTCTCTGATTTGGCCTTCATCACATACATCCATACTTTCCAAGAAAAGTCATCAACGAAAGAGATAAAATACTATTCTCCTCCAAGAGAAGGAGTAGCAACCGGTCCCCAAACATCTATATGCATGTACTCAAGTACTCGCCTCGATCTATGGAGCCCAGCTCCAAAAGTACTTTAGTTTGCTTGCCTAACACACATTCTTGGAAAAAGTCCATCTTGTCGAAGCTTTCTCCTTTGATCAACTTTGATCTTCGAGGTAACTCTAAGCCCTTCTTTGATATACGACCCAACCTGAGATGCCAGAGCTTTGTGGCATCAATGCATGAGAACTATCTACTCCAACACATGATTCTTTAAGAACTGTGATTCCTTTCAGCAAATATAGATTTCGAAACACATCTCCTTTCATAAGAACTAATGCTCCTCTTGAAACCTTTAGACTATCCTTCTTGATAGTTACCTTGCATCTCAAAGATGCCGATTGTCCTAAAGAAATTAAGGACTTTCGAAGATCTGGAATATACCGGACACCTGTCAAAGTGCGTATCACTCCGTCAAACATCCCGATCCTTATTAGGTTCATATGGAAAGATGCCCCCGAGTCTAGCACCCAATGGTCTGAGACATTCGATACTACTGCAGATAACACATCGTCAGATACAGACTTCTCCATCGCAAATGATGAAGATCCGTCTTCTTCCTTCTTCTTCAAATCTAGACAATCGTTCTTCCAATGACTAGGTTTTTTGCAGATAAAGCACCTTCCGTCCTTATACTTTCGTCTCCTGCCATTACCGGGCTTCTTGGACTTGGAACGCCTTCTAGAGTGCTAGTTCTTCTTATCATTTCTTCCTCTTCCAACAAACAGGCCGTGACTACTACTTCCAGCTCTACTTCCTTTACTTATCTCCTTCATCCGATCTCTCAAGCGCTCAGATAGAAGGCCTAATTTCACATCTTCCACTGTCAATTTGTCTCTAGCGAAGATAAAGCTGTTAGCAAAACTGTGTAATGCTCCAGAAGAGAAAGAATCGTTGTTATTTGCTCCTTATCCATCTTTAAGTCAACGGTCTTCATCTTCATCACGAGATCATCGAAGAAATGAAGATATTCCTTTACTGAAGTCCCTCTCTCATCTGCATGGTGAAAAATATCTTCAGAAATATCATATGATTAGTCAAAGATTTCTTCAAGCAGAGATTTTCTAGCTTGGTCCAAATGCCCCTAGCGGTTGTCTCACTGCTAATCTCTGAGATAACATTCTCTTCCATAGCTAGTTGTAAAATAGTAAACGCCCATTTCTCCATCTCCTTCTTTTTCGTGACTGAGATGTCAACCGTCCACTCCTTAGGGGCAAACACTACTGGATGGACTTCATTCCTCATTAGAACAACCTTCATCATCCATTTCCACTTCTCGAAATCTTTATCCCCTGTCCATTTCTCAATTGCCAACTGTGATCCTGACGCGATATACATCCCTCTAGTATAAGGCATTGTAATAACTAGAGTTGCTTCATCTCCTGCCGTAGCGTCTAACACTTCTCAATCAATCTTTTAGCTCTGATACCATACTGTTGGAAAAAACCCTTCAGATGATCAGTCTAAGGGAATAAAAAACCCAACATGGTGGAAAATAACTGGATTATGATTATAGTGAGACTAAACAAACAGAGAAAAACACCATAACAGACAGTCACAGATCTATGCAATATAGAAAAATAACCAGTATTTATAGTGGTTCCACTACCACGAGGTAGTGTACGTCCACTTAGGAAGAGGAGATTTTATCAATCGCTGAAATATTAGAGTTACAAGATTGATTCACTTTTGGAGGCTATACATAAAAAGAATTAACAATACAGACAAAATTATGCAGAGTTTCAGCTCTCTAGGATAGCTACCATTATTGTCAAGAAGCACCACTATTTATAGAGCAAAGATATGAGGAGCGGTAGCTGTTATATTGTAGCCTTGAGGTTTGGTTCGGCACATTTGTTTCGGCATGATTTGGTCCGACAATTAGTACAATAGCATTTGGTTCGGCAAACATCACTCAAGATCTGGACGACATGGTCTAATACCGTACCAAATATTTGGTTCGACCTTATCTTCTTGAATCTAGATCGACATATTAGCTTTACCGCTCCAGACTTTTAGTTCGGCAAAACACACAGCATCTTCGAAGTCACCACCACCAAACGAGATATTTCGTCCGGTTCTGCTCAATGTCGAACGAAAATACTGGTTTGGAATCCATTTTTACTGCTCCAATGCCATGCTGCTCCACTTCTATTGCCTCTGCCACCGAATGACTTTTTCCAATTGGCACAATCACTGAACCAAAAACTGCTTGAACACCGCTCCAAATTTACCTCTTCTTCGAACAAAGCCCTATCTTCCCAAATCAGCATCGAACTTCTCTTCCAGCATCATCACTTAGATCTAGGGTTTCGGGTGCTTCACTTCCTCCTACGCGAGCTTCTCCAATGGCTTCTTCCCGAGGTATCAATTTCTAACATTACACACAAGTTAATGTCATGTATCGAGTATTTTGATGATGATAACAATTTATATAGGATCGCGAGCATTTTAGGAAAATCAGTATTCGATATACAACAATGCCTAATGTAACAAAGATTCGTCATCAAGAAACGATGGAGTTCGAAAAACAAAGACGTAAATAAAATCAGTATTCATACTTTTATAAATAATTATACTTTGTTAAACCCATACGACTCTCTTATATCATCACATAAGTAGTCACCTTACTCATATACCTTATTTGTAATTTTTTGAAAATTTTAATATCTTTAGGAAAATTTTCATGATTCCCTTCCACAAAAACTAGAATAGGGGACCAACGATTGATCAGTTGTACCGACAACGGTCAACCAATGATACCCAAATCTGATTTTCTTTAAATCTATGCCGAACGTGCACAATTTTTTAAAACATTGTAAATTTGTCCCTTATTCCTTGTCTCTATATTCAAGATCTTCATCAAAACTCGTCATCATGTAAATGATGTTTCTCCTTCATCATAAATGATTTTCTTCTTACACTACTATTTTCTACTCTATTCATTTCAATCTCTCTAACCCTAATAACATCTATGATCTTTGTAAATTCCTTTCCAAATTATTCTTTGATTCATTTCTATCTTATACACTTTGTTCTTCAATTTAATAAGATTTTTGTGGGTTATAGGACCATTTTAGTAAAACCGACAAATCAATTTCTCAAGATACAATAATTGTCATCTGTTCTTTTGTCGAGTTTGGAAATCATATTCAGTAGTTCAGGAAGTGTATGTAGCACCTATTCTTATAGGTTAAAAGGAATTTATTTAGCAAAAATTCTAAAGAGAAGCTTCAAGAGGGGAAGTAGGATCAGAGGTTCAAACTAATATAAAAACATAGCAAAATCTAGTTAACTTATTATATATATGATTATTATATAATTTACAAATATATTCAGTAACTTGTGCACATTGGTCATATTACGCGAATCACCTAAACTTTCATCTTGTATCAAAGCAAAAAATTTCAAACACTATAAAATGGTTTTTGAAATTTATTTTATATGACCACCATCAGTTTTGATATGTTTCAAAAAATTCAATCCACTGCAAGACCACCATTGGCCAATGGATCTGATTGTACTTACCGTTCGATATGAATGAGAATTTACATGGAAATGAACGATCCTGAAATCGGGGATGCTATTCAATATAGTATAGAGCTCTTTCTACTCGTTTGAGTACATGGACAAATTTTCATGAAGCCCCAACCGTTAATAATTCAAAAGGTATGAATATACTATTTTGTGCATTAGGCAAAAATGAATCTACTAGAATCATGGTCTGTAAAACTGCATGCGACGTCTGATACATGCAACAAGTATAAATAATGCACAAAGTAAAACAAACTAAGAATTCAATGCTTAAGAGTCAATACAAATTTTTAGGATGAAGCCAAATAATAATTATTAATATGTACTTAGGATTTTAAGACATTAAACATGCTCTAGTTGCATTTAACGAAACATTTACTGATTTTGAGTTATTTCGAATATATTAAACTCTTTAATCGATGAATGGGAAAGAATGTACTAGCCATAAAAAAAGCCAACGACCTTTCTAAAATCAAAATTTAAGAGTTAATGGGTAATTTAATGTTCATATAAAGTGAATTTACAGGCAAGAAGTGAGCACATATAGGAAAAAAATAGCTTTTCAAGTAAAAGAAGGCCCAGACATATGAAGATGACATTGTTTTTATAGTCAAATATTATAGAATGTTTAAACATTTAAAGAAAAACCTTAGATTTGGAAATAATAACAACTCATATATATTAAAATATTTTTAGTGTGATAAAATGAGGAGCATGAAGAAAAATTACCCATAATATAAGGCTAAAATAAGCTCCAAGAAAAGATAGGAAATTTTATAAGAAGAAGACACAGACTTCCAAATGACTTCTAATGAACTGTGTTCATCATCATCAAATAGTGATAGTGGATTGAAACTAGAAAATGTGTGCTCCATGGTCACAAATAATGAAGTAAATTATGAGATTTCTTATGAAGACTTATTAGAAATAAGCTTAGAATTAAATGATAAATATAATTACTTGAGAAAACACATAAAAATACAAATGAGATTTTAAATAGAATAGAATTAGAAATAGGAATGCTCAAAGATGAAAAAAATTATTCTATTAGAAGTAGTGGAGAGATCACCAAACCATGCAATGAGTTGACATTTCTAATCTTTATCTCTACTACTAATGAAGAAAATTAAATGCACTAATTTCCATGGTGTCCTTCTATAATTCCATAAATTCCCTTGAATTATCCAAGCCTTCATTCATAGGTCCCATTTCCATTCTTAAATCATAACCTAACTATGAAATTCATCCACATTCCTTGATTTAGTGCCTAAAAAATGCAATTCCATTCATCATTGTCATCTAATTCAAAAAACTAAACAACCACTCCCAAAATCTATTTCTCTTACCTACGAATCAAAAACAATAGCATCATAAGCAGCATATCATCCATGGTAAGTGATTAGATGAGCCACAAGGGATAACTTAGGTAGTAGGAAATTTCTCTTACCTTTTTTTCAGTAGGGTATAATTCTACATAATGAATGAATTTTGACTGAAATGTGCACGTGTTTCGAATACTATCACTTTTTGGCACTGTCACCCACTGTACTTTGTTCTCATTGAATTGATTTTTGAATGTTTAAAATAATTTCTTCGTTTTGATTTATGACTCCAAAATGAATTTTTTTATAAATCCATATAACTTTTGACATTGTTACTCATTATTTGGTTCTGTTTAATCTGATTTGTGAATCTACAACGTAGAAGATGATTTTTCCATCTAATTTGTGATTCACAAAATAAATTTTGTTATAAACAAACATACTGAACGGTTTAATAATACAATTTTATTATTGTAGTTACCAATTATACAAATATTTTCAGTATACTCTTCGTTCATTCTCTATACAGTCTTTATTTCTCCATTAATTTTTGATAGATTTTAGTGTCCATATTAAAGTAGATTTTGGAGATATTTCGAGTTATGTTGAATTGTGAGTCAAATATATTGCATCTTTATTGCATTTAAGAAGGCAATGAATTATCCACATGGAAAGTGGAATTATTTTGAGAGATGAAAGTAATCAATCGATTCTCTAATCAGCTGATTAATAAGGGAATTTTGTTAGGTGCATGCATATTGGAGGATACTGGAAATATTAAATAGGAAAACATTTCCTATTTGAATATGAGAATTAAGGAGGATTTGATTTATTACCATAAATCAATAACTTCATCCCTATATAATAATCTCTATATAAAGATAGTCATTATTTAAAGGTTGCATCAATCCTCTCAAGTTGTATTTCTTTATGTTGTTCTTCTTAGCCTTCATTATCAATTTTGAAATTTTCTTTTCTCATAAAGTAATAAAATCTCATCTCTTCAAGTGGATGTATACTACCTCACAATAATGGAACCACTAAAAATTCAGTGCATGATTTTCTTTTCCTTTTGTACACCTGTGATCCATGATTACTTATTTTGAGATATTAGTTTTTTGTCTGTTATACTCACCATCAACACGATCCATGATTTTATACCGATTCAGAGTAACACTACATCCAGCCATGTACAATTCTTTGTATGGATTTCTTTTCAAATAGCAAAGCAAATTCAATCTCGATTTAAAGGCAATGAGACATACCCTAAAGACTTTCGGACCTTTGGGTAGAGTCACTTGATTTATATGGACCACAAGTGCACCTACTAGATTTTCGACCTATTAAGCATGTCCAATTGGTTTAAACAGGCTACAATCTCGCCCACCAATATAGGAGCATAATTTGATGAAGTTTTATAGAATCAGATTGTTTATCTTAATTACAAATGATCCTAACAGCACTGTGATCTTGTTTGAGTGAGAGAGAAGGGAGAGATGAGAGATTAACTAACAAAGAATCAAATCAATAGAGTTTGAATTTGATTTTGATTGAATTTGAGAATATTTTGAGTAGGTTTTCTTTTAGAATTCAAGAACTGAAAGAGGAGATAAAATTTTGAGAAAGTAACTAACAAAAATTTGTTAGTTTAACCCTTATTTATTGAGAAAGAACGGTCGTGTCCATTCGCGAAAAGACACTTCCATTTTAACTTTGAATTTTGAAAATTACGATCACTATATCGACAAATAGAAATTGGATATGTCGACATATTCTTCACAAAATTGAAAAACAATTTATAAAAATTATTTTGAAAATATTAAGATTTGTAAAATATTTAGACACTTTGTCAAATCATCTAGACATCGTTTATACATATCAGAACTTAAGAAAACATTATAGAAATATATTTAAATATATAAAGGATTTAAGTATGAATTTCTTTTGAAAATAATAAATACAAATTAAAAGTGAAAATATTTAAAATCAATGTAATAACAAATATTATAATAAAATTATAAATATTTAAAAATTAAAATTATAACAAAGTATATTATTCAAAGTATACTTAAAAACTTAAAATATAAGAAAACAAAAGGTAAAAATAATTTGAAGGCTATTTTGAAAAATTATTTTGAAAACAATAATTCTTTTAAAACCACTTTTTAAGATATTTGAAAATCATTTGAAAAGGAGAAATAGGGGGAGAGAGATTAAAGAAGCGCAATTAGGGTTTTAGCAAAAATTCCTAAGACTCTATAACTTATTCGGATATCTTGAGTTCTTCAATACTCATGAGTCTTCGATCTCTAACTTTTGAATCTCTATATCTAGCTCTTGAATCTTTTCTTGATACTGTACATTCATCTTAATTAATACGTATCTAATATCATGCATTATATACTCATATAATGTAACGAGACGAATTTTGCCCGCTCGAAAATCGACATCCATACTTCAAATCGTATTCGAATGCCATAGATTCGACCGTTCAAATCCGATTCGCCGGAGCTTATAACAATCATTAAGTAAACAACACAGCGGAATAAAAGAATAATACATTGATATACAGCTTTGATACAATATCTGATACAACAGATGATCTAATAGATATCAATATACATCAGAGATATGATACAATAAAATAGCAGCGGAAAAGAAAATAGATGACAACATCTAGCAGCGGAACAAAATAACTCTAAGATAGTCTTCAACGAAGAACTCCAAAAACTGCAACTCCATTTCCAATAATCAATCCAGCAAAAGCTCGAACCCCCAATAACATATCACCAAGCTTAAGCAAGTCCGGTCCGGTCCAAAGACTGAACTAACTCCAGATAATCTACTAAACCTGACTATCTGAAAAACCCAACTCTAGACTGCTCGTGTAGAAAATAATGAGCACCCAGAGTTTAGGAAAGAAAACAATAAACTCCGGATCAGTCGTGGCACTGGTGTGAGCAACAAAAACAGTTTATCTTTTAAAACATTCAACAAAAGATTTTCAAAGTCAATTCGCAATGCTTTTTAAAAATGAGACTACCATAAGGCCTCCCGCACACACACACACAATGCAAACGCAGAATCGGAGGAGATTTCTCCTTATGATAGTCGAAGATGCTTGATACGCATTAAAAGAAACATTTGATATTATTACTAGTGCATAGTGTAGGAAAAATTCATTTCGAAAGTAGAATATAAATCTTAGCCAGCATAGACATTCCGCACTTATGCCTACTATAGCTACCATGTTCAATAGCAGGTTACCGCCACATTCCATGGCAGGTTATACAACTAAAACCGTACAAGTCTCGTAGTGTTTCTTTGGATTTCCAACAAATGATCAGGCCAAGGAACTTCCCATTGCCACATGAGAACGCCTCTGGAAGGACGTCCCCGAGAACCAAACCGGATCTCTGCCAACACAAGGCCGGGTTACCCCTAACTGGGTAACTACTGACACGAGCACGCCATTCCCCAATCGTAAATGACCTTTCTCACGGGATCCCGAAAACCAACAACCACAAAGTAATAAATTCGCAGTAACCACATAGGTTAAATATTTGGGCTCCATACCATGATACCACCTTTATCCAGAAGGAAATGCACATACCCTAAAGGGAGATACCCCTCATAACCTTGCTGCATCTTTCCTGTTTTGACCATTTCCGGGGTGTGAGGCTCGACGAAGTCACGTCCACAAAAACACACTTTATACAAAAGCCGTGCTTTGGGTCAACAAATGATCATAGAAATGATCACCAAGATAGACGATCAAACAAATGATCCTATCACAAATAATCAACACAATGATCATTTCACAGCAACACTCAGCATGTCACATTACCAAATTGGGAATATATCGCTGATAACATTCAACTACATAACCTCTGAGCTTGTACGTCTCAGAGAAGGGTGTTAAGCTAAAAGAACAAATTCTTCGCCACCAACAGAAATATATTTGAAAGAAATCGGCTTTATATCTCAATTTGTAATGTCAGACATACAATCCATACAAGTCTGTTCCGGGCTCGAACAGAACCAAAGGCACTTACAAAGAAGTCCTTGCAACCCGGATATTCACAATCCCGATCGGATTTCCCATCACTTAGGGAGTTTCTTTACCGGCGCGACTCGGTGCAGAAACAATCGATAGGTCATCCTATCGCTTTCGCAAATACCCGGTCTTCATCACCGGTCTTCAAATGCTATCCATAACGTCGAATCACATATTCGGAATGGGTTATACGACACAAAGGTCCTTTCCCGGCTAAACCGAATAGTGAGCGAAAATATTTTAAAACATATGGATATGGGATTTCGATTAAGTCACAACTTAATAATTCAAAACTTCCTTTCAAATGGTTTAAGTCAATCACCATTTCAAATCTTTTAACAAAAAGATTTATTTTCACAACCTTTAACGGTTTAAACAATTTTCACATTTTAATCTTTTAAACAAAAGATTCATTCACAGATTTTCCAAATCAATTTTCATTTCAATTTGATTAACTCGTTAAATCCTTAAATCAAAGATTTAACTTATAGCCTTCACAACAATTTCATTTCAATTTGATTAACTCGTTAAATCCTTAAATCAAAGATTTAACTTATAGCCTTCACAACAATTTCATTTCAATTTGATTAACTCGTTAAATCCTTAAATCAAAGATTTAACTTATAGCCTTCACAACAATTTCATTTCAATTTGATTAACTCGTTAAATCCTTAAATCAAAGATTTAACTTATAGCCTTTAAAACAATTTCATTTCAATTTGATTTAAACAAATCATCAATTTAAATCTGTTAAAAATAAACAGATTTAATTCATGGCTTTCTAAAAGAATTCATTCATAACTTAGGAAAACATTTTTCAATTCAATCTTGAAATTCCCTTAATTAAACTAGAATTTCATTTCATATCTGAAAGCTTTAATCATTCGAAAACGAACAGTTTACATTTTGGAAATCTGATTCATTCATACGATTTCAAGTCTTTGGGTTAAATTCAAATTCACAAACCAATATTTTAAAAGTGGTTTAAATTCATACAAACCTGTTTATAATATCTTTAACCATAATTTCCAATCATCGAATTCAATTCCAAATATTGAATTCAAATTCAAATTGAATTATTTAAATTGGAGATTTTACCGAGTTATTCAAAATAGCTTTTATCTGTGAAAACCTTTTTCAAAAGCTTTACCGTTTAACCCAAATCTATTTTCAAAATCATTTGAATTCAAATATTCAATTTTATAAATCATTTCAAAATCTGTGACTTAATCGATTTCTTCGTGAAATCCATATTTGTGTGTGTATGGTGTGGTCTAGGGGTTATACACAGTAGTGCAACATCATACAATTTATCACAGATCAGAATACAGGAATATAATTGATAAGCGATATAAACTATAACGCTTATGTGTTATATACAGATCACTAATATATATGCCACGGCTAGTAAATTACATCACAGATAATTTATCACAGATCACAACATAAATCAGGATATATATACTAAGCATCATAAATCAGGAATATCAAACAATCAAGTCATCCAATAGAATCCAAATATCCATAGGTAAGATCAATAAATTATCTGATTAATTTAAATCGAATTTATTTCTTATGAATTACTAATCCTGGTTAACTAACATTAATAGTTTACAAATCATTTTGATTAATTATTCTTTAATCATTTATTAATTATCCATTAATAATAAATCAATTAACCTTTAGTTATCAACCTTTAATTATTAAATAATAAAGCTTTAATTATTTAATTCACTATTTTATTAATTATTTTTAATTAATTACTTTGATTAATAATCATTCCTTAATCACCTTCATTTATTAATTAACTTTTAAATTTATTTAATTATCCTCAATTTACTTACCTTAATAAATTAATCTCATTAATTAATTATCCTTTAAATGAATTAACTTTTTAAACATTAATTCATCAATCTTAATTAATAATCAATCGATCTTTAATTATTAAATAATTATCCTTTAATGTAATTACACTAAGTAATTATCCTTTAATTCCATTAAGTAAAAACCCTTTTATTAATTACATTAAGTAATTATATGCTTAAGTAGTCATCCTTTAACTATTCATGATTAATAAATTAACTCTTAACAAATTAATTAATCTGTAATCAATACTTAACTAACCTTTAAATTATTAAATAATAAATCTTTAATTAATCACATTAATTTATTCAATCACATAAATTAAATCTTTAATTAATTAAATCTTTAAGTAAAACTTAATTAAATTGAAATAATTTATTTTGAAACCTTAACCCTATCCCATACTTAAATAAAACAATTATTTAAAAGAATGAGTTAAAAATGTTTAAAACTTGAATTTTGTTTTAAAGTTTCAAAAACTGTTTTTATACCTACCCGAGTCAAACCCGAGAAAATTCACGTTCTACCCAAGCCCTGCTTCGAGTCTTTCCCCAACCCAACCCGAGACTCGTAAATTTTCAAAATTTTTGTTTAAGTGTAAAAATTGACCCGGATACAACTTAAAACTACCCGAGCTCAAACTCGAGCCAGCCCTACGTTTCCCCGAAGACAACTTCAAGTCACGATGCTTCTTCCCCAAACTAACAAAATTACAGACCATCAGAGCAATCGTGCTCGTGCACGTGTACAGCTCCGGTACCCATCTCCGGCCATCGCCACTAGGTCGAGCAAGTCGTAGTCCATCCAAATACCAGTCTTCGATCGCCAGAACCATGTTACAACCTTGAAATCTAAAATCGACCAAAAATCCAAACCTGGAAACACGTTCAGGTTTCGATATCAACCCTGGCAATGCCACGTCCTCGCCGCCTCGTCCACCAGTGATCACGAAACTCCGGTCATCTCTTCGCCGTCACTCCCTCTTCCATCACCCCCAACCACGCATCACTCGATCAAGTGATAGTGACGAACGAATCGAATTCTTCGACCCCAACAAAATTAGGGCTACAGACTTCAACCAATTGCTGACGCCACCACCGTGATCTATTCACCATCCCTATATTTTTCCTGCCACCGTGGTAAGCTCCTCCACCTTCTCGACCATCCTCGACTACCCCAGTTCACCCCGACGCCGGAATTTTCCCAAATAATGTTTAGAATACAAAGTCGAACTGCTCTTAAATCCTAACACTAAAAATTATACTTTCAGCTTTAAAATTCATATTATAATGTATGAATTCAGTTTACATGCCTGAAATCGTAAAATAAAATGTTTGAATTTTGACTTGTTTAAAGATTTGCTCAGATGTTTTGATTTATAGAGGGATTTACAAGTTGCTTTATCTTAAATAGAATTTAAAAACTTAGTTTATAATCAAACAACAACTTTTGTTTATATTTTAAATTCTATCAGTTATTAAATCTAAGAATGAGAATTTGTTTGCAAATCTGGTCTGGAAGAAAACAAGAACAGAGGTAATTAAATTTGTACAGGCAGACATATATATATTTAAACATCAACATACGTACACAGGAATGCATAAATATATATACACATCTCAGACAATAATTAAGCAACATATACACTTAAGTATTTTTTTTAAAATTTAAGTTACTCACCTGTCTGAGAAGAAGAACAGAGCATATTTAAATTTCAAAACAGCCTGCACTTTTTAAAACTGGAAATGGTATTGCTTTTGATCCTAAATCTTCTTGCTTTGGTTTTTATTTTCTTTGTTCTTATTTTTAACTTGATCTTCTCAGGTTGATGAACGAACTGAGGTGAAGTGGATATATAGGAAAAGTTGACAGGGTATGTTGTTTTTGTACAGGGTATTAGGTATGGGCAAGTACAATATTTCTTTTTTTTACTCAGCATCTTTATCCTTCTTTTTCTGTTGCTAAACCCATGCTTGAATTGGTGATGTTATTTGTACAAAGTAATACTATTTTTTTTTTATATAAGTATGGTTGAGATGTATTATTACTTTAGCTTTGTTTATTTCAGCCTGCATTTTCTTGCCTGCATATACTTACCTGTTTATAATAATAGGTTTAGCTAATGTACTGTTATGTATGTACAGTTTTGTGTTGTATTTTATTTGTTTCTTTTCTTTTTAACTTTAAATTTTATCTTGTTGGTTTGGTTTAATTTGCGAGTGTACATACAAAAATATATATTTGCTTTGTCTCAGCTGTAGCATGTTTGAAGATGATAATGATAGCTTTCTTTTGTTTCTTATTTAAGTGTTCACACTTGTGTTATTTTATTATTTTGTATACTTTGCTTATTTATTTGGATGTAGTCCTATATTTAATTTGTTGTTAGAATTTGTTAAATGTGTTTTACTTTTACATTTATTTTCTTGCTTGTTTCAGCCATTTATTTTATTGCCTTTGTTTTGTTTCATAATCTTATTTACATACTTAATTTACTTAAAATTATTTCAAACTTATGCACATTTTTATAAGATTTATTTTATATTTACAATCATAGTTTCCCAAAGTACATACATATATTATTTTATTTTTTTACTAATTTTTTGCTTGTATATGAACATAAATTTCTATTGTCAATATATTGTTTAAATTTTTAACTAATTTGTTTCATGTGTAAATTTTACATTTTATAGTTTACATAACCAATTTTATTTTCTGAAATGACTTTTTAACTTGCCTAATTTATCTCTATTTATAACTCAAATATTTATTTTACTTCTATTTTTAGTTTAAATATTTATCATAAATTTTACTTTAAAAATTATTGTTTTACATTTCTCTTTGTACACATATATTTTATATAACTCAAATTATCATCATTTATATATTTTTAAATCAATTTATTTATTTATTTATTTTTATACTTGTGCCCAAAGTATATTATTTATTTTTCAAAAATCATTTATTTAAGAATTTATTTAAAATCCAATATATACATATATATTCACATATATACAAAATTTCAAACCCATATGACTTAATATATTTTCTATTTGATTCGGGGAAACTCGCTGCCCTTTATAATTAATTTTACAATTTTTAAATTCAAAAATTCATTTAAATTATCAATTTAAATTCATAAAAATCCTGGGTCGTTACATATGAATTGATAAAATCATTGGTATCTATATTTTTTATAATGTCATATGTTGTTATCATCAAAACAATGCCTAAGGTGCTAGTCTCCTTTTTTTTTGATGACAACAACTATGTTTATAAAATATGTTATAACTTCCCCTGAGTCACAAAACTCCCCCTTGTTTTATGCCTAGATTCCTATATTTTATATATTTCTTCCCATTTGTCATCAACAAATATCTAACTAAAAAAACTCCTCCTAACTAAGGTACTATAATATATATAATACTAAGATATGAATGCAATTTTGGAAAAGCAGCAACATTAATATATAGAAGTGATAGGAATGTTAAGTAATAATATAAACTATTTGTTATTAAAAACAAAACTTGTCAACGCCCCAAAGTAGAGTCTAAAGTGTAAATGATAGTTAAACCTTATTTTTCCCTTAAAACCACCTTTCGAATAGGTTTATTCAGTTGAAACTTCTTCTTGTTTAATCGTTGGATTCAGTTGAAAGGCTTGATTCCCTTTATTATACTTTTTCAGTTGACCAAGTCGAAATTCCTCCTTATTCGACCTTTCGACATAGTCGAAACACTTTGAATTGGATTGGTTGTCCCCTTTCGAAACAGTTGATACAACTCAAGGGTTGGGTCTTAGGATATGAAGTAAATGGAATGGTTCCAACATTGTCGAAAGCTTTCCATTAGATGGCTTGGGTTAGGACCTATAGATCTAGGGATATTACCTGAGCTAGAGGTTTCGATTTGCTCAAAAGGCGATCCTTCGATCAAGTCGACACAAACAGATCATAAATTGAATCCAATAAGAGTATTAAATCAGCTGCATATCCAAAAATATCATAATCATGCTTTCATTAAGCAATGCTATACAGATAGATCAACTTCCCAATCTAATTCCAAATTAAGGTTTAAAATTTAAGAAAGTGTGCAGTGGAGTGAATGAATTCGGATCCCTTAAACCAGGCCCTAGGGTCTTATTTATAGGTGTGGGTTGACACCTTTTGAGTCAGTCCTTTCGACTTGGTTAAAAGGCAGCCCTAGAGACCTTTCATTGCCATTCACATTAAGGCATCCTTTCGCATTGCTTTCGGGTGGACTTGAGTGCTTCCTACTTCATCGAAAGGGGTAGGTATGCTTTTCCACCTTGTGTTGCTATGTTGTTGAAAGTAAGAAGACGCATGAGCTTTCGACCCTATTAATAGGCAGATCTTCTGGGTTTCAAAGGTGTTGAAATGCCGAGGGTTTTAAAGAGGAAGGTAACTTTCGAATACATACTTGCTGATTGATGCGGAACCCGTTCTTATGGTATAGGGGATTGCCATATTGAACTTTAGCAAGCTTTTCTTTCTTAGTTGTGAAAGGTTTCGACCAGTACAAGGGTTAGTAATACTTTCGAAGGGGTTTCTCTAACAAAACATCTTTCCATGGAATGTCAACGAAGGTGAAACTTACAGCTTTGAAAGGTTTGGTGCGCATATGAGTGGCCGTAATTTGCTGCCTTTGAAAGGTGTTCCTTAACTTATTCAAAATGTCTTCATGCAAGCGGAAGCGTCTATTTCAGAAGGGTTCTTTCATCCTCTTTTGACCCCTTCGAAAGCTTATAGCACACCTAATGTTTGCTGTATCAGTCCTTCGACTCCTTCGAAAGGCTTTGTTGACATTATCATCAGTTGGAAACTCTCCTCTTCTACTCTCCTTGGTTTTGACAAGGTTGAAGTGAGAACTGGTGGTAACACATGCCCCTCCCTTACAAAGGGATGCTCCTGACTTTCCAAGTCAACTATTTTGAAACCCATAAATTTTTCCGCCTTTTGATATTCCAGATAGATCTCGACTATTCTTTTAAATTTGATCAGACGGCTTTCTTTGCACCTACTGCTTTTATAAATAGTGCTTTCTTCTTCTCCTTTTCATTTACCTACCATTGAAAGCTCATACAAAAAATTAAAATTACAACCTCCTTTTGAATCCTTATTTTTATTCAATGTAATTTTACATCTGAGGTACGTGCTTGTTGTTTTATCACCAAAATTAGTTTATCACGTTCGATTTCAATCTTAATGCTTATAGGTTTTAACCTATATTTCTTTTTTGAGTTTAATAAAATGATTTGAGTTTTCATCTGTATGAAATTATTCTTAGACTCAATTTATGTTGTTAATTTTGAGTTAAGATTCAAATTCAATCAGATTTGGGGACTGTACGTTATTACTGCAAACCCATGCTTAAACTTTATTATGCTTGATTCAATTTTTTTAAAACTTGAATTTGAGGTTTTCATTAGTGTTGGGCGTAAATTCGCACTAGAATCAATTGAATTGTTAATATTTTAAAGCATCATGTTAAAATTGAATTGGGAAAGAAAAACACTGTTCCAGTGGCTTCAAAGAGAAGGCTAAGTTTAATTTGACTTTTCACCCTTTCCAAAGGGGGTTGAGGCGGTCAATTTCATTTTACTATTTCGACCACTTTCGAAGGGGTCAAAAGGAGTTCATGTATTTACCTTTAAGTGAACCCCTTTAAAGGAGTTGATGTAATCAATAAGGAGCATACTTCTTCGAAAGTAAGAGTATGTTTCGACACTCTTTTTATATCTTTCGAGGAAGTCACCTTAACGTGTCACATAATACATACTTTCAAAAATCCAACTTCTATTTTAAAGGATTCGAACCTAACGCATATAAAAGTGAATTTAATCTGCCATTTGACTCATGTCTAATTTTAATTTACTTTAGAAGATGTTGATTAGCATTTCACTGTTCTCATCATGAATTAGATTGACAAAAACATATTCTGTTTAAGTTGATAATCCAATCAAACCTTTCGACTTGATCGAAACTTATTATATCAAATCAAGTTTGGTTTGGTTTGCTTTTGAAACCATACACCCCTTTTCGACTTACACAAAACCCATTGTATTTAACTGAGATTTGATCATTGTTTTACTTAAACCCAAGTCTTTCAACTTAATTGGTATATAGGGTTTCGACAAAATTATATTCTCTGAGTAAAACAAAATTCATGGGTTTCGACATTGTCGAAAGGTTTATTTGTCCTTTTGTGGAATGTTGTTAACATATATTTATATTCCAATTTGTTGTTATGACCCTAATTTTGAGTAACATTATTTAGGATATTTAATTAGTTAAATTAAATAATGTAATTATCAAGGGATTGAGATTTGTGATTAGTAAGAGTAGTCGTGCCATGTTAACAAATGAACTAACATGAGGTAAAATAAAATAAGTTAGGGAAGTTAAATAAGGGAAAAAATAGGAATAAGTAGATCCTTATACCCTAAACCCTTATACTTATTCATTTCTTACGTTCAATTGCAAAAATTAGAACTAAGAGGCCGACCGCCATTAAGTAGGAATAAGATGAAGATAAGTTAAAGGAATAAGAAAATCAATATAACCCAAAATAAAATCTCAACTCCTTAATCACAAAGCCAAGGTGAATAATGACTACTTCTCATGTTTTTAAATTGTTTTTAGTTTTAGGATGAAATCCGAATTATTTGTAAAGTCGTCTGTCATGTTCTAATTGTTAAAATGGATATATAGGCTTGCTGATGATTTATGATATGTCATATGGATTTTATGATATGTTTAATGTGTAAACCCTATTAAATGGAATCCAAATATCTTACGATTTTAGATTGAGACCATAAACAAATTTCTAGGGATGGGTTTCAATTTTCATAATTTTCTAAATTAATGTGGATATTATATTAATTTTCTAGTGAGGAAAATGGATATTTGGGTTTAAAATATTTTACCGCTAAATTATATATGATTTGGGTTTGAAATTTATATATGTTAGAAAACATATTAAAATTGATTGATAGAAATTTTTGAGGAATATTCCTAAGTGTTTTGATGAATGTATAAAATTAATTAAGGGATGTGACTTAAATGTTTTATATATTTATAAAAGAAGAAGGGGTATTTTGTAAAAAAGTTAAATTATTTATTTCTGAAATTCCGGCAGTGCTTTTAGAAAACAAAATTAACAACCAATAATATTTTGACAAACAATGTAGGTTAGTTGAAAAGATTACTTTAAAAAGCTAAAAATCATATTTTACATGCTTTTTACATGTTTCACCACTTTCGGCAACTAAGTTTCGACCGGGTACTTCCGCGTTCATCACCATTGAAACCAATGAAGATAGTATCAACAATTTAGTACACAGTGAACTGGATATAGGCGGAAGGTACTGGGTCGAAACAAGTTGTTACAATGGGGTCGAAGCGCTATTTTGCTTTCAAATAGAAATGCGCTTGCTTTGCTTTTGAAAGCAAAAGGAATCTTTCGACTTAGTCTGCTTCCGACTGAGTCAAATAGATTTAAGGAATGGTTTGGAATGAGGTTGCGTCTTTTGTTTTAAGTAAATACTTTCAAAGAGGCCGAGACCCCATTGTTGCCGCTTTCTACCTTTCGAAGCAAATGGTTTCAAAAGGATACTTTGTTTTTAAAGCCTAGCCACTTCTCCATTGCTTTTGAAGGGTTGGTTTCGATACCAACGCTTCGTTACTTGGGAAACTATTTTCGAAAGAGTGCTCAACTTAGTTGTTTTATGATCTTTTTATTATGTCGAAGGTAGAACCCAAAGGTTTCGAAAGGAAATGTTCTTAAAATGGTTTCGAAAGGTTTCCACATGTTTTACTTGAACCCAAATGCTTTCAAAAGGTTTGATGTTTATAAAGGATCTTAATGCTTTCAAAAGTTCTAAATGAAGGTTTCGAAGGGGTGGTTCCGCAATGGTTTTGAAAGGTATAAAAGGAAGGTTTCTATTGTTTTTAGGATAGAATGAAGGAGGCTCAGTATAGGAAGAAGAGTTATGCAGATAGAAGACAGAAAGATGTAGAGTTCTCTGTTGGAGATCATGTTTTTATTAGGGTGTCACCGATGATGGGTGTGATTCGATTTGGAAAATCAAGGAAATTGACATCGAGATTTGTAGGACCATTTCCTATTGTAGAGAGGATAGGAAAACTCACATATAGAGTAAAGTTACCGAATAGTTTGGCAGGAGTCTATGATGTTTTCCATGTTTCTCATCTAAGGAAGTGTGTTAGAGATCCGGAGAATACTATAGCACCGACTGTGTTAAAGGACTTAGTAGTAGAGCCGAATTTGACTATAGTTAGAAAGTCAGTTCGTGTAGTCGTAAGAGATGAGAAAAAGCTAAGGAATAAGACAGTCAGATTAGTTAAAGTCGAATGGAGCGATGATGAGAGAGACTGTACTTGGGAGACTGAGAGCAGGATTAGAGACGCTTATCCTAATTTGTTTGATGGTATGTTTTACCTTTTTGATTGATTTGTTGTGTATCTTACCGTAATTTCGAGGACGAAATTCTTTATGGAGGGGAGTCTGTAACGACCCTAATTTTGAGTAACATTATTTAGGATATTTAATTAGTTAAATAAAATAAAATAATATAATGATTAGGGGAATTAGATTTGTGATTAGTAAGGGTAGCCATACCATATTAACAAATGAACTAATATGAGTTAAAATAAAATAAGTTAGGGAAGTTAAATAAGGGGAAAAATAGGAATAAGTAGATCCTTATACCCTAAACCCTTATACTCATTCATTTATTACGTTCATTTGCAAAAATTAAAACTAAGAAGTCAGCCGCCAATAAGCAGGAATAAGAGGAAGATATGCTAAAGGAAGAAGAAAATCAATATAACCCAAGATCAGATCTCAACTCCTTAATCACAAAGCTAAGGTGAATAATGACTACATCTCATGTTTTCTAATTGTTTTCAGTTTTAGGATGAAATCCGAATTATTTGTAAAGTTGTTTGTCATATTCTAATTGTTAAAATAAATATACAGGCTTGTTGATGATTTATGATATGTCATATGGAATTTATGATATGTTTAATTGAAAACCCTATTAAATGACATCCAAATATCTTGCGATTTTAGATTGAGATCAGAAATGATATTTTAGAGATGAGTTTCAAGTTTCATAATTTTCTAAATTAATTTTGGGTCTAAAATTTATATATGTTAGATAAAATATTAAAATTGATTTATAGAAATTTTTATGGAATTTTCCCAAGTGTTTTGATGAATGTATAAAATTATTTAAGGTATGAGACTTAAATGTTTTATGTATTTATAAAAGGAGTAGAGGTATTTTGTAAATAAATTACATCGTTTATTTCTAAAATTTTGGCAGTGCTTTTAGGAAAGAAAATTATCAACCAATAATATTTTGAAAAACAAGGCAGGTTAGTGAAAAGATTACTTTAAAAAGCTAAAAAAAATATCATATTTTACATGTTTTTTACATGTTTCACCACTTTCAACACCTAGGTTCCGACTGGCTACTTCGACCTCCATCACTATTGAAACTAATGCACATAGTACCAATGATTTGGTACATAGTAAATTGGATATAGGCGGAAGGTATTGGGTCGAAACAAGGGGTTTTGATGGGGTTGAAGCGCTATTTTTCTTTCAAATAGAAATGCGCCTGCTGTGCTTTTGAAAGGAATGCTTTCGACTTGGTTAGCTTCCGACTGAATTAAATTGATTTAATAAATGAATTCGAATGAGGTCGCACCTTTTTTTTAAATAAATACTTCCGAAGGGACCGAAACCCCAGTGCTGCCATTTTCTACCTTTCGAAGCAAATGATTTTGAAAGGATACTTTGTTTTTAAAACCTAGCCACTTCTCCCATTCTTTTGAAGTGTTGATTTTGACATGAAAACTTCTTACTTGGGAGACTGTTTTCGAAAGAGTGTTTTTGACTTAGTTGTTTTATGACCATTTTATTCCATTGAAGGTAGAACCCAAAGGTTTCGAACGGAAAGGTTCTTAAATGATTTCGAAAGGTTTCCGTATGTTTTACTTGAACCCAAATGCTTTTGAAAGGTTCGATGTTTATAAAGGATCCTAATGCTTTCGAAAGGTCTAAATGAGGGTTTCTAAGGGGTGGTTCCCCAATGGTTTCGAAAGGTTTAAAAGGAATGTTTCTAATATTTTCGAAAGGCAATGTTAAGTATTTTGAAGATAGCTTTCGAAGGTGATGTTTTTCAATGGCTTCGAAAGGTTTTTTACGAAGGGTTCCAAAAGGGTATGTTTTGGGCCTTCAGCCTAAGGTTATAAATCAAAGTGGTTTACTTGGTTTCAATAGGGAAAATTTTAATGGATTCGAAAGAGGTACTTTCAAAGGTTAAATGTTTTCATCAACAAAGTTTTGTTTAAGGTGTGTGTGTGTATAACATGGCAAGGTGATTTGGGTAAAGCATAAAGTATATTTTCTTTGTTTAAAGTAAGATTTAAAGGATTAAATCATTTTGAAAGAAAAGGTTTTCAAGAAAAATTTATGGGTGGTTAACCCTAAGTAAAATGACTCGGATATTAGAATACTAGATGAGACTGGTACAGGGCTGCGCCCTATGCATTAGCTATTAGCCCCTAGCTAATTTAGTCAAAAATTCCAATGTGTAGGGCTTTGTCATAAGTAAGACTGAAATGATGTTATACACAGAAAGGAATATACATAGAGAAAATAGGATATTAGTGAGATCGCAAACCCTGGAGAATTAAGTTAGAGATAGATCGTCATGAAGAGAAGTATCTAACAGAAGTTAGATTACTTGTGTATTTTGTCTGGTAGGCCCGAGTCAGCCAAAGCTTTGTTTTTAAACAAACAAAACTACAATGTTCGGACAGGCAGTCCATTTGTTACCTGGTTTATATGCTTTCCTGATATGATATTATTGTTTTAACCAATTTTGGTTGCAGGATTAAGATTTGCAAAGGATATGTTTAAAATGATATTAGTGAGGGGAAACCCGTTCCGCTAAGCGACGTGGTCTCACTTAATATCAAATAACCGAGATATATATTATTATTCACACCAGGCTTTATATCTGACTTGAAGTTTATGTTTTTCCTCTTAAACTCTCGAGTGCTCAAAATTGGTTTGAGTAGGCTGAGGGTTGAGGATTTTTAGGTTTTAGTAGTAAGTGGATGAATAAAGCTTCCAAAGACGAGAAGGAGGCTGAAGTTAGCTATTTAGGATTTGTTTTATTTGTTTATTCTGTCGTGTTGTGTTAAGTCAGTTATGACTATTTAATACTCTGGTCAACCAAGGAAGTATCTTCATATGTCACTCTTGACGTACTTATGTAATAATTATATTTAATCTAAACCAGACAATGTTAGGATTATGTAAGGTAGATATGAAACATGTTTTGTGAAGTGTAATTAGGAAAATTATTTTTTTGGAATCTGTGATTTTGTTTCATATTCATGTGCTTCTGATATTATGGATACCATTAACATTACCGTATTTGGTCACCAAAAGTTAATACCATGGACGACTACAGCATTTGTAGCGCCTAGCTTCGGGCCTCTAGATAGAGGATGTTACAACTATGTATCAAAGCATAGGTTTATGAAAAACTTTAAACTAAAATGGTTTTTGAAAACATAATCCTAAGGAATTAGAGATAAGATTGGGGGTATGGGATAACGATATAATAACGTACTGATATTTTCTATATATAAGTATATGCTATATCTCTATTCTCCTATCTCTCTTACATTATTCTTCAGTATTTTACAAGACTTGAATACAAATATGGATGTTAGAAGTGGAAGTGTTAACCTTGGAGGGGGAAGCATCGCAACAAACGAAAATGCCAGACTAAATACCAGGAGAAACCCAAGTCAGGCACAAGTTGGAAATGTGGGTGCAGGAGTATAAGTAAGTTGACATGGGAGCAATGTATCAGTTCTTTGTTAACATGATATAGACGGGTGTGGCTGCTGGAGTGGTTGGAGGAAATTCTGGGTGGTTGGAATCAGGAAGTTCCAGTGGTCAACAATTTTGCTATTTTGAGTAGAGATTATGCTAGGCTGGGAGGAAAGCCATTCATCGGAACTGAAGACGCCATTGAAGTAGAGATTGGTTGCTGCATTATGAGAGGATCTTTGCATATTTGGGGCTCAATGACAAGCAGAAGAGAAGGCTTGCTTCTAGACAACTTCAGGGAGTAGCGTTGTAATGGTGGAACAGCGTTACAATTGGAGTTAATGATTACACCATGACATGGTCTGAGTTTAAGAGGAGGTTCGAGGAGAAGGTTATGTCTGTGATGGCGAAGTCTACCTTGCTCAGAAAGTTTACTGAGTTGGAGCAGGGAGAGATGATTGTGCTGGAGTATGCTACAAGGTTTAAGGAATTGGCGAGATATAGTTATGCGACGGTGGACACTGTGATTAAGAGGAATGAGAAGTTCATTAGGGGGTTGATACCTGAGGTTGCAAAGGCTACATTACTGCATATCAGATACCCTTATGATATTGTGGTTGAGATGGCTTTAAAGAATGAGGAGATGCTTGCTTTTCTAGAGAGAAACAAGGTAAATGAAGTCTAAGTGCGGAAGAAAGGAGCTCAGAAGGGAGGAGCTGCAAAGAAAGGAAATTTGGAGGTTATTTGCTTTAAGTGAGACAAGAAGGGACACTATACCCATGAGTGTCGGACAGGCAAAGGAAAGAAAGCTGCGGCGAAGAAAGAGGTGAGGTGTTTCAATTGTGATCAAATTGGACATTTCAAAAACCAATGCAAGGAGCCTGCTAAGGATGATTAGGGTAAGATATTTGCATTGGAGCTAGCTACCTCGAGGCCAATAGCAGTGGAAAAAGGAAATGCTATGTTAGGGGGTACGCTTCTGGTTCATGGTATGTCAGTTAGCATTCTATTTAATACCGGTGTATCGCATTCTTTTATATCTCGTTGTTTGGTTGACAAGCTTAACCTAGAACCCACAAATTTACTTACTTCCTTAAGGGTTGCAAATCCGATTGGAGAGTATGCGACACTTAGGATGAAGTGTGACCGCTTAGAGTTTGATTTGTTAGGTCATACCTTGGTTTGCAGTCTTCATGTGTTTGATTTCGTAGGGTTTGGAACTATTGGGTATGGATTGCTTATGTAAGTACGATGCTAGGATACTTTGCCTTGATAGGAAAATATCGCTTAGGCACCCTGATTGTAGTGATCAGATTGTATGTACCATAGAAAACCCTAGTTGTAAGGTGAATGCTTTGTTAGGTGTTGCGAAGGTAGAAGGCGAGTTGAATCGGATTTTCATGGTTAGAGAATTCGCTGATGTTTTTGAACCCGTGGTAGGATGTCCACTGGAACGAATCATTGAATTTTGGATAGATTTAGTGCCTGGAGCAGAACCGGTGGGTAGACCACCAAGCAGGATGACACCTATCGAGATAAGGGGGTTGAAGGTGCAGCTGGTGGATTTGGAAGGCAAGAATTTTATTAGGTCAAGTAGTTCAGACAGATCGTTAAGGTTATGTATCGATTACCGTAAGTTGAATGAGAAGAGGATTAAGAATCGATATTCATTTCCTAGAATTGACGATTTGTTCGATCATTTGAGTAGAGCCAAGGTATTTTTTCAGTTGGACTTAGCAACAGGTTTCCATCAGCTTAGAATAGCAGAGGATAGTATTCCTTGACGTCGGTTAGAACTAGATATGGATCGTACGAATGGTTAGTGATGACGTTCGGACTAACTAGTGTGCCAACATTCTTTGTACATTTGATGAACCGAATTTCCCATGAGTACTTGGATAGGTTCGTGTTGGGATATATAGATAATATTTTTATATACTCTAAAGATGAAAGGGAGCATGAAGTTCATCGTAGAGTGGTGCTTGAGACGCTAAGGCAACATCAGCTGAAGACGAAGTTTTCGAAGTGTCATTCCTAGAAGAAGGAAGTGAAATTTCTTGGTCATGTAGTCTCAAAGAAAGGGTTGTCTGTAGATCTGAGTAAGATTGAAGCAGCGAATAATTGAAAGAGACCTGAGACAATGGCTGAGACAAAGAGTTTTCTTGGATTAGCTGGGTATTATCGCAGATTCATTAAGGATTTTTTGCCAATAGCAGCACCAATGACCAAGCTAACATGAAAGGATGTAAAGTTTGTTTGGACCAATTAGTGTGAGGAGGCATTCCGGAAGCTGAAACACTTATTGATTGCTACTTCATGTAGCATCAGAATTAAGCTCACACTGTTGACTCCATCAAATCTTAGGAAACATTCTCTTCTCCCCGCAAGTCAGAGAGTCCTTGGTTAACCCCATTTATTCAACATACTTCTCGAAGCAAACGCTTCTTGACTTTAGGTATGATGAAGATCATAGATTATTAGCAAAGATTTGAACGCTGATTCGGGTATTAATAAGTGAAGTCTCGAACTTAATAATGAAAGACCTGAAACCCAGATTGGGTATTAATAAGTAAATTTCAGAAATTCTTCTTTGATAATTAGTCAGAGGCTATAGATTCTTATTTAAGCCTTCTGTTCTATACCGCTCCTTGGGTTTTGACTATTTTTACATGTGCCACCCTTTAGGCCCTATATATTGTCATCATTTTATTTGCCACTTCCCGGACCCGGACATCATAGTCAATTGTTTGCTATGCTGCTTCTCAAGCTCGGACTTCTTAGTCCGTTGTTTGATATGTTGCTTCTTGGGCTTGGATATCTTAATCCGTTGTTTGATATGCCGCTTCTCGGGCTCGGACGCCTCAGTCTGTTGTTGTCTGGTGCGCTCGGATAGCTTATCCACAAGCTTGACCCAAGGATTTAACCAACCTTCCTATAGGAGGTGCTCCAGCCAGACCATATAGGCGGGACTGAAGGCTCGTTGGGTGCCTTTGTCAGGCCATAGCATGGCGGGACCAAGGGCTTACTCCGTCTTCCTTCCCGGAGGTGCCTTGACCTGGCCAGAGCGTGGCGCGATCAAAGACTTTTTCGATGCCTTGGCCAGGCCATATCATGGAGAGACCAAGGGCTTACTCCATCCTCCCTCCAATAGGCGCCTTGACCTCGCCATAACATGGCGTGGTCAAGGGCTTGTCGATGCTTTAACCTGGCCATAGCGTGGCGTGGTTAAAGGCTTACTCTAATCTCCATATAGGAGGCGCTTTGACTTGGCCAACTCGACGCAGACAAAGGCTTTGACCATTTAAGGTAATGTCCAAGTGCAGGGAGAATTCTACTCCCAACCATGTATATTTTTCTTAGTAAAGTGGTTCTTTATTGAATCCGGTCAGGATCTTTCTACAAATTCGTTGATTTTTCCTTGTTTGATGAAACCGATCATCATTCCTTCCAATGCTCTACACTGATTTGTCTCACGACCATTCATAATATGGTACTGACAATAGGATCCTCCACTATCCTTTCATATTTAGGTCTTTTGTTTTGTGATGGCCAATAGTTGATCTCTTTTTTGGTTAGCAAATAAATATTCTCGATTGATGTTGTCAAATTGCATTCTTTAGGGAGTCTCGACTTGAAGTTTGTCTTTTGGGGATGGTTTTTAGATCTTTTATTACTTGGTTCTGAAGCTTCACCCTCAACGACCAGTTTTCTTTTCAAAACCCTTTGAAGTCCATATGTAGACAATGCCCTCACTTGTCTCTAAATGCCATTTATGTGCAAAGGTACTGTAATCAGCCATCATTCCCTCTTCAAAGATTGGGCCTTTGGTATAAAGTTGAATTGTTTTTCTTATTTGATAAAAAAAGTTATCACTTTCATTGTTTGTACCTCCTAAATTAAAAATAGGTGTTGGGCCAATATGAAAAGGGTATAAACTCCATCTATCTAGATCATATGATTCAGCTTTCTTTTTCTTTATAGTCCTTAAAGCTTCCAATCTAAGCATTTGTTCTTCATGTAGTTTAGAATCATTAACTATTCTATGGGAGAATCCAATTGGATGTGGCTTTGAGGATCTTTGTTCGGACCTTTTGATTTTGCTAAACATGATGATGTAAAGTTTAAAGCGGGTAAGCTTGGTATAGAATTGGATTAGAGGAAAGTAGAGTTGGAAGTTCAATAAGATTGGAGGTTCATGCTCTCCTTCTAGCACCAAAAATGTTAACAAGAAAACTTGTGAACGCCCCAAAGCAGAGTCTAAAGTGTAAGTGTCTCCTTTGAGACTCTCTTTCGAACAGATAGGGATACTTAAAAACTTATTATTCCTTTAAAACCAGCTTTCGAAATAGGTTGATTCAGTTGAAACTTCTTCTTGTTTAAACTTTTAACTCAGTCGAAAGGCTTGATTCTCTTTATTATACTTTTTCAAATGATTACGTCAAAATTCATCCTTATTCGACCTTCCAACACAATCGAAACACATGTATTCCTTCCTATTACGCCTTCCAAACTTGATGAATTGGTTTAGTTATCCCCTTTCAAAACCTTCTTTCGAAGCAGTTGATAAAACCCAAGGGTTGGACCTTAAGATATGAAGTAAATGGAATGGTTTCGACTTTGTCAAAATCTTGCCTTTTGATGGCTTGGGTTAGGACCTATAGATCTAAGGGTATTAACTGAGCTAAAGGTTTCGACTTAATCAAAAGGTGACCTTTCAATCGAAGACATAAATAGATCATAAACTGAATCCAATAAGAGTATTAAATTAGCTGCATATCCAAAAATATCATAATCTTGGTTTCATTAAGCTAATGCTATACAGATTAATCAAGTTCCCAATCTAATTTCAAAATTAGGGTTTACAAGTTTAAGATAGTACAAGAGTGGAGTGAATGAATTCAGATCCTTTAAAACAAACCTTTATGGTCTTATTTATAGGTGTGGGTTGACACCTTTTGAATCAGTCCTTTCGACTTGGTCGAAAGGCAACCCTGGAGACCTTTCATTGCCGTTCACATTGAAGCATCCTTCCGCATTGCTATCAAATGGACTTGAGTGCTTCCGACTTCATCGAAAGGGGTAGGTATGCTTTTCCATCTTGTGTTGCTATGTTGTTGTAAGTAAGAAGAACCATGAGCTTTCAACTATATTAATTGGTAGACCTTTGGGGTTTCGAAGGTGCTGAAATGTTAACACTACAAAAAAGACCCTTTAATAACGTTCAAAAAAGGCCATAAAAGGCTTTTATAGCGTTTAAAAAATGCAACAAAAGGCTTTCAAGCGTTTTTATAAACGTTGTAAATCAGCAAGTTGTACTAAGTCAATGACCAATTATTGCAACATAAGAAACGCTATAAAAAAGAAATCTTTTATAGCCTTTTCAAAATGCTGTAAAAAGTCGTATTAGTGGCATTCTTAAAATGCTATAAAAAACCCTTCATTATAATGACATGTCGGTGTACAACTGTCATAAAACACTATTATTAACTGTAATAGCGTTTCTTAAACGCAATTATAGGCTTTAATAGCGTTCTAAAAACGCTTAAATCCTTTGATAGAGATTTAAAAACGCTATCAAATCCTTTAACAGTGTTTTAAAAATTATTTTTGCAGTACATACATATCCATTATCACACTATAATCGACAAATTTATATAAACACAATGTACCATTTCACACAATCATATAGATCACATTACACGAAAATTAACTAACCATTCAACATTCACATACAATAATGCATAATATGTCGTAATATTTAATGAACATTACATTAGAAGTGTAAATAATACAAGTGATAGAAGATCGTACTACAGATGACGATTAAATGTGCAAACCAAAAAAATTGTTACTTCAAAAGAACTTCAAATCGCTAATATACCGCAGCATGTTGTCATTTGTATGCACCATAAATGAGTAATTACCTATGAAAAAGAAATTAAATAATTAGCAATTAAAACTATACATACATACACATGTGTGTGAAACTTAATTATATAAATTTAATAATTTATATGGAACTTAATTAATTTATATGAAACATGATTAACTTAGTTAATTTCTATAAAATTAAATTGATTTATATACTTTAGTTAATTTATATAATCACATGGAAACGATATCAATAACATATGGAATTTCCTGAAATGGATGTAAATTTTGTTAAAAATACTTTAAACAACAATTACATGTATATTGTCATAAACTTATTAATTTTTATAAAACATAATTAAATTTAAGAAAAACAGTCGGCTTATTTAATTATTATAAAACTTAATTAACTTAATTACTTATTTTAAACTTAGTTAATTTATTGTTGTTATTACTATTACTAGTACTATTATTATTATATTATTATTTTATTTTATTACTATTATTATATTATATTATTATTATTCTTCTAAATTTATTTAATTTTTATGAACTTAGTTAATTTTTAAAAAATTTAGTCAATTTTTGTATTATAACGAAGATTTCAAAATAGAGAACGTGACTTTTATAAAACTAATTTTATAAAATGTAATTAAATTATATAAACTTATTTAATTTAAAAAAATAGTTAGATTATTTAATTATTATAAAACTTAATTAATTAACTTAGTTACTTATTTTACACTTAATTAATTTATTATTATTATATTTCATTACTACCACTATTATTAATATATTATATTATTATTCTTCTTTTAAATTTTGTTAATTTTTGTAAACTTAATTAAGTTTTATAAAACTAAGTTAACTTAGTTAATTTTTTTTAAAATTAAATAATTTTTATGAAACTTAGTAAATGTTTGTAACAATTTAACAATGATTTCCAAATAGAGAACATGATTTTTATAAAACTAAATTAATTTTCATAAACTTCAGTTAATTTAATTAAAAAAATTAAATTTTGTTGATGTTTACAAAACTCAATTAACTTAGTTAATTTTTATATAACTTAGTTAATTATTATATCCTTTAATTAATTTTTAAAAAACTAACTTAATTAACTTAGTTGAATATTTATAAGATTTAGTTTATAAATTAGCTAATTTTTATATAACTTAGTTAAATTTTATAAGAATTATTAATTTTTAGAAACTTTTAGTTAACCTAGTCCAATCTGTATAAAACTTGATAACATGGTTAACTTTTATAAAAATTAGTTAATATTTATAGATGAAGTAAATTTTTTAATTTTAATTATTTTTAATATAATTAGTTATCTTAGTTACATTTTTATACTTAGTTAATTTTCATAAATTTATTTAAATCTTATAAATTTTTATTAATATTTAGATATTAATTTAATTTTATAAATTTGGTTAATTTGTAGAAAATTATTCAATTTTTATAAAACTTGGTTAACTTAGTTAATTCTTACACACTTTGTTGATTTTTATAAACTTATCGGATTTCATGAATTTTAGATAGCACCTCCTTTGCGCAGTTAGTGCTTCACGCGCACCCCAATTCAATATATATTTTCACGATCAAAACAAGATCGGATTTGTATCATATATAACAAAATGTACTTCATAATAGGGTACACATTCAAGTGCATAAAAATATACTTTTTAGGATAATTTGTTAATTTAGGCCAATTTTAAAAGTTAATTACAAATTTAGACCAGTTTAATAACTTATTACAAAAATAGGCCACTTTGTGCTACATCAGCGAAAAATGCACTGGAGGCATCTCAAATGCCGCCAATACAAAAAAAAAATCAAAACAATAGCTTGCAGCATTTGAGAAACCGCCATTGTGCGGCATTTGAAATGCCGCCCAGAGTTGTTATTTTTGTAAAATAGGTTGCGGTATTTGAAATGCCGCGGACTATTTAAGGCAAATTTTTTTGGCATTGGCGGCATTTGAAATGCCTCCAGTGCATTTTTGCGCTGATGTGGCAGAAAGTGGCCTATTTTTGTAATAAGTTATTAAACTGGTCTAAATTTGTAATTAGTTTTTTGAATTGGCCTAAATTAACAAATTATCCTACTTTTTATTAGCAACTTTAGCTAGCAATCTATCAAATAGCAAAGGAATGTTTTGTGTACCTATATAGCAAAGTAAATAGAATAATTAGGATGCAAATCTACAAAAGAGTTATGTAACTATGCTAAAGGTGCAAATGTCAATATTATTTTATCAAGTGATATTTGCATATTTAGAGATAGAGCGCAAGTTGTTTCATAAGATGAGGGAAAAATGAGTCTGATGATAATTCATATCTTCTAGTCAGTAATCGCTATTCCATTCAATGTTGGAAAGTATAGCTACACCATGAGACGGTGCGTCTTCATTAAAAATTGAAGCTTGATCATAAACACAACTAGCCTATCCAAAGAAGAATATAAAATAAATACCTAACTTTTACATCCTTTATCTGGTAGCCACTTTGTGTGCAAGGTGCTCTAGTTGCAGTATGTTGGACATTACACAGAGTATAAATCCTACATCAATTCATGTTCAACATTCAGGGGTGATTATGATTTCTCGTAATTGACGCAGTCAACAAATGTAAAACATTGCAAGGGAAAACATTGCAAGGAAAAAAATCAACGTACCAGTCAAATGACCGTTCTTGTTTACTTGAGAAAGCAGTACATTACTTTCAACGAATCCAAACTTGCACTGAGGAATATCATCTACAACATTTTTAACCTTCCTAACTTGAGTATCAACCCTAGGTACGATGCTCCAAGCTTCATCACCGTAGAACAAGCAAAATTTATTGGTGTAGGATTTTTTTTACTGCTACTCTCACCGTAGAACAAGCAAAATTTATTTTTGAAACAGTTTGTGTCACATATGCAAAACCGAATAACGATGCAAGGGACACTGGCATGTGTATGTTAATAATAATTACCTGACCAAGCATAACCTCGCCATTTGTGCCACTGATGTTGATTCCATCGTATAAATACGCTTTATAACGAGCATCTGATATGTCGCGGCTGAATGATTTATCTGCACCACCTGCAACTTTAGGCTTGAATTTGGAAGGTTAACTGCAGAAACAGACAGTCAAATGAGGTTACCATCACATGAAACCAAGTAAACATGCAGTGTTAACTTGTCGTCTATCTGTTTAAACAGTCAAAACTGCATAACCAGAAGCATGCCATCTTAGCAAGCCTCAAGTAACATACTAAGAAATTTGCTCACAACATAGAAATGCATCCCCATTAGCCTCATCGTCGTCAGTAAACTTATAGCACGGGCCCTGTTTGTATACTAGAAGATAAGAACCACATAACAATTAGTCTCATGAAACATATTCATAGTGTTTACTTGCTTGTGAAACATGTTTCATACATAATACTACAAACATAGGAACCCATTTCTTATTCTATATTTTTTTAATGGAATTTAAGAATTTAAAACTTGTTCATATTAAGTCATCTATTTGCAAAAAATCATGTATTTAGTTTATACACCAATCTAAATATACATATATAGTGCACTTTAACAAATCATTAATGGCAGAAAACATATCATATGAAGCTTGTTCATATAAGAATGTGCTTTATTTGCATTTAAGAATTAAAAATATTCAGTTTATACAGCAATCTAATAAATGTACTTAAAATATATATATTTACACATCACACACACACACACATATATATAGTGCACTTTAACATATCGTCAATAGCAGAAAACATATCATATGAAGCTGTGTTCATATAAGAATGTGCTTTATTTGCATTTATGAATTAAAAACCTGTTCATATGAAGCAGAAAACATATCTTTAATACCAATCTAAATAAAAATTTATGAGTATTAATCTAAATACAAATTTAAGAATTAACACTAACCTAAATAAAAACCTGTAAGAATGTACTTTAGTATAACACATGGCATACAAATTTATGAGTATTAATCTACGCATGAAGAGAAGTATTTCAAACTCATAATTATAATTCAAAAGGCAGTAACACTGCAAGGGGAAACGTGATTTCCGACGGTTGAAAACCGTCGGCGGCCGTCGGAAGCCGTCGGGGGCCGTCGGAAAAAGCCGTCGGAAATGACGGCGTCGGGGAGCAGTACTTCCGACGGCTACCGACGGGGGCTGCCGTACAGATTACCGACGGCTTCCGACAACTTTCGGTGGTTTCCGAAGGCTTCCGTCGCCCGTCGGAAGCCGTCGGAAACCACCGGAAATCTGAAGCTACAGACCGCCGGAAATCGTCGGTAGCCGACGGAAATTTCGACCTGTAAGCCGTCGGGAGCCGTCGGAAATCTGCTGTTTTTTTTTTAAATCTGCTGCAAATAGAGCCTTCCAACCACATTTCTCTTCCAAACACTACAATATCAATACCGCACAATCCAATAAACAATAATCCAACCAAGCATGCAAACCAATACTTCAAAATATTCAATAAACACAGAAATAAACAAAATTAGAATAAAAATAAAATACAAAATATACATAACATTCCAACATTAACAATAATCCTAACAATAACTGTTCTATCAATCATGCATATCCTGATACAGCTACAGAACCAAGTGTATTATACATAATTATACATATCAACAATTAATTGTTCCATCTACCAAATCATTCTAAACTAAAACAAAACATACCTGCACGAACGAATCAGAAAGCAATGAATCAATCTGCTATAGATCCAGAGCCAGCCGATGAAGGGAAGCGGCCACCAAACTGCTGCATGTACTCAAATAACTGTGCCGTCTGCATGGCCTGTTGGCGGTTCTGCTCCTCCAACTTCTGAACTCTAGTCTGCAATTCTTCTATACATGCTAGCTCGCTCTGAGGTCTACTCCACCGTCCCCTACTCTGACTAGTGGACTGCAATAATTGAAAAATAAATAAAATCAAAGTTTATTGTTTTGAAAAGGTAAAAATATCATATTTTAAGAAAAAGTAAATTATTTACCGCTAAATTGCCAAATCCGTATCGTCGACCATGCTCTGGTGGACTCATAACGGACTCAAAAATAACGTCCTCTTCATCGGTCGTCAGCTGCTCTCGACTCGTATCAGAAAGGAGTTTCTGTCGCTGCTCCATAAACATCTCCTGCATTGACAAATTAATAATATCATATCTTATTTCATAATAATTTGACAACTAAAACAATTACTAATACTGAATAAAATGAAATATGCTTACATGGCTTTTACTGGATTTATCGTCCTGCCATGTGTACGAAACAGTCCCGTCTGGATTAACATGCTCGACGGCATGCGTACGGGTGAACACGTCCATATAGCTGACAGGACCATGTGCCTCGGCTTCCTGAAGTTGATTGTTACATACAATTATTATACATTTAAAATCATATAGCATAAACTATTTACATTTATTATTCAGTAAATTTACCAACTCCTGCCGATACTGCTGAAACGACTTCAATCCTCCGCGATGAGTGATGGGATTCTTATTTCTATTTGCAGAGTTTCTATCCGACTCTGCCTGTACATTCAAAATTTGATACATTATTTTCCAATCACGTTAAATTAATAATTCAAAAAAAATTAGTATACTTGCCTTCGCCTCGTCCGTCTCCCAGTAGCTCAACCAAGCTTGCCACACGCTCTCCCCCATCCACCGTGGTCTCTTCCCGGATTTCTTAACCTCAGATATCGTATCCCTGTAGTTCTGTCGCATCTTCCTCATCCAGTATGCTCGTGCCAGCTGCATATTATCTGTCTGGATGTCTATCTCAGCCTGTGTTAAAAAAAGATTACACTTTAAACGATAAACGGTAGAAAAACGACAAAAACGAATTAAAAATGGAAAACATAAAAATTACACATACTAGGACATCCTGCCATATGCACTCTATGATGGGCGGAGGGATGGTATCCCACTTCGGCCAGCACGCACTCATCCTACTACGATATGCTGCTCTGGAGACGTCCAACACTACCTTAGTGGGTAGTAGCTCGAACCCCCTGTTTTTAAGTACGATACAGATAAGTATGTACGTATAGTATAGAAAAAATAAGATGATGAATAAAATTTAATTTTTACCCATCTGCTTTGGGGACTAACGATACAACTGGACGCTGTGGCGCTTGCGATGGGCCACTGCCATCGCCTCCTGAAGAACGGGAAGAGCTCCTCCCTCTATGTGACACAATGATAAACCTGTGACGTTTACACATCATTATATAATAGAATAAAAACATGATAATGAAATATATTTCATATGAAAATGACATCAACGGTATAAATTGCTTAATTATTATGACTAAAATGGAAATAGAAATGTAAGTTTGTTATACCTGATTCGTAATGGGTGTACTCTTCCTACGATAAGCATAGTTCATTGCATTTATAATAAAAATTGCTAAATAAATGACAAATTGAAATAACATAAAACAATAGTAAACGGATTTAGTTTCATAGTTACATCAATTTCATAATACATCAAGAATTCAACATAGTTACATCAATTGCAAAAAAACAGATTCAAATTTATATCAGTCATCATCGTCTTCTGATTCAGATTCGGTCTCGTTTTCGACGATACTTTCCTCTGCACTGTCAAACGCTTCTACCAAAACATTTGATTCATCGATCAAAGGACCAAAATCTGTATGATCGTCTGTAATTATTATTTCGTTATTTTGCTCAAGATCTGCTTGATAAGCTTGTTCGTCCGGAATATTCTTCCCATCGAATGTGAATCTGGCCTTTGTTTTAAAAACTACAGACCAATCTGCTTTATCTCTATTTAGAGACGGATAAGGAGCGTAATAAACTTGCAATGCTTGTTTGGCTAGTACAAAAGGATCATACTTGTGATAGTGCGGTGTATGCTTTATTTCGATAAGATTATAATCCTTGTGCACATTAATTCCAGAACCTGGAACATTGCTAAACCAATTGCATCTAAATAGAAACACCTCCTCCACGGGTCTTGAGAAATATGTCAGTTGCAAAATTTGTGTTAGAACGCCATAAAAATCATTTAAATGGTTTTCTGGATCGTCACTACCTTTAACAAATACACCAGTATTATTTGTTAATTTTTCTGCACCGTATTCTTTGGTGTTAAATTTGTATCCATTGACGAAATATATTGGATATGTCTTGATCACTCTTTTTGGTCCCATTGCAAGATGTTTCAACCCTTCGTCAACAACACAATTTTTCGGCTCATAAACGTAATTTGAAAACCAACGGGAAAATTCTTTACTGAGATCTCGTTCGGATGTTCCCGTTCATAAACACTGTTTATATAAACAAATTATTACATTAGGTTATACACGCGCATGCATTACAGAAAAGAAAAAAACGAAAATTATTATTTCAGATTACCTAACAAACGGTGCAATCTCGGCACAATTTAGAAGAATATAAGTGTGTGCTACACGAAGATCTCTATCGTCTAGCCATATTTCCACACATTTTCCAGAAGGCCGACCATGTTGTCTAAAAATAGATAACATTGCTTGAGATAACTCTTGTTCGTCGCCTTCATCATTACGAGGAACACTTTGAAATGAAATATTCACATGGTCACTGAAATAGTGAGAGAAAAAGAACGAAGCTTCTTCTTCGATGTAAGATTTACATATCGAACCTTCAACTCGTGCTTTTTGTCTCACTTTTTTCTTCAGATGATTCAAATATCTATGCAAAATTAATTTATATTAACTTCATCTTTCAAATGCAATTAAATTACGTTATAACATATTACATACCTCTCAAATGGATACATCCATCCGTATTGGACAGGACCTCGAAGTCGTGCTTCAGATGGAAGATGAACAGGTAAATGTTCCATCACATTAAAAAAACCTGGCGGAAATATTTTCTCTAATTTGCAAAGCAATATAGGAATGTCCACTTCAAGTTTACGTAAACGTTGCACTTTTAAAGTAGTCGAACAAAGCTCTTTGTAAAACATACTAAGCTCCGTTACTACGTTCCAAACTTTTAACGGCAGTAGTTCTTTGAACATAACGGGAAATAAATTTTCCATCATTATGTGACAGTCGTGACTTTTCATTCCGCTCAATCTACCATTTTTAAAGTCAACACATCTACGAAGATTTAATGATATCCCATCAGGAAATCTTAACCCTTCCACCCATTTTAACACAGCTTTAACTTGATTATTATCTAATTCGTAACAAGCTTTTGGTTTTTTACTGTCATTTGGTTTCATATGAAGCTCGGGACGCTTGCATAATTCTTCTATATCACGTCTTGATTTCAAATCATCCTTCGTCTTCCCTTTCACATTCAAAATTGTGTTAAACACATTATCAAATACATTTTTCTCATTGTGCATCACATCTATGTTATGACGAAGCAGAAGATGTTTCCAATACGGCAACTCCCAAAAAATAGTTTGTTTGCACCAGTTATGAACAACTGATTTGCCTTCAATTTCTGTTTGCTCCCCCGTTTCATATATCTTTGGATAGTCCTTAACAAGTTCATATATGTCTTCGCTTGACCATATCGTCGGTGGTTGTCTGGTTTCTACTCTATTAGCTAAAAAGTTTTTCTTGTCTCCTCTGAAGGGATGATTTACATGGAGAAAATATCGATGACAGTCAAACCATGAAATTTTCCTACCATGAGGTAAAGAAAACGCTCGTGTTTCATCCATGCAATATGGACATGCTAGACGACCGGCAGTACTCCATCCCGAAAGCATTGCATAGGCAGGAAAATCACTTATAGTCCACAACAAAGAAGCAAACATACGAAAAATTTTCTTCTTTGACACATCGTATGTTTCTACTCCTTCGTTCCACAGTATTTTTAACTCCTCAATCAACGGTTGTAAATATACATCGATTCCTTGTGTCGGATCGTCAGGGCCAGGATCGACAACAGCAAGAAACATATATTGCGTTTTCATGCACATCCATGGAGGTAAATTATACGGTGTGACGATAATGGGTCAGGATGAATATTTAGAACCAAATTGAGAAAATGGAGAAAAACCGTCCGTACATAATTCTAATCTAACATTTCGACTCTCCGCTGCAAAATTTGGATACGTTTTATCGAAATGCTTCCATGCTTCTCCATCGGCCGGATGTGTCAATGTACCCTCTTCCTCCGTTCTCACACTATGCCACCTCATATTAGACGCAGTTAGAGAAGATGCATATAATCTTTGAAGTCTTGGAGTTATGGGTAAGTAGTGCATACGCTTGTACGGAACTTCCTTACCCTTCTTTTTTCTTGGTTTGTATCTCTCCTGGTTACAAACTTTACAATTTCTAAGGTTTGTGTCTTCTTTCCAAAACAACATGCATCCTTTTAAACATGTATCTATTTTCTGATACGGTAAACCAAAAGCCGACATAAGTTTTTTAACTTCGTAGTGATTTTCACAAATTAGATTATCGGGCGGCATATGTCTTTTTGCAGCTTGTACAACAGCCGTAAACTCAGCTTCAGTGATGTTGTATTTTGACTTCATCGCAATGTATTCTGCGATTACTGACAGCTGCGTGCCGCTTTTACAACCATCCCAAATAGGTTTCTTAGATGCATCTAGTAAATCATAAATTTTCTTAGCTTCAATATTTGGTTCTTCAACATTTCCATCATCGTCGTTAACTTCAACCATAGGAAACATTGATCGTGCTGCATCTTCGACCATATTTTCTATACGGGTCGTTGAAACTATTTCTTTAACGACACTTTCAGACTCTACAGAAGTATTTGCTACAACTTCTCCATGCCGATCCCAAACATAATATTCGGGTGTGAAACCGTGTTGGCACAAATGAACTTTCACAATATCTGGTAACAAAAACTTCAAATGTCTACACCTACTACACGGACAACGAATTTCTGGATCGTTTCCGTTATTACTTAAGGCGAATTCAACAAACACGTTTATACCATTCTAAAAATCTTCTTTTATTGAGCCCCTCAGTCCTTTTCTTTGGTACATCCATCTCCTTCGATCAACAAAATAATCAATCATTTTTCCTATTTGACAAAATGAGAAGTTCAAAATTTAATATTTATTTTGAAGAATACATATTCGAAAAAGATTATTTTCATGTTCGTATAATATTTTGAATTTAAAGAACAACTTCACAAATTTAAAAATATTTTCAAATAGGGCACATTTCATTTTTTAACGTAACGATTTAAATATTTATATATATTTTTTTCATTGGTCAAGCATCCTACTTCCCATTACAAACAAAGTAAGCATTTACATTTCGTATATTACTTCGTCTCAAACGATTCAACAAAATTTCGGCAGCATTTCCCTTTTGTTCCCTGCATTGTACACAAATGCGTGTACGCAGGAAACAAAAAAGAAAAGTTAGGCCGAAATTTTATGAACCGTTTGAGACGAAGTAGTATACAAAATGTAAATTCTTACTGTGTTCATAACTTGTCCAATACAGGGACAAATCCAACAAACATTGTACCAGATGAATATAAATGGTCGTTTTTCGAAAAAAACGACTATTTATACAACGATCATGTACAACACTCATCATACGGAGCCAAAAACTCTCTAAGGGACATTTGTCAGTTACATGCATGCATTTTACGAAAAAATACAGTTTTACTCACTGTTCATATTTACAAAAATATATATTAATTTAACACAGTTATTCGACGTATTACGCATCAACTTAAGGCTGTTTTAACATTTTTATCATTTTTCAATACACACAATTGTAATTTAGAGTAATGCATTTTTTTTGTTTCATAAGTAAATATGTGCACTATATAATACTCCTAGTTCATTCAATCATTTTATCTTATTCCAAATAATGTATACAATCGCCGAATCAAGGCATACACAACAATTTACATATACATGAACAACCCCAAATTATAGGTGTTTTTCACAATTTCACGATAAAAGATGAAATCGGTATACCATGTGATGCTATAAACCACTATTACGCTATTGGAAACAATTGCAATCGCTAATTCTCCCTAATTTACCAATTTATGCAAATCTAGAAATAGGGTAAAAACTGAATTTTTTACAAAAATAAGAGATTATACCTGAGATGAAGAGTAATGGAGTTTGATTAGGCAGCCGTGGAGGATCCGGAAGTTCGAAATCAAGGATTGGAAGCTTGAAGAGGGAAAATGGAGGATTTTGGAAATAATTTTCGTATGGTTTGGGGAAGAAGAAGAGCTCTCGGCTGAAGGTATAATCGTAGTTTTCCGACGGCTTTCGACGGCCGCCGACGGCCCGTCGGAAGCCGTCGGAAAAAGGCCGTCGGTAGCCGTCGGTCTATGCTGTCGGAATTGAAGCATTTTCTAGTAGTGTAAGCTGTTTCATAATAACTAAAAATAAATAATTCTGGTGCATGTATAGGTACGTTAACATATTTTTGAACCTTTTTTAGTAGTCTTAATTAGGAACATGTAAAACACACTAATTAAGGTTATTAGGCATTTTACTTTTTGGGTAGATCCTATATACACTTTGACATTCTTATCACAATTGTAGTAAATTTTTTATAGAAGTAATATCAAATGGATATTACACATGCACGAAATTTATAGTTTATGTCTAAATATTTTCAAGGTAGTGTAATAAATTTAGAGAAACATGGATCAATCTATTATATTTTCTAGATAGTGAATTTAACTCCCATTACCAGCAACTTAACTAAGATGGAAGCATGGCCAAAATATTGGGACTAATTTGAGAAGACCTAAATTTATATGCATTCATTATGTCACACAATACCAATCAGTTACAGTAGTTCGAATTTCATCGTTCCTTTCTCCATATGAATGATATATATATATATTAATATATCTAATATAACAGTGAACTAACAACATTTATCAACATAATACCTCCTTTCAAGTCGATTTTATTTCATCCACCTTCATAATCACCATCTAAACAAGGACCTCATGTCGTGAAATTTCTACAGATAACCAAGATCTGACCTACCGGGATTAACTACCAATAAATTCCAACAAAGATATCAATAATTACCCAATCACCAAACAGATCAAAACGACCCAAGATATTACGTGTTCAGTTTAATAACCTTTACCCAATGACCCAACAACTATTTTATTCCACTCAATAAGATTACAAAGAAGAGATACAATTTATCAACAAGATAGAGATTCAAAGGTATAATATGCGAGCTAATCACTTTATCTCAAAGTAGAAGCATGAACAATACAAGAGCACACAATTTCTACTGAAATCCTTAATTTTATATGAGCAATGGAGTTAGTTATTAATTTTTAATTGATTTGGTGGAAACTCTTATTCAAAGGAAAAAGAGGAGACTAGGTCATTTAAATAGCTTCAATCAACATCAAATATAAGATTGGAATGTAAGTTTAATCATCATTGTTGAACCAAATGAAACCCCACTTGTACAAATAACCATTAACGAAGCGTCTTTTGGATGAGCAGTTAACTAGCTAGCCCCTTCCAAAGAGAGGAAGAGGACATGCATTTTTGGATCAAAGAAGGAAATGGAACGCAAAAGACCAGTTGTTAGGTTAACTATGGAATGGTGTTCATGTAGGCTATGACAGGCGAGCCAGCAGATGAGGCATATGACGTGGATCGATTAACTGGGTGGATCGATTAACAAAGGAGGGCAGAGGTTCAAATAATGGCTGACAAGAGTTGTGAGAGAAAAGTGAATGGGATATTACATTTTTTAGGGTTCCTGAAGGAGAGGAAGATGAGGGAAGAGAATGAAGGCAGGGAGAGTGAAATAATTAGAAAAAGAGCGGCACCAAAATAATATGTGAGGTGCACAGAAAATTTTCCATCACGCAGCGTTTATATCATTCTTTCTACTTGTAATGATTGCAAGTTGTAATGAAACACTCTCCATTGATGCAATTAACAAACATTTTTCTTGTAGCGTTGAGTGTTAAAGACAAGGCTTTTTGCTCTCTGAAAGCACTAGCCTGATTATAAAATTATAAATTCATTGAAAGAGTTTAAATTCTAGATTTGCATTTTAAGTGGAAATACGTTGATAGAACTACAAATTTATTGACAGATCAGCTATAGTGTTATACATGCACATGTAGTGCATCAACCTGTTCTGTAATCTGATGCACAATTTCTCTCTGTTCAGTCCAGTTCATTAAATTATACAACAACAACAACAAAGTCATTTTTCTCAAACAAGTTAGGGTCGGCTAGAGATGAAACCCGAAACTAAGTGACAAAAGTAATGTAAATGTTATAATACTAACAATAACAATAGCAATAATAAAATAAAGTCAAATAAGTAAATTAGTAATAATAGTGACTAAGTAAAAATAAAAAAGAAATACAAATGTAAAAAATATATAATAATAATAAATAAATAAATAAACAAACAAATAAAATAATAATAATAAATAAATAAATGATGATAACAATACAAATAGTAATAATGCTGTTGATAGTAATATTGATCAAAGATCAAACGCTACGTCTTAGTCTCTTTCCTTCATCCTATAATCTAAAACTTATAAAACTCATAGCTCATGGTTCTATTATGCGGATCCCTAACTTCTATGCGCTTCTATCCATTACCAGCTCTTCGGATATATTCCAACCCTTCATGTCCCTTTTAACTACTTTCTCCCATGTCAGCCTTGGTCGACCTCTGTCTCTCTTTGAGAAAACGACACGACATATAATTCCAACGCGCACTGGTACCTCGGATGGTCTTCGTTGGAGATGTCCAAACCATCTTAAACGATGTTGAATTAGCTTCTCCTCAATTGATGCTACTCCAAGTTTTCCACATATATCATCATTTTTAATTCCGTCTCTTCTTGTATGACCGCAACTTCATTGCAGCATACGCATCTCTGTGACGTTTATCTTCTGGACATGTTGGTTTTTAGTAAGCCAACATTCTGCACCATAGAACATCACAGACCTAGTTGCCGTTCTATAGAACTTTCCTTAAGCTTCTGTGAGACTTTCTTGTCACAGAGAATGCCCGCCACTTCATCCATCCCGCTCGAATTCTAAAACTAACATCTTCATCAGTCGCACCATTACACTGCAACACTGATCCCAAATATCGAAAGGATTCCTTCTTAGGAACTATTTGTCCAGCCAGAATGACATCTCCATTCTCTGACCTGACACCACTGAACTCGCACTTCATATACTCTGTTTTAGTTCTACTAAGCCTAAATCTCTTAGATTCTAAAGTTTGTCTCCACAGCTCAAGTTGTCTATCAACCCTAATCCTACTTTCATCAATTAGCACAACATCATCAACAAATAACATACACCACGGAATCCCTCATTGTATACCCTTCGTAACTTCATCCATCACTAGGGTAAAAATGTAGAGGCTCAAAGCTGATCCTTAATGTACCCTATGTTAATGGGAAAGTCGCTGGTCACACCATCGCATGCTCTGACGCTAGTCACAACATCATCGTACATATCCTTGATAAGGGTAATATACTTTGTTGAGACTCTTTTCTTTTCCAGAGCCCACCACATCATCTTTCGCGGTACTTTGTCATAAGCTTTCTCAAAATTGATAAAAACCATGTGTAAATCCTTCTTTTGCTCCTTAAACCTCTCTATAAGTTGTCTTATCAAGAAAATAGCCTCCATGATCGACCTCCAGGCATGAAACCAAATTGATTTTTTGAAACGCTTATCATTCTTCTTAATCGATGTTCGATGACTCTCTCTCCCAGTTCATTAAATTATATATCTAGGAATCCAAATTAACTATCAAACTAAGGTAAGATGATTTAAATGTTAAAAATACGAGAAGAGAATATAATTTTGGATGATTGGAAACAAATTAAATAATTAGAAATGAATTTTCAGATAAAAATCCATTTTGAAAAGAAGCAAAAAACAACAAAAGGTGGTATCGTGATAAAGAGTTAAAAAAAGGAATACAAGCAATATAGTCTAAACTATTAAAGAAGTTTCGTTACAAATAAAAAAAATAAAAAAGTTAAAGAATACTTCAAAGTGGGACAATTTAGTTAATTTTTAATTTGGTTTTACCTTTTACCAAGAATGTTCATAAATATAGTTAAATTCTTAAAAACTTTTACAGGTTATTTCTGGTATTTAAAATATCTATATCTGATATTTTTGGATACGGTAATAAATTAAGAATACATAATTATTCTATCTATATTATTTGAGGTAACTGAGGTTTAAATACTTATGTACAATATACCTGCTTTTGAAATGGTAAAATTACAACAATCTTATTGATATTTCTTGTATAGTTCTTGTGTTTCTATGTAATTCTATACAATTTGTATAAATATAGTATATCTACTATAAATCATATTTATGTAGTTTCTATACTTCTAATGAGATAAATACAATAATATTATTTTTATATTTTTTATGCTATAATAATTTATGACCTTGATTTTTTTAATGTTACCACAATTACCACCTATCCTTGAGGTATATAGCTCAGTTCTTGAATTCCTTTCCATGTTAAAAGCCAGTCTTTTTATTCTTTCAACAAACTGATATTAACCATAAAAATTATAATGCTAGTAAATCAACAATAAACTAGAAACACTAAACTTTGATTTCTAAAAGACAAAGGGAAACTTTTGAAAGTGCAAATAGGAATCTCGAGAAACTTAGATTTTATAAGAATGGCTGTCTCACTACTAGAAAATACTGCAGTTTCATAGCAAAATTTCTGACGTCTTTCCTACGCCAAAAGACGGGGCGTAGGGTAGGCATAGGAAACTGGTAGAAAGAGGTAAAGGCGTAGGGAAGACTTAAGGAAATTTCCTACGCTTCTCCTACACCAACTACAACATGTAGAAAAAAAATCGAGGCGTAAATAAGGTGTAGGAAATCGTCTACACTAAAATGATACTGTAGAAAAGACGTAGATAATCTCCTACGTCATTTCCACGCCTCTGTTAATTTTATACAATTCCAAGTTGACGTAGGAAAGACGTAGGAAATTTCCCACGCCATCCCTACACATACAAAAAAAAGTTTTTTATTTTTATATTAATCACCGTATACTTCCATTCTCCTAACATCAGGTTTTCACCGAACAAAAAGAACTAATTCTACAAAAATTATCTTCTCCTCCTTTTATATTTGTTTTGATTGAATTTCGATTCAGGTGCTTGTTTTGGGGTTTTCGATTCAGGTGCAATCTCCATGTTGGCGATGCTTGCACCCAAAAAAACTAGGGTTTCAAAAATCAATGCCTTCTAAATAATCATTGCTGCATACTCGGCTATTCCATCAGCCACCGTCGGCTCATCCTTGCCTCCTACGCGATATTTTCTACTACTGATTTGAAGTCCTGCTACAGTCTCTTTATACGGCCACTGCTAATTAAGTATGTGAATTTCTTGTTTTGAGTTGTCTAATTTTCTAAAATTGAGTCGCCCTTTTACTGCTTTAGATTTCATTAACATTGAAAACGCCTGATGCTAATAAACTTATTAGTATTTAGTTATAAACAACTAGTTTTCTGTAAATAATCGTTTAGGAATTGAAATTTGAAAGCCGAAGCTAAAAGACTAATAATTATTTAGGAACTGATACTTACATTGATGTACTATTTTTCCTGCAGTGTGTGTATGTCTAACCGCAAACATTTAGGCAGAACCCAATATGATTTGCCTGTACACTTAACTAGATACACTAGTTTGTAAACTTGACGCATTTAGTTAAAAATTAAATACACTGTTTTGTAAACTATTTGAGACTATAAGTACTGCAGCCCACTTAACGTGGCAACTTCTGTATAAAAAGTTGGTACTTTGTTATGTTATAGTTTTTTATGTGATTTTATGCTTATATATAAAAAAGAAAATTTAAAAAAATTGACACGTTATATAGTAAGGGGCAAAAAAATTCACATTGGGCTTGCGCAACCGATTCTTTGGGCCGCCCTTGATCAGTAACAAGTGTGCTTATGTCAGGTCATTTCAGTACAGTTCATGTATAATTTTCAGAAATTGAAATTTTGGCTTCATTTAGATGGACCAGAGTGCAATCCGTCATACTATTATGTTGTAAAAGATAATGGTAAAATTGGATATATTAAAGATAATAAGGATAATTTAAGGATGAAAATTTCGTCTGGCTTGCTATTACACCACATAGGAAAGAGTGTTCGTCTCTTGTCCACGTCTCTGATTTCATTTTGCTGCATGATAAGTGTTTTCATTATAAAATGGGATAGAATAGTACGGTTTTGGATTAGTAGAAAAGGAAAAGAAATACGACAAATTATAGGAATTACATGACTTATTACTGTACTGAAATGGCCTGACATTTTATCCCGAAATGTTCCAGGTGATCAAGCATTTCTCATAATACTGAATCTGTGCTAATGATTCGGTTAAAAAATGTGTGGAATGCAATTACATTTTGATAACATGTAATATTAAATAGATACCCCAAAACATATGATCTTGAACAGAAAATTTTATGAATCTTATTTAAAAGGACAAGAAATAAAATTGATTTAGTGCATTGTTGAATTATAATTTTTTTTAAGAAAAATATTGAGGCGTGGGTAAGATAAAAAGTAGCATATTCACTATAAAAAAAGGCTTCTTATAGCGACGGCTAAAAAAAGCGGCCCTCGCTAGCCGCCGCTAGCCGTCGCCATACGCAATATACAGGTCCAAGCCGAGAGCAGCAGATTTATTTTGCTTTCTCCCCAAAACCCTCCTCCTTCCCCCAATCCGTCGCCCTCCGTCACTGTAGTCGGCGCCCCAGCCTTCAACGCCTCCAAATCACCCAAATTTGTGTCGGTATGCTCCTAATCTCTTATTTGCATGTAAATTTGATGTTTTTAGGTTTAGTTTAACCCCTAATTCAATTATGATTTATTGTAAAATTGAGATTTGTTGTTAAATTGGGTATTGATAGTGTTGTTAAATTAGGTATTAGTAGTGTTGTATGTTGATTTGGTAGATTAATTAGTTTATTATCATGAACTTGAATTAAGTATTACATATTAATTAGTTTATCATGATCAAGTTGAATAAATGGTTGATGTAGATAATTAGTGTTGGCGATTAACATGGTTAGTTGTTTTAGATGAAAAAATAGTGTATATTAATGATTAACTTGGTTAATGATAAATTTACATGAAAGTATTTCATAGTTTATGAAATTGATAAATTATAAATTTAAGTTGTTAAGTGAATTTAAATTGACAAATTTTTATTTAATAATTAGTTTTTTATTGTTTTCTAATTATCTATTTGATAATTAGAATTTGTTGTTTTGTAATTATATTCATTGATAATTCTTATATTCACCCTGTTGATTGAGCGACGGCCATTTTAATAATTTTAGCGATGACTAGCGACGGCTAGCGACTGCCAAAATGCAAAAGGTTGTATATATTGTAAAAAATAAAGTTTGTATAAAAAATTAAAAAATGAATATGAGGACATTAAAAATTCTGAAAATATCTAATTTATTTGAAAAAAATTAGGAAATGACTTTAAACACAACTGATATTGTACAAAAATCGATTTTGTAAAGAAATTAAGAAATGAATATAACAACAACAAATAGTCACATAAAATCTATGTCGTAAAAAAATAAAGAAATGAATATTGAACTAAAATTGTTAATTGAATGCTGAACTAAAATTTAAATACACAAATTTTTGAAATAAAATATAAATAGTTGAATCATTGTCAAAATTTGAAAAGAACAATAATATTTGATAAAATTTAAAGAAATTTTTTTATCCCTTAGATTGGCTTTGGCCCCGTCTGGCAACTGTTGTATATGATCATTATATGGATGTTCGTTTTGTAACGGAACGGACATTTATATTCATCTGATACAATATTTGTCGGATTTGTCCCTGCATTGGACAAGTTACAAACACAATAAAGTAATTACATATTATAAATCATTTCATTTTAAACAGTTACAAAATTTCGACAGCACTTCCTTTACGTTCCCTGTGTACACGCATTTGTGTACGATACAGGGAACAAAGGGAAGTGCTGCTGAAATTTTGTTGAACCGTTTAATCTGAAATGATTTATAAAATGTAATTACATTATTGTTTGTAATGGGAAGTAGGATGACTGACCCACCGAAGTGAAAACCAAAATACCAAAAATTAAAAAAATAAAGTGAAGTTCATATTTTGAATTTTCTGGAACGATGAACTTTTTACAATGGAGACTGGTTGAAAATTAATGATTTAAATTGTCTAACATACATTTTCAAATCAGGAAAAATGTTCAATTATTTTCTCACCCGTACTTGGATGTATGAAGTCAAAACTGGAAAGAAGGGATCGATAAAGAAACATTTCTACAACGGTGTACACGAATTTATTAGATTTGCTAAATCTAATAACCGAAACAATACAGCAATTCGTTGTCCCTGTAGTAAGTGCCAACATTTGAAGCATTGGAAACCGGATATAGTTGAAGTACATTTGTATCAATATGGTTTCGTGTCTGATTATTATTTCTGGGATCGTCATGGAGAACTTGTTGAACCTACACCTAATATTTGATGCATTCGAAAGTACCGAAGAAAATGAGATAGAATACGAGACTGAATCTGAATCAGAAAACGATGAAGACTGATCGTTATTGATATAATTGTTATGTGATAGTGATTGAAACATGCGAAGTTAATTTCCATAATTATTCTGTGATGATCATTTAGTTAATTTTTATCCATGTTTTGTACTAGTAAATTTTTATAATTGTTATGTGAAAGTGATTGAAACATGCTATGTAGTAGTGAATTTCTATTATGGTTCTGTGATGATTATTTATATAATTTTTTATCCATGTTTTGTACTAGTAAATTTTTATAATTGTTTCTGTGAAAGTGATTGAAACATGTTATGTAGTAGTGAATTTCTATAATTGTTCTCTGATGATATTGTTTTTTATAGCAGATATGTTGGCAGGAGACGGAGTGTAGGTGGTGGTGGCACGCCATCCCCATCTCCCGGTGCAGGTGGTAGTGGCACTGCACCGGACTTACGTCCGATTGCAGAATTCGTTCCTAGAAGTGCTGGGTAAGTATCAATTTTATTTAAAATATAAGTTTTAAAATCCACTAAACATGTATATCGTAACTTTTGCAGTGGCTTTGAGGTGGAGCCATCAGATTATATTTTACAGGTTTCGAGGAAGGCTTTTCAGAGCCGGATAGATGGTTGTTGGCCTCGCTGGGACGACATCCCCCCTCATGTCAAGAACACCATACAGGCGGATTTACTTGTAAGTAGTAGTTTGAATTTCAGTTGTAAATTAATATAATCTATATAACTTAAAATAATTTTAATTTACAGGCTGCAGTCCGCGTCGACCCTGATAACTTGGACGTTTTTTTAAATCATTGGAACAAACGAATGAGAAAAAATTACAGGGATACATTGTCCAAGGCTAAGAATTCAGGGAAAAAGCCGAACTGGATGGGTGAGGGTCTATGGAATGATTTTCTTCGGCTTTGGGACAGTCCGGCAGCAAGAGTAAGTAATATACGTTTGCTTTGTTATTTAAATCTAATATAAATCTCGTAAGATATATACGTGATAATTTATCTTAATTTGTAGGAGTTATCTGCGTGGAACCGGGCAAACAGGAATAAAAATCCTGCATTGCACCGTGATGGCTCCAAATCCTTTCAGGAGCATAAGAGAGAGCTTGTAACGACCCCGAATTTTTATTAATTTAAATTTGAATATTTAATTAATTTTAAATATTAATAAGCGAAATTTATAAGTCGAATAAATTTTATTTCGAATAATTGGATTTAATTGAATAATTAAATCGATAATTAAAAATGTGAAAATACAGAAATAATTGAAATTTGGGTTAAATATGATTGAAATTGGTTTGTAAAAATTTTATTTTATCATATTGAAGTTAGAATGATGTTACAGAACTTTTAAAATCGAATTAAAAGTTAATTTATGAAAATTGAATATTTTAATATTTAACCGACTAGTGAAATTAGCCGTTTTTCGAACAGTCTCAGAACTGGACGAAACTAGTTCCATTGGATCCGTAATAGTTTGTTATTATCGGATTTCAATTTTCGTAGCAATCGGAGTTTTCGTTTGACTGTGCCAGCTCGAAACGCATCGAAATTATTTTAATATTAATTTGACGAGTTAAAATAGCCATTTTTCAAAGTCTCGGAATCCGACGAAACCAGTTTCATCGGATCCGTAATGTGTTATTATTGTATGGTTTCAAATTTCGTGTCAATCGGATTTACGTTTGTCCGGTGCAAGCTAAAACGCCTAGAAATTTGATTTATCGATTTAATTTTAAATCGAACGTTTATTGACATAACTCGCACAGATGACCGAATTAGCTCGCGAAACACGTTCCATTGTGTTCGAAACATGGGGTAAACCTTAGAAACGCCAACCAGCACGCTTCGTTTGGAGTTCGAAAAATCCGGTATGAATAGTGTTCGTTAAAATTTCTATATAAGCCCCCCTCTTCATAAATTTGCAAAAAAATATAACCTAGGGTTTCATCTCTTCAGGCCGCCGCTTCTATTATCATCTATGGCCGAAATTCTCTTAATTTCTTCTTCAATTATTTCACAATCCACAAACCCATTCAAGAAATGTTCAACTACGAAGTTATAGAGCACATCGAGTTCCATGAGATCAACGGTGGAGATTGAATATGGTGGTTGGAAGAGGGAGCTAGGGGGTCGCGTTCTTCTGGGTTTTGGGTTCGTCGTTCTCAGCTATGGGGAGGCCGAGCTCTACCATATTGAGGCCGTAGGCAGCTCTTGTCGAAGGCATTTAAGTGGTACTCACCGATCATCTTCATTTTGCTCGAGTTGGTCGTGATAATTCGACTTATGGTGGCGGTTATGGGTTTTGTTTGCTGTGTAATGAACGTAGAGGGGCAGAAGCTTGGGACGGCCTGGATGCAGGAAGCAAGAAATGCACGGCTATGATCAATTAGGTTTAGAAAAATATAAATAAAGTTGTAAATTTATATATTAAAAATTGTGTAAAATTTAAATATGCATATCTTTTTCATACGAGGTCGAAAACGCGCATAACCAGTTGCGTTGGAATCGTATCGACGAGCACTATGCTATGGAATTGGATTGGAGTCGTTTGGAGTTAGCGAAAATATCGGGTAAAATTAAACGCACGTTTAATTTTATTCGAAATAAATCGCTAAAACGAAATTGAAATCAAGGTGAGAACTTCTCACTCAATCGAATCGGTTTCGATTTTAATTTTAAATAGTTATATTTAAAATTCTTGAATGCATGTTTGAATGATGATTGTTATCTATTGATCGTTAAAATAGACATTATGCGCCGTTAGTAAGTGGATGTTATTTATTAAAAGCATATACCGCGAATATTCACGGTACAGTGAAATTAGTATTATTTATGTACTTGGAATTGATTTCCCGCAGTATATAGCGGATGAGACCCTATTGCGCCGTCTGTTAAGCAGATAATATTATAATCCCATATACCGCGATAATTCCGTACTGGAACGGAATTGGCATTGTGCTAACATTTTTGGATGCAGGAAAACAGGTTGGAGGGATCCAACTGGATTCCTCAACAGTATTTATTTGATTTCAGATATTTTGATATTTGATTGATTATCATATCGATATATGATGTCGTTGTTGTCGTGATTGACTATTTGGTATGTAGCATCATTGGGCCAAATTTTGGAATTTTAAAAGGATTTTAAAATTGATTTTTTGAAAGTATACATTATAAAAAATATTTTTGGAATTGATTCATTTCAAAATAATAAACGTTATAATTTGAATGTTATAAAAATTATGATTTTTGAGAAATATAGTTAAAAGTTGATTTTTTGAAAATATAGGGTTAATAATTTTGTAAAATAGTTTAAATCGGGATTTTTGAATTTATTGGAAAAAGTTTAAATATAGGATTTATAAAATTTGATTATTTTATAAATCAAAGAGAATGATGAAATTATAAAGGAGTTTAAAGACGTTTTAAAATAATAGTATAAATTGATTTATATAAGAGATTTATAAATTGATATTTATAAATTAAAATATTTGAGTCATAAAATGAGTTTTTATAAGTGTTAGAATGAATTGTAAATGAATTTCATAAATGAATGAAATTTATAGAATTATAAACGGTGAAGTTATAAATGGAATTTTATAAGCGGTAGGTTTATAAAATTTGTAAAGTTATTTGAAGAATAGATTTGGTTAAATAAATGAATCTTATAAGTTATAAGATTTATAATTTGGAAAGTCTTAAAAAAGAATGATTTTGTAAAAAAATCGTTTTATAAGCATTTAACTTATAATATGAACCTTTGGTTTATAATTGAGTTATAAATTGAATAGGTTAATAAAGGAGGTTTATAAAAGGAAGTTGTTATAAAATAAATAGAAATGGAAATTATAAACGTTGTTTTATAAATCCGCAAATGGCTTATTTTGATAAGTAAATTGTTGTAACTTATTAATGGAGTTATATTCACGTTTTAGACGGTGAATAATCCTTTAAAATTAAATGTATAGAAGTGATGAAATTGGTTAACGTAGTATATTCACGTTTTTGAATAGTGAATAATATGTTAAAGAAAATGTTTTGGATGTGATGTTTTAAATAAAATTAAAACGATCTAACGATGTTTTTAAAAAATGTGTTAAGATTCGAAACCATAGATTTCAACATTCATTGTTGAAATAGACGTTTTCGAGAAATAGAAGGAAATGGTAGACTATAACACTGTTATTATAGTAAATGATTTCCGAAAGGAAATGTTTTGTTTAGTATTGGGATTTATATACCTATTTTAAATTCGAATCCCTATACTAGTGATTTTGGGTTGTTGTAACGATGTTTTATGTAACATTCGTTTTGGCCCAAATAAATATGTTTAAGAGAACGATTTCCTTAAAAGAATGAAATATATAATTAATTTCGATTTAAGTATATTGAATATTTTTCAAGTGTTGAAAATAAATAGATTTGTGAATTACTTATTAATAAATAAGTATGGAAATGTTTTCCAATGTGAAATGAAACGTTTTGAGAATTTATCTTTTTGAAGATAAATTGAAAATGAATAATTGAAATCGTATATTCATAAATATTTTGTAATATAAGTTCATTATGGAATTTATAAATGAAAAGGGGAATTTGTTTAAAAATAAACGTTAATTTATTTTTGAAGTGTGGGAATTAATTTATGGATTTGGAACGTAAATATAAAGTAAATCGTTAAGGTTTTATTGAATTGGCTTAAATGAACCATGTTGAAATAAAAGTATTTTCGCATAAGGAAAATGATTGAAATTGTTTTCAAAAGTGGTAAGGATGAAAAGTGATTTGAAATTTGTTTTCAAATGGTTGAAGTGTGAAAATTATATATCTAGTAAAGTTATTTTTTTGAAAATAAATAATTTGGAAAATTATTTGGAATCTGGTGATGTTGTGCATATCCATTGATAGTTCAATAACCGACTATCAATATTTACCTTTGAATGGGTAATTGTTGTGATTTGCTTGAATTTGAATGCCACACTTATTTTTAAAAATTTTGCGCTCGTTATTCGGATTACCCAGTGATACGACGTAATGGATAGCACTGATGACCGATGTTGAAGACCGGATATTTTTGAAAGCGGAAGGATTACCGTCGAATGTTTCTGCACCGAATGGCCCCGGTATAGAAATTCCATATGTGATGGGAAGTCCGGTCGTGATTAGTGAATATCCGGATTGCAAGGACTTCTTTTTAAGTGCCTTCGGTTCTGTTCGAGCCCGGAGCAGACTTGTATGGATTGTATGTCTGACGTTCCAAATTGAGATATAAAGCAGATTTCTTTCAAATACATTTCTGTTGGTGGCGGAGAATTTATTCTCTTAGCTTAACACCCTTCTCTGAGACGTACGAGCTCAGAGGTTATGTAGTTGAAGGTTATCAGCGATATATTCACAATTTGATAATGTGACATGCTAAGTGTTGCTGTGAAATGATCATTATTTGATCATTTGTGATATGACCATTTGTTTGATCGTTTATCTTTGTGATCATTTCTATGATCATTTGTTGACCCAAAGAACAGCTTTTGTATATAGCGTGGCTTTGTGGACGAAACTTCGTCGAACCTCACACCCTGGAATGGTCAAAACAGGAAAGATGCAGCAAGATTATTGGGGGTTGCGCCCCTTAAGGTATATGCATTTCCTTCTGGAAAAGGGTGGTATCATGGTATGGAGCCCAGATACTTGCTCATGTTGAAACACTTTATTTATCATTGTGTGATGTTGGTTATCGAGCGCTCGGATAAAGGTCCCAAAGGACCGGGGATGGCATATTCGTGTCAGTTGTTACCTAGTTTGAAAGGTAACCCGGCCTTGTGTTGGCAGAGATCCGGTTAGGTTCTCGGGGACGTCCTTCCAGAGGCGTTCTCATGTGGCAATGGAAAGTTCCTTGGCCTGACCATTTGTTGGAAATCCAAAGAAACAATACGATCTTGTACGGTTTTAGTTGTATAACCTGCCATGGAATGTGGGGTAACCTGCTATTGAACATGCTAGCTATAGTAGGCATAGTTCGAAATGTCTATGCTGGCTAAGATTTATATCTTTATTTTTGAAATAAATTTTTCCTACACTATGCACTAGTAATAATATCAAATGTTCTTTTTAATGCGTATCAAGCATCTTTGACTATCATAAGGAGAAATCTCCTCCGATTCTGCGTTTGCATTGTGTGTGTGTGCGGGAGGCCTTATGGTAGTCTCATTTTTAAAAGCATTACGAATTGACTTTAAAAATATTCCTCTATTTTGATTTTAAAGATAAAGAAACTGTTTTGAGTTCTCACACCAGTCACATGACTGACTCGGAGTTTATTGTTTTCCGTCCTAAACTCTGGGTGTCCACCAATTTCCACATGGGCAGTCAAGAGTTAAGGTTTATCAGGATATTCAGGAATTCAGGAGTTGCTGGAGGCAAGTAGGATGGCATGGCGTAATTACTAGTATATAGTATTTCTTTTTCGCTGTTTGTTGTTGTTTGTTGTTGTACACTCTGGTGATGTAATGAAATGTAATAGATGTAATGTAATAACTGATATAGTTCTTTGTTTAAAGATTATTCATTTATTTATTATATGTTGTTCCGCTGCGATTGTGAGATTCTGATGTTGTTCTGTTGTTGTTTTCTTTCTGTTCTGTTCTATCTTTTCTCTCTTCTTCTACCTTTTCTTCTTCTTAAAACCCTAAGTGTTCGGTTTTCTGGCATTCGATTGCTCGGTAGTTGATACAGTGGACGTATTGATGTCAGTTTTCGAAAGTCGAAGAATCGGGTCCGTTACATTTGGTATCAGAGCATATGGTTAAGCGACAACCATGGTTCTGTTGGATATTACTCATTAGAGATAGAGTCAGTAGTACTCTAGAATGAGTTGAGTGTAATAATAGTTATGAGAGCGTATTTGTTAGTGAATATAAAATTGTTTTATATTGTGATGATTGGTTTGTTGAGTGGTATATGGATTCTGGTTAATAGAGTAATTAACGTTGTTGATAGGGATCTCTAAACACTTGTACAGAACAATTCGACACAGTATTGTTTTAAATTGGGTAAATGAAATAATTTTACCTTGATTTTATTTTTATATATAAAGGAATAATTTTTCGGAATTATTAAAATGTATATAAGTTGATTGTTTAGTTGTTTGAATAATCTAAATTAAAGAATAATTGTATAAGTAAAAAGAATTATAAGAATTGAATTATAATTAAAGTGATTTACAATTGTGAAATAAACTTATATATATAAGAAGTGAAACTATATGAATATATTTATGAATATGAGTTGTAAATAAAAATGAATTTAAAGTTAAATAAAACATTTTCTTTAGAATTGGGAATCTGAATTGATTTATGAGTGGGAACTTAAGTTAAGTAAAACCAAGTGATGAATATGAACTTGAGTTATGTAAATGAAATTCAACTTTAGTAATTGAATTGAATTAATGGATGAATGTTAATCAATTGAATGTAAATTAAGTTGATATGAAATAATGGATGTAAGTATTAATTCATTAAAATCTTATGTTATTGGAAAAATGAATAATTGAATGAAAATCAATTTAATTAAACCAATTGAAAGTGAAGGTGTTAAACCAAATTGAATGAATATAAGCAAAGGAATTTAGTTGTAATTAATATGCATTGGTTGTTATATGGTTGTTAGTTGATTGTATATAATTCATTAAGAGTTAATGAAATTGAAAGCCAAAGTAGTTAAAATCAATTGGAACTTAAGTGAATCTTAAATTGAATTGAATTTGATTTGGAAGTGAACCAACTTGATTATGAATTAGTGAATATAAACTAATTGAAAATGAATGTTAGTAAAAACATCCACTGTTAATGAATCAAATGTGATTAAATTGAAAACCTATTTCATTGAATATTAATGAGAATATGAATGAATATTTATTGGTTATGAATGCTAGTTGGATGATAGTTGGTTGATGGTTGAATATATTGCTTTTACTGCATTTGCTATGTTGGCATTATAGTTATTATGTTGCTATATGTTGTATTCAATACTATTGTCTATATACATGTTTCTCATTTGTTTATTGAGTGTTTAGTAGGTGCGGATCGCGTTTGCTTTGCATTTGGAGCTCGCTATCGCTATATTAGCCGTATATGCTCGCTAATAAAATATAAGGTACATATCTCGGATTACATATCATACTTTTACACTTTTTTCCCGGCTGGATGCCTCATCATTTGATGAGATGTATATTTGTGATATATATACTGTCATTTTTTTTCGGATCGAGCCGCGCAAAGGAGACTATGGCGAATTTTTCCGAAAATTTAAGGCGTTAGAATATTTTTGAGAAAATTTGAAAAATTTGTGAAAACTATAACTTTGACTTGGAATTGAAAGTTAAACAATAGTAGTTGTTTTGAAAAGATAACTAAGTATGATTTGAAAACTTAGTAAAGTATTGTAAGAAGTTTAACTATGAGTTTTGGAAAGTTAATAGATTCTGTAATTTTTCTTACTTGGTAATTTCGAGGACGAAATTCTTTTAAGGGGGGAAGTATGTAACGACCCAGAATTTTTATTAATTTAAATTTAAATATTTTTTTTAATTTTAAATATTAATAAGCGAAATTTATAAGTCGAATAAATTTTATTTCGAATAATTGGATTTAATTGAATAATTAAATCGATAATTGAAAATGTGAAAATACAGAAATAAATGAAATTTGGGTTAAATATGATTGAAATTGATTTGTAAAAATTTTATTTTATCATATTGAAGTTAGAATGATGTTATAGAACTTTTAAAATCGAATTAAAGTTAATTTGTGAAAATTGAATATTTTAATATTTAACCGACTAGTGAAATTAGCCGTTTTTCGAACAGTCTCAGAATTAGACGAAACTAGTTCCATTGGATCCGTAATAGTTTGTTATTATCATATTTCAATTTTCGTAGCAATCAGAGTTTTCGTTTGACCGTGGCAGCTCGAAACGCATCGAAATTGTTTTAATATTAATTTGGCGAGTTAAAATAGCCATTTTTCAAACAGTCTCGGAATTAGACGAAACAAGTTTCATCGGATCCATAATGTGTTATTATTGTATGGTTTCAAATTTTGTGTCAATTGGATTTACCGTTTGTCCGGTGCAAGCTAAAACGCCTAGAAATTTGATTTACCGATTTAATTTTAAATCGAACGTTTATTGCCATAACTCGCACAGATGACCGAATTATCTCCCGAAACACGTTCCATTGTATTCAGAACGTGGGGTAAACCTTAGAAACGCCAACCGGCACGCTTCGTTTGGAGTTCGATAAATCCGGGATGAATAGTGTTCGTTAAATTTTCTATATAAGCCCCCCTCTTCATAAATTTGCAAAAAAAATATAACCTAGGGTTTCATCTCTTCAGGCCGCCGCTTCTACTATCATCTATGGCCGAAATTATCTTAATTTCTTGTTCAATTATTTCACAATCCACAAACTCATTCAAGAAATGTTCAACTACGAAGTTATAGAGCACATCGAGTTCCACGAGATCAACGGTGGAGATTGAATATGGTGGCTGGACGAGGGAGCTAGGGGGTTGCATTCTTCTGGGTTTTGGGTTCGTCGTTCTCGGCTATGGGGAGGCCGAGCTCTACCATATTGCGGCCGTAGGCAACTCTTGTCGAAGGCATTTGAGTGGTACTTACCGATCATCTTCATTTTGCTCGAGTTGGTCGTGATAATTCGACTTATGGTGGCGGCTATGGGTTTTGTTTGCTGTGTAATGAATGTAGAGGGGAAGAAGCTTGGGACGGCCTGGATGCAGGAAGCAAGAAATGCACGGCTATGATCAATTAGGTTTGGAAAAATATAAATAAAGTTGTAAATGTATATATTAAAAATTGTGTAAAATTTAAATATGCATATCTTTTTCATACGAGGTCGAAAACGCGCGAAACTAGTTGTGTTGGAATCGTATCGACGAGCACTACGCTATGGAATTAGATTGGAGTCGTTTGGAGTTAGCGAAAATTTCGGGTAAAATTAAACGCACGTTTAATTTTATTCGAAATAAATCGCTAAAACGAAATTGAAATCAAGGTGAGAACTTCTCACTCAATCGAATCGGTTTCGATTTTAATTTTAAATAGTTATATTTAAAATTCTTGAATGCATGTTTGAATGATGATTGTTATCTGTTGATTGTTAAAATAGACATTATGCGCCGTTAGTAAGCGGATATTATTTATTAAAAACATATACCGCGAATATTTCACAGTACAGTGAAATTGGTATTATTTATGTACTTGGAATTGATTTCCCGCAGTATATAGCGGATGAGACCTTATTGCGCCGTCTATTAAGCGGATAATATTATAAATCCCATATACCGCGATAATTCTGTACCGGAAAGGAAATGGTATTGTGCTAAAATTTTTGGATGCAGGAAAACAGGTCGGAGGGATCCAACTGGATTCCTCAACAGTATTTATTTGATTTCAGATATTTTGATATTTGATTGATTATCATATCGATATATGATGTCGTTGTTGTCGTGATTGACTATTTGGTATGTAGCATCGTTGGGCCAAATTTTGGAATGTTAAAAGGATTTTAAAATTGATTTTTTGAAAGTATACGTTATAAAAAATATTTATGGAATTGATTCATTTTAAAATAAATAAACGTTATAATTTTAATGTTATAAAAATTATGATTTTTGAGAAATATAGTTAAAAGTTGATTTTTTGAAAATATGGGGTTAATAATTTTGTAAAATAGTTTAAATCGGGATTTTTGAATTTATTGGAAAAAGTTTAAAATATAGGATTTATAAAATTTGATTATTTTATAAATCAAAGAGAATGACGAAATTATAAAGGAGTTTAAAGACGTTTAAAATAATAGTATAAATTGATTTATATAAGAGATTTATAAATTGATATTTATAAATTAAAATATTTGAGTCATAAAATGAGTTTTTATAAGTGTTAGAATGAATTGTAAATGAATTTCATAAATGAATGAAATTTATAGAATTATAAACGGTGAAGTTATAAATGGAATTTTATAAGCAGTAGGTTTATAAAATTTGTAAAGTTATTTGAAGAATAGATTTGGTTAAATAAATGAATCTTATAAGTTATAAGATTTATAATTTGGAAAGTCTTAAAAAAGAATGATTTTGTAAAAAAATCGTTTTATAAGCATTTAACTTATAATATGAACCTTTGGTTTATAATTGAGTTATAAATTGAATAGGTTAATAAAGGAGGTTTATAAAAGGAAGTTGTTATAAAATAAATAGAAATGGAAATTATAAACATTGTTTTATAAATCCCCAAATGGCTTATTTTGATAAGTAAATTGTTGTAACTTATTAATGGAGTTATATTCACGTTTTAGATGGTGAATAATCCTTTAAAATTAAATGTATAGAAGTGATGAAATTGGTTAACGTAGTTTATTCACGTTTTTGAATAGTGAATAATATGTTAAAGAAATTTTTTTGGATGTGATGTTTTAGATAAAATTAAAACGATCTAACGATGTTTTTAAAAAATGTGTTAAGATTCGAAACCATAGATTTCAACATTCATTGTTGAAATAGACGTTTTCGAGAAATAGAAGGAAATGGTAGACTATAACACTGTTGTTATAGTAAATGATTTCCGAAAGGAAATATTTTGTTTAGTATTGGGATTTATATATCTATTTTAAATTCGAATTCCTATACTAGTAATTTTGGGTTGTCGTAACGATGTTTTACGTAACATTCGTTTTGGCCCAAATAAATATGTTTAAGAGAACGATTTCCTTAAAAGAATGAAATATATACTTAATTTCGATTTAAGTATATTGAATATTTTCCAAGTGTTGAAAATAAATAGATTCGTGAATTACTTATTAATAAATAAGTATGGAAATGTTTTCCAATGTGAAATGAAACGTTTTGAGAATTTATCTTTTTGAAGATAAATTGAAAATGAATAATTGAAATCGTATATTCATAAATATTTTGGAATATAAATTCATTATGGAATTTATAAATGAAAAGGGGAATTTGTGTAAAATTAAACGTTGATTTATTTTTGAAGTGTGGGAATTAATTTACGGATTTGGAACGTAAATATAAAATCGTTAAGGTTTTATTTAATTGGTTTAAATGAACCATGTTGAAATGAAAGTATTTTCGCATAAGGAAAATGATTGAAATTGTTTTCAAAAGTGGTAAGGATGAAAAGTGATTTGAAATTTGTTTTCAAATTGTTGAAGTGTGAAAATTATATATCTAGTAAAGATATTATTTTCAAAATAAATAATTTGAAAAATTATTTGGAATCTGGTGATGTTGTGCATATCCATTGATAGTTCAATAACCGACTATCAATATTTACCTTTGAATGGGTATTGTTGTGATTTGCTTGAATTTGAATGCCACACTTATTTTTAAAATTTTTGCGCTCGTTATTCGGATTACCCATTCCGAATAGTGATACGATGTAATGGATAGCATTGATGACCGGTGTTGAAGACCGGATATTTTTGAAAGCGGAAGGATTACCGTCGAATGTTTCTGCACCGAATGGCCCCGGTATAGAAATTCCATATGTGATGGGAAGTCCGGACGTGATTAGTGAATATCCGGATTGCAAGGACTTCTTTGTAAGTGCCTTCGGCTCTGTTCGAGCCCGGAACAGACTTGTATGGATTGTATGTCTGACGTTACAAATTGAGATATAAAGCAGATTTCTTTCAAACACATTTCTTCTGGTGGCGGAGAATTTATTCTCTTAGCTTAACACCCTTCTCTGAGACGTACGAGCTCAGAGGTTATGTAGTTTAAGATTATCATCGATATATTCCCAATTTGGTAATGTGACATGCTGAGTGTTGCTGTGAAATGATCATTGTTTGATCATTTGTGATATGATCATTTGTTTGATCTTTATCTTTGTGATCATTTTTATGATCATTTTTTGACCCAAAGCACTGCTTTTGTATAAAGTGTGGCTTTATGGACGAAACTTCGTCGAACCTCACACCTCGGAATGGTCAAAACAGGAAAGATGCAGCAAGGTTATTGGGGGTAGCGCCCCTTAGGGTATGTGCATTTCCTTCTGGAAAAGGGTGGTATCATGGTATGGAGCCCAGATACTTACTCATGTTGAAACACTTTATTTATCATTGTGTGATGTTGGTTATCGAGCGCTCGGATAAAGGTCCCAAAGGACCGGGGGATGGCATACTCGTGTCAGTTGTTACCTAGTTTGAAAGGTAACCCGGCCTTGTGTTGGCAGAGATCCGGTTAGGTTCTCGGGGACGTCCTTCCAGAGGCGTTCTCATGTGGCAATGGAAAGTTCCTTGGCCTGACCATTTGTTGGAAATCCAAAGAAACAATACGATCTTGTACGGTTTTAGTTGTATAACCTGCCATGGAATGTGGCGGTAACCTGCTATTGAACATGGTAGCTATAGTAGGCATAGTTCGAAATGTCTATGCTGGCTAAGATTTATATCTTTATTTTCGAAATAAATTTTTCCTACACTATGCACTAGTAATAATATCAAATGTTCTTTTAATGCGTATCAAGCATCTTTGACTATCATAAGGAGAACTCTCCTCCGATTCTGCGTTTGCATTGTGTGTGTATGTGCGGGAGGCCTTATGGTAGTCTCATTTTTAAAAGCATTGCGAATTGACTTTAAAAATATTCCTCTATTTTGATTTTAAAGATAAATAAACTGTTTTGAGTTCTCACACCAGTCACATGACTGACTCGGAGTTTATTGTTTTCCTTCCTAAACTCTGGGTGCTCACCAATTTCTACACGGGCAGTCAAGAGTTAAGGTTTATCGGGATATTCAGGAATTCAGGAGTTGCTGGAGGCAAGTAAGATGGCATAGCCTAATTACTAGTATATAGTATTTCTTTTCCGCTGTTTGTTGTTGTTTGTTGTTGTACACTCTGGTGATGTAATGAAATGTAATAGATGTAATGTAATAACTGATATAGTTCTTTTTTTAAAGATTATTCATTTATTTATTATATGTTGTTCCGCTGCGATTGTGAGATTCTGATGTTGTTCTGTTGTTGTTTTCTTTCTGTTCTATTCTATCTTTTCTCTCTTCTTCTACCTTTTCTTCTTCTTTAACCATAACATTTCGGTTTTTCGGCAACGAAAAATCGCAAACTTTACAGAGCTGGTAATTAAATTTATAAACCGTGCTTACATTTTATTACAATATTTTATAATCGGATTAGCAATAATATTTATATATTTTCAGGCCGCGAGATACAACCGCGAGCCCACTATGGCCGAGCTGTTCAAGGCCACGCATGCCATGGAGAGGACTGACGAAGAGGGCAATGTTTCGTACGAGTGGACGGATGACAAATCACAATCCGTAATAGTAAATTAATTTACTGTTAATAACAATATTTTGTCTTATTTTATTTTCAAAATTTTGAAATTCGGTTTTTATCGTGTAAAACAATTGTTTGTAATCGCAGGAGAGGTACGAAGCAGAGCGGGCTCGTGTAGCACAGTCCACTGGTCGGGAAGAGCTTACGTTGGAGGAGGAGAACCATATTTGGGATGCTATTATTGACCCGCCTTCTCGGACCAGTCGACGGTATAGCTATGGAAATGTGGAGGTAAATTTTCACATGTACTAATATATAAATTTACTCATGCATATGAATAGTTAAATAATTTTAATAATATTATATATATACTGATATATAAATAATTATGAATTATTTTACAGGCGATGAGAATGCAGAGTGCATACAGGAGGTCGCAGCAAGAGGCGAAGATTGCTCAGTTGAGGGCGACAGTGGAAGAAATAAATGATTGGAGAAAGAGTTTCTTTGAGCAACAGCTAGATGAACGGATTGCGGCTTATTTGCAACAGCATGGGAGGATGCCTGGAGAGGACGACAGCTATGGCGAGGAGTATGTTTGTTTGTTTGCTTATAGTTTGGTATATACACATTTTGGTTGGTATGGTGTATATATATGTCAGGATATTATGTACATATTTAGATGACTTCTAGTTAATGAATTTGGTTGGATATTATGTCGGGATATTATGTAGAAATTTTGGTTTACTATGTACATATTCTGGTTAATGGATTTGGTTGGATTTGAAACTGAGATTTGGTTGGATTTTATATTGTTTGAATGTATAGTGATGTTATATGATGGATATATTATGGTTATACTTGATAAATATAGTGTATAGCGGTTGTTTGGTTCAGATTGGCTGAAGTGTATATGGCCTGTGCATGTGCACAGAAATTTACTCAGATTAGCGACGGCTAGCGACGGCTATCTGGTTCAGATCAGCGACGGCTAAATGTTTCAGGTTAGCGACGGCGAGGTACGACTAGCGACGACATTTAGGCATTGAAAAAATTTCCGCGTGGCACATTTGTCGTCGCGAGCCGTTGTTATTTATGTAACGGAGCCGTCGCTATACTATTGGGCGACGACCATTATAGCGACGGCCGGCGACGGTTAAAAGCCGTCGCTATCTAGTGCCGTTCTTGTAGTGATTGAATACTCACATGAACAATTAAATTTATTTAATAGATAATTTTAAAATCAAATGTAAAAACAGCAAGCAAGACTATAAATAGTGAAATGTATCAAAACAAGATGTAACAATGCAAAATAAAGTAACTTGATATGTAACAGAGATGCACACTGTCCTGAAGTTACAAAATGAAATAAAATGCATAGTTTTTTTAAATGCAACTCAACACACAAAATAAAAATAAAATAAAATAAAATAAAAATAATTCGAACAGTAAAACTAAAATTAAATTACAATTCCCCAGCAACAACGCCATAAACTTGTTGACGATGATAGAAGTTTCTATCCATTATAATAATGTGTTAAAAAATATAATCATTAAAAATGACAAGCACACAGTGTACAATTGTAGTACGTATGCAAATACGGAGGGGAATGTTGCAGTGTGTAGGCGTGAATTTAAACATAGACCACTTTCAAACTTTTTTACAAATATAGACCTATTTTTTGTTTTCTAGACTTTAAATTTCCTAAAATTAAATATAAGTTAATTTATTTCTAATTATGCAGTAAAAGATGGATTATATGAAAGTTTGAACTTAGATGTATGAGCCTGGATGGAAAAGAGGATCAATATCATTTCATTTTAGAAACGGCGTGGAAGCATTTCTAAAAGTGGCGTCTTGTAATAAAACAAAGATGAAAGAAATTCGATGCTCGTGTAAGAAATGTCATTGCATGAAACTTCAAGATTACGAAACTATAACTTTTCACTTGCATAATTATGGTTTTATGCCAAATTATTACGTGTGGAGATATCACGGTGAATCGGAGATAAAGCATGATTCGACAGTGGTAGTTGAAGATGCAACCGAAACCGTCAATGCTAATTTTGATGACTATAGTATGGAAGATAGAATGACAGAAATGGTCCATGATGCTGCCGGTCCAAGTTTGTGGACTGATGAACCTGAAGCAGAAGAACTTGACTCGGAATCTAAAAAGTTTTTTGATTTGTTAAAAGCATCGAAACGACCGCTTTATAAAGATTGTACAATGACACACTTGTTGGCTACATCTAGGTTAATCACTATAAAATCCGAATACAATGCGTCGGAAAACATGATGAATGCAATTTTAAGTCTGTGTAAAGAAATGCTTCCACCTGGCAATGTGTTGGCATGTAATTGGTATTCATTAAAAAAGGAAGTATCTGCATTTGGTTTGTCGTATGAAAAAATTGACACATGCTCAAGTGGATGCATGATATATTGGAATGAAGGTCAAAACCTTACATATTGTAAATTCTGCAATAAAAAAAGATACAAGTCTACAAAAACCAATGGAAAAGGTGTACATTTCACTCGTATGCATTATTTTCCGCTTACACCCAGATTACAAAGGTTATATGCATCTTGTGCTACCGCAAAACACATGCGATGGTACAATGAACGACAACGAGAGGAAGGGATTTTATGTCATCCTTCTAATGGCGAGGCGTGGAAACATTTTGATAAAGTTTATCCCGATTTTGCTAAAGAATCACGAAATGTCCGACTTAATTTGTGTACGGATGGTTTCGCGCCTTTTGCGTCATTCGAAAAACCTTATTCGACATGGCCAGTTATCGTAACACCTTATAATTTACCTCCATGGATGTGTATGAAGAATTCATACATGTTTTTAACTGTAATTGTTCCTGGACCAAAGAATCCCAAAAACGGAATAGATGTATATTTGCAACATTTAGTTAATGAGCTGAAAAAACTATGGATAGATGGCGTTGTTACTTACGATGTGTCAAGGAAAAAAATTTCAGAATGTTTGCTTCTTTATTATGGACAATAAGTGATTTTCCAGCATATGGGATGCTTTCTGGCTGGAGTACTAGCGGCAAGTTCGCTTGTCCTATCTGTATGGATTCGACTGAATCCTTTCGATTAAAATATGGTGGCAAACAGTGTTGGTGGGATCGTCATCGTCGTTTTTTGCATCCAAACGACCGTTTTAGATTTGATAAGAAAAACTTCAGGGCAAATACAACTACTACTTTAGAGCCACCTGACATTCTGAGTAGTGAACAAGTGTACGAGATCGTGCAAGATTATCCTAAAATGCATGAGATAGGAAGAGAACCAAAAATCCCTGGTAAAGGACAAATTCATAATTGGTGCAAAAAAGTATATTTTAGGAGCTACCATATTGGAAGAATCTGCAACTTCGGCACAATCTGGATGTAATGCATAATGAGAAAAATGTGTTTGAGAACTACTTTAACACAATTATGAATGTTAAAGGAAAAACAAAAGATGATTTGAGGTCAAGGAAGGATATTGCATTCTACTGTAATCGTCCTGAACTAAAAATTGATAGTGAACGTCCAAATTTCAAACGTTTAGCTTGTTATGAGTTTGAAAATATTCGTCATAAAAAGGTATTAGAGTAGGTAGAAAATTTGAAGTTACCAGATGGAATTGCTTCTAATATGAAACGATGTGTTGACATGAAGAACTATCGGGAATGAAGAGTCACGATTGTCATGTATTTCTTGAGATTCTATTTCCGATAGTTTTTAAGGAGCTATTACCACAAAAGGTTTGGATTCCCATAACTGAGCTTAGCTTAATGTACAAAGATTTATGTTCGACTACTCTTATTAAAGCTCATTTGGAGAAACTAGAGAAGGATGTACCGAATTTATTGTGTAAATTGGAAAAATTATTTCCTCATGGAGTTTTTAATAGCATGGAACATCTACCTGTACATCTACCAACTGAAGCTTTAATGCGAGGACCGATACAATATGGATGGATGTACCCTTTTGAGGGGTGTATATATATATATATAACTAAGGTGGACTTTTTTTCTTCATATTTTCATCATATCATTATGAGAATGTTATATTTAATATTTCATGTATTCATATTAAGGTATCTTGGTCATCTTAAAAAAATGTGAAACAAAAAGCACGCGTTGAAGTTTCAATTCGCCAAGCATACATTACTGAAGAAGCATCCACATTTTTCAATTACTATTTTGAAGACCATATCAAGATTTCTAACAGTGGCCATCGTAATGAGGATGAAATGGATGATTCATCTGGTATATCTCTATCCATATTTCAAAAACGGGGACGTCCATATGGTAAATGGAAAGATGGAGGTTTTCAGACAATTAAAGATTTTACTTTAGCTAAATCAACCGTGCTTCTACATTGTGAAGAGCTATCAAATCTTATTTGGTATGTAATACAACTTCAATCAATTAAAATGATTTATGTTTTATATTATAAATTTTCCTTGGTAATTTTAATCGTCCAACAGTCAATTTGAAGAAGCAAATCCTGATGTTGAGCCCGGTAAAGGATTTGAGAAATGGTTTAAGAAATATGTGAGCATGATTTATTATATATTAATCGCGTTTTATATTAAATATTTATAATATTATAACGTATGTGAATATATTTTAATAGGTTGATGATAATGGAATCACTGATGTTTGTTATGAAAAACTTGCATTTGGTCCTACGATGAAGTATAGAAAATGTCCAATTATGTACGTTAACGGCTATAAATTTCACACAACTGAATTTGGAGCAAATAAAACAACTTACAAGAGTGGGGTGTGTGTTAAAGGAGGCAACGGGGATGATGATCTAGAAGATTATTATGGCATGTTACAGGAAATAATTGAACTTACTTACTCGATGGCACCAGAGCTTAAAACCTTTTTGTTCAAATGTGAATGGTTCGACAATAGAAAAGATGTAGGAATACGTCGTGCACATAAAGATTATCCACTTATTGAAATAAATCACAAAAGACGATACCAAGATTATGATCCATTTGTGTTAGCGATGCAAGCGACTCAAGTTTATTATGTATCCTATCCCGCTATGAACAACAATAAAGCAGATTGGTGGGCTGTCGTTAAAACAAAGCCAAGATGGTCATTCGATTCGAACATGATCGTAAGCGAAGATCAACCCTATCAGAATGATTTGGACCATAACGGACTACTGCAAATCACTGAAGACATTGACAACATCGGACCACTTCATAATGAAGTATTTGATGGAGTAGAGGTTGACGATGATGTCGAAGTTGATTATGATATCGAAGCTGCTAAAAAGGATATTGAAGATGAAAATGTCGAAGTTGATGAATGTGAAGATGAATATGATAGTGTAACTAATGGAAGTTATGATGATGATGTTGATTGGTAACATGCTTTCATTAATATACTTGTTTGATTTTTCCACTAGTATGAATTTTTACTTCAAATCAATCTTGTATGCTTAGTTATCTTTGGGTATTTAGTCTTCAGTTCATGTTGTTTTAATTGGTTTGTTGTATATTTAATTCTTCAAATCATATGTATTTCTCTATGTTATAGTAATTGCATTTAATAGGACATTTCTACTCGAGCTGATCGTCATCGTCGTTCCATGAAACGACCCGCTCTACGTCTTTCTGGCAATAACACATCTGCCACAATACAACCTAGTGCATCTCCTATCGGTCAAGATGGATCGGGATCACGGTCAGCAGAGCAGCATATCATGTCTTCTGTTGTTCATCCTACTTCCCTTGAAGTTGATGCTACCAATCCATCGACTAATGCATCCGTGTCTGTCTCCTCCTCCATAGCAAGGGTTGGAGTTTTCTGGCAAGCCAATGTTGGGTAAGAATTCTTGAAAAATAAGTAATTGATGTTGACTTTTGCAAAATAAGTAATTGATGTTGACTTTGTGACTCTGTTTAATTTACTTTGACTAATTTGAAATAAGCTAGGTGAGAACATAAATATATATTCATGCTTTGCATTTATATGTTTCAGATATGAGTTCACTTCCAGGGCTACATATTATGCTATTCGAGTAGGTTTTTTAGCACCGGTTAACGATTTTCGGCCCAATTTTAAAAGTATACCCGATGATGTTAAGAAAGTGATGTTTCAGGAGTTTCTGGTAAAATAATATTATTGTATTGGTGTTACATCTATTTTTTTGGTCATTACATTTTCCACTACATGTACAGGAGTCATTTCAATGGACAGATGATGCTTCACCAGCAATTGTGAAGCAGATATGGAATAGAAAAGCAAGTTTAAAGTATCGGGACTGGATTCACAGTATGAAAGAGTCAGGCAAGAAGCATCCGAACCTACCCCAGGAGATATATGAGCAGTTTTTGGCATATTGGGAGCTTCCTGAAGTAAAAGCTCAGGCAGAAAGGGCTGCAAACTCTAGGGCTCAAAACCAAAAGCGACATTGTGGTAGTTCGAGATCCGTTGCGGATTATCGAAATGATTTGGTTTGATATCTAAAATCTTGTTTTAACGTTAATTTACACCAGCTTATCACATTTTTACTCTATTTTTATCTTTATTTTCTAGACCGATGAACTTAATAGGGAGCCAACTACTTGGGAAGTGTATTGTAGGACTCACAAGGTCACTTCGGACAGCGGATCTACCACTAGTGGATGGATTGATAAAGCATCGATGGAATTTGCAGTAAGTGATTCTTATATCTTGGTTTTAATAACTGGTTAATAGTTTAATATGTGCAAGATTAGTTAAATTTTGTTAAAAAGTGCTTCAGCAGGTTTATTATGTCTTGCCATGAGTGAGCAAATCGATGTGAATTACAGATATGAGAACACTGTAGGACTATCATAAAAAGAATGCTCAAAGTTATGATAGATACATTCAACATAAAAAACAAGAACGCTGAATAGTACACAATGTTACTTTAGTTTATTATATTACACAATGAATAATACAGAATGACCAAATTTCACTTTAAAATTTTATTATTTTTATCATTATGTTGTTGCTACCTATGTAGTAAGTGATACACTGCACTGATAGACCTCACAGTGATGGTTACATACTGCATAGTCTTGCTTTGGTTAGAAAGCTAAGTAGCTAGTAGTTATTGAGGGTAGTTTGACTCTTTTAATTAGCAACATCTAGCTAGTAAATATAAAATTAGTAAAAAGTATGCTGCATGGCAAGACAAAGGTGAAACTGCAACTCCGAGGATCACCAGTTTGAAATAAATGAGAGTTAACTTTAGTGATGTGAATACATGAATGGGAATTTGAACCATTTTAATATAACCCATTGGATGGTATATAAGGCAGGTTACTAATTAAGTGGAAGTGGTGAATATTGGAATGTTAGAAAGGAATGCAGTGAACTGACAAAATGCAATGTACTATTCAGCAATACATTATAAAAGCGAAAATTATCTTATAAATTACTTCTTTAATATTAAGTGGCTAATAAATGACAAGTCATAGATAGAAAATTCTTGTTTTTTCTTGTTTTTATTTACCAAAAGAAATAGCAAGCTTTACTTAAAAAGAGTCTGCTGCTATATAACATTATTTGATCAGTGGGTTGGAGGTAGTCGAGTGTTGTGGTTGTTTTTTTATAGATTGCAACGGTGGTGGTGGGTTCCGTGATTTGGAAGGAGGAACGGGATAATGGTTATTGAAGATGGAAGCGCCGATGAGTTTGAAGGTGAGGACGAGGTGGTGAGGTGATTCAAGGAAAGGGATTGATGTTAAATAGTATTGATGAAATTAGTGAACTGGTGGTTGAAGGAGTATTGTGAGTTATGTAGGCTGTGGTGGCAGGCAAATAAAGTAGCAAGCACACAAAATCAAACAGAAATGATGTAACAAGGTATTGATGTGATGAAATTTGAAGCAGAGGGTGGTTTTTATGATGTATTGCAATGACAGTTTTGATGTGGGTTTGGTGATATGAAGTGGTAGTGAATTTGATAGTAAGTTGTGAGGATGTGGAATTGTATGTATGCACTAGTGTGAAGTATTGGGTTAGTATGGAGGATGTCCACTGATGTTTGTGGGTTGAAGGCAATGGAGTATTGATAGTTGTTGAATGATGACCAGTGGTTGTTGAAGTAGGGTGACGGGCATATAGTGGAGGATCTGATGGGTGTGTTTATATATGCAATGTCGACAAAGAGGAACTCGAGAAGGAAAGAATAAGCGAATATGCGTTATGTCTTCTGTGTTTGTAAGCTGTATTATATTTTCTCTTCTATAGCAAATGCGGGTGTTAGTTTGGGCCAACCCGTAGCCCACCTAAATACCTTTACATTTTGCCTATATAAAGGCATGTTCACTGTATACGAAAATACACTGAGTTTTATATAATTCAATACAATAAAATACAGCATCTTCTACAAACTCTATCTTGGCATCAGAGCTTTAAAAAAAAACTGCTTAACAGCAGATTCTCTCATCAGAAGATATTTTCATCACGTGAGAGAGTTGTTCATCATTTGATTCAAGTGCCGTGCCAAGAAGAAGGATCTCAGAGTCATCTCATCATTGATCCATCATCGGCTGCACCCATATCATCAGAACTTTCAAGAATTCATTTCTTTTCTTACCCACAGTGCCCTACCGAAGCATCGGTGTCAGGTCTTCATCATTCACCAGTACTGGTTGCACTTACTGATCTTCCCTCCACTTCTTGATTCAATTCCATTCTTTACTATCTTGAACTCAACAGTCCTAAGGATACAATCTTCATGGCTGATGAAAACAGCAACATAGCCATGTCTGAAAATTCTGTGCCAAGAACTACCCAAGATCAACCAAATGACACTCAAGACTTGATCAAATCCATTATCAAGCCCCAAAGTCAGATTATCACCATTCAGTTGAATGAATCCAACTTTCTGTTATGGAAATTCCAGATCGAAACAGCCATTAGAGGATATGGCCTGCAAGAATTTGTGTATGGCACTTCAATCACCCCACCAAGATTCTCTACAGATAACGAAGGAAAATTAGTCAGTAATAAAGACTATATCACTCATGAAAGACAAGATAGCCTGATTAGTTCTTGGCTACTATCCTCAATTGGAGCAAATTTCATGCCACAGCTAGTTGGTTGCAAGACAACACATGAGATTTGGCACACAATTGAACAAATATTCAATTCTCAATCTGCAGCAAGGATAATGCAATATAAAAGGCAATTACAGAACTTAAAGAAAGATAATGACAATATGAGAGAATATCTTTCCAAAGCTAAAACTATTTGTGATCAACTTGCATGTGCTGGACATAAAGTTACAGATACTGAACAGATATTATGTATCTTGAGTGGCTTGGATGAAGAGTATGAAGCTGTTGTAGCAATAATATCATCCAATGAAAAACTACCCTCACTTCAATCTATTCAGTCAATGTTAATCGCACATGAAGGCAGATTAGAGTTAAAGAAACCTATGAATGGGGAATGTAATGTCAATTATGCATCAATCAACAAAAGAAGGAATTCAGATAAAGGCCAAAGCAACAGAAATCAGACAGGATGTTATAGAGGTGGTCAATCTAACCGTGGCAGAGGTAGAAGTGGCAGACCAAACTATAACAACAACAACAAACCAAGATGTCAAATATGCGAGAAGTATGGTCACACAGCTAACAAATGCTACTTTAGATTTGATGCTAATTTTACTCCTGTGCAACAGAATAACAACAATAACAGATCTCAAAACCACAGTGTGAATTTGGTAAATAATCAGTAAGAAACCAAGCCAGAAAGTTCAAATAACAGCATTGCAAAGATTGAAGACATTCAAGATGACAGTTGGTTTCTAGATTCTGGTGCAACAAATCATGTGACAAACAACTTGAATCAACTAAATCTTGGAAACAGAGAATACAAAGGTAAACATCTATTATATTTGGATGATGGTAAGTCAATACACATATCTCACACTGGAAATGCAAGTATTAATGGTACCAGGCAATTATATCTCAAGAACTTACTAAGAGTACCATTAATCAGAAAAAACCTAATGAGTGTCTCACAATTCGCTAAAGACAATAATGTATATTTTGAATTTCATTCAAAATATTGTGTTGTGAAAGATAATCTAACAAATGAAGTTCTTTTGCAGGGTAGAGAACACAATGGGTTATACAAATTTGATGTGATAAGTACAAGAAAATCTGAGTGCAAAAGCAGATCATGTCATGTAATTGAATCTAGTAATGTTGAAAAATCCAATGACAACTTTGATGTATGGCACTGCAGACTGGGACATCCCAGTATAAATGTTGTAAAACATGTTTTGAATGAATGTGATAATATTCTAGTTAAACAAATTCCCAACTCTTATATATGCACATACTGTCAATTAGGTAAGAGTCACAAACTTGCATTTCCAGACTCAGAAACTGTGTATAAGAATCCTCTTGATCTAGTTGCTACTGATCTTTGGGGGCCTGCCCCAATCAGTGCAGATTATGGTTACAAGTATTATATTTCTTTCATTGATGCTTATTCTAGACATGTATGGATTTACTTTCTGAAATCAAAATCTGAGACTAACAATGCAGTGATACAATTCATCACAAATGCTGAAAGGCAAACAAATAATCAGGTGAAAGTTATACAAACAGATGGAGGTAAGGAATTCTTACCATTAAAAAAATATTTTCAAGACAAAGGAATCACACATAGAATCACCTGTCCTTACACATCTGAGCAAAATGGTCTCATTGAGAGAAAACACCAACACATTGTTGAGACTGGTTTGACTTTGTTAGCACAAGCATCTATGCCACTTAAATTCTGGCCAGATGCCTTTTCTACTGCAGTTCATTTAATTAATAGACTGCCCACAAAAGTGCTAAAATACAAGAGTCCAATGGAAGTACTGACTAAAGTCAAACCAAACTATCAAACTCTAAAGATGTTTGGATGTCAGTGTTTTCCCTATATAAGACCATATAACTCACATAAGTTAGATTATAGATCTACACCCTGCACATTCTTGGGTTATCCTACTAATCAAAAGGGCTACAAGTGTCTTGATAGTAATGGCAGGGTCTATATATCCAGACATGTAATATTTAATGAGCATGAATTTCCATTTAGCAATGCAGATATAAAGACATCTCAAAAAATATACAATGCCAAACATTCTGTACCTCCTATAATTCCTTCACCAGAGATAATCATACCTGTTCATGGTGAAGATGATCATGCCAGAAGAGACATCATCCCACAACACACAATGCTCACAAGTGAACCAGGTCATGGGCATGATGGGCAGAATGAAGATCCAACTAGAGTCACTGCAGCTAACAGCAACAACTTGAATGATCTTTGTCAAGTATCAAATGATCAGCAGCCCAATGATAATCAGCAAAGAAACACTGATACAGATGCTGATAATCAGCAAAGAACCACTGATACAGATGAAACTCAGTCCACTATCCCTGCAAACACTGGTCACCACATGATAACTAGGGCAAAAAGTGGTATATTTAAACCAAAATCTTTCAGTATTGAATCAGACATAAAGGAGCCTAACACATATCAACAGGCAGTCACTGATAACAACTGGAGAACTGCTATGAGTGAAGAGTATAATGCTTTAATAAAAAATAACACTTGGGATCTTGTGCCAAGACCTATGAATAAAAATATTATAGGATGCAAGTGGACATATAAGTTAAAGAAAAACCCTGATGGCACAATTCTTAGGCATAAAGAAAGATTGGTTGCAAAGGGATTCTCACAACAGAATGGGTTTGATTTTAATGAAACATTCTCCCCTGTTGTGAAACCAACATCAATTAGAATAATTTTAACTATTGCTTCGCATAAGAATTGGGCCATTCAACAATTAGATGTAAATAATGCCTTTCTCAATGGTGAATTGCAGGAAGAAGCCTACATGGAGCAGCCATATGGTTTCATAAAGAGTGGCAGTGAACAACTTGTGTGCAAGCTTAACAAAGCACTCTATGGTCTCAAACAAGCCCCTAGAGTCTGGTTTGAGAAACTAAAGACTACTTTATGCAGACACTGCTATCATCAAACCAAATCTGATAACTCACTGTTCATTAAAACTTTTAATCATACCATCACATATATATTAATTTATGTGGATGATTTTATCATTACAGGCAATAGCAAATCTGAGATTGATAACATCACACAATGCTTAAAGGCAGAGTTCTCAATTAAAGACTTGGGAGAACTAAATTACTTCTTAGGCATTGAAGTCAAAAGAGTGTCAGATTCTGAAATTCATCTTAATCAAAGAAAATATATCAATGATATTTTAGTCAAAGCCAAGATGGACAAGGCAAATCCTCTTCCCACTCCAATGACAAGTAATTTGCATCTCTCAAAAAACAAAGGTGATCCAATACTGAATGACAAACAATACAGAAGTATAGTGGGTGCACTACAGTATGTTACAATAACCAGACCAGACATTGCCTATAGTGTTAATAAAGTGAGTCAATTTATGCAAAGACCACTAGATGAACATTGGAAAGCTGTAAAAAGAATTCTGAGATATCTCAAGGGAACTATTAATCAAGGGCTAATTCTACAATCATGCTCATCACTACATATTACTGGTTATTCAGATTCAGATTGGGCAACAGATTGTGATGATAGGAAATCAACCACTGGTTACTGTGTGTTCTTAGGCAACAATTTGATATCATGGTGTGCAAAAAAACAGCAAACTGTTTCAAGATCTAGCACTGAAGCAGAGTACCGAAGCATAGCAAGCACTACAGCCGAAATTATGTGGATAAAATCACTTTTAGGTGAATTACATGTTAATTTCAACAACAAAGCCACCATATGGTGTGATAATCAAAGTGCTATATCACTTACAGTAAATCCAGTTCTACATTCTCGCATGAAACATATAGAACTGGATCTACACTTCGTTCGTGAGCAAGTTATCAAAGGAGAAGTAAGGGTTAATCACGTACCATCTACTTACCAGAAGGCTGACATACTAACTAAGCCTCTGTCAAGACAGAGCTTTATTCGTCTCAGGCGTGAGCTTAATATTGATGAAGCAGAAAGTAACCTGAGGTCAAAGTCTCCGATTTACATCCCTAAAGCTCCTCTCTCAACAACTGAAGTCTTCAGCAACCAGCAATCTAACCTAAATTCAAAAGCAAGCTTGTCCAGTCTCGCTTTGGATGGAAATTATCATGCTCTAACTCCAAAGACTTCAGATTGAACTTCTTCTGAGTTTCTGCTTCACTCGATTCACTCAAAGCCTTCAAGTTTACTGCTCATCTGTTGAATCTCTAGCCAACCTCTCAAGTTTGATGTAGATCTGAAGAATCAAATGAATAATTCTCTTGAATTTTTCAAAAAGGCGGCGGATCTGAAGAATCGCTCACAAACCCTAAACCTAATTTGGGTTTGAGGGTTTGAGGGGGGTGAATAAGCGAATATGCGTTATGTCTTCTGTGTTTGTAAGATGTATTATATTTTCTCTTCTATAGCAAATGCGGGTGTTAGTTTGGGCCAACCCGTAGCCCACCTAAATACCTTTACATTTTGCCTATATAAAGGCATGTTCACTGTATACGAAAATACACTGAGTTTTATATAATTCAATACAATAAAATACAGCATCTTCTACAAACTCTATCTGAAAGAATTAGTGGGAATTACAGTGTGGGACAGGGAACAGTGTAGAGCTGTAGTTGCAGTGACGATGATGAATGAGAGGAGGAATTTGTTGTCGGCGTGGGAGGAAGGGACTGTAAAGGTTTGGGATGTTGAGAGTGGATCGATTGTTAGTGTTTTGGAAAAGAAGAAGAGTGGTGGTTCCATTAGTGGTCTCTTTGTGGGTCATGTTTCTGATTCTGATGGTGGTGCAATGGAAGATGAAGGGGGCAGTGATGGTCATTGCGAGTGGGTGATGAGAAGTAGGGGTGGTAGAAATGTGGAGGAGATGAAGGGATGGTTGGATGTGGCGAGGAAGAATAAAAGTAGGGCGATAGATATACTGCAGTGGGGAGGAAGTGTTGTAGTTAGTAGATGGATGATGTATGGTGTATCTAAAGTGGATGGTTGTTATGTCAGGTGATGTTACTGGTGATATATGTTTGGTCAGAGGAGGTGGTTGAATGAGGATTGAGGCAGTAATTGTTTGTTTATATAGGGGATGTGCCAGAGTGTATATGGCAGCTACAGGGTTGGTTTGAGGCACTGATGGGTAGAGGTGATTTGTTGTGATGTAGATGCAGATGATATGTGACATAGTGGGAAGTAATTGTGATCGAGTGTTTGTGGTTGTGTATGGAGCAAGTTGTGACAGCAGAAGGGCTATCTGTAGTTTGGGTTGAATGTGGGTTTAAGTGCTAGGGTGGGCAGTAAGTACACTGTTATCTGATGCAATACACTGTTGTGGGTTGTATGTGGCTGTTGTGGTTGCTGAGTGGTGAATGACTGGGTTGTGGAGCAAGGTAGTGGTAAAGATGAAGTGTATGTCAGAGGGGCAGTGAAATTTTGAAGGTTTGGAGATATGAGATGGTGGAAGCAGTTGTAAGGAGGTGTAGATGCTGAAGTGAGATGGATGTTAAAGAAGTTGCAGTGGATGGAATGTAGACAAGGGTATGTAGTGATGTATGCAGAAGTATGTGATTTTGAAGAGATGGTCAGTTGAATGTTGTAGTGGAGTTTGTTGATGGATGAAGAGTGTGGTGAGGCAATTGGTTGGACGATGTATGTGTTAGTCTGAAGTTGATGGGTTTGGAGTGGAGCGAAGGTGGTTGGCAGAGGCAAGTTGAGAATGATGATTGGAGGAGTTTGTTTGTAACTGCAGGTGAGAAGTGTTGTATATGTGTTATCAGGGTGGAGCAGTGGGAACTGTTGGTTGTAGACGGTGTAGTATTATGTCAGTGATGTGAAGTGGAAGGTTGAAGTTGTTTGGTATATGGCAGTGGAGTTTGAATGTAGTTTGAGGGATTTTTGTTTGTGTTGAGCAGGGTTCTTGCTGTTGATGGTCAGAGGGTGTTAGAGTAGTGGGTTTGCAGTTTTGATAAGTAGAAGTTCTTTTGATGGCAGATGTGTGAAGTGCTATTGATGTTTGTCAGAGAAGTGTTGTTCACTGTGATGTATGTGACCTGAAGTTATGATGATCAAATAAGGAGGTTGGATTTTTTTGGAAGGTGATAATGTTATATAGCAGATGAAGTATAATGTTTGTATGTGCTGTTTGTAAGTGTGGAAAGTTAAGAAAAACCATGTGAATACAATTTGTTCTGTCTCCATCCATCATATAACGTTTGTGATATGTATGAGATATAACAATGAAGTTTGAATGAAAAGCAGGTTGAATGGTGGAAGGTTGTGGTTCAGGCAGGGAGGTCTGTCGAATGATGGAGTGTTGCAGATGTTGGTTGTGGATGTAATGGCGGTGTAGTATCATTCTACTTTACTTACATTATCAGAATTTCAAAAATAACACCAGTATGGGATGAAACTTTTAGTAAAAGTGCACAACATTTCTACTTTAAGCTTATGCTCGATTAGGATAATTATAGATGGTTTAAGTCTTTTGATATGCCCTACCACATCATATTTCCTAGTAGGAGCATTTAAACCCCTTACATTCCAACTAAGGAATGACATTTAATTCTGTTTCGATGTGTTTATCCCATTTTCCATGCATGCCACTAGGAGAAGGGATTACTTTTGTTTTCTTAGTTTTCCTTGCTTTGGTTTTAGTTTTGTAAGCAAAGGTGTCCATGCAGGATTATTGTTAACTTCAGTTGGAGCTATAGAGTTAAACTTAGAGAGAGTTTCATCTGCTCTTGATCACGAATTTGCCCGTGGGAACAGCTGGAGGCTCCATTAGATGCTGCGACCACTTTATTGTATATGTTTGGAGTTGCGTCATGGTAGTTTAAGTCTACAGTATCAGTTTTTCCATTCACTATGGTACCTATGGTACATTATTTGCATCATACTGGTCTATTTTATCTGTTATTTTCTGAGCATTCAGACAATCGAGCTAAGAGGTGGATGTTCATTTTATGATGCATGTTGTTGTATCATTATATACAAAATCAACTATTGTTTTGTGATGCATGTTCATTTTCTGTTTTATTATTGTTGTATGCTTCTTCATCTATAGTTATCCTAATCTAGCTCATATGTTATTATTGGTATTGCCATAATAGTGCACTACTTGCTGTATCATTACAGTTATTCTTCTCATCATTTCTAAAATGAATATCATATATGTGCCATACTTAAATTTGATACATCGTAAGTTATATTCTTCTCATGATTTCTGAAACTGCACAGTGTGAGCATGTACTTATGTTTTTTGTTCTTGTATTTGAAAAATCACAAATACAAGCACAATACCAAGCTAGAATTGAAGAATTGAAAAGTCAGAGCACAGTAATTTCGTATGATGTCGAGGAAGAAGTATTCGACAAGCTTACCGGTGCTATAGCTAAAAGAAAGGACCGTAGGCCATATTATGGCAATATCCCTGTAGTGAGTATTTAAACTTTCAACAAAACATTATTTTAATTAGTTTAAAATGCAGAAATTGATGCAATATTTGATAAAATGCAGAAATAAAAAGACGCTACTTATAGCATCAATAAGGGAGAAGCACAGACTAGAGCCAAACTAGAGGAAAAGATGGAGCGTCAAGAAGTGGAGATTCAAATGCTGAAGATGCAGTATGAACAACTCACCGAGATGCTTCGACAACGATTTGATGAAGAGCCGAATGATCGTCATGAGGGATGAGGGTATTGAAAACTTTTTAATGGTATCTGTATGATGTCATGTATCATGAACATATTATCATATTATTTTAACATATAGGAACTTGATTAATATTGTTTGACTTTGTAATATGAATGAGATATTTGTTTTTTGAATTAAAGATGAATGGTTTGACGTTAATCTTTTTGTTGGAATGTGTATATATATAAAATAAGCTGATTTTAGTTTCTATTTAACGTGGTGAAATGAAATAGAATAGTAATATATCAAAATTGCTTCAGAAAAGACGTAGGGAAGGTGTATGGGAGACGTAGGTAAATGAAATATTAATGCAGCAAAAAGTCGTGTGCATGGCGTAGGAAAAACATTAAAAATACAGGCGTAGGTAAACCGTGGGTAAATGAATGACATAGAAAAGACGTAGGAAACGTAATATGTAAGAATGACATAGGGAAAGCGTAGGAAAACTGGGCGTAGGGAAGACGTAGGTAAACGAATGACGTAGGAAAGACGTGAGTACTTAAAGAAGTAAAAATGTCGTAACAAAACCGTAGGTACAACATGGCGTAGGGAAGGCGTAAGAAAATTATGACGTATGAAAGGTATAGGAAACAACTCCACGGATGACGTAGGTAAGATTAGGTGTTTTATTACCTACGTAGGTTTTACCCACGCTAGAATTGGCGTAGGGGTTACGTAGTTGCTGCGTTTACCTACACTCTGCTTATGCCATATTGGCGTAGGTAAACTGTAGTTTTCTTTTAGTGACGCTAGATTTAATCGAAACATAAATATATTAATTTAAACGGTAAGTAGTATACATGCGATTGTAAACTTCATTCATCCAGGCACATACCATATATAAAAAAACTAAAGCTTGTGCGCCTGGCAAAAGCTCATAGCATAAAATCTTTCATCAAACCACTTTGTTGTTATAGCCACAGCATGGAAAAACGAATGGCTGGCAATACAGTTGTAGTGAAACTTGCTCACATTGTCAGACTCCTCTTTCAATATGGAACAATGAACTAACAACTAAATCAAAACCACCGCTAATATTAACTAATCCACCTTCATCCAGTTCTATTCCCTCCTTATTATCAACACTCTAGCGTATCTATAGGAAAATACAACAATGATAAAATTAACTTACAGTAAAATCAAAAGATAATCACATGACTAATTGGATACCAATATGTGGAGAAAGCGAAGGTAATTTTAAATATATATATATATATATATATATATATATATATATATATATATATATATATCATAAACTATCGCATTCAATATGTACTGACAGGTAGCTTGGACAAAAGAACATGCAAGGTGCCTAATAAATAATAGCAACATGTAAAGTTAGGCCCTAATAATCAATTCACATATACTGTATTTTAATTATGCCTTAAGAAGACACTATTTAAGTCACCGATAAGGCTAAATTAACAAAGCAAGCAAGCATAAATAATTCACGCTTTAATTATTTTGAAACACAAAAGCTCATTTTACTTGCTTGTTATGTCATCAATGATCATATTTCTAGAAATAGCCTGGTTTAACTTTTAAAATAATGAGAATATAAAATTCGAAATATAATTGTTAATTCTGATTCAAGATGCATGATAAAGCAATGAGACAAATAATTTCATAACATAACTTAAGCATATTTTTATTGGTGATCGAACCAAAGGCAAACCCCTATATGATAGTATAAGAACATAAGAAATAAATTATTATTATCAATTGCGATTCCAGACGCTTAACAAAGTATTGAGGTAAACTATTTTATAATACAAACCAAACGCTACCTTAATTTTTGATATTGGCCATAGTAAATAAATTGATTTTTATACATCATAATAATTTGAATGATGCAGTACCATGTTTACATTGGCGAAGCATCTCCATGTTAGTTTCTGCTAGCTTGATAATAAAGTTTGTATGCCGTCTAACAGTAGGGATTTGTAGTGCACTTTGAACCATGACTAAGTTGTAGTTATATGAATCATAATACAAAAACTTTAACACGGAAGGGACAAATTTGTATTTTGCAAGTAAAAAAAAAGGATTGAAAATATAAATGAATGGCGTTAACCTGCAAAAACGTGCTTCTGAATAATATGTACACATCAAATGTATCTTTTTACCACTTTGTGTATATGATTATTAGACATATAAGATTCACTAATACTTTACTTTCTAGATTAATAATTAATTGATGCCGTCAGCTTCTGACTTGAGGAATATATAAAACCAACCATTTGCATGATGTCCATATATATGCACCATGGTGCATCACAATGTACATTTGTTGTTAGGTTTAAAAAAATGTGTAATATGAGATGGATTACAAGCTGTTGTGGGAAATTTGGATGTTCTGGTGTGTATTAGTTAAAGTTTTGCCTGAGACCTAATCTATGATGATATTAAACAACCAAAACAGATATACCTTGGAAATAAAATATAAATGATAAATCATAAGGTAATTACATTTACTTGTATTCTTGAGAAATGACGAGCTTTATCTTTAATATCAGGAGAAACTTCCCTCGAATATTAGCTCACTTGGTCTCTTAGCAATTAGGCCTTTCGGATGCGGATAGTGTCATATCCGCATCCGTATCCGAAAATATGCATTGACAGCCCTACTAATTAGCATCCACTACTTAAATTGATTGCTAGTCTAGAAACTAAAGTAAAAATGGCAATCGTGATTCATTTTATATAGAAGCATTTGTTACGAAAATGTGCATGAAATCAAGATGTGTTGTAGCAAATAATAATTTCACTATGATGTAGTGAAAAGGGGCATGCCAATATCAATACATAGATGGAAGTAGTGAATGATATCATCAACAAAGAGGGGAAAAACACGAGAAAAATCCAACATGAGGAAAATTAATATTAGCATGCTCATTAATCTCACTTTAAAAGTAAACATAGGTGTGCGAATGTTTGGTTTAAATGCATCATGCGTGAAGAAGTGAATTGAGACTAAGCATACATTGTGAAACTAATATCAATGAACCTACACAATCAATACCAAGATATCGCTATTTACAATACCAACTGGTTTTGACTTCCAACCGATCTCGATTACCAACTACATTTGTAAGAGATGAGATTTGTTAGGTGTGACTCGCATTGTAGGTTTGGATAGAACTTGATAAAGTTTCACATTTCAAGAAACATGAGATAAAACGCGGTTTATATATGGAACTGATAACACGTAACATTGAGAATTTTTTTGTTACAATCAATTGTTGTAGAGACCAATCATATGCCTGAGGAGGTGTGTGAAGGTGCTCAATCTGGATGTCGTAATCCCCTCTCATGCAGTGTAACCTGTGTCCATGAGGGACAAGCTTTGTACACCCTAGAGGGCCTAAACTTAACAAGATTTATGAGCTAGCTTTTTTTTCTATGTTGTTTATCTTTTCTCTCTCTTTATTTCATTCTTATTTTTCTCTATTACATTTTGAGATATTGTGTTTGACCAGCCTGTCAAACATGCAAATATGAATGGAAAATAAAACGCTAATGCACAACTGAAACTAGTCTGCCTTCTTGTCAGTGTTAGGCTATCATTTGCACCAGTTTCAAGGAACATAGAAGCAAACCAACTCACGCACACTTTAGTTTGATGACAACCACAACTACTTATACAAACTATAGAAGTATTACACTAGTCAAGATACTCACCAACACAAACAAATATTTATATTATACATAGTAAATCAATTTACAACAAAATAACAACCATTACAACACAGAGAAGGCATCACCCTCAAGCAAACCTAGGGAGTTAATTATTCTCATTACAATATATAAAACATGAATATAGGAGTATAGCATAACTGGAACACAATGGTTAATGATGGGGTGGTTTGTAGTGAGGTGGTTTGTAGTGTGGAGGTTTGTAATGGGGTGGCTTGTAGTGTGGAGGTTTGTAATGGGGAGGCTTGTAGTGCGGCCGTTTGTAATGCGGCCGTTTGTAGTAGCGAGCATCAGCAACCAAAACCATCAAGCACATGGCCAAAAATACTAGAACGCTCATGAATTTCTTATTAATAGCCATTTATGATTTATGCACTCGACTCTTTTTCTGATGAATGAAACATAGGTATCTCTGCCTCTTTATATAGGAACAGAGCCTTATGGTGACATCATGTGGTTTCCAAGTTGTCGGTTAAAAGAATTCAGTTTTAATACATGAGATTTTGAAAAGGTAAAATCGTAGGATAATCAAACATTAAGGAGACCATGGATGAATGACTATTTTTTGTAAACGAAGAAGTATTCAAGAAGACATGTTAAAAGCATTTCTTCATTCAGTGTTGCCGCCTGCCATCTATTTTAGTTAAAATAAAATGCATCTTACTTTCATACTTTAATGTACGTATCATAAGTGAAGAATTTAATCTATGATGACAAACAACTTCAACTAAATAGCTAACTTAAAATCTACAATTTCAATATCTTAATTTATACGAACTGCAATATGAATATACGTTCTAATAAGTGCTGAAAGCTAGAAATAAATCATAAAGTGGTGTTCTAGTGTGAGAGTATTTCCGTCAGGTTACCAGAATTTTTATGAATAAATGCATTGATAAATTAACACCCCCACAACAAACCTTACCCCTTCCCCCCCACCCCCCACCCCCCCCCCCCCCCCCCCCAAAAAAAAAAACAAAAACAAAACCTCACCTCTCTGTTTTTAGATACACGACCACAGGCATGCTAGAAGAATTAAAATCATTAGGCCACTACATTTTGTTTTGCACATATACATTATCCCTTTCCATACATTAAGTTCAGTCATACTTATTTCATAATTTGTTATAATGGTATGACTAATATCCAAGGTTCGAAGTTCCGGTTTCTGTTCCGGTCATATGAAAAATTCAAAATTTCGGTATCGTTTCCGGATTTTCGAAAATTCCGTTTTAAATCCGGTTTGTGAATTCCGGTACATTTTTGTTATAAATACGCAAATAAATATGCAATACTGATAATCAATTACGTTTAATTATTCAAGTCACATAGAAGTTACAAAACATACAACATAAAAATTTAATACCAAAAACTATTTCTCTGAGCATCATATAAATTTTGTCCATCGATCTCTCCATCTTGTGTCGGATTATAATATGCTGAAAAAACATACTAATGTATCTGATCTGAACTTAAAAATATCATCATCATATTATCAAAGGGTAAGGGTTCATTTTGGCTACATGATGGCTCAGCAGCATACGGTTGATTTAACCCACAATACGAATAACCTCCGGTATAGTCAGATGTGGAATACCTAAAACTAGAGACATTGTTAGAAGTATATCTGTCATCATAATCCCTTTGATCTTCATGTACAACATTCAAATTTCTATCTCTTCGTCGACTATAGTCATCTGCTTCATAATTTTGGATATGCCTTTGAGACTCATCAAAAGTGGAACCAACGCCATAACTATTCGAACCAATACCGTCACCACCAGCATCACCTGAATCATCATTTGATGAACTATCATTTTTAGTATTTTCTGCAAATACATTATCATTGTCTGACCAAGGATTATCGCTTGCATTATCAAGTAGTGGATTCACAGCTTCTCTAGTTCATTCTGGAAGTGGATCCTCCTCATAAAAGATGTAATCCAAATCAATAAGTTGGTCGGTTGTTTGTTGGCGTTTAGCATGTCGTACTCTTAATCTCATATTATAATGTTCACAAACTAATTTTTCTAACTTCTCCATTTTTATTATGTTTCTTAACTTCGTGTGAATCATTGCAAATGTTGTCCAATTTCTTTCACAGTTTGAAGAAAAAACTGTTTGGCTAAGAATACGCATAGCTACGCGTGTTAAATTTGGAGCAGATTCCCTACCAATTATTGACCACCACATAGCTGGAAGACATGACTTAACTGCACGTTTCGCTTTTACAGAACCAAATACATCAAGTTTCATTCTATATTTTTCAACCTACGAATCATTCATAATAAACCAAGTTATTCTTTGCGCTAAGCATTAAGTTTAATAATTTGTTTATTACCTCTTTTGAAATTTCAATTTGCATAGCAATATTAGGCACCATTTTTTCAAGAACATTTGTTCATCCATTTAGAACATCATCATCGTTTGTTGCATTATCTCCGTACTATATACGAGGATTGAGAAAATAACCTAAAATAATTTGATATTTCAAATAAATATTGACATGATATGTACTTTTATAATTGTGTAATAATTAAAAAAAATTACCTGCTGCATGAATAGGTCGATGCAATTGTCTTTTTCATCTTTTATCGATTATATTCCACCACTTTTGACATTGTCTTACACCAACATTTTTCTTAATTGATTCCTTCGCTCGATCCATTGCTTCATATAGATATTGTAACGACCCGCTATTTTGGACTATTCGCATCCGCACATGTCGGACTTGAATAATTCAAAATACCGAATTGTTAATTTTAAAATTTGGCAAAACTGAGATATACAGTAAATAAATAATCACAGAATCACAGACACAGTAATAATATGCAGCGGAAGTAAAAAAGATAGTAGTTCATGAAGCTACTATATAAATATATAAGATACATCAGAGTTAAACAAGTTACAACAGAAGTCTCGAATACAATAGTCAAATATAAGAATCAGAATACATCACTGGAATCATCGAATATTTGAAAGCTGGATCTCCAAACGAAGCTCCAACTCCAAAGGCGAGCCTCAAAAGCTGAACCACTCAGTCTGACCCGAGCGTAAAGCAAAACAAAAAACACTCGAGTCAGGATTAATATTCTCATATCAATAAATCCAACTCAAGTGAAAAAGCAATCGAAATACAAGTAACTCAAAGGATGTTGGAATCACCATCCTCTAAGGATCCGTTAAACTATCTACTATGTAGTAGTATACGCTAAATAGATAATGTCTATCAGTAATATAAAGTATCAAAATAGTGTTAAGGCGTTACCATTATCCCCCTTAACACATTTTATATAAATGTCATAGTCTATACAGCACTGTAAACTCCACCGTAAACTGGTGGGATATCAGGGAGTACTCCATAGGTATAACACAAAACAAATTCGTAGTGTCGCGTATATAGGGATACAAGTATGACAAGGCACATGAGGCAATACCCAAGGTAGTGAAACTACCGTTCGCCTGATCCGGACTGGTGAGAACGCATCGCCGCAACGATCGCAACACCGCGAAACAACACTCCTGAAATTCCGAGGGTGCACCAATCAATCACAAGTAATGAGTAGTAGTTACGAAGAAGTGTGTTCGCTCGAGGTGGCTAACCCCATTTGGTCCGGCACGGCTCCTGATTTTAGTCATTTCTAATTTGACACAAGTGTCAAGGCTATCCATTATCGTTCTCTTTCTTCAGTCATCACGTTCATCATTCCAACCACTTCATTCTGGATCATCACTCCGCGTATAGTTATTAAAGTGGTTTTTGGTTTAGATAGAGAGTATATCCATAACCGATTTCGGTTCCTTTAATAACTTTCGTAATTATTACATCGATTCGTCGTTTGATATATTTCAAACCAAAACAATTTCAATTTCAATTTCAATTCACAAATCAACATTTCATTTGTCTTTCTAAATCAATTTCCAAAATTTACGTTTCAAAATTTCCAAATAACCATTTCAAAGTCTTACAATTAAATTTCAAATTTTGATTTAAACAATTCAAATATTCAATTAATTACGTATAAGTTTCATTCCATAATCATTAAAAGATTAAATTCAACATTCAAACCAATATAAATTCATTTATCGATTTCATTCAATATTCGTTAAGTAAATTGTTATTTAAAACAACTTCTACTTAAATTCTAATTCATTTAAATCAATTACTTACGTTCAATTTCATTATATCAAAACATCAAATTAGAATAAATTAAATTCATCAAATCAATTCTTTGAATTACAAGTCTTACGTTAATTTCAATAAATCACGTTTTATTTCAATAAATTACATTTTATTTCTTGTTAAAGAAATTCAATTTTCACTTATTTACTGACTTCGTTGCAAAGTACAAACTAAATTGATAAAGAACTAAATTTCATATAATCGAGAAGTTTCAATTTCACTTGTTAACTTATTACGTAATTTTTCCAAAAGTAATAAATAAAACTCAATTTCATTTATTAACGAAGTTCAAATCCACTTATTCAAAGTTCGATTTTCTCTTATCAAAGAATTCAATTTTTATTCAATTATCAAATAATTCAATCCTATTCAATTATTAAGTAATTTTAATCTTAATTATTAATAATTTCAAAACTTAATAATTACGAACTTGATTATCAATTCAAACTTAATTATTAAATCATTTCTACTTAATTATGAATTCAAACTTAATCATCAAATCATTTCAACTTAATTATAAATTCAACTTAATAATTTCAAACTTAATTATAATTCCAAACTTAATCATAATTTCAATTTTAATTATTAAATGATTTCGAACTTAACAATTTCAAAACTCGATTATTACTAATTCCAAATTATTTATTAATAATTCCAAATTTAATTATTAAATAACTGAATTTCAAACAACGTTCTTTCATCAATTACTACTTTAATATTCATTTCATATTTCAGTCTTAACATTTCCATTCATCAAGATTTACGTTCCAATTTTATTTCGAACCCTTATGATTCAAATAAAATCTTTATTTTATTTAAAATCAAATTATTGACCAATCGATTTATTTAATTCTCTATCCTAAGTCAAGTTCGTTTGGGTATTTATCATTTCAACTCGATTCCAATTCCAATTCAAAAATCAAAACATAACAAAGGGAACTTACAGTGTGTAACTGGGATGGTGTCAAAGTAAATAAACAAGCAATAACAACAATCAGCGCAATCCAATAATCAATTCAAATAATCCCGAAAAATCGTATTAATTCACATTGTTGTTTGTGCAAATTAATATAATTATTTCTAGAATCTACACTATCATTTCATGTAGTTTAAAGATTACTACATTACGGTTTTCACTTGTCATTCAATTTCAATTCCAATTCTACAACAATTTATTCAATATACGTTCAAGGTTCAAAGTGTAATTTGTCAAATTCTACGTGTCAATTAACTTAACGATTTCAAGGGGTCATATTATTCAAATTAACTAATCAAATTCAACACATATGTCGATTCAAAATTTTAAACTGTCCTACGACAAATTTCAATTGCATAATATTTATCACTTTATACCTTACAATTTAACATCCAGTATAAACAACAAACAACAATCAATTATCAACCAAACTGGATTATTACTGCATACATAACCGATAACGGTGTCAGATGTCAAAGGTGAACTGATACATAAATAACAGTGCAAAAATAACAGTAGCATATTTCAATTGTCGTTTCAATTGAAATCAAATTTAATTAATAAAAGAATATTAATCGTGAGTGATTGCTCACCTTTCGAGGCTAGAGAAGAACGAGCCTCAGATGAGTTACGAATCCAAATCAAAGCTAGATTGAACGCGAATTTGACAAGCACAGCTGACAATAGAAATTGACGAAATCGAATCAGAATTTGGATTGGTAAATTTTATTTTATTATTTTATTTTTATTTTTGAAAATCAAGGATCAAAATCAGTTTTGATATAACAGCAATCAAATATATTATATTATTATCATTACCCTATTAGAAATCAATACAACAATATTAAAATAAATAAATAAATACATATATATATAAAATTCGACTTATTATATTTAAAATTAATTAGACTCAAGATATAACCACATAAATAAACTCATATATATATATATATATATATATTCAATATCTCATGAATGTCCTAGGCAGCAAATATTATTATCAAGTTCATGCTTGTTGTCATGTTGCATATCTAGGTTTTGCATTTCAAAGGCACGTTAGAAGATTATCATAAAATATAACAACTTAGATACGATAATGAATCACACGTTAAAGCGAACTATCTTTTTTTAAGGATATACGTTCGACTGTAAAACTCTATAATACTTAAATAATGTACGAACCAACGAACTCATATACTTTTATATGAAATCATACGTAAAATAATTTTGCAAACTAACATACATATAAGTAAATTACAGCAGCATCAATATTTATACTAATAACCACGGGTAGATAATAACTTATGTGAACCGCCGTAAGCAAGCTATATATATATACCCGAACACAGCTACATAAAACTTATATAATACTATATCCAATAATATTTTCACATCCTGTAAGCTTTTAAAATATATAAAGTTCTACAGTAAAAATAACTTTCACGAAATATGGACAAAGTATTATATACAACATATAACTTAACCTTATGCAAAACTGAACATGCAATCAACAGACAACGGACACTATAATATATATATATATATATATATATACACATTTATATATATGCTTTTAAAAAAAATCCAACAACAAAACACATATATTTTATATAACTTACTAAAACAAATGTACATGCATATATTACTATAGAAACACATCACATATATAAGCAGCAGCAAAATAGTTTATAAATTCAAACAGCAAAAGCGAAATATATATAAAACATTTATAAACTATAAGTATACACACTCATATACATAGTTACCTTAATAATATGGGTGCCACTGCAAGAGGAGAAAGAGGAGGGGTGTAAGCGAAGTGCGGCCGTCGGCCAGAGAGCTTGGCTGCCATGTCGAAAGGTGTCTGGCCGAGGTTGATAGGAGAGAGAGAGGAAAAGGAATGGGATGAGGTGTTAGCCGGTGGTGAGGAGGATGATAATGCGGTGATGATGGAAGCAGGGAGAGGGAGAAGAGGCCGACGTGGTGCATGCTTGCGTAGGCAGAGGTTGTGGTTGCCGCGTGGGCTGACCAGGCGCGGAGTAGGAATGGCGAATCAAGTTGTCCGGCGATCGGAGAGCACGTGTCTCGTCGGTGATGACCAGGGCGGAGGCATGATGAGATGGCAGTCTCAGTTACAGGGAAGGGAACACTGGGTGTGGTGTTGGGAAAACTCGGCGAGGGAGGCAACTGCCGAGGCGAGTGGTGTAAAGGGGTTCGACTGCGGCCATGTCTAGAGCGTGAGGTGGAGTGGAAGGTACTGACTGTGCCAAGGAAGGAAGCAAGCATGAGAGAGTGGGAAAGAATGAGGCCGCATCTTGGTATGTAGTGCTTTTGTGGAAAGAAATGAAGAAGAAAGGAAGAGCAGGTAAAAGAAGTAGGGGGAAAGATTAATGTAACAGGGAACGAATTTTTTTTCTTTTGTAAAATTTTCAAAGCAAATAGACATAAGTGGAAACAAAAGTCAAGCACAAGAATTTAGGAGACGTTAATGCAAACAGCTGTATTTTTGGAATCATAAAAGGCTATGGCTGTTCAATCTAAACGGTGGAATATGAAAAGATGTAAGGAACCAAAAGATGCAAACCGGTAACCGATACGGTGACCATTTACACCGATTCTGCTTCGTACCGAACTTTAGAATTGAATATACCACGGAGATCAGCATGACGAGACAATCAAAACGGTATACAGATATCAATGATTCGATTGAATTATAAAAATTCGAAATTTTATACTACGGAAAATGCATAAAAATGCAGAAAAATAAGATCGACGGAGCCAAACATGTCCGAATTTGGAAAAACGACAAACTGACAACTTGCTCAAAAGATGATTTAGAATTTTTTTATATAAAAATATTTTGGTTTTGAAAAATATTTATTTTCATCGCTTTTTAACTGATTAGATTGAAGTAAATTTACGCGCGAAATAAACTTTCGTATTTTCGGACGAAAATTTACCATTTGCTATGTTTAACTAGACGCATTCCAAATATCAAATTTATATTTCAAAATTTTATCGTTATAAACTTTCACAAAATTTCAATTACATACGTTACTAGAACCGGTTAAAATTTACGGGTCGTTACATTCTCCCCCACTCAAAACTTTTCATCCCCGAAAAGGAAGGAAGTAGGAGAATAGAAACAACTAAAGAAAATAGACTTGAATTACATAATAAACAATTTATTTAAACCATATAAATTTCAATTTAAATCAATTTATATTCAACAATTTGTTTCTTAAATTCAGGATTTTCGGTAAATTGATTTTATTTCTCATTTATTAATGTTAGGTACAAAAGGTTTCTTTCAAATGAAATTCAATTAATTCAATATACTCATTTAGTTGATTTAATTTCAATTTATTAACTTTCAAAACAAAAGTTTTTTTTCCTATTAATCACAGCTATTATTTATTTAACTTATTATTCTATTTATCTCTATTAACCATTTTATAATTAAACTTTAAGCGTATAACATTTTTACACATACTCAAATTTTATTTATAGAGACAACTTATATTGTATATTATCCAATTATCTTAAATTAACAATTTCAAAGATCGTAAATTTGAATAGTCATTTATTATAATCATATTTTATTCGACAAATTTAGTTCTTCTTTATTTCAAAGTATTATTAATTTATTCAACTAAATATATCCTATCACATATATATTAAGGATATTTACGTTTACTATAACTACTCAAATTTATTTAAAAATTCATTTGATATCCTTTATATTGTATAATATTCAATAATAAAATTAACTTTTTGAAAATTTAGGTAAGTTATAAATAATGCAATTGAGTATTATCCAAATAAAATTTTACAATTCAGTTATTTCAAGTTAAATATTTATATATAAAAAGAATTTGGCTTCATTTATGATTGAAAATCACCCTTTAACAAATTTTAAGAATTAATTTTCGATTAACTTCAATAATTTAGAGATAAAATAAATATATTTATACATTCATACATAATATATCAAAACAAATTTAAAATTTTAATATATAATATAAGTCAAGTCAAGTTTAGAAATTCAAATCAGTTCATTCTTCACAACAAACCGTAGCAAAGCTACAGAATAGTCTTTCCACTTCGAAACTCGAAAATGAATGTCGATGATGCGGCCGTCATTACCGAAATTATTTTCCAGCGACAAAAGAGAAGAGCACGGATTTAACCAATTAAAATTCTTTGAAACGGTTTCTATTTGAAGATAATTTAAATACTATACGCTTTAAAACAAATTTTGAAATCAAAGTTTGGAATCACTTGGAAATTTAAATTTTCAGTTTCTTGTTTTGAATTCATTACAATTTCCAAATAAATTTATAAACCATGTTTTTGTTTCAATTGTTTATATATGAGACAAAAGCCAATAGTTTAGGTGCCATGTTTAAAAGCCAATATTATTTATTAACAACCAATTCAATTAACTATCAAAAATTCAGAAAATCATACTTTTATATATAATATAATTATTCAAAATTTATTTCATTTACCAAATTTGAACATAATATTGTGTCGGTTTTCTTTGTTCAAGCGTTTTGGGAATTCTATCGATAGCGTTGATCAGACGAATCGATCGAAAACCCAAATCAACATCAACAACTCAAACAACACAGCATATATTGCAACATTTAAATATTAGTTTACAAATACGTTTCTTTGCACGAAGATACAAGAATGAATTTTCAAAATAAGAATAGGGTTTTAAATTTGATGGGCTCAATCAAAGGGAATTTTGATTCGATAATAAGTTCGAAACATTAGAAAGATAATTTAATTAACAAAATCGAAAGATGAATAAGTTTATTTAATTCGTGGGCAACCTTCCGGGTCAACCGTGACTTCAATAATAAGATCGATGCAGAATTCCGAGGTAAATCGGCATCCGATCTCAAGAAATAGCATTCAGGTATAACAGGAGATAGATAACATCGTAAACCGAGGATACAGAAATCTACGGTAAACCAATGCCTATTGTAAAGGAGTTTCACCCTTTTTATAAATTATTCGAAGTTTGGCGAGACTGCCAATTCATCATAAGGGTCATTCGAAGTGGAGTTTTGGGATGCTCCAGAATTGAAAGAAGACGAATAGTGAAGGACAAGAATGAATTTCGAAACCGTGTGAATGTTCCAAAATTCAAATGAATTGAGTCAAAAGGAAGAGATTGAAACTCGAGTGGGAGTGATTCAGTAAATACATTTACCCTATATGCCGAGTTCTGCCTAGAGCTACCAAAAGCTCTGATACCAACTGCAACGACCCGCTATTTTGGACTATTCGCATCCGCACATGTCGGACTTGAATAATTCAAAATATCGAATTGTTAATTTTAAAATTTGGCAAAACTGAGATATACAGTAAATAAATAATCACAGAATCACAGACACAAAGTAATAATATGCAGCGGAAGTAAAAGAGATAGTAGTTCATGAAGCTACTATATAAATATATAAGATACATCAGAGTTAAACAAGTTACAACAGAAGTCTCGAATACAGTAGTCAAATATAAGAATCAGAATACATCACTGGAATCATCGAATATCTGAAAGCTGGATAGATAGCTGCATCTCCAAGCGAAGCTCCAACTCCAAAGGCGAGCCTCAAAAGCTGAACCACTCAGTCTGACCCAAGCGTAAAGCAAAACACAAAACACTCGAGTCAGGATTAATATTGTCATATCAATAAATCCAACTCAAGTGAAAAAGCAATCGAAATACAAGTAACTCAAAGGATGTTGGAATCACCATCCTCTAAGGATCCGTTAAACTATCTACTATGTAGTAGTACACGCTAAATAGATAATGTCTATCAGTAATATAAAGTATCAAAATAGTGTTAAGGCGTTACCATTATCCCCCTTAACACATTTTATATAAATGTCATGTCTATACAGCACTGTAAACTCCAACGTAAACTGGTGGGATATCAGGGAGTACTGCATAGGTATAACACAAAACAAATTCGTAGTGGTCGCGTATATAGGGATACAAGTATGACAAGGCACATGAGGCAATACCCAAGGTAGTGAAACTACCGTTCGCCTGATCCGGACTGGTGAGAACGCATCGCCGCAACGATCGTAACACCGCGAAACAACACTCCTGAAATTCCGAGGGTGCACCAATCAATCACAAGTAATGAGTAGTAGTTACGAAGAAGTTTGTTCGCTCGAGGTGGCTAACCTCATTTGGTCCGGCACGGCTCCTGATTTTAGTCATTTCCAATTTGACACAAGTATCAAGGCTATCCATTATCGTTCTCTTTCTTCAGTCATCACGTTCATCATTCCAACCACTTCATTCTGGATCATCACTCCGCGTATAGTTATTAAAGTGGTTTTTGGTTTAGATAGAGAGTATATCCATAACCGATTCCGGTTCCTTTAATAACTTTCGTAATTATTACACCGATTGGTCGTTTGATATAGTTCAAACCAAAACAAATTCAATTTCAATTTCAATTCACAAATCAACATTTCATTTGTCTTTCTAAATCAATTTCCAAAATTTACGTTTCAAAACTTCCAAATAACCATTTCAAAGTCTTACAATTAAATTTCAAATTTTGATTTAAACAATTCAAATATTCAATTAATTACGTATAAGTTTCATTCCATAATCATTAAAAGATTAAATTCAACATTCAAACCAATATAAATTCATTTATCGATTTCATTCAATATTCGTTAAGTAAATTGTTATTTAAAACAACTTCTACTTAAATTCTAATTCATTTAAATCAATTACTTACGTTCAACTTCATTATATCAAAACATCAAATTAGAATAAATTAAATTCATCAAATCAATTCTTTGAATTACAAGTCTTACGTTAATTTCAATAAATCACGTTTTATTTCAATAAATTACATTTTATTTCTTGTTAAAGAAATTCAATTTTCACTTATTTATTGACTTCGTTGCAAAGTTCAAACTAAATTGATAAAGAACTAAATTTCACATAATCGAGAAGTTTCAATTTCAGTTATTAACTTACTACATAATTTTTCGAAAACTTAATAAATAAAACTCAATTTCATTTATTAACGAAGTTCAAATCCACTTATTCAAAGTTCGATTTTCTCTTATCAAAGAATTCAATTTTTATTCAATTATTAAATAATTCAATCCTATTCAATTATTAAATAATTTTAATCTTAATTATTAATAATTTCAAAACTTAATAATTACGAACTTGATTATCAATTCAAACTTAATTATTAAATCATTTCTACTTAATTATGAATTCAAACTTAATCATCAAATCATTTCAACTTAATTATAAATTCAATTTAATAATTTCAAACTTAATTATAATTCCAAACTTAATCATAATTTCAATTTTAATTATTAAATGATTTCAAACTTAATAATTTCAAAACTCGATTATTACTAATTCCAAATTATTCAAATCCACTTATTCAAAGTTCGATTTTCTCTTATCAAAGAATTCAATTTTTGTTCAATTATTAAATAATTCAATCCTATTCAATTATTAAATAATTTTAATCTTAATTATTAATAATTTCAAAACTTAATAATTACGAACTTGATTATCAATTCAAACTTAATTATTAAATCATTTCTACTTAATTATGAATTCAAACTTAATCATCAAATCATTTCAACTTAATTATAAATTCAACTTAATAATTTCAAACTTAATTATAATTCCAAACTTAATCATAATTTCAATTTTAATTATTAAATGATTTCGAACTTAACAATTTCAAAACTCGATTATTACTAATTCCAAATTATTTATTAATAATTCCAAATTTAATTATTAAATAACTGAATTTCAAACAACGTTCTTTCATCAATTACTACTTTAATATTCATTTCATATTTCAGTCTTAACATTTCCATTCATCAAGATTTACGTTCCAATTTTATTTCGAACCCTTATGATTCAAATAAAATCTTTATTTTATTTAAAATCAAATTATTGACCAATCGGTTTATTTGATTCTCTATCCTAAGTCAAGTTCGTTTGGGTATTTATCATTTCAACCCGATTCCAATTCCAATTCAAAAATCAAAACATAACAAAGGGAACTTACAGTGTGTAACTGGGATGGTGTCAAAGTAAATAAACAAGCAATAACAACAATCAACGCAATCCAATAATCAATTCAAATAATCCCGAAATAATCGTATTAATTCACATTGTTGTTTGTGCAAATTAATATAATTATTTCTAGAATCTACACTATCATTTCATGTAGATTAAAGATTACTACATTACGGTTTTCACTTGTCGTTCAGTTTCAATTCCAATTCTACAACAATTTATTCAATATACGTTCAAGGTTCAAAGTGTAATTTGTCAAATTCTACGTGTCAATTAACTTAACGATTTCAAGGGGTCATATTATTCAAATTAACTAATCAAATTCAACACATATGTCGATTCAAAATTTTAAACTATCCTACGACAAATTTCAATTGCATAATATTTATCACTTTATACCTTACAATTTAACATCCAGTATAAACAACAAACAACAATCAATTATCAACCAAACTGGATTATTACTGCATACATAACCGATAACGGTGTCAGATGTCAAAGGTAAACTGATACATAAATAACAGTGCAACAATAACAGTAGCATATTTCAATTGTCGTTTCAATTGAAATCAAATTTAATAAATAAAAGAATATTAATCGTGAGTGATTGCTCACCTTTCGACGCTAGAGAAGAACGAGAATCAGATGAGTTACGAATCCAAATCAAAGCTAGATTGAACGCGAATTTGACAAGCACAGCTGACAATAGAAATTGACGAAATCGAATCAGAATTTGGATTGGTAAATTTTATTTTTTTATTTTATTTTTATTTTTGAAAATCAAGGATCAAAATCAGTTTTGATATAACAGCAATCAAATATATTATATTATTATCATTACCCTATTAGAAATCAATACAACAATATTAAAATAAATAAATAAATACATATATATAAAATTCGACTTATTATATTTAAAATTAATTAGACTCAAGATATAACCACATAAATAAACTCATATATATATATATATATATTCAATATCTCATGAATGTCCTAGGCAGCAAATATTATTATCAAGTTCATGCTTGTTGTCATGTTGCATATCTAGGTTTTGCATTTCAAAGGCACGTTAGAAGATTATCATAAAATATAACAACTTAGATACGACAATGAATCACACGTTAAAGCGAACTATCTTTTTTTAAGGATATACGTTCGACTGTAAAACTCTATAATACTTAAATAATGTACGAACCAACGAACTCATATACTTTTATATGAAATCATACGTAAAATACTTTTGCAAACTAACATACATATAAGTAAATTACAGCAGTATCTATATTTATACTAATAACCACGGGTAGATAATAACTTATGTGAACTGCCGTAAGCAAGCTATATATATATACACACGAACACAGCTACATAAAACTTATATAATACATATATCCAATAATATTTTCACATCCTGTAAGCTTTTAAAATATATAAAGTTCTACAGTAAAAATAACTTTCACGAAATATGGACAAAGTATTATATACAACATATTACTTAACCTTATGCAAAACTGAACTTGCAATCAACAGACAACGGACACTATAATATATATATATATACATTTATATATATACTTTTAAAAAAAATCCAACAACAAAACACATATATTTTATATAACTTACTAAAACAAATGTACATGCATATATTACTATAGAAACACATCACATATATAAGCAACAGCAAAATAGTTTATAAATTCAAACAGCAAAAACGAAATATATATAAAATATTTATAAACTATAAGTATACACACTCATATACATAGTTACCTTAATAATATGGGTGCCACTGCACGAGGAGAAAGAGGAGGGGTGTAAGCGAAGTGCGGCCGTCGGCCAGAGAGCTTGGCTGCCATGTTGAAAGGTGTCTGGCCGAGGTTGATAGGAGAGAGAGAGGAAAAGGAACGGGATGAGGTGTTAGGCGGTGGTGAGGAGGATGATAATGCGGCGATGATGGAAGCAGGGAGAGGGAGAAGAGGCCGACGTGGTGCATGCTTGCGTAGGCAGAGGTTGTGGTTGCCGCGTGGGCTGACCAGGCGCGGAGTAGGAATGGCGAATCGAGTTGTCCGGCGATCGGAGAGCACGTGTCTCGTCGGTGATGACCAGGGCGGAGGCATGATGAGATGGCGGTCTTGGTTACAGGAAAGGGAACACTGGGTGTGGTGTTGGGAAAACTCGGCGAGGGAGGCAACTGCCGAGGCGAGTGGTGTAAAGGGGTTCGACTGCGGCCATGTCTAGAGCGTGAGGTGGAGTGGAAGGTACTGACTGTGCCAAGGAAGGAAGCACGCATGAGAGAGTGGGAAAGAATGAGGCCGCATCTTGGTATGTAGTGCTTTTGTGGAAAGAAATGAAGAAGAAAAGAAGAGCAGGTAAAGGAAGTAAGGGGAAAGATTAATGTAACAGGGAACGAATTTTTTTTCTTTTGTAAAATTTTCGAAGCAAATGGACATAATTGGAAACAAAAGTCAAGCACAAGAATTTAGGAGACGTTAATGCAAACAGCTGTATTTTTGGAATCATAAAAGGCTATGGTTGTTCAATCTAAACGGTGGAATATGAAAAGATGTAAGGAACCAAAAGATGCAAACCGGTAACCGATACGGTGACCATTTACACCGATTCCGCTTCGTACCGAACTTCAAAACATAGAATTGAATATACCACGGAGATCAGCATGACGAGACGATCAAAACGGTATACAGATATCAGTGATTCGATTGAATTATAAAAATTCGAAATCTTATACTACGGAAAATGCATAAAAATCGCAGAAAAATAAGATCGACGGAGCCAAAGATGTCCGAATTTGAAAAAACAACAAACTGACAACTTGCTCAAAAGATGTTTTAGAATTTTTCTATATAAAAATATTTTGCTTTTGAAAAAATTTTATTTTCATCGCTTTTTAACTGATTAGATTGAAGTAAATTTACGCGCGAAATAAACTTTCGTATTTTTCGGACGAAAATTTACCATTTGCTATGTTTAATTAGACGCATTCCAAATATCAAATTTATATTTTAAAATTTTATCGTTATAAACTTTCACAAAATTTCAATAACAGACGTTACTAGAACCGGTTAAAATTTACGGGTCGTTACATTCTCCCCCACTCAAAACTTTTCGTCCCCGAAAAGGAAGGAAGTAGGAGAATAGAAACAACTAAAGAAAATAGACTTGAATTACATAATAAACAATTTATTTAAACAATATAAATTTCAATTTAAATCAATTTATATTCAACAATTTGTTTCTTAAATTCAGGATTTTCGGTAAATTGATTTGATTTCTCATTTATTAATGTTAGGTACAAAAGATTTCTTTCAAATGAAATTCAATTAATTCAATATACCTCATTTAGTTGATTTAATTTCAATTTATTAACTTTCAAAACAAAAGTTTTTTTTTCCTATTAATCACAGCTATTATTTATTTAACTTATTATTCTATTTATCTCTATTAACCATTTTATACTTAAACTTTAAGCGTATAACATTTCTACACATACTCAAATTTTATTTATAGAGACAACTTATATTGTATATTATCCAATTATCTTAAATTAACAATTTCAAAGATCGTAAATTTGAATAGTCATTTATTATAATCATATTTTATTCGACAAATTTAGTTCTTCTTTATTTCAAAGTATTATTAATTTATTCAACTAAATATATCCTATCACATATATATTAAGTATATTTACGTTTACTATAACTACTCAAATTTATTTAAAAATTCATTTGATATCCTTTATATTGTATAATATTCAATTACAAAATTAACTTTTTGAAAATTTAGGTAGGTTATAAATAATGCAATTGAGTATTATCCAAATAAAATTTTACAATTCAGTTATTTCAAGTTAAATATTTATATATAAAAAGAATTTGGCTTCATTTATGATTGAAAATCACCCTTTAACAAATTTTAAGAATTAATTTTCGATTAACTTCAATAATTTAGAGATAAAATAAATATATTTATACATTCATACATAATATATCAAAACAAATTTAAAATTTTAATATATAATATAAGTCAAGTCAAGTTTAGAAATTCAAATCAGTTCATTCTTCACAACAAACCGTAGCAAAGCTACAGAATAGTCTTTCCACTTCGAAACTCGAAAATGAATGTCGATGATGCGGCCGTCATTACCGAAATTATTTTCCAGCGACAAAAGAGAAGAGCACGGATTTAACCAATTAAAATTCTTTGAAACGGTTTCTATTTGAAGATAATTTAAATACTATACGCTTTAAAACAAATTTTGAAATCAAAGTTTGGAATCTCTTGGAAATTTAAATTTTCAGTTTCTTGTTTTGAATTCATTACAGTTTCTTGTTAGGCGGTGGTGAGGAGGATGATAATGCGGCGATGATGGAAGCAGGGAGAGGGAGAAGAGGCCGACGTGGTGCATGCTTGCGTAGGCAGAGGTTGTGGTTGCCGCGTGGGCTGACCAGGCGCGGAGTAGGAATGGCGAATCGAGTTGTCCGGCGATCGAAGAGCACGTGTCTCGTCGGTGATGACCAGGGCGGAGGCATGATGAGATGGCGGTCTCGGTTACAGGGAAGGGAACACTGGGTGTGGTGTTGGGAAAACTCGACGAGGGAGGCAACTGCCGAGGCGAGTGGTGTAAAGGGGTTCGACTGCGGCCATGTGTAGAGCGTGAGGTGGAGTGGAAGGTACTGACTGTGCCAAGATAGGAAGCACGCATGAGAGAGTGGGAAAGAATGAGGCCGCATCTTGGTATGTAGTGCTTCTGTGGAAAGAAATGAAGAAGAAAGGAAGAGCAGGTAAAGGAAGTAGGGGGAAAGATTAATGTAACAGGGAACGAAATTTTTTTCTTTTGTAAAATTTTCAAAGCAAATAGACATAAGTGGAAACAAAAGTCAAGCACAAGAATTTAGGAGATGTTAATGCAAACAGCTGTATTTTTGGAATCATAAAAGGCTATGGCTGTTCAATCTAAACGGTGGAATAGGAAAAGATGTAAGGAACCAAAACATGCAAACCGGTAACCGATACGGTGACCATTTACACCGATTCCGCTTCGTACCGAACTTCAAAACATGGAATTGAATATACCACGGAGATCAGCATGACGAGACGATCAAAACGGTATACAGATATCAGTGATTCGATTGAATTATAAAAATTCGAAATCTTATACTACGAAAAACGCATAAAAGTCGTAGAAAAATAAGATCGACGGAGCCAAAAATGTCCGAATTTGGACAAACGACAAACTGACAACTTGCTCAAAAGATGGTTTAAATTTTTCTATGTAAAAATATTTTGGTTTTGAAAATTTTTTATTTTCATCGCTTTTTAACTGATTAGATTGAAGTAAATTTACGCGCGAATAAACTTTCGTATTTTCGGACGAAAATTTACCATTTGCTATGTTTAACTAGACGCATTCCAAATATCAAATTTATATTTCAAAATTTTATCGTTATAAACTTTCACAAAATTTCAATTACATACGTTACTAGAACCGGTTAAAATTTACGGGTCGTTACAGATATCCCATCTCTGCTTTATCATCATTGTCCACCATTTTTACAAGTGGACCAAAAACGAGAATTATAGCAGCAACGTTGGCTCAAAATTTATCACCGTGAATCAAATTATAGATATGAATTGCAGTTTTTTATCTTTAGGACCGAGTTTAGGAATTTTGCGCTCCACTCCCTCGAAGAAGTCATTCTTTTTAGATTCTCTTTATGTGTGTATATGGATTCCAATGCAATAAAGTGAGTAGCAAACCTGGTTACTGCTGGCCGAATCAGCTCTTTATTATTGGTTTCTTTTCTCATTATGGTAAGCAACCAACCATGATTGTATATGAATCCTGTTATTGATTGACAATTTAAAATTATCGATTTTACCTCGGGTTTTCTCGAAATATCTTCAAGAATCAAATCGATACAATGTGTTGTGCATGATGTCCAATATAGTTTTCTTCTTTTTTCCATCAGTAATTGGCCAGCAGCTTTGTAATTTGCTCCATTATCAGTTACTATTTGCACAATTCTATCTTCTCCAATAAAATTAATAACATTATCCATTAGACTACAAATATACTCGGCACTTTGAAATTTGTTGGTAGCATCTACAGATTTAAGAAAGACAGTTCCTTGGGTAGAATACACAAGAAAATTTATGATTTTTCTTCTATTTTATGTGCTCCAACTGTCGCACATCAACGTACAACCATACCATCCCAAAAGTTGGAGTAAGTGTCGATGTGTTGTTTGATTTCAGTGCACTCTAAATCTAAATATGTTTTTGATAATTCATTTACTGTGGGTCTTTTAATTCCAGAACCAGCTTCTTGAATGGCCTCTACCATACTTTCATAGTAAGGACTATTAGTAGCATTTTGTGGGATATGATTAAAGTAAAAAAAAAATTTGATAATGCACGACCTATGTGTTTTTTGGCATCTTTAATGTCTTTTATTGCAGTTCTACTAGAAGGTTGAGTTCTACCTCCTCGTTTTTGTACATAGGGATCAATCCTTCCAGCTACCCGCGTTGCTAAATCGTCATCTATTCTGATTGATTTAGAACGGTCATTACGCTTTAGTCCGCTAGATCGTATACCTGTTCCACTACATCCTATACCCGAGTTCATATAACTTTCTTTACTTTCTTGCAAGGCGCATCTTAGCACTCTGTCATCTTTACCTCCATCACTGTCGGTATCTTCATTTTGTTGTTCGGACATGCTCATTAGCTCTTCTTGAACACGTTGTTTTTCGAGCTTCTCTTGATTTCGCTCACTTCTCTTTTTATTCAGATGTTCTCGTATAAGTTTCCTGACTTCTTTGGGAATAGTCGAACATACTGCCACGTCGCCTGCTTGTCCTACTAAATGTTCTTTCATACGTGTTATACCACCACCAGAAATTATTTTATGACAATAATTACATTTTTTTTCTTTTTTCACTAATAACCGTCGTACAATAATTCCAAACGATATCACGATTTGCCATAATCAGCCACCTAAATAAGAAACAAAATAATTTAATGTTTAATTACTTAACGCTAATACATTTTAATGCAAACTAAACAATATATTATTTGCATTATAGAGCATCCATTCATAGTTGTTCAATTATCATATGCATGATAAATGTTAACCTTCACAATTCAATTTGACATAAGTAATAAATATATACATCGTACCAGTTTGTTACTGCAAATTTTACATTCACTTCAAATTGTTACTGCAAATTTGACATAAATAATAAATATATAAAGCATACCAGTTTGTTACTGCAAATTTGTATATCAATAATGCAAATTTTACATTCATTTCAACGAATTAAATATATAACGCGTACCAGTTTGTTACTGCAAATTTGTATATCGCAAATTTTACATTCACTTCAACTAATTAAATTACCGGTCATTTACTATCTCCCATGTTCATTCACTTCAATATATTCATTCACTTCAATATATAACCAAGGTATTAAACATAGTAACATACACAACCGGCCCATTAATATCTCCCCTATTCATTTCTGCCCTACCTCAGACGAAATAGGATCGAGCTCGAGCAAAATAAAATCAACGCAGTAACAATTTGGGTAAAAAAAAACTGGTCGCCGCACCTGGTCACCGCTTGTTGTTGAAGGAAGTCGCGCTCGAGCAGGTGCCACCGTTCGTTTTTGCATGCTGCCGCGAACAGGTGTCGCCGTTATTTGTTGAAGGAAGATCGAGCAGCAGTGTCGTCGTTCGTTTCTAACTTTCTGCCGCGAATCAAAATCAAAATCAACGCAGTAATAAACAGGTGCTGCCGCAAACTGAGAGGTATGTTTTACTGCGTATTGATTGAATCGTTTCTGGAGTTTAGATTTATAGAGTACAAAGTGATTCACGTGAATTTGTATATGGCACACAACATTATGATTGATTAGAATAAAGGTTTGATTTTGTCTTTGCTTCACATGCGTTCGAATCTCCTGTAATTTTTTTAAGATGAGAACCGGTGTTGCGGGTTTAAATCATTGTTTCGATCCAGCCCACGCCGGAACCGGGCCGAGATGGCCGGAACTCCGGCGTGTCGGCCGGACTTTGATACCTTGCTATTATCCAGTTGAAGATTTTAGATCTTTACATGTGAAATGGTCTTGATAAGACAAATGAACGGTTTTCGCATAAATCAATCGTACCACGGAGCACTTACGACTTTCTAACAATCCCCATACTATGACGTTAAGATTTAAGATGTAAGTTTTATTTAACAATATTATTTTTAACAGCCATTGACTATTATCAAAGAGTTTGCATTTAAGGAAAATTAATATAGTACACTGGCACATTATTTAACAAAACTTGGACAGTAATCCTCGATGAATTGGACTTATTCATATGTATTTGGTGATCATGTCTATTAGATATATTGGTAGATATGCCAGCCAAATTAAACATTAAAGTGATGCCCCGAGCATAAAAAGGATTGACCACATCAAGAAGATACATTTTATAGTATTCATTTATATAATATTTATAATACATAGTACATACATGCTAGGATGAATTATTAGATGCACTTGGTTCAATATAGCTGCCTGAAATCATGGATAGTCCAATGTTTGGTCTCATATTACATCGCATCTTCTCAAATACTTGAAAACATTTGCAGTATGTATTCTGGAGAGGCACAAGTGAATATATGGCATATCTGTGTCGCCATTGTCAAATTAGTTGTAATTAAGATTATGCTAGTGAAAAATAAATAAAATATATCTAAAACGGGACTGATTATACTTGTTTACCCTTTCGTCCGGAAGTAACTAGCACTAAACATAAATATACACATTAATTATGCGTGCTATACTTGCTTTATTAGTCTGCATGACAAATTGACGCTCACTCAGGCATGATATTATGTTCAGATTTTGTATGTCGTATGTACGTATATGAACAATAGAAGTAATGAAATTGTACTTAAGATAATACTGAAACTGTAAGATATGAGACTTACAGTTAGGGGAATGATTGTATCAATAAAAAAAGGCATTTTATCGAGCAATTCATCAGCAACAAGCAGGTTCTGCAATTTACCCCATTACAAACTTCGTAAAGAAAAAATCACTGGCACTCACAGCTACTGGATGAGATTTTTGAATGAGTTGTATAAATTATGGTGTTACAACTTAGCGTATCTTGTTATTTTCCAAGTTCGAAGTTCAACAAATTTGATGCAGGTGAGGAGACGGGTCGGTTTGAATATAACATCTGACCGTAAAATCAAACATAAGTGTTAGTTTAGCGGAAGATGCATCAGAAGGCTAATTTAAATAAAAGTGAAGAAAACACATAATTAAAAGTGCAATTTTTGTGAATCGGTTTGAATTCTATTTTGACATTAGAGAGATGAGTGATCCGTGTTTTGTATTTTTTGTGTGTCTATTTGAATTATTTTAAAATTGTAGTTTAAACAATGCAATTAACAATCACAGATTCAAAAACAGATAAATATAAATACAAAAAAAGTATATAAAAAAAAACACACACCAGAAATTCATACTGATTCGGAGCTATACTGCATCCAATCATGTACAATTCCTTGTATAAATTTCTTTTTGAATAGTAAAACAAATACAATCTCGATTTAAGACAGCGAGACACATTCGATGGACTATCCGACCTTTGGGCAGAATCACTTGATTTTCAAGGGACACAAGCACACCCGTTAGATTTTCGGACTATTAAGCACAACCAATTAATTTAAATGAGCTACAATCTCACCCACCAATATACGAGAATGATTTGATAGAGTTTTATAGACTCAGATCGTTTATCTTGATTACAAATAATCTTATAACCTCTTGAATAGCACTTTAATTTTGTTTGAGTGAGAGAGATGAGAGATTAATCAATAAAGAATCAAATCAATAGAGTTTGAAATTGATTCTGATTTAATTTGAGAATATTTTGAGTAGATTTTCTTTTAGAATTCAAGAGAGTGAAAGAAGCGAGAAAATTCGAGAAAGCAATTAACAAAAATTTGTTGGTTTAACCCTTATTTATAGAGAAACAACAGTCATGTCCATTCGCGAAAAGACGCGACGAAAAGACACTTTCATTTAAAATTTGAATTTTAAAAATTACGGTCGTTATGTCGACATATAGAAATTGGATATGTCGACAGATCCTTCACAAAATTGAAAAACACTATATAAAAATTATTTTGAAAATATTAAGGTTTGTGAAATATCTAAGACACTTTGTAAAATCATCTAAACATAGTTTATACATATACCAATCATATCAAAATTTAAAAAACTTTATAGAAATATATTTAAATATATAAAGGATATAAATACGAATTTATTTTGAAAATAATAAATATAAAGTAAAAGTGAATATATTTGAAATCAAAGTAATAAAAATATATTATGATAAACTTATAAATATCTAGAAATATTTAAAAATTATAATCATAACAAAGTATAAAAAGTATACTTAAAATTTAAAATATAATAAAGTCAAAAGATAAAAATAATTTGAAGGCTATTTTGAAAAATTATTTTGACAACAAGAATTCTTTTAAAACCATTTTTAAGATATTTGAAAATCATTTGAAAATGAGAAATAGAGAGAGAGAGAGAGAGAGAGAGAGAGAGAGAGAGATCAAAGAAGTGCAATCAGGGTTTTAACAAAAATTCCTAAGACTCTATAATTTATCCGAAATATCTTGAGTTCTTCAATACTAGTGAGTCTTCAATCTTTAACTCTTGAATCTTTATATCTACCTTTTGAGTCTTCTCTTGATACCGTACGGTCTTCTTAATTAATACTTGTCTCATATCATGCATTATATTCTAATATAACTTGATAAAAACATTAGTATCTATTTTTTATGTAATGTTATATGGTTGCTATCATCAAAACCAATGACTAAGGTACTAACAATCTCCTCCTTTGGATGATGACAACTATGTATATAAAATATGTTATAACTCCCCCTAAGTTACAAAACTCCCCCTTATTTTATGCCTAGATTCCTAGATTTTATATATTTCTTCTCCTTTGACATCAACAAAAATCTGACTAAAAAAACTCCCCCTAACTAAGGTACTATATAATATATATAATATTGAGATATAAAAGCAATTTTGAAAAAGCAACAACATTAATATATAAGAGTGATAAGAATGATAAGCGATAACATAAACTATTTGTATTAATCACATCAATCCAATATGTATATTTAAACTAAAGTGACAACAAAAATTCAAGCAATCAATTTAATTCACATAAGTCAATCCAGCTCAATCGATAACTCTATACACACCAATCAAAAGTAAATCCAAATCGCACAAAACAAACCAAATTCGAATCCTTACAAATCATACTAAAATGTGATGATCTTAAAAACTAAGGTTTCTTTTTTATTATGGGACACTTTGGGATGGAGCAAAAAGGATAATGAAGGCAGAAATTTCCTTTTTGTTCGACAAGATTTCCATCTCGATCAAAATAGACTTCCCCAGAGATAAATGACAATGTATAACGGCAAGAAATAGAATTTTCATGGATAATAAGGATGATTACAAGGAATACTCTAGAAATAAAAGAAAAATACATGAGATTCAACGTAAACTTAAAACTAGAAAATCCAAATACAAACATAGATAAGTTAAACAAACAACTAGAAAGATGCGGATGGAGATGAAGAAAAATCACCAAACTTGGGGATGATCTTTCCATAAAAATTTATCCATTTTATTGGAAATGGAGGTAAATTTCTTTAGGAATGATTTCCTGTGCTTCTTTGATTGTGAATGATATTCTCTTGTTTTTTGAGAAGATCTTTGTTGGATGGATCATGTAACGACCCGAATTTTTTTTCGATGTTTAATTTGGGATATGTAAATGGTTTGAAATATTGGATTTGGAATTATAATTTAGTTTGTAAGACTTTAGAACTGAAATTTCGAGCGATTTGATAAATTTTGGAAATCGTCGGTTTAATCGACGAGTTAAAATAGCGATTCGGGGCATAGTCTCAGAATTCGACGAAACCAGTTCCGTTGGATCTATAATAATGTATTATTATCGAATATCAAATTTTGTAGCGTTTGGATTTACCATGTAGTCGCACGATCTGAAATAGTCTAAAAATAATTTAATTTAATTTAATTTAAATAATCGGTTTACAAAGCTATCTTCCACATACGATCAAATTAGGACTCAAAACATGTTCTATTGCATTTGCAATAGGGATATATCATTATAAACGCCTAGCGGCACGCCTCAGTAGGAGATCGAGATTTCGTAGTATGTGATTTGGAATATTTTAGATGCAAAATAAACAATATTTATAAAAATAAACTTAGTCGTCCTAGACAAGCCACCATGCCTTCTCAAACACACCTTATCCCTCCAGTATAACTCACGACTATTCTCTGTTAACCAACGTTCTCCCCCTTTCTTTTACTTGAGAACGAAATAAAATTTGTTCATATATATGTATATATGTATATATATTTATTTATTTATACATATATATAAACGAGCAACCGTGATGGTCGCAACTGGCCCGAGGTAGTGCGCATAGGGGAGCGGCGTGGTCGGCGTCAAGGTCACGATGGCTTGGGAAGGAAAACACGAGCGCAGGCTGACGCGATTTAGGGTGGAGGGTCGGAGCTCATGCTCGGTGATGGACTTTCGTGGAGGGCGATGATTTCTCAAGCATAAAAAAGAAGAAGCAGAAGGGTCGCGTTCGATTATGGCTGAGTGCGTGATTTGGGAGGCGTGACTATGTGTGCCTGTTCAGGTGAGGGGTGGCGTGTGCGATGGCAGAGATGGGCGATGGTTTCTCGTTCGTCTGACTGGTAGTAGGATGGTGTCTCGTGTCGATGGACGGTGGACGATGCAGTCGATGGACGATGCAGTAATGGCATGACCGCGACACTGGTATGCGAGCAGATGTTGGGGAACGAAGTGTTGAAGGCAGTAGTTCAAGTAGCCATTGATGGTCTGGGAATGTCTCGTTTTAAGAAGAAGCAGGATCGTTAATCTCGTGCTTAAGCTAACGAAAGGTAATTAACGTATTAATTAGTTGATTTAATTAATTAATTGTTTTAAATTAAACGATGTTATATATTTCATTCATACAAGGTCAAAATTTTACGGAATAAATTTCGTGCGCTCGTGGCATTAAATACTACACAACAAAATTGATTTGGAATTTTTCGGACTCCGCTGGGGTTTTAGAAGAAATAAAATCTGGATGTTCGGCAAATTAAAAATCAAGGTGAGTAAATCTCACTCCACTTGGATTATTAGTTTAATTTAAAATTTGTTCCAATCATTTATTGATTGATTGCATGAGTGGATAGTTATTATTATCAGTTTGGATGATTATATATATAATAGTATATGTATTAGTAGTTGGATTGTTGTTCCCGCATATTTTAGCGGATGAGACCCTATACGCCTCGCATAATAGCGGATGATATTATATTACCGTAGTGGGATTGGTACTTTTGTATTGTATTAATATCTGTGATGCAGGAAAACAGATTAAAGAAATCCAACTGGATTCCTCAAAATTTATATTGATTATTTTTCATATATGGTAATATATGATGTGTTAGAATAATTCGTTATAATTTATTGCTGTGATGTGAATTATTGGATGCGATAGTAGCACTGGCCTGAATTTTGGTATTTTAAATACCACAGATATTATTTTTGAAATTGAAGAAATTAAAAGAAGATTTTGAATATAATAATATGTATATCAAAGTTTGGATTATTTTAAAGGAAATTGATATGGATAAAATGATAAATTAATTTTTGGATTATACTTAACTATTCGGGAAAAATATATTTTAAATAGAGATTTAAAAATAATTTATATATAAGATTTTTAAACGATGGATTTTAAAATGATATTTCTGGAAAATATGAAAGGAGGTTGAAATCGACATTAAAAATAGATTTGTAAAATAAATGGAATTTATAAGGAAATGGATTTATAAAAATGGAATTTTATAAATAAGATTAATTTTTATACATAAGTAAAACCAGGGAGTTTGTAAATTTATAAACGGTGTTTTATAAATAGGGAAATGATATCATCGATAAACTTGGATATAAGTTCACAGGGTGAATTTATATCAAGATATGAAAAATAGATTTTTGGAAAAAATAGCGAATTCTATTTTTTTTTGAAAAGTGAGTATGGCTAGAAAATCGGAATGGGATCGTTGAATTGTAAATCGAGAAGGATTTATAAATTGAATTGGTTATTGGGATTTTAAAAATGCATTTTATTAAGAACTTAAGTTTTGATTTAAAATGGGAAATTTTATTTATTCAACCATGTAATTTAGTATTGAAATACTTCGGAAGTGAATTTGTTCAAATATCTAATATTAATTGAAATTAAATTCTAATTTTTTTATAATTGTCTTTGTAAATTGTTTTGTTTATCTAAAAATGAGTTATTAATGTTTATAAAGAGTGTTTCGATATTTATATAATTACTTAAACATGTTTTAAAAATAAATTATTATTCTTTTAAATAGTTATTATATATATAGAATTTTATAATGATTTAAATTTATTTATAAATCTTCTCGAGATTTAGAAATGGGGTTTATTCAGTAGATGTGAGTTATAAGAGAATCTCTCAAAAATGGAAATTTGGAAAGGAAATTTTCCCTAAGTATTTAAATATAACTGAACTTCAAAAAATGAATTAGAATTCATAAAAGAATTAGAAGTGGTATTTGGAATTATGGACTAGTGAAATAGATTTTGAAAATTTTAAAGGAAAATATATAATAGAATCCCGGGAACTTATATAATTCGTTCAAAAACGAGTTAAGGAATTAACAAATAAATTGTAAATGATTTTGAGAAAGTAGGAAATATGAAATAAATGGAATGCTTCCTAAGTGTTGAACATAAAAATGGAGTTGGAAAATATTCTAAGTACTGGGAAGGTTTGGGAATATTCCACTGAAAATATAAGGATTTGAAATCGTTTAAATGTTGAAAAATGTGGAAGGGATTTCAAATATATATCTTATAAAGATATTTTGAAAATAAATTTTTTGAAAAATTTATAATAAGGCCTGATGTCTGCTTATGGATGTTTACTGATAGCTAAATAATGGACTATCGATTTTGGCCAATTCGTTGATCATTTCGAAGAGACCGAAATCGGATTTAATTATCCGAAAACCACTTCGATCTGGTTTAAACGTTACGCATGGATATCATAAAGATAGTTAAGACGGTGATCCGGTTTGTCCAGACCTACAACAACTTATATGGACGAATGCTATCAGAATATCGTCATGGATGACGATGAGCATTCTAAGTAGAATTGTCCTTGAAAGGTAATCGTTAGCATCAAGCCTCATTAACCGGGAATGACTAAAATAGGGGAGATGCAACAAGCTAAGTGGGTCGCACCCAATTAGATTATTTTATCACTTTTCTAGATACCCTCGAGAATATATATAAATTATGGATATGGTTGTGCATGAAAAGGGGAGCGCTTGATTTTCAAGGGTGGGAATACCTGAGATGATAACATATTCAGCACTATCTAGGTTCTTGTGTAGCAGGGGATTCCGACGAGGTCCTCGGTACATTTTTCTAGAGGTGTACTGTGATGGACGGTACCCCAGTCATTGTAGGAGATCCATTCTCCAATACAAGCCTTTACGGTCTTGTTTGTAGTGCCTAGTATGCTGGAATTTAATTAATGTAATTTTTTTGACCATTTGAATAAGTATTTGTACTTAGACACTATTATAATATCATTGGACGTTCTATAAAAATGTTTTGGTTATCGTAAGGAAAAAATCGGTTGTGTTTATGTATGACGTGGTCTTACGAGATATCTTTATTTTCAAAAGATTTTGATAACTTTAAATAATTATATTTGAGCGTGTTTTCTCACGCTGGTTTTTCAAACAGACCCGGGTGATATTTTATTATAATGCTTGGTTAGACCCAAGTATTACAGATACAGGATAGGATGATATGGAGCTTAGAAGACGAGCTGGATGACAAGACGTATTTTCGTACTTGATTTGTATTTCCACTGTGTGAGGACAAGTTATTAAACTGTCCAGATTGATTGTTGTCTATTGTACTCTGATGATTTTAAGTATAAAATAGTTACATATTCTTTTGTATAAAAATATGTTATTATATATTATATTTTGTTCCGCTGCGATTGTGAGATTCTGTGTTGTTCTATTTTCTTCTATCTCTTTCGTCTTCTTCACCCCTAACAATTGGTATTTCTGTCACTTAGGTATTCAGCATGTTATATAGTAGACGTATGGATGTCGATTTTTTTAAGGGTCGAAAATCCCGTTTGTTACAGATTAAGTGGCATATCAATACTTCCTAAGGAAGTATCCTCCTCATCTTCTCGTTCTTCCTCCTCGACTTCCATTTCCTCTCCTACCTCTTCCACTTCCTCATGTTCTCTTATTTCTTTCTCACCACCCAAGACAACCTTTGTTTCTTTTTCACAAGCGTTTCATAAGGCCCGAGGGGTGAAATATGCATAAGTGAAATATTGACCTCATCAAATGTTTTTTGAGGAATTGTTTCCTCTCCTTTAAGGTAAAAACCAAAATAATTGAAAATTTGAGTAAGATACACACCGTTGAATAGTGTGTTTTCATGTTTAGAAAAAAAAATTAGGTAATAGTTCATCCAAAATGACTTGAGACCAATTTATGTCGTATTGACCATAAATGGTGAAAAGAGCTTTGAAATTTTTTTGTGCCGGGTTATTATATTTACCTATTCTAGGAATGATACTTTGTTACAAAAGAAGTGTTAAACTTATTTCTTTTGGATGTAATTTTTTGTTTTTAAATTCAAAATCATCGTCACTTTCGAAAATGTCATGAATCACTTCATGGTTTTGAAAATCAATTTGAAAAGTTGAAAGGTCCAGTCCACTAGATTTCCATCCAAGAATGTTACCTAAAAGTTCACAATTTAAAACAATTTGTGTCCCTTTGACATTACTCCAAACTTCTTCTTATCTTCCATCAGAAAACTTTCCTTTTTAATTTGCGTAAAAAATCTTCACCAATTTTGGATAACAAACGAAATCATTTTGAGAAGCATCGATTAAATCAAGAATTTCATTTTTCAAACAAAGGTTAAAAAGATCATAAATAGAGAAATATTCAAAAATAGCAAATCTTCCAGGAAAGACTTTTCGAAAGGTATATACTCAATATAGACTTACATAGCTTCTCGATCATTAAAAAAAATATTCTTTTCTTTTATTATAAAGACTCATGGTTGCTTTAGTATTGCTTGAGGATGCCATTGAAGACTAGCTTGAAGAGATAAGAGGGTTTATGGTTTTTGAAGTTGAAAATGAAAGTGAAAAATGAATTGATGGAGATAGAGTAAATAAATTGAGAACCAAAAGACATGTTCTCCAGTCAAGAGACATCTTTTTAGAACATAGAAGTTTGTGAAAAGGTAGAGGAAAATTCAAAATCTACCTACATATATCGACATATGCATATGAGGTATGTCGACATATAGGTCGAAATTTTCAAAAAGAGTAATTCAATAAATAATTCCTATTTATCTATACTTATAATTAGCTTATAATTATTATTTAATATATATACTAAATAAATAACAAAAAATTTAAAATATATTTTATATTATTTTTATTTAATATATTATTATATATATATAATATTTAAAATATATGCACACATTATTTAACCAATATTTTTATTAGTCTATAAGTTATTCCTAGCAATCAAAACCAATGAACAAGAAAAATTCCAAATTTTAATTTATATGCGTACCTATTTTAGTTCCGTTTCTTCATATTTCTCATTAAATGTCGTTGTGAAGTACATATTAGCATTCTCCGTATTTGGTTCGCTTTCAATTGAGGAAGTTTCTGAATCGTTTAGTGTTGCAACATAAGCTCTTCTTCGTTTCCTGGATGAATAAGTATTTGGTGCGTTTTTTAGTTTTTCAAGATATGGACGGTCTCTTTTTATATGGCCAGGTTCATCATAATTAAAGCATCCAACACCATTTCTGTTACTATTTCCACTTGGATTTTTATTATCATATGTCCTGAGTTTATTCATCATTTTATACTTCAAAAATTTTCTGAAATTTCTTGCCATGCAAGCGATTTCCTCATCATCATCCTTGTATGAATCTAATTCTTTTGTTATGACGTTGAAAATGATGGATTTCTTCTCTATTGCCTTGCATTCTCTCCTGCCCTCCATTTGTGCTTCAAATGACATTAAATTGCCAATTAACTTCTCAATTTTCAGAGTACTTATGTCATTAGCTTCTTCAATCGCAAGAGTCTTTTGGTCTCATTCAAGAGTAGGTGAATTGAGTATTTTTCTAACTTGATCCTTTTTAGAAAACCTTTTGCAAAGTGCAAATAGTGAATGAACTATATCTTAAAATCTACTATACATATCAGAAATTGACTCATTTGGACTCATTTTAAATAATTGAAACTGACTTGATAAAATAGAAATTTCGGTCTGGACTTTACTGGTGCTCTCATGTATAATTTGCAGCGTTCTCCATATTTCAAATGCAGACTTATAAATAAACACTCTATTAAATTCAATTTTATCCAATGAACAAAACAAAATATTCATGACTTTAGAGATACTTTGTGCAACTGCCTTTTTTTCAGCAGTCCAAGCTGAAAAATTAGTTTCGGGTTTAGTGTACTTATTTTGTGTGATGTTCAAAATGTCTTAACTAATTGATTTCAAATATATTTTCATTTTACATGACCAGTATGTGTAAGTACTACCATTAAAATGTAATGGCCTAGTGGTAGATTGTCTTTCTACAAATGAGTTACTAACCAATGGATTAACGGTGCTGCAAACAATATTACTAGTAGTGCTTTTAGCCATTAAAACTTCTCAAAATTCAAAATTATGAATACTTTGAAAACCAATGCTAGGATACCAAATGTTAGTTTAGCGGAAGATGCATCTTAAGTCTAATTTAACTAGAAGAGGGTGAATAGTATTTTATAATTTTTGTGAATATTTTTGAATTCTTTTAAGAATGCAATTAAAAGTCATATATTCAAACATAGATAAATATAAATGCAGTAAAAGTAAAAAGGAAAGAATACACAAGGATTTTATACTGGTTCGTAATTACCCTACATCCAGCCCTATACAATTCCTCGTACAGATTTCTTTTCAAATAGCAAAACAAATACAATCTTTGATTTCGAGGCAACGAGACACAACCTATAGACTTTCTGACCTCTGGGTAGAGTCACTTGATTTACATGGGCCACCGGCACACCCACTAGATTTTCATGCCATTAAGCATACCCAATTGATTTACACGGGCTACAATCTCACCCACCAATATACGAGTATGATTTGCTAGAGTTTTACAGACTCATATCCTTGATTTTGACTACAAATGATCCAATAACCTCTTGAATAGCACTTTGATCTTATTTGAGTGAGAGAGATGAGAGATTAATCATTTGAGAATCAAATCAATGGAGGTTGAATTTGATTTTGATTGAATTTGAGAATATTTTGAGTAGATTGTCTTTTTGGAATTCAAGAATGTCAAAGTGGAGAGAAACTTTGAGTAAGTAGTTAACAAAAATTCGTTAGTTTAACCCTATTTATTAAGAAACAACAGTCATGTCCATTTGTGAAAAGATACGCGAAATGACACTTCCATTCAAAATTTGAATTTTGAAAATTACGGTCACTATGCCAACATTAGGAATTGGATATGCCAACGTATCCTTCACAAAATTGAAAAACACTTTATAAAAATTATTTTGAAAATATTAAGGTTTGTGAAATATTTGATACTTTGTAAAATCATCTAAACATGGTTTATACATATTTTAATCATATCAAAACTTAAAAAAACTATATAGAAATATATTTAAAAATATAAAGGTTTTAAAGATTTCTTTTGAAAATAATAAATGTAAAGTAAAAGTGAATATATTTGAAATCGAAGTAATAACAAATATTATAACAAACTTATAAATAATAAGAAACATTTAAAAATTAAAATGATAACAAAGCATAATATTCTAAGTATACTTAAAAACTTAAAATATAATAAATCAAAATATGAAAATAATTTGAAGGCTATTTTGAAAAATAGGATCCTTTTAAAACCACTGTTAAGATATTTGAAAATCATTTGAAAAGGAGAAACATGGGGAGAGAGAGATCAAAGAAGTGGAATTAGGGTTTTAACAAAAAATCCTAAGGCTCTATAACATATTTGGGAGATCCTGAGTTCTTCAATACTCATGAGCCTTCAATCTCTAACTCTTGAATGTCTATATCTACCTATTGAATCTTCTTATGATACTGTACAGTCTTCTTAATTAATACCTATCTAATATCCTGCACTATATGCTAATATAAATTGATAAAAACATTAGTATCTATATTTTATATAATGTCACATAATTGTTATCATCAAACCAATGGCTAAGGTACTAACGATAAGACCATAATAAACTTTAGTACAACAACATAACACTAACCCTCACTCGTACAAATGCTGCTTTGAGAGTATGAAATAACACTAGTAAAACCAGTACCTTGGCGCTAACGATTCAGATGTATATAAATTATATACATTTGTATAAATATGACATGTATATATACGACTAGATACATGTATATATACGACTAGATACATGTATATATGAGCAACCGTGAGTGAACATCAAAGAGTAGCAAGATGGCTTCAGCTTGAATTGTCTTAAGTCTTAAATTCAGAATTTTTAAATACGTAACTAGTGCAAACCTGTGTTACAAACACGTCATGTTAAGTTTTTTTTAGAAGAAGGTACTTTATTAACAAGTAGGAAAATGATATACTTTCATAATATGCCTCGTTAAAACCTTACAATTCTCCTAACCTAAATGGATGTCTTGCGAAGAAAAAAGAGTACATATCATGTCTGTTTGTTAACAATACAACAGAGTATAGCCTATTTCAAGTTGTCAAATAGATGGAGGAGTAAAACAGAGTATCAACGCATTTAAAACCACCCATACGATCAATTTGGGGCTATAGACTGAAGAGAAACAAGGCTAGGCACATGGCCATAGGTGAAAGGGAAAACATCAATAAAAAATTCCTTTGCAACCTTTTGGAAAGATGGAGACTTTCTTCATCAATTACCATCGCCAAATCTAAATAACAAAACTTTTCTCTCAACAAAAAAGGGGGACAAAAGTATCGAGCTTCAGGGAAATTGCAATACTTGCTCAACTACAACCAGAGAAACCAGATGCCGATTCAAGGAGGATGAAACCCCGCTGCCTTATGCTTTTTTGTCTTTTTATTCTTTCCTTTCAACTGATTGACTAAAGCATTCCATGCAGGATTCTTAATAACATCATTTGCATTGGTGGCTTTGAATTCGAATGGTTCTTCTTTTGTTCTAATTTTCCTGATGGTTCTTAGTCTGGGGGCTTGATATGATTCAGACAATTGATCTTCATTAGCACTTCTGGGAACCGTGCCTTGCTGGGAACAAGTCTCTTCCTCCCCTTCGGTATCCATCTCTGGATTAGAAGTATCAACTATTTGTATATCTATGTCTGAAGATACTTTTTGTATTGTCTTATTTGTTACTTTATTAATAATCGTTGCCTGGGAGAACGATTGAACATTATGATACTTTTCAATTGTGATATTTTCCATGTTATTATTCATGTTGAAAGACTATGTGTTGCTGATTGAAACCATCTGTTCTTGTGATGCATTTTGGGATTGAATGGTTATATTAACTGTGTTGATTGGAGTGTCATCCTGTTTGTTCTCTTGACCATCATTATCATCAATAATCATTTCATTACCTTCTCGCAACTGATCATGGTGAATGACTTTCGGTCACCAAAGTTTAGTGAACTAATAGTGGGTTTTGGAATGTCCAAAACTAGAACCTTAGAGCAAGTAATGGGTTTCCATTCATAAGCTATCTCTTGCCATATAATTTTATCATTTTCGATATGATAGGAATCTTGTTTGGAAATTCAAAAGAGTTATCAATCTCAGTTAAAACTCTAGCATAAGCAATTTTTATAATACCTTCAGCAAATTTGTCCAATTTAATAGAAACTCCAAGAACCGTTGCAATACTGTTTATTCCCTCTTCAGTCCACTAATCAAGTGGTAAGTTAGGAAAGCGAACCCAAATCGAAATTGAATTGAGAAGTTCCTTGTTAAGTTGCATTCTAAAAGACTATCTCTTCATCATCATCAATTTTTCTTTTTAGTAGTATGGTCCACTTTCTAATACTCTGTCACAATCTTTTTTGTTATTAAACTTAATAACATAAAATCCATTCTCTTTGAAGAAAATAGAGAAATCCTCTTCTGCCTTCCATACTCTAATAATATAGTCTCTAAAGTACGGATAATATGCTTTAGAACCTGCTACGTATGTCACAATGGTATTTTCCCACTGTTTTTTTGCACCTTGAACAACTTTAGTAGACATTTTTGCGCATTGCATCGAATTAAATTCTCATGGTTGATAGAACTTTAGGAGAATAGATATTGGTATATTATACCCCTAACTGCTTCATTCCACGCTCTGCTAGTCGAAGCAGAGAAATTCCAATTGTTCGACATAGTTGTTTTGTCATTATGCATTTGGATAAGGAAAATTGGAATTACAAGCAACATTCGAATATCCTTTTAAGATTATAGAGGCGCTTGACTTCTGATTTTGAAAAGTGGTACGTCCTTGTTTCGGTGATAACGGTTGATGCACTGGCTTTGATTGACGATTCCATTTCCTAGATCTAACCTCAGTGAGACCATCTTCATTCGTCAAAGGGTCAAGCGGAGTATGTTGTCACTGTGGGGAATTGTGCGATGTGAAACCCGGAGTAGTGTTTAAAAGCACGGGAGGTGGATCCTCTGGTGGCGGCGGTTGGCGAGTAACTAGGGAAGGGGAGGTCATGATAAGGGCGATGAGCTATGAAGCCCAAAAAAATCAGAAGAGAACTATGGAAGACGATGACCGAAATGAAGGCGGCGGCTTGCAGATGAAACCTTAGCGAACATTAGCCGAGAATGTTCATTGTCTTATATTGATATAGTTATTTAAAGTTAAGTTGTGTATTCTGTGTTTTGATGATGAAAAAAATTGATATACAATCACAAGCATTGCAGAGTATTTCATATACAACAATACAAAATGTAATGGAGGCAAATAACCAACAAACTGCGGATTCTAAAGAAAAAGACCTAAATAAAATTGGTACTATTACTTCCTTACAAATAATTATACTTCCTTAAAAGCCATATGGCTCTCATATATCATCACATAAGTATTCACCTTACTCATGTACTTTATTTACGTTTTCTTCAAAAAAATTAATCTTTTTAACAAAACTCTCAAGCTTTTGTTTTAGAAAAACTAAAATAGGGATCAACGGTCGATTGGTGGTACCCACAGTGGTCAACCAACGGTAATGCATTCTTCCAGTTCCTCACCTCTCCAATCGAGACCCCTCATACAAACTCATCGCTCTGTAAATTTATGTTTATCCTTCATTACAAATCTTTTTTTTGTTTGTCCTTCATTATAAATCTTTTTTTCCTTGCACCACTATTTTCTACTCTATTAATTTCAATCTCTTAAACCCTGATCACTATCTCCGTTCTTTGTGCATTCATTTCCAGATTATTCTCTAATTCATTTCTTTCTTATACACTTTGTTCTTCAACTCAAAGAGATTCTTGTGGGTTTGGGACCTTTGTACTAAGCTGAAAAATCAGTTTCTTAAGATACAACAATTGTCTATAATTCTTTTGTTCGAGTTAAGTTAGAAGTCATATTTGGTAGTTCATGCAGTGTTTGTACCACGTATTCCTATAGGTTAAGAGAGGAATTTATTTAGCACAAAGTCTGAAGAGATGCTTCAAGAGTGAAAGTTCGATGTGAGGTTCGAATTGGAACCATGACATCATCATTGCCTTAGGCGTCTCTAGTGTGCTCAGACCAGTCTATAACAGGATAGCAGCCCGAAATCATGGCGTCCTCCAAAAGGGTCGGGTCGCAAGTTCACACTCACCATTATCACCTGCTTCGTTTTGACCCGGGTCCGACATAGTGACCTCCTGCTCATCATCTACATCCACCATCGGTGCTATCACTGGCGGCTCTCTGATCACGATCGCCACAGGCCTAGCTAGTCGCATAACTAGGTCCCTGACTATAGATCCATTCCCATAGTCACGTCCATCAAAGTCATTATCAGGATCGGTCGCCTTTATCCGGCAAATGTAGCCCTCATAAATAAGGATGCCTAAGCCTTCCTCAATAGGGTTCACTGCGATAGAAGAAAGAAGAACATATCACAAACTGTTGAAAAATTATAAAGGAAAAATGTACTAAGTAAGAAACATACCAAGCACGAGGGACGTACGTGGAGCTTTTGTACTATTTGTTGTGTGTGGGGGTGGTGGTGGGGGGGGGGGGGGGGGGTTCATTTCACAATTTTTTAACTTCGCGTACCATATTTTATATTAAACTAAATGCATTTATAGCTCAAATATATTTATATTACCATTTGATTAAAAAACATAAAAAAGTATCACTGCATAATATAATTTTGCTAAATATCACAACATATGATATATTTTTTCTTCTCAAAATATCATCCTGACAAATGATTCTTCATAAGCATACTCTTCTAGATTTCATATTTTAGAAGTGTTGAATGATTTCTTCAATTCCAATGGTATCCTCTATGTCTCATCAACATATGATGCCAAATAATCATTTATAGCAACATCTCCTAATCGTTTTCGTAGAGAAGTCTTGATAATTTGCATTGTAGAAAAGACCGTTTCGACTGTAGCAGTTGCAATGGGTAGTAATAATGCAAACTTCTAAAGCAAATGTACTAAGGATATCGACGATGTTTCTTTCTTTGAACCATCTACTTAGCGAAGAGAACTAATTCTTTCGACTTCAAAAATCTGACCATTATATTTCAAAACCAAAGTATAAATATCAAGATGATGATTAAGTTGCAATAGATCATTTGGAGAAAAATCTAACGGGTAAAATTCAACAACAACGAATTAGTTTTCTCTTATCATATGAAGAATAAGTGCCACTTGGACTAAGACAAGCCATGCATAATAATAGCTCTATATCCACTTTATTAAAACGATTATTCAACTCTTGAAATTGCATATCTACCACTTCATCGAATAGTCCAAACACGATAATGATAAAGATATGTCTCTCCTTCAAGCTTACGCAATATTCCATGAATTACAAACAAAGCTATCCATATCACAGTTGACTATCTCAATTTAATGCAAAATAAGGAACTTCTTCAAGCAATCGCTTCCATCTATTATCTCTCATAGTTTGTAGTTGTTGCTTAGTTATTCTGACAAGTGTCATGGCATGCATCATATCTTGACTCTTTTTCTGCAACACATGAGATGAGTCGTTTGTAATTTCTAAAATATTTTTCATCAAATGCAACTGAAATACAAACTCAAAACGTTGTTTTTCTCGACAAGATATTTGCTTGACCTCTATGCTTTTGATTCTTTGCATCCTCTTCAACAAACATTACAACTTCAATCACTTAAAGAAACAAAGCAAGCATACTCGTAAGTGTACCATAGTGGGAGCCCCATCGTGTGGCTACTGCATGTTTCAATGTCATTTCTTGAGTCATACCTTGTTCGGTTTAGCTTTAAGCATTACAAAACTCCTATAACAACCTTTTCAAATTGTTTATCACGAAGAATGTCTCTACGTTCGCATGAGGCTCCTATGATATTAGACAATTGAGAAATGATATCAAAGAAAGTTGAAATAAGTCGGTGATTCTCTACAACCGTACAAATGTTAACTAAAGTAGGTAAGCAAAATAATGAACATAATAAACAGATTTATTCTCTACTAAGATCTTACTTTTTAAACCATTAAATTATCCTCTCATATTATTGGCTTCATCGTACCTTGTCCAAGCAAACTTGACATATTTAGCCCTTATAGACAAAAAAGATGACTCGATAACATCTTTTAATGACAACGCACTAGTACCTTTAACAATGTACGATGTTAATAAAACATTCAACAACCAACCCTTCATCATCCCATCTATATAACGTAAAACAACTACCAATTGTTCTTTCACAGATATATCACGAGCTTCATCAACTAAGATAGAAAATAATTCATTCTGAAGCTCTTCAATAATGGAGTTTGTAGTTAGACTTGCAATAGTACCGATAATATGAATTCTAAGCGATGTTAATGTTAGGTTCTCAGGAGCATTTGTCAATGAAAATTTATTGACATCCTCATTATCGTTTACATGGCCGAAGATATTAGTATCAGAGAAGTGGTTGTCATATTCGTATACATGACTGAAGCTGCAGCGATCTCAAACCAACAAATGAGCAAACGATTTCAAAAAATCAATATGTACAATTTGTGATTATTTTTATTTTGTTTTAGAAACTATGTGTTCCTTGCTAAAGATATTAAGTTAGATAATCTTCAATTTAATACAGCTTCATAACATATTAGAACTTCAAACCGGTACTATCCTTATTTTAGAAACTGTGTTAGTGTTATAGACAATAAACACGTAATAACACACTTACCTTGCAGATCAAGTTATTCCTATTGGACGTAAATATTTTGCTACAAGGAATATCTTAGCAGCATACTCATTCGATTTACAGTTCATTTATGTTATGGCTAGTTGGCAAGGTACTGACCATGATAGTAGAATTTTTAATACAGTTATAAACGATAGAAACTCTAACTTTTCTCATCATCCACTTGTACAACATTATTTAGTAGATTATGCATATCCATTTCAACTTGGGATATTTACCACCTTATAAAAATAGTAGATATCATATTCCTCACTTTCATGAAACTGCAAATCAACCAAAATGGTCAATGAAAATTTTAATTTATATCATTCAAGTTTATGTGTGGCAGTTGAGAGAAACTTGAATATGAAAGAAAAAGTTTACCATTTTAAAGAATATGCCAACGTACTTATTTGAAACGTAAGTAAAATTTGTCGTTGCTACAATGACTATACTCAATTTCATATGAAAATACAATAATGGTGATCTCGATTTTATGGTTTATGATGATGATCCCAATCTTGATCCAGACGAATACCAAAAGGAATATTACAGTATGAGAACTACTGCAAACAGAGCGACTGAAAATATACAACGACACACAAAAGCAATGAAATGTCAACACTTCGGAATACCATAAGAGATGAAATCATTGCAGCAGTGCTGCACTGAAATATTGCAGTTGTATCATTTTATATGTACCGTTAAAACATTGTATAATTAATTTGAATGTATTTCGATTTTTGTACTTTTATTTCATTTTAATTTAACACATATTATACAATAAAATCAAATAATTAATTAACTATAAATTAATTAAATTAAAAAATATATTAAAAATATTCTGCTCAAATACCTCTTTCGCATCACCAAACACGTTCTTATTTCAACCAACTTTCCCCCACAAATTCCCCGTTACTGTTCACCGAGAACGGACCCTAATACACAACTAAAACTGATCTGCCTTCTTGTCAATGTTAGCCTATCATTTGCATCAATTTCAAAGAACATAGAAGCAAATCAACTGATGGACACTTTTGTTTGATGACAACCACAACCACTTATACAAACTATAGAGTATTACACTATTCAAGATACCGAATAAATATGTTAGCGACGACAAAGCGGTCAAAAAAGAAAATAAATACTCGCCAACACAAAGAAATACTTATATTTCATATAGTAAATCAATTTCATTATATAATAACAACCGTTACAACACACAGAAGGCATCACCCTCAAGAAAACTTAGGGAGTTAATTATTCTTATTACAATATAGAAAACATGAATATAGGAGCACAGCATAACTGGAACAGAATGGTTAATGATGAGGTGGTTTGTAGTGAGGTGGTTTGTAGTGGGGAGGCTTGTAGTGCGGTGGTTTGTAGTGAGGTGGTTTGTAGCGGGGAGGCTTGTAGTGCGGTGGTTCGAAGTGAGGTGGCTTGTAATGGGGAGGCTTGTAGTGCGGTGGTTTGTAGTGATGTGGCTTGTAAGGGGGAGGCTTGTAGTAGCGAGCATCAGCAACCAAAACCATCAAGCACATGGCCAAAAATAAAAGAAGGCTCACGAATTTCTGATTAATAGCCATTATGATTATGATTTATGTACTTAATTCTTTTTTTATACATGAAACAGGTATCTCTGCCTCTTTATATAGAAACTGATCCTTACGGTCACATCATGTAGTTTCCAAGTTGTGGGTTAAAACAATTCAGTTTTCTTTAATACATGAGACTTTGAAAAGGTAAAATCTTAGGATGATCAAACATTAAGGAGACTATGGATAAATGACAATATTTTTTGTAAATGTAGAAGAAGTATTCAAGAAGACATGTTAAAAGCATTTCTTTATTCACTGTTGCCGTTTGCCATATATTTTAGTTAAAATAAAATGCATCTTACTTTTGCCTACTTAGATGCATGTACCAAGTACCGTAAGCGAAGAGTTAGTCTATGATGACAAACAACCTCAAATAAATAGCTAACTTAAAATCTACAGTTTCGATATCCTAGTTTATATGCAGTGCAATATGAATATCTGTTCTAATTAGCATAGAGAAAGCTGAGAATAAATCGTAAAGTTCTAGTGTGTGAGTTTTTCTCAAAGTGAGGTTACCAGAATTTACGAATGAATGTATTGATATATTTTCCCCTTTTTAGGTACACAATCACAAGCATGCTAGAAGAATTAAAATCAGTAGGCCTCTTCATGTGGTTCCGCTGTTATACTTTACACCTTTTCATACATTGAGTTCAGTCATACTTACCTCATAATTTGGTATAATGGTACGACTATTATCCAGTTTGAGATTTTAGATCTTTATACGTGAAATGGTCTTGATAAGACATGTCAAGGGTTTTAGCATAGATCTATCGTACCACGGAATACTTAACGGCTTTCTAACAATCCCCGTGATATGACATCAAGATGTAAGTTTTATCTAACAATATTAATTTTAACAGCCATTGACTGTTATCCAAAGAGTTTGTGTTTAAGGTAAATTATATATTCAATAAAGTATAGTGGCGCGTTATTATTTAACTAAACTTGGACAGTAATCCTCAATGAATTGGACTTATTCGTATGTATTTGGCAATCATATTAATTGGATATATTAGTAGATATGCCTGCCAAAACAAACATGAAAGTGATGCCCCGAGAATAAAAGGATCGACCACGTCAAGAAGATACATCATAAAATATTCATTTATATAATATTTATAATACATACATGCTAGCATGAGTTATTAAGTGCACTTGGTTCGATATAGCTGCAGGAAATCATGGATAGTCCAATGTTTGGTCTCATATTAATTCTTGTCTTCTCAAATACTTGACAACATTTGCAGTACTGGGCTACGTACTCTGGAGAGGCACAAGTGAAAATATAGGCAGATGTGTGTCGCCACTGACAGTAGATTTCAGGCTATGCTAGTGAAAAATAAATAAAATACCAGGTTTTAATCCTGTGGGACTGCCAAATTATTTCTAAAACAGGACTAATTCTAATTGTCACCCCTTCATCCGGAAGTAACTAGCACTAAACATAAGCGTACGCATTAATTATACATATTATACTTTATTAGTTGGCATGAGCAATTTGCATTGACAATTACTCAGGCATGACATTATGTGCAGATTATGCATGTTGTTATGTACCACATCAATGCGATGTAAAGTCATTACATGCTAACAAATTAAATCAGTACTTATGTGAATAATACAAGTAATGAAATTGTATTTAGAATATACTAGAGCTGTGCGATATGAGACTTACAGTAAGGGGAATGATTGCATGGATTAAAGAGGCATTTTGTCGAGCAATTCATCAGCAGCAACAAGATTCCGCGATTTACCTCATGACAAATTTCATTAAAAAAATCATTGACACTCACGACTACTGATGAGATTCTTGAATTTTGAATGAGTTGTCCAGATTCTGATGTTACAAATTTTCATATCTTGTTATTTTCTGTGACAGCAGAGCTAGTCAAGGAGTTTTTGAAGGCATAGTTGATGAGAAGAAAGGAGAAAGAGCAAGAGGAGTTCAATCAGAGGAAAGAAGAAGGAACTTTGAGAGGGAAACTTTGAATTTTATTTTGTTGTATTTTATACAGCCCAATACAAATTTATATAGTTCATACTCATTTAGGCTATACCCGGCCCAGTTACAAAATGTGTACAACATGTTTCATAAAATGATTCACACACATACGCTACTCAATCTCAACGAAGGCTTCACAATCAAGGAGGAGTAGCCGCATCATCGGAGGAAGTGTTACAGGTGCCATGCCAATCAAAAGTTTGAAATTGTCTCAAGGTCAAAGGTTGGAAATTGATCCACAAGCTTCCAATAATCTTCCCAACTTGCATCTTCAATTGAACATTGCTTCCACTTTACCAAAACCTATGTAATGCTGCCATGATCAGTTTGTCGAGTCAAGATTGTCTCTGGTTTAAAAAGTATTTCAATTGTCTCTTTGAACAATAATGTTCGAGTCCAATTTTTATTTTAGCTGGGAGACATGGATCGCCGGATGCAATTTGGAAGGAAGAGGTAATTTATAAGCAACGATTACTATGTTTTCGTGTAATATCATAGGGATCAAATTTTTTAAGGGAAAGCTATATTGTTTTTTTTTTTTGAATTCCATTGAAATTTGTCTATATGGTTGCAATCTCAAATATACCCAATCCTCTATTTGAAATACCCTTTCAAATCTACGTGCAATAGCATATTTAATCATTCTTTCCTTTGCTTTATGGATGTTGTCTTTTAAGAACTGTAATGCAATATCCCTTGCATATAATTCTTCATCCACTTGACATGCTCTAGCAGACTTAGGAATATATGAAAGTAAAGAAGGACGTACTCTACCACAAACTACTTCAAATGGTGTATAATTTATAGGTAATTTCCAAGTTGTATTATACCAATATTCAGTCATGCTAAACCACATGATCCATTCATGTGGTTTGTGACTTCAGAAACATCTGAAGTAGCACTCAAGTGCTTTGTTAGTGAATTCAGATTGACCATCTGATTGTGAATGGTGAGAAGAACTAAGTGCTAATGAAGAGCCTTGTATTTTGAATAATTTTGATCAAAATTTACTTGTAAATATAATATCTCTATCACTTACAATATATCTTTGAAGACCATACAGTTTATATACTCCATCAAAGAAAATTTTAGCCACTTAAATAGCTGTGTAATAATGAGCTAGCACAAAAGAAAATTGCATATTTACTTAGTCTATTTACTACTGCATAGAGGACTCTGAATTTTACATTTTAGTAACCTAATAATGAAATCCATGCTTATGTCTTCCCAATTTTTTCTTGGGTAGGCAATGGCTATAGCAATCCAGGGCACTTGACATTTTTAGATTTTGCTCTTTAACAAATATCGCATGCTTGAACATATTTTTGAACATCTGATTTCTGACCATGCCAAAAAAGCATGTTTAAGCTTTCTGAACATATTTTTGGCCGATAGGGTCAGGTGATTTTGTACGAGGAAGATGACATATATGGCCATGTACTAACACACGTGCGCACCGCCTCCCGCCTATACCGTACCGAGTCCAATAACAATGGACCATGTTATATTTTTGCCGCACAGATATAAACAGCTTTCTACTGTTTAAATTCAAAGAGAAGCGACTATTGGATTTGAATGGACGCGGGTTTTTCCAACGGAAATGGCCGTTGCGAACTGTCTGAACGAACGCTGCTTTTTAAACAGAAATAGGCGTTGCACATGAAGAGATGCGGCCGTTGCAAACAAAGAGACGCGACCGTTTTTGACCGTTACAGACGAAGAGACGGAGCTATTCCCAATGGACATAGCCGTTGGGAATTCGCCCACAAAGGAGTAGGAAACCTGATCAGTTTCCCACTCCAATTTTTCTCTTCTTCCTCCTAATTTCTGACAACTCTAAAATCTGTGCGCTCCTGCGTATCACATAGAAGATCATATACACCACAATCTCGAGCAGATCATGTCTGTTGTATCTTGTGAGACTTTGAATAAAGTCTTAAGGAAATTGTTACGACAACCCTCAGACGAAATTTCTTTCTTCATTCGGTTAGATTTCTTGTTTATTTATATATTTATATACATCGTTCCGTAATCTTTCCGTTTCAACGTTGTACTGTTTCTGCGAAGTAGCACAACGCTTGTTTATCGCTTTAGTTTAACACAACATTTTGTTGTTGTTATTGAAATAGTTTGTTGTTGTAAATTAATTATAACATACTTATTGATTAAAATTACTAATACAAAAATCCAAAGTAGTGAAAATCTGATTTGTAAACTTATGTGACGAATTTATAAGTGATTCATCTTTGTTTCCGTATATGAATTATATAACACTTTCGACACGGTCGGAAGACCTGCTTCCCTCCTTTCGTGCGCATCTTTTTATTGCAGTCGAAAGGACTTTCTTCTAACCTTTCTCATTCATTCTTTCGCCTTCACTCTCTTGAATCATACCTTTCGACTTAGTCGAAAGGATTGCCTCGACGACTTTCCGCTGCCGCTGAAGGTTGGATTTCCCTCTATTTTGACTGATTGCTTTCGACTTCCTCGAAAGGTATAGAAGCGCTCTTCACCTAGCCGGTAATGTGTAATATAAGATGGGAAGGACGTAGGTTTTCGATGCTGTCGAAACGTGTACTTTGTGGACTTCGAATGAGTTGAAACACTGTAGAAAGCTTAGCTGCAAAATACACCATTCGATGGCATCTTCTCTGACTGGTGCAAAACCCTATCGTTCGGTGCTTGAGGAAGTTATGTTTAATTCATGTAATTTTGCTTCATAAGTGTAGATGGTTTCAACCAATTCGAAAGGCTAATATATGCTTTTGAAAGAGTTGCTTTGGCCGAACGCTCTTCTGGTGAAGATAAATGATGACGAAACCAGCCGTTTCGAATGGCTTGGCACACATGCTCTATTTATATATTATAACTATCAACATGTTTTTTTTGAAATGGTACGTAGATACGACATGTCACTGGGACAACGGAACACAAACCACATTTCAATATATGTTCGAATCACGCTACGCAAGTTTCGAATTTTTGACCTCTCGCACCAAAGCCGAATCACTTATCCACTGAGACAATACAATGGTGCTTGTCAACTATCAACATGTTTGATTAACGATCCACCACATGAGAAGAATGATGAGAGTAATCCTTAACAAAATGGTATCAATGGCCAGTATAAACATTAAGCAACCACTCTTCATATGGCAATCGGTTGTGTGAGATGAGATTATCCGCTAGCACTTTAAGTTTATTTCTGTCTTTTTTATCTTCTCTTTATTTTTATTTTTCTCATCTCCTTGTTATTTTTATGTTATCACCTTTCAGGCTTAGTTTGAGTAGCATGTCAGCCAAGTGAATTTTAATGGCTAACAAAACACCAATCATATGAAATACCTTCGCTCATAACAAAGTTTGATGATCCTCCTAGCGAGACAACCACTTTTTTGAACTGTCTTAAGAAAATTGACGCTAGTTAAGGACCTGAATAAATATATGCTAGAGAGAGAAGGAACCAAAAAGAGAAGATGAACATTTATCAACACAACAGAAAACATACTTTCAAGACATTAGCACAATTTGATATAAAAAACAACCATTACAGTACATAAGGCAACACCTTTCATTAAACCTAAGGAGTTGATTATTATCATTATAAAATATAAATATAGGAGCATTGCATAATGTTCAGTGATGAGGTGGTTTGTAGTGCGGTGGTTTGTAGTGCGGGGGCTTGTAATGGGGAGGCTTGTAGTGCGGAGGCTTGTAGTAAGGTCGCTTGAAGTGTGGCCGTTTGTAATGGCCAGCTTCAGCAACCATTACCGTCAAGCACAATGCCAACAGTACAACAAGACTCATAAATTTCTGATTAATAGCCATTATGATTTATGAACTTGATTTTTTTTCTGATGAATTAAACATAGGTTATTCCTGCCTATTTATATTGGAATGGAGCCATATGGCCACATCATGTTATTTCCAAGTTGCTAGTTAGAATAATCCATTATCAATTATATTTTAGGTGCATCAGACTTTGAAAAAGTATCCCTTAGGATAATGAAACATCAAGGAGGATTATATAAAGATATACAGAAATCAATTTTGTGATAACGAGGAAGTATTCAACAGCACATTTTAAAAGCATATGGCTTAAAATCTACATTTTTGGATATTCAGATTGATATGCATTGTAAACAAATGAATATCTATTCTGGCTGAGTGTTGAAAGCTAGAAATAAGACATCTTAAGTAGAACTCTATTTTACGTATGTATTTTTCCAATGAAGATGAGATTACTATAATTAGTAAAGATACTGATCTGTCTGTTATTTATTACATACGCGAACCACAGGCACGTGGTAAGAAGAAAAATTCATTAAGCCACTAGGTTGTTTTGCTCTTTACACTATACCTTTTTATAACTCTAGTTCATACACACTTACCTCATAATTTCTTTTAATGCTTGTGAAACGGTCTTAATAAGACTAATCAAGTGTTCTAGCTACAGGATACCTATGACTTCTGACAATCCACATCCCATGACACAAGATGTAATATTAATCTAACATTGATTCCTATATCCCCTTTTTTTTACAGCCATTGTAAACATAATTTGTCGTCCGCATTTACAGCAGATCAGATATTTTGTATGGTACAGTTGTGCATAATTTATTTAATTTTGATAGCGGTGGACATAGGATCTTCAACAAAATGGAATAATTCGTCTGTATTTGGTGATCAAACCAATAAGATACGCACTTCACTTGCCGAAACCAACATCCAAGTGATGCCCGAGCACTAAAATAATTACCATGTCAATAAGATAAACTATAAAACCTTGATTTGCATGATGTCAATATGTATTCATGCTGGCATGCAGTATTTGGTGCTCTTAGATTAAATTCAGCTGTATGAAATCATAGATGGACCTATGTCTGGTCTCATATAGCATATGTCCAAAACATTTAAAAGTACCATGCCTTAGTTTGGACAAGTATAACTGAATATATAAGCGTACTTGTGCCTTTATCAATTTAAGTTGTGGGTTTATGACTACACAAATGAACAAACAATAAAAAATAAAAACAGCGTAACTAAACCTTGAAGGACTGCACAGAAATATCTAAAACAAAACTGATTCTGCATGTTACCTTTTCCTACTTTCTTTGTATATATGTAAATTAGCCCTTCCATACTTTATTAATCAGACTAGTAATTAGCGTGGGACACAAATCCGTTTATAAATGGATAGAGGTTCTTTATTGATTAGTTGAGCAAATTGCACAGACAATTACAAGGTATAACATTATGTGCAGACTTAATTCATGAACTAAATTATAAAACATGAACTAAATTATACAATTAATGAATTTAAGGCTGTTATCTTAAAAGCGAATTTTTCATTACCGTACCATTATCAATCATTAATTATCTTATTCAACTAAATCGATATATCAATAAAATCAACATGATAGTGGTAAAATTATCATTTATACACTACAACAAAACTCTTCAATTTCCTACGTTAAATTTTCCATGCCTTTCCTACGGCAGAAGGCTGGGTGTAGAAAACACGTAGGTAAAGCGTAGAAAGAGCCAAAGGCGTAGGAAAGACGTAGACAATTGCCTTATCCTTCAGTATCACAGCTAAGAAATTTAAAACATTAATGAATAAAGCATGAATGCATATGCATGGATTGAATGACATTCAAAATCTCTATCTTGTTTCCCTAATTTTGAATCGACAGCCTCAAGAAATTTTCTTGGCTATAAGTCAACCTATTTTTAGATCATGAACAACCCCCATTTTATTTTTCCCGAAGATTGTTGAGTTCTGGATCATCATTATTGAAGTCACTTGCATTACCGTGACTTTCATTTCTGGACATGCTGCCATGCTCTTGTTTAAGTTTACTGGATCTAACGTGCTCTCTTTAGGGTTAGATCTACAGCTCAGGTTAAAAGATATTATATGTTGTTCCTTTTTTTTTTTTTTTTTTTTTTTTTTTGATGTTAATTTGTAGATCTTTGTATGAAGCCTAGATCGTTACGAACAAAATAATTTACTTATCCTGTAATGATACACCAATTCTCACTCTTAAAGGACTAGATGTAGCAAAGTCTGTAATTTACATGCAAGCTGATACATGTTATCTATTACATAGTAAATCATCCTACTGAGCATCAGCTGACTCATTTTATTGGGCAACATTCTAATTAGATTGTACATGGAAAATAGATAAACTTGCACTGTCCATTACTCTACTAACATCGTTAATGGATTTGCTATTTATCCTTACTAATGCAACTTTTCCAAAAACCTTTGACTTTAAAATTTTACTTCTCACAATAGAACCTAACCAACTAGCACCTACACAATTCCATTATTTCCTTCATTTACAGACAACTTCCAGTCTTTTTCTATGAGACAATTGTAAATGCTGCTGCTTCAATACCACAGTCTGCAAAATTGCAATTTGTTACTACCAAATAGGGAATACGTATCAAAATGCAACAAACAAACGAAAAAAAAAAAAAAAAAAAAAAAAAATCTTCCCTTCCTCCTACTGCTGCCTTTTACGAAAATTTTATCTCTCCTTGTCGGCTAAGGACACAAGGCATAGGTTGCTTGGTTAGCTAAAAGTTTAATCCGCACTGAAACCATGACTGGCACATAAATTTTAACACCTAATCATGTTTAACTTCTAATTCCATTCCATCCAGATTAATTGCTCAACGTTTCTGTAGGTATTAACAGAAAACAGTTGTAACCTGCCAGTTGCACTCTTTAAAGGCTACGTTTTATGGCAAGACATGGTATCCTTGGTTTTTACATGCACATATGCACCACATAGCTGTTTATAGTATACTCTGTCCGCTATGGAATTCTGTTTCGTTCACAGCCAGGCTTCAAAAAAAAAAAAAAAATGACTGTTTCCAGCACATTCAGGAAGATGGATCCTCGTTTATGCTAACCAATACATTATTTTAAGCCTGGCAACATTTCAAATTCCTTCCAAATGTATTCCAACCAATAAAATTAATCATCCTGTTGTGTTATTATTATATACCTATGTTGCCATCGGATGATAGCAATGCAATGTGATTATGTTTCTATGAATTAGTAAACCACCAGCTTCTCATTTTTCAGTTTTGCAACAGATAGTTTTCTCTATTTAAAATGTGATTATGTCTTCTACGCTAAAATAGCAGTGGGATTGAATTTTTAACTACTATAACTTTGTTTTAACGCTGAACTGGTGATCAGAGTTTATGATAAAAGTGGATTGCTAGGTCAGTAACAAATTCACTATTAGAACAATAGTAAATAGCGTCGAAATCTTCCGACGGCCGTCGGCGGATATTTCCAACGGCTACTCTGTGGTCTTTACACAAATAAACTATAGTAGCCGCGGTCAACCGTCAAAAACTGACGTAAATAAATAAAACCCAACCGTCGAAAACTGACGTAATTATCGAGACACTATGTCTGGGATTAGGAAAGCGGGGAAGAAGCATAACTGGATGTGCGCTAGCGTGTGGGATGCTTGGTGGAACAACTATGAATTTAATATAAGTATATCATATATCACTTAAATTTGTTTTACAGCTGTAAAATAAAATTTGTATTAAATTTACATACAAAATCAGAGAGAAACTCCGCGAATAGAAACAAGAACCCAATCGCATATCGCAGTAGTTCCATATCATTCCAGCATCATCGTAAAGATCTGGTAACTTTATTAACTGCAATTATAAACAGTTATTACATTTGCATATTTGAAGCTATAAGTCATTAATAAACAGTTATTATAACGGTATTACATATATACTAATTAATTCAAGAAAGAGCGTGTACACGTCCCGTCTCATATATGGATCTATTTGCTTAAACTCATGCCATCAGGCAAACAGACGAAGCTGCCAACCTCACATAAGCATGGAAGGACGAGGATAATGCAACTGCTTCCTATGTAAGAATATTTTAAATTTTAGGTTATTAATACTGATCAGTTTAAGTAATTAGTTATAAAGAATTAAAATAATGTTGTGTAAATTTTAATTGTATTTTCTTTTGCATTGTAGAAAAAATTTCAGGAAGCACGAGCACAGATGATGGAGGGAGCGGGACGGGATAAGTTGACGCGTGATGAGAAGGATGCTACTTTTGACTCTATCATGGAACTGACATCGCGATGTAGGCGTTTTGGCATTGGGAACCAAGCGGTAATTTATGAAAATAAACTACCTTATAAAAATTGCATAATTTTTATAAAGGTTATGTAATTTCTATAACAAATTATTTCTCTTCGCCGGCTAGGACTCCCAGAAAACATACCAAAAAACTCAGGATAAAGCAGAGATTGCAGAGCCGAGAGTCATGGTTGCACAGCTACAGTAGGAAGACCTCCTCTGTGCAGTGGAAATGACACAACTGAACGAGCACTTAGCGGAGTATGTGTAGCAGTATGGGATATTCCCTTCGTCGTCGGGTGCTTCCGGAGGCAAGGACGAGTCTTGATAGGTACGCTATTTTGTGTTTGCGTTTGGATATTGTATATATGCACGTGGAGATGGTAAGTACGATGTATCTTGTTATGTTTGATATACGTTGATGAGAGGTTTATGTTTTATGCTGATTTTGGTATCTTTGATACATATTGTGGGTATGTTGGATGTTTGATGTTGATTGGATACGCTTGGTATATTTTGTGGAGATGTTGGATGTTTAATTTTATGTTTGTTGGATTATTTGAGCTTAATATGTTGTTAATATTGTTGTTGGTATAATATGTGTTTTAGCTTATATATGTGTGTGTGTGTGTGTGTGTGTGAAATGGAGCTGTGATATATATATATATATATATATATACATATATATATATATATATATATATATTGATGTATATGGATTGTATGAGTATCGAATGGTTGCTGGAAAGAAAAAAACACCTAGATTCCCGACGCCTTCCGACGGATAGCGACGACTATTTGGTCACAGTATTCCAATAGATAGTGACGGGTATCGACAGAATATTGATAAGGTTCGTGGCTACGTGTACACCGCCAGCCATTGAAAATCGTCGCTAATAGTTGAAGGAAGCCGTCCGAAAGCCATAGTCGATTCCGTCGAAAAGAGTCGGGAAGCGCGTACGCTATTCTGACGGCTATTACATCGGTTATCGACGGATTTCAACGGCTATCTGCCGTCGAAATTTGACGTTATTCTTGTAACGATTGCTTCATCTTAAGTCGATAGTCTATATAATATTGAGTAATTCATATTGCAATAAAGTGTATGGTTATATTTTGGTCTTCAACTAGCTTGATTGCAATTACACCTTGTAAATGGTTCATCAGCTCAAAATATTAAGATTCAAATGAAACGTAGAAAAGCTTAACTCTATCATCAATAATGAAAACTCTTTCGCTAGTTATTGTCAATTATTGTCAATTTATGTAGTATTTGCTATTGAGTTTGATGCAGTACTGTTAGACTTCTTCCTATATGGTGATTCTATCTCAAAAATCCATATGGTGAACCTGTTCATACATATTTAACGGGTCTACTTAGGCTTTGAACAAAGTCCACTCACTTGGAACTAAAATGAATGCTATTAACATAGTATAAACATGTGTAGATATGGCTTCACTTGTGGAGAAAAACATATGCGGCCATCCGTGAAGGAATTTTAGCAGAGTAAGCGAGTTTTGGCCCACATTTACATCAATCCCGATGCGAATAAAGATGTGATGTTCGATGAGTTTCAGGTAAAAATAATTTTGTTTCCCAAGTAACTATTTTTACTATCTATTTTTCCTTATAATTTATTTAATTGCGTATACATAATCGATCTCGACGGAGAGATGATGCTTCACCGGCAATTATGCGAAAGTTATGGAGTGCGAAGGTGGTTTGAAATATCAAGATTGGGTATCTCACATGAAAGAAACTAAGAAGAAACCCCCATGTCCCTCTCAAGAGATATTTATTCAATTCTCGACATATTGGGAGCTTCTGGATGTTCGACAACTTTCAGAGAAAAACTCCGAACGAAGAAGGAAGAACCTAAGATTACACCGTGGTGGTTCGAGATCCACTGTGGATTATCAAAATGATTTGGTTTGTGTTTATTAAATTTATTTAACATTTGAATTAATCCGTAATTAGTTTATGGTAATAAAATCTTTTTTTCTTCAGTTTGATGAGTATCGTAGAGAGCCGACCTCGTGGGAGGTGTATGTTAGGACTCATAGGCTCGAGTCGGGGAATGGCTCGACCAGTGATCGATGGGTTGATAATGCATCAACTCAATTTGCGGTAAGTGTCCTGTATGAATGAAAAATTGATTTTATATATACATATATACAAGTGCTAATAAATAAGGAACATACATTATATGAGATGTATCAAGCTAAAATATATGAGCTGTTTGGTCAAGGCATTTAAATAATATATGATATCGAAGAAGAAGTTTTCAGCGCTCTAAGCATTGAAAGACGAAGGAATTGTAGGCCGAACTACGGTCATGCTTCCAAGGCAATTATATAAAACTTCATTAATTATGTTTTATATGTTGTGACGGAAATTCTAACTCGAGACCGCTCAAATCAATACCCCAAAGCAAAGCGGAAGACGAGATCGTGGTAAGAAGTGCAAAAACAACCAATATCTCAATTTCAATCTCAATTCAATCCAAGACCAATTACAATCACCAAACAAGCAATATAATATAAGAGCAATAACGAAATATAAATCATACACCGATTTATAGTAGTTTCACTAACCTTGTGTGAGAGTACATTCACTTTAAGAGAGAGAGAGATTTTATTAATATCGATGAGAAAAGTATAAGAGATTGATTATAATGATCAAAAATTCTATTAGAATTGATTTGTGGAGAAAGGAATTTAAGAAAATTAGGTTTAGATAAACCCTAATTAGTGGAGGCTAAAACCCCTGCAGTCGTTTTTCTGTTACGTCACAAATCTAGATCTAGAAAATAGCTTATACATGAGATTGTTGAAAACTAGGGTTGGGGTTAATCGGAGTTTCGGTCGACGTTAGCTCAAATGGAGGGTGGTGTTGGGTTCATTTAGGGGAGGGGCTTCTGCAGCCACGAATTGGTGTGGTTCGGTCACGTATAGAAGGTGTGACATGAGTTTTTTGTGATTTTTTTAGGTTTGGAGTTTCGGGTTCGGGTTTCGAGGTTGATTTTCATTTGGAGAGGCTAGAGTTCAAGATGGCGAGGGCGCAAAGACTAGCTCGTCAAGCGGAGTAAGGTTTTGGTTCTTTGATTTGGTGGATGATTGTGTGTGCATGTGCATAGATACATGGATGTTTTAACTTTAGAAGTTTAAATTTTCGAAAGGGAGAAGAAGACCCAATTCGTATTGGGTGCGGATTGCTTGGCTTTGGGCTTGGCCCAATCATGATAAGGGGTAAGAAAATATAATTATATTTATTTTTTTAAATATTAAATAAGTATGTTGATTTAAAATAGAATATCTCACTCGTTTGAAATCTGATTTAACCATGGATTTTTGCATTATATTCATATTGACGAGCACAACGTTTTGACATAAATAATTATTGGTTTTGGTGTAGTATAATTTAATGATAAATTGATATTGACTGATTATAATTACATCAATTTGGATAATAACATAGTTTAATCAATTATAAGTAATGGGTGTTATATATTTGACCAAATAAACACCGTACTGTTAAAATAAATTGAATAAAGTAATTTGGACAATTCCCGTTCTACTATTTTATAGATTTGAATGTCTAATTATATATCGTTAATTGATACGCCAATTTGAATAAGTGATGTGTAAACTAGAGGTGGTTAATTGTTTACATAGATATTGATTATGTAAATGTCAGTTATTAATTTAGAAGTTAAATTGGATAATATGGTTGCTTGTTTTAGTACCATTGTGATTGTTAAGCCTCTTTCCAAATTTAAAAGGCTATGGAAAACTTAAATTTTAAACAGTTATAAATGTTTTATATAATTATTATTTAGTGTGTGTTTATATAATAATTAATCTATTAACAATGTTTTAATCTTAACTTATTTATATTATAAATATTGTTTAAAATTATTAAATTAAATTCTAAATATGGTTTAAAGTTATCTTATACTTTAATATTGTTTAAAGTTATTTATAATAATTTGTTTTAAAGTTAACCATTATTTCAAAATTAATTATTTTAAAAATTAAATTATTATTTAAAATTAATTATTCTATATCTTAAAGTTGATATTTTATTTCAAAGTTATTTGTTATATTATTAATATTTTAAAATTTTATTTAATATTATAATAATATTTTTTAAAAGTTTATTACTATAATAATATATTATAGTTTTAAAGTTTATTTATCTTTATTATTATTATATTAATATTATCTAAAAGGTCATTTATTGTTATGTTAATATTGTTTTAAAAGTTAATTTCACTACAAAAGAAGTGTCAATTTTCCAACTCAAATTTCTCTACGTCATCCCTACGCCGCGTAGGCGTAGTGTAGGGAGATCGTGAAAACGCGGGGAAGGCGTAGGGAAGCCGATAGCAGTTCCCTGCAACGCGTACCATAGTTTAACTGTTTACAAATCTGTTGACCCCAGCTATCCCTAATTACTTTGTATCCTTTCTAGAAAAAACCGTAATCGATAAACTCCAAACCCTTCTGACTCCGTTCTGCCCAAATCCTCCTGCCTTTGATCCGCGCCGTAGCTACATCTGCACCGCCGCCAGTAGCTGCCTCCGTGGCCTCGCCGCCGCCAGTAACTGCCTCCGTGGCCTCGCCGCCGCCAGTAGCTGCCTCTGTGGCCTCGTCGCCGCCAGTAGCTATCCTCAATTCACGTACGTACCCTTTTGATTTGGTTATTCCTCATTCTATACAGATATTACTGGTATGTAATATCGATAATTTCACAGATATTTTTGGTGCATTATAATTTTTTGGTTACTTGCACCAAGTGCTGCTAGATTACTGTAATTGTATTTTTGGGCTTGTGAGCTGAATTGAGATAGGGCCATTATGTAATTGTGATTTTCCTTCCTTTTTTTATAAAGAAAACTAACTTTGAGATATATACGAGGAATGTTTTGACAGAAAGTACCATCTCCCACCTTGAATTATGATCATATTCGAGGTTTAAATTTGTGACATACACAAAGCAGACAGGAAATTTTAGCTAAAACTCAAATTTAAATTTGTGATGTAATATTTATATTGAACATGTCTGTGTTCATGGTCTATAATAGTTAACTTTGGAGGATTTTAGCTAATGGGTTTGTGAACTGGTTACCGTGTAATAAATGTTGGTTTTTAGCGTTATGGATAACCAATTTGTATTATGTGTCTTGTTGTATAACGGACAACACATATTTGTTATTTTTATGGATTACAAACAAAGAATGTAAGAGCATCTCCTCCTTCAATATTCACATTGTAGGAGATAATATAAAAACTGTATAATATATGATGTCTAACATATTAAGAAACTTCATATATTATAAGTAGAAAAACATAGGCAGTACAGTATATGAAAGCTTCAAAATAGAAAACAACTAATAGGCAGTATAGGCTATTCTAACACCGTAGCGGGGGCGTCGCCCCTGCACCCCCACCTTGGGGGGGTTGTGACGCAGCGTGAAAAGCGAATTCGATGATGTAAATCGAATCCATCCAGGATCTCACACGATTAGCGAAAATAATCGGTGAATCGCTAATAAATCGATGGATTTAAGAACACCGAAAGGCCCAAATCCGTTGATCACGAAGATACCGGACTTTAGCAATCTTCGACACGTTGATCGCGCACGATACCGTGAGAGAAGATCTTCAATTCTTCGAATGTTGATCAAGCGCACTTGATTCCGTGAATTGGCTTCAACAATCGTTGATTCGAGCGCACTCGAATGCCGAAGTGGAGATAGGAGATACCACTCGACAACCAATTTAAAATTGAAGGCACAAAGCACAAAATCAAATTTTATTCCAATTTCAACAACCTTTATAAGTGACACATACACCCCTATTTATAGTACAACACACTCACGACTTAACAAAATTATAAGACGAACGGTTTACATAGCAAACGACTTAAGCAATGATTTAAAACAACTCGGCAATGACTTAAGAAAATGACATACAACAGTACAGCGACTTACAACACACAAACGACCTAAAAATGCTTCACGCGACTTAAGATAACTCGGTAACGACTTAAGGAAACTCGTTCACTCAGTTTTGGTTTAGGGGATAACTCGTTCGCGACTTAATGTTTTTCCTCTGCGACTTAAGAAATAGGGCACGGCACAAATCTCGCGACCTACTGGAAATTGGGGATGGCGGTTTAATGTTGTTCGCGTTTAGATTTAGGTCGGAGGTTTTAAATCGTGGCTATGAGAGAGGATGGCTTAGGTCGGAGGAAGTTAGGTCGGTGTTCGCGAGATGGGCTTTTAAGTCGTGGGTCGCGACTTAAGGTGGTGATAGGTCGGCTGCGAGTGGCTATGGGAGAAGATGGCTTAGGTCGGAGGAAGTTAGGTCGGTGTTCGCGAGATGGGCTTTTAAGTCGTGGGTCGCGACTTAAGGTGGTGATAGGTCGGCTGCGACTTAAGGTGTAGGGTGGCAGCGACTGGCAGTAGGTCGTCGCTCGCGACCTAGAGGTAATCGCTTCATCATCTTCCCCTTGTTGGAAGGAATTCGTCCTCGAATTCACACTCTCGTCATCTTCGTCAAGTTCCTCCCTATGATACGGAATTAAGTGTTTGACATTGAAAACATCAGAAGTATGAACTTCTTCCGGCAATCTTAACCGATACGCATTATCATTGATCTTTTTCAAAATTTCTACTGGACCAAATTTTCGAGCTTTCAACTTATTGTAAGTTCCTACTGGAAAACGATCTTTCGTCAAAACCGCGTAAACCAAATCCCCTTCTTTGAAGACAACACTTCTTCGTTTCTTATCCGCCATTTGTTTATACTTCTCATTCGTCTTACGCAATCGTTCCTGTACAACTTTGTGGCATTCCTGTAACTCATTCACCAAATCACTAGCCCGCCTAACAACTCCCTTCTGATATGGTACTGTCGTTAAATCCAACGGTCCCTTTGGAATGGATGAATATACAACTTGAAATGGACTGAATCCAGTACTTCGATTGACTGTGTGATTGTGTGCGAACTCAGCTTGACACAATTTCAAATCCCAGCTTTTCAAATTGTCTTTCACAAGACATCTCAGTAAATTTCCCAACGATCGGTTAACCACCTCTATTTGCCCATCTGTCTGCGGATGATAAGCACTACTAAAATTCAGCTTCGTTCCAACCATCTTCCACAGACTCAACCAAAAATGGCTCAGAAACCTGGTATCCCCGTCTGAAACTATAGATTCTGGTAAACCATACAATCGGTACACCTCTTTAAAGAATAACTGAGCAACTCGGACGGCATCGGCTGTCTTCTTACAGGCTATGAAATATGCCATCTTCGAAAACCGGTCCACCACAACAAATATAGAATCATTCCCCCTTTGAGTTCTAGGCAAACCCAAAACGAAATCCATGCTGATATCAACCCCATGGTCTGGTAGGCACTGGTAACGGCATATATAATCCCGCATTCGTCGCTGTTCCTTTCGAAACCTGACAGATATGACATCTCTCCACAAATCTCTCTACCTCTTTCCTCATTGACGGCCAAAAATAAGATTGAGAAATCAACTGCAGTGTACGATCTCTGCCTACATGGCCTTCTTCATGTAATTATTTAACAATCTTCATTCTCAAGCTACAGTTTGGTATGCATAATCGATTCCCCTTGAACAAGAATCCATCAACCAACACAAATTCAGCAGTACTCCCATCCTTAACTTTCTCAACAAACTTTGCAAAGTAAGGATCCTCCTCAAACAACTCTGGCAATAATTCGAATCCTGTCACTTCAACCTTCAACGTTGTCAACAAGTGATTTCTCCTGCTCAAAGCATCCGCTACACGATTTGTCACCTCTGATTTGTGTTTCACCACGAAAGTAAATTGTTGTAGATATGCTATCCACGAAGCATGTCTCGCTGAAATCTTGTCCTGCCCTTGTAGATGTTTCAATGCCTCATGATCAGTGTAAAGAACAAACTTCTTCTGAAACAAGTAATGTCGCCAGTGTTTCACGGCTTGAACAATCGCGTAAAACTCTACATCATAAGTGCTATATCTCAACTTGGCTGCAGACAGTTTTTCACTGAAATAAGCAACTGGTCTTCCATTCTGGCTCAATACTCCACCAATTCCCACTTTCGAAGCATCAGTATGCAATTCAAACAACAACTGAAAATTTGGCAGTACCAGAATTGGTGCTGTCGTCAAGAGTGTCTTGATCTTCTCAAAGGCAACCCCTGCTTCCTCTGACCATACAAACTTCTTTCCTTTCATGCAATCGGTTACTGGTGCCATCACACTGCTAAAGTGTGGAATGAATCTTCGATAAAAAGACACCAACCCATGAAAACTCCTTACTTCGGTAATTGTCTTCGGTTGTGGCCAACTTTTGACAGCTTACACTTTGCTTTCATCCACTTGAATACCCTCCTTCGACAGTACATATCCCAAAAACAAAACACTGTCCGTCATAAACACGCACTTCTTTGTTGCTGCATAGAACTGCTCCTGTCGTAGAATCAACAATACTTCTTGCAGTTCTTCCGTACTCCTACTATAAATCAGAATATCATCAAAGTAAACAACCACGAACTTTCCAACAAATGGTTTAAAAATCTGGTTCATCACTCTCATGAAAGTACTAGGAGCATTTGACAAACCAAATGGCATAACCAACCATTCGTACAAACCCTCCCTGGTTTTAAAAGCAGTCTTCCACTCATCACCCGGTCTAATACGAATTTGATGGTATCCACTCTTCAGGTCAATCTTGAAAAACACAGCAGCCCCACTCAACTGATCAATCAAATCATCAAACCTAGGCATAGGAAATCTGTATCTCACAGTGATCTTGTTTAATGCCCGACTGTCCGTACACATCCTCCACGTTCCATCTTTCTTCGGTACCAATAAAGCTGGCACGGCACATGGACTCAAACTCTCCTGGACACGCTCTTATTCTAACAACTCCTCCACTTGCCTTCTCAGTTCTTCATGCTCCTTCGGACTCATCCAGTAATGTGGCCTGTGAGGTAACACTGACCCTGGCACAAGATCAATTTGATGTTGAATATCCCTCAACGGCGATAATTCCTTTGGCAACTCCTCCGGAAACACATCACTGAATTCTTCCAATACCGGCTTCACTTCCTCTGGAACTTCAATTGATTCAGTAGCTTCATGTCCAATCAACAAAAACATTTCGGGACTCTCCTCTACTTCTTCAACAAATTCTTTCAAAGTCAATAAAGTTTTCAGCTCCTCAATCTCCTCAGATATACCCTCTTCCTGTTGTCTCTTCTTTGGAACTAAAATAATCTTAACGCCTTCAAACATAAAACTGTAGCTATTGGTTCGACCGTCATGCTGCACTGCTCGATCATACTGCCACAGTCTTCCCAAAAGCAAATGACAAACATCCATCTCAACTACATCACACCAAATCTCGTCTTTATATTTCTTCCCAATAGAAAATGGAACTCAAACTCGCCTATCCACCTTCACCTCTCCTCCTTTTCTCAGCCACGCTAACTTGTACGGATTAGGGTGTTTCTCCGTCTTCAACTTCAGCTTCCTCACAGCTTCAGTAGAAATAATATTGTCATAACTTCCTGCATCAATCACAAACTTACAAACTTTTCCCAGAATAGTGCATGTAGATTGAAAAATGTTGCTCCTCAACCAACTAGCCTCATCCTCTTGCTTGGGTGTTAAACAAGATCTTCTCATCATTAGGTTACACCCTTCATCTCCTGACGCGATATCCTATTCCTCAACTGGACTATCTTCACCTGCAACAGCATCCTCACTTTCAACTTCAACAATCATCGTTCTCCTCTTTGGTTTTGGACATTCGTTGCTCTTATGACCCACTTCTTGGCAATTATAACATTTAAAATTGTTGTTGACCTTTGCCTTCTCAACCTTCTTCACAACTGGTTTACTGACGGCTTTAGAAACATTGGAACTCCCACTGACACCTTTGCTTTGAATATTGGAACTGGTAAACACACCACCTCCTCGTCTTCCCTACTTCTCCCAAGCCAATGCCTTCTGGTGTGCTTCCGCCACAGATCTTGGATCAAACATATTAACCATATCCTGGATCTGCATTCGCAAACCTCCAACAAACCTAGCTGTCAATTGTTCCTCTGTCTCCATAATGTCATTTCGAGCAATCAGTTGATAAAACTCGTCAGCATAATCATTAACAGTCTTCGTCCCTTGCCTCAAATTCTGCAACCTCTGATACATGAGTGATTGATAATTGTAAGGTAAAAATGTAGCTTTCATCAATTTCTTCATTTTCTCCCGATCCACAATCTTCGACTTCCCCATCCGTTCTCGTGTAAGTTTGGTTTGCTGCCACCATGGCATAGCTCTCCCTCTTAACCTAGTAGCAACCAACTTCGCTCGACGGTCTTTCGGAACCTCCTTGAAATCAAAGATCTCCTCAACATTAGACAACCAGTCCAAGAATTCTTCTGCAACCATTCCACCATTAAATTCAGGAATCTCCATCTTCATTCCTGAGTCCCATCGACGATCAACATCTACATCTCGATACTGACGTCGTGTTTGTTCTCTATCTCGGTAATGAACACTTCCCCGATCACCATCAAACTCCTCCTCAAAAACTGAAGTATATCGATGTCGATCACGACCTCCAACATCTCTACTACCACTCCTTCGATCAACATTCCTTTCACGATTGTCAACGCTTCTATGATCTTGATCTTCTCTTCTATCCCGATCTGAATGTATCGAGGCTCTACTTCCCCCATGGTTCGATTCAGGTGAAACTCTTCTTCGATTTTGATTCATTTCAAGCATCATTCTCTCTAATCGATCAATTCCTTCATTCAACTTTTCAGTGAAACTCTCGTTGATTCGTTATTCCATTTCATCGGCCTCTTCTCTTCCATACAAAGCATTAATATTGCGATGACGTTGAGCTCGCCTCGGAGGCATGATTGAACTTCAAACAAACTCAAAAAAATAAATTCCAAACACTTTCCGAACTATGATCCAAAGTGAGATGGATCGAAACTCCCAACTTGTTGCCACTTTAAGATGAACACGATGAACACCAAACTTCTCAACAATTTGCAAATCTGACCTCCAAACTTCAAATTCTCGAAACCCAAGTCTCCAAATGATGCAAACTTCTTGCGATCTAGCTCTGATACCAAACTGACGCGGCGTGAAAAGCGAATTCGATGATGTAAATCGAATCCGTCCAGGATCTCACATGATTAGCGAAAATAATCGGTGAATCGCTAATAAATCGATGGATTTAAGAACACCGAAAGGCCCAAATCCGTTGATCACGAAGATACCGGACTTTAGCAATCTTCGACACGTTGATCGCGCACGATACCGTGAGAGAAAATCTTCAATTCTTCGAACGTTGATCAAGCGCACTTGATTCCGTGAATTGGCTTCAACAATCGTTGATTCGAGCGCACTCGAATGTCGAAGTGGAGATAGGAGATACCACTCGACTACCAATTTAAAATTGAAGCCACAAAGCACAAAATCAAATTTTATTCCAATTTCAACAACCTTTATAAGTGACACATACACCCCTATTTATAGTACAACACACTCACGACTTAACAAAATTACAAGACGAACGGTTTACAAAGCAAACGACTTAAGCAATGATTTAAAACAACTCGGCAATGACTTAAGAAAATGACATACAACAGTACAGCGACTTACAACACACAAACGACCTAAAAATGCTTCACGCGACTTAAGATAACTCGGTAACGACTTAAGGAAAATCGTTCACTCAGTTTTGGTTCAGGGGATAACTCGTTCGTGACTTAATGTTTTTCCTCTGCGACTTAAGAAATAGGGCACGGCACAAATCTCGCGACCTACTGGAAATTGGGGATGGCGGTTTAATGTTGTTCGCGTTTAGGTTTAGGTCGGAGGTTTTAAATCGTGGCTATGGGAGAGGATGGCTTAGGTCGGAGGAAGTTAGGTCGGTGTTCGCGAGATGGGCTTTTAAGTCGTGGGTCGCGACTTAAGGTGGTGATAGGTCGGCTGCGAGTGGCTATGGGAGAGGATGGCTTAGGTCGGAGGAAGTTAGGTCGGTGTTCGCGAGATGGGCTTTTAAGTCGTGGGTCGCGACTTAAGGTGGTGATAGGTCGGCTGCGACTTAAGGTGTAGGGTGGCAGCGACTAGCAGTAGGTCGTCGCTCGCGACCTAGAGGTAATCGCTTCATTAGGTTGCCACCCCCCGACCCCCCCTCCGTAGGGGATCTTATTTGAAAAAACATTCAACAAAGTGTTGTCTACAAGTGCAGCTGTAATGCAACAAATAAACTAACTAAACTAGAATAAATCTAAGAAAGATTTATTTACAGTAGACTAATTATAAGTGACGGAAACATCCTCAAACAAATTGGGGTTAACTTGTAGTATATGATAATGCAGACCAGCTAATACATGAAAGAACAATAAACTTCATTTTAACTAAAAGCAGTATGATAACAGTGGAACAAAATTTTAACATTATTAGTAATTTCAATATGAGTAACAAGCACTCTATTCTATTTTTAATTTTTGAAAATAGCTCATAATATCTTCAGTATGAAAATAGCCATGATCCTTCTGTCTTGGTAAATATATTTCATTTTTAGGTTGAAGTTTATTTTGAAGGCTAAGTAGTATTTTATTTTATTAAAGAAATATCTTTTCAGGTGAGAATAACTGCTTGCTTGGCTTTAGCTAATATATGTAATTCTCTTTGCTGTTTGGCAACTGATTTGCAACCAGATAGATCTACAGGTAGACATTTAGCATTTATGTGAATATTCACATTGTCTGTGTTTAAATATCCTTATAATGGATTTCTCTATTCAGGCGATGGATGTGTTACCGACTTTGCCTCTCTTTTGATTGAAAGCACCTTACGATTGACAAAAGACAGGGATAAGGTGAGAATATAACAATAGTTCATTTTCCATTTATAATTAGGTAAATGTTATTTTCTTCATTCATGCATTTAGATAAACTTTGTTATAATAGAGTGACTATATCATTATTCTGGTCGCGTGTACTTTTTGATTAATCTGATTAGTTTTTACTTTTTGTTTACATCAAAAGTCTCTATTTCACATATGATTGGAAACTTGTATTCTTCTAAAGTTATACCGTATGCAACTTGTGTGGTTACCACATCATTTTATTCATATGCATCTACAGTTCAAATATATACAATATCCCTTTCAGTCATGATATTAACGGTCTCAGTTTGTAAAGTCGAACCAAATCGCCTTACTGTATTGTGAGTAATAAAGCTAATATATTGTATAATTATGTTGTTTATTCTTAAATTTTGTATACTCTGTATGCATGGGAAGAGCTAATATAAGTACTCAACTAACTTATCTTAATTATGCAGTAGATGGAACATTCGAAAGTTCGTCGAGCTTGGATGTACAAAAATGTAGGGCATAGAGGAACGATTCCATTTCAGTTTTAAAGAGGTTTAACCGAGTTCATGTTAGTGGCATCTTCCAATGAGACAAACATGACAGAAATCCGTTGTCCTTGTAAGAAGTGTACTGCCACTAAACATCATTCTTATGAAGTTGTTCAAAAGCATTTGACTAAAAACAGTTTTATGGATGATTACTATGTGTGGATACATCATGGTGAAGATATGATGAATGTTATTAATACATCGGTGGTTGGTGAGGGTGATAATGTAAATGTTGGTGTTCATTTTGATCAACCTACTACTTCAGAAAATAGAATGACAGAAATGGTTATTGATGCCGCTGGTCCGAGTTTGTTGACTAATTCGTTGGATGTAGAGGAAGAACCAAATCCAAAAGCTAAGAAATTTTTCGATTTGTTAGAAGCATCAAAAAGACCGCTTTTGATGGATGTCCAGTGACGGAATTGGCAGCGACTTATAGGTTAGTTGCTATAAAATCCAAAAACAACTATACACAAAAATTAATGAATGATGTTCTTAGTTTAGTTCGAGATCTAGTCCCATCCGGTTTACAAACTAGATTGGCAGAAAATTGGTATAAATTAAAAAAACAAGTGTCCGCATTTGGATTGCTGTACGAAAAGATAGATACATGTCGAAATGGGTGCATGCTATATTGGAAAGAGGACATAGACAGTTCATAATGTAAGTTTTATGGCTTAGGAAGATATGAAAAGAAAAAAAGTAACGGTAAAGGTGTTCCCTTTACTCGTTTACATTATCTTCCACTTATTCCTAGATTGCAAAGATTGTATTCGTCTTATGCCACCGTAGAGCACATGAGATGGCATAGTGAATGTGTTCGAGAGGAAGAGGTTTTATGTCATCCTGCAGATGGAGAAGCGTGGAAACATTTCGATGACAAATATCCCAATTTTGCCAAGGAGTTACGAAATATTAGGCTCGGTTTATGTACTGATGGTTTCTAACCTTTAAGCCAGTATGGCAAAAAATACTCCACTTGGCCAGTTATTTTAACACCCTACAATTTACCTCCTTGGATGTGTATGCAAAATCCATACATGTTCTTAACTCTAATTGTCCCTGGGCCAAAAAATCCAAAAAATGGAATAGATGTTTATCTGCAACCTTTAATCGAGGACCTGAAGAAGATGTGGGTAGAGGGTGTTGACACTTACGACGTGTCAAAGAGAATTTTTTTAAAACTATTTGCTTGTTTATTGTGGACGATAAGCGATTTTCCCACGTACGGGATGCTTTTGGGCTGGAGTACAGGAGGTAAATTATCTTGCCCTGTGTTCATGGATTCAGCAAAGGTATTTACACTGAAGCATGGTGGTAAGCAGTGTTGGTGGGATTGCCACCGTCGATTTTTGCATACAAACGGCACATTTAGACGTGATAAGAAATTTTGAAAGAAATAAAACTATAAGTTTGCAACCACCCACATTTTTGAACGGAGAAGAGGTATTTGATATTGTAAAAGATTATGCAAAATTACACGAGATGGGAAACAAAGAGCCTAAAATTCTTGGCAAAGGGGATTATCACAACTGATGCAAATAGAGTATATTTTGGGAATTAGCATATTGGAAAGATCTAAAACTTCGACACAATTTGGATGTGATGCATATTGAAAAAAATGTGTTTGAGAATTTATTTCATACAATTATGAATGTGAAAGGAAAAACCAAAGATGATTTGAGATCAAGAAAAGATATCGAATACTATTGCAATCGTCCAGAGCTTAAAATTAATCCTATGCATCCAAAATTCAAAGTTCTTGCGTGTTATGAGCTGGATATGACTCGTTGTATAAAATTACTTGATCGATTCTTTGAGGTTTCCAGATGGAATTGCTTCTAATATGAAATGATGTGTTGATATGAAGGACGTTGTACTGTCAGGTATGAAGAGTCACGATTGCTATGTATTTTTAGAGATTCTATTCCCGATAGTATTTAAACAGCTTTTACCATAAAAGGTTTGGATGCCTATAACAGAGCTCGGTTTATTATTTAAAGAGATATGTTCGACAACTGTATCTAAAAGTCATTTGTAGAAGCTTGAAAGAGATATACCCAAATTACTGTGTAAATTGGAGAAAATATTTCCTCCTGGAGTTTTCAATTGCATGGAACATTTACCAGTACATCTACCAACTGAAGCGTTACTATGTGGACCAGTGCAGTATGGATGGATGTATCCTTTTGAGAGGTATGTAATAGTTATATTTATTTACGCAATTTTAAATATAGAACGTGTTATACTTAATTTCACACATTTTCATATTAAGGTATCTGGGTCACCTAAAGAAAAAGTGAAACAAAAAGCATGCGTTGAAGGTTCTGTTTATCAAGCATACATTATTGAAGAAGCGTCCATATTTTTTAGCCATTATTTCGATGATCACGTTAATTTAAATTTCAATCGTGGCCATCGCAATGAAAATGATATGATGGATGATTCAATCGATAACGTTCTCTCGGTATTCAAAAAACAAGGACGTCCATCTGGTAAATGGAAGAATGTTAAAGGCTTCGCTACAACAAAGGATTACAGTCTAGCAAAGGCAACTGTGCTTCTTAATTGTAATGAATTAACTGATCTTATTAGGTACCATAATAATTTGATTATTCATTGACTAAATTTATGTCAATCTTTTTAACCTACACACAATACTCCTTAGATATTAACTTGTGTGCTTGATTTAAACGGCAAGTTCGAAAGTGAATATCCTAATGTTGAACTCTGTAAAGAATTCAAGGGATGGTTTAATCAATATGTAAGTATGATAAGTCCTGCATTTTAACATCGTAAGGTATTCATTATATATTAACTTGATACGAACAACATCACTGACGTTTGCTATAGGAAACTTGCATTTGGTCCACGTAATAGCTACAGAATATGTCCAATAATGTTTATAAATGGATTTAAGTTTCACACAGAAGAATATGGAAAGAAAAAACAACCATTAACAGCAGATTTTGTATTAAAGGTGGAAACAAAGATGATGACATAAAAGATTATTATGGTGTGCTGGAGGAAATAATCGAGTTAACTTACTCGGTAGTGCCGGAGTTAAAAAAAATTCTATTCAAATGTCGATGGTTTGATAGTAGGCCGAATATTGGAGTAAGACGCGTACACAAGGATTACCCTCTTATTGAAGTAAACCACAAAAAAAATTTAGGGTATGATCCATTTGTATTGACAGCACAAGCTACACAAGTTTATTTTACGCCGTACCCTGCTATCGACAACAGTCGTTCAGATTGGTGGGCTGTTATTAAAACAAAACTGAGATGGTCATTTCACTCAAACACAATCATAACCGACAATACGGCGTATCAAAATGATCCAGAACCTAATGAACTACTGGAGATTGTACAAGAAGTAGAAGATATAGGATCTCTTATTAACGTTAATGATGGGATCGAAGTAGATGAAGACGACGATGAGCAAGTCGAAGTAGATGAAGATGAGTGTGAGCTTGAAGATGAGAGTGTAAATATTGAGAGTGATGATGATAATGATGATTGGTAGCATGTATATTTAATGATGATATTTTGCATGTGTTTTAAGTTGCTCGATTGCTTTTATGTTGATGAAGTTGTTCAACTTTTAGTTAATAGTAAAAATTTCAGTTATTGGTTTATATTCTATGCTATTCGATGTATGTTTTCAAATCTTGTCTTAAGTAAAGTTCACAAATTTCATTCTGAAATGTTACCTTATCTTATGTATATAGTTGCATATATTGTATTCTTGTAACATGTATGAGTTCTCGTGGTGGTGGTGGTTGTAGTAGTGTTGGTCATCGTAGTGGTAGTGGACGTGGTTTGGCTTTGATCGAACCAGCACCTTCCTCCGCCGATCAACAACCCACCTCTTCAGATGGTGGTGATCATGATGAAGGCACCCCTGCGTTATCTGGACATATGCCATAGACTGATTCGACTTCCTCAGTCGGCACCATGTACATCTATTGCAGGGAGAGTGGAGAGTAAGTAAAATTTATAAGCTTTTGAATTATCATATATTGTAGTAATGCAGTAAAGGATTAATATAATTTGTGTGTTAATAGCTGGGAATTCACGAATAGTGCCTCGACGTCTCGTATTATATCTTCTATGCTTAAAGCCCGTATAACATCATTTTGGCATTGCTTTAGTGTGGTTCCTGCTAATATTAAGGATCATTGGTTTGAAGAGTTTAAGGTATAATAATTTTGAAATTCACGATGTTACAGTATTTTTAGTCCATCCATGATTAAGTTTTTCAGTTCATTTAATCTACTCTCAAATTCTCGTATAGGCATTGTACTGTTGGGATCCCACGACTTCTTTTGCTGTTGTCAGACGATTATGGGAACAAAAGTGATCTTTGAAGTATTGGTGGATTGTTGGAGACACGTAAAGGTATAAAAAGAAAAATGCTTGTATAACAAATGAGGTATGACAACAGTTTTTAGCCCACTGGGAAAAGGAGGATGTCAAGAAGCTTGCCCAGAAGAACTCAATCGCTCGCAAAAGCAATCCAAAGCCACATAGATGTGGTTCTAAATCAATGGCACAATGGATGAATGATATAGTGATTGTTTAAGTTAATTAATAATATTAGTATACAATTCAAATAAACACACGATAAATTGTTTTTACTTTTCAGGAGAAAGAACAGAGTCGAACACCGACATACATGCAGGTGTACATCCGAACACATTATGTTGAGAAACCAGACGGTTCTGTAGATGGCAGATGGGTTGATTAGTACTCGGAACAGTTTGTTGTATGTAATCAACAAAAATTTTGAATTTTAATTGAAAAATTCCAAACTATGTTATGGGTACAATATCTAGCTCTTAATGTAAATTACAGGCCAAATACAATGAGCAAGTTGCTCAAATGACCGCGACTAAGGATCGAGAGCATTATCATGACGAGCTAAACCTTCTATACATGTAGCTTATTGGAGAAGGTGAGACATCTTCTTCCTCAAGAAGCATGCGGAGACCTGGTACTGGCAATATTCCTGGGGTAACGACTCATTTCAAATGTTGCTTTCATAAGTTGGTACCTTAAATCCAACCCGAAGTTTTAGATTATTAAAAATCATTTGTGATGAGCTATACTACTGGCTGGTTTGTTTCATTTACTTGGAGATTAATGACATGTAAAGATGACTTTAGAAAAGGAAAAGTGAAAGCATTATCTGGAAGATCAATTTTCAAAGGCAAACTTGGACTGATATAGCAATTCACCCATAGGTCCCTCCATTTCTTAAAAAAAAAACAAGTACTACAAAATTGAATTGATGCATGACACGTAAGAACCAAACAAAAACATCGGCCTTACATCGAGAAAAGTTTCTAGAATAATGTGCATTAAGTAAAATGTAGAAATATTTTGCATTCAGTGAAGTGCATAGTTTTTAGATAAGGAAGTGTATGTTAATAGTGATGGAGGAGGTTGTGTATGTTGATAAGGAAGTGAGTGATTTTAAGGGGTGATGCTGATATGATTGAGAAATTTGTTGAGGCCCAGTAAATGCAAGTGTTTACTGCAAAATTTTATAAATTAGAATGAAGACATCCTTTGATTGTTGGTGTTATAGGTATAGTGGTCTAGTTATGCGTGCTTTTTTTGTGTTGTACTATTTGTCTCTTGTTTGAATATTGCTAAAATTTTCTTCTAGTTTATCTATCTGCTAAGCAGTCATGATTCTGGTTTGCTTTGTTAGTGTCCTAATCTGTTAACTAGTTTTCGTCTGGGATTAGCATTGTTTTTGTTTGTCTGTTGATGATTTAATGCATATATCTGTACAAACAAAATTTGATTAGTCCGAAGAAAGATTGTGAGATAAATGGTAGAACTCATGGTAAATGATACGCTCTACATGACTTTATAAGGGTCGTCCCTATCCATGCAACGCCACATTACACATGCAAGAATCTGTGTACTTGAGATTTAGGCTTCTGTATATATTGCACTAATTGGAGATTTAGAATGTCAATTATACTGTTGTCATATTTTCATGACTAGTTCTTTCATTTCTTTATGAAATTATAAGTTAGGAAAAGAAAAGTCGAATAGTTATACATTTTGCTAATGTGATTAAATAATTTACAGGCAGATTTACAGAGACAATACATACACTGCTCGTTTTGGAGTTTCACATGACAAAGAGAAACTTGAGGAGGAAGTAAAAGAGCTAAGGAATAAAAATCAAGAAATGAATGCCACGATTAACAAACTACAAGGGGGTTTATGTTCCATGCAGTAGGAGATGAGTTCTGTGCAGGAGTTTATACGAGGGTTGAGGCGGGAGCAAGGACCAGAGATACAACCAACTTCGTGAGTTATTCCTATTTCGGTTGTGGGTTTGATGTTCTATTTTTACAACGTGCATTGTATGATGTTTGAATTAGTTGAAACAACTATGTTGGAGCTATGTATCAACTTTATTTTATTGTTTGTTGGACATGATGTATTTCAAACACATTCTGTAACAAGTTATGTAATTTGACCATGATATGTGTGATAACCCAGATTTTCGGGCATTAGATAATTGAATAATTATCTAATATAAATTGAAATACTGATTTATAGATTGTAAAAATAATGTGACAATCTCCATTATAAATTATTTATATTTGACAAATTGTTATTTTCAAACAATAATGATAATGGGTTGTTTTAAAAATAGATAAATAAATTTTTAAGTAGAATTATTAATTACAAATTGAATTTGGGTTTATTTAAAATATATATGTATTGTTTGAATTGATTTTTAAATTTGATTTGAACTTAAATTTGAATTGAAATTTAAAATTTAAAAGAAGTATATCTTATATATAGTTTGATTTAAATAGTAGAATAAATACCAAAGCTTTATAAAACAATTTAGATAAAATAAAGACATATTCATATATAAAATAATAATATTGGATTTGGAAGAACTCTATATTATAAAATTTATAGAAATTGGTTTTGTAATAATAATATGTATGAACATGTACATACATTGTGATATGGAAACGATATTTTCGATTTGATATAATAAATTTTCCAAAAAGCTATAAAAAGATTAAATTATAACATATATACTTGTTAATTTATTAATGTATAATAAATTTTAAAATATGTATTCTTTAAGTTATAAATATATATATATATATATATAACATTTAAAAATTCATAATACAAGTTTGTTTCAATTATAATAGCTGGAAATGAACTAAGAGATTAAAGATAACACATGTAAACATTTTAAAATATCATCCAACAAGTGTAACTATTTTAATTGTGTAGATTTACAAATGTAGACATTTTATTCTATGAATTACAAATGTCATTTATCATTCTTCATTTAAAAAAATTCCCACTATCTTCCATTCTCATCTTCTCTTCATCCTTCACTTTGCTACTTGCAAATTTTCAAAAAAACAAAAAACAAAAGTAACCTTATATAAAAGAAATCAGATCTGAAGCTAAACCCAGAATATGTTTTAAAACAAAATTCATGCACTTCATTTAATATCAAGTTCAGATCAAATCATCTCAAGCCTGAAATCAAAAGAAATCTGATGCGAATCAAAGTTAAAAGATCACTTCCAAAGTTTAAAGTAATTTCGGTTTCAAGCATCATCTGTGCAGAATTCAATAACAGGTCAAATTTCCCAGGGTTAAAACTGCTTCAAATCCTGTTCTGTTCAAACAATAGAGGTGAGTAAGCAAACTATTCTGTTTATAGATGCATGCTGAAAATTTCTTTTAGTAAGATATGATCCGTGATTGCATGTTTTGTTAATCGGAAGTGCATGTATATTTATATGTATGAAATTGTTGTATGAGTGTCTAGGAAGGGTATTCATACTCTGTTCTTGATTCTACAGTATGGATATATTCAAAATTAAATTTATCACCCTCAAATCTCCTTAAGATCTGATAAATAATAACAAAGTATGTTAATGATAACAATGTATGAGTTTTAAAATATGTCCAGGCTATTCTCTGTTTAACTATATAAAGGTGAGTAGCTTTTAAAACTCTTAATTGGTTAAAATACCCGATGCATGTAAGGTTGAAGTTCTATTGTGGAAGTTGTTTGTATGAATATATATGTCATGCTTGAATGTATAAAAAAAAGAGCAAACACATTTGAGTGTGCATGACTGGTATCACGCAATATGTCTCTGCTATTATTGTCAGATTCCAGATTTCTATTTGAAATCCTAAAACTATCTCTCAAATTCGTTTTAGGACCTAATCACTAAATGGAATCTGATTTTAAGATTTTATCATCAATTATAAAAATAGTTTTAAAGTCAATATTAACAAAATTTCTCTGGAAATTTGGAAATTCCAGACAAAATTAAAAATAAATTAAGATTTAAACATCGCAATTAGATGTTTCATGGTTATAACTCGAATCAATTTAGGAAATTATGATTTTGAGAACTACAATCTAAATTTTTAATATTTCTTTGAGTATACAATTTGGGGTTTGTCTGGGAACTGATATTGAGGCTTCCTCTGACGATCAAGAAGGTGAAAAATCTCGAGGTTTCTACTGGTGATGGAGGAAGTTACAGTGTGTTCGACAAAAATGGTGGATGGGGTGGTTTTGGACAGTCGCGACGGCGATATGATGTTTTCTGATCTAACCCTAGTTTTGGATGACATTACAATATTGGGTGCTGTGTTATTTCCAATGCATCGAGCTGCTTGAGTTTTTGATGGAAGCTGTGTGGATGTGGCGTAGAGATGTGGCTAGAGTTTCTAGCGCTCTGGTGATCGTAGTTGATCGTACGATGTGATTTCAGGTTGGGTGTTTAGTTCCAAATGTCAACTGGAATACTCGATTTCAATTTCGAGCTTAGTGATTAAGTTGGATGTTTGAGATCGAAGATGGGCTTAGTAAGTGACTTATCGATAGTAGGGGATGAAGCCAAGTCGGCGGCGGCCACCTGTGTACGTAAACTGGTACACGGCGTGTCAGATGAGAAGTGGGATCTAGAGGGAAGTATGCTTGAAGTAATTCCCGGAGGATTTTGCTGATTTTCTCGAGATGGTCTTCGAGTTCGGTGTATGGTATTCTAGATTGTTGTATCTCAAGTTTTATTGAAATTTAAACTAAAGTTTGAATAAGAGAAGACTAGGGAAGAGATGAGGTAACTCAGTTTTTTTTGATGGGTGTACCCGAGATTGTTCTCGGGTTATAAATTAAAGGGTACTTTACTTTAAATCAAAGGATAATGTTTTTAAAATTAATCAAATTCAAGTTTATAATTAAATTTATTAAGAGTTTAATGTAATAAATGATCTATCTTAATTTGATCATGTTTTATTAACTAAAGTAATTAACAGATAAGAAATTTGGGTAATTAAATTGAGACAAGTTAATTTGTGAAATTAATTTAAGTATAGTATATTACTTAATTAAGGATTTTTTAATCAAGGTTAGCCAATTAAGGGAATAGTTTAGTAATAAGTGATTAAGAGGTTAATTACTTAATGTAAGAATATTATTAAAGGAAAATACTTAATGAAAGTAATTAAGAGGTTAATTACTCAATGTAGTTAATTTAGTAATGTGATTAGTCAAGTTAATAAATTGGTTTAATTAATTTAAGATAATCACATGATGGCTTGTTAAATTATGATTACTGAATGTAATTGGAAAAGAGTAATTACTTGGTAAAGTAATTAATGGATAAGTACTAGATGTTAATTGAATTTGAAATGGTAATTTTATGGTAAATGATTTGGGTTAATTACCTTGTACAACTAATAAGAAGGGTAATTACTTTGTGGAAGTAATTAATAATTAATTACTTAGTGTAATTAATTTAAGAATTGATTAATAAAATTATTAGAAGATAAATGATTAATGTAATTAATTAAGGGTTGTGATGTAATAAAATTATAATAAATCAAGAATGATAAATTAAGATAGAAATTAGTGGATCATTAATTAATTGGTCTATCATCAATTAATGATTAGTAGGCAGGATTCAGAAGTAATTGAAGTAGTTAATTTGGTGTTTAAATTAAATTAATTAATGATTGTGTGGTTGATAAATCTTGCTTGTGAATAATTGAATCATAGAGTATGTTTTAGATTAGTGGTATTTCTGTTAGGTGATGAGTGATGCTTTGTGCCAAAATATATTTGGGCTAAACCGAGACATCCTGTGTTTAATATTTCACTTGAATAATTTGAGTTAAGGGGACATTGGATTCGAAGAGACCGGATTCAGATTTTAGTTAATATCCGAAACCACTTCGATTCTTTATAAATTGCTAGGTGAAATTAATAAGCTGGAATGGAATGATTTAAGTGAACTAGACTACTTAATCTAAGTTTGGTACTTAGAAATTGGTGAGTGAAATAAATGATGTCGATAACAATTTGTGAAGATGTAATTGATACAAGTTACCCGGGTTATATATAAGTTGTATGCTTTTGAAATTTATGTTAGATGGGTTTATTCACGCTGGTTTCCAGCCTGACCCGGGTGTTACTTTGATGTAATGCTCGGGTCAGACCGAATATTACAGATTTTCAGGTAAGGACGTTCTGGAGCTCAGGAGGCGAGCTGGATGGCAGGATCGTATGAAGAGTTTCCGCTGTGATATTGTAGTATCTGGACATGATTGTTTTGTTCAGAATTTATGTATATGTGTAACCTGATGTATTAAAATGTAAATTAGCTGATATAGTTTTCTTTGTATAACTGCTATTTTATTTGATATTATATTTGATCCGCTGCGAATGTGAGGTTTCTGTGACTTGTTTTCTGTTTCATCTTCTTTCTCTTTATCTCTTTTCCTAACTATCTGGAATTTTCGGGATCATAATTTCCGGGTCGTTACATTTGGTACCAGAGCAAGGTTAAGCGAGAACCTTGGCTCTGTTGGGATTACTCATTAAGGATAGGGTAAGTGGTACCCTATAATGAGTTGAGTATATATATATGAGAGAGCAAACTTGTTATTTTCTTATATAAAAGTTTTTAAATGATTTCAAAAGTAAATAGATTATCTATTATATAAAGGAAATTGGTTGTAGTATTAATTAAATTAAAAGTAATAGTAAGAATTAAGTGGTAATAGAATTACAACCAAATTGAAAATTAAATTAAAGATAAGTTTGAAATGGATTCAAACTAAAATTGAAATCTTGAATTGGAGAAGTATTTCAGAATAAGATGAATTAGAATTGGTTTCAAACCAGAAAATAGAATGGATATTGTGTTTAATAATGGGATGATTGTTTTTCAATAAACAATAAAATGTTTTAAGGAAGTAACCATTTAAAAAGAAAATAATTTGTAAATGTGAAAGGATATAAATAAAAGTGGTTTTCAAATTGTGAAGCCCTGAATTCTAAGTTTAAAAATTTGAATTGGTTTCAAAATGTTAAAGGAAGTAATATTATTCAAACTACTTTGAATATGTCTTATTTTAAAAATAAGAAATGTTTGAAAATTTTAAAGAAAATTTGTTTGAATTGAAACCAAAGGGTGGTTTAAATTTTAAAATTTGGCTTGGCAAGCCAAGGAGTAAATATGTATATATGTGTGGATATACATAATATCAAAGATGGGTTGAAATAAACTCTAAATATTGAGTTTTAAATTGGAATGAGATGTGATACTAGAAGTGATAAGTTTTTGAACTTAATAAGTGGGAAGATTATTTATGAGAAGTTTAAAATTTGAAATGGAAGTTCAAATTGGGTTAGGTTGACTGGATTAAGTAAATTGAGTTTAACTTGGGAAAAGTTAAATAAGTTGGATTGATCAACCTGATTTGGAAATTTCAAGATGAAATTGGAATTTAACTTGGGAAGTTAAATGGTTAATCTGAACTGGGAGTTTGTGTGATCTCAAATGGATCTGAGATCTGGAAATTGGAATTTGATGGATGTTTTAAAATGAATTGGGTGATATCATCCTATGGTTATTAATAAAATTTACTTAAATTTAAATTAAGATATGGAATTCTTTGAACTGAAAATTTGAATAATTTGGAATTGTAATTAAAGTTGAATAGTTTTAAATTCAAATGGAATTTGAATTTGAATTTGGGAGGAAATCAAGAATAATTCAACTTGATTTGGAAATGGAGTATGAAATTGGGATTAATTCAAACTGGAGTTGAAAAGAATTGAAATTGGAACTAGTTAAATTGAAATTTATTTGAATTGGTAGAATTTGAGATCAAGGTTGAATAAAGATAAATTTGGAAAGAAACTGAGCTTAATTCAACTTGAATTGGGATAGAATCAATTTCAATGGAAATTGAAGTTATTTAAAATTGGAATTGGGACAAGAAATTTAAATTGAATTAATGAGAATGGAGATTGGAAAGTGAGCAGTTTTGACCCTGGACTATTTTTAATATAAATTGTTTTAATATAAACCTATTCTTCCAAGCTATTCATTATATATACAACCTTTCTTTTAAAAGCCAAACTATCTTATATTTGTTTTACAATTATTTTTGAAACTGTTTAACAATTTTCCAACTGTTTTATAAATTAATTACTATATTTCAACGGTTTTACAAAACTAATTACTATCTTGCTATTATTTTGCGATTATCTAAAATTTCTATAATTATTTTAACTATTTTACACTTATTTTACAAACTAGTAATTATTTTCCAACTACTTTTCTATTTTTAAAATTTTAAAATTATTTTCTAAATAAACTGGTCGGAGTTCAAACTGTTATTGGTTAAATACCCAATCAAGATAAGAATAGAAGTAATAATCCAAATGGATTGAAGCAATTGTGAGTAAGTGAATGAAAATTAAAGTGAATGTGAATAGAAATGGAATTGATTTAGATAACAACCAATAAAGATAAATACGTAGGGTGTACGTATGTTATTCTATTCGCATGGTGATTTGATCTAGATTCGAGCACAGAATTTCGAGATAGTATGACGATCCGAATTAGGATTTTTCGCTTGATTTTCGACGGCGAACCTGGATATGAATTGTTGATTGGATCTAGATATTCTCTATCATAGTTACGGCTATGCAGGGAGAATGACGGTTTCTGATCAAGAAACCAGATCTGTGTCCGCATTAAGAAGTCGGGTGGATGATACTAGTTCGGAAGTGAAATTGTGTGATCGAGCGAGCGATCAGATTGGTATAGCGTACGGATGATATGTGTACATCGTATGGATTTAAATGAAAATGATATTGAAAGAAGTAATCAAATTTGAATATTTGATTTAGTGTAAACAAAGTTAAATATCTTTGTTTTTTAAAATGAAACTCCCCTTGTTGAATGTTTTGCTAGAAGAAAAGGGTTTCTGAAAATGTTTGAAGCATAAAAGGAGTTTTATACAAGTTTGAAATGATCCAAAGTTTTAAAAATTATATATATCTGTGTATATATATATATATATATATATATATATATATGTAAAGGATCTTATGAAGATTTTGGAAAAAGTTTAGGGAACCTTTGGATTTGGAAAGGCTTTTGATTTTTGGGTAAAATCAATATTGAGAATTTAGAAAGCCTAGTTTGAGAATTATCGATTTTGGAATAATCGATTTTGTGTAAAGGGGCTTTGTATGAGATCATACTAGATGTATGATTTAAAGATACTATATGTGTATAGTATAAAATGTTTTGATGATGGCTCTGGGGAAAAAGGCGCTCCCTTGAAATGAACTTCTTAGGAGTGCCACCGGGTGGTGCTGCCTTGAGCCCCAAGGGGGGGTTCTAAAGTTGATCCTATGAGGAGTCCGGACAAAACTAGTTCCTGGGGATTATGAGTAGTATATACCATAGCGAAAGTCGTGTGTGCCACTGAGAGCCAACAGTCTGCGTTTGATTTTATATCGGTAGACCGCGACCTATGGTAACATAGCGAAAGTCGTGTGTGCCACTGAGAGCTAACTGTCTGTGTTTGATTTTATATCGGTAGACTATGACCTATGTAAGAGTGGAGAAGTTTCATTTCAACAGCGAAAATCAGAGGCCGCAGAGTGCCTGTAGTTACATGGACTTTTGCTATGACGGCAATGTAACCCTGGATGTAACTGTGATCTGTTGTGTGGGATCCGTGGCGTAATCAAGAGGCCGCGGAGAGCCTGCAGTTACATGGACTTTTGCTGCGACGGCAACATAACCCTGGAATGTAACTGCGACCATGGATAGGGATGATGATTTCCGGAGCATTCTCACCAAAGATATTTCCTCTATTTTCAAAAGTGTTTTCGATATTTTCAATAAAATTATTTTCAAATTATTTTCACTGGATGTTGAAAACGGGTCTGCCAAGTACGTATAGAACTTCATTCCTACGCCTGATCAACGTATGACCGAATTTCTGTGAGAACGAAGATGGACTTATTGAAACATCGAGTTATAAAAAATATATCTTTATATAAAACTATTTTTGTAATACTATGTAGATTTTAAAAGTATTTTAAAAATTCTTAATAAAAGAATAGTGTTACTGATAATAAATGTTTTAAAATTCTGGCTTCATTCCTTTTCGATGACAAAAAGATTCTAAAGGGGGAGGAATGTGATAACCCGGATTTTCGGGCATTAGATAATTCAATAATTATCTAATTTAAATTGAAATACTGATTTATAGATTGGAAAAATAATGTGATAATCTCCGTTATAAATTATTTATATTTGACAAATTTTTATTTTCAAACAATAATGATAATGGGTTGTTCTAAAAATAGATAAATAATTTTTTAAGTAGAATTATTAATTAAAAATTGAATTTGGGTTTATTTAAAATATATATGTATTGTTTGAATTGATTTTTAATTTTGATTTGAACTTAAATTTGAATTCAAATTTAAAATTTAAAAGAAGTATATCTTATATATAGTTTGATTTAAATAGTAGAATAAATACCAAAGCTTTATAAAACAATTTAGATAAAATAAAGACATATTCATATGCAAAATAATAATATTGGATTTGGAAGAACTCTATATTATAAAATTTATAGAAATTGGTTTTGTAATAATAATATGTATGAACATGTACATACATTGTGATATGGAAACGATATTTTCAATTTGATATAATAAATTTTCCAAAAAGCTATATAAAGATTAAATTATAACATATATACTTGTTAATTTATTAATGTATAATAAATTTTAAAATATGTATTCTTTAAGTTATAAATATATATATAACATTTAAAAATGCATAATACAAGTTTGTTTCAATTATAATAGTTGGAAATGAACTAAGAGATTAAAGATAACACATGTAAACATTTTAAAATATCATCCAACAAGTGTAACTATTTTAAGTGTGTAGATTTACAAATGTAGACATTTTATTCTATGAATTACAAATGTCATTTATCATTCTTCATTTTTTTTTAAAAAAATCCCACTATCTTCCATTCTCATCTTCTCTTCATCCTTCACTTTGCTACTTACAAATTTTCAAAAAAAAAAAAACAAAAGTAACCTGATATAAAAGAAATCAGATCTGAAGCTAAACCCAGAATTTGTTTTAAAACAAAATTCATGCACTTCATTTAATATCAAGTTCAGATCAAACCATCTCAAGCCTGAAATCAAAAGAAATCTGATGCGAATCAAAGTTAAAAGATCATTTCCAGAGTTTAAAGTAATTTCGGTTTCAAGCATCATCTGTGCAGAATTCAATAACAGGTCAAATTTCCCAGGGTTAAAACTGCTTCAAATCCTGTTCTGTTCAAACAATAGAGGTGAGTAAGCAAACTATTCTATTTATAGATGCACACTGAAAATTTCTTTTAGTAAGATATGATCCGTGATTGCATGTTTTGTTGATCGGAAGTGCATGTATATTTATATGTATGAAATTGTAGTATGAGTGTCTGGGTAGGGTATTCATACTCTGTTCTTGATTCTACAGTATGGATATATTCAAAATAAAATTTATCACCCTCAAATCTCCTTAAGATCTGATAAATAATAACAAAGTATGTTAATAATAACAATGTATGAGTTTTAAAATATGTCCAGGCTATTCTCTGTTTAACTATATAAAGGTGAGTAGCTTTTAAAACTTTTAATTGATTAAAATACCTGATGCATGTAAGGTTGAAGTTCTATTGTGGAAGTTGTTTGTATGAATATATATGTCATGCTTGAATGTATAAAAAAAAAGAGCAAACACATTTGAGTGTGCATGACTGGTATCAGGCAATATGTCTCTGCTATTATTGTCTGATTCCAGATTTCTGTTTGAAATCCTAAAACTATCTCTCAAATTCGTTTTAGGTCCTAATCACTAAATGGAATCTGATTTTAAGATTTTATCATCAATTATAAAAATAGTTTTAAAGTTAATATTAACAAATTTTCTCTGGAAATTTGGAAATTCCAGACAAAATTAAAAATAAATTAAGATTTAAACATCGCAATTAGATATTTCAGGGTTATAACTCGAATCAATTTAGGAAATTATGATTTTTAGAACTACAATCTAAATTTTTAATATTTCTTTGAGTGTACAATTTGGGGTTTGTCTGGGAACTGATATTTAGCCTTCCTCTGACGATCAAGAAGGTGAAAAATCTCGGGGTTTCTACTGGTGATGGGGGAAGTTACAGTATGTTCGGCAAAAATGGTGGATGGGGTCGTTTTGGACAGTCGCGACAGTGATATGATGTTTTCTGATCTAACCATAGTTTTGGACAACATTACAATATTGGGTGCTGTGTTATTTCCAATGCATCGAGCTGCTTGAGTTTTTGATGGAAGCTGTGTGGATGTGGCGTGGAGATGTGGCCAGAGTTTCTGGCGCTCTGGTTATCGTAGTTGATCGTACGATGTGATTTCAGGTTGGCTGTTTAGTTCCAAATGTCAACTGAAATACTCGATTTCAATTTCAAGGTTAGTGATTAAGTTGGATGTTTGAGATCGAAGATGGGCTTAGTAAGTGACTTGTCGACGGTAGGGGATGAAGCCAAGTCGGTGGCAGCCACCTGTGTACGTACACTGGTACACGGCGTGTCAGATGAGAAGTGGGATCTGGAGGGAAGTATGCTTGAAGTAATTCCCGGAGGATTTTGCTGATTTTCTCGAGATGGTCTTCGAGTTTTGGTGTATGGTATTCCATATTTTTGTATCTCAAGTTTTATTGAAATTTAAACTAAAGTTTGAATAATATAAGACTAGGGAAGAGATGAGGTAACTTAGTTTTTTTTTGATGGGTGTACCCGAGATTGTTCTCGGGTTACAAATTAAAGGGTACTTTACTTTAATCAAAGGATAATGATTTTAAAATTAATCAAATTCAAGTTTATAATTTAATTTATTAAGAGTTAATGTAATAAATGATAACTAAAGTAATTAACAGATAAGAAATTTGGGTAATTAAATTAAGACAAGTTAATTTGTGAAATTAATTAAGTGTGGTATATTACTTGATTAAGGATTGTTTAATCAAGGTTAGTCAATTAAGGGAATAGTTTAGTAATAAGTGATTAAGAGGCTAATTACTTAATGTAAGAAGATTATAAAAGGAAAATACTTAAAGAAAGTAATTAAGAGGTTAATTACTCAATGTAGTTATTTTAGTAATGTGATTAGTCAAGTTAATAAATTAGTTTAATTAATTTAAGATAATCACATGATGGCTTGTTAAATTATGATTACTGAATGTAATTGGAAAAGAGTAATTACTTGGTAAAGTAATTAATGGATAAGTACTAGATGTTAACTGAATTTGAAATGGTAATTTTATGGTAAATGATTTGGGTTAATTACCTTGTATAACTAATAAGAAGGGTAATTATTTTATGGAAGTAATTAATAATTAATTACTTAGTGTAATTGATTTAAGAATTGATTAATAAAATTATTAGAAGATAAATGATTAATGTAATTAATTAAGGGTTAATGTAATGTAATAAAAGTATAATAAATCAAGAATGATAAATTAAAATAGAAATTAGTGGATCATTAATTAATTGGTCTATCATCAATTAATGATTAGTAGGCAGGATTCAGAAGTAATTGAAGTAGTTGATTTGGTGTTTAAATTAAATTAATTACTGATTGTGTGGTTGATAAATCTTGCTTGTGAATAATTGAATGATAGAGTATGTTTTAGATTATTGATATTTCTGTTAGGGGATGAGTGATGCTTTGTGACAAAATATATTTGGGCTAAACCAAGACATCCTGTGTTTAATATTTCACTTGAATAATTTGAGTTAAGTGGACATTGGATTCGAAGAGACCGGATTCGGATTTTAGTTAATATTTGAAACCACTTCGATTCTTTATAAATTGCTAGGTGAAATTAATAAGCTGGAGTGGAATGATTTAAGTGAATTAGACTACTTAATCTAAGTTTGGTACTTAGAAATTGGTGAGTGAAATAAATGATGTCGATAACAATTTGTGAAGATGTAATTGATACAAGTTACCCGGGTTGTATATAAGTTGTATGCTTTTGAAATTTATGTTAGATGGGTTTATTCACGCTGGTTTCCAGCCTGACCCGGGTGTTACTTTGATGTAATGCTCGGGTCAGACCGAGTATTATAGATTTTCAGGCAAGGACGTTCTGGAGCTCAGGAGGCGAGCTGGATGGCAGGAAAATATGAAGAGTTTCCGCTGTGATATTGTAGTATCTGGACATTATTGTTTTGTTCAGAATTTATGTATATGTGTAACCCTGATGTATTAAAATGTAAATTAGCTGATATAGTTTTCTTTATATAACTGCTATTTTATTTGATATTATATTTGATCCACTGCAATGTGAGGTTTCTGTGACTTGTTTTCTGTTTCATCTTCTTTCTCTTTATCTCTTTACCTAACTATCTGGAATTTTCGGGATCGAAATTTTCGGGTCGTTACAATATGCATTCTATATTAATGTTTTTAATGAGACATAGTTATGATTTTTGCATGTGGTTATATAATTTATTTAATGTTTTATGTTGTTGATGTTCGGTTTTATTAGATTTTATGGCGATATGTGAGGTTGACGAATGTGAATTCAATAACATCATATTGAATTTTTAATGTACGGTGGCGTAGGGAAGACGTATGGAACTCGTAAGAAGGGGTATGGAATATGGCGTAGGTAAGACGTAGAGAATCTGACGTAGGTAACGCGTATAGAATCTGGCGTAGGTAAAGCATATGGAACCTGGCGTAGGGAATGCGTGGGAAATATGGCGTAGGTAACACGTATGGAATCTGGCGTAGGTAAAGCGTATGGAATCTGGCATAGGGAATACGTGGGAAATATGACGTAGGTAACGCGTATGGAATCTGGCGTAGGTAATGCGTAGGGAAAAAGCGTAGTGAAGCCGTAGGGAATTTTTGCGACGTACCATTTTCCGACTTCTTTTTTGGCGTAGGGAAATTTGTTTCCCTATGCCTTCCCTACACCCAATTGGCGTAGGGAATCCAGAATTCTTTTGTAGTGATTATTGGTATATTAATATTATTTTAAGTTATTAAATTATGTTTTAATAATTTTGTTTTATTATTGTTATACTATATTAAATGTTCTAAGATTATTATTACTATATTATTTGCTTTAAAATTTATTATTGATGATTTTTTAAAGTCATTATTTCATAAATGTTGTTTAAGGTGAATTAACTGTTTGTTTAAAGGTATATTTAAATAGTAAGTTGTTTTATAGAAGATGCTTAGGAATAATAAACTGTTCATTTAAAAAGAAATTTATTTTAAAGAAAAGGTTTATAAAGGGTTTATTTAATAAAAGAATTTATTAAAGGAATTTTTAAATGTGGTAATGGATTTTGGAAGTTCGAAAGAAGTTGATTCTTAATGGTTTTGGGATTGGAAAAAGGAATTTGGTTTTTAAACAATTTCAGAATGGAGATTCATGAATGATGTTTGGTTTATTTTTATCTCCGTTTTAATGACATTTGTGTTTGATCATTTTAATATGATTTTGAAATAGAAAATCTCTCTAGATGTTGGTGAATATACTTATACTATTTTATAAGTAGATGAAAATGGTTTTCCATGTATTGAAAGGAATGGTTTGTGAATATACTTATCCCGATAAGATAAGTGTATGAATATTTTAATAAATATTTGAAAGGTGATTTTAAATTAATGAAAGATTAATTTAAAAGGCTTAGTGGTTTTCGTGGGAAATGCAATCTCTATTTGAATGTTTTATTATTTGATAGTTAAATAACCGACTATTAAATCTGGGTCTAAAATGAATCTTTCTTAATTTTGGTGGTACAGAAATATTTCCTATACTTAACACTAAAGGATTTTAACTCTGGAAATATCTAAGAGGAACACGGGGATTATATGGTACAGTTACCTTCGGTGGTGCTATACTGTACATATAAACTCATTTTATTCTTTTAGGATAAATGATGAGGATATCCATCCAATTAAACGGTTAGAGGGTAACCCCGTTCTAATGTATTGTCTGATTATTTCCTAAAGAACTGGTATCGAGCATTCCGAAAACCCGACGATTGGTTTGTGGAGCACCTGGTAAGCGAGGAAATGTACTCGTAAGTGATGTCTCGTACCGTAGCCACTCCAAAATCCCTAAACGGTTCTATGGAGGAGTTTCATGATATATTAAGACGTTTGAATCCATGTGTGATTCTAAGGCCCTTTGTGGTGTGCGAATCCACGTGTGATTCCGAGAACTGTTTTGGATATTGGAATCCATGTGTGATTTCGAGACCGTTGGGGTATGAGAATTCATGTGGGATTCCATGATCTATTTTGATGGTGATGTGTGACTTGAAACGTTGGATGTAGCCTTATTAGTGGTAATGACTAAAACTAAAGATATGAGACATAGCCAGTAGGGTTGGCTAACCCATAATGTGCAGTCGTCTCCACCTAGAGTTACCTACATTTGTTATGCATGCATGGAGCGATGCACTCAGTCTTAGCGAGACCAACTATGTTTTTCCTATGGTACATCACTAGAGAAGTATGCTGCTTCGGAAGGATATCTCTTATCCTTATGTAGAAGGACCGTTTCTCAAAGTACCGAGAGCATCTTCGTAGAATCCTACACAAGTAGCGAATGTGTTTTACAGTTTTTGAGTATACACTTAGTATTATTGTGATGTACACTCACGAGCATCACGATGATTATTATTATTTTCACCCTTAGACATTATTAAAATATCACTAGATTTTCTGATATATGTTTTGGTTATCGCATGGTAAAAACTCATTCTGTTTGCGTGCGGGATGGTCTTACGAGATACCTTTGATTTTAAAGGATTTTACCAGTTATAAGAAATAAAATTCTTTGTGATTTGAGTTTCTCACGCTGCTCTACCAGACTGACCCGGGCATTGTTTTCCTATAATACTCGGGTCAGCCCGAGCATATTTTCCAGATTTAGCTGGATACTTTGGAGCTTTCGGGTGATGAGATGGATTCTCTAAGACGTATTCATGTATGTTATATTTTTTGTTGTTTTATTGTTTCTGATTTCTCTATGTATTCATCAGCAATTGTAAGGACGGGTTGTTATAACTGTCCAGGCTGAAATAGGTTAGTTTGCTCTAATTGTGTGTTATGTATATATATAAGATGATTTCTTTTTGTAATGATATTGTGTATATTATAAATTTATCTCATCATATTGTGAGATTCTATTCTTTCTTCTCTTTCTTTCACCTCAGCAATCTGTCTTTTCGGCACTTGGATATTCGGCACGTGAATACCGTGGATGTATTAGTGTCGATTTCGAAGGGTCGAAAAGATGGACCGTTATAGTAAACGACTTTGGTTGGAAAATTCTCAATTTGAAAAAAAATGTTTATTGGGAATATATTTGAAAATAGGGGATTTTCACTTAAAGGACTTTATAATTAAGAGTAATAAATTTCTAGGATGGCACTTTAGAGTAATAAATTTTAAGACCATTTATCATTTATGATTTTCCTTAAAAAGAAGATGATTCTTTTATAAGTTATAATTTATCATTTTCTTCAAAAATAAATATTATCATTTATCTTTTGTTCTTAAATTTAATTATTCTGAAGTGATATCTTAGAAATTTAATAGAATATGCTGGGAAACCCTTTAGCCTAATTTTCTATTGGAAATATTTTATTAAAAATGGTAAAGTCGTAAATAAAATCTAGTTTTAAAATACTTAAAAATTATTTTACATAGATGATAATAATTTGATTAGGAAGTACATAGTTGATAAAGTAAAATATTTGATTTGAGAAACAAACATTAGAGGTGTTTGTTAAAAAATATTTTATTGAAATGATATTTAATTTTAGAAATTTCACTGAATAACATTATGAAAAGGCTTTCAAAATGGGATTTGAATAGTAAGTCGTAAAATTTAAACTTCAAATCGAAAAGGGATTTAAATCGTACATCGTAAATTCAAAGAATCTATTTTTAAAGTTTGTGCACACTTTTGAAATTGATTTTGACGTTCGAGCTTCTATGACTAAACTCACTTTTATAACTATTCCATTTTTATTTTATTTTGAAAACATTATAATTGGAATTAAGAATTCAAGTAAGTGTTAATCTGAGTTGAATGCTTTCTTAATTGTGGTTTTAACTAAGTTTGAATTGAAATATAAATCGAATCGGGCGATCTGAATCGGGGTTTAAATCGTAAGATTTAAATTTTTTTGACAACAATGATTTTGAGGACTATGAGACTAGAGTAAATGACATGTGGTGTGAGATACTGGTTGATATGAGTTTTGAGCTTGTCTAACATCCATTATGATGATATAACATTATACCTATTATGTGTGACTTTTTCTAATGATTTATAAGAATGCGTATTTATTCCCTTCCAGGATGACTATCCATTTCAACGTATGGGATAAAAACATTTACTACATTCGTGTTTGCTTACTTTGGTTGAATCGATTGCATTGTTCTTATTTTTATTAAGTGATGAGTTTTAATTTGGAAAAATTATACTACTTGTTTGACTATGCTTTATAATTTATGTCATTTTTGTTTGAATTGCTTCCTTATGCTTGCACCGTATTGTTGTTGTTTCCCAGACCTAGTTTTATTTGTTTGTTTGTTTGGTTGATTGTTTGCTTTGTTGAGATTGTTTCTCTTGGATGCTAGGTTATATTGGTTGTTAGGCACGATGATTGTATTTTGGTGTTATCTAATTTTGACTTTTAGTGGGATGTACATTAGAGAGACTAGTGAGATATTAAGGAAAATGTTTGATTTAGTCATAGTGGGATGACGTAGTTCCCTAAACCGAGAAAGACTAACTACTTGGACTGATTAAAGAGATGTGATGATGTTCCTTGATGATGAGCAATAATGACTGAAGAGTTCTGGTGATTAAAGACTTAGTGGGTACCACTGTGAAATAAAAGGGACAGGTAGGAGATTCATTACATCTTTGCTAAAAAATGAAGTTTTAACATATGTATATTTCAAAATCTATCTTTACATAAGAAATTACTGGCTTCATAAGTGTTTTAATTTCAACAACAACTTCTATTTTTGATTTTTAAAGAAGTTTATACAGTTTAAAATTTTATAAAACGGCGTCTTCTCTAAGTTGAATTTAAAGAGAAGAAAAAAATGATGAAGTTTAATGAAAAATAGGGGAAAAACGATAATATTTTGAAAAAGAATTTTTTTGTTTCAAAATAATATGGAATCTTTGACTTGAAAATGAAGATATTTAGTATGAATGTTTTGATTTTAAAATATATTGGTAAACTCTCATCACTAGCGGGCCGACTGATCCCTCTAAGGTATTTTGGACGAATTATCTCTGTCTTTAGATGAAGAAGTTACTATAAGAGGATTGTGGAATTGGAGATTTGACGTGCTCTAGAGGTTGGAATAAGCTAAGTTCGAATATGGATGCATACCAAGGGATTGTGAATAATTCAGAGGTTTTGATGTATGCTAATACAACAAGGGTATTTGAGGACCATCGCTTGTGTATCCTAGGCCCTGGTGGGTGTCTAACTCACTTTGGTGATGACGATGAGCTACTTTGAGCATTGACAAGACCGCGATGTTGAGTGCTCGCTGACCTTGGTGCTGATCATATAAGTTATCATATATCCAAGAGTACTTATTACGAGACCTTAGTAAAAGTCTATTTCACATTAGTGATGGTGAGGATCTACTTTGAGCATTGATGAGACCGCAGTGTTGAATAGTCGCTTATCTTCGTGATGGTCATACATCAAAAGTGATTGATCCAATATCTTAGTAAGGTCTATACTTTCAAACTGTCTATGTGAGTCTGGAGAATCAAGGATTGATGCAACTGCAGTATGAGTTGATGACCATATTATTTTGAGGATGTAGTCATGAGTTGGCACATATTATTTTGAAATATAACCATGAGTAGATATATATATATATCTAAGGATGTAACCATGAGTAGACACATATCATTTCGAGGGTGTGATAATGAGTATGTGCACATTATACGTTGGAAGGTGTAAGAATGAGATAATACACCATTTATTTTGAGGATGAAACTATGAAGAAGTTCATCGATAGTTTTGAGGATATGCTTATTATGATGTATGTGCAATCAGCAATAGGGGTAGGCGTACTATAGGGGTGAATTTACGCAAATGATTGCAAATCAATCCCAATACATGCGGAAGCAATAAGATCGTGTTGTAGTGCGATAAAACAAAAAGAACTTGAAAATAAAACGGAAAATCAGCAAATCATACAAGAAAGTAAATAGAGAGTTCACACATGGATTTATAATGGTTCCACTGTCCAAGATAGTGTGCATCCACTTGGAGAGAGGATATTTTATTACTTTCACAGAGAAGAATTACAAGATTGATAATGGAGACTAAGAAGAATACGAAGAAATACAAAAGAGAAGATAATTCATTTCTGATACTTCTATTCATCCCAATCCCTACCTTTATATAGGGATTATAACTTGAGGTTGAAGTAATTGATTTATGGTCATAAATTAATAGCTAATCAGTTCTCCAAATCATACGAGAAACATTTACCATTTTTTTTTCCAGTTTCCCACAACTTTTATGCATCTGATAAGATTACTTCTTTAATAATCTAATTAGAGATTTAATTAATTACCTCACTCTTTTTCAAATATTTCTTCCTCTTATGTAGTTAATCCATTGCCCTCTTAAATGCATATATGAGAGGCAATATATTTTAGCAATTATCTCAAATATCTTCCAAATCTTCTTAAGTATGGAATATTGTATCAAATCTAACAATCTCCACTTTGATACTATATTTCCCCGCAAGCCTACCAACTTTACCTACATTCTTTTACTCCAAGAAGCTCTCGGACAATACATCATGGATACTTTTCGAATGAGCTTCGACATGACCATCATCCATTCCACTTTATCAACGAACTCCGATAAGGCCACCATCCACCAACAAAGTGTTGAAGTACCCCCTCCATGTTGGATCCATCAATCTCTAAGACAAACATCTCCATATACTAACTTACTCTCCCTCTGTGCCATCAAGTGGCACCTAGCACTTTAGCAAGCGAATTAAGTTCGAGCAGTGCTCGAACTTTGCAACAAGTCTAGCCTTGTATCTTCCATCGTCTTTCGTCTTATATATCCACTTGCATCATATGGCTCGGCTTTCTTGAGGGGATGGTACCAATTCACAAGCCTGATTCTTCTTCAGCGAATCCATCTCCTCTTCAATAGCATGCATCCATTTCGAGCTGGTACTCGAATTCATAGCTTCTTCAAGGTCGAAAGGCTCATCTTGCACTATATGCAGTGCATAATCAAAATGATCATCAAGGCTAAGGTTTGTATAACTCCAGTTTCCATACCTATTTAGTGGCCTTTTAATTGTAGAGCTAGCCCGAATAAGTGGAACTTCGCTTAAACTCCTATCAACTCCACCTTGAGTTGAATCATCTCTATCTTCACGACTATCACTATCATTGCTAGATGAATTCTATGGACCTTCATGTGATGTATCAATCACTGCAATTACTCTATCTTCTTTTACATCTATGACTCTACTACTAGGCTGATGTGTGGGAATAGTTTCCGTCTCCTCCGTCTTTTCAGCTTCTGAATCCACCGAACAAGGTGGATTCTCCTTGGGCCTAAACCCAGCAGACTCATCAAATGTGACATATCTCGAGTGCACTACCTTCCTATCAACATGGTTCTAAATATGATACCATTTGATATCTTCTATATAGCCCAAAATTATGCCTTGATAGGCTCTAGCCTCCAACTTGTCATTTCCTGTATGGTGAACATACATGTGGCGACCAAATATAAGAAAATAACTATATGTGTATATGTACCTTTCTACCTTTCCTTAGGAATCCTCTCATCAATGGCTGAGCACGGAATCCGATTGATAATATATGCTGCAGTTGATGAAGCTTCAGACCAAAAGCCTGTAGACAAGTCCGCCATCAATCTCAAGCAACGAGCCTTCTCCAGTAGAGTTTTGTTCATCCTTTCAGTAACTCCGTTTGATTGCGGATCACCGAGTGTAGTAAAATATCTCCTAATTCCATGCTGGCTATAGAAATTTATGAATTCCTTTGAAACAAACTCACCGCCATTGTCGGATCTTATCACCTTCAACTTCCTTCCTACTTCATTCTCTATCAGCGCTTTCTAAGTTTTAAACTTTTCAAATAACTCCGACTTTGCTTTCATCATATACACCCAAACCTTTCGAGAGTAGTCATCGATATAAAAGATAAAATACTTAGCTCCTCAAATAGAAGCTGTAGCTACTTGTCCCTAAACATCCGTATGGACATACTCTAGTACTCCTTTGGACTCATGTCTACCAACATCAAAAGAAACTTTTGTCTGCTTCCCAAACACACACTCTTGGCAGAATTCCAAACGGTTGAAGATTTCACCATTGATCATCTTCCTTCTTTGAAGAAGCTCCAAAATCTTCTCTGTAACATGACCTAGTCTGAGATGCCAGGGTCTAGTGGCATCCAAAGCTCGTGAATTATCAACTCCAAAACACGTCTCTCTAAGAACCATAGATCCTTTCAGCAGATAAAGATTTTGAACCATCATTCCTTTCATCAATACAAGAGCACCATGTGCCACCTTCAAGCCATATGACTCTATAGTAATCTTGCACCTCAAAGATGCTAGCTAACTCAAGGACGAAAGAGATTTTTTAAATTTGAAACATAGAAGACTCCAGTGATAGTGCGCCTCACACCATCGTGCATGTGAATATGCACTGATCCTTCTCCTAATGACTTGCAAGTAGCATCATTCTCCATTAATATGGCAATTCCCTCATTGTCTTCATAAGAAGAGAAATCCTCCTTTCTAGACGTGCCCCTGAATCTAGCACCCAGTGGTCTGATACATCGGAAACAAATGCAGTCAACACATCATCAGAAATAACTATCTCCACCGCAATAAATGAAGAACCATCCGCTTCATTCCTCTTCCTCAAATCTGGATAATCTTTCTTCCAGTGGCCATGTTTCCTACAATGATGACACTTATTGTCTCTAAACTTGCCTCTCCAACAACATTCAAGTTTCCTTGACTTTTAATTCCCTCTAAAATTATTCTCCTTCTTCTCTTCTCTTCCTCTCTCCACAAATAGCCTATGACTACAACTAGCTTCTCCACTTTCGCTCATATTCTTTATCTGATCCCTCATTTCTTCACTTAGAAGTCCCGTCTTCATATATTCTAATGACAGTGTGCTTCTTCCATAAATCAAGATGTTAGCGAAAATCATGTATCGCCCAGGAAGAGAACAAATAACACCATAGCCTTTTGCTCATCGTCCACATTTAAATCAACAACATTCATCTTCATCATCGAATCATCGAAGAAGTTCAAATGTGCTTTCAATGACGTACCTTTCCGTATCTTATGTGTGAAAAAAGTCTTCAATAGAATCGGCTATTCGTAAGCAACTTCTTCATGTAGAGATCCTTCAATTTCTTCCATAAGCCTCTGGCAGTAGTTTCACCACTAATCTTTGGAATGACATTCTCACCCATGGCCAATTAGAGGATAGTAAAGGCTCATTCTTCCATCTTCTTTCTTTCCAATTCTGAGATATATGCTGGCAATAATTTTATGCCAAATACAACCTGATGAGAACGATTTCTTCTCAACACCATCTTCATTTTCCACTGTCACTTCTCAAAATCATTATCTTCGTTCCACTTCTCTATAGCCAACTGCAAACCTGATGTTGCATATGAATCTCTAATGTAGGGTGCATATTCCTAGGTAGGCATAACCTCCTCATTTTCAGGTCCTGCCATTTTATCAAACACCTTCTAGCCCTAGGCTTCAACAACAACCTTCAAAGTTCTGATACCAAATTGTATGGGTCAATTTACACAAATGATTGCAAATTAACCCTAATACGTGCGAAAGCAATAAGATCGTGTTGTAGTGTGACAAAACAAACAAACTTAAAAATAAAACGACAAATCAGCAAATCACAGAAGAAAGTAAATAGAGAGTTCATACATGGATTTATAGTGGTTTCACTATCGCAAGATACTGTACATTCACTTGAGGAGAGGAGATTTTACTACTTTCAGAGAGAAGAATTGCAAGATTGATAATGGAGACTAAGAAGAATTTAAAGAAATACAAAAGAGAAGATAATTCGTTTCTGATAATTCTATTCATCCTAAATCCTACCTTTATATAGGGATTATTACTTGAAGTTGAAGTAATTGATTTATGGTCATAAATCAGTACCTAATCAATTCTCTAAATCATACGGGAAACATTTAACATTTTAGTTTTTCAGTTTTCCACAATTTGTATGCGTCTGGTAAGATTCCTTCTTTAATCATCTAATTAGAGAATTAATTAATTACTCCACTCTTTTTCATATGTTTCTTTCTCTTATGCAGTTAATCTATTGCCCTCTTTAATGTGTATAAAAGAGGCAATATATTTGAGCAATTATCTCAAATATCTTCCAAATCTTCTTAAGTACGAAAATATTGTATCAAATCTAACAGTTAGAATGATGAAAACTTGTTATTTTGAGTACGTATGTTTTATTTTGATGAGTTATACTGATTATTAATTCATATATTTATTTGTGCATGCATATTTGAGTTTTCGTTATGGACTTTTGTGGTTGGGATATTGAGACACGTTATGTGACTTGTGAACAGAGTCCATCTATGATTGAGATTATTTCACTCTTTGTTGATATGGTGTTATTTATATGCGTTATAGTTTTGATTGTATGGTTATTGAAATATATATATATATATATATATATATATATAGTATGTGAGTATAAAATTGAATTCATTGTTGTGAATGGATTTTGTTGTGTCATGATTAATTGTGTTGTGCGGTTGTTCTAGAGGTAGTTAGTTGTGACTGGTATATTTTCTCATAATTCGTATGGTTTAACATATAATATGATATGATGTCTTATGCATGTGTTGTGTTGATGATTTATTCATTGGGGAATTGCAGAGGCATACATTTTAGGCTTTGGAGGCTCTTGGGAAGATCATATCTATTTAGTTGAGCTTGCATATAACAATTCAAGCAAGCATTGGAATTGCACCATTTGAAGCACTGTATAGGAGGCCGTATTGTTTTCCTACGTGTTGGATAAAAGCTGGAGATGGAACTGTGTTGGAACCAGAGCTTATTGGAGGGTAAAACACGATGAACACTTTGATAAGAGCTCGATTATGGATGACAAAGTGTAGATAAGGTAATAAGCGCCCAAAGAAGAAAAGATTTAGAGTTGAAGTGGACAATGAAGTATTTTTCAACGTTTCTCCTATGAATAATGATGGCAAGATTGGGATGGGTAGGGAAGTTGATGGTAAGATACAATGGACCATTTCTCATAGCCGAAAGGATTGTAAAGTCTGCTATTAATTGAAGTTAAGAAAAAGATTGCAAGCATCGTATGATATATATCATATATCCCAATGAAAGAAATGTTTGTGAGATGAATATGTGATCGTGCCACATGAGCATGAAGTCGCGCTCGATTTGATATTTGTTCGACAGTTAATTAAAACTGTAGGCTCAAAAGTTAAGAAGTTAAGAAAGAAACATAAGTTTAGCGAAGTAAATTAGAGTAAAGACCTTTAAATTGTACTTGGACGACAGAAGATTGTATGAAATGGTCATATCTTGAGTTGTTTAAGTGAAGAAAATCGCTTTGAGGTCAAGAGACTTATTATTTTGTTGTATAAGGCTATATTTTTACTTGTTTTGAAAGTATGATTGAGTATTTTGAATATATGTGATACATTTTATTCTTATATACGTTGATGTGCATCAACTTGATCGTTGCATGGAAGTAGAGACAAGTAGCTTAAGAAATAGGGAATTGCAAAGACAGAATTTATCTTAACGTAAAGATAGTATAGCAGCTTGAAATGTTGACATAGGAATGATGATGTTTTATGTAGTGGAATATATAGAGAGGCATGTAAGTAGTCAAAGTTAAGGCTTTGGAGGTGTTTAAGAGCTTTGAGGTGATCAGTTTGAGGTAATCACGCTTAAGAACGATTTCTATTGGTGCAGATCGAAATAAAGGCAGAGGGGTTCTTGGCAGGCTGGTATGGATTTGGGCAAGGATCTACATGTCAATGTAGAGAGTAAAACGAGAAACAAAGCAAAAGAAATTGGTAAAAATTTACTTTGTTTTTTTCTTATTTTTCTATAAAGCTAATTGTAGCGGCAATTTTGGTGTAGAAAATTTCATAACATCAGAAACTAACTATACATGTTAGTAGAGAATAACAAAAGCTAAAGAATTAATCGAATTAAAGGCTGACTTAATTGTTTATTCCAAAAGACTGATTAAAAAATAAAAAATAAAAAGGAAAATAATTGATCATTTTGATTACTTATGTATCAAAAACTTGATTATAACATTAGAAATTTAATTTTTAATATTGGACATCGTAAATAAATTAATTTTTATACGTCAAAATAATTTGAAATTTGCAGTATCATGTTTAAATTGGAAAAGCGACTCCAAATTAGTTTATGTTAGCTTGATAATAAAGTTTGTAGGCCATCTAACAGTAGGGATTTGTAAGTGCACTTTGAAACATGACTAAGTCTAGTTATATGAATCAATTATGGACAAAAATATTTAACACTGATGGGACAAATTTGTATTTTGCAAGTTAAAAAAAGGATTGAAAATGCAAATGAATGGCGTTAACCTGCTTCTGAATAATATGTAGACATCGTAGTATCTTTTTACCACTTTGTGTATATGGTTATTAGACATACAAGATTCACTAATACTTTTACTTTCTAGATTAATAATTAATTGATGCCGTCAACGTGTGACCTGAGGATGTCCATTTATACGGGCCATGGAGCATCACAATGTACACTTGGTGTTAGGTTTATAAAAAGTATAATACGAGATGGATTACAAGCTATTGTGGGAAATTCGGATGTTCTGGTGTGTATTAGTTAAAGTCTTGCCCAAGACCTAATCTATGATGATATTAAACAACCAAAAATAAATACACCTTGGAAATAAACTATAAATGATAAATCATAAGGTAATAACACTATTTGCGTCAAAATTGGTCACAAACACCTAATTGAAAATGAAAGCACCAGCTTATAGTTACAGATCACAGATAACAGATGGCAGAAATGAAGAGAAAATAAATATGAATAACACTCAAAATTTAAAATAAAACACACAGTAACACGCAGGTTTATAGTGTTCGGCGTGTTGCCTACGTCCGCAATGGTTGATTTTTATTAACTTTTGCTTGCTGGTTATAATGAATTACAACAGTGAATTTCGAGTACAACAGTGATTTCGAGCAAAACAATGGTTTCGACAGAGTCTGAACGTAGGAGAGCCAAAAAAGTCCTTTTTCTATAGGTTCTAGACTGCTATTTATAGGCGTAGGATGCAAATATCTCACTCAGATCTCGAATGACCTCTTTTTGCACGTGGGTGGGCTCACGCGATCAATCTCATGCGGTTTGCACTCGATCTGTGATCAATACGAACGAGTTTTGTATCGATCAATACTTCATCCAATTGAGTCGAGATTGAGCATGAACATTATTTAGGTTGTACGCAAACTCCTGTGAAAATTTGGTGGCATTTGGATTTGTAGATTGTGAGTTATGATCGATGCAAGTTTGTACTTTTCGAAGGCTGTTTCCTTCGTATCAGTGGCATTCGTACCGATGGTTTCACATCGATAAACCTGCAAGTGATGTTTGATAACATGCCGCTTGCTTTTAGGATCGATCCACATTTTGTGTTGAACGATCGAGTCTTTTCTATTGATGCGCCTTGTTCGTATCGACCCGGCTTTAGCTTTATTCGCATCGATCCACTGCTTTGTTCGTATTGATCACCACTGTTCTGTTCGTATCGATGATTGCATGCCACTTCGTATCAATGACTGAAGGCCGCCTCGTATCCATTCTTGTGTAAGTTTTCCGTATCGACCCTCTGGATACAACTTCGTATCGATGACATTTGTGTATTTCCATTGATCACTGTGAACCACTTTGTATCGATGGAAAGCTTTGAGTTCCTATCGTTCCATTAGCTGATTGATACGAAATGGGTAAAAAGGGATCGATACGAAGATGGCAGCAGTTGTACAGGTGGATTAGGAGTGATGCTACTGGTTGATGGATACGAAGAGAATTGTTGCCCGATAGATACGAAGTGGTGCACTCAATGGATACGAAGCAACATTTGTTGATGGATACGAACAGATGAGGCTTGATGGATACGAACAACAGATATCTGAAGAATACGAACAACAGATAACTGATGGATACAAAGTGATGCTCATTGATGGGTACAAACCGTTGAGACTTGATGGATGCGAAGTGCATGGAAATGAAATTAGCATGCTTTTCATGAAACTTAGATCGATTCATAACTCGAACATACGAACTCCAATTGACTTGAAATTTGGAATATTGGCTTTAATTGCTTTGCTTGTGTTGTCGCATCAATAGTGGCTTGATCCAGACTTGTTCAAAAAAATTCAACATCCATAACTTATTTGTAAATAACTGATAATCGAGGAGAACTACCTTTGGCTTCCAGTTGATTCTTTGGTATCACGACCTTGCCAAAAGACGGGATAACAATCGTTTTTCGAGATGAACTGTCTTTGATTTCCAGTCAACTTCTTGGTATCACGGCCTTGCCAAAAGGTGGGATAACAAACACTTGCATTCTTGAGAAATGATGAGCTTTATCTTTAATATCTGGAGAAACTTCCATCTAATATTATCTCACTTGGTCTCTTGGCATCCACTGCTTTGAATTAATTTTTAGTCTGGAAACTAAAGTAAAAGCGGCAATCTTGATTCATTTTATACAGAAGCATTTGTTACGAAAATACGCATGAAATCAAGATACGTTGTAGCAAATAATAATTTCACTATGATGTAGTGAAAGCTGGCATGCCAATATCAATAAATAGATGGAAGTAGTCAATGATATCATCAACAAAGAGGGGAAAAACACGAGAATAATCCAACGTTAGGAAAATTAATATTAGCATGCTCATTAATCGCACATTAAAACTAAACATAGGCATGCGAATGTTTGGTTTAAATACACCATGCGTGAAAAAGTGAAGTGAGAATAAGCATACATTGTAAAACTAATGTCAATGAACCTCCGCAATCAATACCAAGATATCACTATTTACAATACCAACTGGTTTTGACTCTTAACCGGTCTCGCTTACCAACTACATTCATAAGAAATGAGATTTGTTAAGTATAACTCGCATTGTAGGCTTGTAGATTGAACTTGATAAAGTTCCACATTTCAAGATTTATCCGCTAGCTTATTTTTTTTTTTTTAGTTTCTATGTTGTCTATATTTTCTTTCTTTTTGTTTCATTCTTATTTTTCTCTATTACATTTTGTGATATTGTGTTGGCCCAACCTGTCAAACATGCAAATATGAACGGCAAATAAAACATTAATGCACAACTGAAACTGGTCTGCCTTCTTGTCAGTGTTAGGCTATCATTTGCACCAGTTTCAAGGAAAATAGAAGCAAACCAACTCACGCACACTTTAGTTTGATGACAACCACAGCCACTTATACAAACTATACAAGTATTACACAAGTCGAGATATTCACCAACACAAACAAATACTTATATTATACTAACTTAACAAGATCTATGTGCTAGCTTATTTTTTTTAGTTTCTATGTTGTTTATCTTTTCTTTCTTTTTATTTCATTCTTACTTTTCTCCATTACATTTTGAGATATTGTGTTTGACCAGCCTGTCAAACATACAAATATGAATGGAAAATAAAACACTAATACACAACTGAAACTGGTCTGCCTTCTTGTCAGTTTCAAGGAACATAGAAGCAAAGCAACTCACGCACACTTTAGTTTGATGACAACCATAGCCACTTGTACAAACGATAGAAGTATTATAATAGTCAAGATAATCACCAACAGAAACAAATACTTATAGTATACATAGTAAATCAATTTACTAAAAAATAACAACCATTACAACACACAGAAGGCATCACCCTCAAGCAAACCTAGGGACTTAATTATTCTCATTACAATACATAACATGAATATAAGAGTTCTATAGCATAACTGGAGCACAATGGTTAATGATGGGGTGGTTTGTAGTGAGGTGGCTTGTAGTGTGGAGGTTTGTAATGGGGAGGCTTGTAGTGCGGCCGTTTGTAATGCGGCCGTTTGTAGTAGCGAGCATCAGCAACCAAAACCATCAAGCACATGGCCAAAAATAATAGAAAGCTCATGAATTTCTTATTAGTAGCCATTATGATTTATCTACTCGATTCTTTTCTGATGAATGAAACAAAGGTATCTCTGCCTCTTTATATAGGAACAGAGCCTTATGGTGACATCATGTGATTTCCAAGTTGTTGGTTAAAAGAATTCAGTTTTAATACATGAGATTTTGAAAAGGTAAAATCGTAGGATAATCAAACATTAAGGAGACCTTGGATGAATGACTATTTTTTGTAAACGAGGAAGTATTCAAGAAGACATGTTAAAAGCATTTCTTATTCAGTGTTGCCACTTGCCATCTATTTTAGTTAAAATAAAATGCATCTTACTTTCATACTTTAATGTACGTACCATAAGTGAAGAATTTAATCTATGATGACAAACAACCTCAATTAAATAGCTAACTTAAAATCTACAATTTCAATATCTTAATTTATACGCACAGCAATATGAATATATGTTCTAATTAGTACTGAAAGCTAGAAATAAATCACAAAGTGGTGTTCTAGTGTAGTTTTTCCGTCTGGTTACCAGAATTTATGAAAAAATGCAATGATAAATTAACACCCCTACAACCCCCCACCCCCCGAAACCTCACCTCTCTGTTTTTAGATACACGACCACAGGCTTGCTAGAAGAATTAAAATCATTAGGCCACTTCATTTTGTTTTGCACATATACATTATCCCTTTCCATGCATTAAGTTCAGTCATACTTATTTCATAATTTGTTATAATGGTATGACTATTATCCAGTTCAAGATTTTAGATCTTTACATGTGAAATGATCTTGATAAGACAAATCAACGGTTTTAGCATAAATCAATCGTACCACGGAGCACTTACGACTTTCTAACAATCCCCATACTATGACATTAAGACTTAAGATGTAAGTTCTATCTAACAATATTATTTTTAACAGCCATTGACTATTGGACAGTAATCCTCAATGAATTGGACTTATTGGTATGTATTTGGTGATCACGTCTATTAGATATATTATTCCAAGCATAAAATGGATTGACCACATTAAGAAGATACATTATATAATATACATTTATATAATATTTATAGTACATACATAGTTAAGAAATGCATATTATTCTGATATGTTTATTAGAGAGCGGAGAGCGGGTCTGGGCCGTATATGGCAGCCCATTAGCATAATACTTATGTATATAAATATACTACCAGCACCTGTATCAATAATTGAAGTATCAATTAATGAAATCATCATTCTGTTTTTCATTCCTTCTGCACCATATCATCAATTCAATTAGTGATCAAATAACCCACATTAATCATCATCAAATTCTAACATGGTATCAGAGCTTTTCAAGCCTTACGGCAACAACAATCTTTAAAGCCTAATGGCAGCAACTTCAAATACAAAATTGATCAAATCAGAGCTTCATCACAAAATTATCATCATTTGAAAGCTCTTAACCCATCAGGTGAAATCTCATCTTTTGGGTTAGTTATTGAATTTGCTATTTTGTGAAAAACATGTACCATATCAAGAAATCAGTCAAATTTCTGATTGCAACAAGTTTTTCATCAAAGTGTCAAGCAAATCCATAGGAAGAAAGTTCAGAAAATTGGAAAACTAATTCAAGAAAGCAATCAAAGACAAAAAAAGAAAGCAATTGCCATGCCAGGATTCATCACAACAGATCCATCACTTGAATCTTGGCTGCAATTAACATGTTCTTGCCCCAATTAGAGTGATCTTGAATTAATAAATCTTATGAACCATCAAATTTTAGCATCTGTTTCAGAATTCCGTAATCATGGCTGAAGGAGATAATACTTCAGCAACTTCAGATAACACCAACAACCCACAGCAACAAACTCTCACTGATGCAACAGAGACACTAATCAAAACTGTTATCAGCCCTGAAAGTTAGCTAATCACTATACATTTTGAGGAAGACAACCATCTCTTATGGAAGTTACAAGTTGAAACAGTAATGCAAGGATATGGGCTAGAAGGCTTCATTCTTGGTTGAATTCCAATTCCCCCAAGATTTATCTTTGATTCACAAAACAAAATGATCAACAATGAGGAATACACAAAATTCTACAGGCAAGATAGACTAATAAGCTCTTGGCTTCTATCATCAGTTGATACAAAATTACTGTCACAAGTAATAGGCTGCAAGTCAGCAAATGATATATGGATTACCATTGAAAGAATATTCAACACTCAGTCTGCTGCCAAGATTATGCACTATAAAAGACAACTGCAAAACATTACCAAAGGGAATCAACCAATGAGGGATTAAATGTCACAAGTTAATAACATTTGTAATATGTTGGGAGCAGCATGACATAAAGTATCTGAAACAGAGCAAGTACTGAGCATCTTGAATGGACTCACTGAAGAATATGAAGCAGTTGTTGCAGTTGTGTCATCTCAACCAAGTTTGCCACATGTACAGTATGTTCATGCCACACTTCTTGCACAAGAGGCAAGAATATATCATAAGAAACCTCAAGATACAAATCTATCAATCAACTATACTTTTAACTCAAAGAACAAAGGACAGAATCAAAGTAAGCAAGGTCAAACATATCAAAGGGGAGGCAGTTTAAGCAGATCTAGAGGCAGAAGCAGATGGAATAATAACAATAACAAACCTAAATGACGAATTTGTGAGAAAATTGATCACACTGCTGCGAAGTGTTATTTCAGGTTTAATACTAACTATGTACCAAACCATAACCAAAACAATCAAGGAAATGGAAAGGCTAGTGCTAACATGGCTCAAACACAGTCAGATTCTAGCAATCTTACTAACAATAGTGGTGAAGTCAATCAAAGTACAATCACAAGATCAGAGCACATACATAATAAAACCTGGTACCTAAACTCAAGAGAAACCAATCACATAACAAACAAACTTGACAATTTAAATCTTGGCAACAAGGTGTATAGAGGTAAACCGTCCATATGCATGGGGAATGGTGAGTCAGTTAATATTACTCACACTGGAAAAGCCAGTATTGATGGCAAAAGACAATTATATTTGAATAACTTATTGAGAGTACCAAAAATAAAGAAAAATCTCATGCGTGTGTCACAGTTTGTAGAAGATAATAATGTGTACTTTGAATTTTATCCAGATTACTGCTTAATTAAAGACATACTGACTAATGAATATCTTTTGCAGGGTGAAGCAGTCAAGGAATTATACAGATTCAACCTTGAAAATAGTAGCAAACTTGAGGGAAATCAAAAGTGTTGTAATACAAGTGAAATTGGTCAGTCAGAAAAGAATAGAAGTGTGTTTGATTTGTGGCACTATAAACTTGGTCATCCAAACACAAATGTTGTAAAACAAGTGCTTGAGAAAAATAAAATTATATTCGATAATATTTCTTTACCATATGTGTGTACATATTGTCAAATGGGTAAAAGTCACAAATTACCTTTTAATGACTCTTTAACCAAGTATTCAAAACCTTTAGAATTGGTTGCAACTGGTTTATGGGGACCTGCCCCAATTTACTCAGACTATGGTTATAGGTATTACATATCTTTCATTGATACATACTCTAGATATACATTGATATATTTTCTAAAAGCTAAATCTGAAAGTTACAATGCAGTAGTACACTTTATATCATTATCTGAAAAGAAAACTGGCAATCAAGTTAAGATTATACAGTCTAATGGTGGCACGGAGTACAAAACCCTTAGCAATTACTTTACTAAGAAGGGAATTGTTCACAGAACTATTTGTTCCTACACATCTAAAAAAAATGGTCTAATAGAGAGAAAGCACAGACACATTGTTGAGACTAGGCTAACACTACTTGCTTAAGCATCACTACCACTAAAATTCTGGCCTAATTCCTTTAATATTGTTGTTTATTTAATTAATAGACTCCCCACAAAAATTCATAAAGGAATCAGCCTAGTAGAGAAACTATTAGGTGTTAAGCTAGACTATCAAAGTCTAAAAATGTTTGGATGCTTTGCTTTCCTTACATAAGACCATATAGTAACAATAAGTTGTGCTTCAGGGAAAAACCATGTACTTTTATAAGATATGGATCAAATCAAAAAGGGTACAAATGTCTTGATGATAGTGGTAAAGTTATAATTAGCAGACATGTTGTGTTCAATGAACATATTTTTCCTTTTAGCAATGCAGGTATTAAAACAACTCAAAAGATATACAATCCAAAAGGTTCTATACCTAGCATACATGTTTATATAATGACCTTCATCCTGAGATGATTGAAAGGACCGCAGAGGTCCATGATCCACAACTCACTAGGTCTGATCAACCAGGTCATGAATCACTGAACTCACCCAACTATCTCAGTCAAACACCTGTATATTCAAAGTATTCAACAAAGTCAGCTAATGAAAGAGAGCTAGCAAACTCACAAATACAATCAGAAAATGACAATGATCAAACAAGTATAGAAATATCACCACAGGCTAAAACAGGTCATCCAATGATTACAAGATCAAAAGGTGGAATCTTTAACCAAAACTATACTCTGCTGTATCAAATTTAGAAGAACCAGAAAACTTTGAGTAAGCTACAAGGGACAAATGCTGGAAGGCAGCAATGGATGAAGAATATAATGCTTTAATAAAGAACAGTACATGTGATCTTGTATATCCACCAGATAATAAGAATATCATAGGGTGCAAGTGGACATATAGACTAAAAATAACGCTGATGGAATGGTGTCTAGATACAAAGCAAGACTGGTAGCAAAATGCTACACACAGCAATATGGGTTTGACTTTAATGAAACTTTTTCTCCTGTAGTTAAACCAACCACAGTAAGAATTATTTTAAGTATTGCTCTTTACAATCAATGGAATATTAGACAATATGATGTCAATAATGCCTTCTTGAATGAAACACTACAAGAAGAAATATATATGGAGCAGCTACAGGGGTACAAGCAGAATTCAAATCATGTGTGCAAACTAAAAAAGGATATATATGGCCTCAAACAGGCTCCAAGAGTCTGGTTTGATAAACTGAAAGCTACGCCGATTTATTTTGGCTACCAGTCTACCAAATCAGACAACTCTTTGTTCATTAAAATTAACAATAAATCTAGTGTCTATATTCTAATATATGTTGATGACCTTGTCATTACAGGAAATGATGAGGATGAAATCAAATGTCTTGCTCAATATCTAGACAAGGAATTCTCCATCAAAGACTTGGGCCCACTGAACTATTTTTTAGGCATAAAAGTCAAGAGAAAATCAAAGTTAGAAATTATTCTCAATCATAGAAAATATAGTCTGGAGCTACTGGCCAAAACTAAAATGGACAGTGCCAAGCCTCAACCTACCCCAATGATAAGCCGTCAATATTTATTTAAAAACAGGGGAGAATACATAACAAACACTGAAAAAATACAAAAGTGTTATTGGTGCCTTACAGTATTTAACAATTACAAGGCCAGATATCTCTTTTAGCGTTAACAAAATTTGTCAATTCATGCAGGAACGAAGAGATGACCACTGTAAAGCAGTAAAGAGAATTTTGAGATGTATAAAGGGAACAACAAATTATGGACTATTAATGAAGAAAAGCAACCATCTGAATATAACTGGTTACACCGATGCAGATTGGGGAACATACCCAGATGACCGAGGATCAACCACAGGGTACCGTATATATACAGGAGATAATCCAATGTCATGGTGCTCAAAGAAACAATCTGTCATCTCCAGATCCAGCACAGATGCTGAATACAGGAGCGTTGCAAGTGCAACTGCAAAAATTATATGGATAAAGTCTTTACTACATGAATTAAGCATTAAACCACAAGCCAAACCAACATTATGGTGTGAAAATCAAAGCACGGTGTATATGTCAGCTAACCCAATACTGCATTCAAGAACGAAGCATATTGAGATAGATCTCTATTTTGTTAGAGAACAAATACAAAGGGATAACCTACATGTTAATCAATTACCATCTACTTACTGTTGAATATGCCCTTATATGATTTTTGTTTGATGATAATAAACATATATACATTCATTTAAATGTATTTGATAATATACTATTTTTTTTTTCACAGATTAAATAAATATTTGCTGAATAAAATAAATAACACGGAATTTGAATTCAAACGAATATTTTATTCAAACAAATATTTATTACAATTTTGATAGTACAAATTCAAGCTCTCACTATACATATACATTTTTGATTACATCACAATTACATCACAATTTCATATTTACATTTAACCTCACTACACGTCACTCATTCACTCAACTCGTATTTTAAATCTTCAACTTCATTCCAGTTAGAATCCAACATCTGAGCAATCTGCAAAAATATTCACTAACGCAGTAAAATTGAAAATAAAATATTTTTGCAATATAAAATAAAACATGATTTTTAAAAAATATGGTTTGCCTCAGTTATTTGGGTTGTTCGTCATAATTTAAATTTGAATTCATCATACACGAACAACTTGTGACATACACAGTGTATCACTGTATATGCCACAAGGCCGTGCACACCGATATACACTTGATTGATTTACAGGGACAGGTGAGCACAGGTCAAACCCAAATAAAAAGCCGGGTTCAACTCACGTGCAATAACATAAAAGTCACAACTCTCAGCACAAGGTCAAACCCGAGTTTTAAAACTGGATTCAACTCAGGCGCAACTCAAATGCACACATGAATGCTATGATCAAAGTATGCATGTATATATATCGACCAGGCAGCAACATGCTTGAACACCATAGCAAAACCAACAGTGGCAGTTAGCGCAACATGAATACTGAAACAATCAAGGACCGAGCAACTGTATATATGCACATATATGTAATCACAAGACTCAAGTGAATGAAAACATGTATGAGCAACATGGTGAGCAACACAAACTGCAGTGGACAGCAAACATGACAGCAGACCAAAGTGCAACAGGATGAACCGCAAAGCCAAGCATGATACAGGTGAACAGAAGTAACAAGTGCAGGTGAACAAATATGCAAATACCAGTGATGCAACTAAGCATAAATCACTTACAACATGTACACAGCAAAGACCAATGAATCAACAATGCTTGAAGACTGCAGCATCAATTAAACGGCCAATATAAATGCACAGAAGCAACTACAAACTACTCAGGACAATGCACCAATGTCACAAGCATGAACACAAATGTACATGACAGTGTACAGCATCAAGGACCAAGTAAAGCATGTACAAGTGCATGAAAACCAAAGTCAACAGCACAGGGAAGTACAAAACAACAACAAGCTTCAACTATATGGAGACGAGATCAAATACAATAACCAGACAGAAGCACGCTGATATGCAACACTCGGATGAAACCAAAATGATTACGGCTACAATATGCAGACTCAATGGATGCAACATCAAAACAGTTCGAGTTATATCACAGTGCAAACATATGTACAACAACCCAATAGTGATATATGCAAACAAAACAATGCCACTGCAGATTAGACATGAATGGTGAGTTGAAACTGACCAGCATCATCTATGAACTGAACCGGTGGCTATATGGATTGAATGAAATGGGTAAAGGCACGTAGCTGCTCGAAATATGGAGTGCAAATGGCGTGTAATTGAACTGAGAAGTTAAACGAGAAAAAGTAACCGAAAAGATAAGCTAAAGTGATAGTGCAGTAGAAAGAAGACGCTGAGATAAATTGAAGAGTAAACATAAATGCAGCAATAGTGATGCTTCAGTTGTTACTGGACTACAGCACAACCAAACCAAGATGAAAAACCAGAGTTCAATGCATATGAGACCAGCAATGCTCAAGACCACACAGGCATATATGTTAAGTAAGTACTACAAAGACCATGTCGAACGCAGAAACAAGCCAATGCAACATGAACCAATCAGTAGCATATACTACAAGGATGAACACAAACATTGCAGAGATGAGCGAAGTATAATACTAATCAAGCCAAAGTCAACAGTAAAATGATCGGAGTCAAAGCCGTGGATAGCAAGAATATACACGCATATGAACAATTCAAAATCAAAGCCGATGATTTTAAACCGTGTCAACCAAGTAACCCAAATTATACGTATATGAAAAAGTCAGTGACATCTCAATCATCAAAACAAAATCGAGCGGCCAAAGCACAGTGAAGATGAATTCAAACAAAATTTATACGAACGCAAAAATAGGGTTTTGAATCCTATATAAACCCTAGGATCATCATCGGCAAATCCATTTGAGTTCAAGCATCAACCAGTAAAGCAAAAGGGATAAATTACGTACCGAAGTCGCAAAACGAACTCGATCCAAATTGAAGAGCCGTGAGCAAATCAAAGAGCATCAATCCTACTATCGAACGAGATCGAGCGGCACTTCAATTTCCATAACCCTAGTTTGAATCGCAAGGAGCAAAAGCAAATTTGCAGAAGCCCTAATTCGCAAAGAGGAACGTAAGAGGATCGGCCATATTTTCACAAGTCAAAAGAAAAAGGAACGGGTTGAAGAAGAGAATAGGGCCGGCCTTGTTATTAAAGGGCTTTTAATTTTATATTAGGGTTTTTGTTTTTATTTTTAATTTTCTGTTTAAATTTGTTTTTAAACTTTAAACCGTTGTTATTTTTAGTCGTGTGACTAGGGGACAAGCTACGTGGCGTAGCTTGAGAATTCGCAACTCGGTGGTTGAGTTGTGGCAAGGTTTTGAGCGTAGAGTTAGATTAGTCAATAGCGGGTATAGCGAGTTTACGTGTGTAAGCGAGGGACTATCTAATTTCTAGTAGAAACCTTGAGGGCAGCACGTAGACAGGGTTTTTCCGAAGCTGGGTAAATTCTGTGTTGTTCTGTTTTTTCTGTTATTTATATTCTGCGATATCTGTGCTGCTATTCTGTGATCTGAATTGAAATTAATAAGCTTCCGCGATTAATTTTTATAATTAACACTATCACCCTATTCACCCCCCCTCTAGGGTGAAATCGATCCTACAAGTGGTATCAGAGCAAGGAACAAAAGCCGGCTTTGTTTTAAAATTTTGATTTTTTACAAAAACCAATTTTTGTTTTAAAAATTTGAATTTTTAAAATGGCTTCTTTTAATACTGCTTTTGCTGAGGGTCAATCGATAGTTAGACAACCAATGTTCAATGGTGAATATACTTTTTGGAAAAATAGGATGAAAATTTTTCTGAAAACCATTGACGCTTGGGATATTGTTGAGACAGGTTACAGAACTCCAACTATAACTGTAGATAATCAGGAAATAGAGAAACCAAAGGAACAATGGACAGAACTAGAAAATAAATTACAGAATACTAATGCCAAAGCTATGAATTCTATTATATGTTCATTAGATCAATTTGAATTTAATCGTGTCTCACATTGTCTAACTGCGCAGGAAATATGGCACATACTAGAAGTGACTCACGAAGGAACATCTCAAGTCAAAGAATCTCGCCTTGCCATGCTAAGCAGCGAATACGAGAACTTTACAATGGCGAAGGAAGAAAATGTCAAAGAGATGTATGGACGACTTTTCAATATCGTATACAAATCAGAAGCTCTCGGAAAAACATACACCGAATTGGAGATAGTCCGAAAAATCCTCAGAGTCTTTCCACGAAGCTTTGAAGCGAAAGTGACTGTCATTCAAGAATCAAAAGATTTGAAACAAATGAAAATCGAAGAACTCGTCGGAAATCTCACCACTTATGAGCTAGAAATGAAATTTAAGGAAGAGCGTGAAGGAGGAGATAATCGAAAGAAATCAATAGCGCTCAAAGGAACAACCGAAAGTGATAATGATAACGATGATGATGATGAAGCAGCAGAGCTGGCGCTACTAATAAAGAAATTCAAAAGGTGGAATCGCAAATACGGAAATCCAGCTCGAAATCATGAATTAAAAAGCAGAATAGGCAAAGCACTTGACTACTCAGAAGAACAGGAGATCATCTGTCACAAGTGCAACCAACCCGGACACGTCAAGCCCAATTGTCCTCAAAATCAACGCGACTTTAAAAAGAAATCAAAAAGGAAAAGTTTTGCAGCCACGTGGAATACAAGTGATGAAGATAATCAAAGTTCTAGCGGTGAGAGTGAGAAAGCAGATATGTGCCTTCAAGGGAATATAACTGATAGCGACGATGACGAGCCAAGCGAGGTATCAAAACTTACTCACTCTGAATTACTTATTTATTTCCACGAAGTAAATGGCTGTTTTGAACGACTTAGGAAAAAATACGCTAAACTTGAATCTCAAAAGGATACTTTGATAGAATGCAATAAACAACTTGATCAATTAGTTAAGAACTATCAATGTAGAATCCCTAAGTGTGATAAGTGTCCAACATTCGAAGAAGAAATTTAAAAATCAGAAATCAATATAAAATCACTTGAAAATGAAATTCTGATTTTAAAGGAGAATGAAAATACTAGGAGAGAGAATTCTATTAAAAAGTGCACACAGTTGTTAAAAGAAAATGAATCTCTCAAAACACAAGTCCAACAATTGTCAACGACTTTAGATAAATTTTCAAAAAGTGAAAAATCGTTGAATATGCTATTAGGAAAGCAAACTGTTAATACGGTTAGACAAGGACTTGGATATAATAATTCGAAAATTGTTGAAAGCAATATTAATCAAGTTAATTCTATGTGCACAATTTGTAGAAAATTTGGACACGATCACAATAATTGTTGGTATAGACCCAAACATGTGAAAACTATACCGATTTGGGTTCCAAAAGGCACAAATATAAAATCTCCCAAAGTTAAACAAATTTGGGTGCCGAAGGGAACAATTATAGATAGTTTTGGGTCTACACAAAATTATTTTTCAAAATTTTCCGCCACTAACAACCATGGACCTATAAAAACAAATAGGTCACATAAATCTTTTCCCGTGTAGGTGTGGTGGCAGGCTGAGGAACAACAATAGTGTTCTCTGGATTTTTGGCTGTTCCAGAAACACAACGGACGACGAAGCAAAGTTCCTTATCCTAGTATAAAGGTGACAGAATCACAATGGACAACAACGAAAAATATCGTAAAGGTAAAACAGGTAATGGTATGTTTTAAACGATATATTAAATGTGATAATCTGCACCATATTCTGAATTAAAATCAGCCAATATTGAGATTGATGAAAAGATGATGATTTTGATTCTGACTTATTCAAAATAGTTGGCCAAATTATATTCTTATACCACAACACTATAAAATTCTCTAGATTCATTGAATTACTTCATATCAGTTTGGATTAAAAATAGTGTTTTGTTGGATATTACAATTGGTTATAATATGGCTGACTCTATATTCACGATTTTCTGATTATTTACACGGCTTCAATTCAACTTCAAAAGAATGTCATATAAACTGCAGTAAAAATTGAGTTTGAAATTTTTGGTGCACACTTCATGGTTTGGTCAATCAAATTCAATTAATGATTTTTGAGTGAAAGAGAAATTCAGATGCAGATTACACTGGTAATCTAGTTGATAGAAAAATTATTAGTTGAACGTGATTTTTGAGACATTTAGTAACTGCATCGTTTTTCAAAGAAAATATCTGCATATTCTTCATTTCAAATAATTTTCAAATAGCAGAAAATTTTCTTTTAAAACCCCCTGGAGAATATCATTTTTGACCATAGTTTCAGATTAGTCATTTTTGAAAAATTAATTTCATATTTATTTTTGAATTTGATTTTAAATGACTATTTTGACTACTCTGACTCCCTAATGTTTATCGAAAAGAAAAATAGTGATTGAAAAAGTGATGAGTGTTAATATTGATCAAATATTATGACTCGAGACGGTATAATTAATAAATTTCTTTAGAAATTTAACCAAGAGTTATAAAACTTTTTATTGGTAAAAAATTCCATGACCATCTCTATATCTATCATATTTCTAACGACCATCACTCATCAAAATACTATATAGTTTGTCGATATGTGGTACTTTAAACAGGAATCGTTCGTTTTTCATTTTTCACATTTTTTTTGAAAAAAAAAGTAGTAATAATAATAATAATAATAATAAATACCAAAGTATTCACTCTCATTTAAAAGTCCTCATGGTTATGCATGGGTGAATTACTTGGAATTTGTTATGTGCTTCCATGCTCATTTAAAAGTCCTCACGGTTATGCATGTATGGAACGCATATCAAAAGTTGATTTTTTTTAAATAAACAAGTTGATTCTAATCCCATTTAAAAGTCCTCACGGTTATGCGTGGTTAGAAGATACTTGAATTCATTTTTTTTTAAAAATAAAATTGGAATACTACTAATCTCATCTAAAAGTCCTAACGGTTATGCATGGTTAGTAGATATTCAAATTCCTGATATAAATATACTGCAAATAGACATAACTATATGGTTTTATATGATGACATCATTTTCATCATTCTAAAAGTGGAATATGTGCCTAACAAAACATTTGATGAAACACATACCTCGACTCGCGACGACTCAGTCTCCATCCATGACCCACGACACCACGACCCACGACTCAGTCTCCATCCACGACACACAACCCACCTACATCCTCGACTCAACTACATCCCCGACTCAACTACATCCCCGACCCACGACTCAATTACATCCCCGGCCAAAACCCTAAGTCGCGAACGACTTACTTCTTCCCCCCTCCATATGCCACGCGCGAGCTACCCAGGAAGCGGCCGACCTATTGATGAATCCCGAACAACCCTAAGTCGCAAATCCATCACTGAATCGTTTTTCCCCAATTTGCAGCGACTTTCCATATGTAGCGAACTACCCCTTTAAGTCGCGAAACTCCTTGTTGCCGTGCTAACTGTTAAGTCGCGAAGAAGAAGGTCGTGAACGACCTTATTTAGGTCGCGAGTCCTTGTTGTCGTGCTAGCTGTTAAGTCGCGAAGAAGCTCCATTAAGTCGCTGCCGAGTCTCTTCCATCCTAAGTCGTTACCGAGCTATCTTAAGTCGCGTGAAGCAGATTTTTAAGTCGTTACTTTCTTAAGTTTCAGTCGTGTACTATTGTATAGGTCGTATTTCTTATGTCGTGTGCTGTTTGTCAAGTCGTGTACTGTTTTGTGTTGTAATTTTCTTAAGTCATTTGTGTTGTGTCATAAACCCTATAAGTAGGGATGTAATGTCATTGTAATGGGTGGTTGATCTTTTGAATAAAATTCCTTTTGATTGCTTTGTGCTTTCTTCTAATTGATAGTCGAGTGTGATCTCCTATCTCCACCTACATCATTCGAGTGCGCTCGAATCTTCGTTTGTGAAGCCGATTCACGGAATCTTGTGCGCAAGATCAACGTCGAAAAATCGTAGATCTCTTTCCCGGTATCTTCGGATCAACGAATCAGAGATAGCTAGAATTCGGTATCTTCGGATCAACGAATTTGGGCATTGCAGTATACTCAATCCACCAATTGTTACATTTTCATCGTTATATCGATTTTCTGTTAATCCGCTGCGCCAGTTTGGTATCAGAGCGACTCTTAGCCAATCATAGCTAAGTCGATCTTAGAGCCAAAGTTTGAAGCCGAGCTAAGGAGCCGTGACTTGTTTGATTTTGTGTTGAAGCTTGATTTGTTGAAGTTTGGAGATTTGTTGAATTATTTGTGAAGTTCAATCATGCCTCCGAGACGAGTTCAACGCCATCGAAATATTAATACTTTGTATGGAAGAGAAGAAGCTGATGAAATGGAACAACGAATCAATGAGAGTTTCACTAAGAAGTTGAATGAAGGAATTGGTCGATTAGAGAGAATGATGCTTGAAATGAATCAAAGTAGAAGAAGAGTTTCACCTGAATCGAACCATGGGGGAAGTAGAGCTTCGATACATTCAGATCGAGAGAGAAGAGAAGACCAAGATCATAGAAGTGTTGATAATCGAAGTAGGAGGAATGTTGATGATCGGGATCGAAGGGATGTTGGTAGAAGGAGTGGTAGTAGAGATGTTGGAGGACGTGATCGACATCGATATACTTCAGATTTTGATGAGGAGTTTGATGGTGATAGGGGAAGTGTTCATTACCGAGATAGAGATCCAACACGACGTCAGTATCGAGATGTAGTGGATGATCGTCGATGGGAATCGGGTATGAAGATGGAAATTCCTGAATTTAAAGGTGGAATGGTAGCTGAAGAATTTCTTGATTGGTTGTCTAATGTTGAAGAGATCTTTGATTTCAAAGAGATTCCGGAGAATCGTCGAGTGAAGTTAGTTGCTACTAGGTTGAGGGGGAGAGCTTTGGCATGGTGGCAGCAAACTAAACTTACGAGAGAGAGAATGGGGAAGTCAAAGGTTGAGTCTTGGGATAAGATAAAGAAGTTGATGAGAGCTACATTTTTACCTTACAACTATCAATCACTTATGTACCAGAGGTTGCAGAACTTGAGGCAAGGAACGAAGACTGTTAATGATTATGCTGACGAGTTTTATCAACTGATTGCTCGAAATGACATTATGGAGGCAGAGGAACAGTTGACTGCTAGGTTTGTTGGAGGGTTGCGAATGCAGATCCAGGATATGGTTAATATGTTTGATCCGAGATCTGTGGCTGAAGCGCACCAGAAAGCGTTGGCTTGGGATAAGCAAGGAAGACGAGGAGGTGGTGTGTTTACAAATTCCAATAATCAAGTGAAGGGTACCAATGGGAATTCCAATGTTACTAAAGATGTCAATAAACCAGTTGTGAGTGAAGTGGCGAAGGCGAAGATTACTAACAGTTTTAAGTGTTATAACTGCCAAGAAGTGGGTCATAAGAGTAATGAATGTCCAAAGCCAAAGAAGAGAACGATGATTGCTGAAGTTGAAGTTGAGGATGTTGGTGAAGGTGATTCTAGCCCAGTGGAGGAAGATGAACAGGATATCGCATCGGGAGACGAAGGATGTAATCTAATGATGAGGAGGTCTTGTTTAACACCCAAACAAGAGGATGAGGCTAGTTGGTTGAGGAGCAACATTTTTCAATCTACATGCACTATTCTGGGAAAAGTTTGTAAGTTTGTGATTGATGCAGGAAGTTGTGACAATATTATTTCTACTGAAGCTGTGAGGAAGCTGAAGTTGAAGACGGAGAAACACCCTAATCCTTACAAGTTAGCGTGGATGAGAAAAGGAGGAGAGGTGAAGGTGGATAAACGAGTTCGAGTTCCATTTTCTATTGGAAAGAAATATAAAGACGAGATTTGGTGTGATGTAGTTGAGATGGATGTTTGTCATTTGCTTTTGGAAAGACCGTGGCAGTATGATCGAGCAGTGCAGCATGACGGTCGAACCAATAGTTATAGTTTTATGTTTGAAGGCGTAAAATTATTTTAGTTCCAAAGAAGAGACGGCAGGGAGAGAGTAAATCTGAGGAGATTGAAGAGCTAAAAACTTTGCTATCATTGAAAGAGTTTGTTAAGAAAGTTGAAGAGGAGCCTGAAGTATTCCTGTTAATTGGACGAGATTGTAGTGAAGAGGTTGAAATCCCAGAAGAAGCGAAGCCAGTTTTGAAAGAATTTGAGGATGTATTTCCAGAAGAGTTGCCTAAGGAGTTACCGCCGCTAAGAGACATTCAACATCAAATCGATCTTGTTCCGGGAGCAGTATTACCGCATAGACCACATTATCGTATGAGTCCCAAGGAACATGAAGAGTTGAGGAGGCAGGTGGAAGAGTTGCTTGAGCAGGGACGTGTGCAGGAAAGTTTAAGTCCATGTGCTGTGCCGGCTTTGTTAGTACCGAAGAAGGACGGGACGTGGAGGATGTGCACTAACAGTCGAGCCTTGAATAAGATTACTGTGAGATATAGATTTCCAATGCCGAGGTTGGATGACTTGCTAGATCAGTTGAGTGGGGCTACTATCTTTTCAAAGATTGATTTGAAAAGCGGATATCATCAAATTCGGATTAGACCTGGAGACGAATGGAAGACAGCCTTCAAGACGAGAGAGGGGTTATACGAATGGTTGGTTATGCCATTTGGTTTATCAAATGCACCTAGTACATTCATGCGGGTGATGAATCAAATCTTTAGACCATTCAATGGGAAGTTCGTGGTGGTTTATTTCGATGATATTCTTATATATAGCAGGAGTATGGAGGAGCATGTTCAACATTTGAGGGAAGTGCTGATTATTCTTCGTGAGGAACAATTTTATGCTGCTACGAAGAAATGCGTGTTCATGACGCATAGTGTTTTATTTCTGGGATATGTTGTGTCAGGAGAAGGTATACAGGTGGACCAGAATAAAGTTGAAGCAGTTAGGAATTGGCCACAGCCAAAGACAATTACGGAAGTGAGAAGTTTTCATGGGCTAGCGTCATTCTACCGAAGATTCATTCCACACTTCAGTAGCGTGATGGCTCCAGTTACTGATTGCATGAAAGGGAAACAGTTTGTATGGTCAGAGGAAGCGGGGGTTGCTTTTGAGAAGATCAAGGAACTGTTGACGACAGCACCGATTCTTGTTTTACCAGATTTTCAGTTGTTGTTTGAATTGCATACTGATGCGTCGAAGGTGGGAATTGGTGGAGTCTTGAGTCAGAGTGGGAAACCCATTGCTTATTTCAGTGAAAAGTTATCAGGGGTGAAGATGAGATATAGTACTTATGATGTTGAATTCTATGTTGTGGTACAAGCTGTTAAGCATTGGAGACACTATCTATTTTAGAAAGAATTTGTTCTATATACTGATCATGAAGCGTTGAAACATTTACAAGGACAAGACAAGATTTCAGCGAGACATGCATCGTGGATTGCCTATTTGCAACAGTTTACTTTTGTTGTCAAACACAAATCAGGAGTGACGAATCGGGTGGCTGATGCTTTGAGCAAGAGGAATCATTTGTTGACAACGTTGAAGGTTGAAGTGACCGGATTTGAATTATTGCCAGAGCTGATTGTAGAAGATCCTTAATTTGTGAAATTTGTTGAGAAAGTCAAGGAAGGAAGTACTGATGAATTTGTGTTGGTTGATGTTTTCTGTTTAAAGGAAATCGGTTATGTATTCCAGAGAGCAGTTTGAGATTAAAAATTATCAAGGAGTTACACGAGGAAGGACATGTGGGCCGTGATCGTACTTTGCATTTGATTGCTCAATCTTACTTTTGGCCGTCAATGAGAAAAGAGGTTGAACGGTTTGTGGAGAGATGTCATATTTGCCAGATTTCTAAGGGAACAGCGACCAATGCGGGATTATATATGCCGTTACCTGTACCGACTAAGCCTTGGGTTTATTTGAGTATGGATTTTGTTTTGGGGTTGCCTAGAACTCAAAGGGGAAACGATTTCATTTTTGTGGTGGTTGACCGGTTTTCAAAAATTGCACATTTTATAGCCTGTAAGAAGACAGCGGATGCCGTTCGAGTGGCACAATTATTCTTTAAAGAGGTGTATCGATTGCATGGTTTACCAGAATCTATTGTTTCTGATCGAGATACTAGATTTTTAAGTCATTTTTGGCTTAGTTTGTGGAAAATGGTGGGAACGAAGCTGAAATTTAGTAGTGTTTATCATCCGCAAACAGATGGGCAAATAGAGGTGGTGAATAGATCGTTGGGAAATTTGTTACGATGTCTTGTGAAAGACAATTTGAAGAGTTGGGATTTGAAGTCGTGTCAAGCTGAATTTTCTCACAATCATGCAAATAACCGAAGTACAGGTTTCAGTCCATTCCAGATTGTATGTTCAAGCTTACCGAAGGGGCCGTTGGATTTGGCAATAGTGCCACAACCAAAAGGGACAGTTAAGCGGGCTGCTGATTTTGTTGATGGGTTAACAGAATGCCATAGAATCGTTCAGGAACGATTGGGAAAGACAAATGAGAAGTATAAACAAATGGCGGATAAGAAACGAAGAAGTGTTGTCTTCAAAGAGGGAGATTTTGTATATGTCGTTTTGACGAAAGATCGTTTTCCGGTTGGCACTTATAACAAGTTGAAAGCACGAAAGATTGGTCCAGTCGAAATCTTGAAGAAGATCAATGATAATGCGTATCGATTAAGGTTGCCGGAAGAAGTCCATACTTTTGATGTTTTCAATGTCAAACACTTAATTCCGTATTATGGGGAGGAACTTGACGAAGATGACGAGAGAGTGAATTCGAGGACGAATTCCTTCCAACAAGGGGAGGATGATGAAACACATACCTCGACTCGCGACGACTCAGTCTCCATACACGACCCACGACACCACGACCCACGACTCAGTCTCCATCCACGACCCACGACTCACCTACATCCCCGACTCAACTACATCCCCGAACCACGACTCAATTACATCCCCGGCCAAAACCCTAAGTCGCGAACGACTTACTTCTTCCCCCCCCCCCTCCATATGCCGCGCGCGAGCTACCCAGGAAGCGGCCGACCTATTGACGAATCGCGAACAACCCTAGGTCGCAAATCCATCACTGAATCGTTTTTCCCCAATTTGCAGCGACTTTCCATATGTCACGAACTACCCCTTTAAGTCGCGAAACTCCTTGTTGTCGTGCTAACTGTTAAGTCGCGAAGAAGAAGGTCGTGAACGACCTTATTTAGGTCGCGAGTCCTTGTTGCCGTGCTAGCTGTTAAGTCGCGAAGAAGCTCCATTAAGTCGCTGCCGAGTCTCTTCCATCCTAAGTCGTTACCGAGCTATCTTAAGTCGCGTGAAGCAGATTTTTAAGTCGTTACTTTCTTAAGTTTCAGTCGTGTACTATTGTATAGGTCGTATTTCTTATGTCGTGTGCTGTTTGTCAAGTCGTGTACTGTTTTGTGTTGTAATTTTCTTAAGTCATTTGTGTTGTGTCATAAACCCTATAAGTAGGGATGTAATGTCATTGTAATGGGTGGTTGATCTTTTGAATAAAATTCCTTTTGATTGCTTTGTGCTTTCTTCTAATTGATAGTCGAGTGTGATCTCCTATCTCCACCTACGTCATTCGAGTGCGCTCGAATCTTCGTTTGTGAAGCCGATTCACGGAATCTTGTGCGCAAGATCAACGTCGAAGAATCGTAGATCTCTTTCCCGGTATCTTCGGATCAACGAGTCAGAGATAGCTAGAATTCGGTATCTTCGGATCAACAAATTTGGGCATTGCAGTATACTCAATCCACCAATTGTTACATTTTCATCGTTATATCGATTTTTTGTTAATCCGCTGCGCCAACATTTATGATTTTTGTTTGACTTTTTATCGAAATTTAATATTTATATTCAATTGAGTTTTAATGTTGGATTGATATCGATTACTTTATCTCTATTTTCTCTAACACTATTATTCTTTTGCTGAAAACAAAAGGGGGAGAGAAAAGTTAAGATTTTGTCAAATAGAATCAAGCAAAGGTCAAATAATTTTCTATTTGCATCTAGACTCATTTGCATATTTTTATTTGTATGCATATATGTAGGGGGAGCTTTGTGTAGAGAGGAAGCATTTAAATAGGGGGAGCAATTAGAGCATATCAATGATCAAATACATTTAACATATTCAAAATCTTAAATATATGTTTGTTATCATCAAAAGGGGGAGATTGTTGAATATGCGCTTATATGATTTTTGTTTGATGATAATAAACATATATACATTCATTTAAATTTATTTGATAATATACTATTTTATTTTTCACAGATTAAATAAATATTTGCTGAATAAAATAAATAACACAGAATTTGAATTCAAACGAATATTTTATTCAAACAAATATTTATTACAATTTTGATAGTACAAATTCAAGCTCTCACTATACATATACATTTTTGATTACATCACAATTACATCACAATTTCATATTTACATTTAACCTCACTACACGTCACTCATTCACTCAACTCGTATTTTAAATCTTCAACTTCATCCCAGTTAGAATCCAGCATCTGAGCAATCTACAAAAATATTCACTAACGCAGTAAAATTGAAAATAAAATATTTTTGCAATATAAAATAAAACATGATTTTTAAAAAATATGGGTTGCCTCAGTTATTTGGGTTGTTCGTCATAATTTAAATTTGAATTCATCATACATGAACAACTTGTGACATACACAGTGTATCACTGTATATGCCACAAGGCCGTGCACACCGATATACACTTGATTGATTTACAGGGACAGGTGAGCACAGGTCAAACCCAAATAAAAAGCCGGGTTCAACTCACGTGCAATAACATAAAAGTCACAACTCTCAGCACAAGGTCAAACCCGAGTTTTAAAACTGGATTCAACTCAGGCGCAACTCAAATGCACACATGAATGCTATGATCAAAGTATGCATGTATATATATCGACCAGGCAGCAACATGCTTGAAGACCACAACAAAACCAACAGTGGCAGTTAGCGCAACATGAATACTAAAACAATCAAGGACCGAGCAACTGTATATATGCACATATATGCAATCACAAGACTCAAGTGAATGAAAACATGTATGAGCAACATGGTGAGCAACACAAACTGCAGTGGACAGCAAACATGACAGCAGACCAAAGTGCAACAGGATGAACCGCAAAGCCAAGCATGATACAGGTGAACAGAAGTAACAAGTGCAGGTGAACAAATATGCAAATACCAGTGATGCAACTAATCACAAATCACTTACAACATGTACACAGCAAAGACCAATGAATCAACAATGCTTGAAGACTGTAGCATCAATTAAACGACCAATATAAATGCACAGAAGCAACTACAAACTACTCACGACAATGCACCAATGTCACAAGCATGAACACAAATGTACATGACAGTGTACAACATCAAGGACCAAGTAAAGCATGTACAAGTGCATGAAAACCAAAGTCAACAGCACAGGGAAGTACAAAACAACAGCAAGCTTCAACTATATGGAGACGAGATCAAATACAATAACCAGACAGAAGCACGCTGATATGCAACACTCAGATGAAACCAAAATGATTACGGCTACAATATGCAGACTCAATGGATGCAACATCAAAACAGTTCGAGTTATATCACAGTGCAAACATATGTACAGCAACCCAATAGTGATATATGCAAACAAAACAATGCCACTGCAGATTAGACATGAATGGTGAGTTCAAACTGACCAACATCATCTATGAACTGAACCGGTGGCTATATGGATTGAATGAAATGGGTAAAGGCACGTAGTTGCTCGAAATCTGGAGTGCAAATGGCGTGTAATTGAACTAAGAAGTTAAATGAGAAAAAGTAACTGAAAAGATAAGCTGAAGTGATAGTGCAGTAGAAAGGAGAAGCTGAGATAAATTGAAGAGTAAACATAAATGCAGCAATAGTGATGCTTCAGTTGTTACTGGACTACAGCACGACCAAATGGCCAAGATGAAAAACCAGAGTTCAATGCATATGAGACCAGCAATGCTCAAGACCACACAGGCATATATGTCAAGTAAGTACTACAAAGACCATGTCGAACGTAGAAACAAGCCAATGCAACATGAACCAATCAGTAGCATATACTACAAGGATGAACACAAACATTGCAGAGATGAGCGAAGTATAATACTAATCAAGCCAAAGTCAACAGTAAAATGATCGGAGTCAAAGCCGTGGATAGCAAGAATATACACGCATATGAACAAGTCAAAATCAAAGCCGATGATTTTAAACCGTGTCAACCAAGTAACCCAAATTATACATATATGAAAAAGTCAGTGACATCTCAATCATCGAAACAAAATCGAGCGGCCAAAGCACGGTGAAGATGAATTCAAACAAAATTTATACGAACGCAAAAATAGGGTTTTGAATCCTATATAAACCCTAGGATCATCATCGGCAAATCCATTTGAGTTCAAGCATCAACCAGTAAAGCAAAAGGGATAAATTACGTACCGAAATCGCAAAACGAACTCGATCCAAATTGAAGAGCCGTGAGCAAATCAAAGAGCATCAATCCTACTATCGAACGAGATCGAGCGGCACTTCAATTTGCATAACCCTAGTTTGAATCGCAAGGAGCAAAAGCAAATTTGCAGAAGCCCTAATTCGCAAAGAGGAACGAAAGAGGATCGGCCATATTTTCACAAGTCAAAAGAAAAAGGAACGGGTTGAAGAAGAGAATAGGGCCGGCCTTGTTATTAAAGGGCTTTTAATTTTATATTAGGGTTTTTGTTTTTATTTTTAAATTTCTTTTTAATTTGTTTTTAAACTTTAAACCGTTGTTATTTCTAGTCGTGTGACTAGGGGACAAGCTACGTGGCGTAGCTTGAGAATTCGCAACTCGGTGGTTGAGTTGTGGCAAGGTTTTGAGCGTAGAGTTAGATTAGTCAATAGCGGGTATAGCGAGTTTACGTGTGTAAGCGAGGGACTATCTAATTTCTAGTAGAAACCTTGGGGGCAGCACGTAGGCAGGGTTTTTCCGAAGCTGGGTAAATTCCGTGTTGTTCTGTTTTTTCTGTTATTTATATTCTGCGATATCTGTGCTGCTATTCTGTGATCTGAATTGAAATTAATAAGCTTCCGCGATTAATTTTTATAATTAACACTATCACCCTATTCACCCCCCTCTAGGGTGAAATCGATCCTACACTTACCAGAGAGCCGATACACTTACGAACACATTATCGAAGCAAAACTTCACAAGATTCAGAAGTGAATTAAAAGTGGTTGCAACTCTCACCAATTCGAGTGAACCAGAAGAAGCTTCAGAGCCTCAACGAAGAAAAGTCAAGAACTTTGCCACAAAGATCATCAGATCTATCAATAAAGCTAACATCGAGGTAGACAACAATACAGAAAGAGCTTTGATGTCAAAGAAATCACTCAGATTCATATGAGGAAGCCTGGTATGTCGATGAACTCACCCAGATCTGAGTACATTTCGCTTTAAATCCGAGAAAATTCACCAGACTTTTGAGGTGGCACAAGGAAGAGAGAGTCACTATGGAAACCCTAATGTTGGTTTGAGGAGGAGAGTTAAGAAATACATATTATTCTGATATGTTTATTAGAGAGCGGAGAACGGGTCTGGGCCTTATATGGCAGCCCATTAGCATTATACTTATGTATATAAATACACTACCAGCATCTGTATCATTAATTCAAGTATCGATTAATAAAATCATCATTCTGTTTTTCATTCTTTCTACACCAGATCATCAATTCGATTAGTGATAAAATAACCCACATTAATCATCGACAATTTCTAACATGCTAGCACGAATTATTTAGTGCACTTGGTTCAATATAGCTGTAGAAAATCATGGATAGTCCAATGTTTGGCCTCATATCATCGTGTCTTCTCAAATACTTGAAAACATTTGCAGTATGTATTCTGGCGAGGCACAAGTGAATATATGACATATTTGTGTCGCCATTATCAAATTAGTTGTAATTAAGACTATGCTAGTGAAAATTAAATAAATTACTGTACTTAATCCTCTAGGACTGCCAAAAATATATCTAAAACAGGACCAATTCTAGTTGTTTACCCCTTCGTCCGGAAGTAACTGGCAGTAAACATAAATGTACACATTAATTGTACGTGCTATACTTACTTTATTAATCTGCATGACAATTTGCATTGACGCTCACTTAGGCATGATGTTATGTGTAGATTTTGTATGCTGTATGTACGTATGTGAACAATACAAGTAATGAAATTGTACTTAGAAAATACTAGAACTGTAAAATTGGAAGGCCCTAGTTGATCTGTGATTTTTGCCATGACTGTTGAAGACGATAACTTGAAGGAAGAAGATTAGCTCTGGAAGGTAGAAGATGATTTTGAACTTGTGCACGTGCATAGAGGTAGTTATGCACACAAGAACAAAATTGACTACCAGATACAAGAAAAGAAGCACTGCTCAAATTGAAGAATAGATAAGGTAAATTTTTCAAGAAGTTCAAGAACTGGCCAAACAAAGTGTAATTCAGAGAAAAAATTTCAAGAAATGCAAGATTTTTTTTGAAAGATGACAAGGTTGTTGGAGTGGACATAGATGCATAAACATATACATTTGGTCATGAATGAACAAGCACATAGACTTGAATTTTTGCAAAGAATTTTGAACAAATATTGTTCTGCAAGAAATAACAAATAGTACTTAAAAGGGTTTAGAACAGAAATTTGAATTAAAAGACTTAATAACCAGAAATGAAATTTTCAAGTTACAGATTACTAAAAAATGAAAACAAAAGAACAAGGATTATCAACTAAAAATTGGGAAAATAACAAGAACGGTTAACGGCAAATACAAGAACTAAGAACTAACTAAAAGAAAGGAACAAAAAATGGACAGAAATTGAAGTAAACTACAATAGGAAAATGAACTAACAAAAAATTGCAAAGCATCAAAGATAAAATGTATTGGACTGAGAAGATAAATTGGAATTGAACTGAAGTAAAAAATGAAAAAATGGAGATAAACTGCAGACTAAAGAACGGTAATGAACATAAATGAATATTTGCTTCAGATTTCTTCACACCTTTCACTATGGTTTACATACACTTATATACAGTTTTCATGCCCAGTCCACAAGCCAAAACCCATTTACAATAATAACTAGTACAACACACTTTCGACCACACACACTAGCCCATTTACACAATACTAGGTCCATATTCTCAGCAGTTCAATCACATGCATCAGCAAGCATAGAAATTAGGAATTGCATTTGTGCACGTGTACACATGTACAAATGATACATCAATCCATCTCCTTCCCCAAGCCTGGTTCACTACAACTAGCAACTCCATCGATTACAGGCCTGCTCTGGCCATCTTACAGTCATCGCCTCTGACAAACTCTGACCGAACACTGATGATCTGACCCAAAAACTGTTGCCACCTATACTTTTCTTCCCTGAAACAAGCAGTATCAGGCTGAGTTTATTACAAAAATATGAGAGTTACAGTTAGGGAATGATTGTATCGATCAAAAAGGCATTTTACGAGCAATTCATCAGCAACAAGCAGATTCCGCAATTTACCCCATTACAAACTTCGCAAAGAAAAAATCACTGACACTCACAACTACTTCATGAGAATTTTGAATGAGCTGTATAAATTCTGATGTTACAAATTAGCATATCTTATTATTTTCCAAGTTCAAAGTTCAAAAAATTTGATGTAGGTGAGGATATGGGCCAATTTGAATATAACATCAGACGTAAAACTAAACATAAGTGTTAGTTTAGCGGAAGATGGGTCGTGAGACTAATTTTACACTAGAGAGAATGGTGAATAGTATTTTATAATTTTTGTGAATCTTTTTGAATTATTTTAAGTTTATAGTTTAAAATGCAATTAAGAATCACAGTTTAAACACAGATAAATATAAATACAGTAAAAATAAAAATAAAAGAACACATTACACTAAATCCGGTCATGTACAATTCCTTATACAAATTTCTTTTCAAATAAAAAAGCAAATACGATCTCGATTTAAGTCAACGAAACACAACATCTAGACTTTCCGACCTCTTGGTAGAGTCACTTGATTTACACGGGCCATAATTACACCTACTAAATTTTTGGACTATTAAACACACCCAACTGATTTAAGAGGACTACAATCTCACCCACCTAATTTAATAGAGTTTTATCGACTCAGATCGTTGATCTTGTTTACAAATGATCTTACAACCTCTTGAATAACACTTTGATCTTGTTTGAGTAAGTGAGATGAAAGGGATGAGAGATTAATCAATAGAGAATCAAATCAATAGAGTTTGAATTTGATTCTGGTTGCATTTGACAATATTTTGAGTAGATTTCCTTTTGAATTCATGAAAGTGAGAGAGCGGAAAAAATGTGAGAAAGTAGTTGACAAAATTCGTTGGTTTAACCCCTATTTATAGAGAACCAATAGTTATGTCCATTCACGAAAAGATACGATGAAAAGGCACTTTCATTCAAAATTTAAATTTTGAAAATTACAGCCACTATGTCGACATATAGAAATTGGATATGTCGGCATATCCTTCACAAAATTGAAAAACACTTTATACAAATTATTTTGAAAATATTAAGGTTTGTGAAATATTTTGATACTTTGTAAAATCATGTAAATATATTTTATAAATATTTTAATCATATCAAAACTTAAGAAAACTTTATAGAAATATATTTAGATATATAAAGGATTTAAATATGAATTATTGAAAATAATAAATCTAAAGTAAAAGTGTGTTATCCCGCAATTTGACAAGGCCGTGACACCAAAAGATTAACTGGAAATCAAAGACAGTTCTCCACGATTGCCAGTTATGTACAGGTTATCTATGCATGTTGGTGAATTTCGACCGAGTCCGGATTAAGCTATAATTGATAGGCGTGACATGCAAAGCTATGGAAGACAATGGTTCAAATTTCAAGTCAATCAGAGTTTGTATGCTCAAGATATGATCGATGCAAACCAAAAAAATAACTCTTCGCATCCTTCAATTCACATCGATCGGCTCACATCAATTATTTCACATCAATTGGTTCGTATCCATCAGCCACTGCATCTCTTTATGTCCATCGGTGTCAAACTACTTCGTATCCATGGAGAGTTGTCGTTTCGTATCGATTATATTTGCTACATCTCGTATCCATCAGCAAACAACGCTTCACATCGATCCCGTTCAACTCAGTTCATATCGATCGACTATGGATCGATACGAAACACATGACTAAAAACGATCCGTACGAAGTGGAGTGCACAAAGGATTGAAATACAATCAATTGATACGAACAATGCAACGATGGTCGATACGAACAGTACAACGATGATCGATGCGAACAAAGCGGAGGTGATCGATGCGAGCAAGATACACTCCAATGAAAGACACGATGCCCGACATGAAATATGGATCGATCCTAAAGGAAAGCACCACGTCAACATGCAAGCACGTGCCCAAAAAGTGACATGAACCAATCGATACGAAGGGTATCGATACAAATTCGACAGCCAAAAGAATACACAATTTTGCATCGATCATAACTCACAATCCATAAGACCAAATGCTATGAAATTTTTGAAGGAGCTTACGTACAACCAAAATTTCCAACGGTTATAACCGTTGGAAAAAACCATATTTTCTAACGGTTATAATCGTTGGGAAGCTTGGAATTCCCAATGGTTATAACCCTTGGGAATTACCAAGATTCCCAACGGTTATAACCGTTAGAAATTATGGTTTTTTCCAACTGTTATAACCGTTGGGAATATTTTAATTTCCAACGGTTATAACCGTTAGGAATTCCTTGTATAAGTAAATAGCAAAATTACCAACATTTATAACTGTTGCAAATTTGGTATAGTTGAACCATATCTTATTCAGCATCTAATAGTATTTCATTCAACTATATCTATACGAATTTATAACAGTAGAAAACACGAAACTAAATTTCAAAACTAACATATAGTCAAATTATAAAAAAATCAAACGTACGAAATAGTACATATCATATTCTACAAACTTATCTTTTACAACTTCAAATTTCTCTGCTACAACATATCTAGAAGCTTACAAACAATGAATACGACACTCTGTTTCAAATATCCGATTCAATGATTTAATTTCAACTCAATTCTTATATTCAAACCATTTCGATTTATATCAATTTCGAATTCGATTTTTAAAATATTGATTCAAATCACTTAAATCAAATTAACTTTCAATGTTCAATTTAAGATCCAAACATAATTCAATTCCGATTTCAAGTTTTGAAATATTGTTTTATATTACTTTTACTTAGCAATATTCAAAGTTTGAATAAAAGTCCAATCTTTTAAAACAAAGCAATTTCTGAAATTCAAATCATATTTTGATTATAACTTTAAAATCTCAACTTCGATTATTTAAACAATTCATGGTATCAATTTTAAATTTCAACGTTTTTAGCTCAAGTTCGAAAATAATTCGATTTCCATAAATTTGAGTTTTATTTCTTTAAGTCAAATCATTTAAATAATTTCAAATCAATTTTTTTTAAAATCATTTAATTTAACCAATTCAGTGTCGGTATATAATTTTCTATCGTATGGCCAAGTGAATCAATTATTTCAATTTAATTTCAAAGATATATATCATTTCAACCCAAAATAAATTTCATAGAATATCATTTCAACCTATTTCTTAATTTATCAAGAATAATTCAAATAACAATTTTATGCTGCCAAATGATACTCGAGGTCATAATGGAATATATATAAAATAAATAAACATCCAACCATCAAATATATCAACCAATAACATTCAATTTCAATCAACATCTGAATCAGCTAATAATTCACAACAATTACATCGTTATCAATATTGGGTATTTTATTGGCAAATAAATCTCATTTTCAAATTTAACTATCAATTTAAATCCTTATCAATTCAATTCTTATATCAATCTAATGTCAACTAATTTACCAAACATCGGTCAATGCAATTAAATTACTTTACGACATTAATTTAACTAACATAAAATTTTATTTAGTCAATTGTGAGGATATAAAACACTCACCTTTTATTTGAAACTGAAAATATATCAGCTTCAAATAAACCACATCGATCCAATGGCATAGACTACGTCGATACGATTCCAGTGCAATTTGTTTCTCGCGAAATGGACATCGTATGAGAGAGTTATGATTTATTATTAGAACGCTGCCTTCCCAGATCGCGATTCACTGCTGTTATTTTTTATTAGAACGCTGCCTCCCAAAATTTTCGTCGCCGACCACTCCAGGCTGTCACCTTCACCAAGCTCGCAACCCGTGCCCTAGCCGCACCGTGACCACGACGCCGCAGCCTCCACCGCCGCTCCCTATCACGCACGCAATCCTAACATCGCAACTGTCGACCACGCCGTCCTCTTTCCCACGCTTGCTGTGAGCATCGATAGCTACTTCGATCGATTGCGTTGATTTTTTTTGAACGATTGGCATTTCTTTTTATTTGCTCGATTTAAATCTCAGATGGGAGAAAGAAAAAAAGGTACAGGTCGATATGAAGGATAGTGGAGGCGAATTGTACGAGATAAAGGGAGTTTGACTTTTATTATATTATATAAATAAGAAAAATATCTCGCCCACTTGGCCCGCGCAAATCCGAACTCCAAACAAAGCGTGCCACTTGGCGTTCATAATGTTTTGCCTCCATTCCAAACACAATGGAACTTGTTTCGAGGCTAAATTTGATCGTATGCAGAAGATAGCTTTTCAAAATCAATTAATTTAATTAAATTCTAAAAATAAATTCCATGCGTTTTGTAACGACCCGTATTTTTACGGATCGAAGGATCGTAGAATTGTTGTTATTAGGTCGTTAGTGTTGTTAAGTCATGTAGAAGTTAAGTCGTCCGGAAGTTGGGTCATGTGGAAGCTTAGGTCGGGTAGTAGATAGGTCGGTTGAACGACTTAAGGATTGGGACGACCTAAGGAAGTTTGCGACTTAAGGAATTCTCGTGTTGAGACTTAGGTCGTGTGTTGGATTAGGTCGTGGAGCGACTTAAGGAGGTTGGCGACCTAAAGAGGTTAGCGGTCTAAGAGCTGGCGACTTAAGGGAATCGGCGACTTAAGGGAGTTAGCGGCTGGGTTTAGTTTAGGTCGTAAGTCGTTGAGTCGTTGGGTCATTAAGTCGTTGAGTCGTTGAGTCGTTGAGTGGTCCAAATGACTTAGGGCTTAGGTAGATATGCGGCAGTGTGTTAGGTCGCTAAGTCGTATCCTGTTCAGTCTTAGGTCGTGCCTAAGTGTTAGATCGTGTGTGTTAAGTCGCGCGCATGTGTTAATTCGTGCATAGGCTTGAGTCGTAAGTACGGAGGTCCATTGAGTCGGTAGGCCGTGGGGTTGATGAGTCGTAAATCGTGGGGCCTTGTTATGTCGTGACCGACTTAAGGGGGCGAACGACTTAAGGATTTCCAGCCTATAAATACACGACCTTATCTCACTTTTTGGGATCCGAATTTTGAAGCGACGAAGTGCTGCCATTTTGAGAGCTCGAGTACTATACTTCTTCACTTCTTTTCTCTTCTTTAATCTAGTGCTTCCTTCCATCCAAGATTGAAGATCAAATCGAAGATCCAAGAGCCAAGATTGAAGATCTACATTCTTCAAAGAGAGACTTCATTGTTTGAAGCGGAATTTTGACGGATCAAGCTAGATCCTTCGCTGTCCAGATCTGAAGTGTGTTGTTTTTGAGGTGTTTAGGTGATTCGGTGAGTGGTGGTTATCTCTCACACGGACCCAAAGGAGTATATTGGATCAGTGGCTTGTTTGTGTGTTAAAGATAGTGATTTCATGCATTTTCCTTAAGTCTGCATGAAGATCCATCGTTCATAAAGTTTTGATATCTACTTTACTACATGTTAACTTATGGTAGTTCATTCATCAAGATATTACTTAGAATTCATGCTTGTTAGATTTGGACTCTTTATTTACGAAATTGCCATTATTGTTATAATTGTTTATTTAGATCTTATTTGAATAATTGATTACTTGCATTAATGATTGATCTGATTGATTGTTATAAATTAGTTGATTTATGATTTGATTTGGACAAGTTGGTCGAAGATGATTCAAAAGCTAAGTGGAAAGGCTCTTGAATACGGAAAGCTGCTCATGGCATATGAAGCGGATGATAAAGCTCATATGGATATATTTGATGATGATGTTGAGATGGGACTTTGCTATGATGCGATGAGGCAAAGCATGATGTTGAGATGGGACTTTGCTATGATGCGATGAAGCAAAGCATGATGTGAGATAGCCTTGGTTTAATCTAGACGGGATCATCCCAAGCATGTTGATAACTCGGTGATATGGTTCGAGTTCGTTGATAATGGTTGGCTCAAGAGGCGCTTGAGCTAGTATGAGAATAGTTGTCAAGGAGGATGACTAGGAGGCTGAGATTTCATCGTTGTTGAAGGTTCTAGCATGCTCAAAGCAAGAGTACGCTGGGCAGATTCGATAGTCCCAAGACCAATAGTTGAAGGTCTAGTACTCTGGGCAGATTCGATAGTCCTAGGCACTGGTCACGATGACGTGCGGAGTTATGTGTAGAACCGGGGTTACCATTAGCCCTTGACGGACGGATGAAAGAATGAGCCGGTCATTCAATTAACGGTGATATCGAGGCAATGATAACAGTGATAGCCAGAGTCATGGATGTTTGGATGCTTTGGTTGTATCATCACTCGGTCTCAAGAGCGATGTTTTGTGGGTGCTTATCTGATCTTAGTTTAGGCCTTGGGGGTTTGTACTAGGAAAACATCGACGTTGACTCGAGTGATAATTGCTTTACTTTAATTGTCTGCTTTGCTATGTTTGTTTCTGCTTAGTGTGTCTGGAGGCTATCACTGTAGAAAGAGGTGGAGTGAGAGGGTTAGATTCCTATTCCTTTTTACCCTTTATGCTCTTTTGGTATGTTTGATAGTTGATTTACCGCTCACTAGGACTTTTGTCTGACTCAAGGTTTTATGTTCAACTCTTATTACCTTGGGCTGTTCATCCGTTTTGGGATGGGTAGACTAGGTAGCAGGTGACAGGTGCTGTTCTCAGTGACCAACGCTGTTGATGACGAAGACGAGCTGGAGGCTTTTGCATATTATTTTCTTACTATATGTACTGGATGTTCCGCTGCTTGTATGATTCTCTGAGTGTTATGTAGTGAGGCTTGATGTATTGACTATTCAGATGTTTGTATCAAATTGTTTTGTAGTGTATTGATGAGGTTCTATTTGGTGAAGCTTCACTATGTATATTTCTCTATTGTATTTTATCCCTGCGCTGTGAGTAATACGATAGAGTTTATTGTTTTACCTTACCCTGATGATCGTCCATGGCGGCCTGGCATGCCTTTCAGCGCACTATCTCCTTGTTTAAGTGCAGGAATCATGGGCGGTCGTCACATTTGGTATCAGAGCTTTAGTTAATCGATTTTAGCCAACGCTCGCTGACGTAACTACGTATGAGAGACGTAATTGTATTTTGATGGATGATTACTATGTATAATATAGTAGCTTAGAAGGATTTGAACTTCTTATGCAGTTGATGCCAGCTCCAGGGCCAACGGTAGATGTTGGAGTTCAATTTTAAACTCTAAAACAGGTGGATTTTGCTAAGCTGTGTAAAGACTATACTGCTCTTGGAGGGAAGGTTTTCTTAGGAACAGAGTCAACCATTGAAGTCTAGAGATGGATTGATGCTTGTAGAAGGATCTTTGGTGATTTGGGAATTGAGGATGAAACTAAGAGGAAGATTGCATCAAGACAGCTTCAGGGAAGAGCTTCTGATTGGTGGAACTCTATCACCATTGATACTCCAGAGGAAGAGATCACTTGGGTGCAATTCCAAGCCAGATTTGAAGCTAAGTTCATTTCTACAGCTCAGAAATCTATTCTGTTTAAGAAATTTGTGGAACTCAAGCAAGGTGGAAAACCAGTTCTTGAGTATGTTTCAGAGTTTGAAGCCTTGTCCAAGTATGCTCGGTCATATATTGAATCTCCTTATCAGAAGAATGAGAAGTTTGTGACAGGCTTGGACACTTACCTTGGGAGGCAGTTGGTGGATCATTTGGACGATCCGTTTGAGAAGCTTGTGGAGAAGGCTCTCAGGCATGAGAATCTGTTTCCTAAGAAAGGATCTGTTGTTGCTGTGACCAAGGAAGATTCTAAACCACAGCAGGGTGGAAACAAGAAGAGAAAGCAGCAGCAGCAGAAGGGTAAGGATGGGCAGAAGAAGCCGAAGGGCGAAGTTACCTGCTACAACTGTCAGCAGAAGGGTCATCTCTCCAGAGATTGTAAGAATCCGAGAGTGCCGGTGAAGTGCCACAACTGTGACAAGATGGGGCATATCAGGAAGAATTGTCCGGAACCGAGGAGGGACAAACAGATTGTGCAAGCTTATGCTTTGGGAGCTGTGCCATCATCTTCAAAAGCTCCTATGATGGAAGAGAAAGGAAAGAGTGTGGTGGTACAAGGTACTCTTTCCATTTGTGGTGTTCCAGTTAGAGTGTTATTCGATACTGGAGCGTCGCATTCTTTTGTTTGTAATGAACTTATAGGCCGGTTAGGTTTGGAACCGGATATTGTTGATAGACCATTAGTTGTGACTAATCCAGTTGGGGGTTCGTATTGTTTGTGTATGATATGTCGTGGTCTGGTTGTATCGAGTCATGATTGCTCTTTTGTTTGTGATTGTTTTGTTCTGAACTTTGCGGGGTTCGGAATTATTTTAGGTATGGACTGGCTTAGGAAGTATGCGGCAAGGGTTGATTGTAAGAGGCTGGAGGTGACAGTCGAGAATATGGAGGGGCGAAGGGTTGTGATACGATGTAAGCATAAAGAAGGCGTCTTTATGAGCTTCATGTATTCGCTAGTTGTTCCACGGGAGGGACTGTCATCGGTGCCAATTGTGAATGGATTTGAGGATGTCTTTGACGAGGTCAAAGGGTTACCGCCGCATAGAGAGATCGAGTTTCGTATCGATCTAGTTGAAGGAGCCAGACCTGTTGTGATGCCTCTTAGGCGAATGGCGCCTAGGGAACAGTAAGAGTTGAAGGTGCAAGTTGATGACCTTTTACAGAAAGGATTCATTCGGCGTAGTGTGTCCGAATGGGGTGCACCATTTATGTTTGCAACCAAAGCGGATGGATCGTTGAGGTTGTGTGTGGATTATGGTGAACTGAATAAAGTGACTAAGAAGAACAAGTATCCATTGCCGAGAATAGATGACTTGTTTGATCAGATTCACGAAGCTAAGGTGTTTTCTCAGATGGATTTGGCAATGGGATTTCACCAGTTGATAGTGGCAAAGGATAGTGTGCCGAAGACTCCTTTTAGGACACCATCTGGTTTCTTTGAGTGGCTGGTAATGCCGTTTGGATTGACCAATGCACCAGCATATTTTGTGGATCTTATGAATAGAGTGTTCAGGGATCAGTTGAACAAGTTTGTACTTGTGTTCGTGGATGATATTTTGATTTATTCCAGAACTGAAGAAGAGCACAAGATGCACTTGAGTATTGTTTTGGAGACCCTGCGAATACATCAACTGAAGGCTAAGTTTTCGAAGTGTCACTTTTGGAAGAGTGAAGTGAGGTTCTTAGGTCATATTATCTCTGGAAATGGAATAGCGGTTGATCCCGCCAAGGTGGCAGCAGTACAGGATTGGGTTAGACCTAAGAATGCATTTGATGTGAAAAGTTTTCTTGGATTAGCAGGATATTATCGTCGGTTTATCAATGACTTTTCCAAGATAGCTGCACCATTAACAGGATTGACGAAAAAGAACCAAGTGTTCAGATGGGATGCTAAGTGTGAACAAGCTTTCGGAATCCTGAAAGAGCGACTAACAAGTGCTCCTGTTTTGACTATTCCAAGTGGAAATGATGAGATGGTGGTTTACACCGATGCATGTGGTACTGGACTTGGAGCAGTGCTAATGCAGAAGGATAAAGTTGTTGCGTATGCAAGTCGACAACTGAAGCCGCATGAAAAGAATTATCCGACTCATGATTTGGAGTTGGCGGCGATTATATTTGCTCTGAAGATGTGGAGACATTACCTACTAGGAGTTCGATTCGAGTTGTTTACAGATCATAAGTCATTGAAGTATCTTTTCTTCCAAAAGGATTTGAATCTTCGACAGCAACGATGGCTAGAGTTTTTAGCATCATATGATTTTGGTATAGCCTATACTCCGGGAAAAGGTAACGCGGTGGCAGATGCGTTAAGTCGAAGACATGCAGGATTGGGCGCCATGTTTTCAGAATGGAAGAGCCTCGAGTTTTTGGCTAGATTTGACTTCAGGCCCAGATATGAATTGGAACCTGAGATGTTGGCGAACTTATCGATAAGACCTACTCTTGTGGAAAGGATTGGCGAGAGCCAAAAGCGAGACGATAAGCTTGTCAAGATTATCCGTGATTTGGAATCGGGGTTGGATCCAAAGAAGGATAAAGGATTTGAGGTCGATCGAGAGGGTTGGCTTCGGAAGCAAGGACGACTAGTTGTTCCCGATATAGATGAATTGAGAAATGAAGTTCTGAAGGAAAGTCATCACTCGAAGTTGACAATTCATCCAGGTGAAAATAAGATGTACCAGGATATGAAGAGAACCTATTACTGGGATGTATGAAGAAGGATGTTGGAAATTTTATTTCCAAATGTATGAACTGCCAGTTGGTAAAAGCCGAACAGAAGAAGCCAAGTGGATTACTTCAGCCATTAGAAGTTCCTACATGGAAGTGGAAGCAAATATCGATGAATTTTATCAATGGTCTACCTAGAACCAGAGCAGGAAATGAAGGGTTTTGGGTCATCGTAGATCGATTGACTAAGAGTGCAAGATTCATTCCTTTTCGATCAACTAGGACTGCATCGAAATTGGCTGAGTTGTATGTTAAGTGGATAGTTCGATTCCATGGTATTCCGAAAAGCATAGTGAGCGATCGAGACCCATTGTTCACTAGTGGATTTTGGAAGAGCTTCCAGGAAGTTTTGGGAACCGAGTTGTGTTTGAGTACAGCTTATCATCCTCAAACAGATGGTCAGACAGAGAGAGTCAACAGAGTTTTGGAAGATCTCCTCAGAGCATGTGTTTTGGACTTCGGAGGATCATGGGAAGATTATCTTCATTTGGTGGAATTCTCGTATAATAACAGTTACCAGTCAAGTACTGGTATGGCACCGTATGAAGCATTGTATGGAAGACCATGTAACTCTCCGACATGTTGGTTGGAAACAGGAGAAAAGTTAATACTTGGGCCAGAAATGATTCGACAAACCTCTGATTGTATAGAGATCATTCGGCGACGAATGAAGGCAGCCCAGGACCGTCAGAAAAGTTATGCCGATAAGCGTCGTAAGGATTTGGAATTCGACGTAGGAGATATGGTTTTTGTGAAGATTTCTCCACTGAAGAATATTATTCGATTCGGGAAGAAAGGGAAATTGACTCCGAGATTTGTTGGACCATTCCCAATCATCGAGCGAATTGGAAAGCTCGCCTATAAGTTAGAATTACCAAAAAAGATGTCGGGTGTGCACAATGTTTTTCACGTATCGTATCTACGGAAGTATGTGCATTACTCGAATGCAGTGGTTTCTATTGATAGCTATGAAGATTTTGAGGTTGATCCAGTTGTTAGAAGACCTCGTAAGCCGCTTCGTGTTGTGGAAACTGACACGAAACAGCTTAGGAGGAAGGTAGTCAGGTTGCTCAAGGTACAATGGAGTGATGATATTAACGACTGTACATGGAAGGAGGAAGAGAGGATGAAGGCACCTCATCCTGAACTTTTCGAGGTATGGCCCTAAGGTGTCGTGACATCTCATGAATTTGTAACTTGTTCTAGTCTTAAAATTCTGCATGCTAGGCTAGTAATTGGATGCATGGTTTGTTGATTGCTATGGATGGTAGGCATGCAGAATAGTTTTGGTTGCTCTTGTTTGTTTGGAATTTCGGGAGCGAAATTCCTAAGGGGGAGAGAATGTAACGACCCGTATTTTTACGGATCGAAGGATCGTAGAATTGTTGTTATTAGGTCGTTAGTGTTGTTAAGTCGTGTAGAAGTTAAGTCGTCCGGAAGTTGGGTCGTGTGGAAGCTTAGGTCGGGTAGTAGATAGGTCGGTTGAACGACTTAAGGATTGGGACGACCTAAGGAAGTTGGTGACTTAAGGAATTCTCGTGTTGAGACTTAGGTCGTGTGTTGGATTAGGTCGTGGAGCGACTTAAGGAGGTTGGCGACCTAAGAAGGTTAGCGGTCTAAGAGCTGGCGACTTAAGGGAAACGACGACTTAAGAGAGTTAGCGGCTGGGTTTAGTTTAGGTCGTAAGTCGTTGAGTCGTTGGGTCGTTGAGTCGTTGAGTCGTTGAGTCGTCCAAACGACTTAGGACTTAGGTAGAAATGCGGCAGTGTGTTAGGTCGCTAAGTCGTATCCTGTTGAGTCTTAGGTCGTGCCTAAGTGTTAGATCGTGTGTGTTAAGTCGTGCGTATGTGTTCAGTCGCGCATAGGCTTGAGTCGTAAGTAGGGAGGTCCATTGAGTCGGTAGGCCGTGGGGTTGATGAGTCGTAAGTCGTGGGGCCTTGTTAAGTCGTGACCGACTTAAGGGGGCGAACGACTTAAGGATTTCCAGCCTATAAATACACGGCCTTATCTCACTTTTTGGGATCCGGATTTTGAAGCGACGAAGTGCTGCCATTTTGAGAGCTCGAGTACTATACTTCTTCACTTCTTTTCTCTTCTTTAATCTAGTGCTTCCTTCCATCCAAGATTGAAGATCAAATCGAAGATCCAAGAGCCAAGATTGAAGATCTACATTCTTTAAAGAGAGACTTCATTGTTTGAAGCGGAATTTTGACGGATCAAGCTAGATCCTTCGCTGTCCAGATCTGAAGTGTGTTGTTTTTGAGGTGTTTAGGTGATTTGGTGAGTGGTGGTTATCTCTCACATGGACCCAAAGGAGTATATTGGATCGGTGGCTTGTTTGTGTGTTAAAGATAGTGATTTCATGCATTTTCCTTAAGTCTGCATGAAGATCCATCGTTCATAAAGTTTTGATATCCACTTTACTACATGTTAACTTATGCTAGTTCATTCATCAAGATATTACTTAGAATTCATGCTTGTTAGATTTGACTCTTTATTTACGAAATTGCCATTATTGTTATAACTGTTTATTTAGATCTTATTTGAATGATTGATTACTTGCACTAATGATTGATCTGATTGATTGTTATAAATTAGTTGATTTATGATTTGATTTGGACAAGTTGGTCAAAGATGATTCAAAAGCTAAGTGGAAAGGCTCTTGAATAAGGAAAGCTGCTCGTGGCATATGAAGCGGATGATAAAGCTCATATGGATAGATTTGATGATGATGTTGAGATGGGACTTTGCTATGATGCGATGAGGCAAAGCATGATGTTGAGATGGGATTTTGCTATGATGAGATGAAGCAAAGCATGATGTGAGATAGCCTTGGTTTAATCCAGACGGGATCATCCCAAGCATGTTGATAACTCGGTGGTATGGTTCGAGTTCATTGATAATGGTTGGCTCAACAGGCGCTTGAGCTAGTATGAGAATAGTTGTCAAAGAGGATGACTAGGAGGCTGAGATTTCATCGTTGTTGAAGGTTCTAGCATGCTCAAAGCAAGAGTACGCTGGGCAGATTCGATAGTCCCAAGACCAATAGTTGAAGGTCTAGTACTCTGGGCAGATTCGATGTCCTAGGCACGGGTCACGATGACGTGCAGAGTTATGTCTAGAACCGGGGTTAACATTAGCCCTTGACGGACGGATGAAAGAATGAGCCGGTCATTCAATTAACGGTGATATCGAGGCAATGATAACAGTGATAGCCAGAGTCATAGATGTTTGGATGCTTTGGTTGTATCGTCACTCGGTCTCAAGAGCGATGTTTTGTGGGTGCTTATCTGATCTTGGTTTAGGCCTTGGGGGTTTTTACTTGGAAAACATCGACCTTGACTCGAGTGATAATTGCTTTACTTTAATTGTCTGCTTTGCTATGTTTGTTTCTGCTTAGTGTGTCTGGGGGCTATCACTGTAGAAAGAGGTGGAGTGGGAGGGTTGGATTCCTATTCCTTTTTACCCTTTATGCTCTTTTGGTATGTTTGATAGTTGATTTACCGCTCACTAGGACTTTTGTATGACTCAAGGTTTTATGTTCAACTCTTATTACCTTGGGCTGTTCATCCGTTTTGGGATGGGTAGACTAGGTAGCAGGTGACAGGTGCTGTTCTCAGTGACCAACGCTGTTGATGATGAAGACGAGCTGGAGGCTTTTGCATATTATTTTCTTACTATATGTACTGGATGTTCCGCTGCTTGTATGATTCTCTGAGTGTTATGTAGTGAGGCTTGATGTATTGACTATTCAGATGTTTGTATCAAATTGTTTTGTAGTGTATTGATGAGGTTCTATTTGGTGAAGCTTCAATATGTATATTTCTCTATTGTATTTTATCCTTGCGCTGTGAGTAATACGATAGAGTTTATTGTTTTACCTTACCCTGATGATCGTCCATGGCGGCCTGGCACGCCTTTCAGCGCACTATCTCCTTGTTTAAGTGCAGGAGTCATGGGCGGTCGTCACACGTTTCAAGCTTGCACGACCAAACGATAAGTCGGATCGATACGAAACTTGAAATGCTACAATAATTCACTATTGCGGATCCGATGAAACTGGTTTCGTCAAAATACGAGACAGTGGCCAAAATGGTTATTTTTACTTATCAATTAAAAAATAGAAACTTCCAATTTCTAATTATTCACTTTTAATCCAATTTCAAATGTTAACAATCTTCATTCATATTTAAATAAAATTTAAATCAACTTCCGAAATCATTTTTAAGCATATTAAATTCCGAATTAATTATTTATAAAAAATTTAATATTAAGTTTAAACTATTTAATTATGCAATAAATTACATTAACAATCATAAATTTCCAAATGAATTTAGTTATCCATAATTATTTCTATCTAAATAGTTCAACACTTATGATCCAATTCTAACAATTTATTAAAATTTTATTTCAGTATAAATAATTCCTAAATTTCCTAAATTGTTTATTTCAAGATTTTATTCAAGTTCATATTCAATAATTGCATTAACAAATCATTAAATTTTATTTCTAACCATTTGCATCCAATAACCACTTTAGATTTAATAATTTAGAATAGCCAAAAGTATGGGTCGTTATAGGACGGTTTCAGTTTGAGTTGTATTAAGTCTTAAATTCAGAACTTTTAAATACATAACTGGTGCAAATCTGTGTTATAAACACGTCATGTTAAAGTTAAAGTTGTGTGTTTCATATTTTGATGATGACAAAAATTGATACATAATCACAAGCATTGCAGAGTATTTCATATACAACAATATAAAATGTAACAGAGCCAGATAATCAATAAACTATAGAGTTCCGAGGACAAAGACCTAAATACTCTATTTTCGGTTTTTTAAAAAGTTTTATTTCTTTTAACAGAACTCTCGAGCTTTTGTTCTAGAAAAACTAAAATAGGGATCATCGGTCGACTGGTGGTACCAGAAGTGATCAACTAACGATACCCAGGTCCCATTTTTTAAATTTTGGTTGAATGTGCGCAACTTTTCAAAGAATAGTGACTTCTTCCATTTCCTCACCTCTCCAATCGAGACCCCTTATACAAACTCATCGCTCTGTAAATTAATGTTTATCCATCATTATAAATCTTTTTTTTTCTTACACAACTATTTTCTACTCTATTGATTTCAATCTCTTAAACCCTAATCACCATCTTCGTTCTTTGTGCATTCATTTCCAGATTATTCTTTGATTCATTTCTTTCTTATACTCTTTGTTTTCAATTCAAAAAGATTCCCGTGGTTTTGGTACCTTTGTACTAAACTGAAAAATCAATATCTCAGGATATAACAATTGGCTATAATTCTTTTGCTCTAGTTAAGTTGGAAATCCTATTTGGTAGTTCATGTAGTGTCTGTACCACATATTCCTATAGGTTAAGAGAGGAACTTATATAGTAGAAAGTCCAAAGAGAAGCTTAAAGAGTGAAAGTGGGATGGGAGGTTCGAATCGGAACCATGACGTCATCCTCGCCTCAGGTGTCTCTGATGTGCTAAGACCAGTCTACAACATGATCGAGCCTGAAATAATGGCATCCTCCAAAAGAGTCGGGTCGTAAGTTTTCCACTCACCATTATAACCTGCTTCATTGTGACCCAGGTTTGACACAATGACCTCCTACTTATCATTTACATCTACCACCAGCGCTATCATCGGCGGCTCTCTGATCACAATCCCCACAGGCCTAGCTAATCGTATAACTGGGGTCCCGACTATAGATCCATTGCCTCCTATAGTCACATCCATCAAAGTCATTGTCAGGATCCTGACATTATTATCGGTCGCCTTTATCCAACAAATGTACTCCTCATAAATATGGATGCCTAAGCCTTCCGCGATAGGGTTCACTACGATATAAAGAAAGAAGAATATATCACAAATTGTTGAAAAAATTCCAAAGGAAAAACGTACTAAGTAAGAAACGTACCAGGCACCAGGGATGTGCATAAAGATTCTATACAATAGGGTCGAATTTCTCAATTTTTTAATTTCGAATACCATATTTTATATTAAAATAAATGCATTTATAGCTCAAACATATTTATATTATCATTTGATAAAAAAACATAAAAAGAATCATCGCTGTTAACGTCAAAATTGGTCACTAACACCCAAATCCAAGCGAAAGCACCAAATACCAGTTATAACTCACAGATAGAATATAGATGGAGGATATTGATATGAAGAACAACAAAAATTAAAATGGAAGCAGTAAAGAACAACAGATTTTATAGTGGTTTGGCTAACTCTGGCCTACGTCCACTCTAGGATTTCCTTTCTATTGCTGTTATAATCGATTACAGTTACAATCCAAAGTTTAACAATGACATAATGCCTTTTCCTTAGAACAGAGAAAGTAAGTGAGCGGAAAGAAGATCCTCCTATCTGGAGACCCACATGGTGTATTTATAGGCAAATCCAGGTAAACGGGCTTTTTGAGTGACCCAGGGCACATTATATCCACAGCCGATCCGAAATTCGTAGCCTTGACCAACTCCTTACCCAAATATCGCCGACCTAGGAAAACCAACAAGGTGACTCGAAGTAAAGATGCTTTGGTTCGAAGCAAGGCCTTGCCGACCCACACTCCTGCTGCCGATCCAAAATCCACGAAGTCGACCTGGGGAAACGCCTTCAGGGACTCGTAGCCACTCGCCTCTACATAGGCTACCCACATTCCAACTACGCCGAGCCACATCCCACGAAGTTGACCCGAAGCAACAACTACTTGGACGCGAGGCTGCCGAGTGATAACCTATGCCGACCCACCTTATATCCCACTGAGCTATCGAGCGACAACCCGAAGCGAAGGACCTTAGGACTCGAAGCAACCAAGCCCCATTCCATACCGAGTCAGTTCCTTCCATTTCTACCGAGCCACAACTAAACGCCGCCCCGAAGCAGAAGACCTAAGAACTTGAAGTAACCGAGCTGCACCCTCATGCCGACCCACCTTCCATCATACCGATCAACATCCTAAGGGCCGAACCACAAAGACTCGAAGCAAGGAGCTAGAGACACCGAGCGACACCCCAAGAAACCACATTGATCCACCTGAAACTCTACCAAGCTACCCGAGTGATGACCCGAAGTCACATGCCTCAGGACTCGAAGTTGCCGAGCGACAACCAAGGCCGAACCACCATTTAGCTAAGCCGAGCCAACCTCCATGACGACCCACCAACACGGCCGAGCTACCTATGCCGAACACTTCCTATGCCGAACCACCTACACGGCCGAGCCACTCATGCCGAACCGCAAAAAATGATTCGAAGAAACCATCTACGACACACGAAGCTCGACCAACTACGACTCGAAGCAAATCTAGTACAACCCGAGACATATCGAAACCTAAGCTTCAAGTATCCAATAACCTTCGTCCATCGACCATGCCGAATCCCGGCTATTTAATCGTTCTTGTTATTCACGATTGATCATCCACCGATCCAGTTGGTTAAATTCATTGTAAACCAGCTTCGATAAACGAGAAGTCAATTTAGTTAAATCCATTTGTCTGCGACCTTTCTAAAAGGCGGTTAACACTTACCCCCCAAAACATGCCTTGCTATTGGAAGGAGGGTTTTGAATAGCCTCAAATCCGATATCCGGAGTCCATATGTCATCCTTTGCCATACCTCTTGATTCGTAATCCGATCCATTTCATCCAAGTGTCATTTCTGTATCCTTATCCAAATCCACGACTGCTCCGAGCCATTATCCAATTCGAGACCGCTTCGGCCCTTTGCCAAATTCGGGACCTCTTCGGGTTCATTTATCCAAAGACAAAATCCAAATCCATGACAACTACGGGTCGCGTTATCCTGTTTCGACCTCGACTCTCCAGTCAAGGGCTTCTATGTTCTCCAGCCTCGGCTCTTCGGCCAAGGACTTTATTATATTCTCCCGACTCGGCTCTCCGGCCAAGGACTTTTATACTCTCCGGCCAAGGACTTTTATATTCTCCGGACTTGGCTCTCTAGTCGAGGAATTTTTATATTCTCCCGCCTCGGCTCTTCGGCCAAGGACTTTTTATATGCTCCGGCCTCGGCTCTCTGGTCGAGAACTTTTTATATTCTCCGGCCTCGGCTCTCCGGTCAAAGACTTTTATATTCTTCGGCCTTGGCTCTCTGGTCGAGGACTTTTATATTCTCCAGCCTCGACTCTCTGTCCAAGGACTTTCATATTCTCGGCTCTCCAGCCAAGGACTTTATATTGTGTTCGAGTCCATCCCATCGCTTTCCGACGAAGGGACTCGTAATTTGCGATCACTGCCCCGTCTCTCCGATCGGGCGGTAACCATGAGACCTGTATTATTTACTACGTTGATCCAAATCCAGTCATTCAAATAAGAGTTTTTACAGCTAGGGAAAACTAAATAAATGTCTCCATATCCAAGGAAAACCAAAGTTTTCGGGAAAACAAGAAGAAAAATAGGATTTCATAGGCTCTAGCAATGTGGGTTATCATCGCCTTAGAGCTTGCCTATGAACCGTCCTCGATCTCGTACATGTGCAAATGACTTAGCCGTATTACTTCGGGCTCTATTACTTATTCAAAGTCACAAATTTATTTAATTGATAATAAAATGACGACGTTGCCTGGATCAAGTATCATCTTCGCTCTAGGTGGGCGGTGGTCTCTTCTGTCCTACTACCACAGCTCGATTCCTTATGTGCTGTTGCAAATAACCATTCCTCACATGCTCTTCAATAGTATCCTTCAAATGCCTGCAGTCGTTCGTGTTATGCCCATCCAGCTCATGAAATAAGCAATGTTTGCCCGATACCCGCTCGTATTCAAAAGGTTCCCTTCTTGTCGGCCTTCGATACTAGAGACACCCTCGAGTATCTAAGTAAATCCTTTCTAGAGTTTCAGTTAGATCCGGGTAAGAAGAAAACTTTGACTCTCTCTATGGCCTTTTCTAAGTGCTAACGTTGTCATTCATTTTCCTTTATCATCTCTGACCGGGTCCTCCCTAGGTGGACCTCCACCCCTTACTGCGTAAGCTTCAGCCTCTCTCCCTTCTCTCTCAGCCTGCGCATCTTCCTGCCTTAGAAATCTCTTCGCTTTATGGTAGAACTCCCCGAGATTCCTTGGTGGGTCCCGTTCCAATGATATCTTGAAATCTGAATTATCTATAATTCTCGAAACTGCAGCCATCAAATCCATTGATGGATCAGGTCGATCCACCAAAGCCGATGCTGCATTGAATTTGCTTAAGAAATCCCTGAGCGACTCTCCTTTCCATCGTTTCATTGACGTTAAAGTCATCACATTCTTGGGTATGGCTATGTTGACCAGAAACTGTCTCATGAACCTTTCAATCAACTCCGTCCATGCGCCAATAGAGCCACTTTTCAGCTGTCTGAACCATAACGCCGCTATATCCGTCAAAAACAAAGGGAAGCATCGTGCCATGACCTCGTCCGATGCCCCCAGTACTTCCATATGTTGCATATACCTCGTTAGATGAATAGTAGGATCTGTCCTCCCGTCGTACATCTCTAATGTTGGTAACTTGAATTCTGGTGGATTCCTGGTTGCCTGATTGTAGGAGCAAATGGACTCCTGTTAACATCTTCCAGATCTCTATTCACTAGTCCACCTCTCATAGCTCGTATGACCATCTTCGCCAATCTGTCACTGTCATCAAGCTGTAGCCCTTGTCTGTTGCCTCTGATCTGCCCCCCGAGTTCATGAGGGAATCTTGGAATCTTCTCTCCTAGACGGGCGTCCATCGCACTATTAATGCCATGTCGAACAGCTCCACCTAGTATCCTGCCTAAGATTGGATTAACATCCTCCGGATGAGTGCCCCCAAGTTCTAGGGTTGCACCTGACGATCATGCTCTATTCTAAACTCTAGTTGTTCCATGCTTCTGATCTCTATCTCTAGTGTCTCCTGCAGTTGCGTTAACTTGATTTTGCACTCCATCTTGTCCAGCTTGTTGGAGTAGGTTCTGCATTATCTCTTCTTGTCTTTTCAGCATTCCCTCCTGCATAGCTTCCATCATCATCTCCATCTCGTCTCAGGTGATGAAGACTAAGGCTTGATTCGCTCCTGAGGAAGTCTTATGACTTCCTTCATGCTGGCATCATTCTGCTCTTGGTCTCCGTGCTGATTGCTTCACCATTGCTTTCCAGATCTAAGTCCTTAAGCCTTCATATCCAAGATCCAAGCTGAAGAATCTCTAAATGCTAGCCCTCTCAGTGAAAGCACCAAAATATTAGCGCCAAAATTGGTCACTAACACCCAAATCTAAGCGAAAGCACCAAATACCAGTCACAGCTCACAGATAGAATATACGTGGAGGATATTAATAAGAAGAACAACAAAAATTAAAATGGAAGCAGCAAAAAACAACAGATTTTATAGTGGTACGGCTAACTCCGGCCTATGTCCACTCCATAAATTTTCTTTTTATTGTTGTTATAATCGATTATATTTACAATCCAAAGTTTAACAGTGGCAGAATGCCTTTTCCATAGAACAGAGAAAGTAAGAGAGCGGAAAGAAGATCTCCCTATCTGGAGACCCACATGGTGTATTTATAGGCAAATCCAGGTAACCAGGCTTTCTGAGTGACCCAGGGCCTGTTACATCCACAACTGATCCAAAATATGTAGCCTTGACCAACTCCCTGTCCAAATGTCGCCGACCCAGGAAAACCACCAAGGCGACTCGAAGTAACGATGCTTCTGATTCGAAGCAAGGCCTTGCCGACCCACACTCCTACTGCCGATCCAAAACCCACGAAGCCGACCTGGGGAAATGCCTTCAGGGACTCGTAGCCGCTTGCCTCTACATAGCCGACCCACATTCCAACTATGCCGAGCCACATCCTATGAAGTTGACCCGAAACAACAACTACTTGGACACGAGGCTGCCGACGATGTCCTATGTCGACCCACCTTATATCCCACTAAGCTACCGAGCGAAAACCCGAAGCGAATGACCTTAGGACTCGAAGTAACGGAGCCTCATTCCATACCGAGCCAGTTCCTTCCATTCCTACCGAGCCACAACTGCAACGCCGACCCGAAGCAGGAGACCTAAGAACTTGAAGTAACCGAGCTGCACCTTCATGCTGACTCACATTCCATCATACCAATCCACATCCTAGGGGCCGAACTACAAAGACTCGAAGCAAGGAGCTAGAGGACATCGAGTGCCACCCTAAGCAACCACGTCGATCCACCTGATACTCCACCGAGCTACCTGAGTGATAACCGAAAGTCACATGCCTCGGGACTCGAAGTTGCCGAGCGACAACCAAGGCCGAACCACCATTTAGCTAAGCCGAGCTACCCTCCATGACGAGCCACCAACATGGCCGAGCCACCTATGCCGAACCACTTCCTACGCCGAACCACCTACACGGCCGAGCAACTTATGCCGAACCACAAAAAATGACTCGAAGAAACAATCTGCGAGACTCAAAGCTCGACCAACTACGACTCGAAGCAAAACTAGGACAACTTGAGACATGTCGAAACCTAAGCTTCAAGTATCCAATAACCTTCGTCCATCGACCATGCCGAATCCCGGCTATTTAATCGTGTTTGTTATTCATGATTGATCATCCATCGATCCAGTTGATTAAATTCATCATAAACCAGCTTCGACAAATGAGAAGTCAACTTAGTTAAATCCGTCTGTCTACGGCCTTCCCAAAAGGTGGGTTAATAACCGCATAATATAATTTTGCTAAATATTATATCATACGATATACATTTTTCTTCTCAAGATATCATCCCGACAAATTATTCTTCATAAGCAAATTCTTCAAGACTTCATACTTTAGAAGTGTTGAATGATTTCTTCAATGGTATCATCTATGTCTCATTCAACATGTGACGCAAAATAATCATTCATAGCAACATCTCCTAATCATTTTTGTAAAGAAGTCTTGATAATTTTAATTGTAGAAAAGACTCTTTCGACTGTAGCAGTTGTAATGCGCAGTAATAATGCTAACTTCAAAAGCAAATATACTAAGGAATATAGACGATATTTCTTTCTTTGAACCATCTTTTAACAAAGAGAACTAATTCTTTCGACTTTGAAAAATTGATTATCATATTTCAATACCAAAATATAAATATCAAGCTGATGATTAAGTTGCATTAAATCATATGGACAAAAATCTAACTGTTAAAATTCGGCAAAAACAAATCAGTTTTCTCTTATCATATGAAGAAAAAGTGTCACTTGGACTAAGACTAGCCATGCACAATAATAGCTCTGTATCCACTTCATTAAAATGATTATTCAACTCTTGAAGCTGCATATCTATCACTTCATCGAATAGTTCAAACACGATAATAATAAAGATATGTCTTTCCTTCAAGCTTAGGATGCAAGCTTCCATGAATTACAAACAAGCTATCTATATCACGGATGACTATCTCATTTTAATGCAAAATAAGTAAATTCTTCATGCAATTGCTCCCATCTATTGTCTCTCATAGTTTGTAGTTGTTGCTTAGTTATTCTGACAAGTGTCATTGCATGTACTGTATCTTGATTCTTTTTCAACAACACATGAGACGAGTCGTTTGTAATACCTAAAATATTTTTCATTAAATGCAACTGAAATACAAACTCAAAACACTATTTTTCGCAATAAGTTATTTGCTTGACCTCTATGCTTTTGATTCTTTGCATCCTCTTCAACAACCATTACAACTTCAATCAATGAAAGAAACAAAGCAAGTATACTCGTACGAGTACCATAGTGGGAGCTCCATCATGTAGCTATTGCATGTTTTAACGTCATTTCTTGATTCATACCTTGTTCGGTTAAAGTTTAACCATTACAAAACTCGTATAACAATCTTTTCAAATTGTTTATCATGATGAATGTCTCTACATTTGCATGAGGCTCCTACGATATTAGACAATTGAGAAATGATATCAAAGAAAGTTGAAATAAGTCGGTGATTCTCTACAACCGTACAAATGTTAACTAAAGTTGGTAAGCAAAACAATGAACATAATAAACAAATTTATTCTCTACTAAGATCTTACTCTTTAAACCATTAAATTCTCCTCTCATACTGTTAGCTTCATCGTACCTTTGTCCGTGCAAACTTGATATATTTAGCCCTTTTAGATAAAAAAGTGACTCAATAGCATCTTTTAATGATAACGCACTAGTACCTTTAACATGTTCAATGTTAATAAAACATTCAACAACCAAGCCTTTATCATTCCATCCACCTAACCTAAAACAACTGCTAATTGTTCTTTCACAGATATATCACGAGCTTCATCAACTAAGATAGAAAATAATTCATTCTGAAGCTCTCCAATAATGGAGTTTGTAGTTAGACTTGCAATAGAACTAATAATATGAATTCTAGGCAATGTCAATTTTAGGTTTTCATGAGCATTTGTCAATGAAACTTTATTGACATCCTTATTATCGTTTACATGGCCGAAGCTATTAGCATCAAAGAAGCAGTTGTCATATTCGTATGCATGATCCAAGCTACAGCAATCTCAAACCAGCAAATGAGCGAACGCGAAGATCAGTTTGTACAATTTGTGTTTATTTTTATGTTGTTTTAGAAATTGTACTGTTACTTACTAAAGATATTATTAAGTCAGATAATCTTCAATTTGATACAGTTTCATAACATATTAGAACTTCAAACCGGTACTATTCTTATTTTAGAAACTGTGTTGGTGTTATAGACAATACACACATAATAACACACTTACCTTGCATATCGAGTTATTCCTATTGGACGTAAATGTTTTGCTACACGGAATATCTTAACAGCGTACTCATTCGATTTACAGTTCAGTTATGTTATGGTTACTTGGCAAGATACTGCATATGATAGTAGAATTTTTAATGTGGTTACAAATGATAGAAACTCTAACTTTCCTCACTCTCCACCTGTACAGTTTTATTTAGTAATCTATGGATATCCATTTCAACCTGAGATATTTACTACCTTATTGAAAGAATAAATATCATATTTCTTATTTTCATGAAACCCCAAATCAACCAGAAATGGTCAATGAAAAATATAATTTCTATCATTCAAGTTTTCGTGTGGCGGTTGAGAGAATATTTGAAATATAAAAGATAAGGTTTACCATTTTAAAGAATATGTCAACATACTCATTTAAAACGTAAGTAAAAGTTGTCATTACTACAATGACTATACACAATTTTATACGAAAATACAATAACGATGATCTGGATTTTATGATTTATGATGATGATCCCTATCTTGTTTCAGACGAATACCAAAAGGAATATTACAACATGAAAACTACTGCAAACAGAGCGACTAAAAAGATACAACGACACAAAAACAATGAAATATCAACACTTCAGAATACCGTAAGAGATGAAATCATTGTAGCAGTGTTGCACTGAAACATTGCAGTTGTATCATTTTATCTGTATCTTTAAAATATTGTATAATTAATTAAAATGTATTTCGATTTTTGTACTTTTATTTCATTTTAATTAAACGCGTATCATGCAATAAAATCAAATAATTAATTAACTACAAATTAATTAAATTAAAAATCATATTTCAAATACTCTTCTCAAATACATCTTTCGCACTACCAAACGCATTCTCATTCAACCAACTTCTCTGTTCAAATTCCCCATTACCGTTCATCGAGAACGGACCCTAATACACAGCTGAAACTGGTCTACCTTCTTGTCAATGTTAGCCTATCATTTGCCTCAATTTCAAAGAACATAGAAGCAAATCGACTCATGCACACTTTAGTTTGATGACAACCACAACCACTTGTACAAACTATAGAAGTATTACACTAGTCAAGATACTGAATAAATATGTTAGCGACGACAAAGCAGTCAAACCAACACAAAGAAATACCTATATTCCATATAGTAAATCAATTTATTTATATAATAACAACCGTTACAAGTTACAACACACAGAAGGCATCACCCTCAAGCAAACCTAGGGAGTTAATTATTCTCATTACAATATATAAAACATGCATATAGGAGTACAACACAACTGGAACACAATGGTTAATGATGGGATGGTTTGTAGTGGGGTGGCTTATAGTGTGGAGGTTTGTAATGGGGAGGCTTGTAGTGTGGCCGTTTGTAGTGCGGCCGTTTGTAGTAGCGAGCATCAGCAACCAAAACCATCAAGCACATGGCCAAAAATAATAGAAAGCTCATTAATTTCTTATTAATAGCCATTTATGATTTATGCACTCGACTCTTTTTCTGATGGATGAAACATTGGTATCTCTGCCTCTTTATATAGGAACTGATCCTTACGGTCACATCATGTGATTTCCAAGTTGTGGGTTAAAACAATTCAGTTTTCTTTAATACATGAGACTTTGAAAAGGTAAAATCGTAGGATGATCAAATATTAGGGAGACTATGGGTAAATGACAATATTTTTTGTAAATGTAGATAAAGTATTCAAGAAGACATGTTAAAAGCATTTCTTTATTCACTGTTGCCACCGGCCATATATTTTAGTTAAAATAAAATGCATCTTACTTTCATATTTTGATGTATGTGCCATAAGCGAAGAGTTAATCTATGATGACAAATAACCTCAAATAAATAGCTAACTTAAAATTTACAATTTTGATATCTTAGTTTATATGCACTGCAATATGAATATCTGTTTTAATTACTACAGAAAGCTGGAAATAAATCGTAAAGTAAAGTTCTAGTGTGTGAGTTTTCGTCAAGTGAGGTTACCAGAATTTATGAATGAATGTATTGATATATTTCCCCCTTTTTTAGATACACGATCACAGGCACGCTAGAAGAATTAAAATCCTTTGGCCACTTCATGTTATTTTGCTGTTATGCCTTATGTCTTTTCATACATTAAGTTCAATCATACTTATCTCATAATTTGGTATAATGGTATAACTATTGTCCAGTTCAAGATTTTAGATCTTTACATGTGAGGTCTTGATAAGACATACCAAGGGTTTTAGCATAAATCTATCGTATCACGAAATACTTACGACTTTCTAACAATCCCCATACTATGACATTAGATGTAAGTTTTATTTAACAATATTAATTTTAACAGCCATTGACTGTTATCCAAAGAATTTGCGTTTAAGGCAAATTAATATAGTACACTGGCACATTATTTAACTAAACTTGGACAGTAATCATTGGACTTATTCATATGTATTTGGTGCTCATGTCTATTAGATATATTGGTAGCTACGCCTGCCAAATCAAACATTAAAGTGATGCCCCGAGCATAAAAAAGGATTGACCAGATCAAGAAGATACATTATAAAATATTCATTTATATAATATTTATAATACATACATGCTAGCACAAATATGTTGGTGCACTTGGCTCAATATAGCTAAAGGAAATCAGGGATGGTCCAATGTTTGGTCTCATATTACACCCCTACTTCTCAAATACTTGAAATTTTTTGCAGTACTGGGCTATGTGCTCTGAAGAGGCACAAGTGAATGTATAGGTATATTTTTGTCGCCATTGTCAAGACTCAAATTTAGTTGCTAGATTTAGGACCATGCTACTAAAAAATAAATAAAATACTGTACTTAAATCCTCTAAGACAGCCAAAAATATATCTAAAATAGGACGATTCTACTTGTTTACCCCTTCCTCCGGAAGTAACTAGCACTAAAACATAAATGTACAAATTAAGTATACTTGTTATACTTACTTTATTATTCGTCATGACAATTTGCATTGACAATCACGCAGGCATGACATTATGTGCAGATTTTGTATGTTGTATGCACCACTTCAATGCAATGTAAAGTCACTACATGCTAACATATTAAATTAGTACGTAAGCGAGTAATACAAGTAATGAAATTATACATAGATAATACTAGAACTGTAAAATATGAGACTTAAAGTTAGGGGAATGATTGTATCGATCAAAAGAGGCATTCTATCGAGCTATTCATCAGCAACAAGCGGATTCCGCAGTTTACCCCATTACAAACTTCATAAAGAAAGTATCACTGACACTCACAACTAGTGGATGAGATATCTGAATGAGTTGTCCGAATTATGATGTTCGAATTTAGTGTATCTTGTTATTTTCCATGTTTCAAGTTCAACAACTTAGGCCCCGTTTGATTTGCTTTTTTAGTTTTGTGTTTTCGTCTAAACAAAAATGCGAATTTTTTATGAATAGTTTGAAAACACAATTTTGAAAAATGAAATTAACATTGAAAATAGAAAACAAGTCTATTTGATTTTTTGTGTTTTGAGACATAACAAACAGAAGGAAAACAATTCATCTTCTCCATTTTCCGTCCATCGTCGCAATAGCTAAGAATTCTAAAAAAATTCACTTTTTCTTGTATTTTATAGCGTATGTTGAGAACGCAAAACTCAAAATGAAACCAAACAGACCCTTAGATGTAGGTGAGGAGATTGGCCAACTTGAATATAACATTTGACCGTAAAACCAAACAGAAGACCATAATAACTTTGGTACAACAAAAAAACACTAACCCTCACGTTTTGTACAAATGGAGCTTTAAGAGCATGAAATAAAGGGTGCGTTTGACATGCATCCCTCATATAGTTTGCAAATACACAAAACATCTCTCCGTTTTTTAAATAAGTTTTCTGTTCCTCTTTTAAAAATCGGACCATCTAAAAGGCAAAAGTATCATTACGTTGTAATTTTTCTCTACACTTCATTGTTCCTGCAAAAATGAAATTAGTAAACAAAATCAAATCATAATCTAGTGAATAGACTAAAATCAAGGTGATTAGAATATTGATTTAGAAGGAAAACGAAACCAAATACTTATTTTAATTAATCGAAAAGAATCTGAAATCAAATAATGGAAAGTATAATCAATTAGAACATCAAAATCAAACAGTAAAATTGAAATAGCTAACGAAAACAATAATTTGAATGAAAACGAATTCATTCTTCACAAAATTAAAAAATTATAATATATTGGCAACAATTTATGAATATTTACAGTTAAGCTAAAACTGCAAATATTTTTTATGAAAATATTCTTAATATTTGCAATTTTAGTTGCAAATACATAGAAAATTTGTAGTAAAAAATTTGATTGCTTGCTAAAACACTCTTACAACTCTAACATATATTATTACATGTTTTACTGCAAAAACTGTACATATTTGCAGTATTGTAAGCAAAAATTCACAATATTTGCTGATTTATTTACAGTTATCAAAATAATTGCAACAATATCAACAAATATTCATAATAATGACATAAGAAAGTAAAAATAATGAATATTTGCTAAAAAACACTTATGGCTTCAACATATATTATTATTATTATTTTGCATAAATAATGAACATATTTGCAGTATTATAAACAAATATTCTCTAACTTTGCAGATTTTTCTACAGTTATTAAGAATAATTGTAGCCATAACTGCAACTATTCATAATATTTGCAGAAAAAGTAAAAATATTTATAATATTCGCATTAGAATTTTTAATGCAAAAATTGACGCTATTTGAAGTTTTTTATGCAAGTATTCTCAATATTTGCGTATTTTTCTACGAATATTGAGAATACATGCAGAAATATTGCAGATATTGAAATATTTACAGATTTTTATGCATGTTTTTTTCACTAATTGCAGTTTTAATGCACATATTTGCAAGTATGCTCCATAAATGTAGTTTTTATGCATGTATACTTAATTATGAAGATAAAATTCATCTTTATAATGCAATATATTGAAATTAACAATTGTAGAGAAAAATTCCTAAATAAATGCATATTTATATACAAAAATTTTCAATATTTGCTGATTTTTCTGCAATTGTTTTGAATATTTGCACCAATGTCTACAAATATTGGAAATTTTTGTATATAAATATGCATAAATTTAGCAGTTATTTTCTATTGTTATTCACAATATTTGCATTTCTCTAGGAATTTTTTTTGCGATTGTTAATTTTAATTGAAAATTATTCAGTTATTTTTAGCAGTTATTCCGAAATGTAGGAATTATTCAGATTAACTGCTAAAAATTAACAATTGCAAAATTTGGATATTGGAATATTTGCTATATTCCTACATTTCCAATATTTGGATATTATTAGGAATAACGGCTAATATTTAGCAGTTATATTTAGCAGTATTTAGCAGTTATATTTGCAATTGTATATTTAGCACTTACATTTCCATTATTTGCTATAAATGTAGGAACTATTTAGTTATTTTTAGCCGTTATTCCTACATTCCTTGCAATTGTTTTAGCACTTATTCTGAATAATTCTATAATTGTTAATTTCAATATTTGCATTTTTGTAGGAATTATTCAGAATTTTTGGTAGTTATTTCTTTAGGAATTATCCAATATTGCCGATTTGCATGTAGGAATTTCCAATATTCTTAAAAGTTACAGAATTTTTAGCAGTTATTTTCTATTGTTATTCACAATATTTGCACCAACATCTGCAATTATTAAGAATAATTCAGATTTTTCACATAAGCATGCAGATTATTCAAAAGAATTGGAGACATGCTTGCAATTATACATAATAATTGCATACATCTCTGCAATTATTTTGAATAATCGCATACAAAGATGAATACAAATGATTTTAAGGGAATGATTGCTGATTTTTTAGCAAGTATATATTATGAATATTTGCTAAATTTTAAGTGAATAATTATAGAGAAAAATCCTAATAAATGCATATTTATATGCAAATATTTCCAATATTTGCTTATTTTTTTGCAATTATTATGAAAATTTGTATCAATGTCTGCAAATAATCTTAAAAATTGCCGATTTTCCAACAACTATTAAAATTATTTACAGGAAAAAACTGTATGAATGTTATTCTAGGTTAATATTTGCAGTATTTATACACATAGCTTCAAACATTAAACTGCAACCATTCTCATTATCACTAATGAATTTAAACATCAAAACAACACCAATAATTCATAAAAAACAAAAAACAATTCATATTTTGGTAAAAACGATTGATTCGTCTTCAACTAGTTGTAGTTTTTCATTGAAATCGAGAAATAAAAACTTATCTGAAGAAAACTAAGCTTGACTTTCAATTTGATCAGAAGAAACTGAAGAAGAAGAATCGCGGCTCCACTTTGAAGCGTAGGAGTAATTTAGGGAAAAATGGACGGAAAACAAAAATATGGACGTAGAAAGTATGTTTTTTTGACAAGGATCCACTTTGAATTAATTTTGGTTTAGAGATGCGTGTCTAATATTCACTGAAATAAGACAGTGGACAAATTTTTGACATAGGCTTCAAAAAAAATAGCCTATTGCGAAAATAGACTTCGGTTTAAACTATTTACAAAATATGCTTCGTTTTTGCCCCAATACTTTGTAAAAATAACTCAAACATGACGCATGTATATACATGTAGATACGTGTATATATTCAATCGTCACTGAACATCAAAGAGTAGTAGGAAGGCTTCACTTTGAGTTATCATAAAGTCTTAAATTCAGTACTTTAAAATATGAAACTCGTATCTTGCAAATCTATGTTGCACACGCGTCATGTTAAAATTGTGTATCCAATATGATCACAAGCGTTGCAGAAATATCCGTATTTCGTATACAACAATATAGAATGTGACAAAGACACAACCAACAAATAATGGAGTTCTGAAGATGAATACGTAAATAAAATGGGTATGCTTACCTTTTTCATAAATAATTATGCTTTGTTAAAACTCCTACGACTCTCTTATGTCATCACATAAATATTCACCTTACTCATGTACTTTATTTAAAGTTTTCTGAAAACTTTAAACAGGAAAATAGGCACAAGGAAAAAGTTATAAAAAAATTTAGTCTCAGGGACGGTAAGTTTGTTTTTTAGTCTGAAGGACACTTTATAGTGTAAACAGAAAATGATAGCTACATCTATCATTCTGTGATTTACACTACAAAGTGTTCTTCAAACTAAAAAACAAACTTGTTGTCCCTAAGACTAAAATATTTTGCAACTTTTTCCCTGTTCCTAAAAACCCCAACTTTAAATATATTTTAACAAAATTATCAAGCTCCGCTCCAAAAACATTAAAATCGTGGACCAACGGCCAATCGATGGTACTCATAATCGATTTTTTAAATTTGAGCCGAATGCGCGCAATTTTTTAAAGTATCATAACTTCTTCTTCTAGTTCATCATCTCTCTAATCGAGACTCCTCATACAAACTTGTTGCTTCATAAATTGACCTTTCTCCTTTATCATAAATCGTTTATTTTCTTACACTACTACTTTTTGCTCTATTGATTTCAATATCTTAAACCCCGATTGCCGTCTTTGATCTTTGTGCATTCATTTCTAGATTATTCTATGGAGAATTGCAAATGCACAATTCTCTAATTAGAAACAATGTAACAACCTGCGAATTGGACCAAGTTAATGTTAAATTAATTGAAATGGATTTTTAAGTAAAGTGTGATTTGGGCATTGTGTTTATAATCGTTGCATACGTCTTTCCAAGTCGATCAATTTAGTGTATAAGTTTGATAAATTTGAAGTTACATTTTACGAAATAAATGCGTTACAAGGTTAAAATATAGTACGTATCTTAACCGCTTTCGGACATGCACAGATGTATCTAACTAAACCTGCATCACTGTCTACATAAACGAAGCTATGAAACTTAGATGGAAGCCGTCACATCGGTTCTCTTTCATTAATCCCAAAATCGCTTAATCATCTGTTAATGGCGGATAAATACCTTTAATCAAAAAAAATTTAAATTGAAAAATGTCCAATGCTCATCAAATTATATGTCAAATTGATCGTCTTGCAAGACAAATCGACGACAAGTGATCATTTGTCATAAAAGTGCTTAGACCAATGGGAAACCTTGGTTAAACTTCGATGGCTATGAACTAGGTTTTCGATGTGGATGTTCTCGATTTTGACAACAGTCGGTGAAATTGAATGTGTGAGGTTATAGAGCTCGACGAGAGAAGCCTAACAATGGTAGTCGGAGGTTGTTTAATAGCGACGGATTTTTCTATCGGTTAGAAAATCACCGTTAAAAATATAATAGTTAAAAATAACCGCAAGCGCATAACGTACAATTGTAGTACATATGCATGTAAGGTTCGATCCGTTGGAAAATGAATTAAATTTGAAATTCTACTCAATCAAATTAAGCCAAAGAGTTTGAAATTGTTTTAATTGAAAAGAAATGCAAGAACTTACTACAAATAAAAGTGATCAAAAATATGAGAGTAAGAGACAATTTAGAGGCAAATCCACTCTCATACTCTCACATAAAATCAACATAAAATCAATCTATGATCTCTCATTTTAATCTAAGTAGAATTAGTGATGTATTTATCATAAGTATAGTATGTTTATGTTATTAATTAACGCAACTTAAATCATGAAACTTTAATACAACAACTAAAACCACTAATTAAATGATATGAAAATGAACATGAAACTAAAATAAAATCTATTTTAAACATGATCTATTTACTATTTTTTTGATTAGTAACATAGATCATCAAACTTTGATTCTATTTTAATTCCATGATCAAAATCACTACTTAGTTAGATGTTAATGTAAATTGGGTATATATTTGAGTAAGAATAGCCTATTTGTGATAAGCAACATAGGCTATCAAATTCACTAATAAACTTTCACCAACATCTAACTACCCATATAGTATTAAAATAGATAATAAATTAGCAAATATGTTGAATCTATATGATTTAAGAGCGTTTTATTACCCTTAAATTGAAGGGGTTTAGCTGTCATTTTGTTATTATTTCAACACATGTAAATTGTAACATTAAAAAGCAAGGAAAGTAAGAGATAATTAAAAGAAAAGAGAACTAAATTACTAACATAAATTAAATCCAAACTAATTGTAATGAAAAGAAAGCTAATCTACTAGCATGAAATGGAAGAAAGCATGTAAATGAAAGTAAGCATGAAATGGAAAAGCATGTAGAAAAAGAAGAAGAGGCTTAAGAAGTCATTTTATTTCTCATTGATTTTGTGGCTACAACTTGCATAATATGGTAAGATCATAAAACTCCATTACATGAACTACATGACTAAAACCCTAATCCATTTTTAGGGAACTCCCTAAAATGTCCTTGAGGTAGTGTAGCCTCCAAGTTATCATTAGCATGAAATTAATCCTCCATTAAATCTGCATATGTCTTTAATCCCCACTAACATATGCATTAGCTCTTAAGTGTGGTTCATGGTGAGTGGGTAGGTGAGATTCTCCATGATTACATGAATTCCTTTATTTCTTTATTTCTTTGGCTTCTAACTCTTGTGCGTGCATATTTCCATGAAGTCACTTTTAAGTTGAATCCAAATTCCTATAAAACAAAATTAAAACATGCAAGTTGTTTTTTTTCCCAAACTCATTCACATACGAAAATTATCGTTTTGCCCCCATGTAGAAGCATGAATGATGACTTGAAAGCATTTTTAAAATTTGGTTTTAAACAATTAAAAACATTTAATTATAACATTTATTTTACTAAAATGTGATTAATCGTGTTAGTAAAAATATACAATTATACATGCACATCAAATACCCCAACACTTATCTTTTTATTTTTTCTCGAATAAACTAAAACTAAGATAAATCCATTTTCGTAGGAAACACGGTTGCATTGAGCGTATGCAATAGGCTGTTAAAGCTCTAGTTATCCCTAGTAGGACGAGTGTTATCCCGTAAGGGATTTAAGCGGATACTATCCACAAAACCCAAATGCAACATGAAAAATTCATAAATGCAAGATTAATTTACAACAATATGAATGCAAGTTTTTGAAAATATTTACAAGTGAAAATTTTACTTTTAAATCGACATTAATAAGTTAAATATAAGTTCTGATCATTATCAAAAGAATTAAGTCCTTTTATTAGTCAAAACTTCCAACAAAAAATAAGTTATTATTACAATTCGACTCTAGTTAGGCTAGTTGTTTGTATTGATAACATAGTGCAACTATAAAATGGATCCTTAGTTGATTATCAAAGTTTTTCAAAAAGGCGTTTTTATTTCTTTTGAATAACAAGTCGTATCAAATAAGTGAAAATAGTGTTTGGATTCCAATTGCTTGCTCTCTCGATTTTTAAAAAATAATAACATTATTATTATTTACACACCTAACTCAGATAAACTGAGAACAGATATACCGATCATGCACCGCCTTACGGACTTACGTGAGAAGGGTATAGAGCATGGCGAGTGTACTTACTTGCGTATGAACACATGACTCTAGGTGGTTATTTTTATTAAATCTATTTACATACACTAAACTCGGATAAATTAAGATATACCGATCATGCAAAATCTTTTGGGCTTACATGAGACGGGTACAGAGTATGGCGACTGCACACATTTGCATGTGAACATATGACTTTAGATGTTTTATTTAGAAAAGCTTCTTTTTTTAGAAGAGAGATTTTTGCAAAATCATCTTAACACCACTTAGCTTAGAATATAAAATGTTATCGCCTTTAATTTAAATCAACTACTCTTTCAAACAAAGATTGCAATTTGGATATATCATATACTTCATAATTATCACCCATGAACCTTTATATATACTAGTTAAACCATAGTTACTTGTAATCAAACTTTATTTTATTTTTTTGTGACAAAAATTTTCAGAATTTCAATTTGTTAACCAAAAACATATACTTATCCTATAGTGTTTCTTCAAAAGAAAATTGATATGCTAAAAATAGAAATTTTGTTTAGGGATTTTTTTGTTTTTGTTTTTTTAAGTTTTGAGTTTTGGAAAGAAAATGCAAAAAATAAACCATGAAAAATAAAAAAATGAATATAAGACTCCCTCCCACACTTAATTTTGACTGTATCCCCACGGTCAATGCATGATAAAATGAGTGTAAAGGGGAAAAATATGTACATATTTACAAAAGAAGGTTAACATTTCTTACTAGATGTAGTATGACTCATTAAGAATTATGAGCTCGTCCTCTTGATTACTTGGCAATTCCAAGTATGGTTTCAAGCGATGACTATTGACTTTTGAAAATTATTCCATCCTTGGGGTTTGGTATTTCTATGGCACCATGATGAAAAAACGTTCGTACCACAAATGGTCGATCCATCTTGATTTTAATTTCCAAGGGAATAAGTAAAGTCTAGAGTCATACAAAAGTACCTTTTGGTTTGGCGAAAATGTTTTTCTTAGGACTGACTTATCACGAAAAACTTTGGTTTTTTACTTGTAATTTTTCGATTTTTCATACGCATCGTTCCTAAGTTCTTCTAGTTCGTTGAGTTGTACTTTTCGGTTTTCGCCAGCTTTATCGAGATTGAAATTTAAGTTCTTTCCAACCCACAACGCTTCGTGTTCGATTTCAACCGGTAAATGGCACACTTTCCCATAAACTAAACGAAATGAGGACATCCCAATGTTAGCGGTACGGTTAGCCCAAAGTGCATCTGTTAGTTTTTTAGACCAATCTTTTTGATTTTTGTTAACAGTTTTCTCCAAAATTTGTTTTATTTGTCGATTTGAGACTTAAACTTGACCGCAAGTTTGAGGATGATTAGGAATGGATAACTTGTGGGCTATCAAGTATTTTATCATTAGAGTTTCAAATGATTGATTGCAAAAATGGGTTCTTCTATCGCTTATTATTATGTGAGGTGTGCCGAACCTCGAAAGGATGTTTTCTTTATGAATTTCACAACAATTCTTTGGTCACATGCTTTACAAGGAATCACCTTGACACATTTGGATATGTAATCGATGGCAAGGAGAATGTATAGATTTTTGAAAGAATTGAGAAATGGTCCCACAAAGTCAATACCCCAAACATAAAGATTTCGATTGTAATAATGGGGTTCTAAGGCATCATATTTCATCGAGAGATTCTTTCTAACATTTGACAGTGATCACAAGTTTTACAAAACTCAAATGCATCTTTAAAAAGCATAGGCTGGTAAAAAGCGCATTGAAGCACCTTTTTAGTAGTTTTCTTTAGACCGAATTGACCACCACAAGCTTGTTCGTGACAAAATGAAAGGACACTCTTGACTTCACAATCCGAGATGCAACATTGAATGAATTAGGTGGAACAGTATTTAAACAAGTATGGATCATCCCAATAGAGGTACTTGACTTGGGAAAGAAATTTATATTTATCTTGTTTTAACAAAAATGAAGGAGCTTCCTTAGTGACTATATAGCTCACTATATCTACATACCATGGATCAACATAAATAGTAAGGGGTTGTTCATCAGGAAAGTTCTCGTTGATCGGTAAAGAAGATGGCGCGTTCGTAAGACATGACAAATGATCAGCAATGACATTGTCAGATCCTTTTTTCTTTGATTGTAAGGTCAAATTCTTGGAGTAAATGGATTCAACAGATCAAACGAAACTTAGAATCCATTTTAGCGAAAATTTACCTAAGGGCGGATTGGTCAGTGTAAACAGTAATGTGTGAGCCAATCAAATAAGATCGGAATTTTTCGAGCGCAAAGACTACAACTAGATTCTCTTTTTCAGTGGTCATGTAATTGAGTTGAGCATCGTTAAGAGTCATATTAGCGTAGTAGATGACATGAAGAATTTTGTTAATGCGTTGTCCTAAGACAACCAGCATGTCCAAGGAATGAACGAATGTCTTTAACAGATTTGGAAATGGGCAGATTCACAATTACATCAACTTTCGCTTTGTCTACCTCAATGCCTTTATTTGAAATTAAATGCCCAAGGACAATGGCATGTTTAACCATGAAATGGCATTTTTTCCAATTTAACGTTAAGTGTTTGTCCTTGCATCGTTTCATAACTAACTCAAAATGGTGTAAGCATTCAGAAAAGGAGTTTCCAAAGATGAAAAATCGTCCATAAACACTTCAAGAAAATGTTCGATCACATCGGAAAAAATGCTGACCATGCATCTTTGATAAGTAGTAGGTGCGTTGCAAAGGCCAAAAGACATACGTCGATAAGCAAAAGTGTCAAAGGGATACATGAAAGTTGTTTTCTCTTAATCTTCGGGAGCGATTGGAATTTGATTATAGCCGGAATAACCATCGAGAAAGTAATAGAATTCATGGTCAGCTAAACGTTCAAGCATTTGGTCGACGAAAGGAGGAGGGAAATTATCTTTACATGTTGTAGCATTTAATTTTCGATAATCAATGCAAATAGGTCAACCCGTTTGAGTACGAGTTGGATTGAGTTTGTTAGAATTGTTCTTGATAATGGTAAGTCCATACCTTTTAGACACGACATGAATTGGGCTAACTCACGAACTGTCAAAAATGAGGTATATGATTCCATTATGGAGGAGCTTAAGAATTTCGTCACGAACCTCATCCTTCATTTTTGGGTTAAGCCTTCGTTGCGCGTCATGAATAGGCTTGGCATCGTCAACTAAAAGGAAGCGATGTTCAACAAGAGCGAGACTAATTCCCTTTATATCGATGATCGACCATCCAATTGCTTCTTTGTTTTTCAACAGAATTGAAAGAAGGGAAGCTTCCTGATCAAGAGTGAGAGTTGCAAAAATTTTGATGGGAAATGTTTCGTCGTCACCTAAGTATGCATATTTAAGGTGATTGAGAAGGTGTTTAAGGTCCAACCTCGGGGGTTGCTTAATCTAAGAATTAGGTAGAAGTTTTGATTCAACGGTAATGGGTTCAAACGGAAGCACATTTTCAATTTTGTTTGGCTCATCCTGAAATAGTTGTTCATATTCGGTCTTGCGTTCGTGGTTTAAGTCAACAGTTTCGTTATCGAAATTTTCTCAAATGAAGCTAACTTCCAGCGTTTGGTCATGTAGTTCGTTCAATTGATTTTCAAGATTGAAAATGTTAAGATCCAATGTCATGTTTTTAAAAGAAATTTTCATCGAACCATTTCGGCGATTGATTAGAGCATTCGAAGTAGCCAAGAAAGGTCTATCTAAAATCAGTTGAATTTGACTCATTGGATTATTCCCAGGTTGAGTTTCCAAAACGATGAAATCGAAAGGGAGTATGAATTAACCAATTTTGATGAGTATGTCCTTGATTTCTCTCATGGGTTTTTTTATCGAATGATCAACAAATAGAAGAGTTACTTTCATCGTTTTTAGTTGGTCCAAGCCAAGTTGCTGGTAAACTGAATAAGGAATCAAATTGACACTCTTACCCAAATCAAGTAAGCATTTGTTAATATTTTTATCTCCTATCATGCACAAGATCGTTGGACATCCAGGACTTCATATTTGATGGAAATTAGTTGAGACAAGACTTTGCTAAGTCCAACGGCTAAAAAGACTTTCTTGGGTAAATGGGTGTGCAGTTTTTGGGTACATAAGTCCTTGAGAAACTTAGCGTAAGTTGGGAATCGTTGAACGATATCAAGGAGCGGGATGTTTACTTCCACTTGTTTAAAAATTTCCATCATCTTTTCCATTTGGTCAGAGTGTTTCTTGGGTCAAAGGCAGTGTGGAAATGGAACACGATACATAGTAGGTGGACTACTTGAGTAGAAGAAGAATTTGGAGTGGAATTTGACTAGATGTTTGGCTCAATGTTTTGTTCCGATTCATTTATTGTTTTAGAAGTGTCGAGAGGGGTTTTCGGAAAATCGTTTGGGTTAACAACTTGATTAACAATTTATTTACCGAAACACAAAGTCTTGCTAACATTCGTTTGGGTTACGTTGCTATCTTGAACAACATGGGCTTGGGAATGCGCCTCATTCACGTTCATTTACAGATGTGGGTACTTGATTAATTTGCATTTCAAGTTAGCAATAGATTGACTCGTATTATGCATGTACCAGGTTAACAAAATTTGCAAATTGCTATTTGATTGGAAGCATTGAATGGTTGCCTTAGCCAAAGTTTCAAGACTTTTTTCAAGTGAACTCAATTGTTTATCGTCATGGAGAGCAAAAGATTGTCGCGGTTGATTTTAAGACGGGCCCGTAAAATTTTTGTTGAAAATGGTTGGACTGAAATGGAGGATTCTTAGCATTATGAGAAAATGCTTGAAATTTGGGACAAACTAAATTCCTGTTGGAATTATATCGGTCCCAAGCAAAGTTTGGATGATTTCTCTAATCAGTATTGTACGTTGGACAAAACGGGTCATTCTTAACCTTATCGAAAGCATTAAGTTGTTCTATCAAATTAAGGAACTAATTGGCAATGTGATTCAGATCGTTACATTTATAACACATTAGTTGGGAAGCTTGGTTCATTTGGTTAGACGAGAAAACGTGGTTGAATTTATTAATCATTGCATGGATTTTAGCTTCCAAAGCCAAAGATGATCCTATCGAGTTGCGCTCGATCGTGAGTTAATTGATTTTTTTTTAGAATGTTTCCATTAGGATGATTTTTCAGCTAGGTTTTCAAGAAATTGCCAAGCGTCATTGTGATGTTGGGCAAGAAAATTGTCTTGGCACATCGATTTAATCATGGTTTGTAAGCTGTTTTCAAGTCCATCGTATATGATTTGGCAAAGTGTCCATTTCTCCCAATTATGTTGTCGACATTTTATCAAAAGATCTTTAAATCTTTCAAAATATTTTCTGAATGGTTTACCCCTGAATTGATGAAAATTTACGATTTCGTTTTGGGTTTTAGTTGTTTTTTTCAAGGGGTGGAACTTTTTTAAGAAAACTTTAACGAATTCTTCCAAAGTTTTGATCGAATTTGAAGGTTAGCTGTACAACCATTTTTCAGCGTAATTTATAAGAACAAATGGAATTATACTAAGTTTGATTTCATATCACAAAGTTATTGGAGTTTAATGGTTGTGCAAACTTGTTCGAATTTCGTTAAGAAAATGTATGGGTCATCGTGTTCAAAATTGCCAAATTTTTGGAGCGTGGCAAAGATTGGAATGAATTTCGAAATGGTTACCCGTTAGGGTGGGTAATGTGATACAAGAAGGAATAGAAACTCGATCGAGAATGATTCTGTCCATGAGAGTTTGAGGGGCGTTCTCGTTCGCCATTGTAGGAGGATCGTTTGTTCGAGTTAAACGATTCGTTGTTGTGTCAATAGTCCAAGTACTCATGCACAAAGTCGAAAAGAGAAAGAAATGAGAATTGAGTTTAAGAGAAAGAAGCAAGATTTGGGAAATAAGTGAAAAATTATCCTTTTTTCTTTTAGGAAAAATATTTACCAAAAGAAATTTATTTTTCAAATGGGAGATTTGATTTTTGGATTTTGGATTCTCATTTTTTTTCTTTTTTTATATGGTTTTGCTTTTTTTTCTTTTCAATTTTAGTATTTTTGTTCTTTAAAAAGACCATACATACATACATACATACATACATACATACATACATACATACATACATATATATATATATATATATATTATTTTTTGGATTTCTATTTTTCTAAAAAAACTAACTTAGATAAAAATGTTTGTTTTTTGGATTTTGATTTTGTTTGAATATTTTTCTTTATTTCTCCTTTTTAAAGGAAAAGATAAGATTTTTTTTATTATAAAAAACTAAGTTAAGTAAAATGTATAATTTTTTAGTTTCGGATTTTGTTTTATTTTTAAATATGCATGAATTAATGTAATTAAATGAATGCAATGACTTAATTACAAATTTACTGTCCTTAGTACCTCCTAATCCTAAATTGTATAATCACACTTTGTCTTAATCCAACAAAATAGTTCTTAGCCAGGTAACAGATAGGAGTTATCGGTGCACCACGAATCACTGTAGCAATGCAACCGAAGGTTTAAGTATCTTTAGAGATACAATCACGGTAATAGTAACGAATCACCGTAGTATTTATATACGATTATTGCTCTACTGTAGTCTAGGTACCAAGAAAATAATTTGTTTAAAGAAGAAAACTTGTCAAGATACAATTAAGCCTTAGTTGAGCTCGTGACTCCCTTAAGTTCAAATTCTGACTGTTATTATTAGTCAAATTCTAAGATGAAATGCAATTTATGGGCCAAGGAAGGGTGATGAAATCTCACACCTTATGTGGATTTGGGTATTGCCCTTAGAAAAGAATAACTAGATGGAACGAATGCAAAACGGAAATTAAACGTGATTTTACAATGCAACTACGAATGAAATTTGATTTTGTTTTTGTTTTTGAATTTTTTTTAAAATACAATCAACCAATAATGCAATGAAAATCAAAACAAGAGATAAGTGCACGATATCAGAGCGTACGGAATTATTAGCAATTTTATTTTTAAGCGGCAATTTTTATAAGCAAGCAAGCCGAGCAGTTATTTAGCAAACAGAGTAGGGCAACTTGTCTCCTTCTGACCGTTTCCTTTTTTAAAAAGAGAATAAAACAATGGGAAATAAATTTAAACAAAAGAAATTTCTTTTTCATCTTTTCTTTCTTCGTTTGTTTCTTTATTTTTTAATTGAACATTCAGTCCAACAACAAGCCCACTGTCCATTTAAAAAAAATATTTTTTCTTTTTGCACCAAATCTACTTCTCTCTAAAAAACGAAACAAAAGAAAGTTCGCCTCTTTCTAGAAGAACCAAATCCAATTCTCAGAAACTAAATATGAAATCACGAAACCAAAATCGCGATCTAAAATTAGAGATTTGGCTTCAGTTCGAGGGTTTTCGGAGTTCGCATGATGATGATGGAGCTGTTTGATTTTGGCAGTGGAAGTTGCAAGTGATGAGGCAGTAATGGTGATTGAGATCAATTTGGGTGTTTTAAGGAGAAGTTGCGAAGGTGTTTGGCAATTGAATGGAGAAGTAGCTGTTGGAGGTTGTTCGATGAAGGTTTCTGGTTGGAGATTATTACGGGTTTGGGTGGTTGCAGAGGTTGGTTCGGTTTTTGCTTTTGGTTTCGTGGATTTGATTTGGCTTTGGTGGTGAGAAGGTGGGGAAGTTGAAGTGTGCAGTTTTGTTTGTGGGTTGGTTGCAATTATTGGTGTTGAAGGACAGTAGTAGTGTGGCTAGATTGGCACTGATGAAGGTAGTTTTGCTCTGTGATGATGGAGTTGAACTGATGATGAAGCTAGGGTAGGGTGTTATAATGTGCACTGTTGCTAATGTGCGCTGTTGTTTGATGTGCACTGGGAAGTTGGCAGAAACTTGGAATGTTGAAGGCAATAAAGAAGAAGTTTGTATAGTGGGAATATATGTATGCAGGCAGTTGATGTTCAGGGGTAGTGGTGGAGGTTGTATGAAAGGTTGCACAGATGACAGGTGAGTTGCTGATAGTGAGTATTAGCAAAGGGAAGGTGTGATTTGTTGCAGTTTATGAAGTACTTGTTGTTTAGATGGGCTGAGATTTTTTGATAAAATGATGTTGTTGTTTGAAGTGTGCACTGATGTGCACTGGGTATTTGATGGAGAAGGAGGAATTGGTGAATAAAGGCAAAGTGATATTGTTGAGGCTGTTATGATGTTTGAAAGGAAGGATGCAGGTTGTATGGAGGCAGGTGGATGATGAAGTAATGGTTTAAGCAAGCAATCTGTAGTGATGGTTGAAGTCTTGGAGATGGTTCAGGTGACAGTGGTTGTTATGATGTGCACAGTGGAATTTTGAGGCAATGGTTCAAGGCAGATGTATGTTGCTGTGATGGTTCTCTACTGTTGAAATAGCAGTGGATATGGAGGGGGGGATGGTTGAATTGCAGTGGTAGTTGTTGTATGTAGGGGTGATTTGTTGGAGGTGTGGCAGTTTTGTTGGTTTGGTGGGTGGTGGCCAGAGAAATGGAATGTAACAGCGCAGTATGAGTTGATGTGTGTGGCCAGAGAAATGAAATGTGATGGTGTGACAACATGAAAATCCGTACCCTTTGAATCGACAATAAACCATATATGTCTGACCCAAAAAACACAGGCTGACGAAAAATTGTGAGAAAGAAAAGAAGAGAAGAGAAGAAAGAGAGAAGAAGAAAACTAAACAGAACAACACAGAATCTCACATCGTAGCGGAAAACATATAATATCGTATCAATGATCTTTACAAAACAGAAACTGTATATACATACATCAATTAGAGTTCAACAATCAATCACTAATCATCAGTCTGGACGGTTATAATAACATGTCCTTACAATTGTTGATAATATAAATAACAAAGCAGCGGAAAATAAATAGATACGTGTATACGACATGAAGATCTCCAGCTCGCCTGTAGAAGCTCCAAAAATACCAAATCTGAACCTGTAAATATACTCGGTTTGACCCGAGCACTAAAAGGGAAGAACGCCCGGATCAGTCTGCTAAACCAGCGTGAGAAACAGTCTCAACCGAATTTATTAAATTATCAAACTTTTCTTTTCAAAACAAAAGTATCTCGTAAGACACGCCCACACATAAACACGGACACGTTTTTACCTTACGATGACTAAAGCCTTTCATATCAAATCATGTTATATTATACTAGTGTCTAGTATAAAATAATAATTAAAATAGCCAAAATTGTCACCATTATTAGATTTAAGCATACTAGGCTTTATAAACAAAATGGCAGGCACGTAGAGGAGTTTGAATTTCCGCACAATTGACCAGGTGAAGGGATTACTTTCTGGCAGTACATCTCTAGAGGAATGTACCGAGAAACCACCATAAAGTTCCTCTACCAACACAAGACCGACCTACCTCTATAACTATGTAATACCGAATATGTCATCCCACAGTCGTTACCGACCTTTTCGAAGGCCCTTTAGCATACAAACCATATTAATTTACACCCCGAACGTCATAGTAGGAAGAAATATATTTAGAAGGGAACGATCATATCTTAATTGGGAATGACCCACTTAGCCTTGCTGCATCTAACGCTATTTCGGTCATTTCCTATTGATGAAGCCTGAGGTAACGATTACCGTTCACATATCACATCACTTTGAATGTCACATTGCCATTTCCGTTGACTACTTTTTGTCTTCCACAAAAATACAACCCTTGAGCTCGTATGTTTCAAAGAAGGCTGTTAAGCCAAGAGAAGTTTCCTTCTCCACCACCAACAGATATACATTTATAAAAACCAATGTACGTAATCATAAAAATCCAATGTCAGACACTCATCCATACAAGTTGTCCAGGAACAGGATAAACCAAAGGTACTTTCCTACCACATCCTTTTGAAAAATCCCTATGATCGGTAGGGAATATTTCTTGCATTGGATATTTCATAATGAAGAGACTACTGTTACTGGATATGTATTGGGATTTTAACCCTAAACGATCAGCAAGCAGTCCTTCACTATGAAAATTCTAAATATCAATGTCATCAATAACCTGCACAATCGAACGCATATATGTTGGTTTGAAGTTGTTTTTAGATAAATCTGATTCCGGTCTCTTCGTACCAACAACGCAAAAGAGTTTCTCAATCTCACACAGAAACTAAGTCTCATAGACTTATCATGTCCACAACTTTCAACTTGCTATCCTTCGGCCAAGAAGGAAGCTCGATAGATTAGAGTAATCACTCCACACTACACGAATCAACATTCTCAACACAAACGATAATAAGGCCTACACAATCAGTTATGTACTAAGTGTACGACTAATTAGTTCCCACATCAAGTCGAGGAACTAAAATGACCAAATTTGGTAGTCGGTTATTTAACTATCAAAGCAACAAACAAATATCTAACATCGTAAGCAATCACTAGGCTCTTTATACTAATCTTTTATTAATTAAATCACTTTTTCAAATCATTTATTTCAAGTTATCTTTAAAAAGATATATTCTCAAAACCATTTCAATATTCACTATTTGGAAAACATTTCCATTTTTTTTAAATAAGTGAATTCACAATTTACTTTATTTTCAAACCATTCAAAATCCATTTTAAAATATCACTTTCCAAAACATTCATTTTATTTAAAGGATTATTCATTGTCCAAAATCGTGAATATAATTTCTTTACCAAATTCATTATTTCTACACATTTAATCAAAAGGATTATTCACTGTCCAAAATCGTAAATAAATTCCTTTTATAAACTTTCATATTTAACTTATCAAACTAAATTGATTTCACATTTATAAAATAGTGTTTATTATAAAAACTTCCATATATAAATTTTTTATTAAAAATTCCAATTATATCTCATTTATATCTCAAAATCCAATTATAAGTTAATTTACTTATAAATCTCTTACTACAAATTCATTCCTTTTATAGCTTCATCAATTCATACTTCTTATTTACTTATAAGATTCAATTATAACTTCATTTTAACACATACAAAACTCGTTTATAATCCCATTACTTTTATTTATAAAATATCAATTTTTATAAATCTTATATATATAAACCAATTATAATAAGTTCAAAATCTCAATTTAACTTATTTTACAAAATAGTTATATCCATATTTCAAAAATCATATTTGAGAATATTTCACAAAGATCATAATTTTTGTAACATAAAAAATAAATTTTTATTTATTAAAATAAATTCATTTCCTTAACAATTCAAAAATTAATAAAACATATATATTTTCAAAACCACTTTGAAATCCTTTTTAATTTGAAATCATCACTTTAATATTTTAGATTTTCAAAAATATGGCCTAATGCTGCAAAAGCGCTAAATAAGAGAATTTACATTAATTATATCAATCCTGCCATCCCAATATCATATATCACATGATAACAGCATATATAGCAATATCTGTAAATAAAAATCAACACTGGTGAGGAATCCAGTTGGATCCCTCCAACTTGTCACCTACAACAAATATACATATGAGAAAATATGTGCAATGTCTGCTTCGAGGCAGATGCGCATACAAAGGGTCATCCGCTCATACACGGGAACATATAGGATCTCATCCACTAAAATATACGGGAATATATTCAAACCAACTAATATATATATATATATATATATATATATATATAATATCATATATCATACAAACAATCATCAATTAGAATAAAATAAATTTATTCTCACTTGTATAAAAATATAAGCGAGTCGAAAACAATGAGTTGTACACACTTTAATTCCAATAACCGTTGCAGCATTTTATTCCGAATAAAATTAAAAAAACTTTTAATTTTACCCAAAAATTTCAATCACTCCAATCAGCTCCATTCTAGCTCTAAAATATAGTGTTCGTCAATACGAACCCAACGCAATTCATTTCGTCCAGTTTTGCCCTCGTCTGACAAAGTTATGGATTTTTAAAGTTCACACGAATTAAAATAAAATTAATTTACAATTCTTTTTTTAACCTTTAGTAAAACTAGGGTCGTTGGATTTGTTGGAACAAGATCAGGGCCGCATCTTCTTTCTTCTACACGTTCGAAAACACCCCCAGGAAACATGCACACAAGAAAACCCATCAACTATCGACTTCCCATAGTTGTCGCTCCCTCCTCCGTGAACCAAAGATCGATCGAGCAACGCCATTCGAACGTCATTCATGAGCTACCTCATTGACCACGACCACAAGAAGCTCGGCCCCCTCTATTCCTAGAAAAGAATGCATGAACACCCGCCATTCAAACCCCTACTGTCGTTGATCCTCTGCTCCAATTTTGATTGTACCCATTGGATTTGTAGAGCTTTTTTCTCTATAAGTTTGCAGTTGAAAGTTTTTGGAAATAGAGCGTGAATTGGAAGAAAATCGAGGAAGAAAGAGGCAAATTTTTGTCCTTTCATCGTTTAGGTGGCGGCTAGGGTTAGTTAGATTAGGGTTTTGCAAATTGAAAAATCTTGTGTCCTTATATAGAAAATTTTCGCGCACTATTCATCCGAAAATATTTCGAACTCCAAACGAAGCGTGCCGCTAGACATTTATATTGTTTTACCTCTATTCCAAACACAATGGAATATATATCGAAGACCAATTCCATCATATTTGGAAGACAGGTTTTCGAATCAAATTATTTTAATCAAATTACTTAAATAAATTTCTACGCGTTTCAGCTTCACACGACCAAACCGTAAGTCCGATTGACATGAAATTTGCAATCCAATAATACTATAACATTATGGATCCAATGAAACTAGTTTCGTAGAAATCCAAGATTGTGTCAAAATTGGCTATATTTCACGTTATTTAAATCGATAAATTTCTAATTTATATATCAACTTTTAAATCATTTTTAAAAGTTTACCAACATCGTTCTAATTCAAATAGAATTTAGTTCAACTTTATAAATCTTTTCAATCACATTAAAGTCAAATATTAATTATTTCCACAATTTCAAATATTAAATTAACAATTTAATTATCTAGATAAATTATTGTATTTGAAATATAAGTTATTCAACTTATAAAATTAACTTGTGAATTTTTAAAATCAATTAAATATTCCAATCTCGAACGACTGAAATTTTGGATCGTTACGCTCTCTCTTACTTGAAAGAATTTCATCCTCGAAGTTACCAAGTAAGAAGAAGCCACAAAATTCATTAACCTTTCAAAAACAAATCGTTCAAACTGTATAACCAACATTATTTAAACCTTTTAACTTTTTCAGAAATCCAACAGTTAAACTTCTTATAAAAACTTTTTTAATTTTTCAAATCCATTCATAGTTATTCTTTTCAAAACCAACTAATACCGTTTAACTTTTAACTCAAAATCAAAATTTAAGTTATCAATTTTTTTTTCCAAAATTCTCAAAAAATTTCTAACGCCTTAAATTTTCAAAAAAATTCGCCATCGCCTCCTTTGAGCGTTTCGATCCGAAAAAATCACAATATATATAATATCACAAATATACATCTCATCTTCGAGGATGAGACAGCCCGTAGGGAAAAAATATAAAAGTACGGTATGTAATCCGAGATATATACCTTATATATCATTAGCGGGCATATACGACTAATGTAGCATGAAAGCGAGCTTCAAATGCAAAGCATACGCCATCTGCACCTACTAAACACTCAACAGCAATAAATACATGTATATATGGAAAGTAATATCAATATACAACATATACCAATATAACAACTATATATGCTAATATAGCAAATGCAGTCAAAACCAACAAATTCAACCATTAAATAACTATCATTCAAACTAACATCCAACAAACCAATATCTATCCAATCAATCCATAATCGAATAAATATTCATTTCTCATTAATATTCATTGAATTGATTTTCAATTTATTCACATTTGATTCATTAACATTGGATTTTTACTAACATTCATTTATTCACATTCAATTAGTTTACATTCACTAATTTTGCATTCAAGTTAGCTCACTTCCAATTCAAATCAAATTCAATTCTATTTAGGTTCACTTCACTTCCAATTTGAATTCAATTATTAATGGCTTTCAATTTTATTAATTCAATTTCATTAATATTTGATGAATTTCTATACAATCAAATAACATCCAACTAACAACCAATTCATATCCAACATAACCAAATTAATTTACTTTACACACAAAACATTCATATTTACTTCGTTTACTTTCAATTTGGTTTAACACTTTTAATTTCAATTGGTTGATATCTAATTGATTTTCATTCAATTATTCAATTTCTAATTTCATTAGCTTTTAATGAATTAACACTTACATCTACCATTCCATATTAATTCATTTACATTCGACTGATTAACAGTCAATCCATATTTTATTTACTAATTTATTTCATTAGTTCAATTGTTAATTCATTTTAAAACTAAAGTTGAATTTCATTTAACAATTCAAGTTTATATTCATATTCTTCTCTTCACTTTATTAATACATTTTTAATATCAATTTCAACTTCATTCAACATCACTTAAGTTACATTTCATTTCATTCTCACTTGCATTTACCTTCATCATACAACTTAAGTTCATTTCTAATTTAATTCAAAATCTATTTTATGTAACTCATTTCATTAGCTTATTTCTTTTTATTTACTTGAGTTACATTTCATTTTCAAAGATCGTTTCCCTTTTAACTTGACATAGATTTCATTTCTAAAGTCATTTTATTTAACTTTTACTTAAGTCAAATTTCATATCACTTATTCAAATTCAGATTTTGTTTTGCTGAACAAAATGGTTTGACCATTTTACTATTTGGTTTTACTTACATTTTTCCATTTATAAGTTATACAATTTATTTATTTAAACTTCCAAATTCATATTATATAATCACGTACCACTTAAGTTTAATTTTCATTTCAATAACTTGTCTAATCCACTGCACTTTATTTAACCTCCCTTAAGTTAGGCTTCAATTTATATAATTCACTTACTAACACAATTCAATTTAACCTTACCTACGTTAAATTTCATATCTTAATTTCATATTTATATTTTTGAAATTTCTTTTTCTTATTTATGCTAATTCCAATTATAAGTTCAAAACTTATTTCTCTTATATTTCTTAATTTCAAACTTGGATTTTTAAATTCAAATTTATTTGTCACAACAAAAATTAATTTTTCAATTTACTATTGGTAGCAAGTCCATAACAGGAAACTCGAAAACGGTACTGATGATGCTGCAGTCAACACCCTTATTATTCTCCAGCAACAATAGTGAATTCAGTGCTTTATATTCTTTCAAAAAAAATCCTTTTTACATTTATAAATTACATTTATAATTTTTTACATATATAATTTCACTTATTCACTTTACTTATATAAGATTCATTCCAAATTCACTTATCTTATTTAGATTTATAATAATATAACCTCCTTAACTTTGAAAAACTACTTTCAAAATAAACGGTATTTAAATTCTCAATTTCTTAATTTAAATCCATTTTTATTTATGACTCATATTTAAAAATATATTCATGTTGTTTCATTTCTTATATATAAGATAAGATTATTTCACAATTGTAAATCATATTAATTATAATTCCTTACTATATAATTCATTTACTTATATAATTTATTCTTTTACAATTGTTGCTTTTATTTAGATTATTCAAACAGCTTTTTATTAACCTATATATATTTACATTTCCAAAAAACCAAACAATCAATTTATATACAATATAATAATTTTTGAAAAATTATTCCTTTATATATAAAATATAATCAAGGTAAAATTATTTCATTTACCAAATTTAAAAACAATACTATATCGACTTTCCTCATTTAAGTGTATGGAAATCCCAATCGATAACATGGCGTTCCACGCACTGACCAAAATTCATAGGCAACTCAACAAATAAGTAAACAAAATATAAAACATTTTTATAATCACTAACAAATACGTGCTCATATCTATAATACACTCAAACTTAATCTAGGGTGCTACCAATCCTATCTACACTTAGTACACATCAAAGCCTAGGAATATACTAAACTTAAGCTCTGATACCACGTGAGATGACTCAACAATCCGTACCCTTTGAATCGACAATAAACCACACATGTCCGACGCAAAAAGCACATACCGATGGAAAGTCATGAGAAAAAAAAGAAGAGAGAAGAAGAGAAGAGAAGAAAGAGAGAAGAAGAAAACCAAACAAAACATTATAGAATCTCACGTCGCCGCAGAAAACATATAATATCATATCAATGATCTTTACAAAATAGAAACTGTACATACATACATTAATCGAAGTTCAACAATCAATCACTAATCATCATCCTGGACAGTTATAATAACTTGTCCTTACAGTTGCTGATAATATAAATAACAAAGCAACGGAAAATAAACAAATACGTGTATACGACATGAAGATCTCCAACTTGCCTGCTAAAGCTCCAAAAGCACCAAATCTAAACCTGTAAATATACTCGGTACGACTCGAGCATTGAAAGGGAAGAACGCTTGAATCAGTCTGATAAACCAATGTGAGAAACACACTCAACTGAATTTATTAAATTACCGAACTTTTCTTTTCAAAACAAAAGTATCTCGTAAGGCACGCCCACACATAAACACGGACATGTTTTTACCTTACGATAACCAAAACCTTTCATATCAAATCATGCTATATTATACTAGTGTCTATTATACAAATAATAATTAAAATAGCCGAAATTGTTACCATTAGTAAATTCTAACATACTAGGCTCTACAAATAAAATGGCAGGCACGTAGTGGAGTTTGGATTTCCATACAAATGACCAGGTGAAGGGACTACTTTTCGGTAGTACATCTCTAAAGGAATGTACCGAGAAACCATCACAAAGTTTCTCTACCAACACAAGACTGGCCTACCTCTATAATTAGGTAGTACCGAATATGTCATCCTCCGAACCTTACCGACCATTTCGAGGGCCCTTTAGCATACACACCACATTAATTTACATCATGAACGTCATAGTGGGAAGAAATATATCTAGAAGGGGATGATCATATCCTAATTGAGAATAACCCACTTAGCCTTGCCGCATCTAACCCTATTTCGGTCATTTTCGGTTGATGAGGCCTGAGGGAACAATTACCTTTCACATATCACATCATTTTGTATGCCACATTTCCATTTCCATTGACTACTAATTGCCTTCCACAAAAATACAACCCTTGAGCTCGTATGTCTCAAGGAAGGGTGTTAATTTAAGAGAAGTTGCCTTTTCCACCACCAATAGATATATATTTTTAAAACCAATGTACGTAATCATAGAAATGCAATGTCAGACACTCGTCCATACAAGTTGTCCAGGAAAAGGACAAACTGAAGGTACTTTCCTACCACATCCTGTCGGGATGTAACGACCCGTAAAATTCGGCAATTAAATTTCTTAATTTAATAAGATTTTGGTAACTTAATGTTGAAGGAAATAAAATTTTTAGTGAATTATTAATGGAAATAATAACTTGGATAAGATTGGTAAGTTAATTTTTAATAACTTGAATGTAACATTATAAATGTAAGTTAATTGTTAATAACTTGGATGTAATTCCAAGAAGAGAAACAATGTAAATGTTAATTTTATTCTTATTGTAACAAAAGAATGTTACCAAGATGAAAGGATTAATTTGATATAAAATCTTAATTAATGTGTGCATTTATTTATAATGGGATATAAAAGATAAATTAATAATTTAAAATGTTGACTTATTAATAACATAATGTATAATGAATGGAAATTAATCCAAGATCTCAATGATACGAACCTACGTCTGCTGTTTGAATATATATCTGAGGAATTTTTCTTATATACGTACATTCAGAAAAATTCAGAAAAAATATATATCGAAGATCTCAATGATACAAACCTATGTCTGCTGTTCATTTTTCGAGACAGTGAACGGATTGATCAGAAATCGCGGTCAAAGTCGAATTGGGCGTTTTTGATTTCGACATCAATCGACGAAATTGAAATATGGGTTTGGTGGAGATTATCGTGGGGAGTTCAACGACGGTGGTCTCGTTGAGTATAGTGACCGGTGATGGTCGAATTGGGCAAGTTAGGGTTCAAAAACACTAGTCGAACGGAGGCGGCCGGTGACGCTGGGATGGGCCGGACCTAGGTGAGGGGGTGTTGCGGCCTTGGGGAGTGCGCGGGTGGCTGCGGCACGTCGAACGATGGTCAAAGGCGGCCTAGATTCTCGGTCAAAGGGGGGATGTTGAGCGTGATTTTGGGTTCGGTTCGCGTGAAAGCCTGTAGCTTGCGTACGAGAGGAAGCATTAACGTGGTGATGTGTCTTTATTTTATTTCTATTTTTTTTATTTTTTTGCTTTATTTAAATTGTATAACTTCTAACTCGAATAACTTTCGCATACGAGGTCCATTCCACGCGCGGTTTTCTCCACTAGGTTCGTATTGGAATTTCGGATACTTTGGTGCTGGTTTGGACGAATTCTAAGACTGTCCAATTTTTGGGTTTAAATTGAATTTAAATTCAATTTAAATTCAAAAGGTGAGTGTTTTAACCCACTCACAACTTCTAAAATTTCTTATGTTTGTTAAATTGATTTGTGATGTGTTTAGAAATTTATTTATGACTGTTTGGCATATTTTTAATCATCATCTCAGTTAAATTTAAATTTATTTAATTAAATTTTTATTTAATTATTCATTGCATATAAACAGTCAGTTAAATTGTTATTTATTTATTCATTGCATATAAACTGCCAGTTAAACAGTTATTTAATTTATTATTGAATATAAACTACTAATTAATTACCTTTTATTTATTATATGCTCTATATGGATGTTACTGTTTAAATTGGATGATGATTGTAATAAATGGTTGATGATTGATATTGGATGAATGGATGTTGTATGTTATATTGTTTTAAACTGCAAATTTGTTATGCACTTTATATTCATTCGGGATTGCGGTTTGAAACGATATATAATCGTATTTTTATTTTAAATTACGGATTGAAATGATAAATATCCGTATCACTTGACCGTACGATAGAAAATTTTATGCAGACACCGTCGGTCTATATATATAAATATTTTGGAATGATTTCTATGGTTTTGGAGAGAAATATACGGTTTAATAAATAATAAATTTTGATATTATATAAATATTATTTATATATATAGTTAAATGCTTGAATTTAAGCTATGTATAAATTTGTGTAATAAAAATAAGTTTAATAATGGAGTTTGATTGTTTATATTATATGGTTAAGTACCTGTTAGGATATTGTATATATAGAGTTTTAATGACTTAAATAAAAAATTAAGTTAGAAGATAAATATGAAATTGGGTTGAATTGAATTATTTAAGAATTTTACTCGAAAAAATTTAATTTGAAATCTAAATAAAATTGAGATTTTAAAGGGTATGATTCTTATAACTAAATTTGGTTTAGAGTGGTTTAAATGAATATAAAGTTGATATACCAAGTTAATAAATTGAAAGAATATCTAGTTTGGTGAAGTAAAAGTTTACTTAAATTATATTGGATTTATTGTGTAAACATTTCAAATCTAAATAATAGTAATTGAATTTGATATATATGGAATTATCAAAGAACTAGTTTTGAAATGGTGGAATATTTAAAGCTTTGAAATATATGAATGGAAATGGTTTATTTGGAGGTTCAAATTGGCATTTGGAATTTATTTGTGAAACTAAAGAAGCTATTTTATTTTATAAAGTAATTTAATATTTAAACCATTTAAGTATGAGAAGTTATGTTTCAAAGCGATGGGTTTCAAGGTATATAGATTTGAAAGTGCTATGATTTTGGAAAAGGATGTATTTGAAATAAAAATGATATCATATTGATTTGGGTTTTTTTAAATGGAAATGATATCGTATTTATATTGTTTTTAAATGGATATTATATTCTGGTTTAAAAGTATAAACTATTTTGGAAAGACCGTGGTGTTATAATAATGTTTGGTTATTGGAGAGACCGGGATCGGAAGTTGTCATACTCTCTGCCAACTCCGAAAACCACTTTAACAACCGTGTACGCGGTGGAGATTCCAGAATGAAGTAGGATGGCGGCGGCATTTCCTTTGAGGTAAATGCGTGGGCCCAACTCCCATGAGTTGGCGTAAGGTGGCTAAAACAGGAGCGATCGACGGGTTAATGAGGTAGCACCTTTGATCGGACACATCCCTTCGATATTATACTTTGACTTTTGGATTGATTCGGTGGCCACTTTTGATTTTTTTTTATTAGGGGTTGTGGCTCGAGGTGGGCGGTAGCTGCGCGCTACGCGTTACCACCGAACCGAAAGCGTAATTGGTATATCTACCCTGGCATTGCCTAGTTGTGTCATGTCACCTATCCTAGCGCGCCTTGTACGAGTTTCTATTTGTGTCGTACCTATGGAGTATCCTCTGGTAGCCTCCCGATCAGGAGGTATTACGGTACTGTATGGACTATTGGCACTATTACGTGTTAAGGTGGAAAATGTAAAGCCTTAACGCTATTTAAAAGTAAGTTTATTTTACTAATAAACATTATTGTAATAGCGAAATATTACTACATAGTAAATAGTTTAACGGATCCTTGGGAGATGTGAATTCCGAGCATCTCCTGAGTTACTGCACTCACGTCAGACATTGGATAGGAGATGTCAAATCCCGTAAACATCTCTGACGCCGTTCCACCTATATTTATTCTGTTGATTTAACTTACATAAGATCTTTTAGTTCTGATTCGAGTGTTTTGTCTTTTCAATTCGCTCGGGTCAGCCTGAGCATTTCAGGATTTAGAAGACCGTACTCTGGAGGACGAAGACGAAGATTTATTATTATTTATTATAGTATTCCACTACACACTGTATTCCGCTGCATTAATTATTATTCTCTGGTATGTGAAACTCTGATATTGTGTAATATAAGTAAAATCAAATATTTTATAAAACAGCTTCATGAACTGTATATTTGATTATTATATTTTATCGTTCCGCTGCAAGATTCTATTTTGTTTTATTTATTCCTTCCTTTTTCTTATTTATCCCATAACAATCCACCCTTCTGTATGGTATAAGTTTGACGTGTGTGGTTTATCGTCGAGTTAAATCGTGCGCAAAGGCGGGGCGTTACATCTGGTATCAGAGCTTTGGTTTAGCGATAAACCTTAGTTTTGTGGGGTTTGACTCTTTATTAATAGGGTAGTAATACCCTATGATGAGTCGCTGATTGTATATATATGAGAGAGCGTACTTGTTAGTGATATTAAAAGGTTTTAATATTGTGTTAGTCTGTTCCGTTTTGTATTTATAAATTCTGGTTGGTGCATGGGACGCTATGACATCAATAGGGATTTCTAAACACTTAATAGGACAGACCGACACAATATTTTTTTTTGAATATAGGTGAATGAAATAATTTTTCCTACTATATTTTCTATATATAAAATAAATTTTATAAATAAGATATATATTTGGTTGCAATATATTAGTTGTTAGGTAATAAAATTTATATATAATAGTTGAAATGAGATGGAAAATAAAATAAAATGAAAATTGGAAATTAAGAACTTAAGTTCCGGGGTTTTGAAACTTTCTTTCAATGATTTTGGAATATAATAATAATATTATTTAGAAGTATTTTCTGATATAAATATTTCAATATAATTTGGAAGAATATTTCTAAAGAAGATATTGGAAAAAATTAAGTTCTGTATTTCCCTCTCTGTCGCTGAAAAATAATTTCGGTGATGGCGGCCGCATCATCGACATTCATTTTCGAGTTTCGAAGGGGGAAGGCCACTGTAGTAGTTTTACTGTAGATTCATTTGGATAAACAAGTTTAAATTTTAAATTGTTTTAAATATAATGATATATATATATATATATAAACTGTAAGTATATACATTTATCTATTATTTTAAAATGATTTGAAATTAAACCCGGTATTTAGTTCTTAAGTTTCCATTATTTAATTATTGTAGCGAAATGAAAAGTAACTAACTAATAATTGAAACCTCTAAATGAAATAAGAAATGTGATGCTAAGTTATAAATGAGATTAATGGAAAATTGAAATTGTAACTTATAAAACGAAAGATATAATTATTGAACCATTAATTAATTAAAAGAAATAAGATAAACTTGTATGATTTTAATTACATTCTGAAAGGCATATATATAACTTACCAGAAGATGTAAAGAGTTGAAATGTTAATAAGAAACGTAATGGATACTATACAAGTAAAGCTTTTGTAATAGGAAGGTTCAATGAAATACTTTAATAAATAAGAATTTGGTATTGTAGTTGTTATAAACTTAAGTATAATTGAAATACTACTAATTAAATATAATGGAAGGCAGGTATTGTAAGTAAGAAATTTCAACTTAAGTAAATAAGTTGAAGTTATTTCTAAATAAAATGGTAAGAATAAATGTAAAATAAAAAGATAAATCATTATATGAGAGAAAAGAAATCAAACAACTAATGTATGAAATGAAATTAATAATAAGTAAACTAAATCTGTTGTTTGAAATTGTTGTTGTTTGTTTTGGTTTATGGGTGTTTGGGTGAGGATATTTTAAAATTATTTGGATGGATAAATAATCTGTTTTGTTTCATCTAAGACTGTTGAGTAAATGATGTACTTGATAGTTTATTTTTCATTCTGTGCAATTTAAAGTTTGAACCCGAACAACTATTTGCTTTGTTGATATGAATGAACGATTGATTTGTATTGAATCTATGTGATGGTTGCATGCCTGGTTGCAAATGATTGTTAGTTGTATTGATTCGTTGTTTATGGTTAAAACGACTTTAAATATTTCATTTTATATAATTATTAACTCTTTTTAGATTATAGAAGTGAATGCAGGTTATGGAAGCAATTGCTACTGCTTTTGGTTTCATAATTAAGCGTAATTGCCCGACAAATAGGTACGTTTTCGGATTACGGTTTTTGTAGCGCTATTATATAGTTTTTCCATGTTGGGATATATATTATTTTGGAAAATATATGTGTATATTGTTATATTTGATATTATATTTTCTCCCGAGCCTCTCCGTACAAAGGAGACTCTGCCGAAATTTTCCGTAAAATTGGACTTGAAAATATTTTGAAAATGTTTTCCAAACTTTATTAATTTACGTATAAAAAGATCTAATGGTTATAAATTTGTATATTTTATTTAAAGGTAATTATTTTTGTAAATTTATTTGTTTATAAATTTAATATTTTAAGTAAGATATATTGATTCTTAATTCCTTCTTTCCCTCCTTTTTCCTTTTCGAGGATGAAAAGTTTTGAGTGGGGGAGAGTGTAACGACCCGTAAAATTCTGTAATTAAATTTCTTAATTTAATAAGATTTTGGTAACTTAATGTTGAAGGAAATAAATTTTTTAGTGAATTATTAATGGAAATAATAACTTGGATAAGATTGGTAAGTTAATTTTTAATAACTTGAATGTAACAGTATAAATGTAAGTTAATTGTTAATAACTTGGATGTAATTCCAAGAAGAGAAACAATGTAAATGTTAATTTTATTCTTATTATAATAAAAGAATGTTACCAAGATGAATGGATTAATTTGATATAAAATCTTAATTAATGTGTGACGCCCCACCTCTATACCCACGCTAGCCAAGAACACGGTGTAGTGCTGTCAACTAGCATGGAGAATAAGACTGTTGAGGAGCGACCATCCATGTGATTGCTTATCACACGGTGGCTATAAATAATCTTCGAAAACAAACATAGAAATAAGCATAACACAAATCAGTCACAGACATCCATATCACAAAGGCGGAAGAAGATATGAATATATATAACTAACACATGAAAGTGTTGTAGTGGTCAAAAAGATCCACAATGATACAAAAGAATAGCAACACGTGCTACACAAAAGAATACAACTATGAGTCTGTATCTCAAGTGTATACAACAAAAACTGCTAATCTAAATAGTTAGCCAAAAGTCAGAGTAGCAAATCCCTGTGGGAGAAGTCAAGCAGAAGCACCTGTAACATCTCGGTCTGACCCGAGTATTATTTATAAGAAAATAATAAACAGATCAGTCTAGCTATAAATATCAGATAACATGATATAAAACAATAGATATGACAAGAACATATAGAAACCATAAAGACATACTATGATAAGCATGTAAATGAAGATCATCAAGAGATCAAACAATATCAAAAGAATCTTTTAAAAGATCCAAATTCACCTAAAAAAGGTAATGACACACAAATTCACTAAAACTGTTTGCACAAAAAATGGACAAACACCTCCAAGTCGTGTTATCTAGTTGATTATATGTGATTTTCAATGATTTTAGATGAGTATGTAAATACGAGAAAAGTAGGGGCTGAAATGTAAAAGACACGCGGATTTATAGTGGTTCGGCCAGAATGTGCCTACGTCCACTTTATATGTTATTATCTTCTTTCTTTCAGGTTACAAGTACAATGCTTCGTATATGAGTATATGAAAGTAGTTTGAAAGTTCCTTCCTTGCTTGAGCTCTCAAACTTGTCTGCCATTGTTGTACCCCTGCCCCTCTATTTATAGAGTGAGGTAGAGGGCAGGGGTCTTGGGGGTATATAGCTGCTGGTGGGCCCGGGCTGAGGCGATCTGGACTGGCAGTCACCTGGTTTGGCAAAGCTTCATTCGGCTCTAGGCTTGGTTCGGTGGTAGGTATGGACCGGCGGTGGCCTTGTAGCTGTGTTGGTTCGGCATGGGGCATCCTCCCTCTGGTTCGATGGTAGGGAGTAAACTTGATTCGGCAGACGTTACCTCTGGTTGGATGTGTGGTCCGGTATAGGCTTGGCAACGTTGGTTCGGCCATGAATGGTCCGGTGATGGCGGTCTGGCTGTGGCAGGGGATTTGGTTCGGTAGGAGCTTGACCGGATGTCGTGCTGACCGGATGGAGAGCGTGGAATGTTGATTGGTGGCCGAATGGGAGCTGATAGCCGAATGACCTTATGCCGAATGAAGTTATACATGGAGAATACCGGATGAACTTCTACGTAGGTATTGAGCCTTGTGTTTGTCGAATGAGGTGGAGGTCGCGAGCCCGAGTGAAACTGTGACTCCTTGGTCTCTAGATCTTCTGGGTGAGAATTCGCCCAACATTTGCCCCCCAAAGTGGGGCACGTGCTTGCATGTGTCGCGCTTTGTTTCCCTGTGGTAGAAAGGCTTGTTTCGTAACGCCATGGGCTGGATATTCGTATCCTGCTGCTGTCCTGCAAAGGAATTTAATTTATAGTTTTAGTGTGGTTTTAGATAACGATCGTTCGGGATCGAGATATTTGAAATGAAGCTAATCGTGTCGTTCGAGGCGAGCAAGTGTGCCCCGAGGGGGCTTAGCATTCTTGGATCGTTTGTCAAGACGGTTTATCGCCAGCTCAGAGCATGCCTAGGGATCGTTCGCGACCCCATACATGTGTACGTAGCTTAGCCATTTCATAATTATCAAATATCCGTTTCACCTATGAGTTTAAAAAGGCGTGTCAAAGTGCAAATTCTCACGACGATTGGGTTAATAGCCATTCAGAGCGTGCCTATGTACCGTTCGTGGTCGCGTACACGTGTAAATGATTAACCTTCATTGGTGAGAGATTTACGACTCATTCATCGTTATCATATTCTCTACTTTGTTAGTAGGTTCTAGAGTTCGGTACTTATCTGAGTGAGGCGCCTGCGTGCCACTAGTTTTTAGTTTCTGCTGGTAGATACAGCTCCATTTGGCGTTGAGTAGGTATATGTTTTCGTTTGATCCGAGGTAGGTGTGGTTTTCATTCGGTTAAGGGTTGATCCGGTATGGAGGGTTTCATTTGGCATGTGGTAGGAGGGATACTTTTATTCGGTGCTTGGTTGGTCCGGTGTAGAGAGGTTAAAGGTTTCATTCGGCTGGGGATTGGTCCGTTAGGCCGAATCGTTTGGTCCGGTGGTATTGTCACCGTCTATATATAGGGGCTACACCCCCTTAGTTTTTCTTTACCGAATCAACAAGCGCCGATCCACTTCATTGCCGAACCAGGTGTTTGCCGAACCAACCTTATACCGGACCAGGTATATACTTATTACCGAATACACACGTATGTCTTCGCTTCACCGAATGGGACTACGGCCTTGGGGCCGAATGCCTTGTGCACCGAATGCACTCGATATAGCACCACCGAATGAACATGATGACCGAATGTGATGGAAACCGAATGAACTTGGAAACCGAATGTACTTGGAAACCGAATGAACTTGGAAACCGAATGAACTTGGAAACTTTAGTTTGCGAATGAAACCCCACACTTGCACGCACTTGTTTGTTTACTTTTCTATGTTCCCTGTTCTAATGCCATGCTTTCCTTGTGTTGCAGAAAATGTCTCGCAAAGCGGAAACACGATCAGACAGAAAGAAGTCTAGAGGCACAGGAGAGCCTTCTTCTCCCTTGCCCCCAGTCCAACCAGGATCCGGGCAACACCGACCTACTCCGAGGTCTCTAGTGGACGGATATGGTCCACAGGAACTTTTGATCTCTCCCCCGGATTGCTTTCCTAGCTCCCTAAAGGAGGAGCAACTTGATGTCATATCCCGTTCCTTTGGGATAGATAGGGCCCTTATGCTGCTGCCGGGAGATGGAGTGATGCCATATAATCCTCCCGAGGGCTACTTCGCTTTTAGCAGATACCATTGTATGTGCGGTGCTATCCCCCCTATCAACGCTTGGATAATTAGCTTCACCACATATTTGAAGGTGGCTCCCTTCCAGCTTCAGCCTAATTCTTATGCCATCCTGGTGAGCCTTTTTGTTATCTTCCAGAGGAGGTACGGGCGTCCTCCTTCTAACCGGGAAATCCGATACTTGTACAACCTGAGAGGCTATAAGAAGGGGTCTCCGTACATTAGCCTGGAGGCGGCCGTACCCTTCAAACCAGTTCTGGACTTGTATTCCAAGTTCACCATGTTCAAGAAGGAGTGGTTCTTCGTCAAGGACGATGCTGTTTCTTTCCGCCTTTTCACTTCCGGCTGTAAGATTGATTTCATTTATATTTTTCATGTGTTTTGACTGTAGTGTTTTTTCTGACATGCTTCTATTTCTGGCTAGCGACAGGTGGTATTGCAGTCGTGGAGGACGATTCCTTAGTGCGAATGGCTGCTGAACTAAAGGCTATTCCGGCACGGGACCGGTCGGCCTCTTTCTTGATCAGGAACGCAACCCTCTTGGAGTATAATTTGATCTTACCGCGCCAGTCCGTGGTTAAGAAAAGGGATACGGCTGAGGAGAGGGCTGCTAAAGCTAAGGAGGGGGCTACGGTAAAGAGCGGTAAGAGGGAGCCTTTCGCAGCGCGTCCTGCGGTTGGGGGGAAGAAACTGAAGAAGTCCGATGACCCTTCTCCAAGTACTTGCCCGACTGTCCCGGAGGAGGAAGGTGTGGAAGAGGAGGAAGGAGGCGAAGTTGGAGAAGGGTCGGAGGGTGGAGGAGATGGCGACGGTCAAGGTGGTAGTGGTGTTGCCGCTCTAACCTCTGAGCAAGACCTCGAACTGGATGAGGCTCTCCGTCGGGCCTTCGGGGAGTCGGAGGGAGAGTCGGAAACGGAGAAGGAAAAGGAGAAAGAAACGGAGAAGGCAAAGGAAACCGGCAAAGCCGTGGCTTCAGCTAGGGTGACTCCGGCGACGCAAGGTGAACTTTTGTCTTCTGCCGATTCCATTTTCGATAGGGACTTAGAAATTTTTTACGGTTCACTTCCGTCCTGTAATGAGATCCAGGACTTATTGCAGTTTCCCACTCCTCCGCCGGGTTTGTATAATAGATGTGTCTCCTCACTTTTCTTTCTTTTTAACTTAGCACATTTTTTGAATTGCGGATTATTGTATGTTCGTAACACTTGTTCTTTATTTCAGGGGCAGGCCCGGCAGTTAAAACGTCGGATGTTCGACATCGTCTTGAACAATTTAAGTCGAGGAGAGCTTCTGCGAAACCTTCTACTGATCGCACTGGGGACGTAGTCAAGTATCGCCCTCTTCTTGGGGTCATCGAAGAGGGCATTCAGAAAAGGAAGCGGAGCCGTTCCTTATTTGAGTCTTCTTCTGCTTCGCAGCTTCCTACTCTGCCTCCCCTTACTCAGCCTCCTCGTGATACTACGGAGGAGAGCACGGAGCCCTTCCCCCCTCCTCCTCCTTCCAAGAGTTCTACTGTCATTCATATAAGGCGTCCCGATGTGCCTCGCCCCGTGCCTCGTGACCCTTTTGCCGGTCATCCTGATTTAGACCCAAGTTTTCGGGACATTTCATTCGATGAGACCACGGGCGAGCACCTACTTCCCCGCAACCCCATGGTAAGAGTGTTGGACGAGGCCAAATCTTTAGATCTTGATTTACTTACTACACGGGTAGTCACCATGGGGGATGAGGCCAAGGCTAATATCGACCGGGTGGCCGTAGAGACCAAGAAGTTAATGGAGCATCATGCTAAGTTGGTCAAGGCCGGGGAAGAGATCGGGAGTGCTAACATTCGGTTGAGGTTAAAGGTTGCCGATCAGGCCAAGCAACTCGCCGACCAAGCCATCCAGATTTCCCAGCATGAAGAAGCCTCCAAGCGTCTGAAAGAGACCATGGAGAAGGCCAGTAGGGCGGAATTACGGAAGATGGAGGTCGCTTGCAGGGAACGGATTAACATAGCTATCGCCACGGTGGATGAGGTTCGAAATGCGGATCTCGAGCGGGTGGAGGAGTTGTCAGGGAGGCTCGAGGCTGCGGAGATGGCTCAGGCCGAGTTGAAGGAGGAGATGGAGGAGATGAGGAGGTCCCTCAAGTTGAAGGAAGAGGAAATGAGGAGGTCACTCCAGGCTGACTGCTTGAGATACCGATCAGAGAGGGACGTCGCCATCACCAAGTTGCAAGCTTCCGAGGCCCGGGTGAGGGAGTTTGAGGAAAACGAGGGGATGATGGATGAGATGTTGCAGGATATGTACTTCCACACTTGGAAGGAGGGCGGCTTGTCTTGGATGGACGATTACCCTCGGGTCATGGCCAAGGTGTATCTCCAGGCTTTAGAGGAGGCCAGGGTGAATGCGGGTAAGGAAGGCGGAGAGGCTTTCAACTTGAGTGCGGTCACTGCTCAGTTCTCAAAGGAGGAGCAAGCGGCGGTGAAGGAGGGGATGCGGCTACTCGCTGCAGAGGAAGCGGGCGTGCAGTTGGATGATGAGGATCAAGCGGCGGATGCTGGTGAGTTATTCTTTTCCCTTTCTTTTCTTTTCGTGTTTTCATAACTTGATCGTTCGTTTAATGAATTCCTCTTCTGATCTGGACAGGTGGGACTTCAGATCCACATGCTGGGGGCTCCGATCCTGCGGCTAAGTAGGCTGGGGGAGTTGGTGATGGAGTGTGGATGCATCTGCCATCTTTTTGTTTCTTTTTTATCACTGTTCATGTTAGTCTTTGATATGCAACTGTAATAAAATTATTTGCAAAGAATAACTTCGTGTGATCTTATAATATAAGCTGATTTTGTCATGTTTAAATGTTGTTGCTATCTTTATGTGCTGTGTGAGAAGTATAATTATGTATATGCCTGTGATTCCACTTGTGTTTGATGTTAAGTTTTCGCTTGAAATATAATTTCACGTTTTGCAATGTCAGTGTATGAATAAGTTATAGTTACGCATTTATGTACAAGAGAAGAGAGTACCGCCCTTTATGTTTTATTCGCAGGCGTTAGCTTTGAGTGTCTTGTGTAACTGTTCACGGGTATAGCCGAGCGCCCTGCTACCCAGCACGCAGGCTTAGAGCCTCATGAGTGAATGCTTCCTATTTGGTTTCCTGTACTTTAGAGTTTGTTATACAGGATAGGAGAAAAGTATTTAAATGGAATGGAAATATAGTAAAAGTAAAACTTCCAGTCACGGAAGGCCGTCGATGTGCTTAAGTTCGTGGCAAACGGGTTTTGTAGTCACTTTCCCTAGCTGTGGGTCTTGGAGACATTTGTCACCCATCTTACGCCTCCGCGGGGAGTTTTCTTTTTTACCACAGCCGCACTTAAGACACATCGGAGCCGAGATCGCGCACGGTAACTACCCGAACCATTATGGTCCGTAATCGTGGGTATTATTCGATTTACCGTGGCCGGCTAGCGTGGGTGCCGTTGGCCGTGAACTACCCCTGGCTGGCCACACCTTATGTTGGGGCTTAAAGTAGGTTCACAGTTACCGACGAGCCGAACGCCGTAATGAGCTGCCATCGGCTATAGTCGGCCTTTATGATGACTTATAATCGGCTCATTACAGTTGGCTTTGAGGGCAGGCGCGCAATGAGTTAACCCGCAGCAGAGGGATGCCGGGGCAAAAGAGTCTCATTGGCGAGTGCATAGAATCGTAGCGTACCTGTTAGGCCTAGTCCAGATGAGGCCGCGGTGCGTCTTGAGTGGAGATGCCATAGAATTTTGTTCAACAGAAAGGGATAACGCTTAACAAGTAGCCAAGACATAAAGGAACAAGTTAAAAAGAGACAAGATTTTTTAAAGTGGTTCGGCACGAAAATGCCTAAGTCCACTGATTCTCTTTGTTAATTCACTTCATATGGGCAGTACAAGTTAAGAAAAGTATCGACGGAGGTGTCGGATGTTCCATGCCCTCTGGAACACCTCTCCGTCCACTGTTGACAAAATGTAAGCTCCGTTGTGGAGATCTTTGTGAATTACATATGGTCCGTCCCAGATGGGGTCCAGTGCCCCGGGGCGTGGAAAGATTCGCCTGAGGACAAGATCTCCTTCTTGTAAGCTGCGATGCTTGACTTTGGAATTGTATAGTGCTGCCACTTTTTGTTTGTGAGCTGCTGCTTTGAGTGCTGCATCGTTTCTCCTTTCCTCAATCAGATCCAAAGACATGAGGAGGAGTTCTTCGTTTTCTTCTGGGTTGTAGTGGATCCTACGGTGGGAAGGCACAATAGTCTCAACTGGGAGCATTGCCTCCGATCCATATGCCAAAGAGAAAGGAGTATGTCCCGTTGATGTTCTGAAAGATGTGCGGTATGCCCATAGTGCCGTAGGAAGTTCGTCCACCCAAGCGCCTTTTGACTTTTCAAGTTTCTTCTTGATTAGGGTTTTGAGAATTTTGTTGACAGCTTCAACTTGTCCGTTTGCCTGAGGGTAAGCTACTGATGAGAAGCTTTTATGAATTCCATGCTCTTGGCACCAGTCGGCAAATTCTTCGCTGTCAAATTGGAGTCCGTTGTCTGATACGATCTTGAGGGGGACTCCATACCTGCACAGAATGTTTTTGATCAAGAAGTTGATAACTTTTGCTGAAGATATTTTATTTAAAGGTTCCGCTTCCACCCATTTGGTGAAATAATCGACTGCCACTATAGCATATTTGGCTCCGCCTCGGCCCGTTGGCAGTTCGCCAATTAAGTCAATTCCCCATACAGCAAAGGGCCAAGGGCTGGTCATTTGAGTAATTTCGTTTGTGGGTAATCGAGGGATCTTGGCGAACTTCTGACATCTGTCGCATTTCTTAACGAAGTCTAGGGCATCTTTGTTTAGTGTGGGCCAGTAAAATCCATATCGGAGTATCTTTCTTGCCAAAGTCTGTCCTCCAGTGTGATCTCCGCATCCTCCCTGATGGATGTTTGTTAATATCTCCTTGGCTTCCCTTCCGGCGACGCATCTTAATAGGGGGCTAGAGAAGCCACGCCGGTAGAGGATGCCTTCTTGTATTGTGTAGTAGGGAACTTTCCTCAAGATCTTCTTGGCTTCGTCACGCCTGTCGGGTAGTATGCCATCTTGCAAATATTTCCGGATAGGAGTCATCCAGGTTCCTTCTTCGATTGCAGTTATCAGATTCGCTTGTTCGAAACTCGGGGCTAGCTGCCTTGAGATTGCTAGTGCTCCGGGAATGGTGCTGTCCTTCATACTAGCTTGCTTTGCAAGTTCATCTGCCTCTTGGTTTTCTTCTCGAGGAATGTGTTTGATTAGATAATGGTCCAATCGATCGAGCAGCAGTCTGGTTTTCTTTAGGTATGCTGTGAGCCGTTCTCCTCGAGTCTGGAATTCTCCTAGTACCTGGTTTACGATAAGCTGAGAATCACTATGAATACATAAGGAATTGATCCCAATTTCTAGGGCCAGTTCCAATCCCGCTATTACTGCTTCATATTCAGCATCGTTGTTAGTGGCCGTGAACTCCAATCTTAATGCATAGTACAACTTTCTTCCCCTGGGGGTGACGATCACAATACCTGCCCCCGAGCCTTGTTCGTTCGATGCTCCGTCTACAAAGAGGTTCCACTTGATGTTTTTTGCTACTTCGGATTGTTCCTTGCCTTCGTTGGTAGTGAATTCGGCAATGAAATCAGCCATGGCTTGTCCTTTGATAGCGGTGCGGGGATGGTAGGTGATATCATACTGACTTAGTTCGATGCACCATTCGAGGAGTCGCCCAGAAGTGTCAGGACGATGGAGCACTTGTCTTAGTGGTTGATCGGTTAGAACCCTGATGGAGTGAGACTGGAAGTAGTGTCGCAGTTTCCGTGACGCGATCAATAAACAATATGCTAACTTCTCAAGTTTAGGATATCTGGCTTCTGCCCCCGTAAATCTCTTGCTTACAAAGTAAACCGGGCGTTGTGTGCGGTCTTCTTCTCTTACCAAGGCGGCGCTTAGAGCATGAGATGATACAGCGAGGTATAGGTTTAACACTTCACCTTCATTTGGAGTTGAGAGTACTGGTGGTCTCTGAAGGTGTTCGATTAGGTTGAGGAAGGCTTTTAAGCATTCGTCGGTCCACTCGAACCTCCCTTTGTCTTTCTTGAGTGCTTCGAAGAAAGGGACACACTTGTCAGTTGCCTTGGAAATGAATCTTCTTAGGGCGGCCACCTTCCCGTTTAGGCTCTGCATTTCTTTTCGAGTGGAAGGTATCCTTATTTCTTTTAAAGCCCGGACTTGTTCAGGGTTTGCTTCGATTCCTCTGGCGTGGACGATGAATCCTAAGAATTTTCCCGATGAAACTCCGAAGGAGCACTTTAGAGGATTCAGCTTCATTCCATACCGGCGAAGTACCTGAAACATATCGTCCAGATGGCTTACATGGTCGTTGGCTTTCCTGGACTTTACCAACATGTCATCCACATATACTTCCATAGTTCGTCCTATCAGTCCTGCGAACATTTTGTTGACGAGGCGTTGATAGGTAGCTCCAGCATTTTTGAGTCCAAAAGGCATGACTTTGTAACAATATAATCCGCGGTCGGTGATGAAGCTAGTGTGGTCCTGATCGGGAGCGTGCATGGGGATCTGGTTATATCCGGAATATGCATCCATAAAAGATAGGAGTTCGTGCCCAGCTGTGCTGTCTACGAGTTGGTTAATTCGGGGAAGTGGGAAGCAGTCTTTCGGGCAAGCGTCATTCAGATTGGAGAAGTCAATACATGTTCGCCACTTTCCATTGGCCTTTTTTACTAGCACCGGGTTAGCGATCCATTCTGGGTAGATGGCTTCCCGTGTCTATTAGAATCCGAAAAACTTTAGCTGGACCAAACCAGGCAGAGATGACCATGGGATCCATATGTGGGTACTGCCTTCCTTCCAAATCATGCCTACTGAATACAATGTCATTGTTTTCTTTTCGTTTCGGGTGGCGTTCCTCCGTAATGGAGTTAACATATCCTTCGGCATTTCTAAGCGACTTGCCGTACCTTTCCATCTCTGCCCAACTTCTGTCGGCGATGTGTGGTCCTCCTGAGATGGTAAGGACCACTATCTTCTCTTGACTAGAGCCACTGGTGTTGTGATTGTTGCGATTCCCTCCGCCTACTTCTGGGAGGGGTTGCTTTGAGTTCTCATTGGCAGGAGTTGGAGTCCTGTTCTGACTTTTCACATAACGTTCCAGTCTTCTTCTTCTAATGTGTTCTTCGATCAAGTCCCGAAGATGGTGGCATTCATTGGTGTCATGTCCGTGAGATTCGTGGAAGCGACAGAACTTTCCGGACTTGAGTGCGTTATCTGATTCTTTCTTGTGCGGGGGGCGCTTGTATCCGAGTTCGCCCTGAGTGGCTAGGTAGATGTTTTCGATTGTTTCATTCAAAGGAGTGTAGGAGTCAAATCTTGGCCCTGGTCGATATTGGCGCTTCTCAACCTTTCTGCCCCCAGCATTGTCTCTAGATTCATTTCTTCGAGCGTCCTTAGCTGCAGTGGGAACCTTGTCCTGAACTATCTTGCCTTGTTGCCCTGACTGCCTCTCCGTAGCAGCGTCTTCAAGTCTCATATACTTTCCAGCTTCATGGAAGAAATCGGGCAAGGTAGCTGGTTTTTCCTTAGTTAATCTTCTGGCAAACTTGGTGTCTGGATGTACGCCACTACAGAGGGCCATTAGAGTGAGTTTTTCATCGGCATCTTGAACTGCTGCCGCTGCGGCGTTGAACCGTGTTAGATATTGTTGCAGCGTCTCTCCGGATTTCTGTTTGACATTGGATAGAGAATAAGCATCCCTGGGTTGTTCCACATGGATGCGGAACTGGCTAATAAACCTTTCTTTTAACATCTCCCATGAGCTGATGGATCCTTGGGGTAGATGGCAGAACCAGGAGGTAGCTAGATCTGATAGGAATAGCGGAAAGCATTTACATAATACTCCTTCTGTTGCTCCACTCATGAGCATATGCTGGGTGTATCTCTGCAGGTGTACGATGGGGTCGGAAGTTCCTTTGTAAGGTTCCATGGTTGGCATTTTCCATTCCCGGGGAGTGATGGCAGTTTCGATATTTCGGGTAAAGGGACTGGTGACCCTAGCGCCTATTCCCCGGTCCCTTTGCTCCCGTTGGACACATTCTCTGAATAATCGTGCCATCCGCTCGTCAGAACTTGGAGCGGACAAAAATGAGCTCGGTTCTTCCCTGCGGGATCTATCTCGTCCAGATGACCTGTAGGGATGGTACAGTCTATCACCTCTAGCATTATCCAGTGGTTGTCTTTGGCTGCTTGGATGCACGCTAGGACCAGCTACAGTTGCCCCCTGCCTTGATCTTCCCCTGTGGGGTTCTGTTTCGAGCACATCCATGGGGTCAACTTCGGGCTGGGTTCTAGCTCGGCTCCGTTCAGCGGGGTTTCTATGATTAGGTGGCATGACTGGCTCAGCTACATCCGACCCTCGCCTGGTGCCTCCCCCGCTAGGTTCGGTTCCAAGGGCTTCCTCGAGTCGGAATTCGGGCTGAGTCCGGGCGCGGCCCCTATCATCGTTTTTCCTGTTGATAGCTTGTTCGAAGAGTGAAGACCTTTGTTGCCTTCGGGATCCTCCGGATTGGGATTCACCCCATGATTCAGTGTTGCGGTTGGACTCTTCAGCATCCCTTAAGCGTGTCATGAGTTGATCCACCAAAGTTTCTTGTTGGGATGTGAAGCGGTTAGTTACTTCAGCCACAACCCTGTCCAGATCTGCCCTAGTGATTGGTTGTTCCGTTGCGGGACCAGTTGGATTTTCCTGATTTTCATCTGGTACTGCTGTTGAAGTGGGCTGATCTGTGATTGCTGGATCTGGAAGGCTGCTAGTTGCGATGTTCTTTCCTTTGTTAACATCCCTTCTCTGCTTGGAAGGCATGATTTCTAAGCAACGAGTGATGTTGTTAGGAAAGAGGTTGAGTGGGAGAAGATGAAGCTTGAGTTCACGTTCTCAGTGAAAGCACCAAAAATGTTTGCACAAAAAATGGACAAACACCTCCAAGTCGTGTTATCTAGTTGATTATATGTGATTTTCAATGATTTTAGATGAGTATGTAAATATGAGAAAAGTAGGGGCTGAAATGTAAAAGACACGCGGATTTATAGTGGTTCGGCCAGAATGTGCCTACGTCCACTTTATATGTTATTATCTTCTTTCTTTCAGGTTACAAGTACAATGCTTCGTATATGAGTATATGAAAGTAGTTTGAAAGTTCCTTCCTTGCTTGAGCTCTCAAACTTGTCTGCCATTGTTGTACCCCTGCCCCTCTATTTATAGAGTGAGGTAGAGGGCAGGGGTCTTGGGGGTATATAGCTGCTGGTGGGCCCGGGCTGAGGCGATCTGGACTGGCAGTCACCTGGTTTGGCAAAGCTTCATTCGGCTCTAGGCTTGGTTCGGTGGTAGGTATGGACCGGCGGTGGCCTTGTAGCTGTGTTGGTTCGGCATGGGGCATCCTCCCTCTGGTTCGATGGTAGGGAGTAAACTTGATTCGGCAGACGTTACCTCTGGTTGGATGTGTGGTCCGGTATAGGCTTGGCAACGTTGGTTCGGCCATGAATGGTCCGGTGATGGCGGTCTGGCTGTGGCAGGGGATTTGGTTCGGTAGGAGCTTGACCGGATGTCGTGCTGACCGGATGGAGGGTGTGGAATGTTGATTGGTGGCCGAATGGGAGCTGATAGCCGAATGACCTTATGCCGAATGAAGTTATACATGGAGAATACCGGATGAACTTCTACGTAGGTATTGAGCCTTGTGTTTGTCGAATGAGGTGGAGGTCGCGAGCCCGAGTGAAACTATGACTCCTTGGTCTCTAGATCTTCTGGGTGAGAATTCGCCCAACAAAAACATAAAAGTTGGAAAATCATAACAATGAAAGTCATGAAAATAGGTGAAGCACAAATTCCAGAAGACTACACAAGAAATCCAGAAATTACAATATAGGAGCATGAAAACTCACCTACACGTGTAACACAAAGCGAGACGCTATCTCATGGTTGCAAGCCATTAATTTTGACACACGAATGGCCCGAATACCGTGGGGCTCTGCCCCACATATGTGATGGCGAAACATCACACAAATGCGATGGCGATACATCACAAGAGCGGGGTCTAGTCTCCCTCGCAGACAAAGAGACATCGCACAGTTGCTAGTCTAAAACACAAAAATGATCGTCATGATCATCAAGAAGTGTCAATTACACTAAGTTAGTAAATATAAAAGTTTAGCTTCATGTCCCATAACCACTTGCTTAACTCAAATATTTACGAACAAACTGTAGATCTTCACTAGAAAATTGTCACAAAAGATTCAATCGCACAAGTCCAAGAATTAACCAACAAAGTAAACGCAAGCGTTTCATACCACTTGTTTTACTAAGTCGTTTAATTAGATTTCTCATACGAGTGAGGAAAAGGTTTGTATATACTAATAGATTGGAAAATGGTTTAAGGAAAAAGCTTTGTAGTAAAATAGGGTTAAAATTGTTTTGATGAAAGAGTTTTGATATTTACTACTAGTATTGAAACCTTCATATTTCTAAAGTTGTTATCCCGCCTTTTTAGCAAGGCCGTGATACCATAAAATCGACCGAGAAGCCCAAGATAGTTTGTCTCGAAGGATGGTCAACTCAGCATCTTAACAAAACAAGTTCTGTTGAATGTTTTTCAGATAAGATCCCCTACGGAGGGGGGGTCCCGGGGGGTGGCAACCCCCCAAGGTGGGGGTGCGGGGGCAACGCCCCCGCTACGGGGTTCGACCTGCCCGGTCAGGTCGCGGGGGTCCAGGGGGCAGCGTCCCGTCCAAAACGGTACGACCTAGTGAAGACCTAAGGGAGGATAGGATCGAGCGACCTAATGGTTGCGACCTAGGGGCTAAGGGGTCAAGCGACCTAGTGTTTGCGACCTAGAGGTGTTCGCGAGTTAAGGGAACTAAGGCCGAGCGACCAAACACTCGAACGACCTAAGGAAGCAAGGGGCAAGCGACCTACCGTAGAAATAAGGCCTAACGACCTAGGGAAAGCGCTCGTGCGACCTAAGTGGTCATACGACCTAAACTTAATAAGGTCAAGCGACCTAAGGTGACATCGGGTCAAGCGACCGAAAGACGCCGCGACCTAGTGACCTATCGAAATAAAAGGGGCGAGCGACCTAACTCAACCAGCGACCTACGACCTAACGGGGTAAACGGTCAAGCGGCCTAACAATATAAGGCCGAGCGAGTTTCAAGGCGAACGACCTAGTGGTTGTGCGCGACCCAGCTTGACACGCGACCTAACAGTATAAAGGTCCAACGACCTAAAGTTATTAGGTCATGCGACCTAAAGTGTCGCGACCTAGGGGCTTGAATGACCCAACGCCGCATACAAATCCGAGCAACCTAACTCAACCAGGGACCTATGACCTAAAGCGCAACGACCTAGCGACCCAAAACCAAACGACCTACGACCTAATTTCGAGTGCCGAGCGACCTAACGTTGTATGCCATTTTAAGGTCGGAAACGAGCTATTTTGAGGCCGAGACTTTTCCACGTGAACGACCTAGCATAGGCAGAACGACCCAAGTGCAGAATTTCACCAAAAACACTAAAAATTGGAGTTTTTCGCCAATTCGATTCAAACCAAATGCAAATGTGCATGCAAACGTGATAGGGAATCATCCCCAACGGTCCAAGATAGTTATAGGCAAGAATTGTGAGATAAAAATCTCACCTTTTCACCAAATTATGAAGGTAAAGCTTGAAGATGAATAGAGAAGTAACTACAAGCTTGAATCCAATGCTTTTCCTTGAATTTGGAGTTGAATGATGGAGTTGGAGTTGAAACCTAGGCTTGGAGTTTCTAATTTCCCTTTCCACTCACCATTAATGTTAAAGTTTGTGTTTGGTAGGAATTTATGAAGAGTGAGGAGAAGGAGAGAAGTGGGTTTGAGTTATAATGGCTAATCTAACCCAAAGTCCAAAGCGGGAAAAGTAAGTGAAATTCCACTAACTCCAAACCTATCAATGTTTATACTTAAAAAAGTTGTAAACGGAATTTCGAACTCAATGGAAGTGGTCTCGAGTGCTAATTTGACCGTTTGCAAAAAGTAGCTTTTCGGACCAATATCCGATTAACGACAAAATATTTAAATAAATTATTTAAATATAAAATCAATAAATACGCGGGTTGTTACATAATGTGTGCATTTATTTATAATGGGATATAAAAGATAAATTAATAATTTAAAATGTTGACTTACTAATAACATAATGTATAATGAATGAAAATGGAATGAATTAGTGTATGAACTAATGGTAGCACTTGTTGTAAGCTAATAAGTAAATTGAAACGTAACAGTGCTAATTTAGGTTAATAATTAATAGGTTGAATGAAATGACAATTAATGAATTTATTTAAAATTGTAAAGCAATAAGATAATAGATGGTAATGGGTTATGAGGAATGAACATACAAGTACTATAAAAGGTATAATGGTGATAAATGGTTGTTACCAGTTAATTCGCCAATTACAAATAAAGAAAATCAAATGTACTTAATGATATACAGTAACGGAAGTGTGAATGTATAAATTACATAGAAACTAATGTATGTATAAGTAATAAATTGGTATAAGAATGGAATTAAGGTAAATTCATTAATTGGCTTTAACCCTTAATTAATGTGTATGCTTGATAGAAGTACACATTTAGAAATGTAATATTTATTCTAATTAAGATGTAAATAGGCATATATTAGTGCAATGAGAAATAAATTTCATTTAAAGGTAATTAAATATTATCTTAATGTAAATTGAGATGATATTTGAAATTAACGTTAATTCCATTCATAGTATAACAATTATTATAAATCACCTAATTTATTTGTCAATGATTTATTGGAAATCAAGTTCATTTAAATGTTAAGTAAATGAAGGGTAAACAATAGGAACTAGGTATAGAGTAATAATGGACTTAGTATAAAGATTGAAACTAATCAAATCAAAGTTATTTGGAATTTATTTTAATTAATTGGAACTCAAATTTTAATAAATGAATTTATTTTAAATGAAATTTAATTTATTGCGTCGATGGAGATTAAGATGAAATTTGAGAATGATAATGTAATAAACCATAAATAAATGTTAATTTTATCCGTTGGATAAGAATGAATTGAATAATAAGAATGAAAAGGAAATTCAATGGGAGTATTGAGAATTTTAATTTTAATCTGTGAATATAATGAAATTGAAAATTTAAAGCTGAAATTGATAAATTAATCAACTCTAAATTAACATTTGAATTTGGTTAAATTAGTGTAAATGATTAAGAAAGTTAAATTTGATGAAATTTGTTAATTATAGAGTTGAAATTGAAAAGTGATTTAATTAATTTACTTTTAATTTATTTAACTAATATAAAAATAGCCATTTTGGCCACTAACTCGGATTTCGACGAAACTAGTTTCATCGGATCCATAATGGTGAATTATTGTAGGATTTCAAGTTTTGTAGCGATCGTACTTGTCGTTTGATCGTACGAACGTGAAACGCCTTGAAATTAATTTAATTGAAATCAATTGAAATCAATTTGAAATAATTTTATTTTGGCATAACTTCTTCATACGATGGAATTTGGACTTGGAACCATTTCCATTGCGTTTAAAATATTTTAGAACATCTATTTTGATATATGGGTTAATCCAATTTCGTTCCGGAGTCAAAATGGGCATTTCGGGGCATATACCGTTCAGCACGTTTATAAATCGGGTCCATCTATTCTATTTCAGTTGTCTATAAATACCCTGTTATAAACCCTAGCAGCCTCTATTCCTCATTTCAATATGTACAAAAACTTCTGTGCTCCTCTTCCTCAATGGCTGTAAACCCTAATTTATCCAATTCAAATTTCAATTCAAAAATCAACTTCAAAAATTCAAACTCAGAAAAATTCAAAAAAAATTTATATCGAAGATCTCAATGATATGAACCTACGTCTGCTGTTCGTTTTTCAAGACAGTGACCGGATTGATCAGAAATCGCGGTCAAAGTCGAATTGGGCGTTTTTGATTTTGACATCAATCGACGAAATTGAAATATGGGTTCGGTGGAGATTGTCCGTGGGAGTTCAACGACGGTGGTCTTGTTGAGTATAGCGACCGGTGGTGGTCGAATTGGGCAAGTTATGGTTCGAAAACCCTAGCCGAATGGAGACGGCCGGCGACGCTGGGATGGGCCGGACCTAGGGGAAGGAGTGCGGCGGCCTAGGGGAGTATGCGGGTGGCTGTGGCGCGTTGAACGATGGTCAGAGGTGGCCTAGATTCTCGGTCAAAGAGGGGACGTTGAGCATGATTTTGGGTTCGGTTTGCATGAAAGCCTGTAGCTTGCGTATGAGAGGAAGCATTAACGTGGTGACGTGTCTTTGTTTTATTTCTAATTTTTTTTTTATTTTTTTGCTTTATTTAAATTGTATAGCTTCTAACTCGAATAACTTTCGCATACGGGGTCCGTTCCACGTGCGGTTTTCTCCGCTAGGTTCGTATTGGAATTCCGGACACTTCGACGCTAGAATGGACGAATTCTGAGACTGTCCAATTTTTGGGTTTAAATTGAATTCAAATTCAAAAGGTGAGTGTTTTAACCCACTCGCAACTTCTAAAATTTCTTTTGTTTGTTAAATTGATTTGTGATGTGTTTAGAAATTTGACTGTTTGACATATTTTTAATCATCATCCCAGTTAAATTTAAATTTATTTAATTAAATTGTTATTTAATTATTCATTGCATATAAACTGTCAGTTAAATTGTTATTTATTTATTTATTTATTGCATATAAAATGCCAGTTAAACAGCTATTTAATTTATTATTGAATATAAAATGCTAATTAATTACCTATTATTTATTATATGCTCTATATGGGTGTTATTGTTTAAATTGGATGATGATTGCAATAAATGGTTGATGATTGATATTGGATGAATGGATGTTGTATGTTATATTGTTTTAAACTGCAAATTTATTATGCACTTTATATTCATTCGGGATTGTGCTTTGAAATGATATATAACCGTAATTTTATTTTAAATTACGGATTGAAATGATAAATATCCGGATCATTTGACCGCAGGGTAGAAAATTTTATACATACACCATCAGTCTATATATATATATATAAATATTTCGAAATGATTTCTATGGTTTTGGAGAGAAATATACGGTTTAATAAATAATAAATTTTGATATTATATAAATATTATTTTTATATATATAGTTAAATGCTTGAATATAAGCTATGTATAAATTTATGTAATAAAATAAGTTTAATAATGGAGTTTGATTGTTTATATTATATGGTTAAGTACTTGTTAAGATATTGCATGTATAGAGTTTTAATGACTTAAATAAAAAAATTAAGTTGGAAGATAAATATGACATTGGGTTGAATTGAATTATTTAAGAATTTTACTCGAATAAATTTGATTTGAAATCTAAAAAAATTGAGATTTTAAAGGATATGATTCTTATAACTAAATTTGGTTTAGAGCGATTTAAATGAATACAAAAGTTGATATGCCAAGTTAATAAACTGAAAGAATATCTAATTAGGCGAAGTAAAAGTTTACTTAAATTATATTGGATTTATTACGTAAACATTTCAAATCTAAATAATAGTAACTGAATTTGATATATATGGAATTATCAAAGAACTAGTTTTGAAATGGTGGAATATTTAAAGCTTTGTAATATATGAATTGAAATAGTTTATTTGGAAGTTCAAATCGGCATTTGGAATTTATTTGTGAAATTAAAGAAGCTATTTTATTTTATAAAGTAATTTAATATTTAAACCATTTAAGTATGAGAAGTTATGTTTCAAGGCGATGGGTTTCAATATATATAGATTTGAAAGTGCTATGATTTTGGAAAAGGATATATTTGAAATAAAAATGATATCATATCAATTTGGGTTTTTTTTAAATGGAAATGATATCGTATTTATATTGTTTTGGAATGGATATTATATTCTGGTTTAAAAGTACAAACTATTTTGAAAAGACCGCGATGTTCTACTAACGTTTGGTTGTTGTAGAGACCGAGATCGGAAGTTGTCATACTCTCTGCCAACTCTGAAAACCACTTTAACAACCGTGTACGCGGTGGAGATTCCAGAATGAAGTAGGATGATGGCGGTGTTTCCTTTGAGGAAAATACGTGGACCCAACTCCCGTGAGTTGGCATAAGATGGCTAAAACATGAGCGATCGACGGGTTAATGAGGTAGCACCTTTGATCGAACACATCCCTTCGATATTATACTTTGACTTTTGGATTGATTCGGTCGCCACTTTTGATTTTTTTTATTTGGGGGTGTGGCTCGAGGTGGGCGGTAGCTGCGCGCTACGCGTTACCACCGACCCGAAAGCGTAATTGGTATATTTACTCTGGCATTGCCTAGTTGTGTCGTGTCATCTACCCTAGCGCGCCTTGTACGAGTTTCTATTTGTGTCGTACCTATGGAGCATCCTCTGGTAGCCTCCCAATTAGGAGCTATTATGGTACTATGTAGACTATTGGCACTATTACGTGTTAAGGTGGAAAATGTAAAGCTTTAATGTTATTTAAAAGTAAGTTTATTTTACTAATAGACATTATTATAATAGCGAAATATTACTACATAGTAAATAGTTTAATGGATCCTTAGGAGATGTGAATCCCGAGCATCTCTTGAGTTACTGCACTCACATTAGACACTGGATAGGAGATGCCAAATCTCGTAAACATCTCTGACGTCGTTCCACTTGTATTTATTTCTGTTGATTTAACTTACATAAGATCTTTTAGTTCTGACTCGAGTGTTTTGTCTTTTCAATTCGCTCAGGTCAGCCTGAGCATTTCAGGATTTAGAAGACCGTACTCTGGAGGACGAAGATGAAGATTTATTATTATTTATTATAGTATTCCACTACACACTGTATTCCGTGGCATTAATTATTATTCCGTGGTATGTGTAACTCTGATATTGTGTAATATAAGTAAAATCAAATATTTAATAAAACAGCTTCATGAACTGTATATTTGATTATTATATTTTATCGTTCCGTTGCAAGATTCTATTTTGTTTTATTTCTTCCTTCCTTTTTCTTATTTATCTCATAACAATCCTCCCTTCTGTATGGTTTAAGTCTGACGTGTGTGGTTTATCGTCGAGTTAAATCGTGCGCAAAGGCGGGGCGTTACATGGGAAATCCCTAGGATTAGTAGCGAATATTCCTTGCATTGGATTTTCATAACAAAGAGACTACTGCTACTGGATGTATATTGGGATTTTAACCCCAAACGATCAACAAGCAGTCCTTCACTATTAAAATCCTAAATATCAACGCCATCAAAAATCTGCACAATCGAATGCATATACGTTGGTTCGAGATGATTTTCAGATAAATCTCATCCCGGCCTCTTTCCACCAACAACGCAAAAGTGTTTCTCAACCTCATACGAAAACTAATTCTCATAGACTTATCACGTCTCCAATTTTCAACTTGCTATCCTTTGGCCAAGAAAGAAGCTCGATAAATTAGAGTAATCACTCCGCACTACACGAATCAACATTCTCAATACAAACGATAATCAAGCCTACACAGTCAGTTATGTACTAAATGTACGACTAATTAGTTCCCACATCAAAACGAGGAACTAAAATGACCAAATTTGACAGTTGGTTATTTAACTATCAAAGCAACAAACAAATATCTAACACCGTTAACAATCACTAGGCCCTTTTTATCAATCTTTTATTAATTAAATCACTTTTCCAAATCATTACTTCAAATTATCTTTAAAAAGATATATTCTCAAAACCATTTCAATATTTCACTATTTGGAAAACATTTCCTATACTTATTTTTTAAAACAAGTGAATTCACAATTTACTTTATTTTAAAACCCCATTTTAAATCACTTTCCAAAACATTCATATTATTCAAAGGATTATTCACTGTCCAAAATCATGAATATAATTACTTTACCAAATTCATTACTTCTACACATTTAATTATGAGGATTATTCACTGTCCAAAATCGTGAAAAAATTCCTTTAATAAACTTTCATATTTAACTTATCAAGTTAAATTGATTTCACATTTATAAAGCAGCGTTTATAATTCAATATTTCTATTTTATAAAAACATCCATACATGAAATTCTTTTATTAACAAATTCCATTTATATCTCAAAATTCAGTTATAAGTTAATTTACTTAAGAATCCCTTATTACAAATTCATTCCTTTTATAGGTTCATCAATTCATAAATCTTATTTTCTTATAAGACTCAATTTTAATTTCATTTTAACACTTACAAAACTCTTTTATATTCCCATTACTTTTATCTGTAAAATATCGATTTTTATAAATCTTATATATATAAACCATTTATAATAAGTTTAAAATCTCAATTTAACTTATTTCACAAAATAGTTATCTCCATATTTCAAAAATCATATTTGAGAATATTTCACAAAAATCATAGTTTTTATAACATAAAAATTATAACTTTTTATTTATTAAAATAAATTCATTTCCTTGACAATTCAAAAATTAACAAAACATAAATATTTTCAAAACCACTTTGAAATCCTTTTTAATTTGAAATCACCACTTTAGTATTTAAATTTCCAAAAATATGGCCCGATGCTGCAAAAGCGCTAAATAAAAGAATTCACATTAATCATATCAATCCTGCCATCCAATATCATATATCACGTGAAAACAACATATATAACAATATCTGTAAATAAAAATCAACGCCGGTGAGGAATTCTGCTGGATCCCTCCAAACTGTCACTCACAATATACATATAAGAAAATATGTACAATGTTGCTACAAGGCAGACGCGTATACAAAGGGTTATCCGCTCATACACGGAAATGTATAGGGTCTCATCCGCTAAAATATATATGAATATATCCAAACCAACTAATATATATATATAATATTATATATCACCCAAACAATCATCAGTCGGCATAAAATAAATTTATTCTCACATTTATAAAAATATAAGCGAGTCGAAAAGAGTGAGTTGTACTCACTTTGATTTCAATAGCCGTTGCAGTGTTTTATTCCAAATAAATTTTACCTAAAATTTTCAGCCGTTACAGTCTACTCCAATCTAGCTCTAAAATGTAGTGCTCGTAATGTGAACCCAACACAATTCGTTTCATCCAATTTCGACCTCGTAGGACAAAGCTATGGATTTTTAAGTTCACACGAATTAAAATAAAATTAATTTACAATTCCTTTTTTAACTTTTAGTAAAACTAGGGCCCTTTGTTTTGTTGGAACAAGAACAGGGTAGCATCATCTTTCTTCTATGTGTTCGAAAACCCTCCTAGGAAATAAGCACGCAAGAAAACCCATCAACGATCGACTTTCCATTGTTGCCGCTCCCTCCTCCGTGAACCAGAGATCAATCGAGCAATGCCATTCGAACGCTATTCATGAGCTACCCCTTCGACTATGACCACAAGAAGCTCGACCCCCTCTATTCCTAGAAAAGCGTACATGAATGTTGGTCGTTCAAACCCCTATTATCGTTGATCCTTTGCTCCAATTTCGATCATACCCATTGGCTAGGCAGAGCTTGTTGAGCTCTATAAGTTTGTAGTTGAAAGTTTTTGGAAATATCACGTGGATTGGAAGAAAATCGAGGAAGAAAGAGGCAAATTTCTGGCCTTCCATCGTTTAGGTGGCAGCTAAGGTTAGTTAGATTAGGGTTTTGCAAATTGAAAAATCTTGTGGCCTTATGTAGAAAATTTTCGCACACTATTCATCCGAAAATATTTCGAACTCCAAATGAGACGTGCCGCCAGGCATTTATAATGTTTTATCCCTATTTCGAACATAATGGAATATATATCGAAGGCCAATTCCATCATATTTGGAAGATATGTTTTCGAATCGAATTATTTTAATTAAATTTACGTAAATAAATTTCTATGCGTTTTAGCTTCGCAGGACCAAAATGTAAGTCCAATTGACATGAAATTTGAAATCCTATAATAATATAACATTATTGATCCAATGAAAGTGATTTCGTAGAAATCTGAGACTGTATCAAAAATGGCTTTTTTGCATGTTATTCAAATCGATAAATTTCCAATTTCTATAAATTAACTTTCAAATCAATTTTAAAAGTTTACCAATATTATTCTAATTCAAATAGAATTTAATTCTACTTTATAAATCATTTTCATTCACATTAAATAAACTCTTAATTATTTCCATAATTTCAAATATTAAATTAACAATTTAATTATCCAAATTAATTATTATATTTGAATTATAAGTTATTCAACTTATAAAATTAACTTCTAAATATTTAAAATCAATTAAAAATTTCAATCTCGAATGACTGAAATTCTCGATCGTCAAGATGGTTTGATATGGTATGAGAAATGACCGGATGTATGGTTTTAGTTGAAGCGTGATGGCAGTATGAAATGTAACAGTGCAGTGGTGGCAGTTGAATGGAGTGGTGGGTTACTGTGATAGGATGCAGTTGTTCTAGTGGTTTTCTGGTTGATGTTTGTAGTAGGGGCAATGTAGGCAGTTTTTTGGCAAGTTTTGACTGTGGAGATGGTAGGGTTGGTTGTTGATGGGGTTGCAGGCAGTGAGGTTGTGTAGTGTTCAGAGAGATATGTAATGTTATGGCTGTTGTTTTGATAAGCAATGACGTTGGGAGGTTGTGGAGTAATGATGGTGATGTTGAAGAGAATGATATGCAGATAGCGGAAGTGAGTTTGATGAGGCAGTGGGGAATGTTGTAAAGTGAGGAAGTGACAACAGTGGATGAGTTTGTGGCAATGTAAGGTGGGGATCGGTGATGTTGTAGGAACAGTAAGAAGTGTGCAGTTAAGTTTATATGCACTGTTGATATGCACAATTAATATGCACAGTTAAGTTTAATTAGCAGAATTGTGGAAGTGGCAGTTTGGAAGTGGGCAGTGGGTAGCGTTGGAGACTGTGAGTTGAAGGTTTGTAAGAAATGTAGTAGTAACTGGATGTGGTGGTGATATGGTAGTGGTTTGAAGCAACTGTTATGGTTGAGGATGGTATTGTGTAGTTTAATGAAGTGGTGAAGTAGTATAGTTGCTGTCAGAAGTGTGCACTATAATGATGACAATTTTATGTAACAGGGAGGGGATTGTGCAAAGGTTTGTAACAGGGTGAGGCAGTTAAGATGCAGCTTGAAATGATGTAGCAAGTTGAAGTTATGGAGTGTAGTTGGTATGGGGATGACTAGTATGCACAGTTATGAGGCAGATGGCACAGCTTGGTTACATAGAAGTGTGACTGAAAGAGTCGTTGTATGTAGGGGTGCAGCAGGTTGAGTACAACAGTAGGTTACTATGCACAGAAGTGTATGTTTTGAGGAGGAGCAGGGAGGTGCATGTTGATGTTGATGGTAGTGAAGTGGTGGGCTAGGTGAAGTGATGGCACTGTTGCAGTGGATGAGTAGCGGTACTGTATGATGGAAGAGACAGTTATGTTGGCAAGTTGAAATGCATATTGTAAAAAAAACTGAAATGCAAATTGTAAAACAGAGAATGAAATGTAAATTGTAATGTAAAGAAAATGGAATGGAATATATATAGTTTTGTTATGAAATGAAATTATGTGTGTATGTGTGTGTGTGTGTATTTAAATAGAAATGCAATGAAATATTTTTGAAGGTTTCTCCTATGAATGACGATAGCAAGACTAGGGTTGGTTGAGATGTTGATGGCAAGATAAATTGGACCATTTCTCATAACCGAAAATATAATATTTGCTAATCCAAGTTAAGCAAACGATTACAAGTAGTGTATGACATGTATCATGTATCATAATTAAAGAAATGTTTGTGAGACTAATATGTTATGGTCGAGCCACATGAGCATGAAGTCGAGTTGGATTTGACTTTTGTTTGATAGTTTTTAACTATCGGCTCAAAAGTTAAGAAGTTAAGAAAGAAACTTGGGTTTAGTGAAGTATAATAAGAACATTTGGATTGTACTTAAAAGACAAAAGATTGTATTAAACAGTCATATCTTGAGTTGTTTGAGTGAAGACGATCAATTTAAGGCCAAGAGACTTATTATTTTGTTGTATAAGGCTGTATTCTTAATTATTATGCGTGTATGATCGAGTACTTTCGAATTTATGTGATGCGATTTATTTTTATATACATTGGTATGCATTAACTTGATCATTCCATGGAAATTAGAAGGAAGTAGCTTAAGAAATATGGAGTTGTAAAGACACAATTTTTTCTTAATGAGAGAATGATGTAGCGGCTTGAAGCGTTAATAAGGGAATAATGATGTATTATGTAGTTAAATATATAAAGAGGCATGTAGATGGACGAAGTTAGGGATTTAGAGGTGTTTAAGAGCTTTGAGGCAATTAGTTTGAGCTAATCATGCTCGAGAAGGATTTCGGTTGGTGCTGATCGAAATAAAGGCAGAGGGTTTCAACAGGCTAGCAGGGATTTAGGCCGAGTTCTACATGTCAACTATAACAACTCGGCTTTGATGTCTATATAATAAACTAAATTCAATCAAAAAAATTATTTTAATTTTATTTTGGATAATTTTATTTTAAATATATTTTTATTTAATTAAAGATTATTTGATAAAAGAGTTATGTTGTAATAAATTTAATTAGTTAAATTAATTCCTTTTGGAAAATACATTACATTCGAATAAAATATTTACAGTGTAACATATTGCAAATAATTTCACAGGTTCGAAATAGATGAATTGAACTTGAAACGAATTAAAATGATAATTTAACTATTGAATACATTTTAAAATAAACTGAATGAAAGTTTGTTCAATAAAAATGAATCGGTATGAAACAAAGCTGATTAAATATTGAAACCGAACTATAATTTTGCAAAATATTTAATACTTAAATTTAAATTTAAATTGTATTTACAAATGAATGTTAGGAATATTTTTTTGTAAAGAAGGAGATTCAATTTGCAATTAAAAGAGATAAAATGGAAATTGTAATTACATAAGGGTTTAAGTGAAAATTATGAAAACAGAATAAATATAACATACGTGGGGTAACGTCAACAACAAGGAGCTAGTGCGCAACGAAGGGGAGAGTTGTGCATAACAAGGAATTGGCGACATTGTGGAGCTAACAGTTGGCTACATGCATCAAGGAGGCGTGGTTGCCGACGATGGCGCGATCAAGGAGGCACAACGAGCGACCAGGCAACATGACTGGAGCTAGAGGTGGAGGTGTGATGGCATATAACAAGGGTTTAATGTGTTGCGCTGAGGTGCTAACGTCAGGTCTCGATGTGAGAAGTTTGCATTTGGACTGAAGGCAAGGATCGTTGGTCGTAGGGGCGTTTTGGCGTTCTAGATCTGGCAATGGTGGTTTGGGATTCGACAACAATATCATGGTGGTGGAGAGATGGAGGTGAATTAAGATGAATTTTAAGTTGAGGAACAATTCAATGAGTTGAGTCATTACTTTTCCATTTAATTCACATAAAATAGGTGGTTTTATCTGATATTTAGGGTGTTGGTGCCATTTTTGGCATCAACCTTTTTTGTGCTTTCATTGAGAAAAATGCTTGGATTTGCAGTTTGGAAATGATGAAGAGACTAAACACTATATCTAAGTTTGGAGGAAGACAACCAGAGCATGAGGATAGCCAGGTAATAACATCAAATTCTAATCATTCCATCTACGTGACCAGATAGGAGATGGAGAGAATTATGAAGGAAATGCAAGATGGACTAATGACTAGGCAATAGAAAATGCTAGAAGGATTTTTTTAAAGGATGGGACAACAAAGAATAGCTAGAGTTGCTGGAATTCAGAACCAAAGATTAGGAACTAATGCAGGAACATCTGGAGTTGGACTGGAACAAAATGGAACAGTAGACCACTCGGTACCAACCAAAATCCTCTTGGTACCGAAAGGACTTTACTGGGGGCAATGTTGTATTAGACTCAGGGTAAACTAGGCTGCCGAGAATGGACGATGCTGGAGCTAGAAACATAAGACAGAACACAAGTGCACAACAACAAGATGAATATGTGCCAGAACTTCCTTGTAGGGACGGAGAACAAAATGAAAGCAAAGGTGTAGATCAGAATGCAGATGTAGCACCCTATCCCGAAATAGGCCTAAATTCTGGCCTAGAAAAGAACCATCGAAACTTAGATCCATTCTAAAGCTGGTTGTTGGTTGGTGAACGTAATGACAATACAGAGCTATAATTATTCTTTCAGAACTCATGGTGGAAGGAACAAAATATAATAGCAAAATGTACCTATTTATTTTTAAATAAATTCAAATGTCATAATACAGGAAAAAACAGACTTCACAATAATCATTACATCATTTCTTCAAAAGAATTCTTTCATGGGTATAATAAAAAACATCATAAATAAATAACAATAACTGCCACAAGATTTTCTCATGCCTCCTACAAGCATCATCAACGTCATCACTCTTTTCTTAACCTGTGTTATAATGTAGAGGGAGTCAGAAAAATAAGTGTCCAGTGAATAAAAACATCTAGCCTTATTATTTCAGTAAATAGGGATATGTCCATGTGTTCTAAAACAATTTAATACTTCATATAAGGAAGGAGGTGGGCCCTCAAACAACCACTTAATACCTTCCACTCCTGAAGCAGGTTTTCCAATCCCATAACCAATATCATAAATGTCTAACAATGTAAGAGATAGAGCCCAAAAAACTCAATACCTTTTAATGGAAAATAGGAAGACTTTGACTATTTTAGACCTCAATTGAAGTAGGCCTCCATCATTTAATACTTATTCCCATAGAGGACTCCATATAAGAATCTATCTAGGTGCCACTGCACAAAAACCTCTTCGGACACTTAATACTTCCTATTGAAGCAGACCTTTCCGAGATATCCTTAATCATGCCTAAATCCAATCTCAGCCATTTAATACATCATTTGGGGAGAAAGGCAGGCTCTCAAACAACCACTTAATACCTTCCAAAAATTAGAAGCAGGTCCTTCGTCTTATGACGTCTCATATTATCCCAACTATTCATACGTATTTGTAGCCAGAATAAGTGGGAAGTTTTATCCATGGAATTGGGACTAATCTCGCGTCATCCCAGTTACTTATTATAGATGATCTCTCACACCAACCCCAAAGTCACACTACTGGTAGCCAGATTAGCTGGGCAGACTTCTATGCGTCTGTCGACTAATCTCGCACCACTTATGACTTAATGATATTTTGCAACACTCTTAATATATTATCACACACCTTACCATGTCCATTAATTAGGCTATATAAAAGTTCTCTCTTATTTTGCCTTAACAAATCAGTTACCTTCCAAAGGGGAATTTAATCACAATTATTACCTAATTATCTACGCATTTTTATGTTATAATTGTACGCTATTTACGGTAATTAATATAAAAACAAATACAAACCTACTATTTTCTATGTGTATAGCGATTTCAACCTAACTAATGCTTAAAGGTCAATTCCTTTTTAGTAACAATAATACAAGTCCTTTTCCACATTATCAAGGGTACCAAAATTTCCAATATCCATAAAGAGATTTCATTATCCTTAATAAAGGATTCAACATGCATATCCAAAAAATGTAATAAACAGACTTGGACATAATAAAAATCTCAACTCAATCTATCACACCAAGTCAGGTAATAATCTCAAATATAGAAATTGCAATTCTAATTTCAAATATCTATTTAACTCCTCTTTACAAAGAATTTAAACAATGAGATTTTTCTTTTATTTTCATATGGAATAAATGGTGTAATCTATGAATAAGTTCATACTTTTACACCTTATCCCATATTGAAACTTTATAATCAAAGTAGAATTTAAAGAGGAGTGGAATAGAAATAAAAATCACCAAAAACTCCAAAAACTACATATCCCAACAGTTTGATGTAAATAATCGAGAATGCCAACAAGAACTGACATATAGAAACATAGGAGTTTTGGAGGTTTCATTTTTTTTAAATCCAAAACTCCTAAAGCGTATTCAAATCAATAATACTAAACAGTTACATGAATAAAAATACTAAGATTTCTACTCATGGATTAGCTTAGCCTTTCTTATATGGATTTGTAACGCCAAAGCACTCTTTTCCAGATATCTTCTTTTGATATGTACTCAGCAAGGGATTGGTATATATAATTTTATTAGATTCTGAGAGGTTGAAAGAGAAGAAAATAGGTTAAAAGAGTTATTAAAAATGAAATAGAACCCTTACATGAATTCCCAATTGAAATACTGAATCTAACTGAAGAGAGAAAATGGTAGAGTTTTGCTGAATTTTCATATATTTTTGTAAATAAAAGTGGAGAAGGTACGGTGCTATTTATAGAGGTTGAAACGTACAGAACTGTAAGATGAAAATAGGCCAAAAGCGGATAAATCTAGAATGTTCCTTGATAGAAAAACTCTAGCCACCACTAACAGTAATGGTCGACCACCCTATATGAACCGATCGACCACTTGGGATCAGCGGTCGACCCCTTTGCCCATTCTAAGAATGTATTAATGTTTTACCTTTTTTTTTAATTCCTGTATTATTCTTTTAACGTTACTTGTTATTGTTAATAATTCCTTAACCTCTAAGTCCAATATTAATTAATTTTTAAATTTCAAATTTGATTGTCTTTTGAATTTCAATTCAAATTAAACTTTTTTAAACCTAAAAACTTCAAATGTCCATATGTTCTTCGTTTGAGCTTCGTTTTCATAATATTGTATATTAAAACAGATCAGAATTTTGATGAACGTAGCGATATAATTTTCGTGGTCAAGTTTCAGCTTTACTAAACTTCTATTTTCCCTACTTAATTTAATTTACTTATTTAATTCTTACTGATTTATGAGGTGTTACAACAGATGTGCAGCCAGATGAGTATATGCAAAAATATGAGCTGAGTTCCCCCATAGCAGCAGGAGTAGAATGGAGGTCGTGGTCAAAAGCTTTCGTTAGACGATAGCAACTGGATTGCTGAAATGATCAGAAAGATAGCTCAAGGTGGACCCTGAGACCAGAGTTTGGAGGACATAAACAAGAATCCATTTACCCCTAACATCTGAAATGCAAGGAATCCTCTTGATTTCTAGCTTTCGACGTTGGAAATGTATGATAGGCAGACGGATCCAACAGTTTATCTAATGAGATACATCCCACATATGGAGGTGTTAGGCGCTTCTGAGGAGCTAATGGGGTAGTGCATTCCATTATATTTGATGTACTTAGCAGTAATGTAGTTCATATACCTGAAGCATGGATCCATAAGCAAGTGGACCTAATTAGTGAATAAGTTCTTGAGACAGTTAAGGGTTCATATCGCTAGACCAAAGAACATGATGACATTATCAAGCATAAAGCAAAGGCCCGGAGAGACTTCGAGAAGTTATCTGATGAGGTTTAATGCAACAGCCTCCATAGTTGATAAGTCGGATCCATTAATAATCTTAATGGCAGCAGTGTTTGGAGTAGCAAGTTAGACCGGCTTTAAAATCACATTGGAAAGGGATCTACTGATGGATCTTGCAGAATTTTATCATAAATCTAAAAGATATTTGCATCAAAAGGATGCTGAGATTAATGATGCTATGGATGGTAAAGGACTTCCCGTAGCAGGATATTGTAAAGACAAATGGAAGCTGAAAGCTGATAATGACTTCGAGGGACAAAATGGCAAAGCAGGGAATCAAAATTCTCTTCTTACACTGACTCAATAGAAACCTCGTAGAGGATATACCTAGATACTAGCGACCATATCCCCTATCGGAGGTCGGCTAAGAGAGAACCCATAGATTGGGAGAAAAGGTCTGGAAAATTTTGCATTTTCATAAGCTGGACAGATATGAAGCAAATGAGTGCATACACCTTCATGATTTGATAAAAGAATTAGTTTGGAGAAACCAGTTGCAATAGTATATAAGGAACCAAACTAAGATGGTGCAGCCAGAACAACCACTATCTACAGTGAATGCATTCAGACACGACCAAGGATCTGGGACGAGGATGGTGATCCCATGATCGGGATGGACATGAGTCAGGTTTGTTTCTTGCACTTTGCTTTCCATTTTAAGATAATAAGAATCTCAGACCACTTACACGTGTAAGAGATCTCAATTAGTCTCTAAGCATGCTCTGAGTTGGATGTTCGAGATTAATAGATAAGGTAATAATAACCTCAGACCACTTACACGTGCATGAGATATTGATCGGTCTCTAGGCACACTCATTTGCTTTGATTTGAAATTTGGTTTCTAAAATCTAATAGAATGCGATGAATGGTGCCGATCATGGTAATCTCGACCAGAGAGACGGGGTAATAACCGCAAGAAGTAAGTCCCCTCATTGAAGAGTGAACGGATGGACTTGCTTATGGTTGAGTCCCCTCATCGGAGAACGAGTGGATTGGACTCAGTAAGGAAACAGAGTGATCAAAAGTAAGTCCCTTCACCAAAGAGTGAGCAGATGGACTTGTTTTTTGTCGAGTTTTCTTACCGAAGAGCGAACGATTGGGCTCAGCAAGGATTTGGAGAGATCGAACCCTAGATTGGATGTTAAACGATCTTGAAAGATCGAACTCTAGATCGAATGATTGAACGGTCCAAAGAGACCGAATGCTAGCTTGGATGATAAAATGATTCAGAGAGATAAAACCATGAAACAGATGTTGACTTAATAAAAGGATTTGTACAACTTGTAATCAGAATAGATGGATAAATCCTAAGCAGACACAAGATGATTTTGATATGTAATACGATACCTCTAGATAGTGACAAGCAGCTCATAATTTGCGGCTGGAACTCAAGAAAAAGCTGAAGTCGTTAGCTATATAGGTCTGAAATGGCCTTTGGTATGCAGGAGAATCCGAAGAAACCAGATGATTCACTAAGATCGAGGTCAATGGATGGCCAAAGAGCTCAACTATAAAAGGCTGGCTACTGCTGAAACTTGCTTTTGAGCAAAGCACGCCTTACATTCAAAAGACGTACTTTGAAGGGCAATTATTGACCCATTTTTTAACCAAGAAGATAACAACAAGGTTTAGAAGGATAAAATGAAGATGAGATAATTAAAGAACTTGAAAACACATTTAGAGTGTGGAATAGCATGCAAAATCATAGCTTCTAGAGCTAAGCAAACCACTCGGTACCGAGAGGTTTGTCTCGGTACTGAGAGGTTTATCTTCCTTTGTGGGCCTCAGAAACTCCATATACTTCATATTTTACTTCAACCGCTTGTCATCAAGTGCTTTTCTCGAAGAATAGATGAACAACTTCATGGATCAGTAGGAAGAAAGCAAAGAAAGTGGGATAATACAAGTGTTAATAGGAAAACCGTCGTGAACAACACAAATACATGGAAAAGAGTTTGGAACACATCGAAATGGGGATGGAAGGACAATGCAAAGAAGAAGATTGGATTTGCACCAAGCGAAACTACTCCGTACCGAACGGAACCTCTCGGTACCGAGAGGTCTATTTTGCTCATTGGCCATCATGCTCGCTTGTACATTAATGGGCTTGCTTCTAAGCTTCAATTTATGATAGTCCCTAGAAATGCAGAGCTATTTCCCTATAAATATCAACCCTAGAGCAACCAAAGAAGGAAATTTTCTTTGGACTTCATCAGGACTTTACCTTCTTTATCATCTTTACTCTGATATGGTATTCACACTCTGCATCTTCTTCACTCTTATCTCCTTCCCCAAATATACTCTACAAACTTCGTTGTTGTGACGACCCAGAATTTTTAAACCTTTAAAATCGGAATATTTAATTGATTTTAATATTTAAAGGTTAATTTTTAACTTGAATTTCAAATATAAATATTTATTGGATAATTAATTATTGAATTTAATTATCGGAATTGGGTAAATTATTGAAACTGGAGTTTTAAGCCTGATAAAAATAATTTGAAGGCTTGGAAAATTCATATTGATAATATTGAAGGTGATAGAACTTTTAAAATGGAATTTAAAAGTGTTTTGTTCAGTTTTAAAATTTTATTGTTAAATTCATATTTTAAAATAGCTTTCCGAGGCACAGTCTCGGATTTTGACGAAACTAGTTCCATTGGATCCATAATAGTGTATTATTATCGGATTCCAAATTTCGTAGTGTTTAGAGTTATTGGGTGAGCGTACGATATATAAACGCGCTGAAATTTGAATCGAAAATTTGAATTAATGTATATATTTGCATAGTTGGCCAACCATCAGCTAAATTCTACTCATGTCACTGTTTACCGATCACTTCAGCACGCAGCCTTCCTCTCAAATCATGTTCCCCCTTTTTGAAACAACATGCAACTGTCAAAGCATGTTATCGAAAAATAATAATAAATAAGAATCATCGTTTTCTTTTCCTTTTGTAAAATCAATTTCAGACTCGAAACTTCAGAGAGAAATGGTCGAAAGGAAAGAAGGTTACTGCGGTACCTTCTCGTATACTTTTTCCCCTCTTTTCTATTTCACTCGCATTTCAAAAGGAAAATATTAAACAAGCCTGTTAAAATAAATGGCGGATGTATATGAAATGAATCGAATTCGAATTCGATTTCGAGGCAGAAGTGACTCGACTTCAGAAGGAATCAGGTGCGACTCGTATGGCCGAGCTCGAAAGCACCACGGTGTCGATGGGTTCTCGCGAGTTGTTTGTACGAAGCCGGGCCGTCGTAGAGTTCGTGAGAAGCTCGAGCAATGTCGACGAGTCACGTATCGCGATCGACGTTTGAAGGCCTGACCGTGGCGACGATGTGGTTTTTGATTCGTGGCAGCAGGGGGAGGCGACTCAGCTGATGGTGATGGCTACGCATGTGTGAAGGTGGGATTTCTCTGGTAATTGTCTCGCCTAATTTTCCTGCCTAATCCAATTTTAGTTTAAGGAATTTTCAAAGTAAGACAGATAATTTTTTTTACAGTATAGGTATAGGATTTGTTTTAATTAGGTTTATATGTATATAAAGGTTAAAGGTTTTAGATTTACAGTTTTGATTTTCAAAAGAAATTTCTATTTAATTTATATATGTGAAAGGAAAAAATAAAGTTTATAGTAAGTTGAATAAATACGATCATGTTTTATTTCAATATATAGGTTTGGATGGAATTTAATTTTATAGAATTCAACGCATATATATATATATATATATATATATATATATATATAATTGGAAAAATATGGGATTGTAAATAGTTGAGGAGTTTATATAAAAATTGATTTTTTAAATCTATATAGATTATTTGATAAGTGGAGATTTTGAATAAAAAAATAAAAAATATATACATATACACATTTTCAACTTATTAGTTATTTTGAAAATCTGTACTTAGGGTAATTGATTTACTTAATAAACTTGTTTAATTGTTTTGGTCACTAAAAATATTTTATTCAAAGGAAATTGGTTTAAAATTAAATTTTTAGTTTAAATGAAATAAAGAAACGGTAATTAATTGTTTGGTTTATTCAAATGTTAATAAAATCATCTAATGTCTGTACAAGGTCTAAATCATGGAGAATTCGGACGGTGTGGATCAGATTACGACACTAAAAGCAAAGGTGAGTTAATCTCACTTAGCTGAATTAAAATTAAATTTAAATGATTAAATTTAAATAGTTGTTTGAATGGTTGAATTGATTGATGTGCTATGGTATGGTATATTTTGGAATTGACATATTATATTGTGCTAACATCTTTGGATGCAGGGAAAACAGGTTGGAGGGATCCAATAGGATTCCTCAAAATTATTTAGAATTGTTCGATATTCTGTGTAATGGATATTTGATATTCTGTGATGAATATTATTGTTAATTGGAAATATTGATTGCTATGATTTGCTTGAATATTTCGATGCACTGGGTTATCGAAATATATAGAATTGGATTTTTGAAAAGAAAATAGAAGAGTAAATTTTAAGTAAAATAATTATAGTGAATTTGAATAAATTAAGAATGAATTGGAAGGAATGGAAATGAAATTAAAATACTAATAAATAATTTTGAGCATGGAGGATAAAGGATTTGAATAAGCAGAAATTAATAAATAGTAAACTTAAGTGATATCAATTAAAGGAATAATTTTTTTTTTAAATTTCAAAGTTTAAATTTATTTAAAAGGATTAAGAAGTAATTTGAGGAACCTAAAATTGGAATTTTCAGTTAAAAGTATTTTAAATCATAAGTAAGGAATGAAATCTGAAGTTAAAGGATTTTGGAATAAATGAAGGAAATTGGAAATCAATTTGGAAATTTAATTTAAGTGTTTGAAATTGGATATTTGGAAGAATCAATTCAAGGTGGGAATTTACTTAGAGGAAATGAGAAAATTTGTTTAAAGATAAATAGTGATTTATTTTTAAAGGATGCGAAGAGAAGTATATTTCCCTGGATGGTCAAGTACGTCTTCAAAGTAAATTTTAAAATATAAGATAAAAGTTTAATATTGTTTAAAAAGCATGTTTTAGAAAATTTATTATTTCCGAATGCTTGAAATTCTAAAGTAAATATTTTTCAAATCTATTACTGTAATAATTATTTAAGGGTGACTTAGTGTTTTGTTTTAAAAGTGGAAACCTAGTTTTATATTTATAAAGTAACCTTATTTTCAAATATTCGCATAGCATGTATCTTTAATAAATTATTGAAGTAGTTTTAACTTAAATATTTTAAAGTATATTTCAAAGTAAAGCGTTTAAAATTATTTTAAAAATCTTAAATTTTATGCGTGGTGATTTCAGTGGAAATAGAAAATACTTAGAATTTATTCTGAGAAAAGGAAGATAGTTTGAAATTGTTTTCAAAAGGATTGAGAAGTGGAAATATATCTTGTAAAAATATTTTTGAGATTAATAAATAATTTGGAAAATTATTTATTGTTGGATGGTTGTTTGTGAATACTAATTGATAGTTAAATAACCGACTATCAATATTGGCCAAATGCGCTGATCGTTTCGAAGAGACCGGGATCGTGATTTATTTCTCGAAAACCACTTCGATCCGGTTTGTACGTTTTCGTGGAAAACGAGTTTGGATTCGAAGATGGAGCAGTGAAGTGCAAGGGCTAATCGCTACTAATCCGGAGGATATTTCCAAAATGGATGTAGTAGGAATAGTGCCTTCGGTTCCGTTCGAACCCGGGACGGACTTGTATCGATGAATGCTTGCGAAACATCGTCAGGTGGACGATGGGAATTGTAAGGGATATGTTTTAAAAAGGTAACGCTTAGCCTCAAGCCTCATCAAATGGGAATGACTGAAAATCAGGGGTTATGCAGCAAGGCTAGGTGGGTAGCACGCAAGCTGGGTGAGGTCATTCCTATCTAGATGTCCCTTTTTATTTCGGCTTAGTGGGCGGTTGCTGATCCCAACCGTAGGGTGATCTCACTCGGGATTATCCAGTAAGGGGTAGTCCCGGTCTTGTGTTGCAGGGGAGCGGGCGTACTCATCGGTACTATGATCTAGGCCACGTACTGTGACAGGTGGTACCTAGTGCCTAGTCATTAGTTGGAAATCCAATCTCCCTACGAGCCTTGTACGAGTTTTGTTTGTATTACCCTATCTGTGGCTAGTAGCTGGAATTTAATAATGTAACAATTTCGGCTATTTTATAAGTATTTGTATATAGACCCTATTATAATATCAGAGGATTTCTATAAAAATTGTTTTAGCTATCGTAAGGTATAAACCCGACATGTTTATTTGTGGCGTGGTCTTACGAGATGCTTTTGTTTTCAAAGGATTTTTGAAACTTTGATAATCAATTGAGTGTGATTTTCTCACGCTGGTATTCCAGACTAACTCGGGTGTTATGTAACTGTAATGCTCGGGTCAGACTGAATATTACATGATACATGATTTGATGCTATGGAGCTCAAAAGACGAGCTGGATGACGATACGTACTCCCGTACTTGTTTATATATATATTCCGTTGTGTTGTTTAGTTGTGTATCCAGTTGTATGTTATTGATGTTGAGTTGTGATTGATGTACTCTGATGATGTAATATATGAACAGATATATTTGTTTTTGTGTAAAGATCATTTATTATCTATTATATTTTATTCCACTGCGTTGGTTAGATTCTGATGTTGTTTCTATCTTCTCCTTCTACCTCTTCTTCTTTAATTAAAATGGTTCGTATTTTCTGGACACCTTGAGTTGATTGATGTAGAATAGTGTTGACTCAATGGGTTCGGATTTGCGGGCTGTTACAGTTGGTATCAGAGCTTAGGTTAGCGATAACCTTGGCTCTGGTGGGTATTACTCATTGAAATAGAGTCAATAGTACTCTAGACTGAGTTTGAGTGTATTAATAGATATGAGCGCGTATTTGTTAGTGAATATAAAATGATTATATATTGTGTTGATTGGTTTATTGAGTAGTTTATGGATTCTGGTCAATACGAGTAATTAACGTTATTGATAGGGATCTCTAAACACTTGAATAAAACAATTCGACACAGTATTGTTTTAAAGTAGGGTAAATGAAATAATTTTAGCCAAATTATTTTTGTATATAAAAGATATAATTTTTGTAAAGTATTATAGTATTTGGATGCCTGATTTTTAAGGAATGATAATATTAAATTATTAACACTATTGTTTAGGAATTGAATAAGAAATTGAAAACTTATAACCAAAGTTGAAGAATAAATTTATATAACAAAATGGAATTTGAAATATAGATTATAAATGTAATTTATAAATTGAAATAAACTTCATATACAAATGAGATTTGTAAATGTAAACTGTAAAGGTGATTATAATTTTGGAATAGAATTCCAGAGAAACATTTGAAAGTGAAATGAGATAAAATTCTAGAGAATGTTTGAATATATATTTAAAGGAATTGCAATTTGGAATTTTTGGGAAAAATTTAAATTCCTTTGGGTTTGAAAACGGTTTTCAAAGGGTTGGAGGAATAATAGTAATATTCTGGAAATATTTTTGAGTTGTATTTGAAATCTTGTGAGATTTGAAAATTAAAAAAATATTTGAAATGTTGTTAAAGAGATAAAAGCACTAAACTCTTCCGGTCGCTGGAAAATAATTTCGATGATAATCGCGACGTCATCGGTGTTTATTTTCGAGTTTCCAAGAGAGGAATTGCTACCTGAATATTTTAAATTGGAATTGTTTGCGAACTGGGTTTGGTTTTTGAAATTCAAAGGGATAATTGAATTTGCCAAAGATTTTGGATGTAGTTGATTTCAAAAGTGATTTTGAGATTTTGGGTAATTGTTTAAACTCTGAAATCTTATTTTAAATGTTTATGGGATAATAAAAATATATTGGCTAAATAAAATGTATAATTCTGAGTTAAAGGTAAAATGTGAATGGAATTGGTTATAGATGGATAGAAGTATGGAAAATAAATAAGTTTGTGACTTATAAAATTTAGAAGTGAAATAAATACGCCAAAATAAAATTGATTTGAGTATTGGGAAGTGAATGAAAAATTCAAAACTTAAATTATAAAATAAATTGACCTCCAGTAAAATAGTTAAAGTGGTTTTCAGATAAAAATAAAATATTGGGAATAAACCTTGAATAAACAAATTAATAATTAATTGGTAATGAAATATGGAGATGGAAACTTGAATTGGTTAAATGAAAGAGTATTTGATGTAACCAATATGGAATGTTCCAAGATTAATAAATGGATAAAAATAAATTGAATGTAAGCAATGAAGTGTAAATGAATTCAACTTGGATTGTCGGTGAGTTGAATATAATTGGAAGTATGAAATTCAAAATGGTTGACTGAATAAACTAATTTAAAATTAGTTAGTAGATGAAATTGGTTGGTAATTGAAATCAAATTAAGGATTTAAATTGGAAAATGCTTATAAAATATATATAACTTGAGTTTTAAAGTTGAAATAACTTGACGAAAAATAAAATAACTTAACTAATATTTGAATAAAAGCTTGATTTAAGAAAAATTGTGAAATGGTTGTGTCGAGCTTTATGAAATGATTTTGAATAAAAATTGTTTGGTAAATGAAATGAAATTAGTAATTGATTTAATTAACGTAAGTTAGATTAATGAGGATTTGACTTCGGGAAAATGGGAATTGGATTGCTTTTGGGATTAATTCATTTTAAATGAGTTTGTTTGGACTAAGAATGAAATTGAGTTAAGTTGAGAGTTGTGTAATCATTTGAATTGAATAGGATGGTTTGAATATGGATTGAAAGCATTTAAATTTATGTTGGAGCCTAATAAATTGGCTTATGGTAAGTGTTTAGTAGATATTTCTTATGTACATATGTGTTTAGCTATTGAAAGTGGAATGTTAATAAGCTTTGTATATTTGTCACTTACATGTTTAAATTGAGTAAGTACAGATTTTTGGAAGCCGCTGACTGGTTTTGACTGCGCTAACAGCTAAAATAAATAAGTCGTTTGCTTAAAATGCTAAGTAAGGTACGCCTACGAAATACAAATAGGAAATATGAACTGTTTTTCTGTTTTCCGACCGTGTGGGTCGATGTACATATATTTATATCTCTTGTCAAATTGCACAAGCTCCTCCGTACAAAGGAGACTGCCAAAAATTTTCGAAAATTTTGGGAGTTAGGATTTTTTTGAATCTTTTGAAAAATTTCGCTAACGACAAATAATTTAAATTTGTTAAGCAAATATAATTATAACTGAATGTTGAAATTTAATTTAAATTGTATAAGTAAAGTAAGATGAACTGAAGAATTGTTCAAAGAAACTAAAAGAAGGAAAAAGTTTGCAAATAAACTTTTATTTGAGATTTTAAATAAATTAGTAAGTAAAACTAATAAAGGAAATGGTTAATTAAATATGGATTGAGATAGGGTGAATCAAAATTCAATATTCAAGGTTTGGAAATGAATTGAATTCAAGTAAAATTGGGAAGAAGTATTTATATTTGAAATTAATTAATAAAGTGAAGCAAATTGAAATTTTTATCGAATTGTAAAGGCAAGTTGAATAAAATGGATATAAACTCCAATAGTGAAGTGAAAACAAATTCAAGAGGTATATAAAATATTTATATTGAACTTAAGAAATGAAGGTGAAATTCTTAAGTAAGTTGGCACTGGAAATATGTTGAGTGAATAATTGAGTGAAGATTAAAACTGGAAGTTGTGACAAGGGAAAGTGAGAATAAGTGAATAACAATCAAAATAAATGTGAATAAAAAGGAAATTGATATAATTGATAATCAATTGGGGCAAATACGTAGGATGTACGTATATTATTTTATTCGCATAGTTATATTGATCCAGAATTCGAGCACAGAATTTCGAGATAGTTTTATCGATCCGAGTCAGGATTTTTCACTCGATGTTCGACGGCGAACCTGGATATGGAATTTTGATTGATTCTGTAAATTCTCTACATAGTTTGTAGCTATGCAAGGAGAATGACGGTTTCTAATTAGGAAACCAGATCTAAGTCCGCACTAGGAAGTCGGGTGGACGATACTAGTTCTGAAGTGAAATTGTGTGATCGAGTGAGCGATCGGATTTGGTATTGCGTACGGATGGTATATGTGCATCGTATGGGATTAAGTAAAACAAATATTGAAAATGTGTAAAAGAAGTCAATAAAATGTTTTTGAATGTTGCGATTGGATATTATTGCTAAACAGGATATGCAGGTATAAAAAGGGAAAGGAAAATTGGTTTTGATTTCAGATAATAAATTAGAATTGCCCGACTAAAAAGGTACGTGTTTAAATTTTTGTATGAAATTTGATTGGGTTTTTAGATCTAGCTACTTGGCTTTTTGTTTTCTTTTGGGATTTGGAAGGCCGTAGAGCCATTTTGTAGTTGTACCGAGCTAGCCGCGCAAAGGAGACGCTGGCAAAAAATTTCAGAAATTTAGAGAGTTAGAAAAATTTTGAGAAAATTTTGATAATTCAAAATTTGGTTTTAAATTGAAACTTGAATAATTGAGTAAATAGTATTGTTTGCAAATTATGGGAAGTTTGGGAAGTTAGTAAGAATGGTAATGGGTCTTTTACAATAAGATAGTTGGTAGGATGTTAAATTGTTTGGTTTTGGGGATAAGTAAATCGGGTATTGGGCCATTCTTCCTAACTAGTAATTTCGGGGACGAAATTCTTTTAAAGGGGGAGGAATGTGACGACCCGCAATTTTTAAACCTTTAAAATTGGAATATTTAATTGGTTTTAATATTTAAAGGTTAATTTTTAACTTGAATTTCAAATACCAATATTTATTGGATAATTAATTGTTGAATTTAATTATCAGAATTGGGTAAATTATTGAAACTGGAGTTTTAAGCCTGATAAAAATAATTTGAAGGCTTGGAAAATTCATATTGATAATATTGAAGGTGATAGAACTTTTAAAATGGAATTTAAAAGTGTTTTGTTCAGTTTTAAAATTTTATTGTTAAATTGATATTTTAAAATAGCTTTCCGAGGCACAGTCTCGGATTTCGACAAAACCAGTTCCATTGGATCCGTAATAGTGTATTATTATCAGATTCCAAATTTCGTAGTGTTTAGAGTTGTTGGGTGAGCATACGATATATAAACGCGCTGAAATTTGAATCGAAAATTTGAATTAATGTATATATTTGCATAGTTGGTCAACCATCAGCTAAATTCTACTCATGTCACCGTTTTCCGATCACTTCAGCATGCAGCCTTCCTCTCAAATCATGTTCCCCCTTTTTGAAACAGCACGCAACTGTCAAAGCATGTTATCGAAAAATAATAATAAATAAGAATCATCGCTTTCTTTTCCTTTTGTAAAATCAATTTCAGACTCGAAACTTCAGAGAGAAATGGTCGAAAGAAAAGAAGGTTACTGCGGTACCTTCTCGTCTACTTTTTGTTGGGGATGCGGATTAAGGATCTTAAGGCAGAAATAACACTAGAGGAGGGGGGGTGAATAGTGTTTTAAAGAATATATGAACTATATGACTAAATTAAAACTTTCATCACAAATCTAAATAGAATTCTAACACAGAATGATCACAGAACATATAACAAATGCAAATAGTAAAGTAAAGCAAGTAAAAGGAAAGAACACACCGGATTTTATATTGGTTCGGAATCCTCCTACATCCAGTCCTGCACCAAGGCAATATACTTGTACAGATTTTTATAAGCCAATATCCAAATTACAACCCTCAATTTCTAAGGCCTTGAGGAACCTTCCTATCTCCGAGTCTGGGGTAAACTCTCTTGATTTACGGGACACAAGATCACCCTAATACTTCTTAATAACAATCCTTTTGAATGGATAGACTCTATGGACTTTTTGAATACAAATTAATCCTATAACTCTGAATAGCACTTTGATCTTTAGTAGAATGATGGAGAATCAAATAGAGAGAGTATCTAAATGATTTCCGATTGAGAATTTGGCAGAATGATGGCACGATCTTGAAAATATGAAGTTTTATGGATATGGAATGGTGGAGAAGAAAGAGTGAAGAAAATAAGAAAGTAGTTGTTTAAAAAAATTCGTTTTGGAAGCCTTTATAAAGATGCACAACAGTCATAACCATTGGCGAAAGGTTTTCGAACGAATGGACACTTCTTTTGAAAATTGAATTTTGAATCCAACTGTCACCATGTCGACATGGGGTCTCCCCTTATGTCGACATCCCTTAGTTCAAAATTATAGAGATGTTGTTCTGTAAAGACAATTGAATTTAAAACAAGTTGAAACTTCTCTGAAGCAAAGTAAAGTGTTTAAAAAATATTTTGAGATAGAGAATGAATATAAAACATTATTTTAAATATATATATATATATAATTGATATAGACCGTCAATTATATAAGTAATATTTAAAATCAGAATAGGTTTTGATGTTTTAAAAATAGAAGTTTTTAAAATCAGAATGGAGGAATATTTCAAGGCTAAAACAAAGTTTGAAAATATTTTTGAAAACATGATTTTGAAAGCTAAAACATTTTGAAAACAGATTTAAAAACATTTTGAAAAATCTATTCAAACTGAAATTGCAAGAACCTTCCTACAGAGCTCCTCCATAGGACTCAAGAACTTGTACAAAGTAGTTTAAATGATTTTGATTTTCATGGGTTTGTAAGCCACTTGTCGTAGGTTTGTAAGCTACTTGTCGTGGGTTTGTAAGCCACTGGTTTTGATAGAAATTGGGTTCCATCCCAAAAGAAAATTGAAAGAAAGATGAGAGTGTTATTATGAAGTTTTAACAAAATACTAAACACTTATCTTGAGATCCTGAAATCTTGATTCTCTAGAGTCTTGAATCTTGAATCTCTAATCTTCATCTTGATGCTTGAGTCTTTATACTGATCAGTCTTCGATGATACCTGCATATACTTCCTATATACATACATAAATATATATATATATATATATATATATATATCTATATGGAAATGTTAGTATATATTTTATAAAGTAAAGTATAATAACTATATAAGGTTGTTGTCATCAAAACATCATCAACTATGTTCCTAACACTTTTTCCCCTCTTTTCTATTTCACTCGCATTTCAAAAGAAAAATATATTAAACAAGCCTGTTAAAATAAATGGCAGATGTATATGAAATGAATCGAATTCGAATTCGATTTCGAGGCAGAAGTGACTCGACTTCAGAAGGAATCAGGTGCGACTCGTATGGCCGAGCTCGAGAGCATCACGGTGTCGATGGGCTCTCGCGAGTTGTTCGTACGAAGTCGGGCCGTCGTAGAGTTCTTGAGAAGCTCGAGCGATGTCGACGAGTCACGTATCGCGATCGACGTTTGAAGGGCTGACCGTGGCGACGATGTGGTTTTTGATTCGTGGCCGCAGGGGGGAGGCGGCTCAACTGATGGCGATGGCTACTCGTGCGTGAAGGTGGAATTTCTCTGGTAACTGCCTAGCCTAATTTTCCTGCCTAAACTAATTTTAGTTTAAGGAATTTACAAAGTAAGACAGATAATTTTTTGCAGTATAGGTATAGGATTTGTTTTAATTAGGTTTATATGTATAAAAAGGTTAAAGGTTTTAGATTTACAGTTTTGATTTTCAAAAGAAATTTCTATTTAATTTATATATGTGAAAGGAAAAAATAAAGTTTACAGTAAGTTGAATAAAAACCTTATGTTTTATTTCAATATATAGGTTTGGATGGAATTTAATTTTCTAGAATTCAACGCATATATATATATATATATATATATATATATATATATATATATATATAATTGGAAAAATATGGGATTGTAAATAGTTGAGGAGTTTATATAAAAATTGATTTTTTAAATCTATATAGATTATTTGATAAGTGGAGATTTTGAATAAAAAAATAAAAAAAATATACGTATACACATTTTCAACTTATTAGTTATTTTGAAAATCTGTACTTTGGGTAACTGATTTACTTAATAAACTTGTTTAATTGTTTTGGTCACTAAAAATATTTTATTGAAAGGAAATTGGTTTAAAATTAAATTTTTAGTTTAAGTGAAATAAAGAAACGGTAATTAATTGTTTGGTTTATTCAAATGTTAATAAAATCATCTAATGTCTGTACAAGGTCTAAATCGTGGAGAATTAGGACGGTGTGGATCGGATTACGACAATAAAAGCAAAGGTGTGAGTTAATCTCACTCAGCTGAATTAAAATTAAATTTAAATGATTAAATTTAAATAGTTGCTTGAATGGTTGAATTGATTGATGTGCTATAGTATGGTATATTTTGGAATTGGCATATTATATTGTGCTAACATCTTTGGATGCAGGGAAAATAGGTTGGAGGGATCCAACGGGATTCCTTAAAATAATTTAGAATTGTTCGATATTCTGTGTTATGGATATTTGATATTCTGTGATGAATATTATTGTTAATTGGAAATATTGATTGCTATGATTTGCTTGAATATTTCGGTGCACTGAGTTATCGAAATATATAGAATTGGATTTTTGAAAAGAAAATAAAAGAGTAAATTTTAAGTAAAATAATTATAGTGAATTTGAATAAATTAAGAATGAATTGGAAGGAAAGGAAATGAAATTAAAATACTAATAAATAATTTCGAGTATGGAGGATAAAGGATTTGAATAAGCAGAAATTAATAAATAGTAAACTTAAGTGATATCAATTAAAGGAATATTTTTTTTTTAAATTTCAAAGTTTAAATTTATTTAAAAGGATTAAGAAGTAATTTGAGGAACCTAAAATTGGAATTTTCAGTTAAAAGTATTTTAAATCATAAGTAAGGAATGAAATCTGAAGTTAAAGGATTTTGGAATAAATGAAGGAAATTGGAAATCAATTTGGAAATTTAATTTAAGTGTTTGAAATTGGATATTTGGAAGAATCAATTCAAGGTGGGAATTTACTTAGAGGAAATGAGAAAATTTGTTTAAAGATAAATAGTGATTTATTTTTAAAGGATGCGAAGAGAAGTATATTTCCCTGGATGGTCAAGTACGTCTTCAAAGTAAATTTTAAAATATAAGATAAAAGTTTAATATTGTTTAAAAAGCATGTTTTAGAAAATTTATTATTTCCGAATGCTTGAAATTCTAAAGTAAATATTTTTCAAATCTATTACTGTAATAATTATTTAAGGGTGACTTAGTGTTTTGTTTTAAAAGTGGAAACCTAGTTTTATATTTATAAAGTAACCTTATTTTCAAATATTCGCATAGCATGTATCTTTAATAAATTATTGAAGTAGTTTTAACTTAAATATTTTAAAGTATATTTCAAAGTAAAGCGTTTAAAATTATTTTAAAAATCTTAAATTTTATGCGTGGTGATTTCAGTGGAAATAGAAAATACTTAGAATTTATTCTGAGAAAAGGAAGATAGTTTGAAATTGTTTTCAAAAGGATTGAGAAGTGGAAATATATCTTGTAAAAATATTTTTGAGATTAATAAATAATTTGGAAAATTATTTATTGTTGGATGGTTGTTTGTGAATACTAATTGATAGTTAAATAACCGACTATCAATATTGGCCAAATGCGCTGATCGTTTCGAAGAGACCGGGATCAAGATTTATTTCTCGAAAACCACTTCGATCCGGTTTGTACGTTTTCGTGGAAAACGAGTTTGGATTCGAAGATGGAGCAGTGAAGTGCAAGGGCTAATCGCTACTAATCCGGAGGATATTTCCAAAATGGATGTAGTAGGAATAGTGCCTTCGGTTCCGTTCGAACCCGGGACGGACTTGTATGGATGAACGCTTGCGAAACATCGTCAGGTGGACGATGGGCATTCTAAGGGATATGTTCTAAAAAGGTAACGCTTAGCCTCAAGCCTCATCAAATGGGAATGACTGAAAATCAGGGGTTATGCAACAAGGCTAGGTGGGTAGCACCCAAGCTGGGTGAGGTCATTCCTGTCTAGATGTCCCTATTTATTTTGGCTTAGTGGGCGGTTGCTGATCCCAACCGCAGGGTGATCTCACTCGGGATTATCCAGTAAGGGGTAGTCCCGGTCTTATGTTGCAGGGGAGCGGGCGTACTCCTCGGTACTGTGATCTAGGCCACGTACTGTGACAGGTGGTACCCCAGTGCCTAGTCATTAGTTGGAAATCCATTCTCCCTACGAGCCTTGTACGAGTTTTGTTTGTATTACCCTATCTGTGGCTAGTAGCTGGAATTTAATAATGTAACAATTTCGTCTATTTTATAAGTATTTGTATATAGACCCTATTATAATATCAGAGGATTTCTATAAAAATTGTTTTAGCTATCGTAAGGTAAAAACCCGACATGTTTATTTGTGGCATGGTCTTACAAGATGCTTTTGTTTTCAAAGGATTTTTGAAACTTTGATAATCAACTGAGTGTAATTTTCTCACGCTGGTATTCCAGACTGACTCGGGTGTTATTTAACTGTGATGCTCGGTTCAGACTGAGTATTATAGGATACAGGATTTGATGCTGTGGAGCTCAGGAGACGAGCTGGATGACGATACGTACTCCCGTACTTGTTTATATATATATATTCCGCTGTGTTGTTTAGTTGTGTATCCAGTTGTATGTTATTGATGTTGAGTTGTGATTGATGTACTCTGATTATGTAATATATGAGCAGATATATTTGTTTTTGTGTAAAGATCATTTATTATCTATTATATTTTATTCCGCTGCGTTGGTTAGATTCTGATGTTGTTTCTATCTTCTCCTTCTACCTCTTCTTCTTTAATTAAAATGGTTCGTATTTTCTGGACATCTTGAGTTGATTGATGTAGAATAGTGTTGACTCAAGGGGTTCGGATTTACGGGCTATTATAATTGTAAATTTGAGTTCCACTAGATTAAGATCAGATCTGACAAAAATAGTTGTATACCGAAGAGAAAATAATTAATAACAAAGATTAAAGTGGACGTATGTAGGAGAATTTGGCGAACCACTATAAAAATTATGTCACATTTTCTGCTTTTACCTTTATTTTATTATAACTGGCGCTTTCATTTGATATTTGAGGTGTTTGTTCCATATTTGGCATCAATAATAACCTTATGGATTAGATCGAATCTAGAATCTTTTGTTAGAGAACATGAAGAGGCTAAAATAGAATATATTATATGGTATGGGACATTTAGTTTACCATTATTTATTCAAATCAAGCTTCACTTATATAAAATTTTACTTTGCTAATGGTATGGGACATTAGCATCATATTATTTTTGACGAATAGTTGTTTAACCTTTTAAAATAAAAGATATTTGGTTTAGCCACATAACAAAAGAGCGTGCATGCACACACACTATACGTGGCTTTGAAATATTCACAATGATATTTTCGTATATCATTAATTGTGAATTCTATATTATTCAAATATTGTTAAATTTGTGAAATAGTGATGATATTATCGTATACCATTTAATTTGAGTTAACTAATAATAGTATTCTCAGATAAATAATTTTGGAATATTAAATGACATTTTCCAATATCATTTAACTGTGAGATTATATTATGATATTTTGATATCATTAATGCATGTATTTTCTAATATCACTTAACATGAAAATCGATAATGGATTTTTTATCTATATATAATTACTTTAAGGGTAACAAGACTTCTTTCGCCAGATGGGCTAATTTACCAACGTTAGCTGACTAACTCGGGACTGTGACCTGAGCGGATGATAACCTGCCACCATCGATTATAGTCAATGGCCTGCTATCGAGGTTTGCCATGTATATAGGCATCACTTTTAAAATGTGAGAGTACCCAAGGAATATATGGTGTTTATGTGTGTATTTTGTTACATATTTAGATGTTACTACATCTTTGTTGGGAAGAGTGGCGCACACTATTGGTGGTAGCTGAGAGGTAAGTGGAATCATCCGCATTTTTGTGAATTATGAGTAACTTATAACATTAATATTCAATACACGTTGAATATTAATACTATAAAATGCGAAATGATTCTTTTTGGTAACCATGGCACTTAAATCTTCAAATTTAGCTCATTACCCACCTCATAATAATTAATTAAATTTAAGCCTACTAGGAGTACATATATGAAATCCATTTATGCACATGGATTCGTATATGCACATAGCTTGAAAATTTGTTTTATCATATTTTTCCAAGAATAATTTTTTTTTACAAATCATTATGTATCGTCTGCCATTTCACCTGATATATGAGGCATATGTTATAATTTTATTGCAATTTATAATCGACGAATCTTAGAATTTATAACCGACAAATCAATTTCCATTCCTCCCTATCGCCCTACTTCATCATTTAATAAATTAAAATCTTTTTAAGATTTAGAATATTCATTATTTGCATGTGTATGCACGCGCGCACACACATACATACATATCTACATACGTATATATGTTATTGACATTCAACATATGTTAATATTTACCGTTAGGTATGTTATTTTCTTATGTCATTGTTGATATTTTTGCTCTGTTAATTTTTGTTATGGTTTAACTCACACTAGATTATCTAGTCCGACTCATTTGTTATTTTCTTATAATACTTGTTATCGCAAATATTGACGTTGAATATATGCAATTTAGGATACGAACATGACATCGCCTTTCATGTTGGAGAACCGCTCTTTGTTCATGTCATCTGTCATCATTACTCTCGAAGACAAGTGACCAGCTATACACTTATAATTCCAATAATCAACATCGAGAATATGATAGCGGATTAGCATTGAAAGGATATGATACCATGCATCATCAAAGTAGAAACGTATACAATGCTACAAGTAACTAAAAAGACAACACCAAGAGCAAGGTCACTTCACACTTTGTCGGATCGCACCCCATCTATGCCACTTGAAGACAATACCGCCTATCGTATGCGTTAACCATAATTAATCAGTTGGGGATTGACGTTGCACTTACTCAATATCACCCTATTCAAAATCACTACTCTTCAACGTTGCCACTCAAGTAACATCCTATATCAGCAAAGCTAAGTTCGATAACATATTCAATCAACGTCGCTACTAATTAAAATCGCTCCTTATTAATACCACTATCATATGATGCTACTCATCCATATCTACTGTTGCCGCACTTCATCAACCACTGAATATTGATGTTGAGAATTATTGGTGCCGATATTATACTAAAGCAAGTTATTCTTTCTCAACATTCACACTGCTCATCATCAATATTCAATGCCGCTTCCAAATAATGCCGCTATGCAACGATAGCACCATCCATTATTGACATTGTCAATGGTCAACATCGCACTTCATCTTTCATGTAGCGCATTTCATCAACATTTTAGGGGATGCCACACCTTTATGCAAGCATTGTTGATGGTGAATGTCATCGGTTTCCTCAAAACTACCAATGACGCCTTTTGTTGGAATTGCTTCATACTTGCATCAACTTAAAGTGGTATCAACACCAACTCATAAAGGACGTCGACCATCATGACAGAAATCATCAATGCCACAAATCATTTTAGTCATGTGACTTTACTTTACTAATGCAAAAACAACCATGCGACGACGAAAGTAATTCCATTGTTGATTCCATCAAAGTCGAGCATGTCGAAGACAATAGACCTGGTGGAGCTCAATGCCGAAGCCGCTCTACCCCTATAAAGATGAACCTTGGGGCTTGCGAATGGGGGAGAACTCATTCTTTCTAGACTTCTTACATTTTTCACTTTGTAACTCTAAATCAATTTGAGGATTTTTGCCGATTGTAACACTCTAGCCTTTTACACATAAAGGAGTGGATGTTAAACAATTGCATAGCATATTTGGCAAGTTGACCCTTAGATCATAACTTGCATATCAATTTGACTTGAAATCGTGACTTGTACATTGACATGGATATTGACTGGCATATTGACTCAGATATTGACTTAGAGTATATGATGTTTGACATGACTATACTAAAGGTTGTTATGGATTCATACTTCATGACTTCAACTAGCATCGACAAAGCCTCTTCTTGATTAACTCTACTTTCTATACACTTTTGAGATTAACGAATTTATTTCTTAACATTTTGCGCTAGAAGGAGTGGACGAACCTTTGACTTCATTAAAATTCTAAGTACAATTACCATAGCATGCATATTTAGGGCTTAAAGGACTTTCCCAACCAAGCATATCCCATTCAAGGCTAACCTACCCATAATCACATCAACTGAGTTTTGTTTTTCCATGTCAACTAATTGTGATATGATGTTTGAACAAGGATCCTCTGAGCCTCGAACTACTAACCCCACGTACCTAGTCACTAATAATCCTTGGCTTCATGAGGAACAAATATTAAAAATCAAAGCACTTCCAATCATGGAAAATAAGAGAAGGCAGGTAGCATTTTACAACCCAAAAAATGGAGCTTGAATCCATTCCATCTAGGGCCATCATCGATCTTCGCCCTAGGAAGGTAGAACAAAAGGGATAACATCTTCTTTGAAATGCGAAGAGAGATTCAACTCAAGGCCAAGGAGACCATTTTTGAAGAGGAAATAGAAAGAGACTTCAATCAATTCACTAGAAAGTGGGAAAATATTCTAAACCATTCTCAAGAACTATGTAAAACATGAATTACTCTTAGAGGGAGGTCATCAAAGGCCTCACTAAAGTTACTCATAGAGGGAGGTCGGGTAAATCTTTGGTCCTCAAGATAGCTAACCAAATACATCGAACAACAGACCTAAATAATCACCTAAGATAGTGATAAGGGTTCCGAGCCAAGTAGTGCTCCAAATCAATCACTCTTCTTGAGGAAGATCTATCAAAATCCAAGCTACTTAGCGCTTTAGATCAATCAAATCTTTTAGAGGAGGGTCCATCAAATGAGAGTTATTTATGCTCCTCAGTAAATGCAATTTTTAGCTATCAAATAAGGATTTCTAGTCTTCTACTATTGCCAGATAAGGATTTTTGTTCTTCTTCTATTATTGCTAGATAAGGATTTCTATTTTTGTTCTATTATATTTAGATATGGATTTCTGGTTTTCTATTATTATTGTCGGATAAGGATTTCTAGTCTTCTATTATTATCGCCGGATATGGAGTTCTAGTCTTCTATTATTATTATTACCAGATAAGGATTTCTAGTCTTCTATTATTGTCGCCGGATATAGATTTTTGGTCTTCTTCTATTATTACTAGATAAGGATTTCTGGTCTTTTTCTATTATTGCCAGATATGGATTTTTTGGTCTTCTGTTATTGTTGCCAGATAAGGATTTTTGGTCCTTTGTTATTATCGCTGGATGTGGATTTTTGGTCTTCTTCTACTACTGCCAGATATGGATTTTGGGTCTTCTATTATTACAGCCAAATATGGATTTTGGGTTTTCTTCTATTATTGTCAGATAAGTATTTTTGGTCTTCTTTTGTTGTTGCCAGATACGTATTTCTGGTCTTCTTTTATTATTGTCAGATATGAATTTCTGGTTTTCTATTATTATTGCTAGATAAGGATTTCTATTTTTTTCATTATTGCTAGATATGGATTTCTGGTCTTTTTCTATTGTCAGATAAGGAATTTATAGTCTTCTTTTATTATTACTAAAAAATATTTTCTTATCTTTATTTATTGCCAAACAGATGATCTGGTCTTCTATTACCATGCGAGCAAAGTGGCTCTGTGAACCTCTATTTAAATTGTCGGCATAATAATTTTTCGATGGTAGGGCATCGCTAAATCAATCCTCGATTCAGATTTGAATTCATTTAACGAGAATTTCCATTACTAAACAAAATATTGAATATTTACTAATGAAAACACATAATTCTATATATCAAGTTATACATCAAAAGCTCAAAACATAGAAAACATTGAGATATTAATCGTTGGGTGATTTCAGTTATAGGTATAGAAATCAGATAAATGAAAAATCTATTTAAAGCAAATTATTACTAAGGCTCATGGCTTTATGTTGTCTTCTCCAAATCCATGGCAAGTAAAGGATCGATAATGTGGCGAATGGCCATGTCCAGAAGTTCTTTGATTTTTTTCCTTCCTCTAAAATGTTCGCATCAACTGAATAAATTTGACTCTTCAAAGCATAATAGAGATTCTTATTAGCTCCTCTCAAAGTTTGAATCATGCTCTTTAACTCTTTAATCTCTTATTTGAGATCGTATTTCTTGCACTGAAGATTTTCAAATTTGCTTTCATAATCATTAAGACGCTGAGATACTTTTTCATTCCACTTCCTATTGAAGTATTGCATACATTCAAATTTAACTAGACTACTCTAGTTAGAGATTGTTTCATTATTCTAACTCGAAGGTGGGTTCAATAAAGTAGGAAATTCTTGGCAAGAAAGAGATAGATCTTGCCCTTTGTCCCAGAGTAGGAGTGAGATGGCTTGAATCGCCCCCACTCACAATAAGTTCCAAAGATTGACAAGATACTTGAATTTTCATTAATTACGCTTCAAGATCATTTGCTGTTGATATAATTTGGCCATTTCAACACCAATATCAACCGATGGTTTAGAAAGTAAAATAGTGTCTATCTTTTCTCTTAATGCTTGAGATTTTTTGATCTTCTCGTCAACCCGATACTTTAAGCTCGAGGTTACTTTTTTTTTCTTTCTAAATATCAACCTTAATTATAGTATTTCCTAAGCCACTCTAGTGCATTTGGGTTGTTCAGAAACAACAAAGCAGAAGCATCTTGAAAGGACTTCCTCTTTTCAATATCAGCAAGCAATTTATCTTTAATTCCAATTACTCATGAAAGAACATCTACAAGATCAAAACGAGTGCTATTTGGTTTTCTTAATCGAAGTAAATAAAAATAAACACATGGGAATAAGCTTTTTCATTGACAACAACTAAGTTTACAAATGTAAAATAAAATCAAGTTACATTACAATTCTATGTTTAAATGTTCAGCTAATATTCAAGGTTTTGAGACTGTGGTTTTAGCTCTTTCAAATGAATTAGCCGATGAGGTCAAGGTATAATCAAAGGAAGCTTTAATTCCTTCCAAGTATAAACCAAAGGAAATCGATGATAATCTCATTCCCCAATTGGGGAGCTATCGCAGTCACATATCAAATTTGCGTGATAAGTTCAAATTTCACTCAATAATCTATCATTTTCATTGTCCAAGAATCGAAGCAAAAGTAAGGAAACCTTATCTAAACTTCTTGATGGTCTCTAAGAAAGCAGCGTCTTGCTAGCTACCATGTCTTGAGAATTAAGGATATCTCTTTAAAGTACTTCTTTAATTTGACAAACTTATTTAACAATTCCATAGAAACAGGACTATTCGATCTTCCTTAATCTGTACAAAATATGAAAGTTAGACTAAACCGAAGAAAAATAAAGGTAGAAAAGTTCATAAGCTACTTGAATTACACATTACAATCATATAATTATTCAGGTTCATACAAGATTGATTTCTTATACATTTCAGAAAGAAATGTCTTCCTATCATACTTAGGTTTAGGGAGGGGGAAGAGCAAGAAGAAAGAGAAATGGAAGTGACTCTAGAAAGATTCCAACACACCCTAGGATCAGGACCAGACCCATGCTCATCCAAGTATCTATGAGGAGAAGTCTTATCAAAACCCCATAGTTATCACCGAGGTAGGAGAAATCAACAAATATACCCATAGGGTAAGCCTTGTAGGGAAACTCTTCAAATGACACCTATCGTCAATCAACATTCAAAAGAGGATCATCAATTCTGCATTTTCTGCCAAGAATTTTTCATGGTAAAGGTGTACCTCTTCATCCGAGGAGCAACTTCCCTTTCTTTAAAATATCTTAGTTTTGATGCATTAGTTGCGAGGTTCTTATATTTTTAGGATAACTCATTCTTCTTAGCCAGCTCAGACTTTTCCTCGATTACTTTCTCAAGATCTACTTTGAATTTATTAGGTCAGCTTTAAAGTTTTTCATTTTTTCTTCCAACAACTGCCTAGCTCTATTTTCTGCATCAAGAGAGGAAGCAAGTTTGAATTTTTCAATAATAACATCATCTCTCACTGTAGCGATGCAGATCATACTATTGTTAAGCAAAGAGATCTTTTCTTTAAGCTCGGCTACTTCATTGGAAGGCCCTTAGGAACGTCTTAAAGAAGAAACATGTGCTTTCCTACCTAGAATATATAAGCTGTCTAGGTCAGAATGGAATCTATAAAGTTAAGATTAACTAAATGAATATAAAAACATACCGATGAAAGCTGTTTAAGAATAAGGAAAATGAAATGGAATCAAACATATGGGTGATTAGTAGGATATATACAGTTCAACCTATTGAAGAAGAATGTCTTTGCTTGAGAATACTTCTAAATCGCATTAAAGGACTAACTTCCTTTGATGATTTGCTCACAGCTGACGAAGTTAGGAGTCAAATATTTAAAGAAACTACCGAAAAACGAGAACTTTAGGAAGACAATGATAGTATAAGAACACGTTTAGCTAAAGCCTTAAGTACAAAGATGTCAATTTATTTAAGAACATTATTTATAAAAAAATTGGTTTTTGGGAATCCATTAGGTGTGCGAAGGTTGTGGAATGGTGGAAGATTATAAAAGTTCAAGTACTACTAATTAAATAGTTCTAATAAATCATATTTAAAGCTTTAAATATGTTACTGCTCCAACACAACAAAAGTACGTGTGATTATGATCTTCCAAATATCTCATTAACATATTGTGATGTGTATGAAGAAATATCGGATCTAATTGAAGAAGAGCTAGCATTTGCTATTTCCAAAGATGATTTGTTTGCTATTAACAAGTTGAATGACGATCAGTTAAAAGCTTACGATATAATTATGGATACTATCATAAAAAGGATAGGGGTTATTCTTTATAGATGGTCCCAGAGGGACAGGAAAGACACTTTTGTATTATGAAATTTTGTCTACTGTTAGAAAAGGTAGAGGCATTGCATCGCAATAGCTACATCAAGGATTGCGGCAACTATATTACGTGGTCGAAGAACTATACATTCAAGATTTAGAATTTCATTACTAACAAAAGTAACATCAACATGTTTAATCAGTAAGCAATCTTGATTAGTAAAATTTCTAAAACAATCAACTGTTCTTATGTAGGACGAAGCTATAATGGTATATCATTATTCATTGGAGGCCACTGGTAGATTTATGAGAGATATAATGAATATTGTTATTTGGCTTTTTGAAAAAGTAAATTTCACTAGAGTCAAAACGTCAAGATGAAGACGAAAAGATTCGTGGACGTAGGAGCATGCTTAGAAGGATAATAGGATCGCACCAAAAAATTCCAAAGGATTTGGAGAAAAAGGGAACCATTTGGTACCGAGTGCTTTATATTGCACGAGGGACTTCCAAAGCTCCAGTGCGTGGGTTTCTAATGTAAGCGATTATCATGAAATACATTTCACGAGGGATAGTCGAACAATTCTAAGGATTTTTTGAAAGAAATAAAAAAAAGCAAGTAACAAAAATCAGTATCCGGAACTATCAGAAACGGCCCAATCTCAAAGGATAAGTGTTGAAAATGAAACAAATCGAAGATATGAGGTAGAATAGAAGGAGGGAAGATTTCTCCCATAAAAACAAATTGGTACCAAGTGGAAAAACCCTATAACAATAGCTTTTTATTGGAATTTGGACCCTGACACTGACTTCTACATACTTAGATTTGGACTTGGACTTGGTATTTCAACGCCCCTTGGTTATACCAGACGATTTCCCTATAAATACAGACTCTATGGTTACTGAGAGAGAACTTTTTACTCTTTTGTTTTTTTCATCTCCTATCTCTTCTCTCCATAAAATTCTGGCGTTCTCTTTGTTTTCATTATAGTTTTTGTTAACTCTCGATATTTATATAGTTTTTGGGTGCTGTACCATTTGGAGCATCAACACTTTGGTGCTTTCGCTGAGAACTAGACTAAGGCATAGAATTAGCTCGCTATTTTGGGTTTTGAGAGATACAGTTGTTAGATTTAGAAGATTTTCTTTAAGGAATTAGAAAACTTGTTGATAGAAATAAATGGCATCTAGAAGATCCGAAAGAACATATAGAGCAGCAACTGGTGGTGATGAGGGGAATGCTCATCAAATGGAAGTCAGTAACCAATAGGTTGTACTAGGATTATCTGCTCAACTGGAGATGGTTACTATGGTTGAATTTGACAAGATGATGCATGAGTTGAATCAAAAGTTGTTCGACAGTCAAAAAGCTTTGATAGAAAAGAAGGATGCTAGCATAGCACTACCGACTTAATAACAATAAAGAACAAGGAGTAGCAGGAGGAAAGATTCTCCTTTAGGATCTAAGGAAGAGAATTCATCTGTTTTTTGTCGGAATAGGTAAAGGTAAAGGCAAAAACAGAAGGAAGTAGTTGCTAGAGTTGTAGAAGGAGTTACTAGAGGAATTCGGTGCGCTCCTCCCAAAAGAAGTCAACTCAATACCGATAGGAATCAGGTTGGTACCAAGAGGAATTCTAGATGAATGGTTGGACAAGGAGCCGAGGCTATGGACTTACCTGACTCGAAGGATGAGCTACAGCAGGACGCTGATGATTATGAGATGAATGATGGAGTTAATGGAGCTGGAGTTCAAATAGCTGCAATAGAACTAACCAAATGTCAACAGAAGACTAGAGGGGCGGTTCTCTTAGAGATTGCCCTAGTGGGAAAACCGAGATCATTTGCAAAGCAAACACTTGGTGCAGTCCCTGATAGTTGAACTTCGGAATACCATACCGGTGTGGAGTATACAAGGGGTATGGTTAAGCGGTTGATCAAGGAAAAAAGGAAGAAAGGATGAAGATTGGGGATCCACACCAAGTAGACCTCTGTTCTAGAGAACATTCTAAGGGAAGACTATCCTAGGAAGCTTATGATGCCGATAATGCCATCATATAATGGGACCATAGATCTTAGGCAGAACTTACTCAAGTATGAATGGCAAATGGATGGTGTCAAAGCGAAAAATGTTATTTGATGTAGATTTTTTTCTATCAATGTGGTTCACTAGGCTTGTACCGAGATCCATATCGACTTTTGATGAGTTGGCTAGAAAAATCTTAGAGAAGTTCTGACATCATGCTACTCAGCCAAAGGATGTAATGTCCTTGTCGAGCCTATATCAAGGACCTAAGGAGTGGCTAAAAAGGTTTTTGATTTAGTTTAATGTTGCTGTTATAGAAGTAAGTAATTCGAATGAGGATATAGTATTTATGGCATTGGTCCACGGCATAGATTCAGACATGGATTTTGGCAAGTGGTTGAAACTAAAGCAACATCCAACTATGGAGTAGTTCCATCGGAAGGCTTGCCAATTTCTATGGTTGGAAGAGTAAAATCTGGCTATAAGGAGGACTGATGAGGCAAGGAAGTTATCCATAGTAACGTGGCAATTAAACAAGCTGGAGAAAGGTATGGCAATGTGATGGTTAATACTGGAAACTTTGACAACTAGAAGCAAGGAATCAAGGTCCTGGCAGTAGGCATAGTGAAAACAAGAAATGCCCAAAAATTATGAAACCAAAAGACTATACGCCTTTGAATGATACACTGGAAAACATACACCTTGCTACATAGGGAACAGAACGATATAAAAAACCGCATGGGAGTGACGCGACTGATTATGAAAGGGGCTCTAGAAAGTATTGTCGTTTCCATGAATCCCATGGATGTTGGAACTGGGCCGGCCTGTAGGGAAAGTTATGGGTGAATTTCAATTTTTTAACCCTATTGGATCTTTATTGTGCTTATGAAGTCTAATTTATTTAGAACGTTTCTAATTTTTGTTTAAATAAAATCATGTATTTTATATAAATTTATATATTTTGTAGTATAAAGTTAATTTGTTTAGAATTATATATATACACACACACATATGTACCATATACATATACGTGTGTGCGTGCACGTGCACGTGTAACATAATGATCTATGAAGGGTATAACATGTCTGTATATAGATGTTGGGATTTACATGACAACAGACACATTAGATCATTTTATTTGTATTGTTTGTTGTCCAGATATATGTAGGTATATATAGTTTTAAATTCCATTTGATTATATATATATATAAATATATGTATGTAAATATGTTATATTATAAAAATATTACAGAATTATATATATATATATATAAATGTATATTTGTATGTATATGCTTACATAATTAAATGTTATATTGCAGTTAACAATTAAAATGTGTGTGTACATATACACATAATTAATAAAATATTTCTTTAACATATTATTAAAATACACACACATAATATATATATATATATATATATATATAATACAATTTTTTATTAACTTTCCAGTTTGAAAATATTATGATTTTAATATTTTAATGTATATATATTATAAATTAACAAGTAGTCTCGGCCTTAATTAATAAATATAAAATTATAAATAAAAGTTAAACTTTTAAATTTCAGCGAAGTGTTGGATCATATTTAAGGGGTCTGAAAAATGTTCATAATTTTAAGAATTAAATTATATTTTTAATTAATCAATTGTAAAACGACCGAATTTCGGATTAATTTTTAAAATATAAAGCATGTTAAGAAATTATAAAAAATTCTTGAAAGCTTATGATGTGATGAATTAGTTAAAAAAAAAAATATAATTGAATTTTAAAAACAATTTATATTTTATATGAATTTATTAAATCATATGTATAGACTAAAAATTGATGATTAATACATAATAATATTATAAAAATTATTTTCCAAACTTATAATTTATAATAACCAGAAATGTATTAGAATTTTTTTAGATTAATATTATAAAGTATATATGAACGTATATGCTTTTATAATGTGTGTGTGTATATATATATTAAAGTAATAAATAAAATTTATTTAACTTATAATATCAGATTATAACTATATCGTGAATATGATCATAATATTTTATACACATAACCAATGTCCATTGTGACAACAATATTTCATATAAAAATCTCGCCTGATTAATTAAATAAAAATGATATATGTAAATATGTAGGTATACATGATCAACAAATTATATGAACATAATAATATATTTAATTATGAATAAATATTAACTACTACAGATGCCCTTAAGTTCATGTTAAAGTAATGAATTCTCTTTTACATTAGTTAGATTGCTAGTCTGGAATCGCCGACCTTTCATTTTCAAATAGCTTTGGGTTTAACTTGAATTTGATTTGAGATTTTGGCTTTATTTTGGAAAGATGTTTTGGCCAGCAAGGAGGAATTTAATGGCGGCAAAAAGAGTGTAAATGATTACGGTTCGAATTTAGTATTTAAATGGTTACATAAGAGAGAAAGTAGGTAAGTCTGTTACCCATTCTCACTCAATCTTTACCACACTTTTCTAAGCTTATTCCCTATGTTTTAGTTGCCCCTAGCCTATGCCAAATTGAAAATTTGTAGCCCTGGTGATGGGTCTTAAACCCATTTAAGCCCAAGCCAAAATACTTGTAACGATCCTGACTCGACCTTCGAAAATCGGCACCGAATACGACACTTGTATTCAAATGCCGCAGATCCAAACGTCGAACCTGGTTCGCCGGAGCTTATAACACATTAAGTAATTGACACAGCGGAAGAAATGAAATAATATCATATAGAACATTTGATACAATATCAGATACAACTGAGTACAACAGAATGGTACAATAGGCATCAATACTAACAGAGATACAAGAAATAGCAGCGGAAAGAAAATGTCTTCAATGCCAAACTCCAAGAACTCCATCTTCAATCCAAAGCTTCAATCCAGAAATAGCTCGAATCCCCTATCACATTCACTAAGAGAGCAAGACTGGTCTGATCCAAAGACCCAACTAGCTCCAGATAACCTACTAAACCTGACTATCTGGAAAACCCAACTCTAGACTGCCCGTGTGGGAAAATAGTGGGCACCCAGAGTTTAGGAAGGGAACAATAAACTCCAGGTCAGTCATGGGACTGGTATGAACAAACAAAAACAACTAGACTTTAAAACAAGCAAAGAATTTAAGTTTGAAATCCGCAATGCCTTTTAGAAAATGAAACTACCATAAGGCCTCCCGCCACACACACAATGCAACCGCAGAATTGGAGGAGATTTCTCCTTATGATAGTCAAAAATGCTTACTACGCAAAAAAATCAAATCATTTTTTATATTATTATTAGTGCATAGTGTAGAAAACAAGTTCGAAAGTAGAATATAAATCCTAGCCAGCATAGACATTCCGAACTATGCCTACTATAGCTACCATCCAAACAGTGGTGACCACCATAAGTGAATGGAAGGTAATACAACTAAAACCGTACAAGGTACGTATTGGATGAATGGATTTCCAACAAATGGTCAGGCTAAGGAACTTCCTATCGCCACATGGGAACGCCTCTGGCGGGACGCCTCTGGCGGGACACCCCGAGAACCAACCTGTTCTCTGCTAACACAAGGCCGGCTACCCCCTTCCCGGGGAATAAAACCTGAGATATGCCACCCCCGGTCCTTTGGGACCTTTAACCGAGGATCCTCTACACCAACAACATCACACAGTAATAGATATATACTACAGTGCCCACATGAGTAAGTATCTGGGCTCCATACCATGATACCACCCTTTTCCAGAAGGAATGGTCATACCCTAGGGGGAGCTACCCCTGAAACCTTGCCGCATCTTTCCTGTTTTGACCATTACCGGGTTGTGAGGCTCGATGAGGTCTCGTCCACAAAGCTACGCTTTTCCATAAAGCCATGCTTTGATCACAAATGATCATCAATATACAGCAGCACTTAGCATGCCACACTACCAAATTGGGAGTATATCGCTGATAACCTTCAACTACATAACCTCTGAGTTCGTACGTCTCAGAGAAGGGTGTTAAGCTAAGAGAATAAATTCTCCGCCACCAACAGATATGTATTTGAAATAAATCGGCTCTATATCTCAAAGTGTAGTGCCAGACACACGACCATACAAGTCTGTTCCGGGCTTGAACAGAACCGAAGGCACTTCCGAAGAAGTCCTTGCAAATCCAGGTATTCACAATCCCGATCGGACTTCCCATCACTTAGGAAATCTCTATACCGGCGCGACTCAGTGCAGAGACAATCGACAAGTCATCATATCGTTCTCGTAAATACCCGGTCTTCACCACCGGTCTTCAAATGCTATCCATAACGTCGTATCACATATTCGGAATGGGTTATATGACACAAAGGTCCTCTCCCGGCTAAACCGAATAGTGAGCGCAACATTTAAAACATATGGATATGGGATTTCAATTAAGTCACAACTTATTATCCAAAACCTTTCTTTAAATGGTTTAAACAAATTACCCCTCCAGAACTTTTAATAAAAAGGTTCATTTCACAAAGTTACCAATTTTTTCACAAAGGTTAATTCATAGTTTCCAAAACTATTTCATTTCTAATTGGGTTAAATTATCTAATCTTTAAATTAAAAATTTAATTCACAGCTTTCAAACCATTTCCAATTCAACTCTTTTATATGAAAGATATACCATTTAAAATTCTCTTCGATTTCAAAACAAGGTTTGATAATCTTCTACATAAGTTAAAACCATTTAAGTAAAAACTCGGGTTTGAATTTAAGTCCCCAAAACAATGCCTTTTTAAATGGTTTAAAAACCCATATAAACATCTTTATAACTTGTATAAACTTTTAAACCATAACTCCCAGTTTTTATATTCAATTCAAATATCGAATCCAAATTTAAATCAAATTAATTAAATTTCAAAACTTTATTAAGTTACTCAAAATAACTTCTATTTTTGAAACTCATTTTTCCAAAAACTTTCAATTCCAATTTCAAAACTATTTTGGATTCAAGAATTCAATTTTAAAAACTATTTCAAAAATCTGTGATTTAACCAATTTCCACGTGCAATCCATATTTGTGTGTGTATAAGTGTGGTCCAAGGGTTTTACACAATGGTGCAAAAGCATCAATCACACCACAGATTCAATCATATCAAATATCGATAAGCGGTATATTCCAATAACGCTTATATATACACACAGAATCACAGATAGAAAATATGAATGCATTATAAATAAATAAAGTACATTCATCACAGCTTGAATTAAATAATTCAAATCACAAAGCATCACATAGCAGATATGACAAAATAATTCACAACATTCAAAAGAATACAATCATCCCTAAATAAGGTTAATTGATCATTTGACTAATTAATTAGAACCAGATTAATCACTAATTCTGGTTTATTAACATTAATTAATTACAGTTTAGGTTGATTTAATTACCCTTTAATTATTTGTTAATTAACCTCAATTTATAAATTAATCCTTTAACTATTAATTTATCAACCTTAATTAATGAATTAATTAACATTTACTAATTGATTTTAAATCAAATTTGATTAACAAATTAATCAATCTTATTAGATAATTAACTCTTTATTTTAAATAATTAACCTTCAATTATTCGATTACCCTTTAATTAATTATCTTTAATTAATTACTTCATAAATCCTTAATAAATTATCTAAATTTAATAGATTAACCCCTCAATTAGTCATCATTTTAATTAATTATTCTTAATTAATAAATGATTATCCTTAATTGACAATTAATCTTAATCACTTGGTTACTTAACTTAAATCCTTAGTTAATTCCTTTTAATTAAGTAATTAATTACCTAAATTTAATTAATCTTAACTGATTAGTTATCCTTTAATTATTTCTTGATTAATCAAACTTAAATTTATTAATTGATTTATTTTAATTACTTTTATTAAGTCATTAACTTCAAGTAATTAATTTCGTTTAACAAATTAATTTGACTTAAGCTTTTACAAAAAAAGTAATTAACCATTTCAACATTCTTAACAAATCCTTAATATCATTGAATTAAATTTTCAAAATAAAGTTTATGTATATCTTAATCGTTTAAAACTTAGTTAATTAAACGATTAAATTTAAAACCTTCTTTTAAAACTTGGATAACTTCTAACTTAACAGGAAATTGAAAAAGAAACAAAATTTATTAAAAAAACTCGATTCCTCTTTAAAATTCAAATCTGTTTTGGTATTACAACAGGTAACCCAAAAACAGGTTCTACCCGGCAAACTCACTGCTCTACTCGAGCCATTTTCCACTTTGCTCGAGTTCTACTTCGAGCAAACCTACGAATTTCCTAAGAACGCTCCGAGTTGTCCTTCTTCCTCCCCAAACTTGAACAACGCCGGACACATCCATAAACGCGTGCATGTGCACAAACAACCCGACCACCTCCAATTGATGCTCCGATCATCGATAGGTCATCCATCCTCCCCTAAGTCCCCTCAAACATCCAAATCCATCGAATTGCCTGAGATTCGAAATCGAGCAGTTTCGAACAAAACAAAGACCAACCTCGATTGACAAATTTACTCCATCCTGATGATCTCAGTCACCAGCATCTATGCCACCACGACTTGAGCTTCGGCAACGACCCACGCGACGATACCCACCGGTCCCACGAATTCCGATACCCTATCGTTGATGCAGTTACCCAGAGAACCCCCATACCCAAATCTGGGCATAAAAACCCTAAATCAATACCATTCCAAAGCCCTGATCACTAATAAATTCGATTTGTATTTTTTTTTATCGATCCTTGATGCTCCAGCTAACCTTGCCAATAATCACGACCGTTACTTCATCGTGAATCATCGGGAATTGACAGAAAAAGGTTTTCTGATCATCACACAATTGCTTGAGATTTACTTACTTAAAAAAAAGATTTAGTTATCAAAATTCATCAATTCGTAACCCCTATCAGTTTCCAAAGTCCATTTATAAAATCAAAAACATTGATTTTTCTGAAACTTATGGATTTTTACTGTAAACCATTTCTTTTGTTAAAAACTACTTTTAAATCTTGTCTAGAATTATTTTAACTCAATTATCTTGTTAATATAAAAAAAAATTTGTTTATATATATTAGTCTTAAAGGAACTGAGAGCAGAGACATAAATTTTGAACAAAGTTTTAAAATCTGTAACAAGAACAGAACAACAAACTGCCATGCACAACAACTCCACAAACAAATACACAGGCAAATTCTATTTAAACAATCAAACAAACACATATCATATTTCATTTTAAGTAATATTACATGCATCTAGATTATATAGGTTTAAATCTATAAATAAAACTGTTTACTCACTTTATACTCAGTTTGAACAGAGGAATTTTTTTCCTTTTTCTTGTTTAAAATGTTTTCAGGCTTAAAGGGTTTTTTTTTTCGATTTTAAATCTTGATTTCCTCTTCTTTTAGTTTTGATTGCTTCAGGTTGCTTGAATTTGTTTTAAGCAAGAAGATATAGATTTTTCCTTAAAACTTTCTAAACTGTAAACCAAGAACAGTATATCTATTCCTAGCCAAATACATGCAGATTTGTAAATATTAACCACAAGCACAACAAGGCAGATCACAAATTCATAGACATCAAATTCAAAATAAAACGAACCAAACAAACAAATTCAGAGTTGAGGGTTTGCTCACCTGGAACAGATTGAACAGAGGACAGAAATTTTGCAACAGAGCTCGATTTTTTTTTCCTTTTGTGTTTGAACTGAGTTTGATTTTCCTGCAACTAATTAAATTTATTGATTTAAACTTATGTTTTACTTAAATTCGTAGCCTAAAGAAAATTTACTTGCCTGTCTGAAATAATTACAGGCTTGACTAGATTTGCAGGTTGAATTGCAAATGCAGGCTTGCATGCTTCCAGGTTACTGCTTCTTTTGCTTCAGATTTAAGGTTGAAGCTTGTTGAAGTTTTGGTTTTTCAAGCTTTATATCCCAAGATTTTGTTTGATCTTCTGCTCTAATTCCTGGAACTTTTTGATTCCTTTTTTGTTCCAAGTTGAAAGCCTTTGCTTTCAAATTTTGAAAATCTCAGCTAAAACAGGTTAAAGCTTTTGAATTGAATTTTGATTGTTGTTTTTGAAAATTTAAACCTGAATGCTTGATCCAGGTTGAAAGCATTGGATTGCTAGCCTCAGGTTTCCAGAATTGATCTTGCTTCCATTCTTCTGTTTTGAATTTTTTTTTCTTGCTTTGATCTGATTTGAAGATTGTTTCAGATTTGAAATTGAAGATGGTTTCGAATTGTCTTATGTTTGTTTTTCTCAGATCTGAGCAATTTTTTTTTTGAGAAAGATAAAAGCAACTTGACTTGTCTTTCCTCCTTTTGCATGTTTCCAAAGATCAAATCCAAAAGAATAGATTTTCCTGCCACTTGTAAATTAAAATATGAATTCTCTTACACTTGTCTACATTCAAATAAATTTATGTTTCAGCCCTTATTTTATTTTTAATGTGTAAACATGTTTCTATGTCTTAACTTTTGTTTAAGTTAAATACTTATGTTTTTATCTTTTAAACATTTTAAATAGTGTTAAACATAACTTTATATTATATTCATTTTCAAGTAAAAAAGGAAAGCAATTTAAATTTTTTTAATTTACGAAAACATGCTTTATGCTTTTAACCTTTTATTAATTTATTTATAACTTTTAAAATCCATTACATCCAAATAACCTTATATTATTTTCTATTTAGTTTCCTTCTGTAACTATTTATACAACCATAAGGTAAAAAATGATTCATATCCATTTAACATTTTTTTATTTTTATTTTATATATTGATATTTTAAATATATTCAATCAAATTTGTGTTTAGATCCTTAGTTAGGTTTATATTTACAAATTTTATTTTATTATATACATTAACTATGTTTATTTATATTTTGTACAAGTAAAAATTCAAATCTTGTATTTATTGCTTTTATATACTTATATACAACCATATTTATTATTCAAAATGTTTATAATTGAATTCTAATCCAAATATTATTTTATAACACATAATTTTAACTCATTCTGGAATTTTCATATTTATTCCAAAATAAATCCAATTTGTTTTAAATATATTCATTTTAGTATTTTCACATCAACAATATTCCTTGTCAATATATTTATTAAATTTCAAAATTTAACTTCCCAATTAAAATTCACTAGTATGAACATATATATTATTAAATTTGATGAATTAAATTTTATTTTTATATTTCAAATGCCAATAAATTCTAAATAATTTCACAATTAAATCCGAAATTAAATTTGATTACCAATTTTTCCAGATTAAATCCTAAATATTAAATCAATTATCAATTTATTTTTTAGCTAAAAATCAAGAATGTTACAATACTATGCAACTAAATCTAATTTAATCACTTATTGATATCATATATTGATCAATATATTTATAACTATTATAAATATGTACACAACAATATTTATCCCTCAAATCATATTCCAAATTTATAACTAACCTTTCATAAATATTAATTAGCTGAACTAATTTATAACAATTATGAACTAATTAAATCGTTTGGTCCAAAAAGAATTCATCATTTTGGTTATGTAATTCTTGGGTGTAAATTTGGTCAGCAATTAACATCGAACTATTCGAATGTTAAGGTTCACAGTCACTTAGCAATTGGTGTGACATTATGTCCAAATTTATCGCTTATTGGGTTTCGATAAAATTCAAAATTTTAGTTTAATAAGTGTTACCCGGTTGTGACATTTATTTACATCAATTCTCCTCGTGAAAACTATATCACTTTGGACTTATGGAATTTGATAATGGTCAAAATTCTTATATCATCCATATTCAACTCTATAGTCCAAATACAAAGTCCTTGATTCAATAATAATAATTATTATTAACCAAATTGCTCTGGCAAGAGACTTTGACTTTGACTTGGCATGATTTGATCGTGATAATGAACCTATTTAACCGAGGAGATGAATCTTCTCTTGAATAATGCTTTACTTCCGGTACTTCCACTCACCCAACCATAGTTACTCGATGGATGTCATGCCATGATTTGACTATAATAAAAGTGAAGCTTTCATATTGAAGATCCACAATATTCTCAAGTCGAAAGATTTATGTACATACATCACATTGATATTTTCTTTTTGACCTTATTTATATTAACCAATAGAAAACTACCGAGCGATCGTCCATAGGTACTTAATAACTATCAGTACATAACCTCTAAATGCCCCAGTAGCCATGAGTAATACATTGCCCAACATTTGGAGAGCGTGACGTACTCTAGTCTCAACCGGCACACCAATATCCAGTCTCGATGCATCTAGATTAGGAACATTTAAAATAGTATATTTATTTTCACCATGATAAATTACTTACGGTTACTACATTTTATAACTACTATCACAAAACATACCATTTATGTATTTTCTATTAAATATACTTTTAATTTAATTAATTAACTAATATAACACATTATATCCAGTATATAATATAAAGAAAACACTTTTATTTCGAATAACATTGGTTAATGAGTTAGATATATGCAATGAATTACATAATATCCCCTAGGGCATACCCCTAACTCTATCAATCTCCTATTTGCACTTGGGGTCAATCATGGAATCCTATTCTAACTTCTTCTACTAGTTTTATCTAAACCAATCGAGTCAATCCCTCAGTGAACGGGTGCGCTATTATGTTTTAATTATCTATTCTGTCAATTAACTCTCTTCGACGTTGATAAACTTTCTTTATCATGTGAAACGATTCAAAGTATGTCTCTCGACTTCCAGTGAGCTATAAGTTCTGTTACGAACTATATAATGACATTGTTATCATATAACAATGTTGTAGGATTCTCAACATTTGGAATCCCTCTCGGCTCTGTTATAAATTTGTGCATTAGTATATGCATGCATTGGTTTTATTGTCATGCTATTCAATTCAATGAATCAGCCATAGTCTCTTCTATTTGGAACATTTCCTACTTAAATATTCTTATCTTGCATTTATTATTAATATATTATACTCAATATCAGTTGTAAATTTTGAGTCCGAACATTCCTTTATAAGGAGTTCGTTGTCTCTACAAACAATTCTTTAGAATTTTGTAACTATACAAGAACACTCCAAACTGCCATTAGTAATATCGATTTGGATTTAATATTTTCTTTATGTATCAAATACATGAACAAATCATGATATCGTAAATAACATAACATGTATGATAATTCCTATTGCTATACATAAGGAATTCATTTGACATGTTCCGTATTAAACATTTTAATAAGTCGACCTTGCATAAAATTTGGGACATTCCCGACATCTTTTATACTTAATTTAAAAGACATCGTTTATAAACCAAAATTTGAGTATTAAAACAACCATTGTTGATTTTAACATAAGTACATCGTTAAAAATAAAATTAGCATTGTTTTGTTTACTTAAGGTTTCGTAATATCTATGTACCTTTTAACTTTCTTACTTATGAGCACACACTTCCTCTACATTTTGATTAACAATCAAACTATTTGATATTTCTATCATAAATTTTGTTCAATTTAGACACTTATAAAATGATACTTACAATCATTACTTGGATTATATCCAAAATCCTACAAACTCAATATCGTTTCGACTGACTTCGAGACACTTTAATTATCACGCACAAGCAATTTAGTCTAAATCTATATTTAGAACTTTCTGTTTCAACACACATATACCAAAACCTAATGTCATACTAGGCGATAACTTTGTGAGCAAATCCAAATTAACTTGAGTACGTTGAATAACGAATCTATTACGCTATTTTCAACCATTGAAATTTAAGAGATTATTCTTATCAACATTGCTCATTTAATTCCAACAACATTAGTCTCTTAAAGACACAATCAGGACCGGTGGATCACATCCTTTTGGATACGATTACCAAAATCATATTTTGATAACGTACTTGGAATCCCTTTAGATTTGCGCAGCATACCATATCATAAAGTCAATATTCTTAATGGCTTAATTGACAACTGAGGATTATCTATTTTTGACATTGATAAGAAATTCATAGTTTCTCTTCAATGCCGGAGAATACATATTAGACACTCTAATGAGATGTTTTCATTTAGGTTTGGTTAATTTCATTTCATAAAGAATTTCACTATGAAGTTGGTATTTCTTTAAACATCTAGTGTTTCTCAGTGCAATGGAATAGGCATTCATAAACGTTTTATGAATTGCCTTATATAAAAATGATTTGATTTTAGTTTAAAAAACTGATGTTCAAAACATAGATATGTCATCTAATGACGATCCATCCCAAAGTTCTTTTAGGGAGATTCATCAAGATCCCTCATGAACAAATATTATGTGTAGTCTTCCAACTCGCACAACCTGCCAATTCCTTAGCCTAGGATATATTGGAGTTTCTTATAAACCCATATCTTGTATGATATTGTAAACCATTATTTAGATGAAATAATATTAACCTTTTGTACTACTCTTAAGTGCATGACCATATAGAAACAAACTAACTTGACTTCACTCACAATTTGTTATACATTGTCCAAAGTTTGATTAGTCCTTATCAATGCATCATTATGTACCATATGGAGGAGTAATTTTTTAGATTGACTCTTTATTCATTTTTTGTACGTTCACAACTCTTTCAAATATACTCGCTCACTTGATCAAATCGAATTATTTCTATCGCATGTTATTTTATTTACTTATTTTTTATTCTCCATGAGTTTAGCATAGACATACTACATGTGTATCAAATACACTTGTGCATGTTGGTGATAACTCATCGATGAATATGACAAAGTACATGGAATTATTTTGGTATTAATAGACTTACAATTGCACTTATATATATGTATCAATTGAAGAATTCATCAACTCTTATGATGCTCCCACTTAATGGGTGCATAGTATTTAATTGTATGAGACATAATTAACCAGTGTCATATGATTTATAATCATATAATAAAACTATTTCTCAAAACTACGGCTTAGTCTATAGTTTTAAAATAACTGTAAATAATATTAAATTCTTCTATTTTTTTTCAATGTATAGCTTTTTTTATGAAAACAAATACTACATTATAGTTTTATTTTATAATTAATATTCGTAATATTCATATTGAAATATAGTTATGTCTATTTTTCAATCGATACAGAAAATGTAATGACTCGAATTTTTGAACCTTGAAAATCGTTACTTATACGCCCACTGTATTTCATGCCGAGCAATCAAAGGCTGAAAAACCAAATGTTACGGGTAAAGAAGGGGAAAGGAGAAGAGAAGAGAAGAAGAAATAAATTAAAACAAAATAGAATCTCACAATCGCAGCAGAACGATATATAATATAATATCAATGATCTTGACAAAGTGAAACTGTGATATACATACATTCATTAGAGTACAACAACAATTCACTATCATTAGCCTTGACAGTTATAACAGTCCGTCTTTACAAATGCTGATGATTTCAAGAACAAAACAGCGAAAATAAAACATATATGTAAATATGACTTAAAGACCTCCAACCCATCTCATGAGCTCCAATGCATCCAAAATAATCTGTAAACATGGTCGGTCCGACCCGAGCATTATAATATAATAACACCCGAATTAATTTGGAAAACTAGCGTGAGAAAACACACCCAACTAGATTTTTAAGTTATAAAAACCTTTGAAATCAAAAGTATCTCGTAAGACCATACTGCACATAAACACAGACGGTTTTTTACCTTACGATAACCAAAACATTTCATATAAAATTCTAGGATATTATAATAGTATCTAATATACAAATACTTATTAATCTTAGCAGAAATTATTACATTAATTAAATTCTACGTAATAGGTATACAACTAAAATCGTAAAGGTACGCATTAGAGATTGGATTCTATACTATGACAAGGTAAGGAACTACCTCCCGATGGTGCATCTCTAGACAAAATGCACCAGAGTCTGACAAGAACATCTTATACCCCTGCCACACAGGATTGGCCTACCATTTGACTAGTAGTAACGAATATGATCATCCTACTTAGGCCCCGGAGCATAAAAGAATAGATAGTAATCAATCTAGATTTGGAATGACCATACCCGACTTGGGAGTGACCTACTTAGCCCTGCTGCATGCCCGATATTTGTCATTTCCTGGTTGATGATGCTCGAGACAACGTTTTACATTTTATATAGCACTTCCCACTTGGAATGCTCACACCGCCCTCCAGGAAAAATACAGTACCAGCATTCATCCATACAAGTTCGTTCTGGGACTTAATGAAACACTTAAGAGCTCTGTCTTCAATTCCCACATCTTTAGGTTCTCTTCACATCGAAATGCATTTGTTGGATCGAAGTGGTTTTCGAATAATAGATCCGATCGCCGTCCCTATGAAACAACATTTGATAATTTCGAGTAAATTTGACCTGTTCTTTAGGAAATAAACAGTCAAAGATAAGATCGGAGATCACATCCTAACCGTTATTGGATGGATTTCCTTACCATTGTCCTCAAAGAACAAATGAGATTATATGCACGGTACAACATCATCGAAAAAGACTATACCATATAACTCACTTTTTTCTCCTAGATATTTCCAAAGTTACGTTTTGGCACCAATTTCGATAGTCGATTATTTAACTATCGAACATCAAACATTCAATTAGGAATTTAATTCCATTGGGAAAACCAACATTAGTTAAGCACTAAGCAAAACTAAGCCTCTTTTAAACAATTCTTCAATTTACTCAAACCACTTTTTAAATATTTATACCAAAATACTTCTACAAAGATGCGCATGTGTACACACACACACACACACCTACAAATCCCTATATTTTCAATACTTGGAAAATATCCATATGCTTATCTCAACGGTATAAGTATGTTCACCAACATTTAGGAATATTCACCTTTTCATTCAATTCTAAAATCATTCACAACTCCATTATAAATCCACAAACCATTTATAAAACTCCCTTTATAAATCTATAAACCCATTTCAAAGATTCTTTTATCAATATCTAAAACCATTTATAAAATTCTTTTATCTTTTAACCAATCTTGCTTTTCATTTTCCAAAATATATTATAAGATTTCTCTTATAATCCACGTCTATTTATAAAATCCTATTTATAAATCTCGAAAACATTTAAAATAAAATTCCAATCTTTTACTTAAAATACTATTATATAATACAAAATAACCTAAATAAAAAAATATTAACTTTAAAAAATCTTTAATTAATAATTAATAAATTCCAAACATCTTAAATAAAACTATAATAATTTATCTTATCATTCTTATGAATACTAACAATTAATTTCCAAAACTTTTTTGATAACTAATTATATTTAATTTCAAACCATATTAAAAAATTTAATAATTAACTTTTAAAATATATTAAAGTATTGATAAATCACAATTTAAACAATATTAATATAAATTAACAGCTTTTTAAACATAATTATATTTCCATGATAAAAATCCATACTTAATTCAACATAATCAATTCCATATTTATAAATCATGTTTATAAATCTCTTCCCATTTTATAAAACTTCCTTTTATAAAAATTCCTTTATTTATAAACCCATTTATAACTATATTCCTTTATAAATCTCACTTATTCATAAAGTCCCATTCAAACGTAATTTCAACCGTTTTTAACCTTGCTCTCATGGGTATAAATTTCTTTCAGTTTATAAAACATCATTTAACATTCCCAAATTTACCATCACCTTCAATTTCCAAAATAGAATCTATTATCTTCTAAAACATCATTCCCCATCTTAAAATAAATCATCTATTTGATTTATTTCTCCAATCTATTTAATAATAATCATTTCCTTTTCATTTATAAAACACCGTTTATAAATCTATCCCTTTATAAATAAATACGAATTTACAAATCTTAACTATATTTGTAAAATGTCACTTTATACATTATCACCATTATAAATCTCCATATTTATAAATAAATCTTAATATTTGCATGTACTATATATATCACTCTATATAAAACAACTAATAATTATTTCTATCTTCTTTTCAAAACCGTAATCCTTTATTATAAAACATGAACTTATTTCCAAGATTTTAAAAATCTTTACCTGCAGTTCAGAATCTCTATTTAAAATATTTTATAAAACATAAATTTACAATATCTGAAAATCATAATTTTATTTTAGAAAATTTTTAAACATATAAAATTTTCAAAATCACTTTGAAATTCCTTTTTAAATCAAATCACTTTTTTATAGTATTTTAAATACCAAAAATGAGTTCCAGTGCTACTAAAAGTGCTAATATGCAAATTATGTTCATGTCATTCAATATAACATCCAATATATCATATATCACAATATATATGAAAAATAAAATCAACATTTTGAGGAATCCTACTGGATCCTTCCAACCTGTCCTCTGGCATCATATACAGTATATAATCATAAAAATATAAATCAACTGCTTCGTGGTGTGATTCGTATACAAAGGATCATTCGCTCTTACACGGGAACGTAATAGGGTCTCATTTGTGCCAGGAGCAGGAATATATCCAAACAAATAATATAATTTGGTGAATTATCCAACAGTCAATAACAATCAATAATAAATATCTGAACATCGAATAAATAATTTTTATTGACTAAAATATATTTATGGTTAACCAAAAAGGTGAGTTTAACTTACATTGATTTTCAGATCGTCAAAACGTCCCGTTTCGAATTAAAAATGAATAGTCATTCAATTTTACCCCAAAATTCCAACTATCTTCGAATCCATCCAACCCAACTACATAGCATAGTACTCACTGATACGAATGCAACGCAACTTGTCGCATTCAAAACCGACCTCATATGAACAAGTTATGGATTACTTTACCTTCGAGACAATTAACTTTATAATTAACATAATCAATTAAAGTTAAAATTTTAAACCTTCTCCCCCTTTGTCTCTTGTACACGATTTCCTCCTAGCCACCTCTTTTTTTAACCGAACGATCATGCCAAACTAGCCACCACCGTTGACCTGTCATCGTTCGCACCGTCCTCCCCTCACCTCACAACGTCGCCAGTAACGCCACGTGTTGCGCCTGCACATTACACGCAAACCCGAAAACTATCGACGAACACAGCTCGATTGTCATCACCTTCCTCCTTTTCGACTTGATCAAACCATTGAATAGCTTCTTCTCGACCTCGCTAACGTTTTGTTAGTTGGAAGTTTGTCCTTGAGTGGTTGCAATAGACAGTGGCCATTGGACGATGGGAAGGTTTTAACAATAAAAAATGGCGTACTTGTTTAGTTTGCACGTGAATAAATAGAGGAGGTGGGGTATGGGAATGATGTTGGTAAGGTATGGGCAAGCATAGCTAATAAATAATATATATATATATATATGCATATAAATCTAAAATATTCTTCTATAAACGTCCAAAAATTTCGAAATCCAAACGAAGCATGCCGCCTGGCGTTTTATATTTTATGCCCTTATTCCGAATGAAACTAGTCTCGAGACCCAATTCGATCGTATGCGAAAGACGGCTTTTCTAACCCAATTATTATATGAATTCCTTCAAAATAATTTCTACGCATTTCGATTCCGCACGTCCAAACGTTACGCCCAATCGCCATGAAACTCGTAAGCATACTATAATATACTATCATGGATTCAATGAAACTTGTTTCATCGAAATCCAAGACAACGCCCCAAAAGGCTATTTTATACATTAATTAAAACGAGTTATTTTCAAAACAAGTTTAATCACTTTTAAATCCAATTTAAAAGTTTATTATTTTCCTTCTTATCCAAGTAGAGTTGAAATCAACTTTCAAAATCATTCATTCATTTCAAATTCAAGATTCGATTATTTTAAATATTACCAATTATTAAATTCAACAATTTAATTATCAAATAATCTCTATATTTGAAATTCAAGTTATTTAACATATAAAATTAACCTTTTAATTTTTAAAACCAATTAAATATTCCAAATTCAAATAACTAAATTTTCGGATCATTACAGAAAAATAATTATTATTTCATAAATAATGTTTTGTATGTTTTACAAAAATAATTTTCGTAATTCATTGCAATCTATAAGTCCTATATGACATGCTCCTACTATTTTTGCTATTGCCATAATAGGATACTAAATTTGGAGGTCCATCGTTCACTTAATATAGATTTACTTATTTATTTCGTACACTGCAACTAGTTTACCATGGAAAATTCTTTGATCAAATATCTTGAGCTCAAAGAAACAAATCTCATAGAAAACAATTTTTATATGAAAATACATTTTGAAATAGAAATCATATTTCTTATTCCAGTGTTAAATATCAATCGCTAGTATTAAAATTCTCGTTTCCATTGTTGCTTTATAAAGCAGAAGTGACTATTCACTCTGTTTGTTCCAACTATACCATAAATTGCATCTTCTCTTATACATTCATTATTCTTTCTAAATGGTTAAACCATTCAAAAGAAAACCCTTACTATAATATCATAATAAACTCTTTGCAAAAGCACATTCGATTATCCTTAAGTTTTAAGGATGTCATATACTTTGCGCTTTGCGTAAATTGATCAAACTGACATTCAGTGGTCGAGTTCTTAAATTTATACTGTAATTTTGGTCTATTATTACATTTAACATGATACGATTCTTTTGTAAACAATCAAATTGAATATTCGATCTTGCATTAAGTTTTGTTTGGTTTTTCAAATGAGCTAATTTCATCGAAATATTGTACATTACATGTTTTTTATGAAATGCCCTCGTGATTCAAGTGTCGGACACATTTGATGTCACGGTATACTACAATACCTATGTATTTATCCCTTAAGTCTGTTTAGTGTTTCATTACTGTTCCACCTTTAATTTATACATTCATGTTATATAAGTTTTATTATTATATAACTTTAATATTTTATATTACTTAAATAATAGCTTTTGTATAACATTATATTAGTTAAATCTTATTTGATTAATTTTCATTAATTAACATTCTAATTAATTTTATATTATTTTAATATAACATTTCTATTAAACATTTATTATGTACTCTAACCTTTATAGTATTATGCATATCTTATACATGTGCGTATTCATTTAATTAATTAACCTTTAATTGATTTATTTAGTTAACTGAACTTTAATTAATTTATTTTGGTAAACAATTTTAATTAGATTATATTAATTTCAAAATTCAATTCATATACATGTATGTATATTTATGTTATTTTAAACATTTTAAAATATCATATATACCATAATATAATACATGCACATATACTTATTAGTAAACTTATTTTATTAATGCAATTAATAAATTTTAAAAATTTGAAAGCTAATAATATATTTTCAAACATTTTAATTTTTTTATTATATTACAACTTCTACAATATATTTATATCTTGTTTGAAATTTAACTTTTAAATTTAAAGTCTTGTATTTTTAATTTTCAAATAATTTTGAAAACTAGCCTAAGGCCAAATTCAAATTTGAGCATTTTCTGTTAGGGACAACTTTTGGGCTGTGAGCTTAATAGTTGACCATAACATAACTTATTTACGTCGCATAGGCTATTGTGCTCTATACCATTATTAAAATTGGGCTAGCCAGCGGTGGAAGTTACAGGTAAATTTCAATTTTTTTTACCCTATTGGATCTTTATTAGGCCTATGAAGTCTAATTTATTTAGAAAATTTCTAACTTTGGTTTAAATAAAATCATGTATTTTATTTAAATTTATATATTTTGTAGTATAAAGTTAAGTTAATTAGAATTAATTATACACATGCACACACACACACACACATACATATGTTTCTGTGTGTTCATGTTTAACATAATGACTTATGAAGGGTATAACATGCCCGCATATAAATGTTGGGATTTACATCACAACAGACATATTAGCTCGTTTTCTATGTATTGTATGTTGCCAAAATATGTGCATGGATATATAGTTTTAAATTCCAACTGATTGTATATATATATACTAATGTATATTTATAGATACATATATGCAAATAAGTTTTATAATTAAATATACAAAATTATATATATATAATTTTGTATAATTAAATGTTATACGGCAAGTAACAATTAAAATTTGTATATATAATTAATAAAATATTTTTTATAAAAATTTAAAATAAATTATTTATTTAATATATATATATATGTATGTATGTATCGACGTTTATAAAAAAGTAAATATAATAATTAATGATAAATTATTTTATAATATAATATATATACACATAATATAGATATAATATATATATCAAAATATAATTTTTATTAACTTTACGGCTCGAATATAAATATAAGATTTAAAAATAATATGATTTTAATATATATATATATATTATAAATTAATAAGTCGTTTTGGCCTCAATAAGTTAATATAAAATTATTTTTAATTTTTTGAATTAAAATAATATTTTTAATTAATCTATCCTAAAATGATTGAATTTTGAATGGATTTTGAAAAATATAAATAATGTTAAAAAATTCTTAGCAAATTTCAAAAAGCTTCTAATTTAATAAATTAATTTAAAAAAATATAAATTTAATTGTAAAAACATTTTATATTTTTTATGATAAAAAAAGTTAGATTAATATTATAAAGTATATATGCAATTATACAATATAGACACACACACATATACGTGTGTATGTATTGATTCACAATTTAATATATAAATATATATAAATAAATTATTTAAACAATAAATAAATTTCATTTAACTTATAATATCATATTATAACTATATTATGAATATGATCATTATATTTTATGCACATAACCAGTCTTCATTGTGACTACAACATTACGTATAAAAATCTCACATAACTTATTAAATAACAACGATATATGTATATAAATACAGGTATACATGGTCAATAGATTACACAAATAATTATTACCCACCACAGATGCCCTTAAGTCTACGTTGAAATAGTGAATTCTCTTCTACATTGATCCTTTAGATTGCTACTCTGGAATCACTGATGTTTCACTATCGAATAACTTTGGATTTAACTTGAATTTGATTTGAGATTTGAGATTTATTTTGGAGATGTGTTTCAACCAGCAAGAAGGAAGTTAATGGTGGCCAAAAGAGTGTAAATAACTAGGGTTAGAGATCAATATTAAATGGGTGCGTAAGAGAGAAAGTAGGTAAGTCTATTACCCCTTCTCGCTTAATCTTAACCACATCTCCAAGCTTATTCCTTATGTTTTAGCCGCCCCTAGCCCATGCCATAGTATTAATTTGCAGCCCCAGCGATGGACCTTAAACTCATTTAAGCCCAAGCCAAAATACCATGACATTTAATCTAATTTAATCACTTATCGATATCGTATATCGATCAGTATATTTATAACTATTATAAATACATATACAACAATATTTATTCCTCAAATCATATTCAAATTTATAATTAAAATTTTATGAATATTAATTATTTGAATTAATTTATAACAATTATAAAATAATTAAATCATTTGGACTAATGAGAATTCATCATTTTGTTTACGTAACTCTTAGGTGCAAATTCGATCAGCAATTAACATCGAACTATTCGTATGGTAAAATTCACACGTCACTTAGTAGGTGGTGCGACATTGTGGCCAAATTTATCGCTTACTCGGTTTCGATAAAACCAAAATTTTAGTTTAATAAGCATTATCCGATTATGGCATTTATTTACATCAATTCTCTTCGTCAAAACTATATCACTTTTGACTTATGAAACTTCGCAAGAGTCAAAATTCCAATTTCATCCATATTCAATTTTATAGTCCAAACATAAAGTTTTTTATTCAATAATAACAATTATTATTAACCGAAATGGTCTGGCCAGAGACTTTGACTTTGAATTGACTTGAGTTTACCGTGATACTAATCCCATATAACCGAGGGGACGGATCCTCTCTTGAATAGTGCTTCACTTCCAATACTTTCACTTAACCCAATTATAGTCACTCGATGGATGACATGCCATGATTTGACTTTAATCAAAGCGGAGCTTTGATATTGTAGATCCACAGTATTCTTAAGTCGAGGTAATTGTGTAAATTAATCACATCGATATTTTCTATGTGACCTTAGTTATATTAACCAACAGAAAACTATCAAATAAGTCATTCCATAGTTATCCAATAACTATCAGTAAGTAACCTTTAGGTGCCCTTAGCAGCCATGAGTAATACACTGCCCAACATTTGGAGAGCATTACGTGCGCTAGTCTAAACGGATATATCAATATGCAGTCTCGATGCATCTTGGCTAGGAACGTTTAAAATAGTATCTTAATTTACATTATGATAAATTACTCACGGTTATAACACTTTTTAACCACTACCACAAACACACCATCCATGAATTTTCTATTAAATATACTTTTAATTAAATAATATCACACAATATATCAAGTATATAATAAAAAGAAAATACTTTTATTTCGAACATGATTGGTTAATGAGTTAGATAAATGTAACGAACTACATAATTTCCCCTAGACCCCTAACTCTATCAATGGATATAACATGAATGAATGTCGACATTTGAAGGATCTCATAAAAGAACTGATAAGGGGAAATAAGCTCCAACAGCATGTTAAAATCCACATGAAGGTGGTCAAACCGCAAAACATTAAGGGTCAACTGCCCAAGGGAATCAAGTTGGACCTAGGGAGAAGGGCCTAAGAGAAGTGATAGAAGGTTGGTTATTAGTACCATAACTGGAGGACCTCGTCTAACGGAGAAAAGCTGGATGCAAATGGAATGGTACGTGAGCTCGCTAAAGCACATACCATAAGAAGATTGCTTTACCATGGAAGACAGAGCTCCTGCTAAGCAAAAAAGAATGATAACAGATAATGTCGTGTTTAGAAATAGAGACGTCGATCGAGTCAAAGTGCCAACTATCTACCCCATGGTGATAACGATGGTTATAGACCGACAATAGTACGTTGGGCCTTAAAGACAATGGAAGTTCCGTAAACATACCAAAAGAATGTTCGATCAAATGAAGATTAATTTGAAGGAGGTTATAGCCTATAAATCCAAGATCCAAAGGTTCACAGGTGAGGTGAAACAACTAATTAGGACGATCGATCTACCCATGGAGTTATGTGAAGAAGATCACATGATAGTCCAGATTTAGAAATTCATTATTATGGATGAATACTCGGCACATAATGCCATTTTCGGTCGACCGACCCTCGCTGATTTAGAATAGCATTGGCTCCTTGGTGTCTAATGATGAAATTTCCCACGGAAAATGGAGCTGGATTGGTGATGGGAGACTAGAGCGTAGGGAGTTCTATGTCATAAAGGTAAGGGAAGATAAGCAACGGGAGAAAGGTAAGCATGTGGGGAAGACTCTCTACATCCATGATTCGCAAGCATGGAAACTGAAGCACAACCCCTGACTTGGGAACTTTAGTAGGTTCAACAAGTCTACGGATCCCAGGAAGAAGTTAGGGGAAGTGCGGTTGGCACCGACCGAGCTGACGACGAATATCTCGATTGATAAGGACGATCCTACATGGGTTCTAAAGATTGGATCTTAGCTCAGCATTAATTTAATAATGGAATTGGTTAATTTCCTCTGAGGGAATTTGGACATGTTTGGTTGGATGCATTCAGACATTGCAGGATATCATCGGAAATAGCATGTCATACATTTAATATTGATCAGAAGTTTGCACCAGTTAAGCAGAAAAAACGTAGTTTGGGTCCAGAATGGTCCGCTGTATTGAAAGAAGAGATGGATAAGCCGATGGTAAATGGATTTATCTGCGATGCTTTATACCCCGAATGGGTATCCAACCTCGTTTTGTAAAGAAATAAAACAGAAATTGATGGACATGTATTGACTATTCAAATTTGAATAAAGCATGTCTAAAAGATTGTTTCCCTGGCCTAGGATTGACCAACTAATGGATGGGATCGTAGGACTTGATTTACTCTTAATCATGGACGATTATTCATGATATAACTAGATACCAATGCATATACTGGATCAGAAGAATACCAGCTTGATAGTGGATTTGGGGTTATACTGCTATCGAGTAATACCGTTCAGTTTGAAGAACGCTAGTGCTACGTACCAAAAATTGGTAAATTCTATGTTTAGAAATCAAATCGGACGGACAATGGAGGTACAAGTGAATGACATGCTTGTGAATCACGAGTATTATGGAATAATTTATGGGACGACTAGCCTTTCTCTCCATAGAAAGACGCATCATCATTAATAAAGAATGGGATAGAAAAGAGAAAGATAGAGAAGAAAGAAAGAAACAACATTAGAATCTCAACAGCGGAACGAATAAATTATATTAATCACATAAGATATTACTTAGTATACAACATCTATCAGACTTACACAGCTTATACAACACATTCTAGACAGTTATAAACACCTATCTAGTTATTACAACTCAAGATACAACTCAACAATGACGTAGAGACGCCAACACAGCGGAAAACTATATATCTACAAACGCTGAAGCCTCCTGCTCCATATCTCCTCCAGAATTCGTCAAATCTAATCTGAATTCCTTGGCTACTCGTAAAAATTTGAGTACCCAAGAGTTTAAGAAAATAGAAAATAAACCCCGGGTCAGACATGGGTCTGGTGTGAGTAACATGTTAAGGTTGCTTAACTTTGAAAACCTTTAAAAAGAAAAGTTATCACGTAAGACCCCCCACACATAAACATGGGTAAGTTTTTACCTTACGCTAACCAAAACATTTGATAGGAAATCCAGTGATATTATAATAGGGTCTATGGTTTTCAAGTAAATAAGAAATAGCCAAAATTGTAACGTTCATTAAATTCCAGCATACTTGCCACAAAGTGGGTAATACAATCAAAACCGTAAAGGGCACGTAGGAAGAATGAGTTTCCATCAATGGAAGGGTTACTGGGGTACCACCCGTCACAGCATGTGGCCTAGATCACCGTACCGAGGATTACTCCCAATCCCCTGCAACACAAAGCCAGAATCATCCCTTACTGGATAGTCCCGAATAAGACAACCCCAGTAGTTGTTGCAATCAACTGCCCACACAGCCGAATAAAAAGGGACCTCTAGACATGGGAAATCTTATCCTACTTGGATGCTACCCACTTAGCCTTGCTGCACCTCTCCTGTTTTAGCCATTCCTGGTTGATGAGGCTTGAGGCTAGGATTACCTTTATAGAACACATCTATCTTAGAATGCTCATTGTGCACCTGACGATGTTCTAAAAGCATTCAATCCATACAAGTTTGTTTCGGGTTCGAACGAAACCGAAGGCGTTATCTCGTTATACTCATTTTGGAATCACCCTCAGAGTTAATAACAATAACCCTTGCACTCTGAATCTTTATCTTCACTTGAGATTCACGACCTATCGTTAATTTGGATCGATGTGGTTTTCGGATATCCAAATTTAGAAACACGATCCCGGTCTCACCGAAATGTCATCTTTTAAGTCCAAGTTGTTTTAAAGTTAAAACAATTCAATTTTATAATCTATATTCACACAGATAGATAATTCACAATATCACAAGTAGATAAATCATATATCAACATTCAACAAAGCATCTTATACCACATATCAACACATATCTCATAAGAGATATGAAACAATCAAGGCATTCAATATCAATCAGCTATCCATAAGCAAAGATCTATTAATTACATCATCTATAATTAATTTAACTTGAATTAAATTAATTACTTCCATCTCTAATTAATTTAAAATAAATTAAATTAATTACTTTAATCACATAAATCTCGCTTTCTTAACCATTAATTAGTTACAAATCAATTAATTAATCATCCTCTAATTATCCATCTTAATTAATCGTCCTTGATTAATTATCCTCTAATTACATTAAGTAATCAGCCTTTAATTAATTACACAAATTAATTATCCTTAACCATTTACAGTAATTAACCTTTAATTACTCCCGTTAATTAATTAGCTATAATTAATTACATTAATCTTTAATTAATTACATTAATTAATTAATCTATAACCACTTCATTGATTAATTATCCATAATTAATCAACCCTTACTCACTTCATTAATTACACTAATTAATGATCCCTAATTTCTTCTTTAATTTATTACTCCATTTAATTAATTACATTTAATAATTAATCTTTAATCAATCGCATTTATTAATCACCCTTGATTAATCACATTCAGTAATTAACTACCCTTAATTACTTGCATTAATTTAATTAACTTCTAAAAATTAATTAATTCTTTAATTAATTACACTAAGTAATTAATCCTTAATTACTCCCACAAAGTAATTACCCTTCTTTACTTATTACACAAAGTAATTAAACCCAAATTACTATCATTATTTAATCAACCTTTAATTAAGTACATCCATTAATTAATTATTAATTACGCCACTAAGTAATTACACTTATAAATTACATTAAGTAATTATACTTAACCAATTCCTCATATGATTATCATTAATTAATTAATCTAATTAATTATCTTAAATTGATTACATTAATTAATCATTTCATAATCCCTAGTTAATGATCTTTCATTAACTATCCTTTAATTACTTCCCTAAGTAATTATGCTTTAATTAACCATTACTAATTACAAAGTAATTAATTCTTAATTATCAATTAATTAATCTCTAATTACTTAATTAATTAAGTGCTTAACTGTAACTTAATTAATCTTTAATTACTTGATTAATCAATTTCTAATCATTAATTAATAATCTATACTTATCTAATTAATGATCCTTAATTTTCAAATTAATTAACCCTTAAATATATAATTTAAACCCTTAATTACTTAATTAATTAATCCTAAATTATTAATTAATTAAATTAATTAATTACCCTTAAATTTCCTTATTAATTTAATGAATCACCAATTATTAAAGCTTAATTAACTTTAAGATAAAAACATTATTCTTATTAATGGCTTAATTATCATTTACAAATGCATTTGAAAACATTTTACTTTAAATTTTCTTTTAAAAATTCATTTCAATTTTAAGATTCAAAATAATTAACAATTTATACTTTAACCAAATTTAAATCAATTTATAAACCTTTTAAACAAATGTAAAGAAACATTTATCTTATATAAAAGAAACTTATATAAAGAAAAGTTTCAACTAAATTACTTAATTATAATTAAAACCAAGCTTTAAAAATAAATTAATCATTTAACTTAAAAACTTAAGTTAATCTAATTTATATGACTTTCCATTCAAAGGTTAAAGAAAACTTTTATTAAATAATTTTATATAAATAAAGTTTTAAACATCATATTGGAAAATCATTTCATTTTAAAATATACTTCAAACATTTAAACTTGTTTAAACCATTTAATTTTATAAAACTTTATTTATTTCAAAACTAGGATACAAAAGTTAATTTGAATCCATACTTTTAAAATTCGATTTTAAACTTTGTCTAAAATCTTGCTTTCAAATTTAAAATTCAATTTAAAATTTAAAAACCGACAGGTTTTAAAACCTGTAACAAACCCAAATGACCCGGGCCAACCCTTCAAAGACTTCGAGTCAAAACCCACACATATTCGAGCAACCCATGCGAATGACTGGAGAAAAAGTCGAGTACATCTCTGCTTCAATTCCAGACTTCACCATGAATAGAAGTGCACCGTGCACATGCACCGGCCAGCCATCCACTTCCGACCATCCAAGACGACCTCCTCACATCGGCTATCTCCCTCGAATCCGATCCTGACCATCAGAACATCGATACCAACTCGAAATCGTGTTCGAGCATCAAGTCACAAACCTGGAACAACAGACAAAACCTGGAACTCCCTCGTGCTCGTTCCTCCGACCACCGAAATTTCAGAAATTCCAGCCACGCCTTTGACCATCTCCAAGCTTCCATCTCCTTGAATTCTGTTGAAATCGGTCATCCAGAGGAGTCGTGCCGATCAAAAAACCCAACCTAGTCGAAACTAAGGTTACAAACTTAATACGATCACTGCCGCCACCACGGTCCCTTGATCGCCATCCTGATAATTTTCCCAAGCTCCCTGATCACTCCGTTACCTCCAGAAGTGACCATGACAATTCCGGTCACCTAGATCGTCAGAATTCACTCAAAACACAAACACAGAAAAAACTCGTACTGCTCGTTTGATCCTCCTCTAAAAATTGTGATTCTATTTTTAAAAATCATGTTTTTGAATAAGGTTTCAGATTATATGCCTGAAACAATAGATTAGGATGTTTGAATTTTTGACATAACTAATACTAGGATGTTCTTTTGGGTTTCTAGAGGCATTCAAATTTATTTAATTTAATTATAATTTTTTAAAACATTAATCTATACTAAAACAAACAACTTTTGTTTGAATCTTAAATCCTAACAAGGAACAGATCAAGTGATAATGGATTTTGAACAAATCTTGAACCTGGAAAACTAAAATAGTGAAGCATAGAGACAACTGCATGCACACTTATACATTCATATATATACACAGTCGGTTACACTTATATATACACACACAATACATATTTATCACAGAAATTAACATGCAACCACATTTATACTTAAGTTATTTTAAAAAAGTGTTACTCACCTACATACAATGAAGAACAGAGCACTTTTAAATTTTGAAAAAGCTTTTAAAACTTTAAACTTGAATTGCTTCTTTGTTTTCGATTTAAAAACTTGAGTTGCTTGTTACTGAATCTTGCTTTCAAACAGAATTTGAGTTGCTTGTCTTAGGTTGAAGAATGCAGGCTTTGTTCCAGGTATTGAAAATTTATTGTAGACTTAATTTTGATATGAAAATGAAATTTCAGGTTGATGATTTGATTTGCAAATAATTTGCAGCTTATTGAATTGGTTACAAATTGTTTTGGAGCAATGCTTTGAGGAATGTGAATTTCAGATTGAAGAAATGATACAGTTTTTATTTTAAAAAAACGCAGGCTTTTGAATTAGGAAGATAGGAAAGGTATGAAGAGAAGGAAGCTTATGTTTTTATAAGTTAATTTTGTGATAAATAAAAACAAAAGAAAATGAAAATAAATAAGGACACTTGTCTAATATCTTAACATTTGTCATTTTGTAATATTTATTACTTAACACATGTTATTATGGTTACTTAATGTATTAACACATGTTATATGTATTATTTTATTTATTTTAAATGTTAATAAAAGCTTTTTTTACTTACTTTATAATTCTTGTCTAAATTTATATATATACCACTTTTAAAGAAAATGCTTAAAACCAATTATATACGAATAAAAACTTATGCATATATTTTAAAACCTAAAATACTTTAAAATATTTATCTTTTGAATTTCAATTTCAAATTCAAATTGAAATTCAAATTAAATTTGAAAATCCAAATTAAAGTCAATTTATAACAACACATTTAATTTGAAAATAACAATTCAATTTTCTTTTAAAATCTACTTATCTAACATATTTATTAATATTATTTGAAAATAACAAATTTGTCAAATTTAAATAATTTATAAAGGAAATTATCTCATTACTTCTATTACTAAAATGAATTAGTATATCATATTTATTAAGCCATATTTTAAAAAGAAAATAAAACAAATCTTTTTATTAATCTTTTAAATTTAAACTTAAGCTAAAAGATATTTGAAACAATAACATTTATCTTAAGTATTTTAAAACTATATAATTATTTATTTAAATAGCTTTGAAAAGTTTTATATTAAATTAATCAGAATTTCTAAATTGTCAAATATATTTTAGAATTTGAAAACAAGATTTTATTTATTAAATTCAAACCAAAGATTTATATTTACAATATATACAAATATATATACATTATAAATAGAAAACCTTTTATTAGCTTTAAAATTTACCAATTTAAATATTTATTTGCCTTTAAAAGGATAATTTGCTAATTTAAATTAAAATTATAAAAGACAATTATCAAATTAATTTATTTTTTGATACAGATTATTAAATTGATATTGCCCGAAATTCCGAGTCATCACATTCCCCCCAAAAGTGTTTTGTCCTCGAAATTTAAAAGCAAAGATAATTTAATAACCCATCAAAGATTTTAATTTAAACCACAAGCATATATTATCAATCATATGCTAACAACCATAACAACCAATTCACTTAATCAAACAAATCTAATGGTCTTGACACAAATCAGGATAGACCTTCCTAACACTATCTAGCGTTTCCTAGGTATAAATACTGGAATACCCGCTTTACTGAATCCAAACAATCTACACTACTAAGCTATAGAGCTCTTCCTCATCTAGATCTACAAAACCGAACAGGATGTCAGACCACACTCAAGTCCTTCTCAACTACCAAAACCTTTAGAATTGCTGGTTCCATAACCAGTGATGGATCGCACACGTACTCCCTCAGAGATACGTGAAACACAATGAATTCCAGTCTTCCAAACTAGAAATTCAATCCGAAGACCAAAGCACTTATCCTAATTAGAACAAGAAGAGATCCAACATCAAATCTATGACTTCAAATCCAAATACCTCCGTCTCTTATCCACAAAACTCTTCTGACATTATTGGGCTACCTTCATCCTTCCAGATCAGCTTAACCTTCGCCGATGCCTCTCGAAGCAAACTGGACCAAAAACAACCCAACCGAATGATCCAGAATTCGTCAAAGCTAACATAAATCCCTTGGCTAGTCGTAAAAATTTGAGTACCCAAGAGTTTAAAAAAACAAAAAATAAACTCCGGGTCAAACATGGTTCTGGCGTGAGTAATAGGTTAAGGTTGCTTAACTTTGAAAACCTTTGAAAAGAAAAGGTATCACGTAAGACTCCCCACACATAAACATGGGTAAGTTTTTACCTTACGCTAACCAAAACATTTGATAGGAAATCCAGTGATATTATAATAGGGTCTAGGGTTTTCAAGTAAATAAGAAATAACCGAAATTGTTACATTCATTAAATTCCAGTACACTAGCCACAAAGTGGGTAATACAATCAAAAACGTAAAGGGCACGTAGGAAGAATGAGTTTCCATCAATGGCATGGCTTATGGGGTACCGCCCGTCACAATACGTGGCATAGATCACCGTACCAAGGATTACTCCCAATCCCCTGCAACACAAAGCCAGAACCATCCTTTACTGAATAGTTCCAAATAAGACAACTCCAGCAGTTGTTGCAATCAACTGCCCACACAGCCGAATAAAAAGGGACCTCTAGACAGAGGAAATCTTATCCTACATGGGTGCTACCCACGTAGCCTTGCTGCACCTCCCCTATTTTAGCTATTCCCGGTTGATTAGGCTTGAGGCTATGATTACCTTTATAGAACACATCTATCTTAGAATGCTCATCGTCCACCTGACGATGTTCTGAAAGCATTCAATCCATACAAGTTCGTTCCGGGTTCAAACGAAACCGAAGGCATTATCTCGTTACAATCATTTTGGAATCACCCTTAGAGTTAACGACAATAACCCTTGCACTCTGAATCTTCATCTTCACTTGAGATTCACGACCTATCGTTAATTTGGATCGATGTGGTTTTCGGATATCCAAATTTAGAAACCCGATCCCAGTCTCACCGGAATCCAAAATGCCATCTTTTAAGTCCAAGTTGTTTTAAAATTAAAACAATTCAATTTTAGAAATCTATATTGACAAAGATAGATAATTCATAATATCACACATAGATAATTCATATCATCACCACTCAACAAAGCATCTCATACCACATATCAACACATATCTCATCAAAGTTATCAAACAATTAAAACATTCAGTATCAATCAGCCATCCATAAGCAAAGATCTATTAATCACATCATCTATAATTAATTTAAAATGAATTAAATTAATTACTTCTATCTATAATTAATTTAAAATAAATTATATTAATTACTTTAATCACATAAATCTTGCTTTCTTAACCATTAATTAATTACAAATTAGTTAATTAATCATCCTCTAATTATCCATCTTAATTAATCACCCTTCATTAATTATCCTCTAATTACATTAAGTAATTAGCCTTTAATTAATTACACGAATTAATTATCCTTAACCATTTACAGCAGTTAACCTTTAATTACTCCCATTAATTAATTACTATAATTAATTACATTAATCTTTAATTAATTACATTAATTAATTAATCTATAATCACTTCATCGATTAATTATCCATAATTAATCAACCCTTACTCACTTCATTAATTACATTAATTAAGGATCCCTAATTACTTCTTTAATTAATCACTCCATCTAAATTAATTACATTTAATAATTAATCACATTTATTAATCACCCTTGATTAATCAGATTCAGTAATTAACTACCCTTAATTACTTACATTAATTAATTAACTTCTAAAGATTAATTAATTCTTTAATTAATCACACTAAGTAATTAATCCTTAATTACTCCAACAAAGTATTTACCCTTCTTTACTTATTACACAGAGTAATTAAACCCAAATTACTATCATTATTTAATCAACCTTTAATTAAGTACATCCATTAATTAATTATTAATTACGCCACTAAGTAATTACATTTATAAATTACATTAAGTAATTATACTTAACCAATTCCTCATATGATTATCATTAATTAATTAATCTAATTAATTATCTTAAATTGATTACATTAATTAATCGTTTCATAATCCCTAGTTAATGATCTTTCATTAACTATCCTTTAATTACTTCCCTAAGTAATTATGTTTTCATTAACCATTAATAATTACAAAGTAATTAATTCTTAATTATTAATTAATTAATCTCTAATTACTTAATTAATTAAGTGCTTAACTATAACTTAATTAATCTTTTATTACTTGATTAATTAATTTCTAATCATTAATTAATAATCTATACTTATCTAATCCATGATCCTTAATTTTCAAATTAATTAACCCTTAATTAATTAATTTAAACCCTTAATTACTTAATTAACTAATCCTAAATTATTAATTAATTAAATTTATTAATTACCCTTAAATTTTCTTATTAATTTAATGAATCACCAATTATTAACGCTTAATTAACTTTAAGATAAAAAGATTATTCTTATTAATGGCTTAATTACCATTTACAAACGCATTTGAAAACATTTTACTTTAACATTTATTTTAAAATTTCAACCAAATTTAAATCAATTTATAAATCTTTTAAACAAATGTAAAGAAACATTTATCTTATATAAAAGGAACTTATATAAAGAAAAGTTTCAACTAAATTACTTAATTATAATTAAAACCAAGCTTTAAAAATAAATTAATCATTTAACTTAAAAATTTAAGTTAATCTAATTTATATAACTTTCCATTCAAAGGTTAAAGAAAACTTTTATAAAATTTTTTTATATAAATAATGTTTTAAACATCTTATTGGAAAATCATTTCATTTTAAAATATACTTCAAACATTTAAACTTGTTTAAACCATTTAATTTTATAAAACTTTATTTATTTCAAAACTAGGATACAAAAGTTAACTTGAATCCATACTTTAAAATTCGATTTTAAAATTTGTTTAAAATCTTGCTTTCAAATTTTAAATTCAATTTTAAATTTAAAAATTGACAGGTTTTAAAACCTGTAACAAACCCAAATGACCCGAGCCAACCCTTCAAAGACTTCGAGTCAAAACCCACACATCTTCGAGCAACCCACGCGAATGACTCGAGAAAAACTCGAGTACCTCTCTACTTCAATTCCAGACTTCACCATGAACCGAAGTGCACCATTGTGACGCCCCACCTCTATACCTACACTAGCCAAGAACACTACGGTGTAGTGCTGTCAACTAGCATGGAGAATAAGGCTGTTGAGGAGCGACCATCCATGTAATTTCTTATCACACGGTGGCTATGAATAACCTTCGGAAACAAACATAGAAATAATCATAACACAAATCAGTCACAGACATCCATATCACAAGGACGGAAGAAGATATGAATATATAACTAACACATGAAAGTGTACATCAGAGAAGTGGTCAGTAAGATCCACAATAATACAAAAGAATAGCAACACGTGCTATACAAAAGAATACAACTATGAGTCTATATCTCAAGTATATACAACAAAAACTGCTAATCTAAACAGTTAGCCAAAAGTCAGAGTGATGAATCCCTGGGAAGAAGTCAAGCAGAAGCACCTGTAACATCTCGGTCTGACCCGAGTATTATTTAAGAAAATAATAAACGGATCAGTCTAGCTATAAATATCAGATGACATGATATAACATAAAAGATATGGCATAAACATAAAATATCCATAATGACATACCACTATAAGTATGTAAATAATGATCAACAGAAGATCAATCAATAAGAGATAATCAATATCACAAGAATCTTCTCAAAGATTCGGAAAGGGCATCATACCCCAAACTTGTACTCATAACAAGTCAATGACATAAATTCTAGAAATCAATGCAAGAAGTCCAGAAATCATAGAAAAGAGAAAGAGGCCTATCACATGACGGTCCGAAGACCAAGGGGAGCTACCCCACATGTGTGAATGGAATCACACAGATTAAGGTCCAGACTAACCAAAAAGCAAAAAGGTATGTGTGAGTGGAATCGCACAAGTGGTGTCTAGTCTAACCTCGCAACAAGAGACATCGCACAGTTGCTAGTCTAAATCATCAGAATGATCGTCATGATCAACGAGAAGTGTCAATTACACTAAGCTAGTAAATATAGAAGTTTAGCTTCATGTCCCATAACCACTTGCTTAACTTAAATATTTACGAACAAACTGTAAATCTTCACTAATAAAATTGTCACAAGAGGTTCAATCGAACAAGTCCAAGAATTAACCGACGAAGTGAACGCAAGCGTTTCATGCCACTTGTTTTACTAAGTCGTTTAATTATATTTCTGATCCGAGTGAGGTAAAGGTTTGTATATACTAATAGATTGGAAAACGGTTTAAGAAAAGAGCTTTGTTATTAAAAATAGAATTGAAATTGTTTGTTAAAAGAGTTTTGATATTTACTACTAGTATTGAAACCTTTATATTATAAAGTGACAAAACACAGAAGCAATTGTAGAAACAATCAGTCACAAAGATCGCATACGGAGATGTGAATAAAATCCAAGGAAATCAGCTCAACGTTTTTCAGATAAGATCCCCTACGGAGGGGGGGTCCAGGGGGGGTGGCAACCCCCCAAGGTGGCCTACGACCTAAAGCAAAATGAGGTCTAACGACCTAAGGGTTCACGCGACCTAACACAATGGCCGAGCAACCTAACTGGAGTTAAGGGAGGCAAGCGACTTAAGGTCCAACGACCTACGACTCAAGCAAGCCGAGCGACCTAGTGTGGAGCGGTTGAGCGACTTAAGGAAGGCGAACGACCTAAGGTCCAACGACCTAGGACTTAACAGAGTCGAGCGACCTAAAAGCACACGACCAAACTTGCAGAGGAGATTTAAGGTCGGTAACGACTAACGACTTACGAAATGGAGGGTGAACGACTTAACAAGGTTCACGACCTAAAAGGGGTCAACCCAACGATTTATAGGTCCAACGACCTATCGGTTTAAAGGTCATGCGACCTAAAAACCACGCGACCTATGACTTAACAGAAGCCTAGGTCGGAGACGACCTACGAGATAAACCAGGCCGACTTAGTGGACGAGCGACCTAAGGTAAATGGTCCAACGACCTAACTCGAACAACTTATCAGGAGCTTAGGTCGGAGACGACCTACGAGATAAACCAGGGCGAGCGACTTAACGTTTGCCTAGAGATTATAGGTCGGAAACGACCTACGACTTAAGTCCAGGCGACTTTTCCACGCGCGCGTCACGAACCCGAGCAACCTAAGGGTCCAGAACGACCTAAGGCTGGAAGTTCACCAAAAAGGCTAAAAAGTGGAGTTTTTGGCCAATCCAATCCAAACCAAATGCAAATATACATGCAAACATGATAGGGGTTCATTCCCAACAGTCCAATATGGTTATAAGCTGGAATTGTGAGATAAAAATCTCACCTTTGCACTAAAATTTATGAAGATGAAGCTTGAAAGCAAGGAGAAGCAATCCCAAGCTTGAATCCAATATCTTCTACTTGAATTTGGAGTTGAATGTTGGATTTGCAATTGAATTTGTGCTTGGAGTTTTAATTTCCCATTCTCTTCACCATTAATGCCAAAGCTTGAGTTAGTTAGGAAATTTATGAAGAGTGAGGAGAAGGGGGTTGGAACTTGGGCTTAATAGGCTAAACTAACCCAAAGTCCAAAGCGGGAAAAGTTAGTGAAATTCCACTAACTCCAAACCTATCAGTGTTTATACTTAAAAAGGTTGTAAACGGCATTTCGAACTCAATGGAAGTGGTCTCGAGTCCTAATTTGACCGTTTGCAAAAAGTAGCTTTTCGGACCAATATCCGATTAACGACAAAATATTTAAATATAAAATCGATAACTATGCGGGTTGTTACAACCGTGCACATGCACCGGCCACCCATCCACTTCCGACCATCCACGACGACCTCCTCACATCGGCTATCATCCTCGAATCCGACCCTAACCATCAGAACATCGATATAAACTCGAAATCATATTCGAGCATCAAGTCACAAACCTGGAACAATAGAAAAAACCTGGAACTCCCTCGTGCTCGTTCCTCCGACCACCGGAATGTAAGAAATTCCAGCCATGCCTTCGACCACCTCCAAGCTTCCATCTCCCTGAATTCTGTTGAACTCGATCATCTAGATGAGTCATGCCGATCAAAAAACTCGACCTAGTCGAAACTAGGGTTACAAACTTAATATGATCGCCGTAGCCACCACAGTCCCTTGATCGCCATCCTGACAATTTTCCCAAGCTCTCTGATCACTACGCTACCACCATAAGTGACCATGACAATTCCGATCACCAAGATCGTCAGAATTCACTCAAAACACAAACCACATGTGACGACCCGACTTTCTTACCATAGAAAATCGCATCATTTTTAAGAAAGAAAGGGATAGAAAAGAGAAAAGATAGAGAAGAAGAAAGGAACAACATCAGAATCTAAAAAACTAAACGAATAAATTATATTAATCACATAATATATTATATAGTATCATATACATCAGAGATACACAGCTGAATCAACACATACTAGACAGTTATAAACACCTGTCTAGTTATACAACTCAATACAACACAAAGACAACAACTCAGAGAACACACAGCGGAATACTATATAACTATACGCAGAAGCCTCCTGCTCCATTGCTCCTCCAGAATTCGTCAAGCCAACCTGAATTCCCCTGGATATTCGTAAAAATTTGAGTACCCAAGAGTTTAAGAAAAACAGAATAAACTCTGGGTCAGACATGGGTCTGGTGTGAGTAAACGGTTAAAGTTGCTTAACTTTAAAAACCTTTCGAAAGAAAAGGTATCACGTAATACTTCCCACACATAAACATGGAAAAGTTTTTACCTTACGCTAAACAAAACATTTGATAGGAAATTCAGTGATATTATAATAGGTCCAGGGTATCCAAATAAATATGAAATAGCCGAAATTGTTACATTATTAAATTCCAGCTACTAGCCACAAAAGTGGGTAATACAATCAAAACCGTTGGCACTTATTGGATTTTAGATTCCATACAATGACAGGGCTACTGAGTATCGCCCGTCACAGTAGTGGCCTAGATCAACGTACCGAGGAGCCACCCTAACTCCCCTGCAACACAAAGCCGGAACCATTCCTTACTGAACAGTTTCGAATAAGACAACCCCGGCGGATGTAGCTATTCAACCGTCCACACAGCCGAAATAAAGGAACCTCTAGACAGGGGTAAATCTCACTCTTAAGTGGGGGCTACCGACGAAGCCTTGCTGCACCTCCCCTATTTTAGCCATTCCCGGTTGATGAGGCTTGAGGCTATGATTACCTTTAGTGAACACATCACTAAGAATGCTCATCGTCCACCTGACGATGTTCTGAAAGCATTCAATCCATACAAGTTCGTTCCGGGTTCGAACGAAACCGAAGGCATTATCTTGTTACACTCATTTTGGAATCACCCTCAGAGTTAACGATAATAACCATTGCACTCTAAATCTTCATCTTCACTTGAGATTCACGACCTATCGTTAATTTGGATCGATGTGGTTTTCGTATATCCAAATATGGAAACTCGATTCCGGTCTCATCGAAATCCAAAATGTATCTTTTAGGTCCAAGTTGTTTAAGGTTAAACAATTCAATTTAATTATCTATATACGCACAGAATAGATAATTCACAAGTCACAATCGATAACCACATTATCAAATAATCAGATGATTCATAACAAAATAGGTAATCCACATCATTATCAAATAGACAATCTATATTACCATTACAATGCAACCAAACGTTCATACCATACAACATTTACTCATCTCATTTCTGAGATTACATCCATTCAAGACAATCAATGTCATCCATTCATACATAAGCAATGATTTACTTAATCACAACATAATTAATTTAAAATGGATTAAATTAACTATCTCTATCTTTAATTAATTTAAAGTGAATTAAATTAATTACTTCATCTATTAATTAATTTAAAATTAATTAAATTAATTTCCTTCATCACAATAAATCATGCTTACTTATTCATTAATTAAACCAATTAATTAATCATCATCCTAATTAATCAACCTTGATTAATTAACTCTTAATCAAGTAATTAATCCTTAAAATATTTTCATTAATCATATTAATTAATGAACCTTAATTAATTACTGCCATTAATTAATTAACTATAATTAATTACATTATTTCTTAATTAATTATATTAATTAGTCATGCTTAAATTAATTACTTCCAATTAATCAACTTAAATAAATATAAACAGTAATTAATTATTCTTAATTACTTCTTAGTTACTTTTAATTACTTTATAAATTCTTTTATTTATTACACCAAGTAATAAACCCTTAATTACTTTACCAATCCATTTAAAATTACTTCCCAATATGTACTTCCACTTATCTAAATTACCCCTGTAATTTATTCATTAATTACTTATCTTAAGTAATTAGCCTTATCAAAACTTATTAAGTAAACATACTTAATCATTTATCAAGTAACTATATTTAATTAATTAACAAATTAATTAACTTACTTGATCACACTCATCTCATAAATCATAGTCGAGTAATTCATTCCTTAATTACTCTTTAACCAAATTAATCTTCAATTAACAGATTAATTAACCTTCAACTATTAGTAAATAAACCTTAACTATTAATCAATCCTTTAATACAAAGTAATTAATCACTAATTACTTTTATAATTAATTAATTAACCTTAATTAACTAATTAATTATCTCTTTATCATTAATTAAATAAAACTTAATTATTAATTAATAACCTTAATTATAAATTAATTAATCCATAAATATAATTAATTAATCCTTAATTAAAATTAATTAACCTTTATAAAAATAGTTAATTAATCCTTAATTAACTTGCATTATAGATTAATAATTCTTTTAATTATTAATTAAGAAAACCAAACTAAAATTTAATTACTAGTTTAATTATCCCTTAATTACTTAATTAATAAATAATTACAATTTAATTAATCATTAGTCATTAATCAAATCATCATAATTATTAGTTAATTAAATTAATAATTGTACTTAATTAATTACTTTATTAACCCCTTTAAAATAATAAATTAAATTAATTAACTAAACTTAAAAATTTTAATCAACTTAATTAATTACAAATCATTAACACTTAATTATTATTTAAGATAAAACATTATCTTTAATTAACCTTGAAAAACTTTACTTAACTTAATCATTAATTAGTTTAAGATATAAAGTAATCATCAATTACTTACCCTTAATTATTAATTAACAATTCCTTAGTTAATCAATTATTTAAAACTTAATTGTTAATTAATAAATCGTTATTCACTAACTAATTTCAAAAATCATTTCCTTAAAATTCCCTTTTATATTTCAAAATAAGTTTTGAAAATAACATTAAGGTTTTTAACTTAAAACATTTAATACCAAACATACAAATTCATTTATAAAACAAATCAATTTAATGAAATGAATTGCAAGAATTTAACTTAGCTTAAATTATTTAAAGTTTAAAACTTTATTTATTTTAAATTAAAAACTGGTTAAACATTCCATTTGGGTTCAACCCATGTTTACATGAATCCAAGAACAAAGTACATCTTTTTTTTTTTTTAAAACAATCTGACTTTAAAATTTAAAAAAACTGATTTGTTAGAACTTAAGAAAAACTGTTAAACACAACAGTTAAACCCAGTATACAAATGACCCCAGAACTACTCGAGCCACAACCAAAAATACACGAGTATTCCCCCAAGTCAATTTCCTATACATCCGAGACCTACTCGAGAAAAGCGAATAAACCCAAAGCAAAACACAACCAGCTGACACCACATTCCCCTGTGCAAGTGCACCGGCGCTGGAATCGCCTCCCGTCAACGTCGAACCCACCGCCAAGTCACCCTAGCCCCTACAAGCTCCTACGACCAACAGAACATCAACACATACCTTGATTCAAAATCGAGCACTCAGGATGAAACTAAAACCAAACCGTCATCAGCAAATCCCTGATTCCCACGCCTCCGATCAACGATAAACCTTACAACTCCGGCCATGGATCGCCGACCCACCACGCATCCTTCACCCAAAATTTCTTCAAGCTCGATTCAAAGAAGAAGATGCAGTAGCCAAAATTCCCTAGTTCAAACAGAACTAGGTTTAAAATCAAAATCAAGCAATTTCAACCTTCACAGTGGATTACAAACTCTTCAACAATTTTTTCCACACTCCCCAATCCTACACTAACTCCATCATGAATCTCGTGCACTTCAGATACAAGGATCAACTTATTTTGACCAAAATTCAGTTTCCAGCTAAAACCCAATTTAACATTCATTCCTTTATTTAAAACTGTAATTTTTATTTTAAAAATCCTAACATCTAAAATGGGTTCAAGTCATAAATTTGAAACAGTGAATTTAAAGTAACTGGATTTATCATGTTTATAAGAAATTTTGCTGAGTTCTAATTTCCAGAAGAGTTGTTAAAAATTCTACTTAAATTTATTTTTAATATTGAATCTTAGCTTAAACAAACATTTAATACTTGATAGCCAAATCCTATCTGTAATTAGAGTGATTACAATATGGAATTTTGTTTAAACTTGATAATCTTGAAACAAAAACAGGAAAAAAAGTGTAACATAGACATGCACACCTTTGAACACAGCCAATTAAATAAAAGCATTACACTTATATAAATGTAAACATGCAGATCATTTTCACCATAGAATCTCAAGCAACTTAATTTGTCTACTTAATTTTTAATAAAAAGTTTACTCACCTTTATAAAGAAATGCAGAGAGATTGATGATAAAACTGGAACTGGCAAAATACTTTAAAGCTGAAGCCTCTAAAAGAAATAGAAATGCTTTATCCTCTTTTGTTTGTTTTAACTGCATTGCTTTAGATTTGCCCCTTTAAAAACATGCATGCATTTGAAAGGTGATGCAGACATGGGAATTTTGCAGAACTGGATTGAAATTTGCATCAAACTTTTGAAAAAATATTGCAGATTTGGTCACAGCATGGTTTGAAGAATGTTTTGTATTTGCAATTGAGAAGGTTACAGGTTTCAAGTTTATTTTCATGATGGTGCTTGAATTTGAGGAGTAGATGCAGGCTTTTGGAAAAAGTTTTACAGGTAACAAAATTTGCAGATTTTACAAGATATTGACTTTGAGCATGGGTTTCCAGATTTGTGTTTGAGACCAAACTGAAAAGAATGTTTACAGGGAAAATAATTTTTTGCAGACTTGATGCTGAGGAAATTTTAGATTTTCATTTGAGCATTTGTTTTAGGATTTCAGAATTTGGTTTTGAGTATTTTTTGATTCTGAAGAGTAAAAGTTGCATTGATGATTCTAGTTTCTTTTAGAAATGAACAAAAAGTTCAAAGAAAAAGAAAGTGAAGAGATATGGTGTTTAAATAGGCAAGTTTTCAGATTTATTAAATTAAAAAGAAAATTAAAAAAAACATGGACACTTGTCTTAAATTTTCATAAATGTTGTAACACTTGTTGTCAAAGTGTTTTAGAACTAAACACTTGTTAATTTTTATTTAATTTTATTCTAAAAGAAATTTAAAAGTTTTTTAAATAAATTTTCTAATTAACTAATATGTTTTCTTAATTTAAAAATACTTTTCTAATTAAATTCCTAATTAACAAATATATTTATACATTTATAAATGTTTGCTAAATTTATATAAAATACAATCTTTAAAAAGAAATGAAACCAAATATAATTTAAATAAAAATTATATACAAATTGCAAACTCATTTTAAATGCTATTTCAAAAGCCTTGCATTTATTCTTATTCCAAATTTCTATCAATAAATTTCTATAAAAAGATAAAAACAAACCTTGTTTTTAATTAAAAACATTATCTATATATTTTAAAACCAAACTATATTATTATTCTATTTTAATATGTATGTATATCCCCTTAAATTCAAATTTATATTCAATTCAAAGTCAAATTTAAAAATCCAAATCTAAAATAAATTTAAATAAATATAAATCTATTTTTAAATAAGCTCATTATTATTTACAAATAATTTATCCTATTTTAAAAATCAATTTAAAATACACAGATAAAAATATATTTAAACACACCTATCAATTTTGAACACAATAAATCTATTTTGAATTTATTTACACAATAAAATAATTAATCTTATTACAAAACCAATTTATAACCATAATTAAAATATTGTATTATTATTACTTGGTTATTTATTTTTGAAAATAGCAATTTTATCGATTACAAATAATTTAAATTAAGAGATTATCATATTTTAAATTCCTGGAAATTCTACGATATTACACCACAGAACAAACTCGAACTGCTCGTTCGATCCTCCTTTAAAAATTGTGATTCTATTTTTAAAAATCATGTTTTTGAATAAGGTATCAGATTATATGCCTGAAAAAATAGATTAGGATGTTTGAATTTTTGACATAACTAATACTAGCCTGTTCTTTTGGGTTTCCAATGGCATTCAAATTTATTTAACTTAATTATAATTTTTTATACATTAATCTATACTTAAACAAACAACCTTAGTTTGAATCTTAAATCCTAACAAGGATCAGATCAAGTGATAATGGATTTTGAACAAATCTTGAACCTGGAAAACAAAAACAGTGAAGCACACAGACAACTGCATGCACACCTATACATTCATATATATACACAGCAGATTGCACTTATATACACACACATAATACACATTTATCATAGAAATTAACACGCAACCATATTTATACTTAAGTTATTTTAAAAAAAGTGTTACTCATCTGCACACAATGAAGAACAGAGCACTTTTAAATTTTGAAAAAGCTTTTAAACCTTTAAACTTGAATTGCTTCTTTGTTTTTGATTTACAAACTTGAGTTGCTTGTTACTGAATCTTGCTTTCAAACAGAATTTGAGTTGCTTGTCTTTGAAAATGGATTGTAGACTTAATTTTGATTTGAAAACGAAATTATAGGTTGATGATTTGATTTGCAAATAATTTACAGTTTATTGAATTGATTACAAATTGTTTTCGTGCAATGGTTTAAGGAATGTGAATTTCAGATTGAAGAAATGACACAAGTTTTTTTATTTTAAAAAAATGCAGGCTTTTGAATTAGGAAGATAGGAAAGGTATAAAGAGAAGGAGGCTTATGTTTTTATAGGTTAATTTTGTGATAAATAAAAATTAAAGAAAATGAAAATAAATAAGGACACTTGTCTAATATCTTAACATTTGTCATTTTGTATCCATAACACATGTTATTATGGTTACTTAATGTATTAACACATGTCATATGTATTATTTTATTTACTTTAAATGTTAATAAAAGCTATTATACTTACTTTATAATTCTTATCTAAATTTATATATGTATTACTTTTAAAGAAAATGTTTTTTAAAACCAATTATATATATAAAAAAAACTTATGCATATATTTTAAAACCCAAAATACTTTAAAATATTTATCTTTTGATTTTCAAATTCAAATTCAAATTAAATTTGAAAATCCAAATTAAAGTCAATTTATAACAGCAGATTTAATTTGAAAATAACGATTCAATTTTCTTTTAAAATCTACTTATCTAACATACTTATTAATATTGTTTGAAAATAGCAAATTTGTCAAATTTAAATAATTTATAAAGGAAATTATCTCATTACTTCTATTACTAAAATGAATTAATATATCATATTTATTAAGCCATATTTTAAAAAGAAAATAAAACAAAGCTTTTTATTAATCTTATTTAAATTTAAACTTAAGCTAAAAGATATTTTAAACGATCAACATTTATCTTAAGTATTTTAAAACTATATAATTATTTATTTAAATAGCTTCGAAAAGTTTTATATCGAATTAATCAGAATTTCCAAATTGCCAAATATATTATAGAATTTGAAAATATGATTTTATTTATTAAATTCAAACCAAAAATTTCTATTTACAATATATACAAATATATATACATTATAAATAGAAAACCTTTTATTAGCTTTAAAATTTACCAATTTAAATATTTATTTGCCTTTAAAAGAATAATTTGCCAATTTAAATTAAAATTATAAAAGACAATTATCAAATCAATTTATTTTTTTGGACAGATTATTAAATTGATATTGCCCAAAATTCGGGGTCATCGCAATTTAGATGACCTTTCAGAGATGGTCGATGTTTTACGGAGGTATGGACTGAAACTCAACCCATTTAAATATTTTTCATGGTAGCATCGGGAAAATTTCTGGGATTTATTATCAACGCATGGGGCATCGGGGCTAATCTAGAGCAGATTAATGCCTTAAGGAATGTATCCATCTCGACTACAAAGAAAGAACTATAGAGCTTAAATAGGAAGATTGCTGCTTTGAGTCGGTTCATCTAAAAGGTCACGTATAAATGCATACCCTTCTTCGATGCCCTCAAGAAGGGTAAGAAGAATTTTAAGTGGAATTAGGATTGTCAAAATTCCTTTGAAGAGTTATTGAGGAACATAAAGATGCCATCAGTCTTATCCTAACCATTGGACAGGGAGGACTTATTCGTTGATTTAGCAGTGTCCGCTCATGCATTAAGTGCATCACTAGTGCGTGAGGAGGCAAGAATTCAAAGGTCGGTCTACTATATCAACAAGTCATTTACAGGAGCTAGGAAGAACAATTCAAAGTTGGAAAAACTGGCATATTGCTTCCCGGTTACATCGAGGAAGCTGCAACCGTATTTCCAAGCTTATCCAATCAAAGTGCAACGGATCAACCCTTGAAGCAGATGTTATACGGAGGTGGTTGAAGTGGAAGATAGAGTAGAGCCGGTGGTATAGAATATAGATACTGATGATTTTCCAAGTTGTATAGAATATTCTATAGAATATTACACAAGTTTATACAAGAATAGGATAATCGAGTTTGAAGACTGATCGATGAAAAGATTAGAAATCAAGATTCAGAGATGATCAAGATATTTGAAGACTCATTAATTTAAAGACAAAGACACAAAGAGTTCAAAACTATAGATCATAGGAAATAAATATTACAGTAATTTCTTAAAGACCATAGATAACAACCATCGATTCTTTGAATACCCTCTTATTAAATTATTTACTTTATATATATTAATTATATTAAAGAATAATTTTACAAACATTTTGTAAAAGGTTTTATATATTAAAATTATTTAAAACTATGTTTAAAAGATTTACAAATTATTAGAATTTTATAAATACTTTAAAAGAATTATTGTTTTTCAGAATTAACACTGATATGTCGACATAGGCCACCTAATTATGTTGACATACAATTGTATCTCTTCGGGAATAGACACATCCCTTCATACATTATATAAAGGGGATTGGAAAACAATTTTTATTATCTACTTTCGCTACTTTCTTCTTACTCCAAATTCTCATCGTATACTTCACAAAATCCACTTTCTATGTTATTCGAATTCATTCAAATTCAATCTCTGCTTTACTACATTCAGTCTTTACAATCTACTTACTGATTTAAAAGCATTCTCTCATCAATTCAAAGATTAAAGTGCTATCGAAAGGGCTATAAGATAATCGGTATCCAAAGTGCAATTGTTTATATTTGGAATCAACAACTATATACTATTATTTGTTTGGGTGCACTCTTTTCCTACTCAAATCAAGTGGGTGTGCTTATTACCCATTCAAATCCAGTGGATGTGCTTGTAGCTCAGTCAAATCAAGTGGGTGATCTTGTTGTCCGATTAAATCAAGAGAGTCCACCCTAAACTCTTAAATCGATAGGGTGTGTCTCATTGTCTTGAAATCAAGACCGTATTCTAGTTTACTTTTACCTATTTAAAGCAGGCCTTGGAAAGAAATCTGTACATATACTATACAGGACTGGATGTGTGATTGATTAATCTGAATCAATATAGAAACTCCTAGTGTCATATCTTTTTTTTACTTTACATTTACTGCATTAATATATCTATGACTATTTTTTAATATATATATATATGTGTGTGTGTGTGTGCGTGTGTGTGTGTGTGTGTGTGATTGATAATCTGTTTATGAACTTAAATCTTGAAATAAGTAAGGAAATTTCCATATAAGATATAAAACACTATCCACTCCCTTTAGCGTTAAAATACCTTAAAATCCATTCACAATAATACTGTACCGTTTCCCACATGGGTTTTGGAGACCATAGAGGAGGAGGAGTCATGCATGACTCCAATCAAAGTATTTGTTCTAGGGGACCCTCATGAGAGACAAAAACGAATGGAAGAAACTCCTTCGAAAAACATCTCGATTCATAATGCTAGAGGTAGTATCATATAAAAGAAGATTCTCCACCCTTTGCTTCGAAGCGTAACCAAGGATGAGGTAGGAAGATTCTTATGAAAATCCATGAGGGCACGTGCGATGATCACACTGGGAGGCAAACTTTAGCAATGAAGATACTTCACTATGGGTATTTCGTGCCAACGGTAAACTGGGCTGCAGTCGATTATACCAAATGATACGACTACTACTAGAGATTTATGAGGATACCAACAGCCACTTCAATAGATCTTATGCAAATGGATAGCTCATGGTCATTATGGTTTAGGGAATCATCATTACCAATGTGCTATCGACAGCGAAAGGATGAGCTAAATATGCAATAGTTGCAATTGATTATTTCACGAAGTAAGCTAAAGCGAAAATGCTTGCCACGATTATAATGAAGAAGGTGCTCAACTTTGTGAGGAAGAACATCATTTGTAGGTTTGGAGCACCCCAAAAGATCATTATAGACAATGAAACTCAGTTCGAAAGAATCGAGTTCAAGGATTTCTGCAACCGATATAAAATCGAGAAGAGGTTCTCTATGGTAGCACATCCACAGGTGAACGGACAAGTGGAGGAAATCATCAAGTCCATCTTAAAGAAGCACTTAACTAAATCTAAATGAAATTGGGTCAATGAGCTTCCGCTAGCATTATGGGCTTATATATGACCCACTAGTCAGCAACTAGACATTAACCGTTTGCTTTGACTTACGTAATGAAAGCAATGGTCTCGATAAAACTGGAAGTCACTTCTCGTCGTAAATTTTTTTATAATCCAGAGGAAAATGTAACGACTCGGATTTTTTTAACGGTTAATAATTTAATATAAGAATTATCTAAATAATTGAATCTTGGATTTAAAGTAAATAAAAATGATTTCTAAAGCTTAACTAAATTCAATTTAAATAAGAATGGTAATTATAAACTTTTAGTTTAGATTTAAAATTAATTAATTTAGTTTTAATAATAATTCATTTTAATTAATGTGTGAATTATCATTCAATGGCACTGTCTTGGATTTTGACGAACTCAGTGCCTTTAGATATGGAATAATGATTATTGTAGGACGACGAGTTTCGTGACGATCAGATGTATTGTGTGGTCATGCAAGTTCGAAATGCATAGTAAATTAATTCAAGAATTTAATATAATATAACTTGACTTTAAAAACTAACTTCTGTATATGATGGAATTAGGTCCCAATACTAGTTCCATTATGTTTGGAATAAGGGTAATTAGCCAGGAACGCCAAGTAGCACGCCTAGATTGCAGTTCGTGAATTTTGGGCATGAATAGCGTCAGTTAGATTTTCTTTATAAGGACCTCACATCCTCTCATTTGCAAAAACCTTAACCCTAGCCATGCTAAATCTAATGGCCGCTATCGTCCATGGTGATCGGAGCCGACTCAGGGGAGGGTGTCAACATGAAAAGGTGCGGCAGGCCTTAGGCAGTTCATCGAGGTGATGGATAGGCGGTAGGTAGAGCATGGTGGAGTGGATCCGGGATGAAGGCGACAGCGATTTCTAGCTCGATGGTAAGCTGTAGGTGATAAGGGGAGGCCATATTGGTAGGGATAGGTTGCAGGTGGTCGTGACTACCTACGGTGAAGGTATGGTAGCTGGAGAGGCGACATGGCAACGACAGTGATTGATAAAAATCATGACGAGGGTTTTGAGGGAGAGCGGCCTAGTTTATGAAGGTTATTAAGGTTTATTACCTCAGTTAATTTGGTTAATTATAATTTAATTAATTTCAAAATGTTCACCAATTGATATCTTGTTCATACGAGGTCGGATTGGGACGTAGTCTTTTGCGTTGGACTCGTTACTTTGAAATCTTCGCATTGGAATATTGCTGAGTTTGGAGCTTATTGGAATTTTATTCAAAACCAAATGGTGATTGATTTTGGACAAATTAGAAATGTGTGGGTGTTAGCAGAAGCACCAGTTATTTGTTTATTGTTATGACAATTGTTGTTGTGAAAATATAAATAAAAATCGATAACAATGTAAGTTATTATCTCTGAACCCTTTGTTGCTTGTAAAAGAAACTAACAATAATATATGTAGGGTAATCTCTCTTATAAATCCTCTATAACATGTATTGTGGTATAGACTTATTTACATGTTTGATATTGCTATTTGATTTAGTTGGAAATTATATTGTGAATGTTTGAAGCATCATAATCATTATAAACGTGCTTTGAAATCACTAATATTTGAAATGTATTAAATTATATAAAATGTGATATATTAAGGAAATATATATTGGATTTTTTGCACACGTTTTGGCACGTTAAACATAAATGGATAATTTGGGAAATTATAAAAATTAGGAAACAAAGTTGAGTTGAAATTCCTTGTTTTTAGTAAAGTATAAAGGACTTTGATTCTAGACATTTTCCTAAATCTTTTAAAAGAAGCTTCAAAGTTTGAAAATATTTTATAGTTATTTCTGAACTTTAAGTAAATGGTTATATGTTATAAAATATGTTTTTATGGATTTTATACACATTATAGAGTAAGTATTTTTAAGTGATATTTAATATAATGATTTTAAAAGGGTTTCTAAGTATAAAATAGTTTTTAAATTATTTCAAAGTATATAATAGTTTTGAAAGTAATAATAAGTATATATAGTTTCTAGAAAATTATTTAAATATTTGATTAAAGTAAATAGAAGTTTATATAACATGATATCCTATATAAATAATTATCATATATTTTAAGTAGTTTTAAAAGAGTTTTAACGTATCAATAAATATTTTAAAAGTATTTCTATATTGTATGTATGTCTTAAATATTAAAATAAGTAATTTATAATTTTAATAAAGGAAGTGTTGGTTTGAACCTTTTAAATGTAATTAAATCCTTAAAGTTCTATAGGAAACGGTTAAAAGTGAAATGTTTTGGGTTGTTGTAAATAATTTTTTAGTAACATTTATTTTTAAACCATTGAATTATATATTCAAGTGGAAAAATATTATAAGCATAATTAGAACTTAAATAATGAAATTATAAATATAATAACAAGATTGAAATCATTCATAAAAGATAGAAAATGTTATATGTTTAATTCGTATAAAAGAAGGAGTTTATAGAAACAATATTTTAGTAATATTTATCTTTAACTCCTTTGATTATATTTTAAAATAAGTAAAACATATTAAGTGATTTATGAATATACCTATACCGTTGGGATAAGTATATTAATACTTTAAAGTATTGAAAAGGGTATAATTAAATTTTGAAATAATAGATAATAAGTTATACCTTTTAGAAAGAGAAATTATAGACACATACAAACACATATATACAAGTATACAAAAGAAGTGTTAATTAATAAAGGAGTATTAGTTAATAAAGAAAGTTTTGATTAATTAGAGAATTTCTATTAGATAAAATAGGTATTTTACTAATAAAAAGGTTCTTTACATAATAAAGGATAGATTAATTTAAAAGGGATTAAATTTCATTTGTATGACTTAATCATGCTTTGGATAACTTGATAGTGCATATATGATTGCTTGCTTATGGAATGTATACGGGAATTAGTTCCCTTATGTAATCATTCACAATATTGTTGAATAAGACTAAATCCAAGGATTAAGTCTTGGAGAGATGGAGATCGGTATGTGTTCTACTTATCGAAAACCATTTCAAGACTAGGATATGGGTTCTAGGTTTTGGAAGTGAATGACGGAACCTGTAACGTTCCCGGATTTATAATAAATTCAAATTTTGGAATTAAATTATGAAATTATTGTTAATTAATTTTAAATTTTGGTTAAATGATGAATTAATTGGAAAAAAATTCCACAATAAACAAAATGTGATTTTAAAATTTAATAAATATATTGGAAATAAAATTGGATTAAAAACTCTATATTTTAAAACTAATATAATGATTTTCTAAAGGATAATTTAAGTTAAATTGAACATTTTAACACTAGTACTTATTTATAAGTTATTAAAATAAGTATAACAATTTAAGTTTAAAATTTAAATAAGATTTGATAAAAAGATTTAAAATATATTTTCTCTTAAAATGAATAAGTATAGTTAGTGTATTTATAAATTTTAAAAATATAATACATATGTTAAAGAGTTTTGACATTTATAAAATTTTATAAAACATAAAAACATGTTTCATAAATAAAATATAGTAAGGGATTTTGACAAATGTTATAAATAAATTTCACAAAAGGACTTAAGCACAATATAAGTAACAAATGATAACTGTTTTATGAGTAAGATATAAAATTAACAAGTATTGGCTAATTTGAACAAGTGTCATTTTTTTTTCTTTCAAAAATTTAATTTTAAGAATAACAAGAGAAGAAAGATAAAAAAGAAAGAAAAACTCAGATCAAAACTAGATCAAAACAAAGAAAATAAGATCTGAGAACAAAGAAAGTAATCAAAGCAAAGTTTAAACCCAAAATAGAATCAAGCCTGTACAAATTCAACAATTCAAAACCTGGGAAAACAGAAAAGATCAATCAAACAAAACAAAAGATCAAAGTTTCAGATTATAAACAATCAGCTTCAGATCAACATCAGTGTTCAAGTTTTCAACCTAAACAATCAAGGATTTAAGCAAAACAAACACAAGTAAAGATCAGAGCATTTCAAGCCAGGAAATCAAAGTAGCATGATCAAAGCAAACAGCTTCAAATTTAGATTAAAGCATGCAAACATCAAGCAATCAAGCTTTAACCTGGGGTGATCAACTCAAACAAATCAAGTGAAATCAAATAATCAAGAATAAAACAAAGCATCAGTTTCAAAACAATGGATCAACCAAAAGCAAAAGTTACAGATCAAAATCTGTTCCTCTGTCTTCAACCCAAGGTGTGCAAACTTCCTTTATAAACTCTTAAACTTGTTATATCTGAGTAGCATGTGATCGTCTATGATGCGGTGGAGTGAAATGTGTTGTATGATCGAAAAAATGTGCCTGCATGTTTGCGAAAATGTATGAGTATGCTTGTACACAAGAAACTATGTTTTGTTCTACAGGGTCTTAAGAATTCATTAAAGAAAAATTCAAAATCTACTCCTTCAATCTCTATTAGGCCTTGATATCTAAATGAGAAATGATTGTGAAACTATAACATTTTATTTAAAAATAATCTTAGGTATTTGAATTGGATATTTTTCAAAATTAACATATAACAGAGAAAAAAAAAACTCAATTGCACCCCAAAATTCGAATATCAAATTTTCTCGTTTTGATTGTATATCTGTAGTCGTAATAAAAAAGGATGAATTTTGATATTAAGATCGGAATTTTTAACTTTGAAAATCATGGGCATTGTCAAGTTGAATGGAAAATGCAAAATCATCAATTCCCGATGAACGACAAAGTTTGGGAAGTCATGATTCTTGGTGAAGTTAGTTGGAGCATCAGTGATCACCAAAAAAATGATTAGAAAAATTCTATTTCGTCGTGATGGCCGTGCGAAGTCAAGTTAGGGTTTATGGTCAGGTTCGCAATAGTTAGGTTCTTGTGATTGCTGAGTGGTCGTGGGTGATCTAGAGATGATCGGTGGTGGGGGAATAGGTTGTGGGTGTCTAGCGAAGCTTTGGGCACGGTGGCGAGTTCATTAGTGGCCGGAGGTGGCCACACGAGGCGGTTTCTGGTGACTGTTTGTTCCAAGCGTTGCCCGATTTTACTTGAATTCTAACTACGGTGAAGTGATGTTATCTGAAGAATTGTGTAGGTCGGCAAGGTCATTTGTGGTGTGTCGAAGGTTACAATTGTGGTCGAAGGACGATCGCTGGATGTGCACGTGCACGAGCCCATTTTTGTACCTGTTGATTTCAGGCTTGGGAAGATGAAGTGATCTCAGGGAATAGCTCGAATAGTTTCAGTATTGGCTCGAGTGCATTATCATGGGTGTGTGAGAGTTGAAGGAACAAGATTTTAAAATTTAAATCAAAACAAGTTGAGAAAATTAAAAGAAAGAAGGAGCTCAGGTGTTATCTCGAGATTAAGCTCGTGGATTAAGTGTGTGGGCTCGCGTTTTTCTTGTGCAAGCTGATAAGTTTTCAAAAGCAAAAGGAAACCAAGTTTTAAAGTAAAAATAATACAAGTTTCAAAAGTAATTTTTTAATAAGTTTTCTAAAATAAGTTTCAAACTTGACTTTTAAATTCAAATATGATTTAAAAATAATTTGATGTGGTTTGAAATAGATTTTTTATTAGATTTCTGATAATTTTTCAAATGTAACTAATTGATGTGATTAAATGGATAATCATGTAATGATTTAATTTTAAATCTTGAGTAATTAAAGATTGTTTGATTACTTAATAATAAAAGGTTAATGGATTGATTAAAGGTAATTAATTGTTTAAAGATAATTGCTTAATTAAAAGTAATTAATGATTAAAGTTAATTTATCAAGTGATAAAAAGGATAATTACCCCAAGTAATTAATTTGTGATTTATTAGTATAAGTGTTTAGGGATAATTAGCTATTATAATTAATTAAGGATAATTAATAAAATGGTAATTAATTAAGGGTTAATTAATTTATTAATTAAGTTATTAAGGATAATAAATTAAGGGTAATTAAAAAAAATCTTTAATAATTAAGGGTTGATTTATTAATTAATTAAGGGTTACTAATAAATAATTAGAGGATGATTAATTAAAACAAATTGTAATTAACCTGGTTTAGTGATTAATCTGATTTCAATTAATCAGATGATCAATTAAACTTACTTGTGGATGATTGTATTCGATTGAATACTGCGAATTGTTTGATATCTCTGTTGTGTGATGCTTTGTGATATGAATTGTTTTAATTCAAGCTGTGATGAATGCAATTTAATTTATCTATGACAAATGTATATTATTTATCTGTGTATCTGTAGATGGAAGATAAGCGTTATAGATTATACTGCTTCTCGATATTGATATGATTGAATCTGTGATGATTGAATGATGTTGCACTATTGTGTGAAACCCCTGGACTACACCTCACACACACAAATATGGACTGCACGAGGAAATCGGTTAAGTCACAGATTTTTTGAAATGGTTTTAAAATGGAATTTTAAATCCAAATAGTTTTGGAAATGGAATTGGGTTAAATATGAAAAGCTATTTAAAGGGCGTTTGAAATTAAAAGTTATTTTAATAACTTGATAAAATTTTGAATTTTAAGTAGTTTATATTGAATTTAAATTCAAAATTTGAAATTGAATTCTGTGTTTGGAAATTATGATTCAAAAAGGTTATACAAGTTATAAATGTGTTTATATGGGTTTTAAACCATTTTAAAAGTATTGTTTTGGGAATTTGAGTTTAACCGAAGGACTTTAACTTGTATAAATGAAAACTATTTATTTTCAAATAATAAAAGCTTTTATATAAAGAAAGATTTCCAATTTGTGTTGAAAAATTTCAAGTTTGAAATAGAATTGAAATAGTTTTGAAAGCTATAAATGAATCTTTGTGAAAGATTGTTGAACCTTGTTTTGAAATTGAAGAAGATTTTAAATGGTGTATCTTTTATATAAAATATTTGGAACGGGAATTATTTTGAAAGTTATGAAAGAAACTTTGGAAATGGTTTTGAAAGCTATGAATCGAATTTTTGATTTAATGATTGGATGAGTTGACCCAATTTGAAAAGAAAATTGGTTTGAAAGCCGTTAATAAATCTTTGTGAAAGATGGGTGAACTTTGTGAAGCGAATCTTTTTGTTTAAAGATTTGAAAATGGTAATTTGTTTAGGCCATTTGAAGAAAAGTTTTTGGGCTATAAGTTATGTCTTAACTGAAATCCCAATATCCATATGTTTTTAAATATTGTGCTCATTATTCGGTTTAGCTGGGAGAGGACCTTGTGTCATATAACCCATTCCGATTAATGATACGACGTTATGGATAGCATTTGAAGACCGGTGGTGAAGACCGGATATTTCCAAAAGCGAAAGTATAACTCGTCGAATGTCTCTGCACCGGATGATCCCCGATATAGAGATTTGATCACCTTTTGTGATGGGAAGTCCGTATGTGATTAGAGATTATCAGGATTTGCAAGGGCTTCTTTGGAAGTGCCTTCGGTTCTATTCGAAACCAGCACAGACTTGTATGGATGTGTATCTGACATTGAGATGTAAAGCTAGTTTCTATCAAATATATTTCTGTTTGGTGGCGGAAATTTATTCTCTTAGCTTAACACCATTCTCTAAGACGTGCGAGCTCATAGGTTATGTAGTTGATGGTTACTAGTGATACATTCCCAATTTGGTAATGTGGCATACGAAGTGCTGCTGATCATTTATTGATCAAAGCATGGCTTTGTGAAAAGCGTAGCTTTGTGGACAAGACTTCGTCAAGCCTCACAACCCGGAAATGGTCGAAACATGAATTTTGCGGCAAGGTCGCAAGGGTTGCGCCCCTAGGGTATATTTCCATCTCTTCTGGATAAAAGGTGGTATTATGGTATGGAGCCCAGATATTAACCTATGTGGTTGCTGCATACTTATTGCTTTGTGGTTGTTGGTGTCGAGCGCTCGGATAAAGGTTAGTTACGATCGGGGATGGCATATCTTGAGGGTTACTTCCGGGAAGGGGTAACCCGACCTTGTGTCGGGAAACCATTCTGGTTCTTGGGGGCATCCCTCCAGAGGCGTTTCATTTATTAAGGAAGTTCCTTAGCTGACCATTTGTTGGAAATCCAATCATCCAATATGCGCCTTGTACGGTTTTAGTTGTATAACCTACCAGGGAATGTGGCGGTAACCTGCTATTGAACATGGTAGCATAGTAGGCATACGACGAAATGTTGTATGCTGGCTAAGATTAATATTATACTTACAAATGTTTTCCATTATGCACTAATAATAATATCCAAAGGGTTTTGCATATCAAGCATGTTTGACTATCATAAGGAGAAATCTCCTCCAATTCTGCATTTGCATTGTGTGTGCGGCGGGAGGCCTTATGGTAGTTTCATTTTTCAAAAAGCATTGTGGATTTCAATGTTTTAAAATTCTTTTGTTGTTTTGTTTTAAAGAAAACTGTTTTTATTTGCTCATACCAGTCCCATGACTGACCTTACTTAATACAACGTGATAGGGGATTCTCGCTTCGCGTTTGGTGGCGAACGGGAGACTCTTTCCCCTACATGTCCCCGGGTAGGGATTGGCTAACCGGTTAGGTTGAGTGTCGAAAGGCTGGTCGTAAAAGTAAGGGCAGAGTACCATTGTATGCCACGGCAGGGCTGGGATGGTTGAAAAGCCTACCAGTTAAGAGTGGCCGCTGTTGATGGTTGAAAATCCTAGACCGTGACATTTTGGTATCAGAGCTGAATGTTGAAACTTTAGCTCAGGAGTATAACACATTAGGTGACTCATTAGAGATAGGGTGAAGTATACCCTAGAATGAGTATATCCTTAAGATATCTATCCGTATGCCTCAGTTAATTCTCTTACTATCCACTAATAGTGAGTATAAGGGCAAGAAGAGGACGAGATAGGGGATAGGGGAATACCAGTACAAATGGTCAATACCCTGCAACAACGGAAAAAATATTTTCTCTATCAATCTCCTTTGATTCAGTTTCAGTTTTTCGATGGCTTCGTAGCAGCTCGAGGGAGAAGCTTTGGTGTGGTGGTGGCCCTGCAGATCGTTATAGATAAGTTTCTATCTCGTATTCTCTTCATCAATTTCTATTAGCTTTTCGTTTTTAACTTTAACGAAATTGAAATTTTATTGGAATAAATTGGTAAATTAAATATGAAGTTAAATTAATATGTATAAAACGATTTCAGTTAAAAAAATCAAAGTTTAAAAATTTTGTCGTAATTTCTTGTGTGGATCAAAGTCCGAAGAGGGACAAGTTGTTATAAACTTTAGGTCATTCCGACCTGAGTTTGGAGTTCATACCTAGAATTTAAGAGTTGTGGAAGATTAAATCCATTTTCTATTGTTTGGATCTCGATATATTCTACGAATGGTTAGTTATTCCTTCAAACTAACCGATACCCTTGCATATTTCGTAGACTGGATAACCCGAGTATCCCGTGTAATATTGAATGAGTTTGTTCTCATAATTATTGGTGACATTATGGTTTGGTAAGCCAAGTGTAGAATAGATATCTCAAATGATCTGAAAACTGTTTCTCTATCTTTGTGTATCCATCTTTTGATCGTCTCCCTATCTTGCAAATTTCGCGAACGAAATTTTCTTAAGGAGGGGAATTTGTAATATTCCCGGATTTTAGCTAGAATCAACTTGATAATAAATTCAATTTTTGGAACTAAATTATGAAATTATTGGTAATTAATTTTAAATTTTGTTAAATGATGAATTAGTTGGAAAAAAATTCCGTAATAAATAAAATGTGATTTTGAAATTTAATAAATATATCGGAAATAAAATTGGATTTAAAAGTCTATATTCTAAAGGATAGTTTAAGCTAAATTGAACATTTTAACACTAGTACTTATTTATAAGTTATTAAAATAAGTATAACAATTTAAGTTTAAAATTGAAATAAGATTTGATAAAAAGATTTAAAATATATTTTCTCTTAAAATGAATAAGTTTAGTTAGTATATTTATAAATTTTAAAAATATAATACATATGTTAAAGAGTTTTGACATTTATAAAATTTTATAAAACATAAAAACATGTTTCATAATAAAATATAGTAAGGGATTTGACAAATGTTATAAATAAATTTCACAAAAGGACCTAAACACAATATAACTGACAAATGACAAATGTTTTATGAGTAAGATATAAAATTAACAAGTGTTGGTTAATTTGAACAAGTAGCATTTTTATTTTTTTTCAAAAATTTAATTTTAAGAACAGCAAGAGAAGAAAGATCAAAAAGAAAGAAAAACTCAGATCAAAACCAAATCAAAACAAAGAAAATAAAATCTGAGAACAAAGAAAGTAATCAAAGAAAAGTTTAAACCCAAAACAGAATCAAGCCTGTACAAATTCAACAATTCAAAACCTGGGAAAACAGAAAAGATAAATTAAACAAAACAAAAGATCAAAGTCTCAGCTTATAAACAATCAGCTTTAGATCAACTTCAGTGTTCAAGTTTTCAACCTGAACAATCAAAGATTTAAGCAAACAAACAAGTAAAGATCAAAGCGTTTCAAGCCAGGAAATCAAAGTAGCCTAATCAAAGCAAACAACTTCAAGTTTAGATTGAAGCATGCAAACATCAAGCAATCAAGCTTTAACCTGGGATGATCAACTCAGACAAATCAAGTGAAATCAAATAATCAAGAATAAAACAAAGCATCAGTTTCAAAACAATGGATCAACCAAAAGCAAAAGTTCCAGATCAAAATCTGTTCCTCTGTCTTCAATCCATGGTGAGCAAACTTCGTTTATAAACTCTTAAACTTGCTATATCTGAGTAGCATGTGATCAGCTATGATGCGGTGGTGTGAAATGTGTTGTATGATTGAAAAAATGTGCCTGTATGTTTGTGAAAATGTATGAGTATGCCCATACACAAGAAATTATGTTCTGTTCTACAGAGTCTTAAGAATTCAATAAAGAAAAATTCAAAATCTACTCCTTCAATCTCTGTTAGGCCTTGATATCTAAATGAGAAATGATTGTGAAACTGTAATATTTTATTTAAAAATAATCTTACGTATTTGAATTGGATATTTATGTCAAAATCAACATATAACAGAGAAAAAAAACTCAATCACACCCCAAAATTCGAATATCAAATTTTCTCGTTTTGATTGTATATCTGTAATCGTATTCAAAAACGATGAATTTTGATATAAAGATCGGAATTTTTAAGTTTGAAAATCGTGGGAATTGTCAAGTTGAATGGAAAATGCAAAATCATCAATTCCCGGTGAACGACAAAGTTTGGGAAGTCATTATTCTTGGTGTAGCTAGCTGAAGCATTAGTGATCATCAGAAAAATGATTAGAAAAATTCTATTTCGCCGTGATGGCCATGCAATTCAAGGTAGGGTTTATGGTCAGGTTTGCAATAGTTGGGTTCTCATGATTGCTGCACGGTCATGGTTGATCTAGAGATGATCAGTGGTGGGGGAATAGGTTCGTGGGTGTCTGGCGAAGTTTTGGGCGCGACTGCGAGTTCATCAGTGGCCGGAGGTGGCCACACGAGGCGGTTTCTGGTGACTATTTGTTCCGGGCATTTCCTGATTTTACTTGAATTCGAACTACGGTGAAGTGATGTTATCTGAAGAATTGTGTCGGTCGGCAAGGTCATTGTGGTGTGTCGAAGGTTACGATGGTGGTGGGAGGACGATTGATTGGATGTGCAAGTGCACGAGCTCATTTTTGTACCTGTTGATTTCAGGCTTGGGAAGATGAAGTGATCTCGGGAAATATCTCGAGTAGTTTCAGTATTGGCTCGAGTGCATTATCGTGGGTGCGCGAGAGTTGAAGGAACATGATTTTAAAATTTAAATCAAAATAAGTTGAGAAAAATAAAAGAAAGAAGGAGCTCGGGTGTTATCTCAAGATTGAGCTCGTGGATTAAGTGTATGGGCTCGCGTTTTTTTTTGTGCAAGCTGATAAGTTTTCAAAAGCAAAAGGAAACCAAGTTTTAAAGTAAAAATAATACAAGTTTTAAAACTAAATTTTTAATAAGTTTTCTAAAATAAGTTTCAAACTTGACTTTTAAATTCAAATATGATTTGAAAATAATTTGATGTGGTTTTGAAATAAATTTTTATTAGATTTCTAATAGTTTTTCAAATGTATTTAATTGATGTAATTAAATGAAAAATCAAGTAATGATTTAATTTTAAATCTTGAGTAATTAAAGATTGTTTGATTACTTAATAATAAAAGGTTAATGGATTGATTAAAGGTAATTAATTGTTTAAATATAATTACTTAATTAAAAGTAATTAATGATTAAAGTTAATTTGTCAAGTGATAAAAAGGATAATTACCCAACGTAATTAATTTGTTATTTATTAGTATAAGTGTTTAGGGATAATTACTTATTATAATTAATTAAGGGTAATTAATTAAATGGTAATTAATTAAATGGTGATTAATTAAGGGTTAATTAATTTATTAATTAAGTATTAAGGATAATTAATTAATGGTAATTAAAAAATTCTTTAATAATTAAGGGTTGATTTATTTATTAATTAAGCGTAATTAATAAATAATTAGAGGATGATTAATTAAAAAATTGTAATTAACCTATATCAGTGATTAATCTGATTTCAATTAATCAGATGATCAATTAAACTTACTTGTGGATGATTGTATTCTATTGAATACTGTGAATTGTTTGATATTCTACCGTTTGATGCTTTGTGATATGAATTGTTTTAATTCAAGCTGTGATGAATGTAATTTATTTTATATGTGATAAATGTATATTATTTATCTTTATATCTATGGATGGAAGATAAGCGTTATAAATTATACCACTTATCGATATTGATATGATAGAATCTGTGATGATTGAATGATGTTGCATTATTGTGTGAAACACCTGGACTACACCTTACACACACAAATATGGACTGCACAAAGAAATCGGTTAAGTCATAGATTTTTTGAAATGGTTTTAAAGTTGAATTTAGAATCCAAATAGTTTTAGAAATGGAATTGGGTTAAATATGAAAAGATTTTGAAAGGGAGTTTAAAAATAAAAGTTATTTTAATAACTTGATAAAGTTTTGAATTTTAAATAGTTTAAATCGAATTTAAATTCAAATTTTGAAATTGAATTCTGTGTTTGGAAATTATGATTTAAAAAGGTTATAAAAGTTAAAAATGTGTTTATATGGGTTTTAAACCATTTTAAAAGTATTGTTTTGGGAATTTGAATTTAGCCCAAGGACTTTAACTTGTATAAATGAAATTGGATTTTTCCGTAACGAAAATTATTTGTTTTCAAATAATAAAAGCTTTCATTTAAGGAAAAGATTTCCAATTTTTGTTGAAAGATTTCAAATTTGAAATAGAATTGAAATAGTTTTGAAAGCTATGAATGAATCTTTATGAAAGATTGTTGAACCTTGTTTTGAAATTGAAGAAGATTTAAATGGTGTATCTTTTATATAAAAGATTTGGAATGGGAATTGTTTTGAAAGTTATGAAAGAATCTTTGGAAATGGTTTTGAAAGCTATGAATCGAGTCTTTGATTTAAAATTGGATGAGTTGATCCAATTTGAAAAGAAAATTGGCTTGAAAGCCGTGAATAAATCTTTGTGAAAGATGGGTGAACTTTTGAAGCGAATCTTTTTGTTTAAAGATTTGAAACTAGTAATTTATTTAGACCATTTGAAGAAAAGTTTTTGGGCTATAAGTTGTGACTTAACTGAAATCTCAATATCCATATGTTTTTAAATATTGTGCTCATTATTCAGTTTAACCGAGAGAGGGCCTTGTGTCATATAACCCATTTTGAATAATGATACGACGTTATGGATAGCATTTGAATACCGGTGGTGAGGACCGGATATTTCCAAAAGCGAAAGGATAACTCGTCGAATGTCTTTGCATCGGTTGATCCCTGGTATAGAGATTTGGTCACTTTTTATGATGGGAAGTCCGGACGTGATTAGGGATTATCCGGATTTGCAAGGGCTTCTTTGGAAGTGCCTTCGGTTCTGTTCGAACCCGGAACAGACTTGTATGTATGTGTGTCTGACTTTACACTTTGAGATGTAAAGCTGGTTTCTATCAAATACATTTATGTTTGGTGGCGGAGATTTATTCTCTTAGCTTAACACCTTCTCTGAGACGTACGAGCTTAGAAGTTATGTAGTTGATGGTGACTAGTGATACATTCCCAATTTGGTAATGTAGCATACGAATTGCTGCTGATCGTTTGTTGATCAAAGCATGGCTTTGTGAAAAGCGTAGCTTTGTGGACGAGACTTCGTCAAGCCTCACAACCCTGAAATGGTCGAAACAGGAATTTTGTGGTAAGGTTGCAAGTGTCGCGCCCCTAGGGTATGTCCATATCTTCTAGATAAAAGGTGGTATCATGGTATGGAGCCCATATATTTACCTATGTGGTTGCTGCATACTTATTGATATGTGGTTGTTGGTGTCGAGCGCTCGGATAAAGGTTGGTTACGACCGGGGATGGCATATCTTGAGGGTTACTTCCATGAAGGGGTAACCCGGCCTTTTATCGGTAAGGAACCATTTTGGTTCTTGGGGGCATCCCTCCAGAGGCGTTCCATTATTAAGGAAGTTCCTTAGCCTGACCATTTATTGGAAATCCAATCATCCAATACGCGCCTTGTACGGTTTTAGTTGTATAACCTGCCATGGAATGTGGCGGTAACATGCTATTGAATATGGTAGCTATAGTAGGCATACGATGAAATGTTGCATGCTGGCTAAGATTAATATTATACCTGCAAATGTTTTCCACTATGCACTAATAATAATATCAAAAGGGTTTTGCGTATCAAGCATGTTTGACTATCATAAGGAGAAATCTCCTCCAATTCTGCATTTGCATTGTGTGTGCGGTGGGAGGCCTTATGGTAGTTTCATTTTCCAAAAAACATTGTGGATTTCAATGTATTAATTTTTTGTTGTTGTTTTGTTTTAAAGAAAACTATTTTTATTTTCTCATACCAGTCTCATGACTGATCTTGCTTAATACAACGTGATAGGGGGTTCTCGCTTCGCGTTTGGTGGCGAACGGAAGACTCTTACCCCTACATGTCCCCAGGGAAGGGTTGGCTAACCAGTTAGGTCGAGTGTCGAAAGGCTGGCCGTAAAAGCAAGGGCATGGTACCATTGTATGTCATGGCGGGGATGGGATGGTTGAAAATCCTAGCAGTCGAGAGTGGCCGTTGTTGATGGTTGAAAAGCCTAGACCGTGACAGAACCCATGTGTGGTTCTGAAATCTATTGAGGTGATGGAATCCATATGGGATTCATTCTTTGTTCGAGTGTTGAAAACTTGTTTGAAGATGCTTTATGTAACCTCGACATCAGGAAATGACTAAAGGCAGATTAGGATGAACAATTCAGGGGTTGTGCTATCGCAAACGGGTGACTCAACTCCATTACATAGAGTATTCTTATCGATATGCTAGCCAGCAGGAGTTGTGATGCTTAGGTTCCACGTGGTTTGGTTCGCTCGTTCGGGCATGGGTAGATTGTGTTTATCTTATGGTCCATTTTATCTATAGATATATGACGCTCGAAAAGTATTTTCCGATCCTTGTCATATGTGATCAGTTTTAGTTTACTGAGAAGATCTTCATGGGAAATCCATTTATACGAACGTCTCTTAGCGGTTTTGTTTGTATACTAAATATTCTTCTGAGTGTAATAAATTTAACCACTACAGTAATGAATTATATTTACTTGAACACCCAAGACATTATTATAATATCATTGGAGTTTCTAACAGAAATGGTTTGGCTATCGTAAGGTAAAAACCCATCCATCTTTATTTGCAGTGTGTTTTACAAGATACTTTTATCTTAAAAGGTTTTATAACATTATTTAATTCAAATGACTTGAATTTCTATTGCTTGTTTAACAAACTGATCTAAGTGTTATTTTCTTATAATGCTCGGGTCATCTCCATGTATAGTTTTAGATTTTGTTGATGTTCAGTGGAGCTCTTAGAGAGGAGCTGGATGATTACCTACCGTAGTTTTTCTTTTTCCACTGTATTACTTTGTTTATATTTAGCAGCAATTATAAGCACAGACAGTTATAACTGTCCAGGCTGATGATGGGTTACTTTACTCTGATTATTGTATAGGTATTAAAAATTTCTTTTGTAAAGATCTATTGAGATATTATATGTTATTATTCCGCTGTGAGATTCTAATGTATTAGTTCTCTTCTTCCTTGCTCCTTTTCTTTTATCTTTTTCTTTAACCCTAACATTCTATCTTTTCGGCACTTGGGTGCTCGACATGTGAATACCGTGGATGTATCAGTATCGACATTCGGGGGCCAAAAAGGCAATCGTTGCATTATGGTATCAAAGCTGAAGATTAAACGAAAACCTTGGCTTTGTAACGTATAGCTCATTAAGAGATATGGTAATGGAGTGCCTTATTATGAGTTGAGTGTATTGTGTATATGAGAGTGCGTATTTGTTAGTACTATAAAAATGTTTTATACTGTGTTAATTGGCTTGTTGATGATTTGTAAATTTTGGTCAGAATATGGAGCGCCATGATATCGATAAGGATTTCTATGTACTTAAATAAGGAAAACTGACACATTGTTGTATTTAAAATTAGGTGGATGAAGTAATTTTACCTAGCATTATTTGTTATGTATAAAAGAATAATTTTTATAAATTGACATAGTTATTTCTAATGTGTTTGTTTGTTAGGAGATGATAATATTCAATTATTATCATTTATTGTTTGATTAGTTGTGCTCGGTCAGTTTATGAGCATTGGCTACTATTTGTTGATTTTTGAATTGTGTTTAACCTGTAATTTACCTTTATACAACATAGAATGGGCAGATTGTAATTTAAGGGGATACCGAATCAAACACCTTATGAACTAAGTTTCATAATTCGACTATAAGGAGTTCGGCAATAATGTTGGGTTAAAAATTTAAATTTTAATAAAAGTGGTTTATTATAGTATTAAAGAAAGGTAAGACATTTTAAAGATAAACACTTGTGTAATAGTTTTATATGAGAAAGTGACTTATATAAATATGGTTTATAAGTATAATTATAAATTAATAAATCTTTAATAATGGAATTTTAAAGGCAATAAGTACATAAATACTTTTTAAGTACTGAACTCATTTCTGTGGCTGGAAAATGATTTCGGCGACGACTGCAACATCATCAGCGTTTATTTTCGAATTACAAAGTGGGGAATGCTATTATAGTAGTTGTGCTACAAAATTGATTTGGAATAAAACAGATTTTTATTTAAATTTCGAAATATGATTTGATATACAAAGATTATAAGTATATATTATTTTGATATGATTTGAAATGAATCCTGTTATTTGGTTTGATGTTTTCTGGATAAGATATATTATGGATGCATGTATCATATGCATTTGGGTAGTTTAGTTGTGCCTCTTATTTGACACGTTGATTGGTAGCTTCTAATTATTGAAATGAGATGGAATTTTTGGTCATTTTGGATAGTAGTAAACTTCCAGATTAGTTGAGAAATTAAAAGCTAAGTGTTTGTGTGAAAATAAATAGTAAATAAATAAAAATATTGAATTTTTACAACACCTAATTTGAAAAGAAAGTAGAAATTAAACAGGTTTTAAATAAATTAAACATCTTTGTTAAGTAGAACATTCAATGTTATTGAGCCAACCAATACACGTCTTTACCTTATGGTTGTCAAGAAAAGTAGACTCTAGTCACAAGTTTGGATACCAGAGTCCAACTCTTCTTAGTTACTTGCCTAACCCGACATGTGAAGAAGTCTAGAAAGTTGATTGGTAAGAAGATCCAGATTTATCCTGGACCTTCATTGGAATTTTAGCAAGTTAAACTGATGTTAAATTTACTAAATATCCATGATTAAACAAAAAAGAATAAGATAGTTTTGTATATTCTCTTTGGATGTAATATAGTATTATACAAGTATAAACTTAAGTCTTCGAATATTTCAAATTGGAATTGTGTTTCAAGAATGTGTATAAAAAAGTTAAATTGCTATAAGAATGTTTATAAACTTAGATAACATTTTATGAAATGTGTTATAAATAATCTGCATAGTAAAAGTGAAAACTATTGTGGTTATCAAATATGAACTTTAGATAATGAAATACTATATACATAAAGTTGTTGCTTTTTGAAGTAAATTATAAAGTTGAAATATTTTTATTACTAAAGATAAGTCTTTACATAATGTTCATAGACTCAAGTAATTGTTTTATGAAATGATTCACAAATAAATTTAGTATAAAAAAGAGAAATACTATATGTTATAATAAATGTGATTTGAGATGTAGACAAACATAAGTCATGTTTCAAGAAATGATGCATTATGATTTTAATACTAAATGAGAAATAGTTTATATGAATAAATATTAATTAATAAGAATAACTTTTGTGTAAGTAAATGGAATTTATAATGAATGTGAATTAAAATAATCTAGTATAATAAAGACACCAATCGGAATAAATATGTAAGTTGTACGTAGACTATTCTATGCACGTAACTGTTTTGACCCAGATTCAAGTATACAAATTTGAGGTGAATTACTCCGGTTCGACTTAGGGTTATTTATTCGATTCTCGACGGCGAACACACGATATTGATTTTAGATTTGATTTTGAAGTTTTCTGTCATATTTTATGGTCATGAAAGGAGAACATATGTTTCTAGTCAAGGAACCTAATCAGAGTCCGTATTAGGAAAATCGAGTGTGCGATACTAGTTAGGAAGTGGAATTTCTATGATCAAATGAGCGATCAGATTTTATATTGCATAAGTATGACATATGTATAGCTTATGTGCTTTAGTATAATTGATATTCTTTTGACATTAGAAAATGCAAGTCGTTTGGTTGTATATCATTTGTGTAACAACCCGCATATTTTACGATTGTGCATTTAAATATTTTATTTAAATATAGCATCGTTAGTCGGTTTATAGTCCGAAATGCTACTTTTGCAAACAGTCAAATTAGGACCCTAGACCACTTCCGTTAAGTTCAAAATGATGTTTGCGATCTTTTTTATTATAAACATTGATATGTTTGGAGTTAGCTAGAATTTCGACCTTTTCACTTAGGGCTTTGGGTTTCAGCCCATTAGCCTAAACTATTAACTCTAGCTCAACCCCCACTCCTCTTCATTCATTTCATTTCTATTTCCTAACACTTCAAGCTTAAACAAAAATGGGGGAATAGAAAAGAGATTAGGAAATTCCTAAGCCCTAGTTCCATTGCAAATCCAAGTTCTAGCTCCAAATTCAAAGAAAAGCTATTGGTAAGCATTCCCTTCTTCTCCAACTCATTCTCCCTTCAATTTCAGAAATTCCTAAACCCTAACTTAGGAAATATTTTTCTTTTAAGCTTAGATTCAAGCTTCTTGGGTTAGGACTGAAGAGTGATTGTTCTTGCCTTGCTCTATAACTTCTTCTTCATTGTTTTGAGTAAAAGGTGAGATTTTTATCTCACATCTATGCCTATAACTATCTTTGATTGTTGGGTATGAATTTCTAACACTTATTCATGTGAATTTTTCTTTTGGTTTGGATTGATTTGGTGAATATTTCAATTTTTGGTGTTTTGAAGTCAAATCCTTGAAAATCCTAACTTTGATGTTTGAACATGTTTTTGGTGATGCATCGAAAAGCCTATAGGGCCGGGTCGTCGATTTGCATAAACCCCTAGAACCCATTGCTCGTCCGGTTGCAATTTTAGAGGAGTTGCTCTTCATTTGATAGGCTGAAAAACAGCCTTAGTGCCAGTCAGTCGACTTACCTTTGCAGTCAGTCGACTAGCTGTAGAAAATGAATGTTCCTGGGATGTCTGCAGAGGCTGGAAGTCTCTGTTTCCTGCAATCAGTCGACTGGCCTCTGTAATCAGTCGACTGACTTGCTTGTTTTTGCCTATTTAGCCTATTTTGCTTGAAATTCCAATTTTTATCGATTCGTGGTTTTCCGATTTGTTGTTATCATTTATTATCGAACTTGATGACTTCTATTTTGGAATTTTTGGGTATATCCATTTTGATGAGTTTGAAATCGATTTCTTTGGATTTAATTCACGTCTTTGAACATGAAATTTTGGTGATTGATTGTTCTTACAATCATCTTTATGGTTTGTCACTTTAAAATGCAAAGGTTTCTATACTAGTAGTAAATATTCAAACTCTTTCTCAAAGATGATTTCAACTCTATTTTAATACAAAGTCCTTTATTAAACCATTTTCCAATCTATTAGTATATACAAACCTTTACCTCATTCGTTCGAGAAATCCAATTAAATGACTTTGCAAAACAAGTGGTATGAAACGCTTGCGTTTACTTTGTCGGTTAATTCTTAGACTCGTTCGATTGAAACTCTTGTGACAACTTTCGAGTGGAGATCTACAATTTGTTCGTAAATACTTAACTTAAGCCACTGGTTATGGGACATGAAGCTAAACTCATTTATTTACTAACTTAGTGTAATTGACACTTCTCGATGATCGATGAGGATCATTTTTGTGGTTTTGACTAGCGATGTGTGATGTCTCTTTGTCTCCGAGGGAGACTAAACCCCGTTTTGTGGAGTTTCGACTCAAATTGGTGGGGTAGTGACCCATGGTCTTCGGGCCGTTTGTGGAGCTTCGGCTCAAATTGACGGTTAGCAACCATGGAATAGCGTTCCGTTTGTGAGGCACGTGTTGGTGAGTTTCCATGCTCCCGTTTTGTGATAGGCCTCCCCCTTTTGTGATTTCTGGATTTCTATTGATGATTTCTAGAATTTGTGTTTCACCAAAATTTGTAATTTATATTGATAAGCTTTATCAATATTTGTGCATTGATGAATTTATGTTTCACCAACTTTTGTGAATTTGTATTTCAACAACTTTTACGATTGGCATTGATAAGTTTGTCAATATTTATGGTTTAGTGAATAAAAACAATGAAAACGACATTCTTTCTAGTGCTTCGAGATTTCTTGAGATATCGTATGATTTTTGTTGTTATTTAATGTATACTTTTCATAGTATGACATTTTTGTTATCATACGTTTTTATCATATCTCTTGTTCTATCTCATTTTATCTAATATTTATAGCTAGGCTGATCCGTTTATTATTTTCTTCTTAAATAATACTCGGGTTAGACCGAGATGTTACATGTGCTTCTGCTTGACTCCTCATCTAGGGGTTATTATCTGACTTTTGGCTAACTACTTTAGATTGGTAGTTTTTGTTTTGTATACATTCGAGATAGATACTCCTTGATGTATACATATTCTTTTGTCTAGCACTTGTATCTATTCTTTTGTTATGTTGTGGGTCATGTTTGACCACAACTCTGATGTACACTTCTATGTGCTATATTCGTATCTATTTCCACCTTTGTGATATGGATATCTGTGACTGATTTATGCTATGCTTAATTCTATATTTGTTTCCGAAGATTATATAGCCATTGTGTTGTATCTTTGAGTTTGTATTGGTATGTGGGATTTCCTCTTGAAATGAAATGCATGTTATTCTATCTGACATATCGGTGCTCGCACAAAGTAATTACACGGATGGTTCCTCCTTGACAGCCTTATTCTTCGTGCTCGTTGACAGCATTACGCTGTAGTGTCCTTGGCTAGCGTGAGTATAGAGGTGGGGCGTCACAGCATGGTATCAGAGCCAAACTTCGAAACAATGTAGAATAATTTAACAAGGATCATCATCCTAAGTCCATCTTAGGAGTCGTGCCTTAGGATTTTATTCGAGTCATTGGACCCGTTCTATCCTATTTTCTTTGTGATTCCTTGTTTTATCAATCAAGATTTGTTTGATATTCATTCTAAGATTAACCTCTTTCTTCTTCTTTCTTTCTTTCTTAAAGATGAGAAATGGTTAGACCAGGCCGTCCCAACGTCGGTCAACCTAGTGCTACTCCCCAGGATGGAGTATTTATGTCTGCCCAACAGCTTCTTGATCTTGTAAAGAATGCTCACGCTGCCGGACCCATTCCAGAGCCTACTCACCCTAAATCTGGGTTTGCACGTTTGTGTAGTGATTATACCAACTTGGGTGGGAAGCTATTCAAGGGTACCAAAAACATCATTGAAGTCGAAGCTTGGCATAGAACATGTGATCGCATCTTTACTCGCATGAATCTTATTGATCTTCATCGAGTTCAAGTGGCTTCTAGTATGCTCCAAGAGAGAGAATTAGATTGGTACGAACTTCTGATTTCTGAAATTATTGAAGCGAATCTTACTTGAGAGCAATTCCGAGAAAGATTTCAATTGAAATTTGTACCAGAAGCTGAGAAAGTGACTTTAGCCTGTCGTTTTATAGACCTTGTTCAAGGTGAATCTTATGTGACAGAATATGTCGCATCTTTTGAATCTCTCTCTAATTATGGGGTCGAGTATATAAATACCCCATTGAAGAAAAATCAGAGATTCATCTATGGCTTGAATAAGAATCTTAAGAAGCCATTACTTCTGAAATTGGAGGTTGCTTTCAATCAGCTTGTTGATATTGCTTTTCGACTTGAAGAGGCTGATAAAGAGGGTGATGTTGAAGTTGTGAGTGCCAAACTGAACTTCAACAACAACAAGAAGAGGCCTAATAAGTTCAAGGGTCCTTATCCCAACAAGAAAGGGAAACATGTAGCAAAGACTCCTAACTATAGCCATAGAAAATGCTACAATTGTGGTTCTAAGGACCATTATGCAAATAAGCGTTCAAAGCCCCTTACTTGTCGCTATTGCTAAAGCTCAGGCCATTATATATCTTCATGTCCCAAACTTCAAAGTAAGAAGGAGGAAAAGCTAAATGTTGTGCAAGCCCTTTGTGACACTTCTCTTGGTCAAGGTATTTCTCATTCAATCCTTGATTACATTTGTTTTGTGATTATCCTTTTCGAGTTCTTTATGATATGGGTTCATTTCATTATTTTATATCAAAAGAATTTGTTGATTATTTTTCTTTAGACATTTTGGGCTTAATGCCTTCGCTAAGAATTGCTATCCGGATAGTGGATCTGCAACGCTCAGTTTGCTTTGAAAAGATGTGAAGATTATTTTATGTGATTATTCTTTCCGATCCGATTTGCATATTATGCGTTACTTAGACTTCAGAATTGATTTTTTGAAAAAGTTTTGGCTTAATCATTATGAAGCCATATCCTATGTCCTGAGTGGACTATTCATCTTCGACATTCTCAATCTAATAAGCAGATATCTATTTTTTTCTTTGCGATTTTGATTCCAATTTGATGGCATCATTTTATTCTTTAGGCCCACTTGATGAGGAAAGTGTTATTTCTCTCATTCAAATAGTTTGAGAATTTTATGGTATTTTTGAGCTTGTATTAGGATTATCACCTAAGCAAATCTATTGAGTGGTGCTAAGGTCTTTTCAGTTCGACTTTGCCACCAGTTTTCATTAGCTATGAGTTGTGGACGATAGCGTTCCACTAACCGCATTCCGTACTCATTATGATTATTATGAATTAATTATTATGTCATTCAGTTTGTCCAGCTTATTTCATCCATTTTATGAGTTGAGTATTCTACAAATATCTCAATGACTCCATTCTTGTATTTATTGATTTTGAATGAAAACAGCAATTTAAAGTTTTGCAAATCTTTTTCATAAGATTTATTTATAAGTATGATTGGATTTTTGTTCTTGAAATGAACAAGGAATATTTGTAAAGTTTTTTAAGAGACATATTTATCGTATAGAAGATGATTTTGTAATTGTATGGCCCATTGACTGCTTTAAGAATTCTGGTCGATGCGCATGATCAACATTATCGATAGGAACCTCCTAAATGTTTTGATGAGACAGTCAGACATAATAAATTGACTTGTAAAAAGTAATTTTTCTAGAAAGATTATTACATAAAGATAATTGTAATTTTGAAGGTTTTAACTTTTCGAGAAAGTAGATTATTTAAAAGAACTCTCTCTTTCGATACTCCTATTCTTGTGATTCCTAAAGGGAACCAAGATTTCACTGTTTGTACCGATACGATTCGTATTAGTTTGGGTGCCGTTCTCTTGCAAAAGGGAACATGCTATCACTTATGCTTTTAACAATTAAAGCCTATCGAGACTAGGTATGCCACTCATGGTCTAGTGCTTGTGGCTATTGTTTTTGCTTTTAGAATTTGACATCATTATCTTTTGGGGGAGAAATTTGTTCTCCACCTCGATCATAAATCTTTGAAGTATTTATTCTCTCAAAAAGGAACTTAATTTGCGCCAACAACGTTGGCTCGAGTTCCATACATCTTATGATCTTGATATTCTTCATATACTCTCGGAAAGGGGAATCGTGTTGCCAATGCCCTTAGTCATAAGCAACAAGTGGTTGTTTCTTTGATGATGTCCGAATGGAATGATCTTTTTACCAATTTCATTGGACGTTTCGATGTACCTCAATTTATTGAGCTTCATATCATTTCTTTTATGGACTAGCGTTCGATGTTCTTTTATGATTTTCGGTTCATTTGACGTACCGTTTGTACTGCGTCGATGTTTCGAATTATATGATTTTCGGTTCATCGAATGTACCGTTATTGTACTACATCGATGTCCCGACTTTTTGTTTCATTGGACGTACCGTTATACTGCGTCAGTGTTCCAAATTATTTGAACTTTGGTTCATTGGACGTACCGTTGTACTACGTCGGTGTTTCGAATTATTCGAGCTTTGGCTCAGCCGGCGTACCGTTATTGTACTACGCCGTTGTTTCAAATTATTCGAGTTTCTAGTTCTCGGGCGTACCGTTATTGTACTAAGTCGTTGCACCGGCTCAATTTTTCTGCTATTCATGATTTTTTCATGTCTCTCAACTACAGAAATGCCTTAGGGATTTTGATTTTGATTTTTGAACCTGTTTGCACCAAAATTGGTCACAACACTCTTCGGGAGTCGTTGAAGAGATAATAGTGAAGAATGTTAATTCAAAACAGATATTATCTAACAAAAACTCCAATCAACAGTAAATTGAATGCGTAGACAAGCGATTTATAGTGGTTCGGCGTGTTGCCTACATCCACTGTGAAGTTTTTTGATGTTTTATTGATTCTCCTTCAATGATTCCAAGTTGTTACAGCGATCAACAGCAGGTTACAACTGAAAATTCGAAATCAACAGCTAATATACGATGTAGAGTGATGAAGATCTCAGTCCGGCAGAGTCTGGGCGCTTCAGAGTCGAAAGATCCCTTTTCTGATGGCTCTGGGGCTCTATTTATAGGTGTAGGCTGCTGATATTTCACTGAAAACTCGGAAGATCACTTCTGGCACGTGAGGGGGCTCACATGCCCGGTCTTAGGAAGTTTGGGCCCACTTTGGCATCGGCTCGAACTCCATTCGAATCATCAAGAATTCATCCAATCGAGGTGAAATTTGGCTCACTCTTAGACATGAATGCAAGCTTCTGTGAAAATTTCGTGGCATTTGGATCAGTGGATTAAGAGATATGATGGATTCGAGATGGGGTTCATTGCGTGGCTGTTTGTTTCGAAGCCATCCATTCGAACCGATGGTTTCGAACCGATGGTGGCACGCGCCTTCGTGGTGACGTGGAGCGCAAACTTTGAACCGATCCGGTCTTCACTCCGAGTTGACCGCTTCGACTCCATATATCTCGGCGCATTCGAACCGATAAAAGACACGTCATCATGGTTAGTTGACCCAGTGGGTTCGTACGAAGCTTCACAGGTGTGTTCGAACAAGGCTTCTGTGATGGGTTCGAACAACTGATGCTCGGTGGATCCGAACAAGGATTCTTTAGATGGACACGAGCTTTGCAACCCCTCCATGGACACGAGGTCCACCGGTACGAACTAGATGGGTTCGAGGTTGATGTATTCGAACCGAGGCACTCCGATGGGTTCGAAGTCCATCGATTCGAAGGTGATCGGTTCGAATGGTGTTTGACGATGGGTTCGAAGACACCTACCTCGATGGGTTCGAAACCAGTGCTTTCCCCTTCAAGTTGAATCGATCATAACTTGAGCGTACGAACTCGGATTGACTCGAAATTTGAGATGAAGGATTTTATGGTCTTTCTTGTCTTGTCCTATCAATTGTAGCACAATTCAGACTCGGACAAAATTCAGTGATATCCATAGCGAAACGAAGTATGACCGATCTCTGAGACGAACTGTTCTCCGTTTCTGATTGATCTTTTGGTATCACAGCTTTGCCAAAAAGCGGGATAACATTTTGGCCCCCAAAGTACGTCTTGTGGGAACATGACGTGCTTTGAATAGCTGCGATTTCTCTTTGAACAATCGTTGCTCTCTTTTTGTTGAGATTTGTACCCTGTATTGCTGCAACCTTGCGTTGATATGGTTGATTGTTGTATGCTAGCGCTCAGCCGTTGGCTATTGCACTTGTGGCAAGGTGAGTATTCGATCCCTGTAAACGTTTAAAATCGAATGTTAGTTCGACATAAATGCACATATGTGCGTTCGACTGTTGTTAACGTCGTGCGTCCACGAGTCGTTGTCAGTTTGATTTGCTATTGAATTTCGTATCGATTCTCTCCTAAACCGATTTGGAAATTCGATTTGAGATAACGCTTGATGGTTGTTTTGAAAAGTCTCTTCGTATCGATCCTCTCCTGCACTGATATAGAAGGTCGAGGGAAACGACTTTGGGTTGCGTGAACGTAACTTTGAACCGATGTATTGGAGCATTGATGGGTTCGAAATCTGCATTCGTATTGATGGAGTACACTCATGCTATGATGGGTACGAAACTGACATTCGAACCGATGTTAAAGGATGGTTACGAAATAGTAGTTCGTATCGATAGGAAATGATGGATACGAAATTCGTCGTTCGCATCGGTAGGTTGTGGATGGAGTTGTGAACAGGGGCTTCGAACTGATGTGCCCACTGTGCGTTTCGCATCGATGTGACTCGATGTTTTGCCGTGTGCTTTGTATCGATGAAATGCGAGGGTAACTGCGAATCGATAGGGTCTTAGACCGATGGGTTCGAAGATTGACCTCGAATCGATATGATGATGGACCGGTTGTGACCGGTTGGGTTAACTGGGATGCGAAACGGCCCGGTCACTTCCTAGGCCTCATATAAATAGCAGGGGGGCCTCACTTTTTCACTTTTTACTCTCGCCTTGCTTTTACTGTGTTTCGCATCGTTTCAAAGTTTCTGAGAAGACAACACCGTGTTACATATTCAAACCATTCAAGATCTAAGACTTTAACTCCTCGAACCCATCACTCAAATTAGGTAATTAGCCTCGAATCCAAACGGCAAAGTTATTTCGAACCTATCTCTTCTTCATCGATTGCTCAGTCTCAAGATTGGCAAAACCAGATCTGGTTTGGGAAGGGTTCGAACCGATGCGTGGATTCAAGTTCGAATCGATGATGGCGGCGTCATTCTTCGTTGGATTTCGCATCGATCCCTAGAATGACTCTATGAGGGTGACATAGTTCGCACCGATTGATCATCTTTGATGGGTCCATTCGAATCGATGGATTCGAATCCATCAGCTATCGGTTCGAAGTTCTCAACTTTGCATCGATACGGAGGGTATCGATTCGAACGTGGTTGATGTTAAGTTGAGGGTTTCCTTATCGGTTCGAACTAGCTAACCAAGGATCGATTTGAAGTCACCCTTCACTGACCGATTCGAACTTGACACCTGATCATCGATTCGAAGCGTGCCTTTCTGCATCGATTCGAAGTGCGCCTTTCTGCATCGATTCAAAGTGACGTTAGGATGGGTTCGAATGAGTTCCTTGTGATCGGTTCGAACCCTCTATGATGGATACCAAAGTTTGACATTTTCTAAGCATAATTCCGACGAGCTCCATCCTTGCATATTTGGACTTGTTAGTCACACTGCATACTTGACCACCTTTCGAAGCTCGTCGATGGAACCATAACAACTTCTATCCAAATCTTCCATCATACAAATGGTTCAGTGATGACGGTCAGCGATGACGGTCATTATAACTGGGGAAATTAGCTTTGTCGTTTGCATATTTCCTTTAACTCTGTGACACTTATTCAAGTTATGCATGGCACTGTACAACATACATTCATACACTTTACACTGGGGAACGCACGGGTCCTTTGTCGTCTAACGATGGTTTCTCATGAGTTAGCTAGTTATGGAACCTTCGAGTTCACAGCAGCAGGGGATTCAAAGTACAGTCACCCCGAGACTGGAGGTTCCAGACATTGAACCCGAGATCATCGATCCAGCTCCGGACGAACTTCCCAATGCGTCTTTCATTGCCAATCCGTCGGATTCCGTTCAATCCAATATTTCTGAAGATATGTTAGGGAGAATATGCTTGAGGCACGGTCTGTCACTGGATGACGTGTTATTGCCAGGGCCGAATGATAGACCACACAACCCGCCGGAGGGATATACAGCATTTAATCGCCACGCGTGCGCGGCTGGGACGCTTCCTTCGTTCAACGAGTACATAAGGGAAGTGTTGTCTTTTTTGAGGATCGCTCCATCCCAACTACATCCAAACAGATATGCTTCCGTGAATAGTTTGTTCATCGTCTTCATGGAGTACCTTCATAGACCACCGATCCCGACCGAGATCAGATATCTATTTAATTTCAAAACTTGAGGTGATTACCCTTCCTTCACATTTCTGGAAGCGGTGAGGAACTGCCAAGTGGTCACTGGGTCCTGGACCAGGTTGAGCTATTACAGGACGGAATGGTTCTATGTCAGGTGTCCTCCGGGGTTTGCCCGGCGATTGTTATTCGCAATGGCAATGGCGGTCAAAGTGAAACTTATGTTTTTTCTTTTTACAGCAATGATTCAGCGGCCTGAAGGTGAATGATTTAGGGAGGTAGTAAGAATACTCCGAGGAGTCCCGAGTGAAGATAGGGATATCGAGCTGCTCTTGACGGATAGGAATCTCCGGACTTACGGGTTGATTGAACGAGGGCAGAGCATTCAGTTTGAAGGAGCATTAAGGACTGTCTCGAAAAAACGAGCCAAGCACAAGAAGCCCAAAGTTATCATAGCCGAAGAGGCTGATTCTGAAAGAACCCGTACCGACGATGAGCCGCTGACCGAGCCTACGGATGTAGTTCAGGATGTTGCGGAGCAGATAAAAGGCAAGGTAGCCGCCGTTACGTCAACTAAGAAGGGGAGATGGAAATCGGTTGTCACGGCGCGATCCTCTCCCGGAGTTAGAATCTCGGAGATGTCTCCTCCGAGAACCGAAAATCTTTATGAAGGGCTCGCCGATATTCCAATTCCGGACGATGTGTCCCTGCAGCACGATGCCGGATTGGAAGAGCTTTCAGAAACTCTAGTTTTGAGCGAGTCTTTTCCCACTGGTGTGGCGGACACATCCGGTTGTTCGAGGGGTTGCACATTCATACATATTTCACAACACTGTATAATCTTTGACTATAAACTACATGTATCGAATGGTGATTAATCCTGCTTTATTTTTCTCTGTAGATACTATGTCTAGGCGAGGTTCAATGCTAGGAATTCTCCGACATGCCCGCAAGTCTTCGTATTATGATTCGCGCAGATGAGAAGGGGATAGAGATTATGACCAAGGACGCTCTGGGTATTCTAGTCAGGAGAGATATGATACAGACAGAGGTTATAAGCGTCGATCTCGATTGCGTGCTCCTCCTCCTCCCAGAGATCCCATTCAACCTCCTGCTCATGTCTCTCGTCCCTTTGAATCTTCACACCACATGTCTGCCTCTCAATCTTCTAGGCATGAATCCCGCCATTCTAGGAGCGAAACGATGACTGCTGCCGGTACATAACAGCCCCCCGTGGAAATTTCAGGGGAAGGAGCAATCAGGCTTGCGCAGCTGAAAAAAGATTTCCCAAACATTTGCTTCGACAACTATATCTTTCCTCCACATTTAAAGAAAATCCCGGAGGAAGCTGAGCAATTGGTACATGATTACGTACACGATTTTTACGCTCAGTACAAAGCATGGTCGAAAGCAGCTGACAAAGCGTCGGCATTGGCCTTTGAGTGTGGGGCCACCATCGAGAGATTGCAGGCCGAGCTTGCTCAAAAGAGCCGTATTATTGGGGTGCTAAACACTGAGGTTGAATCTTCCAGGAAATCTGAAATGGAGGCTATCAAAAAAGCCGACGAAGCCCAAGCAACGATGGATAGGATGAAATGTGAGCATTATGCCACGGTAGAGGATATGGGCCATCATAACACCCTGGTCACTGCCGAGAGGGATGCAACCCTAAAGGAGTTGAACGAGCTTAAGTCTAAATTTGCCGAAATCGCCAAGGATAGGGATGATGCGAATAACGCAGCTCAGGAGGCGTGTGAACAAGCCGTGATTCTCCAGACTGAACGGGATGCGGCAGTAGCCAAGGTCCAGGCGGTAGAGACGGAGGTTGAGGAGAAAGTTCGACAAGCGGAGGCCAGGCTGGAGGCCGATATTGAAGATTTGCTCATCACTTACAATGCCAATGTGTTGAGACACAGAAATTTGGCCTGGCTCTAGGATTACCCGGTACACCTCCGCAGCGCTTGGGGTCGATTGGTTGAGGAAGAGGAGGAAGCGCGTCCGGATGAATCGGTCGACCGATTCGAACTCGAAAACCGGTTGCTGACAGATGACGAGAAGAAGATCCTCCATGACGCTATTATTGCTCATGAGAAGGAGATGATTGGTGGCCGATCTCTGGAAATTGGAGAGGGATCAGGTGTTGAGCATCATTCTACTGTTTTTGAATTCACCGCTCCACCTCCGTTAGAGCCTGTATCTGTGGTCGGTTCACAATCTGTTCCCGCTTATGACCCAGAACAGCCGCGGTTATCTCCCATTCGGGAGCACGTCTCCGAGGCCGTCCAACCGTCAACGAGTCAAACTAAGGAAGGTACTTGAATATATCTCAAGTGTTTTTCGAATAGAAAGTTAGTTCGGAAGCAGTTGCTAATAACTTCTTCTTATCTTTGCTTAGCAACCGAGACTACTCCGGCATCTTCGGCTCAAGAGTCTATTCAAGGGAAAAAGGCCATCACCACCGAAACGACTGTCGTGACGACGGTAGTGTCTATTGAGATGGCGTAGGGGAGATCCTTATCTCTCGACGAACAAATGGTGAGCGAGCTGCTTGGCCAACAGAGTGACCCTTTTACAGACTTGCCATTTATTATTAGTGACCTCCTGCCAACCTCTAGCTCTTCAATGCAGATTGCGGATGCCCCCAGCCAAGCCCAAACGATTCATGATGAAGAGATCTTGGCCGAGATTCATGCAGAATTAGAAGCTGCGGGGCAAAGTAGTAGTGTTGGCGGCAGAACGGCGGCGCATAGCGCAACGCCTTTAAGGACAACAACATTAGGTGGAACTATTCCATCTTCCATCGTGGGTCTGGTCCCTCCTACTCCTCTGGCAGGGATCCTTCATTTAGATTCGAGCTCTGAGGAGTACATTGACATTATGCCCCCTGCCGAAGAGAAGCCACCGGAGAGGAGGCCATCCAAACGATGGATTTCCGTTCCTAGTGATTGTGATGACGAACCGCTGATAAGGAAGCCAAGAAAGAAGGAATAGATCGGCCTCCCAAACAGATTTTTTGGTAGATAGGAAATTGTTTTCGTTTTTTGTTAGTAGGCCGTGCATAGATGCAGGTTCGGCCCCTGCTAATAGGGATTCCTTTTTTGGGAGAACTTATTTGCATGTAAGTCCTTGTCTTCAGTTAGTTGAAATAAAATTTAGTTTCTTTGTTTCAACTCTCATTTCTTTTGTGCTTAAGTGTTTGTAGTGTTTTGTTTCTAGTCTGGTGCACTTATGGTGTTTTTACCGTCAAGTAGAATTCGTTTTTATTCGCCAAGTCTAAGAATCTTGGTCGCAAGTTGTGATCGATGAATAATCGAACTTCGGACATTGTATCACTTTGGTTAGCGATTAACACTTAGCTTTTTTTCCCCTAGTCTCGGGGAATAACATTCGTGTTCCGGTGGTTGACTGCGTTTATTGAAAACCTTAAGCACATGTCCACATTCTGGGGACTTGAGATAATTTGAGATCGATAATCCGGTTCGCACTCCGGGAATTCGAGAGTTATCGATGTTTGTAACACGGTTCGCGCTCCGAGAACTTTGACTTGGTATTCGTGCTCCAATTCACACTCCGGGAACTTGGAGAAAACATGTATGTTTGGGTTCGCACTTCGGGAACCTGAAATTGATGTTTGTATTTTGACTCGCGCTTCGGGAATCTGGAGTTAGCCGCTGGATGGTCGGTTACATCTATTTGGGCTTTTTAGGAGTCCGTTCACACTTTGGGAACGATAGATTTAACGCTTATACTCCAATTCATGCTCTGGAAAGTTGGGGTCCGTTCGCACTCCGGGAACGAATTGTTGAATGTTTATACTCCAATTCACACTCTGGGAAGTTGGAGTTCGTTCGCGCTCCGGGAACGAGTTATTGAATGTTTATACTCCAATTCACGTTCTGGGAAGTTGGAGTCCGTTCGCACTCCGGGAACGAATTATTGAATGTTTATACTCCAATTCACGCTCTGGGAAGTTGGAGTCCGTTCACGCTCTGGGAACGAATTATGGAATGTTTATACTCCAATTCACGCTCTGGGAAGTTGGAGTCCGTTTGCACTCCGGGAACGAATTATTAAATGTTTATACTCCAATTCACACTCTGGGAAGTTGGAGTCCGTTCGCACTCCGGGAACGAATTATTAAATGTTTATACTCCAATTCACACTCTGGGAAGTTGGAGTCCGTTCGCACTCCGGGAACGAATTATTGAATGTTTATACTCCAATTCACACTCTGGGAAGTTGGAGTCTGTTCGTACTCTGGGAACGAATTATGGAATGTTTATACTCCAATTCACGCTCTGGGAAGTTGGAGTTCGTTCACGCTCGGGGAACGAGTTATGGAATGTTTATACTCCAATTCACGCTCTGGGAAGTTGGAGTCCGTTCGCACTCCGGGAATGAATTATTGAATGTTTATACTCCAATTCACGCTCTGGGAAGTTGGAGTCCGTTCGCGCTCTGGGAACGAATTGTTTAATGTTTATACTCCAATTCACGCTCTAGGAAGTTGGAGTCTGTTCACGCTCTGGAAACGAATTGTTGAATGGACTGTCGTATGTTGGTCCAATTCAGCCTTTGTCGTGATGGCTTGCCCCCGAGCTGGGGTTTCACTTAGTGAGTGGCCGGTCGTATCACAGTCACTCGCTATTTGAATAAATTCCATTGTTTGATGGAACTTAGCTCTGTGTCGTGATTGTTGAACGTTGTATTCGGTGAACCACAGCTCTAGCTTGAGGAGATAGTATTTTATTGCTGAAATAAGAAAATATGGCAAAGTCAGTGCCTTATTACAAATTCAAATTTCAGAATGCAAAGGAAACTGCAAAGTATTCATAGATTGAAGGAGCCTGTCATGTGTGATAGTGACGAGGATCTTCGTCGTTCCAGGCTCCTGAGTAAGTAGGTCCGCCATTGATGGCGTTTATCACCAATCTTCCACGAGGACAAGTCGAGTCCTCCTGTCTCGGTCGATTGGGTCCATTGTTTGGATTTGATGGGCCCGATTCTATGGGCTGCGGTGTTCGCACAAACTGTTCCCGCTTCCTTTCTCTGATCAGTTTTTTAACAAGATCCTGTAAGTGACGACACTCGTTCGTATTGTGCCCGTAGCTTTCATGGAACCTGCAAAACTTTCCCGTCTGGATTTGTCTCTCTGACGACGGTCTTGGTGTAGGTTTTTGATATTGAATTGTGCCACAGGTTCGTAAGTACAGGTCCTCTAGTGATGTATTCAGAGGAGTGTAACTGTCAAACATTGGACTCTTACGCTGCAGGCCACGATTTTGATTTTGGTTTTTAGTTTGATTCACGCTCTCTCTTCGCCGAGCTTGTTTATTTTTAATGTTCAACCGAAATTTTCCGGAGCTTTCACCGGACTGTTTGATCGCTACATTGCTTTGGATCCCTTCCGCATTTGGTCCTGCTTCAGTTTGCTTCCTAGACTGTTTCGCGTCTTCTCGTCTCAGGAATTGAGCTTCTTTGGCATGGAAACGGTCCAATGATGCAGGTGGTTTTCCAGCTAGCCAATTGCCAAATTCAGAATCGGGGTCGATCCCCTTAGTTAACTCCATAAAGATGGAGTTATCGTTTGGATTACTAATCTCCGCACATGCAGTATGGAATCTCTCTAAGTAACGCCTGAGCGTTTCCCCAGGAGCTTGAGTGACGCTAGATAGAGTGTTGACATCTTTTGGCCTTGCGACGTGCATGCGGAATTGCTCAACGAATTTTGTGGCCAACTGATCAAATGAAGAGATGGATTGAGGTGGCAATCGAGTGAACCACATAGTAGCGATGCCCCCCCAAGGATATGGGGAAACTACGACACTTCACTGCATCGTCGGCTCTGGCAGCGGTCATTGATCATTCATATTTTAGAATATGTTGGTTGGGGTCGGAGCTCCCTTCGTACATGGGTAGAGTTGGCATCCTGAACCGCCGTGGGGGTTTAGCAGTAAGAATATCGTCCGTAAAGGGAGTGTGACTTCGGGAAACTTCCCAATCGTCGTTTGTGAATCCCTGACTCTCACGGATCATCTGACGTATCATAGTTGATAGATCCGGCATTTGCGTGTTTTGTGCGGCCTGCACCAGAGTATGATTACGTTCCATTTTTCGAGGTTGGACCGAACATTGTCGATGGTCCAAGTCTTTCCTTCTTGGCTCATAGTCTTCTGAGACGTACGGTTCAGGTGTACGCCCGCTATGACGACGGTCCAGGTCCGACTGATCTTGGGTATTGACCCCATGTTCAGTCGCAACGTTAGTGGTGCGGTATTCTGCGGTGTGGTGAAGAACGGCACCTCCTCGGGAGGAGGGTCCGGTTTGGAAACTGGCTGACGGACCAACTCTAAGTTGTCCAACGGTCAGTGTCGGTTGATTTCCAACGGGTGGCATATGACTCCCATCTAGCCGGGGTCGTGGAGGCCAGTTATGATAATCAGAGGATGAAGAACTTTCGCTGGATGAGCAAGAAGCATGGTCTCTCGTGGATCTCTTTCGTTTCTGGCGATCCAGCTTGTTGATTAGCTCAGCGTTAGCGCGTAGCTGTTCTTTTAGTTGCTGCCGACTCTGGGTCAGCTCTTGGAGTAGCAGCTGCAACTCTTATCGTGTAACCGGACCGGACGGTTCAGAGTGCCCAGTAGCATCCTGATTAGATGGAGGTGGAGGCACAGGATTCTGTCTATCCTGTTCTTCTTGATTGACAGCGTTTGAGGTGGTTCTTGTGCTAACCATCTTGAGAGTTGAATTCATTTCCTAGACTTTATGCAAATCTGAATAGAAGGGAAGGAAGTTGGATTTAGTGATCTGGATCTCTCTCTTAGATTTATCCAATCCGGTATCGATGACAGATCCAACGAGCAGGAGAAAATCTGGGTTTTCTCAGTAAAAGCACCAAAGTGTTTGCACCAAAATTGGTCACAACACTCTTTGGGAGTCGTTGAAGAGATAATAGTGAAGAATGTTAATTCAAAACAGATATTATCTAATAAAAACTCCAATCAACAGTAAAGTGAATGCGTAGACAAGCGATTTATAGTGGTTCGGCGTGTTGCCTACGTCCACCGTGAAGTTTTTTGATGTTTTATTGATTCTCTTTCAATGATTCCAAGTTGTTACAGCGATCAACAGCAGGTTACAACTGAAAATTCGAAATCAACAGCTAATATTCGATGTAGAGTGATGAAGATCTCAGTCCGGCAGAGTCTGGGCGCTTCAGAGTCGAAAGATACCTTTTCTGCTGGTTCTGGGGATCTATTTATAGGTGTAGGCTGCTGGTATTTCACTGAAAACTCGGGAGATCACTTCTGGCACGTGAGGGGGCCCACATGCCCGGTCTTAGGAAGTTTGGGCCCACTTTCGCATCGGTTCGAACTCCATTCGAATCGATCAAGAATTCATCCAATCGAGGTGAAATTTGGCGTGGACACTCTTCGACATGAATGCAAGCTTCTGTGAAAATTTCGTGGCATTTGGATCAGTGGATTGAGAGATATGATGGATTCGAGATGGGGTTCATTGCGTGGCTGTTTGTTTCGAAACCATCCATTCGAACCGATGGTTTCGAACCGGTGGTGGCACGTGTTTTCGTGGTGACGTGGAGCGCAAACTTCGAACCGATCCGGTCTTCACTCCGAGTTGACCGCTTCGACTCCATATATCTCGGCGCATTCGAACCGATGAAAGACACGTCATCATGGTTAGTTGACCCAGTGGGTTCATACGAAGCTTCACAGGTGGGTACGAACAAGGCTTCTGTGATGAGTTCGAACAACTGATGCTCGGTGGATCCGAACAAGGATTCTTTGGATGGACACGAGCTTTGCAACCCCTCCATGGACACGAGGTCCACCGATACGAACTGATAGGTTTGAGGTTGATGGATTCGAACCGAGGCACTCCGATGGGTTCGAAGTCCATCGATTCGAAGGTGATCGGTTTGAATGGTGTTTGACGATGGGTTTGAAGACACCTACCCCGATGGGTTCGAAACCAGTGCTTTCCCCTTCAAGTTGAATCGATCATAACTTGAGCGTATGAACTCGGATTGACTCGAAATTTGAGATGAAGGCTTTTATGGTCTTTCTTGTCTTGTCCTATCAATTGTAGCACAATTCGGACTCGGACAAAATTCAGTGATATCCATAGCGAAACGAAGTATGACCGATCTCTGAGACGAACTATTCTCCGTTTCTGATCGATCTTTTGGTATTGCGGCTTTGCCAAAAAGCGGGATAATAGAACCGGATGTTATTGAAGAAATTGAATTTTCGCCTAATTTGACTTATGAGCAACACCTTATTCGCATCATTGCTTCGAAGGTTGAACGCCTTCAAAATGAAGATTTCCCTTTTGTGAAAGTTCAATGATTCTCAAATCCTAAGAATTGCTCTTGCGAATCCAGAGAATTCATCGAGAAAACAAGTTCGGACTTACTCTTTCGTGCTCTTTATGGTGAACTTCTTATTTCAAATTTTCTTTTGTGTTGATATGCTTTTATAGTTGTTACTCTTTATTTTTCTTCTTCAATATTGCGAGGACGCAATTCCTTTAAGGAGGGGAGTCTGTAACAACCTACATATTTTAAGATTGCGTATTTAAATATTTTATTTAAATAAAGCATCGTTGGTCGGTTTATAGTCTGAAATGCTACTTTTTGCAAATAGTCAAATTAGGACTCTAGACCACTTCCATTGAGTTCAAAATGATGTTTGCGATCTTTTTGAGTATAAACATTGATATGTTTGGAGTTAGCTAGAATTTCGACCTTTTCACTTAGGGCTTTGGGTTTGGGTTTCAGCCCATTAGCCTAGACTATTAACTCTAGTTCAACCCCCATTCCTCTTCATTTATTTCATTTCTATTTCCTAACACTTTAAGCTTAAACAAAAATAGGGGAAGAGAAAAGAGATTAGGAAATTCCTAAACCCTAGTTCCATTGCAAATCCAAGTTCTAGCTCCAAATTCAAAGAAAAAATATTGGTAAGCATTCCTTCTTCTTTTCCAACTCATTCTCCCTTCAATTTGAGAAATTCCTAAACCTTAACTTAGGAAATGTTTTTCTTTTAAGCTTAGATTCAAGATTCTTGGGTTAGGATTGAAGAGTGATTGTTCTTGCCTTGCTTTATAGCTTCTTCTTCATTGTTTTGAGTAAAAGGTGAGATTTTTATCTCACATCTATGTCTATAACTATCTTTGATTATTAGGTATGAATTCCTAATACTTATTCATGTGCATTTGCTTTTGATTTGGTGAATATTTCAATTTTTGGTGTTTTGAAGTCAAATCCTTAAAAATCCTAACTTTGATGTTTGAACATGTTTTTGGTGATGCATCGAAGGGCCTATAGGGCTGGGTCGTCGATTGGCATAAACCCCTAGCGCCCATTGCACGTCCGGTTGCAATTTTAGAGGAGTTGCTCTTCACTTGATAGGCTGAAAAATAGCCCCAATGCCAGTCAGTCGACTGACCTTTGCAGTCAGTCGACTGGCTGTAGCAAATGAATGTTCCTAGGCTGTCTGCAGAGGCTGGAAGTCTCTGTTTCCTGCAATCAGTCTACTGGCCTCTGTAATCAGTCGACTGACCTGCTTGTTTTTGCCTATTTAGCCTATTTTGCTTGAAATTCCAATTTTTATCGATTCATTGTTTTCCGATTTATTGTTATCATTTATTATCGACCTTGATGACTTCTATTTTGGAACTTTTAGGTATATCCATTTTGATGAGTTTGGAATCGATTTCTTTGGATTTAATTCACGTCTTTGAACTTGATATTTTGGTGATTGATTGTTCTTACTATCATCTTTATAGTTTGTCACTTTAAAATGCAAAGGTTTCTATACTAGTAGTAAATATTCAAACTCTTTCTCAAAGATGATTTCAACTCTATTTTTAATACAAAGTCCTTTATAAACCATTTTCCAATCTATTAGTATATACAAAACTTTACCTCATTCGTTCGAGAAATCCATATAAACGACTTTGCAAAGCAAGTGGTATGCAACGCTTGCGTTTACTTTGTCGGTTAATTTTTAGACTCGTTCGGTTGAAACTCTTGTGACAACTTTCGAGTGGAGATCTACAATTTGTTCATAAATACTTAAGTTAAGCCAATGGTTATAGGACATGAAGCTAAACTCATTTATTTACTAGCTTAATGTAATTGACACTTCTTGATGATCGATGAGGATCATTTTTGTGGTTTTGACTAGCGATGTGCGATGTCTATTTGTCTACGAGGGAGACTAAACCCCATTTTATGGAGTTTCGAATCAAATTGGTGGGGTAGCGATCCATGGTCTTCGGACCGTTTTTGGAGCTTTGGCTCAAATTGATGTTAGCAACCATGGAATAGCGTTCCGTTTGTAATGCATGTGTTGATGAGTTTCCTTGCTCCCGTTTTGTGATAGGCCTCCCCTTTTTGTGATTTCTGGATTTCTATTGATGATTTCTAGAATTTGCGTTTCACCAAAATTCGTGATTTATATTGATTAGCTTTATTAATATTTGTGCATTGGTGAATTTGTGTTTCACTAACTTTCATGAATTTGTGTTTCAACAACTTTTACGATTGGCATTGATAAGTTTGTCAATATTTGTGGTTTAGTGAATAAAAACAAAGAACACGACATTCTTTCTAGCGCTTCGAGATTTCTTGAGATATTGTATGATTTTTGTTGTTATTTAATGTATAATTGTCGTAGTATGACATTTTTGTTATCATAGTTTTCATCATATCTCTTATTCTATCTCGTTTTACCTGATATTTATAGCTAGACTGATCCGTTTATTATTTTCTTCTTAAATAACACTCGGGTCAGACCGAGATGTTACAGGTGCTTCTGCTTGACTCCTCATCTAGGGGTTATTATCTGACTTTTGGCTAACTACTTTAGATTGGTAGTTTTGTTTTGTATACATTCGAGATAGAGACTCCTTGATGTATACATATTCTTTTGTCTAGTACTTGTATCTATTCTTTTGTTATATTGTGGATCATGTTTGACCACAACTCTGATGTACACTTCTATGTGCTATATTCGTATCTGTTTTTGCCTTTGTGATATGGATATTTATGACTGATCTATGCTATGCCTAATTCTATATTTGTTTTCGAAGATTATATAGCCACTGTTTAGTATCTTTGAGTTTGTATCGGTATGTCGGATTTCCTCTTGAAATGAAATGCATGTTATTCTATCTGACATATCGGTGCTCACACAAAGTAATTACATGGATGGTTGCTCCTAAACAGCCTTATTCTTCATGCTAGTTGACGACATTACTCCGTAGTGTCCTTTGCTAGAGTGAGTATAGAGGTGGGGCGTCATAATTTGTAATTGAGTTACAGGTTCATGGAAGCAAAAGCTGATTGATGCTTTTGGCTTCATGGGTAAAGATTGATTGCTCGACTAATGGGTGTATATTTATGTTATTGTTGATGGTTTTATTCCCTAGATATGGAAGGCCACTTTTTGGGCTTTTGTTGTTTTTGTTTGTTTGGGCCGTTGTGGCAAATTGTAGTTTTTTTGGATCGAGCCGCGCAAAAGAGGTGCTGCGGAAGCTTTTCGTAATTTATGAGAATATAAAAATTAATAACTCATTTTAGTAAATTGGTTTTAAAAGCTTCAAGGTTTGGTAACATCTTTATACTTTGGGAATTTCAGGGATGAAATCCTTTTAAGGAGGGAAGAATGTAACGATCCGGATTTTTCAACGGTTAATAATTAAATATGTGAATTATCTAAATAATTGAATCTTGGAATTAAAGTAAATAAAATTAATTTCTAAAGATCAATTAAATCCAATTTAAATAAGAATGGTAATTGTGAACTTTTATTTTATATTTTAAAGTAATTAATTTAGTTTTAATAATAATTCTTTTTAATTAACGTGTGAATTTATCATTTCGGGACACTGTCTCGGATTTTGATAATACTAATGTCATTAGATCCGGAATAATGAATTATTATAGGATGACGTGTTTCATGACGATCAAACGTATTGTGTGGTCATGCGAGTGATCGGATTCACGGTAGGTTGAGCGGGTGGCATGGATCTCGAGATGAAGGCGGCGGCAATTCCGAGCTCGATGGCAAGCTATAGGTCACGAGGGGAGGTGATACTGATATGGATGGGTTGTTAGTGGTCATGGCTGTAACAACCCAAAATTTTGATCATTTAATTTTAAATGTTTAATTAATTTTAAATATGTAAATAATTGGATTTTGGAATGTAATAACTTGAATTCAAATATGTTAATCATTATAAATATTGGAATTGTGAATGAAATATTAACTAAATGGATTTAATAATATTATTATCTTAATATTATTATCTCCTCTTAATTAACAAATAATATTGATGAATTCAATTTGTAAATTTATTTAAAAAAAATTAATAGATCGGATAAATATCGAATTGGATCAAAAATATAAAATGATATTTAGATATGTGAAATTGGGCACTATCATGGATTTTGACGAAACCGGTGCCATTATATCTGCAATAATAAATTATTTTGTGTCGTTAAGTTTCATAACGATCAGAAATACTGCGTGGTCGTGCGAGCTCGAAACGCTTAGAAATCAATTTTAAATTAATTTTATTTAAAAATCTAACTTCCTCATACTTTGGAATTACATCTCGAAAATAGTTCCGTTGAGTTCAGAATAGGGGTATTTAGTATGGAACGCCAGTCGGCATGCCCCGGTTTGAGTTCGAAATTTTTCGGTGTGCATTGTCGAATATTATCAAATAAAATAAATGTATACCCTATTTATATGACCATACCCCCATCATTTCAAGGCCATGCTCCTACATTCTAACTCCTTTCCCTTTGTGTGCAGCCTATACCTCTCCTCCCATTCATAATGATGCCCGTAACTTAAGAAGGGAGTTTTCCCCTCTTCAAAAATCAAAACCAAGTGAATTACTATATTGAAAATCTTGAATCTCGATCTGTTGTGCTCGTTAGGAGATTAGCTTCCATCCTATAACTATTTTGTAGCTCATGACAGTGTTTGGGCTATTCGACCATATTGGGGCAGCGACCAGGGCTTGTTTTAGTTCGAGTTTTAGGCATCGTTAGGAGAATTGATGTGTGGATTTGGGTTTATTGAAGTTTGGTGCATCATTGACTGTGTTTTGGTGATGGGTGGCTCTCATTTGGAAGTCTGACCTAACGCATGTCAAGGGAAGGCCCTGGTAGTCGTGTTTGTATTTGAATTTCATCATGTCTAGCTCTATATAACTGCAATGGCCTGCATGTTTGGATGGGTATTGGGTTTATGCTCGTTAGGAGGAAGAAAATGATTAGTCTGGGGTTAGTAATTAAGAGATGTAATAAGCAACTAATTATATTATTTAATTCTGAAACTTATAAGTCGAAGAACTTTTGCATACAAGGTCGGATTCGAATGCCATCTTTTGCATTGGACTCGTAGCGATGACGATTTCGCAATGGAGTTTGTTTAGTTGGATTTGGAGCTAGTGGAATGTTTGGCTAAAATGAATGCCCTTTGGGTTTTAGTACAAACTGGAATGCATCAACGAAAATTGAAATCAATGTGAGTTTAACTCAAAATCAATTTTATTGTATCATATCTATTAATTGCTTGGATGTAAGTTAAATTGTTTGATTGATTGTTTGGTTGATTTCCGTTTGGAAAATGGATGACATATTAACTTGATTATTATATATCCATATGATTATATATAATGTTCTTAACCATTGTTTTATAGTGAGAATTTATAAAGAGACCCTGAGGGGTTTCTTGCCAATAATTACTTATTTACATCCTCATACTGTTATATTGATATTTAATTAAAATAAACCTTGATATTTCATTTAAATCGTTTAAGTGTGATATAACGATTTTCCCTATACTATCATTTATTGGTTTTCACCCCAAAACCATGTTGTGTGTCTTTTGAACTTGAGCTTTTGTTTTCGCAAAATAGAATTTTAAAATTCATTAATCATATTAATTAATGATATTTTAAAATAATAAATCATTTTAATTAATGGTTATTTAAATTAATTAACCGTTTTAATGATTTTGATATTAATTACTTTAATTAATGATGTTTTGAAATTTATTATTGATTGATGAGATTTGAATCTAATTAAGTCATTTTAATTGATGATTTTGAACTTTAATTAATCATTTTAATTAATGATTGTTTTGAATTTAATTAATTGTTTTAACTACGATATTTAAAATTTATTTAATCATTTTAATTAATGATGTATTATAGTTAATTAATCAATGTTGACAAAAGATGTTTTGTATTTAATTTATTTTTTTAACTAATGATGTTTGAGTTTAATTAGTCCAATTAATTAATGATTATTTGAACTTAATTAATTGTTTTAATTAATAGAATTTAAAATTGACTAATCATCTTAATTAACGATATTTGAAATTAATTATTCATTTTAATTAATGATTATTTTAATTTAACAAACCTTTTTATTTTATTAATAATATTTAATGTAAATTAATTTAATATAAGTGATTAAAGTAAATTAACTAATTTGATGAAAATGTTTTAAAGATAATGAACCGATTTAATAAAGATTTTAAAGTTAAATTAGTGATGATAGAATAATGTTTGGAAAAAATTATCTATTCTACTAAAAATAACGGATTTGTTTATTTAAAAGAGATTATATATGTGATCAATTATTTGTTAGGATCGTTAATATTTTTTTAAATTTATAAAGGCATTAAATTTTTTTTATTTTCTTTTGGGATAATAAATATTGTTTTAAATTTATAAACGATGGTTTTAAATGATAAAATCCTTTAAAAAGAAGTATTAATATATAAAGCTAAGTGTAAATTGTTTGGGTTCATAGTAAACAACGTTTTAATGACATTTGCTTCTTACCCTTATTTTAATACATTTAGTATTATAAGTTTATCTTTTGAAAGAATATTTTTAAAGTGTATTTCCAAAGTGTTTTTACTAGTATTTGTAATATGGAAATCAAGCACAAGTTCAGTTTTAAATAGTAAAGTTTGATTCAGTTATGGAAAAGTAATTCCATAAGCGATATCGCTTATATAAAAGGAACCAGTCATGCTTTTAGCGCTAAACGTTGAGGCTTGGACCCGTTTCTATCTCAAAGGTTAAAATTGTTATCTAGGCGATAGCTAGAGGTAACATTGTCTCAGCTTTCCTAGCTTTATTTTCAGCCGAGAGATAGCATTTGATCAGAATCAATGAGTAGTGTTAGATATATGATATTTAATTTCCATACAAGATTATTTTAATTATCCCGATTAGTAGATTTATTAGCTATCGGATTCAACTTTCTTAATGGTGTATCATCAACTTAAAAATGATTTGCTGCTCTTTGAGCTTTGTTAACCTTTGTCGGAAATGACTAAACCAAAGCGCATGTTTTTAGGGGCCAAGTTATGTGAGGTTGCTCCAATTAAGGTATTTTTCCATCTCATCTAGATTTTGATGTACTATGAGCTTAAAATGGTTATGATATAGGTGTGAAATATTCTGTTTCTCGGTTAGGCTTGGAGGGATTCGACTTGGAATTGCTATGGTTTTCAAGTATATTTCTAGAGGTATACTTATTTTAAGGGTGTTGCACACTCCTTGCCATTTATTGGAAATTTTCCTTTCTTTATTTGATTCAAACTTTGAATCTATTTTTCTTTAATTACAACGGGAAGAGTCAGCCACTCTTTGTGGTGTTTGATTATTGATTTTATCCATTCTATCAAGTTTGGTCCTTTATCTTATTTTATCCATTCTGTCCACTTTGCATCTTGCTTGGATTATTTTCATTCTTTCAAGTCTCATTTTTAATACTATTTATGCCCTTTCTTATTTGGATTTGTTTCTAGTTGTTTATCTCCGATCTTTCCTATAAGGATGTTATTCTTATGAGGTAAAAACCCGTTCCACGTTAGCGGCATGGTCTCACAGAACTTTTATATGTTCCCCATTATTTGAGTTTTCTCATGCTGATTTTTTCGAACTGATCTGAGTGTTATTATATTATAATGCTCGGATTAGACCGAGTGGGTGTTATGGAGATCTTGGAGAGGAGCTAGAGGTTCACCTATCGTAGTGTTTTATTTTCCACTGTATTATATAGTATCCCTATCAGCAATTAAAGGTCAAGATTTTATAACTGTCCAATTGATAAGGTTTTTTTACTTTGATATGCTCTATATTTTGAAGTGACAAATTTTACCGTCCTTGTTATATTATATGTTGTCGATTCCATTGGGAGATTCTCATTTTCTCCATTCTCCGTTCTTTTCTTTTAATTACCCTAACAATCTGCCTTTTGTCGATCGATTATTCGACATTTAAACATAGTGGTAATATTCGATGTTGACTTTCGATGGTAAAAAAAGCGGGTCGTTATAGCTTGGTAGCAGAGTTGAAGGTTAACCAAGAACCTTGGCCTTAGTAGGGTATAACTCATTAGACATAGAATTAATAATACTCTACAATATATATATATATATATATATATATATATATATATATGAGAGTGTATTTGTTAATGTTATAAAAACATATTGTGTTAATTGATCTATTAAATTGTTAGTGAATTTTGGTCGAGACGTGGGATGCTACGGTGTCGATAGGGATTTCTAAACACTTGAACTAGGCCAATAGACATGATATTGATTTTTGAAAATTTGGCAAATGAAATATTTTTCTAGGATTATATTTTATAAATATAAAGGAACAATTTTGAGAACTTTATATAGTTATTGAGTATGTTTGTGTGATAATATTTATTTATTATAACTATTGTTTGTCCTGATATGCTTAATTGAATTAGAAGCATTGACTGTTGTTTGCTAGGTGTTAAATTGTGCTCGGTTTATTTAGGGGCATTTATCGCTTTGATTTAAAACGAATCCTATGTGAATTAATTTTCAAAATTTGACTATAAGGTATTTGAAGAAAATGTTAAGTTAAAAAAATATCACCTTTTAATAATGGTGAGAATAAAATAAATTTTAATAAAAATTGGTTGAATATAATCTAAATGAGAGGATAAGACCTTTAGAGAATAGAGATTTGAGAAAATTCTATTATGATGAAGAAGAATTATTATAATATGAAATGATTTTTATATAAAGGAAATTTTATATAAATTAAGTTTATAAAATATGTTTAAAATTGATTTTTTGATCTAAATCCCGAAATTTTTGAAAATAATGTCAAAAGAATTTTGAGAAATAATATAGTAGTATTTTTGGAAGTAACCGAGAGTAAAAATATTTTGGGAAGTAAATTTTTTAAAATGGAATGTAGTTTCTTTGGAGTAATTCAAAGGGAAAACATTTCAACTAATTTTGCAGTAATCTGAATAGACTTCTAAGTGACGATCGGATGTTTGCTTAGCCGAACATGATGGAGTACTTTGTAAACTATTCTCTTTATCATTATGCGATCGAAATAAGTTCAAATCTGAATGAACCCAAAGTAAGTTTTAATAAATAAATCGTCCGAAGTTATTATATATAAAAATATATGTGGTACGATTTCAAACATGAGTTTTTGAAGTTAAAAACCGAGTATTTAATATATTTTTTGGTTTCCTAAAAAGGAATTAGTTTTAAAATAAAAAGTGTTTCTAATAGGAGATTATTTTGATAAATGAGATTTCACCCTTAGATAAGATAGGGGATAATTTACACAAGTTTAAAATGAGTTAAAATTGGATGGGAAAGTTTTGATAAACATTGTTTTATTAAAACCATATAATTGTTTAAAACATCTAAGTAGTGTAAACTATTTGATGATTGGGTCCACGCCTAAATATCTTCCATTTTAACAATCTAGGCTAAAGAGGTTAATAATTTGACTCAGTTTTAAGGAACCATAATTTGATTTGATCCCCATCTAGATCTTTGAAAAAGTACAATAAAATTTGTGTTTGTATGTACTCTTGGGATATAAAAGAGTATTATACAAGTAAATAAAGTGGAATAAGTTATTGTTTGAGATTTTTTAAAGAAATGACTTTATAAAATATTTTTAAACTTAGGTGAAAATTTATGAAACAATTTAGAGAGAATTTTAGTATTCAATAAAATACTAAGTGAAAATATATGTGATTTTGAAAAAATAAAGATGATCTTAAGAAACTAATAAATTTAGAGTATAAATTTCAATTTTGTACAAGCTAGTTTGGAAAATCTTTTAACAATAACCAAAGCTAACGAGCAAAATTGTACGCTTAGTGAATTACCTATATTTTAGGACAATCAAGAGAATTTTGAACCTCAGACAAGATATGTTTGTTAGTCATTTGACATTTTGAAACAATGTTATTTGATAGGTTTTTCTATATAAAATTTGATTGACTGATAGTATTATTTTATTTCTTTATGGAATTTGGTTTGATTGAAATTGGATTGATAAATTGTGTGATCTTACATACCATAGTTTATAAATTTAAAAATATATAAACCAAGGTTATTGAATCTGTGTTTATTAGAACCTAAGTCCCGATGACTTTGAAAAAAAAGATTTTGAAGATTTTAGGAAAGAAATAATATTTATTTACTCTAGTTGATGTTTTTGGAGGAACCAGAATACCACTGGATGCTCCATCTTGTTTTGATTCTAGAGTTTCACCATACTTTATTAGAAGGTATTCCTTCCTTATCGTTTTGGTTTTGATTTTTGATTTAATTCACATCTGAGAAAATATAAAAATAAAATTTTGAATTTAAAATATGGGCATTTAGATCTAAATTTATCATTTGAAATTATTTGATGCATAATGTTTATTAAAGAATTTTCTCTGTATTTCATTGTCTAGGATTATAATATTGTTGCATGTAGCTTTATTTTATACTAAAGTTATACTTAGATTTATATCATGCTAGTTTTTGCATATAGAGTTACATCATATTACTTTTGTCAACTTGATTCTCTTTTAAATTATGTAATTTAAGAGAGGAAAGAGTTTCCATTTGACTTCTTGCACATCTGCATTTGCATTAGGATAATAAACTGGTTGCAAAAATATATAACAAACGTCAAAATGTATATAATAAATTTAGAAATCTAAATTGGTTGATGATTCTATGATTATCGATAGCCATTTGGCTTTTGTTTTCTTTGGTTGGTTGATTGAGAGGCCACAAAGGAAATTTTGTAGTTGTTCTGATCAACCCACGCAAAGGAGATGCTGCTAAAAAATTTCATAAAATATTAAGATTTAATTAATAAGTTTAACAACTCATTTTAATGAATAGTTTTAAACTTAAGGGTTTGAAAACATTTTCTTCCTTGGGAGTTTCGGGGACGAAATTCCTTTAAGGGAGGGAGAGTGTACAACCTAAAATTTTGTTCATTTAATTTTAAATGTTTAATTAATTTTAAAATTTAAATAATTAAATTTTGAAATTTAATAACATGAATTCAAGTATATGATCATTTTAAATATTGGAATTGCAAATTAAATATTAATTAAATGGATTTAACAATATTATTTAACTCCTTTTAATTAGTGAATAATATTGATGAATTCAATTTGTAGATTTAGTTATAAAAAATAAACAAATCAGATAAATATCAAAAATTGGATCAAAAATATAAAATGATATTTAAATATGTGAAATTTCATTCTGGAGCACTATCTCGTATTTTGAAAAAACTAATGACATTAGATCTAGAATAATAAATTAGTATACGCTGATAGGTTTCACATAGTCAAACATACTGTACAGTTGTGCGAGCTCGAAACGCTTAGCAGTTAGTTTTAAATATAATTTGATTTGAAAAGCTAACTTCCGTATACTTTGAAATTAGGTCTTAAAAATAGTTCCATTGAGTTCAGAATAGATGTATTTATTATAGAACGCCAATCGGCACGCCCTGATTGTAGTTCGAAATTTTTGGGTATGTATTGTCAAATTCTGTCAAATAATATAAATGTATACCAAATTTTATATGACCATACCCGTGTCATTTCAAAGCCATATCCTCACGTTCTCACCCCTTTCCCTTCACATGCGCCCATAGCTCTCCTCCTATTTATAATGATGCCTGTAACTTAAGAAGGGAGTTTTCCCCTATTCAAAAATAAAAAAGAAGTGAATTACTCTACAAAAATCTTGAATCTTGATCCATTGTGCTCATTAGGAGACTAGCTTCCATCTTATACCTACTTCACAGGCCGCGACATTGTTTGGGCTATTCAACCGTATTGGGGCACTGATTAGTGCTTGTTATAGTTGGAGTTTTAGGCGTCGATAGGTGAATTGATGTGTGGATTCAGATTTGTTGAAGTTTAGTGCATCATTGGCCACATTTTGGTGATGGGTCGCTCTCATTTGGAAGTTACGACCTAACGCGTGCAGGGGGAGGCCCTGATGGTCGCATTTTGATTGGGGGTAGTGGGCATAAGGTAGTGGCGGCCAGCAAGATGAGTTCCTTGAGAGCAGCACGAAGGCGAAGACTGATTTGAATTTCATAATGTCTAGCTTCGTACCACTGTAATGGCATGAACGTTTGGATAGGCTTTGGGTTCACTGTGCATGTTAGGGAGGAAGAAAATGATTAGTTTGGGGTTAGGTAATTAAGAAATGTAATTGCTATCTATTTGTATTATTTAATCCGAAACTTATAAATCCAGTAACTTTCACATATGAGGTCGCATTCGAACGCCATCTTTGGACTCCTAATGGTGATGGGTTCGTAATGGAGTTGGTTTGGTTGGATGTGGAGCTAGTGGAATTTTTTGCTAAAATCGAATGCCCATTCAGTTTTAGTCCGAACCAGAATGCTTCGGTGAAAATTGGAATCAATGTGAGTTTAACTCACATTAGATTTTACAATATCATATCTATGATGGTATAAACTATTATTAATTACTTGGATGCTAGTTAAATTATTTGATTGATTGTTTGGTTGAATTTCCATTTGAAAAATGGATGAAATATTAACTTGATTGTTATGAACCCAAATGATTATATATAATGCCCTTAACCATTGTTTAGCAGGGAGAATTTGTAGAGAGATCCTGAGGGTTTTCTCGCTAATAATTATTTATTTACATCATTATGTTGTTATATTGACATTCAATTGGCATAAATCTTGATATTCCATTTAAATTGTTTAAGTGACGTTATAGCAATTTTCGCTATACCGTTATTTATCGAAATTTCATCCCTAAATCCTCGTTATGTGTGTTTTTAACTTTAGCTTGTGCTTTCGTAGAATATAATTTTAAAATCATTAGTCATATTAATTAACGATTTTTAAAATAATTAATCATTTTAATTAACGGTTATTTAAATTACTTACCAGTTTAACTAATGATTTTAAAATTAATTAATTACTTTAATTAATGATGTTTTTGAAATTATTAATCTATTTGATTAATGAGATTTGAATTTAATTAAGTCATTTTAATTAATGATTTTGAACTTTAATTAATCATTTTAGTTAATGATTGTTTTAAATTTAATTAATTGTTTTAACTAAAAATATTTGGAATTTATTTAATCATTTTAATTAATGATGTTTTATTGTTAATTAATCAATTTTTATAAAAGAGGTTTGTATTTAGTTTATCGTTTTAACTAATGATGTTTGAATTTAATTAATCCAATTAATTAATGATTATTTGAACTTAATTAATTATTTTAATTAATGGCATTTAATATTTGTCCATCGTTTTAATTAATGATGTTTGAGATTAATTATTCATTTTAATTAATGATTATTTGAACTTAATAAATATTTTTTAATTATATTAATAATATTTAAAGTAAATTAATTTAATAAAATTGATTAAAGTATGTTTAATAATTTGATGAAAACGTTGTAAGGTCAATTACCTGATTTAATAAAGATTTTAAAGTTAACTTACTGATGATATAAAAATGTTTGGAAATAATTGACTATCTTATTAAAGATAACGGATTTGTTTATTCAAAAGAGATCATAAATGTGAATAATTATATTTCCAGATACTTAATGTATATTTATATTTATAAATGTATTTAAGTTATTTTATTTTCTTTTAGGATAATAAATATTGTTTTAAATTTACAAATAATGGTTTTAAATGATAAAATCCTTAAGGAATTATTTATAAATAAAGCTAAGTTTAAATTGTTTGGGTTTATAGTAAATAATGTTTTAATGACATTTGTTTTTAACCTTGTTTTAATACACTTAGTATTATATGTTTGTGTTTTGAAAGAATAATTTCAAAGAGTATTTCGAAAGTGTTTTTACCAATATTTTTTATTTGGAAATCAAGAACAAGTTCAGTTTTAAAAAATTATGTTTGATTCGGTTGTGAAAAAGTAATTCCGTAAATGATATCGCTTATATGGAAGGGATCTAGTCATACTTTTAATGCTAAACGTTGAGTCTTGGACCCATTTCTATCTCAAAGGTTAAAAATGTCATCAAGGCAATGCCTAGAGGTAACACTATCTCAACTTGCCTGGCTACATTTTCAACTGAGAGATAGCACTTATTTGTAATCGACGAGTAGTGTTAGATATATGATATTTAATTTCCATATATGATCAATTTAATTATCCTCGATAATTGGTTTATTAATTATCGAATTCAGCTTTCTTCGTGGTGTACCATCACCTTAAAAATGATTTTTTTATTCTTTGAGCTTTGTTATCCTTTGTCGGAAACGACTAAACCAAAGCATGTGTTTTTGGAGGCCAAGTTATGTGGGGTTGTTCCCATTAGGGTACTTTCACATGTCATCTAGATTTTGGTGTACCATCATCCTAAAATGATTATGATTTAGATGTGAAATATTTGGATTCTTGATAAAGTTTGGCAGGGTCTTGTTTGGAGTTCCTAAGGTTTTTAAGTATATTTCTAGAGGTATATTTCGTTTAAGTGGGACGCACCCTCCTAGTCATTTGTTGAAAAATTTCCTTTCCTTATTTGATTCGAACCTCTGAATCTGTTTTTCTGTAATTGCAATAAGAAAGTTAACCACTCTTCGTGGTGTTTAATTATCGGTTTTTTCCATCTATCAAGTTTGGACTGTTATCTTATTTTACCCATTCTGTCCAATTTGGATCTTTCTTGGATTATTTTCATTCTTTTATATCAGGTTTTTAATACCATTTATGCCCATTCATATTTGGATTTGTTTCGTATTGTTTATCTCTACTCTTTCCTATATGGACGTTTTTCTTGTGAGGTAAAAACCTGTTACATGTTAGCGGCGTAGTCTCATAGACCTTTTATATGTTCCCCATTAATTGAGTTTTCTCACGATGGTATTTCCAGACTGATCTTGGTGTTACTTTATTATAATGCTTGGGTCAGACCGAGTATATTCCTAGGTTAGCTTTGCTGTAATGGAGATCTTGGAGAGGAGCTGGAGGTTCACCTATCGTAGTATTTTATTTTCCGCTGCGTTATATAGTATCCCTATCAGCAGGTCAGGATATTATAATTGTCCAGCTGATAAGGTTTATTTTAACTCTGATATACTATGTAGTTTTGCAGTGACTGTTTTTACCGTTCTTATTATATTATATATTGTCGATTTTTTGGGAGACTCTTATTTTCTGTATTCTCTATTCTTTTCTTTTTTATCTACCTTAACAATTTGCCCTTTTATGGTCAAAAAGGTAGGTCGTTACATTGGCTACCTACGATGAAGGTACAACGGCTGGAGAGGTGATGTGGCAACGGCGGTGACTAATGAAATTTACGACGAGGGTTTTGAGGGAGAGTGAACTGGGTTTGTGAAGGTGATCAAGGTAAATTACCATAGCTAATTATAATTTAATAGATTTCAAAATGTTCCCTAATTCGTATTTTTCCCATACGAGGTCAAACTGGGACGTGGTCTTTTCTGTTGGACTTGTAGTTGTAACGACCCGGAATTTCACCACATTAATTTCTGAATATTTAATTAATTTTATTATTAAAATAATAGATTTTACAATTAAAATAAAAAAACTTTTAAATAATAAATATTGAAGATAAAATAGTTTTCAGATTTAGTTTACAAAAATATTTAGTTCGATGAAAAACAGGAAATGTGACCGAAAACTGTTTTTTGAATTTTCGACGTTTCATCATATAAAAGTTATTTGAAATGTTATGCACACTTTCTTATATATATGCAGACATATACTAAGTATATAATGTGAGATTAATAAAATATATTAAGGTTAACAAACTTAATTAAGTTAAGATAATCATCGATGTGACACATTGCCAGCTAAAATATTAAAAGTTAAATCATTAGAAACATGAAATGACATAATGGCAACCTCAGGCACTTATACTCATAAATGCATGTTGTGTTAGGAGGAGACATAGATGCATGCATTAGTGAAATGGTGTGTAATGAGAGGAGGGTAAAATACAAGAGTATTTTGGTAATCTCATTTGTTTACATATTCGAAAAACTAATATATTTTTTTCAAATTCCTTTTCCATTTTCTCATTTTCTCTCTTCCAATTTCTAATTTCATAAGATCTAAGGTAATTTTAATGGCTTCTTTAGCATTCTAAAGTTTTATATTTCGAGTTTAAACTTTTTATACCATTTTAAACTTAGCTTTAAAACTCCTTCTTTTTCATTCAAATTCCTCTATTTTACCTGAAATGGTTTTGGCCATAACTTCCTATAGATACTCCAAAACAAGAATTTATTTTTTAAAACATGTATATTTTCAGTGGTTACAACTTTTTAGTTTACCACTTTTTTCGATTTTGAGTTTAGATACTGCAAAATTTTATTTTTTTTCAAGAGTGTTTTTGAACCTAGATTTTGATGTCCGAAAATACCCTTACTGTTTTGGCCATAACCTCCTCAAAATATAAATTTTTTATGTAACACCCTTTTTGAAATGATAGAGGAAAGGATTATCTAAAATATTCATTTTGACCACTTTTCCAAAATTTGAGAGGAAAGGGTCCAAAAGTTGAGTGAAAAATGACCCATTTTCGAGAAAAAATTGCTGTTTTCCAAGCTTTTCGAATTTCATAGTGTGTCACGTTTTCAAAGGATTTTTGGTGAGTAAAACTCATAAATTTTTTTGGAAAATAATTTAGTTTATTTACATTGTGATGTATATTGCTTGCTTGGTTTGGATATGATGTGAATCTATTCATGTTTAGTTTGGAAATGTGTATGTGTGATGGATGCAAACATGTTAAGTAAATGTTAGTTGGCAAACTAGTTAATAAGTAAACTTTTACCCTCGAAAACCAAAGCTTTAAAACTATATTAATGTTCATATTTATTGCCTATGAATGCTTTTTTTATTTATGCTTAAACCATTGCTATGTGATGTTTGGTTGTGTTGATAATATTATAAACTTGTTTGCCGAACTGGCCGTATAGCGATAGTCGTTGTATTGGCACTTTCGAAAAATCACTTCTTACTAGAGCATTTGGTTTCATCTTTGTGGTTTGTATTGTTTTACAAGTTAAGCAATGTTTTGAATAATGATGTTCCCAAAAATAATTAATTATTTTAATAATGATTATTTTATTTAATTAATTTTTTAATTAATTAGGATTAAGGTTAACAAATTAACTTATTAATGATGTGTTTTAAATTTAACACATTACTTTGTTAATGATGTTTTAAATTTAATTAATCATTTTATTTAATGATTTTAAGGCTAATTAATCTTTTGAAAATGATGAATTAAAATTAATTAATCAATTAATTAATGATGTTTTAAAATTAATTATTTTTAAATAATGACTTTTAAAAAGAAATCAACTTGTTTTAACTTTAATTAATATTTCCTTAATGATAATTTAAATTTATTAATCATTTTAAAATAATAATATTTAATTATATTGGTTATAATTAATTAATTAAATTGATGATGTTTTAGATATTATTTATTCTTTTTAATTAAAGGTTATTGGAGTTAATTAATCAACTTAATTTATGAAGTTTTAAAGTGAATTTATCAAATTAACAAGTATTTTTTTGACTTTGTTAATCATTTTAAATAACGATAACTAATTACTGATTAATTTAATTAATTATATTTTACTATTTAATTGAATCAATAAGGTATAAAGTGGTTTATCCTTTTTATTATTTAAAGTCATTTCAAGTTCAAAAAATCGAATTGTGTGTTGAAGTTTAAAGTTAATTAATTAGTGTAATGAAGATGCTTTAAGTTATTAAATGTAACGACCCGTATTTTGATAATTAAAATACTAAATTAAATAAGATTTTGAAATTTAATATTGTGATAAATTAAATTTTATGATTTATAAATGAGAAAAATAATTAGAATATGATTTAATAATGTTGTTTGAATGTTATTGACAACTATATAATGTAATTTTAAACAATTGAAATAATGTCAAAGTTAATTTGGTTATAATTGTAAAAAGCAGTAATTAAATCTTGGATTTAATGTTGAAATTATATGTTATAAATTGGAATAAGTTTATTATGGAATATGAAATCAATTAATTTGTACGTAAATTTATTAGCTTCTGTTTGTAAGCAATAAAATTTAGAAATGTATTGGATCACTAATATATGACATTTGTTTTATTTATCACCTTATTACTTAACCCGTTGAAATTAATTTGAAAATCAATGAAATTTAATGTAATTAAATATTGCAGTAAATATGAGTTAAGATGATAACTATAGAATGTGAATGTAATAAAATGTAAACTATTGTTAATTGTATTCATAAGGCTTTGGTTGATTTTATAATAAGAATGTAAATCAAAATAAAAGAATTGTTGAATTCTAACTTATAATAAAATAGGTTTTATTTCCATAGTAATTGAATGCTGAATATTGTGTAATTTTTAAATAGTGGATTTAACATGGAAAAATTAAATTTCAAAAAGATTATTAATTTCTGTGTGATTCCTGTTTAATCAAGAATGATAAAAAATTAACTTTTAAATTAGAATTTAAAGGTGATTAAATCAATTTAATAATAACTTATTTAATTAACATGTAAAATTAGATTTTTAGGCACTATCTAGGATTTCAATGACATCAATTTCGTCAGATCCGTAATAGTGAATTATTGTAGGATTTCAAGTTTTGTAGCAGTCGAATTTATCATTTGATCGTGCGAGCTCGAAACGCGTAAAAGTCGATTAATGGAATTTAAATGAATATAATTTAATTTTAAAAGCTAACTTTTGTATACTATGGAATTAGGGTTTGAAACTGGTTCTATTGAGTTTAAAAATATCGAAAACCTATATTTTTACACATGGGATGGCCTACTTTCGTTTCGAGAACAAAACAGGCTTTTCGGGTCGTTGTTAACTTTTCGACCCAATTCGATATATCCATTTGTTCTTATCCATCTCCGTATATATAAATGGATAATTCGATATATCCATTTGTTCTTATCCATCTCCGTATATATAAATGGATATTTCCTAAAACCCTAGCTTTCTATTCCAATTTCTGTACATACTTCTCACCTGCTCCTTTTCCTTTCCAATGGCTATCTTTCCAAAACCCTAAATCCCTAATTCCAAATCAAATTGAAAACTCAGACTGCTCAAACCATATCAAATTATATATCGTTGAAAGCTCTCGACTAGCGTAATCCACTTCTGTGATTCATTTTTACAATCGAGGTTCGGTTTGGCCAGAAATCAGCAGTCTATTCTTGGCCGTCCATATTAGGGTTTCTTGATCAACGGTGGATCTTTGACCATTCGATGATTGAGGAGTAGCATCGGGAAGAGGACGGTGAGAAGAGGCGATCGGTGGTGTTCATTCATCACTAAGGCATCAGGAATCACCAGAAAATGGCAGAGAATGGCGGCGGTGGCAGAGCTTGCCTGGGTGTCGCACAGCCGCGCATAGTGGCAGGTTAGGGCCTGGTCAGGGAAAGTATGGTGGGAAGCTTGGACCTGGAGATGGAGGGTTGGATGTGGTGGCATTTGGATCTTAAGGGTGGCGATATGTGTGTATATTCGATCGTGATGGCGTTTGGGTTAGGGTAGGGGAAAGGTAATTACGTTTTTCCTTTTCGTCAATTACCTTTCCCTTTCGTCATTTAAATTTAAATTTAAATTTTTGAACATTTTAACTTCAATAACTCTTGCATACGAACTCGGATTTGGACAAGATTTCTTCTGTTGGGATCGTACGAAATTTTAGACAAATTGGAACTAGTTTGGTTGAATTCTAAGGCTGTTCAAATTTAGGCGTTCTTTGGATTTTAAATCGACAATAAATCAAAGGTGGGTAATTAAACCCGTTCACAAAATATTAAACTTTCTTATGTTAGTTGAATTAAATTTATGATCTGATAAGATTTTTATTGATTGCTGTTCGACAATTTTAATTTTCATTTTAAATTAAATTTGAATTTATATTAAACTAATTTGCCATTTAAATTAATATTGAATTTAAATTTGTTAGTTAAGTACCTGATAATAATAACTAGTTAATTGTTGTGATTTATTGGTTGTTTTGTATGTTGATTGTGATGGATGTTTATTTTCTTGACATTTTGGGTGATTGGATGTTTATATCCTTGTTATCACTATAGGTTGAAATGATACATACCCGAATGTTCTTATATATATTAAGGAAAATCGTTATGGGTTGAAATGATATATACTCGAGCGATTTTATTGAGTGAAAATTTTTGATTCGGGATACGTGTTGAAATGATATATATACCCGAGAAATTTAACTATTTTGGGTTGAAATGATATATACCCAATTACTTGACCATAGGGTAGAAAATTATACATAGCCACCGTGGTCACTTTTAAATTGTTTTCTAAATGGTAAAGTATGTTTGATTTATAAATTTGATTTATAAATTTAATTTAATGATTTAAAAAATTATATTTGGAAAATAATTTATTTTATATGTTTTAAAGCTTTAAGTTATAAGTTATCATATGGTTTTAAATGTAAATTTAAGATTTTAACTTATATTTTTATTTAGTTTTAAAAACATATTTTAAGTAGTTTAAAGTTTAACTGAATAAAATATTTAATATAGTTTTAACATATATACACATATGTTTTAAATTTAATTTAGTATAATAAATTCACTAAGGCATTAGGAATCACCAGAAAATGACAGAAATGGCAGCGGTGGCGGAGCATGCACGGGGTATCGCGCGACCGTGCATGGTGGTATGTTAGACGCCTGGTCAGTGCAAGTATGGTGGGAAGCTTGGATCTGGAGATGGAGGGTTGGACGTGGTGGCGTTTGGATCTGAAGGATGGCGATATGTATGTGCATTCGATCGTGATGGCGTTTGGGTTTGGGTAGGGAAAGGTAATTACGTTCTTTCCCTTTGGTCATTTAAATTTAAATTTAAATTTTTGAACGATCTAACTTCACTAACTCTTGCATATGTACTCACATTTGGACGTGATTTCTTCCATAGGAATCATACCGAAATTTCAGACAAATTGGAACTAGTTTGGCTGAGACTGTTCAAATTTAGGCATTCTTTGGATTTTAAATCGACGATAAATAAAAGGCGAGTAATTTAACCCATTCACGAAATACTAAACTTTCTTATGTTAGTTGAATTAAATTTATGATCTGATAAGAATTTTATTGATTATTGTTCGATAATTTAAATTTGCATTTTAAATTTAATTTGAATTTATATTGAACTATTTTGCCATTTAAACTAATATTGAATTTAAATTTGTTAGTTAAATACCTGATAATAATAACCAATTAATTATTGTGATTTATTGGCTGATTTGGATGTTGATTGTAATGGATAATAAAATATTTAATATAGTTTTAATATATATATATATATATATATATTAAATTAAATTTAGTATAATAAATATAATTTTGATTTAAGATAATAAATATAGACTTTTATGATAACTTTAATAGATAAAGATTTTGTAAAAGATTTTAGAATTTTGTAAAAGATTTATAAGAGATTTTATAATGGAATTTATAAAAAGGATTTTATAAAAAAAATTGTAAAGATTTATAATGGTTTAATAAAGGAGTTTATAAAGGTTTAAAGGATTTTGTAAAGAGTTTTATAAAAAAAACTTGTATAAAGGTATTTAGAAGCATTTAAAGGAATTTGTATAGAGGTTTATGAAAAGTGAAGAGTTGTAAACTGTTTTTGAATTTACAAATAGCTTTATAAATGGGTTTAAAGCATATAAATAGTTTTGAAATGGTTTAAGAGAGACTTATAAAATATTTTCGAAAATGATTGAAAGAAATCTTCCTCAATATTTAGGAATATATATTTGTACTTTTGGAATAAGTATATGAACATCTTGATATGAGGGTATAAACTGTTTTCTGGATTTATTACTGAAAATGTTTTTAAAATGACCATGGTGTGAAATAAGCATTTGGTTTTTAAAGAAATCAGGGTTGGATATTGTCATACGCTCCGCCAATTCTGAAACCACTTTAACAACTATGCACATGGTGGAGAATCCAAAATGAAGTAGAAGGGTTTGGCGAACACTACTGGCATGAGGTAAGAACGTAAGCCTAACCATTGGGTCAGCTTGATATGATTAAAATCAAGAGCAATAACCAGGCCAAGTGTGGTTGTTCCTTCGATCAGACACGCTTCTTCGATACCATATCTGTTACTTTGTGATTGATTGGTGGCCACACTCGATTTGATTAGGGGAGTGTTTTTCGAGGTGGGCAGTAGTTGTGGCTATGCGTTACCACCAGCCTGGTTCTACAATTTGATAGAATCCTACCATGGGTATAGCCTCGTGTGCCCTGTCATATCCTTATCGAGCCCACCACGATTTTGATTTATGTCATACCTATGAAGTGCTCCCTAATAGCCCATCGGTTTGGAGGAGTTTACAGTACTGTATAGACTATGACATTTATAAAAATGTGCTAAGGGGATATGGGTAATCCCTTAACTCTATTTTAATACTTTACTTTATTGATAAACACTACATACATATAGCTATTAACCCGCCTTTTGGCAAGACTGTGGACATGCGGATTTAACTAAATCGACTACTCGTCTACTGGGATACGATGGGTTTGAGTCAACTGGATAGATAGACGACCAATCATGGATGATATATATATATATATGATTACAGAGTTGAGGTTCGACCACATGTTCAGCCGTTCGGTCAAGATGGCCTGGTCATACATGGCTCAGTCGAGGAGTGGAGACCATGCATGTTTCAGACTTGGAAGGCATGTCGTTCGGTCGTGGTGTGAAAGTTGAGGTGGGTCGGCCAGTATAGTTTGTCTTTGGAAGGGTCGGCCTTGGTGGATTGGTCATGTGTGGATCAGCCAGGCTAGTTAAGCTGAGGTGGTTCGACATGTTGAGGTGGGTCGATCTCGGTGATGTGGATCGGTCGGCTAAAGTGGGTCGGTGTTAGGTTGTAGGAACTTGGGTTCGACATTCCTGGATAAGTCCAAGCAAGTAGGCAGCATCGTCACAAGATTGGGTCGACGGCATGGGTGGTTCGGCATCGCGAGTGAGTCAGCATTTCGAGTGGACCGACATGTTGAAGTGGCACGGCAGGATTGTGTGGCTTGGTGGGACGGAGTGGATCGACATGTTTACTGCTTTGAATCCTTGCTTCATTTACTTCCAGTTGTAGGTAGGCCTACTTCGGGCCATCACCTAGGAAATCTCAGGTCGGCATATTCTGAACTCAGGATCGGTCATGGTATTGAGTTGATCGGCTATGGTTTTGGTGGGCCCAGACCACTCAGGAAGCCCAGTAACTCGAGATTTGCCTATAAATACAGTAGGCCGGGCTTCAGGAAAGGGAATCTCCATTCCGTCTCACTTCATCTTCTATACTAAGGCTACTCTGCCATTGTTGTTCTAAAAACTCTGAATTGTAACTATAATTGAATCTATCATCAATAAAAAGGAAAATTTTGGAGTGGGCGTAGGCCGGAGTCAGACGAACCACTATAAATCATCTGTTCTTACTGCTTTCTTTTTAATTTTTACTATTTTTCATATTTATACTCTCTAGATACATTCTGTCTGTGATCTATAACTGCAATTTGGTGCTTTCATCTGAATTTGGGTGTTAGTGACCAATTTTGGCGCTAACATTTTGGTGCTTAGAGAAAGCTATCACTTAGGACTCAGAAGCCTGGAGTTTGAATTTAAAGGCTTAGGAACTTGGATTTTGGAGACTATGGAAAAGCAATCAACTAGGAGGCAAAGGACAGAAAGAAGTCGACATGAGGGAAGTCAGGAGGCTTCCTCTGGTACTAATCAACCCTCCGTCTACATCACTAGAGACGAGATGTAGGTCGTGATGAATTCCATGCAGGGGCAGATGAAAAGGCAAGACGAAATGATGCAGGCACTTTTCAGACAATTTGGACAAGCAGGAACTGCAAGAGCTCAGATCCATGGACCAGGATCAGAAGGACACAACCGGCAAGTACATGTAGTAGTTCAGTAGGGGCAGCCCCCAATCATCAAATAGCTATCAATCTGGGTGGACCTGGACTCGGGGCATGCCACCAGGTAATGCTGGACCACCCATGAAGGGATATCAGATGACACTGCCCAGCCTGGCGCGAACAGAAATGCAGGAGTGCATGACGAGGAGTTTGTACTGGAATTCCCTCAAGGACTTGGAGGGCATTTAGGAAATGTAAATGGGGGTCAACCCTTGGTGGGTAACCTTGGATTGGCTGACATCATCAGGCGCACTATTCGCGAAGGTCTGGCAAACAGAAATTTGGAGGGAGTAAATGGAAGTCCGTTTACCTATGACATTAGGATGGCTAGAAATCCACCCGATTTCAAGCTACCCAATCTGGAAGTATACAATGGTAAGACAGATCCCACTAACCACTTAATGAGGTACATAAGGCATATGGAAGTGCTGAGGGCATCAGAAGAAGTTATGGCTCGGTGTCTACTCCTATACTTGACGATATAGCTGCTATGTAGTTCAGACAGCTAGAGGATGCGTCTATTGGAACATGGATAGAACTGGTGGATAACTTCTTGTGACAGTTTCGAGTTCACATAAAAATACCAAAGAATATGATGACACTGACGTCAGTTAAGCATAAGGCAGATGAATCACTAAGGGCTCTCTTAACTCGGTTTGATGAAACAGTTGCTTGGGTGGATCGGTCGGATCCATCAATGGTTCTGATAGCTGCAGTATCATGGGCCAGGGATAATTCGATTTCAAAGTATCTTTGACACAGGACCCATTAGTGGATCTTGGGGAATTCTTTCATGAAGCTAAGATATTTTTTCGACAAGAGGATGCATGTTTGGATTGTTAGAACCCTTAGTTTACGATTTCGACGATGACAACTAAACAATGGAAAACATACATACATACATACATACATACATACATACATACATACATACATACATACATATATATATATATATATCATACAACTATACAGATATGAATTCAAAGAAAGACAAGACAAGATGATGACAAAAGCACGGAAGAGATTCATCTACAAAGTTGCACGAAGATCGAAGAGAGATACACTCAAAAATAAACTCAGGAGAACATCAATTTACAGGTTCAGACGTCTAAATGCAGAACTTCAGACATCTGAAGGTAGAAGATGAACAAAAATAATAATAGGTTCTCAGACGTCTAAGAACACCATTTAGACGTCTGAAACTGGGCTCGGGACAGATAATTCAAATTACAATTGTCATCCCTAAAGAAACACAACTCCATCTCTCCTCCACAACAGTGAACAGTGACGGCTCTAAACTGAAAGGGAAGAGATGTAACTACTAGAAGAAACCTTCACAACTATATAAACAAGAATCAAGAAGGATCAAAGTATTCAACTAATTCACTCAACTCTCTATCTTGATCATCTCTTGTTCTAATCATCCACCTGCTATCAAATCTGTAATTCTAAGATCATACGCTTCCATACTCTTTCGAACAACATTGTATTTAATCACTCAAGAGATATCGGAATTTCACTTGACCTATATAGTCGAAATCCATGTAATATAGAACACATTCTTGACAAAGAAACTTTGGTATTGCAAACCTATTCCTCCGGGAGAAGTGAGGACCATTTGGTGAAAGGAAATTCTAAAGAGGAGCTTCAGGATTGGACGTAGGATGGGAGGCCTGAACCAATATAAAATCCCTAGTGTGATTACTCTTATTTACATACTTTACTATTGTTACACTATAGTTTAAATTAATCATATACTTGTCATTTTTATAATAGATCCACCATACTATAGACTTTCAATTGGTATCAGAGCAAGGTTTGATCAAAAGTACCATAACAAGTTTCTGAATCACTAATATGGAAAGTATCTTTCAAGAAGGTTAATCTACCGCACGTCCCTTATTACTTAATGGCTCCAACTATGCATATTGGTCAACCCGTATGCGTATTTTATAGAAGCCAATGGTCTAGAAATATGGCATACTACACAAAATAAATAAGAAGCACCTAACACTGCTATGGGCCACGGATCGATGCATAAAAAACCTTAGCCTCAAACAATGCTAAAGCTATGAATGTTTTATTTTGCTCTCTAGATAAAAATGAATTTTCACGTGTAATTTTATGTACCGCTACGCTTGACATTTGGCATACCTTACCAATTACACACGAAGGTACAACAAAGATCAAACAAACTAAGATTTCAATTTTGCAAAACCAATTCTCCTCATTCAAAATGAAGTAAAATGAAACTATTGTTGACATGTATTCTAGATTTCAAACTACTCAATATGATCTTATGGCATTAGGAGTTAAGATTACTGATTTTGATTTAGTTTCTCGAATACTCAACTCTTTAACATCAGATTGGGAATGGAAGGTATTAGCTATTGAAGAAGCTAATGATCTTTTTACTCTCAAGGTTGAAGAGTTGATACGAAATTTAATATCCTATGAAGTTAACTTACAGGCAAGAAAAGAAAAAAATGTTGAAAAGAAGAACATAGCTGTCACGATCCGATTTTTCGATGCCCAAAAAATCGAACCATGTGGGTTTAAGAAGAAGTGGTAGAAGAAGAAAATAGAAAACAACATCGGAATCTAACCATCGCAGCGAAATAAAATATAATAGTTAATAACAGATCTTTACACAATAGAAAACTATATATGTTTTACACATACATCACTAGAATGCATCATTAGAGTTCAACATCATCAATAACATACACTGGACATTCATATAAACTTGTCCACAAAACTGAATACACAGCGGAATAATAATCAAGTACAGAAGTATGTATCGCCATCAAGCTCGTCTTCTGAGCTCCACAGCATCATATCTTGTATTCTACAATACTCGATCTGACCTGAGCATTATAGTTAAATAACACCCGAGTCAGTCTGGAATGCCAGCGTGAGAAAACCACACTCAAATTAATTACTAAAGTTTTAAAATTCTTTTGAAAATCAAAAGCATCTCGTAAGACCACGCCACAAATAAACATGTCGGGTTTTTACCTTGCGATGGCTAAAATATTTTTTATCAAATCCGTCTGGTATTATAATAGTGTCTATAGAAAGTAAAATAGAATCTAGCTGAAATGCTTGCATCTCACGTTTCAGCAATAGTTGGGCACAATAAAAACCGTACAGGCGCATAGGTGAATGGATTTCCAACTAATGACTTGGCATTGTGGTACCACCTGTCATAGTACGTGGCTTAGATCACCATACCGAGGATTACTCCCAATCCCCTACAACACAAGACCAGGACTACCCCTTACTGGATAATCCTGAGTAAGATCACCCCACAATTGTGATCAGCAACTGCACCACTAAGCCGAAAAAAGGGACATCTAGAAAGGGATGACCTCATCCTAATGGGCGCTACCCACCTAGCCTTGTTGCATAACCCCTGATTTTCAGTCATTCCTGGTTGATGAGGCTTGAGGCTAAGCGTTACCTTTTAGAACATATCACTTAGAATGCTCATCACCCACCTGACGATGTTTTGAAAGCATTCTTCCATACAAGTCCGTCCCGGGTCGAACGGAACCGAAGGCACTACTCCTACTACATCCATTTTGGAATCATCCTCAGGATTAGTAGCGACTAGCCCTTGCACTTCACTGCTCCATCTTCGACTCCGAACTCTTGTTTTCCACACGAAAACGTACAAACCAGATCGAAGTGGTTTTCGAGAATTTAATCCCGATCCTGGTCTCTTTGAAACGATCAGCGCATTGGCCAATATTGATAGTCTGTTATTTAACTGTCAATTAACATTCACAACAACCATCAAACATAAATAATTTCACCAAATTATTTATTAATCCTCAAAATATCTCCACAAGATATATTTCTATTTTCAACCCTTTTGAAAACAGTTTCAAACCACACTCTTCTCATGGAATGAATTCCCAAATATTTATTTCCACTGAAGACACCAAGTACAATACTTTAGAATTTAAAATAATTGAAAACACTTTATTATACAATATCCTTTAAAACATTTAAATTAAAAATTACTTTAATACTTATTCAAAATATATACTTTAAGAATATTTAAAATAAAACTACTTCAATACTTTATTAAAAATAAGTACTATAGGAATATTTGAAAATGAGGTTACTTTATAAATATAAAACTAGAATTTCTCTTTTTAAAACAAAATACCAAGTCACCTTCAAATAATAAATTTACTTTAGAATTTAAACATTTAGAAATAATAAATTTTCTAAACATGCTTTTTTAAAACAACATTAAAACTTTTAACTTATATTTTAAATTTTACTTTGAAAACGTACTTGGCTATCCAGGAAAATATACTTCTCTTCACATCCTTTAAAAATAAATCACTGTTTATTTTTAAACAAATTTTCTCATTCCCTTAATAAATTCCCACCGTGAATTTATTCTTCCAAATATCCGCTGATACATATTACTTCACTTTTATAAACCCAGTTTATAAATTTCATAGTCACATTCTCCTTTAAATTTCCAATTTCAAACACTTAAATCAATTTCTAAATTGATTTCCAATTTACTTCACCTTTAAATAAATTTCCTTACTTACTCCATTTATTCCAAAATCCATTAACTTCGGATTTTATATCTTCATCTTGATTTAAAATCTTTTTACTGAAAATACCAATTTCAGATTTTCCAAATTACTTCTTTATCCTTTAAATAAGTTCAAACCTTGAATTTTAAAATAAATTCTTTTATTACTTCCAATAATATCTCTTTATGTTTAAAATTCGCGCTCTCTCTATTTATTCAAAATCCTTTTTTTTCCTTTCATACTTGGTATTTATTAATTAAGATTTAAAATCTCTTTTATTCTGTTCCAATTCTTCCTTAGATTTATTCAGATACTCTAAAATTATTTTACTTAAAATTCACTCCTTTATTTTCTTTTCAAAAATCCATTTTTATATTTTTGGTAACTCGGTATACCCAAATATATTCGATTAACCTGTAGCATTCAACATTTACAATTATCAATATAATTCATCCCAGGATATCTAATTTTAATAACAGAGAATATTAAATAATCTAAATAAATGTTGAGGAACCCCGTTGGATTCCTCCAATCTGTTTCCCTGCATCCACAGACATTGACACAATATAAATACCAATTCCACTTCGAGGTGGAATATCGCGGTATATGGGTTTTAAATATAATATCATCCGCTATTATGCGGCGCAAAGGGTCTCATCCGCTATATAATATGGGAAATCAATCATTCCAGTATATACTATATACTACTATATATAGTATAGCGCATCCAAGCAACCAATTATTTAAATTTAACCATTTAAATTTAAATAAAAATCCAGAAGAGTGAGATTAACTCACCTTTGACCTAAGATTGCCCTCTATCTCAAACTCGACTTGGAATCTCCATTTTGTCTCACTTCATCTTCTATACTAAGGCTACTCTGCCATTTTTGTTCTAAAAACTCTGAATTGTTACTATAATTGAATCTATCATCAATAAAAAGGAAATTTTTGGAGTGGACGTAGGCCGGAGCCAGACGAACCACTATAAATCTTCTGTTCTTACTGCTTTCTTTTTAATTTTTACTGTTTTTCATATTTATACTCTCTAGTTACATTCTGTCTGTGATCTATAACTTCAATTTGGTGCTTTCATCTGAATTTGGGTGTTAGTGACCAATTTTGGTACTAACATTTTGGTGCTTAGAGAAAGCTAGCACTTAGGACTCAGAAGCCTGGAGTTTGAATTTAAAGGCTTAGGAACTTGGATTCTGGAGACTATGGAAAAGCAATCAACTAGGAGGCAAAGGACAGAAAGAAGTCGGTTTGAGGGGAGTCAGGAGGCTTCCTCTGGTGCTAATCAACCCTCCGTCTACATCACTAGAGACGAGATGTAGGTCGTGATGAATTCCATGCAAGGGCAGATGAAAAGGCAAGACGAAATGATGCAGGCACTTTTCAGACAATTTGGACAAGCAGGAACTGCAAGAGCTCAGATCTATGGAGCAAGATCAGAAGGACACAACCGGCAAGTAGATGTAGTAGTTCAGTAGGGGCAGCTCCCAATCATCAAATAATTGTCAATCTGGGTGGACCTAGACTCGGGGAATGCCACCAGGTAATACTGGACCACCCACGAAGGGATATCAGATGACACTGCCTAGCCAGGCGCCAACAGAAATGCAGGAGTGCATGACGAGGAGTATGTACCGGAATTCCCTCAAGGACTTGAAGGGCATTTAGGAAATGTAGATGGGGGGCAACCCTTGGTGGGTAACCTTGGATTGGCTGACATCATCAGGCGCACTATTCGCGAAGGTCTGGCAAAGAATGATTTGGAGGGAGTAAATAGAAGTCCGTTTACCTATGACATTAGGATGGCTAGAAATCCACCCGATTTCAAGCTACCCAATCTGGAAGTATACAATGGTAAGACGGATCCCACTAACCACTTAATGAGGTACATAAGGCATATAGAAGTGCTGAGGGCATCAGAAGAAGTTATGGCTCGGTGTCTCCTCCTGTACTTGACGATATAGCTGCTATGTAGTTCAGACAGCTAGAGGATGGATCTATTGGAACATGGATAGAACTGGTTGATAAGTTCTTGTGATAGTTTCGAGTTCACGTAAAAATACCAAAGAATATGATGACACTGACGTCAGTTAAGCATAGGGCAAATGAATTACTAAGGGCTTTCTTAACTCGGTTTGATGAAACAGTTGCTTCGGTGGATCGGTTGGATCCATCAATGGTTCTGATGGCTGTAGTATCATTGTTCAGGGATAATTCGATTTCAAAGTATCTTTGATACAGGACCCATTAATGGATCTTGGGGAATTCTTTCATGAAGCTAAGATATTTTTTCGACAAGAGGATGCATGTTTGGATTGTTAGAACCCTTAGTTTACGATTTCGACGATGACAACTATACAATGGAAAACATACATGCATATATATATATATATATATATATATATATATATCATACAACTATACAGATATGAATTCAAAGAAAGACAAGAGAAGACGATGACAAAAGCATGGAAGAGATTCATCTACAAAGTTGCACGAAGATCGAAGAGAGATACACTCAAAAATAAACTCAGGAGAACATCAATTTACAGGTTCAGACATATAAATGCAGAACTTCAGACATCTGAATGTAGAAGATGAACAAAAGTAATAATAGGTTCTCAGACATCTAAGAACACCATTTAGACATCTGAAACTGGGCTCGGGACAGATAATTCAACTGTCATCTCTAAAGAAACACAACTCCATCTCTCCTCCACAACAGTGAACAGTGACGACTCTAGACAAAGGGAAGAGATGTAACTACTAGAAGCAACCTTCACAACTACATAAACAAGAATCAAGAAGGATCAAAGTATTCAACTAATTCACTCAACCCTCTATCTTGATCATCTCTTGTTCTAATCAACCACTTGCTATCAAATCTGTAATTCTAAGATCATACGCTTCCATATTCTCTCGAACAATATTGTATTCAATCATTCAAGAGATATAGGAATTTCAGTTGGCCTATATTGTCGAAATCCGTGTAATATAGAACACATTCTTGACAAAGAAACTTTGGTATTGTAAATCTATTCCTCCAGGTGAAGTGAGGGTCATTTGGTGAAAGGAAATTCTAAAGAGGAGCTTCAGGATTGGACGTAGGACGGGAGGCCTGAACTAGTATAAAATCCCTAGTGTGATTACTCTTATTTACATACTTTACTATTGTTACGCTATAGTTTAAATTAGTCATATACTTGTCATTTGTATAATCGATCCACCATACTAGAGACTTTCAATTGGTATCAGAGCAAGGTTTGATCAAAAGTACCAGAGCAAGTTTCTGAATCACTAATATGGCAAGTATCTTTCAAGAAGGTCAATCTACCGCACGTCCCCTATTACTTAATGGCTCCAACTATGCATATTGGTCAACCCGTATGCGTATTTTATGGAAGCCAATGGTCTAGAAATATGGCATACTACACAAAGTAAATAAGAAGCACCTAACACTGCTATGGGCCATGGATCGATGCACAAAAAACCTTAGCCTCAAACAATGTCAAAGCTATGAATGTTTTATTTTGCTCTCTAGATAAAAATGAATTTTCACGTGTCATGTTATGTACCACTACGCTTGACATTTGGCATACCTTACAAATTACACACGAAGGTACAACAAAGATCAAACAAACTAAGATTTCAATTTTGCAAAACCAATTCTCCTCATTCAAAATGAAGTAAAATGAAACTATTGTTGACATGTATTCTTAGATTTCAAACTAGTCAATATGATCTTATGGCATTAGGAGTTAAGATTACTGATTTTGATTTAGTTTCTCAAATACTCAACTCTTTAACATCAGATTGGGAATGGAAGGTATTAGCTATTGAAGAAGCTAATAATCTTTCTACTCTCAAGGTTGAAGAGTTGATAGGAAATTTAATATCCTATGAAGCTAACTTACAGGTAAGAAAAGAACAAAATGTTGAAAAGAAGAACATAGCTGTTACGATCCGATTTTCCGATGCCCGAAAAATCAAACCATGTGGGTTAAAGAAGAAGAGGTAGAAGAAATAGAAAACAACATCAGAATCTAACACCACGGCGAAATAAAATATAATAGTTAACAACAGATCTTGACACAAAAGAAAACTATATATGTTTTACACATACATCACCAGAATGCATCATTAGAGTTCAACATCATCAATAACATACACTGGACAGTCATATAAACTTGTCCTCAAAACTGAATACACAGCGGAATAATAATCAAGTACGGAAGTATATATCGCCATCAAGCTCGTCTTCTGAGCTCCACAGCATCATATCTTGTATTCTATAATACTCGGTCTGACCTGAGCATTATAGTTAAATAACACCCGAGTCAGTCTGGAATACCAGCGTGAGAAAACCACACTCAAATTGATTACTAAAGTTTTAAAATTCTTTTGGAAAATGAAAAGCATCTCGTAAGACCACGCCACAAATAAACATGTCGGGTTTTTACCTTACGATGGCTAAAATATTTTTTGTCAAATCCGTCTGGTATTATAATAATGTCTATAGAAAGTAAAATAGAATCTAGCTGAAATGCTTGCATCTCACGTTTCAGCAATAGTTGGGCACAATAAAAACCGTACAGGCGCGTAGGGAGAATGGATTTCCAACTAATGACTAGGCACTGGGGTACCACCTGTCACAGTACGTGGCCTAGATCACCGTACCGAGGATTACTCCCAATCCCCTGCAACACAAGACCAGGACTACCCCTTACTGGATAATCCTGAGTAAGATCACCCCACAGTTGTGATCAGCAACTGCACCACTAAGCCGAAAAAAGGGACATATAGACAGGGTTGACCTCACCCTAATGGGCGCTACCCACCTAGCCTTGTTGCATAACCCCTGATTTTTAGTCATTCCTGGTTGATAAGGCTTGAGGCTAAGCGTTACCTTTTAGAACATGTCACTTAGAATGCTCATCACCCACCTGACGATGTTTTGAAAGCAATCATCCATACAAGTTCGTCCCGGGTTCGAACGGAACCGAAGGCACTACTCCTACTACATTCATTTTGGAATCATCCTCAGGATTAGTAGAGACTAGCCCTTGCACTTCACTGCTCCATCTTCGACTCCAAACTCTTGTTTTCCACACGAAAACGTACAAACCAGATCGAAGTGGTTTTCGAGAATTTAATCCCGATCCTGGTCTCTTTGAAACGATCAGCGCATTGGCCAATATTGATAGTCGGTTATTTAACTATCAATTAACATTCACAACAACCATCAAACATAAATAGTTTCACCAAATTATTTATTAATCCTCAAAATATCTCCACAAGATATATTTCTATTTTCAACCCTTTTGAAAACAGTTTCAAACCACACTCTTCTCATGGAATGAATTCCCAAATATTTATTTCCACTGAAGACACCAAGTACAATACTTTAGAATTTAAAAATAATTGAAAACACTTTATTATACAATATCCTTTAAAACATTTAAATTAAAAATTACTTTAATACTTATTCAAAATATATACTTTAAGAATATTTAAAATAAAACTACTTCAATACTTTATTAAAAATAGGTACTATAGGAATATTTGAAAATGAGGTTACTTTATAAATATAAAACTAGAATTTCTCTTTTTAGAACAAAATACCAAGTCACCTTCGAATAATTACTACGATAATAGATTTGAAAAATATTTACTTTAGAATTTAAACATTTAGAAATAATAAATTTTCTAAACATGCTTTTTAAAACAACATTAAAACTTTTAAATTATATTTTAAAATTTACTTTGAAAACGTACTTGGCTATCCAGGAAAATATACTTCTCTTCACATCCTTTAAAAATAAATCACTGTTTATTTTTAAACAAATTTTCTCATTCCCTTAATAAATTCCCACCTTGAATTTATTCTTCCAAATCTCCACTGATACATATTACTTCACTTTTATAAACCCAGTTTATAAATTTCATAGTCACATTCTCCTTTAAATTTCCAATTTCAAACACTTAAATCAATTACCAAATTGATTTCCAATTTACTTCACCTTTAAATAAATTTCCTTACTTACTCCATTTATTCCAAAATCCATTAATTCCAGATTTTATATCTTCATCTTGATTTAAAATCTTTTTACCAAATGAGACGACCCGACTTTCCACTCCCGAAAAATCGCATCATCTTTAAGAAAGAAAGGGATAGAAAAGAGAAAAGAAAGGAGAGAAAGAAGAAACAACACAAGAATCTCAACAGCGGAATGAATAAATTATATTAATAACATAAGTATTACATATTATACATCAAATATGAGAGTTACACAGACAATACATCACATACTAGACAGTTATAAACAGCTGTCTAGTTATTACAACTCAATCACAATACACAAACACTCAGAGATACCAACACAGCGGAAAACTATATAACTATACGCAGAAGCCTCCTGCTCCATATGCTCCTCCATATTTCGTCAAAGCTACTCCGAATCCTAACCTGAATTCCCTTGGCTACTCGTAAAAATTTGAGTACCCAAGAGTTATAGAAAAACAGAAATAACTCCGGGTCAGACATGGGTCTGGTGTGAGTAACAGGTTAAAGTTGCTTAACTTTGAAAAACCTTTGAAAAGAAAAGGTATCACGTAAGACTTCCCACACATAAACATGGAAAAGTTTTTACCTTACGCTAATCAAAACATTTGATAGGAAATCCGATGATATTATAATAGTGTCTAGGGTTTTCAAGTAAATAAGAAATAGCCGAAATTGTTACATGATTAAATTCCAGCAACTAGCCACAAAAGTGGGTAATGCAATCAAAACCGTTGGCACTTATTGGATTTTGGATTCCATCAATGGCTGGGCTACTAGGGTACCGCCCGTCACAGTACGTGGCCTAGATCACCGTACCGAGGATTACTCCCTTCATCCCCTGCAACACAAAGCCAGACCAGTTCCTTAATGAACAGTTCCAAACAAGACAACCCCGCAGTTGTGATCAACAACCGCACCACTAAGCCGAAAATAACGGGACCTCTAGACAGGGATAAATCTGAAAATACCAATTTTAGATTTTCCAAATTCCTTCTTTATCCTTTAAATAAGTTCAAACCTTGAATTTTAAAATAAATTCTTTTATTACTTCCAATAATATCCCTTTATGTTTAAAATTCATTCTCTCTCTATTTATTCAAAATCCTTTTTTTTCCTTTCATACTTGGTATTTATTAATTAAGATTTAAAATATCTTTTATTCTGTTCCAATTCTTTCTTAGATTTATTCAGATACTCTAAAATTATTTTACGTAAAATTCACTCCTTTATTTTCTTTTCAAAACTCCATTTTTATATTTTTGGTAACTCGATATACCCAAATATATTCGATTAACCTGTAGCATTCAACATTTAAAATTATCAATATAATTCATCCCAGGATATCTAATTTTAATAACAGAGAATATTAAATAATCTAAATAAATGTTGAGGAACCCCGTTGGATTCCTCCAACCTATTTCCCTGCATCCACAGACATTGACACAATATAAATACCAATTCCACTTCGAGGTGGAATATCGTGGTATATGGGTTTTAAATATAATATCATCCTCTATTATGCGGCGCAAAGGGTCTCATCCGCTATATAATGTGGGAAATCAATCATTCTAGTATATACTATATACTACTATATATAATATAGCACATCCAAGCAATCAATTATTTAAATTTAACCATTTAAATTTAAACAAAAATCCAGAAGAGTGAGATTAACTCACCTTTGACCTAAGATTGCCCTCCATCTCAAACTCGACTTGGTTCCACGATTTTTAACCTTGTACAAACCAATTTATGATTTATTAACATATGAATAAATCAAACAATTTATCACCATTTATTATTTAATTTAACTGATAAATTTGGATTTAGACTAATAATTTCTTTTCAAACAAATTTCCTTTCAATAAAATATTTTTAGTGACAAAAGTAATTAAATAGGTTTATTAAATGAGTTAATCACCAAAATTCATCAATTTAGAATAACTTAGTCTGTGCAAATGCATGTATATTTTTACAAAGATTGGTTTATATATATATATATATATAAGCTTTATAGTATTATAAAATTTTCTTTCAAACTCACATGCCTATATTAAAACAGAACTGCTCTTAATTTTAAAAGTTTTATTTTTCTCCTGCTATTTTCCTATTCCCTAACAGTTTAAATTCTACAATCAAAATTCGTTTAAACCATTCACTTAAACAATTCGACACAATAACTCACCAGATCGACCCTACCTCTCTATATATATATATATATATATTTATATAAAATATATATGTGTTTTATACATTGAATTAAATTAAGGATTCAGCTTATACCTTATCAAATCGTTCCAGGCAAAACGAACAGCAACCCTCAAAAATCTCCATCACAGCTCCGACCTTGGCCACCTAACTTCTTCGAGCATTGCACCATCCCCACGTGCCCACACGAACCCCCAAATCGTTGCCCACAGATTTCCAACAAACCACGCGCACACGCCTCTGCCACCGAGCTCAACCCAAACTCCCCTTTGCGCTCTCGACCAAATCTCGCGACCGCTTCAATCCCACGCGAACCCCGCGTCGACGCGTAGAGTCACAGGAGATCGTACCTTCCACAATCTCGCATCGAGATGCTATCCTTCGCAACGAACCCTTATACGGCTTCCAAACGAACCACTAATGACCAAAGCTCCAACAACCCAAAACCCTAGCCAGAACTCCCAAACCCAGAATTGTCGAACTCACCTGTCATCTATCGCACCTGCCCAAACTATCCCAAATCGAAACTCAGGCTTAAGCGCGATTTTATAGAATTAATTAGGTGATTTTTCTATGAAGTATTCCTGGAGTTATTATATTCTTTTTCTTCGATTCTGCCATTTCGAATGAAATAAAAAGAAAGGGAATGAGGGAGAAACACGAAGGCGTGATTATACGTTATTTTATAAGCGGTTTTTTCTTTTTTTTCACTCGTTCGAACAGATCGTTAAGGGGACAAAAGTACATGGTTTTGAACTTGAGATGATGGGTTGCGTGAAGTAGTGGGTGAACGGTGATTGAAAAGAAAGCAAAACGTTCTGATTTGAATATAATGTCAATTAATGTAAATATATATATATATACACACACATATATATATTTAAATCGTATCGAATTACAACTCAAAGTCTTGATCTCCTATCAAAACATGCCGCCAGACGTCTATAATGTTATACCCCTATTTCGAACGCAATCGAAAAGGTTCTGAGTCCTAATTCGATCGTATGGAGAAGATAGCTTTTTGGACTAGTTATTATATTAAATTTCAATTTAATTTTCAGCGCGTTTACTTATCGTACGGCCAAACGATCGCTACTATGAAAATTGAAATCCGATTATAATACAATATTACGAATCCAATGGAACTAGTTTCGTCAAATTCCGAGACTGTGCCTCGGAAGGCTATTTTTAAATAGAGGAAATTAGTCTAAAGGAAAAAGTTTAATAAACTTTAATTTTAACGGACGTTAAAATTAAACTTCCGTCTCAAGGACAAGCGCCAAAATTTCTCGAACGTTCCTGCTTTTTTAGTTTCGTTTCTTCTGTAAACAAAATTTCTTCTTCATCAAACAATGGAAACCCAAACCGATTTTCTTCCTAAAACCAATTTACAAGCGCAATCGACTTCAGAATCTAAATCGATGAACGTAAATCAAAATATTTCAATAAATCCTGAACATATAAACGATGAACCTACGATTTCAGAAAGTAGGGTTTTGAATACTGCGCGTACAGTAGTAAAGAGAAGGCAAAAAACTACTTCATCCACGGCTGTCGATTCGAATGATATTGACGAAGATACAAAGAGGACGAAAAAAAACTAAGGCATGTAAAACTATGAATAAAGACGACACGAAGAAACAACAGCTTAGTGATGAAAACATCAGCAGACAAAGAAAGACAAAGGTATAACAGCTGATTATTTCTTAAAATAAAAGATAATTTTACAATGATAGTTCACTTATCATTTGATTTGTTATTGAATGATAGATCAATACATCATTTGATTTGTTGCATGTATAATATTGAAATATGAGATGATGGATGAACATAGCATTCAGTCTTTGACAGATGATAGACAATAATAGGATGAATATTTATAGAATGATAGAAAAATATAGCATTGAAAAAATGTTAGACAAACATATCATGATAGAATAATGGTTGAATATATCTTTTTATTTACTGTATTTGTTATGATGGTATGACAAATGGTAATTATTGAATGATAGTTCAATATATCATTAGATTTACTGTATTGATAGTTATTGAATGATATCAATATATCATTAGATTTACTATATTGATAGTTATTAAATGATAGTTCAATATATCATTAGATTTACTGTATTAATAGTTATTGAATGATAGTTCAATAAATCATTTGATTTACCGTATTGATAGTTATTGAATGATAGTTGAATATATCATTTGATTTACTGTATTAGATTTACTAGTAAATTATGCAGTCATAGTTGAAAAAATTGATAGATAAAAATAAGAAAGCATTTGTTAAATACCAAATTATTCATTCACAGTTTTTAGTACAGGGATTAAAAGGTAGAACATTAAAGAAAGCAAAAACAATAGAAGGAAAAAAACCAAAGAAAGTATCTCAGAAAAAATAATGTATAGATGTAGCTTACTTCCAATGATAAAAAATTTCAGGAAAATTAAGGAAAAAGGAGGTTATCTGTAGATCAATTGAATTATCTAAAACAAACACCGTTCGAAAAATTTATGCTACTGTTTTTCAAAGAAATTTTAACCATAGCTGATTTTACAAAATCATCAAAAACCTTGGATAATGTCATAGAAACATTTTCTATCAATGACGAAGCTTTTAAAGTGGGGAATATTTTTTTAAAAATCGAACCTGAAGATGTTTCAATTCTCTTTAGCTTACCTTTGTCTGGAATAAATATTTTTCCATTACCTAAAATGAGTTTACAAATCCTACAAGACAATTGTGAAGATTTTGTACTGAGAAATTTTGGAACAATAGAGCACATCACGAAGGATCTTACAATTGCAAAGATAAATAATGTGCTGGAAACACCACAATTTCAACATGAAAAAGATTTTCCAAAACTGCTTATTATTCTTGCAATGATAACCTTCTTCTTTCCTGATAACCAAAGATACTTACCATGGGGATATGTTCCCTATATCCTTGATCAAAACAAAATGAACTCAGTATTTTGGCTAGTTTCAATTCATCATTCATTGATTAGAGCTTTGACGACTTTCAAAACAAAGCCAAGAAACATACCGGTTTGTTCAATGCTCCCACTTGTAAGTACAACATTCTAACTTTAGGTTAATGCATCTATCTCTATAAATTAAATTATACACATTATATGTTTTAACAAGTAATATTTTATTTGTAGTTTTTCCTATGTGAGCATGTGAATTTGATATCTCCATTAGCAACATACTGTTCTACCTTACCTAGATGGGAGATGGAATATCAGAAGCTTGAAAAAGGTCATTTCAAGAGAAGCTTTAATGAACATGGACAGTAGAAAGGTATTATTTATCACACTAGTATAAGAAATATATAATGCTAGATAAATATATCATAACATAGTTTATGTCAACTGTTTTCATTTTGTTATTATACAATCAGAATTTAAATGATAGTTACATATATCAGTTTTGCACAAATACAATTTTCTATAGGTGCTACTAAAGAATAATAGTCAGATATACCATCACTTGAAAAATGACAATTATATAAAATTAGTTCATTCATTGTATGTTACCTCATTCTATACTATTTATGTTATTACATAGATTTTTGTTGAATTAAGAAACCTGACTGAAGATGAAAAAGCACATCTTCAACAAACAAGCCGACAAAAATTTGTCCAGCGGGATGCCAATGAGAATATTGGGATGCACAAAATAGAATATTTAGAAGAGACATCTGAAAAGCAAGTTGACTCAATGCAGCAGTACATTGAAGATTTCGAAAATAAATTGAAGAAAAGTGAAAAAGAATTAGAAAAGGAGAAACAGAAAAGAATACAAGCTGAAGGCACTATCATATAGTTGAGAAAAGAAATCAAGATTTTGAGATCAAAAGCAAAATTAGAAATAGAACCACCATCATTTGACCTCAATATAACTCAGGAAATTAAAAAGATGCAGCAAGAGAAAGAACAACAGAATCAAAACAAACCTTTAGAGGCAACAAAAAATCACCAGCAGTGCATGAAAAAACACAGAATATGACCAAGCTCTTTAGTTTTAAGGGTTAAAAAGCGCCAACGAAGGAGTAAAATTGATTCTGATTTCCAACATGAAATTGTTCATAGAAGAACAAAGAAAAATGCGGACAATGAAAACCAAAAGCAGCAACCTGAAACCAAGGAAGGTCAGAAAGAAAATACAAATGAACAGAAACAAGAGGAACAAAATGAAGAATCAGATTATGAACATGAATCTGAAACTGAAATAGATGAACAAGTCATAACAATTGAAAATGAGGAGATTATTGATGTTGATGGATACTCGCAATCAAGTAAAACCTACAAGAGTAAAGATATCACAAAAAGCAGTATCCTACAATTATTAAATGAAGAACAGCAAAACAAAATTCTTACTTTCTTCAAATTTAACGGAAATGAGAAGTAAGAATTCTGATATTTTTTCTTTCATTATATTTGTAATTAAATAAAATTGAAGAAAAATCAAATTGTCAATTATTGATTTTCAATTACAGCACTGTAGCATATGAAAAAGATGAAGGACACAAAGGAGGAATCACTATAGTTAAATCTATGGTGGAAGCTGTTCTGTTTGAGGGGGTTACAGATGGACAGGTATGCATCAAATTAAAATTATGATAGTAAAAAACTATATATAAATATATAAAATGAAAGAAAGATAACTAAACCTAGCATTCAACTTTTCAAAATGCATATGAGTGAATTGAATGAGAGTGTGGCAGCTAAAAGTAGCATTGGTATTTTTAAAATGCAGATAACTGTATAGAATGGGAGAATGATTGATAAAACTATCATTCATAGTTTTTTAAGTGCATATAAGTGTATAGGATGAGAGAATGATAGTTAAAACTAGCATTCAAAGTTTCAAACTGCATATAAATGTATTGAATGAAAGAATGGAAGTTAAAAATAACAGTGATATTTGTAAAGGGCATATAAATATATAGATTGTCCAAGATGACTGTTTAAACGACCATTTGCATTTTTCACTGCATACAATGCAGTAAACATGTAAATGAAAGTGAATACTACCATTAATATTTCTGGTCCAAAAAAAATTATCCCATAAAACTTACAACCTTCTTTGTTTGGTTTAACAGCTTATTGATTAGTTTTATTACAATCAAGAGATGTATGAACACAGTTACTACTTCACCACAATGATGATGGTTAGTATAAACTTTTCATTATAAATGTTAAAAAATAATATAAAGTATTCTAATACATATGAATGTGCAGAATGCTTTAGTACATGACTAGCAAACTGTTATCAAAGACATAGTCATACCAACAATAGACGTCATTGTCAAAGATGAATTTACAGAGAAAATTTTCTTCCCTCTACATTACGCAAACCATTGGAGCTTGTTGATGCTAAACTATGAAACAATGCAGTGGAGTCATTATGATTCAACCAAACCGAAAACTAGATCAACAAGGACTTCAAATCCCAGCTATAACCAAGCCATCATTCTTGTAAGAAAAGTATAATTTTGAAATCACTCTAAGATTAATATAAAGCACTAATTTTTCTTCTTGCAGAAAGACAAAATTGAGATGATGTTCAAGAATAAATGGACAGAATTAGGAATACCGAACAAACAATTTTACAAACCTAAAGTACTGCAGCCTAAAAGCCCACCACAGGATTCTGATTCGTAAGTAACTAATTTATTCATTTCTTCTCTGGTTTAAACTATCATTTCTATTTTTAAATTGCAGTAGAATGCATTAAATATGTAAAATGATAATTAAAACTAGCATTTATAATGGACATTTATTGATCTGCATTTATTGAACAAAAAGATTATGTATAAAGTGCACATTCCACATGCAGCAATGATGCATCTATGATTGCAATGATTAATATTGTTATCAAAATATAAAACAATATTTTAGAATTCTAGAGTAAAAAATACAATATTATTTTAGCATTAGGTTTTACTGTAATATTAACTAATATTTCTATATTTGAAACAGACTTGATTGTGCGTTCTTTGTCATGGTAAACATGAAAAAACTGGACAAGGATCAGATGCCAGAAAAATATCCAAAGGAAATGCATACCTAAGAGTTGTAGTGGTGTATAACATACTCAATGATCCACATTACAGTTGGTCAATGGAGAAACTATGCAAAGATTCTACATAAGAATAGCTATTGCATTTTAACTTCTTAGAACTTTGAATATATTTCAACTAAACCACTTTTGCTAATCGAAATGAGATGGAGTCTGAGATGGAGTCTTATATGTTTTCCAATGCTTGTATTTTTTTCTCAGTGTGTAAACTACTCAGATGAATTTGATCTTCTTGATTTGAATTCGATTCGATTATAGTTGTCTGTTTTCAATGCATGAACTACAATGTATAAACTATGGATATATTCAAGTGTCATTTTATGTGCTTTTTGATACTTTTACTGTATTTCTGATGTGCCAAATAATGTTTTATATTGAAATGCTAGATAGAACTAGCATTACGTGAAAATACATTTCTCAGTGATTGAACTGTGATGAATAATGTGTGAATTTATCCATATAGCATTTTTATATGATTTCCAATGTCTGAACTCTGTTTCAAGTGTGATGACTACTCTTTACACTATAATGCTAGTTATAATTAGCATTTAACTGAAATGATAAGCAGCAATAGGCAGTTATGGAGATGGTAGGTGCTGGGGTAGAAAGATGGAGAAGGTGGTTTTTTTGGAAGTTATGAATGCAGAGGCAGTGGGTTGTTGTATGGTGATAATGGAAGTGTTGACGTATGAAGAAAATGGTGGAGATGGCAACAATTTGGCAGTGGTAGTTTGAGTATGGAACGTGTAGTAGCAGCATAATAAAGATGTAGTTTAAAATGAAGTAGCAAGCAGTAGTGGTAGTTTAAGTAGTAAAGGGTAGTATGATGTTGGGGTGGTGATGAAGTATGCAGGATGGAAGAAGTGATTGGTATGGGGATGACTGGTATGCACAGTTGTGACTGAAGTAAAGAGATTAGTTTGCACAATAAGTGAAGTAGTTGTTGAAGGCACTGTTTGCTGTGTACCAGTGTATATTGTTCTCTATTATTTTTTGAAACAGAGAGATGCAGTCTACATAATGAAGATATCCCAATTACAAATTAGTGTTAATTCTTTTTTCCAACTGCTGTTTCTAACAATAATGGAAGATATTCAATTACAGTATATAAGAAATATGGGAGCAGAAGTTCCCCCATATCATATAAACAGTACATCATCATACTGGCAAATCATTACAAAATCACTTAAATAATCTCATCAGATAATCATATAAACAGAATATCATCATCATCAAATACTTCATTCTTTCTCAACAGCTTACTCAGTTCTATACAATGACAGATGATGGGTTTCAATGACAGAGAGATGCATACATGATTAAAATGAAATGCTAGTTACAACTGGCATTAGACTCAATTGATAAATACATATAACATTGAATAGAAATATTAATACCGAAATGCAGAGAAACAGCAGATATTAGAAATTAAAACAAATTAACCAAAATAGTTCACATTTTATTTTCTAATGATTTCACAAAGTCTGACTTCATTTTTCTATAAGCTTTAGTAGCTGTACACTTAAAAAACTTCTCAATTACAACAACAAAACAAATAGATTTTGTTAACTTTTTGAAGAATGAAGACAATTCTTTTTGTTTTGGCTAACTTCATTACACTAACTGCATCTGTTTCTTTTACTTTAAGAATAACCAAATCCATCACGCCTCTTTGTAGATGGTCTTCCAGCACCACGAATTTCTTTGGGAGGCCTAATCAAAACATCATTTTCAACAGCAATTGGCTTATCAAAATCTGGAATTGGATTGATAGCATTAGCATACAAAGATTTGAAAGCATTAACAGTAAAATAGTCCTCCACAAAATCATAAACTGATAATCTACACTTGTTAATGCACTTAATTGCATGGGCACATGGAAAACTAGTAACTCTCCATTGATTACAACTGCATAAACGATTTTTAAGATCAACAACCTGTGACTTAGGAGATTTAACTTCAAACACAAATTCTGAAGACTTATAAACATCCCAACGAAAGCCATCATCTACTAACTTTGACAAACGTTCCACCATAACAGGACAAAGATATGTTTTCCACAGACAACCTCTCTTCGTCTCGCCATTTTCTCCATAACTTTCACTCGAATACCATCCAAACAAGAAGTTATAGGCATAACTCTATCTTCCAAAATCCATGAGTTGAAACTTTCTGCAACATTTGAAGAATATTCACCATAACGCTTTCCTTGAAAAAACAAATCTACCCAATGGTCAAAAGGTTTATCGCTTAAAAAAATTTCTACAGATGTACCCCCAATTCTTTAAATTTAGAAAGATAACGCTCAAAATCATACATATTAGAAGCTCTAGCACAAAGTTTGAACAACTCCACAATAGATGAATCACCTTTAGCCGCCTTGACAACAGTACCAATATTCTGTTCCATGTGAAGTAAGCAATAGCTATGATATGAAGAAGAAAATATTTTGGGAACACCTAAAATGAGTCCCCATTAACGATCAGACATAAAAACTAAAGACCGGTCTTCATTAAGCATTCCTTTCAGATGGACCAAGACCAATTAGATTCATTTTCATGTGAAACAATACCCATAGCAAGAGGAAAGAAACCTACAAAATAAATAATTAATGATAGCTCAGTACTAAGAAACATGAATTATACTAAACATCAAAACCTGTATTAAATGTTAATAATTTCTATTATGCACAATTAAAGTAGATTCAAAATGATATATGAATATAGCATATGTTATTTTAAAGTCTTTTAGTTACTGGTGCATAAATTTTTTTTCTTGTTCTTGTAAACATTTCTACCATAAACATTTCTAGTGTAACCAGGTCAATCATTGAATAAAATAAAGCCAACAATTCTTGTATAAACATTGCTGCATTATAATTATGTATAACTTTGAATAATGATAGCTTATTAAATCATTACTAGAAAAACAAATAAGTAAATAAAACAAAACTAAAATGAAAATCATACCTTGGTTACCATTTTTAGATGTACAGCTAACAACACAGCCGGTCTTCCCTTCAAAGCAGCTTCATCTAAAAATATTAATGGCCGACAGTGTTTAAATCCAAGTAGACAAGCACCAAAACCAATACAAACTCTCTTAAACTGATTGGTTGAAGCATTAACTTCCATGGCCACATAACTACCAGGATTATACTTTTACAATGCCTCTAAATACCAATGTAAATCATTATATGACATAACATCATCCCCATATATTTCTTTCAAAGCCAACTGTTTTCCGCTATAAGCATAATAATATGAAAGAGTAAAATTGAAGTCTCTTCTAAATTCCTTCATAATATCTTTTGGCTTCTTCATAGGAGCATCTCGAATTTGATCAATAATCAAAGATTTAACAAATCTACTTGAAATATTAACTTTATTAACATCTCTAAGACTAGCTCCACACGAATGATCAAAACTGTAAGTTCTAATAAAAAAACCGAGAGAGTAGATCAGGATACGAAGAAGCATTAACATAAAACTTACAACCATCCTTCAACCAAGTGCAATTAATCGAAATTTTATCTGGAGAATTCCTTACAAAAATCAAATCATAACCATTTTTTATTTGATATGCCATTAAAAACTCCCGAAAATCCTCAGCTCCATTAAAACAAAAACCAAGAAAATCCACAATAGTTTTTGGAGAACCTTTCTTCAACATATCTTTCAAATAATAAGAAGAATCAGCTTATGAATCGCTATTTGAACCAGAATTACTACCAATTGATGCTTTGAACACTTGCATTGTCTAAACCACAGCCACCAATATTAGCTTCCATAGAACAAACATTTTCCTTAATAGTAAACTTAAAATATTGACTCTTCTTGAAAATGAAAAAACACAGAATACTACTCAAATCTGAATCAGTATCAATAATTATATTCTTATTCTCAAGAACATAAGATATCTCAATAGAAAATGGACTAAGATATGGCCAAACTTCACAGATTTCAGTCTTAACACCAAACAAAGAAGAGCCCGACGTGAGTCGAGTAGAATAACAATTCTCATTATGTTCAAAAATAACTAGCAAACTATTTGCTTCATCATTGTAGATATTAGTACTGCAAAAGAAATTAAAAAACCAATTAACAAACTTACTTAATGTTATGAATACAACAACAACAGAAAAATGTTAAATTAACATAACATAACAAATCATAATCAAATTAAGAGATAAATGAAAGAAATATAAATTTATTTAAAAGCAAACGATAAATGAACATAGCACAATCAAATAAAAAATATATGAATACAACAGTAAAGAATGCTATATAAATATAGCATAACACAACAAACTACATATGAAATTCACTAGAATGATAGATTAACACTTAAAAAGTTGAAAAAATCTTAAACTATGCTGAAGAAACAGAATGATACACAATAAAATCTTACGTTGCCATTGAAACAAATCCAAAGTAGGAACTGAAATCTGGAAGAAGACAAACTGTGCAACATAGAAAGACAAAAATATACTTAATAATCGAACGATATTATATCAGAGGAAGATAAGAAGAATATCGAAACAAATAAAAGCAATATACCTGAATCTAAGGAAATTGTTTGATAAAGATCCAGATCACGATCAAGATCGACGATAAAGAAACACGATGAAGATCGATGACAATCGAAAAGATCAAATACAAAATGCGTCCTTGAATCGAGAAGATCGATGAACTAAGATTAGTAATATCAGGATGAAGGTGGAGAAGAAATTAAGACGAAAAATTAAATTTTACATAATTTGTCCTTAGAACGAAAAAATAAATCCCGCGTCCTTCAAATGAAAAAAATTAATCCACGTCTGTAGGCCCAAAAAGAGAAGTAAGAACTTCCTCCAGCCCATTTTCCTGTTTTAAATATAGATTTAAACGATATATTTTCAAAACTGAACAAATCACCTTTAAATTTAATTTTAACACTTTTACCATCCTCAGTATTATCAATATAAATTTTATAAGCCTTCAAATTATTTTTAACAGGCTAAAAACTCCAGATTGAACATTTTACCCAATTTTCAGTAATTAAATTCAATAATTAAATTTCCAAATAATGGTGATATTTGAAATTTAAGTTACAAACTAACTTTTAAAGATTAAAATTAATTAAATATCCCAATTTAAATTGTCCAAAATTCTAGGTCGTCACATTCCTCTCCCCTTAAAAGAATTTCGTCCCTGAAATCGCTAGTTAAGAAGAATGATCCATACCCATTACTATTTTCCAAAACCAGACAGTTTTATCAACTTGCCATAACATATCTATTATTAAAGACCCTCTATTACTTCAACCAACTTCGCAAAACCTTCCATAGTTTTCAACACATTATTTACTCCACTTATTCAAATTTAAATTTAAATCCAAATTTAGATTATCAAAACTTTCTCAAAAATTTTCTAACCCTCTAAATTTCCGAAAATTTTCGCCAGCGTCTCCTTTGCGCGGCTAGCTCGATACAACTACAAAATGCCTCTACGGGCTCCAAAATTCCAAAAGAAAACAAAAAACCAAGTGGCTAGATCAAAACCCAATCAAATTTCATGCAGAAATTTAAACACATATCTTTTTAATCGGGCAATTCAAATTTATCTTCTGAAATCAAATCCAATTTTCCTTTCCCTTTATAATACCTGTATATCCTACATAGCAATAATATCCAACCATAGCTTTTAAAATCATTTTATACATTTCCTTACAGAAGTTTTCATATCTATTTCATTCACATCCGTACGATACACGTATACCACCCGTACGCAATATCAAATTCGATCGCTCGCTCGATCATACAATTTCACTTCCAAACTAGTATCGTCCACCCGACTTCCTAGTGCGGACTCGGATCGATATAACTATCTCGAAATTCTGGGCTCGCCGTCGAAAATCCATATCCAGGGTTCGCCGTCGAAAATCGAGTGAAAAATACTAACTCGGATCGATATAACTATCTCGAAATTCTAGGCTCGAATCTGGATCAAATTGCTATGCGAATAAAATAATATACTTACATCCTACGTATTTATCTCAATTGATTATCAACTATATCAATTTTCTTTTTATTCACATTTATTTTTTATTTCTATTCACTTATTCACAATTATCACTTTTATTAAATCTTCATTCAAATATTAACTTAGAATATATTTCTAATACCAAATTTTACTTAAGAATTCACCATTCATTTCTTAAGTTTAATAGAAGCATTTTATATGCTTCTTTATCTATTTTCACTTTACCACTTGAGTTTATATCTACTTTTGTTCAAATTGGATCTCGCATTTCCATATGAATTCAATTTATCTTCAATGTTGAATATTGAATTTTAGCTTCCATTTATAACTGATTCATATCATTATTTTAAATTAGTTTCATCCACTAATTTATTTCCATTTCCAATTTGAAATCTTTGGTCGCTAACAAAAAAATTTCTAAAAATTTCTAACTCCCAAAATTTTCGAATTTTTTTGGCAGAGACTCCTTCGTACGGAAGAGCTTTTGCAATTTGACAAGAGATATAAATATATATACATCGACCCACCCTGTCGAAAAAACAAAAAAACAGTTCATATTTCCTATTTTTATTGCGTAGGTGTGCCTTTATTTAGCATTTTTAAGCAAGCGGCTTATTATTTTAGCAATTAGCGCGTCCAAATCCAACCAAACGGCTTCCCGGTACCTGTACTTACTCAATTCAAACATGAAGTACTAAATATATGAAATTTATTAACATTTCACTTATTTTCAATAGCTAAACACTTGTATTTCATAAGCAACATGCACCAAACACTTTCCACGAGCAATTTATATGATTTCAAAACTAATTCAATTGCTTTCAACCAATTCATGTGCCATTCCATTCAATTTTAATGGTTTACACTTCAATTTCTTACATTCAATTTATTTTAAGCAAAAAAACTCATATTCTCTTCAATTGATCTTAAAATCAATTTATTTAATCTCTATCAACTCATAGAAATTTAATTACCTTCGTTTACGTCAAACGACAATTCATTCTATGCAATTTGATGATATCCATGTGAATAAATAAGTACTTAAGTTTTATTACCAATTTAAATTAATTCCGACTCAATTTACTTTAAATTTCCATCCCATTTCTAGTTTATTCACCAATCATACATTTGCATTTCATCTCATGTCCGCATTGGTTTCATTTTAAAACCATTTCATTAATCTTAACAACATTTCATGCTAATATTAATAACCATTTCCCAAATTAATTTAACATAAACTTTTATTTAATGGACTTCCATTCTTACCCGAAGTCGAGCTTCTAATTATTTTTAACTTAAGTTAATTTACTTCAGTTTATTCCAACTTCAAACTTAAGTTCACTTTTATTTAATTTGATTCTCATCTAATCAAATTCCATTTAATTCAGTTAGCCCATCCATTTTATTTTAATTCACCTTCTCAATTTATAAAAATAATATCCAAGCACATATTTAACTCATTTATATTCGAACTGGATTTTATTTGGAACTCAATCATTCCTATTATAACCCAATTCCATTTTATTTTTACAACATCTTCACTTATTTTAATTCATTATCAATCCATGTCGAATTCTATTTATAATTCGAGTTTATTCCCAAACTTCATTATTAACTTACAATCCATTTTATTTAACCGAGTTAAATTTTATTAACATACTCTATCAATAAATTTATTTAGCTAATTAGCTTACTTCCAACTTTTAAATCAATATTCGATTTTATTACAAAAATCACTTCATTAAATTTTCCTGAGTTCAAATTTTTATTTTTATTTTTTTATTTTCATAATTCCAGTTTGGATTTTCTTCCATTTTCCAAAAGTCCAACACTTCTATTTCGGCTTATTTATTCCCTTTTTACATTTTTTTATAAGCTACTCACTTATTAATATTCATACTTCTCCATCCATTTATAGTCAATCACATTCAAGATTTACTAATTATTTCTTTCAATCATCCATTAAATTTTCCATTCAAGCCGAAACCAATTAAACTTTCAACAATTTAATTCCTTCACCATTATCCAAGTTAAATTTACTTTAACTCTCTTCTTTTTTTCTTTCTTTTTTTCACTTTTAAATTTTGATTACAAGATTCATAATCTCTTATTTTCCTTCCATATTTAAAAATCATCTCAACTTTACAAGCTTATAACTTACCTCATCAGGATTTTCAATTCAAATAAGGATTCAGGATTTTTAAACACCTGGCTTTTGGTTTCAAATCATTTTATAACCACCATTATCCCAAAATCATATTTCTCATTTTTTTTAAACCACTCGTGGTTTGTATCCCCAACAAATTTCCTTTGAAATTTCAAAAACAAAACTAGTTCTTCTGAATAAATCAAATTTTGGTAGCAATCTGTCACTTAGAAACTCGAAAATGAATACTGATGATGCTGCACAGTTATCACCAGGATTATTTTTCAGCGACTGAAGTGAGCTCAATTCTATATCCCTTTCCAAAATTTATTTGAAACAATTTCCTTTCAGAAATACCCCCAAAATAACAATGCTATTATTTATCTTCAAAACACTTCGAAAAACACTTCCAAAATCTCCGGGATTTTAAATTTACAGATTTGATTTAAATCAAATTTTAACTATAATTCATTTGTTTAATTAATGCTCATACAAATTCCCATTTGATTATACAAGTCATTTCAAATTTTATTTTTTTAAAATATTATCATCCAAACATCCAAGTTATATAACAATTTTAAGGAAATATTTCTTTTATATCAAAATATATTTTGGGTAAAATTATTTCATTTACCCGCTTTCGAAAACAATATTGTGTCGAATTGTTCTATTTAAGTGTCTAGAAACCCCCTTCGATACAGTTGTCTAAACTGGGCCGACGAAGGTTCATATGCCACTCAATAAATCAGTCAACACAATATAAATCCATTTTTATATCCACTAACAAATACGCGCTCATATCTATTAATACACCCTAACTCATTCTAGAGTACTACGGACTCTATTTCTAATGAGTAATCCCCACCAGAGCCAAGGTTATCACCAACCCAAGCTCTGATACCACAATGCCACGACCCGATTTTCCGATGCCCGAAAAACCGAACAATGAGGGTTAAAGAAGAAAAGGTAGAAGAAGAAAATAGAAAACAACATCAGAATCTAACCATCGCAGCGAAATAAAATGTAATAGTTAATAACAGATGTTTACACAAAAGAATACTATATCTGTTTTATACATACATCACCAGAATGCATCATCAGAGTTCAACATCATCAATAACATACACTGGACAGTCATATAAACTTGTCCTCAAAACTGAATACACAGCGGAATAATAATCAAGTATGGAAGTACGTATCCCCAGCTGTGACGACCCGCCTTTCTAACCATGTAAAGACGTATCATCAATAAGAAAAGATAGAGATAGAAATAGAAAAGATAGAAAGAAAGAATAACAATATTAGAATCTCACAGCAGAAACGAAACAAAATATAATACAGCACATAACTATTACATAGTTTTACCTAAATCAGAGTTAAAAAACATCATACAACAAGACAGTCATATATATATATATATATATATATATATATATCTGTCATTACATATATCCCAAAAAACAACATACATCAACTAACACAGCGGAACTAGATAAATAGATATGTTTGGGCTCTTGCTCCTGCAGACTTCGACAATCCAAAACCTATCACTTGGCTACTCATAAAAATTTGAGTACCCAAGAGTTTATGAAAAACAGAAATAAACTCCGGTTAAACATGGGTCTGGTGTGAGTAAATGGGTTAATGTTGTTTAACTTTGAAAACCATTTGAAAACAAAGGTATCACGTCAGATTTCCCACAAATAAACACGGATAAGTTTTTACCTTACGCTAACCAAAACATTTTATAGGAAATCCAGTGATATTATAATAGTGTCTAGGGTTTCAAGTAAATAGAAAATAGCCGAAATTGTTACATGATTAAATTCCAGCTACTAGCCACAGAAGTGGGTAATACAATCAAAACCGTAGGGTCTCGTAGGGAAAATGGGTTTCCATCAATGGCAGGACTACTGGAGTACGGCCCGTCACAGTACGGGGCCAAGATCACTGTACCGAGGATCACTCCCGACCCCCTACAACACAAGGCCAGAACCATTACTTACTGAACAATTCCGAACAAGATAACCCCGCAATTGTGGCCAACAACTGCCCACACAGCCGAAATAAAGGAACATCTAGACAGGGGTATATCTCGTCCTTCTTGGGTGCTACCCACCTAACCTTGCTGCATCTCCCCTGTTTTAGCCATTCTCGGTTGATGAGGCTTGAGGCTGCGATTACCTTTATAGAACACACCTCTTAGAATGCCCATCGTCCACCTGACGATGTTTTGAAAGCATTCAATCCATACAAGTTCGTTCCGGGTTCGAACGAAACCGAAGGCATTATCTAGTTACACTCGTTTTGGAATCAACCTCAAAGTTAATGACGATAACCCTTGCACTCTGAAACACCATCTTGATCTTCACTTGAGATGCCACGACCTATCGTTTAATTTGGATCGATGTGGTTTTCAGATAATCATAACTGACACCCGATCCCGGTCTCATCGAAATCCAAACGCCATTTTAAAGATCAAGTTGTTTAATAGTTTAAACAATTTAATTCAACACTTTGAATTCACATAGCATTTATCACAGATAAATCATACTCAAACATCATAGATATATCCAAAGCATATCACAGAGTATCACAGAATATCACCAAATAGATATCACAAAATCAGGTATTCTACTTGTACAATAATTCATAAGCAAGCATCTTTAATTCTGCTTGACAAATCATTAATTAATTAATTAATCCATTTCATACCATTTAATTAATTAATCACTTCTTAATCAATTTATTAAACCTTAATTACTTAATTCATTACTCCTTAATTATTACTTAATTAATCATTAATCTTTAATTATTTATTTAATTAATTAACTACTAATTATTTATTAATTAACTTTAATTATCTAATTAACAATTCTTAATTACAAATTAATTAGATACTTAATTATTAATTAGCCAATCTTTAATTACAAATTGATAAATCCCTAATCACTTAGTTAATTACAATTATAAATTAATTAATCATTCTTAATTCCCTTTTCAAACAATTAATTAATAATAATTATTTATTTTAGTTAATATTTTAAAATCTTCCTTAATAACTTTGAAATCAAATTATTACTAACTTAAAAGCTTTAATTTTAATTAAATTTAAAATTTACCTTACATTAACTATTTAATTAAAGTATTAATTGGATTTTAAAAAACATTGTTAAGTATTCACCTAAATAATTAAAACTTGTAATAAAGTCTTAACTTAAAATTGTCAAACATTAATTAGTCATCACTACTTAAAATTGTTTAAATAGTTTGCTTAACTTACTATTATTATACTGCAGGTTTGAAAATCAAACCCGAGTAATTCCCAGGTTTACTCGAGTAAACACTCGAGTTTTCTCCCCATTTCCTCGAGACCTTCTCTCTTTCTTCTTCTCATACTTTCTTCTACCTTTTTTAGTTTTAAGTTATAAACTACTATTCAATTTCCACACGAACACAAGTTAACCCGAGTTAAGCAATCTCCTACTCGAGCACCCCTTCGAGTCTCCCTCAACCTAAACACCCAGTCACGACCAACATCACCGTGCACGTGTACGTCGCCTCGCCGCCACTCTGGCGAACCACGCCACCTCCAGCAAGTCGCAAACTAACGTCATACGAAACCAAAGCTTGATTCGACTCCACAAGTCCTAAATGGAAAATGAGCCTTCAGTTCGAAAACTCAAACTCGACCTCACCTATCAAATTGCTTCGCCCCGCCCACGCCGTCCATCTGAGGCGATACAACTCCGGCCTTACCTCACCGAGTCTCCATACTACCATTTCCTAGAAGCTCGTGCAACTCAATGCATCAGAGGTGACGAAATCACCTCGTTTCCTAACCACGACAAACCCAAGCATTAAACCCTAACTTCGCCTCATTCCAACACTGTTTACAATAGAAAAATTATTTAGTAATTTTCCTGATATCATTAATCAACAAGCTAGCTTCAAACAAAAATTCAACATCCAAAATTTGTTTGATCATCACAAATTGGTTAAAAAGCATATTCGGTTCAACTAGGAACTGCACTTTGCACACTCAACTAAAAATCACCATTTTAGTTTTAAAAATCCTATCTTTGAATGTTTATTCAAGTTACATAATCGAATCTATAATTCAAAATATTCGAATTAATCATATGATTTCCTTTTCACTGTAAAACTAAGTTTGTAGAGTCATTACTTCAATACTGTGCTTAAAACAAATTTTAGGCCATAATTAAAGTTTAAACAAACTTGTTTTGTTTGATACTTTAAGCATAACAATGTTTGGATGAGGATGTATTTAAATTTTTCTTGTTTATGTTCACTCTGTAACCAGAAACAAGAAGAACAGACCCTTCAAACTACACAGTACAACATATACATATACAAAACTAATTATTTAGAAATATACAAGTAAGCACAAAGTTATTCATGAATCAAATACATAGATTTAAATTTTTAAATAGTATGTTTACTCACCTGAAAAGTGTTTTGAAACAGAGGACAACTTTTGTTTGAAACTGCTTGCCTGAGCCCTTTGATCTTCTTGTTAATCTTCCTGTTTGCTTAGTTGAGTTGTAAGTTTAGCTTTAGATGATTTGTATTTCAATTTGAAAAAAAATAGTGATGCTTATTTTACAAAACTCAAATATAATTCAGTTAAACAAGGTAAGTAAGAAGATTTTCCAGGAAATCAAGTTAGCAGTTTTGCTTTTCAACACAGTTGTGGTTCTCTGTTCAAAACACTTTTCAGGTGAGTAAACATACTATTTTAAAATTTTAAACCTGTGTACTTGATTCATGAATAACTTTGTGCTTTGCTGTATATTTTTAAATAAATACATCTGTATATGTATATGTTGTATTGTGTAGTTGAATGGTCAATTCTTCTTGTTTCTGGTTAGAGGGTAAGATAAACTAGAAAAAAGTTTAAAATACCTCTTCATCCAAACATTATTAAGCTTAGGGTTTCAAGCAAATTTTTTTTGTTTAAACTTAAATTAGGGCCTAAATATTGTTTTAAGCTCGGTATTGAAGTATTGTCTCTGCAAATTAAATTTTACAGTGAAAGGATGACCATATGAAAAATTCGAATATTTTAAACCATCGATTCAATTACACAACTTGAATCAACATTCGAAAATAGGATTTTCAAAATAAAAATGGGAATTTTTAGTTAAGAATACTAGGAGCAGTTCATAAATGAACTGGAAATGCATTTTGATCAATTTATGGCGACCAAAGAAATTTTGGATGTTGAAATTTTGCACGAAGCTAGCTTGGCCATCGTTGAGTTAGGAAAATTGTTAAAAAAAAATTCTATTGCAAGAATTGATGGGACGAGGCCAGATTAGGGTTTATGCTCGAGTTTTGACGTGGTCGGGAAATAAGGCGATTTCGTCACCACGGGTCGATCGAGTTGCGTGGGGTTCAAGGGGATGGTAGAATGGCGTATCGGCGAGGTGAGGCCGGAGTTGTATCGCCTCAGGTAGTCGGCGTGAGTGAGGCGAAGTATTTTTGTTTGGTGAGTTCGAGTTACAGTTTTCGAACGAAAGGCCAAATTTTGATCTCGAGTTTTTGGCATCGAATTGAACTTTGCAATCGAGTGTAGCGTTGATACGTTTGCCGGAGGATGCGTGGTTCACCGGAGCGCCGACGAAGCACCATGCACGTGCACGATCTCGATATGGTGTCAGAAGCTTTTGAGTGGTGAACGACTCGAGTGGTGCTCGAGGAAATGGAAGGTTTGCTTCGAGTGAGACCTGAGTGCATGAGCGTGCATCCCTATTATTGAAGTTTAACTTAAAATTTAACTTAAAACTTAACTGGGGAAAAAAGGGGAGAAGAAAAGTATGTGGAGAAGAAAGAGAGAAGGTCTCGGAAAAAATGGAAGGGAACTCGAGTGTTTACTTGAGTAAACAGGGGGATTACTGAGGTTGGTTCCCAAACCTGCAGTATAATAAAAGTAGGTTAAGCAAATTATTTAAACAATTTTAAGTAGTGATGACTAATTAATGTTTGACAAATTTAAGTTAAGACTTTATTACAAGTTTTAATTATTTAGGTGAATACTTCAAAAATGTTTTAAATCTTAATTAATATTTTAATTAAGTAGTTAATTAAAGATAAGTGTTGAAATTTAATTAACATTAAAGCTTTTTAAGTTACTAATAATTTGATTTTAAGATTTTTAAGGAAGATTTTAAAATGTTGCTTAAGATAAATAATTACTATTAGTTAATTGTTTGAAAAGGTAATTAAGAATGATTAATTAATTTATAATTGTAATTAACTAAGTGATTAGAGATTAATCAATTTGTAATTAAAGATTGGTTAATTAATAATTAAGTGTCTAATTAATTTGTAATTGAGAATTCTAAATTAGCTAATTAAAGTCAATTAATAAATAAATAATAGTTAATTAATTAAGTAATTAATTAAGGATTAATGATTAATTAATTATTAATTAATGATTAATTAATAATTAAGGAGTAGTGAATTAAGTAGTTAAGGTTTAATAAATTGATTAAGAAGTGATTAATTAATTAAATAGTTTGGAATGGAATATTTAGTTAATTGATGATTAATTAATTAAGAAGAATTAAGTAATAAATTCTTAAGTAATAAATTTTATTTAAGTTAATTAAATTAATTATAGCATGACTGAATAATTCCTGTTTGGATGTTGTATGAGTAGAATATCTGAATTTGTGATATCTATTTGGTGATATTCTGTGATACTCTATGATATATTCTGGATACATTTGTGATGTTTGAGTATGATTTATCTGTGATAAATTCTATGTGAATTCAAATTGTTGAATTAAATTATTTAAACTATTAAACAACTTGAACTTTAAAATGGCGTTTGGATTTCAATGAGACCGGGATCGGGTGTCATTATGATTATCCGAAAACCACATCTATCCAAATTAAACGATAGGTTGTGACATTTCCAAGTGAAGATCGAGATGGTGTTTCAAAATGCAAGGGTTATTGTCGTTAACTCTGAGGGTGATTCCAAAACGAATGTAACGAGATAATGCCTTCGGTTTCGTTTGAGCCCGGAACGAACTTGTATAGATTGAATCCTTTCAGAACATCGTCAGGTGGACGATGAGCATTCTAAGAGATATGTTCTATAAAGGTAATCAAAGTTTCAAGCCTCGTCAACGGGGAATGGCTAAAATAGGGGAGTTGCAGCAAGGTTAGGTGGGTAGCACCCAAGCAGGACGAGATATACCCCTGTCTAGATGTCCCTTTATTTCGGCTGTATGGGCAGTTGTTGGCTACAACTGCGGGGTTATCTTGTTCGGGACTGTTCAGTAAGGAATGGTTCCGGCCTTGTGTTGTAGGGGGTCGGGAGTGATCCTCGACATGGTGATCTAAGCCCCATACTGTGACGGGCGGTACCCCAGTAGCCCTACCATTGATGGAAACCCATTTTCCCTACGAGTCCCTACGGTTTTGATTTGTATTACCCACTTTTGTGGCTAGTAGCTGGAATTTAATAGATGTAACAATTTCGACTATTTTCTATTTACTTGAAAACCCTAGACACTAATGTAATATCACTGGATTTCCTATAAAATGTTTTGGTTAGCGTAAGGTAAAAGCTTACCGGTGTTTATGTGTGGGAAGTCTTACGTGATACCTTTTATTTCAAATTTTTTTCAAAGTTAAGAAACTTTAACCCGTTTACTTACACCAGACCCATGTCTGGCCCGGAGTTTATTCTATTTTTTTTAAACTCTTGGGTACTCAAATTTTTATGAGTAGCCAAGTGATAGGTTTTGGATTGTCGAAGTCTGGAGGAGCTTGGAGCAGGAGTCCAGACGTATCTACTTATCTAGTTCCGCTGCATTAGTTGATGTATGTTGTATTCTGGGATGTATGTGGTGACAGATATATATATATGACTGTCTTCTTTGTATGATGTTGTGTTTCTGATATATGTAAAACTTGTAATAGTTATGTGATGTATTATATTTTGTTCCGTTTCCGCTGTGAGATTCTGATGTTGTTATTCTTTCTTTCTATCTTTTCTATTTCTATCTCTTTCTTTTCCAAATTGGAATATTGAATGCTATGGTTTACTTGAATATATTTCGGCACACTGAGTTATCAGATTATATAGAATTGAATTTTTGAAAAGAAAATAAAAGAAGAGAAATTGTAAGTGAAATAATTATAGAAAATTTAAACAAATTAAGAATGAACTGGATAAGAATAAAAGTGATTTTAAAATTTTAATAAATAAATTCCGTGTATGAAAAGGAGATTTTGAATAAACAGGATGATAACCAATTTTAAACTTAAGTGTTACTATTTAAAAGAATAAAGCATTTGTTTTAAATTTAAGATTTAAATTATTGAAAAAAAATAAAAAATAAAGAAGAAATTGGGAAAAAACTAAAATTGGTGTTTTCAGTTAAAAGATTTTAAATCATAATTTAGGAACAAAGTCTGAAATTAATGGATTTTGAAATGAATTGAGTAAGTAAAGAATTCTTTTTCAAATGGAGTAAATTAGAAATCAACTTGGAAATTGATTTAAATGTTTGAAATTGGAAATTTAAAGGAGAATGTGACTATGAAATTTATAAACTGGGTTTATAAAAGTAAAGCAATATATCAGTGGATATTTGGAAGGATAAATTCACGATGGGAATTTATTAAAGGAATGGGAAAATTTGTTTAAAAATAAATAGTAGTTTATTTTTAAAGGATGTAAAGAGAAGCGTATTTCCCTGGATAGCCAAGTACGTTTCCAAACAAATTTATAAGTATAAGTTAAAAGTTATTTAAAAAAAAAGATGTTTTAGAAAATTTATTATTTTTAAGTGTCTAAATTTTAATGTAAGTCTTTCAAACTTATTATAGTAGAGATTATTTAAAATTGGCTTGGTACTATGTTTCTAAAAGAGAAAACTTAGTTTTATATTTTATAAAGTAGCTTTATTTTAAATATTCTCAAAGTATATATTTTGAATATGGTATTAAAGTTGTTTTTATTTTAAATGTTTTAAAGAATAATTTATAATAAAGTGTTTTAAATTATTTTAAAATCTAGATTAGATACGTGACAGGTGGTACCCGATGCCTAGTCATTAGTTGGAAATCCATTCTCCCTACGCGCCTTTTACGATTTTTATTTGTATTACCCACGATTGTGGCTAGTAGCTAGAATTTAACAGATGTAACAATTTCGGCTATTTTAATAAGTATTTGTAAATAGACCCTATTATAATATCAGAGGATTTTAATAAAAAGTGTTTTGGCTATCGTTAGGTAAAAACCCGAAATGTTTATTTGTGGCGTGGTCTTACGAGATGCTTTTGATTTCAAAGGATTTTAAAACTTTAATAATCAATTTGAGTGTGATTTCTCACGCTGGTATTCCAGACTGACTCGGGTGTTATTTAACTATAATGCTCGGGTCAAATCGAGTATTATAGAATACAAGAAAGGTGTTGTGGAGCTCAGGAGACGAGCTGGATGGCGATACGTACTTCCGTACTTGATTATTATTCCGCTGTGTATTCAGTTTTGAGGATAAGTTTATATGACTATCCAGTTGAATGTTGTTGATGTTGATGAACTCTGATGACGTATTTTGATGATGTATATATATAAAACAAATATAGTTTTCTTTTGTGTAAAGATCTGTTATGATCAATTATATTTTATTCCGCTGCGATGGTTAGATTCTGATGTTGTTTTCTATTTTCTTCTTCTACCTCTTCTTCTTTAACCCTCATGGTTCGGTTTTTCAGGCGTCTGAAAAATCGGATCGTGACATTTGGTTGAATTTAAATTAATTGGTTGAATGACTGAATTGATTTGATGTGCTATATTATATAGTAGTATATAGTATATATATTTGAGTGATTGATTTCCCGCATTGTAACAACCCTCATATTTATCGTTTTATATTTAAATATTTTATTTAAATATTTTGTCGTTAATCGAATATTGGTCCGAAAAGCTACCTTTTGCAAATGGTAAAATTAGGACTCGAGACCACTTCCGTTGAGTTCGAAATGCCGTTTACAACTTTTTTAAGTATAAACATTGATAGTTTGTAGTTAGTGGAATTTCACTTACTTTTCCCGCTTTGGACTTTGGGTTAGATTAGCCATTATAACTCAAACCCACTTCTCTCCTTCTCCTCACTCTTCATAAATTTCCTAACAACCAAGCTTTAGCATTAATGGTGAGTGGAAGGGGAAATTAATATTCCAAGCTCAAATTCTCTTGCTAATCCAACATTCAATTCCAAATTCAAGAAGAAGACATTGGATTCAAACTTGTGATTACTTCTCCATTGCTTTCAAGCTTTTCTTCATAAATTTGGTACAAAGGTGAGATTTTTATTTCACAATTCTAGTCTATAACTAAATTGGACTGTTGGGAATGATTCCCCATCACTTTAGCATGTACATTTGCATTTGGTTTAGATTGGATTGGCGAAAAAACTCCAATTTTTAGTGTTTTTGTTGAAAAACTGCACTTAGGTCGTTCTGCCTATGTTAGGTCATTCACGTTGAAAAGTCACTCAGAGAATAGCTCGTTTCTGGCCTTAAAACCGTTCGCACGTGTTAGGTCGTTCGCCTCGGAATTAGGTCGTTGGGTTTTAAGTCGTAGGTCGCTCGGCCTTGTTATAGTGGTTAGGTCGTTGGACGATAGGTTGCTCGCATGTTAAACCTCTTAAGTCGCTCGACCTTATAAACCGTTAACTCGTTAGGTCGTAGGTCGCATCGGTACGTTAGGTCGCGTGACCTTAGGTCGTTCCCCTTTAGGTCGTATGACCTTGAGTCATTTGCATGGTTTAAGCCTTTAAGTCGTTAGGTCGTAGGTCGCAAGGCCGTAGGTCGCGCAATCCCCTTAACTCGTTCGGCCTTGTCATTTTTAGGTCGCGAGTCTTGCTAGGTCGCGTACCCCGTTAAGTCGCTCGGCCTTTGTTCCATTAGGTCGCATACCCCTTAAGTCGCTCGGCCTTTGTTCCATTAGGTCGCGTACCCCGTTAAGTCGCTCGGCCTTTGTTCCATTAGGTCGCGTACCCCTTAAGTCGCTCGGCCTTTGTTCCATTAGGTCGCGTACCTCGTTAAGTCGCTCGGCCTTTGTTCCATTAGGTCGCGTACCCCTTAAGTCGCTCAGCCTTTGTTCCATTAGGTCGCGTACCCCCTTAAGTCGCTCGATCCTATCCTCCCTTAGGTCTTCACTGGGTCATACCGTTTTGGTCGGGGAGCTGCCCCCTGGACCCCCGCGACCTGACCGGGCAGGTCGAACCCCGTAGCAGGGGCGTTGCCCCCGCATCCCCACCTTGGGGGGTTGCCACTCCCCTGGACCCCCCCCTCCGTAGGGGATTTTATCTGAAAAACGTTCAACAGAACTTGTTTTGTTGAGATGCTGAGTTGACCATTCTTCGAGACAAGCTATCTTGGGCTTCTCGGTCGATTGTATGGATTTTTGAATATCTATTTCGATGGATTCTTTATCGATTTCTTTGGAATTTATTCACGTCTTCGTATGTGAATTTTGATGGTCGATTGTTCTACAATCATCTTTGTGATTTGTCACTTTAAAATATATAAAGGTTTCAATACTAGTAGTAAATATCAAAACTCTTTCAACAAAATGATTTCAACCCTATTTTCAATAACAAAGCTCTTTTCTTAAACCGTTTTCAAATCTACTAGTATATACAAACCTTTACCTCACTCGTATGAGAAATTGAATTAAACGGCTTAGTAAAACAAGTGGTATGAAATGCTTGCGTTTACTTTGTCGGTTAATTCTTGGACTTGTTCGATTGAATCTCTTGTGACAATTTTCTAGTGGAGATCTACAATTTGTTCGTAAATATTTAAGTTAAGCTAGTGGTTATGGGACATGAAGCTAAGCTCATATATTTACCAGCTTAGTGTAATTAACACTTCTCGTTGATCATGACGATCATTTTATGATTTAGACTAGCAATTGTGCGATGTCTCTTTGTTTGCAAGGTTAGGCTAGACCTCATAGGTGTGATTCCGACTCACACATATCTCTTTGTCCGTAGGGTTAGTCTAGACACCATTTGTGTGATTCCACTCACACATACTGTAACAACCCTGAGATTGTAATTACCGAATGATAAGTTAAAAATTATGATTTTAAGTTAAAAAGGGGGCTAAACAAATTTTTGGGAATTTAAATTTGCAATTGGTTTGCAAATTAAAATATTTTGGGTTGAAATGAGGAATTTTTAAATAAAAAGTGATTATGGGTTAATGGGCCAAATGAGATAATTACATGGTTTTAATTAAAACTAGGATGCTTATTAGGATTTTTGTTCACATGATAACTTAGAAAATAAACTAAGTCCTAATGGGTTTCTAAACCCTCTTAGCATAACCCATTAGCCTAACCCCCTCCTATATAATATCTTAAACTCATAACCCTAACCCTCCTCCTCTTCATAAATTCCTAAAATCTAGATCTAAACAAAATTAATGGCCTCCATTTAGAAGCTCCATCTCCTTCTCTTCATAAATTAGTTTAATCCTAGAAAAAAAAAAGAAGAAAGGTAATGCAATCTCTCCTATTCTCTAATCCTCCTTCTTAATCCATATTTATCTTCTCCATCTTGTTGTAATTATTGTGTATTTTTTTGTTGATTTTGGGTCTTTGAAGCCTATTGATCTTTGCTTGGAGGTTGAGGGTTTGGCTTGCTTGATATTGTGCACACAACCCATTTGATCATTTGCTTCATTGAGGTAATTACTAATTGTTAGTAATTATTGCTAGTAAAATTTTGTTGAAAATTTTGATGCCAAAAATTGAAATAAACACCCCTAAATGTCAAAAAATGCAAAAGATTGCTGGCTGGAATTGTGTGCAGACTGAAATGGGGCTGAATTGATGATCTGGGTGCACCAGAACAGATCTGGGTTGCACCCAGGCTCTGCCCAGGTGAGGCTAGCCCAGCTGGGCTAGCCAGAAGCAGGCCAGCCCACCATGGGCTAGCCATATCCATTGAACCCCAGCCCGCATGGGCTGGGGCTCCCCAGCCCAGGCGGGCTGGGGCAGATATACACCCAGCCCGCGTGGGCTGGGTGCTTCCCAGCCCGCGTGGGCTGGGAAATAAACCCAGCCCGCGTGGGCTGGGCAGATACACCCAGCCCGCGTGGGCTGGGTGCTTCCCAGCCCGCGTGGGCTGGGAAATAAACCCAGCCCGCGTGGGCTGGGTGCTTCCCAGCCCACGTGGGCTGGGAAATAACACCCAGCCCGCGTGGGCTGGGTGCTCCCCAGCCCTGGCGGGCTGGGGCTGCTGCTCACCCAGCCCGTCTGGGCTGGCGGGCTGGGGCGGACTGACGCGGGCCGGGCCCGCGTCCAAAATAAAAATAAAAAAATTCAACAGTGTTTACCAGTTTTCTACCTCCACTTCGTGATGCCGCCCTGATCGCATACCAAGTCGGAATTCAACGTTTTTGGTCTCGTTGGAAAGGGGGAGTTGCGAACTCCATCTCTGGAAAATTTGGACAACATTGGAGTTTGTTTGATACTTCGATTTTCGTGTCAAAGTTAGACTCTGGTCGCTGTTGGAAAACAGTATGAATCTTTCTCTGGGTTCAACTTTGAGACGTCGCCGCCACTTCGTCTCAACTCGGAATCCAGAAATTCTTTTTGCATCTTAAAGTAGGGATGTTTGACTATATGCCTACCAGTTTTCATGCCATTTGGACACAGTTTGCTGGTCTAAATAAATTGCCGAACTTGGGTTCGCAGCAGTTTTTGAATGGTTTCAAACACTTAGAATATTTTTGATGATTTTCTGGTTTTCGTCGATTTCTTTGAGATTTGTCTCTGGATTTCGTACACGGGCTTTATAAAAAGGATTTAAAAGGATTTTTCACTCCAAAATGGCTTTTGAAAATTATTATATAATATTATTTTAATTATTAAATTAATTACTCCATAATAGGAGACTTTTCAAAAGACCGTTTTAAAAGTGATTTCGAAATCAATTACAAATCCGTTTTACACCATTATTTTCTATAATAAAAATCTCACACTCACTTTTAGCACGTCAAGCGAAGTGGAAAGGTGCTTAAACGGTTAGGAAATCTCCGGCCTATGGAAACCGTGTGTATTTTCTTTCCGGTTAATCCCCGACCTATTCGGTTGATCGTTTTGACCTTTGGGTCTAGTTTACCGATGATACGAGGTGGACTTTTTATTATTTGGAGTGTGAGCTTGCTATTGGTTAGTAAACCGTTTAGTGCGAACGTGGGGTATGGGACTCATTGTTAACACTTTACGGGTTCCTCTCCAAGAAGTTAGTGACACATTAGCTTCTGGGCGGCCAGTACTGGACCTTTGGGTCACCACGCCTCTGGGCAACCGTCTCTGGACACCTGCTCTATGGAGCAGTTTATTTTTCGGCGTGCGCCTCTGGGCCTTTATCCTTCTGGGAAGGATCTCGCCGTTTCGCACGTTCCGCATCTGTGCGAGTGATCGATCACAACTCTACAGTACTTGGCAACAACGACTCTGGTCGGTGCACGTGCAATATTTGTATTATCTGATGATTTTATATCCATTCGAGTATCGCCATTCAGTGTTGGTTCTATGGAACCATACGATGTAAGTGCGATTACCTTGTGGATTCACGGTGTCTCTGGACACTGCATTTCTGTATTCGATTTCATTGATTTTTCATTATATCCCTATTGCTCTTTGGAGCATCGATCTTTGCTTGGGCATTGATTATTGACTCTGGTCACTCTTGGGATTATTGCCTATGGGCAACTTTATATAGCTTTGGCTACGCCAATGATATGAGGCGATTTTATTTATTTAACACTTTGGTGTTTGTATTCTCTTTGGAGATTTTTACTGTTTATTGATGATTAGGGATCGTCATTATATTCATGTAGTCCATATTACACTTCTCTTTGGAGAAGTATTGTTTTATTTATGTACTGCATTATTATATATATCTCAGTTATTACTGATTATTTAGCTAGCCTGACCCGAGTGTTTTCACTCGGGTCAGACCGAGTTGTTTCAGGTTAGGTCTCTGGACTTAGCTTATGTGCTTCCGCTTGGACATTATCTGCTATGCTGATAGATAGCTCTTTTATTTGTCCACTATTCAGCTACTCTGTTATTTCAGACTCTTATGTACATATTTTTGACTCACATGTGTGAGCGGTGGCTTTGTACCCACTTATAGTATTTGGATCTGTATTGATGATGTATTGTTCTGGGATGTTATATCTGTTATGTGATTCTGTTCTGTGATGTTTATCATTTATTACTATGCTTATTCTGATAGGTCTTTAGCCATTGTAATTTCGTTATAAATATTTATTGAATAGGCCGAACCACTTGAAAAAAAAATAGATACCATCTTTCCGACGTATTCAGTAGATAGTTATAGCTTAATTACAAATGGTCGCTTCCATTATACTCTATTCTCCGTTCTAGTACACGGTATTACTCCGTAATACTCTTTACTAGAGTGGGTCTCGGAGTGGGGCGTTACACATACCTTTTTTTTGCGAGGTTAGGCTAGACACCATTTGTGTGATTCCACTCACACATACCTTTTTGCTTTTTGGTTAGCCTGGACCTCATCTGGGTGATTCCGACTCACCCATATGGGGTAGCTCCCCATGGTCTTCAGACCGTCATGTGATAGGCCTCTTTCCCTTTTTTTGTGATTTCTGGATTTCTTGTGTTGATTTCTGAAATTTGTGTCATTGACTTGTTATGAGTACAAGTTTAGGGTATGATGCCCTCTTTGGATCTTTGAGAAGATTCTTGTGATATCGATTTATCTCTTATTGATTGATCTTCTGTTGATCATCATTTGCATACTTATAGTAGTATGTCAGTATGGATATTTTATGTTTATGTCATATCTTTTATTTTATACCATGTCATCTGATATTTATAGCTAGACTGATCCGTTTATTATTTTCTTAAATAATACTCAGGTCAGACCGAGATGTTACAGGTGCTTCTGCTTGACTTCTTCCCGGAATTTGCTACTCTGACTTTTGGCTAACTATTTAGATTAGCAGTTTTTTTGTTGTATACACTTGAGACATAGACTCATAGTTGTATTCTTTTGTATAGCACGTGTTGCTATTCTTTTGTATTATTGTGGATCTTTTTGACCACTACTCTGATGTACACTTTCATATGTTAGTTATATATTCATATCTTCTTCCGCCTTTTTGATTTGGATGTCTGTGACTGATTTGTGTTATGCTTATTTCTATGTTTGTTTTCGAAGATTATTTATAGCCACCGTGTGATAAGCAATCACATGGATGGTCGCTCCTCAACAGCCTCATTCTCCGTGCTAGTTGACAGCACTACACCGTAGTGTTCTTGGCTAACGTGGGTAAAGAGGTGGGGCGTCACACGCATTATATAGCGAATGAGACCCTATGCGCCACATAATAGCGGATGATATTATATTAATATCATATATCGTGATATTCCACCTCGAAGTGGAATTTGTATTTTATATTGTGCTAACATCTGTGGATGCAGGGAAACAGGTTGGAGGGATCCAACTGAATTCCTCGACATTTATTTAGATTATTTAATATTCTCTGTAATGATTATTTGATATTCTATGATGAATTATATTGGAATATTGAATGATATAGTTTGCTTGAATATATTTCAGTACACTGAGTTATCAAAATATATAGAATTGGATTTTTGAAAGAAAATAAAATAGTGAATTTTTAAGTAAAATAATCATTGAGAATTTGAATAAATTTAAGAATGAACTGGATAACAATAGAAGTGATTTTAAAAATTTTAATAAATAAATTCCGTGTATGAAAAGGGGATTTTGAATAAACAGGAAGATAATGAATTTTTAACTTAAGTGTTATTATTTAAAAGAATGAAGCGTTTATTTTAAATTTAAGATTTAAATTATTTAAAAAATAAAGAAGGAATTTGGGAAAAATCTGAAATTGGTGTTTTTCAGTTAAAAGATTTTAAATCACAATTAAGGAATAAAACCTGAAATTAATGGATTTTGAAATGAATTGAGTAAGTAAAGAATCTTATTTAAAATGGAGTAAATTGGGAATCAATTTGGAAATTTATCTAAGTGTTTGGAATCGGAATTTAAAAATGAGTTGAGACTAAGAAATTTATAAAATGGGTTTATAAAAGTAAAGTAATATATCAGTGGATATTTGGAAGAATAAATTCACGATGGGAATTTATTAAAAGAATGGGTAGATTTGTTTTAAAATAAATAGTGATTTATTTTTAAAAGAAGTGAAAGAAAAGTGTATTTCCCTTGATAGCCTAGTACGTTTTCAAAACAAACTTGAAGGTAAAGTTAAAAGTTTTAAGTTATTTTAAAGTATGTTACATAAAACTCATTATTTCTAATTGTTTAAATTCCAAAGTAAGTATTTTTCAAATCTATTATAGTAGTAATTATTTAAAGGTGACTCGGTATTTGTTTTAAAAGAGTAAATCTGGTTTTATATTTTATAAGGTAACCTCATTTTAAATATTCCTAAATATATATTTTTAATAAAGTATTGAAGTAGTTTTCAATTTAAATGTTTTAAAATATATTTTATAATAAAGTGTTTTTAAATTATTTTAAAAATCTAAGGGGCTGTTTGGTTTACCATTTTCAGGTTATTTTTAGTTTTCGATTTTAAAAAATAATGAAAATCCGTTTGCTTTACTATTTTGCAAAATTTGTTTTTGAAAACAACCAATTTTCAAAATGGGCTAAACATTGAGAATTGAAAACAATTTTTCTTTATTTTCCAAGTTTTCGACCCAACGAAAATCCAAAACTGATGTACAAAACAAACGCGCAGGAACCATTTTTCTCTTCTCGGGCCGCAAACTTCTGAAATTATAGCGTGAGCGAAATCATCGTCTTCTTCGTTGGATTGTCCCAAAATCATCGAAAATCAGGTAAATTCAATTTTTATTACTTTCTTATCTCAATTCTTCACTCTAGCAATATCTAAGGTTGAACGTGAATGATTTAATGATCTCTTAGATTTATTTGTGTGAATTAGGGTTTGCTTGTTTGTGAATTAGGGTTTTGCTTGTTACATAGTTGGATTTGTTTGCTTTAAACATGCTTTATTTGCCCAAGAGTAGCAATGAAAAATTGTTGCTGAGATTCAGATTCAGATGATTATATTTATTTGAATCTCTGCTTAAGACATGTTTTATTTGCCCAAGAGTCTTCTTTAAACATACTTTATTTGCTTTAAAATCCTTGGAAACTACTCTTGTATGGACAACTCATGTTTAAAATGTGGGTTATAACCTCACTCCTATTAAAATTGGTGATATAAATGTTACAGTGAAACTGCTTCACTATTCTTTTATAATGAAAATAGAAAACAGATGGTGCACATCAATTGTAACAGTTTGGTTGTACAACAAATGCATATAGAAATTCACACAAACAGAAATGAACACAAAAATGAAGAAATGAAAAATGAAATGCAACACAGAAAACAAATGCAATAATTTTTTTTGACAAGGCAGGGCAAATGAAATGTAAGTAAACAAAAATTATAAAGCAAAAGCGGTGATGTCAAGAATTGTTGAGGTAATGATATGTGCAACAATTTCTGTTGAAGTAATGTTAGTGGGATCTGTCATGGTTTAAAAGTGAATAAGATTGAGAGTATGGAACTTTTTTCTACTATTGATAAAGTTTTTGATACTACTTTTGTACAAGGATTTACTAACAAAAGATTTCATAATGATGAAATGGTGGTTGAATTGGTGGATGAGGAAGATAGTGATCTTGGTCATAGAATGGACTTAACACTCTTTATGTTTTGTGTGAGTATGAACATTATATGTGAGAGAGCCTGTGTATTTTTATGTTTTACATGTTGCGGCTATTCATGCTTTTAAGGGTTTGACTTTGCATTGCTTTGGTATATTTAGATTTAAATTAACAAGACCAAATCTACATTCAAACTCTAATATATAAACGCATGTTCATTCATCTTCACATCACCCAGGGTTAGAATATATGCTTGCATAGTTGCGTGCGTATGATAGACTGTGTGCTATTGGAAAGATAATGTGCTGTGCACTTTTGAATTAATATGGATGAGTCTGAAATTGCAAAAGAGAGGCGAGTAGCAGCGTGTGAGGCGTGAGTAGTATTTTAAAGCATAAACATTATGCTTTAATGTTTGTTGTTATGAGCAACAGTGGTCAGAGGTTTAGGGGGAAGTGAATGGTGTAGCTTGTAAAGTGGTGTTCCGTGTGTTGTGTGTTTGCCTGTAGGGAAAGTTGTGTAGTGAAGGCTGCTAGATAAAGAGGATGACTGGTAGATAGTGAGAAGCTGACCGTGTGAAGGTTTTTGAGCTGCGGAGGGTTGCAGGAGAAGGCGTTGGAATTGTTGAATGGATTAGTAGGCGGTCGCGGCAATTGGTTGCAGTGGGTTTGAAATGATGGTTTTAAAAGGATGAAGTTTGGTGATGTAGGATGGTGTTGGGCAGTTGCACACGGACAGTGCTTGTTTGTGAAGGAAGAAGGCAAGGCAGAATTGGCAGTGGTTGTTTGAGAAATGGTAGCAAGTGGTGGAGATATAATGAATGTGATGACAGTTCGATGGTCTGAAGCGAGCGTGGCAGCAGTTCGTGGGTAATAAGTGGTTCGAAGCGAGTGTGTGGAGAAGTAATGAGTGTTGAGTTTGTTAGTCGAGGATTGTGAATGAAGTTTTGTTGAGGCAGGAATAACTGATATTGATAAATGATTGCACTGGGAAGGGTTGTATGGGCAGTTATTCAATGATATGCACAGAGGTGTGCACTTCAGTGTGGCAAATAAAAGTTTTGAGCAGAGGGAAGTTTCAGAAATGCAGTAATGTAGTGGGATAACAAAAGGTGTTTTGTAGCTTGTATGCGTAAAGTTATGATATGAAGTATGTAGCAGCAGTATCTAGTGATGACTGGGATAGTATAAATGGTGTGCACTTGGTGGTATTGCAAGTTGGTTTTGGAGGTGGTTTTGTTATGATGGAGCAAAGGAAAATGGTTTGTAGATGATGTTTGTTGAGTTGTCAGCAGCAGTAGTACGTATGTTGTAAAGTGTGGGTTTTGAAGTGGTTCAATGGCTGGAGTGTGGAGTTTGTAGGAGAGGTGAAGTAGCAAGGATGAGGAGGTATGCAGGAAAGTTTGCGTGACAGTTAGAAGGCAGAGAATTATGGCATTGCAATAATAGTGTTGATGAATGAATGATGAACGTGGGACAGTTTCTGGTGAAGGATTGTTAGCTGCCGGTTGATGAATGATATGTGATGTAATATGACTAATATAAAAGCTACTACTGATCTTAAGTGTAAAAATAGATTGGAAGTGCTCGACTCTTGGCACGTGAATGATATGTGAATGCAATAAACTTTTTTTAATTGTGTAAAAAAAATTTTTTTGTAGAAAGTGCAAATGCTAATGAAAAAAAACTAGCAAACTACAAACAACAAAATCAAAATGCACACAAACACACAATTTTGATTTTTTGTAGTTCTAACTTTAATCAAAATGCATCAGAAAACATACAGTTTAAATATAGGTGAACTCTTAATCCAACTATATTTTTTGTAGTTCTAACTTTAACCATGGTTGTCCAAAATATTTATCTTTATTTAATTATTTATACATAATATGGGAGATCATAGTAAGGCAAAGGAACCAATGTCATGGTCGTGTGAGAATGAACGCGTTTTCATTGGAATACTCTATGAATACGTAAAAGCGGGAAAATTGCAATGCTCAACTTTCACTAAAGACCAATGGGGAAAAATTAATCAAGAGATGATTGAAGCAACAAAATCCGATTATGGGATAGAGAGATTAAAGGGAAAGTGGAACCGCTTGCGTATTATACATCGTCTGTTTTCGCAACTATTAGGACATACTGGCGTTACATGGGACCCAAATACCAACAAGGTTAACGCTGCAGAAGAAGTTTGGCAACACTTCTATACGGTATGCGTTTGAAAATATAATTTATGAATGTAAGTGCATATCGAACTAATATTTGTTAAATTATTATAGATCAACAAGACCGAGTTTAAGATATTTAAAAAAGATGGTTGCAAGAATTATGAACTTTTGGGAGAGATTTTTGGTGGAACTACGGCTACTGGAGGTTTAAGTAATGCTTCAACTAAACTTCCTCTCAGTTCAGATGATGAAAGACAATTAGAAGAGAATTTTCTGAACAAGGGTGTGCATGTTCATGTGGTAAATGATGATGAGCAAACGAGTACTCGTCCAAGTGATGACACGTCAACAAATGAACGACGACGCAAAAAACATAAAGCCAATAATGTTGAAAAGCTTGAGTCGTGTATGGAAAAGTGGTCTTCTTCAATTGAAATGCGCAATGAAGAAGCCGAACTAAGAGTGCGATACTTAAAAGGAAAAATTGCAAAAGTTGAAGGAAAGTCACCCAACCCAAATGATAGTCAAAGTGACGTATCGGATCCATATTCCAATTTGGTGTGTATGAATATATTAAATGGTATTGACGGTGTTTCTAATGAGGTCTACATGAAGGCAATGAAGGCTTTTAAAGATCCCGATTTTAGAATGCAATTTGTTATGATGCCGGAACGTAGAAGACTACCAATTTTAGAACTTCTAGAATAATTTTATTAGCTTGTGTGTTGTGGTATCTTTATTGTAGGTTGTGTTTTGTTTAAGTTTAGTTAGGAAGTCAACTTTTCCTAGACCTTTATTAGTTACTTGATTTGATTGTTTTGCTTGTCTTGGTTGGACTGGTTGCAATGCTCTTCAATTTGCAGACTAATTAGTTTGTTATTCTTTACATTGTTTTTTTGATGTTGTATTACATCAGAGAACCTGAAGTTGTATATTGCACTGAATATTCAATGTAATCTGACCTGTTGGGAGCTTGCATTTGGTTGTTGGCTTGAATTAAGGTGTAATCTCCTTTTATGGAGAAGGCCTAACCATAAAATGATCAACTCATTTATCTCCAAGTATATGTGTCAGATGTCCTTACACTGTCATGACCATTAATTTCATATGTATTGATTTAGCTAATTTTTTAATTGCATAGAATGAATGGTGTTCAAGGGATATGAGATACATAAGATTGGAAAATAAAGGAATTGGTCAATACGGTAAACTTTTTTACTTCCACTTTAACATTTATAATATGCATGTTATATTATAGTAGAACCGGACTTAGCTCTTACAACTTGACACTTCAAAATAATCAATGCGTACATTAAGACTGAAAATGACAAGTTACATTCTAGCTGACTAGACTAGGTCTTAGTCCATGCTTAAAATCAAGAACACAAAGGAGTCAATCTCCTTTCTGTCAAGTCTTTGTTTCACGAAAACATACCAAGCAAAGTGCAAAGGAGTGATATATAGGCAGACCACCACACAAGTTACACAACTATGTCAGATTTTGGAATAGAACTTATGCCAAAATTTCCATCAGTCCAAATAAAGCTATTTGAACTTTTGAACCAGTCCACAACCAGTGAAATCTGGAATATAATTTACCCACATCAATGCGAACATGGCACTCACTATGAGCTATAAGGCACCCACCCTCCAAAAAGTTCACAATGCAAGCAAAGGCAACAATAATATATGCTAACAATGCTTATAATCTCTTGTTCCAACCATGGATTCTACATGTTTCTTTATTATGCCAACAAACCAAAAATTCGCTACTTTTGTAAAATGTAATGACTAGTTCTTGATCAGTAAAATGCAATATATTTAGTTTGATTCTATTTACATTTTACCACTTTGTTATTTGTCTGGAAAATCTTGTTAACGTGCATTGATGAATGCTTTCTTGATTTAATGCATATAGTAGTATGGTCAAGTTTCCTGGTTTAAACAACAACAACATGTTTTATATTTTAAGTCACAACAGTAGTTTCATATTATAAGTTACTCGGTAGCAAGTCTGTATGTGTACTGTGTGAGGTTTTAGTGTGGGTGTTTGAGAGAGTTAGTAAGTGTGCTGCCTTGTCATTTGTGTAGGAGTAATAGAGCAGCAGGTGTCTCATTTTAAACAGCATGTATTGTTGCTTTACCAAGCAAGTTACACAGCAACTAAATTATATTTCAGGGTCATCAAATTTAGAAATAAACACCGCAGTCCATTTATATTTCAGAGTCCTTCGGTGTCACTATCAGAGTTTAGAAATAAACACTGCAATCCAACTAAAGACATAATTCGGCAGTTGTGGTTTCTCCATGCAGTTGTTGATCACTGTTATAAGCATAGAAGTGCTTATCATTTATGTCCTCAGGAATGTCTTACATTAGTAATCATTGCAAACAAAGCACACATGGTTTTGTAAACACTTCCTCTACTCAATATATCGACTAATTTCCAATAAAATTATGATTTGAATTAGTATCAGAAAGTTCAAAATTATGCATCAGGTAGATTAAATTAATTACACTAGTAGTGTTACACATTTATTAGGTTGATATATGGGAACTGCAGTACATGTAAGATTACTATGCCCTTTCTCCAATTGAGATTCTATGTATACAATGATTTAGTAAAATACATTATGAAATTATAAGAGTGTAGTGCAAATCGCAGAGTTGATACTGAGTCCAAACTGAAGTATGGACCTGATCCAATGATACGTTGACAACAAAATTTGTCAAACAAACCTGAAAGCACTTCTATTCTTTGTTGATCACTGTAATAAGCATAGCAATATTTTTAACGATAAATAGTTAATATAATAGTTAATATAAATTTTATGCAGAGTAATGTCTACTGGATCTAGTATCATTTCTTATGAATCCGATGATGACTCTAGTTCTGATGATGATTTTATATTTACAGACTACTGTGATGAAGAGTTCGGTGATATGTTAATGATTAATTACTTTGTTGCTAATCAAAGGAGTATCATGAATAGAATACCATGTAGAACATCAACACTTACAGGAAGAATGTTCTTACTTGATGTTTTGAATGGAAATCCTACTATATGTCATCAAATTTTTCGAATGCAAAAACATGTATTCTTGAATTTTTGTGATGTTCTAAAAGGGAGAGGACTTTTAAATGATGGAAGTAAGCGTGGAAGAGGGTGTGGCAATGTTTCTAATGATAATAGGACACACAACAAGATATAGTATTATTGCCGATCGTTTTCAGCATTCACACCAAACTATTTCAAAATGGTTCAGAAGAGTTTTACGAGCTGTTTGTTCTTTGGGCACGGAGATAATACGTCCAACGAATCGAGATGTCATACATGAACATCTTGTAAACAAGTATCCCTACTTTAAGGTCATTTTTTTAGCACAACTTTTATATTTATCAAATAATAAACACAAATAATATTGTAGTATTATTTATTATAGGATTGTATTGGTGCAATAGATGGAACACATGTTGCTGCATGAGTGCTTGCATCGAGACAAACATCTTTTCGTGGAAGGAAAACCAATATAACACAAAATGTCATGGTCGCATGTGATTTTGATATGAAATTCGTATTTGTATACGCTGGATGGGAAGGCGCTGCTAACGATTCTCGAGTATTCATCGATGCAGTTACAAGAACCGAAAATAATTTCCCAATGCCAAGAGGAGGTATATTTTATTGTATAAAATGTCATCGTCAAATATTATTTTATAGTTACATAATACTTATCTTTATAATTTTTATATAATACATGGCCACTATTTTATAGATCAATATTACCTTGTTGATGCTGGATACCCAAACATGCCTGGATTTCTGGCTCCTTATCGAGGACGTAGATATCATTTACGTGATTATAACGGACGAGGAAGACTACGTGGAAAGGAAGATTTGTTCAATTATAAGCATTCATCGTGTCGAAATATAATCGAGCGTTGTGTTGGTGTTCTAAAAGCAAGATTTCCAATTCTAAAACTAATGACCAATTATCCACTTCGTAGGCAAAGACAAATTCCTATTGCCTGTTGCACATTACATAACTTTATTCTACAAGAACATGCTTTGGATGCTCTTTTCACACAATACTAATCTGAGAATATGGTATTTGAACATCCATTAGAGGCAAATCAAAATCAAGAAATCATACAATTTGATGTTAGTCAAACAACTCAAATGGGACATATTAGGGATCAAATTGCTATACAAATGTGGAATGATTACACAACAACTCATCCATAAACATAGCTAAGTATGAAATTTGTCTTTTTTTATCCTTTCTTAATAGGAACGTGCTTTGCTAATGATAATAAATTTAACGATGCAGGTAATGATGCAGGTTATGGCTTTTGGAGCGTATATCTCTTCTCTACAAAGGAGGTAAATATTTGTAAATGTCTAATTAACCCCGGTTGTCCATATTTACTCAATTCCACAATTCTTTTAAATCAAAACACATAGAAGTTTGTTTAATGTTTTGCATTTGAATATATGATTATTTCTTATTATTTCGACAAATCTTTTTAATTTGGAGGACATGTCTATTAGTTGTTATCGACAAATGTTAAATCTGATTAAATTTGTAGGTTGGGTTGTACAGTGGCTTATAAAAGGAGAGTGGCTGAAGTGAATGAGGATACTGAATACTTTGAAAGATAATATGTGGTTGATTAGTTAAGTGGTGGTCATGGTATAAAATCAGGTTCAGTTTGTACTTTTTGCTTCAGTTTACAGTTTGGGTTGTCTTAAAGGGTGTATTTTGGTTAGTATATTTCCTTTTTGGGGTTGGTGTGGATGTTATTTTGGGTTTGTAGTAGTTTGTAGTACTTATATCTAGGTTAGAAAAAAGTAAAGACTATTTGCCTATCAGATACATTAAAACTTTTTTTCTCTCATTCTGTACTGATACAATTGGTATATCTTATCTATTTTGTTGATTTTGATTTCAGATATGATTAATTTATAGTATGGCATAAGTTAGTCTCATTTCGATATGGTTCACATACCAATAGTCATTATCATTTTATTATCTATGTCAATTTATGATTTTTCTACTTTCATGACATTTTTTGTTAGTTTCGTTAATTATCTTATCTTATTTCTATATTTAATGATCAAAGTCTAACCAAATTTGAAATTGGTATTTTTGTTTTGGAATGGAATTTTTGATTTTTAGTTTAAAAATTATTTTTCAAAACTCTAGAACCAAATACATTTTCCAAAATATTTAAAATACTCAAAATGAAAAACCGAAAATGAGGTTTAAAAACTAAAAACCGAAAGCTAAAAATGAAAACAAACAGGGCCTAAAGTTTTTGGTGCTTGGTATTTTCAGTGAAAATAAATAGTTGGAAATTTATTTCATGAGAAGAGTGTGGTTTGAAAATTGTTTTCAAAAGGATTGGATTTCCAACTAATGACTAGGCATTGGAGTACCACCTGTTACGGTACCTGGTCTAGATCAACATACCGAGGATCACTTTTATTCTGTTCCAATTCATTCTTAGATTTATTTAGATACTCTAAAATTGGTTTACTTAAAATGCACTCCTTTATTTCTTTTTAAAAATACATTTTTATATTTTTGCTAACTCAGTATACCTAAATATATTCGATCAGCCTATAGCATCCAACATTTCCAATCATCAATATAATTCATCCCAGGATATCTAATAATCATAACAGAGAATGTTAAGTAATCTAAATAAATGTTGAGGAATCTAGTTGGATCCCTCCAACCTGTTTCCCTGCATCCACAGATGTTAGCACAATATAAAATACCAATTCCACTTCGAGGTGGAATATCGCGGTATATGGGATTTATATAATATCCTCCGCTATTATGCGGCGCATAGGGTCTCATCCGCTATATAATGCGGAAAATTAATCATTCCAAGATATATTATATACTACTATATGTAATATTGCACATCAAAACAATTCAATCCTTCAACCAATTATTTAAATTTAACTATTTAAATTTAAACAACCAAGATGAGTAAGATTAACCCACCTTCTTGCTTTCTGTTTTGCAACCCAATCCAAACCAGCTATTTCCTTTACAGATTTTGACCTTTACTGCCAGAACAATCACACAATGCATTCCTTACCTCCTTCAACCTACACACTGCAATTCTTTATCACATAACCACCTTCATCACTGCTGCAATCATGAATCGCTTCCATAACTCAGTTCTCTACTATAAATCGCAACCTCTTCGAGCATCTGAAAACCATCACTGACTTCAGCATCCTCCTTGACCTTTAATCGAAACCCCAAACAGCCACGCGGCTTTCATCAAAGTCCATCACGACTTCCCCATGACCTCACATATTCATCCTTACAGAGTCGCGACAGCACACACGCATCAGGTGTATCTATCGAGATGATTTGAATATAAAAAAATTAAAATATATTATTTGCATATGTCTTATATTTGAAATTTGATTGGGTTTTTGATCTAGTCACTTGGCCTTTTGTTTTCTTTTGGAACTTGGGAGCCCGTAGAGGCATTTTGTAGTTGTACCGAGCTAGCCGCGCAAAAGAGACGTTGGCGAAATTTTTCGAAAATTTAGAGAGGTAGAAAATTTTTGAGGAAGTTTTGATAACTTAAATTTGGATTTAAATTTTAAATTTGAATAAGTAAAGTAAATAATGTTGTTGGAAACTATGGAAGGCTTTGGCAAGTTTGTTGTAGTAATAGTGGGTCTTTAATAAAAGATATGTTATGGCAAGTTGATAAAACTGTTTGGTTTTGGCAAATAGTAAAGGGTATTGGACCATTTTCCAAACTAGTAATTTCGGCCACGAAATTCTTTTAATAGGGGAGGAATGTGACGACCCAGAAATTTGGACAATTTAAATGGGAATATTTAATTGATTTTAAATATTTGAAAGTTAATTTTTAACTTGAATTCAAATATTATTATTATTTAGCAATTAAGTTATTCGATTTAATAAACTGAAATTGGGTAAATTATTGAATCTTCAGTTTTAAGCCTGTTAAAAACAATTCAAGGGTTTGTAAAATTTATATTGATAGTTCTGAAGATAGTAAAAGTGTTGAAATTGAATTTGGAAATGTTTTGTCAAGTTTTGAAATTTTATCGTTTAAATTGATTTTTAAAAATAGCCTTTCGAGGCATAGTCTCGGATTTCGACCAAACCAGTTTCATTGGATCCGTAATATTGTATTATTGTCGGATTTCAATTTTCATAGTGTTTGGAGTTGTTGTGTGAGCGTACGATATATAAACGCGCTGAATTTAAATCGAAAATTCAATTTTATAACTGGTTCAAAAAGCTATCTTCTCCATACGATCGAATTAGGACACGAAACCTTTTCCATTGCGTTCGGAATAGGGGTATAATATTATAAATGCCTAGCGGCACACCTCGATAGGAGGTCGAAATTTTAATTTGCATCTATCGAGACGATTTGAATATAAAAAAATTAAAACATATTATTTGCATATGTCTTATCAGCCGAAATTTTTAGTCAAACTATATCTTATCCTATTCTCTTGCCTTCATATTCCTTCTGTAATACGCTTCTTCTTTCTTTTAAATGTAGCAAACAGAGTACAAAAAGAAGAAGAAATGGAAGTTTCAAAAATCAAAATCACGTCTTCATTCGTTTCAGATTCACAAGCATTCGAATCAAGGAATTGCCAAACTCCTCCCTCATCTCACGTTAAAATCGAAATCAACTGCCCCTTTTCCTCGGTCGAAATCAAATTCAATTTTAAAAAATAAAATAAAGAAGAGAATACATCTCGTAGTCACGTAGAGGATTTTGGGAGGGGTGTGACGCCCCACCTCTAAACCCACGCTAGCCAAGAGCACTACGGAGTAATGCTGTCAACTAACACGGAGAATAAGGCTGTTGAGGAGCGACCATCCGTGTAATTGCTTTGCGCGAGCATCGATATGTCAGATAGTATAACATGCATTTTCTTTATCAAGAGGAAATCCGACACGCCGACACAAACTCAAAGCTACTACACAGTGGCTATAAAGATCTTCGGAAACAAATATAGAAATAAACATAACATAAATCAGTCACAGACAATTCATATCACAAAGGCGGAAATAGATATGCATATTACACATGAAAGTGTACATCATAGTAGTGGTCAAAAGGATCCACAATAATACAACGGAATATATACCAGTGCTAGACTAAAGAATAAGTATACACCATAGAGTCTGTATCTCAAATGTATACAACAAAAACTACTAAACTAGAGTAGTTAGCCAAAAGTCAGAAGATGGTTCCAGATAGGAAGTCATGAAGTAGCACCTGTAAAATCTCAGTCTGACCCGAGTATTATTTAAGAAGAAAATAATAAACGGATCAGTCTAGCTATAAATATCAGATGAAGTGATATATAATAAGAGATACGACATAAACATATAATAATCACAATGCCAAGCTGTGATAAATAAGTAATTGAAAATCAACAAGAGATTAATCAATATCACAATAATCTACTCAAGATAAAAAGGAATGTCATACTCCTAATTTCATTCACCAAGCCACAATAATTGACATATATATCAATGCCCATCGTAAAAGTTGGTGAAACATAAATTCTAGAAATCAACACACGAAATCCAGAAATCACAATAAAAAGAAACAACGACGTTGTACAGCGGGACATCCGATGAACCAAACCACAATAAAAAGGATGGCCAATACCAAAAAAAATGAGCCGGAGCTCCTCCAGACAGGGTATAGTCCCCCATTGCGGACAATGAGCCGAAGCTCCTCCTGGTGAGTCAAAAACTCCTCCTGACAGGGTATAGTCCCCCATTGCGGACATTGAGCCAAAGCTCCTCCTGGTGAACTGAAGTTCCTCGTGACAGGGTATAGTCCCCCATTGCGGACATTGAGCCGAAGCTCCTCCTGGTGAACCGAAGTTCCTCGTGACAGGGTATAGTCCCCCATTGCGGACATTGAGCCGATGCTCCTCCTGGTGAACCGAAGTTCCTCGTGACAGGGTATAGTCCCCCATTGCGGACATTGAGCCGAAGCTCCTCCTGGTGAAACGAAGTTCCTCCTGACAGGGTATAGTCCCCCATTGCGAACACTGAGCCGAAGCTCCTCCTGGTGAGTCAAAAACTCCTCCTGACAGGGTATAGTCCCCCATTGCGGACATTGAGCCGAAGCTCTTCCTGGTGAGCCGAAACTCAGTAAAAACGACGTACAGTCCTCCACGTGGACAAAGAGACATCGCACATTTGCTAGTCTAAACAATAAAGATGATCGTCATGATCAAAGAGAAGTGTCAATTACAATAAGCTAGTAAATATATGAGCTTAGCTTCATGTCCCATAACCACTAGCTTAACTTAAATATTTACGAACAAATGGTAGATCTCCACTAGAAAATTGTCACAAGAGATTCAATCGAACAAGTCCAAGAATTAACCGACGAAGTAAACACAAGCGTTTCATACCACTTGTTTTACTAAGTCGTTTAATTATATTTCTCATACGAGTGAGGTAAAGGTTTGTATATACTAGTAGATTGGAAAACGGTTTGAGAAAACGAGCTTTGTAATAAAATAGTGTTGAAATCATTTGAAGAAAGAGTTTTGATATTTACTACTAGTATAGAAAACCTTTATATTTTTAAAGTGACAAATCACAAAGAAGATTGTAGAAACAATCGGGCATAAAAATTCACATTCGAAGACGTGAATAAAATCCAAAGAAATCGATATAAAATCCATCAAAATGGATACTCAAGAAAATCCCTAAAAAGGAGTCATCAAAGTCATAATAATTGATAACAATAAATAGGAAACAACACGAATCGATTTAAGTTGGAAATTCAAGCACCAAGGCAAAGCAGGCAAAAATCATCAGGTCGGTCGACTGGACCAGGGGGTCGGTCGGCCGAACCCTGTTCCACAAAAATCCTCGGGAAGCAGGTCGGTCGGCCGAACCCCTGTAGTCGGTCGACCGGACCCTAAAACAGAAAGTGCTTATGCACTTAGAAGCAGGTCGGTCGACCGGACCAGGGGGTCGGTCGACCGGACCAGGGGGTCGGTCGGCCGAACCTGTATATTTGCACTTCCTACCCTATTTCAATGGAGGTGCAAATCCCGACCAATTTGCAATCGCACGAGCAACGGCGCTAAGGGTTTATGTCAATCGACTACCCGGCCCTATAAGCTCCTCGATGCATCACCAAAAACATGTTCAAACATCAAAGTTAGGATTTTTAATGAATTGAACTCAAAACACTAAAAATTGGAATACTCACAAAAGCAATCCAAATCAAAATCAAATGCACATGAATAAGTGTTAGGAATTCATACCTAACAATCGAAGAGAATTATAAGCATAGATGTGAGATTAAAAATCTCACCTTTGAACTAAGTTTATGAAGATGAAGCTTGAAAGCAAGCTAAGATCAATTCCTCTTCAATAACAACTCAAGAAGCTTCAATCAAAGCTTAAAATAGAAACATTTCCTAAATTAGGTTTAGGAAATTTCTGAAATTGGAAGGAGAATGAGTTGGAGAAGAAGAAGAGGAAGCTTACCAATGGGTTCTCTTGAACTTTAGAGCTAGGAGATGGATTTGCTAATGGAAACTAGGGCTTAGGATTTCCTAATTCTTTTTCTCTTCCACCATTGTTGAAAGCTTGAAGAGTTAGGAATTAGAAATGAAGTAATGAAGAGTTGGAGTAGGTTGGGACTGAATACATAAGTGGGCTCAGCCCAAACCAAAACCCTAAGTGAAAAGTAGCAAAATTCAACTTTCTCCAAATATATCGAAGCTTATACTCAAAAAGGTCGCAAACGGCATTTTGAACTCAATGGGGGTGGTCTCGAGTCCTAATTCGACCGTATGCAAAAAGTAGCTTTTCGGACTAAAATCCGACTAACGATTAAATATTTAAATAAAATATTTAAATATAAAATCGATAAATATGCGGGTTGTTACAGACTCCCCTCCTTAAAGAAATTGCGTCCTCGCAATACTTAAGAAGAAAATAAGAAGTAACAACCATAGAAGCATATCAACACAAAAGAAAATTTGAAATAGGAAGTTCACTATAAAGTGCACGAAAGAGTTAGCAAGAAATCTGGTGAAACTTCAATTTCCACAATATTACCGGGCTCAAGAATGAAAAACCGGAATCCCTAAGGCATTCCCGTAGATAAAAGACGTGGGAAACGTCAAGAATAGCAGAAAATTGAGCCGGTGCAACGGTGTAGTACAAAAACGGTACGCCCGAAAAACTAGAAACTCAAACAATTTGGGACATCAGCGTAGTACAAAAAGGTACGCCCAATGAACCAAAGCAAAGACATCGATGTAGTACAAACGGTACATCCAATGAATCCAAAAGCAAAGACATCGATGTAGTACAAACGGTACATCCGATGAATCAAAAGCAAAGACATCGATGTAGTACAACGGTACATCCGATGAATCAAAAGAAAAGACATCGATGTAGTACAACGGTACATCCGATGAATCAAAAGCAAAGACATCGATGTAGTACAAACGGTACATCCGATGAATCAAAAGAAAAGACATCGATGTAGTACAAACGGTGCATCCGATGAATCAAAAGCAAAGACATCGATGTAGTACAAACGGTACATCCGATGAATCAAAAGAAAAGACATCGATGTAGTACAACGGTACATCCGATGAATCAAAAGAAAAGACATCGATGTAGTACAAACGGTACATCCGATGAATCAAAAGCAAAGACATCGATGTAGTACAAACGGTACATCCGATGAATCAAAAGCAAAGACATCGATGTAGTACAAACGGTACATCCGATGAATCAAAAGAAAAGACATCGATGTAGTACAACGGTACATCCGATGAACCGAACACCATAAAAGGACATCGGACGCTAGTCCATAAAAGGAATGAGATAAAACTCAATAAAAAGAAGTACATCAAAACGTTCGATGAACTTGATAAAGAGATAATTCCCTTCAGACATCATCAAAGAATCAACCACTTGTTGCCTACGACAAAGTGCATTGGCAACACGATTTCCTTTCCGGGAATAAAAGAATATCAAGATCATAAGATACCAGGAACTCGAGTTGACATAAAGTTCCATATGAGAAAATAATTATTCCGAAGATTTATGATCGAGGTAGAGAACAAATTTCTCCCCCAAAGATGATGATGTCAAACTCTAAAAGCAAAAACAATAGCCGCGAGCACTAGATCATGAGTGGCATACCTAGTCTCGATAAGCTATAATGATTTAGAAGCACAAGTGATAACACGTTCTCCTTTGCAAGAGAATGGCATACAAACCAATATGACTAGTATCGGTACAAATAGCAAAGTCTTGGTTCCCCTTCAGGAATCACAAGAATAAGAGTATCGAAAAGAAAGAATTTCTTTTAAATAATCTTCTTTCCTGAAAAGTTTAAACTTTCAAAATTACATTTATCATTATGTAATAATCATTCTAGAAAAATTTACTATTTTCAAGTTAATATACTGTGTTTGATTGTCTCATCAAAGCGTTTAGAAAATTCCTATCGATAACGTTGATCAAGCGCATCGACCAAAATTCTTAAAGCACTCAACAGGCAATACAATCACAAAATCATCTTTTATAGGATAAATAAATCTCTTAAAAAGTTTTAAGAATATTCTTTGTTCGTTTCAAGAACAAAATCCAGTTTTACTTATAAATAAATCTTATGAAAAAGATTTGCAAAATTTTAAATTTCTATTTTCATCCAAAATCAGTAAATACAAGAATAGTCTCATCGAAATATTCATAGAATATTCGATTTATAAAATGGATGAAATAAGCTGGACAAACTGAATGACAAAATAATTCATTCATAGAATCATAACGAGTGCGGAATGCGGTAAGTGGAATGCTAACTTCCGCAACTCGTAGCAATGAAAACCGGTGGTAAGGTCAAACTGAAAAGACCTTAGCACCACACAAAGATTACTTAGGTGATAAATCCTAAGACAAGCTCAAAAATACCGAAAAATTTCTCAAACTACATGAATGAGAGAAATAACACTTTCCTTATAAGTGGGCTTAAGGAATAAAATGATGCCATCAAGTTGGAATCAAATCATAAAGGAAAAGTAGAAATCTGCTTAACAGATTGAAAATGTCGAAGAGGAAAAGTCCACACGAGAAAATAGGATATGGGCTTCACAACGATTAAGCCAATCCTTACAAAAGTAAATTCCGAAGCCTAAGTAAAAATATCGGCTCGGAAAGAAAAGTCTCATAAAATAATTTCGACATTAATAAAAAGCAAATTGAGTGTTGCAGATCTACCATCCGGATTCGCAATCCTCAAAGAAGTCATCAATCCCAAAATATTCAAAGAAAAAGAATCAACAAGTTCTTTTGATATAAAATAGTGAGATGAAGCCTATATCAAAAAGAACTCAAATAAGAAGATCACAAAATAAATGTAATCAAGGATTAAATGAGAAATACCTTGACCACGAGAAGTGTTGCTAGGGGTTTGCACAATATTTAGCTTTCTCATGTCCTTGTTCAAAAGTTTGGGACACGCAGATAAAAGATGACCCGGTTTCTTGCAATAGCGACAAGAATGGGGTTTTGGACACATATTCGCATAGTGTTCCTTAGAATTACAATTGTAGCATCCTCCACGATTAGGGATTGGAGTCTTTGCTACAAAAGTAGTTTGCTTCACTCTCTTATTGGGATTAAGGCTCTTGAACTTAATATGCCTCTTCTTGGAAGTCCCAATATCACAAACACTTCCTTTACCAACCTCTCCATGAAGAAGAGTAACATCCACAAGCTGATCGAAAGAAACTTCAAGTTTCAAAGGTAGAACCATTTCGGGGTTCTTACTCAAAGCATAGATAAAATCTTGATTCTTTACAAGATTCAAAAGTTGTTGAGCAGGCATAAATACTCCATCCTGAGGAGTAGCACTAGATTGACCGGCGCTGGGACGGCCTGGTCTAACCATTTCTCTTCTTTAAGAAAGAAAGAAGGAAGAAGAAGAAGGTTATTCACAAATGAATATCAAGAAATCTTGATAGATAAAATAAGGAATCATAAAAGAAAGTAGGATAGAACGGTACGAAGACCCGATTAAAATCCTAAAGCACAACTCCTAAGAAAGACTTAGGACATGATCCTTGTTATAATATTCCATATTGTTCCAAAGTTTGGCTCTGATACCAAGCTGTGACGCCCCACCTCTATACCCACGCTAGCCAAGAACACTACGGAGTAATGCTGTCAACTAACACGGAGAATAAGGCTGTTGAGGAGCGACCATCCGTGTAATTGCTTTGCGCGAGCATCGATATGTCAGATAGTATAACATGCATTTTCTTTATCAAGAGGAAATCCGACACGCCGACACAAACTCAAAGCTACTACACAGTGGCTATAAAGATCTTCGGAAACAAATATAGAAATAAACATAACATAAATCAGTCACAGACAATTCATATCACAAAGGCGGAAATAGATATGAATATTACACATGAAAGTGTACATCAGAGTAGTGGTCAAAAGGATCCACAATAATACAACGGAATAGATTCCAGTGCTAGACTAAAGAATAAGTATACACCATAGAGTCTGTATCTCAAATGTATACAACAAAAACTACTAAACTAGAGTAGATAGCCAAAAGTCAGAAGATGGTTCCGGATAGGAAGCCATGAGGAAGCACCTGTAAAATCTCAGTCTGACCCGAGTATTATTTAAGAAGAAAATAATAAACGGATCAGTCTAGCTATAAATATCGGATGAAGTGATATATAATAAGAGATACGACATAAACATATAATAATCACAATGCCAAGATGTGATAAATAAGTAACTGAAAATCAACAAGAGATTAATCAATATCACAATAATCTACTCAAGATAAAAAGGAATGTCATACTCCTAATTTCATTCACCAAGCCACAATAATTGACATATATATCAATGCCCATCGTAAAAGTTGGTGAAACATAAATTCCAGAAATCAACACACGAAATCCAGAAATCACAATAAAAAGGAACAACGACGTCGTACAGCGGGACATCCGATGAACCAAATCACAAGAAAAAGGATGGCCAATCCCAAAAAATGAGCCGGAGCTCCTCCAGACAGGGTATAGTCCCCCATTGCGGACATTGAGCCGAAGCTCCTCCTGGTGAGTCAAAAACTCCTCCTGACAGGGTATAGTCCCCCATTGCGGACATTGAGCCGAAGCTCCTCCTGGTGAACCGAAGTTCCTCGTGACAGGGTATAGTCCCCCATTGTGGACATTGAGCTGAAGCTCCTCCTGGTGAACCAAAGTTCCTCGTGACAGGGTATAGTCCCCCATTGCGGACATTGAGCCGAAGCTCCTCCTGGTGAACCGAAGTTCCTCCTGACAGGGTATAGTCCCCCATATCGGACACTGAGCCGAAGCTCCTCCTAGTGAGTCAAAAACTCCTCCTGACAGGGTATAGTCCCCCATTGCGGACATTGAGCCGAAGCTCCTCCTGGTGAGCCGAAACTCGGTAAAAACGACGTACAGTCCTCCATGTGGACAAAGAGACATCGCACATTTGCTAGTCTAAACCACAAAGATGATCGTCATGATCAAAGAGAAGTGTCAATTACAATAAGCTAGTAAATATATGAGCTTAGCTTCATGTCCCATAACCACTAGCTTAACTTAAATATTTACGAACAAATGGTAGATCTCCACTAGAAAATTGTCACAAGAGATTCAATCGAACAAGTCCAAGAATTAACCGACGAAGTAAACGCAAGCGTTTCATACCACTTGTTTTACTAAGTCGTTTAATTATATTTCTCATACGAGTGAGGTAAAGGTTTGTATATACTAGTAGATTGGAAAACGGTTTGAGAAAACGAGCTTTGTAATAAAATAGTGTTGAAATCATTTGAAAAAAGAGTTTTGATATTTACTACTAGTATAGAAAACCTTTATATTTTTAAAGTGACAAATCACAAAGAAGATTGTAGAAACAATCGGGCATAAAAATTCACATTCGAAGACGTGAATAAAATCCAAAGAAATCGATATAAAATCCATCAAAATGGATACTCAAGAAAATCCCTAAAAAGGAGTCATCAAAGTCATAATAATTGATAACAATAAATAGGAAACAACACGAATCGATTTAAGTTGGAAATTCAAGCACCAAGGCAAAGCAGGCACAAATCATCAGGTCGGTCGACCGGACCAGGGAGTCGGTCGGCCGAACCCTGTTCCACAAAAATCCTCCGGAAGCAGGTCGGTAGGCCGAACCTCTGTAGTCGGTCGACCGGACCCTAAAACAGAAAATGCTTATGCACTTAGAAGCAGGTCGGTCGACCAGACTAGGGGGTCGGTCGGCCGAACCTGTATACTTGCACTTCCTACCCTATTTCAATGGAGGTGCAAATCCCGACCAATTTGCAATCGCACGAGCAACGGCGCTAAGGGTTTATGTCAATCGACTACCCGGCCCTATAAGCTCCTCGATGCATCACCAAAAACATGTTCAAACATCAAAGTTAGGATTTTTAATGAATTGAACTCAAAACACTAAAAATTGGAATACTCATAAAAGCAATCCAAATCAAAATCAAATGCACATGAATAAGTGTTAGGAATTCATACCTAACAATCGAAGAGAATTATAAGCATAGATGTGAGATTAAAAATCTCACCTTTGAACTAAGTTTATGAAGATGAAGCTTGAAAGCAAGCTAAGATCAATTCCTCAATAACAACTCAAGAAGCTTCAATCTAAGCTTAAAATAGAAACATTTCCTAAATTAGGTTTAGGAAATTTCTGAAATTGGAAGGAGAATGAGTTGGAGAAGAAGAAGAGGAAGCTTACCAATGGGTTCTCTTGAACTTTGGAGCTAGGAGATAGATTTGCTAATGGAAACTAGGGCTTAGGATTTCCTAATTCTTTTTCTCTTCCACCATTGTTGAAAGCTTGAAGAGTTAGGAATTAGAAATGAAGTAATGAAGAGTTGGAGTGGGTTGGGACTGAATACATAAGTGGGCTCAGCCCAAACCAAAACCCTAAGTGAAAAGTAGCAAAATTCAACTTTCTCCAAATATATCGAAGCTTATACTCAAAAAGGTCGCAAACGGCATTTTGAACTCAATGGGGGTGGTCTCGAGTCCTAATTCGACCGTATGCAAAAAGTAGCTTTTCGGACTAAAATCCGACTAACGATAAAATATTTAAATAAAATATTTAAATATAAAATCGATAAATATGCGGGTTGTTACAAGGGGGTTCGATGTTTTCGCATGCGCTTGGGTGGACTCGCGGTGGAAGGCGACGACATGTGGGCGTCGACGAGGAAAAGGCGACGACGGCGAGTGGAGCATCGGAAGGTTAGGGCTTTGGTGACCGTGTTGATGGTCGTTCTCGATAGAGAGGTGACTGGAGGATGCGTGTGCGACTCGAGTGAGGGTCACGACAGGCGAGGTTGTTTAGGGTTCGCGTGCTGTGGTGGCGACGAAGGCGGCGAGCGGTGCCGTGGAGGATCGAGGTGTGGCAAGCGCTGGCGAAGTTCGATTGCAGTAAGGTATTGGACTTTGTTTTCGATTTAATTTAATTTATATATATATATATATATATCTATATATACATATATGCAAATGGGAAAAATATACATATAGGTTAAAACAGAAAAAAAAAACTTTTTAGTCAGAGAAAAATATACAGATAAGCTTTTGAAAAGGAAATATATAGGTCAGGGGAAAATATATGTATAACCTAGTATTTGATTTTTACAACAACGTCTATTTACTATTTGTTCTTTTCATTTCAAGGATACACACACACACACACACACACATACATATTTTAAGTAGTTAAACAGAAACTATACGTATAAGATTTTGGAAATAAAATTTTGAATGTTGAAGAGTTTATATAAGATTGAATTTTGTAATCTATATAGATATTTTTATAAGTATATAATAATTTCATAAGAAAAATAAATACACATATTTTCACTTAACCAGTTTATTTTAAATTAATGTATTTTGGAGATTTATTTGTTCAGTTAACTTGTTTAATTATTGTAGTACTAAAAGATTTTTTTTAAAAGCGTTCTATAAAAAGCTAAATTTTTGAATCTATAAATTTTAACAAAAATAGTGTATTTTTGGAAATATTATTTATTTATTTGTGGGGTTGCTAAAATATTCTGTAAATGAAAATCGGATTAAATTTTAAATTTATTTGTTTAAAATGAAATCTTTGGTTTATTAAATTATCAAAGGAAAATTTTAATTTTTCAATTGACTCGAATATTGATAAAAATTTATAAATTCTTATGCAAGGTTATAATCCAGGAAACCAAGTTAAAATTAAAGCGGACTGCCAACAAATTCGAAGGTGAGTTAATCACAGTCATCTGGGTTATTTAAATTTAAATAGTTAAATTTAAATAATTGATTGAATGATTGAATTTTTTTGGATGTGCTATATTATATATAGTAGTATATATATATTGAATATATTGGAGTGATTGATTTCCCACATTATATAGCGAATGAGAACCTATGCGCCGCATAATAGTGGATGATATTATATTTAAATCACATATACCGCGATATTCCACCTTGAAGTGAATTGGTATTATTGTATGGTGCTAACGTCTGTGGATGCAGGGAAATAGGTTGGAGGGATCCAACAGGATTCCTCAACATTTATTTAGAATATTTAATATTCTCTGTTATGATTATTTGACATTCTGCGATGAATTATATTAGAATATTGAATGCTATAGTTTGCTTGAATTTATTTCGGTACACTGATTTATCAAAATATATAGAATTTGACTTTTGAAAGAAAATAAAAGAGTGAATTTTTAAGAAAAATAATCATAGAGAATTTGAATAAATTTAAGAATGAACTGGATAAGAATAAAAGTAATTTTAAAATTCTAATAAATAATTTCGAGTATGGGAAAAAGGGAATTCGAATAAACATGAAATAATGAATTGTAAAACTTTAGTGATATTATTTAAAGGAATAAAGAATTTATTTTAAAATACAAGGTTTAAATCTATTTAAAAGGATAAAGAAGGAATTTTGGAAATCTGAAATTGGTATGTTTCAGCTAAAAGATTTTAAACCAAAATGGAGAAATAAAATCTGAAGTTAATGGATTTTGGGAAAAAATGAGTAAGTAAAGAGATTTATTTCAAAATGGAGTAAATTGGAATATTTTAAATTGGAAATTTAAAGGAGAATGTGACTTTGAAATTTATAAACTGGGTTTATAAAAGCGAAGTGATATATCAATGGATATTTGGAAGAATAGATTCATGATGGGAATTTATTAAAAGAATGGGTAAATTTGTTTAAAAATAAATAGTGATTTATTTTAAAAGATGTGAAAGAAAAGCGTATTTCCCTGGATAGCCAAGTACGTTTTCAAAACAAATTTGAAGGTAAAGTTAAAATTTTTGTCTCCTTTGTATGGAGGAGCTTTTGCAATTTGACAAGAGATATAAATATATATACATCGACCCACCCGGTCGGAAAAACAAAAACAGGTCATATTTCCTATTTTTATTGCATAGGCATACCTTTATTTAGTATTTTTAAGTAAGCGGCTTATTATTTTAGCAATTAGCATGTCAAAATCAAGCCAAACGGCTTCCTTGTACCTGTACTAACACAATTTAAATATGTAAGTGCCAAAATCATGTAACTTAACAACATTTTACATATTTTACTAAAGCATACGAGTTTCCATAAGCAATGCAGGTTAAACAATATTTATAAGCAACTTATAGGGTTTCAGCATTAATTTTAATTGTTTACAACCAGTTCGTATACAACTTCATTCAATTAAATGGTTTACAACTCAATTGCTTACATTCAATTCATTTTTAAGCGAAACAAACTCATATTCGCTTTAATTGATCTTAAAATCAATTTATTTAATCTGTATCAACTCATAGAATTTTAATTACCTTCGTTTACGTCAAACGATAATTCATTCTATGCAATTTGATGATATCCGTGTGAATAAATAATTACTTAAGTTGTATAACCAATTTAAATTGATTTCGACTCAGTTTATATTTAATTCCTTCCATTTTAGTTCATTCACAACCATTTTATTTTAATTCACCTTCTCAATTTATCGAAATAATAGCCAAGCACATACTTAATTCATTTGTACTCAAATTGGATTTTATTTGCAACTCAAATCATTTCGATTATAATCCAATTCCATTTTATTTTTACCACATCTCCACTTATTTTAATTCGTTATCAATCCAAGTCAAATTCTATTTATAATTCGAGTTTATTTTCACAATTCGTTATTAACTTACAAGTTAAATTTTATTGACATACTCTATCAAATAATTTATTTAGCTAATTAGCTTACTTCCAACTTTTAAATCAATATTCGATTTTATTACAAAAATCACTTCATTAAATTTTCCTGAGTTCAATTTTTTTTATTTCAATGTTTTTCAATTCTTTATAAGCTTCCAAAGCTTATTTATCCTAATTCAATACTTATTTAATTTACACTTATTTAATTTACACTTATTTTGTAAGTAAGAATTTTGTTCCATTCTATATTATCAGTAACTTCCTGAATTCATTTTAGTTTAATTCCATTCCGACTTTATTCGAATACAACTAAATTTTATTTTCGGTTTAATTCAAATCCAACTCAATATTAAACTTAGCTTAAGTTCACTCGTTTCATAATTTTATTTCTCCATCCAATTCAATTCCAATTTAATTTTTGTTTGCCCATTCAATCACAATCTATTTAAGTTTCAAAATTTTAATTTCTTCACATCATTCCAAGTAGAATTTTATTTTCACTTGATTAAACCCAACCCAATATCATTTAACTTAGTTTACATTGATTTCAATTCAACGCTCCTCCATCTGCTTAGCTTAAGTCAATTAAATTTTCCATAATTTAATTTCTCCAAATTGAATTTATTTAACCTTTTCACTTTAAATTTTAATTCCAACATTCACATCTTCTATTTTCCTTCCTTATTTAAAAATCATCTCAATTCATAAGTTTTAACTTATCTCACCAGGATTTTCAATTCAATTAAGGATTCATGATTTTTAAACACCTAACTTTTGGTTTCAAATCATTTTGAAATCACCAATATCTCAAAATCACACTTCTCAAATTTTTAAACCAACCCTGTTTTTTATCCCCAACAAATTTCCTTTGAAATTTCGAAACAAAACTAGTTCTTCTGAATAAATTGGTTTGGCAGCAATCCTTCACTTAGAAACTCGAAAATGAACATCGATGATGCTGTAGTCATCACCAAGTTCATTTTCTAGCGACTGAAGTGAGCTCAATGCTATATCCCTTCCCAAAATTATTTGAAACAATTTCCTTTAGGAAATACTTCTAAAACAAAAATGCTGTTATTTGTCTTCAAAACATCGACAAACACTTCCAAAACCTCCGGGGTTTTAAATTTTCAAAATTTGACTTAAATCAAGTTTTATGTATAGTTTATGCTTATACAAATTCCCATTTGATCATATTCCAATTTATAAATCACGTTTATAATTCACATTTATAAATTTCATTTTATAAATGAATTAATTTCCTTAACCTTTGGTTATATTTTCAATTTTTAATTAAATTTTGACACAACAATGATAATAATTTAATATTACCATTCCTAACATCCAAGCAACCATATATTAGCTAAAATAGTTTACAAAAACTTTTCTTTTATATCAAAATATATTTTGGGTAAAATTATTTCATTCACACACCTTTAAAACAATACCGTGTCAATTTATCGTGTCAGGTGTTTACAAACTCTTCTCGAATAGCGGCCAAATTACCCGATCAGAATTCATATACCACCCAACCAATAAGTCAACACAATATTAAAACAATTTATATTCACTAACAAATACGTGCTCATATATATTAATACACTCAAACTCATTCTAGAGTACTACAGACTCTATTTTGAATGAGTAATCCCCACCGGAGCCAAGGTTCTCGCTTAACCTTCAACTCTGATACCACAATGTCACGACCTGATTTTTCCGATGCCCGAAAAACTGAACCATGAGGGTTGAAGAAGAAGAGGTAGAAGAAGAAAATAGAAAACACATCAGAATCTAACCATCGCAGCGAAATAAAACATAATAGATAATAAATGATCTTTACACAAAAACAAATATATCTGTTTATACATTACATCATCAGAGTACAACATCAGAGTTCAACAACATCAATAACATACAACTAGACATTCATACAAACTTTTCCTCAAACTGGACACCCAGCGGAATAATAATCAAGTATGGAAGTACGTATTGATAACCAGCTCGCCTCCTGCTCCACAGCATCTTTTCCTGTATTCTATAATACTCGGTCTGATCCGAGCATTATAGTTAAATAACACCCGAGTCAGTCTGGAATACTAGCGTGAGAAAATCACACTCAAATTGATTATTAAAGTTTCAAAATCCTTTGAAAACAAAAGCATCTCGTAAGACCACGCCACAAATAAACATGTCAGGTTTTTACCTTATGATAGCTAAAACACTTTTTATTAAAATCCTCTGATATTATAATAAGGTCTATCCACAAATAATTAATAAAATAGCCAAAATTGTTACATCTATTAAATTCCAGCTACTAGCCACAAAGTGGGTAATACAAACAAAAACCATAAAAGGAACGTAGGGAGAATGGATTTCCAACTAATGACAAGGCACTTGGGTACCACCTGTCACAATACCTGGTCTAAATCAGCATGCCGAGGATCACTCCCGACCCCTTGGAACGCAAGACCAGGACTACCCCTTACTGGATAATCCCGAATAAGATCACCCTACGGTTGGAATCAGCAACCACACCACTAAGCCGAATAAAAAGGGACATCTAGAAAGGGATGACCTCACCCTAATGGGCGCTACCCACCTAGCCTTGCTGCATAGTCCCTAATTTTCAGTCATTCCCGGTTGATGGGGCTTGAGGCTAAGCGTTATCTTTTCAGAATGTTTCACTTAGAATGCTCATCGTCCACCAGACGATGTTCTGAAAGCATTCATCCATACAAGTCGATCCCGGGTTCGAACGGAACCGAAGGCATTACTCCTACTACATCCATTTTGGAATCATCCTCAGGATTAGTAGCGACTAGCCCTTGCACTTCACTGCTCCATATTTGAATCCAAACTCGTCTTCATCACGAAAACGTACAAACCGGATCGAAGTGGTTTTCGAGAAATTAATCCTGATCCCGTCTCTTCGAAACGATCAGCGCATTGGCCACGGTTATTTAACTATCAATTAACATTCACAAACATCCATCAAACATAAATAAGTTGGTACATAATTTCTCCAAGTTATTCATTATCCCCAAAATATCTTCGCAAGACATATTTCCATTTTCAACCCTTTTGAAAACAGTTTTCAAACCACACTCTTCACATGAAATAATTTCCCAAATATTTATTTCCACTGAAAATACCAAGTACAAGCTTTAGATTTTTAAAATAATTTAAAAACACTTTATTATAAAATATATTTCAACATTTAGATTGAAAACTACTTCAATACTTTATTAAAAATATATATATTAGGAACATTTAAAATGAGGTTATTTTATAAAATATAAAACTAGATTTTCTCCTTTTAAACAAATACCAAGTCACTTTTTAATAATTACTACTATAGTAGATTAAAAGAAAATACTTACTTTAAAATTTAAACATTTAGAAATAATAAATTTTCTAAAACATGCTTTTTTTTTAACATAACTTATATTTAAAAATTTACGTTGAAACGAACTGGCTATCCAGTGAAATACTCTTCTCTTTCTATCTTTAAAAATAAATCACTACTTAATTTTTAAAAAAAATTTCCCATTCCTTTAATAAATTCCCATCTTGAATTTATTCTTCCAAATATCCTCTGATATATTACTTCACTTTTATAAACCCAGTTTATAAAGTTCTTAGTCTCAACTCCCCTTTAAAATTCCGATTCCAAACACTTAGATAAATTTCCAAATTGATTCCCAATTAACTCCATTTGAAATAAATTTCTTTACTTACTCAATTCATTTCAAAATACATTAATTTCAGGCTTTATTCTTTAATTATGATTTAAAATCTTTTAACAGAAAACACCAATTTCAGATTTTTCCAAATTCCTTCTTTATTTTTTTAATAATTTAAATCTTAACTTTAAAATAAATGCTTCATTCTTTTAAATAATAACGCTTAAGTTAAAAATTCATTATCTTCCTATTTATTCAAAATCCCCCTTTCATACACGGAATTTATTTATTAAAATTTTAAAATCACTTTTATTCTTTCCCAATTCATTCTTAAATTCATTTAAATTCTCTATAATTATTTCACGTACAAATCTCTTCTTTTATTTTCTTTTTCAAAAATCCAATTCTATATATTTTGATAACTCAGTGTACCGAAATATATTCAAGTAAACCATAGCATTAAATATTTCAATTATCAATAATATTCATCACAGAATATCAAATATTCATAACATAGAATATTGAACAATCTAAATAGTTTTGAGGAATCTAGTTGGATCCCTCCAACCTGTTTCCCTACATCCACAGATGTTAGCACAATATAAAATACCAATTCCACTTCGAGGTGGAATATCGCGGTATATGGGATTTTAAATATAATATCACCCGCTATTATGCGGCGCATTGGGCCTCACCCACTATATAACGTGGGAAATCAATCACTCCAATATATATACTATATACTACTATATAATGTAGCACATCAAATCAATTCAATCATTCAACCAACTATTTAAATTTAAACATTTAAATTTAAATAGAACCCAGATGAGTGAGATTAACTCACCTTTGATTTTTGCAATCCACTTCAATCTCAACTCGGTCTCTGCACTATTTAGACCTTGTATAAACATTTATATGGTTTATTAATATTTGAACCAATCTAATCATTAAATTTCCATTTGATAAATTTAATTAACTAGTGATTTTATTTTAATAGTTCTCATTTTAATAAATGATTTATTAACATATGAGATAATCTACCAATAATCTACCCATAAATAAATTAAATTGACCAATAATTTAATTAACCCATAATTTTATTTAAACTAATTTTTCCTTTAACCATTTTTAGTAACCAAACTAATTATATAAGTTAATTAGATAAATTAATTTCCATTAATACATTATTTTAAAATAACCTAGTAAATTTAAAATAACATCTATAAATATTTCCTTGCTTATATTTTAAATTAACTATGTAGGTTTATATTTCCTGTTGTAAATGACAAACAGTGACTACCTACTATATATACACGCACAAAATCAACTAGAAAAAAAACTATACCTCACTGCCATTGCTAACAGTAAACTCCAGCAAGACACTGACCTAACAATCATGCGCCTCTCCACTAGCATGCAAGTTTCACAGAGGGGTTTGGCATAGCTGAAACAACAACATGCCTAATATCAGAGTTGACATTTGGACAAACACTTGGCGTGCCTCTTTCACTACTCACACAGCCACCTACCATGTCCACCATCCACTCTAATTCCTTGCTCAAGCTTACAACAACATCACCAGAAATATCAGCATCAATCCGAACTCGATATCCAATTCATTGGCCATCCATTGTCCCAGCATCCCATAAAGGCGAAATAGGGGTTCCAAAACCTGTGCTAGCAGCAGATGTAGTCATTTCTGATAATGGTTGATAGGAAGGATCAACACGGAGCAGGGAAGTGTTTAGTTCATGGAGCAGATTGTCAAAAATCAAGGAAGGCGATGAACCAATTGTCAAAACTGCAAGACACGACACCAGAGGCAAAAAACAAAGGCAATACATCATTTGAAGCAGCACGACCAAAGGAAGACAAATCAAGATGGTCATCAATGAAGACGCGTTGAAGGGCAGACTAGGTCTTGTTAGAGATTATTCACTAACAAGCAAAATCCGAGGTTTCAAACAAAATGAGGAAGGCATGAGGGAAGAGAATGAGGAGAGAAGGGGAATGAAGGAGCTTAGGGAAGGGGAAGAGTGGACGAGGGAGGCGATCAAAAAAAACAACCTGCGGCCATTTTTTTTCCTTTTCTTGTTCGATTTTTTATTTGAACTAAAAAATGGTACACGGAAAGGAAATTCGATTTTACAGACAGGAGAAAAGGATATCGATGCTTAAGAGACAGGTGTTGGTCAGAGAGGATGTGTGTAGAATCAGAGACACGTGTTGATAAGGTTACAGTGTCTTGAAGGGGAAGACATCTATTATATTTAAAATTTAAATTTACATTTAAATCGTTTCAATTTCTCAATCTCTAATTTCAACCTCCTATCGAGGCGTGCCGTTAGGTGTTTATAATGTTATACCCATATTTCGAACGCAATGGAAAAGATTTCGAGTCCAAATTCAGACGTATGGAGAATATATCTTTTCGAATTGACTAATTTATTCAATTATTTATTTTCCAAGCGTTTATATCGCATACGATCACACGATAACTCCGAAAGCTACGAAATTTGAAACCCGATAATAATACAATATTACGGATCCAATGAGCTGGTTTCGTTGAATTCCGAGATCGTGCCTTGGAAGGCTATTTTTAAATATCAATTTAAACAATATAAACTCAAAACTGAACAAAACGCTTTCAAATTCAATTTTAACACTTTTACTATTTTCAGTATTATCAATATAAATTTTACAAACCTTTCAAATTATTTTTAACAGGCTTAAAATAGAAGATTCAACAATTTACCCAATTTCAGTTTATTAAATTCAATAGCTTGATAGCTAAATAATAATAATAATAATTGAAATTTAAGCTATAAACTAACTTTTAAATATTAAAATCAATTAAATATCCCAATATAAATTGACCAAATTTCCAGGTCGTCACATTCCTCCCCCCTTAAAAGAATTTCGTCCCCGAAATTTCTAGTTAAGAAGAATGATCAATACCCATTACTATTTTCAAAACCAAACAGTTTTATCACTTGCCATAACATATCTTTTATTAAAGACCCACTATTACTTCAACCAACTTCCCAAAACCTTCCATAGTTTCCAACAACATTATTTACTCCACTTATTCAAATTTAAATTTATCTTCTGAAATCAAAACCAATCTTTCTCCTGCTTTTAAATACCTGTATATCCTACTTAGTAATAATATTCAATTACAACATTCAAAAACATTTTATTGACTTCCTTATAAAATTTCAATATCTATTCATTCAAGTCATATGATGTACATATATTTTTATTAAATCTTCCCTTAAATGCTTATTCAATATATTTTCCATATTTTAATGTAACTTAACAACATTTTACATATTTTACTAAAACATACGAGTTTCCATAAGCAATGCAGGTTAAACAATATTTATAAGCAACTTATAGGGTTCCGACAATTTTAATTGTTTACAACCAGTTCGTATACAACTTCATTCAATTTAAATTGTCCATCACGACTTCCCCATGACCTCACATATTCATCCTTATGGAGTCGCGACAGCACACACGCATCAGGTGTATCTATCGAGATGATTTGAATATAAAAAAATTAAAATATATTATTTGCATATGTCTTATATTTGAAATTTGATTGGGTTTTTGATCTAGTCACTTGGCCTTTTGTTTTCTTTTGGAATTTGGGAGCCCGTAGAGGCATTTTGTAGTTGTACCGAGCTAGCCGCGCAAAGGAGACGTTGGCGAAATTTTTCGAAAATTTAGAGAGTTAGAAAATTTTTGAGGAAGTTTTGATAACTTAAATTTGGATTTAAATTTTAAATTTGAATAAGTAAAGTAAATAATGTTGTTGGAAACTATGGAAGGTTTTGGCAAGTTTGTTGTAGTAATAGTGGGTCTTTAATAAAAGATATGTTATGGCAAGTTGATAAAACTGTTTGGTTTTGGCAAATAGTAAAGGGTATTGGACCATTTTCCAAACTAGTGATTTCGGCGACGAAATTTTTTTAAGAGGGGAGGAATGTGACGACCCAGAAATTTGGACAATTTAAATGGGAATATTTAATTGATTTTAAATATTTAAAAGTTAATTTTTAACTTGAATTCAAATATTATTATTATTTAGCAATTAAGTTATTGAATTTAATAAATTGAAATTGGGTAAATTATTGAATCTTCAGTTTTAAGCCTGTTAAAGCCAATTCAAGGGTTTGTAAAATTTATATTGATAGTCCTGAAGATAGTAAAAGTGTTGAAATTGAATTTGGAAATGTTTTGTCAAGTTTTGAAATTTTATCGTTTAAATTGATTTTTAAAAATAGCCTTCCGATGCATAGTCTCGGATTTCGACGAAACTAGTTTCATTGGATCCGTAATATTGTATTATTGTCGGATTTCGATTTTCATAGTGTTTGGAGTTGTTGTGTGAGCGTACGATATATAAACGCGCTGAATTTAAATCGAAAATTCAATTTTATAACTGGTTCAAAAAGCTATCTTCTCCATACGATCGAATTAGGACACGAAACCTTTTCCATTGCGTTCGGAATAGGGGTATAACATTATAAATGCCTAGCGGCACACCTCGATAGGAGGTCGAAATTTTAAGTTGCATCTATCGAGACGATTTGAATATAAAAAAATTAAAACATATTATTTGCATATGTCTTATCAGCCGAAATTTTTAGTCAAACTATATCTTATCCTATTCTCATGCCTTCCTATTCCTTCTGTAATACGCTTCTTCTTTTTTCTTTTAAACATAGCAAACAAAGTACGACAAGAAAAAGAAATGGAAGTTTCAAAAATCAAAATCACGCCTTCGTTCGTTTCAGATTCACAAGCATTTGAATCAAGGAATTGTCAAACTCCTCCCTCATCTCACGTTAAAATCGAAATCAACTACCCCTTTTCCTCAATCGAAATCAGATTCAATTTAAAAAAATAAATAAAGAAGAGAATACATCCCGTAGTCACGTGGAAGATTTTGGAAGTGGATTCGATGTTTTCGCGTACGCTTGGGTGGACTAGCGGTGGAAGGCAACGACGTGTGGGCGTCGACGAGGAAAAGGCGACGACGACGAGTGGAGCATCGAAAGGTTAGGGATTTGGTGACCGTTTTGATGGTCGTTCTCGATAGAGAGCTGACTGGAGGGTGCGCGTACGACTCGAGTGAGGGTGGCGACAGGCGAGGTTGTTTAGGGTTCGCGTGTTGTGGCGGCGACGAAGGCGGCGAGCGGTGTCGTAGAGGATCGAGGTGCGGCAAGCGCTGGCGAAGTTCGATTGCAGTGAGGTATTGGAATTTGTTTTTTGATTTAATTTAATTTATATATATATACACATATATGCAGATGGGAAAAATATACATATAGGTTAAAACAGAAGAAAAAAAACTTTTTAGTCAGAGAAAAATATACAGATAAGCTTTTGAAAAGGTAATATATAGGTCAGAGGAAAATATATGTATAACCCATTATTTGATTTTTACAACAACGTCTATTTACTATTTATTCTTTTCAGTTTAAGGATATATATATATATATACACACACACACACATACATACATATTTTAAATAGTTAAACAGAAACTATACGTATAAGATTTTGGAAATAAAATTTTGAATGTTGAAGAGTTTATATAAGATTGAATTTTGTAATCTATATAGATATTTTTATAAGTATATAATAATTTCATAAGAAAAATAAATACACATATTTTCACTTAACCAGTTTATTTTAATTTAGTGTATTATGGAGATTTATTTGTTCAATTAACTTACTTAAATATTATAGTACTAAAACATTTTTTTAAAAGGGTTTTATAAAAAGATAGATTTTTGAATCTATAAATTTCAAAAAAAATAGTGTATTTTTGGAAATTTTATTTATTTAATTAACTTATTTAATTGTGGGGTTGTTAAAATATTCTGTAAATGGAAATCGGTATAAAATTTAAATTTATTTGTTTAAAATGAAATCTCTGGTTAATTAATTATCAAATGAATTTTAATTTTTCAATTAACTCGAATATTGATAAAAATTTATAAATGCTTATGCAAGGTTATAATCCAGGAAACCAAGTTAAAATTGAAGCGGACTGCCAACAAATTTAAAGGTGAGTTAATCTCACTCATCTGGATTATTTAAATTTAAATAGTTAAATTTAAATAATTGATTGAATGATCGAATTATTTTGGATGTGTTATATTATAAATAGTAGTGTATATATAGAATATATTGGAGTGATTGATTTCCCGCATTATATAGCGAATTAGACCCTATGCGCCACATAATAGCAGATGATATTATATTTAAATCCCATACATTGCGATATTCAACCTTGAAGTGGAATTGGTATTATTGCTGTTGATACGCGAAGATTTTGATCAATGACATTGTGCTTTAAGAAGCAAGGAAGAAATATATGCAAATGCTAAAGGAAGATAGATGAAGACCAAACAAACTTAAAGTATGTTTTTACATATGTCATTAGTCTAGATATATTGTTAATATGTTTTTACATATGTCATTGGTCTAGATATATTGTTAAAATCTATCCTCAAGAAGCTTGCACGAACACTAGAAATTTTTTATAAACTTCATTTTTCAATTAAGTTTTAACTATGCAGGTTTTATGAGTTCAGTCGACTGAACAGGAACAGTCAGTCGACTGAAACTGGAACAAATTTATACACGTGCACAGTTTCAGTCGATTGAATGTCCCTGCACACTCGACTGATTTTGGTCCCGAAAATTTTACTTCATATTTTCAGTTGACTGAATTCCCTGCTCAGTCGACTGAATTTGAACCTGCGAATTTTCTCTGAAAAGACACATTCTTCCTCCCAAGAGTTGCAACCATTCATTAATGGAAATGGAAGCATCTCTTGTTTGCAACCTTTGACAACATATGCATCTCTTCTACAAGTATATATACATGATTCTAACATCATTTAAACCACCGAATTCTCTTGCTTTAATCTAACTATTCTCTTGTTCATATTTTCTAGATATTCTCAAAGCAATCACTAATCTATTGCTTGAATCATTGTTTTTGTTTATAACATTCTTTTGATTCATAGCAATTCACATTTCCTAAATCTTCACAAACACATTGCATACTCTCGAGGATAAGATTATAGGAATATTGTACTACGTTTGACTCACTAGTGTTGACAAGAACACAACAAGTCGAATATTGTATTTTAGTAATTGAGTTGAAGTCCTCTTCGGGTAGTTGAGGCAAGAAATCCCGTTCGGTTGTTCGGGTAAGTTGTAAACCTATTCCTCCGGGTGAAGTGAGGGTGTTAGTTAGTGAAATTCCTAAGTGAAGCTTAGGGACTTGACGTAGGACGAGAGATCCGAACCAGTATAAAATCCTGGTGTTTCCTTGCATTTACCTACTTTATCTACCTAGACTATTCCGTTATTCCATATTACACGATCCTACCGCATAGCCTACTTTTTCAATTGGTATCAGAGCAAGGTCGTCCGATAACCATAACACCATTATTAGACATATTCATAATATGGAAAATAACGCAAGTACAAGCACAACATCTGCCTATAGTTCTACATTTGCGGAAGGACAATCTACCCAAAGACCTCCTCTATTCAATGGACTAAACTATAACAATTGGGCTACAAGGATGAGGATTTATATGCAAGCAACAAGTTTCGAAGCCTGGAATGCTACCCAAGCAGAGTTCGTTGTACCCACAACCGATTATCCTACATGGACGCAAATTCAAAAGAATGAAGCTAGTGAAAATGCCAAAGCTATGAATATGCTATTTTGCGCCCTGGATAGAAATGTATTCAACCGTGTTAGCATATGTACTACTGCATATCAGATATGGGAAACACTTAAAGTCATACATGAAGGCACAAACAAAGTTAAACAGACAAAGATATCCATGCTGAAGAATCAATTCCAAAATTTTAGAATGCGACAAAATGAATCCATCAATGACATGTACTCAAGATTTCAAGATATTCATCATGCTCTAATCGGACTAGGAGAAAGATACACGGACTTTGACATTGTGTCTAAAGTTCTAAATTCACTCACTGATGAATGGGAGAGAAAAGTACTAGCAATCGAGGAAGCAAATGATCTATCTACAATGAAACCAGAAGAATTGATTGGAAATCTTATGTCGTATGAAGTAAATATGCATGCTAAAAAGGATCAAGCTCAAGAAAGAAAGAATGTTGCTTTTCATGCGGAAAAGGAAGAATCAGAGTCTGAAGATGAGGATCTAGCATTTATAGCCAAAAATTTCAAGAAATTCTTAAAGTATAGAAAAGGAAACAAAAACGGATTCAAAAAGAATTTCTTGAACAAACCTTCATCCTCAAATATAGAATGCTTCAATTGTCATAAGAAAGGACACATGCAAAAAGATTGTCAAGAACAAATGAAGGAAAATCAGAAAAACTTCAACAACAAAAACAAGAAGGATAAATTCAAAAAGAAGGCATTTTCTGTAACATGGGACGGTTCAGATTCATCTTCATCTGAAAATGATAGTGATAGCGACAATGAACAGGCAAACGTATGCTTCATGGCTCAAGAATCTAAGGTAAATAATTTAACTTTCGACGATTTAATTGAAGTAAACACTGAACTTTTAAGCACAATAAAAACTCTTAAAAAGAAACTCAAAGAAACTCGTGAAAATCAAAACAAAGCTGAATTTGAAAGAGATATGTTAAAAGATGAAAAGAAAATCTTAGAAGAAGAACTTGAAAAAGTTCAAGAATCTCATTCAAATTCGGAAACTCAATTATCACTTTTAAGTCAAGAAATTAAAACTCAAAACACAAAGAATGATATAATTGCTTCTGAAAATCATGAGTTAAAAACTAAGATTAAACAAGCTGAGTTAGAAAATAATAGTCTTCAAGCTAGATTAGATAACATTACTAAAAATGTTTCTAACTTTAACAAAGGAAGAGAAAACTTATCTAATATTTTAGAAAATTCTCAATCCTCTTCAAGTAAACATGGATTAGGATATAAAAAGGAGTTAAAAATTCCTAAAAAGAAAGATACAAATTTTAAGAGGAATATGGATTCAAAACAACAAATATTGCCAAAGAAAACTATTAAAACAAAAGTAGAAAACAAGGTAGTTAAAATTTGGGTACCAAAAACTAACAATGTATTAATAAGAAATAAATATATTAAAACATTTATGGATAATGTTCATCATAATGAAAACTATATTTATAAAAAGGATACTAAACCAAATTGGGTTTGGTTTCCTAAACTCTAACTTTTTAGGACCCTATTAAAAGGTGGGTACCAATAATTTCATATTTATTTTTAGGTCCCACTCAGAAAGAAGAAATGGATATTAGACAATGGTTATTCAAAACACATGACCGGAGACAAAGATATGCTTACAAACATCACATACTTTGATGGGGGCTCGGTTACCTTCGGAGACAATTCAAAAGGGTATATCACTGGCAAAGGAGATGTGAACAATTACGGTACATCAAATTTACCTTTTATAACAAATGTTTCATTAGTTGAAAATTTAAAACATAATCTACTTAGCATAAGTCAATTGTGTGACAAAGGTTTTAAAATAACTTTCTCGAATAATAAATGTAGTATTTTTGATCAAAACCAAAATCTTATTTTTGAAGGAAATAGAGATAGAAATATTTATGTTTTACATATGAATATTAATCATAATTCAAGTATGTGTCTACTTGCCAAAGATAATGATCCTTGGTTATGGCACAAAAGATTTTGCCATATAAATTTTAAAACCATTAGAAAACTTTCTAAAAATGAATTAGTAAGAGGTTTACCTAAAATAAACTTATCTAAAAATCCGGTTAATCACTCTCGTACAAAACATATAGATATTCATCATCATTTTCTACGTGACAATATCGAAAAAGGAATAATTAATTTAGAACATATTTCTACCAAAACCAAATTGCCGATATATTTACTAAACCTCTATTAGAAAACTCCTTTATAAAACTTCGACGGGAATTAGGTATAATATCCTTTAAAAATATTAATTAGAAATACATTAGAAATATTCCCACATTTCAGTCGATTAAAACAAAATACTCAGTCGACTGAATAAGAATTTCAAATATTTTCAGCTATGTTATATGTTACATTATATAACTTATAGACCACCCATTTTTAAACTGAATTATTAAATAAGAACCATACATTTTAACAAAATTTTCTTTACCATTAAATCTCTATGCGGTTAAATTTTTTTATTAAATTATAGCCATTATTTGTTTAGTAAAATTCTACTATAAATAATTTCTTAAAAATATTTTTATTTTCATCTCGATTTTATGTATAAAATCTTAATTCAACATAAAATGTCGTCCAATAACTCCTTCTCTCCAATCAATATCACCTCATCAGTTGATAACACTCCAACGTCGCCAAAACTTCCTACACCAACACCAGCACATAAGCCGGTTTACAAATGGGAAAATTATCGTACTGGTTTCACACCAGAATCTAAAAAGGCGAAACGCGGACTCTTTATTTCACCTGACACAAAAGGAAAGGTTGATGAAATTCATCACTTTCAACAGCAACAAATAGACCTTCAACGAGAGCTATACTTCGAGCAAAAAGTTACGGCAAGACGTTTGAGCTTCCTAGAACAAATCGGTTTACGCTTCTGTGGATCAAAGAAGAACGAAGTGGCTGAACCCCTACCTCGCCCTGTTAGCTCACTTGATCCATCTTCATCTTATCGTACACCAATCGATCCTATGAATCCTTGGACGTCTCCTAAGACTCCTCGATATAGTCCGAATTCATGGGATATAAATTACATGAAGAATGAAGGAAAGAAGTCTTCAAGACCATCCCCAAAGAAATAGTTAAATTGTGAAATATTTGTATGTTGTTACATCAATATTTTTGTAACTATTTCTTTAACTAAATTGTTTAATTTCAAAAATTAACTGAAACAACAAAAATGCATGTTTCAGTCGACTGAACGCCCCTGCTTAGTCGACTGAACGCCCCTGCTTAGTCGACTGAAAATATAACAGAAAACAATATTTACATAGTTCAGTCGACTGGAATCATCTGCACAGTCGACTAAAAATTCAACAGAAAATTTCAGCAAAAAATTCAGTCGACTAAATGTACTGTTCAGTCGACTGAATCTATCACAGAAAATTTCGGCCTTTGATTCAGTCGACTGAACAGAACATTCAGTTGACTGAACGCCACTTCCGAGGCAAAATTCCCCTTTTAACCACCAGATTTTACCCTACCAATTCACTTTTTACCTCCTACAAACTTTCTTCCCCAAATCAATTTCGAAACCCTAGCCCCCAAATTCCTCAAAATCAACTAGATTCTCACCCAAATGGCACCAAAAAGATCACGAGCTTCATCTTCTTCATCCTCCGAGCCAATTGATGCTCAAATAGCACAATGGCTTTACGATGGAACCGCTGTCACTCGATGGAACAAGATGAAGAATTCCCGAATTTTCAAGCATTCTTTCGTTGATTTTCAAAGTTTTCATACCTACAACATCCAATCGTTGACAGATCCGGCAGGTTTAACTTCTCTTTTAGATTTAAAAAGAAATGACCATGCCATTAATCGTGTAATGGTAAAATTATTTTATGCTAATCTTAATCTTGGACACCAAACTCCAAGAAATTCAAACAATAGTGTTTGGAGTATGGTGTGTGGAAAGAAAGTTTGGTTTTCCTTGGATAGAATAGCACACATTTTAGAATCTCCAAATGTCGGGAGAAAGCTAGAGTAGATAGAATTCAATCCACATATTCACGACAACATCAACCATCGATTTATGGATGATAATATCAAGTTTAGGGATTTTAAGTCCACCTCCCTTCGACCTATGGCGAGAATCCTCCATAAAGTCCTAATGAGAACGATTACTCCTCGCACGGGCTCATACGAAATTGTCTACCCAAATAACTATCGAGCTCTATATGCTATTTTTGGCAATATACAAGTTAATTGGGTATAGCTTATTCTTGATGAGTTTCTCACTTTCAATAAAGGCAAAATGCGCACTATCTACTTTGGAGAGTACATCATGCGACTTCTCCTCAATGTCGATACGCCATTACCTGAGTCAGAGAATACAATGGTCCATCAAATTAACCACCGGACCATAAGTCTAATGCAACTCCCATCTCGACCTCCTCGCATAATATCACTCGCCGAATGGGAAGCAAAACATCAAGAACAACAACAACAACAACAACCTCCTCAACCTCGCCACGAAGAACATCTCGAGCAAGATGATGAAATTCGTCTTGTTGACCCAAGCTTCACTACCAACCAATCCTTGGGGATATTGTCAAGAAATCAACAAATTCTTGACACTCGTCTTAAAAAGGTAGATCATAAGCTTGACAAAATCAAAGGATTCTTCAACAAGCTTTGGGATGCAATCTCGTCTCTAGCACCACTACTGCGTCAACATCTCGCGGCAAACGTCCAGCACCTACATTTACATGGACGACATCCGAAGAGCATACAAGTAGCAGCGCTAGCGGAGCTAGTTGTGACCAAGGAGGAAGAGCACATAGACCACCAACAGGAGGACCCGTCATACGTGAACCAACAGGAAGAGAAGGTTCATATGACTGGGATAGAGATGAGGGATTTTTTTGTTGTTTTGATGTTTATTTTTAATTTTTCTAGTGGCTTGTATAAATATTCATTTTATGCTTGTTTGTCACAACATTTTTATTTTTCTTCAGTCATGATTATGCAAATATTCTCTATGCTTCAGTGATTGTTTTGATAAATTATTACTGCTGTTAGTTCTTCCTTTTTGTCGATTACAAAGGGGGAGAAAATCTATGGTACTAACTTTGTTTTACAGGAAAGATAGTGCATACATTCAGGGGGAGAAAATAAGTAAAACGTCTCTAGAATAAATCAGTATTGTCATCAATCAAAAAGGGGGAGAATGTTGATACGCGAAGATTTTGATCAATGACAGTGTGATTTAACAAACAAGGAAGAAATATATTCAAATGCTAAAGGAAGATAGATGAAGACCAAATAAACTTAAATTATGTTTTTACATATGTCATTAGTCTAGATATATTTTTAATATGTTTTTACATATGTCATTAGTCTAGATATATTGTTAAAATCTATCGTCAAGAAGGTTGCACGAACACTAGAAAATTTTTATAAACTTCATTTTTCAATTAAGTTTTAACTATGCAGGTTTTATGAGTTCAGTCGACTGAACCGGAACAGTTAGTCGACTGAAACTGGAACAAATTTATACACATGCACAGTTTCAGTCGACTAAATGTCCCTGCACAGTCGACTGAATTTGGTCCCAAAAATTTTACTTCATATTTTAAAGGTTTGTGGATGCAAGGAAATAGGTTGGAGGGACCCAACTGGATTCCTCAACATTTATTTAGATTATTTAATATTCTCTGTTGCGATTATTTGATATCCTGTGATGAATTATATTAGAATATTGAATGCTATAGTTTGCTTGAATATATTTCGGTGCACTGAGTTATCAAAATATATAGAATTTGACTTTTGAAAGAAAATAAAAGAGTGAATTTTTAAGAAAATGATCATAGAGAATTTGAATAAATTTAAGAATGAACTGGATAAGAATAAAAGTAATTTTAAAATTCTAATAAATAATTTCGAATATGGAAAAAGGGGATTTCGAATAAATAGGAATAATGAATTGTAAAACTTTAGTGATATTATTTAAAGGAATAAAGAATTTATTTTAAAATTCAAGGTTTAAATTTATTTAAAAGGATAAAGTAGGAATTTTGGAAATCTGAAATTGGTATGTTTCAGTTAAAAGATTTTAAATCAAAATGGAGAAATAAAATCTAAAGTTAATGAATTTTGGAAAAAAAAATGAGTAAGTAAAGCAATTTATTTCAAAATGGAGTAAATTGAAAATCAATTTGGAAATTGATTTAAGTATTTGAAATTGGAAATTTAAAGGAGAATGTGACTTTGAAATTTATAAACCGGGTTTATAAAAGCGAAGTGATATATCAATGGATATTTGGAAGAATAAATTCACGATGGGAATTTATTAAAAGAATGGGTAAATATGTTTAAAAATAAGTAGTGATTTATTTTTAAAAGATGTGAAAGAAAAGCTTATTTCCCTGGATAGCCAAGTACGTTTTCAAAACAAATTTGAAGGTAAAGTTAAAAGTTTTAAGTTGTTTTAAAGTATGTTATATAAAACTTATTATTTATAATTATTTAAATTCCAAAGTAAGTATTTTTCAAATCTATTATAGTAGTAATTAATTAAAGGTGACTCGGTATTTTGTTTTAAAAGAGAAAATCTGGTTTTATATTTTATAAGGCAACCTTATTTTAAATATTGGTAAAGTATATATTTTAATAAAGTATTGAAGTAGTTTTCAATTTAAATGTTAAAGTATATTTTATAATAAAGTGTTTTTAAATTATTTAAAAATCTAACGTTTTGTGCTTGGTGTTTTCGGTGGAAATAAATAGTTGGGAATTCATTCCACGAGAAGAGTGTGTTTTGAAAACTGTTTTCAAAAGAGTGAAAATGGAAATATATCTTGCGAAGATATTTTGAGGTTAATAAATAATTTGGAGAAATTATTTAGGTTTGATGGTTGTTGTGAATATTAATTGATAGTTAAATAACCGACTATCAGTATTGGCCAATGCATTGATCGTTTCGAAGAGATCGGGATCGGGATTAATTTCTCGAAAACCACTTCGATCCGGTTTGTACGTTTTCGTGAGGAAGACGAGTTTGGATTCGAAGATGGAGCAGTGAAGTGCAAGGGCTAGTCGCTACTAATCCCGAGGTGATTCCAAAATGGATGTAGTAGGAGTAGTGCCTTCGGTTCCGTTCGAACCCTGGACGGACTTGTACGAATGAATGCTTTCGGAACATCGTCAGGTGGACAATGGGCATTCTAAGTGAAACGTTCTAAAAGGTAACGCTTTGCCTCAAGCTTCATCAACCAGGAATGATTGAAAATCAGGGGATATGCAGCAAGGCTACGTGGGTAGCACCCATTAGGGTGAGGCCATCCCTGTCTAAATGTCCCTATTATTTCGGCTTAGTGGTGTGGTTGCTGTTCCCAACCATGGAGTGATCTTACTCAGGATTATCCTGTAAGGGGTAGTCCCGGTCTTGTGTTGCAGGGGATTGGGGGTAATCCTCGGTACGGTGATCTAGGCCACGTACTGTGATAGGTGGTACCCCAGTGCCTAGTCATTAGTTGGAAATCCATTCTCCCTACGCACCTTTTACGATTTTTGTTTATATTACCCACGATTGTGGCTAGCAGCTAGAATTTAATATATGTAACAATTTCAGCTATTTTAATAAGTATTTGTAAATAGACCCTATTATAATATCAGAGGATTTTAATAAAAAGTGTTTTAGCTATCGTAAGGTAAATATACGGCATGTTTATTTGTGGCGTGGTCTTACGAGATGCTTTTGTTTTCAAAAGAATTTTTAAAACTTTAATAATCAATTTGAGTGTGGTTTTCTCACGCTGGTATTCCAGACTGACTCGGGTGTAATTTCACTATAATGCTCGGGTCAGACCGAGTATTATAGAATACATGAAAGGATGCTGTGGAGCTCAGGAGACGAGCTGGATGGCGATACATACTTCCGTACTTAATTATTGTTCCGCTGTGTATCCAGTTGTATGTTATTGATGTTGAACTCTGATGATGTACTCTGATGATGTATGTATAAACAGATATAGTTTTATTTTGTGTAAAGATCATTGATTATCTATTATATTTTATTCCGCTGCGATGGTTAGATTCTAATGTTGTTTTCTATTTTCTTCTTCTACCTCTTCTTCTTTAACTCTCATGGTTCGGTTTTTCGGACATCGAAAGATCAATCCATTCCAAATTGGCATGTTTCCTTGATTTTAAACCTTGTATAAATATTATATGATTTATTAATATTTGAGATAATTGATCAATTATTTCCATTGCCTAATTTAATTTACTATTAATTTAATTTAACTAATTTCCTTTTTCTAAATCACTTCAAGTGACTGAAATAATTAATTAAGTTGATAAAATAGGTTAATTACCATAATCCATTAATTTAAAATAAACTTAGTAAATTAAAATATGTATATTTATTTTATTTTGAAACTACATATATACTTGTCTATATAAACCAAAAGTCCAATTTTTAACATAAACTTTCCAAATCAAAATGTTATAAAATTTCTGTTTCCATTATGTGTGTGTATATATATATATTACTTATATAAGAATATAAAAAAATATACCTAACAAACACTTCTACCACAAAGACGAACTGCTTGCTCTTTCCCCCAATCCTTGCTCGGCCTCGCACACACACGCACAACATCCTCCCCACCCTCGACACTCTACTTCGTTCAATCAAATCGCGACCAGACAAAGCCTCGCCTGGCCGCACCAAAGTCGCGTTGCTCCTGGCGATCGCACGTCCCAGAGAACATGCCAAAGTTGCCACCTTCGATGACGAACTCAAAACTAATACTAATTTCCCAAATCGAAGACAAAACTCTCAGAAATCGTGAGCCTTAGCCACTGACCGATCGCACGCGATGACACACTGCTTCGAACCTCGAACGAGCTTGCCAAAGCCTTCGATCTGAGCGAACTGGGATTGGTCTTAGGTCGAAAAAATTTGATTTCAAAGCAGAATGAGATTGGGAAGAAGATAATTGTGATTTCCCCTTTTGAACGAAGCGGATTTTAAATTGGGGAAGACCGAAGAATATTGCAGGCTAAACTCTTATATTTTTTTATAAACGAGGTCGATTCGATTTTTTCCTGGAGAATGAATTTGAACGAGAAGGAGACGTGATTTTGAAGGGGAACAGCGTAGTTGAAAAGATAAAGGAAACGTACATGTTTCAACTAAGGACAACAGCTGTGATTTGATTTTGACCACATATATATATTATAAATCAAAATATCTCGTATTGGGTAACTAAAAATATATAATCCCTATCGAGGCATGCCGCTAGGGGATTATAATCTTATACCCCTATTTCTAATGCAATGAAAAATGTTTCGAGTCCTAATTTGATCGTATAGGAAAGATAGCTTTTTGAGCCCAGTTATTATATTAAATTTTTGATATAAATTCCAGCGCGTTTATATATCATGCGCCACACCATAACTCCAAATGCTACGAAAATTGAAATCCGATAATAATAAAATATTATGGATCCAATGGAACTGGTTTCCTCGAATTCTGAGACTGTGCCTCGGAAGGCTATTTTTAATATCAATTTAAACGAAAAAATTTCAAAACTTAACAAAGCACTTCCAATTTCAATTTAAAAGCTTTTATTATCTTCAGCATTATCAATATAAATTTTAAGAGCCTTCAAATTATTTTTAACATGCTTAAAATTCCATATTCAACATTTTACCCAATTTCCAGTAATTAAATCCAATAATTTAATTTCCAAATAATGGTGATATATGAAATTTTAAGTTACAAACTAACTTTTAAATATTAAAATCAATTAAATATCCCAATTTCAAATTGTCCAAAATTCCGGATCGTCACATCCCCCCCCTTAAAAGAATTTCGTCCCCGAAATTGCTAGTTAAGAAGAATGATCCAATACCCATTACTATTTTCCAAAACCAAACAGTTTTATCAACTTGCCATAACATATCTTTTATTAAAGACCCACTATTACTTCAACCAACTTTCCAAAACCTTCCATAGTTTCCAACAACATTATTTACTCCACTTATTCAAATTTAAATTTAAATCCAAATTTAAATTATCAAAACTTTCTCAAAAAATTTCTAACTCTCTAAATTTTCAAAAAATTTCGCCGGCATCTCCTTTGCGCGGCTAGCTCGGTACAACTACAAAATGCCTCTACGGCTCCCAAATTCCAAAAGAAAACAAAAAGCCAAGTGGCTAGATCAAAACCCAATCAAATTTCATATAGAAAATTGAAAACATACCTTTTTAGTCGGGCAATTCAAATTTATCTTCTGAGATCAAAACAATTTTCCTTCCCCTTTATAATACCTGCATATCCTACTTATTAATAATATCCAATCATAGCTTTTAAAATCATTTTATACATTTCTTTACAGAAGTTTTCATATCTACTTCTATTCAAATTAGTTTTCCCATTTCCTTATGAATTCAATTTATCTTCAACTCTGAATATTGAATTTTATCTTTCATTTATAAATGATTCATATCATTATTTTAAATTAGTTTCATCCACTAATTTATTTCAGTTTCCAATTGAAATCGTTTTGTCGCTAACAAAAATTTTCCAAAAATTTTCAGAACTTTTCTAACTCCCAAATTCGAATTTTTTTGGCAAAGTCTCCTTTGTACGGAGGAGCTTTTGCAATTTGATAAGACATATAAATATATACATCGACCCACACGGTCGGAAAAACAAAAACAGTTCATATTTCCTATTTTTATTGCGTAGGCGTACATTTATTTAGCATTTTTAAGCAAGCGGTTTATTTAATTAGCATTTTACGCGATCGAATCCAGCCCAACGGCTTCCCTAAACCTGTACTTACTCAACTAAAACATGTAAGTATAAAATATATGCAACTCACTAACAATTACTTACTTTCAATAGTTAGACACATGCATTTCATAGGCAATATACACCAAACAATACCGAATGCAATTTATAAGATTCCTACACTAATTCAATTGCTTACAACCAGTTCTTAAACTATTATTTTCAATTTTTAAGTGATTTACCATTCACTCCGTTCATTCAATTCATTCTAAGCAAAACAAACTCATATTTATCCCAGTTGATTCCAAAATCAATTTTATTTACTTGCAATAATTCATAGAATTTTATTTTCCTCCATTTTCGTCCAACGACCAATTATTCTCATGCAAATTGGTGATATTCATCAAAGTAAATAACCACTTAAGTCGATGACCATTTTAAATTGATTCCAACTCAATTTATATAAACTTCATCCTCATTTTCACTACATTTTTAATTTTATCCATCTTGTTATATTCCATTTCATTATTCAAACAGGTTTCATTCAAAACTATTCCATAAAGCTCACTAATAACCATTTAACAATTTACTTAAGTTAACAACTTAAGTTCATCTCTATTTTCAGTTAGATTCCATTCTATTAAATTCAATTAGTGTACTCATTCAATCTATTTTAAACTTTATTTCACATTTTCATTTCACCATATTTCAATCCAACTCAATTCACTTAACACTTCCAAGTTGAATTTTATTTATAACTCAAGTATAACTTCACGAAATCCATTTTAAATCATAATTCAAATTTTTTTTGTCCAACCAATCAAAATTCCATTAACACACTCACTTAACTCATTTATTTAAATTAGTTCATTTCCCACTTTTAATTCAATATTTGATTTTACCTTCAAAAACCACTTTACTTAATTTTCTTGAGTTCAATCTATTTTATAATTCAAGTTTTGGATTTTTATTCATTTCCCAAAATACAAAACAATTTTATTTTGGCTTATTATTATTATTTTTTTATTTGGCAACATTTTCAATTATATTTACTTCACTAACGATTCAAGTCGAATTTGATTTATAACTCGAGTTTTATTGCCAAACTTCATTATTAACTCACAATTCAGCTTCTATTTAACTACATTAAGTTCCATTTACAAATTTCATTAATTAATTTATTATCTTATTAGTTCTCCCCCTATTTATAATTCAATACTTGATTTTTATTTCTTTTATAAGTTATTCTAATTCATTTATTCCAATCCAATTCTTATCCAACTTTTTTCTTATCCAACTTACTTCCATTTATTTAAGTAAGGATCTAATTCCATTCAATATCACCTATAACTCAACTGAATTTTATTCTAATCCAATTCTGTTTTAACTCAGATTTATTTAATTCAATTCAATTCAACTTTCTTCCTCAGTCCAAGTTAATTTCATTTTTAACTTTTCACTTTGAATTTTAATTCCAACTTTCAAAGCTAATATTTTCCTCCCTTATTTAAAAATCATCTCAACTTTACAAGTTTATAACTTACATCGTCAGGATTTTTAATTCATATAAGGATTCAGGATTTCAGACACCTGGCTTTTGGTTTCAAATCATTTGAAATCACCATTATCCCAAAATTACATTTCTCAAATTTTTAAACCAATCCTGATTTTTATCCCCAACAAATTTCCTTTGATATTTCAAAAACAAACTAGTTCTTTAGAAAAAATAAATTTGGCAGCAATCCGTCACTTAGAAACTCGAAAATGAACATCGATGATGCTGTAGTCATCACCGAAATTATTTTCCAGCGACCGAAGTGAGTTTAATATTGTATCCCTTCCCAAAATTTATTTGAAACAATTTCCTTTCAGAAACACTTTTTAAAATAATAAAGCTATTATTTGTCTTCAAAACACTTCGAAAAACATTTCCAAAATCTCCGGGTTTTTAAATTTTCAAATTTTGATTTAAATCAAATTTTAGCTATAATTCATTTTATAGTTTATGCTTATACAAATTCCCATTTGATCATATTTCAATTTATAAATCACGTTTATAATTCACATTTATAAAATTCATTTTATAAATGAATTTATTTCCTTAACCGTTGGTTATATTTTCAATTTCTAGTTAAATTTCCACACAACAATGATAATAATTTAATATTATCATTCCTAACATCCAAGCAATCATATATTAGCTAAAATAGTTTACAAAAACTTAAATATATTTTGGGTAAAATTATTTCATTCACCCACCTTTAAAACAATACTCTGTCAATTTATCGTGTCGGGTATTTATAAACTCTTCTCGAATAGCGACCAACTTACTCGATCAGAATTCATATTCCACCCAACCAATAAGTCAACACAATATTAAAACAATTTATATTCACTAACAAATATACGCTCATATCTATTAATACACTCAAACCCATTCTAGAGTACCACGGACTCTATTTTCAATGAGTAATCTGCACCAGAGCTAAGGTTATCATCAACCTAAGCTCTGATACCACCATAATAGCCCGCAATGTTGTACCCCTTGAGTCAACACTATTCTTCATCAATCAACTCAAGACGAACAGAAATACGAACCATTTGGGTTAAAGAAGTAGAGGCAGAAGAAGAAGATAGAAAACAACATCAGAATCTAACCATCGCAGGGGAATAAAATATAATAGATAATCACAAATCTTTACACAAAAAACAAATACTATATCTGTTTATACATACATTATCAGAGTATACATAACACACAACCGGACAGTAACCATAACCTGTCCTCACAATCTGAATACACAGCGGAATATGTAACACAAATACAGAAGTACGTATCGCCATCCAGCTCGTCTCCTAAGCTTCATAGCATCATATCATGTATTCTATAATATTCGGTCTAACTCGAGCATTATAGTTAAATAACACCCGAGTCAGTCTGGAATACCAACGTGAGAAAACCACACTCAAATTGATTATTAAAGTTTCAAAAATTCTTTTGAAAACAATAGAATCTCCTAAGACCACGCCACAAATAAACATGTCGGGTTTTTATCTTACGATAGCTAAAACACTTTTTATAAAATTCTCTGATATTATAAAAGGGTCTATTTACAAATACTTATTCAAATAGCCGAAATTGTTACATGATTAAATTCCAGCTACTAGCTACAAAGTAGGTAACACAAACAAAAACCATAAAAGTCACGTAGGGGGAATGGATTTCCAACTAATGACTAGGCACTAGGGTACCACCTGTCACGGTACGTGACCGAGATCACTGTACCGAGGATCACTCCCGATCCCCTGCAACACAAGACCGGGACTACCCCTTACTGGATAATCCCGAGTAAGATCACCCCACGGTTGGGATCAGTAACCGCACCACTAAGCCAAATAAAAAGGGACATCTAGACAGGGATGACCTCAACCTAACGGGCGCTACCCACCTAGCCTTGCTGCATAACCCCTGATTTTCAGTCATTCCCGGCTGTTGAGGCTTGAGGCTAAGCGTTACCTTTTAGAGCGTATCCTTTAGAATTCTCATCGCCCACCTGACGATATTTTGAAAGCATTCATCCATACAAGTCCGTTCCGGGTTCGAACGGAACCGAAGGCACTACTCCAACTACATCCATTTTGGAATCATCCTCAGGATTAGTAGCGACAAGCCCTTGCACTTCACTACTCCATCTTCGACTCCAAACTTGTCTTTCTCACGAAAACGTACAAACCAGATTGAAGTGGTTTTCGAGAAATTAATCCTGATCCCGGTCTCTTCGAAACGATCAGCGCATTGGCCAATATTGATAGTCGGTTATTTAACTATCAAATTACATTCACAAACATCCATCAAACATAAATAATTTCACCAAATTATTCATTAATCCTCAAAATATCTTCACAAGATATATTTCCACCTTTCAAACCGTTTTGAAAGCAGTTTCAAACCATCTTCCTCTCACGGAATACATTTTCCAAAAAATTTCTATTTCCACTGAAATCAACAAGCACAAAACTTTAGATTTTTAAAATAATTTAAAATACTTTATTATAAAATACCCTTTAAAACATTTAAATTAAAAATTACTTTAGTACTTATTCAAACTATATACTTTAAGAATATTTAAAATAAGGCTACTTTATAAAATATGAAATTAGATTTTCTCTTTTAAAACAAAATAACCAGTCACCTTTAAATAATCACTATGATAATAGATTTGAAAAATACTTACTTCAGAATTTAAACATTTACAAATAATAAATTTTCTAAAACATGCTTTTTAAAACAACATAACTTATCTTTAAAAATTTACGTTGAAAACGTACTTGGCTATCCAAGGAAATACTCTTCTCTTTCTATCTTTAAAAATAATACCAACTGTCATGACCCGCAAATCCATACCCCTTGAGTCAACACTATTCTCCAACATATCAACTCAAAGATGAACAGAAATACGAACCATTAAGGTTAAAGAAGAAGAGGTAGAAGAAAAAAATAGAAAACAACATCAGAATCTAACCATCGCAGCGGAATAAAATATAATAGATAATCACAGATCTTTACACAAAAAACAAATTTTATATCTATTTATACATACATCATCAGAGTATACATAATCACACAACTAGACAGTAATCATAATTTGTCCTCACAATCTGAATATACAGCGGAATATGTAATACAAATACGGAAGTACGTATCGCCATCCAGCTCGTCTCCTAAACTCCACAGCATCATATCTTGTATTGTATAATACTCGGTCTGACCCGAGCATTATAGTTAAAAAACACCCGAGTCAGTCTGGAATACCAGCGTGAGAAATCACACTCAAATTGATTACTAAAGTTTCAAATCCTTTTGAAAACAAAAGCATCTCGTAAGACCACGCCACA